>BSBM01001409.1:13840000-16385000 GCA_027924585.1 Larix kaempferi | reverse complement strand
ATGATGATGAGGATGATAATGATGATCATATTCGTCATCATCAGCATCAACATCTTTATCTTCGTACTCATCTTCATCATCATCCATCATCTTCATCATCATCATCATCATCATCATCTTCATCATCGTATCAATGATGATGATGATGAAGATGATGATGATGAAGAAGATGATGATGATGAAGATGATGACGATGATGATGTTGATGATGATGATGATGATGAATATGTTGATGATGGTGACGATGATGAAGAAGATGATGATGATGAGGATGATTATGAGGATGATGATGATGATGCTGATGATGACCACGAATATGATGTTGATGATGAAGATGATGATGATGATTATGGTAGTGATGATGGTGATGACGATTACGATGATGATGATGATGACGATGATGATGATGACGATATTAGTCATGATAATCATCATCATCATCATCTTGTTTAAGGCATGCAATGTATCCTAATCATGATATATGTATCCCTCTACATTTGCTGGAGATACCCCACAAGGGTTATGTGTGGTGTTTTGAAGTGCATTCAACATCGTATCCTAAGAAGCTTCTTGAGTTGTAGATGTTGTTCATGGTACTTCATTTAAGGCATGAGAATCTTCTTGTTGTCCATTTACCTTGGTCAGACCTCGAGACCCATTTTTGGTTCACAACTAACCTAGTCATTGCACACATAACACACTTGAAGTTGACCAATACCCTATAGATTTCATATGTGGTGGTCCAGGGACTCATTCATGGTGTTTGTGCCTAAGAAGCAAGATTTGGTGTTGGAGGCTCTTGTTTCCCTCCACTAGCCATGGTTAAGGAGCCAAGATAAATCCTTGATGTCCAAGACATTATAATGGCAGCAATATTCAATTCATATGCAAAAGGCTCCTTGTAGAGGGATAGTGTCATGGATTCTATGTGTTATTGATGACACTTGAGGTCTAGAATTTTCAATTAAAGCCCAAGTGGAATTCAATTGAGCTCAATATGCTTCAATAAGATCTCGAGGAACCTGTTTTCATTCTTCGATGATGTTCAATGATTTTCAACATATCCATGCCCTTGCATGGTAGGCTGAGGATGCATTCATGGCATTTGATCTTTACAAAATATTTTTTTTGTCAAAATGAAATTCAAAATGCCTCTTTGATGAGTCCTCCTCTACAACACTTCATTTATCGCATGAATGTCACAGACTCACGAAAACTCTAAACAACACTCAATGGCATTCAACTATAACTACAAACCAAGCAGAGGTTGATTTTATGCATTGATATAGAGAGGTGGTAGTAGGCACACAATATGGAGAAACAATGAGTTAGAAAAAACATTTGGACCAAAGTACCACAATGGTTATTAATAAAATTTAAAAAAACAATTTTTGGCTCAGGAATTGTCTTCAGTTTGATGGGTGGCATGATCATGATCATGTAACCTCCCTCCGTCCTTCCAAAGATATGTGGTTTATCACCATGTTTCTCTTCGACACTCGCCATCAAAATACGTATAAAAATAACATGTCTTTACATCCTCTCCCATTTAAATCCTCATCTCATAGTCATAAATAAGGATTATTATGCATGCACATACCCGCCTTACAATATCAATTGGGTCAAGGCACATAGACAACCATAAATTATCAAATGTGTCAAGATGAAAAGAGTAAGCTCTTCCAATAAAAATTAAGACCCACCCTTCAAACTTCATCACCGAGTCCAATTTATGCAAATATTTTCGAAGTGGGGGAAGGTTTGGCATTAAATGGTGTAAACATTAGGGAATAAATGGTGTAAATGTTATGCAATGGCATGTGCGCTTGTTTTTGCGCATGCGGGCTAGTAACGTGTACGCGCCAAAAACACGCGTGTGCGTGCCTGTTACTAGTTAAAAAAAATAGAGTTCTCTGTTTCTCGAGAATTCTACCAAAAATACGGGTTTCATTTCTTCTGCGGGTTTCAAGCTCTTATAGGTTTCTTATTGGCTCACACTCATTGATCTATTGGACACAAAATCACCCTTGGAATCTAAAAAACATCTTCAGTGGTCTTGGAATCCAGTGGATACATTCAAGCTACCAGTTTCCATTGCAAGTGGAGATCATTTTTATAGAGGTATGGTGAATTGTAAATAATTTCTTTTCATTCACAATATTTGAGATTCTCCCATGCATTTTTGTTTTTATCATATGCCTACAGTAATATCCATGCAAAGACAACAATGAATTTGACAAGAAGAATTCCCAAGTTAACATCTAAAAAACTCATATGAACACTAGACAAGATGAAGTATGCAACCTCCTCATAGTGTAATTAGTTCCCAAGTTAATTTTGTTCTTTTCACCTCATATTATGCTAGCAAAAAATATTACACACTCACTAAACATGACTAAAAATATCACTTCACTCATCCACAAAACCTCAACTCTCTCATCTCTTATTCAATACTAGGTTATATAACACCTTAAGGAGTTGAAGAAACAACAACAAACTATTTCCTTAGATCTATAAACCTTGAGATGATATAATGTGATTTTGAGTTTAAAATACCTCAACTCTCTCATCTCTTATTCAATACTAGGTTATATAACACCTTAAGGAGTTGAATAAACAACAACAAATTATTTCCTTAGATCTATAAACCTTGATATGATAGAATGTGATTTTGAGTTTAAAATACCCATGGTTGAATTCAACAATACATCACAAAAAATATTATGCTAGCAAAAAATATTACACACTCCCTAAACATGACTAAAAATATCACTTCACTCATCCACAAAACCTCAACTCTCTTATCTCTTATTCAATACCATTGTATGGTTGGAGGATATATGTAAGTATATGCACCTTTCCTTTCTCTATGAATCCAAATATGATCATATCCATCCATATTTACCGTCCTTACAATATCCCCTCACCTTTAATAATGATTTTTTTTCCAAAAAACAAGACTTTCCCACTTCATGCTCTATCCAACATGATCATTGTTGGTATAGTCCCTAGTTCCCCACTTTACAACACCTCCATACCATTCCACTATGAAGACAAATCAATCAAACTAGGTGCAAAATTTAGAATTGATAACATTAAGGCAGAAACCAAAAAATGCAACTAATTAAGGTGAAAAATATGATGTAAACCAATAAGAATTCCTTGGGGGAATTTGCAACCTCCTCATTGTTTAATTAGTAAACTTATTCTCTTTACCTTATTTGATGTAGAAAAACTATCAAACTATTCCCGAGGAATCTCTAGCCATCTCGGTTATAGAGTGTTACTACCATAATTTTTATGAATTCATGGTTAGGCAAGACACTAGTTTCTCCACTCTACACTTGACCAACCATCATCTATATTGATTGGAATTGTATGTGTTAATTTGTAAAGTGGTAAGTTATGTTGGAATGTGTCAAGTTCATTGTATAATGGCACTAATATCTTATTTGTTGTTTCTTTTGCAGGGGTAGGCCTGATAGTTGTGTTAAAGAGACTTTTGGAGATGGGAAACTCATGCAACGCAAAAAGGAAATATAGAAGGAATCTGCCCATTGAAAAGGTCAATGACTTAAGAGAAAAGGCCAGGTTGGGAATGGAAAGATTGAGACATGGTCCTATCATTTCCCCGGATCATGCCACTAATCCTAACACAGTTATTGACACGCCAACCTCTTTTTCAGAACCACAAGTAAAACGACCACGTCCAACGGACCCAACTCAAATTCCAACATCAACACAATATCCAACCAACAATCCATCAACGAGTCATGCTGAAGTTCCTCACAACAGAAGAATTTTGGGATATGTTGCATGTGTAGAGATGGACATACAAGCCTTGCTTAATTTTCAATCTCCCCAAGAAGACCACAACCATGTCGACCACACTCCCATTATGGCCCAATCTGTGAACGAAGCACCACAACAAACAAGCTCTGATATTTATGTCTCATGTCCACCCTCCCTACCTCGACTGTCTAGTGCAAGAAGAATAACTCCTAGACGTATTCATGTGGATGAGAGTGCTATGTCGGGGCTTGAAGGCAAGTTTCCAAAATGCACTATCGAATGGCAATGCAACAAAATTGTCAAGGAATATTTTGAATCCAAAGGTGATGCAGGTAAATGTCAATTATTGCTATCTTTGTTAAATTCACATTGTTTAGTTGTTGTTAGGAGAATTTTGGGCATAAATATGGTTTAAAGTTCAAAGGCCAACAGTCATATTGTTGGAAATCTCCAATTTGCATTTAATGCAATTGGGAAGACGTCTCGTACAAAAGATCTTTGTGCGGCTCGTTGTGTTTTAGCGGAATCAGTTGTAAGCAAGTCCACAAGGTAACGTCGCCTGCTATCACACACTTCTCACATACTCAAATTAAATAGAAAAACTATTAAAAAGTACTCTGTTATAAGAGAAAATCTTGACACTCCGGGTGGGAATGATTGTTGGGCTTTTGTTGGTAGGTTGCCTTGTGCAGATAGGAAGCTAATTGATGCCATTAAGGAGTTAGTACAAAATTTTTGGCATGATCATACTAGGCCTTCATCAAACCAAAGAGACGTGCTAAAGCTGAGAAAAGGTTCTACTGAACGTGAACCCCATGCTAAACACTTCCTTGACACCACACAGACTAAACTCTATGAGAGATTCAGGAATGAGCACACACAATTGAACCTGGGCCAAAGGTCCTTTGAGAAATGCAAACCATGGTACGTTCGTATATGCATTGATCGGAACACCTATTGTTGTAGATACCACGTAGAATATGAATATTATTATGACACATATAAACATATATTTTGTGATTTGCATACTAACATTGTGTAGGGATGCAATGGATCCATACTACCACCGAATGCATCAAGAGACTTTATCCACAACATCATGTGTCTAAGGCCCGAAGGACAAAAATATTATGAAAAATCGTGTCTATATGGGACATGTTCTAGGTGCAGTGGGTTTTCTCTTTTGAACCATTGCATTCATGAAAGCAAGGAGCACGATTTTGGCAGGATGGTTGTGGAGATGCAGAGCTTCAAGTACGTAACCTATCAATTAGATAGTGCCAGGGAAAGTAAAAATATTGCATTAGTGAAGTCACAGGTACAAATGAATATTGCATATTTTTCATATTACACATTCAATTTATGACATATACATTTTTCCAAATGCCACATTGTAATATTTCCCTTGTTTTCATGGTAATTGGTACCGGTATGTGACTTCTTGATGGAGCTCTATGAGAAAACAAAGCAGTATGTTCAACATGTGCATGTAGCACGATGGAAAGATGAGCAGTACAGAAAATGCAGGGACACATTTCTTGTTGGAACCATAGTGTCAATTGTGGATTTTGCAGAAAATTACACCCTTCAGCCACAAAATGAAATCCAGAGTCAATACTACCATTCAGACCAAGTCAACATCATGGTACATATTATATATAGGCATGGGCCAGAGAGCAGAAATGACAAGAGGATAATACTGAAGGAGACAAACTTTTACATAAGTGATGATAGGACCCATGATCTGCATTATAACCCACCGGTACATGCTCCTCCTATAGTAATCACGTGAATTTTAGGACCTACATTTCCTTCAATAAGTATAGGCTTAGAGCTAACAGGTCAGCATTTATCTTCCTTACTCTATCTTCCCAATGTGCAACATTGTTTTCAAATTTTCTATGATCAGTTGAAGGAGAGAGATATACAAATGGATCAGCATTGGATATGGTCAGATGGTTGTGTGGGCCAGTTCAAAAATGACCGAGTATTCCAATGGATGAGTATTTTGCATAAGACTTATAATGTGCTGCATATCTGGAACTATTTTGAGACTGGGGCACGGAAAAGGCGAGCATGATGGGGCCGGGGCATGCATCAAGACCACACTACGAAGGGAAGAGATGAGTTTTGACAGGGAACCTCATATCCTAGATGCAGAATCCATAGTTCAATGGTGCTCTACAACAATGTCAGACCGAGCAACAGATCAATAAACATCATAAGTGGCAGGACGTGTGGTAAGAAATTTTTGGCGAGTGGTTGACATAGACCGATCGCGTTCCTATAGTTGCAGCACAGTACAAGGAACACGTGGATTTCATTCAGTTTGAAGCTCAAACAACCCCTTATTTGAAATATGGACGCGAAAGCTTGCATGCTTTTTCATCCCTTGCAGCAGTGGCGAATGGGATGAATGCGAATACATGGACTGGGTTGATGAATGGGATCGTGTGTCACTTGCAGTAGACCAACGTGCAGTTGTTGAAACAACCCAATTAGAGGAGAGTCAGTCAACAATTTCGACAGACTATGACCATATCTCAGATCTTGTACAACCAGGACACATATACACAGTTGTTTCCCCGAAAGGCAATGAATGGGGCACGGATTATTGGTTGGAACGGTGCATCCAAGGTAAGCAAACCCTCTACGCATCATTAATTGACGATGAAGGCATTGAATTTCCTATTGGATCGATGGTGGTTAAGGGGGAATATCTTACACTAGATGGGAAGTCAAGAAAGAATAGTGGGCATGTATTCATGGATTACAAACCAGGTTCAGTGGTGTATCACTTCACAAACTTGATCGTTGGCACAAACATCCATCTTCAAACAATGTCAAGCAAGAGCTCAACCAAGGTACGCTACTACCTGCCTCATTCAGAGAACGATAGATTGATGGAGACAATGAGCAACAAAGAGGATCCAGATGGATTTATTGAATGAGTCCAGTCAACTTTACATAAGAGAAAGAATTGCATCAAAGAATGTTATGTTCTACATCGAGGTATGTGTAGTTTTATGTTATTTTGTTGATACACATTTTTTGTTGATACATACATATATACATGTATTTTCCATACATACATGCATACATACATAGAGATACATACATACATACATACATAGAGATACATCCATCTGCCATGTCATCATTTCACCCTTTGTCATTAATGTTTAGAAACCTAATTTATCCCTAGAAACTTAGTCTAGCCCTAGAAGCACTAATATAACCCTGCAAACGTAATCTAGCCCTAGAAATCCTAGAAAGCTAAACTAACCCTAGAAACACTAATTTAACACTAGAAAACTAAGCTAGAATACTATAAACCTAATCTAGTCCTAGAAACCTAAACTAGCCTTAGAAACGCTAATCTAACCTAAACTAGCCCTACCACCTCTCTCATTTGCTATGAGAGAAGTTGATTTAGACCTACCTCACTCATGTCAATGCTTGAATTTTTTTAGGCCGGCCTCCCACCCCACATGTCCTCTTCAACATTTTTTGTTCTCTTGGTTTTGTGCCCACCCAAACTTTTTTCATGCTTTGGGTACCTTGAGGTATATCCCCAACCCAAAAAACTCTTATATTATGATGATTATGTTGGTTATTGGCTTCAACTAACAGAATTATATTTAACAATACACATATTCATAGATTTGGTTCTCCATGCTCAATGCTCACCCAAATCTAGCTAGATTTTGGGTTTTTGCCCTTATCCAAGCATCGTGTCATCAACCTAGGGTTTCCACTAATATATTCTAACTAGATACTAGAATCTCCTTGACCAAATTTGATGGAAAAATGCATAGAGATCTTCTAGACTCTTAGATATGTATCCTAGAAAATTATTTTAAAACATGCTCATTTATGGTTGGATATTGATGCTTGATTCCTATAGATAACCACTTATAGGGACTTGTCATCATCATCGCCATCACCATCATCATCAACGTCTTCATCATCATCGCCATCTTCATCATCGTCACCATCTTCATCAACGTCTTCATCATCATCACCATCCTCATCATCATTGTCATCTCTAGGCTCCTCATCAACATCTCCATCACCATCATCTTCATCATCATCATCATCATCATCATCTTCATCACCATGACCATCATCATCAACGTCTTCATCATCATCACCATCTTCATCACCATTATCATCTCTAGGCTCCTCATCAACATCTCCATCATCATCATCTTCTTCATCATCACCATCACCATCACCATCACCATCACCATCGCCATCACCATCACCATCAATGTCTTCATCATCATCCCCATCTTCATCATCATCAACATATTCATCATCATTGTCATCTCTAGGCTCCTCATCAACATCTCCATCATCATCATCTTCTTCATGATCATCATCTTCATCACCATCACCATCACCATCATCATCAACGTCTTCATCATCATCCCCATATTCATCATCGTCACCATCTTCATCATCATTGTCATCTCTAGTATCCTCATCAACATCTCCATCATCATCATCTTCTTCATCATCATCATCTTCATCACCATCACCATCACCATCACCATTACCATCACCATCAATGTATTCATCATCATCACCATCTTCATCATCATTGTCATCTCTAGGCTCCTCATCAACATCTCCATCATCATCACCTTCTTCATCATCATCACCTTCATCACCATCACCATCACCATCATCATCAATGTCTTCATCATCATCACCATCTTCATCATCATTGGCATCTCTAGGCTCCTCATCAACAACTCCATCATCATCATCATCTTCTTCTTCATCATCTTCTTCTTCATCATCATCATCTTCTTCTTCATCATCACCATCACCATCTTCATCATCATCATTAAATCTAAATCTAACCCTAATTCAATTTCCTTCTATAACTCTAGCCCTAACCTTCACCCAAACCCTAGCACTAAACCATCTTCTTCATCATCACCATCACCATCACCATCACCATCATCATCAGCGTCTTCATCATCATCATCATCATCAACATCTTCATCATCATTGTCATCTCTAGTTTCCTCATCAACATCTCCATCATCATCATCTTCTTCATCATTGTTGGAGCATAGGCCGCAGCTATGGTAAAGCTGCAAATTTTGAGGAAAAAGCACTAAGTGTTGAAGGGAAGTGCTAATTTTGAGTAAGCACTTATTTTGGGCAGAAGTGAAAGGTGCGCAATACGGCGCCAGATGGATGAGCTCAGCACAGATTACGGGCCGAAAATCGCGGAGCTAGCGCATACACGCCAAAGGAGAATGAATGTGGCCGAGTAGAAATCTTAGCTACCACAATAAATGAAGCGACGGAATAGAGGGCTCAGCTAACCTCATTAAGGCTAAGTATAGAAGTTATGGTTTCTCTGACCAAGGAAGAGCAACAGACCAAAGCATTGAAGGCGAAGGACAAGGAGCAGTGAATGATGAAGCGGCGCCCATACCCGCAATCTGCGCCGGAAGTCACGGAACCTGCAGGAAACGGCGATATGACTGCAAGCGGTGCCTACAGTACACCTAGCCATGTCCGTGGTTAAGATTTTGGGGAATACTGCTGGGAAAGGCCCACAGTTTTGTAAAGGTGCGACCCTCAGGGCCACCTATATATATGTGTAATTGCAAAGGTTAGACGTTAGTTAGCTAGCCATTAGATGTTTTAGACGTTAGAGGTTAGATGAGTTCGAGAAGTGATAGCTGTAGAGCTAGTCACTGAGTTGCAGACAGTCTCAGTCGAAGTCTGAGCCATTGTAATCTCTGTAGAAGAAGAGAGTAGATCTAGGAGAAGGGCTCCCAGCTGTGTGCATGGAGTTTCCTGGAAAGATCTAAGGCTGCAGCTGTGTGCGCAGCAGGACTGTGTAATTCCCATTCTGTGATAATATAAGATACAATTCCAGTGAATGTGATTTCCCCGTGGAGGTGAACTATATAATTCTCGTTGTTATGATGATGTGTTGTATGAATGCATGTTTATGTTTTACTATATGTGTTTACATGAATGTTCTGTTGTATTTATGAATGAGTATATAAAGCAAGTCCTCGAAGCTCCCTTGGAACTTAGATTCGCGCACTATCAAAGGAGTCAGTAAGAGCACTATTGTTGTGGCACGTAAGGAGTTCGTTGTGCGCTGTGGCATAAGCGCAGAAGTAATACAGCGCGTAGCGGACGTAGCGGGTAAACGCCTCGTGCACAGGTGCGGAGGTGCCGCGCAGCTAGGCTAAGGCGAGTAAGCTCTCGCACTGTTGCGCTGTATGATCTATGAAACAACCAGACACTCCATTCAGAAGTTACTGCAGAAGGAAGGAAGAGAAGACTGTGGATTCCACACTGCCCCGGTTAAGGAAACCTGATTCCTTAGGCCCCCATAGCCACTTCGGGTGAGACCTTGGGCTGCTTGCGCAGCTCGTTGCCGAAAGGGCCAGTGCGCCAATGGGTGTTTGTTGCTGCGCCTCTCAGAAAACCCGGTTCTGTCCAAAAAGCAGCCAACAAATGGTTCCGTTGCCTTGTGACTTGTTGCTTTGAGACTTGTTATTCCGGCGACGTGCGAGATTGTTGCACAACCTAGAGAAAGCGCGAGCCAACAAATGGTTTTGTTGCCTTGCGTCTTGTTGCCTTGAGACTTGCTCAGCCAACAAATGGGTCTGTCATCGGCTTTAACCCTGTTATTTTGAAGGAAATGCAGTGTTGGAATCCTACAGCTAAAGAAATTCAAGAGTGGTTTGATTCAAAGGATCGAGAGTTCGCTGAATGAGAAAATAGAAGCTCTAGGCTTCAGACAGAAGACTGGTTGTAGAAGCATATTTATACTGACCTTCACGAAATTTTCTTCGTAACATTTGCACTTGAGTTGCATGCGTGGATAGATAAGCTAGCAGATACTAGACCCACTGTGTATGTTGATCAACCCGTCGTTTGGAGGCCTGAGCTAGTTAGCATTTTGAAGCGGGTAGATAATCCTGTGTCCCGCACAGTAGACTTTTGGTTGAATAGTCTGCTGGAAGGTTTCATTACCGAGTTTGCAGTAGATACCAGAAAGAGCTTCAGCGAAGCTGAGAGGAACTTCTTCAAAGCATACAGTGGTAAGTTCTTAAATTCTCTGAACCTGTTGATTAAAATGCTTCTATATGAAAAAGCAAAACTATGCATAGCTTCCGATGAATAGCATAGACAAGTAATGTCCGCAGAGTCTGATAGTGATCTTGAAGCTATTGGTTGTACTTGTAGTGGAAAACGGTATAAAGTAGGCCTTGACCAACATTCTTTTGAGTCTAGTCCAGAAGATAGTCGAGCTCCTAGAGCGAGCCATATAGAGAGACAAGGGAGTGCTCATATCCCTTACCACCCTTTTACACCGCAAAAGCCAAACGGGGCTCAGTTTAACCCCGCAGTAACACCTTCTAGTAGCCCGCACGGTACTTCTAGCACCTCAGTGCCACCTTTGTTTAACCATCCCAGAGGCAGTGCTACAACACCTCCACATCAACCTAGCGCAAGATGGTGGGGTGCACATAAAAAGAATATTCACACGTGGCAAGACTATCGCAGATTGATACTGCGCAGATTTCAAGAAACTGCAGTAAAAGTATTGCCCAAATATGATGGACAGAGTGACCCCAGGTCACACGTTGAAGCATGTATTCAGCAATGGTAAGATATTCCAGAGGATGAGTGGGTTCACCTATTCATCCACACGTTGGATACAGTTCCAAGAAACTGGTACACTGAAACAGAATTGCTCAGAGGCACTGTCACTTGGCCTCTTATGATGGAAAGTTTTCAACTCACTTTCAGCTTTGAGTCAGAACATCCGAGCATTGATCAAGCTTTAAAATGTATTAAAAAGAAGGTATTTGAACCATGTCCATTACCAGAATATTCTCAACCAGATTGGGCTATCCAGATGGAACATGCCCTGGAATGCTATAATTTCACAATATTCCAGAATCAGAAGGGACGTGCAAAGTCGAAGGCCCTCAGCTTGATATCCCTTCCATTACAGAACATGTCAAGCTCAAGAAGATTAACATTGGTACAGAAGCCGAACCCAAGTTTGCTTCTATAGGAGATTATTGGGATGATGAAACTGTTGGCAATATTGCAGATTTACTACGTGACTGCCAGGATATCTTTCCTACCAAGTTTACAGAAATGAAAGGCATCCTAGGAGATTTAGGAGTGATGCGCATACCTTTGAAAGCGGATTCCAAGCCAGTAAAGCAGCGCCCATACAGGTTAAACCCGCGATATAAAGAAAAGGTCAGAGAATAAATTGATAAGATGCTCGCAGCAGGTATCATTGAGCCAGTAGAGGAAAGCGACTAGATTAGTCCTATGGTGGTACAAGACAAAAAGGCAAAAGGTGAAATAAGAATCTGCGTGGACTTACGCAAGCTAAACGACGCATCAGCGCATGATCCATTTCCTACTCCCTTTACAGACGAAGTACTTGATAATGTTGGAGGACAAGAGGCTTACTCCTTCACTGATGGCTTTTCGGGATACCATTAGATCAGAATCCATCCAGAAGACCGCCATAAGACCACTTTTGCAACTGAATGGGGCTCATTCCAGTATACGGTAATGCCCTTTGGTCTTAAAAATGCACCTGCTATCTTCTCTAGAGTCGTTGTTGCTGTTTTTAAAGAATTCATTCATAAGTTTCTAGAAGTCTATTTTGATGACTGGACTGTGTTCGGTTTACTAAAGAACCATATAGGGAACCTGCGCATGATGTTAGAAAAATGTAGACAGTATCAGATTTCCCTTAACTTGAAAAAATGTATCTTCTGTGCTCCTTTTGGTATTCTGTTGGGTCATATTGTATGTAGACAAGGACTCCTGATGGATCCTGCGAAGGTTGCCATCATTGCTAACTTACCTGCGCCCAATTCAGTTAAACAATTGCGCACTATATTGGGACATACAGGGTACTACAGGAAATTTATCAAGGGTTATGCAAATATTACTGCACCTATGGAAAAACTATTGAAAAAGGACTCGAAGTTCCAATGGACAGAAGAATGCCAACAGAGCTTGGATATACTTAAAGAAAGATGATCACTGCGCCTATTCTAGTTTTCCCAGACTGGAGAAAACCCTTTCATGTTCATGTAGATGCTTCTTCCATAGCATTGGGGGTTGTGCTTACACAACCGGGAGAAGGAGGTATCGACCACCCCATTGCTTATTCTAGCAAAAAGCTGTCCACAACTCAGAAGAACTACACCACTATAGAAAGAGAAGGACTAGCTATGGTGTATGCCTTACAGAAGTTCAGACACTATCTATTGGGCGCTCATTTTAAAATGTATACTGACCATTCTGCTTTGAAGTACTTGGTCAATAAGCCAGTGTTAGGGGGAAGAATTTGCAGATGGCTACTACTCTTCCAGGAGTATGATTTTGAGGTTATTGTGAAGCCAGGTAGATTGAATATAGGACCTGACCATTTATCTAGGATAGAGTCGGGGGAGGAACCTACAAATTTGGAGGACAATCTGCCTGATGCACAGCTCTTTTCTATTCAAGCAGCAGATGAATATTATTCCGATATTCTTGAGTTTCTCACTACCGGGCAAGCGCCAGTTGAGTTTACAATCCAGCAGAAGAAGCAACTTGTTGTCAAAGCCGCAGAATTCACTTTGATAGCAGGCCAGCTCTATAAGTTGGACCCTGATGAAGTCTTGCGTAGATGTATCTTACCACATGAGAAGGACTCCATCATCGTAGAAGCGCACTCAGGAACCGCAGGAGGCCATTTCGCAGGAAAGCCGACTGCGCAGAAGATCTTAGCCGCAGGTCTTTGGTGGCCAACATTGCACAAGGATACTAAAGAATTCTGTAAGACTTGCGATGTGTGCCAGCGAACAGGAAAACCTTCAAGAAGAGATGAAATGCCGCTAAAACCCCAGATAACATTGCGTTCTTTTGATAAGTGGGCCATTGATTTCGTAGGACCTATTAACCCACCAGGAAAGAGAACCAGCGCAAGATACATCATCACATCTACTGAATACCTCACCAGATGGGATGAGGCGAAGCCAGTTAAGAACTGCGACGCTGCCACTGCCACGCAGTTCATTTTTTAGAACATTATCACTAGATTTGGATGTGCATTGATTCTAATGAGTGATCAGGGAACACATTTCCTGAATGAGACTATAGAGGCCCTTACTGAAGAATTCCACATTAGTCACCATAAGAGTACACCCTACCACCCTCAAGCTAATGGTACGGTGGAGGCATTCAACAAGATTCTGGAGAATGCCCTGACAAAGATCTGTAATCAACAAAGAGATGATTGGGACCTTAGAGTCACAGCTGTGTTATGGGCTTACAGAACCACATGTAAGAAACTAACAGGTCACGCACCTTTCAGTTTGGTGTATGGATAAGAAGCAGTTATGCCCATGGACTACATTGTTCCCAGTCTCAGAATTGCGCAAATTACAGAAATGGCAGATACTGATACTATGAGTGAAAGACTATCACAGTTGCTTACCTTAGAAGAAGACAGACTTTGAGCCGGGTTCCATCAACAAGTGCAGAAGGCAAGACAGAAAGCTTGGCATGACAGGCATATTAAGAATAAAGTTTTTCAAGAAGGAGACTTGGTACTCCTCTATGATAGTAAATTCATCAAGTTCCCAGGAAAGTTTCGTGTACATTGGCTAGGCCCTTTTCAGGTGACGAAGATAACAGAAGGAGGAGTAGTCCAGCTTGCGAAGCTTAATGGAGAATTGCTACCCACAATGATTAACGGGAGTCAGCTCAAGCTTTATCATGATGGCCACTCTGCTCGGTCGACTTACTGAATTACTAAAGAAGTGTAGATGTCCAGTGTAGTTGAAAGAGGCATCACATTATCAAAGTCTACACGGAAGTCGCGAGACACTTTCAATCTCTGACTTCCCGCGCAGTTCCCTGAAACATCCGCGCATGTCAATAAAGTTTGTTTTGAGCGACCCTATTTTGCGCTCTTGCGAAGTTTTTTCCCGGGTTGTCAAACCGCCGCTCTTGTGGCATCCCCTATTGTCAATTTGCGGCTTAAGGAGTTCTCCTCGCCGTGGAGCCCTCCAGGTGCACAGTTACCTATGCTAAAGTGACCCGCCAAAAATTTCAAATACGGTAGCTCTATAACCGCATCTGAATATTAATGAAGGATAAGATCGCCATTTAATTGTATTTTCTCTGACATATTCGGCTTGATCTCCCTAAGATTTGCATTTAAGGAATGCGTCGAAAGCTTTAGCTTCTCCCGGAAGGTTGTCAGAGCCCGTCCATCACAATTAATGCACCGCAAAGGCGCGGGGGTAGGGGGGTTGTCAACTCATGCATAGGCACCTACGGCTATTAGCCCCACTTGTCCGCATTTACTACCACTTTTGCCTATAAATACCCCACACTCGTATGTCTTCGGGTTACTTTCCTCGAGTTGTAGTGTCTTGTTTGAGAATCTAAGTTATTGTTTTCAGAGCCGAGTTGTGCAGACTGATTCCTTTGTTTTCAGCGTTCGTATCCTACGCTGTTCCACCATTTGTCTATTCAAGTGTTTGTTCTCTATACCGGTTCACGACGGAGAACCTGTCTACTGAAGAAGTTATTCGTCGATTTAAGCGCAGAGGCTTAGATTTTGGCATGACTACCCCGGTGACGACCTCGGCTTACACACACCCTGGTTGGTCTGATCCCAAACAATCTCCGGGCACAAGGGCATCTCAACCGCAGCAGCCGGATGAACCTGTTTCAGAGCCTTTGGCCACTATGGTTAATTACATTCCTCCACGTCCAGAATGTGCACCCGAGGTGCACATTCCGAAGAATGCGAAGTATCTGATTCCGCTGCCTCCAATGCCGAAAATCGTGCGAGAAGAAGGGTCTCTGCTTGGACACCTTCCACTGGTTAAGTTTTCTGACTTCAACTTGGGAGACTACAGAACATATCCTCAGTTTGTGCCAGATCGCTATCTGACGGTAGTCCATAATCCTGTTAGAAAAGCTGATGAATTCGTCCCGAAGGAATTTGCAGCAAATTTAGAGAGGCCTGGACTGTTGAACCTGTTGAAGCTACCGCACTTCGGGCGTAGAAATGAAGTCAATGCAGCCCTGCTATCCTGCGTTCATGGTGGTTATCTTTGGCTGGGGAAGCCAATCGATTTGAATGTCGACTTGATCCATCGTATTACCGGCCTATCCAAGGTTGGTAAGGACTCCAATCTTCATTTTGTTGGAAAAGACAAAGACAGAAAGTTGGCTGCACAGCTGGTGCAGAAATACAAATTAACAAGAGGAGGTCGCGCTTATGACCTCACTACAGTTGAGGATGAAGCACTTAGATTTACAGGCAGTCTGCTTGCAGGCATACTTGTCACGAAGTGCAGACCTAAAGAAGTTACTGGAGCTGTCATGGAGCTCGCAATCTCAGCTGCGGAGGGAGAGCAGTACAACTGGTCTCTCTTCCTCCTCAATTCTTTCTTGGAAGACTGCCGGAATGTTCAGGACACCGCCGGTCAGTTGTTCCATTTTTCTTGGCTTTTGATTTTATGTGCTTTTTTCGGGTGGAAGGAGCCCCCCAACACTCAGTTCCTTCCGTGCCGCGCAGGAGAGGTTGCAGGGATGCGCTATCTAAACCTCTGGGATTCTAGTAATCCTGCGAAGCGCAAGATGAACCGCGCCGTGTTCTGTGAATATTACCATCTCCTCAAGGACACTATCCAAGAGATGCCGAGGCTGACTGAGGAGACAGCACAAATATATGGAGCGAAGTTTGTCTTTTATGCCAACTTGCATGAAATTTACCTCCGCCCTTGCGGCATTCAGGAAGAATGGGCCGTAGGCCTCTACAGGATGACTACTGAAGATGTTGAAGAAACTATAAATTCGTGGCCATATGAATGGAGGCAGGCCGCTGAAGTCGCATCCGCGATGCCACCCCCTTCTGAGCGAGAGAAAGATAAAGGAAAGGAAAAGGCCGCGCAGACGACTGATGAAGGTCCCACAGGACCACCCCCAAAGAAGCAGAAGCTGTCGCACCCCGCAGAAGCGACAAAATATCTGTCTGAGACCCTTGTCGCGGGGTTCGACCAGTACTTGAAGGAACAATTTCATGAGCTGCGGACCTCGCAGGCTCACATCAGAAGTGCTCTAGACCTGCAGCTCGTCGAGTTGAAAGGTCTCGCAGGAAGAGTTGCGCAGACCCATGCGCCAGCATCTAGTTCGCAGACGCCGTAGGAATCTACAAGCACTGAGCGGGTTGAAGTACTTGCAGAGAGGCATACTGTTGTTCACATCCCGCCTACAAGTATGACACTTCCGGATCCTTTGGCTGCACTGCAGGTAAGCGTAGTTGGCCCCGTTGAGATAAATTTGTCTTTGATTCCGATAGAAAATTTGCAGTTAGTGCAAGAGAAGGTCTCTATTGAACTGAGAGCTAGAGAGCTCTCCACATTCCATGCAAACCAAAAACTGCAATCGCAGGAAATAGAGCTGAAGGCGGGCTATAAGAACATCTCTGAGCAGCTCGCACTTTATGAGGCACAAGACACTGGGATAAGAAACATAGTTGATGAAATCGCCCAGGAGGTGTCGGCTTGTTAGATTCAACCAGACCTTCCTCTAGTTGAGAAAGTCCAAATTATTGGCGGAAGGGTGAAAGCCCTAGAGCAGGAAATAGTTGCTATGGCTGAGGACCATACAACGCAGATCGTTGAGCTGGAAGCTCGTGTCGCAGTGCCGCCTACAGATGAAACGCGGGAACAATTTGAAGCACTGCGCATAGCTTCCACGCAAATGAAGTGCAGAGCAGATGAAGCCCGGAACCTCATGACGCAAGCTATGGAGGATTGGACGGAGCTTGAGATGCTGCCTTTCAAAGTTGGTCTTTTGGAACAGGTACAAGCAGCAGAATAGTCCCTAACTATTCTGAGTGAAGAAGGTAAGGCCTTAGAAGGCTTAGCAAAAATGAGGAAAATGAGCGAAGTGCGCAGAATACAACAACAACTACACAAGCTCAGAAATGAAGATGCTAACCTCACCAACAGCATCCATCCATTTATGGATGAATATGCTGAACTTGCTTCCCAATCCGAGGCAAAGATCAAAGAATTTGTTGAATCTCAACAGTTGGTTGATGGCATAACCGAAGAAGAAGCCAGTTCAGATATGGTGCAGACAGCTGCGGAGTGCGTGGAAGAAATGGACTTCGCTATTGGGCAATGGAAGAAAGCATTTGCTACGACCCAAGCAAACGCAGCCGCGTAAGTAAAGCGACCACACGCAAGCGCGAGTGGATCAGGGATGAGCCACAAGTAAGTGTTAGGGGCCTGTTGGAGCATAGGCCGCAGCTATGTTAAAGCTGCGAATTTTGAGGAAAAAGCACTAAGTGTTGAAGGGAAGTGCTAATTTTGAGTAAGCACTAATTTTGGGCAGAAGTGAAAGGTGTGCAGTACGGCACCAGATGGATGAGCTCAGCGCAAATTATGAGCCGAAAATCGCGGAGCTCGCACGTACACGCCAAAGGAGAATGAATGTGGCCGAGTAGAAAGCTCAACTACCACAATAAATGAAGCGATGGAATAGAGGGCTCAGCTACCCTCATTAAGGCTAAGTACAGAAGTTATGGTTGCTCTGACCAAGGAAGAGCAACGGACCAAAGCATTGAAGGCGAAGGACAAGGAGCAGTGAATGATGAAGCGGCGCCCATACCCGCAATCTGCGCCGGAAGTCACGGAACCTGCAGGAAATGGCGATATGACTGCAAGCAGCGCCTACAGTACACCTAGCCATGTTTGTGGTTAAGGTTTTGGGGAATACTGCTGGGAAAGGCCCACAGTTTTGTAAAGGTGCGACCCTCAGGGCCACCTATATATATGTGTAATTGCAAAGGTTAGACATTAGTTAGCTAGCCATTAGATGTTTTAGACGTTAGAGGTTAGATGAGTTCAAGAAGTGATAGCTGTAGAGCTAGTCACTGAATTGCAGACAGTCTCAGTCGAAGTCTGAGCCATTGTAATATCTGTAGAAGAAGAGAGTAGATCTAGGAGAAGGGCTCCCAGCTGTGTGCGTGGAGTTTCCTGGAAAGATCTAAGGCTGCAGCTGTGTGCGCAGCAGGACTGTGTAATTCCCATTTTGTGATAATATAAGATACAGTTCCAATGAATGTGATTTCCCCGTGGAGGTGAACTATATAATTCTCGTTGTTATGATGATGTGTTGTATGAATGCATGTTTATGTTTTACTATCTGTGTTTACATGAATGTTCTGTTGTCTTTATAAATGATTATATAAAGCAAGTCCTCGAAGCTCCCTCGGAATTTAGATTCGTGCACTATCGAAGGAGTCAGTAAGAGCACTACTGTCGTGGCGCATAAGGAGTTCGTTGTGCACTGTGGCATAAGCGCAGAAGTAATACAGCGCGTAGCGGACGTAGCGGGTAAACGCCTCGTGCGCAGGTGCGGAGGTGCCGCGCAGCTAGGCTAAGGCGAGTAAGCTCCCGCACTGTTGCGCTGTATGATCTGTGAAAGAACCAGACGCTCCATTCAGAAGTTACTGTAGAAGGAAGGAAGAGAAGACTGTGGATTCCACACCACCCTGGTTAAGGAAACCTGATTCCTTATCCCCCCATAGCCACTTCGGGTGAGACCTCGGGCTGCTTGCGCAGCTCGTTGCCGAAAGGGCCAGTGTGTCAATGGGTGTTTGTTGTTGCACCTCTCAGAAAACCCGGGTCTGTCCAAAAAGCAGCCAACAATCATCATCATCTTCATCACCATCACCATCACCATCACCATCATCATCACCATCATCATCAACGTCTTCATCATCATCACCACCATCATCATCATACATGCCCGGTCGACGATTTTGCAAATTTGACCCCAATGTGCAAAAATTGCACACTCCCATATTGAGAAAAACCCTAGTTTCCAAAATGGATGTACAAGATGACACCTGGGCCACAAGACCGGAGGAGAGGGGCACCCCTAGCACTATCCCAACGTCTTGAATCCAACGGATTCGACGGTTTTTCAATCTGATCCACGGTCGTCATTCTATGGCTCGTTCTGTCTCGCATCCAAAAGGCCTTAAGGGAAACCTGTTGGATACCTACCGGAGGCATAGAATTCTAACCGTGCAACAAAATCGGGTTCTGGGGAGTCTTGCAAGTGTGTCTAGGAAGGTTCTAGCCGGGAGCGCTAGCCATAAGTTCCCGGTGGATGATTTCTCAAAGTTGACCCCCATGTGCAAAAATTGCACACTCCCTTACTGAGCAAAACCCTAGTTTCCAAAATGGACGTACAAGATTACACCTGGGCCATGGGACCCGAGGAGAGGGGAACCCCTAGCACTATCTCGACGTCCTGAATCCAACGGAGTCGACGGTTTGTCGATCCGATCCACGGTCGTCATTATATGGCTCGTTCTATCTCGCATCCAAAAGGCCTTCCGGGACAGCTGCTGGATACCTACCGGCAGCATAGAATTCCAACCGTGCAACAAAATCGGGTTCCGGGGAGTCCTGCAAGTGTGTCTAGGAAGGTTCCAGCCAGGAGCACTGGCCATAAGTGCTCGGTGGATGATTTCGCAAAGTTGACCCCCATGTGCAAAAATTGCAGACTCCCTTACTGAGCAAAACCCTATTTTCCAAAATGGACGTATAAGATGACACATGGGCCACGGGACCAAAGGAGAGGGGCACCCCTAGCACTATCTCGACGTCCTGAATCCAACAGAGTCGACGGTTTGTTGATCCAAGCCACGGTCGTCATTCTATGGCTCATTCCGTCTTGCATCCAAAAGGCCTTCAAGGACACCTGTTGGATACCTACCGGGGGCATAGAATTCCAACCGTGCAACAAAATCGGGTTCCGAGGATTCCTGCAAGTGTGTCTAGGAAGGTTCTAGCCAGGAGCGCTAGCCATAAGTGCCCGGTGGTTGATTTCACAAAGTTGACCCCCATGTGCAAAAATTGCACACTCCTTTACTGAGCAAAACCCTAGTTTCCAAAATGGACATACAAGATGACACCTGGGCCACGGGACCGGAGGAGAGGGGCACCCCTAGCACTATCCCGACGTCCTGAATCCAACAGATTCAACAATTTGTCGATCTGAGCCACGGTCATCATTCTATGGTTCGTTCTGTCTCGCATCCAAAAGGCCTTCAGGGACACCTGTTGGATACCTACCGGGGGCATAGAATTCCAACCGTGCAACAAAATCGAGTTCCGGGGAGTCCTGCAAGTGTGTCTAGGAAGGTTCCATCTGGGAGCACTAGCCATAAGTGCCCGGTGGATGATTTCGCAAAGTTGACCCCCAGGTGCAAAAATTGCACACTCCCTTACTGAGCAAAACCCTAGTTTCCAAAATGGACGTACAAGATGACACCTGGGCCACAGGACCGGATGAGAGGGGCACCCCTAGCACTATCCCGACGTCCCAAATCCAACGGAGTCAACGGTTTGTTCACTCAAGGGGGGCCATTTCTCATATGGAGGTCCCCGAGCATGCATGGACACCGTGGGCAAGTCTACCATGGCCACGTGGACCTACGGGAGCTGACGGAATCCAAGTCTGCTCGTCGGTTTGGGTTCTGTGGCCCCGGAGCAAATCCCCAAAGTGTCCCTAAACGACATTGGGGTGCCCGACTAGAATTCCTGTAGCAGCCAAACTGTGGCTTCGTTCACGAATCCGTCGATTCCGATGGGTCCGGGACATCGGGTTTCAGCTAGGGGACCCCCCACAGCATGCCTCGAAGACCCGAAACCGGTGCCAATGGACCATCTCCGGAGCTAGGGTTTTACTCAGTGATGGCCATTGCAAATTCGCTCAAGGGGGCCATTTCTTGTCCGGAGGCCCCCGGGTGTGCGTGGCCACTGTGGACAGGTCCACAATGGCCACGTTGACCTGTGGGAGTAGACGAAATCCAAGTCCGCTCGCCAGTTTGGGTTCCATGGCCCCGGAGCAAATCCCCAAAGTGTCCCTGAACGGGCCCTGGGGTGCCCGACTAGAATGCCCGTAGCAGCCAAACCATGGCTCCATTCGTGAATCCGTCGATTCCGGTGGGTTTGGGACGCCGGGTTTCAGCTAGGGGACCCCCCATAGTGTGCCTCGAAGACTCGAAAGCGGTGCTAATGGGCCATCTTTGGAGCTAGGGTTTTGCTTAATGAGGGCCATTCCAAATTCACTCAAGGGGGCCATTTCTCGTCTGGAGGCCCCCGGGCGTGCATGGCCACCGTGGACAGGTTGACGTGGCCATTGTGGACCTATCCATGGTGGCCACGCATGCCCGGGGGCCTACAAATGAGAAATGGCCCCCTTGAGCGAATTTGCAATGGTCGTCACTGAGCAAAACCCTAGCTCCGAAGATGGCCCATTGGCACTGCTTCCGGGTCTTCGAGGAACGTTGTGGGGGGTCCCCTAGCTGAAACCCGGCGCCTCGGACCCACCAGAATCGACGTATTCATGAATGGAGCCACGGTTTGGCTGCTATGGGCATTCTAGTCGGGCACCCCAGGGCCATTTAGGGACACCCTTAGGGATTTGCTCCAGGGCCATGGAACCCAAACCGGAGAGTGGATTTGGATTCCGTCGGCTCCCACAGGTCCATTTGACCATTGTGAACCTCTCCATGGTGGCCACGCACGCCCGGGGGCCTGCCGGACGAGAAATGGACCCCTTGAGCGAATTTGCATGGCCCTCACTGAGCAAAACCCTAGCTTCGTAGATGGCCCATTTGCACCACTTTCGGGTCTTCGAGGCATGCTGTGGGGGGTCCCCTAGCCGAAACTCGACGTCTTGAACCCACTGGAATTGATGGATTCACGAACGGAGCCACAGTTTGGCTGCTACGGGCATTCTAGTCTGGCACCTTGGGGCAGTTCAAGGACATTTTGGGGATTTGCTCCGAGGCCACGGAACCCAAACCGGTGAGCGGACTTGGATTCCATCGGCTCCCACAGGTCCATGTGGCCATGGTGGACCTGTCCACGGTGGCCACACACGCCTGGGGGCCTCCGGACGAGAAATGGACCGCTTGAGCGAATTTGCATGGCCTCCACATTGGAGTCAAATTTGCAACCTAGAGATGACAATGATGACGGAGATGTTCATGATGATGATGATGGTGATGATGATGAAGACGTTGATGGTGATGGTGATGGTGATGGTGATGGTGATGGTGATGATGAAGAAGATGGTTCAGTGTTAGGGTTTGGGTGAGGGTTAGGGCTAGAGTTATAGAAGGAAATTGAATTAGGGTTAGAGTTAGAGTTAATGATGATGATGGTGGTGGTGGTGATGATGAAGACGTTGATGATGATGGTGATGGTGATGGTGATGGTTACGGTGATGGTGATGGTGATGATGAAGAAGATTGTTTAGTGCTAGGGTTTGGGTGAGGGTTAGGGCTAGATTTATAGAAGGAAATTGAATTAGGGTTAGAGTTAGAGTTAATGATGATGATGAAGATGGTGGCAATGATGAAGACGTTGATGATGATGGTGATGGTGATGGTGATGGTGATGGTGATGGTGATGGTGATGGTGATGATGGTGATGAGGAACCTAGAGATGACAATGATGATGAAGATTTTCATGATGATGATGATGGTGATGATGATGAAGACATTGATGATGATGGTGATGATGATGAAGACATTGATGGTGATGGTGATGGTGATGGTGATGGTGATGATGAAGAAGATGATTTAGTGCTAGGGTTTGGGTGAGGGTTAGGGATAGAGTTATAGAAGGAAGTTGAATTAGGGTTAGAGTTAGAGTTAATGATGATGATGATGATGATGGTGATGATGAAGACGTTGATGGTGATGGTGATGGTGATGGTGATGGTGATGGTGATGAAGATGGTTTAGTGCTAGGGTTTGGGTGAGGGTTTGGGCTAGAGTTATAGAAGGAAATTGAATTAGGGTTAGAGTTAGAGTTAATGATGATGATGAAGATGGTCGTGATGATGAAGACGTTGATGATGATGGTGATGGTGATGGTGATGGTGATGGTGATGGTGATGGTGATTGTGATGGTGATGGTGATGATGGAGATGATGGAGATGAACCTAGAGATGACAATGATGATGAAGATGTTCATGATGATGATGATGGTGATGATGATGAAGACGTTGATGATGACGATGATGATGGTGATGATGTGGTGATGATGAAGAAGATGGTTTAGTGCTAGGGTTTGGGTGAGGGTTAGGACTAGAGTTATAGAAGGAAATTGAATTACGGTTAGAGTTAGAGTTAATGATGATGATGAAGATGGTGATGATGATGAAGACGTTGATGATGATGGTGATGGTGATGAAGATGATGATGATGACGATGAAGAAGATGTGATGATGGAGATGTTGATGAGGAACCTAGAGAGGACAATGATGATGAAGATGTTCTTGATGATGATGATGGTGATGATGATGAAGACGTTGATGATGATGGTGATGGTGATGGTGATGATGAAGAAGATGGTTTAGTGCTAGGGTTTGGGTGAGGGTTAGGGCTCTTATAGAAGGAAATTGAGTTAGGGTTAGAGTTAGAGTTAATGGTGATGATGAAGATGGTGATGACGTTGATGGTGAGGGTGATGGTGATGTTGAAGAAGATGGTTTAGTGCTGGGGTTTGGGTGAGGGTTAGGACTAGAGTTATAGAAGGAAATTGAATTAGGGTTAGAGTTAGAGTTAATGATGATGATGAAGATGGTGATGATGATGAAGACATTGATGATGATGGTGATGGTGATGTAGATGATGATGATGATGACGAAGAAGATGTGATGATGGAGATGTTGAAGAGGAACCTAGAGAGGACAATGATGATGAAGATGTTCATGATGATGATGATGGTGATGAGGATGAAGACATTGATGATGATGGTGATGGTGATGGTGACGGTGATGGTGATGATGAAGAAGATGGTTTAGTGCTAGGGTTTGGGCGAGGGTTAGGGCTAGAGTTATAGAAGGAAATTGAATTAGGGTTAGAGTTAGAGTTAATTATGATGATGAAGATGGTGATGACGTTGATGGTGATGGTGATGGTGATGGTGATGGTGAAGAAGATGGTTTAGTGCTAGGGTTTGGGTGAGGGTTAGGGCTAGAGTTATAGAAGGAAAATTGAATTAGGGTTAGAGTTAGAGTTAGAGTTAATGATGATGATGAAGATGGTGGTGATGATGAAGACGTTGATGATGATGGTGATGGTGATGGTGATGGTGACGGTGATGGTGATGATGAAGAAGATGGTTTAGTGATAGGGTTTGGGTGAGGGTTAGGGATAGGGTTATAGAAGGAAATTGAATTAGGGTTAGAGTTAGAGTTAATGATGATGATGAATATGGTGATGATGATGATGGTGATGGTGATGGTGATGGTGATGGTGATGGTGAAGAATATGGTTTAGTGCTAGGGTTTGGGTGAGGGTTAGGGCTAGAGTTATAGAAGGAAATTGAATTAGGGTTAGAGTTAGAGTTAATGATGAGGATGAAGATGGTGATGATGATGATGAAAATGGTGATGATGATGAAGATGTTGATGATGATGCTGATGCTGATGCTGATGCTGATGTTGATGCTGATGATGAAGAAGATGTGATGATGGAGATGTTGATGGGGAACCTAGAGATGACAATGATGATGAAGATGTTCATGATGATGATGATGGTGGTGGTGATGAAGACGTTGATGATGGTGGTGATGGTGATGATGAAGAAGATGGTTTAGTGCTAGGGCTTGGGTGAAGGTTAGGGTTAGAGTTATAGAAGGAAATTGAATTAGGTCATTTCTCTAATGTACATTTTATATTAATGGTATGGCTTGGTCTAAGGTGGTGCTCTCAAATAGATATTTAATTATGAAATATTTAACAAGACATGAATTAAATTTAAGATAATTGTAGTGTTGAATATAGTGAGCATTGAGCATGGGGAACCAAGTCTATTGATATGTGTATTTTTAAATACATTTTTTTTGGGTGAAGCCAATAACCAACATAACCAACATAATATAAGAGTTTTTGGGTTGGGGATATACCTCAAGGTACCCAAAGCATGAAAAATTTTGGATGGGCACAAAACCAAGAGAACAAAAAATGTTGAAGAGGACATGTGGGGTGGGTGTTGAATATTGTAACTTCAAAGAATATTATATTTGTACTTTATTATTTCGGAGATGTTTCATCCCTCCGAGGTAACCCTATTATGTATCCGGAGATGTTTATTCCTCCAGGGGTTTGTATTAACTAGGGTTATTAGACCCACCATGTGGGGGTCGGCCCTGTGGTTATATTTTTGGGGTTATTAGACTTCTCCAGGAGAGGTCGGCCCCATTAGGTCTTTTAGTCAGTTGGGAGTCAGTATAAATAAAGGAGGTGAACTCCTCATTAGATCACTCACTCACTTGTGGAAGAGTGCGCACTTGTCTGGGAGATCTGCTAAGGAGACAAAGAAGGAAGGAGCACATCTTGTATTTTGGTTGATCATCTTATTGAGGAAAGCTTTGCTGGGTTTTCTACCCCATGAGGGTTTCCCAGGGTATATTTTGTGTCTATCTTGTGATTATGTTTCTTTCAGTGATCTTGCTAGTCTATTTGGTTTAAACTTAACATGGTATCAGAGCTAGACTGAATAGGACATCTTTCACAAGGTAAGAATACCTCTCTCTCTCTCTCCGGTGAAGTTAGGGTTTCAGCCCAAAGTTGGTATTATTGATTTTTGGTTGCATGGCTGGATATCTCTTTTCAATACCTTTCGTTTGAGCTATAGATCGAACTTTTTGGTTGGGTAGAACTCTGGTAAATCCAAACCCTAATTCTACCAAAAGTGCGATACGTCAGAATTTGGTTTCAGAAAAAAGTTTGAATTTTTGAATTCTGATTATATGGCTGGATAGCCCCTCTCAAGAGCATTCTTTTGAGCTATAGATCGAACTTTTTGGTTGGGTAGAACTCCGGGAAAATCAAACCCTAATTCTACCAAAAGTGCGATAAAATTCTGTTCCAGATTCCGGAAAAGTGAAAAGTAACTTTCCAGGTAAGTCTACTCTGTCCCTTGGACTCCCCCAAGAGAAGATGGCTCCAAACACTAAGCTTGAAGACAAGCTAGAAGGCATAGAAAATTTCCGGGCATGGAAATACAGAATTGGTCTCATTCTTGAGGAGAATGATCTTGCTCATTATATCAAGGAGGAAGTTGCAGAACCAGAAGAAGATGAAGCCAAAGAAAAACACAGTAAGGATTTGATTAGGGCAAAGAGAATCATAGCTGATTCTATTAAAGACCACTTGATTCCCCAAGTGGATTCCAAGAAGACTCCAAAGGAAATGTATGATGCCCTAGGAAGAATGTATGAAGGAAAGAACATCAATAGGAAGATGAATCTAAGGACTCAGTTGAAGAGTACCAAGATGCACAAAGGAGAATCCATTCAAGACTACTTCTCAAGAGTCTCTCTAATCAAGGAGCAACTAGATGCCATTGGTGATACTCTTGATGAAGATGAACTTGTGATGACAGCTCTAAATGGTCTCACTAGATCATGGGAATCTTTCATACAAACCATGTGTGCCAGAAAAGAAAGCATGAAGTTTGATATAGTATGGGAGGATTGTGTTCAAGAAGAAGCTAGGGTTGCCAACAGAGAAGCATTGCTCAAGGAAGATGACCAAGCCTTGGCCACCCATACCAAGAGAAGAAAGAATCGATCCTACCTTAAGAAGGATAGTCAAAAGGAGTCCCATCCTCCACAAAGATTTCAAAAGAAAAGGGGATCCTTCCAAGGAAGAGATTACTCCTCATTCGAATGTTTCATTTGTCACAAATTAGGACACATTGCCAAAGACTGTCCTAAAAAAAAGAAAAAGGGTACTTACCACATAAGACATCATGCACATCTTGCAGAAGATGAGAGTGAAGAAGAAGTTGAAGAGGAAGAAAGGCCTCTCAAGAAAAGATCTAGAAGAGAAGAAGAAGATGAAGAAAGGACCTTCTCCAAAAGAAGACCTAGAAGAAATGAAGAAGAAGATGCAGAAGAGTATGTGTTAACACCTAAAAAGTGCTCACTAGCTCATTCCCTTATTCACATGACCCATTTGTCCACTTTTCCACCATCTGAGCCTCTGAAACCAACAAAAGGTCACCAAAAGACCTTAGTACACCCCTTTTTCCATTAAAAAAGATTATTTTTCCAAGAAAATCATAAAAAAACCCTCAAAAAGGGTCCAAATTCCCAAAAATATTAAAAAGGGAATTAAAATATTATTTTTATTCAAAAAAGAAAAAAGGAGGGAAAAGTACCTAAACCATGTTGGTCAATACCATTTGGTTTCCACAAAACCACAAATGGTATTTCCCACCACCAAAACCTATAAAAAGGTGGTAGGGGCTCCTCATTTCACATCCATCCATTATCTCATCCTTATGCTGCTGAAATCTCCCTTGAGCATTTTAGCCATTGCAAACCACATTGGAGAAGAGACCATTGGAGATTGGAAGTTGCTCATCCTTGGAACCATTCAACCTCACCATTAGAGGTATTGACTTCGCAAGCACTTGCTTGCCCCATCCTTTCAATACAAATTCTTTATTTTATATATGTTCTTGTTCTTGATTTTAAATTATTTTTGTTATTTGCTTAATATCTTTGCTTAGATCTATGAATAGTCTTGTTTAATTAGTTTATTGTTATTTATTTCCATTGAAACTGCTACTACTAGTTAGCAGGTGCCCATAGCACTAAGCCTGGTTGCAAAACCGGGCCAACAGTTTTTGGCGACTCCGCTTTGGTTTGAACTATAGATCTCTAGTTTTGCCTTTAATCTTAGTTTTTTATGAGTTTTTAACCTTTAGATCCATAGATCTGCCATCTTAGACAGCAGATCCATTGCTGCTCTGAGATTTGGCCCCATAAACAGCCCGAAATTTTCAATTTTCGGGTTTGTTTCTCGGTTTCCGTGCACGGCTTCCGCCTCGCGGTTTTTTGCCAGACAGTCGCGTGGTCCATCGCGACTTTTCTGCACTTTTCCGCGCGGTCCACCGCGGTTTTTTTCCAGACAGTCGCGCGGTCCATCGCGACTTTTCTGCGTTTTTCCGCGCTGCACACCGCGGCTTCGCGGCCAATTTCCGCGCTGCCCATCGCGATTGTGCGCCCAAAACCCGCGCGGTCCATCGCGACTGTGCATCCAAAACCCGCGCGGCCCATCGCGGCTGTACGTCCAAAACCCGCGCAGCTGAATTTTTCATTCGGCCATCCCAATTTTGAAAAAAAAAATTTACTGTACTTTCTGCCCATAGCACATTTTTTACAGTACTAAATCCTGCATATTTTACAGCTTTGAAAAAAAAATTTACTATTTAAAAGTGCATATCTAGAAATATTTTTAAAAATTTTCAAGAAAGTGAAAGAAAGACTCATTTTGCATTTTTATCTAGATTCAAATTTTTTCTTGTTTACTTCTTTAAAATCTTGCCCTTAGCAATTTTTCTTGAAACGAAGAAATCCATTTATTTCTTTTAAAAAGAAGTCTATTATTTGCTTTCATAAATCCAAAAAATCCATTATTTTTTGAGTTATTTTTTGAAAAGCATTTTAATTCCTTTTAGTGAAAAGTCATAAATATTTGCTTTTTTATTTTCGAAAAATCCTTTATTTTTTGAAAGTTTCCTGTAAAGCATTTAATTCTTTTCAAGTTCAGTTTACAACACCTCACGTGCACTCACACGATCACTTAATTGAACTAAGCCTTAAAACGTACCTTAATTTGAACACACTTTTAACCCCACTTGGGGAACATTAAAAGAATTCTTGTAGATAGGTAGTATTGGGGGGATAGGTGTTCCAATAACACCCCTCAGTTCTTACATCTGAGACATAGAAGTTGTCCAATTAGGGAGCTAAAATCTCTTAGTACTTTTTGGCGCGGTCACAACCGGTTTGTGGGAAGGCCTCTCCCTTAGGAGGGTTGAAGTCGCGAGGATGGTTCCGGAAGCCTGAGTGGGATACCGAAACCCATTCAGTAACCGAAGGGCTACCATTCGCAGTTCTCGGGATATCCCTGTATTGGGATATTGCGATCAAAGGACCAAACGGCAGATTTACCTTTTCTCGACCCGTCATGAACGGAGTATCATAGTAGCTTGTCTTTAGGATTGATTACCCGGTGTCCCTCCCGGTAGGGGGATATCTAGCCGTTGTCTCAACATTCATATTGTCTGACTTGGATTTCATCACCTTGCAGAGGATATCGTCTGTTTGAGTCACAATACTTTTAGATTAGGTGTTTGCATGATTTCAACCTACCTGTGGTCTAGTTACACCTATTTTTTCTAGGAGCCGTTTGCGTGTTGGTATTCTGACCAGTTGTTGCATTCCTCCACTTATTGTAGCACAGCTGCTAGAATAAGTGCCTTTCTTGAGGATTGATTTTTTGGCCTGAGAGCCTTCTTTTTTCACTCCCCTTCTTGCACCCCCTTGGTTGCATTAGGGTTTTGAGTCCTTTATATATCTATCACCACCTGATACTTAAACAAATTTTTACATCAAAAACACATATTCTCACCATTGAGAATTTTAGACGCTCTCGTCGTCTACAGGGCGAACTCCCAAAGTTTAGTCCACTTGGCTCTCCACGTCACGGACGCAGAGCCCTATCCCTTGATTCGACACATCGTCAATCAATTAGACAGTCATCCGATTCTGACATACCCCACTTCACCTTTGATTTGGAGGTAGAATCCGACAACCCCACAGAGTTATCACCAACCACCATTATGTCTAGAACACCATTTGATCCACTATTTACAACTACCATAGGTCAGACATCCGCAGACCCTTCTGCTGTCATACCATCCACGGCAACAACCACCCCCCTAGGTATGCCCAATATGGGTAACACTCCACATTTAGGAATGCCTAACACAGGGCCACCACCTGTCATGGGTATACCCAACATGGGGGTCATACCCCCTTTGGTTTCCACAAACCCCATCCCAGGAATCCCTAGTGCGATTCCCAACCCAAGTGCAACCCATGTTGCACTTGGAGGTGCTATCCCAGGAATCCCTAGTGCGATTCCTAACCCAAGTGTCACCCAAGCTGTACTTGGAGGCGCTGGCCCACACCAGACTACACCTATTGGAGGGCACATACCCTCCATACCTAGCATACCTTTAGGCACTACTGGACCCCTACACCATACCACAATGGCTAGGCATGTCCCAGCCCCAATCACTACATCTGCTAGCTTACCGTATATGGCGAGTCTGAACTTGCCAGATTTAGCCAGGCTCACCAATGACCCCATCAGACACGATCCTGCGTGGCCTCACATGCCCACCAAACTCCCCTCTGACATCCCTAAGTTTGAGGGCAAGGCAGGTGAAGACCCCCAGAACCATATCATGTCCTTCCATTTATGTTGTTCCTCCAACTCCATAGTGGACGACTCTGTCCGCCTCCGTCTATTACAGCGCACCTTCACTGGCTCTGCAGCCAAGTGGTATATCGAGCAGCCCCATAGGACGCATTCCACCTTTACCTCCCTTGCCTCGACCTTCCTGCAGTTCTTTCAGTTACCTGTCCGCTATGATGCGGGCGTCGAGATCCTACTGTCTTGCAGACAGAATACGGCCACCCACATCACTGACCACATTCATGAGTGGCGTCGACGCCGAAGCCTCTGCAAAATCAAATTAGACGACCGTATCTTCCTAGATTGGTTTCTAAAATCCCTTCTCCCTCTCATTGCGAAGGATGTGGCATCCGAAAGACCCCAGTCTGAAGAAGAGGCCATCCTCAAAGGCCAACAGTTTGATCTCATTTACTCCCAATCGGGTTATCTATATACCATTATTCCAGACGCCCCTCGGGGCGAGTCATCCCAACATAATGCGCCGGGGGCATCCCATGCCGCTGATGGCATCATTGGTCGTATGGCCTCGCATCCCCAACCCTTTTCCATTACACATCCTAGCCATGGTCCCGACCTTTTGCGGGCTACATCTCAGTCTGGAGCAACCAGTTCATATGCTCCCATGGCACATCACCATCATACCCATGGACCTTCATGTCCACCTCAGTGTTTTGGTCATGCACCACCTGCATACGCCCCCCCAGCTACACCTCAACCAGTGTACTATCCACAGCATGCTGCGGCAGCTCACCCAACACCTCCAATAGCTCAGGGTTACCAAGAACCCCAGCAGGTCATTGGACCACCTCCAGCCCCACAAGCTTATTATCCACCACAACCTGCTCCCGCACCTGCGGCGAACCAAAATCCTCCCACTGCTCAAGGGCAAGTGTACACACAGCACAACCAGCCCCAGAACCAAAACAACCAGCGCAACCAAGGTGCGCAACAGAACCATGGTAGAGGTCGTAACCGCGGTAATAACCAACAACATCAGCAAGGTCCTCCACCTCCCAATCCTCCACAGAATAACAATGCTGCTCCTCCCAACCGCAATCTGGATCGGAATCCTGAGAAACCTAGAAATAATAACCTCAGAACAAACCACCCTTGTTCTATCTGCGGGGTCTATGGTCATTACACGCATTCTTGCCCACATTTGGAGCGAGCTCGGCAACTCTGGACCGAAGATGCCCATCGTCAAGGGCAAGCGGCTCCTCAGCCGCCACCCAACCCTCCACCACCTCAACATCAACCTTTGGTGCTGCAAAACCCCTTTCCAAACCAGGGTGTAGTGAACACTCAGCCGTTAGCCCCCCCTCAGGGCAACGTGCCACCACAGCAGATCACTTATGCAGCCCCTGATCAACCCATGTTCGATTCAGGTACTCACCATTTGTTGATGATGTCGACTGCCGATGCTAACCTCCAAACTCGTCGGAACCAATATGGCTCCACCTCTGAAGCCCCTCCTGCCGACAAGAACACTAACATTAATCCCACAGATCAAACGTTACGTATACCTCCGGCTCCACTTGATGGCTCTTCCAAAACACCTTGCTTCCCACTTCGTCGTATCAACAATAATCCCAATGCTCGGGCTGCGTCGAATTACAACATCGTAGACGACTTAGCCCAATCTCCTGCAGCCATGTCTGCTTTAGAAGTTTTGAAAAACTGTCCTTCACAGCGCAAGACTTTACTCTCTGCCATTGGCGCCATTGACCCCAATGATTCACAGCTGATCGCATTCGATTCAAACCAGTCTGAACCACGACTGCCTTCCTCATTAGCATTCCAAGTTTCCGTTTCTGTTCGGAATCTTGTCATCCATCGGTGCATTATCGATGAAGGGGCCTCCACATGCGTCATGTCCACATTCGTTTGGCAGAAGTTGGGATCCCCTACTCTCCAGCAGTCCACCACTGCGTTGCGAGCCTATGACGGTCGTTCGGCACAACCCCAAGGTCTTTTAGCCAATGTCCCCATCCAGCTGGCGGGCAAAACTGTCTTCATTGACATTGAGGTCATCAATGCCCAACTAGACTATAACCTTTTACTTGGTCGCAGCTACATGTATGCCATGCGGGCTGTTGCCTCATCCGTATTTCGCACCATGCAGTTCCCCCATGAGGGACGCATGGTCAAGGTCGACCAGCTCACCTATTACGATCCCAAGGCCCCCGCCACACCTGAAAATGTTCTCCCCATGGTTGAACAACCTGTTTGTGGTGCAACTACCTCATTCATTTCCTCAGTAGGACCCGGACTTTACTCCGAGGCACCGATGACCTCTACATTCCAGGCCATTCCACCACTGTCACCGGAGACCCACGTCGCAAACCTCTGTACTCTTTCACAGAATACACAACAACCCAGTAATCAACCACCTTTGTTCCCTAAACCACCATTGGTCCCTAGTCACATTGGGGTTACACCCATCCACACAATCCCCTTTCTATTTCCTCCTTCAGGTGTAGTAAGCGCTCCGGTTATGGCTACCCTTAGTCTACCCGGGTTAACATTGGGATTACCCGTGTGGTATATTTTGCCTCCAGTTCCACCGCCAACACCAAATGTCATCCTGCAACTGGTGCAACCCATTGTTACTTCTACCCAACCACCTCCCGGTATCACTACTCCTTCGTCATCGACGAATCCCCCTCCACTCATCAGGCCCACTGGGGGCAGAGGCCCACAACCATACACTGCGGTACCCCCACCCAAGGTAGTTAAACCTCCCCCCGTATTCCGTGCTCCTCCAAAATGCTCGCTGTGTGATGAGTTAGGCCATCCAACCCATCAGTGTCCACAGTTACCTGCATTGCAGGAACACATGCAAATGTTGGACGACGACCCCAACATCCCGATGGTCAAACTAGATCCAAACCCTATGCCTCGTGATAAATCATTGCGTACCAACCACCCATGTGTGATATGCGGTATTTACGGCCACTACTCCCACAACTGTCCTGACATCCCAGACTATAGAGCAGCTCTCTACGAGATGAACAATTTGGACGTAGAGACGACACCCCCTACTATAGAGGAGATCTACCCTCCCACATCATCCTCATCCGGAGAGATTAACACCATCTACATGATCTCTTCGACTACCACTACCTCATCACTCGATTTGACCACTCAAAGCTCCTGCAATGATGAAGAGGTTCTCGAGACTCCTACTACCTTTGATTATCCCAGGGAAGACATGCACCATCGTCCATACTTCCTCCTGGAAGAGACTTCATCCACCACCGCTACCCAATCCGCGGTTGAGACCAAGGATTTCCTTCCTACTAGAGTCGAATGGTTAAAGGACCCGATAACCGATATTTCTCCCGTCATCCACATTGACATCTCTGACCCACTTGGTGCCCTTCATACCATTACATTAGGAGCCTCCCACAGTGAGCATGAGATCGGAGAATACCAACGACTGTTCCAAGAATTCACTGACGTCTTTACTTGGTCAGATATCGAAATGCCTGGCCTTGACCACACCATTTACACGGTTTCCACTGGATACCCCTCTGTCCGGTCGGCCCCTTCAATTAATACCTTAGACACACATGTTCAACCCTTTCAAATCGATGAGGAAACCACATGTCCACAACATGGGGGCAGGCCCAAAACCTTTCTTACTCGTCATCATCGTGATCCTCGTCGGAGATACTGGGGGCATCCACCCCACAAAGGGAATCCACGATCATCATATCATCACTTCAGTATGCCACCACGACCCACAACCTCATGGTATAACACCCCGCCAGCAGTTGTTCAATGCCCTATTGATCTCTCTCTAAGACAACATATGCACCACATTGACACCTCTGAGTTAGGGGGCATAATAGATTACCTCGACCCTGGGATAGGGGGCATGATCAATCATTTTGAACCTACCCCATCATCTCTATCTCAACACCTCAATGAGCCCATCATCCAAACCAACACATATGTGATCTACAATCACAAACCCCATGCACATAGCATGGGGGCAGGTCATTAACCCTGCTCACTTTTTCATATTCGTGATCTCAACCATTTTTGAGGTCACGTGTCACTTGTATATTTCAGTTGATTTGATACACCTAGTATTTTGCCCCCACGGGTCATCATTTCTCCCCACCACTGCATCCTTCGCTTGGTGGGATCACCTTTATTTGTAGCCATTTTTTAACCTAGTTCTTTCCTTTAACCATTCCGGAGTCCTTATGACCTCCGTTTTTCGCACCATTTGCACTGCCGGATTCATATTTTCGTGCCCGTGATGATGCTAGAGATCATTTCTCGCTCTCACGCCTAGATTTTTTGGGCATTTTTTCCCACGCCCCCTCGTCGCCTCGGTTTGCGTGCCACATCGGCCGTTCTCCCTTTTAGACGTGCCTTATATCACCGGATTCAGTTTTCCGCGCTCATGATGATGCTCGAGATCATTTCTCGCTCTCATCTTTAGATTTTTTGGGCATTTTTTCCCACGCCCCCTCGTTGCCTCGGTTTGTGTGCCACATCGGCCGTTCTCCGTTTTAGACGTGCCTTATATCACCGGATTCAGTTTTCCACGCTCGTGATGATGCTTGAGATCATTTCTCGCTCTCACCTTTAGATTTTTTGGCCATGTTTTCCATGCCCCCTCGTCACCTCGGTTTGCGTGCCACATCGGCCGTTCTCCGTTTCCGACAATCCTTATGTCACCGGATCCAGTTTTCCGCACTGATGACGATGCTTGAGACCTTTTCTCGCCCTCATCAATCCATTTTTGTTCGGTATAATTTTATCCCTTTTTCGGGCCGAGCAACCCCTTTTTACGAAAAAGGCACTTAGGGAGTTTCTGTTCAGCTCTTTTCTGACTCCTAAAACAATTAAAAGATCGCCGAGCAATCTTGCTTCCTTTCATGCTCGCTAAACGTATCTGAAAGGGCGTCTACCTGGTATAAGTTTACCCCTTTTCCGGACCTCGTAGACTAATTACGAAAAAGGTATACTCTAGTCACATCGGCTAGAAGAGTTCTCCATCCGCATCATTTTATGCTTTTTCGGGCCTTGGAGACTAAACTACGAAAAAGAACACCAATAGAGTCCACTTACCGCTTTCAGACTCTCTAAACATGAAAGAAACCATGAGCATGCGCCGTCCTGGGCTCACAAAATCCACAGGACCGTACCATTTCAGAGCACATTTTTATCCCTTCTTGGAGCTCATTAAAACTACGAAGAAGGAATCAATGGTGCCTCTTGGCGCTACAACACATCATGTCTACTCACATAGCAGCTTCCCCATTTTGGTCGCCTTTGTTCAGAGTATTCTGCAGTATGTCACCCTGAAACTCCCTCGACAGCTACCATCAGCTTCACCCCCCCAGAGTCAGTACATACCCTTCAGTCCCTAAAAGATGATCCCCACACCTACAAGTCAGTTCCCTACGCTACCAGGTCAACCATGTCATCATGCTCTGAACAAAGGAAGTTTGAGTCTACCCATTTTTGACCCATTTATTTCCCGTTCCCACAAGTATGTTAGTCCTACCATCAGTACTACAACACTTCAGTTCTACACCTCGCGCTCCTATCAAGGAAACATCATTTCCTTGTTAGTTGCTGGTCTCCCTCTGTCGACGACAACCACATGGATTCCAGAGGATAGACCTAGAGGTCCCTGTGTCTTGGACTCATTACCATTTATGATGAGTGCCTACGAATCATTTCGAGAGGAATCCTCAGTGCCTCTCCGAATGATTGTTTCTCAAATGCTCGACTTCAACACCTTGATCGCATCGTTGAGACTCGCACAGGGTATTGGTCCGTTCAGTTATTAGTCGAAGACCCCGGTTACCACCTGACTCCTCCACATTTGAGAGTCAAACTATGAATACAACCAGTTACATTTTTTCTATACATATCCGGGTTGCGTATGGCGACAGTATTCAGATGTACCCCAGTTTTATACTCCCTTGAGTATACAGTTACATTATTTCTCACAGATGACTCATAGTCATTGAGTCCATACAGATGTTGGACACCTTCAGTTTCAGCAGTTCAACAGTTATTCCAGTGTATCAGTTATTGAGATCAGCCATGATCATGAGTATATCCCACAATAATGTCCCCTCTGGACCATTATCATGTACCAGTATATTTATTTACGTATTAGATCCCCCTTCGCGGGACTAATTGTTTTGTATATGTCTTGATACGAGCATGGGAATGCCCGCCTCATCCTATATCAGAGATTATACCTCATTCATATTGAGGCCATGTAATATTTTTTGTTTTTGCAGCTTCCAAGGGCCGCAGCTCCAGTCTCCAACCGGTCTCTTCTCTCCCCTAAACCCCAGAAGAAAGGACAAAATAACTATGATGTCTATCGGCCATACGATGAGCTCCTGCCCTCACACATCAGGGGGCAATCTGTTAACACCTAAAAAGTGCTCACTAGCTCATTCCCTTATTCACATGACCCATTTGTCCACTTTTCCACCATCTGAGCCTCTGAAACCAACAAAAGGTCACCAAAAGACCTTAGTACACTCCTTTTTCCATTAAAAAAGATTATTTTTCCAAGAAAATCATAAAAAACCCTCAAAAAGGGTCCAAATTCCCAAAAATATTAAAAAGGGAATTAAAATATTATTTTTATTCAAAAAAGGAAAAAGGAGGGAAAAGTACCTAAACCATGTTGGTCAATACCATTTGGTTTCCACAAAACCACAAATGGTATTTCCCACCACCAAAACCTATAAAAAGGTGGTAGGGGCTCCTCATTTCACATCCATCCATTATCTCATCCTTATGCTGCTGAAATCTCCCTTGAGCATTTTAGCCATTGCAAACCAAATTGGAGAAGAGACCATTGGAGATTGGAAGTTGCTCATCCTTGGAGCCATTCAACCTCACCATTAGAGGTATTGACTTCGCAAGCACTTGCTTGCCCCATCCTTTCAATACAAATTCTTTATTTTATATATGTTCTTGTTCTTGATTTTAAATTATTTTTGTTATTTGCTTAATATCTTTGCTTAGATCTATGAATAGTCTTGTTTAATTAGTTTATTGTTATTTATTTCCATTGAAACTGCTGCTACTAGTTAGCAGGTGCCCATAGCACTAAGCCTGGTTGCAAAACCGGGCCAACAGTATGTTCTTTTCTCCGCACTCTCTGGATCTATTACACCTGGAGAAGGTACATGGGTCATTGATAGTAGTGCCTCAAAGCACATGACAGGACAAAAGAAGACCTTATCAAATCTTGAAGAAAAGACCTCTCCACTAAAGGTATCTCTTGGATATAACTATCAATATCCCATTAAGGTAATTGGTGAAGCAAACTACAAACTTGATTCTGGAACCCCCATGAAGATGAAGGAAGTTTTGTATGTTCCAGGATTGAAGAAGAATTTGCTTTCAATCTCAGCATTGGACAAGAAAGGCTATAGAGTTGCATTCATTGATGGACAAGTGTTAATGTGGTCCAAAGGCAAATCTATTAAGGATGCAATTGTCATTGGTGAAGAGGAAGGAGGTTTGTATAAACTCAAGGGTCATCCAGAAGCTGCCCTTGTTCATGAAACCTCTAGTCCCAGTGAGCTATGGCATAGAAGACTAGCTCACATTAACTACAAAGCCTTACCCTATGTAAGCAAGGTGGTCATAGGACTACCAGATTTGAAAGTTGATCATGATGGCTCATGTAAAGGATGTAAGAAAGGGAAGAATGTCAAGAACCCCTTTCCAAAGAGTGAAACAAAGACTAAGAGTATCTTGGAGCTAATACACTCAGATGTATGTGGTCCAATGCCCACCACCTCTCTAAGTGGATTTGAATACTATCTTTCATTCATTGATGATCATTCAAGGAAAACTTGGATATACTTTCTAAAAGGTAAGAATGAAGTTTTTGGAAAGTTCAAAGAGTTCAAGGCTCTAATAGAAAATCTCTCAGAAAAGAAAATCAAGATTCTCAGAACAGACAATGGTGGAGAGTATACTTCAAAAGAGTTTGAAGAATTTTGTAAATAAGTTGGAATCAAGAGAGAACTAACCACTCCCTACAATCCCCAACAAAATGGGGTTGCAGAAAGGAAAAATAGAACCATCATGGAAGCTATGAAGACTATGATACATGACCAGGATCTTCCCATGTATCTATGGGCTGAAGCAGCCAAGATAGCAGTATATGTTCAAAACAGGTTATCTCATAGTGCTCTTGATTTCAAAACTCCAGAAGAAGTGTTTATTGGAAAGAAGCCCGAGGTAAGCCATCTTAAAATATTTGGGTGTCCTGTGTACATCCACATTCCAAAAGAAAAGAGAACCAAGTTGGATCCTTCTGGTAAGAAAGGAATATTTGTTGGTTATTGTGAATCATCCAAAGCTTTCAGGATTTACATACCAGGCTTCCATCATATAGAAATCAGTAGAGATGTAACTTTTGATGAAGAAGCAGCTCTCAAGAAATCAAGAAAATGCCAACTTGAAGAAATCTATGAAGAAGATCCTTCTTCTAGAAACTCAGAGGCTGTTCATATCCCTGAAGATAATCCACCAGAGGATCATGACATGTTGGAACCACAAGAACCTCCTATCTCATATTTATCAAAGAAAAGAAGGCTAGCATGGGCTAGAGATATTATCCAAGGGGCTGAAAAATATGGTGCTCCTGAAGGCTCCATTAGAGAAAGAAAGAAACCAAAGCTAGTGTCCAACTATATGGCCTTGATGTGTGATCTTGTGGATCAACTACCTACTAGCTATGAAGAGGCAGCTCAAAAGAAAGAATGGGTAGAAGCAATGACAGAAGAATATCAGTCGATAATGAAAAATGATGTTTGGGATATAGTTCCCAAACCAAGAGATAAAAGTGTGGTTTCTTCCAAATGGATTTTCAAGATAAAACATGTTGCAGATGGGAGCATTGAAAAATACAAGGCAAGGTTTTTCGGCCAGAGGATTCTCTCAAAAGGAGGGAATTGACTATGAAGAAACATTTGCACCTGTTGCTAGGTATACTTCAATTAGAACTATCATGGCACTTGCATCCATGATGAAATGGAAATTGCATCAAATGGATGTTAAGACAGCTTTTCTGAATGGTGTAATTGAAGAAGAAGTATACATAGAACAACCTCAAGGTTTTGAGGTCAAAGACGGAAGGACCCATGTATGCAAACTGAAAAAGGCATTATATGGATTGAAGCAAGCTCCCAGGGCTTGGTACGGAAGGATTGACAGTTTCTTAACAAGCATGGGCTTTACCAAAAGTAAAGCTAACCCCAATCTTTATCTTAAAGTGATGGATGATGAACCTGTTATATTTCTATTATATGTAGATGATCTATTTCTAACTGGAAATGAGAAACAGATTATTGAAAGCAAGAAGAAGCTTTCTTCAGAATTTGAAATGAAAGATCTCGGATTAATGCACTACTTCTTAGGCCTAGAAGTGTGGCAAGAGCCAAAAGGAATCTTTCTAAATCAAGGTAAGTATACTGTGGAGATTCTCAAAAGATTTGATATGTTGGAATGTAAAGCCATGGCCACTCCCATGGACTCCAACCTGAAACTATTAATTAATGATTCATCAAAACTAGTGGACATAACCCTATATAGACAAATCATTGGATCATTGATGTATTTGACAAATACTAGGCCTGATATATGCTTTGCTGTAAATACCCTAAGTCAGTATCTAGTAGAACCTAGAAAGGTTCACCTTATAGCTGCAAAGCATATAATGAGGTACCTAAAAGGTACAGTGGACTTTGGCCTATACTATCTTGGAGGCAATGAACTCAAGTTACATGGTTACTCAGATTCTGATTGGGCAGGTAGTGTCTCAGACAGAAAAAGTACTTCAGGTGGATGTTATGGTCTTGGATCTGCCATGATCTCCTGGTTCAGCAAGAAACAATATAGTGTGGCCCTCAGTACTGCTGAAGCAGAATATATAGCCGCTTGCTCTGCCAGCTGTGAAGCAGTATGGCTTCGGAAACTTTTATGTGGAATTTTTGACTTAGAAATGGATCCCACTGTGATTATGTGTGATAATCAAAGCTGCATTAAGATGACTGAAAATCCTGTGTTCCATGATAAGTCAAAACACATTGAGATCCGTTACTTCTATATACGAGACATGGTGCAGAGAGGAGCCATCAAGCTCGAGTATATAAGCACTGAGGATCAGATTGCCGATATCCTGACTAAACCTTTGTCTCGAGTAAAGTTTGAATACTTCCGAAACAAGCTTGGTATAGTCCAAAAGGACCCTCCCCGAAAGGGGGAGTAGTATAGTATTTGATAACAACTCTGTCCCTTAAAATTTTTGTTATGTTGCACTTAGCTACTTACAATTATTTAGATTTAGAACTCTTATATATCTTTTATTCTAGATGTATACATGTTTTGATGTTAGATGTATTAGTGAGAATACATGCTATATGTATACATGTTTTGATGTGATGTATACATGTTTTGATGTTAGATGCATTAGTGAGAATACATGCTAGATGTATACATGTTTTGATGTGATCTATACATGGTTTGATGTTAGATGTATTAGTGAGAATACATGCTAGATGTATACATGTTTTGATGTGATCTATACATGTTTTGATGTTAGATGTATTAGTGAGAATACATGCTAGATGTATACATGTTTTGATTAGTGATGTATACATGTTTTGATGTGATACATGCTCTTGGATATTTGTACCTGTATAGATGAGAATACAGATGAGGATTGGATCATCCCTGGACTTTCAGTCCTAAAGAGAGCCGTAGATGTGAGGTCTCCGAAAATGAATTCCTTAGTGGACAGTTGAGGGGATTGGATCATCCCTGGACTTTCAGTCCTAAAGAGAGCCGTAGATGTGAGGTCTCCGAAAATGAAGTCCTTAGTGGACAGTTGAGGGGATTGGATCATCCCTGGACTTTCAGTCCTAAAGAGAGTCGTAGACGTGAGGTCTCCGAGAATGAAGTCCTTGGTGGACTTGAGGGGATTGGATCATCCCTGGACTTTTAGTCCTAAAGAGAGCCGTAGACGTGAGGTCTCCGAGAATGAAGTCCTTGGTGGACTTGAGGGGATTGGATCATCCCTGGACTTTCAGTCCTAAAGAGAGCCGTAGATGTGAGGTCTCCGAGAATGAAGTCCTTGGTGGACTTGAGGGGATTGGATCATCCCTGGACTTTCAGTCCTAAAGAGAGTCGTAGACGTGAGGTCTCCGAGAATGAAGTCCTTGGTGGACTTGAGGGGATTGGATCATCCCTGGAATTTCAGTCCTAAAGAGAGCCGTAGACATGAGGTATCCGAGAATGAAGTCCTTGGTGGACTTGAGGGGATTGGATCATCCCTGGACTTTAAGTTCTAAAGTGAGTCGTAGACAGGTGTCTCCGAGAATAGAGGATAGGACTGCATCGTCCCTGGACCTTGGTTCAAAATGCACATGATTGGATTAATCATCCTTAGACAGTAAATCCAGGAAGGATAGTCTTAAATATGATTGTGGCTTGGATTAATCATCCTTAGACAGTAAATCCAGGAAGGATAGTCTTAAATGTGATTGTGGTTGGATTAATCATCCTTAGACAGCAAATCCAGGAAGGATAGTCTTAAATGTGATTGTGGTTGGATTAATCATCCTTAGACAGTAAATCTAGGAAGGATAGTCTTAAATGTGATTGTGGTTGGATTAATCATCCTTAGACAGTAAATCCAGGAAGGATAGTCTTAAATGTGATTTTGGTAGGATTAATCATCCTTAGATGGTAAATCCAGGAAGGATAGTCTTAAATGTGATTGTGGTAGGATTAATCATCCTTAGATAGTAAATCCAGTAATTCCGAAAGGAAGGATAGTCTTAATTATGATTGTGGTTGGACTAATCATCCTTAGACAGTAAATCCAGTAATTCTGAAAGGAAGGATAGTCTTAAATATGATTGTGATGAAATTGATCCAGTAAATCTGAAAGGAAGGATCATGTGTATTGATGATGATGCTGCTGATCGTGTGATGACGATGCTGATGATCGTGTGATGACGATGCTGATGATCGTGTGATGACGATGCTGATGATCGTGTGATGACGATGCTGTTGATCGTGTGATGACGATGCTGATGATCGTGTGATGACGATGTTGTTGATCGTGTGATGACGATGCTGCTGATCATGTGATGACGATGCTGATGATCGTGTGATGATGATGCTTATTATCGTGTGATGACGATGTTGCTAATCGTGTGATGACGATACTGATGATCGTGTGATGACGATGCTGATGATCGTGTGATGACGATGTTGCTGATCGTGTGATGACGATGCAGATGATCGTGTGATGACTATGTTGCTGATCGTGTGATGACGATGCTGATGATCGTGTGATGACGATGTCGATGATCGTGATGTCGATGTTGATATACCAGTAATTGTTTGAGTTACTGATGAAGACAAATTGAAGAATGCTTCCGATGATTTATAGATGTATCATGTATAGTGACTCCTTGCTCCTGCAGATGCTGTTATAATATCCTTCTCGTTAAGGGGGAGTGTTGAATACTGTAACTTCAAAGAATATTATATTTGTACTTTATTATTCCGGAGATGTTTCATCCCTCCGAGGTAACCCTATTATGTATCCGGAGATGTTTATTCCTCCGGGGGTTTGTATTAACTAGGGTTATTAGACCCACCATGTGGGGGTCGGCCCTGTGGTTATATTTTTGGGGTTATTAGACTTCTCCAGGAGAGGTCGGCCCCATTAGGTCTTTTGGTCGGTTGGGAGTCAGTATAAATAAAGGAGTTGAACTCCTCATTAGATCACTCACTCACTTGTGGAAGAGTGCGCACTTGTCTGGGAGATCTGCTAAGGAGACAAAGAAGGAAGGAGCACATCTTGTATTTTGGTTGATCATCTTATTGAGGAAAGCTTTGCTGGGTTTTCTACCCCATGAGGGTTTCCCAGGGTATATTTTGTGTCTATCTTGTGATTATGTTTCTTTCAGTGATCTTGCTAGTCTATTTGGTTTAAACTTAACAGTGGGAGGTCGGCCTCCAAAAACTCAAGAATTGAAATGAGTGAGGTAGGTCTAAAGCAACTTCTCTCATACCAAATGAGAGAAGTGGTAGGTAGGTCTCTAGGTCTCTAAAGCATCTTCTCTCATACCAAATGAGGTAGGTCTAAAGCAACTTCTTTTGTGGAGTGGTGTTGCATTTTGAAGTTCCCTTGGTCATTGTGTTCTATTTGCATTGTTGGTTTTGGCTATTTGTTCCCAATGTTAGGAGTTTTTCTTTTTTTTTCTTTAACTTGTGTGTAGAGATCTAGGCATTCATCTAAAATTTTCCCAATCTATCTATCCAAGTGTCATTATGTGTGATTATCCAAGATATATATACATATTCATACACATAAATGGAAAGTGAGAAAGGGGAGAATGTAACTTTAGAGCCATCAATAATTAGCCTTTTATTAATCCCTAACAAATATTTATTTTTACAATGTATACCTCCAGTCAACTATTTATCCTAGTTGACTAGTTGACACAAGGGATGGGTCTCTAGACCTCGAGCATGGTGATTAAAAAATATAAAGGTTATTAGGACCTAAATGAATATTTGCATGCTCATGAGCCATGAAGAAGTCCTTGAATCACTGCACAAGCTCTCTAGACGGGATACATGGCCTTTGTTTTGGATATGGATTCCATTTGGAGGTTTTGTGCACTAAGGATGGGTCTTTAGGTATTGAAAATGATAAGGTGAGGACATATGAGGCCTCAAATCGAATATAAAAATTTTTAAGGATATTATCCATCAAGATTCCCTTAACCCCCAGACATGCCCTTTAAAAGAATTGTTTATCTTTGAGTGTGTTATGGGTGCCTACATGAGGTTTTGACTACTAAGGATGGATCTTGGCGTCTTGACCATGGTTGAGGTGATGACAATGAGGCTCATATGACTCCAATGAATATTCCATGGATCATAGGGTAAAATGATGTCTTGAACCATTGAGTTGACTATGTTCAATATGTGTCTTAACGTCAAAAAATTCAAGATACTTAAATTACAAAGAGTGATTATCAATATTACCAAAACATTGAAGACATTATCAACACTAAGGGTCTATGCCAACTTGTGCAAGTAGTAGTTCAACACATTAACCATGCTTTCATTAAAGGCACATACTAACACACAAAGAACGATCCATATGTAACTACATTAACAATTCTCTTTTATTGCTCAATCCAATTGCACCTATGCACACCCCTCATGTTTGAACTAATTGAAGTGATATGGTTAACCCTTCCATCCAAGCACACATATGAACTTCTCATATATCTAGGTTAATTTGATATAATATGCGATGCAATGCTTGTTAGAATTGACTATTATAACCATTACAAGGTTAAGTATGGAAGAAGTCATCGTCTCCTATTTATTTTTTTGTAGCCCTAAAGTCACAACACTTTGTAATGTAAATATCACTTCTTAGTTTGCTTGGTTAGGTATGTTGTTGCTGAAAGGAAAAGATGCAAGACCCATTCAAATACAAGGGACTCATATTGAGGTCACTTGGTGTCTAGAAATAACATCTATATGTATGTGAAAACTTTTCCATAACATTGTTATTGAAGAAAAAATCATGTATGCAAAAATGTAATCAAAGACAAAGTCATATAGACAAGTGCAGATCCATCTATTAATATGCAAAAATTATCCAATCATGTACACATTTTGGAAAAATGGAACATCGTTCCCAATGTCTATATAATTGCAACTCGTTCCTTGTACATAATATGGCAACTCGTGCCCTATACAAAATATGGCCCATGGTTCCCTAAACAAAATATGGCAACTCATGCCCAAAATGCCACATCATGGCTAGTGTACATAGAAGGCTCTCTCAATCATCCTGCCCACCCTCAGAGCTCCCAGGTGCATCTCCAAAATTGATCTTCATCTTCTTCGTGCTAGAGGAAGCTAGGTTCTTCGGGGGTCTTGGACCACGTCCCCCTGAGCCCTGAAATGACAACAATAATATGTCAACTTTTCCTAGCAATTATACAAGTATAAAACATAATTTAAAAATAAAAATAGTTTTCAAATCTTAGATAACTCACCGCATGCGAAACTGTAAGTCGTGAGGGGGTCTCCCTCCTCCGTGCTCCTAGTCTCTCAGCAATGCCACCTTGAAACATTTAGAACAATCATATAAATGATGAAATTAGATGCATATAGTAATTTTCGTTAAAATTCAACGAGATTTTCATAAACTAGTCAATCTCACCGTGAACACAACCGGCTGGTCTTCAGGGCTGGCGGATGGAACAGTCAGCTGGAAAACGTGCTCTAATGCTAGGGTGGATGGTATAGGGGAGTATGTAGCCACATCGATGGTGGCTACACCACTGGGGGGAATAGTGGAAGAAGGGGGGTTGGCAGAAGGAGGCATGGACTGGGGTAAGCAAAGTGGAGGTGCACGTCTAGGGCTATAAACCCCAACTGGTTGTAGTATGGATCGGGGCACCCTGGAAGGGGAAGCGAGTGTGGTGGGGGGGGTGAGGTCTGTGTTGCAGTGGAGGGATGGTTGACTATGGATGGGTGGTGTGTCGTGATCGGATGGGGGAGGGTGGGAACATGGGAAACTGATACGGAGGTGGAGCTGGATATGAAACGTAATGGGGAGTTGGATGGAACTGTGGTGTTATATAGGAGCGGGGGGGCTGGATGGAAGGGGGTGGGGAATGGGGCATGTATGCCAGGGGATACAACTGGCATATAAGGTGACCGAAAGGCTGAGGAGGGAGGAATAACGGCACTGCCAGGCCGAGGTGCTTGCACCTGCATACACATTTATAACCTCATAGTTTAATATAGAAAAATATAAATATACATAGACAAGTCATCATATTTGAAATTAAATTTATGCTTTAATACACACGACACCTGCGCACGTGGAGATCTATTGATCCCCAGTGGCGATGGCTGGTCACTGGAGCCTGCGAACACCTGTGCGAACACTACAATTTTTAGACTGAATTTATAAAAACAATATTAACAATATTAAACACAATGAAAATGAGAATGACAACGATGGTACTTAAAAAACATGACTATAATTAATTTATATTCAAGTTAGATGATAGTGGTTTAATGGGCTTTGGATATTATATAACGTTTTTATTGTATTGGTGCAGTCCATTTGTTCAAGACTTGGTAAAGAACATGGTTGTGGGGATCGTGTCCCTTGACCCACAATGGATAGGGCCCATGATAGGAACAAATGACCCATTATGTGGTGATTCACTGAAGATAATGTGGCAAAGAAGGTTGACAATTTATGCTTGAAGTGTTTGATGGCCAAAGTTGTCATTGATATTCAATATTCTGAAAGGATAGAAGGTGAAATGGCATGAAATTAAAATTAAATAAGGTGACATGGCATAGAAGGTGACATGGTGAGCTTTTCCTTTTCTAGAGTCATCCCCATGAGTAGGTGAGCTTTTCCTTTAGCCCTAGAGAGATGTGCAGTGCCTCTGTTAGGAACCCATGTCTTTACTTTGTTAGTATATTATTGTTGGACGCATATGCTTTGCAAGTCGTCCCGTAGTATTTGTTGATCCATAGTTTGTGTTATTGTTGTTGGCGCATATGCTTTGTAAGTCCCCCGTAGTTTTTTTGATCCATAGTTTGTATTGGCCCATGGTTTTGACTCATAGTATTGGCGCCTAGACTTAGTATATAAGTGTGTGTTGAGGCCTATGAAGGCACTGTGAAGTTATTTGTATTGAGCTTGCTCAAAGGAGGTTGCCCCCTCGAAGTGGCCCGTGATCAATATAAAAGTGATTCTGAGTTCTGTCATTTCTGCTATCTCGTGTTTTCATTAATTAATTATTGCAAGTTCATCACATCTGGTATCAGAGCACTTTCTTGGGCTCGCTGGGTGAAATTTCTATAATAAAAAAAAAAATCGCATCTATCGCAGCTTCGGATCTGGGAATAATCCCTATCCGCTTAACTGTGGGAAGTACTTGGGCATAAGCCCTAAAACTCATTGTGAGGAATACCACAGGAACCCTGAAGTAGCTGGCCCATTGAGAGGACCTGCCAGCGAAAAGGGAAACGACCCCTACCTGATTGACTAGTTCCCACCCGTGAGGTAAACCAAGAGCTGTCGTTTGTGGCAAAGCGGTTATTAGTTTTACTTGAGTCGTGGAGTGAGGGGTACTGCCCCAATACGCAAGCCGTCAGACAGCATTGGTGGCTGAGTGAATCCCCTGAACCGATAGGAAGCCGCACATACCTGGGGTCCATATCTATTTTTCCTCTGAATTGTTGTCGATCACTTCCGCACCATTTCAGATCCATTCCGAGCCGTTTTAGATCCATTCTGACAGTCGTTCCAGCTCTAGTCATTTCAGATCCAGCCATTTTTTATCCATTCGGCATCGTTTCATATCCATCTGTTGCCGATCCCTTCTGCAGATCTATCTGTTTCTGATCCCTTCCGCAGATCTATCTGTTTCTGATCCCTTCCGCGCCGTTGCAGATCCATTCCTAAAAAAATAAATAAATAAATAAAAATAAAAATTCTGTTTTTCGGCCATATCTCCCTTGTTTCAACTCGGTTTTCCTTGAAACTTCACTGGCACCCCTGCAATCCCATTCTGCATATTTCATTCCTGAAGACCCTATCCCAAATTCCACTTCCCAAGACCAGAAATCTCACATTTGTCTATTTTTAGGATTTGTCATAACTCCTTCGATTTTCACCCATACGCCTTCAAATTTTGCCACCGTGTTCCTTTCCTAATTCTGCTTCTTTGTCCCTCTCTACCAAATTTTCTCATTCTTTCACCCCGCTTCTGAAATCCCCATTTTTTGCTTCCCTGTCCCTCAGAAAGTGTCCAAAACCTGGTCAAACCCCAATTTCCCATCCAAGTTTTTCCCAAATCCAAATTTCCCTTTACTAAATAAGCTTTTGTTTGTGTTTTTCTATCCATTCCCAAAAGAAAAAAGAAAAAAAAAACTCTTGGTTATGGTTGTCACCCGCACAAGAGCAAAAACCATGGAGGAAGCACTTGCAGCCATCCAAACCAAACTCCAAGATCTGGATGAAAAATTTCTCCGCCTCCATCTTCAGCATTCAGCCATGAACAATAACCGACAGCCAGAATATTTTGCAGCCACTAGGTTCTCTTCTTCCAGCAATTTTCGTGGGCCGAAGCTTGATTTTCCTCGCTTCAATGGTACTGATCCGACTGGATGGATATACCAAGCAGAACAATATTTCAGTCTGCATAATATTTTTGATGTCCAAAAAGTTCCACTTACATCCTTTCCTTTGGAACAAGAAGCCCTTCAATGGTACCGTTGGTACATCAAATCTCATCCCGAGCCCAACTGGATAGATTTTGCCAACTCCTTTTGCCACGATTTGGTCCTAGTGCTTTTGATGACTTCACAGGAGCAATCACTAAACTTCACCAAATTGGCACAGTAAGAGAGTATCAGACAGAATTTGAGAACCTAGCCAATCACACAGAAGGATTGTCTGATGAATTCTACAGGAGTTGGTTTATCAGTGGTCTTAAGGATGAAATCCGGTCAGAGGTTAAAATTTTCTGTCCCAACACAATGATGGAAGTCCTAGGTTTGGCTAAGTTGGCAGAAGACAAGATTGCAGCCCAACAGCGCTCCAAACCAACTTTTGTTCCCTTCCGAAATATGGGTTCTCAACGACCTCCCATCCCGCCAGCTCCTCGACCAACTCCTATCAAGCATTTGTCTGAAACCGAGATGCAGGCACGCCGAGAAAAAGGACTTTGTTATAATTGTGATGAGAAATTCACTCGGGGACATAGATGTGTTCAACAAAAGCTCTATCTCTTGAATGTGGATTCTCTGCCTACCTCCGAACTTGGTGAAGAAGCTCCAGATAAAGTAGATGATCAGGTCAATAGTCAGCACCTGCATGTTGACACCCCATCTCAGGATGACCCACCCGAGATCTCTCTCCATGCTGTAATCGGCGTCACCACCCCACAAACAATGTGGGTCAGGGGATACTTCAAGAAGCTTCCTCTTACCATACTCATTAATTGTGGTAGCACTCATAATTTCATTGACCCTCAGATTTCCAAATAGGTTGATTGTTTTGTCCATCCTTGCTCCAACTTTGAAGTCATGGTTGCCAATGGAGGCACCTTACCTTGGAAGGGGAAGTGTCACAATGTGCGTATCTCTATGGAATATTATAACCTACGCTCTGGCATGTTTTCCTTGTCCGTAGGCAGATGCGATGTGGTTTTGGGCGTTCAAAGGTTATGCACACTTGGCCCCATCTTATGGGATTTTGCTGAACTTTGGATGCAGTTTTCAGTCAATGGGACACGACACAAATTTATGGGCTTACAACCAGGGTCTCTCTGCATCATCAGTTCACATCGCCTAGAAAAAATCCTTAAGAAGAATTCACATGGTGTCATCGCTCAGCTCCATTCCATTCAGATGCACCAACCAATGGTCTCCAATACTTCCTTGGATCGATCTGCAGGTGTCTTTGTTGCACCAGTGGGCTTGCTGCCTTCACGAGACCTTTTTGGTAAGCATTTAGCTGCATCTACATATCAGCAGGAAATGATGTCTATTTTGCATGCAGTACAAATGTGGCACCCATACCTATTAGGGAATTATTTATGCATCAAGACTAATCTCCAGAGTCTGGAACATTTTCTGGAACAACGGGTCTCCTCCCCAGCACACCGGAAATGGGTTACCCAACTCATGGGTTATGACTATGCAATCACTTACAAGAAGGGTAAGGATAATATGGTGGCAGATGCTCCTTCTCACAAATTTGATGACTCGATTTCTCTTACAGCTATTTCTCTGCTTGTTCCAAATTGGTTGCAATCTGTTCAACAGGGATATCTCTTCTATGAACTCCATGCTTCTTCATTGGCAGGGCACTCTGGGTTCCTCCAAACCTATGACCGGGAACAATGTAACTTCTTTTGGCAGGGACTGAAAATGAAAATTCACCAGATGGTGGTTGAGTGTGATACTTTCCAGGTCAACAAGGGTGAAACAACACTCCTTTCGGGATTGCTCGAACCCTTGCTCATCCCTACACAGATTTGGACATCTATTTCTATAGATCTCCTAGAAGCGCTCCAGTGGTACAACACCACATCTAAAAGGACACCATATGAAGCCGTTTATGGATAGGAACCGCCAGTTCTTCTTCCATACACGCTCAGTAGGTCCCCAGTTCAGGTAATTGACTCGGTTCTTCAAAACCGCGATCAAATTCTTCTCATTTTACAGGAAAATATTCACATGGAAAGAATTCGACTGAAACAACAAGCCGATCAGCACCGTTCTGAGTGCACTTTTCACGCAGCTAATATGGTCCTTCTTCATCTACATCCTTCCAAGCAATCCTCCCTGAAACTCAAAAGGCATCAGTGGGCCGAAATGCAACCCAAGGATGCTACAAGGGAACCACTCCTTTAGATTCTGCATCAATTTTCACATCTAAAGCTTTGAGGACAAAGCTTTTTCTAAGTGGGAGGGGATGTTAGGAACCCATGTCTTTAATTTGTTAGTATATTGTTGTTGGACGCATATGCTTTGTAATTCATCCCGTAGTATTTGTTGATCCATAGTTTGTGTTATTGTTGTTGGTGCATATGCTTTGTAAGTCGCCCATAGTTTTGTTGATCCATAGTTTGTATTGGCTTATGGTTTTGACTCGTAGTATTGGCGCCTAGACTTAGTATATAAGTGTGTGTTGAGGCCAATGAAGGCACCATGAATTTATTTGTATTGAGCTTGCTCAAAGGAGGTTGCCCCCTCGAAGTGGCCTGCGATCAATATAAAAGTGATTCTGAGTTCTGTCATTTCTGCTATCTCGTGTTTTCATTAATTAATTATTGCAGGTTCATCACAGCCTCATAAGCGAATGGAATTCATGTCCATTTACAAATTTTAATTGGAAAACTATGTAATGTGTTTGGGTTCTTGATGAAGAGTTCCTAGGTTTTGATGTCTTCTTATAGATTTGTAGTTTCCTACAAGCTTGATTCACCCCGTGGAAAAGTATTTGCATCCCTAGAGTGAGGATCTTGAGTCCTTTTATTTCCATAACATTTACATCATCAAATAAAATGGCATCTCATTGTTTCAATTTGCAAAGAGGTGTTGAATAGCAATTAAGTTAGTGTGCATTTTATTTAATACACTTTAGAGTGTTGATCGTTAGAAAAAGGAAGAAAGAGAAATCTTTTTCATGATTAACTTACTTACAAGCTTGAATGTGCCATGTTCTTTTGCATTGAATGAGTAATTATGTGTTCTTGATTGAATAGCTATGTTGTCAGAATGATATCACTTGATTGAAATCATAGAAATCTTGAATGAAATGAGTTAAATGAGTATTCTTGATGCCAAATGTTTTACCAAGTTGTATTTGAATCAAGATAATAGCAAGGCCCCATAGACCATATTTGTAAGATTATTGCTCTTCCTTATGGGCCTTACATCATTTTCAAAAACTTTAGTGACAATACATGTGATAAGTTGTTTTACGTTGTTTATATGTCTTTCCTAATAGCATGTTCTAGGAGTAGTAGTATGATTACTTTCAGTCTCAAATATTAGAATAAATTGGAAATCCCATGATAATAAACTAGGGTAATAAGGACATGAGAAACATCAGGTTCTTGAATTTCTAGAAGCTTGGCCACTATGATTCTCTTTTTCCCGAGAGTTTTGCACAATGTAGTGAAAATTCATAGCAACAAATAGTTTTCCTATTGGTCTCGATGGATGCAAAAGTGACAAGTACAACATCTCAGTGAACTCAATTGATGCAACAAATTTAGCAAAAGCATATAAGTGATTTGACCACCTTTACCATTAAAAGAACCTATTAGTAAAATACGGGGGAAAGTGATAATTACCATGGTAATATATTCTCAAAGTTTAAGCTTGAAGAACACATGGCATAAGGACATGGCAACAAAGGTTGATTTGGTGGACAAAGTGATGGGCATTGGAGCCATTGGCACACCTATTCAGCCAAGAGTCAAATGACCCATACTGTGGTCATTTGAATATGATTTGGACAAGGAGAGTACATGGAAAAGATAACTTGGATGACATGGTGACAAATGGAAAAGAATCAATAACACACATGGCATTGGTCAAGCACGGGAAGAGCAAGCAAGCATTGGATGGTAGTCTGAGGATGAAGGACACTTCGGGCATCACCAAAACCCCAACTGTGGGCTAATCATTGGTGAAGTAAGAATGACAGATTTTGGAAATTTCTCTCCCATTTCTATAATCATTAGAGGTCTAGGATGCCTAAAGTGAACATGAACAGATGTTTCTAGTTTTCTTAGGTTTTCATGTTTTATAAGGTTTCATTTTTGTTTGGTTGGATTATATGAATTTATAGCTCTCAAATAAATTAGACAATATGATAAACATTACTGTAAAATACGATGATAATATGCTAATTACTCAGTGCTTATTAATTTGTAATTACTAAACACAAATTATTGGTAACAGGATCTAATTATTCAAAGTAAAGAAGTTACATGTGTGTATGGTGCCGCAATCTCCTCTGTTGCTGCCATGGCTCGGTCGAGGTCAAAGGAACCGATGTCCTCCCACTTGGAGGATGGAGACTGGGCCCTGAATAAATGTACATTAAAACAAATCAAGTCAACAATGTGTAATTCAAAGTTAAATATATTAAACAATACAATATCAAATAAAATACAACAAATACTTGAACATTAAATAAAACAATATCAAACCTGATCCATGAAGCTCCCTGTGGCATGTTGTTGTGTACCATGGCAAGAATGACCACAGTAAGAACAACGATGTGCCATTGTTCCTGTAGAACTAGAAGGCCCTGCCTGGGTTCCACCTGTACCTGACATGTCCCGGCCACCACCCATAGACGGTGCGGCTGTGTCTGTCCGGTCGATCTCCTCCCAGCTCTGTGAAGACATAGCCACAAATGTGGTATGTCTAATCAAATGATGTGTCGCACGCCTAACTAAGACATCAATCTCATCTAGGCCGCTACCAAACCTGGGTGGTAGAGGACGGGGGTTTGGCTCTCTCTTGGGTGCAGGAGGTACTCTAAGTGGGTTGCGGTGGGCCTGAGATCGATCTTGGGCAGAGCCAAGACCGACACCCTGAAACTCAGTGATGTCAACATAGTTGACATGGTAGCCTAGCTCAAACTCAACCCACAATTTTCGAAGGAAATACTGTGGGACCTCCAAATTGTTGCACGGGGGCTTGTCAAATACCATGAACCATCTCTTTCTCCAGTTATCTCTCCATGGCTGGTAAATACACCAGTCCATGCAAACCCGTTTCCTCGTCACAGCTGGAGGCTGTCCTATCGAGGGAACTACGAATTTGCTATACAACTGGGCTTTGGTGATGTTGAGGTCTTTTATCTGGTCTTTGGACATCCCAGTGGATTAGTATTCCCTCATTTGAGCCCTGTATTGGCTCAAGTTTTTTATCTCACTGTGTGCAATATTGATTGATTCAATAATGTTTTGCAATGATGAATCCAAGGAAACCCAAGAGGGTTCCTTGGTGCTCTTCAATTCATCACTTAATACCCTCAATTCATTTAAATCTTGGTGTAATTGGTCTTCGGGGTTTTCATTTGGCTCATTGTCTGTTCCAATGTTGTCTTCTGAAGTTTGGGTTTCATCTGATGGTTCAGGTGTGTTTTTCATCGTGTTAGGCGTAGATGGCCTGCAATGAAATTATCTTGGTTTTTTAATGGATTGTAAATTTTTTTTAAATTAAAATTGAATTGGAAAACAAAACAAAAACAAAAATAACAACCAATTCGTGCTTTGTTGAGCACCTACCTAGAGAAATTGTTGGCAAGGTGGTGTAGGGGTGTTGTGTTGGCATTGAGGGGGCGTTGTGTTGGCATTGAGGGGGCCTTGTGTGCTCCACGACGCACTCGCGGGGTGCCTTTGTGCGCTCGCGGGTTTGTCGAAAATGACAAACCCGTGAGCTCTGTTTTTTTTATAAAAAAACAGGGGCACGCACATGTCATTGACGCGTGCATGCCATTGTGTGTGTACGCGTGCGTGCACCTTTTGAACATGTGGGCTCAACCACATGGACGTTCAGCATTGCCGAATCAGGGACGGGTGCGTGCGTCTGGATGCACGTGCGTGTCTATTTGTTTTTTCCGTTCACGCGCTGCTATTGCGGTCTTTTTGGGTACCATCTTCGTGCAGGTACCCCTATGTTATTCTGAGCAATTTTGTATGAAACTCATATTACGTTCAAGAAATAATAAATTGATTTTGTTGGTTTTATCTTATTTTGATTTTCATTTGAAGTCATTAACTCTTTGTTTATGTTACCATCTTTTTTATTTGCATGCTTTTGACAATCCATTCATTCAGGATTTAATCATATATATCAATGGAATCAATTACCATGCCTCCATTCTTGTTTCATTTGTTTTTTTTTTCATATGTAAGCAACGCTCCTCGTTTATTATTAATATATTGTAGTTTTAGTTTAGAGTCTATGTCTTTTCTTTGTTTATTGATTCAAATTTTGTAAGTAAATTGCATTGTAAATAATAAATATATATAATAATACATAGGGGTTTGATACAAGTAATAAAATGTATAATACATACATTCAACCTTTGTATGTAATATATATAATACATTGTAATGTAATACATACATTCAACCTTTGCATTATATATATATATATAGATATATATAATCTTGTTTAAAAATTTATATCTTTGTATAGTTTGTTGTTTTGATTTAATTCTTAATTTTATAATATTAATTAAACAAATAAAAAATAGGCACTAATATATCAGAATTTGGGGTGGACTGGGGCCTATGATTTTCCTAGATTACACGAGGATGAGACAAGTGTACTACCCAGATTGATTTGATGGCACTCTTTCCAAATTCGAAATAAACAATTATAAAAAGAAAAGAATATAAAAAATAACCATTAGCTATGCATGGATAACTGGTAGTTGATGAATCAATAACTCATAGTTGATGCATGGATAACTCACTTGTTCATAACACATAACTTATGACCTATCGGTGTTCACCGACCACAAATTAAGTGGATGTGCTAGTGATAATGTATGATGTAGACTTGACCTGTAAGTGTTTTTATGTAGAAGGTTACTCAAATGTTTTAAATAATAATGTTCACAGCATAGACTTGAAAGGATTACACTTGACCTATAAGGATTACAATACATAATGTAGTAAATGTTTAATCCAGAAGAAATAATTAGTTAGAACATAATATCTCAAAGATCTAAGCACTTTCCAATGGAAGAGAGTGGTTGATGGAGATTCACTACCAAGGTGTCACTATAGATTCAATTAGATGAATCAAAATGGGGACTCAAAATGGTATGTTTTTTTTTTAACAGAAACAGTTGAGGTTGTATTAATTTGTAAAAAAAGCGGTTTTTTGGCGAGCCAGAATCTGAAAGATACAAAATTAAAGAGAGGTGATGACCTCTAACAGTATTGTCAGCCTTCTTGTGAATATCTTGGGAGAAAAATCCCACTTGCTTCTAGATATTTTTTGAGAATATGACAAAAATTGCTTACAAGAGTAAACTCTCACGAACTGTGAGCAGAGAAGAATGCAGAAACAAAACATTAATTAGAAGGGGAGGTGAAATGCCCCTTAATAAAGGGGTCCAACCGCGTCTGAGAGCCAAAAAAAATGTTTTAGGCCACTTCCTTTTCCCGTCGTTCTTTGTTAGACTTTCTCCCTATGGTAAGGGGGGGAGAAGGAGCTGAGAAGTCTTCAGAATCAGAGTTTCCCTCTGAACCAGAGGAGGGGACTAAGGCTGCCTGTCCTATAAGTGCTGAAGTCTCGTGGTATAAATTTCAAGCCTCTCTCTTGGAACCTGTAGGGGGAAGGCTTGGAGAAGCTCGTTTTGCGAAGGAGACTGTCTCCGAGGGGTCAGAAGGACCCGAAAGGGTCTCACCCTGCACAATATCTTCCGCTGCTTCAGATTCTTGAACTTCGTCTTCCTACAAAACTTCGAAGCTATTTTTGGATGCCAACGGATTGGTAGCTGCTGAAGGAGGAAGAGATTCTTGTGATGCTGGATCCTTTTTCTGTGGAGCTTGGTGTTCCTTTCTCTGGGGGGCTCGGCGCCAATTAGAGACAGTCTGAAATTCTGCATCTTTAGTTGCAGGAGATTTTGATGTTTGCTGAGTTTCCGACAACTTGGGGAAGCTTTTGGCAAGAGTTGCATTTGAAAGGGATCTGCTCATAATCCAGCTCTTGGATATGATTCCAATCTCCTAAATTTAGTTTTAGGGCTTCTAGGATTCCTTTCTCCAGATTTAATTCTACACAAATGCGAGCACAAGTAAACTGGCCCCCTTTTGGGTTTGCACTATCCAGGTAGCGCCCTAGCTTATTACCGATTTCCTCTAGAGAGCTTTTCCCCCAAAGATGAAGTGGAAGGTGAGGTAGTCTTACCTAGACTGGGGCAGCTGTAATCTTAGCATCTGGTTTAAAATCCAAAGTCCAAGGGGATAAAAAAAGTCCTCTCGAGCCCATGAAGAAGGGACCCGAGCGAAAAACTAAATCTCGTTCTTCTTTGCTCAGGAACAGAAAAACAAAGAAACCCCTACTAGCTGCGAAGAGAGAGACTTGTCCTTGAAAAATAGGGTTCCAGTGCTCTGCAATCCAAATCTCCACCACCTTTGGACTGGGCCATAAACCTGTAAACTTTCCAATGAGGGCTTTCTCCAAGAGAATGAGCGCTTTTCGACACGGATCCGAGGGAGAGAGCTCCAAAGAAGGGATCTCATCTATTTTTTTCACGAACTTGGAGGATGACCGAGTCGCTAGCCTAAACTAGAGCCTTAAAGGCCAGAATCTGATCATTCTCCATACGGAATCCCATAGACTCAGTCACAGGAAGGAGCCATGACCACCTGCAATAAACCAACCCCGCACGGCAGTTCTGCGCAAAGGAGCCTGTAGACAGCGACCTGATCCACCGGAGGCAAACCCAGGTTGAGTGCGGTGGCTAGGGGAACCCTAACCGCGTTCCTGAGAGGCTACGGAGAATCATTTTTTCTTCCTCCTCTTGGAGCCCCTCAAAATGGTATGTTAGAAATCAAGTGACACGGTATTTAGTCTCATTGTAGTTAGTCTCAATAGTGATTCTACTAATCATGACCGCCAACAAGCATGGATATTAATTGACACAATAGTTTGGTTTACATTCACTATTAATTATGAATATTAATTAATAATAAGATAATTTTGATAATGTTACCGGACAATCTACCGAAAACGGACTTAAGGCGTGATCTCCCTAGCTCAACGTAAGTCTAGAACAAGTGAGATAGAATATGAAACTGCTTTCCTAGATCTAGTTAAAGATCGAGTGATTAGATGTCTTACCTATATCTTGTAGATCTTTCTCCTTGACGTTGTTCCAAGCTCCATGGTCCTCAGATCTCAGCTGCAAGATCTGTCAAGACATACAGAACAATACAAGCAAGTAAAATGCATCTAAACAGTAACATATTTAAGTAAACGGTTAAGCAAGTAAACTACACAAAACATCATTAACACAACAATATTTGGTGGAAAGAGTTTATATTACTGTATTAAAAGAGGGATATACAAAAGAGTGATGATTACAACCAAAGCTTAACGTCGCAATCCTCCTCCAACAAGCCAATGCCAAAGCCTCCAAAGGAAGTATAGGTCTCCTAAGAGATGAGTAGAGATCTCCTAAGCTAATTTCACTAGCATGCAAGTGCTATAGACTTCCTCCCTTTGGAATGGGAATGAGCTTCATATATATAGGACTAAGAGGATAGGGTAGGTTGAGATATAGTGGGAGAGGGTTAAGGGATCCTCCCAAAGGGCTAGGGAACCGAATGCCACCTCCCCTATAGGTTAGGGATAGAGATCCACATCACACACCTTCGAGAATGGGCTCGAAGATGCTCTTTTATCCATTTAACTGACATCGTCGCAGGATGCAGTAGGACAACCTGCGATGTCGCAGGTTGCACAAAGGTGACCTACGCCGACCTCACTAAACCCAAAAGAAATAGGTCAGTATCTCTTCCAAGTTTATAACTTAGTCAAAGGAACTTTAGGGATGTTTACACTGAGTATTATGATGGGAATATTTAGGTGTAACAGAATGCCCCCCAAAGCTTGAAGCTGTTGGAACTCGACAGGTGAAATGCTTTGACGGAAGGAATGGCAAGGACTTGTCGGACGGAGGATGTCGCTGCAGTACAACGAACTCCGAGAACACAGTCTTGTATGACTCACAACATGGTTTCCAACCAATACATTGCAGATCCATGGTAGTAATGATCGACTGAACACAATCATTGCTACTAGACACAAGCATAGATCCATGATGAGATGATAACACAGCCATGACCAATACAAAAGTGGATCTGTGTAATATGACTCAAAACAATCTCCATCACAACCTGGGTAAAACATGGCTCCCTAGGGTCTTCAAGTCGAACCCGCAATGATACAAATCTATCCATGTGATTACAAATGTCTTGACGTCGAACATGGTAGAAACCACTTGATTGCCAATCATTGATGTATATCGTTAACAAGCGCGAGGGAAATCACCATTAATGTCAATGATCCCCAAGGTATCAAAATACATATCATCAAGCGCAAATGAATGGGTTGAAGTCGAATGCTTAACGAAATATTTCAATCAAGAGTCAATAATGTAAACTCGTGTTGAAAGCGAGGTAACCTGCCATTGAGGCATGCAGACCCAAGGTAATCGATTGGTTTCTAAGTTCAATCCTTCGATGATGATTTGAAGTCGACGAGGATGAACCCGTCGAAGGAGGGCCATGGTGAATCCCCCATCATCGACACGAAACTCGATAACAAATGTTTGGAGTAGATCGGATGGTACAGTAACATGCAAGACAAACTCAGAGTAGACCGACATGGTGGAGGGTGTACTGACTGCAAATGATGAGCGGTGAATGTATTCTTGAACATTAGCATGGCATGACTTGGCAGTATTGACATGACGAGTATGACACCAACTCTTAATGCAACTGATGGTGGAAGTATTCTTTGGATGACCCAAAGGAGTAACAAGACTCAGGAAGTAGGCAAAACTCGAGGACAAACAGATGACCCAAGTACTGTATGCAAATGCAAATGAGTGCCATGTTCAAGAACGACTAAGTACTGCCACTGGTAAAGGTGTAACACAAAATCTTTCATTTTTCCCCATCATGACTGATGAGTGCCTCATGTGTTTTTGACGAGCTTGATGAGGGTAACCAAATGATCAGTATAGCTCATCTCATAGATGACTCCAATCCCAAATATTTTCCGAACTTGGGAAAGGAGGGGTTCGTCCCATGACGGGTCCTTCAATGTTGAATTTTAATGAGTCCATAGAAGGTAAACTCGACGTCATTTCATGTTTAGAAAGTCTGAAAAGAACTAAAGAAGACTCCAAAGGTCCTTTTTCGTAAGGTTAGCCTCTTCGCTCGAAAAAGGGTAAAACAACGCGAGAGAGGACTCTTCCAGTCATGATTGGCTAGAGTATACATTTTTCGTAAGTAGTGCCCCCTAGTCCCAAAAAGGGGTAAATTATCACCAGGAAGACGACCATTCAAATACTTTAACAAGCGTGAACGTGACAAGTTCGCTTGGCGATATTTTCATATTTAGAGAGCCTGAAAAGAGATTAAAGAGAGACTCTGGGGGGATTCCTTTTTCATAGGATTTTAACGAGCCCAAAAAAGTGATAAACTATAACTCGGTGACTTATTTTCATCGTTTAACGAGCACGAGAAAGAACAAAGAGTAAGCTCGGTTGTCATTAATAATTGAATTTAATGAGAGGAACAATGACAAAAAGACTTTCGAAGAAGTTGTTCATACCCAATGATACTTATGAGATGATCGTCATGGTGAAAAATGGCATTAATTAGGCACTTAACTCGTCCTGCAACTCAAAGACTAGGTCAAAATAGTTAACCAAGCATTCAAATGCAGTAAATGATTCAAACTATAGCAAAAAACCCACTAAAGCATCAAATTATAAAAGGAATATTCCATTTTTTGTTATAAAATGGGTGAAATAGTGAAAAGAAATTACAATTGTTTTTTACCAAGTTTGGAGAGTGTGAAGTGACATTTGGAGCCAAACTTCAACTGCTGATTCCGGGATCTGTGTTCCACCATTTCGTGAGCCGTCGGGAGCAAGTAGGCCTAAACTCATCTTTGCAACTTTTCAGTAGATTGGTTTCATGTTTTTTGCTTATTGTTTAAGGTTTTGAGTTGTTTTACTTGGGGTAAATGCGCCCACGGGTTGGCGCAGGCCTCCCTTACGGGAACTGAGACGACCCAGCGTCGTCGCAAATCCCGTAAGGGTCATTTGCAACGATGTCGCACTGTCTGCAAGGACAGTCTACAACGGCAAAAACGTCCAAGTTCAACTCATTTCCCAACCCAAAAGAAAAAAACTTTGATGCATGGGGTGAGTTCTAATGTTGCTTATTTGTGCTTCTTAACAGGTTCACAGTGATAATCATGGTCTTAGAGTGGCGAGAACGAGAACATGAGTTGGATGATGCTCAGTTCGAAAATGACCCTCAATGCATTGTTGCATTGAGGAATTGTGGACTTCTCAAATACTTTCGAGTGCCGGGCATGAGGGACCATGTTTAGCTACTGACACATATGATCTGATGTTGGGATCCAGCGTAGCAGGACTTTACGATCGGGGTGCATACATTGAGTAAAGATATCGAGGAAATCTATTTTCTGACAGGATTATCCTGGAGGGGAGAACCTATATCTCTTATTGGGTCACGAGGAGGTGACCGGACCGCAGATGATATGATTACTTAGTACTGCACAGGAGGCACTGTGGCTACTAGTGGGAATATTCCCATTAAGGAGATTCGAGATTGTCCTTTGCGTGTCGTGCTCTTCACTCTAGTGAAGGTGGAGGGGAGTCAATCTGCTCACCTTGCGAGAAAGACACAATTGATGTATGTAGAGGAGTGCATGGATCCTCGGGTATTCAACTGGTGCGAGGGACTCCTTACCAACCTCCGGGGTCATCTTACCCAATTTCAGCGCGGGGCGCTGAAACAATTTGGATATGGGTCCATGGTGATCTCTTTTCTACTGGAGTGGGTACCTCATCTGCGTCCAAAGGTGGACTTGGATGACCGGGATTCCAAGGATCCACATATGATTCGATGGGCTGAGGTGATGGCCTGTCATGGTGGTGGGGGTCCCATCATAAGTTATGGCACTGAGTTCTTCACTTAGTTGGAGGGACAACTCCTCATGATTGAGGATTACCCTTACAGCGGGACAGACTTCAGAGGTGATCCCGACCTGGTGCTCCCTGAGGGAGCACAACGGGGTGACATAGGTAAGAACAACAAATTTTGTGTTTTTCATTTTATATATTTTATGATTTTTTTGGAGTAGTGTTGATAACTAGGTGTTGTGTGTAGATGTGTGTCCATCGCAGCCAGTCAGAGTCTCCCTCATTGCGAGGAGAGGAGAGGTGTTGGTCGTGGGTACTGCAGCGCAAGATGCTACCGAGGAGGTAGAGGAGTTTTATGAGAACCTCCAGAGGCTGACCCTGGACATCCCAGAGCCAGGTGTTCGTGATCTACCTCGGAGCTACCAGAAGTACGTTGTCGAGGTGTCTGATCGTTTTGGCACACTGATGGCCAAAGTGGTGAGGGTTGTAGTTTGCTTTCATGGATAGCAGTCGGGAGCTTCATGATCTAGGGTTAGGCGACCTGAGCCTTAGGCTCATGTCCTACTTATGTATACTGAAAGCATATGAGCTTTAGATTTTGTAGAGACCTACTGAAAGCTATCATGCTTCAGATTTTGTATCAACACCAACATTTTGACTTATATATATACAGACATTTTTGGAGGATTTATACATTATGTGTTCTATGGATGATTAATTTGATCTTGTTTATGTGTTTTCTTATACAATAGATGATTTACATGTTATGAATGCTTTTATATTTTATGAATATGTTATGTGTGTGCAATCTACCAATCTAGAATGAAGTTGGCCATCAAGTCGACAACTGTCTTCATGTCTCGTGGAATGTGTAGGTACTGAATAGATTCAAAGCACCTTTCCAGGAGATGGACTCGTCTGTAGAGATGGAGTAGAGTAGGGTCATGGATAGCATAAATTCGGTTAAGATGAGAGACCACTAGTTGCGAATCCAAATAGATAACAACGTGGTCCATACCCAAGGAAAGAGCGTCGGTTAGGGTTCCAATGACTGCCTGATATTCCGCAGCATTGTTGGTTGCGAAACCTAGACAAATTCCTCCTGAGCTGATGAGCTCGCGAGTGGGATAATAGAGTACCCAAGTCCGTGAATCCGTAGCAATTTGCCATTTGCACATGCATACAGAACATGGTATAAGAAACAAAACAAGACCTAGACACACTAAAATAAAAGTGTCACACCACACAAAACACACACGCAATGTACAGTATATACAAGATGTCTATGCATGAAAGACTCAAGCATAGTACTTCTTCAGGAAGAGTCCATTGCGGGGTTCACCCAAAGATATCCCATCGTAGTCCTCTAGTTCGTAGGCTCCTTTTTCCATAACACGTTTCACTATGTACAGTCTGTGCCACATGGACTTGAACTTACCTGCCCCCAGCTTATTGTGCCTGTGGTCATATGTGAGGACCAAATCACCTTCATTAAAGACACGGGGTTGTACTAACCTATCATACTGTTCCTTGATGCGCTTCTTATGTGCCTCGTTAGCAAGAGCAACATCACGGCGGCTCTGGTCAAGCTTTGCGAGGTAAAGGAAACGTTCTTCCTCGGTAGTGGTGTTCGGAAGAAGTTCGACTACGAGTTTGAGCGATGAAATCTCGCACTCTATTGGTAGGACTACCTCCAATCTGTAAACTAACTAGAATGGTGTAAATCTGGTGACAGTCTTAATGGAAGTCTGGTATGCCCATAGTGCGGAAAAGAGCATGTTGTGCCAGTTGGACTTATGCGTACCCACCATGTGTTGAATCATGGTTTTCAAGACCTTGTTAATGGCCTCTACTTGTCCATTGGACTGTGGGTAGTAAGGAGTTGAGCTTTCATGATGAAAACCCAATCTAGCACTCAGTTCGTCGGCCATATGGTTCTGAAAGTGAGATCCATGGTTAGTGACTATGGCTTGTGGCAGTCCGAATCGTGAGATAACATGATTGAACATGAAGAGTGCGGCGGTTTTCCCTCGTCAGTGTATGTAGGCATAGCCTCAACCCACTTTGTGAAGTAATCCATGGCTACTATGACGTAACCATGCCCCCCAGCCGAGGTAGGCTTACAATGCATGAAGTCAATGCCCCATTTTGCGAAGGGGCCAACGGCAATAATTGGGTGTAACGGGGCTGGATGGGTGCACTTTTTTGTTTGAAAATGCTGGCATGGGGGACATTTTTTAACGGCCTCAATACAGTCTTTGAAGATAGATGGCAAATAATATCTCGCATGCAATATCTTTTGGGTTGTAGCCATCCCAGAGAGATGATCGCCACAAGCCCCAAAGTGGCATTCATTCAAGATGTGTTCAGCCTCCTCATGTGTCAGACATCGTCGAAGAATAGAATCAATGCCTCATCGGTACAAGGTATCACTGATGATCAGATAATACTTTGCATGGTAGATAATTCGACGACGATCGTCACGAGACAGTTGGGGGTTGAAATGTTGGGTTTGAATATATAAGGTAATATCTCCATACCATGGGTCAAACATGTTGATGAGGAACAATGATTCATCCATAAGAGAATCATTAGGCTCAGATTCTACATCAACACAGGAAAGATCGCAGATGAGCTCGGCAAACACCAATGACTTCTTAGACTTGGCCTTCTCGAAGAGGAGATCGAACTCCTGAAGTATCACGATCCAGCATGAATACTTTCCCCCAAGCACTTGACATGTTAAAATGTGGTACATGGGGTTTGAGTCAGCGATGATGGTGGTGGTGCAGAGCAGTATGTAGTGACGAAACTTTTGGACGGCAATGACTGCCACGAGAGCGAGCTTCTCGACATGCGAATAATGGGTTTCAGAGCCCATAAGACCCCTACTTAAGTAGTAGATCACATGCTCCTGGGTGTTATTGTCCTCCTATACCAATACCATAGCGATCGTGGTGGCAGAACCAGCGAGATAAAGGATATAATCCTTGTAGTAATTGGGCGGTTGGAGCATAGGGGCATGCATAATGGCATGTTTGAGACTGTCAAAGGATTGTTGCACTTGATCGTCCCAAATGAACGGGACATCCTTCTTGAGTAGTCTCATATAACCCTGCATCTTTTGTGTGAAATTACAGACAAAATGTCGTAGGTAAGTTTCCTTCCCTTGCAAACTTTGGAGTTCCGTAATGTCCGTGGGAGGTGGGAGAGCGACAATGGCATCCACCTTTAAGGGATCAATGTGGATCCCATCTTTCGAGACGATAAAACCGAGGACGCATCCAAACTCGACGCAGAAGATACACTTGTGAGGGTTCAGATGGATGTTATACCGCCTGCATATGAGGAAAATGACCGTCATATGATCAATGTGGTACTCACGTTGCCACGAATGAGCAGGGAGATCGTCGAGATAAGGTTCCACAAAGTCCTTCACGTCATGAAAAGTGTACGACATGGACTGCTGGAATGTGGCACCAGCATTTTTAAGGCCAAAAAGGAGCTTGCGATAAGAAAGCGTGCCCCAAGGACAGATGAAAGCTGTCTTATGTTGATCATCCGGGTGGATCTCAATTTGGTTGTAACTGAAAAATCCATCCATGAACGAGAAGATGACACTTCCGGCAGAATTTTCTATGATCTGGTTGATAAAGGGAGTGGGGTAGTTGTCCTTGGGACAAGCTTTGTTCATATCCCGATAATCAACACAGACACGTATGGTGCCCTGCTTCTTAGCTACAGGGATGACATTTGAGACCCATTCTGTTAATGGAACAGGGTAGATAAAATCGCCCTTCAAGAGCTTTTCAATTTCTTCCTTAATCGCCGCAGTTTTCCTAGGGTGTACCAGTCGGAGCTTTTGTCGGACTGGTTTAGCATCAGGATAGGTTTGAATCTCATGTGAAACAATAGTTGGGTCTATTCCGGGCATTTCCTCGTAGGTCCAAGAAAACACATCTCGAAATTGCTTGAACAAGGTCGTGAAAGTAGTAATCTCTTTAGGGGAACACTTATGGCCTAAACGAATGTGTTCCACTACACCAGGAGTAACCAATATGTCTACCGAAATGGTAGGTTCAATGTTTACCAAGTTGCCTTCGGTGTCTGTTTGACATGTGAGTATCAGGGATTGAGGGCAAGGGTAGACATCTCGTGTAAAGATGGTGGTGATGTTATTCTCCAAAATATCAGATGGGGGAAGGAAAGACGATTGATGGTGGAGATCTTCCCACGGAGGGTCATCTGAACTCATGATCTGTATGATGGACTCGTCAGACGGAAAAGTCTGGAGCAAAGGTTCAGGTAAGAAGGACGTCCGCTGTAGAGAATAGGATGTGGAGGCCACAACTAAGTGGTCCTCTGGTGCTAACTGGATATCCTCATAAGTGAGTTCAGCGGGTGAAAGAGGCATGGTGTCTCCAATCAAGTGCATAGTGGCTTCATCAGGTACAAGCCATTGGTCGGTAGAGTTGGGGGTATATGAAATCCTAGAGGAGATCATGTTCACCGTGGCAACATGATTAAGGGGATCCGATGTTGAAAAGACGCCCATAAGAGATGAGGCTTTTATGAGGCCGACCCCCACGCTCTCATATAGTTGCGAAGATTGTCCAAGTAATGGAACATTATCGCCCGGATGAGTAGCGGTGTCAGGTGTACATAAATCCAGTTGGTCGACAGTGAGAATTCAGCCTTGGTGGGGGAATTGTACTATGCGGAAGACAGTTGACGCGACAGCCGTCATGGCGTAAAACCAATTACGACCAAGTAAGAGATTATAATCTAAAGGGGCTGTGACCACTTCCACGTTAATGGTTGCGGTCTTACCCCCCAACTCGACTGCTAAGGCTTGTAACAACCCATGAGGTTGAAAGCCACATCCGTCGAATGCTTTCAAGGAGGTGGGAGAACAGTTCAACTTGGGAGAGCCAATGGCTCTCCAACACGAAATTGACATGACCGAGGTAGAGGCACCTTCATCCAAGATAGTACGATGGATTGTCTTCCCAACAATGTTTGTGGCAACTTGAAATGCCAACTGATGGGAAAGCCTCGGCTTAAAGTACTCAAGTCGGAACATGATGGTATTAGAAGAATCTGTATCAACCGCGCCAATAGCAGCGAGGAGAGTCTTGCGCTAGTTAGGGCAGTTTTGCAAGACCTCTAGTGTCGACATAGCATAAGGAGCTTGTGCTAAGTCCTCTACAATATTGTAGTTTTGAGCTGCCCGAGCATTAGGATTGAAAACGACTCTTCGAATTGTGCTCTTGGGCAGACACAACACTGAATCTAAAGAAGGCTTCTCAATGGTGAGAGAAGCATGTGGTACAGTGACATCGGGAATAGAAGTGGAAGCTTTTTCAGTATTACTTCCAACCGGTTCCTTCTGAGGGACCGATTCATACGAACAGGAATGTGTGTTCAATCAAGTTAACGGTCTCACTACGCATCAGGAGAACATGCGCGGTAGAGGATGCCTCTCCTTGGGAAGGAGACGTGTGTGTGATGAGTTGCTGGTTCTGAGTGGGGAAGGGATCATTGAGAACTGCGGAGGTAGAGTTTCCTTTGAGAAACTTATGCACTTTGTCTCGGTGGGGACATTCCTTTGAGAAATGGTCACCACCGCACAGTAAACAAGGATACTTCAATTTCCTCTTCTATTTGGCGTCTTCGAGGTTGGGCTTGGGCTCCTACTGATTAGAAGATTTCTTAGGTTTCCCTTTGTTTTTCTTCTTACCGCCAGATTTCTGAGATGAAGCTGATTGAACAGAATTCACCTCTTCGGTGGAGGAAGGAGTGGGCGACTTGGTGATGTTGTTTCCATCCTGTGTTGGGGATGGGGAAGAACCCTGGGGGTTCAACGATACAATAGTTTGAGTAGGAGTCTGGGTGGTAAGGGAACCTATGATGCCATCGACTTGAGGTCCCTTAAGTGGTTGTGCAAGGTCATATGTAGGGCGGGGTGCGTCAGGAAGAATTTCGTATAACGTGTCGGATTGAGCATAGACCAAGTCTAGGTAATGGTCACGAGAAATAGCTTGTTCCTCTGTGACAGCCCCTCCCATGGCCACGTCTCGAGCTACGACAGGTAAAAGTGACTTTGTGAACCAGTCAGCTAAGAGTTTATCCGAAATATGAGCCTTAATAAGATGTCGTCTTCGCTACCACTCATGGATATGATCTAAGATGTGGGTTGCGGTATTCTAGCGAAGAGAGGTCAATAAGTCGGTACCAGTCTCATAGCGAATAGGCAACTGGAAGTGGGTCAAAAATGACATAGCAAGAGAACCAAAATCTAGAAAGCAGTTTGGTGGTAGTTCAATATACCACTTGGCAGCTGGGTCGGTGAGAGTCCGTTGAAATAACCTAAGATGGATTAAGTCATCCATCAAGGAGTTGGATGAACACCATAAATGGTATGTCATCACATGGGTTTTTGGGTCTTCACCAGGCTTGCCATCAAATTTGGGGATATCTGATGGTAACTTAACAGGATAGGGTGGCCAATTATGCCCGTGGAAGATGGGATCATTCGTCAAATGAGACGGGTCGGGTAGGTCCAAAGTAGCCAATGGCAGCTGTTGGCCCTGGTAGTACTGATAGGGCATGTATACACCGGTAGGACCTTGAATCGACTGGTTGTAAGGTGTTCCTTGGGGAAACTGGTCGTAAGGGGGTATGCTGCTTGGACCATATGTAGGTCCGCCACCATAATAAGGTGGAGGTCCACCGCCACCGCCGAGAGGGGGTGGAGGTCCACCGCCACCGCCGAGAGGGGGTGGATGTCTACCGCCACCGTCGTAATAAGGTGGTCCTCCACCACCGGGAGGGGGTGGTGGGCCACCTCCTCTGCCGGAGGGATGGAGACCTCCGCCACCACTGCCACTAGAAGGGTAAGGTCCTCCTCCACCACCTCCACCATAATAAGGGGGTCCTCCACCATAAGGTGGGGGTCCACTACCACCGAGGGGGGGTGGTTCTCTGCCACCGCCAGGAGGGGGAGGGCCTCCACCTCCACCGTAGGGAGGGGGTGGGCCATTGTGACCAAAAGGGGGTGGTCCTCCACCAAAAGGTAGAGGTACATCTCCTCCAGGATGATATGGGGGCCCACCGCCTCCGGTGGGAGGTGGAGGGGTCCAAGCGGGGGTGGTGGTACTTGAGGGACGACTGGTGGGGGTCCATGTTGTAAAACATTTTGATGCCCCCATAGAGTGTATGGATTACTGGGATAAGGTATCCCATAGAGTGTGTTTCTGAGATTGACTAGTCCCGACCCAGGGTTAAGATAACCTAGATACGCTTGACTCCATGGTGGTTGAATTACATGGGATGGTCCCCCAACATGAGATAATCCCGTGGTGGATGGTCCGGCTGGGAGGGTAGTTCCAACAGAAGGACCGATGGGGACTCCTCCTCCGGTATTGGGATTAGGAGATGGGGGTTTCCCCCCAGCGGTAACGTGCTGACCACTAATCAATTGTTGACCCAACGAAGGTTGTTGATTACCTACTGCGGTAGGAACATTACCGTTAAGGAAGGTAGGGGGTAAAGAGTATCCTACCCACGAATTTTGGGGTGGGGGAGGAGTGGATAATGTAACCGTGGTAGTAACAGGTGTGGTGGACTGTTGTCCTTCAACAGGTTGAGTCGTTTGAGGTATAGAACTGGTCTCTTGTCTAAGGGGTGTACTCGTAGGAAGTGAGAGTTGACCAGATTCATAAGTGGTCATGTGGTGGGTGGGTGATTCTGGTGAATCAAAAGATAAATACCGACTCAGGAGTGGTTAATATGGAGGTAACGTCGGGTCTTCAACCCTTCGTAAAAGACTTTGTCTTCAAAACTCCTCACCCATAGCACGTAATCGAGTCATACGATCACGATAAGGTGCTAGAGGGTCGTTAGGAGTAGCCCAACTGGGTGGGGATGCAATGGAAAAATGAGCCACTTGGTGGCCTAGAGATGATGTCCAAAAGGATGCAGCTAGACCAATAGCTGATACAGGGTCGTCCTGGGGAGAATTTTTCCATTCAACCGATCCAGGCTCTCCCAGTAAAACAGGAGGTAGGTAGCCCTATCCTTGCTCCTGAGGAAACTTCTGAAGTTAAGTTTTTAATCAGTAAGTCTATTGAAGTTCCTCCCTCAGAGAGACTCATTAGTCATTCCATATTTAATGATCATTCAATTCCTTATCACCTTTTTGAAGAAGAAGAAAGTGAGAACATCAACCAAGATCCTTTAGTGGTGATTTCACGTGATCATTGTGCAAATAATCAGGATATTATAAATGAAATTGTTAATTCTTTCCTTGATCAATTAAATGAGAATGATCACTTATCCTCTTGTAATTTTAATGATGAATTAATAAAAGACCAATCTCAAGATAAGGAAGAGTTAATAAATCACACTAGGTGTTCTAATCTTTGTTCCACTTCTTATAATGAATCTTTAAATTTTTATTTTTTTATCTTTAATCAAGATAACTTAGAGTTAGATAGTTATGGTCAATCTTGTCTTCAGATTGTAAATATTAAACTTGATCAAAAGCTTGAAATTATTCCTAGAGTAAAGAGTGTTTTCTTTTGTCAAAATCCAAGGTCAAACTTGTCTATCCATTTGGGAGAACTTTCATATTTGCAATCCACCCTCCCTTCCCAACTTTTTCAATCATCTTTGGGTTGGTGCTCTGGTCGATCTTTTACCTTGGAAATTTTCAATAGGAAGTATAAGCATGATTACATGATTGGAGAAAAAGCATTTCATTTCCCTTTTCAGTCACCTTGGAACAATATCAATCATTCTTGGTGGCTAGAAAAGGTGTTTAAAAATCAATTTCATCTTTTCTCCATTTTTGAGCATCAAGTGGGCCCGGTTTTTATTTTTCATCTTTTAAGCCTTGATCTGTCCCCACTTGGTTTTTATATCAGTCCCAAGGAGAACCGAATTGAATATGCAAGAGAAGTGAGTAGGGAAAGTAGTTTATTAAATCAAATGCCATGTGTTTTCCCTCCATCAATTTTAAACAATCATTTGCATAAATTTTATGATCCTATCAGTTCTTTGATGGAAGATATCTGCAGCAGTCAATATTCTCCTCGGCAATATTTCATTTTGCACCATTCAAATATTTCTTCAATTTCTAAACAAGTCAGGAAGATTGTACTCTCAATTTCATTAATCTTTAATCCAATCTTGACTTGTTTTATCAGCAAAAATCAAAGAGAAATCATTCATTTATTTGATGAATGGTTGCACTGGATCTATGATTTTACCTAGCATTTGGTTGACTGGTTAGAGTAGGGTAGGTAGTCTTCCAAATAATCTCATTTGAGCAGTAGGAATTTTGTGCTTTTTCTTTTTTATGCGTGCTGAGTATTGCCACTTTTCTTTTCTTCTTTGATTGTCTGCTTGATTTTGTTGATTGAGTTGAGCCTTGCTCCTTCCTAAGCTTGTCTCATCTCCTCCATGCTTTTTCTGTTTTATTTTTGGCTACCTATGCAAGTTGAGTTGAGTGTGCCTTCCTGAAAAATTTCCTTTCCCTCCTGCACAGGAATAAAAAAATAAATGATATATGCCATGTTAGATTAATTTTTTCTTTTATGCATTTCATATTATGCTTTAGAGTAGATTTAAATTTCAGTTTTATTTTAAATTTTTCTCATACATGATCCATGAGGTATTCTAGTGTTTGTGAACGCAGATACAGGTGCAAAATAAAAGCTGAAAGCAAGGATGGTGCAGTGTTGGATTGAAGATTGATGCAGAGCACTTCGAGACCAGAGATTCTGATGTTCTCAAGCGCTCTCTCCCTTACAGCACTTGTCCTAGCTGAAGCCAGATGTTATCACACCATAGTAGTAGGGCTACTATTCTTGCTTAGCAGATATCTGCACATTCCAGAGCTTACATTATTTAGAGCTTGGCTATGATGACTTTGTACTTTGTGATCACTCATGATCAGAGCAGTGTATTTTTCAGACTTATGTTAGACCTTGTGTCAAGGCTAAGCCTTGAGAGTTGTTACAATGTAATTTTCCACCTGGTGAGTATCAGCATTCTTTGGCCTGCAGGATCGATTTCACTGACTCAGATCCACTTTATATCCTTCAGACACACTATTTCCTCATTTTTTCCCTTGTACACTTGCTACATCATTACAACTGGCATACCCGCGAGTTGCATCACTATAGCCCACGGGTAGCATGTAAAATGGTAAAAATCACTAGTTAATTACTTTTTACTCCCAAAAAGCGGTTATTGGGTGACCTTTGACCCTCCATTTTCCCAAGAAATGCCTCAATATGTCCTTTCACTTACCTTTGAGAGGACTATATATTGAGCACATATGGCTTATGGACGGGAGGAGAAAGAAAAGCAAGAGAACTCTAGTGGATTTTTGCCCTATCTTGAGTCTACACTCATTGATCCTTGTAGTTGTGAACCATTATGTTCACCTTCCAAACTCCTTTCATAGTTTGAGTTTTCCATTCATGGAGGATTGAAGTGGTGGAGGCACAAGTGGATTGATCCAGATCTTGGTTCAGATTGGTTGTCGGCAAGAGGTCGTATCACATTGTACTTCTTCTTGTTTATTAATAGAAATACTCATATTCTCATCCATTAATGTTGTGAATGTTGTTTATTCTACATTAGGTTGCATTTGCTTATAATATCATGGACCATTGCTATTGATGATGTTAATGTTGTTTATATATATTATGTACTTGTTGTGTATTGGCTATCAAGACTAATTTGCAGATTCAAGTGCACGAATTGAAAGCTCTAACGGGGATCTACATCAAACATTTGGATCAAGGTTGGTTATATTCTTCATCATCTTAGCATTGTCATTTATATAGCATAATTCTGAGAATAGAGTTAATTTCTGGTATTCAGCTGTCTGTTGTGGTATACCCCAAGCCATAGTGAGTTTTCTCCAACACAAGAGTTCAGATTTGATGACCGATGTGACCCTTTATTCCATACAGTTTCAGTTCAGTGCCTAGAGATGTATTGCAACAGTGTTTCAGATGGTATATGATGATTATTCTTATGATGATGTTGTATGACCCTATGGATTTATGATCATTGACTGTGGATTATTATCTTGTTGCTTTAGTCATGTTCACAGCATTGGCTTGGTATATAATTCATGATGTGGCAAACTATATAAAATGGACTATCTTGATAATAATTTACAATGGACCTTTTACTTGCACATTTAGGTTGTTTGACAAAACTCACTGGTTCGATACCTTGCATAGATATGGTCTTTCTTGACACCATTTGTCTGCTAGCTTAGGCTCCACCTTCACTTGACTCCATCCATACATGACTTTCCTTATTTGACTTTAAAACTTGAATTTCTGGTACTAAGGACTTCCCCTTTTTCTAGCTCTGTGTTTGGACCGCATCCCTGTATGTTTAGTGTCTCAGCTTTGATTTGGTGACAAAACTTGCCTTTGGTGAGTTGGATTGCAGGCCTAAATCATTCTGATCGGTTGTCCCGATGTTTGGCACTGGCTCGAACTCCCCCTAGTCACTTGAGATGTTGTTGGCTAAAATTGAAAGCTCATGTACTATTTATGGAAACCTATATAAATTCGCCCATGGAAACTTAAAAGGGAAAGAGCGATGAACTGCTAAAAATACTCCTCGAAGAGTATAAGAAAGGTCCAAAAAAGCAATGGTTCTTAAAATCTATATCTAAACAATTGTTGACCTTATATGTATATGTAAACATGCCCTGGATGCAAGCTGCAATTAGTTGTGCTTATCAGCACACCTGAGATCCGAAGGGTTATGTAGGCCAAAAAGGCCATGAAATGAAATTGAATGATCCTAATGAACCTGGATCAATTTGATGTAGACATGATGCCTAAGTTGAATAAGCACTTTCTAAACAACTTACCCATTTGTGAGGCACAACCATCCCCCGTGTTTATTTTGTCCAGCACAGAGTTTGTAGCTCCCCCTTTATCCCAGTCCAAAGTGTCTTTTAGTTGAGTTTAGACAAGTCACCCCCTTTGCCCAACCTTGTTCCTAGCCTTCATCCTTAGCTAGCAATTAGACCATGTCCGATGGGTGAGTTTGTCATTCAAGCTATTGTGCAAGTGAATACAAATAACAAAAGAATGAACAAATATTTTTAATGCCACTGGATGATGTTATACTTTAAGTTAAGCTGTGAGTATGATTAGAGGAACATGTCTTAGTCTACTGATATGATTTGTCCTTGGTTGTATATGGATCTAGTCAAACCTAGTTTGACTATGGTCATTTCTTGGGATCCATGATGATGTGGGCCATGTATGCTTATGGATGATGATTAATGGTTCCACATACTCTTGATGATGATGCTATATGATGGAAATATGATTCAAATGATGACTGATGCAGTTTAGCAGGTTTTATTATTACTTCAGATCATCAGATTATGCACTGTCCATATATGGTGGACCCTACAGTTAGCCCATCAGGGCAACCCATGGTGTATGAGTACACATTCTTAGTGTATTTGGGTCTTCTGGATCCAGTGAGAGACTTATCTTTCATTTCCTGGCACTTCTAATAGTGATAGATGCAGTTTTACTTGTTGACCAGATTTGGGGTTGATTTCCCAGCTTGAGCAGCAGGGGCCATGAGAGGCCAGATCACCTATGGCGCTGTATGAGAAGGGGGTGGTCCAGCCACTTGTTATTACCATTTATCCCCCCTTCTGGAGATCTTGGTGGGCTCAATTTGACAGCGCAGGTGCCTTAGGAGGCAGTTTCATCACTTTCACAGTTACCGAGGCAGTCCAGAAATGGGTTAAAAGGATCACTGAGGAATTCAATTTGGGAAATTGAGGCAAGGTTTTGGCACTTGGTTTTCACAGAGGTATTCCAGGGTGAACCCCATATCTTCCAGCCAGTTTTCATCATTTGGGTGGGTCCACAGAGGCCACAGGATGCCTTTTACTGCTTGTCTGTGTTATCGGACAATCCACTCGAGCAGACGCGAGCAGGATCTCCCTAGCTCAAAGTGAGTCTAGAACAAACAGAACATACTACTAATGCATTTCCTAGATCTACTTAAGGATCGAGTACTAGATGCCTTACCTTTCACTTCGCAATCCTTTCTCCTGAATGCTGCTCCACGTCTCATGGTCGTCAGATCCAAGCTGCAAGACCTGTCAAGACAAGAAACAAGAGAAACTAGTAAAAGACATCTATACATTAAGAGATCTAAGTAAACAGTTAAGCAAGTAAACTACTCAATATCATTACACACATGAACAATATTGGTGGAAAGCATTCGTATTACTGCAAAACGAGGAGTACATAATAGAGATATAGAACTACAACCAAGGCTTAACGTTGTAACCCTTCTCCGACAAAGCCAATTGCCATATCCTTCCAAGGAAGTATAAGTTATCCAATGGGTGAGTGGAGATGTTCTAAGAGTGATTTCACCAGCATGTAGATACCATAGCCTTCCTCCCTTGGGGTGGGAGTGAGCTTCATTTATATAGGACTAAGTGGATAGGGTATGGATAGGATAGGTTGAGAGATCGTAGGAGAGGCTTAAGGGGTCTCTCCAAAGGTTTAGAAACCGAGTGCCAGCTCTTCCAAGAGGTCAAGGATAGGGTCCCAAGTCAACAAGCTTCGAGATGGACCTCGAAGAAGCTATGTTTGCCATCTAACTGACTTCGTCGCACCCTGTAATGGAGCAAGGTGCGACGTCGCATGTTGCTAGTGTGCAGCCTGCGATGATCCTTCAAAAATTAGCACAATTGGGTACAAATCCTCCCAGGATGATTACTTAGTCCAGGTATCTTCAAGGGTGTATACACTGAATCTTATGATGAGTAGATTTTGGGTGTAACAGAATGCCCCCCAAAGCATGAAGCTGTTGAAGATAGACAGGTGAAGTGCTTTGATAGAAGTAATGGCAATAGACTCGTCGGATGAAGGACACTATTGTAGTAAAACTGACTCTGAACTGACAATCTCATATGAAGTACAACATGGCTACCGACCAATACATTGCAGATCCATGGTAGTAATGACCGACTGAACACAATCATGGCTACTAGACACAAGCGTAGATCCATGATGAGATGATAACACAGCCACGACCAATACAAGTGTGGATCTGTGTGATATAACTCAATACAAAACTCCATCGCAACCTGGGTAAAACATGACTCCCCAGGGTCTTCAAGCTGAACCCGCAATGATACGAATCTATCCATGTGATTACAAATGTCTTGACGTCGAACATGGTAGAAACCACTTGATTACCAGCCATTGATGTAAACCGTTAACAAGTGCGAGGGAGATCACCATTGATGTCGATGATTCCCAAGGTATCACAGTACATATCATCAAGAGTGAATAAATGAGTTGAAGTCGAATGCAAGATGAAATCTTTCAATCAAGATTCAATGATGTAAACTCATGATGAAAGTGAGGTAACCTGCCATTGAGGCATGCAGGGCCAAGGTACTCGATTGGTTTCTAGATTCAATCCTCGGATGATGTGTTGAAGTCGACAAGGATGAATCCGTCGAAGGAGGGCCATGATGAATCCCCCATCAATCGACATGAAACATGACAAAAATGTATAGGGTAGATCGGATGGTACAGTAACATGCAAGACTGACTCAGAGTAGACCGATGCGGTGGCGGGTGTACCGACTACAAATGATAAATGATAGACATATTCTTGAACATGGGCATGGCATGACTTGGCAGTATTGACATGACGAGTGCGACACAAATTCTCAAAGCGAATGATGATGGAAGCTTTTCTTTGAATGACTCAAAGGAGTAACAAGACTCGGGAAATAAGTGGAACTCGAGGAAAAACGGATAATCCAAGTATTGTATGCAAATGCAGATGAGTGCCATGTTCAAGAATGACTACATACTGCCACTAATAAGGTATGTAACACAAATGCTTTCCTTTTTCCCCATCATGAATGATGAGTGCCTCATGTGTTTTTTACGAGCTTGATGAGGGTAACCAGATGCTCGGTATAGCTCATCTCATAGATGAGTCCAATCACAAATATTTTCCGAACCTAGGATAGGAGGGGTTCGTCCCATGACGGGCCCTTCAATGTGAGAATTTTAACGAGTCCATAGAAGGTAAACTCGATCGTCATTTCATGTTTATAGAGTCTGAAAAGAACTAAAGAAGACTCCAACAGTCCTTTTTCGTAAAGTTAGCCTCATCGCCCGAAAAAGGGTAAAACAATGCAGGAGAGGACTCTTCCAGTCATGATTGGCTGGAGTATACCTTTTTCGTAATTAGTGCCTCGTGGTCCGAAAAAGGGGTAAACTATCACTAGGAAGATGACCATTCAAATACTTTAACGAGCATGAACGAGACAAGTTCGCTTGGCAATCTTTTCATTTTTCGAGAGCCTGAAAAGAGCTTAACGGTAAACTCCGGGGGGTTTCCTTTTCCATGGAAGTTTAACAAGCCCGGAAAAGAGATAAATCATAACTCGGTACTTGTTCTCATAGTTCCATGAGTATGAGAACAAACGAAGAGTAAACTCATCATCACGCAATAATTACAGACTAACCGTTGCAAAAATAACGACAAAACGTTCAAGGGAGTGTTCATACCTGCGATGATTGTTGTGATATGAGAAATGGCACAAAAGACTACTTACAACTCCTGCTTAGTAGAAAATGTGTCAAATAGACTCAAATATGACAAAAATGGTCAAAAACTATGATAAATGGCCCAAGAGCATCAAAATATTTGAAAAGGAATATTCCATTCTATTTATAAATAGAAAAATGGGCCAAAAATAGATTTCATTGTTTCATTTGCCAATTTGGGAGGAGAAGTACCAATTTGGAGCCAAAACTTCCTTTGTCGATTTCGAGAGCTTTGATCCGCCATTTCACCCACCGTCAGGAGCAGGTAATCCTAAACTTCATCCAGCAACTTTCCAGTGGATTAGATTTTGTTTTTAGGTTCAATTTTTGGGATTTTTTATGAATTCATGGAGGGCTACTGCGCTCTCGGCTCGTCGCAGTTGGCCCTTTCGGGAAATGCGACGAGACCGACTCGGCGCAAGTCCCAAATGAGTGAAGTGCGACGACATCGCACTGTACACAAACGTACAGTGCAGCGGTGGAGTTGCATTTTCCAAACATCAAAATGAACTCAAAAAAAAGAACTTGTTGTGGTTGAAGTAGGATCTAACAGTGTTTAAATGTCCCTTTTGGCAGGTTGCTAGCGAGCCAACATGGTTTTAGAGTGGAGGGAATGAGAACACAAAGTAGAAGATGAACAAGCTTCCAATGATCCACAATGCATGGATGCCTTGAGGAACTGTGGTTTGCTCAAGTTCTTTGAGATTCAGGCGATGAGATCCCAAATCCCGTGGTTATCACACATGCTCAAGAGTTGGGATGCAGCCCAACAATATTTCATGATTGGTGAGCACATCCTCACAATAGATGTTGAGGACATCTATTTCCTTACTGGTTTGTCCCAGAGAGGGGACCCTGTAGCTCTTACTGGAACACGGGCCAGTGAACACATAGTTGATGACATGGTGTCACAGCATTGTACCGTTGCTGCTCGATCTTCCAGTGGGAAGATTCTTATCAAGGATGTGGTGAGCCACCCACTGCATACCGTACTACTTAATATTACCAGAGTGGCGAGTAGCCAAGCCCCACACATAGCTACTCGGACTCATAGCTACTCGGACTCAGATGCTTTATGCGGAGGAGTGCATGTCCCCCACGGTTTTCAACTGGTGCAAGGGTCTCCTCGCAAACCTCCGAGCTCAGCTGACCAAGTGTCGGCGGGGAGAGCTCAAGCAGTTTGGTTATGGGTTGATCGTGGTATCGTTCCTCTTGGAGCGGATCCCTCTCTTGCGTCCACAGGTAGTACTAGATGACAGGGAGCCTAGAGATCCCCACATGCTCAAATGGGCTAAGGTGATGACTCGTCATGGTGGAGGACCTATCATCATTTTTTGTCCCGAGCTCTTCAGCTAGCTGGAAGGCCAGTTACTCATGGTTGAGGACTTCCCATACACCGGTACGGATTTCAAAGAGGATCCTAACTTGGTGCTACCCGAGGATGCAACATGGGGTGACATAGGTGAGAACAAAAACCCTTGTACTTTTAGTTTTGTATATTTATCATTTTTTTGATGCAGTGCTGACAAGTATATAACATGTGTGTGCAGATGTGGGGCCCGTACGGCCGGTAGGACTTTCCCTCCTAGTGAGGAGAGACAAAGGTGGGGAAGCAATTGTGCCCCCAGGTGCTCATGTTGCCATCGAGGAGATGGAGGAGGTGTATAGGAACTTGTCCCAGCTGACAGTAGAGGTTCCTGAACCAGCAATAGATGACCTGTCGAGGCCTATGCAGAGGTTTGGGGTTGGAGTGTCCATATGCTTCAATTCCCTACTCCGCAAGGTAGCGAGGAGCATGGATTGCTTCCTCACTCAACGACATCGGGTTGTCCGTGCTAGGGGTGGTGTATGGGTCAGGCGTCAGGCCTGATGACACTATTATACTTGTACTGAGAGCTTAGAGGCCTCAGATTTTGTACTACTGAAAGCTACGATGCATCAGATTTTGTAGAGACTCACTGAAAGCCATCGTGCTTCATATTTTGTACCAGCACTACTTTTGAGCGATATATATATATATATACAGACATTCTCGGCGATTTATACATTATGTGTTTTAAAATGATGAGTGATGTGATCTTGTTTACATGTTTGCTTTTATACATTGCATTATTTACATGTAGTGAATGTCTTTACATATTATGAATATTATGTGTGTGTGATGTACCAATCCAAAATGAAGTTGGCCATCGAGTCAGCAACTGTGTTTAACTCTCGTGGAATGTGTAGGTACTGAATGGATTCAAATGACCTTTCCAGGAGACGTACTCGTCTGAAGAGACGGAGTAAGGTGGGTTCACGGATGGCGTAAACCCGGTTAAGATGGGAAACCACTAATTGAGAATCCATGTGGATGACAATGTGGTTCATAGCCAAGGAAATGGCGTTAGCTAGGGTTCCGATTACTGCCTGATACTCTGCGGCATTGTTGGTCGCAAACCCTAGGCAACTTCCTCCTGAGCTAATGAGCTCACCTGTTGGGGAATATAGTACCCAGGCTGCCAAAGCAAGGTTACGGGTATGCCGGCTGGCGCCGTCCGCGAATCCATAGCACATTGCCATCTGCACACGCAGACAGAACATGGTATAAAGGGCGGAAACAAGATCTAAAGACACTAAAAAACAAAAGCGTCACAGCACACAAAAACACAAAAACACGCCATGTACAGTATATACAAGAAAGTCTAAGCGTGACGAGTTTAGGCATAGTATCGCTTCAGGTAAATCCCATTGCGGGGTTCACCCAAAGAGATTCCATCATAGTCTTCAAGCTCGTAACTCCCTTCTCCAAAACGCGTTTGACAATGTAAGGTCAATGCCACATGGATTCGAACTTTCCTGCTCCTAGTTTTCCATGCTTCTGGTCATTAGTGAGGACCAGGTCGCCCTCATTAAAGATACGAGGTTCAACTAACTTGTCGTATTGGGCTTTGATGCGTTTCTTGTGCGCTTCATTAGCAAGAGCGGCATCTCAGCGGGACTCGTCAAGTTTTTCTAAGTGCAGGAGACGTTCTTCCTCGGCAGTAGTGTTAGGAAGAAGTTCGATAGAGAGTTGTAGAGACTGAATTTTGCACTCTATAGGTAGGACAACCTCCAATCCGTAGACTAGTTGGAAAGGAGTGAAACCTGTGGTGGTTTTAACGGAGGTTCTGTAGGCCCGTAATGCTAAAAAGAGCATGTTATGCCAATTGGATTTCTACGTACCTACCATCCTTTGGACCATAGTTTTCAAGACTTTGTTAATGGCCTCGACCTGTCCATTGGATTGCGGGTAGTAGGGTGTTTAATTTTCATGGCGAAAACCCAACCTATCGCTCAGTTCATTAACCATATGGTTCTGAAAATGGGAACCATGATCGGTCACAATCGCTTGAGGAACTCCGAACCGCGCTATTACATGATTGAACATGAAGAGTGCGGCGGTTTTGTCGTTGTTCTGGTATGTAGGCATAGCTTCGGCCCACTTTGTAAAGTAATCCACAGCTACAATGATGCACTATGCCCCTCGGCCGAGGTAGGCTTACAGTGCATAAAGTCGATGCCCCATTTTGTGAAGGAGCCCACGACAATAACTGGGTGTAACGGGGCGGGATGGGTGCACTTCTTCGTATGGAAGTGTTGGCAACGAGGACATTTTTTTACGGCCTCAATACAATCTTTGAAGATGGTAGGCCAATAATATCCTGCGCGCAAAATCTTCTGGGTTGTAGCCATCCCAGAGAGGTGACCGCCACATGCCCCAGCGTGACAGTCATTGAGAACGCGTTCAGCCTCATCGTGAGTGAGACAATGTCGAAGAATTGAATCAATGCCACGGCGATACAAAGTATCATTGATGATTAAATAATACTTCGCATGGTGACGTATCTTACGACGATCGTCGCGAGACAGTTGAAGGTTGAAGCGTTGGGTTTGAAGATATAATGAGATATCTCCATACCATGGATCAGTCGTACTGATGAGAAACAATGATTCATCTGGAAAAGAGTCATTATGCTCAACTTCTGCATCAGGACGGGGAAGGTCACAAATCAGCTCGGCAAACACCAAAGACTTTTTTTACTTGGCTTTCTCGAAAAGAAGATCAAATTCTTGCAGTATCACGATCCAGCATGAATATTTTCCCCCAAGCACCTGACGTGTCAGGATGTGGTACATGGGGTTCGAGTCTGCGATGATGGTGGTGGTGCGGAGCAAGATATAGTGCCGAAACTTCTGGACTGCGATGACCACCGCGAATGTGAGTTTTTTGACATGTGAATATCTAGTTTTAGCGTCAGCAAGACCCTTACTTGCATAGTATATTACATTCCTGGGCATTTTGATCCTCCTGTACCAAAACCATGGCGATAGTGGTAGCAGAAGTGGCGAGATATAAGATATAATCTTGATAATAATTGGGCGGTTGGAGCACGGGGGCATGCGTGATGGCATGTTTGATACTGTCGAAGGACTTCTGAGCTTGGTTGTACCAAATGAATGCGACGTCCTTCTTGAGCAGTCTCATGTACCCCTGAGTCTTCTCCGCGAAATTGTAAACAAAACGTCTTAAATAAGTCGCCTTCCCTTGGAGACTTTGAAGTTCCGTCACATCAATCGGGGGTGGTAGGATGATGATGGCCTCCACCTTTAAGGGATCAATGCGGATCCCATCTTTCGAAACGATAAATCCTAAGAGGCGTCCAGACTCAACGCAAAAGATACACTTATGAGGATTCAAACGGATATCGTACCGTCTGCATCTGAGAAAAATGGTCGTCAGATGATCAATGTGGAACTTGCGTTGCTTTGAATGAGCAGGGAGATCATCCAGGTAAGGTTCCACAAAGTCCTGAATATCATGGAAGGCATACGACATAGCCCGTTGAAACGTGGTGCCAACATTTTTAAGGCCAAATGGGAGTTTGCGGTATGAAAATGTTTTCCATGGGCAGATGAAAGCTGTCTTATGTTGGTCGGCGGGGTTGATCTCAATCTGGTTGTAACCAGAAAATCCATCCATAAATGAGAAGATGACGCTTCCGGCACAATTGTTGATAATCTGGTCGATGAAGGGGGTCGGGTAGTTGTATTTTGGACAATCCTGGTTAAGGTCCCGATAATCAACAAGGACGGAATGGTACCCTACTTTTTGTTCACAGGGACGACATTTGAGACCCAATCTGTCAATGGGACAGGATAAATAAAACCAGCCTTTAAGAGCTTTTCAATCTCAGCCTTGATTGCTGCCGTCTTCCGGGGGTGTACCGGTCGTAACTTTTGGCGTACAAGTTTGACATCGGGATAGGTTTTTATTTCATGAGAAACAATCGCGGGGTCTATCCCAGGCATCTCCTCATAGGACCAAGAAAATATGTCTCAAAATTGCTTGAATAAGGTCGTGCAAATAGCTATTTCTTCAGGGGAACACTTCTGGCCTATGCAAATGTGTTCCACTATACCAGGTTTCACCGAGATGTCTACTAGGGTGTTTGGCTCAATGTTAGCCAAGTTTCCCTCTGTGTCCGTGAGACATGTAAGAATGGGGGAAAGAGGGAACGGGTAGATATGTGGTGAAAAGAGGGTGTGGATGTTGTCCTTTATGTACTCCAAAGGAGGAAGAAAAGATGACCTATGGTGGATATCATCCCATGGATTGTCGTCAACATTCATAACTTCCATGATGGACTTGTCTGAATGAAAAGTCCGAAGTAAGAGATCGAGTAGAGATGACGTCCATCATAGAGAACAGGATGGAGAGGCCACGGCTAAATGGTCCTCCAGTGCTAATTGGATAGCCTCGTAAATACGTTCAGCGGGTGAAAGAGGCATTATATCTCCAAGCAGGTGTGTTGTGGCTTCATCCGGTACAAGCCAAGCATCAATAGAGTGAGATAAAATCTCTCTGGAGATCATGTTCACCGTAGCGACATGATTAGGGGGGTCTGTTGCCGGAAAAACGCCCATGAGAGATGAATCTTTCAAAAGGCCAACCCCTATACTCTCATACTGTTTTTACATTTGTCCAATGGAAGGAACATGGTCACCGGGATGAGTAGTAGCGTCTGGTGCGCAAAAATCTAATTGGTCGATAGTAACAATTCGTCCTTGATGGGGAAATTGTATTATGTGGAAGACTGAAGAGGCTACCACCTGCATGGTGTCAAACCAATTGCGACCAAGCAAGAGATTATAATCTATTGGGGCCGAGACCACTTCCACATTAATGGTTACGGTCTTTCCGCCCAACAAAACTGCAAGAGCTTGTAAGATCCCATGAGGTTGAAAGCCACGCCCGTCGAATGCTTTCAACGTGGTGGGAGAACGATTCAATTCGGGGGAGCCAATGGCTCTCCAACAGGCGATCGACATGACAGAAGTGGAGGCGCCCTCGTCTAAAAGGTTACGATGGACAATCTTCCCAACAATTTTCGCAGAAACTTGGAATGTGAGCTGGTGGGAGAGCCTTGGCTTGAAGTGGTCAAGTCGGAACATGATGGTATTCGAGGAATTGGGGTCGACTGCACCGATGGCTGCAAGGAGAGTTTTGCGTTGATTAGGACAATTCTGCAAAACTTCCAGGGTAGACATGGTGCAAGGAGCTTATGCCAAGTCTTCTACGATATTGTAATTTTGTGCCAAGTCTTCAGATCATCAGATTATGCACTATCCATATATGGTGGACCCTACGGTTAGCCCATCAAGGAAACCCATGGTGTATGAGTACACATTCTTAGTATATTTGGGTCATCTGGATCCAGTGAGACACTTATATTTTAGTTTTGGGCACTTTTGACAGTGATAGATGCAGTTTTACACTGGTTGGCCAGATTTGGGGTTGATTTCCCAGCCTAAGCAGCAGGGGCCATGAGAGGTCGGTTCACCTATGGCGCTGTATGAGAAGGGGGTGGTCCAGCCACTTGTTATTATGATTTATCCCCCCTTCTAGAGAGCCTGGCGGGCTTAGTTTGACAATGTAGGTGCCCTAGGAGGCAGTTTCAGTACTTTCACAATTACCGAGGCAGTCCATAAATGGGATAAAAGGGTCACTGAGGAATTCGATTTGGGAAATTGAGGCAAGGTTTTGGCACTTGGTTTTCACAGAGGTCTTTCAGGGTGAACCCCCTATCTTCTAGCCAGTTTTCATCATTTGGGTGGGTCCACAGAGGCCACAGGAGGCCTTTTACTGCTTGTCTGTGTTATCGGACAATCCACTCGAGCGGACGCGAGCAAGATCTCCCTAGCTCAAAGTGAGTCTAGAAAAAACAGAACAGACTACTAAAGCATTTCCTAGATCTACTTAAGGATCGAGTACTAGATGCCTTACCTTTCACTTCGCAATCCTTTCTCCTGAATGCTGCTCCACGTCTCACGGTCGTCAGATCCAAGCTGCAAGACCTGTCAAGACAAGAAACAAGAGAAACTAGTAAAAGACATCTATACAATAAGAGATCTAAGTAAACAGTTAAGCAAGTAAACTACTCAATATCATTACACACATGAACAATATTAGTGGAAATCATTCGTATTACTGCAAAAAGAAGAGTACATAATAGAGATATAGAACTACAACCAAGGCTTAACGTTGTAACCCTTCTCCGACAAAGCCAATTGCCATATCCTTCCAAGGAAGTATAAGTTCTCCAATGGGTGAGTGGAGATGTTCTAAGAGTGATTTCACCAGCATGTAGATACCATAGCCTTCCTCCCTTGGGATGGGAGTGAGCTTCATTTATATAGGACTAAGTGGATAGGGTATGGATACGATAGGTTGAGAGATGGTAGGAGAGGCTTAAGGGATCTCTCTAAAGGTTTAGGAATCGAGTGCTAGCTCTTCCAAGAGGTCAGGGATAGGGTCCCAAGTCAACAAGCTTCGAGATGGACCTCGAAGAAGCTATTTTTTCCATCTAACTGACTTCGTCGCACCCTGTAATGGATCAAGGTGCGACGTCACATGTTGCTAGTGTGCAGCCTGAGACGACCCTTCAAAACTTAGCACAATTGGGTACAAATCCTCCCAGTATGATTACTTAGTCCCGGTATATTTAGGGGTGTATACACTGAATCTTATGATGAGTAGATTTTGGGTGTAACAGTTTGTCACAGATTTTGAGGACAGATTTGATCATTTATATTTATTTTGGACATATTATATTATTTTATTGTGCCATGGGGATGAGCTAGTAAGGATTGATGCCTCCTAGCCCCACCATGAGCTCCATGTGTCATGTCCTAGTCATCTGAGGTGGGATTTTGTACTTTTACCCCCTTTAGTGGATGATGTCACCCTCCTTGAGTATCTTTTAGCTATGACATCATCACCTTTTTGAGTGATCCATGTGTTATGTTATTATTGTTCATCTTAGCCATTGATTATGTATTGAGATCTTTTAATCTCAACCACTCATTTTCATGTTGTATTGTAAAGTGGTATAGGTTTTTGGTCTTTATTATCCTATATAAGGAGGAGACCCCCTATTGTATAGCTCACCTTTGGAGCTCTAGAATATTGGAATAGAACACTTCTTTGTGGAGCATATTTCTCTTGTCTTATGGATTCTCTTGCATCTTGAGTATACAGTATCTCTTCTATGTATCATTGTGGATCTTGGAGCTACATCTTGTTTTCTTGCAGGAAAGTTGAATTGGTGGAGAGGAGGGTGATTTCTTGAGGGTTATTTTTGGAGGGATCCACATATTCTCTCTTGGGTTGATCTTGGTGAAAGGGAGTATCATTATTGTATCTTTGTGACATAGTTTATGCTTTCTATTACATCTTTCCATCATTTTCATAATCATCTTACTTGGCTTGTTTCATTTGATCTTGTCTTGTAGGAGGAGGACGTTTTGGGCTTGGAGCTCTTGGATCTCACTCTTGAATATACACATAGGAGAATGCTATCAATTTGCAAGGTGGCCATAAGAAATTGAGGTAAGTTCTACAAGGTATGTGCCTAAATCCATCCATTCTTCTTCATTGGTCACAAAACCTTAAAAGTTAAAACCCTCATTTTTGTTTTTCTTAGATCTACTTGGATTTAGCCTAGCTTTTGAAAAGATATTGAAAACCCACCTCTATAGTATCCACAGCAATTTGGATCTATAGTTTGGTGGTGATTGGGTTCCATTTGACACACTTTTCAAGGCAAAATAGCCCTCTTGAGGCAATTCGCACCCCTTGGGAGAAGCTAGTTGGGTTAGATCTAGCACATGGGTAGGTGAGATCCCACTTGATTCACACTCTCCTCACTTGATAAACTACCCCTAGTACTTCACCTTGTTGATTTTTGCTTTTTGGACCTCATTCCTCATTTTGAGGGTTGTGCCCCACTTGGGTCAATTTGGTGATTCATTTTAAATCTCAAATCTATGGAGATCTAGCCATTGGATCCTCTTGATTTTCAAGATCCACACTCATACTTTCCTAAAGTACTTGGATCTAAATTTTGGTGGCCATTGGACTTGATTTGACACACTTTACCATGCTTTTAGCCTTCCTTGGGCAAAGTCGCACTCCTTGAGGGTTTGAGTTTGTCCACTTCTAAGACGTGGGTGGTTGAGATCCCATTGGATTTGAAACAAGCATAACTTAAAACCTATACCTAGTATCTCACTTTGTGAAGTTTTTCCTTGGGGATATCATTGCTCATTTTGGGGATTGTTGTCCACTTGGGTCACATAGTGAAATTATCTACTAAGATCCAACCATCACATCTTGAATAGCCCACTTGATTTGCATCCTAGGTATCCTGATCTACATTTCCACACCTCTTTTGACTCCATTAGCCCATCCATCAAGGCACTAGTCTACCTAGGGCAATTTGTACTCCTTGGGAGTTTTGTCATCTCCTAGATCCCATATGTGGGTATCTCTAATTTCACCTTAGATCCATAGATCTACTCTTCACATACCCCTTAGTACGATTTGCACCCCTAACTTCACCTTACAGGTCCCATTTGAGCCATTTCCATATCCCAAGGAAGTGGGTCCCACCTGTGTATCTCATGGTACTAGATCTTGTCATCTTATCTTATCATGTGACCTAAATCATTCATTGGTTGAAACACTAGTCACTCCTTAAGCCTCCTTCAACCATACTTAAACTTCTAGGTCCACCTAACCTTGCATTGGTGTCTGTAACTTCTCTTTTACATATCCCTAGGAACCTTTGTTTGGGTCCAATCATCTTTGATTGGTTATAGGGTCTCCCCTTAGGTCTTGAGTCTTCTTGATCTAAAGTGAAGAGTGCCTCGGTTGACGTGACTCCCAGCTTGCATTGGGAACCGTGGCATCTCTTGGGTCACCTCTTTAGTTGTCCATCTCCTCTACCATCTCGGATGGGATACCTTTAGGGACAACTACAAGTTGTGTGATAACAATACCCTAAGGTACGTGAAAGAGCCTTCAATATACCTGGTTGGTACGTGAAAGAGCTTCGATATACCGGTTGGTACGTGGAAGACTACAATACCCCCGTAATATAGTGTTGGCAAGTAACGACAACTGCCACGTTTTACGACGCCAGAACACGTCTCTAACTTAACACACAAGTTACTAAGAATTTTACCCTAGTTCTACCGTTAATTTTATCTGGACGGTTAGGTGAATGCATGAGGTGAGTACATAAATGTAAACAGAATGCAAGCCCTAACTACATGAAAAATGTACTTTTCTTTTGATGAAAACTATTTACAAGAAGGAGAAATCTTTTTCCAAGTGGTCTTACCAAAACAACAAAATGCAACACAATCCCAAATCTACCAAATTTGACAATAAAAGTAATCTTTTCGTTTTTTCCAAGCAAAGCACAAAAATCCACAAGCATCAAAAAGCAAATCTAATTATTTTCTTTTGTCTTTTCAAATCAAAAAATGAAACTAAGTGATGAAAAGAGAGAACTTCTATCTAGAGCACACTAACTTTTCCAATTTCACTATGATGCTTAAAAACATAAAAAACCAAAGATGCATATAATTTTTCAAGCATGGAATCGCTTTTGCAAAAACTTGATCTCACTTGAATTTTTCAAGAAAATGAATGGCTCATAATTCTCGAAAAGCACAAATGATTAACTTTCCTCTCAAACTTTTCCAAAAGACTAATTAATGATAAATTCCAACGCATGAACCAATTTCCACGACAATTTTCAAATGCACTTGAAAACGGTAAAAATGATGCCCTTTGAATTTTTTCCAATGATATGCCAAGATTACAACTTGATCACAATAATGTTTTTAAGTATGAATAACTGAAAAGAAAGATTATTTGCAGCACTCTAAACACTTAGAAATTCTCAAGAAAATGACAAGCACTCATATGAACTAGAACATTCAAGACACTCAACAAGCAACCGAATGCAATCAAAGCTAAGTAACATGTGCAAAAGAGGTCTAGGATCGGATCTAATACAAATATCAGATCAGGTGAGGAGAGGAGGGAATGCAAGGTTAAGTGGATGAAGGTGGGGGAGACCAAAGTGTCCACCACTACCGAAACTCAAACTTATCCAAAATGGAACCCAAAACCACTTTGAATCAGACCAAACAAAACCAAACACTTGCAATGCCACATCAAAAAGGTCTCTGACTGGAAGATACAGTGTAGAGAAAGTCTGCAAGACAAGCCAAAACTAAAGGTTGGTGAGGATAGAAACCAAGCACAAAACTAGACTGCTCATTGCAGTCTCTAGTCAGACTCAGAGCGACCGTCGCAGGTGGCAAACAGGTGAACTGGGACAGCGTCACGGGATGTCAAACTGTGGTGTGCGACAGCGTTGCAGGTTACAGAGCAGCAGACTGTGCCTAACAGGGGAACGTCGCTCTGGATATATTACCCAGGTGCAATAGGCGAGATCCCTATGTAAGGATGAAAATATCTCCAAATATGATCAACCAAAAGGCTTGACAATCAAACATACAGACTCAAAGGAAGTCAACAGACTCTTCAATGAGAAGATCTTATGGTGAAATGGTTAAGGAGGCAAAAGAAATGGCTCATAAAGAAATCAGAGAAAAATACTTTCAAACTGAAAACTTAAAACAATGCATTGTAATTCCCCAGTATGGTCGCCAAACTTGTTACAGGATAATCTACCGAAAGCGGACTTAAGTCGTGATCTCCCTAGCTCAACGTAAGTCTAGAACAAGTGAGACAGAATATGAAACTGCTTTCCTAGATCTAGTTAAAGATCAAGTGATTAGATGTCTTACCTCTAGATTGTAGATCTTTCTCCTTGACGTTGTTCCAAGCTCCACGATCGGCAGATCTTAGCTGCAAGACCTGTCAAGACATACATAACAATACAAGCAAGTAAAATGCATCTAAACAGTAACATATCTAAGTAAACGGTTAAGCAAGTAAACTACACAAAACATCATTAACACAACAATATTTGGTGGAAAGAGTTTATATTACTGTATTAAAAGAGGGAAGTACAAAAGAGTTATGATTACAACCAAAGCTTAACGTCACAATCCTCCTCCAACAAGCCAATGTCAAAGCCTCCAAAGGAAGTATAGGTCTCCCAAGAGATGAGTAGAGATCTCCTAAGCTAATTTCACTAGCATGCAAGTGCTATAGACTTCCTCCCTTTGGAATGGGAATGAGCTTCATATATATAGGACTAAGAGGATAGGGTAGGTTGAGATATAGTGGGAGAGGGTTAAGGGATCCTCCCAAAGGGCTAGAGAACCAAATGACAGCTCCCCTATAGGTTAGGGATAGAGATCCACATCACACACCTTCGAGAATGGGCTTGAAGATGCTCTTTTATCCATTTAACTAACTTCGTCGCAGGCTGCAATAGGACAACCTGTGACGGCGCAGGTTGCACAAAGGTGACCTGCAACGACCTCACTAAACCCAAAACAAATAGGTTAGTATCTCTTCCAAGTTGATAACTTAGTCAAAGGAACTTCAGGGATGTTTACACTGAGTATTATGATGGGAATATTTAGGTGTAATAGATAACTATTTACATTAATTTGTATCTATATTTAAAAGTGGAGAAAACCTATGAATTAAGTTATACTCTAATTTTTATTGATACAATCTTAATAGCATCAATAACATAGTAAAATGAAGAATGTTTATTTTCAATTTAGTTCTGAAATATTTTCCCTTGTTGCCCAAGGGATGCATTAGTTGCAAAGTATTTGATTCTTCTTGGTCCTTTCAAGCTACAACTAGGAGAAGCAGATATAATTATGTGCAAGGAGCTTCTTGTTTCAATAAAATTGGACAATTTTCAATAATCAACATAGTTAGGACCCAAATTGTGCATAAAAAATTGTTTGCACACATTTCCTTTCATAAGTATCTCTTTTTATGTTATATTAAATTGATATTTTTGGCATCAGTTAATATCTAATGATATCGTATTTGATGCAGATCGAAATACTGATGATGAGGCCAAAGTGGTAAGAAGTAGAGGTAATAATTTCTAATTTATTTAGCGTTGACCATAATATCATTACTTATAGTCTATATATATATATATATATATATATATATATATATATATATATATATATATATATCTTGAAAATATTAGTAGTTTGAATCTATGTTGCCTCTTAGTTATTTGGAAGTTACATGTGATTGTATTTGAATCAAATTTTTCATGAATATTTATTTTTATGAATGCATTTTTTGTTACACATTTTTGTTGCAGTTTTGGTTATATGTTTTTATCTATATACTTTGACAAAATTTCCGTATATAGCAAGTTTGTTGACTCTATTCCTTATCATTATTTTTCTATTTTCCTAGAATTATTTATTCAAATTTTAGTTTCAACAACATGTGGAATATCATATCATCCATAATGCTTTGATTTTAAGTTTAGCAAGCATACAATGTTTTCAAATCCAAATCGATCAAGTTTCTAAAGTATGACAAAATGAAACACCAAAACCATTATCTTCTAGAGACCACACTTATATATCATAAAGACACCCTTTGTGATTGTGATGTTAAGGTTTTTAAGAGTTTGTGATATGTTTCATGTTACATTTGGAATCATAGTGTGTTAATGTTTGTAAGAGTTTATGATATACTTTTAGTGTGAATTTTGATTTGGTGTGAACTTTGATTCTATTTAATGGTGCTAGGTCAATGGAAGAGCACCTGCCTTATAGGCAGGAGGTTGGTGGTTTGATTCCTTCGTGCCCTATCTATATAGATCAATGACTAATTAAATAACCAGTTAACATCAATCAATGACTAAATAAATGACCAGTTAACAACAATCAATGACTAAATAAATGACCACTTAACAACAATCAATAACTAAATAAATGACCAGTTAACAACAATCAATGACTAAATAAATGACCACTTAACAACAATCAATGACTAAATGTACTATCAAACAACAATAACTAATGACCAAATAGAGACAATTAATGAATAAATATATGACCAACGCATGAAGCAATTCAAGCAATTTATGACCAATTTGGTTGGGTGATAAGTGACTGTTAATTTATGACCAGTGGTCATGTGACCAAATTTAGTCATTTATCAACCATTTTTAGTCATGTTTTAGTTACTTGTCACCCATTTTGTACTAGTGTTTCCAATAATAAGAGTGCAACAATAACAATAAAAAGAACCCTAGTTCACAAGGGTTTAACAGTCACAAGGCACAAACCCTAGTTGCAGTGCATCATAGAGCAATTACAGAGATGATGTGAGTCTTCAATAGAGAGAATGGTGAACCCAAGAGAGAGATAAGATACTTCAAGATGCTTCTTCTTCAATCTTCACTTGTCTAGCTAAAATTGTGCACTTGTGTAGCAGAGAGGAGTTGGACGAATTGTATGATCAAATGAAGAGCTGGAGTTGCTTATTTATACACATCAAATCACCTGATTTTTATTTGGGGTCGACTTGTCTTCTTTAGTTGGGGTCGACTTGCTTGTTTGACCACTACAATGTTGTATTTCACTGTGACCACTTTATTATTGGATTCTTCTGTCTTCTTAGGAAAGGTTTTCCATTGTGATGATGTTATACTTCTCTGTCACATGCACGTATATTCACCGCATAGAACCCTAATGTTGATTTGACCCACACTAACAAGTCACGGACACTTATTAGTGATTATGTCAATTTCAACATTAGGCTAGACATGTACATTCCATAAGGGGATGGAATCCCCTAATAAAATAAACAACTCAAACATTATAATATATAACAGATCACTCTGCTATAGGAGTAGGCAATGTGAGAGCACCCTAGGGATCATCTCCACACCATATGAATAGGAGATTCATTGCCCCTATCGTGGCCATTGACCTCTAGAATGTGAATGTATCATTCATCAATAGCCAATTTAGCATGGCCTCACTAGCCAATTCAGCATGGCTATCCGTGAGTGAATGTCTACTCGATGCAGCACCTGGAGAAATATCAACACTACCTCTCAGCAAGGGAGATATTCTGCGTCATGCAAAGTTTCACACTTGGTGAGAAGAATGTCCACAATCTGCATCTTGAGTCTATTAGGATTACGCCTAGGCCATTCATCACGCTGCCAAACTGGATATTTTTGTGAGTTAATGTATCATTATCCATCACCATGGATTCCTACGGAGAATGTATGCTCGATGCAACTCATCTATACTAAATATGTACTACGTTTTCAATTGTATTGCATTTGTACTACATCTGCAACTGTACTGCATTTGTACTGTAATTGCATCTATACTACAACTGTTTCTGTAGTGCAATTGTACTACAACTGCAACCATCTCGGTGTTTAAGCTATTCACCTATAGTGAATGTTTGTTGCTCATCTCTTGAACCATCACGATGCCTATGCCATTCACCAGTCGTGAATGCATGTTGCTCATTTTTCAATATGTACTGGAGCTCCACTACTACCTTTTACACAATGTCTCAAATGAAGTAACATTTGATCTCTTGATCAAATAGTCTTGCCTGAAACCACACTAGTTGCAATATACTCGGTATAGGTTGTACTAAGTGCGATAAAAGTATGCTTCCTACCAAACCAAATATATCATGGTTTATCTCAAGTTGAAGCAACACTTTGAGATGCTCTTTTGATCCACTGCACTCTCTACTCAATCAGAATCTATATATCTCTGCATCCTCACTCCACCACCTCAGACATATATCGAACCATATCCAGCTGTATCACATAGGCACACCTACACATGCGTTTCCGCAACCCATTGCACATTCCTCAGTTTAACCATACATGGCTCAGGGTGCTTAAAGAAAATATATGGCTTGGTGTTAACCAAGTACATCAAGGATCCAATCATCTACCTATCGTGGGATCCACCAAATCTAAATTTGAAGCGGAATCCCTCAGCTTCTTCATATTTGTCATCATAGGTGTAGCCATGGACTTGCAATCCATCATACTAAATTTGCACAAGATCACATTTTTGCACTTCCCTTGACTAAGGGAGGTCTCGCCTTATCTTTGCTATAGCTCCAATCCATTAGGTCAAGATTAGACATCTCTAAATCATAGGCCAAGTCCCTCTTGCACTTGACGTTGAGCTTCTTTGTTCATGTATGTAATGGACCATCAATCATATAGAACCAAGATCAAATGATCACCATCAACAAATTTGTAGTAAAGGTTGGAATCCACATCATTCTTGGTGAATTCTAAGCTCATCAAGTACACATCTATCCTGACATAACAAGTCATGGGTGCCCGCTTGAGTCCATACAAATTCTTCTTTATCATCAACAAACTGTGTTGCCGCTACTCCCTCTGTGTGAGAGTGTTTGACTCCTTCTGTACCAGAGTATCATGCTCCCTTTGCATCTTGACACTCTTCTCTCTCTACATTTGAGTATCCTACACTTGAAGCAACCTACCATGTCTTTTGCACTATTGATCTCATTTACCTATCTGTGTCATCTCCTACCAAGTGATTACACTGAGATTATCATCTTGCTCCCTCTGTAACTGCATGCTTAATCACTTGGAAGTCACAACTGAATTCCCCTTTTGATTTCAGAGATATCCTCCTGAAAGTATCATTAGGAGCTACATGCCTATCTACATGAAGCCATACTGGCCTCTTCTTGATCACTGCAACATCTCTAGTGATATCCACTGGTTCTGTTGGCTCTACATACTCCCCTTAATAGTCTAAAGGATGATCAGCTATACTAGAGGGATTTTTAACCCCATCCTTTCGGGCATCCATCTACCCATTATCAAGCTCTATGTGAAGCCTTTTAGATCTTTTGAAGGATACGATCTGCATCCTCTTCTTCCTTGACATATGGGTGTATGCTAGATAATCAAATATCCTTTATGTCTTTAGTCCTGCAAGTGTCTTTTAGGAGTCGTGTTCCCCAATATACTAGTGACCAAATTTAATCTGAGTATAATTGTCATACTGGATGCATCTTCCCATAAGAACATGGGTAGATCTGATCATGGATCATCATCTCCACAATCTTTACAATGGACCTATGACAAAAATTTCCACAAGGGTTAACTATTACTATTGTAACAATTAATTTGTATAAATAGAACTTGCCGAACAAAACATTAAATACTTATCTTTTTTTTTTTACTCCCTCTTGATCTCTACCTTCTTGTATAAATCACTATAGTTTTTGGAAGTGTCCACTTCTCCATTGTTTGATCTTAAGTCTTGATCTTCCTCTTCGCCAAGTCCTAAACTTATGGAAATTGCTTGAAGAATTTACCCTTGGTATCTGAATGCTTCTAGAATAAATATTCATTTCAGAGTTCATCTGCAACTTCATAAATCATTGTCTTCTTTTCTGGTGGATGTGCATCAACATCTGTTGTTGATTCATTTTCCTTTCTTTTCTTCTGAGGACATTGCGAGGTATAATGACCAAAATTTTTACAATTATAACATTTTATCTTTGAGAGATCCTTCTTTTTCTGTTGTTGAGCTAGAGCTGATCTTCCACCTATACTTTTCCTCTCAAAGTTTCTTCTTCCTTTTCCTTTCCTTGCATGGGCTACAAGAGCTTGATTTTCTTCATTATGAAGTTTCTACAAGTTGTTCTTAGACAATACTCTAGCCTCTTCTTGGGAAAAATCATCCCATAGAATATCAAATTTGGGCAACTCATATCGTCCGCAAACACTTTGAACAAATGACTCCTAAGAAGAGGAAATTCCATTAAGAGTTACCAAAACAAGTTCTTAATCATCAATGGTATCTCCAATGGCTTTAAGTTGATCTCTTAACTAGGAGACCTTTATGAAGTATGTAGAAACTGAATCTGAGTTGGTCATCATCATACAATGGAGTTGGTTTCTCAAGGCATATTTTTTGTTGGTGTTCTTACTCTCGACAATCCTACTAAGGCATCAAACATTGCTTTAGCAGTCTTCAATTCTACAACATATGGAATCAAATAATCTTTTACAGAATCTATCAAGACACTTTTAGCCTTTGCTTCTTTTTTCTTGTACTTGGATTTCTATTCATCATTCTAAGGTTCTTTGATATCCTATTTTACATAATATTTGATCTCATTTTCATCTAGTATGAAGAGTATCCTAGTTTTCTAGGATCTAAAGTTAGAGGCACCATCCAACATGTCTTTTATTCTATGGTTGGACACCATTTTTGTCAAGAGCTTAAATATAACCAAGAAACCCTAGCAGGAAGTAGGTAAAAACTGAAATTTTCCTCCATAGATAGATTCCCCCTCCTAGGGTGACCTCTAGAACACTATTTTTTAATCCAAACTTTGCTCAGAAGAATTCAAAACTAGAAGCCCTAATTCCTTGATTCCAGCGTAAATTAGGTCAAAATTGAAACTTCATAAAAGTGAGATCTACTTCCACAAATAAGTGCACCCTCCTAGGGCGAGCTCCAAAATGCTATTTTTAAGTCCAATCTATGGACATAAGTGTCCAAACATGGAATCCCTAGTTTCCATATTAAGGCAGAAACAATCACTAGTAATGGATTCTATTCAATACTACTTTGATACTACATTGAATTTTTAACTTAGTAGTATTATTTTCAAATCTTATTTCATCACACATATATTATTTCATTTCAACTACAAATTTACAGTCGAAAACAAAAGGATCACTGAAAGAACCTACCATGCACAATAGACAGAAAGTTTTACCCTAGGAAACCCGAACTCGGAGGAAAACTATGCAACCCTTCTTAAGAAGAATATTTCCAATAATAATAGTACAACAATAATAATAGAAGAACCCTATTTCACAAGGGTTTGACAGTCACATGGAACAAACCCTAGTTACAGTGCATCATATAGCATTTACAAAGATGATGTGACTCTTTAAGAGAGAGAATGGCGAACCCAAGAGAGAGATAAGATGCTTCAAGATGTTTCTTCTTCAATCTTCACTTGCCCAACTAAAATTGCACATTTGTGTAGCAGAGAGGATTTGGAGATACTCATTTATACACATCAAATCACCTGATTTTTACTTGGGGCCAACTTGTCTTCTTTAGTTGGTGTCGACTTGCTTGTTTGACCACGTCAATGTTGAATTTCACGTTGACCACTTTATTATTGGATTCTTCTGTCTTCTTAGGAAAGGTTGTCCATTGTGATTATGTTATTCTTCTCTGTCACATGCACGTTTATTCATCGCATAGAGCCCTAATGTTTATTTGACCCACACTAAGAAGTCTCAGACACTTCTTAGTGATTATGTCAATTTCAATGTTAGGATAGACTTGTATATTCCATAAGGGGATGAGAGCCCTTAATAAAATAAACAAGTCAAACACTCTAATATAGAATATATCACTCTATTACGGGAATAGGCAATGTGAGAGCACCTTGGGGACCATCTCCACACCATATGACTGGGAGATTCACTACCCCTATACGGGCCATTCACCTCTACAATGTGAATGTATCATTCATGAATAGCCAATTCATTATGGCCTCACTAACTAATTCAACATGGTTATATGTGAGTGAATGTTTGCATAATGCTACACTCAGAGAAACATCAACACTCCCTCTTAGCGAGGGAGACATTCTGTATCACACCAAGTTTCACACTTGGTGAGAATGTCCACAATCTGCATCTTGAGTATGTTAGGACTACGCATGGGCCATTCCTCACTAGCCAAACTAGCTATTTCTATGAGTGAATGTAGCATTCTTCATCACCATGGATTCCTATGGAGAAAGTCTACCCAATGCAACTCATTTGTAATGCATCTATATGGCATCTCTACTACATCTGCAACTGTACTGCATCTATACTACATCTGCAACTGTACTACATATGTACTACATCTGCAATTGTACTACATCTATATTGCAACTGCATCTATACTATAACTGTATCTGTACTACATATGTACTGCAACTGCAACCATCTCGGTGTCTAAGCTACTCACCTCTCATGAATTTGTTATGCTCATCTATTGAACCATCACGATGTCTGGGCCATTCACCTCTCATCAATGTCTATTGCTCATCTGTCGATATTTACTGGAGCTCCACTGCTCCCTTCTGCACAATGTCTCGAATGAAGTAACATTCGGTCTCTTGATAAAATAGTCTTTCCTGAAGCCACACTAGTTGCAATATACTCTATATATGTTTTACTTAGTGTGATAGAAGTCTCCTTCCTACCAAACCAAAGATATCATGGATGATATCAAGCTAAAGCAACACTCTAAGGTGATCTTTCTGTCCACTGCACTCTCTGCTCAATTATAATCTATATATCTTTGCAGCCTCACTCCACCACCTGAGACATATCTCGAACTATATCCAGTTGTATCACACAAGTACCTCAACACATGCTTTGCCGCAACCCAATGTACATGCCTCAGTTTAACCATACTTGGCTCAGGGTGCTTAAAGCAAATATCTGGCCTAGTATTAACCAAGTACATCAAGGATCCAATCATCTACCTATTGTGGGATCCACCAAATCTGAAGCGGAATCCCTCAACTTCTTCAGATTTGTCATCATAGGTGTAGCCATAGAATTGCAGTCCATCATACCGAATTTGCTCAAGATCTCATTTGTGCACTTCCTGTGACTAAGGGAGGTCTCACCTGATCTTTGTTACACCTCCAATCCACCAGGTCACGATCTAACATCTCTAACTCAGAGTACAACTCCCTCTTGCACTCGATGTTGAGCTTCTCTATTTCCGTGATGGAACAAATCATCAATCATATAGCACCAAGATCAAATTATCACCATCAACAAATTTGTAGTAAATGTTGGAATCCACACCATTCTTGGTGAAGGCCAAGCTCATCAAGTACACATCTATCTGACATACCAAGTCTTGGTTTCCTGCTTGAGTCCATACAAAGTCTTCTTTATCATCAACAAATTGTGTTGCAGCTACTCCCTTTATGCGGGAGTGTCTTACTCCCTCTATACTTGAGTATCTTTCTCCCTCTACATTTGGACACTCTTATCTCTCTGCATCTGAGTATCTTGAACTTGAAGTAACCTGTTGTCTTCTGCACTATTGAAATTTGTGTACCCATCTATGTCATCTCCCATAAAGTTAATCAACAAAGATGAGCCACTTTCTCCCTTTGTAACTACATCCTTGATCACTTGGAAGTCACAACTAACTTCCCCTTTTTATTTCATAACTATCTTCCTAATAGTATCATTGGGAGATGCATGCCTCTCTACATGAAGCCATATTGGCCTCTTCCTGATTACTACAACATCTCTAGTGAGATCCACTTGTTCTGTTGGATTTAAGGAATCCTTCTAATTATCTAAAGTATGATCAATTGTACTAGAGGTATTTGCATCCCCATCCTTCAGAGCCTCCTGCTATCGTTATCAAGCTCTCTATGAAGCCTTCTAGATATTTTGAAGGCTACAGTATCCATCCTCTTCTTCCTCAACATATGGGTGTATGTTAGATAGCTAAATATTCTTTCTAGCTTCACTCCTGTGAATGTCTCTTAGGATCCTTGTTCCCCAATATCTTGGTGAGGAAATTTAATCTAAGTATAAATGTCATACTGGATGCATCTTCCCATAAGAACATGGGTATATATTGATCACGGATCATCATCTCCACAATATTTACAATGGACCTATGACAAAAATTTCCACAAAGGTTAACTACTACTAACTTAAACAGTTATGTTATTTATCAATAACAATTAATTTGAATAAATAACACTTATTGAACAAAACATTAAATACTTATCTTTATTTGTTTTGTTGACTCCCTCTTGATCTCTGCCTTCTTGCATAAATCACTATAGTTTCTAGAAGTGTCCTCTTCTCCATTGTTTGATCTGAAGTCTTGATCTTCTTCTTCATCAAGTCTTGAACTTCTGGAACTTGCTTGAAGACTTTATCCTTGGCATTTGAATGCTTCTATAATAAATACTCATTTCGGAGTTCATCTGCAACTTCATCAAGCTTTGTCTTCTTTTCTGGTGGAAGTGCATCAACATCGGTTGTTGATGCATTTTCCTTTCTTTTCTTTTGAGGACACTGCAAGGCATAGTGACCAAAATTTTGACAATTATAACATGTGATCTTTGAGAGATCCTTCTTTTTCTATCATTGAGATGGAGATGATATTCTACTTGTATTTTTCCTCTGAAAAGTTTCTTCTTCCTTTTCCTTTTCCTTTTCTTGCATGGGTTGCAAGAGCTTGAGTTTCTTCATTCTGAGGTTTATGCAAGTTATTCTTAGACAAAACACTAGCCTCTTCTTGGACACAATCATCCCATAGCCTATCAAATTTGGGCAACTCATTTGGTCTGCAAACACTTTGAACAAATGACTCCCAAGAAGAGGGAATTCCATTAAGAGTTACCATAACAAGTTTTGAGTCATCAATGGTATCTCAATGGATTTAAGTTGATATCTTAACTGGGGACCTTTATGAAGTATGTAGCAACTGAATCTGAGTTGGTCATCACCATACAATGAAGTTGATTTCTCAAGGCTAATTTTATGTTGGTGTTCTTACTCTCAAACAATCCTACTAAGGCATCCAACATTGCTTTAGTAGTCTTCAATTCTACAACATATGGAATCAAATGATCTTTTACAAAATCTATCAAGATCATTTTTGCGTTTGCTTCATTTTTCTTGTACTTGGATTTCTCTTCAGTAGTCTAAGGTTATTTGACATCTTCTTTTACATAATCTTGGATCTCATTTTCAACTAGTATGAAGAGTATCTTGGTTTTCCATTATATAAAGTTAGAGGCACCATCCAACCTATCTTCTATTATGAGGTTGGACACCATTTTTGTCAAGAGCTTAAATCTGACCTAGACACCCTAGCAAGAAGTAGGTAAATACTAAAATTTGACAAAACTGAAATTTGCCTCCACAAATAGATGCACCCTCCTTATAGGGTGACCTTCTGAACAATATTTTTTAGTCCAATATGTGGTCAGAAGAATTGAAAATTGGAAGCCCTAATTCCTTGATTCCAGCATAAATTAGGTCAAAATTGAAACTTCATAAAATTGAGATTTGTTTCCACAAATAAATGTGATTTCCTAGGGAAATATCCAAAATGATATCTTGAACTCCAATCTATGAACAAAAGTGTCCAAACATGGAATCCCTAGTTTCCAGATTAGGGAAAAAATAGTCATTGGCAATGGCTTCTATTCAGTATTGTTCTAATACCATGTTGAATTTTTAACTCAGCAGTATTACTTTCAAATATTATTTCATCGCATAGATATTATTGCATTTCAACTTCAAATTTGCAGTGGAAAACAAAAGGATCACTTAAAGATAACCATGCACAATAAACACAAAGTTTTATCGTAGGAAACTCGAACTCGGGAGAAAACCCAACAACCCTTCTTAAGAAAGATATTTCCAATAATAAGAGTACAACAATAACAATAGAAGAACCCTATTTCATAAGGGTTTGACAATCACAGGGAACAAACCCTAGTTTCAATTCATCATGGAGCATTTACAAGGATGATGTGAGTCTTCAAGAGAGAGAATGGAAAACCCAAGAGAGAGATAAGATACTTCAATATGCTTCTTCTTCAATCTTCACTTGCCCAACTAAAATTGCGCACTTGTGTAGCAAAGAGGAGTTGGACGAATTGGATGATCAAATGAAGAGTTGAAGCTGCTTATTTACATACATCAAATCACCTGATTTTTACTTGGGACCGAATTGTCTTCTTTAATTGGGGCTGACTTGCTTGTTTGACCACTTCAATGTTGTATTTCACGTTGACCACTTTATTATTGTATTCTTCCGTCTTCTCAGGAAAGTTTGTCCATTGTGATGATGTTATACTTCTCTATCACATGCATGTCTATTCACCGCATAGAGCCCTAATGTTGATTTTACCCACACTAAGAAGTCTCGGACACTTCTTAGTGATTATGTCAATTTCAACATTAGGCTAGACTTGTATATTCCATAAGGGAGTGAAATACCGTAATAAAATAAACAATTCAAACACTCTAATATAGAATAGATCACTTTGTTACGGAAGTAGGAAATGTGAGAGCACCCTAGGGACCATCTCCACACCATATGACTGGGAGATTCACTGCCCCTGTCTAGGACATTCACCTCTAGAATGTGAATGTATCCTTCATTAATAACCAATTCAGCATGGCCTCACTAGCCAATTTAGCATGGCTATCTGTGAGTGAATGTATGCCCAATGTTGCACATGGAGAAACATCAACATCTAGAAATTCTTTGTTGCATGCAATGATAGAGGTTCAAGATCTCGATCAACAATTGGAGTGGGTCTTCATAAGTTATTTGATACTATTTAGACTAAACACGGCATTCTATGCAAGTTGAACACCTTAAGGAACCATTCACATAAACATAACAAATAGTATTACACCAATGTATTACGTGGTTAAAACTCTCATAGAGGGAAATACTCCACGACCCTAGCCAACACAACTACTTGAGGAAATATACTAATGCAAAAGGAAAATATATTACATATTAGTTTCTCACAATTGATCATCAACTCATGTCCCTCTGTTCTATTTGAATAGAGATGATGGACCAATTGGTTGTTCAAACATAGATCAATTTACTCATTAGTATCGAGGAAATGATGAACCATTGAATATCTTTATGTCTAAAACATATAATTTCCATTGGATTGCATTAGTACAAATTAGACAAATTAGACCAAGTTGACCTTAACTAACTCCTAAGTGTCTAAATATACTAACACTCCCAATCTCAGTTGAAAGTGTCACATATTTCCATACCATGGTTTTTCCTTTTGTGAAAAGTTTTGAACCAAATTATTGTTTCATTGGGTCACTTAAGATATTGTTAGGAGGAAGTATATTTTTAATTAACATCATTCTTGTAGTAAAAATTGCCTCACTTGGTGCCCTCACAAGTTGATGGGGCGAAAAAATCCTAAGGCCAAGGAAAAGGTGTCTCCTAGGATTACAAGAAGCAATAGCCAAGAAAAAACAATGAGCAAGATATCATCCACAATTATGAAAGTAGAGAATGATGTCACACCTATTGTACAAGCAAAATCACACTCTTCATCTTCTACAATTTGACGTCCTGTAACAAAACAAGCTCAAGTAAATCTATTGGTACTTAGAAACCCCCAACTTATCCCCGTACTAGTTGTAGCACGTATTGTTGCTACCTCTACATCCACCTCAATGGCTTTGCCATGGAAACCTGGGACCCTTATGGCCTTGACTCTAGCTTTACATAACATATCTATTGATGCACCAAACTAGGTTCCTAAGTTTAATGGCAATGGTATACTGAATATAGAGGAATATATACAAGACTTTCTTAATGCATTGGCACTCATGGATAACACTACCCCTTATGTCATCATAAGTAGTTCATAAGGACCTTTGGAGGGGAGGCCATAATATGGTATCACTTTCTCCCTCATGATAGAATTTAAGAATTTATGAAACATTTTCATGGGGTGGATTCTATGGTTTCCCTACTCAAGGACTTCACCACTATATCAATCCATGTGGGTGAACTTGTTTGAAATTTTAACCAATGCTTTACCACCACATTGGATACAATCCCCTAAGCTTTGAAACCATTGGGAAACAATCTATTTCATTATTAAACAACCACCATGAATATGAATGTGAAGTACATGTTCAAAGGTATACTAATGACCACCTTAGAGGTGGCTAAGACAAGTGCCCTCAAAATTGAGGAAAAAATGGAGGAATCCAGTTTGTCTTCCTCAGCAATAACACAACCTCGTTTTAATGACAAGCCTAGGAATGAAATACTTTGAAATGATGGACTTTGTCATGATTTATGAATTGGACAAACCTTGAAGAAAATAATAGGGAGAGTTCTAAAACATTGAAATTACTAATGAGCGTGAAAAATCATATCCTTTCCGTAAATAAACAAGTTAATAACTTGTGGTTTTCCTCACCTACAAGGGTAAGGCCTCCTCTTCCTTGACATGCCACTACTAAAGTGGATTGGTTCCATAATTGCCAATATTTTCATGACCCCAAGTATAGATACTCATATACTCATCATTTGGAACTACCCAAGATAGATAAGAATCCTTTGCCTCAAATAAATATCAATATTTCCTCCACCTCTCAAAATCATCATGTTAATACGCAAGAAACTATGCCTTATGGAGAAGACTCTTCCTTTTTCAAAAAATTTATTGTAGAAACTAGGAACCAACCTCAAGACCAACTCTACAAGGAGAGAATGAGGCTAAAATCAATCCCAAAATAAATAACAAAAATAATTTTTCCATGAGTAGCAGATCTCCTTCTCCCATAAGGAATATATCTCCTTTGGTTTTGAACAAGGTAAGCTCATTGAATGTGCCACCTCCTCCATTCTTCCCAATATTGGGACATTACAATGTAGTTGAAGACTCATTGCATGGATCACATGATGCTATTATAGTCCATTAGGATGCCTACTCAATTTGAAAATCAGTCTCACATCCTACAAGATCCTCCTCCTCCATGATTAGAACCGAGAGCCCCTCCTCCCAAAGAGGCCTCCTCTCTGTTAAAGGAGGCATATGATGCCATAGACTTAAACCCTAGAGTTCCCATTTTTATGTTTTAGTGAGTATTTTTAATTTTGTGATCCATAACTTTTTTATAGCCACAAGCACAAGGCACACTGTCATGCCTCTTCAAGTTATGAGGAGAATGGGTCTCGAATGCACTAACCCTTGTAAGGATCTATTGGATTTAGATCCAAGGGTGATAGAAAATATGGATACATCAAGGAATTTTCTGTTGCATTTAACCAAGGCCTCTAAATAAGCATGTTGAACCATGTGATTATAGCATACATACTCGAAGCTTACAATATGCATTTTTGGAAGAGAGTAGTCCACTATGGTCAAAGTTACGAGGTTGTTACTTAATGGGGGAGACCCATTTTGTATTTCCTCATAAAAGATGGAAGTCACCATTAGGATAGAGCCTATGCATTGAAATTATGTTGTCCACGGTTCTTACAATAGTAATATTTCATTCCAGACACAAGAATGGGTACCTATATTATTTTGTTTGAGGAATATATTTATGTTCATTTTCTTAAGCAGGAGGAAATATCTAGATCATGGACTTTGATGGTGCCAAGTCCAAGTAGGGTTCTATTCTAGATTCCTTCTTTGTGATCCTAAGGAGAATGACATCCCTTTCTCTTTTCGAGTGGAGTTCCCCTACTCCAGTAAATTTGTTGAATAAGCACTGGTTCAAGGCCTCCAAAGGGATTTAGAATTAGAATTTTCCACTTGTTAGTTATAAGGATTCATAATTACTTATGAACAAGATTAATGAAAAGTGTGAAGCCCATAACCCCTCCTTGAACAATCTTTTTTTTTCTCCATGAAATACATATCCCAAGGAAACTCACCAGGTAATTCATCTCATTTCGAGGATGGTACCCAGTGAAACCTGAATTCTATAGAAGCTTGAGGCTTTGTCAACACAAGGCTCAAGGCCATTACAATAATATACTCATTTAAGAGCTCAACATGTCACTTGCAGGAATTGAACCTTGGTGGAGAGGATCACAATCATTCCTCCCAACCACTTGACCTGGACCTAATTGAAACATCCTTGAGAAATACACCATAAGGCTAAGGAATTATTGTGAAGTTATGATATTTCAAAATGCAACCCATACTTAGGGCAACAAATCACGTAGCTAACACCTTGGCCTTGTTTGGTGCATGCTTTACACCGATTGTTTTTAGGTCCATACATGATGTTAAGGAAAAAATCTTACATAGGCCTACACTACCTGGTAATGTTGACTCTTGGCAAGTCTTTGGTTCCAAAGAACAAATACCTAGTTTTCTCCAAAACAAAAGGAAATATGAAGACCAAAATAATAGTCATGAAGTGGAGGAAAGTGGGGATATTATCCATTGAAGAAAACTAATAAAATACCCCATGTATTGTCTTTGTTGGAATCCATTTTTTATTCAAATGATGCTTCCACTTCCACACCTAATAAAAACATCGAAATCAATTAGGAAGGTGCAAGAACCACCCCCATAAACCGAGGAACCAAAGGATATCCAAAGTGGGTTTTATACATGGTCACAATGTTCTCCTTGAACCCTACACTATCTACGTGCCATATTACCTAAACCATCCTAGAAGAAACTATTGAAATGTCGTTACTATTATTCTAGACACCACATTTGAAATACTCAACCTCTTCGAATCCTGATATGGTTCAGTATTAGTGACTTTCCACACTATCATGTTCCTAAGCAAATGGTTAACTCACATAGGCTTGGGCTAGGCCGAGGAAACTGTGAATGGTTCCACCTGAAACTTCTTTGAATGAGGAATCACTTTGAGCAAAGAATCTAAAATATAATTAAAATAGGGCCTTTTTGGTAGTATAGGTATTTTAATAGCACATTTTCTTGCCACATGGAAGATCAAGTTGAGGTCAAAATTAAGATTACACCACCTTTCAATACTCATATGTCTTAATGTTCATTTAAAAATAAAATGAGGTGGTTCACTCCATAGTTATTACACTTGGAGGAATGGATGTAAGGGTTAAGGATTCATGAAGAGGGGAGAAAGTGTAAGTGAGTTGGGCATTCACAATCACCAACATGATCCCAATTCCACCTCACAACCATAAAGGAGGATGTGAAACTTCACTCTCCCTTTACATTTACGTTGGCACGGGGTTAGAACGCATAAAGTGTGGAAGCCGACAGTGACAAAGGGAGCATTCACGGAATAAAGGACCATTCATGAAGAACAAAGAAGCCGACGAAAGCGCAAGTTATGGTTTAGTTAGTTAGAATGGGTCATTTGGACCATTTTGTAATAACCTTAGTTGTCTATAAACAGAACCATGATTGTAAGCCTAAGGGCATCGATTGTAGGCGGAGATATCTCGCATCTATGTTTTTCTCTACCTTCGGCAAGTTTTGTTCTGTTTGTATGGATTTGCAATAAGTCGCTTGGAACTGTTCCTGCGAAGGTTGTACCACAGATTTTGGGATGAGTTAATGCATGAGGATGTTCGGTTATGTCTTTGTTCCGTGTTTCTATTTGCGTTTAATGATGAATGTTATCTCAATAATGCGATGTGTTTAAGGTTTTGTTTCCTTGTCGATTAATCTATAATGCTAGTTGATGCGACTGTCAATTATATAATGTTGATGTGATTGTTGATTACATGTTGTTGATGCGGATGTCGAGTATATATATTTGATTTGTTAGAATAATGCGAAGACAGATCTCTGGTTTCTGTAGCGACTGAGTGATAGTGGATGCATGTCCTCTCCCAACTGCGGAAACTTGTTTCCTACAGCCCCCTTAACCATCTCAGGTGACACTTCACTCGCTCCGCAGGTGTTGATGGAAAGGGTAAAACCTTTCTGGGTTGATGCTTAAGGGTGTTTGGTCAGTTTTTTTTTACAGTAGTGCGAAGTGAACCCCTGTCGATAGAGCTGTGTCAACAAATGGTTCCGTTTTTGGGACCTTAGTACGAAGAGAAAAAGAGAGGACACGCTGTGGCATCCGACGAAACTGGAGATCGAGGATTGGTTCGACAAGAAGGAATGAGAGTTTGTTGAAGAAGAGAATCACCAACCCGGATGGTCGACGACCAAGTGCTTACAAAAACATATATATTCCAACATCCAAGAGATATTTTTCTGCGAATTCCCAATACTACTGCATGAGTGGTTGGCACAACTGACATTCCAAAAGAAGAATTTCCAAGGTGGTGAACCTGAACATTGGACACCTGATTTGATCCAGCAATTGAAGTGAGTGGATAACAAGGCATCTAGGGATGTCGAAGTCTGGGTAGATAGTATTATGGAAGTTTTTCAAGGGACCCTGTGGAAGGTTCCTACTATCGCTGAAATTGTGGATTAAGATGCTTATCTGCGAAAAGGGTATACTGAAGATGAAATCTAATAAGTAAAGCCAAGTGTGCGGAGGTTGCGGGTACCGGGTGAATGCAGGTCTGGTAGAATGATGTGGGGTAGATGGACATGAGATACAACTAGTTCTTAATGGAGGCTCAAGAAGATTGTGGTACCCTGTGAAGTGGAGTGAGGTTCCGACGGCCAGAGAAGAAGAGGAGGACTGAGATTGAGAGAGAGTCTCCTGAGGTGACAGGAACGGAGAACTGTGAAATGGGACCACAAGGGACGAAGCAACCCTATTGTGACAAAGGAAGCGACCACGCTACCCTTGAAGCCAAAGGAGGATAGATCCAAAGTTACAACATACCCACAACCCCGTGCACTACGCCAAATTTCAGAGGAAGAAACATAATTTCTTCGCAATGTTGTCTGAAGTGTCATAACAGTGACAAGAGTAGTGGGTCCATAAATAATAGTAGGGGATCAAGGATGGCAGGTGACGACATGAAAATGCCAATTTTCTAAGGTAACGAGACCGAGGATCCCAAATAGTATTGGTTTTTATGCGAAGCGGTGTGGACAGTGAAGCAAGTCCAAGACGAAGATATCAAAAAGGGAGAGCTAGCGACAACCTTTAGGGGTCGTGCGCTAGACTGGTTCATGAAATTCATACAAGTGCCTACAGGAATTCCAAAGAAGACACTGTCGCAGATCAAGGCAGGATTAATTGATGAATTCAAGAAGCTGAAATCTGAGTAGCAATACCTCATGGAACTGAAGGAGATTAAGCAGTTTCCAAATGAATCAGTGTGGGAGTTCGACTAGAGATATAAAAATTTGATGGCGGAAGTCAGATTTGGGATGAGCGACGTACAACACAAAGAATGGTTCATCGCAGGATTAGTCCCACATATTCATGGGCTGCTGATGCAGCAGAAAATCACATCCCAAGCAGAAGAACTGGAAATTGCAATGAAGTTGGAGGCTTCACTAGTTGGCGAAGTAGGATTAGGCATGAATCACATTCAAACGCAGCTGGAAAATATGACGATCCAGCTCCAAGACATTAAGAAGGGAAAAGAGGTGCAGGAGGAAATATGGTGCACCCACTGCAAATTGGAGGACACCATAAGGACCAGTGCCTAGAGTTCCGTGAATATTTACAGTCTGGCGCACCGAATCCACTGAGCCAGGGAGGGATACCATGGTGTAGAATATGCCAGACGAGGGGGCATCGAGTGGAAGACTACGTGTATTTACAGAAGATGGTGTCAAAACCGACAAATATTTTCTGCAATTTTTGTTGATCGGTTGGGCACGAAGAGAAGGATTGTAGGGCGTACGAATTGCTCCAGGAAAGGACCATAGACACATATTTTATGAAGGGGAAGGAGCAACCCCCAACGTAGCAGCAGTCGCACTACAATCAGCAGTATAACCAACCGCGACTCCATTATAGCCATCTGCAGCTGGTGTATAGTCAAACCCCACCACAGTACGGCCAACCATAGTATCAGACTGCGCAATATAGCCAACAACCATATGGCCAACCGCGAGGAGGATTCAGATAGGATTTCGCAGAGGTCGAGGTGGAGGTGTTGGTCGGGGAGGAACTTTTGAACGAGGTCGACGACTGGTTGTTTGCTACAATTGTGGTCAAGTCGGGAATTATCAAAGATATTGTCAGAACCCAATTCTGCAGTGTACTTATTACAACACACCGGACCATAGTGTGGAGGAATGTCCCCAGCTGATTGTGAATTGGCAAAATAAAAATCCACCCCAAACTCAGTCGAATCCGAATCAGGGTCAAAGTCCACCTCCAAACGTACAGAATATTTCAGCAGAAATAAGAATTTGACAGGCGAATGTCACAGTAGTGACCAGGGGAGGAGCTGCGACAGGGGAAGACAAGCCACAGTCAAGTGTCCGACCGACAGCGAGAAAACAAGTTTGATTCGATGTGGAAGAAAAAAGGGAGACTTTCTTGGAAGCGCAAGAGACAATGAGATGGATGAGGCGGAAAGAATCCACCTATGACATGCCGTCGGTATTTGACACAACGAACTCATAGAAAAATACTAACACCTTAAAAGCCTTCCTAGAGAGCTGCTTGGAGCTGGAAAAAGATCAGGATGCATTGGCAGAGATAGCTAGCCTACTACACCGACAGGAGGACAGACAGAAAATTCGAACAGTAAACTGACTGCACAGGAAGAAGACAGGGAAAGAGATGAGGATGACTGCGCAAAATGGCGCATTCGATGTCGACAATATTATTTTTCGACTTGGGGTCAGATGTCAACATCTTGACGAAGACATGGGAGGTAATGGGGAAACCACACCTGCAATGGTCCCCTGTGCAACTTCGATTAGCGAACCATAGCAAGGTCACGCCTATCGGTTGGTTGTGTCACATCCTAATTGAGATAGAGGACCTAAAGACCTATGCAAATTTTGATATGATAGAGATAGTCGATAACACAAGCCCCTATCCAGTGTTGCTAGGGATAGACTGGGCAATGGAGAATCAGTCCGCCATCAACTTTAAGAAAAGAACCATGTCGTTTTAGAATCAAGATATGAGGATAGTCGCACCTCTCAATCCATCAGGAGGGAAGAGGTATGTTGAGCCGATGAGGGATGAATTCACTAAAGGGTGGGGTAGCGTTTACAACATATCAGAGGACTACATCAATCCCACCGCAGATGGAGAGTTGGGATGGTGGAGTGTTAGCTCGGCATCGTCGGATTCTGATGAAGAACTCGCGAACTTGCAGAACCGACTACATGAAGTATCGTTCAGAAGGTGCGCACGGATTACCCAATCGTTGCGACGGGTGGAAATAGAAGTACGCAAACTGCCAACATACGGAGGTTTACCTAACCTGACTGGATTTATCGTCGAATTCGAAGAAAATGTAGCAGAACCACAGAGACTTCTAGCATTGGAGGACGCATTGAAGGCTACACTAGCACGCTGGTGAGCGAAGCATAAGTCGACAATAACAAATTGGCCACTATGTCGACAACTAATGGAAGCTATATTCGACAAAGATAAAGGATATTGCGGAAAGAAGTACAGTGGACGAAGTGACCCAAGGGATCACTTGGAGGAATTTCAAAGCACATGGGGAGTCAGACCACAACAAGAATGGTTCCATGCATTCATCCATACATTGGATGAGGTACTAGGAAACTAGTACGTCGCAGCAAAATTGTGACATGAGACGACTATGTGGGAGGAGCTAACTATCAACTTTAGTCGGACCTTCAACTTCTCGGTTGAAAACCCCTTCATCCATAGTACATTGCAGCTGATACGGGACAAGGTACTCGAAGTAGTTCCGACAGAACCACCAATGGGATTACAGTGGACTGCGACACCAGAAATGTTGATGGAATGCTACAACGTGAGAGGAGAACCCGATGACGAGGATGATCCATGGGCCACTTATATACCAGATTCGGATGAAAGTTGGAATGTCAAGGCACCTGAGATATCCTTCGACAAATTTCAACAGCCATTGCGAATAAAGAAAGTTAATATTGGGTCAGAGGAGAACCCCAAGTTCGCAAGCATCAGATATTATTGGGATGATGCGATAATCGCAAAAGTCACGGATCTACTACATGAATTTTAGGATCCGTTCCCAACAAAATTATCGGAAATGAAAGGCATTTCCAGGGAACTGGACAAGATGAAGATCCCACTAAATCCTGATGCGAAACCAGAGAAGCGACAACCTTACAGAGTGAATCCCAGGCACAAGGAGCGCCCGAAATCCGAAGTAGAGTGAAGGGTCGGCAAAGCGGAGTTGGCTACGGCCCTATCGGGATAGCGTGACAAAGGGTTAAAAATAAATAAATAAATGCGATGATGGTATAGCGACAAGGACAGGATCGCGACAAGGTTCGAACAGTGAAGACTCGTCGACGTCGGGTGGAGTGTGAACGGGTCAAGTCAAGCAATAAATGTCATAATTACGATGGCGCGAGCGGATTAAAACCATAATTAATAATCGCTTGAGTCGGTAGAAAGGACCAATGAAGGCATAACATCAGGAAAATCAACCAAAGATTTAGTGAGTTAGTGGAATATTTGGTCATTATTGCTCAGGATCGATTCGATTACCATGGAAGAAGCGACAACAAGCTATAAAAGCAAGGGGCAGCTAACGATCCGTCTCATTGAGCAGGCAAAGAGGCATAGTAGAGAGTTTAGAGGATACGCCGAAAGAGTAAGTAAATTCCGATGACGCAAGTGATTTCTAGTACAAGTACACCGGAGGCACCATAGACAAGGGCCGACATAATCTATGAACATCCGGAAATTGGAACATAACACATAGTACGGCAGAAGAGAAGTGCTACCAATCCAACGGGCTCACAACAAAGACCGAAGGCGAGCCGTTGGAGCACAACGGTAGAAGGAGGGGGGGGAACATCAGTCGCCACGCAGGAAGAAACAATAGTGAGTGAAAGACCAGCAGGACCGACCGTAGCATATATTCTAGGGTATGTGCCCCCATGGAAGGCAGGCACACCAGTTGTCAGGATCGCGAAGAATGCCAAGTATACTATCAAGGAACCAACAGTTCCAAAGGGGGTCTACAAAATGGGGAATATCATACTACAGCTGTGGAAGCTACAGTATAGAGACCGTGATATATTACTACACCCCAAATGCATGATTGCGACATATGATCTTGTAACGCATGGCGCAAATGGTCCAGTTACGGGACAAACTATATAATGGGCGGTAGGACTGGAGAAGTCAAGTCTACTGAATCTGACCCAAACGCCACATTTCGGAAGAGGGGCCGAAGTGAATGCATGCGTGAAGCAGCTCCTCGCTTGCTTTCACAATGGTTACTTATGGTTAGGTGAGAAGATCCCGATAACAATCGATTTGATAGCACAGATAACAAGGTTACCCAAAAACAGGGAAGACCCTTCGTAGTACTTCAAGGGTAGAGATAATGAAAACCACCTAGCGGCAAAACTGAAGGCAAAGTATGGGGTGGAGAAGGACACTCGAGGATACAAAATAAACACCATCAACGACCAGGCGGTAAAGGTCGCCGCAAAACTGTTAGCCATCAAGATGGTTAGGAAGAATCGCCCGAACCAGTGCGCATCAGGGGTGATTGCCTCTGTGGAAAAATGTTTTGTAGGGTTCCAGATGAATCGGTCGTTGTTCCTAGTGAACGAGCTGGTAGAGGACGCAATGCTTGTGTAGGAACATGGCAAAGCATTCAAGTATTCCAGGTTGATGATTCTCATTGCGATGGTTGCATGGAAGGAACCAATGGACTACCAGGGGATGACCATACCAGTAGTTGGGGTGTGCCAAGGAGCATGGTACCAAAATTTATGGGTGCTGACCGACAAGGAGTGGATAAAGACCGACAATATAATTTTGTATATCTACCTAGAAATGTTGAAGATCGATGCGGAGAATATTCCGCGAATAACAAAGGAAGTGGTGCAAAAGCATCGTCGAGTCGCAAGACTGTTAGCCGGACCGCAAGTCATCAAAATAAAAGCACGCACAGACCCAAGAAATTAGTGGCTGGTGACACAGTACAAGTTGACAAACGAAGAGTTGGATGCAATAATAGAAAAATGGCCTCAAGAATGGAAAATTCCAGTAGCAGAGGAGGAGCTGTTAGATTCGGAAAAAGGGCAGTCAACAACTGAACAAAAACCATTAGAAGACGATAAAGACAGCGGACAGGAGGATGACCATGAGGAGGAATACCAACACTCGCGCACCACGAGTCATGATGGAGCATCGACTGCAACACGAAAAGACTCCGACATTGAGGCACAATGCGAGGAAGGAAGGACAAATTTTTGGTTTGAAAAGGGCCAAGTGAGCGCACCTATCGGTATCTCTCAAGAACAGATGTACAAACTCATACAACAAATAACAAAAGTCGTGGAATACAACCAAGATAAATCCACTCAGCATGCGATCGAATTCTTCAACAACGTATTGCAACTATTGGAAGTATTAACAGATGCAGTGACCGAGACAAGACTTCGACAAGATAAGGTGCGACCCAGTACCTCAGCACACAGAACTGAGGTGGATATCGGCACGAAACCAAGGATAGTGCAAATCCCACCACAGGCTATAACAACAAGAGCAGAAGAGTTGGACGCGGAATTAAGAAAGTACAACCAGATCATGGTAGATTTCAACATCTTACCGATACTATCACTACAAAAAATTCATACTGCAGCGAGCGAAGAAATTTTGGAATGCGAAGCAACGTCACATGATCGAATGAACCAATATAAATGACAAGTGCGTAACATTGAGGCGGAAATTCAACACCTACAAGAAGAAAAAGAATTAAGCTTGAGAGATGTCGCAAAGGCCATTGAAGATAGACAGAGGTTGGAGCATGCACTTTCAATAGCATGCAAAGAAGCACCAGAAGTAGATAAAGATAATTTAGCTGAGGCAAAGGCGATACAGCTGGGAGTAGTTATCACAGACCTGCGAAAGGAAAATGAAGCCTTGCAGAGAAGGGTGGTACCCAACACACCACCAGAGCAAATTCAAGGTAGACAAAATGCAATCGAGGAAACTGTGATGGAGATCACAGAGATGGAAAAGATATCCCAGACAATTGCAGAGGGTGTTACAAAGTATTGGGGAAGCCTAGTCCAAGATGAACAGCTGAGAAAACTAAATGCGCAACTCAGCGAGGCAGAGACACAGTTGGAATCCTTGAAGGGATCACTTAAAGCGATGCCTTTACTCTCACAGATGACAAAGGCTGCGGAACTAAAAGAAATGCAGCATCGGGTAACTAAGGCACGTGAAAGGCATCAAAGGAGGACTACACACCTCGACAAGTTACAAACAAAGGCAGAACTAATCGCAGTAAAAGAAATGGCCGAAATGACACAAGTCAAGCAACAACTGGAGGAATCGAAACAGAGAATTTGTGAACACCCTATAGAACAACAGGTAGAAGACTGTACACAACTCAAAGTATCGGAAAAGGAGGTGGTTGATCAGATCAAATATGCGTACAACGACTTTAGGCAACAGGTGAATGCACCAAAGGTGTCCAACTGAGGTGGCTCGAGGGCGAGCCACAATTTTGTGTTGGGGGCCTGTTGGCACAGGGTTAGAACGCATAAAGTGCGGAATCCAACAACGACAAAGGGAGCATTCACGGAAGAAAGGACCATTCACGAAGAACAAGGAAGCTGACGAAAGCGCAAGTTATGGTTTAGTTAGTTAGAATGGGTCATTTGGACCGTTTTGCAATAACCTTAGTTGTCTATAAATAGAACCATGATTGTAAGCCTAAGGGCATCGATTGTAGACGGAGATATCTCGCATCTATGTTTTGCTCTGCCTTCGACAAGTTTTGTTTTGTTTGTATGGATTTGCGATAAGGCACTTGGGACTGTTCCTGCGAAGGTTGTACCACAGATTTTGGGATGAGTTAATGCATGAGGATGTTCGGTTATGTCTCTATTCCGTGTTTCTATTTGCGTTTAATGATGAATGTTATCTCAATAATGCCCTGTTGATTAATCTATAATGCTAGTTGATGCGACTTTCAATTATATAATGTTAATGCGAATGTTGATTACATGTTGTTGATGCGGATGTCAAGTATATATATTTGATTTGTTAGCATAATGCGAAGACAGATCTTTGGTTTCTGTAGCGACTGAGTGATAGTGGATGCATGTCCTCTCCCAACTGTGGAAACTTGGTTCCTGCAGCCCCCTTAACCATCTCGAGTGAGACTTCACTCGCTCCGCGGGTGTTGCTAGAAAGGGTAAAACCTTTCTGGGCCAATGCTTAAGGGTGTTTGGTCGATGTTTGTTGACAGCAGTGCGAAGTGAACCCCTGTCGACAGAACTGTGTCAACAATTTATATGAGCCATACTTCATTCGCATGAGCGAGAGTAAGTAGGATAAGTAATTACTATTCTCACTTAGGAAGATGAGTATGCATAACAAACTCCACCCCCAATAACTTATGTGAAGTTTATACTCACTAAATCTCAGCAAGATACTAGGGCTGATGACCTTCTCAAATTGAACAATGCAATAAATCTAGTTGGGATAACTTACGTGGGGTCAAATAACTTACCTACTTGATGATATAAGAGGTTTATATTGAAATTGTTTAAATGAGCATGGTCCAAATGTTGGAATATTCTAACCATCTCATATTGGTTTTGCATGCATGCATTCCATGCAGCACTCCATACATACATGCATTGGTTGTTGAGTCTCCTAGCACCTAGTCCCTAATTTAGGCCCCCTAGAGCTTAACTTTGGTCATCATTAGCCCTCTTATCCACTCAGAGTGCCTTGGTTACATCAATGAAGTCCAAAGGATCCCTCATGCATGATTTTAGGGGTTAGCACATTCAGTTCCATGATTTAGGGCGCCTTGTCCCCTTGATTAAATAGTTAATTGGTTGTTAAACCTAGTTTCACTACTACTGAGTGTAGGAGCGCCTATTTTTACCACTACAAGTCAGTGTTGCACCCCCTTGGAGTCTCATCCCCTAATTTCTATCCCCAATGACTCAGTCATGCGCCGATCCACCTCAGTTGACTGGCCATTCATCACCGGTGGCCACTGGACCTCATCAGGAGATGGTTCTAACGCAAACTAAGTCTGCCACTTGTGTGGATTCCAACTGCCTATTTGGGCTCAGGAATTTCTCCTTTGGAGATGTAATATTTATGTACACATTTTACTAAATAATAGATGTAATGGAAGTTTTTCCAATTGTTCTTCATTATCTTGTGTTGTAACACAATTGTTTTCTTCTTTATTTTTCCTGCTCAATTCTTTTGATCTATGTTAGACTTAGTGTGAATTTTATCTTTGTCTCTAGATCTTAGTGAGAATCTCACAAAATCTCACACCAAAGTCACAGAGGAATTGGGAAGGATTAGGTAGTAGCATAAGTCTTGAGGTAGAGGTTTAATCTAAGAGTAAATAAAGGGACATGTCATGACTTGGTGACTTAATGCTAGGCTTAATGTTTGAAGGTGCAATGGTTAAGCTAAAGTGATATGATTAATTTCCCAAGATCATAGTGTGAAGGAAAACACTAAAGTTTAAAAGGGAAACTTGCAACTCTTTGGGTTTGACTCACAAACAAACGACTTGGATTATGGATAAGAGTGTAAGCTCAACTACGATGACGACTAGGCATCAAATAGTGCAAGTTACTTATCCCTTGTTGCCAATGAATTACAAGATAGCAAGGACTATTATAATGAAGCAAAACCCTATGTAAATAGAGAGAGGGGCCAAGCTTATAAAAAAAAAAAAAAAATGGGGCCTACGTGCACATATAGGTGTGTTGCAAGGTAAAAATGTGGTTTATTTTATTTTTATTAATTTATTTATGTTGACGCTTTCTTTCTTTACATTATATGCTAGAAATAAACTTTTCCATTTTATTTTATTATTGTTACCCACATATATACGACACATACATATATAAAGATATCAACCACCTTGGATTATAAGAAAACCTTGTTTCTTTGAATGCAAAAGCTGTTTCTAAAATAGAATTTTGTTTTTATTATCTGTATGCACATTAACTTGGTTAATTTTTGTTTGTTTGTCTTCCTTATTATCCTTATCTTAGGCAAGTAAGCTTACAATCGATACATAATGGATTTACAACCAATTCAAGTTTAACCTCCAATATTTAAGATTGCTAATCTTTCAACTAACTGTATATTTCTTAATATTTAAGATTGCTAATCTTTCAACTAACTGTATATTTCTTAATATGATTCATCCATACTTCATGATTTGACAATATTATATTAAAAATATAATTCAAAAGACTTGTGTATAATTTCATATTCTCAAGGTTGTTAGCAGGGAAAATTTTAATAACTCCCCTAAATTTCTATGTATAATAAATGGGTGAATCCCCATGATATATAGGAAAACATGAAGGCTATTTTATCAATGTTATATTATGTACATATAACTTTTTGGCGAATCTCTCATTGAATTATATAATTTTGTAAATTCTTGGTGAATATTTCACTAAATTATAAAATGTTTCACTAAATTATAAAACCTTGTGAAGTCTTGGTGAATATTTCAGCAAGTTTCTCCTTGGTAATTCACGCCCCCCTGCATGCCCAATTACGCAGCTATAAATGAAGTTCCATCCCCCAAGCATGATGCCCTAAATGCCCACAAAAACATTATCGTCGCTTCGCCGATCGCAAGCTTCACAATCCTCATGTTTATTAGGGAAACTTTGGATTTGAGGTGATGGGATTTAGAACTCTCCTAGATGCAAATGGGTTGCTATAATACGTTATAGTAAATATCAACTACCCTTCTCATGTGGACATTAAGCAACTTGCAAAACGAGATTCAACCCATAAAATCTAGATGAATATAACTTCGACTTTGATTTCCATGATTGATAAAGGTAAAAGAACTCTTAGCAATTGCCATTTTTGGAAATCAAGGACGAAAGGGAGTTGCCTAGCAATTTTTGTGGGCTAGCAGAGGTTTAAATCCTTTTTTAGAAGGGCTAAATTGTTTTATCTTGGATCCCCTTTTTATGATGGGGCTAACATCCTATTCATTAAAAATAAGTAAATAAAATGTGGGCTAATCATACCTAACCGATGCTTAATAAAAAATTAGCCCATTAAAAATTTAAAAACCCTAAATTTAGCCCATGGGCTAAGATTAGCCCCTAAAATTTTCCATGGTTGTTAGAGATAGTAGTATCTTGGGATGTCCTCAATGATTCAGATGCCTTGCATGGAGGTACATCAATAGTATAGGCATCATGATGGAGTAGAGGGTGAGATGCACTCTACTTAGTGGCATGAATCCATTAGCAGATGCATGCGGACCTTCCGGGGTTTTTTGCCTCATGCATGCATGAGATTTGCATGTGCAGTTGTTAATTAAAAGATGCATGCACAGATATTAGGTTTTTGGTAAACCTAATTGATCGGTGAGATGATATAAGGAGGCAGGAGGTCCTCGGATGAGGTTACTCAGTTGGCTTATCAGAGAGAGACCAGTCAGAGTGAGGAGTGCGCATTGTGCATGCAGATAGATACTTTTTGAGAGAGAGAGGAGCTTCCGCAGTAGGGAGAGTGGGTTGATATGAGTTCGATCAAACACCACTTGATCAAAGGAACTTGGCACCCAGTTCTGTGGACAGAGTGGTTTCTGCAGAGATTGAGAGAGGGAAACTTCCAGAGGAGAGAGGGGCACATTACCAGAGAAGAGAGGAGCTCGTTTTGGATCTGATTGACCAATTGAGCAGTTGAGACTTTCAGAGTATCCTTGCCTCAGTGTTTGAGGAAGGACTATGACGATTAGAGCTCATATCTGTTGAGATTTTATTCCGTACGAGCATCTGACATCTTGAGGGAGGGCACACTTTTCCATGCAAAGGAAGGTGCATTCATCAAATCTAGCAGTTGGCCTTCTTCTTTTGGCTGAGCAAATCAGAGTAGTGTGGTGAGAGAGACAGTACCGATAGAGTTACCTACAGAGAGATCCAGATCTAGTTGACATTTAGGGCACATTTCCTCTATGCATGCATCAATTGTTGCATGCAAATCTAGGGTTTTGACCCTGTCAGGTTCAGTTATTCCTTTTGAGGTATTTTGTATGTACTTGTATTATGCTTACTTTGCTATCGACTCGAGATAAAAGAAATCCCCACAGATAGTTGGTTTTCCCCATTTGGGTTTTCCATAGTAAATACTGAGTTGTGTGATTGTTGTGGTTTTTCATTGTGGAAGTGTTAAGAGATTTACAGTGTTTGTATCTTAAGTCATTATTGTACTTCTGGTTTATAGAGACTCAAATCGCTTGAGATCTCAGGGCATCCAGAGGGGGTAGTTATCTCTGGATAAATTAACATATTATCAGAGCCTTGGTAAGGGTCAGGGAGAAGCAATCACACTCAGATATGTGAGCAGTATACCAGATCTGTGTGGTGACTCAGTTTGATTTTCAGATCTGTAGAGAGGGAGACCAGATCTACCAGATCTAAAGTGTAGGGTTCATATCCGTGACAGTAGAGGTCAGATCTAATAGATCTGATAAGTTGGAGCCTAGATCTGAGATAGATCTAGTATATCAGTGAGGATAGAGACCAGATCTACCAGATCTGAAGAGTGGAGCTCAGATCTGTGTTTGTAGAGGTCATATCCATCAGATATGTGAGTTTGGAGGTGAGATTTGAGATAGATCTTTCATATCTGGAGAGTAGAGTCCAGATCTGTAGCAAATATATCCATATCTGGAGTTCAGATCTATGAGAGAAGACATCAAATCTGAGAAAGAGAGGGTTAGCTTGTTCACCAAGGCATAAATCTACAGGTTGGATATGATTCAGATATTTTGAATCAACAATGTTATCAGATTTACAGAGTCATAACTTTAGGACTTTGTACAGTTACTATATGATGGGAATACGAGAAGAGTTCCTCAGTATTTCAGAGACAGACTTAGATTGCTATGAGAGGTTAGTAGTGAGGAGAGTTGGTTCTATGATGTTCCAGCCATAGTCAGAAGGTCTACTGAGGATGGATGGAGGGATGCATGTACTAGAGAAGATAGATTTACCCTCAGTATCAGCTTTGGAGGATGAGGGATATAATATAGTGTTTTGGGATGGACAAAGGCTTCTATGTTCAGAGGGAGTGACCTTGGATGCAGTCGTGAGGCATGGCATTAGACAATGTCAGTTGTACAGGTTGCTGAGCAAGCCTGTATATGGGTCCAAGGAGACCTTAGATGCAGTTTCAATATCAGTGACAGAGGGAGAGCATGATGCTTCTCTCAATATGACATTGATAGAGGATGAGCGCAGATCTGCATATCAGACTGCAACAGATGCAACCGAGAAGTCATCTAGTTTAGAGGGAGTAGCTGTAGCAGGGGATGTGTTTGTTCCTGGTGGATGCTTCTCTAGAAGTACCTTCATCGCTAAGAGGGAGTGTTACTGCAAAGATGTGCATGAGGTCTTGCATGATGCATGTGCATGAGACATGCATGCTGCATGTGCATGAGGACTGAGTATTCGGTCAGAGGAGTGGGTAGAGTTCATTTTCTACTTGACCTTGGAGAACTCCTGAAGGTATCATGAGTATTGTTCATTCAAGGACTGAGAGGGAGTATACTCTCAATGGAAACATTGGGTGCTGTCAATTACTCAGTGGTGTTCCAGAGGGATATGATATTCACTTATCAAGAGGGAGTTGATCCAATATTGATGGGTCATGGGATCGACGATGAGTACTTGGTTCGGGGACAACCCACATCTGGCACATCAGGTTGGTTGAGTGCATACTCTTCAGAGTCAGAAGGGGATAGAGAGCGACATGTTCACAACATGGATGGTGCTAGGAGGAGTGATTCCTTTCAGCAGATGGGTGGGTGAGATGCTCACCATGATGATGAGGATCAAAGGAGTGATTCCTTTTATCTGATGATGAGTGAGATGCTCATGATGTAGATGAGACACAGGGGAGTGAGTCTTTGGACTCAGATAAGATGGATGAGCACGATGCTCATACATGTACCAATCAAAGACTGAGTTGGTATGAGATGACTGAGATGGACCTAGCTCAGGAGAGAGCTGAGTCAGCTCAGAGACAGAGGGAGATCACCTACAACTCAGTATACCCGCTTGATGGCAGATTGGGTGATTGGTTACAATAGAGATTCAGAGGGAGTCTGAATCAGAGTTCAGTGATAGAGTCAATGGTTGATCAGGGGGCTTCTTATGGAGCCACATTCATGGAGTTTGATCAGGGTACTACAGGTCAGAGGGAAGCATTGATAGGCAGGACAGTTGGTCCAATGTCAGCAGCGGGGGACTTGTTGGATCCAGGCATTAGTGGTTGGACTTCCCTCGATAAGAGGGAGTGTTAGAGATAGTGGTATCTCGGGATGTACTCCATGATTCAAATGCCTTGCATGGAGGTACACCAACAATATAGGCATCAGGATGGAGTAGAGGGTGAGATGCACTCTACCCAGTGGCATGAATCCATTGGAGGATGCATGCGAACCTTCCGGGGTGTTCTGCCTCATGCATGCATGAGATTTGCATGTAAAATTGTTGATTAAAAGATGCATGCAAAAGTGACTTTTAGCATGTACAGATATTAGGTTTTTGGTAAACCTAATTGATTAGTGAGATGATATAAGGAGGCAGGAGGTCCCCGGATGAGGTTACTCAGTTGGCTTATCAGAGAGAGATAAATCAGAGTGAGGAGGGCGCATTGTGCATGTAGAGGGCGACTTTCTGAGAGAGAGAGAGAGAGAGAGAGAGAGAGAGAGAGAGAGAGAAGCTTCTGCAGTAGGGAGAATGGGGGTGATCTGGGATGGATCAGACACCACTTGATTAGAGGCACTTGGCACCCAGTTCTGTGGACAAGGAGAGTTCATCAGAGTGGTTTCTACAGATATTGAGAGAGGGCGACTTCCAGAGGAGAGAGGGGCACATTACCAGAGGAGAGAGGAGCTCATTCTGGATCCAATTGACCGATTGAGCAACTGAGACTTTCAAAGTATCCTTGCCTCAATGTTTGAGGAAGGACTGTGATGATCAGAGCTCAAATCTGTTGAGATTTGATTCCGTACGAGCATCTGACATCTTGAGGGAGGGCACACTTTTCCATGCAGAGGAAGGGCACATTCATTAGATCTAGCAGTTGGCCTTCTTCTTTTGGTTGAGCAAATCAGAGTAGTGCGGTGAGAGAGACAGTACCGACAGAGTTACCTGCAAAAAAGATATAGATCCAGTTGACAATTAGGGCACATTTCCTCTATGCATGCATTGGTTGTTGCATGCATATCTAGGGTTTTGACCATGTCAGGTTCAGTTGTTCCTTCTGAGGTATTTTGTATGTACTTGTATTCTGCTTACTTTGCTCTGGGATCGAGATAGAAGAAAGCCCCACAGATAGTTGGTTTTCCCCGTTTGGTGTTTCTAGGGTAAATACTGAGTTGTGTGATTGCTGTGTTTTTTCATTGTGGAAGTGTTAAAAGATCTATAGTGTTTGTATCTTAAGTCATTATTGTATTTATGATTTATAGAGACTCAAACCGCTTGAGATCTCAGGGCATCCAGAGGGAGTAGTGATCTCTAGATAAATTAACAAGGGTTGTCTAGTTGAGCTTGCTTGGGCACCCTCACCCATATGATGGGTGGGTGTGTTGTCGCATTCCGGGGGGGTTTAAATGCTTAGGGTTGTTTAGTCGAGCCGGCTTGTGCATCCTCACCCATATGATTAGTCACCATAAATGTAGTAGCCACTAGTTCAAGACTATTGCTAAAGTCACCATTAATTCCAACCAATCATGAGACATATTTTTCTATCTTATACCAAGCAGGTCATTTGTCTTCCACCTTGTGCCAATAATTTCATTTTTTGGTTGCACCAATGTCATAGATAATGAAGACAACACAATGATTTGGTTTGTTTTTTATTATCCTCCTACCACATTTTAATGCCATTGATGCCATGCCAAGAAAAACAATGAGGAGGGCCTTCCATAATAATTACATTGTTGATTAGGTTCAATCACACGAAACTATCGTATAAAAATTGTGAGGTTGAATCAACAAATAATAAAGTAAATTATTATCCATTTTATTTCATCATAATTATCTATATATTTTATTTTCGATATATTGAAAGATTAAATTTCTCATCAGCAAATAATGAAATAAACTATTATCCATTCCATTTTATCATATTTCCATATGTATTTTATTTTCTATATATTAAAATAATGAGAAATAATATTATAAAACCATCACCTACTTAACCATTGTTAATCAATCAATTTAATAATGTGTGTGAAAATGAAAGAAAGAGCAATGCTCGAGTTTTTTTGTTAGTTACCTATTCCTATATGTAATTGACACTTCAAAATGAACGGTTTGGAGCGGATGAGGATCGAAAGCGTGACCTCTAGGTGGAATCCTGTATGTTTTCATGGGTATGCACAAGATTAACAGGGATGGATACAAGGTGCTCGCACATAAACAAATTTTGGAGAGTAAAGCGTTGGAATTTCAACATTCCCATATGTAATCTGTATTAGGTTATGGAGTCTCGGTTCTCTTTGTATGGCTGTGAACATACTAACAGTTGTTGTCTGAATGATGGGTAGGAATGGGTAGTGATGTGACAGAGCTCCTTAAACTTTTTTCAAGCTGGTTAATGTATGAACTCAAGGCAAACAAATGTTGGCCATGAAGATGAACATTTGTAATGAATGATGATAGGCTTTTGATGGTTGGTAACTGGCTGGTGATTAGTTGATGAGGTCTTACTGCATGAATATACTTATAGACAATATATACTATCCATCTGATATACCCTGGGCATGGAGAAGTGTTAGAATCTGGACAGGGTGGAAACATCATGTGAACAAAGACAAAGCTCAGATGAATGGTGGGATGGTGTGGGGGGCTTTCAATCTGATGTGGAATATTGGCGAGCACGTGCTTCACATGAGGAGCTACACATGGGGATTGGGAAGGTTACAATCCCCTGGTTGGGTACCGGGAATATCCAAAGACCGGCGAATGCACAGAATTCGTCTACTTCCCATGGAACTTTAGGTCTTCGTTCTTCTGCTAAGGGTTCAAATATACCTAACAACAACCCGGCTATTTCTCCCTGCACTAGACAGAACATAGCCACTGGTCCGAGACAAAGAACTGGTGTTATAAACAGGAAAAACCCAAAAACTAAATCTCGTGGAAAGGGTTCAGATCTCTTGATGGAGAGGCAATCGGGTCTAGAGGGTATTGCAGCCCTATCCATAAAAGCTCTTGTAGGTAAATTTACCTACGGGGTCATGAACCCGAAGGATATCGATCAGTGGGTTTCCACTAACTGGTCAAAACTTATTGGCTATAGACCAGAAATCTATATCATGAGTAAGGGCTGGTATATTTTTTTATTTCAGAATGGAGGTTCACATTGACATGATCTTGGTGAAAACTTGGATCAAAGGAAACGAGAGTCTTATGCTAAAAAGATGGCACATGGGCTTTAACCCAGTGACTGAAAGGGTTCGTTTCAGACATCTCTGGGTTCTTCTCCCAGACTTCCCAATGGAAATGTGGCATCATGAAGGTTTTATGGCAGTAGCAAACCATTTGGGGAAATTCCTCCACATCAGTGATGGAATACTCAACGGAATGGATCGCTGGGTAGGCACAGTTCTTGTTGAGATTGATATGTCACTGGGATTATTTGAGTCACTAGAAATTGTTTGGAAGGAGCAACGGTACTCACAGATCCTGGAATACTGGGGGGTACCCTTTAGATGCTCAAACTGCAAGACTGTGGGACATCTATGGAGGGATTGTCCTGATACAAGTTCTGGATCTGATCGGGAATATGCAGATGATGCTCGTGCTTGGACATCGGACAACTCAAATGAATTGGATGTAGCTGTGGATAGCATGGATCTACCTATTCCCCCTGTCTCCAACCTGTCTAATGATATGGGTAATCCTTCCTCGGTTATCGGTAAGTTGATCAAACTGGATCCACACTTTTCATCTACATTAAACAAAGATGACATTGATTTTCTTTCAAGGCTGTATGTTAAAGGGGATCGTATTAGGGAAGGCATTGTTGGAGGCCCTCCCACTTTCTTTTTGGGTTTCCAGCAAAATCCTGAATGTCCAATGATGGCTTCTCCATTTATGGCCAATACTTTTCCGAATGGGGTTTCAGTTTCTGGCACTGATCCATTGCCACATAACATTTCATCGTTGCCTTCATATGGGGTTTCACGTGTGGCCATGGCTATAGAGCCCCCGATGGTCACTTCGGTTGCCATTGAGCCTGAGGGGTTTCAACTTGTAGTGGAGAAAAAGTCTGATATTCCTCAGGGAACATCATTAGCTTCATATGCGGGATGTGAAATTAATGGCCGTGTGGAGGAACTTGATGTTTCTTGGCTGAATGGGAATGCTTTGTCATATGCAGAGATTGTGAATGCAAAAAACCCTTTAGACACATACATTGATAATATTCCTGTATCGTCAGATCCAACTGATCCTCTCAATCATTCGAGGGGCGAGGACCTAGGCTTGAACTCTACTATAAAGGGGGTCAGACAAGGAGGCATTGGCCAATTTTCTCCTATAAAAACCAGGAGTGCGAGGAAAAGAAAGTTGACAATGGATGATCCACCTTCCCTTGATAATCTACAGGTCTCTTCGTCCTCTATCGGGACAATGGATAACAAACGGGCTCTTAGAGAATTGAAAGCCCTGGAAAGGGTTAAAAGATGATCTTTTTCTCACTGAACATCAGAGGGATTGGGGGGCCTCAGAAAAGATTGGACCTCAAAGCACTTGTTGATTCTTTAAAACTTGATATGATTTTTTTGCAGGAGACTATGGTTTCTGCGGAGAAGGCACGTGTATATTTCAACAGCATTAGGAAGGACTGGGCCATAGTTTCTTCGGATGTTGTAGGTCTATCTGGTGGATTATTGTCGGCATGGAATCCAAAACTCTTTCAACTATATGCTTACTCTACACAGATGGGGATCCTACTGGAAGGATGCATCAGAGGTTCCTCTGATATTATAAATTTTATAAACATATATGGTCCATATAATGAGCGGAGACATCTTTGGGAAAAGGCCAAAGAGAATGGTCTATTGAATTGTGGAAATATATTGATGGGGGGTGATTTAAACTTTATACTATCTTCGACTGAAGCCTGGGGCAATGGGGCTATGATGGATCCATTGAGTGCATATTTTCAAGATCTATTTGATGAACTGGGCTTGATCGACATCCAGCCGGTTCCTTTGGGGCCTACGTGGTGCAATGGTCGGCTTGGCGAACATAGAATATCAAAAATATTGGACAAGTTTTCGTTAGTAGATAATATATCACAAATTTGGCATAACTATAGATCTTGGTCTGTGTTATCCTCCCTCTCGGATCATCGACCACTAATGATGGAGGTGGATATGGAGGCTGCTAAAATACCTTACCCATTTAAATTTAATCACTCTCTGTTACAGATTGAGGAATTCTGTAGTCTGGTCCAATTCGAGTGGGTTAATATTGACATTATGAAAACACCTTCTGCGGCTAAACGTCTTTTACAGAAATTGCAACATGTAAAGGTGGCGGTAAAGAAGTGGAGTAGTGATCAAAAGAAATCCGGGCATGAGCAGGTAGCTATTATTGATTCACAATTAAATTCACTAAATGAATCATATTGCGGAGGTCCCCTGAAGGACGAGGCTCGAAAAATGCTATTGGAATTGGAGAATAAAAGATTGGTGCTACATAATCTAGATGAGGCTTCCTGGAGAATAAAAGATTGGTGCTGTATGGGTCAAATTGGGTGATAAAAACACCAAATTCTTCCTACGATTTGCAAACAGTTGGCACATCTGCAATACAATCTGGGATTTGAAGGACTGTAATGGTGAACTGATATCGGATCTTGTGGGCCTGCAGAGGGAAGCTACTACTCATTTCCAATAATACTATAGGGATCCTGGCAAATCCACCATTATTGAGCAGATTGGGATTATTAAAGAATATCCTTGTATATTCACTGATAAAGAAGGTATGGATATAATGCTTCCTGTCACCTTACTGGAGATTCAATCAGTACTTAAAGGTTTCGCAAAAGACAAGAGTTTGGGTCCAGATGGATGGACCGCGGAACTCTTCCTGGAATTTTATGACATTATGGGTCCTGACATACTCGATATGGTAGAAGAATCGAGGACTCTGGGGATGGTTGATGGGGCCATCAATGCAACTTTCTTGACACTTATACCAAAGATCTCAAACCCTACTTCATTTATGGACTTCTGCCTTATATCACTATGCAACTTGGTTTACAAAATAATATCTAAGATCATAGCTAACCGACTGAAACCTGTTCTATCTAGGGGTCTTTCATTGGAGCAGTATGGATTTTTGGATAATAGGTAGATCCTGGATGCTGTCGGCGTTGCTCAGGAGGCTATGCATAGTATAAAATCAAAAAAATTACAGGGTCTTATTATTCAATTGGATCTTACGAGGGCATATGATAATGTGAACTGGACATACCTTCGTTTAGGGCTGGTTCAAATTGGAATTCTATGGGATGCCATTAAATGGATATTCACTTGTATTACATCAGTCAATTATTCTGCATTGATAAATGGTAGTCCAACAAAATTTATGAAATGCTCTCGTGGCCTCCGTCAAGGGTGCCCTCTCTCACCCCTTTTATTTTTGATAGTGATTGAGGGACTTAGCAAGATGATTCATAAGGCAAAAGACAATTGGTTGTTCTCCAGCATTCAGGTATCCCCACATCACTCTATCACACACTCTTTCTTTGTTGATGATGTTATGATATTTGGTATCGTGGATGCTTTGGAATGGCGTCAGATATGGCAGCTTTTACACAAATTTTGCAAGGCATCAGGTATGTTGATCAACGAAAAGAAATCAAAATTACTTGAACATAACTTGGAGGCATCGGTATTAAATGAAATTACCAATAGTATTCCACTTCCAGTTGCAAATTTAAATGATGGAACATACTATTTGGGCTATTACTTAAAGCCTAATGGTTACAGAGTGACTGATTGGCAATGGATGGTCAAAAAATTTGAAAATCGCATAAGGAACTGGTAGGGTCGATGGCTTTCCAGTGGTGGTCGTTCGACTCTTGCTAAGTCTGTACTACAGAACTTAGGGGTGTATTGGTTATCACTTTGCAAACTCCCCAAATCTATCTTGTCGAAGATTAGGCAATTGGTCCACCAATTCATTTGGTCTGGAATTGGTCGTAATAGGATACATCTGGTGGATTGGAAATCTCTGGCACGACCTTATTCACAGGGAGGATGGGCCATAAAAAACATTTTTAAATTTTCTATAGCTCTACGGGCAAAATGTTTATGGCATGCTGTGGTCGTGGATTGCCTCTGGGGTGCTATCCTAAAGGACAAGTATTTTGGAAAGCATTCTACAGTTAGTTGGATTCGACAGGGGTAACAAATTTAAGAAGGGGGTTTCAAATATGTGGTCCGGTTTTCTTGATGCTTTTCCTATTATTGCAGATTGGCTTTCATGGTATCCTGGTGATGGTCGTAATATAATTATTGGTGTCGACCCGATTATAGCAGGCCCCAAAATCTTCAAAATATCACCGTTTTTGTTGCATCATTTAAATAGTAGAGGGTATTTCAACTTGTATCACATTATGGTAATGGACAGGGTTTCAAAATCTTTTAATAAATGGATCGGATCGGATCAGCTAGGTTTCACCGGAGCGTTGGCAAATGAGTGGAACACGTATATTCATGATCTATATCATTCGAATACCAGGCTCAATAAGGAAACCGACCAGCTGTTATGGTCGTGGAATACGACGAATGGATCTGTCACAGCAAAATTGGCTTATATGGCGCTCTGTAACCAAACATCAGATGCTGCTCGTTGGTGGCATGCGCAGGTTTGGAGATGGGACATTCCTCCTCGGGTGAGAATTTTTATTTGGTTATTATTGGAGGAGCGAATCTTGATATGGAGCAATCTGCAAAAACGTGGTATCTAGGGCCTGGGGATTTGTCCTCTGTGCTCTAATGCTCCCGAATCACTACTTCATCTTTTTGTCTTATGCCCTTTCACCCAACAGGTCTGTAAATTTCTGGATCATCCATTTCATAAGATCATATTTGAAAATGACTTAACTATTCAGAATTGGTTCCATAGTATATATACACAAAACAAACAATTAACCCTGAGGGCTTGCCTATTATCTTGGATCATATGGAAATCGAGGAACCTGTTTATATTTGAAAATAAATTTATGGAAGTCAGCAAGGTGGCATGTGAGGTACAAAACCTTTTTATTGAATATGGTTGCTCTCAGACTTTGTCCCCAGTGAACAATGATCGCATCCTTAGGCCATCTAATCTCCTCGGGCGGGGGCAACAGGGCCAGATTGGATGGGGCTGCACTGCATTCTACTAGTCTATGCGGGGCTAGGGCAATCTATAGAGCTTCTTAATGGGGATGTGATCAATCTTTGGATGCATGGTGGTGATGGGACCAACACGAAGGGGGAACTTGTTGCTTTGTGGCTTGTTTTACATTTTTGTATTGGCCAATATTCATCTGGATCAAATTGCAGGTGATTCGATGCTCATTGTTGACTGGGCAAACTCTAATGTGCCCATCAATGCTCTGGCCCTATTTTCATGGCTGGAACAAATGAGGTTACTTCTACATAACTTTTCGTCGACTTCTATAGTCCATATTTACCGGGAGCATAACACTATGGCTGATCATCTGTCCCGTCTTGGACTTGATGCATTGGTTGGTAGGATCTACTATGAAATCTTTGAGGGGTCCCCTCAATCCCTCGAGGGGTTTCTGGAAGCTTTTTGACGTTTAATTTTGATTATTATATGGCGGCTCTATTATCCGGCTTTATCTTTATATGTCTTATTTACTTTCTACTTTTGAACTCTTAAGACCGTTGGTTTGTAATTACACATTCTTGGAGGATGGTCATATCCTGGTTTTATTTTGGTTTGTTATTGTAGTTAGAATCTTGGCATGGATTCGGTTCATGGTTGGCTTACTATTGTATGTAGTGCTGGACATATACGCCCTATTGCACCATTTATACTTGTAATAAAGTATAGTCTTTTTCTTGTGAAAAAAAAATGTATAATTGACACTTGACACTTGAGTGTTAAATTCATAATTATAATTATTAATATGCTAACAAACTTTTGGATTGGAGAAGAAACGCATCAATAAAAATAAAGTGAAGTGAAAAGATTTTAAAATGTTGGTTATTCATTATTCCATTTAAGATCATTTTTTTATTTGTTCAATCATTTACTCATTCCCTTATCCTTGGTAAATGGAATCGTTTTCACTCTGTTACTTATTCCGGTATCAATGGTATATTAAATCGTTAAATTTATCAGATTTACTTTTGATTTTGATCTATCAGAACTCTATTCATAAATTTATAATAATAATTAGCTGTCTTGATTATAAATTATAGAATTTACTTAAATTGTAAAAAATAAAACAAAACCACCAAATAAGTTATCAAAACTAGTGACATCACTTGGGTTTCGAAATCTTTGCTATATCACAAATATGATATTATTTTTAACTTTTATACAATAGAAAAAATATCTGGAACTATAACAAAGGGAGCAAGAAAACGCCGAGTGGATGCCTCACCTGTAATGCGTCATAGACTGCCATATTCTCTCATCCTAACAATTTGAGCCACTATTTTTCGTAAACCAGCTATTAGCATGGCTTGTACATATGCCGTTCTTCACAGTATTCCGTCACAACAGAAGAATTTGGAAACCTTTAAACCATTTACAGGTTTAAGGAGAGGATTGCATGGTATTCCATTAAATCCGTTTTGGAACATCGGTGGGCGGAGTCACGTGTTATCTGGAAGGCGAGCTACCAAAAGGGTACAAACTCGGGCTGGGCTTCCAGTGGGTTTCCAACATTCCTGTTGCGGGTCCAATCCTCAACTTCGTTATAAGTCCCACACTCCTCACTGCAATCTATGTCTTTGGAGGTATGGAGACATAACCACTGGTAATTTTTCATTGAATTGAGCATTTGCTTTGTAGTGTGGTTGAATTATGGGAGTGTTTGGCAAATGCCAAATTCTTAATTATGGAAGCATTATTGTGGCTGGGGTGGTTATCTTTTACATGTTCTGTCAAACACATTATCTGCAAATTTTCATACTCAAAATTAGATGAGTTTTCTCACTATTTTAAACTTCCTTTCAGTGTCCTTGGTGGTCATTGTTGTTCTCTGCCCTCAATGAGTCAATGATAGGTAGGGTTTGCCCTCTCTTTGGGATAGGTAGAGGTGGACTAATGCACTCTCATTGTGCAACACTACCCCCTCGCTTTCAACTGATGTTCACAGATCCTTTCCAAGAAGAATAATTTTGAGAGTGTTGTAGGGGACCAACACCACTACAAGGGATCATAGACAAGTAGTCCATAATGTTTGAAACTTCATCTGCAGCCAGTGCAGACCTTCCTAGACACATTGAGAATGTGGATGCACAATAAGAATGGACTACCCCCTCGCTTTCAACTGATGTTCACAGATCCTTTCCAAGAAGAATAATTTTGAGAGTGTTGTAGGGGACCAACACCACTACAAGGGATCATAGACAAGTAGTCCATAATGTTTGAAACTTCATCTGCAGCCAGTGCAGACCTTCCTAGACACATTGAGAATGTGGATGCACAATAAGAATGGACTTATGTTTCAACCACAAACATTGTCAGATCAAAATAAAGATCTCTAAGTTTTGCCCTCTTTTTTATGTCTATTGTTTTATTTATTTTTTCATAACTGTGAATGTTAAATTGTAGTGGAATATGTACTATGCATTAAAACTTTGTAAATCCAGAACACTGTAAACCCAGATGAGATCCATATAATCAAGATTAGGTGGGTTGCGCACACAACAAAAGTAAAAGGCACAAGAGAGATTGCAACATAGCGACAATGCACAAGTTCTCAACTGTGCACATGCTGTACACAACTTGATATTACATAAGAGTACATATAATGCAAGGTCAGGTCAAAGGATGGGGAAAATTTGGCCAATAAAGAGATAATAGAAGAAGACAAAGATAAGGCAAATTCAAACATAAATATTTAAAGAATGGTAACTTTAGCCCAAGTAATAAAATAAAATATTTTTACTGTAGGAAACTCAGCCATTAAGAGAAGAATTGTAGGAAAATAAATGGTAACTTTAGCCCAAGTAATAAAATAAAATATTTTTACTGTAGGAAACTCAGCCATTAAGAGAAGAATTGTAGGAAAATAAGGTTGATATTTCTCTTTCAATGCCGAAAAGGAATTCGAACAATTATGTTGAAAACGAACATGATAGCAATAGCGATATTGAAGAAGAAAAGATAGGCCGTAAACTCTATTATTTCTCTAGTGGCAATTAATACATCTAAAGGGGCATATGAGATAGACTTAGGTGTCAGAAGGCACATAATACACCAAAATGAGTACTTTGTCTCATTGGATGATAATACAAGTCAAGCATTGATAGATGCTTAGGAGATGATAAGGTGCACATACTTGAAGGCCAAAGAACAATCCCAATGAAAATGCTTAATGAGGTGTTAAAGATGTGTTTATATGTTATTTGTACCAGGCCTAAAGAAACTGCTTTTAGCAAGTCAATTTCCAAACATTTCAAGATTGAATTTGATGAAGACACATGTATCATAAAAGATACGTGAAAGAACTACAAAGTTGTTGAAGAAGGTGGTCTTGATTTATTGCCATAATGGTTGGGCAACAAGCATTAGTGGCCAAGAACAAATCCAAATTCAACTTTGGCACCAAAGGCTTGGACATATTAGCTACCAAGCTTTGGAGTTTTCGAGAAACTTAATATGGTTCATGATTTACCTCCAATTCAATAAGAAAAATGTCTCGTGAAGCTTGCACATATGCAAACAACATATAGATAAATTTAACAAGAAGGTGTTGTTGATGACTGTCTTGTGCACCAATGAAATGTGCTGATACTCCTATTGTCTAGGTGCCAAAACAGGTCAACAGACATGGAAGATCATATCCTCCTTTGACTTAATGGGAGTCGTTTCCCTTTGCATATTGAAGGACTACTAAGACTACATATTGATATTTATGTAAATTATTAATATTTTTTTTGAGAAATACGTCATATACTACTTCATACTACATAGAACAAATAGTTACACGTGGAGTAGGGAGAGTTACAACATACAACAATGGTTGGAAAGGTCCTATGTAAAAGGTCAAGTCTGGGCTTTCTTATGCAAAAGTGTTGCTCTAGCGAGGCTCAAGACCCTTGGTCTGGTCATGGTAGGTCATCTTGGTTCTCATTTCAAGGAGTGCTGGCCTAGTGGCTCTGTTGACGACCCCTTGATGGGCGGATGTCCCTCAACATGATGTCCCTTATCATGTTGGGCATTTATGCCTTGGGTGGGTGTCTAGTGCACCTTGGGATGAACCCATTAGGACACATGGTTTAGGGGCTCCTAGCCACACTTGTGTTTATGCTATGTAGAGGTGATTGTGCATGTAAGGGTTGCCATACCTGCTTTAGCACACCTCATCTATGACCATTTGAACCTCTCTTTTGATGTATTACCCCTCCTCTTGGTCTCCTAGAGCAAAAATGATGATGACGTCATCCTTTGAAGAAATCCTTACCTTGCTAAAAAGGAGGACATTGAGGGACAAGCACATCGTTGGGGTTAGTTGGGCATGATGTCCTCCTTTATGCTCAACATCTCACTTTTTTTTTGTAAATTAATATCTATATTATAGTCTCAAAAATATGCAAATTCTTACAATCATTTGGACTTGGGGACTCCTTGGGGAGAATGCACCCAAACCTTGAGCCCCAAAAACGCCATTGACCCATTTAGACAAACAACTTAGAAACAACAGTTTTGACCTGTTGACCAAACTAAACAAACTATTAAAAAAAATAGCTTTAGCCTGTCAAACTTTGCAGAGTTTGAATGGGACGCTTGCTCAAGAAAGATGGACATAAACATGACTCTGAGAGGCAACATAAACATTGTTTTGACCATGACTCTGCAGTGATCGATTTGAACCTGACATACATAAGCGCCCAGATGGCCAACATGCTAAACACCTTTCTAACTTTGAGTGTATAACCGAAAAAGGAAATACAATTGAGATTGATAACATACCCAAGATACTAAAGACCATTAAGACAAAAAGATAGAGTAACTCGAGTTTGCCGGTGAGCCAGGAGTTAAAACTCACGAAGGCTGTGAGTATCCTCTGGAACATCATGATTCAAACGTTGGCACTGCGTTTGTGGTTTGATATCCTCCATTGGCTCGTCGTCCTTTCTATGAGGGCACCATGCATCCTTCAAGACGCAATCGAGATGAGCAATCGTAGGCTTGTCCTCCACAATTGCCGCCATTTCCTCATTGGTTTCGTTCTTCAGACCTTCTTCCTTGATAACAGGAGTTGGCTTCGTTTCGGCAGAGCCCGAAGCCAGAACATAATATCCTTCAGACATTGGATCTTCTACTTCAAAGTAGGGGAGAGGGATGTTCATCCCTTCCGCTATATTGATACACCCATCCACAATTCGCTTCACACGAAGGTCGAGTTCTCTGATTTTCTGCTGCGTGCTTTCCCCTAGACCGTTGAGATCATTCCTCACTGCAAACAAAGTATCGATTGTGTAAATGAGATGCTCTACCATGGCGGTGCTCTCTGGAATTGCACAGCCGCGATGATATCCACCACGCCGACTGGGCGCATGACGCCTTTCCCTGACCATTGTTGAAACCTCTAAACGGTAGTTCTTATGCACTGAAATGTGTAGGATGCACCAACTCTTATGCACAGGAATACGAATGCCGCGGGAGGATAGGAACCTGGTGTTATGCCGTTGACAAAGCTTGTGGTGCATTAAACACATGAGCCATCTCCCTTCGTCATCTAGCCTGGCCATCCCATCACCGTAATGCTTGCTGGGCTGGCGGATCCGTTGCAAATCCAAATGGAAGCATGGAGGGATTGAATATGCCGTCCGCCATCAATGCAACTGCCCTTGCATTAATTCCTGTTGCCCCATCGTCATAACAAAACCGTCATATCACCCCATTTGGGGGCTCAACATCTCACTTGGTTGAAGCCATTTGCATCATTTTATTGTTATTTTATGTCATTTTGTGGTTTAGTCCCCGACTTGTGGGTGGCAAACCCTAATTTTGAAATATTTTACCTTTTAGTAAGGTAGGCTCTAAAGTTAAAAAGGTTAGGTTGCTCCAAATAAAGATGACCTCCCCCTCATTTGTAACAAGACAAGGGTTCTAATATGATCATTTTACTTTTTTGCTTGGTCTACATAAGCATTTGAGGCTATGCACACTTATCTCTTTGGCATGTTTTTCTTGTGGTGAAGGATAAATGATGATGTTCTAGGGTTTGCTATCTCTTTCAAGGTTGATCCAAGTGAATGGTTGTTATAACTCAAGGCTAAGGAAGGACCTAAGATCTTTCTTGCTCTTTTCTTGGTGGATGTTGGTAAGATCTTTCAATTTTCTTGTTTGACGTTGCTCTTGTGCACCTTGAGCAAGGCAAATTAGGGTTTTTCTAGCATCTTGTCAATCTTGTTTGAGGAGACCTTCTTCTTGAAAGAGCTCTCCATAAGTGGGCCCTGAGGTTCATTATTTACCCTAATTAGGCTAAGGCTACTTTGACCTATTTAGGGTTATTGGTTTTTGCCCTAATTATTAAATCTTGAATTGCCAAATTGAGAAGGGACATTAACCTTGATCTCTTGTTTCCCTAGGGTTAAGGACTAAGGTATAAACTCTTCTCTTCATTTTTTATCAAATTTATGTTGTATATATTTCAAAAAATACAAGAAAAATAATATTGTGAAAACCCTACAAATAAAAAAAATCATATCTCAAAATATATTGCAGCGTTGAGAATTTTCTTCCACCCAAAAAGTGCCCCCCTAGGTTTCTTGGAGGATCCTGGAGGGCATCTCCCTTCTGTGGCTTGATTGTGAGATATTAATATTTTTGTGGAAGGTACCAGTGTTTTTCAAATTTGATATAACAGGTACAACAGTAAAATCAACAACTTTTGAAGGCCTAGAAGAGATGGAATAAGGCCTAGGTTTGACCCCTGGGGGGTTGAGCATCTAGCGGGTCCATCTATTTTGAGGGTTGGTTAGGGCTTAAATCAGATCTGGTTAGTCATTTCTAGATTTGATTTAGGGGCTTCTTATACCCTCTTGAGGTATGTCCCTGTTATCACACAACTTGTAGTTGTCTCTAAAGGTATCCTATCCAGGACGGTAGAGGTGTAGACAACTAAAGAGGTGAACCAAGAGATGCCACGGTTCCCAATACAAGCTGGGTGTCATGCTAACCGAGGCACTCTTCACTTTAGATCAAGATAAATCAAGATCAAGGGGGATACCCTAGCCAATCTATGAAGACTAGCTAACCCAAAGACTCCTAGGGAAAGGTGTAAAGTTAAGCAAGGAGGTCAAGGGTGCAAGACTTTAGATCTAGAAAGATAAGTGGGCCCAAGGTGGTTAGGGCTTGGTTGAATAGGCTTAAGGAGGTGACAAAAGTCCAAACAAGTGTTTGATTTTGGCCACTTATGAAGTTAAACAAGTAGATCTAAGAAATGGCTAATGCAAAACAAGTAGATCTAAGAAATGGCTAATGCATCACCTAATGACCCAAGTGGGGCACAACCCTCAAAATGAGGAATGGGGCCCACAAGGTGAAAATCAATAGGGTGAAGCACTAGGGGCAGGTTTTAGGGGTTTATCTATCCAATGAAGCAACAATCTCAACTACCCACGTACTAGAACTAGCAAAAAGGCCACCCTCAAGGAATGCGACTTCCCTTGGAGAGGCCAAGTGCCTTGGGAAATGGGCCAAATGGAGTCCAAACCTCACTAAACTATAGATCGGAATGTTGTGATTAATGTAGAGGTGGTTTTTAAATTATATCCCCAAAAGCATGCTAGATCCAAGTAGATTTGAAAAATAAAAATTACAAGGGTTTTGAGATCTAGAAACAATGGATAAGCCAAAGAGGAAAAATACTAATTGTTGCCGCCTGGTTTCACACCTGGGAAAACGCGACAGAAGTCTTCAAGCCGCTGGTGTGGCCTTGGGGGCAAGCCATAGTTAAGTGCTGTCACCTGAAACTCGACTCCTCCGTCTAGGCTTACTCCTAGCGAAGCCAAGGGGGGTGGACCCTAAAAAGTAAAAATAAAACTAAGTGTTTAATCTATGAAAAGCAAAAAAACCTATCTAGGAGTTAGAAATTTTTGTGAACCAAGATCAATGCACTACATATAAAGAAATATCATTCATTCATCATCATCATCATTTTAAATGTAAACATCCATCATCATGTAAAATAAACAACAAGACCAGTGCTGATAAATGGAGTCAGAAATAAAGTACTTTAAAACAGAAATGACAATGTTGTGCGATTGTTCTTGGTTAATTTTATTATTAATGTGGTAATGGATCTTTTTATTAAGGTTGGGGGATTCCCAATATACCAAAAGGTACTGGGAATATATTCGGAATTCAACAAGGTGGCTTCTCACTCAGACATGTGGGCTGGATCGGAGTTTCTGGGAGGTGTTCAACACTATACCAAATGAGGGTATAGTCTAACGGTTTCCCAAAGGTCACTACCCAGTGGTTCCCGTGTCCTTTGAGAAATTTGCCCACCAAAGTTGAATAAGCGTTTGTGTTGGATTTTCACAAATAGGTGGTTTATTGGGTGTGTTGATCCTCTTACTAGTTACTTATTTCCTTTCTGGTGTGATCAACATGTTCAAATTGAGCTGCAGTGACCATAGAGCATATGGGGAAAAGCCTTGTAAATTTTAAGTTTTTTATGAACACAAATTTTACTTTTTTTAAAGCCCCAAGAGTCTCTTTTCGGGCCAGTACTCGGGAAATCCCTTATCCTGAAACCTTACTTCGGGAAAGCAAGGGGGTGTTTTGGATTGTAAAAAAATGAAAAATTGTAAAAAATGAAGAAAAACTAGGTCCTGAGTGAACTCGTGGCCCGCCAATGGAACGGACCAACGAGGTTAATTTGAAGCCCTAGTTGATTTTTATTAATTGCTGAAAAAAAAACTAAACTAAAAAATCACGCCACGAAAAAAGAGTTGAAACAGTTCTCCCCTAGGGGGATGGGGTGTGGGGGCTGGTTAGCCCACTTGCTCTCATTTAATATTTCGTTACAATGCAATATAGAAGTGCCCCAGTCTTTTAAAATGACTTAGTGGCTTACAATAACAGAAGGGAAGAGTATCCGATTTAAGAAAATAAAGTTTATGGTGCTCCGGATGGCCTGAATCTTCAAAATTTGGCCAGCATCTCCTCCTACTTGTTCATCAATTGCTGCAAACCAGCAAGCAATTGTTAGTGAAAGATGCCCAAAAACACTTTAAGAGTGTATTTGGGTCACCTACAAAAACCCAAAAAAACTAAGACAAAAAACTAAGTAAAATGCTAGAAAATGAACTAAGTGGGACAAGCTGTGAGGCTTGTCTCCTTAGGATCTTTGCACGCTCAAAGAGCTGCAAATTCTAAGCTCTTATAACAGCCAAACAAACCTTTAAACCAGTAAAACATACTACTTGTTCCAGTTTGTAAGATATGCAAAAATTTCAAACTTTAACAAGAAATATGCTTCTATTAGATCTGGATTAAAATTTTAGATTGAGAAACACTTCAGATCTAACAAATAAATAAGATCCACTTATGATATTGCAAAGGAGAAAGATTTGAGATACGCAAACCAAAGTAACCAAGAAAAGTTTAGAATTTTTCGGTGACAAGAAGGAAGAAGAAAACGCCTTGAACTTGGGCTATGGGGTCCTCAACAGTGGGGATCAATGAAACTAGTTCTCCTTGGATCTGTTTTGAAGACCAATGGATGCAAACAAGCTCCACCAACTCTTCATATTAGCAATCTGTAGACACAAAAGACAACTCACACAAGCAAGATCAAATGCAACTAGTGTAGACTAAAATAAAGAGTTAGATACAAGTATTTAAACAAAAATATCATTGAAATCTGACTTCTCTATGATAACCAACATAAAAAATAATGGATTAGATCACACTATTTTTACCTTACTAAGATAAACATCTCCTTCAAAAGCTAGTTATTGATCAACAAACAAACATGAATAAAAGTTGTAAAGACACAAATTACCTCATATATTAAGCTAGAACATGGTCATCCACACAACTCAGATCAACACATAGATTTGCATCCAAAGCTTTTATTCATTAACAAAATGCAAAAATATTACAACAATTACGAGCAGAGGTTCCACCTTCTCATGACAAATGAAGGAGAGGGGACATGCTCTTATAGGAAAACTCCAAGAGGGATGGCGCACTTGTGAAGGAGGAGTGGGGGAATGGTGGCATGACTCATGGAGCAATTCGTGGCCCCCAAATGGGGCTGCAAACTCCCTCTTCCATGCTGAAAAAACGCAGCACTAAAGCTGCCACCAAATATGCTGCATAATACCTCAATTTGTGGGCTCCTCCACTCACCAAATGCGCCCAATCTAAGGAGGAATGTGCCTAGCTTCATGGGCATGTCATACCCACTATTTGGGCTGCCAAAAACTCTTACAAGTCAGCCTCTTAACCTCCTAAAACAGTGCTGATCCAAAACTGACCTCAATCCCCCCAAAAATGGGATTTGATTTTTTTATGATTTTTTTTATTTTCTCTCCATTTTCACTTTTTTGGGGTTTTTTGAGAAAAGTGAAAAATAAATGGGTCTAAGACTATAGAAAGTGGGTTTTTGGGTATGGTGGGTACCTTGAGTTAGAAAACGAGCACCCCCATGGCAAAAAGGACCCCTAGACCACACTTTTACGCATGTTGCCGCCGGATTACACACCGTCTTTGTCGCAGTAGAAATCTATGCTGCCGCTCGGTGTGCCCTTGGTGGCAAGTCTCGAGTCAAGTATGTCACTTGGTTCTTGACTCCTTCGTTTAGGCAAAAGTCCCAACGAAAGCCAAGGGGGGGTAGTCCCTATTGAAAGTTACTAAGGTTGTTAGGGTCTTCTAGTTAAGTGATGGGTTGTTTATTAATGTTTTTGGGAATTTTTGATTAAAGGTTCAAGATTGTAATTGCCACAAGAGTTTAAGAAAGCTTTCACCAGCATAAGTTCAGATAAATCACTATGAATTATAAAAGATGCACGATAACTTGATATTGATAATAAGCAAATGAAAAAGAAGGACCAGTGCCTTCTGGAGTCAAACACAGTGTGGAATTTGTAATGCTGGAAAAGTAAATGTTGTGCAATTGTCTCTTGGTTGATTTTAGATTATTAAAATGAATCTTGATTAGGGAAAATAAGGGAAACTCTCGAGATACCGTAAGGTACAAAGAGGAATGTCCGGAAATCTAGAGATTAGTGGCTCCGTACAAGGACATGTTGGCTGCCAAAGCCTTGAGCGTGTGTTCAACACTACACCAAAAAAGGATGTAGTCTAACGGTGCCCCAAAGTCTGAGTACAGTGATCTAGCGCCCCCAGGCAGGATTTGCCCACACAAAATCTAGTTTCGAAGTGCCGGATTTTCACTATCTTGTGGGTAGTTAATTTTATTGGGTGACTGATTAAGTTAAATGTGAGAATTAAAGAGTGCTTCCAACTTCTTTTGGTATCCCACAGCTCAGATGAACTGCTGGTGGGTAGAGCATACGCAGTGTAGGCAAATGATTTATTCCAATTTGAAGCAAGTGACCATTGAGCCTCCGACAGAGAGCGCTCTTGACTTGCTTTTAAGCTAAGTTCAAGAGACTTATGAAAATGAAATACAAAACTTCAAATGAAAAGATATGGATGGCCAATCTTATGCACCACTTTTTGATCAATCTCCACTAATCAGCAAATTGCCTTTGGGTGGAGGTGAGAGCATACTTCGTGGCGACGAAGATGGTTTTATTTCTACTTTACTTTTGCGAAAATGAAATGATTGAAAAGCAAAACACAAGTCAAAAGTATACACCCTGCACTAAAATAGTGAGTGTGTGAGAAAATGTGAGTTAGAAAAATTTATTCACGAAAATGGCAAAAACTCAAATCCCCCCAGGGGGAATGGGATGTGGGTGCTGGTTACCCCACTGCTCTTGTTTAGATCTTTTACAATTTGTATGCTGAAAATAAATTGCTTCTTAGTCCATTAAATTTGGATCTAAGAGCTAACAATAGTGTACAAAAGTGTTACAACAAATTGGGTGTCCACCGGTTCGTTTTAAGCCTTCTTTGATGGTCTTGGTCACTCCAAAACTTCACTTTTATGTGCAGACCTGCTAAAAACCAGCAAACTGAAAGTGTTAAAAAATGATGGGAAAGACAATGAAATTTTTTTTTTTTTTGAAAAATTGTACTTAGAAAATTTTTGCAAAAATTACTAAAATTACTAAGTGTAAGCACAATTTCCTAGCTTAGATCTAATGAATGATAAAGCTCTTTAAAAATATCAGATCTAACTAATTAACAATGCTTGAAGAATGATAGATCTAAACAGTAAGCTTGAAAGAATGGATCTACTTCTTAAGCAAAGCAAAAAGGTGGGAAAATAGATAGTTTTGTTTGAAGTTGATGGACAAAACCCTTCAAGCCCAAGCTTGATCCTTGTGAAGCCTTGGAAAATCCCTGAAATACAAGACTAGTTTGTGTTGAAGAGGAGAGAAGAGACAAACAAGTTCAAAGCCCTCTTCAAGGTTGTGATCTGCAAAAACCTTTAACAAACCCTTGCATACAAATGAGTAATATCTAGTGTGCTTGGTAAAGAAAAATTCAAAGAGCCTAAATACAAACTAGTATAGTTGGCTACTTCTAGTCTTTCAAAACAATACACAAATAAGCAAATTACAACCGAAATGCTTATTCTATGAACATTCAAGCTAGATCTACAACGATGTATAGACAAAAGAGAACTAGATTAGAGCAACATCACCTCAAATACTTGCATGCGTCCAAAAAATGTACACCTATGGACCTCCAAAGCCTTTCACTTGCATTAAAATATTATCACTAGTACAATGAGCAGAGGTTTCTTGCATCCATGTAAAAATGGAGAATATACCTTGCTTTTATAGAACTCTCAAAGGCAAATTCGAATTTGAGGAGGAGAGGTGAGTTAGGGCTTTGAAATGCCAAGTGTGGGATCAAATCCCATGATAAGAGGTAGTGGTTGGAGTTACATTAAATGGAGGAGTGGCGACCTCTTGGTTCTTCATTCAATGCTCAATCTCTCTCAAATTCGGTTGGTATACTCTTTAAATGACTTTGCCAAGTCATCCCAGCCAACTCCCAGACCACCCACCTTTATTTTAGGAGTTTGGATTTTCTCCAAATCCATTATTCTTGAATTAAATAATTCATTTTTATTATTTTGGAGAAAAATTGACTTAAGTGAATACTATTCACTCAAAACTTAGGAAAAGTGGGTTTAGGGGTTTTATGGGTGCTATGGATTAGAAAATGAGCACCCCCATGCCAAATTTCACCTCCTAACCCAACTTTTATCACTTTTTGACTTTTTTAATTAAATTATTAAAAAATCTCATAAACTGAGAAAAATTATTTTTTTCAGAATGACTCAAAAATCCTAGGGGACCTAGTGCATGTCCATATGACTCAATATTGATGGCTAGCATGTTACAAAAATACATTCCAGTAGGTTTTAATAACCCTTCAAAATTCATCATCATGGAAACACTCCAGCTTTGGAGGTGTGAGTGAAAAACTCGGGAATTATACGTCACTGAATAGTAACGCATAATCCCTAAGGAAAAAACACTCTAGAGTATTCCCTTGATAACAAACCCTAAGGAAGGCCAAACCTTTCATAAAAACTCATGCTAGACCAACTTATTACAATTCCCCCGCAGGGGTCTGGACATGCAAAAATTACAAAGGGCCAATTTTTTTTGGCTTGATGGATCTCGGAACACTGATAATGAACATTGAACATGTTCACAATTTCAACGGTTCACCTAGAATGTTTCCACTTTACTTTGCCAACTCATAAAACTCACTTTCAACATGTTTATGACTTTTTAGAAATTGTCGGTTTCTTTATTTTCTCCATTTTTTTGGGTCTTTTTACTATTTTCGAATAATATTCAATTTTGGAAATAAATAATTATTCGAAAACTTATGAAAGTGGGTCTAGGAGTAAAGTGGTGCTCTGAGTTAGAAAATGAGCACCTCCATGGAAAAATCAGACTCTAAACCACACTTTTATTACATTTTTAATTTTTCCAATTAAACTATTAAAACATAGTCTAATTTTACGGAAAAAAATAATATTTTCAAAACTTAAAAAAATCCTATGGGGACCTAACACATGCCCATATGACTCAATATTTATGTCTAGCATGTTTAAATACATTGACATGTGAACTTTAATAACCTCCTAAGGCCTAACCATCAATATGACCATTCCAGCTTTGGAGGAGTAGGTGAAAAACTCATGTGAACTTTAATAACCTCCTAAGGCCTAACCATCAATATGACCATTCCAGCTTTGGAGGAGTAGGTGAAAAACTCGAAAATTATAAGTCGTTTATTCAACAACATATAATTAACAAGGAAAAAACACCTTGGAATACCCGGCTTGATGTTTAAGTCCTAGGAAACCAAGTCCTTTAAAAAAAACCATGCTAGTACATTTTTACAACTTCCCCTTAGGGAATGAACATGTGTTTAAAAAAAAAAAAAAAGGGCCTAGGAAGGCTTGAATGGACTTTTGAACTTGGAATTTGAGCAAGTAATATGTTCATCTTTGGCGGCTCACTAGAAAGTCCAACTGAGTGCAACCTAGTTGGTAACAGGGGGTACCCTCAATCTGTCCTAAGGCAAGAGTTCTTGTTTGTCACCCAAAAAGAACCTATTTTAATTAACGAAGCTTGAACTAGATTTATAACAGAGATAGGGGGTGCGTGGAGTTGATCTCTATTATTTATTTAGAACAAAATAAAAATATGTTGAGTTTTATTTTGGAGGTGATTAAGAAGCTAAACAACAAGGGGAATTTAATAGGTTTCAACCATAGAAATGATGTTTTGAACCATGGGAACCATAATCTAGTTTTGCTTGGCAAATAATTTAGAGAAAATGAAGAAATGTGAGCCAAGGAGGAGGCATAACTACTGTCTTCACACATATTTATTAGACATAAAACCAAATAGGCAAGGCGAGCATAAATCCATTGGCTTATTCAACAACACGTGAGACACAAAATGAAAGGGAAAACCAACATAACTTGCTTGAATATGTTATTTACCAATGGCAACAACTTATATCCTGCTTTCACAATAAATCCTACAGTTCATTTACAAAATAGTAGCTCCAATGTTAGGGACTATACAATCTTAGATATGAAACAACCATCTCATTTACACAATAAATGCACCAAGGGTTGGGGATAATAGAATCACTGTTTTGGACCTCATTGCTTCCCTTTACAAAGTCTATTACTTAGATAATGCTTACAATGAGAATGAGAATGAAAGAGAAGAGAAAAGAAGTAGAGAAGAATGTTATTTGTTGCTACGAAAACAATGATACTCTAGATAGGTCTTTAGTTTCTGATGGACTTGTTGTGGCCACAACAGATCCCATGCTTAGTTGAAGCACGGGAGCCCCATTCCTAATAAACACAAAGGTAGTTGGGTGAGTTTTCTTGTAAGTATGAGATTTTGGTTTTAATTTTCTAAGTGTTTTGGGCTTGCAGGAAGCTTCAATTTTTGAGCTTTTTATCATTTGTTTCCATCAACCCGAAACCTAACATGTAGGAAACCCGAAATCCGCAACTCGACGGTTGCGGGTTGCGGGATTTGTTTGTTTGTCGTGGAGTTTACGAAACCTGAAACCCACAACCCGACGGTTGCGGGTTGTGGGATTTTATTTTTCAACTTTTGATTTTCGTCATCCCGAAACCCGCAACCCGACAGTTGCGGGTTGCGGTTTTTCTTTGTAAATAAGATCGGGAAATTTTATCCCGAAACCAGAAACCCGCAATTGCGGCTTTCGGCTTTCGGCTTTCGGAAATTTCTTTTTAAGTTTGATTTTGTTGCGTGTTCCCGAAACCCGCAACCTGACACTTTCGGGTTGCGACTTTCAGGAAAAGTTTTTCGATTGCGATTTGTTTTTTTTTTTTTACCATTCCCGAAACCCGCAACCCGACACTTCCGGGTTTTCGGCTTTCGGGAATTCTTTTCCGCTTTTGCTTTCTCACAATCCCGAAACTCGCAACCCGACACTTTCGGGTTTCGGCTTTTGGGATTCTTAAATAAACTTTCAAAATGAAATATGAACCAGATCTCGCATCCCGCTCCGGTTCATCTCAGCCGTCCAATCGTTTTGATCCCACGATCACGTTTTAATCTGGTAAATGTAATAAGTAGGGTTTTTTCTATTTTATTTTGTCATTTTTTACTGTTCGAAATTACCCTGTTGCTTGGATTTTATTGCGGATTCCCGTTAAGGTGTCGTTTTTATCAGTTCTTCAGTTATTTCGGGTAAGTCTGTTGTCGTGCTTCTATTTTCTTGTTTTCCAATCCTGCTATTTTGGATTGAATTTTGATTTTATTTCTTTATTTATCAGAAATTGCAAGCTTTTCACCATGTCGAAAAACACACGATCCAAAACGGCACACAGAGATCTCTTGACCAAGGACCCTAATTTCGGTATCCTCTCGGATACCAGTGAGAAGGTTGCTGAAACGTACCAGGTGGATTGGTCTAAAATTTATGCTATATTTGATAACATCGACCTTTCCCACATTGAGAACGATAAACCTATGTATGAGAGGATTAGGGATTCTCAAATACATGCCATTGCTGCACGTCCTGCTGTCCTACCTTACACTGATGCAGTGAAATGGATTATTGAAAATGCAGTGTCAAAGACTGCGGTTTCAATGATAAGACCGCGGTCGCCCGGAGTTCTTCGTTCGAGCTTTTGCTCTTAAACCCCCTAAACAGACCCTTTCTTTTGAATTTATTCAGTCCTCAAAGACCCGGTATAACTTCACTGAGATGATAAAGTCATGGATGGTCAAGCCCAACGCCTTTGTGCCTAAGGCTGACAACCTCTATCCCATTATCTGGTTCAAGGGACCCTACTCTCTACTGGCAGCCATGCTCTGCAGGCTTTTTGGTCTTCCCAATTGTTCTCTTTTCAAAGCCGAATGGACACCTATAGCACACCATGTGTTAACCACAGGTGAATCCTTCCCACGGGCATCTATCCTGTCGTCAGAATTGAAGAATGCAATACAGAATTATCAGAAGGCAGTAGGCACCTGCTCATAAGAAGCCACATTTCTTCTTTTCTGCATATGTCATTGATGTTTTCTGTGCAGAGTTCCAGTATCCTAACTTAGGTTGGAGTTGGACCCCTGCAGACCCCCCTGTACACATATACCATTCAGCATTGTGGGAAGGCAATTTTGTGCCTTTATTGTCTGATATCTGTGATAACTTTATGGGTACCATCTATTTTAAGATTTTCAAGCAGGAGGCACCTGCATTTTTAGAAGATGCCAAAGCTTTCATTAATACTGTTATCACATATATAGTAGCCGGGCTACCATACATTATTTTTCAGATTCCAGAGCACATTACAGCCAGTTCCTTTACTTTGAGATGATGAGATGAGCAGCTATCTATGGATCACTATCAGATTTTGGACAGCATATGTATTCCCCATGCCATGACTGAGTCTCAGGACACTCAGAGAGATGACCGATGTAGCCATTATACCATTGGTACAGAGCAGTCAGTAGTGCCCAGAGTTACAGCAGCAGTTTCGGAGGACAGATGATGGTACAGGTTGATGAGCATTCAGGTATATGACTCAGCAGGTATATCATGGTGTTATGGTTAGATTGCTTTTATACTTATTCTTATAGCATGTCTTAGCACTCAGTGTCATGATCTGGCGATCATATAGATATTTGGACCTGGTTGATCTATTATATATATTATATTGTCCCTACTCAGACTTAGAAGTTCACTATTCATACTCATTGGTATGTACCCTCCTTAGGGAGAATAGAGGTGATCATTCCACCATATCTTGGCTTGCTAGTGTTGGCTCCATTATTCATTGTTTTCATCCATCCATGGCCTACCTTCTAGTTTATCACCCTGACTTACTACTTGACTAGTGACATGGAGGATCTTTTCCCCACTGTAGCCTCTGTATTGGATGAGCTTCCCTGTTTATTGTGTCTCGGCTCTGAGTTGGTGACAAAACTTGCCTATGGCGAGTTGGAGTTCCTTGTGAATTCCCCCTAGTCACTAAAGTTGTGTTGGCTAAACCTGAAACTTTTAGTGCTGCCATGAATACAAAATCTGGAAAAATGAAATGCTATATCTTGTATGAAAAGCCCATTCATGCAATGTGTTTCTAAACACACATGAATGAAAGGCATGCCAAATAAAAATGGCTATGAAAATAAAATGTTATATCTTGTGGAAAATAAATACCTAGGTAAACAAGCTGTCCATGACACACCTAGAAGTGCTCAGGTAAACAAGTGCCTTAAAAACACACCTGTAGCAGAAAGCCTAAAATAAATGTAAATCTATGCAATGTGTTTATAAACACACATAGATCAAGGCTATGGAAACTTCAGGCCCAAAAAGCAATGGAACTTAAAAGCTATATCTAAACAATTGCTGGCCTTATTTGTATTATGGATTGTGCGCATCTGTGAAGGAGAATAAACCCTCTTTAAACAACTCATCCATTTGTGAGACACCGCCATTCCCTGTGTTATTGCTCATTCAGTATATACTATGGTGTATTCCCTTTCCCTTGCCAAAGTGTCACAAAGTCAAGACAGTTAAGTCATCCCTTAGCCTAGCCAGTTAATTTAAGCCTTCACCCTTCACTAGCAAATTGATCACAACTATGAAGTGAGTATGATCCTGAAAGTCTAGTCTGAGTAATAATAATAATTAACGACACTATATATTTGGATTTAGATCGCCAGTCATGATTACTCTGTGTTATAATTGTTATTTGAATAAGTTGTAGAGCATATATTAACCTTGACACTTTGCAGCAGCTATTGATGATGATCTGAGTTATATTTGGTCTTGGTTAGACCTAGTTTGACCATGGAGGACCATGGGACATGAGATGTTGGACCTTATGATGATATGGATAGATGATATATGGTCTATGTATACATACATGATGACTCTATGCAGCAGCTACAGGGTTATGATGATGATTCTGGGGTTACAGCAGTATTTGTATATGTACAGCGCATTATTATTGGCCTTGTTCCGGTATATTGGATATTTATTTTGATCATGCAGAGACTCATATGGTGTATGAGTACACATCTTGGATAGATTTGGACCTTCTGAGTCCAATGGGACAGTTTGTTTTCAGTTCCGGGCACTTACAGTGATGATTGAGCCTCAATAGGCTGTCCCAGTGCAGTTTTGGTCTGTTGGAGGCCCTGTCGGAGCAGAGATGACTTTATCCGGTTGACCTAGGGCGCTGATGATGGAGGGGGTGGTCCAGCCACTTGTTTTTACCATATTACCCCCCTTTCGGACACATTGGTGCCCTCACCTTGACAGCGCCAGCACTCTAGGAGGCTGTTTGGGGTAGTTTCACGCTTCCCGAGGCATTTCAGGATTGGTAGAAATGGCTATTGAGGAAATCGATTTGGGCTACTGAGGCAAAGTTTTGGCATGGGATGATCAGTGATGATAGATCGGGACCTTCCACACCTTCTCCAGTAGTTTCAGCTTCATCGGGGCCCGCATCCATCACTTATGGCACTTTCTGTGGATTTTTTTTGAGGTCTTTTGAGGACCACGACTTCACTATGGAGGCACGATTTGGTACATTCATGATTATTTTTTGGTTATTGTGCTATGGGGATTGACCAAGGAGGGATAAAATTACCCCTTGGACCCACCATAAGCCTCTTATGATATTTTGTCATCATGATTTGGTGGGATTCCCCCCTTATAGGGCGATTTTGTCCACTTACATTATATTTTATTAGTGGTCCATGTATTTTATTTTTGAGCTCATCTCAACCATTGATTAGATCATGAGATCTCTTAATCTTAGCCGCTCATGTAAAAAGTGGTTAGGATTGTACTCTCTCCCCATCCTATTTAAGGAGGGAGCCTCTCATTGTAAAATTCATCTAGAGATTTTTGGCTCTTGGCTCTTGGAATAAAATTTCTATCTTTTGGAGTACATGCTTGGATTGGAGTGGATGTTGGTTGTTTCGATTGTAAATGCTATTGTCCATTGCACTGGAGGATCTATTGTAGCTATCTTGCATATTTGCCATACTTTATTTGCAGGTTAAGAGGACGATTTTGACAAGTGCGAATTGGTGGGGAGGCTTGCCCTTCAAGCTTGGAAGAAGTCGTTTTGGGTTTGACAGGGAGTAGTTTTGCCTTTGTGTCAACTATTCTATGTTTCTCTCTCTCTTGCTTGTATCTACCTTCAATTTGTTAAACTGATTGATGCTTTGCTCCTTGGCTTGACAGGTTAGAAGGAATTACATTGTGGCTTGGAAAAATCGATTTGGCAAGAGGGCTTCAACAATTCTCCATTTGATCTTTGGCAAAGTAATCCTCGTCTCAACTAGCATTCATCTCTTCATCCAGGTATGTTCCAAGAGGTATGATCTTCTCTTCCTTGAATCTTCCATAATTTCTAGATCACAAAAACCCTAATCAAATTAAAACCCTTGTTTTTGGTATTTTTCAGATCTACTTAGATCTAGCCTTGTTCTTGAAGAGATATTGAAAACCCACCTCTATAGCATCCACCCCTAGTTGGATCTATAGTTTGGTGGTGATCGGTTAAGAATTGACCCATTTTTCAAGGCAAAAAGCCCTCCTTGACCCAAATCGCACTTCCTAGAGAGAGGCTTGTTGGGCTAGATCTAGCACATGGGTAGGTGAGATCTCAATTGATTTGCATTCTAGACACTTGATAACCTAAACCCATATCCTTACTTTGGTGAAAACTACCTTGTGGACATCTCTCCATGTTTTAAGGGGTTGAAACCCCCTTTTGATCTTCTCGGTACCTTAAAACTTAGATCTACTAAGATCTAGCCATTGGATTCACTTGAATTTTTGAAGATACATAGATCGGGGTACTAGCCACTTGGATCTACAGTTTGGTGGCCATTGGACTTGATTTGGTCCACCAAACCCATCTTTTGCCCTTCCTTGAGCAAGTCGCACCCCCTTGAAGATTTGAGTTGGTCCACTTCTAGGAGGTGGGTGTTTGAGATTTTTGTGGATTTAGAATCCCCATGCCTTGAAACCTAGGTCTATACTATCTTTTTGTCACGATCCGCCTTGGGGGTTACATTCCTTGTTTCAAGGGATTGTGGTCCACTTAGGGTAATCACTTAAAAACCTAGATCTAGTAAGATCCAACCATTGGATCTCATTTAACCCACTTGACTTGGCTTCTAGGTGTCCCGATCTACACTTTGACATACTTCTTGACTCCATTAGCCCATTCAACAAGGCACTAGTCCTTCTCCAAGCAAGTCGCACTCCTTGGGATTCGTGTCAAACCCTAGATCTAGTACATGGGTACTCCTAGAACCAACTCAAACTCATAGATCTAGCCTATATCTAACCTATAGTACCATCCTCACACCTAACTTCACCTTGTGGGTCCACCTAGAACCATTTCACACTTCCCAAGAAACTAGACCCACTTGTGTAAACACATGGTACTTTACCTAGTTATCATACCCCATCATGTGGCCTAAACCATACATAGGTTGAAACATTAACAATCTCTTACACCTCCCTCAACCATACCTTAACCCTTAGGTCCACTTAGCCTTGCATTGGTTTCCGTAACTCATTATTTACCTACCTTTAGAAACCTTTGTTTGGGTCCAATCAACTGTGATTGGGGTATAGGGTCTCCCCCTTGGTCTACTTACACCTTGACCTAAAGCGAAGAGTGCCTCGGTTGACGTGACTCCCACATTGCATTGGGAACCGTGGCATCTCTTGGGTCACCTCTTTAGTTGCCTGTCTCCTCTACCGTCCCGGATGGGATACCTCTAGGGGCAACTACAAGTTGTGTGATAACAAATACCATGGGTGATTGGTATGTATTCGAGTACTTCTCATACATCAGAATCTGGGGAAGTGATACAGTGCACCTTCTACCTAGAATAGTCCCAGACAGGCTAGTTCTACAGGAGGTTTCATTCTAGACCGTGACTGATGGCATGTATAAGAAACTCACACGTCCCAGGAAGAAAGGTTGGCCTAAGTTTTCTCTCAACCTTGGCCAGTTGGTTATCCCTACCTCAAATTGGGCCACAGTTCTCGGTGACCTAATAGCTGCCTTGAAATTGGGCACTGCTGAGAAGAGAAAACATGACCCCAAACAATTCCTGGATGCACACTTCAAACAGATACATGTAAAAATGGATTATGCACATGAGGTTCGCTCAGATGATTTTATATACCAAGGGGTGGACACATTTTCTCAAGTCCTTGCCAAAGCCAAAGATTCACAAGGACAACATGATATTTTGTAATACCAGAAAGAACTCAAAGTTAGAGTTTTGAGCTACAGGGCTATGCAGTTGAACTTATATGAACATGCAAGGAGAGACATAGAGGAAATAGAAGCCCAGAAAGCTAAAGTTCCCTTAATGCCCACATATCCTGATGGGGATAAAGGTAAAACTCCCCTACAGGAACCTCCACAAGAGAAAATTGCTGAAACAACTAAAGTGTTATTACAGACAACTCAGAATTTCAAGCAAGAGATGACACGGTTGTCATCAGTGCTTAATTCTCAATTGCTAGAACCTCCTAGGCCTTCTATCAATATTCAATTGCCTACTACAGAGACTCATGAAGATGATGACCTGGTCATGACTGGAGCTAATCCATCAAAGAGGCAGAAAGTTTTGGTTTCTAAATCACAGGTGTCCACAATCAACATAATCGATTGTGATGAGGAATTTGTGCCTCATCCTCTAGTATCAGTGACAGAGGAAGTCATTGAAGATCCTAAGATTGTCACTGACTTGCTGGATAGTATTGACATGGATCATTCTTTCCCAGACCAATCAATGTTGGAATTTAATGCTGCCCCAGGCATTGCATCTTCAACATTTTTCTACCATCTGTCCAACAAACCTCCACTGCACCTTTAGGAGTGACACTTCCATTTTCCTTGTCCCATTTATTTAACACTCTCAATGATAGCACCCCTCCATTGCTAGAACACCTAGTCCCTTTTTCTATTTCATCATCCATGGTTGCAGAAGTCCAGTCTTTGACTGCCCCTCTGCAGTCATCCATAGTTAACTTATTGTCAACTACCACTGATGAATCTTCCAAGGTTTCCCCTCCATCATCACCCATCAAGGCTGATAAGCAATTGCCACTTCCAGAAGCCAATGTTGACAACCAAGTTCCACTTTCTGAAGCTTTTGTCTCAGTACCTTCACCAATGAAAGTCTTATCAGTTACCAAAGTCACCTCCACACCTCAGATTATCCCTCAAGTCACTTTGCCTATACCTAATTCAGTGGTCATTCAAACACCCCCTTTGGTCGCAACAGTAAGTGTTACTTCTACTTCTGCAGGGGAAGTGATTGAGTATGCAGATCAGGATGTAGTTCCCCTTGGTGACTACTTCTACAGCCATGATGATAAGGCAGTGATGAGAAGAACCAGGAAGAGGAGCAGAGATCAGGGTGGGTTAGAAGAACCTGTCCCAGATCAGGTAATATGGGCTCCAAGGACCAACAACCCACGACTTGAAGCCATAGAAACTGTTGCAGCTTTAGGGGCTTTTGCAAGTGCCAATTGGGGTTCAGTCCAAGTTCTGGACAAAGACGTTGACTTGAAAGAGAATGAAATTAGAAGCCTGAAAGTAGAGTTGGCTGAAATCAAGACACAGCATGTAACTTATGTGGCTGACCTCAGAAAGACTTGGGCATATAAGGTTCAAAACTTGGAGCAAAGGAAGGATACACTTCTCACTGAACTTCGTCTTTCGCAGTCTCAACATTCCACAGATGCAGAAAGGATAGCTTCCTTGGAAAAGCAAGTTGAGGATGCAATTGCAAGTGCAACCTCCTCAAGTTCATTCAAGTTCTCCTCATGTGATTTTAAGAATTTGGCCCTTAAAGTTAATCAAGACCATCACAAATTGTTGGAGAAAGTTTATCTCGCTCTTGATGAGATCAGGGAGAACTTCATTAATTTTTCCAAGATGTATACTACTCTAGAAGAACAAAAGGCTAAGAGACTTCAAGCTTCTAAAGCTGAGGAAGAAATCAGTCAATGGCAGTTGTATATAAAGAATGCGCAAGAAGACATCCCGATCCTTAACAGTTTTCAAATGAAGAAGGTGAAAGCCTCTCTAAACACTTGGCTTGATTTCAATGAAACAACTGAGGAAATTATCAACAAGTCTAAAGACCTCTGCACCAGATGCTGGTATGCAGTTGACAATATTATGGAGGTTTTGAAACTGCCGTTCATGGAGCCCATTCTGGATGCTTTGCTGCCAAAATGCAAACTTGAGGAGCTCGAACACAGGTGTGAAGAGTTTGCATAGAGAATTTGGGATCTTAATCAAGTCAGCATCGATGATGTGGATCGTCCGGTGAGAGAACCGGTCATCGTGGAGGGCAAGATTCGCATTTACCTTCGCATTTGGCATAAGTTGGCCAAACATGACATGGAAAATAATACATGCAATGCTCAGTTAGCCTTAGAATCTGTCAACTTCCCCAATATAGATGAGTTGTTAGAGATATATGAGAAATGGCAGGATTTCTTGGATCGATAGTTTGATCCGATTTTGTAATCCCTATTTTGGGAAATCTCTATCTTTCTATTCTGCTGTAATTTCCTATTTAAAGAGGAGAACCTCTCGTGGTTAGGGGTTGGTAATTTTGGAGTTGCAAGTCAGCAGGAGACAGGACTGGAGATACTCTGTTTAGCAGAGCCTTTTGTAATTTTTGTACAAGACCTCTTTATACAGTAAAGTTATCTTTTGATCTATCTTCTGTTATTCCTCAAGTTTCTTTGAGAATTTCTGATTCATGCTTCAAATTGTCATCTGTTATGTATCTGATCTTTTGCCAAACATTTATTAATGCACAGATCTGTTATATTGGTTTCTCTGTATGACTGGTCTATGTCCCTAAGTATTTCATTGAGTTTCGTCAATTCAAATACTTTCATTTTCTATTTCTGCAAATGATTCGTTGCATATACATATAATCAATGTTAATTTTTAAATTAGCAGAGTGATTACAGATTGGATCTTGGACAAGCTCAAATACTTGAAAGATTGTCATTTAATTTTTATTAACTGGTAATAATTTAAGTTAACAAGTAATACAACCAAAGACATTTCTGTTAAAGGTGTTTAATTACTTGTTTATCACACCTCAAGACTGATCTGCACAATACCAAGCTTTTTTTTTAGAATATGACTAACTTAAATTAGTTTCCTCTTTTGAAATAGGTTAGGTTAGCTTAGTTTTATCATTTTCACACCCTTGTTTTCCTTGATTGGAAAACTGACCTAATTGGTCAAATCACCAACTCTTAGAGTGCTAGCGGAGGCCGAATATCCGTGGGGGATTACCATACCAAACAGGTTGGGGATAGAACTGCCCTTGCATAGGGTCTTGTTATCACACAACTTGTAGTTGCCCCTAGAGGTATCCCATCCGGGACGGTAGAGGAGATAGGCAACTAAAGAGGTGACCCAAGAGATGCCACGGTTCCCAATGCAATGTGGGAGTCACGTCAACCGAGGCACTCCTCGCTTTAGGTCAAGGTATAACTAGATCTAGGGTTTGACACTAATCCCAAGGAGTGCGCCTTGCTTGGAGAAGGACTAGTGCCTTGTTGGATGGGCTAATGGGGTCAAAAAGTATGTCAAATTGTAGATCGGGACAACTAGAAGCCAAGTCAAGTGGATTGGATGAGATCCAATGGTTGGATCTTACTAGATCTAGGTTTTTAAAAGATGACCAAAAGTGGACCACAATCCCTTAAAACAAGGAATGCAATCCCCAAGGCGGATCTTGACAAAAGGACAGTATAGACCTAGGTTTCAAGCCATGGGCATTCCAAATCCACGAAAATCTCACACACCCACTTCCTAGAAGTGGACCAACTCAAAAAATCAAGGGGGTGCGATTTGCTCAAGGAGGGTCCAAAAATGGGTTTTGGTGGACCAAATCAAGTCCAATGGCCACCAAAATGTAGATCCGGGATGTTAGTACCCCGATCTATGTTCCTTCAAAGTTTCAAGTGAATCCAATGGCTAGATCTTAGTAGATCTAAGTTTTAAGATGCCAAGAAGGTCAAAAGGGGGTTTCAACCCCTTAAAACATGGAGAGATGTCCACAAGGTAGTTTTCACCAAAGTAAAGATATGGGTATAGGTTATCGAGTGTCTAGATGTCAAATCAAGTGGGATCTCACCTACCCATGTGCTAGATCTAACCCAACAAGCTTCTCTTAGGAAAATCGATTTAGGTTCAAGAAGGCTTTTTGCATTGAAAAGTGTGTCAATTTTTAGCCAATCACCACCAAACTATAGATCCAACTAGGGGTGGATCCTATAGAGGTGGGTTTTTAATATCTTTTCAATTGCAAGGCTAGATCTAAGTAGATCTACAAAATACCAAAAACAAGGGTTTTAATTTGATTAGGGTTTTTGTGATCTAGAAATTATGGAAGATTCAAGGAAGAGAAGATCATACCTCTTGGAACATACCTGGATGAAGAGATGAATGCTAGTTGAGACGAGGATTACTTTGCCAAAGATCAAATGGAGAATTGTTGAAGCCCTCTTGCCAAATCGATTTTTCCAAGCCACATGTGATTCCTTCTAACCTGTCAAGCCAAGGAGCAAAGCATCAATTAGTTTAACAAATCGAAAGTAGATGCAAGCAAGAGAGAGAGAGAAACATAGAATAGTTGACACAAAGGCAAAACTACTCCCTGTCAAACCAAAACGACTTCTTCCAAGATTGAAGGGCAAGCCTCCCCACCAATTCGCCCTTGTCCAAAATCGCCCTCTTAACCTGCAAATAAAATATGGCAAATATGCAAGATAGCTACAATAGATCCTCCAGTGCAATGGACAATAGCATTTACAATCGAAACAACCAACATTCACTCCAATCCAAGCATGTACTCCAAAAGATAGAAATTTTATTCCAAGAGCCAAGAGCCAAAAATCTCTAGATGAATTTTACAATGAGAGGCTCCCTCCTTAAATAGGATGGGGAGAGAGTACAATCATAACCACTTTTTACATGAGTGGCTAAGATTAAAAGATCTCAAGATCTAATCAATGGCTAACAATAAATCATAACAATATATCACATGGATCACCCATATAATGATAGCACCCCCACTAAAAAGGTACAATAAGGGGTGACGTCATCCACAAGAGAGAATATAAGCATCAAAATCCACCTCATGGTGACTAGGACATAACAATATAAGCTCATGGTGGGGCTAGGAGGTTTTAATCCTTACTAGCTCATCCCCAAGGCACAATAAAAATAATAAAATATGTCCAATATGATAAAAATGACCAAAACTGTCCTCAGAATCCATGACAGTCAAGCAGTAAATGTCCTCCTGTGATCAATCCGGGCATACCCACATGGTGAAAACTGACTGGAAGGTAGTGATGCCGCCCTGGAAGACCTCTGTGAAAACCAAATGCCAAAACCTTGCCTCAATTGCCCAAATCGATTTCCTCAGTGACCACCTTTTCCCATTTTTTAACTGCCTCGGGAACTGTGAAAGTGCCAAAACTGCCTCCTAGGGTGCTAGCGCTGTCAATCTGAGCCCACCAGGCTCTCCGGAAGGGGGGATAAATGGTAATAACAAGTGGCTGGACCACCCCCTCCATCATCAGCGCCCTAGGTGAACTGGCCTCTCGGGGCCCCTGCTGCTCAGGCTGGGAAATCAGCCCCAAATCTAGTCAACAAGTGTAAAACTGCATCAATCACTGTCAGAAGTGCCCGGAACTGAAAGATAAGTGTCTCAATGGATCCAGAAGACCCAAATCCACTAGGAATGAGTACTCATACACCCTGGGTTGCCCTAATGGGCCAGCTGTAGGGTCCACCATATATGGACAATGTATAATCTGCTGATCTGAAATAATAATAAACCTGCTGAACTGGATCAAACATCATCTGCATCATATGTCCATCATATGATATCATCATCAAACATGTGGGACCATAAATCATCATCAATAATCATCCATACATGGCCCACATCATCACGGATCCCAAGAATATATAATCAAGGATAAATCACATCAGTAGAATAAGACAATGTTTCTCTAATCATTCCCACAGCTAAGCTCAAAGTATAAATTCCATTCAGTGGCATTAATCAAGTTAACATATTCCGTGATTATATAAAATTGCTTGCACAATAGTTCAAATGACAAACTCACCCATTGGACATGGTCAAACTGCTAGTGAAGGATGAAGGCTAGGAGCAAGGTTGGGCCAAGGGTTTGACTTGTCTAACTTAACTCAAAAATACTTTGGACTGGGAAAAGGGGGAAGCTACAAACTCTGTGCTGGACAAAAGAACACGGGGGATGGCTGTGCCTCACAAATGGATAAGTTGTTTAGAGAGTGCTTATTCAACTTAGGCATCATGTCTACATCAAGTTGATCCAGGTTCATTAGGATCATTCAATTTCATTTCCATGGCCTTTTTGGCCTACATAACCCTTCGGATTTCAGATGTGCTGAGAAGCACAACTAGTTGCAGCTTGCATCCAGGGCATGTTTTTCACATATTATAAGGTCAGCAATTGTTTAGATATAATTTTTAAGAACCATTGCTTTTTGGACCTTTCTTATACTCTTCGAGGAGTATTTTTAGCTTTCATTGCTCTTGCCCTTTTTTTGTTTCCATGGGCGAATTTTTTAGTTTCCATAGGTAGAACATGAGCTTTCAGTTTTAGCCAACAACATCTCAAGTGACTAGGGGGAGTTCGAGCCAATGCCAAACATCGGGAAAACCGACCAGAATGATTTAGGCCTACAATCCAACTCACCAAAGGTAAGTTCTGTCACCAACTCAGAGCCGAGACACTGGATAAACAGGGATGCGGTCCAAACACAGAGGTAGAAAAATGGGGAAGTCCTCGGTATCAGAAAGTCAAATGAGACAAGTCAGGGCTTAAAATCAAATAGGAAGGTCATGTATGGATGGAGACAAGTGAATATGGAGCCTACACTAGCAGACAACTGGTGTCGGGAAAGACCATATCTATGTAAGGTGAAAAAAACAGTAAGTTTTGTTAAATGACCTAAAAGTGCAAGCAATTGTCCATTTTATGATTTACAATTCATTTTAAATAGTTTGCCACATTAGGAATAATATACCAAGCACATGCTATGATCATGACTAAATCAACAAGATAATAATCCACAGTCAGTGAGAACATATCCATAGATCATACAACATCATCATAATAATAATCATCATGCATCATCTGAAACACTGCTGAAATACATCTCTAGGCACTGAACTGAAACTGTAATGGGATAAGTGGTCACATCAGTCATCAAATCTGAACTCTCAAGGCTCAGCCTTGACACAAGGTCATAAAATCTGAATAATGTACTGCTCTGATCATGAGTGATCCAAAATATATAGCCATGCTCTGGAATAAAGGAAGCTCTGGAATGTGCAGATATATGCTGTACAAGAATAGTAGCCCTGCTACTATGGTGTGATAACAGGTCTTTCGAAGCCTTTCAACTTGGGTTTTGTTCCTCTGTTGGGAGCCTTGGAACCTGTTATCACATATATAGTAGCCGGGCTACCATACATTATTTTTCTCATTCCAGTACACTATTCAGCCAGTTCCCTTACATTTGAGATGCTGAGATGAGCATCTAGATTGGATCACTATCAGATTGTGGACAACAATTGTATTCCCCATGCCATGACTGAGTCTCAGGACACTCAGAGAGATGACCGATATAGCCATTATACCATTTGTACAGAGTAGTCAGTAGTGTTCAGAGTTGCAGCAGCAGTTCCAGAGGACAGGTGATGGTACAGGTTGATGAGCTTTCAGGTATATGACTCAGCAGGTATATCATGGTGTTATGGTTAGATTGCTTTTTTACTTATTCTTATAGCATGTCTTAGCACTCAGTGTCATGATCTGGCGATCATATAGATATTTGGACCTGGTCGATCTATTATATATATTACATTGTCCCTACTCAGACTTAGAAGTTCACTATTCATACTTATTGGTTTTACCCTCCTTAGGGAGAATAGAGGTGATCATTCAACCATACCTTGGCTTGCTAGTGTTGGCTCCATTATTCATTGTCTTCATCCATCCATGGCCTACCTTTTAGATTATCACCCTGACTTACTACTTGACTAGTGGCATGGAGGACTTTTCCCCACTGTAGCCTCTGTATTGGATGAGCTTCCCTGTTTATTGTGTCTCGGCTCTGAGTTGGTGACAAAACTTACCTATGGTGAGTTGGAGTTCCTTGTGAATTCCCCCTAGTCACTAAAGTTGTGTTGGCTAAACCTGAAACTTTTAGTGCTGCCATGAATACAAAATCTGGAAAAATGAAATGCTATATCTTGTATGAAAAGCCCATTCATGCAATGTGTTTTTAAACACACATGAATGAGAGGCATGCCAAATGAAAATGGCTATGAAAATAAAATGTTATATCTTTTGGAAAATAAATACCTAGGTAAACAAGCTGTCCATGACACACCTAGAAGTGCTCAGGTAAACAAGTGCCTTAAAAACACACCTGCAGCAGAAAGCCTAAATAAATGTAAATCTATGCAATGTGTTTATAAACACACATAGATCAAGGCTATGGAAACTTCAGGCCCAAAAGCAATGGAACTTAAATGCTATATCTAAAACAATTGCTGGCCTTATTTGTGTTATGGATTGTGCGCATCTGTGAAGGTGAATAAACCCTCTTTGAACAACTCATCCATTTGTGAGACACCGCCATTCCCTGTGTTGTTGCTCATTCAGTATATACTCTGGTGTGTATTCCCTTTCCCTTGCCAAAGTGTCACAAAGTTAAGTCAGTCAAGTCATCCCTTAGCCTAGCCAATTATTTCAGCCTTCACCCTTCACTAGCAAATTGATCACAGCTATGAAGTGAGTATGATCCTGAAAGTCTAGTCTGAGTAATAATAATAATTAACGACACTATATATTTGGATTTACATCGCCAGTTATGATTACTCTGTGTTATAATTGTTATTTGAATAAGTTGTAGAGCATGTATTAACCTTGATACTTTGCAGCGCCCTTGGATGATGGTCTGAGTTATATTTGGTCTTGGTTAGACCTAGTTTGACCATGGAGGACCATGGGACATGAGATGTTGGACCTTATGATGATATGGATAGATGATATATGGTCTATGTATACATACATGATGATTCTATGCAGCAGCTACAGGGTTATGATGATGATTCTTGGGTTACAGCAGTGTTTGGTCTTTTACAGATCATTATTATTGGCCTTGTTCCGGTATATTGGATATTTATTTTGATCATGCAGAGACTCATATGGTGTATGAGTACACATCTCAGATGGATTTGGACCTTCTGAGTCCAATGGGACAGTTTGTTTTCAGTTCCAGGCACTTACAGTGATGATTGAGCCTCAGTAGGCTGTCCCAGTGCAGTTTTGGTCTGTTGGAGGCCCTGTCAGAGCAGATGAGATTTTTATCCGGTTGACCTAGGGCGCTGATGATGGAGGGGGTGGTCCAGCCACTTGTTTTTACCATTATACCCCCCTCTCGGACACACTGGTGCCCTCACCTTGACAGCGCAGGCACTCCAGGAGGCTGTTTGGGGCAGTTTCACGCTTCCCGAGGCATTTCAGGATTGGTAGAAATGGCTATTGAGGAAATCGATTTGGGCTACTGAGGCAATGTTATGGCATGGGATGATCAGTGATGATAGATCGGGGTCTTTCACACCTTCTCCAGCAGTTTCAGCTTCATCGGGGCCCGCATCCATCACTTATGGCACTTTCTGTGGATTTCTGAGGTCTTTTGAGGACCACGACTTGACTATGGAGGCACGATTTGGTACATTCACGATTATTTATTGGTTATTGTGCTATGGGGATTGACCAAGGAGGGATAAAATTACCCCTTGGACCCACCATAAGCCTCCTATGATATTATGTCATCATGATTTGGTGGGATTCCCCTCTTCTAGGGCGATTTTGTCCACTTACATTATATTTTATTTGTGATCCATGTATTTTATTGTTGAGCTCATCTCAACCATTGATTAGACATTTGTATCTTTTAATCTTAGCCACTCATTCAAAAAGTGGTTAGGGTTTTGGTGCCTCTCCTTCCTATTTAAAGGAGAGAGCCTCTCATTGTAAAGGGTCTTTGGCTCTTGGATTATTGGTATAGAAAAATATTCTTGTGGTCTCCTTTGCATCTGGTGTTCTTAGATGGTGATTGGAAAGTCTTGTTATCAACTGATTTGTACAATAGTTGAAACCTTATTGAGCCGCCAGTGTTGGAACACATCAGTGTTCACTTCCAGAGTATCTGGGTTTCATTATATTTGGGTCTAGCCAGTTTTGGCTAGCCAGTTTTGTTTTTGAGTCGACATGACCATGGCCCCATGGGGGTTTGTATCAAAGTGTGCTAGTAGGGTCTGAGTGGCTCGGTTTCCCATGACTGGATTAAACAACTAAGGTATTCCAGGGAGTTTTTTCACCGTGAGATTATACTTTGCTTCAGGCGAAATATAATCTCTTGGTTTTTCTCCCGCTTCCTCCAAAGCTGGAATGCCCGATTTTGGAAATTTGGCCATGGGGGGTTATTAGGGTCCAACTATAATGTATAAACCTACTAGACACTATTAGAATAGGTTTTGGTCATGTCCTAGGTCTCTAGGACCCCCAGAAAAAATTTCGAAATTTTTTTACCGGACGCGTCGAAATTGGGGTTTTTAATTTTTTAATTATTTTTAAATTTTAATTAAATTTCTCTATAGTTTAAATAGAGAAATTTGAGTCTGTAATATGTCAGTCATCCGGGGTCCGAATTCAGTGTTTGATGGCTCGTTTCATAAGCCAAAAATCACACATGACCCGTGGAGCAGCTAAACCCAACTTTCGGATGTCAATTCCGCCCCGTAATTAATATTTTCTCTGAAAAGTCATTTACAGAGAAATTATTAATTAAAATAATAAAATTGATTATTTTGGAGATAATCCAAATCTCTCCAAAATTAATCAATTTGATTAAAATAAAGGGCTAAATGACATGGCAATGAGCATTTAGGAAGATTCCAATCAACTCCAAGCCCATCCAGTCACCCATCTAGTCACCAGCAAAGAATCTCCTCAAGCTAATTCGCCCTCTTCCATGCAAAAATCGATTTTATGATGTGGCATTGATTGAATGGGTTGTTGGATGGCATTAAAAGCCAATGGTGGGCGCCTCCTCTAAACTAGCAATCATTCCAAGCTTGGCTCCTTGATGATTCGAGCTCATACCTACCATCTACCACGTGTTCATGCATCAACTAGCTCGCAATCCTTACCTAGCTCACGTCAATCTCATTTAGATCCACGCCTTGCCTTGTTGTAACTCGTTTTGTGGTTGGTTGATGTATGGATTAGCTTGGCTTTTGATTGAAGTTAAGTTAGTGCCCACCTCTACCATGTGTCATCCACTAAACTAGCTTCAACCTACCACATCCAAGCTCGCCCTCCCACATGGCTCACGCTTTGCTCACCCTAGCTCACGTCAATCTCCATGCTAGCTCGTTTTTCCTTGTTGTAGTTTGGCTATTGGTTAATGCCCTCACCTCACACTTACCTCAATTCGAGTTTTGCCACATAATGCCAATCTCACCAAACACCAACTCGACTTTGGCCATGTCTATTGCTCCAAGCCACCTCATGATTGGAATTCGACTTCATTGCTCACCACCAATTCGATTTAGGGTTTTAGTGTTTAGTTTTAGTATAAAGAGAGGCCCATTTGGGTTATTATCTCATGGAGACTTTGATGCAAGATTACTCTGCAAAAATTTGTAACATGCTTTTGGCTTAATATTTTCAATAAAGATTTCGACTTTGGAGGTCCATGAGCTTTCAATCTTTGGTGTGAATTCATCTCTTGTTGAGGTGACATCTTCTCTAAACCCATCTCTTGATTATGCATGGTATTTGATCAATGGCTAGCTTGTGAGGACTATTTTTAGTACAATAGAGTAACCATTTATAATTTAAGTTGGTTATTTATGCATAGTTTATCAAGATCTAAATGGACATGAGTAGTTGGTTATACAAATTGTTGATTTAATCTTGATTTTTCTAGCATTCTAGCATTGTTGATCTCACTTGTTGGTTGAGTGTTTGGGTTTGTGATTAGGTGTTGCTTAAAGTGAAGAGGGGTAAGAGCTCGGTTGCATCAAACCCTTGTTCATCTTCAAGTTTTGGCCTAACACTTTGTGGTTGCAGGATCTACAATAATCTCAAGATCTTTTCATCTTAAGAAGGCTAGGAAGAGCTCTTCTCAGGTTTCTCATCAACCAAAAATTCTATTTTTAAAAACCTTGTCACTAAAGGCTCTCTCTTCAAGCCTTGTCTTTTGCTCCTTGATCTCTTTTTCCCATTGATTTGCTAAGCCTATTTCTCCTTGCCCTAGTTTCATTCTACCTCCTTTAGCCCCACTCTTTTGCTGTCGTCCCCTCTTCTCGTTTGTCTCCTCCCCCTTTCGTTTTGGTCTTCTTTTGCCTTCTCGTCCATCCTAGAAGGGTCATCCTTCTCCTCTCGTCTTAGCCTTTTAGTGCCTCCTCCCCTTCCTTTTAGTCTCTACCCTTCACCCCATTTGTCCTAGCCATCTTTCTTCTAGTTCTTGTCCTCGTCCACTCCCATTCAAGCCTTAAGTCACATCAAAACAACAAAACAAAGGAGTTAGTAGTAGTTAGTGTTAGATCTCATACTTGGTTATTTGGTAGATGTTTTTTGCATAGTTAGATCTCATTAAAAATAAGTCTCATGCATTGAAAAGATAGTTTTAAAATCATATTAGATCTCATTCTTGCACTTGTTAAGTTTGCATTTAGTTTCCCTTTTAAGATAGAAAAATTTTCATAAAAATTTTCCTTAAAATTTTTAAGTCTTAGATCTCTTTTCTAGCATTTTTAGAGCAACTTTTGTTCGCTGGTCCATTTTCCCATACAAACTTTTTCGAACAAAATTTTCATGACTTTTATGTTTTAGGCTTTATTTTTCAAGTTTGGACTTGGTAGATTCAAATTCCATTTTGATTTCTGACGTTTAATGGGTGCATGTTGAGTATCTTTTTCAAGCTTGTGTAGGTGCTTTGAAAGAAAGAGATTTGAAAAGCTTTGAAGAAGTAAGATCCAAGCAAAGGATCAAAGAGAAGAAACCACGAAAATGAGCAAAATTTGACATAATTATCCTTTGTAAAAGCAAGCAAAAAATTGCTTCTTTCTTAGATTTTTCCAAGTATCATCTTTCTCAAAGACCTTGCAAGGTTTTAAACCCAAGGCATCTGTAACAGTTTAATAAAAAGTTTTCAAGTGGAGGGGTCCTCCACCTTTGGTTCTTCTTCCCCATTTGGGGAAGAGTGTTGGGTCTTGTGGTGTGGTTTAACTTAGTTTATGTTTCCATGCTCTTAGATTAGTTTCTATTTCGCTAAGTAACTTGTTTATTTATCTCCCATATTTTACTTACCCCCATGCTTTCCCGAGTAGGGTCTTGAACCTGAAAGAGATTCTTGGGTAGTTTAGTTAAATTTTTATCATTATCTTGTTTCTCTTCCAATCCTTGACTAGAGAATAGCTAACTTTGGGATCGTATCCCAAAGGCCACATAGTTTTGTGGTAGCTTCTCGCTCCCCCATCAACTTCTTGTGGACATCCAGCTAGCTGGAAGGTTTCCAGGATTGGTGGTTTCTAGTGGTTGATCTTGTTCGGAGATCAATCCCACCTAGTAGATTAAAGTTTGTGTGGTAGAACACTAGATTTATTTATCTCGCAAGTATTTCTTGTTAAGCATTAATTTATATCTTTCAAGTTTATCAAGTGGATTCATCTTTTAAAGTTATTTTACTGCTTTCACAACACAAATACTTTTGCTTCCTTAAAATAAACCAAAGTCTCTTGAACTTGGCCAAATCCAAGTCAAGAGCACCCTCTATCGGAGGGCATATTAGTCTTGCATTTCCCTGCATTAGGCATTGTTAATTTAGCAAGTCTCTTGAACTGTGGTCATAAGACCGAGTCAAGAGCGCTCTCTGTCGGAGAGTTGAACAAGGTTCTTTTAATAATAAAATTTTCCACTCACACACCCCTAATTAATTTATCTTGGTTTGTCCTACACCTGTATGCTCTGCCAACCGGAAACGGTTGGGCTAGTACTCAGAAAGGTGTAAGACTTGGTAATTACGATCGATAAACTTAATTAAAATTTTTACCCAAAACCTCAACCAAGGCAAAATACTGTTCTTCCCACGAGAGGTGACGCCGAATTCCCACTGTCAGACTCAGGGGCGGTTCAAACATTGGACACCAATCCTTATTGAATCTGGGTGCTTCCGACAGGTCACTTAGGGTTGCCAGTATCTTTCTTGGGTAGGGTTCTACCATCTTTTGATACCTTTGGTCTTAGCCCTAATAATCAAGACAACTAAAACTTTGAAATTTACCAAGATAATTTGCACAACGATCTCACGAACAATTACTATCAAGACTACTTTTCAGCATCCCCCAGCACTACATTTGTTATTTTGACTCCATTACCCATTGGATAAGGCACTGGTCCTTTTGTCATTTAATTTTTATCTGTGGATGCTTCTTAATTATCTCAAGTCTTTATATACTGTTTCGCAACGTGGATTGCATCTTATCTTGTGTTTTATTTCTCAAGCTTTATATTGTCTCTCATTCCACAAAAAACTCCTAAACAACACCCATCCGCATCACTACATAAGAAAACACTATAACAACAAGAGCCTTAGTGAAACTCTCTTTTAGGGACTACCCCCCTTGGCTTCGTTAGGAGTTTGCCTAAACGGAGGAGCTAGGATTCGGGTGACAGTACCTGGCTCATTGCTTGCCCCCAAGGCCACACCTCTCTCACTTATAGTGAAGAGACTGCTTTCGATAGATTTCCGCTGCTGGTGTGCATATTGGCGGACAACAAGTCTATTGCAACCTAGCATTTGGAAATTGTGGTAAGATCTATCTTTTTTTGGAAATCATTGTTTGTTTACAGGAGGGCGACTTCAACAAGGGCGATTTTGCAAGGCTTCTTCAAATTGACTTTCTTGGCATTCGCTTGTATCAGGGGGTTATCATTAGCTTCATTGTGATCTATGCTATCTTTCTGTTACTTCTCTTGTGGCATTAGTCTTATCTCTTGATGCATCAAATCTGATATTGTTGACGTTTGTTGTGCAGGAGAGAGGGCGCATTGGCTTCTTGGATCAAATCGACTTGCATAGAAACTACCTCAAAGCTTCTCAAATTGATCGGGTTTGCATAGATCATCATCATCAAGGCATCTACAAGGTTACCCAAGTAAGATCCACAGGTTTGTTTCTCTTTCCTTTATCCAATCCATTGACATAGCTCATAAATTGTTAAAACCCTAAATATCTTAAAACCCCCATTTTACATTTTCTCAGATCTACTTAGATCTAGTGGGTTGTTGGGCATAATATTGAAAACCCACCTCTATAGCATCCACGGCATCCCGGATCTATAGTTTGGTGAGGATTGGCTTCCGTTTGACCCCTTCCCAAGCCAACTTAGCCTCTCCCAAGCAAAGCGCATTTCCTAGTTTGAGCAAGTTGACCTAGATCTAGTACATGGGTGTTTGAGATCCCGCTTGATCCATAATCTACACATCAAATAACATACACCCAGATTGTTACTTTCCTGAAATTCACCTTGTGGGCCCTATTCCACATTTTAAGGGATTTAATCCCCATTTTGGACCACTTGGAACACTTAAACTCAGATCTAGTAAGATCTAACCATCGGATTACCACGAAATTATAGATCCACACTCCTACTTGACTAACCTACCCGGATCTAAAGTTTGGATGCCATCGGACTTGTCTTGACCCACCTAACCCACCTTTTCAGCCTCCTTGGGTAAAGTCGCACCACCTTGGAGAAGTGAGTTCACTCACTTCTAGGAACTGGGTACTTGAGATTTTTGGAGATTTGGAACCGGAATAATTCAAAACCTAGGTCTAGTGTGTCACTTTGTCAGATCTTGCCTTGGGGATAGCATTCCTTGTTTTAAGGGATTGTGGTCCACTTGGGTTAAACCTAGATCTAGACCTACTTATCCATCAAGACCTTAATTTCCCACTTGTCTCAAGTATTAGGAGTCCTCAACCACAAGTCAACCCTACTTTGACTCCATTATCCCAATTCCCAAGGCACTGGTTACTCTCCAAGTCAATTCGACTTTCCTAGATTGTTGGATTAACTTGTGGTTTGACCTTAGTGTGGTGAACCAAACCCTTGATGCCATCATGTATCATGGTCAAACTTGTCACTTGTACTAGTTAGTCCCAATCAACCCCTAAACTACCCTGCATTGGACACGGTTCCCAAGGCAGTGGGTCTTCCAACATTGAACTAGTACACCAATCCTAGATCTCATTTCAAACATTATAAGTCACTCTCACATCAACTATGAACCAAAGCTATACCCATTAAACCCCTCATTTGGCTTGTGACTTCATCCTTAGGTCTAGGATAAACCATACACCTAACTTCACTTAGAAATACCCTGATTTGGTGTCTTGGTTTTGATCTCTCCTGTCGGGAGTAGATCGGGTCTCCCCCTTTGTTGTCTGGGCTAGATAACATAAAGTGAAGGTTGCCTCGACTGGCGTGACAACCATATACTGGAGGTCGAGGTGATCGTGGTTGCACCTTTTGAGTTACCCTTCCCTATTGCCATCCATGACTGGATACATCCATAGGGGTAACTACAGTTTAGGTGATAACAGAACCATTCCAGCACCTTTGCATCTAACCTGCACAACCGAGGCCTCAACAGGCCTCTTGCCTCTATTTCACCCTCTTTTGTTGTTGAAATGAACCTCTGATCCCTCATTGGAAATGAGAAAAAATATCTCTAATAGGCCTTGTGAGGAGAATTAGAATCCTTAAATTAGGTCATAATCTTTTTCCTTCCGACCAATGTGAGAGACTCCTTCTTCCTTCTTCCTCACCCTCTTTCAAAATGAAAGGGAATCTTTTGTTGTAGACTGCAAGGGTAGAGAGTGGGCTTGAGTTATTAGTTTTAACGTTGGTTCTACCACCAACTAGCATGATTCTCAAGCACCTTACAACAGATTTTGCCAGAAAATCCCTTGGCCTCAAATCCCCACAGGGTCCTCCCAAGTAACCTAGAGTTTGATCCAAACTTCCTCAAACCCCTAGGGTTTGAATTTTCCTTTGATATGGACCTGCAAATAACACCATAACCAGATCTGCAACAAGCCCTAAGGGGTGATGTCTCCTAACCTTAGGATGATGTCACCTCCTCTAGGGCACTTTAGGGCTAAAATTTGACCTTTTTGCAATTTTTTCGAACTTTTTTGGATTGTTTCAATATTTTATCTAAGTCTAAAATTTATTGCTGCAATTGATTATATCAGAAAATCAGAATTAAAACAACTAGGGCACACAAATAAAATATTTTTGGATTTTTGCAAAATATCAAAATTTAAGGGTTTTTCATAACATTTGATTTTTTGTAGTTTTTTGCAATATATAGTACATAAATTTGATAAAAAGAGATTCCAAGTGAAGATGAGGGAATAAGACTTAAGTCTCTTCCCTTCAAGATGTGTGGATGTAGGCTTTGATGCCAAATGATAAGAACAAGAAGTAGAAGCAAATTTGGATTCTTGAGAGTAATCACTCTCTTTTTCAGCATCCCAAAATTCTCTATTAAGTGTAAATTTATAGAGTATCTTGGTCAAAATTAGCCTAGTGTTTAGCTAAAATTACATATGCATGGATATTCAATAAACATAGACTTATGTTTGAAATACTTATAAAATAGAGGATGGCTAAACATAGCCAATGTCTAAATATAGTCACTTAAAATTACTTTAAAAATAGACTAAGGTTCTGAGAAGTGACTTTGTCTCATCATGTATGCGTGTGTGTGAGAAAGGTTTTAATGCAAGGAGAGCTATATTTATGTCCAAGCCTGTTTGGAGCCTTTCCGTAGGTATTTTGGTGACTTTCACCCAAACTGAAACATTCCACCATACGAAATCAAATTAGTGAAATAAAACCTAAGATCTAGTAAATTTATATCAATTTGGAAAAGCAATTTAGGTGGTGCATATAACCTGAGTGCTTGTGAAAATTTGGATTTGTCTCATCATGCAGGTGTGTGTGTGTGTGTGTGTTTTCATGCAAGGAGAGCTATAGTTATGTCCAGGCCTGTGTGGAGCCTTGCTGTAGGTATTTTGGTGACTTTCACCCACACTGAAACATTTCACCATATGAAATCAAATTAGTGGAACAAATCTAAGTTGTAATATAACGGTTTATATTAACTTGAAAAACCAATTCAGGTGATGCAGATAACCTGAGTGCTAATTTCAGAATTTCTCCTTAATCATTTCTAGAGTAAAGAAAAGAACAGTAAATTTAATGTTTTTGTATGTTTCATGGGTAATTTTTGTGGTCTTTGTTGCACTGAAAAAATGTCTTAGCAGACGAATTTAGCAACTCAAGGATGTCTCAAGTTTCAACATGCTTTCTTTGGAAACTTGAATCTATTTTATTTGTTCTTTGTTTTCTGAAAATGTCATTCTAATGCAAGTAATATCTGCTAAGCAGACCAGCAAGCTGTTTGGTTTATGCTTGCTGTCTGACATCCAGGTTCTTTAGTTGTTTATCTTATTGGCAGATTGATGATATTCTTCTTTGCTTATTTCTGTACAAAACACGACTCTTGAAGTTGTGCCTCCAAATTTTGTCTTCTGTGTATTTTCAATGTATTGATCATATAAATCACACGTGGTGATTAATCTTTTGCATTATTTGTAGCTATCCGGTTCCTGTCAGGATTTTCACGAACAATTTACTCTGACACATTAGTCAATCGAGTTGGCCTGACAGCTATCTGGCCAGGTATTTTTCTTATCCTTTACCGTGCCTGCCTGCCAACCCTAAATTATTTAGTGGCTTCTATTTCTATTGGCTACAGTCTCTGGTAACATCCCATGAATGGTCCCTCTGACTCCTATTTAGGAAAATATGATATTATCCTTCTCTGGAGATGGATAATATAAAGCCAGTTTGTGTAGTTACTAAATATTGATTCACTGTATTAACTTTGCCAATTATTTGTTTCTATTTACAATATTTTCAGTGGAAAATGTGTCAAGGACTCGAGACTATGTCTAGTTAGTCCATTTCTTCAGTGTGCTGGGTAGTCTGGTTGATGATTAACATGTTTTTATGTATGTTTGGAACAAGATTTTGCACAACAAATTCACATTTCCTTGATTTCTGTTATATTGGGAGATAATCATACTCCAAGTTTTCTCTTGGCTTAAGGTATTGTTATCACACCCATAGTAGTTGGGCTACCATGATTGCAGAGCAGTTATCTGCATATTTTTAAGCTTTTCCTTTGCACAGTTTCAGTGAGATCAGCTATGATGAGCAGTGTTATTTGTGATCACTCACACATCAGAGCAGCCCTATATTAGACATGCAGTAGACCTTATGCCAAGGCTGAGCCTCTTGACCTCAGGTTTGATGACCGAGATGCCCTTTTATTCCAAACAGATGCAGTACAGTGTTTGGAGCTTTAGCAGCAGTGTTTTCAGTGGTTACAGTTAGTCCAGATAGCAGATACAGGTATATGACCCGACGGGTATATGATGTGCATTGGTTTTATTATCTTGCTGTTTTGGTCATTTTGATAGCTTGACTTAGCACCTAGTGATAAAGATCTGGCAGTATATCTATATAAAATGAAATTGGTTATTATTGATTATCTAAATGATTGTATTACTGACAATTAGAAGCTCTTGTTTTATACTCGTTGGTTTTACCCTCTTAGGAGTGTTGGCATGATCATTCCTGACTTTTTGGCTTGCTAGCTTAGGCATCACCTTCACTTTCTCTATCCATCCGTTGTCTATCCCACTTTTGGCTTTTACCCTGACTTACACCTCAGCCTATGATATGGAGGACTTCCCCATTTTTGCCTCTATGTTGGATAGCATCCCTGTTAATTTGTGTCTCGGCTCTGAGTTGGCAACAAAAATTACCTTTGGTGAGTTGGATTTGATACCTTGATCACTCTAGTCGGTTGCCTTGATGTTTTGTCTTGATTGTGGAAAATCCCCTAGTTGCCTGAGTTGTGTTGGCTAAAACCTGAAGCAAATTATACTACCATCATTTATGGAAACTGAAATGAATAAACACCCTGGATGAAAGCTTGAGTAGTTGTGTTGCTAAACACATGCAAGATTCCTGTTATCACACAACTTGTAGTTGCCCCTAGAGGTATCCCATCCGGGACGGTAGAGGAGTTAGGCAACTAAAGAGGTGACCTAAGAGATGCCACGGTTCCCAATGCAATGCGGGAGTCACGTCAACCGAGGCACTCTTCGCTTTAGGTCAAGGTATAACTAGACCAAGGGGGAGACCCTATACCCCAATCACAGTTGATTGGACCTAAGCAAGGTTTCTAAGGTTAGGTAAGTAATGAGTTACGGAAACCAATGCAAGGCCAAGTGGACCTAATGTTTAAGGTATGGTTGAAGGTGGTATCATGGATAGTTAGTGTTTCAATCTATGTATGGTTTAGGCCACTTGATGGGGTATGATTATTAAGTACAGTACCAAGTGTTTACACAAGTGGGTCTTGTTGCCTTGGAAAGTGTGAAATGGTTCTAGGTGGGCCCACAAGGTGAAGTTAGGTGTGAGGATGGTACCATAGGTTAGATCTAGGTTAGATCTACAAGTTAGAGTTGGTTCTAGGATTACCCATGTGCTAGATCTAGGGTTTGACACTAATCCCAAGAAGTGCGCCTTGCTTGGAGAAGGACTAGTGCCTTGTTGGATGGGCTAATGGGGTCAAGAAGGATGTCAAAGTGTAGATCGGGACACCTAGAAGCCAAGTCAAGTGGTTTGGATGAGATCCAATGGTTGGATCTTGCTAGATCTAGGTTTTTAGGTGATGACCAAAGGTGGACCACAATTCCTTAAAACAAGGAATGCAATCCCCAAGATAGATCGGGACAAAAGGACAATCTAGACCTAGGTTTCAAGGCATGGGCAATCCAAATCCACAAAAATCTCCAACACCCACTTCCTAGAAGTGGTCCAACTCAAAATTCCCAAGGGGTGCGACTTTCTCAAGGAGAGGCAAAAAGTGGGTTTGGTGGACCAAACCAAGTCCAATGGCCACCAAAATGTAGATCCGGGATGCTAGTGCCCCGATCTATGCATGTTCAAAGTTTCAAATGAATCCAATGGGTAGATCTTAGTAGATCTAAGTTTTAAGTTACCAAGGAAGTCAAAAGGGGGTTTCAACCCCTCAAAACATGGAGAGATGTCCACAAGGTAGTTTTCACCAAAGTAAGGACATGGGTTTAGGTTATCAAGTGTCTAGATGCCAAATCATGTGAGATCTCACCTACCCATGTGCTAGATCTAGCCCAACAAGCCTCTCTCAAGGAAGTGCGCTTTAGGTCAAGGAGAGCTTTTTATCTTAGAAAATGGATCAATTCTTAGCCAATCACCACCAAACTATAGATCCAACTAGGGGTGGATGCTATAGAGGTGGGTTTTCAATATCTTTTCAAAATGAGGGCTAAATCTAAGTAGATCTAAGAAATACCAAAAATTGGGGTTTTGATTTAATTAGGGTTTTATGACCAATGGAGATAGAATGGATGAAAGAGGCACATACCTTGTAGATCTTACCTCAATTTGCTTATGGCCACCTTGCAAGTTGATAGCATTCTCCTATGTTTATATTCAAGAGTGAGATCCAAGTGCTCCAACCAAATCTCCCTTCTCCAAGATAGCCAAATCGTCCTCCTCCTACAAGACAAGATCAAAGAAACAAGTCAAGCAAGATGATTATGAAAATGGTAGAAAGATGTAATAGAAAGCATCAACTATGTCACGAAGATACAATAATGATACTCCCTGTCACAAGATCAACCCAAGAGAGAATATGTGGATCCCTCCAACAATAACCCTCAAAAAGTCGCCCTCCTCTCTCCAATTCGACTTTCCTGTCAAAAGGTTAGCAAAAACACCAAAATCCACAATGATACATAGAAGAGATACTTTATATTCAATAGGCAAGAGAATCCACAAGCAAGAGAGATGTGCTCCACAAAAAATCTTCTATTCCAATATTCCAGAGCTCCAAAGGTGAGCTTTACAATGGGGGGTCTCCTCCTTATATAGGATAATAAAGACCAAAACCCTATACCACTCTACAATACTACATCAAATGAGTGGTTGAGATTATAAGATCTCATCATACAATCAATGGCTAAGATGACCCATAACAATATATCACATGGATCACTCAAAATAACAAAAGCGCCCTCACTAAATGGTACAATGGAGGGTGACGTCATCCCACTAGAGGGGTAAAAAGTACAATAATCCACCTCATGATGACTAGGACATGATAAAATAAACACATGGTGGGGCTAGGAGGCATCAATCCTTACTAGCTCATCCCCAAGGCACAATAAAATAATAAAATATGTCCAATATAATAAAAATGATCAAAACTGTCCTCAGAATCCATGACAGTCAAGCAGTAAATGTCCTCCTGTGATCAATCCGGTCATACCCACATGGTGAAAACTGACTGGAAGATAGTGATGCCATCCTGGAAGACCTCTGTGAAAACCAAATGCCAAAACCTTGCCTCAATTGCCCAAATCGATTTCCTCAGTGACCACTTTATCCCATTTTTTAACTGCCTCGGGAACTGTGAAAGTGCCAAAACTGCCTCCTAGGGTGCTAGCGCTGTCCATCTGAGCCCACCAGTCTCTCCGGGAGGGGGGATAAATGGTAATAACAAGTGGCTGGACCACCCCCTCCATCATCAGCGCCCTAGGTGAACTGGCCTCTCGGGGCCCCTGCTGCTCAGGCTGGGAAATCAGCCCCAAATCTGGTCAACAAGTGTAAAACTGCATCAATCACTGTCAGAAGTGCCCGGAACTGAAAGATAAGTGTCTCAATGGATCCAGAAGACCCAAATCCACTAGGAATGAGTACTCATACACCCTGGGTTGCCCTAATGGGCCAGCTGTAGGGTCCACCATATATGGACAATGTATAATCTGCTGATCTGAAATAATAATAAATCTGCTGAACTGGATCAAACATCATCTGCATCATATGTCCATCATATGATATCATCATCAAACATGTGGAACCATAAATCATCATCAATAATCATCCATACATGGCCCACATCATCACGGATCCCAAGAATATATAATCAAGGATAAATCACATCAGTAGACTAAGACAATGTTTCTCTAATCATTCCCACAGCTAAGCTCAAAGTATAAATTCCATTCAGTGGCATTAATCGAGTTAACATATTCCGTTGTTATAATAAATTACTTGCACAATAGTTCAAATGACAAACTCACCCATTGGACATGGTCAGACTGCTAGTGAAGGATGAAGGCTAGGAGCAAGGTTGGGCCAAGGGTTTGACTTGTCTAACTTAACTCAAAAATACTTTGGACTGGGAGAAGGGGGAAGCTACAAACTCTGTGTTGGACAAAAATAACACGGGGAATGGCTGTGCCTCACAAATGGATAAGTTGTTTAGAGAGTGTTTATTCAACTTAGGCATCATGTCTACATCAAGTTGATCCAGGTTCATTAGGATCATTCAATTTTATTCCATGGCCTTTTTGGCCTACATAACCCTTCGGATTTCAGATGTACTGAGAAGCACAACTAGTTGCAGCTTGCATCCAGGGCATGTTTTTCACATATTTATAAGGTCAGCAATTGTTTAGATATAACTTTTAAGAACCATTGCTTTTTGGACCTTTCTTATACTCTTCGAGGAGTATTTTTAGCTTTTCATTGCTCTTGCCCTTTTTTTTGTTTCCATGGGCGAATTTTTAGTTTCCATAGGTAGAACATGAGCTTTCGGTTTTAGCCAACAACATCTCAAGTGACTAGGGGGAGTTCGAGCCAATGCCAAACATCGGGACAACCGACCAGAATGATTTAGGCCTACAATCCAACTCACCAAAGGCAAGTTCTGTCACCAACTCAGAGCCGAGACACTGAATAACAGGGATGCGGTCCAAACACAGAGGTAGAAAAAATGGGGAAGTCCTCGGTATCAGAAAGTCAAATGAGACAAGTCAGGGTTTGAAGTCAAACAGGAAGGTCATGTATGGATGGAGACAAGTGAATATGGAGCCTACACTAGCAGACAACCAGTGTCGGGAAAGACCATGTCTATGTAAGGTGAAATACCAGTAAGTTTTGTTAAATGACCTAAAAGTGCAAGCAATTGTCCATTTTATGATTTACAGTTCATTTTAAATAGTTTGCCACATCAGGAATAATATACCAAGCACATGCCATGATCATGACTAAATCAACAAGATAATAATCCACAGTCAGTGAGAACATATCCATAGATCATACAACATCATCATAATAATCATCATCATGCATAATCTGAAACACTGTTGAAATACATCTCTAGGCACTGAACTGAAACTGTAATGGGATAAGTGGTCACATCAGTCATCAAATCTGAACTCTCAAGGCTCAGCCTTGACACAAGGTCATAAAATCTGAATAATGTACTGCTCTGATCATGAGTGATCCAAAATATATAGCCATGCTCTGGAATAAAGGAAGCTCTGGAATGTGCAGATATCTGCTGTACAAGAATAGTAGCCCTGCTACTATGGTGTGATAACATCTGGCTCCAGCTGGGACAAGTGCTCTAAGGGAGAGAGCGCTTGAGAACCTCAGAATCTCTGGTCTTGAACTGCTCTGCATCAATCTTCAATCCAACACTGCACCGTCCTTCCTTTCAGCTTTTATCTTGCACCTGTTCCTACTCTCACAAACACTAGAATACCATCATGGAGCATGTATGGGACAAATATAAAATAAAACTGAAAACTAATCTAAAGCATAAACTGAAAATGCGTCAAAATATAAATTTAAACTAACATGGCATATATTATTATCATTTTTATTTACTGTGCAGGAGGAAAAGAAAAACTTCTTAAATCAGGCAATCTCAACTTGCACAGGCAGCCAACAATAGAAATGCTAACTATAACTTTTTTTTTTTTTTAAATGTATGCAGGAGAAGAGACAAGCTTAGGAAGGAGCAAGACTCAACTCATGCAGAAAAAGAAAAAAAAAGGACAATACTCGGCACACAGAAAAAAAATAAAAATCACACAAATCCTACTGCTCAAGTGAGCTTATTCAAAACCTACCTACCCTACTCTAACAATTTAGCACAAATGTTAGGTAAAATCATAAATCCAATGCAACCATTCATCAAATAGGTTAATGATTCTTCTTTGATTTTTTATAATAGAACAAATCAAGATTGGGCTAAAGATTAATGAATTTGAGGGCATAATCTTCCTAACTTGTTCAAAAATTGAAGAATGGCTTGAATGATACAATATGAAATTATGCCAAGGAGAAGACTGTCTGATGCAAACATCCTTCATCAAAGAACTGATAGGATCATAAAATTTCTGCAAGTTGGACTCAGAGATGGATGGAGGGAAGTCATAAGGCATGTGATTCGGTTCACTTTCACACAAATTAACTTCTTCATTTGCTTCTCTCACATAATCAATTTGATTCTCCTTGGGACTAATGATCAAATAAAAACCAAGTGGGGACAAATCAAGGCTTGAAAGACGGAAAATCAAAACTAGACCCACTTGATGCTCAAAAATGGAGAAAAGATGGAATTGATCTTTAAACACCTTTTCTAGCCACCAAGAATGATTAATAACTTGACAACAAGCATTATGGTTCAAAAGTGACTGAAAAGGGAAATGAAGTGCTTTTTCTCCAAACATGTAATCATGCTTATACTTTCTGTTGAAAATTTCAAAAGCAAAAGATTGACTAGGGCACCAACCCAAAGATGATTGAAAGAGTTGGGAAGGGAGGGTGGATTGCAAATATGAAAAGTCTCCTAGATGGATAGAAAGATTTGGCCTTGAAATTTGACAAAATGGAAGACCTTTCATAATAGCACTAGGAATGACTTCAAACCTTTGATTAAATCTGATTTGAGGACAAGATTCTAACTCTAAGAAAAAGCTATCTTGACTAAGGATAGAAAAATTTAAAAACTCATTATAAGAAGTGGAACAAAGATTAGAGCATCTAGTGTGATCTACTGGCTCATCCTCTCCTTCTATTGATTCATCATTAAAATCACAAGAGGATACTTGATCATTTTCATCAAATTGATTAGGGATAAAATTAAGAAATTTATTTCGAACATCCTGATTATTTGCACAATGATCATGTGAAAGCACTACTAAAGGGTCTTGGTCAATGTTTCCACTTTCTTCTTCTTCAAAAAGGTGAGGAGAAATTAAAGGATTGTTAATGATAGAATGATTAAGGAGTTCTCTTTCTGAAGGATCCACAAAATCAGAAATTTCTTCAAGGTCAAAAGGGGGGCTACTCAAGGACTGACTTGAAGTGTCATTATTATTATCATGGTCCTTATCAAATTGATCCTCAACAACACAATTATTGCTTGATGTCTCTGTTAAGGAGTCTTCAATATTACTACCCCATTTATTCTTTAATAACCCAACAAACATATCGTATCCAGTGATGGATCCTGGGGCTAAATTATCAAACCATAATCCGGCATTTCCACCTAATGTCTCACCTAGGGCCCGCATATAAACATCTTCATCATTAGCACCCCTAACTTCCATATAATCCCAAAATCTTTGTAAATGATTTTCAATTGACTCAAAATAATTTCCATAGAAACGAGGCAACCATTCAGAGTAATTATTTGGCATAAGATGAGGTGCCCCATGAATTTCAGAAAAGTCAAAAGGAGATGGCTTAGCTGGATTTCTAATAACTCTGGCCATTCTACTAGGGATTAGTTTTGGATGTCTAACTGGAATGCTAGAGTCATTTGACCGAATGCTTTGGTTGCAAGGCCTTGGTTGAAATTGACTTTTGTTTGAATTAATTGGGTTAATATTTTTACTTGAAGAAAGAAAAGAATGATGAGAGTCATAAGAATTATGTACATAATCACTCTCATATTGATATGTTGACAAACCTTCATTACTTTCTTCCAACTGCCCTCTATAGCGAGATAGATTCTCATATATTTCATTCATACACCTTGTCATTTGGAAGAAAATGTCTGAATTCATTTATGATTTACAAGTTACAAAATTGAAAGATGGGAATAGGGTCGATCCTCAGCGGAGTCACGATTAGGAGTCGCCAGGTAGATTTTTAAGCTCTACTACCAAGAGGTATGTCGTTTAAAGTGCAGAAAGGTAGTGAGACACAAAGGTGTGTTGAACCAAGGTAGGCCCCTACCTCCCCGGCAACGGCGCCAAAAATGTTAATGTTGGCAAAGAGAACAGGAGTAGAGGTTTGAAAAATATATGTCGAACCAGGGTAGGCCTCTACCTTCCCCGGCAACGGCGCCAAAAATGTTATCACACAACTTGTAGTTGCCCCTAGAGGTATCCCATCCGGGACGGTAGAGGAGTTAGGCAACTAAAGAGGTGACCTAAGAGATGCCACGGTTCCCAATGCAATGCGGGAGTCACGTCAACCGAGGCACTCTTCGCTTTAGGTCAAGGTATAACTAGACCAAGGGGGAGACCCTATACCCCAATCACAGTTGATTGGACCTAAGCAAGGTTTCTAAGGTTAGGTAAGTAATGAGTTACGGAAACCAATGCAAGGCCAAGTGGACCTAATGTTTAAGGTATGGTTGAAGGTGGTATCATGGATAGTTAGTGTTTCAATCTATGTATGGTTTAGGCCACTTGATGGGGTATGATTATTAAGTACAGTACCAAGTGTTTACACAAGTGGGTCTTGTTGCCTTGGAAAGTGTGAAATGGTTCTAGGTGGGCCCACAAGGTGAAGTTAGGTGTGAGGATGGTACCATAGGTTAGATCTAGGTTAGATCTACAAGTTAGAGTTGGTTCTAGGATTACCCATGTGCTAGATCTAGGGTTTGACACTAATCCCAAGAAGTGCGCCTTGCTTGGAGAAGGATTAGTGCCTTGTTGGATGGGCTAATGGGGTCAAGAAGGATGTCAAAGTGTAGATCGGGACACCTAGAAGCCAAGTCAAGTGGTTTGGATGAGATCCAATGGTTGGATCTTGCTAGATCTAGGTTTTTAGGTGATGACCAAAGGTGGACCACAATTCCTTAAAACAAGGAATGCAATCCCCAAGATAGATCGGGACAAAAGGACAATCTAGACCTAGGTTTCAAGGCATGGGCAATCCAAATCCACAAAAATCTCCAACACCCACTTCCTAGAAGTGGTCCAACTCAAAATTCCCAAGGGGTGCGACTTTCTCAAGGAGAGGCAAAAAGTGGGTTTGGTGGACCAAACCAAGTCCAATGGCCACCAAAATGTAGATCCGGGATGCTAGTGCCCCGATCTATGCATGTTCAAAGTTTCAAATGAATCCAATGGGTAGATCTTAGTAGATCTAAGTTTTAAGTTACCAAGGAAGTCAAAAGGGGGTTTCAACCCCTCAAAACATGGAGAGATGTCCACAAGGTAGTTTTCACCAAAGTAAGGACATGGGTTTAGGTTATCAAGTGTCTAGATGCCAAATCATGTGAGATCTCACCTACCCATGTGCTAGATCTAGCCCAACAAGCCTCTCTCAAGGAAGTGCGCTTTAGGTCAAGGAGAGCTTTTTATCTTAGAAAATGGATCAATTCTTAGCCAATCACCACCAAACTATAGATCCAACTAGGGGTGGATGCTATAGAGGTGGGTTTTCAATATCTTTTCAAAATGAGGGCTAAATCTAAGTAGATCTAAGAAATACCAAAAATTGGGGTTTTGATTTAATTAGGGTTTTATGACCAATGGAGATAGAATGGATGAAAGAGGCACATACCTTGTAGATCTTACCTCAATTTGCTTATGGCCACCTTGCAAGTTGATAGCATTCTCCTATGTTTATATTCAAGAGTGAGATCCAAGTGCTCCAACCAAATCTCCCTTCTCCAAGATAGCCAAATCGTCCTCCTCCTACAAGACAAGATCAAAGAAACAAGTCAAGCAAGATGATTATGAAAATGGTAGAAAGATGTAATAGAAAGCATCAACTATGTCACGAAGATACAATAATGATACTCCCTGTCACAAGATCAACCCAAGAGAGAATATGTGGATCCCTCCAACAATAACCCTCAAAAAGTCGCCCTCCTCTCTCCAATTCGACTTTCCTGTCAAAAGGTTAGCAAAAACACCAAAATCCACAATGATACATAGAAGAGATACTTTATATTCAATAGGCAAGAGAATCCACAAGCAAGAGAGATGTGCTCCACAAAAAATCTTCTATTCCAATATTCCAGAGCTCCAAAGGTGAGCTTTACAATGGGGGGTCTCCTCCTTATATAGGATAATAAAGACCAAAACCCTATACCACTCTACAATACTACATCAAATGAGTGGTTGAGATTATAAGATCTCATCATACAATCAATGGCTAAGATGACCCATAACAATATATCACATGGATCACTCAAAATAACAAAAGCGCCCTCACTAAATGGTACAATGGAGGGTGACGTCATCCCACTAGAGGGGTAAAAAGTACAATAATCCACCTCATGATGACTAGGACATGATAAAATAAACACATGGTGGGGCTAGGAGGCATCAATCCTTACTAGCTCATCCCCAAGGCACAATAAAATAATAAAATATGTCCAATATAATAAAAATGATCAAAACTGTCCTCAGAATCCATGACAGTCAAGCAGTAAATGTCCTCCTGTGATCAATCCGGTCATACCCACATGGTGAAAACTGACTGGAAGATAGTGATGCCATCCTGGAAGACCTCTGTGAAAACCAAATGCCAAAACCTTGCCTCAATTGCCCAAATCGATTTCCTCAGTGACCACTTTATCCCATTTTTTAACTGCCTCGGGAACTGTGAAAGTGCCAAAACTGCCTCCTAGGGTGCTAGCGCTGTCCATCTGAGCCCACCAGTCTCTCCGGGAGGGGGGATAAATGGTAATAACAAGTGGCTGGACCACCCCCTCCATCATCAGCGCCCTAGGTGAACTGGCCTCTCGGGGCCCCTGCTGCTCAGGCTGGGAAATCAGCCCCAAATCTGGTCAACAAGTGTAAAACTGCATCAATCACTGTCAGAAGTGCCCGGAACTGAAAGATAAGTGTCTCAATGGATCCAGAAGACCCAAATCCACTAGGAATGAGTACTCATACACCCTGGGTTGCCCTAATGGGCCAGCTGTAGGGTCCACCATATATGGACAATGTATAATCTGCTGATCTGAAATAATAATAAATCTGCTGAACTGGATCAAACATCATCTGCATCATATGTCCATCATATGATATCATCATCAAACATGTGGAACCATAAATCATCATCAATAATCATCCATACATGGCCCACATCATCACGGATCCCAAGAATATATAATCAAGGATAAATCACATCAGTAGACTAAGACAATGTTTCTCTAATCATTCCCACAGCTAAGCTCAAAGTATAAATTCCATTCAGTGGCATTAATCGAGTTAACATATTCCGTTGTTATAATAAATTACTTGCACAATAGTTCAAATGACAAACTCACCCATTGGACATGGTCAGACTGCTAGTGAAGGATGAAGGCTAGGAGCAAGGTTGGGCCAAGGGTTTGACTTGTCTAACTTAACTCAAAAATACTTTGGACTGGGAGAAGGGGGAAGCTACAAACTCTGTGTTGGACAAAAATAACACGGGGAATGGCTGTGCCTCACAAATGGATAAGTTGTTTAGAGAGTGTTTATTCAACTTAGGCATCATGTCTACATCAAGTTGATCCAGGTTCATTAGGATCATTCAATTTTATTCCATGGCCTTTTTGGCCTACATAACCCTTCGGATTTCAGATGTACTGAGAAGCACAACTAGTTGCAGCTTGCATCCAGGGCATGTTTTTCACATATTTATAAGGTCAGCAATTGTTTAGATATAACTTTTAAGAACCATTGCTTTTTGGACCTTTCTTATACTCTTCGAGGAGTATTTTTAGCTTTTCATTGCTCTTGCCCTTTTTTTTGTTTCCATGGGCGAATTTTTAGTTTCCATAGGTAGAACATGAGCTTTCAGTTTTAGCCAACAACATCTCAAGTGACTAGGGGGAGTTCGAGCCAATGCCAAACATCGGGACAACCGACCAGAATGATTTAGGCCTACAATCCAACTCACCAAAGGCAAGTTCTGTCACCAACTCAGAGCCGAGACACTGAATAACAGGGATGCGGTCCAAACACAGAGGTAGAAAAAATGGGGAAGTCCTCGGTATCAGAAAGTCAAATGAGACAAGTCAGGGTTTGAAGTCAAACAGGAAGGTCATGTATGGATGGAGACAAGTGAATATGGAGCCTACACTAGCAGACAACCAGTGTCGGGAAAGACCATGTCTATGTAAGGTGAAATACCAGTAAGTTTTGTTAAATGACCTAAAAGTGCAAGCAATTGTCCATTTTATGATTTACAGTTCATTTTAAATAGTTTGCCACATCAGGAATAATATACCAAGCACATGCCATGATCATGACTAAATCAACAAGATAATAATCCACAGTCAGTGAGAACATATCCATAGATCATACAACATCATCATAATAATCATCATCATGCATAATCTGAAACACTGTTGAAATACATCTCTAGGCACTGAACTGAAACTGTAATGGGATAAGTGGTCACATCAGTCATCAAATCTGAACTCTCAAGGCTCAGCCTTGACACAAGGTCATAAAATCTGAATAATGTACTGCTCTGATCATGAGTGATCCAAAATATATAGCCATGCTCTGGAATAAAGGAAGCTCTGGAATGTGCAGATATCTGCTGTACAAGAATAGTAGCCCTGCTACTATGGTGTGATAACAATTCCCAAAAGGGTTGTGAAATTGAATAAATTGGAAACTTCAAACACCTTGGATGAAAGCTTTAGTAGTTGTGCTTCTAAGCACAGGTGAAATCCCCAAAAGGGTTGTCAAATGAAATGATTATGGAAACTAAAAGCACCCTGGATGAAAGCTTTAGTAGTTGTGCTTCTAAGCACAAGTGAAATCCCCAAAAGGGTTGTCAAATGAAATATTGTGGAAACTAAAAGCACCCTAGATGAAAGCTTTAGTAGTTGTGCTTCTAAGCACAGGTGAAATCCCCAAAAGGGTTATATAGGCCTAATGAAAGCAGTGGTTAAATATGTGCTAAATCCAAAGATTGCTGGCCAAGGAAATGAATTAAAATGATGTGATGTGTAGACATTTGCCAAGGTTGAATAAGCACTCCTCTAAACAACTTATTCCATTTGTGAGACATTGCCATCCCCTGTGTATATATTTATCCTACACATGCTTAAGTCTGTATTCCCTTTCCCTAATCCAAAGTATCACAGTGTTGAGTCAGCTGAGTCATCCCCTTTGTCCTAGCCTTGCATTTCTCACCTTCACCCTTTGCTAGCTGATTGATCATGTCTACAGAATGAGTATATCCTTGAGGTTCTTTTGTAAAGTAAATAATTATTTGAACTTATGTTTTATGATATTATTAATTAACTGCCAGTGAAATGATGCTCAATGCTTTAAGTCTTGCTATGAGGTTTGTTCAGAGGTCATCTATGGTGTATCCCACTCCTTCCAGATCAGCTTGCAACATTCAGTGGGGTTCACACAATCTCCGGGTTGAGTTTTGATGCATTCTTCTCTTAGTTGAGGGGGCCAGGATTTGATCATTTGTTCACTTGGACTTGTTATTGAGTCATGTGTTATATTATTGTGCCATGGGGTGATGCTAGTGAAGGATAATAAAACCTCCTAGCCCCACCATGTGCTCCTAGTCACGTGTCCTTGTCATCTTATGTGACACACTTGTCCTTTAGTCACTTTTATGTGGTGCGCACCCCCTTAGGGCATTCTTTTAGTGAGTGCGCACCCCCCTCTAGTGAGTGAGCCATGTTATTTTGTACCAGCTCATCTTAGCCATTGATTGTATTATTTTATCTTTTGATCTCCACCACTTATTTTGAAAAGTGGTTAGGGTTTTGGTCTCTCTCCTATTTAAGGAAGAGGGCCCCCTATTTTAAAGGCACCTTTGGAGCTATGAAAACTTGGAATAAAAATACTACTTTTGCAGATCTACTTCTGTAGTCTTGATGGATGCTTTTGCAAGTTGAATATACAATCTTTTCTCTGTGTATCATTGTGGATCTTGGGGTTTCAAACGTTTTTTCTACAGGGAGGTTGTGTTGGTGAAGAGGAGGATGCTCCAGGGGGACGCTATTGTGGGGAAACCCCATATCTTACCTTTGGATATTCCTTTTGTCTCAGGGAGTATCATTATTGTATCTTCGTGACATAGTTGATGCTTTCTCTTTCATCTTTTCACCATTTTAGTCATTCTATTGCTAGATCGATACTTACATAGATCTTTTTTTGCAGGAGGAGGGCGCACTAACCAACTTGGAGAGATAACAATTTCACTTGGAGCACTTGGATCTCACTCTTGATTGCCCCACTTGGGAAAGATTATCAATTTGCAAAATGGCCACAAGATTTTGAGGTATGTTCTACAAGGTATGTTTCTAGTTCCATGCATTTTTACCCATTGGTCACTTCAAACCCTTAAAATCAAAACCCTCATTTTCATTTTTATTTTTCAGATTTATGGAGATCTAGCAATCACTTGGCCTTAATAATTAAAACCCACCTAAATATTAATTAATACATCTCAGATCTAAAGTTTGGTGGGCATCCGACTCCATTTACCCCCTCATCTAAGGCACTGGGCCTCTCCAAGGGAGGTCACACTTGTTGGGTAGGTGGGCCTTTGCTAGATCCACAATTTGGGTATTGCTTGTTCCTTATCAAATCATTAGATCCATTGATTAGCAAACCCTATAGTGCCATTTAATCTTGATATTTACCTTGTGGACCCCATTCGGATCATTTTCCTTAATTTAAGGGTGGGCCCCACTTGGATATTTTTTACTTGGCATTAGATCTATCTAGATCTATTAATTTAAACCCATAAGTGTCCTTTATCTTTCATTGGTTGAACATTTGTCCATCTATAAGTCTCTTCAACCAAGCCCTAACTCTTTGGGTCCACTTATCCATCTTAGATCTAGATCTAATCCTCTCTTGATCTTCTCCTTTTTCATCTTCACATTCCCCTAGGAGGTCTTGAGCAGGTTTGCTAGCCCTCATTAGCTAGCTAGGGTCTCCCCCTTGGTCTTGCTTAGGTTTGATATAAGTGAAGAGTGCCTCGGTTAGCGTGACACCCAATTGCATTGGAAACCATGGCATCTCTTGGGTCACCTCTTTAGTTGTCCAACACCTCTATCATCCTCGATAGGATAACCTTTTGGGACAACTACAAGTTGTGTGATAACAGGTATCTTAAACCATCTTTGAGGTATCTAGGCATCAACTTCCAATTTATTTTAGGTATTTGCATAATCGATCACTTCGTTTATCTATCTTTTACTCTCATTCTTACCTTTCCCATTAATTTGTCCCGGTTTGAAGACCCATCCTGAACAGGTTGTGAGGATTTTGGTATTGATTGGTGCTTCAAGGCATAGTCGTTTATGGATTTTCACCTTGGTGGCATCATCATTGCCCATGTTGGAGGCTTGCATGTTTGATTTTGATGGAGTGATAGCCTTGATGAGGGTCATGCATACATGATTATACATTTGATTGACCCCTAGTACATTGCATTGAGAGGGAAACCCATCAATTAAGTGTTAAGCCATAAATGGTGGCACATTACCCCCTATATTGTGGCACATTACATTAGTATTGTCATATTATTGATGGCTTGGGTCCATTATTGGTAATTGTTATCTAAGTCACCTGGTTTGAATTTGAGTTTGAGTTTGAGGACTTTGAAATTCATAAAAAATTCGGTAATCAAAATTTTGGTGATAAAATTCTGCATTAAATTCGAGACACTAAAAAATTTAAAAATAATAATTTTTTTAATAAAATTCAATATGCACATTTAACAATTCTAAAAATAAAACTAAAATAAAACTAGTTATTATATCATCATTAATTGAACCAGTTTGTTTATTTTCCACGGGGCCACAAACTAGTTTGCTCCGAATCCGTTTATCATTTATCACTAACCGTCGAACAAATAGGAGGTTTCTAGTTTGACTTTCGAATGTTGAGACTAGAGAGAGCCCAATATAAATATTGGCTCGACCGTCGACCGCAAGATCTCCTGCAATTCCGGTCGAGGGCGCTAGACAAAGCACAACTCACGCGTATTTTTATATCTAACGAATTAACGATAGGAGGTGCGGGGATAGGGCGGTTGTGCCCGCAAGATCTGCTACAGTCTTGATCGAGGGCGTTGAGTGAAGCACAACTCACGCGTACAAGGCGGATTCGAAGTTTCATTGTTCCTGTCTGAATAGAAAACGCGGGCTAGGGTTAAATTTAAATGATTAAATTCGGTGATTTTAAACGATTACATTCGTCCTTTGATAAAATTCGGCGATTTTAAACGATTACATTCGTCCTCTGATAAAATTCGGCGATTTTCGATTTTCAAGCCTGAAAATCGGTGAATGCGGTGACTTAGATTGTCATTAGTGTTATTATATTATTGATGTTGGCTTGGATCCTGTTATCACACAACTTGTAGTTGTCCCTAAAGGTATCCCATCCGGGATGGACAACTAAAGAGGTAACCCAAGAGATGCAACGGTTCCCAATGCAAGTTGGGAGTCACGATAACCGAGGCACTTTTCAGTTTGGATCAAGAAGAATCAAGACCAAGGGGGAGACCCTAGCCAATCAATGAAGATTAGCTAACACAAACCAATGCGTGAGTTAGGTTATAAGTGGACCCAAGGGTTTAAGTATGGTTGAAGAGGCTTAGGGGATGACAAATGTTTCAACCAATGAATGACTAGGGCCACTTAATGATGCTCAAATAGATTAGATCTAGTACCATGAAAACACACAAGTGGGGCCCACTCCTTAAAAAGTGGAAAATGGTCCAAATGGGGCCCACAAGGTGAAGTTAAGGGTGTGATGGCACTAAGGGGTATGCAAGGATGTAGATCTATGGATCTAAGATGGGATAGACAATACCCACATATAGGATCTAGCAAATGACACAAACCCCAAGGAGTGCGAATTGACCAAAGGAGACTAGTGCTTTGAGAGGAGGGGGAAAATGGAGTCGAAATTTTACCAAAATGTAGATCGGGGTAGTTAAGGCAATTATCAAGGTGGGCTTGAAGTGCCATGCCCCAATATGAGCTAGATCTCCATAGATCTAAGGTTGAAAATGCATCACTCAATGACCCAAGTGGGGCATAACCCTCAAAATGAGGAATGGGGCCTACAAGGAAAAAATCAAAGAGGTGAAGCACTAGGGGTAGGTTATCAAGGTGGATCTATGCAAATCAAGTGGGATCTCACCTACCCATGTCAAGGAACTATCCCAACTAGCCTCCCTCAAGGAATGTGATTTGCCTAAAGGAGGGATAGGTGCCTTGGGAAGTGGGTCAAATGGAGGCCAACCACCACCAAACTATAGATTCGAATTGTCGTGGATGCTATAGAGGTGGGTTTTCAATATTATCCCCAAAGCCAAGCTAGATCCAAGTAGATCTAGAAAAAGTGAAAAACAAGGGTTTTCATTTTAATGGTGTTTGTGACCAATAGGATGGAGAACAAGTGAAATAGATACGTACCTTGTAGATCTTACCTCAAAGCTTGCGGCCTCTTAGCATATGGATGATTCTTGCCCTAGTTCCAAGCTTGATCCAAGTGTCTTCAACCCAAATCGTCCAAGCCCTAGGAGAGAGATGTCCCATGAAACCTGTAAATCAAACTATAACAAGTTAGATTTGATCCACAAATCAGTGAGATCTAAGCATGTCATGTCAAAGAAGCAATCAATGGACAAAGCACAATTGAAAAACTCCCTCAAGATGAAGACGTCTTGTCCATGGGGGATGTGAGCAACCCCTACAATCTTCCTGTTATCACACAACTTGTAGTTGCCCCTAGTGGTATCCCATCCGGGACGGTAGAGGAGATGGGCAACTAAAGAGGTGACCCAAGAGATGCCATGGTTCCCAATGCAAGGTGGGAGTCACGTCAACTGAGGCACTCTTCACTTTAGATCTAGATAAATCAAGACCTAGGGGGAGACCCTATAACCAATCAAAGATGATTGGACCCAAACAAAGGTTCCTAGGGATGAGTGAATGGTAAGTTACGGAAACCAATGCAAGGTATAGTGGACCTAGAAATTAAAGTATGGTTGAAGGTGGTTTGAGAAATGATTAGTGTTTCAACCAATGTATGATTTATGCCACATGACTAGTTATAATGACAAGGTATAGTACCATGCATTACACAAGTGGGTCCTATTTTCTTGGGATATGTGAAATGGCTTAAAGTGGACCCACAAGGCGAAATTAAGGGATGCAATTGGCACTAGAGGATATGTAATGAGTAGATCTATGGATCTAAGTTGAATTTAGGAGTACCCACTTACTGGATCTAAGGTTTGACACAATTCCCAAGGAGTGCGACTTGCTTAGGGAGGACTAGTGCCTTGTTGGATGGGTTAATGGAGTCAAAAGATATGTCAAAGTGTAGATCGGGACACCTAGAGGTCAAGTCAAGTGGGCTAATTGAGATAGAATGGTTGGATCTTGCTAGATCTAGGATTTCATGAAATGACCCAAGTGGACCACAAACCCTTAAAACAAGGAATGCTACCCCCAAGGAAGATCGTCACAAAATGATACTCTAGATATAGGTTTCAAGGTATGCCCGTTCCAAATCCACTGAAATCTCAACTACCCAGGTCCTAGAAATGGGCAAACTCAGTCACCCAAGGAAGTGCGACCTTGCTCAAGGAGGGCTAAAAGGTGGATAAGGTGTGTCAAATCAAGTCCAATGGCCACCAAATTGTAGATCCAAGTAGCTTAGGCACCGATCTATGTGGATCTAGAAAATCAAGCCAATCCAAGGGTTAGATCTTACTAGATTTGAGTTTTAAGATGCCAAGTATTTCAAAAGGGGGTTTTAATCCCTTAAAATGTGGAATGATGCCCACAAGGTAGAAATCACCCAAGTAAAAGTCTAGGGGTAGGTTATCAAGTGTGTAGATTGCAAATCAAGTGGGATCTCACCTACCCACATGCTAGATCTAACCCAACAAGCCTCTCCAAGGAAGTGTGATTTGGTTCAAGAGGGCTATATTGCCTTGAAAAGTGTGTTAATTTTAACCCAATCACCATGAAACTATAGATCCAACTAGGGGTGGATGCTATAGAGGTGGGTTCTTAAGATCTTTTCAAAAGCAAGGCTAGATCTAAGTAGATCTAAGAAAAACCAAAATGAGGGTTTTAATTAATTAGGGTTTGTGACCAATGAAGAGAGAATGGATGGAAAGAGGCAAATACCTTGTAGATCTCACCTCAATTGCTTGTGGACACCTTGAAAATTGATAGCATTCTCCTATGTGTATATTCAAGAGTGAGATCCAAGAGCTCCAACCAAAACGTCCTCCTCCTACAAGACAAGATCAAAGAAACAAGTCAAGTAAGATGATTATGAAAATGATAGAAAGATGTAATAGAAAGCATCAACTATGTCACGAAGATACAATAATGATACTCCCTGTCACAAGATCAACCCAAGAGAGAATATGTGGATCCCTCCAACAATAACCCTCCTCTCCACCAATTCGACTTTCCTGCAAGAGAACTAGTAGAAGCACCAAAATCCACAATGATACATAGAAGAGATACTGTATACTCAAGATGCAAGAGAATCCACAAGACAAGAGAGATATGCTCCACAAAGAAGTGTTCTATTCCAATTTTCTAGAGCTCCAAAGGTGAGCTATATAATAGGGGGTCTCCTCCTTATATAGGATAATAAAGACCAAAACCCTATACCACTTTACAATACTACATCAAATGAGTGGTTGAGATTAAAAGATCTCAATATACAATCAATGGCTAAGATGAACCATAATAACATAACACATGGATCACTCATAAAGTGATGACATCATAGTCTAAAATAATCATGGAGGGTGACGTCATCCATTAGAGGGGGTAAAAGTACCAAAGCCCACCTCATAATGACTAGGACATGACATAAGAAGCACATGGTGGGGCTAGGAGGCATCAATCCTTACTAGCTCATCCCCAAGGCACAATAAAATAATAAAATATGTCCAATATAATATAAATGATCAAATCTGTCCTCAAAATCTATGACAGACAAGCAGTAAAAGACCTCCTGTGATCGCTGTGGGCCTACCCACATGGGGAAAACTAGCTGGAAGATAGTGGGATCACCCTGGAAGACCTCTGTGAAAACCAAATGCCAAAACCTTGCCTCAATTGCCCAAATCGAATTCCTCAGTGACCTCTTTATCCCATTTTTTAATTGCCTCGGTAACTGTGAAAGTGCCAAGACTGCCTCCTAGGGCATCTGCGCTGTCCAACTGAGCCCACCAGGCTCTCCAAAAGGGGTGTAAATGGTAAAAACAAGTGGTTGGACCACCCCCTTCTCATACAACACCCTAGGTGAACTGGCCTCTCATGGCCCCTGCTACTTAGGCTGGGAAATCAACCCCAAATCTGGTCAACAAGTGTAAAACTGCATCAATCACTGTCAGAAGTGCCCGGAACTGAAAGATAAGTGTCTCATTGGATCCATAAGACCCAAATCCACTAGGAATGTGTACTCATACACCATGGGTTTCCCTAATGGGCCAACTGTAGGGTCCACCATATATGGACAGTGCATAATCTGATGATCTGAAGTAATAATAAAACCTGCTGAACTGCATCAATCATCATCTGAACCATATATCCATCATATGGCATCATCATCAAGTATGTGGGGCCATCAATCATCATCAATAGGTATATATATATGGCCCACATCATTACGGATCCCAATAATATACAACCAAGGATAAATCACATCAGTAGACTAAGACATGCTTCTCTAATCATTCTCACAGCCAAGCTCAAAGTATAACATCCATTCAGTGGCATTAATCAAGTTAGCATATTCCTTTGTTATATAAAATTACTTGCACAATAGTTCATATGACAAACTCACCCATTGGATATGGTCAAACTGCTAGTGAAGGATGAAGGCTAGGAACAAGGTTGGGCCAAGGGGTTGACTTGTCTAACTTAACTCAAAGATACTTTGGACTGGGAGAAGGGGAAAGCTACAAACTCTGTGCTTGGACAAAATAACACGGGGAATGGCTGTGCCTCACAAATGGATAAGCTGTTTAGAGAGTGCTTATTCAACTTAGGCATCATGTCTACATCAAGTTGATCCACGTTCATTAGGATCATTCAATTTCATTTCATGGCCTTTTTGGCCTACATAACCCTTCGGATCTCAGGTGTGCTGATAAGCACAACTAGTTGCAGCTTGCATCGAGGGCATGTTTTCATATATATAAGGTCAGCAATTGTTTAGATATAGCTTTTAAGAACCATTGCTTTTTGGACCTTTCTTATACTCTTCGAGGAGTATTTTTAGCAGTTCATCGCTCTTGCCCTTTTTAGTTTCCATGGGCGAATTTATAAGTTTCCATAAGTAGAACATGAGCTTTCAGTTTTAGCCAACAACATCTCAAGTGACTAGGCGGAGTTCGAGCCAATGCCAAACATCGGGACAACCGACCAGAATGATTTAGGCCTACAATCCAACTCACCAAAGGCAAGTTTTGTCACCAACTTAGAGCCGAGACACTGAACATACAGGGATGCGGTCCAAACACAGAGGTAGAAAAATGGGGAAGTCCTCAGTATCAAAAAGTCAAATGAGATAGGTCAAGGTTTAAAGTCAAATAGGAAAGTCATGTATGGATGGAGTCAAGTGAATATGGAGCCTACACTAGCAGACAACTGGCGTCAAGAAAGACCATATCTATGTAAGGTGGAAAACCAGTGGGTTTTGTTAAATGACCTAATTGTGCAAGCAATTGTCGCTTTTATGATTTATAGTTCATTTTAAATAGTTTGCCACATCAGGAATAATATACCAAGAAGATGTTGTGATCATGACTAAATCAACAAGATAATAATCCACAGTCAATGATAAATCATCCATAGATCATACAACATCATCATAGTAATAAACATCATATACCATCTGAAACACTGCTGCAATACATCTCTAAGCACTGAACTGAAACTTTATGGGATAAAGGGTCACATCGGTCATCAAATCTGAACTCTCAAGGTTCAGCCTTGACACAAGTTCTAACATAAGTCTGAATAATACACGGCTTTGATCATGAGTGATCACAAAAGGTACAATCATCATAGCCATGCTCTGAATAATGGAAGCTCTGGAATGTGCAGATATCTGCTAAACAAGAATAGTAGCCCTACTACTATGGTGTGATAACACTTCGCATCAAGCAAAACGTGCTCTAGCTCCAAGCAATTCGGCCTCCCTCTCTTGATGTCGATTTCACCTGAAAAGCAAACAATGTCTAGAAACAAGAGATGCAAGAACATATACAAGAGTAACCCAATCAAGCTAAGAAGTAGATCTCCAAAATAATATTTTCATTCCAAGTTTTCTAGAGCCCAAAGGTGCTTTTACAATAGGGGGGTCTCCTCCTTATAAAGGATAATAAAGACCAAAACCCTAAACCTCAAAACCACTTTTTGAAATGAGTGGTTGAGATTAAAAGATCTCACAATCTAATCAATGGCTAAGATGAGCCAATACATAATATCACATGGATCACTCAAAATAGAGATGACGTCATAGCTAAAAGGGATTAAGTGAGGGTGACGTCATCCTCCAAAAGGGGCTAAGATACATGGGCCCACCAAATATGACATGGACATGACTCAAGACACACATGGTGGGCATAGGAGGTATCAATCCTTCACTAGCTCATCCCCATGGCACAATAATATAAAATAATAGGACCATGACATGTCCAGATAACACAAATGATCAAATCCTGTCCTCAAAATCTGTGAGAGACATGCAGTAAAAGGCCTCCTGTGGCCACTGTGGACCCCACTGACTATTGCCAACTGACTAGAAGATGGGGGGTTCACCCTGGAAGACTTGTTATCACATATATAGTAGCTGGGGGACCATATTCTATTTTCAGATTCCAGTACACTTTTCAGCCAGTTCCCTTACATATGAGATGCTGAGATGAGCATCTATGATGGATCACTATGTTGATTATGGACAACAGTATATTCCCATGCCATGACTGAGTCTTAGGAAACTTAGATTTGATGACTAATGTAGCCATTTAGCCATTTACAAAGCAATTGGTATTGCCCAGAGTTGCAGCAGCAGGTTCTGAGTGGACAGATGATGGTTCAGATTGGTTATTGACAGGTATATGACTCAGTAGGTATTATTTTGTGTTATGGTTATTATTGCTTTTATACTCATTCTCGTGGCATGTCTTAGCATTTAGTATCATGATCTGGCGATCATATAGATATGTGGACCTGGTTGTATTTGATTATATATATATATGTCCCCACTCAGGCTCAAAAGTTCTTGACCTATACTCATTGGTTTTACCCTCCTTAGGGAGAATATAGGTGATCATTCCCACCATATTTTGGCTTGCTAGTGTTGGTCTCATTATCCACTTTCTCCACCCATCCATTACCTTCCAGTTTGTTGATTACCCTGACTTACTACTTGACTAGTGGCATGGAGGACCTTCCCCCTCTATAGCCTCTTTGTTGGATGAGCTTCCGCCTGTTTATTGTGTCTCAGCTCTCAGTTGCCTAAGTTGTGTTGGCTAAACCCGAAACAGATAGTGCTACCATCAGTACAATGTATATGGAAATGAAATGTATATCTTATGAAAGCCCATTCATGTAACAAGTGTTTATGAACACACGTGAATGCAAGGCAAGCCTAATGAAATTGGCTTTGAAATGTAAATCTATGTAACAAGTGTTTCTGAACACACGTAGATCATAAAGCCTTAATAAATGTAAATCCAAGAATGTGTTTTTGAACATACACGGATCAAGGCTATGGAAACTCAAAGGCCCAAAAAACAATGGTTCTTAAAAGTTATATCTAAATGATTGCTGGCCTCACTTGTATTTGATGTGGATTGTAGGTATTTGTCAAGGTGAATAAGCACTTCTAAAGTAACTTATCCATTTGTGAGACACCGCCATCCCCTGTGTTATTGTATATGCAACATATGTTAGAGTGTGTATTCCCTTTCCATATCCAAAGTGTCACAATGTCAAGTTAGTTGTCATCCTCTAGCCTAGCCATTGATTTTTAGCCCTCACCCTTCACTAGCAAATTGGTCACAACTATGAAGTGAGTATGGTCCCGAAAGTCTTGTCTGAGTTATAATAAATATTGAAAACACTTTATAATTGGTTATTAGATTGCCAGAGAAGTGATTACCATGCAATAGTGGGTTCTTAAGATCTTTTCAAAAGCAAGGCTAGATCTAAGTAGATCTAAGAAAAACCAAAATTGGGGTTTTGATTAATTAGGGTTTGTGACCAATGAAGAAAGAATGAATGAAAGAGGCACATACCTTGTAGATTTTACCTCAATTGCTTGTGGCCAACTTGCAAATTGATAGCATTCTCCTATGTGTATATTCAAGAGTGCAATTTTGTTGCTCCAAGCCAAACGTCCTCCTCAAAGAAGCCAAATCGTCCTCCTCCTACAAGACAAGATCAAGAGAAACAAGTCAAGCAAGATGATTATGAAAATGATAGAAAGATGTAATAGAAAGCATCAACTATGTCACGAAGATACAATAATGATACTCCCTGTCACAAGATCAACCCAAGAGAGAATGTGGATCCCTCCAACAATAACCCTCAAGAAATCGCCCTCCTCTCCACCAATTCGACTTTCCTGCAAGAAAACTAGTAGAAGCACCAAAATCCACAATGATACATAGAAGAGATACTATATACTCAAGATGCAAGAGAATCCACAAGACAAGAGAGATATGCTCCACAAAGAAGTGTTCTATTCCAATATTCCAGAGCTCCAAAGGTGAGCTATACAATAGGGGGTCTCCTCCTTATGTAGGATAATAAAGACCAAAACCCTATACCACTTTACAATACTACATCAAATGAGTGGTTGAAATTAAAAGATCTCAATATACAATCAATGGCTAAGATGAACCATAATAACATAACACATGGATCACTCATAAAGTGATGACGTCATAGTCTAAAATAATGATGGAGGGTGACGTCATCCACTAGAGGGGGTAAACTCATAATGACTAGGACATGACATAAGAAGCACATGGTGGGGCTAGGAGGCATCAATCCTTACTAGCTCATCCCCAAGGCACAATAAAATAATAAAATATGTCCAATATAATATAAATGATCAAATCTGTCCTCAAAATCTGTGACAGACAAGCAGTAAAAGACCTCCTGTGATCGTTGTGGGCCTACCCACATGGTGAAAACTGGCTGGAAGATAGTGGGATCACCCTGGAAGGCCTATGTGAAAACCAAATGCCAAAACCTTGCCTCAATTGCCCAAATCGAAGTCCTCAGTGACCACTTTATCCCATTTTTTAATTGCCTCGGTAACTGTGAAAGTGCCAAAACTTCCTCCTAGGGCATCTGCGCTATCCAACTGAGCCCACCAGGCTCTCTAGAAGAGGGGTTAAATGGTAAAAACAAGTGGCTGGACCACCCCCTCCTCATACAGCGCCCTAGGTGAACTGACCTCTCATGGCCCCTGCTACTCAGGCTAGGAAATCAGCCCCAAATCTGGTCAACAAGTGTAAAACTGCATCAATCACTGTCAAAAGTGCCCAGAACTGAAAGATAAGTGTCTCATTGGATCCAGAAGACCCAAATCCACTAGGAATGTGTACTCATACACCATGGGTTGCCCTAATGGGCCAACTGTAGGGTCCACCATATATGGACAGTGCATAATCTGATGATCTGAAGTAATAATAAAACCTGCTGAACTGCATCAATCATCATCTGAACCATATGTCCATCATATGATATCATCATCAAGTATGTGGGACCATCAATCATCATCAATAGGTATATATATATATGGCCCACATCATCACGGATCCCAATAATATACAACCAAGGATAAATCACATCAGTAGACTAAGACATGCTTCTCTAATCATTTTCACAGCCAAGCTCAAAGTATAACATCCATTCAGTGGCATTAATCAAGTTAGCATATTCCTTTGTTATATAAAATTACTTGCACAATAGTTCAAATGACAAACTCACCCATTGGACATGGTCACACTGCTAGTGAAGGATGAAGGCTAGGAACAAGGTTGGGCCAAGGGGTTGACTTGTCTAACTTAACTCAAAAATACTTTGGACTGGGAGAAGGGGGAAGCTACAAACTCTGTGCTTGGACAAAATAACACGGGGAATGGCTGTGCCTCACAAATGGATAAGTTGTTTAGAGAGTGCTTATTCAACTTAGGCATCATGTCTACATCAAGTTGATCCAGGTTCATTAGGATCATTCAATTTCATTTCATGGCCTTTTTGGCCTACATAACCCTTCGGATCTCAGGTGTGCTGAAAAGCACAACTAGTTGTAGCTTGCATCCAGGGAATGTTTTCATATACATATAAGGTCAGCAATTGTTTAGATATAGCTTTTAAGAACCATTGCTTTTTGGATCTTTCTTATACTCTTCAAGGAGTATTTTTAGCTGTTCATCGCTGCCCTTTTTAGTTTCCATGGGCCAATTTATAAGTTTCCATAAGTAGAACATGAGCTTTCAGTTTTAGCCAACAACATCTCAAGTGACTAGGCGGAGTTCGAGCCAATGCCAAACATCGGGACAATCGACCATAATGATTTAGGTCTACAATCCAACTCACCAAAGGCAAGTTTTGTCACCAACTTAGAGCCGAGACACTGAACATACAGGGATGCGGTCCAAACACAGAGGTAGAAAAATGGGGAAGTCCTTAGTATCAGAAAGTCAAATGAGACAGGTCAAGGTTTAAAGTCAAATAGGAAAGTCATGTATGGATGGAGTCAAGTGAATATGGAGCCTACACTAGCAAACAATTGGTGTCACGAAAGACCATATCTATGTAAGGTGGAAAACCAGTGGGTTTTGTTAAATGACCTAAATGTGCAAGCAATTGTCCATTTTATGATTTATAGTTCATTTTAAACAGTTTGCCACATCAGGAATAATATACCAAGCAGATGCTGTGAACATGACTAAATCAACAAGATAATAATCCACAGTCAATGATAAAATATCCATAGATCATAGAACATCATCACAATAATAATAATCATATATCATCTGAAACACTGCTGCAATATACCTCTAGGCACTAAACTGAAACTGTATAGGATAAAGGGTCACATCGGTCATCAAATCTGAACTCTCAAGGCTCAGCCTTGACACAAGGTCTAACATAAGTCTGAATAATACACTGCTTTGATCATGAGTGATCACAAAATATACAATCATCATAGCCATGCTCTGAATAATGGAAGCTCTGGAATGTGCAGATATCTGCTAAACAAGAATAGTAGCCCTGCTACTATGGTGTGATAACATCTGGCTCCAGCTGGGACAAGTGCTCTAAGGGAGAGAGCGCTTGAGAACCTCAGAATCTCTGGTCTGGATCTGCTCTGCATCAATCTTCAATCCAGCACTGCACCATCCTTGCTTTCAACTTTTATTTTGCACCTGTTCCTGCGCTCACAAACTCTAGAATACCTCATGGAGCATGTATGGGACAAATATAAAATAAAACTGAAAATGAAATCTATTCTAAAACAGAAACTGAAATGTGTAAAAGAAAAATTTAAACTAACATGGCATATATCATTTATTCATCATTCATTATTTTTGTTATTGTGTAGGAGTAAAAGAGAACTTTTTCAAACAGGCAATCTCAACTTGCACAGGTAGCTAGAAATATAACAGGAAATTAAAATTCTTAAATGCATGCAGGAGAAGAGACAAGCTTAGGAAGGAGCAAGGCTCAACTCAATCAAACATACTGGCAAGCAGACAATCCAAGCAGAAAAGAAAAAAAAAATGGCAACTCATCACACAGAAAAGAAAAAGCACACAAATCCTACTGCTCAAGTGAGCTTATTTAGAAACTACCTACTCTAAACAGGCAAGGCAAGGCATAGCAAGGAAGATCAGGGATGATAATCCCTTAAGTCCCTCTGGTCGATAGGGAGTAAGATACGTTGGCCAGTCCCAGTGGTGAGAAAACACATCTCACCCATGCAGCACTCAACAGTGAGCGGTCCAACCCAAAAGTCACCTGATCCCCTGGATCATATATAGAATAAATCATTAGGCATTACGACCCTATCACCAATTTTGAACCTTCGGTGATTTACAGATTGAGGGATGGATTCAATAACACGTTCAGGAATAGGTTGGATATCAGAATTGCATTGAGGTTGAGGTGTTACTATGCTTGAATTCCTATTAGGAGGAATTGTATCAAATCTGGGAGATGCACCGTCTAAAGGTACAGCTACCCTACCAATCAAGACTTCTCTCACTATTCTCCTAGGATGGCTTTCTAACCTTGGCTCTTCAACTTGTGGGTGAATGATATACTTTGGAGCTTCCCCCATAGTCCAAAAGTCTCTATCAACATCCTCATCTCTTTCAGTATAGACTATGGGTGGTAGGTTTTGATTTTCAATACTTCTACTACTACCCTCTCCAGATGGGATAGGAATGGTCATATTTTCTAAAGTTGCCAGATGGTCAGCAGGAAGGGACCTATGACTAGGAACCGTGCAAGGCATACTCTGAGTTCTTATATCCAAAGATGTTGGTGAAGAAACAGGAGTATGAAATGAATCTGTGGAGTCCATATTCTCTTCACCAGTAGGTAATTCATTGGGCAAAAAGAAACTAGGGTATGGTGGAAGCAAACTTGGCTCAGCGGGTTCTTCCTGAAAAATGGCTAGATTGTTCAAAGAAGAATCCTCCCCAGGGGCATCATGGATTAAGGCATGTTCTTGCCAACTCATGGAGTTGTCATTCACTTGCCTCAAAACCCCATCCTCCAAGGACAAATGGGACAAATGATCAGGGACATCAGAAAAGTGATAATCAACTGGTTCTTCGTCATTCCCCTCAGATGAGGGGAGGTGTGTTCCTTCATTGTTATTTGCCCAAGGAGTGATGTGAGGTAAGCCTTGTCTTCCTCTTTCTGTGTTAAGGTCAACTAGGAAAAACCACTCATGTACCATCCTAGGTATATACTCACCCCTTCTAATTCGATCAAAGTTAACTTCAGAAGTATTTAGTTGAGAAGTGGGCTCAGGTTGGTTCAAAGTCCTAAGTTCTTCCGACATTTCACCCCGAAGTGACTCAGGGTTTGCTTCTCTAACAACAATAGCTCTTTCCCTTTTTTCCTCAGAAGAACTATCATCTCCAAATGATCTCCACATACTTTCCCTTTTTGGACTAGGATTATCATCGTGGCCACCCATGACCATGAAGATACCTTCAGGTAATAACTCACCCTCACCAAAAGTGTTCCTCACACCATCCTCATAATTCTCAAGATGTCCATCATAAAATGGCTCCCGGTACACCCTAACCAAAGACCCATCAGAGTTGGGGATAGTAGCATATGATAAATCCATCTGAAGATGTCCCCCTAGCCCAGCGGACCACTTCCTACAAAGGAGCATATCATAGGTTGGAGGGAGATCTATAACTACTATATCCATTAGCATGGATATGTCGGGGCATGAAAACAGGTCAGCTCTCAAGTTTTTAATCAAACCAAAGACTTTAACTGGTTTAGAGTCAATCCCACAAACGTTCCCATAAGGCCTAGTTATTTTTAATCCCATGGCTTCGATGACTTGCAAAGGCATCACATTCATGGAGGCATCAGAATCCAACATACAATCATGAAGAAGGGTATCACCAATGCAAAGTGTAAGATAAAATGGTTGGTGACCACCATTCTTTCTCTCATATAAGGTAGTTTGGATGTTAATGGGAGGGTCATCCTCTTCATCAACCATAACACTAGGTGCTGAGTTTTGAGAAGATGAACCTTGACCACTACTTGTGGCAGTCTCAGGGATACTCTCGAAAAACTCTACCACTTGCTCCTTTATTTATGGAATTTTCATTAACTCAGTGAGTGGAATGTTATTGATAACTTTGTCCAATTCTCTCTCGATGTTGATATCCAAGTCATACTCAGGCAGAGGGATTGGCTCACTCACTGGACTAGGCAGCTCATTGTTTCTCTTTTCACTAAAAGGTATGGGCTTTTGGCCATCCTTTCTTCGTTGATAGGTTTTAGGGGGAACTTGACTACTACTACTAACTTGCTCGGTAGCATAGATGGGACGACTAGGGTTGGGTTCTTCTATGGACTCTTCTTCATGATCAATCAAAATCCTTTCGAAGTCCTTGTCAAGTTTTAAGTCATCAACCCAATTAATGTTCTTTGGAGAATCCGGAGTATCATCACCATGGGTAGTATACTCAGGATCTTCCAACTTTTGCTCTTCAGACCAGTTTATGATAGGAGGTTCAGGTGAAGCTTGGCTCACAGTGTTTCTTCTATCACCTTCATTAGGCTTCTTTTGTTGATTCCAATAAGGTTTAGGGCCATAGGGCTGCCTATATCTATCCACCTCTTTGCTCTTAGCTAGATCCCTAGTCAGGAGAGTTAAATTCTTCATCATTTCATGCATGCTCTCCATCATTTTATTGGGATCTTTGCTAGGTTCCTTACTCTTCTTAAACTTAGGCTTAGATCTGGAAGAAGATCCACTGATTAGGTCAAAGAAATTTTGTTTTCCCATGGAAGCAGCGTTTGCTTCGGCTTTCCTAGCATTATCTTGTGCTATCTTCAAACTACTAGGGTCTTTGTCTCTCAGATGGTAACCCAGGTAACCTTCATATGCATTGAGGTAATGAATCAAGATGGCTTGATCAAGGGGCCTTATGTTACTTGGGATGTTGGCCACAGTCTTATCAAAGCGTTGGTTAAACTCATGGACAGACTCATTCTCCTTCTTTTTGATGTCAAAAAGTTGGTGTAAAAGGAAGCACCCATCTAACTTGACTGACCACTCTTGCTTGAGTTTATCGGTGAATACATCATATCCATTGATTGATGATGCAGGCAAGCGGTCAAACCATTTACGAGCATCACCCTCCAAGGATGCAAAGAGACCCCTTATAAACACATCTTCTTCCTCAGCCCCATAAGCTTCCATGTGGGCCCAGACATTTTCTATGTGGTCCTCAATGGAGGTCACACAATTCCCGTTAAACTTTGGGATCTTTTCAAAGTACTTGTCTGGCACGTTATGGGGAGCACCCAAGATCTGAGAAAAGTCTAAGGGAGAGGCCCTATTATCACCTAAACTGTAGTTACCCCTATGGATGTATCCACTCATGGATGGCAATAGGAAATGGCAACTCAAAAGGTGCAACCACGATCACCTCGACCTCCAATAGATGGTTGTCACGCCAGTCGAGGCAACCTTCACTTTATGTTATCTAGCCCAGACAACAAAGGGGGAGACCCGATCTACTCCCGACAGGAGAGATCAAAACCAAGACACCAAATTAAGTTAACTTTAAGTGAAGTAAGGTGTATGGTTTATCCTAGACCTAAGGATGAAGTCACAAGACAAGTGAGGGGTTCAATGAGTATAGCTTTGGTTCATTATCGATGTGAGAGTGACTTATGATTTGTGAAATAAGATCCAGGATTAAAGTACTAGTTCAATGTGAGAAAATCCACTACCTTGGGAACTGTGTCTAATGCAGGGTAGTTTAGGGGTTGAATTGGGGCTAACTAGTACATGTGACAAGCTTGATCATGATACATGATGACATCAAAGGGTTTAGTTCACCACACAAAGGTCAAACCACCAGTTAATCCAACAATCTAGGAAAGTCGAATTGACTTGGAGAGAAACTAGTGCCTTGGGAATTGGGATAATGGAGTCAAAGTAAGGTTAACTTGTGGTTAAGGACTCCTATTGCATGAGACAAGTGGGCAATTAAAGACTTGATGGATGAATAGGTCTAGATCTAGAGATTTAATGTTTTGACCTAAGTGGACCACAATCCCTTAAAACAAGGAATGCTATCCCTAAGGCAAGATTTGAAGAAGTGACCAACTAGACCTAGATTTTGAATTATGCCCGTTCCAAATCCATTAAAATCTCAAGTACCCATGTCCTAGAAGTGGACCAACTCACTTCTCCAAGGTGATGCGACTTTACCCAAGGAGGCTAAAAAGTGGGATTAATGAATCAAGACAAGTCCAATGGCATCCAAATTTTAGATCCAAGTAGTTTAGGCAAGTGAGAGTATAGATCTATAATTTCAAGGCAATCCGATGGCTAGATCTTACTAGATCTGAGTTTAAAGATACCAAGTGGTCCAAAAATGGGATTAAATCCCTTAAAATGTGGAATAGGGCCCACAAGGTAGAAATCAGAAAAGTGATAATCTGGGGGTAGGTTGTTGGATGTGTAGATCACGAATCAAGCGGGATCTCAACTACCCACGTACTAGATCTAGTTCAACCCACCAAACTAGGAAGTGCGCCCTTGCTTGGAGAGGCTAAATGCCTTGGGAAGAGGGTCAAATGGAGGCCAATCCTCACCCAACTATAGATCCGGGATGCCGTGGATACTATAGAGGTGGGTTTTAAATATCTTACCCAAGAAGCCACTAGATCTTAGTAGATCTGAGAAAATGTAAAATAGGGGTTTTGATTAATTAGGGTTTGAAATATTTTAGACAAGTGGATAGATCATGGAGATAGAAATTACCTTGAGATCATACCTGAGTGATGAAGGGAGATGTCTTGATGTTGAGGAAGATTCCCGCAGAGATCAAATGAGAGATTGTTGATTTTGCTTGCCAAATTGATGCCCTAGCCCACAAGTGCGCCCTCCTCTACCTGTCAATCCAAGGAAAATCAATTTCAATCAGAGAGGTCAAGTATGGAGGAAATACAAGTAAAATGCAATGATAACATGAAATAGAAGGTCCTGGGACAGTAATAATCCCTGTTAGCAACGAAGAGATCCAAAGAAAAAGTAGGGAGAGTCTTCCCCTACCAATACTTCCTCCTCAAAGCAAATCGGCCTCCACCTGTAGATGCAAAAAACATGGTACAAAAGATATGGCAAAACAAGATCTCCAATAACTCAGTGCAAAGGAAGAACCAACAAACGAACACCAAAATCATTCACCACAACACTGGAGATAGATGCAATAATAATTTTCTATTTCAATAATCCAGAGCCACCAGTCCCTTTACAATGAGAAGCTCTCTCCTTTAAATAGGAAGGAGAGGCATCAAAATCCTAACCACTTTTTGAACTCAGTGCAAAGGAAGAACCAACAAACGAACACCAAAATCATTCACCACAACACTGGAGATAGATGCAATAATAATTTTCTATTCCAATAATCCAGAGCCACCAGTCCCTTTACAATGAGAAGCTCTCTCCTTTAAATAGGAAGGAGAGGCATCAAAATCCTAACCACTTTTTGAATGAGTGGCTAAGATTAAAAGATACAAATGTCTAATCAATGGTTGAGATGAGCTCAACAAATAAATACATGGATCACTAATAAAATATAACATAAGTGGACAAAATCGCCCTAGGAGAGGGGAATCCCACCATATCATGATGACAAAATATAATAAGAAGCTTATGGTGGGTCCAAGGGGTAAATTTAGCCACCCTTGGTCAATCCCCATAGCACAATAATAATAAAATAGTCATCAATATACCAAATCATGCCTCTATGGACAAATCGTAGGCCTCAAAAGACCTCAGAAATCATCAGAAAGTGCCATAAGTGATGGATGCGGGTCTCGATGAAGCAGAAATTGCTGGAGGAGGTGTGGAAGACATCAATCCATCATCACTGATCATCCCATGCCAAGACATTGCCTCAGTAGCCCAAATCGAATTCCTCAATAGCCATTTCTACCAATCCTGAAATGCCTCGGGAAGCGTGAAACTACCCCAAACTGCCTCCTGGAGTGCCAGCGCTGTCAAGGTGAGGGCACCAGTGTGTCCGAGAGGGGGGTAATATGGTAAAAACAAGTGGCTGGACCACCCCCTCCAAGCACAGCGCCCTAGGTCAACCAGATAAAAATCCTCTCTGCTCTGACAGGGTCTCCGACAGACCAAAACTGCACTGGGTTAGCCTACTGAGGCTCAATCATCACTGTAAGTGCCCGGAACTGAAAACAAACTCTCATTGGACTCAGAAGGTCCAAATCTATCCAAGATGTGTACTCATACACCATATGAATCTCTGCATGATCAAAATATATATCCAATATCTCGGAACAGGTCAAATAATAATAATCTCTAAATGATCAAATATTGCTGTAAACCATGAATCATCATCATAACCCTATAGCTGCTGCATAGAATCATCATGTACATGTACATAGACCATATATCATCAATCCATATCATCACAAGGTCCAACCATCTCATGTCCTATAGTTGACCTTGGTCAAACTAGGTTTGACCAAGTCAACATGACCAAATATAACTCATACCATCATCAGAAGCTGCTGCAAAGTGTCAAAGGTTAACGCATGCTCTACAACTTATTCAGATAACAATTATAACACAAAGTAATCATTACTGGCGATCTAAATCCAAATATATAATGTTATTAATTATTATTATTACTCAGACTAGACTTTCAAGATTATACTCACTTCACAGCTGTGATCAATTTGCTAGTGAAGGGTACAGGCTAAAATAACTGGCTAGGGTAAGGGATGACTTGACTGACTTAACTTTGTGACACTTTGGCAAAGGGAAAGGGAATACACACCATAGTATATACTGAATGAGCAACAACACAGAAAATGGCGGTGTCTCACAAATGTATGAGTTGTTCAAAGAGGGTTTATTTACCTTTAATAGATGCGCACAATCCATAATACAAATAAGGCCAACAATTGTTTTGATATAGCATTTAAATTCCATTGCTTTTTGGGCTTGAAGTTTCCATAGCTTTGATCTATGTGTGTTTATAAACACATTGCATAGATTTACATTTATTTAGGCTTTCTGCTGCAGGTGTGTTTTTAAGGCACTTGTTTACCTGAGCACTTCTAGGTGTGTCACAGACAGCTTGTTTACTTAGGTATTTACATTTCCAAAAGATATAACATTTTATTTTCATGGCCATTTTCATTTGGCATGCCTTTCATTCATGTGTGTTGAAAAACACATTGCATGAACGGGCTTTTCATACAAGATATAGCATTTCATTTTTCAGATTTTGTATTCATGGTAGCACTAAAAGTTTCAGGTTTAGCCAACACAACTTTAGTGACTAGGGAGAATTCACTAGGAACTCCAACTCACCATAGGTAAGTTTTGTCACCAACTCAGAGCCGAGACACAATAAACATGGAAGCTCATCCAATACAGAGGCTACAGTGGGGAAAAGTCCTCCATGCCACTAGTCAAGTAGTAAGTCAGGGTGATAAACTAAAAGGTAGGTAATGGATGGATGAAGTCAATGAATAATGGAGCCAACACTAGCAAGCCAAGGTATGGTGGAATGATCACCTCTATTCTCCCTAAGGAGGGTAAAACCAATGAGTATGAATAGTGAACTTCTAAGTCTGAGTAGGGACAATAGAATATATATAATAAGATCAACTAGGTCCACATATCTATATGATCTCCAGATCATGACACTAAGTGCTAAGACATGCTATAAGAATAAATATAAAAGCAATATAACCAAAACACTATGATATACCTGCTGAGTCATATACCTGAATGCTCATCATCTGAACCATCATCTGTCCTCTGAAACTGCTACTGAAACTCTGGGCACTACTGACTGCTCTGTACAAATGGTATAATGGCTACATCGGTCATCTCTCTGAGTGTCCTGAGACTCAGTCATGGCATGGGGAATACAACTGCTATCCAAATCTGATAGTGATCCAAATAGATGCTCATCTCAGCATCTCAATGTAAGGGAACTGGCTGAATAGTGTACTGGAATCAGAAAATTAATGTATGGTAGCCCGGCTACTATATATGTGATAACAGGCCCTAGCCTTGTTTCCAAAAGCACGAGCAACAGGAGGATTGTTTTGGTTATTGTTCCCAGAGTTAGATTGACTTTGTCCAGCCATTGGATTGACTGGAGCTGAAATAGGGTTAGGATTAGGAGATGAAGGAGGAACCGAATTGAACAAAGGGGAACCCAAGATACGGTTTGGAGAATTTGAGTTAACAAGTTTCCAAAAGAAGTTAGATGATTGGGCTTTAGGATCTCTTTTGTGATAGGGGAGTGGGGTTCCTTCTAATTGATTTGGATTTGATTTACTTTGAGTGTTGTAAGGATGACTATGAGCTCGCTCCTCAGCGGAGTCACGATTAGGAGTCGCCAGGTAGATTTTTAAACTCTACTACCAAGATGTATGTCGTTTGAAATACAGGGAGAGAAAGAGACACAAAGGTATGATGAACCAAGGTAGGCCTCTACCTTCCCCGGCAACGACGCCAAAAATGTTATCACACAACTTGTAGTTGCCCCTAGTGGTATCCCATCCGGGATGGTAGAGGAGATGGACAACTAAATAGGTGACCCAAGAGATGCCACGGTTCCCAATGCAAGGTGGGAGTCACGTCAACCGAGGCACTCTTCACTTTAGATCTAGATGAGTCAAGACCTAGGGGTAGACCCTATTACCAATCAAAGATGATTGGACCCAAACAAAGGTTCCTAGGGATTAGTAGACAATGAGTTACGGAAACCAATGCAAGGTTAAGTGGACCTAGAAGTTAAAGTATGGTTGAAGGTGGTTTGAGAAATGATTAGTGTTTCAACCAATGTATGATTTAGGCCACATGATTAGTTATAATGACAAGGTATAGTACCATGTGTTACACAAGTGGGTCCTACTTTCTTGGGATATGTGAAATGGCTTAGAGTGGACCCACAAGGTGAAATTAAGGGATGCAATTAGCACTAGAGGATATGTAATGAGTAGATCTATGGATCTAAGTTGAAATTAGAAGTACCCACTTACTGGATCTAAGGTTTGACACAATTCCCAAGGAGTGCGACTTGCTTAAGGAGGACTAGTGCCTTGTTGGATGGGTTAATGGAGTCAAAAGATATGTCAAAGTGTAGATCGGGACACCTAGAGGTCAAGACAAGTGGGCTAATTGAGATAGAGTGGTTGGATCTTGCTAGATCTAGGATCTCATGAAATGACCCAAGTGGACCACAATCCCTTAAAACAAGGAATGCTACCCCCAAGGCAGATCGTCACAAAATGATACTCTAGATATAGGTTTCAAGGTATGCCCGTTCCAAATCCACTGAAATCTCAACTACTCAGGTCCTAGAAATGGGCAAACTCAGTCACCCAAGGAAGTGCGACCTTGCTCAAGGAGGGCTAAAAGGTGGATAAGGTGTGTCAAATCAAGTCCAATGGCCACCAATTTGTAGATCCAAGTAGCTTAGGCAATGATCTATGTGGATCTAGAAAATCAAGTCAATTCAAGGGTTAGATCTTACTAGATTTGAGTTTTAAGGTGCCAAGTAGTTCAAAAGGGGGTTTTAATCCCTTAAAATGGGGAATGATGCCCACAAGGTAGAAATCACCCAAGTAAAAGTCTAGGGGTAGGTTATCAAGTGTATAGATTGCAAATCAAGTGTGATCTCACCCACCCACATGCTAGATCTAACCCAACAAGCCTCTCCAAGGAAGTGTGATTTGGTTCAAGAGGGCTGTATTGCCTTGAAACGTGTGTTAATTTTAACCCAATCACCACGAAACTATAGATCCAACTAGGGGTGGATGCTATAGAGGTGGGTTCTTAAGATCTTTTCAAAAGCAAGGCTAGATCTAAGTATATCTAAGAAAAACCAAAATTGGGGTTTTGATTAATTAGGGTTTGTGACCAATGAAGAAAGAATGAATGAAAGAGGCACATACCTTGTAGATCTTACCTCAATTGCTTGTGGCCACCTTGCAAATTGATAGCATTCTCCTATGTGTATATTCAAGAGTGCAATTTTGTTGCTCCAAGCCAAACGTCCTCCTCAAAGAAGCCAAATCGTCCTCCTCCTACAAGACAAGATCAAGAGAAACAAGTCAAGCAAGATGATTATGAAAATGATAGAAAGATAAAATAGAAAGCATCAACTATGTCACGAAGATACAATAATGATACTCCCTGTCACAAGATCAACCCAAGAGAGAATATGTGGATCCTTCCAACAATAACCCTCAAGAAATCGCCCTCCTCTCCACCAATTCGACTTTCCTACAAGAAAACTAGTAGAAGCACCAAAATCCACAATGATACATAGAAAAGATACTGTACACTCAAGATGCAAGAGAATCCACAAGACAAGAGAGATATGCTCCACAAAGAAGTGTTCTATTCCAATATTCCAGAGCTCCAAAGGTGAGCTATACAATAGGGGGTCTCCTCCTTATGTAGGATAATAAAGACCAAAACCCTATACCACTTTACAATACTACATCAAATGAGTGGTTGAAATTAAAAGATCTCAATATACAATCAATGGCTAAGATGAACCATAATAACATAACACATGGATCACTCATAAAGTGATGACGTCATAGTCTAAAATAATGATGGAGGGTGACGTCATCCACTAGAGGGGGTAAACTCATAATGACTAGGACATGACATAAGAAGTACATGGTGGGGCTAGGAGGCATCAATCCTTACTAGCTCATTCCCAAGGCACAATAAAATAATAAAATATGTCCAATATAATATAAATGATCAAATCTGTCCTCAAAATCTGTGACAGACAAGCAGTAAAAGACCTCCTGTGATCGCTGTGGGCCTACCCACATGGGGAAAACTGGCTGGAAGATAGTGGGATCACCCTGGAAGACCTCTGTGAAAACCAAATGCCAAAACCTTGCCTCAATTGCCCAAATTGAATTCCTCAGTGACCACTTTATCCCATTTTTTAACTGCCTCGGTAACTGTGAAAGTGCGAAAACTGCCTCCTAGGGCATCTGCGCTGTCCAACTGAGCCCACCAGGTTCTCCAAAAGGGGTGTAAATGGTAAAAACAAGTGGTTGGACCACCCCCTCCTCATACAATGCCCTAGGTGAACTGGCCTCTCATGGCCCCTGCTGCTTAGGCTGGGAAATCAACCCCAAATCTGGTCAACAAGTGTAAAACTGCATCAATCATTGTCAGAAGTGCCCGGAACTGAAAGATAAGTGTCTCATTGGATCCATAAGACCCAAATCCACTAGGAATGTGTACTCATACACCATGGGTTGCCCTAATGGGCCAGCTGTAGAGTCCACCATATATGGACAGTGCATAATTTGATGATCTGAAGTACTACATCAATCATCATCTGAACCATATGTCCATCATATGATATCATCATCAAGTATGTGGGACCATCAATCATCATCAATAGGTATATATATATGGCCCACATCATCACGGATCCCAATAATATACAACCAAGGATAAATCACATCAGTAGACTAAGACATGCTTCTCTAATCATTCTCACAGCCATGCTCAAAGTATAACATCCATTCAGTGGCATTAATCAAGTTAGCATATTCCTTTGTTATATAAAATTACTAGCACAATAGTTCAAATGACAAACTCACCCATTGGACATGGTCAAACTGCTAGTGAAGGATGAAGGCTAGGAACAAGGTTGGGCCAAGGGGTTGACTTGTCTAACTTAACTCAAAAATACTTTGGACTGGGAAAAGGGGGAAGCTACAAACTCTGTGCTTGGACAAAATAACATGGGGAATGGCTGTGCCTCACAAATGGATAAATTGTTTAGAGAGTGCTTATTCAACTTAGGCATCATGTCTACATCAAGTTGATCCAGGTTCATTAGGATCATTCAATTTCATTTCATGGCCTTTTTGGCCTACATAACCCTTTGGATCTCAGGTGTGCTAAAAAGCACAACTAGTTGCAGCTTGCATCCAGGGCATGTTTTCATATACATATAAGGTCAGCAATTGTTTAGATATAGCTTTTAAGAACCATTGCTTTTTGGACCTTTCTTAAACTCTTCGAGGAGTATTTTTAGCCGTTCATCGCTCTTGCCCTTTTTAGTTTCAATGGGCGAATTTATAAGTTTCCATAAGTAGAACATGAGCTTTCAGTTTTAGCCAACAACATCTCAAGTGACTAGGGGGAGTTCGAGCCAATGCCAAACATCGGGTCAACCGACCAGAATGATTTAGGCCTACAATCCAACTCACCAAAGGCAAGTTTTGTCACCAAATTAGAGCCGAGACACTGAACATACAGGGATGCGGTCCAAACACAGAGGTAGAAAAATGGGGAAGTCCTCAGTATCAGAAAGTCAAATGAGACAGGTCAAGGTTTAAATTCAAATAGGAAAGTTATGTATGGATGGAGTCAAGTGAATATGGAGCCTACACTAGCAGACAACTGGTGTCAGGAAAGACCATAGCTATGTAAGGTGGAAAGCCAGTGGGTTTTGTTAAATGACCTAAATGTGCAAGCAATTGTCCATTTTATGACGTATAGTTCATTTTAAACAGTTTGCCACATCAGGAATAATATACCAAGCAGATGCTGTGAACATGACTAAATCAACAAGATAATAATCCACAGTCAATGATAAAATATCCATATAGATCATACAACATCATCACAATAATAATCATCATATATCATCTGAAACACTGCTGCAATATACCTCTAGGCACTAAACTGAAACTGTATGGGATAAAGGGTCACATCGGTCATCAAATCTGAACTCTCAAGGCTCAGCCTTGACACAAGGTCTAACATAAGTCTGAATAATACACTGCTCTGATCATGAGTGATCACAAAATATACAATCATCATAGCCATGCTCTGAATAATGGAAGCTCTGGAATGTGTAGATATCTGCTAAACAAGAATAGTAGCCCTGCTACTATGGTGTGATAACAAAAGGAGCGCTTAAGGATTCATCATAAGAAGATAAACAGTGATTTGAGCATTTAATCTGATTTACTAACTCATCCTCACCCCGAGATTGTTCTTCCATTGATTTATCATTAAATTCATATGAGGATAATTGATCATTTTCACTGTATTGATCAGGGAAAAGATTAATAGGCTCATTCAGAACATCTTGATTATTTGCACAATGATCATATGAAATCGTCTAAAAAGGATTTTGGTTCTTGTCCCCATTTTCTTCTTCTTCAATAGAACAATCACCAATAACATAATGATTAAGGAGTTGCTCTTCAAGAGGATCTTCAATAGACTCACTGATTGAAAGTTCAACCTCAGAATTTTCTTCATGATGATCAATGGGATCCCTTTCTTCATCTATGCCTTCTTGAGGTAATGATGACAAAGTGCTTCGGATGATTTTCTCAACTTCCCCTTCTATGTCAATATTAAGATCCAAATCATGAGGGGCCACATTTTGCTCACTGTCACCCATTACATCATCATGGGGCTCATCAAGAATACTCTTTAAATACTCAGTAACATTCTTACAAATGGAAGGTTCAGTTAAAAGTTCAATCAAAGGCACATTTACTGTTGGCTTAGGAGAGGAAAAATCAATTTGATAAGGAAAATCATTAGTCATTTCATCATCATTATTTCGATTGTCTTCATCAAATTGATCTTCAAAAACACATTCGTCACTTGATGGCTTATCAATGTTTTTACCCCATTCATTTCTCAATAACTCAGTAAACATATCATACCTAGAGATGGATCCCGGTGCTAAATGATCAAACCATAACCCAATGTTTCCGCCTATGGATTCACCAAGGTCCCGCATGTAAACATCTTCATCATCCGCACCTAAAGATTCCATATAATCCCAAACCATTTGCAAATGTTTTTCAATTGGTTCAAAATAATTTCCATAGAAACGGGGCAATCTTTCAATGTAATTATTCGGCATAGGATGAGGTGCCCCATATATTTCAGAGAAGTCTAAAGGAGAAGTCTTAGCTTGCATTCTACTTACTCTGGCTTTTTGATTCGGGGCTAAAGACACATTAGAGGCATCTAACACATATTTATCATGAAAGTTTTCAACTATGTGCTTTTTATTCAATAGGCCACCACTACTGGCTCTTTGATCATGGTTCACATTACCTTGGATTCTAGAAGAAGTGTCTTGCTCATTCACAAGGTCAGTTTTCCTTCGGCTCTCACATTTTTCTTTTGCAATAGTAATCGGGCATGAGAGTGATTCATTGTGATCCCTAATTTCCCTGAGGATGGACTCATATTGGTGCTCCTCGTATCTTTGAACCAAGGAGTCAATGAATCCTTTCTTTTGTTCCCATAGATGAACCCAAAAAGATGTGTTGTCTAAATCACTCCTATGTTTATCTATGGGTATCCAATGCTCTTGGAAAATCTTAAGAAGATCGGGAAATGAATATATCCCTTGAAAAGTTAGGCTTAAGTACCATTCCTTGGCATTCTTTATCAAAGAGAAGGCAAACATCTTCATCATGACATCCTCATGTGTGATATCAGATATGATGTTCCACCACAAAAACAAGGAAGCATTTTAGAAAAGCATACCCATAAAAGCCATGCTGCCCTCCAAATATAGGGGCACGCTTCTTCCAAAGTTCGTATGGGCATTGATGCGGAAAATTCGGGATACGTGAAAAATTTAGGGGACCAAAAACTTCATTCAAGTTTATGTGAATAAAGGTCATGCTTGGAGAATAAATTCAATATTTATACTATAAAGTTCATTTTCCATAGGAGTCTTTACATGGGCTCACTCCTCAGTAGAGTCGATAAACTATTGATCTTGTCTACCAAAAGATATGTTGTTTGAGCCATGCTGCCCTCCAAATATAGGGGCATGCTTCTTCCAAAGTTCGTATGGGCATTCATGCGGAAAATCCGGGATACGTGAAAAATTTAGGGGACCAAAAACTTCATTCAAGTTTACGTGAATAAAGGCCATGCTTGGAGAATAAATTCAATATTTATACTATAAAGTTCATTTTCCATAGAAGTCTTTACATGGGCTCACTCCTCAGTAGAGTCGATAAACTATTTATCTTGTCTACCAAAAGATATGTCATTTGATAGCGGGGAGAGATGAGTGAAATGGGATGGCTACGTATGGTTTAATGAAGTAAATTGTAACCATCCAGGAATAAAACCGAATGCGATATGATATGAAATAACGCACGGACACTCGCAGATACCTGAGGTAAGCCTCTACCTCCCCGGCAACAACGCCAAATATGTTATCACACAAAGTGTAGTTTCCAACTAAAGGGATCCTATCCAGGATGGTAGAGGAGGGAAACTAACCGGTAACACCTGAGAGAGCCTCAATTCCCAAGATGGATTGGTTGTCACGCCAATCGAGGCACTCTTCGCTTCTCACTATCAAGCCTCAGATAGCAAAGGGGGTGACCCTGATCTACTCCCAATGAGAAAGATCTCACTCAAACACCCAATCAAGCAAATCAAACAATGTAAGTAGGGTGAAGGGTGAAGAACCCTAGATTTAAGGAAAGGAGCTACTGTAGAGGCTTAGGGAAGATAAGATATGAAAGTCGATTAGTTCAATTACAGTAACTCAATGTTAAGGGTGAATCTAGGATATAGGTGGTAGGGTAAATGATCAAACTCAACTGCCTTGGGAAAGATGTCTTAAAATGAGGGAAAATGGTCCCAAGGAGTAGATCTGACAAGTTTAAGGCTTCCTAGCATAGCTTGACCACAGATCTGACAGTATCAAAGGTCACAAGCTTAGAAAATAAGGTTTTGATCATTCAGAAGGAAAGCAAACAAGGGGGGCACAAGCATGGAGAGATAGTGCCTAGGAGATTGGGCAGAAGGAGTCCACATAGCAAGATGCCCTTGAGGACCGACTTAGGGCTAGGCCTAAGGATGAAAACCCAGAAATTGTTCGCCGGAAAACCAAATAACAAAACCTATAGAATTTTTATAAATTTTTATGGTTAGGGTTTGAGCATTGAATTTAAATGGCCAATGGTTTAGAACTTCAAACAAAGAGATCAAGTGTAGATCTTACCCGAAAAATCTTGTAGATGCCTTGAAGGTGATGATTTACCTCTACCCGATCAATTTGAGATGATTTGACAGTGTCTCCAAGTGAAATTGATTTTCCCAAGGAAGCCAATGCGCCCCTCTCTCCTGCACATGCAAACTACACACGTAAGATTTAAGGTATAGAAGAAAAAGACTGTAACAATAAGAGATAGATCAAGAAGCATGACAATGATCAAAGATACAATTGAAAAGCCCCTGATATAAAGCCACTCCAAGTCGACGAGTTGAGGAACCCCTGCAAAAACGTCCTAAGTGAAGTCTCCCTCATGCAGTAAACATTGTTTCCACGAAAATATTTTGGATCCACAGAAATATCTCAAATGTTAGGAGAAATAAACTTTACAATCGCCATCCAGGAAAAATACACAAAGAAAATCCAAGACTCTCTGCAAAATTTCTCTTTATTATGAAAATTCCAAGAGCGAAAGTCCCTTTACAATGAGGGGGTCTCTTCTTTAAATAGGAATGAGAGAGACCAAAACCCTAACCACTTTCTAAATGAGTGGTTGAGATCATAAAATACAATAATAATAATCAATGGCTAAGATGAGCCAGAACAAGATATACATGGATCACTCAAAATACAGAGGACGTCCTCCCTCAATGATGCCCTAGGGGGAACGTGAGACATAAAAGATGACTAGGGACACAACATGACATCATAACATGGTGGGGCGGTCTAGGATATCAAGTCTTCACTAGACTAATGCCCCACCTACATCAAAATAATATAACATGTGATAAAGTGTCTAAAGACATTAGGACGTGTGCCCAAAAATACATAATAAAACCCCCAGAAAAATGAATGGGATGACGTGTGAACCCCAATGATGCCGGAACCAATGCTGGAAGGTGTGGAAAATATCATCATGACATTCCAGACCAATCTCATGCCAATTCCTTGCCCCACTAAGCCAAATCGATTTCCTTTGCTAGCCATTCCTCTTTCGGAAAACCACCTCCAAAAACACAAATATGCCTGTAACTCTCTGCCAAGTGTCCCAGACGCAAATCTGACTGCACCAAAATGTCTGGGGATGGAATAGTATAGTAATAACGACTGGCTGGGACCCCTATCCCCTTTGTAGAGCCATAGTAGAACCAAAATGATCAATAAAAGTGTTGTACAGGTCATTTCTGCATGGCAAAATGGAGAAAAGTGATAATATGATCGTATCATCATCCGGAGCTGCCTGTAACTGATAACCAAGCGCACCAATGGATTCAGAATGCTCAAATCAACTAGGAATGAGTACTCATACACCATGTGACCATCAAGTGATAGCTCTGTAAGCTCATTTATGCCCAGAATAATAAAATAATGGCCTGTAAATAATAATAATAATAAAAATCCATCAAACCATCATCTAAAACTGTCGTTTGTATCATGAAACCATCTAATGGACACATATGGGCCATGAATAATCCATCTCGAACACTGTCTTCCCAAACTCATCCTGGACCCTGTGGTTGATTTGGTCAAACTGGGTTGACTAGGTCAAGAATGACCAAAATAATGATCCAAACCATGAATAATTGCTGCTGCAAGTACAAATGGTTATGATATGCTCCTTCAATTATATCAGTAGCTAGACTAAAGCATAAAATAATGTTTAACTGGCATAAGCATGTAAATAATATAACCAAGATAAGTCTAGATCAAAGTAGCTAACTACTATAAACAGGAATCTCAAATGTATACTCGTTTACAGACTGGAACAATTTGCTACCCATGGGTGAGGGTGGAGAAACAAAGGCTAAGTTAGGGGAAGGACTCAACAACCTTAACACTGCAATCTCTCGGATGAAGGATCCAAGGGAACCACCTACACATATGCTAGATAGAAAATAACACGGGGAATGGCGGTGTCTCTCAAATGAGTAGAGTGATTAGGATGCTTCCAATAGACTCTAGACAAGCAACCTTTTAGCAATTTATTTGTCAGCTTTTGCACTTGAGATTTAACATTTAATTCACTTTATAGATTTTCACTAGTCATTCTCCAAAAGTAGGTGCCCTGAGAGCCTTATAGGCTTCATATATGACTCTGTATGACCTCCATTGCTTGCCACCATCCATAGGTGCGGTGGAGTGACTACCCTGTTGCCTTGTAGGGGCAAACGACCTTACATCAAACGAGGATGAGTGCTCATCCTTTGGCCATTGACTAGTTAATATAGATATAAGCAGTAGTGTTTAGCAACACTGTTTTTGGTGACTTAGCATTCCTTTAGATATAACATTTAAGATCCGATGCTCTAGTGTTTAGCAACACTGTTGATAGGAATACTTGTGTTCGAGGACTAGAGGATAATAATCACTGTGACCAAAATCACACATGCCAGAGCCGAGACACAATGCAAACAAGGAATCTATCCAACATAGAGGTCTAGGTGGGGGAAGTCCTCGAGACTACTAGTTAAGGTGTAAGTTGGGATGAAACCAAACTGGAAGGTAACGGATGGACGAATAAGTGACTGATTATGCCATTGATAGCAAAGGCCCTAAAATAAGGGAATGAACAAGTCTGTACTTCGTAAAGTAAGGGAATGACCAATGAGTATACACAAGAACCTTCTACTCATGGTAACTGACGACTTCTACTCTAAACAACAAGAAATCATCATAAGATATAGCCAGTAAGCAATCATCATATACCCAGTCATAAACTACCTAGATAAAGGAAAGAGGCACGTCAACAATCCAAATGCACCTATCATATACCTGCTGGATCATATACCGGAGTCCCTGATCTGAACAACCTGAATCATACTGAAGCACTGCATCTGAATATAACATGGGCACTATCATCAATCTGCTCTGGATGATAGAAGAATGGCTAACTCAATGACCGATTTGGGGTCATGGAGCTCAATCCTGGCATGAGACTGTCAAATGTATAATCTTTGGATCCACTGAATGATTAAGAGTGATCATCAAAATGCTGCTCATCATCAACTGATCTCATCAAACTGTGTAAAGGACTGGCTCAAAAATATACTGGAAACTGATGTGCAATCATGGTAGCCCGTCTACTATGGATGTGATAACAATACCCACTTTGAGAGTGAAATTAGTGATTATTAATCACTTAATTCATTCTCTTGAAAATGACATTTAAGAGTCAAATAAATGGGAAAAAATCAGCATCCCATAATTTGAGGAAACATGTCAGGGACATGTTTTAGTCATCTACAATGGTGGCAATCCAGTCCCAAGTTAAAGACAAGTTAGAAGGGAGTTGAGATGGTTGATTAGAGATTGGATTGAGATCTCTTTTGAGGGTGGGCACATTCTTCAAGAAGAGGGGCACATTCCTTCATGAGAGGTGGCACATTAGTAGAGGAAGGGATGCCGACCTCTTGAGAGGTGGTGCCCATTCCCTCTCCTAAACACCTCTAGTTCCTCTCAAGTGTGCCCTCAATCACCTCACCCTCTTCCTACACTTGGCAATTTTGTCCCCTTGAGGTTTTGGGCTCTCTTTTCTTATTTAAGCAAGGCATTCTCTCATTCTCCGCATTGTTGGAGTGTGGAACCTTTGCTCAGGCTCTGGGCTATTGTAATATTTTTATGAGTTGAATAGAAAGGCTTTGGAGGTCTACGGTGTGTTGCAATTGTGTGTGGATGAACATTGTCAAATGGTTTATGAGGTAACAATGTAGTTGTTTCTATTTGTTGCATTTGTGTTAATCTGGCCTTTGAAGAACTGTTGTCAGTTAGTAGGATAAATGATTTGGGTTCAATTTCATTTATTTATTACCCATGCATGATGCTCTTGTTGCAAGTAGTTTAAGTTGTGTAGGTCATCTCGCTTGAAGGAGTGGTTGATCTAGGTTGACTCTCCCATCTCTTCAAGCAGTTTCAGAAAGACATAGTCCCTCCGCTTCCCACCAGAAGACTCTATAGATCTGGACATTCGAGCTTGGACTCTTTCTTCTTCTCCTTTCTTCCCTATTTTATTCAAATTTCTCTTGGTTACTATATAACACGCTTACTTCAAAATAGTTCTCTTTTCAAAGATTATCAATAGAGAGTTTGATAAGTATGCATTCTCTTGACTAGATCTAAGTTTCAAAGCATTATTTTTAGAATAGATCTAGCTTCTTAACCGAGTACTTAAGCTTATCAAGAAATCTATCTTTCAAAGTTCTTAAGGTTGATAAATTTTTTATGCTTCTAATGCTTTATCTAGCATCTTTAGTGCTTTTTAGGTGGCTGGTTTTTACTTTTTAACTAATAGGTAGAAGAAAGTGCTGGCAAAATTATGAAGATTTGGGTCATTTGGGACCCCCTGGAGCTTTCTACCTCGATCTGAATCTAGATCCTGAAACTTGTAAGCCTTTTGGTCATGATTTATAAAGGACCATAGCCATCCCTTTCGAAACTTGTAAAAAACCATAATAAAATCAGCGGGCTACCAGCCTAGTCTCCATCCCCCTGGGGGATTCTATGTCGTTTTCGTGGCGTGAATTTTTCCTCTTTTTTGCTTTTGTTTTGCTTTGATTTACTAACCTGTAGAATAGTTTCAATTTCTTAAAGTAAATTAATTGAAAATTTTAAAATTTAACGTTTGTTGGTTCCAATTCAACATTGGACCACAAACTCACTCAAGAGTTTTCTTTTTATAGATTAGATTAGTTAGTTGTTTTGTCATTTCATCCTTTTGCTTAAAGAGTAATTGAACCTTTGCTATTTGTCCCCGATTACGCTCTTGTAACCACTGCAGGCTTGTCTGAGTTGGTGGTCAACAATCAAAAACATGATACTTAGTAGTAGTTTAATAGGGAAATTCATTCGAAGTTTATCTTTAAAAAGTGAGAGGTTGCATTGAACATACCACGGAGTCAGAGGGATGCCTTAAGCAGATTATGTCTCTCCCTGTTGGACACCTGGTACTGTTGCTCTGCGTTCATTTTAAGACAATAAATTCTCAGTGGGCCAAACCAAGAATCAAACCCACTTTAATCAACTCATCCATAATAATCTAAAACTGTCAAGAAGCACTGCAAAATTTCCTTTCAGCAGCATTTATTTACTTCCTGGCATTGGTCTATTTTACAATCATTTTCTTAAATCGGTTTATGTGTCGTGATTGATTACCTTACATGCTGCTACTTTAAATTCAGTGTTGTTGTTCTCTTGTTTCAGTATTTCAAACTCCTAGATTTTATTTCTGCTTTAGCGTAATCAGCCTTCGCTTCTTTTTATTAGGGACCACCCCCCTTGGATTCACCAGGAGTTGACTTGGATGCAGGAGTCAAGTGTTAAGTGACAGAACTTGACTTGTGATTTGCCCCCAAGGATGTACCTAGTGGCTTGAAGATTTTTGCCACGTTACTTGAGGTGCGTATTAGGAGACAAGAAATCTCATTGAGAGTTCTAAACCTTTGGAAAGGTCTCAGAAAGAGATTTCCAACCATATATGGCACTTCCCAAATCGAGTTAGGATGAGTGAGATCTACCCTCTAGAAGACAAGGTACCAAATTACTGAAAAGCGACCTAGAAACCAACGAAAATGGCCTGAACGATAACTCCAGTGCTCCCAAACTACTAGGAATCTAGTTGAACATTCTGTGCCTTTGGAAAGGTCTTGGAAAGTGCTTTCCAAGTTTCCAACCATATATGGCATTTCTGAAACTGAGTTAGGATGAGTGAGATCTACCCTCTGGAAGATAGGTAAATGCAACCACTTGAGGCAATATCTTAATGCAAAAGGAAAATACTTTACATATGAGTTTCTCACAATCGATTATCACCAAATGATCCTCCATTCTCTTTAAATAGATATTATGGACTAATCGGGTGCCAAGCCATCAATCAATATAGTTGTTAGTATCGAGGAGAAGATGATTTGTCGGATCGCTTTATGTCTATAACATATCATGATTGCCAGATTACATAAATATACATGCATACTAAAGAAGCACACTTTACCTAAATACACATTTGACCAAGTTGATCTTAACTAACTCCTAAGTGTCTAAATATCATAACATCAACACATTTAAAGACCACAATACACCTGAGGCTTCTACTGGCCTAGATAGGAACAAGTGTATGTACTTGTACACCCCTACAAGGCATCAAAATATTATCACCGAGCATATAAACAACCATCATTTATCATCATAACATATTTAATTTAGCCATTTACATCTGAAGCTCATAAAATCAATGTTCGGGAGTCAGGACTATATGACCATACTCAATAATGACAATTAAACAAATAGTAATCAGGTAAATTGTTGGTTAACTGCAAAAATGACTAAGCCGGTCTAAGGCTCAAAAGGCAGGGCACTACAATAAGTGATACAAGTGCCTGTGAATTCTCACTTTATTTATTATCATATTTTGTAGAGAATTCTCTTTTTCTATTTTTATTAATATATCTTGAAGCTTTCTGCTTACATATTTTCTTTTTCTAGAACCAAAAGGTATCATTTAGATAAAATTATTCTGTATAGTACAAGTCGAAATAGACTTTTGAAATCACAAGTTCTGGGAATCCAACCATACCCAACTAGGATAAGGAGTGCTTAATGTTTACTTATCTTCACATGGGGGAATGATTAGGGATGGATAAATCATAAATCTTTTCTATTCAGTAAGATCTTTGGATGATAGTTTATAGGGCATTTTAAAAGGAAACAAAGGCAATGTTTGCATTAGTTATTGTCAATTTAGATGTATCACCAATATCAGGTGCACTGCAATAACTCTAGCATAACCGGTTGACAGAAAGCTGTCCTTGCCTAACCAAAGATGATATAGGGTTGCTTCTATCTAGTTTGCAAGGGACTAGGAAGGATGGTTAAGGAAGATAGATAATTTCTATTTAGTGATCCTGGTCAAACTTTCATCAGTTTAGATGATAATCAAATGTTGTTTTTGTTAGTTTTGTACCCAGGGAAGTGTTCCCCAAGTGATTTTTTGCTTAAGTCACTTAGAAGGGGGGAAAAGGTGACCCTCACATTAAAAGCTACTTAATGAGACTTTATAAAGTAAAAGTCACTTTTTGATAAATTTAAGTGGGTGAGTGAAATTTATTTAAGTGATTTAAATAAATGTGATTTTTACTCTCATTGAATCTTAGCCATTGGGTTGAGTCTTTCTCCACCGTTGGATTAGATTCCCACTTAGGGTTTAGACAAAAAGGGTTGAGGGAGGCAAACCCACTCACTTTTGAGTTTGAGATAGAGAGAAGTCGAGAGAGAAGAGCAAAGGAGAGAGATAGGGCTTTGGCACGAATTCCAAGGAGCATTGAATGCAGCTTTCAACAGGCACGGACTTTGAGGTGATTAGCTGAGCATTTATTGCATGGTACAGATTTGTTGATTGTGATATTTCTTCTGAATAGGCACACATCCCGAGGCAGCCACTTTGGCACAGAAACTAAGGTGTACGGACAGCATTTACTGCTGGCACAGATTTCAAGACAGGTACGGACTGCATTTATTTGCTGCACTGTTTTCGAGGTGTACGGATCCGTACAGTACGGTTCAGGCACAGAAATCGAGGCACTGTTTGTGCACAGAAATTGAGGAGCTGGTTGCACAGAAACCGAGGCACAGTTTGGCACAGAAATCGAGGCAAAATCTAGCACAGAAATCAAGGGCCGTACAGCTGTACGGACTGCTGTAAATGTCTGCACAGTTTTCGAGGCATTTGCTGGGCACAGTTTTCAAGGATTTTGAGATGAAATCTTTGGTGGATATAAGTTGATTTTTCACTGTATTTCTGTTCTGATATTTTGCTGAAGATAATAAAATCTCTCTCTCTCTCTTTACTGGTTTTCCCCGTGGGGGTTTTTCCAGGGCTTGATTTTGGCCAAAAATTTCTGAGTCTATCATTTTCATGGTGTGAATGTTTAAATGTGTTTTTCAGCCTGTTAGTGCATTTTTTACTGTGTGTTTAATTGTTACTGAGAATTTCATAAGTAGTTTCCAATCAATGCATAACCGACTGGGAATGAAAACCACGAAATGTTGACATAAACCAGCAATCAGTAGAGTGCAGAAAATCGTCATGGTATCAGAGCAAGGGGGCAGAAAACAGTGATAGTTTGCAGACACACATAAATATTCAGATCTTAGAAACTTTAGTTATTTTTTATCTTCTGTTAGTGGGCAGCGTTCTGTTGGGTTGGTGTTGAGATGGCTACAGGTCTAAGGATTGAGGATAGGCTGAATGGGACAGAAAATTTTGTGCCTTGGAAGACCAGAATTTTACTGATATTGGAGGAGAATGAGCTATGGGTGGAGGTGGTAAGAAATACTACAGCTAACCCGGTTACCATTCCCGATGCCACTGATGCAACAACACTTTCAGCCTTCAACAAGAAGGACTGTAAGGCTAGGAGGATTATCCTTGACGCAGTAAAAGACCACATAATCCCTCACATTTCCGGGAAGACCAGGGCACATGAGATGTGGAGTGCCTTAACCAGCTTGTATGAGAGCTCCAATGAGAACAGAAAGATGGTTCTCAAGGAGAAACTCAAGAGTATCAAGATGAATGGAGGAGAGGGAGTCACAGCTTACCTCACTAGGATTTCTGCAGTTCGGGATGAACTGGCAGCGGTTGGTGAAGTGGTATCTCCTACTGAGCTAGTACGCACAGCAGTGAATGGGGCTTCAAAGTCCTGGAGTGTATTTGTGCAGGCCATAGTGGGTAGAGAGAACCTACCGTCTTGGGAGAGACTGTGGGACGACTTTGTATAGGAGGAGACCAGGAGGGGTCTCGTACAGAGCAGTTCATCAAATGGTGGGGTAGATGAGGAGAACGTGGCACTGACAGCCAAGGGTAAGAAGAAGAAGGGTCCCAAGAAGGATGGGGCCAAGAGGCAGCAGCAGCAACCGCAGGGTGGACAGAAGAAGGACTTGAGTAAAATCAAGTGCTATTGTTATCAGGCGTTTGGGCACTATGCATCACAGTGTCCAAGCAAGAAGAAGAAGAAGGGACAGCAGACAGCAGCCTCAGCAGAGGTTGATGATTTTGGTGACATGTTTCAGAGGGAGTTTTCCCTATATGCTGGACAGATTGAGAGAGAGAGAGAGTCTCCTTAGCCATCAGCACAGACATGGATATGGAGAGTGAGCATTCATTGTTGACAGGGCATTGGACAGGTCCATCCACCACTGGTATGTGGTACATTGACAGAGGAGCCTCGAGACACATGACAGGTACTCGGGAGTTGTTCTCTGAGCTATCACGGACAGCTAGAGAGGTGGAGGTGGTACTTGGTGACAACACCATTGTTAGAGCAGTGGGTCAGGGGACCATTACATTTGAGAGGGAGTCCATGAGTCCCATGACCTTGAGGGATGTGTTGTACGTTCCTGGGTTGAAAAAGAACCTTGTTTCAGTTTCCACTATTGAGGACAGTGGTCTTGGGGTATGTTTCTCAGATGGGAGAGTGCAGGTGTTTCCCTATACCACAGGTGTATCTACCCCCATGGATATTGGAGTTAGATGTAGATGACTGTACAAGTTATTGTTTCAGCCGTAGCATGCTCTAGCACACAGCAACAGCAGCAGTGAGCTATGTGAGTTATGGCACAGGAGGATGGCCCATTTACATTACCCTGCTCTGAGATTGTTGAAGAGCATGGTCACAGGTTTACCTGAGTTCGACACTGAGCAGAGTGATGTGTGCAGAGGGTGTGCTTTGGGAAAGTACACCAAGACTGTTTTTCCTATCAATGACACGAGAGCAGCAGGAGTGCTTGACTTGATTCATTCTGACATTTGCGGTCCTATGTCTTCAGTATCTTTGACTGGTCACGAGTACTATATTAGCTTCATTGATGACTACTCCAGGAAGACTTGGATCTACTTCTTGAGGAACAAGAAGTCCCCACTTGTATTGAGTGTCTGCCAAGGGTTCAAAGCCCTTATGGAGAAGCAGACGGGGAGAAAGATCAGGATGTTGAGATTAGACAACGGGGGTGAGTATACCTCCAAGGAGTTCAATGCTTTCTGCAGTCAGGAGGGTATACAGCGATAGTTGACAATTCCCTACACTCCTGAGCAGAATGGAGTAGTGGAGAGAAAGAACAGGTCGATCGTTGGAGCAGCGAGAGCCATGCTTCATGATCAGGGGTTACCGTTCTTTCTATGGGCAGAGGCTTGCAACACGGCAGTGTATCTCCATAACAGGAGTCCTCACCGTGCTTTGGGGAGGATGACTCCAGAGGAGATGTATTCAGGCAAGAAGCCTGAGGTGAGCCATTTTCGGATATTTGGCTCTTTGACTTACTCTCACGTCCCTTCTGAGAAGAGGACGAAGTTCCAGCCCACTGCAGAGAGAGGTATCTTTGTGGGTTGCGATGAAACTTCGAAGGCATATCGGCTTTACATTCCTGGCCAGAGGAGAGTTGTAGTGAGGCGAGAGGTGAAGTTTGATGAGGAGAGGGCCTTCCGGAAGTCGAGAGAGATGGAGCAGGGGGAGCCACCAGCTCCCACACCTCAGTTGAGACAGGCTTCTTCGATACAGGTTTCAGGCCCGCAGGTTTCTGGGGTGACTGGATCACAGGGTACAGGCACAGCTTCTACAGGATCAGTGGTTCAGATTACAGGTACTTCAGGGACAGGTTCAAGGACAGGCACAGGTTCAGGATCACAGGTTTCAGGTTCACAGGTTTCAGGTTCACAGGTTACAGGGTCCTCTGGGACTAGTTCATCAGCTACAGGTCCTCGGGGTGTTAGACCTTCTGCTTCTGGCACTTCCTCAGATGAGGATACACCAGTTTAGGAGGAGCCTTCAAGGAAGAAGAAGCCTAAGTGGCTTCAGGACACCTTGAAGGAAGCAGAAGCATTTGGTAGACCTCAGGAGGCGATCAGGACAGTAGTTGAGCCAGACAGATATGGGATGGCTCTTGCTGCGAGTCTTTGTGACTCTGAGCCTTCTACATTTGAGGAGGCTTCTCAGCATCAGGTATGTAGAGATGCCATGATGGAAGAGTACCATTCCATCATGAAGAATGATGCTTGGGAGATTGTGCCGAGACCTGAGGGGAAGTCAATTGTGACTTCCAAGTGGCTTTACAAGGTCAAGCATGCTGCAGATGGCAGTGTGGAGAAATTCAAGGCTTGATTTGTTGCTAGGGTGTTCTCACAGGTTGAGGGAGTTGACTATGATGAGACATTTGCTCTAGTTGCTCGATATTCCTCTATAAGGGCAGTGATATCTATAGCAGCAGAGATGGGTTGGAAGATCCACGAGATGGATGTGAAGACTGCATTTCTCAATGGTCTTCTGCAAGAGGAGGTGTATTTGGAACAACCATAGGGATTCGAGATACATGGGAGAGATTCTCATGTGTGCAGGCTAAGGAAAGCCTTGTACGGTCTGAAGCAAGCTCCTAGAGCTTGGTACTCCAGGATCGATGCATATTTGACTTCGATGGGATTTCAGAAGAGTGAGGCTGATCCCAACCTATACTACATTGTCGTTGGTGGAGATCCACTCATTCTTCGGTTATATGTTGATGACTTATTTATCACTGGAGATGAGCGTCTTATTGCACAGTGCAAGAAAGATCTTGCAGCTGAGTATGAGATGACTGATATTGGGCTGATGCATTAATATTTGGGGATGGAGGTTTGGCAGGAGCCTGGACATATTTTCCTAGGACAGGGGAAGTATGCAACGGAGATTCTGAAGAGTTATCGGATGGAGGACTGCAGGCCTATGTCTACACTTATGATCACCAAATTGAAGCAACTTCATGCTTCAGAGGGTAAGTTGGTGGATCCCACACTATATCGTCAGCTCATCGGATCGTTGATGTATCTGGTCAACACCAGGCCAGACTTGTGCTTTGCGGTCAACACTCTTAGCCAGTTCATGGTGCAGCCTAGGAGTGTGCATTGGGCGGTCGGAAAGCACATCTTGAGATACCTAGCAGGGACAGTGGATTATGGTCTGGACTACAGGGGTTCGAGTGGAGTCAGCTTGGTTGGGTTCACAGATTCAGACTGGGCAGGTTGTGTGAGGGACCGAAAGAGCACTTCCGGTTGCTGTTTCATCTTGGGCTCGGCAGCAATGTCGTGGTTCAACAGGAAACAGTAGTCCGTTGCATTGAGTTATGCTGAGGCTGAGTATATGGCAGCTAGTCAGGCGACTTGCGAAGCACTGTGGCTTCGTAAGTTATTGGTACATTTATTTGATCAGCAGCTGAGACCTACGGTGATTTATTGCGACAATCAGAGTTGCATTCGACTCTTTGAGAATCCGGTATTCCATGACAGGTCGAAGCACATTGAGATCAGGTACCACTTCATTCGGGACTATGTTCAGAGAGGGGCAGTTGAGCTACAGTATATATCCACTGATGAGCAGGTTGTAGATGTCCTGACGAAGTCTTTGGGGAGGGGGAAGTTTGTCTTCTTCAGAGATAAGTTGGGAGTGGTGCGGAACACCTTCCTCGGTAAGAGGGAGTGTTAGTTTTGTACCCAAGGAAGTGTTCCCCAAGTGATTTTTTGCCTAATTCCCTTAGAAGGGGGAAAAAGGTGACCCTCACATTAAAAGCTACTTAATGAGACTTTATAAAGTCAAAGTCACTTTTTGATAAATTTAAGTGGGTGAGTGAAATTTATTTAAGTGATTTAAATAAATGTGATTTTTACTCTCATTGAATCTTAGCCATTGGATTGAGTCTTTCTCCACCGTTGGATTAGATTCCCACTTAGGGTTTAGACAAAAAGGGTTGAGGGAGGCAAACCCACTCACTTTTGAGTTTGAGATAGAGAGAAGTCGAGAGAGAAGAGCAAAAGAGAGAGCTAGGGCTTTGGCATGAATTCCAAGGAGCATTAAATGCAGCTTTCAGCAGGCACGCACTTCGAGGTGATTAGCTGAGCATTTATTGCATGGTACGGATTTGTTGACTGTGATATTTCTTCTGAATAGGCACACATCCCGAGGCAGCCACTTTGGCACAGTAACCGAGGTGTATGGACAGCATTTACTGCTGGCACAGATTTCGAGACAGGTACGGACTGCATTTATTTGCTGCACTGTTTTCGAGGTGTACGGATCCGTACAGTACGGTTCAGGCACAGAAATCGAGGAGCTGGTTGCACAGAAACCGAGGCACAGTTTGGCACAGAAATCGAGATAAAGGTTGCACAGAAATCGAGGCAAAATCTGGCACAGAAATCGAGGGCCGTACAGCTGTACGGACTGCTGTAAATTTCTGCACAATTTTCGAGGCATTTGCTGGGCACAGTTTTCAAGGATTTTGAGATGAAATCTTTGGTGGAGATAAGTTGATTTTTCACTGTATTTCTGTTCTGATATTTTGCGGAAGATAATAAAATCTCTCTCTCTCTTTTTACTGGTTTTCCCCGTGGGGGTTTTTCCAGGGCTTGATTTTGGCCAAAAATTTCTGAGTCTATCATTTTCATGGTGTGAATGTTTAAATGTGTTTTTCAGCCTGTTAGTGCATTTTTACTGTGTGTTTAATTGTTATTGAGAATTTCATAAGTAGTTTCCAGTCAATGCATAACCAACTGGGAATGAAAACCACGAAATGTTGACATAAACCAGCAATCAGTAGAGTGCAGAAAATCTTCAGTTTCCTTTATTGTTGAAAATCTGTTTCTAGTATTATCGCTGCTAGTACTAAATACATTTAATATGATCATCTCTGCTGATTAAATTTTTTATTGAGGACTGTTGCATGTGATCTGTCTTCCAGAAATATTTACTTTCAAAAGGCTATATAATTTATACAGTATTCAGTGGCTTTGACTCTTGAACCCATGTTTTTCACCTAGCTGTGGTTTGTACATGCTTAGACCGTTTTATCAATTGAGGATAATCCCTAGGGGCTTGTATTATTTATTCATTGCACCAAAAAACCAATAATCTGAAAAATGGTGGTTGGTTTGTGCAGTTTTATTTTTGCTATCAAAAGCATTCCGTGAAAACTTCAAGAGAGCTGTTTCACTTTCAAGCTAGAAGTAATTTATCTCAATCATGTCCAAAAGTTACTTCCATTGGTAAACCTTGGAATGATCTAGCCACAGTTTAACAGGATTTATTTTGCAAGTAGCCAACTGCACTTTTAATGCATTCTTCTTACTAGAATGCTTGGAAATCGGTTGTCTTCTTTGAATAGTTATGGTTGTAATTATATTTCATCATAAAGATACTATAAATGGTGTTTTTTCAAAGTAGATTTCCTATTGAACTGAACCAGAAATATTGTAGATGCTAGATATTACCAAAAGCAAATTGCTTTCAAGTGTTCATAGAGTAAATTCTGTTATTGTTCAAGTAGCAAATCAACTTAACAACTTAATTCATTGATTAATAGGATGTCAGAAACTGATGATTGTTTGTAGGACAGTTGTAAGTTGGTTTCTATATGTATGTGTGTATATTATCTTTGGACCCTTGTTGCTGCATTATGTTCCCATGATTGCGAATGCTTTTTTCACAATGTCATACGATGTTTATGCCTAGTCAAGATTTAATTTTTATGTGGGTTGTGTGCCACTGAGCAATGACACTTCATGCCAGCAGTTGAATGCATACAATATATGATGTCATTCATTGAGATTTGCTTGAGTGGGATTGCATGACAATTGAATGAAGTTACTGATTTCATCTTTTGAAATTCCAAGGGATCTTGAAGTTCTTTGGTTATTATTCAAGAGTATATTCGTTCCTCACTTTTTGCAAAGAATAAATCATCTGCACCGATAGTCCAGCTTCCACTACTTTTATAATCATATAAAATTCAGCTTGCAAATAATTTTATTGCCGTGTCTTTGCAGACTGGTTTGAGCCGCTCTTTTGTGCTTAATGATTAACTTTTGGTCTGATGTTTTACCATCATCATTGTAAATGTAACTAGGTGTCTTGGAAAAGTGTTCTGAACTTCTGTGAACTAAGGACTCAGGAGACACAAAGATTGGTAGGGATGTATGAGCAATATCTTCTTCCTTGTTTTACTTGAGCTTCTCAGATTGGCAATGGACATTTGGCAAGAGTTTCAATGAAGCACTTAATTTCTTACATAAAAATTACTGCATGTTTGGTGTCTTCTTCCCATGGTGTATCCAAAACAGATTGTATAATTGGATGTAGTGAGGAAGGTTTCTAAGGAGATTTCTATGCAACAAAAGTTTAACAGTTAGTGCTCAGACCAAGGATGTTCTCTACAAAATACTTATTGGTAAAGTCCATTGGAACACTAGAGGCTGGAGCTCTAGTCTATAAGCAAATAATTCTCCTAATTAGGTATAAGTCTAATACCAGGAAACTAAAAGGGCAGTCGTGAAATCCATAATTAAGAATTGGATATTTTTCACCTCCATCGACATTCAAGAAAGATTTATCTGTGGAACTAATTTTAGCAAATTTTCCTTGGTAAGGAGGTTTAACTAGTTTCTAGAAAGATTACTTTCTGTGAACCGAGAGCTGGTAGGTATATCTAAAACATACTACATAGCATAGTGGAAACATCGCCGAAAAATCACGATTTTTTCAGCCTGCCGAGTTTTTCTGTCGAAAAAATTGCGATTTTTTGGAAAAATCGGACCTCGTGATTTTTTGAAAAAATTGACGATTTTTCCAAAAATATTGCTTAAAGACCGGAAAAATCGGACCTCGCAATTTTTTGAAAAAATCGACGATTTTTCCTAAAAAATCGCGTAAAGACCCAAAAAATCGCCATGGAGTTTTAAAAATTTGACCAATTTTGTACATGAGACATTGAAGCTAGTAACAGTAAATGGTAATGTTAAAGTGGCATTCTCCTTATCTTTTATTTTCTATCCTTTTACTTAAATTTTTAAAGTGGCATTCTCCTTATCTTTTATTTTCTATCCTTTTACTTAAATTTTTAACATTACCATTAATTGTTTCAGGATGTTTGAGAGTGGTTCCAACCTCATCGGGCTTCATATGCAAAAAGTAGAAATTTAGATCCCATTCAGAATTCAACAGACTTAATAGTTTTCAGGATTTCAGGATTGCAACGTTTCCACTGGATTCTATCATGTATGAGGGTAAGGGATTGGAATTTAGTCAAACACATCAAACTAGGTATGTACCTTGATGTTGGTGGTGCTGATGCCTGATTGTTGAAGTTGATTGAACTCCTCTATCATTACCTTAATAAAAATATATCCTTCAGTCAAGCAAAATCACTTTTTAAGCATGGGAAGCCTTTTCTACCATATCTTAACACTTGGATTAGAAAGTTTCATCAAAACTGTAGGGTGTTGACTAATGTCCTGGAGGATCAACTTCAAGATTCGAGTTAGAGGCAAGGGCTAGAGCCTAGAGGAGGGGGGAATGACCAATGTTCCAACCAATGTTGAAACTTCCAAATTTCCAATCTTTGAAACTTTAATGTATCATTTTTTATTTGGCATCCACTACATCATATATATCAGTGCTTTCTCCATATTTATGTGCCAATGTGTTTATCTAATGTTGTTGTTGCTTTATATGTTTAAAATTATGAAAATATGAATATATTTTGTATTTTTTAATGTTTTCCATGGTTTGCCGATTTTTTCGCTGATGTTGCCGAGAAGTTGTATTTGGAACCCTTGCCGATTTTTTGCCGATGCCGATTTTTTCCACTATGCTACATAGTACATACATGTAATATTAAACCGTGCCCTTTGCCTCTTTAAACTGAAATATTGCTAGATGGTACTATCAGACCGTTCACTCTGTTCCTTCAAACTGTGGATTACCCCTAGAAGGTATATTTTGACATTTTTTGTTCTTATGTTTCTTTACAATGCTGTACTACTAGAAGGTATGTTTTGACATTTTTTGTTCTTCTGAATCTTTGCAATGCTGTTGTCATTTTTAAATGTTGGTTCTGGAAGATTCTCATTTCCTCTTTACACGTTTAGAATTTTCTTTCCTTTCCTTCCCAAATCGCTCCCATTCTGAGTTGGATATGCCTTTTGTTTCTTATATTCCCTATTTCATCTGATGGTCCTGTTATCACACAACTTGTAGTTGCCCCTAGAGGTATCCCATCCGGGACGGTAGAGGAGATAGGCAACTAAAGAGGTAACCCAAGAGATGCCACGGTTCCCAATGCAATGCGGGAGTCACGTAAACCGAGGCACTCTTCGCTTTAGGTCAAGGTGTAACTAGACCAAGGGGGAGACCCTATACCCCAATCACAGTTGATTGGACCCAAACAAAGGTCTCTAAGGGTAGGTAAATGATGAGTTACGGAAACCAATGCAAGGCTAAGTGGACCTAAGGGTTAAGGAATGGTTGAAGGTGGTGTAATGGATAATAAGTGTTTCAACCTATGTATGGTTTAGGCCACATGATGGGGTATGATTACTAGGCGTAGTACCATGTGTTTACACAAGTGGGTCTTGTTGTCTTGGGAAGTGTGAAATGGTTCTAGGTGGACCCACAAGGTGAAGTTAGGTGTGAGGATGGTACTATAGGTTAGATCTAGGCTAGATCTATAAGTTGGAGTTGGTTCTAGGATTACCCATGTACTAGATCTAGGGTTTGACACTAATCCCAAGGAGTGCGCCTTGCTTGGAGAAGGACTAGTGCCTTGTTGGATGGGCTAATGGGGTCAAAAAGTATGTCAAATTGTAGATCGGGACAACTAGAAGCCAAGTCAAGTGGATTGGATGAGATCCAATGGTTGGATCTTACTAGATCTAGGTTTTTAAAAGATGACCAAAAGTGGACCACAATCCCTTAAAACAAGGAATGCAATCCCCAAGGCGGATCTTGACAAAAGGACAGTATAGACCTAGGTTTCAAGGCATGGGCATTCCAAATCCACAAAAATCTCCAACACCCACTTCCTAGAAATGGACAAACTCAAAAAATCAAGGGGGTGCGACTTGCTCAAGGAGGGTCCAAAAACAGGTTTTGGTGGACCAAATCAAGTCCAATGGCCACCAAAATGTAGATCCGGGATGTTAGTACCCCGATCTATGTTTCTTCAAAGTTTCAAGTGAATCCAATGGCTAGATCTTAGTAGATCTAAGTTTTAAGATGCCAAGAAGGTCAAAAGGGGGTTTCAACCCCTTAAAACATGGAGAGATGTCCACAAGGTAGTTTTCACCAAAGTAAAGATATGGGTATAGGTTATCAAGTGTCTAGATGTCAAATCAAGTGGGATCTCACCTACCCATGTGCTAGATCTAACCCAACAAGCTTCTCTTAGGAAAATCGATTTAGGTTCAAGAAGGCTTTTTTGCATTGAAAAGTGTGTCAATTCTTAGCCAATCACCACCAAACTATAGATCCAACTAGGGGTGGATCCTATAGAGGTGGGTTTTTAATATCTTTTCAATTGCAAGGCTAGATCTAAGTAGATCTAGAAAAATACCAAAAACAAGGGTTTTAATTTGATTAGGGTTTTTGTGATCTAGAAATTATGGAAGATTCAAGGAAGAGAAGATCATACCTCTTGGAACATACCTGGATGAAGAGATGAATGTTAGTTGAGACGAGGATTACTTTGCCAAAGATCAAATGGAGAATTGTTGAAGCCCTCTTGCCAAATCGATTTTTCCAAGCCACATATGATTCCTTCTAACCTGTCAAGCCAAGGAGCAAAGCATCAATTAGTTTAACAAATCGAAGGTAGATGCAAGCAAGAGAGAGAGAGAAACATAGAATAGTTGACACAAAGGCAAAACTACTCCCTGTCAAACCAAAACGACTTCTTCCAAGATTGAAGGGCAAGCCTCCCCACCAATTCGCCCTTGTCCAAAATCGCCCTCTTAACCTGCAAATAAAATATGGCAAATATGCAAGATAGCTACAATAGATCCTCCAGTGCAATGGACAATAGCATTTACAATCGAAACAACCAACATTCACTCCAATCCAAGCATGTACTCCAAAAGATAGAAATTTTATTGCAAGAGCCAAGAGCCAAAAATCTCTAGATCCATTTTACAATGAGAGGCTCCCTCCTTAAATAGGATGGGGAGAGAGTACAATCCTAACCACTTTTTACATGAGTGGCTAAGATTAAAAGATCTCAAGATCTAATCAATGGCTAACAATAAATCATAACAACCTATCACATGGATCACCCACATAATGATAGCGCCCCCACTAAAAGGTACAATAAGGGGGTGACGTCATCCACAAGAGAAAATATAAGCATCAAAATCCACCTCATGGTGACTAGGACATGAAAATATAAGCTCATGGTGGGGCTAGGAGGTTTTAATCCTTACTAGCTCATCCCCAAGGCACAATAAAAATAATAAAATATGTCCAATATAATATAAATGATCAAAACTGTCCTCAGAATCCATGACAGTCAAGCAGTAAATGTCCTCCTGTGATCAATCCGGGCATACCCACATGGTGAAAACTGACTGGAAGGTAGTGATGCCATCCTGGAAGACCTCTGTGAAAACCAAATGCCAAAACCTTGCCTTAATTGCCCAAATCGATTTCTTTAGTGACCACTTTATCCCATTTTTTAACTGCCTCGGGAACTGTGAAAGTGCCAAAACTGCCTCCTAGGGTGCTAGCGCTGTCCATCTGAGCCCACCAGGCTCTCCGGAAGGGGGGGTAAATGGTAATAACAAGTGGCTGGACCACCCCCTCCATCATCAGCGCCCTAGGTGAACTGGCCTCTCGGGGCCCCTGCTGCTCAGGCTGGGAAATCAGCCCCAAATCTGGTCAACAAGTGTAAAACTGCATCAATCACTGTCAGAAGTGCCCGGAACTGAAAGATAAGTGTCTCAATGGATCCAGAAGACCCAAATCCACTAGGAATGAGTACTCATACATCATGGGTTGCCCTAATGGGCCAGCTGTAGGGTCCACCATATATGGACAATGTATAATCTGCTGATCTGAAATAATAATAAACCTGCTGAACTGGATCAAACATCATTTGCATCATATGTCCGTCATATGATATCATCATCAAACATGTGGGACCATAAATCATCATCAATAATCATCCATGCATGGCCCACATCATCACGGATCCCAAGAATATATAATCAAGGATAAATCACATCAGTAGACTAAGACAATGTTTCTCTAATCATTCCCACAGCTAAGCTCAAAGTATAAATTCCATTCAGTGGCATTAATCAAATTAACATATTCCGTGATTATATAAAATTACTTGCACAATAGTTCAAATGACAAACTCACCCATTGGACATGGTCAAACTGCTAGTGAAGGATGAAGGCTAGGAGCAAGGTTAGGCCAAGGGTTTGACTTGTCTAACTTAACTCAAAAATACTTTGGACTGGGAGAAGGGGGAAGCTACAAACTCTGTGCTGGACAAAAGAACACGGGGAATGGCTGTGCCTCACAAATGGATAAGTTGTTTAGAGAGTGCTTATTCAACTTAGGCATCATGTCTACATCAAGTTGATCCAGGTTCATTAGGATCATTCAATTTCATTTCCATGGCCTTTTTGGCCTACATAACCCTTCGGATTTCAGATGTGCTGAGAAGCACAACTAGTTGCAGCTTGCATCCAGGGCATGTTTTTCACATATTTATAAGGTCAGCAATTGTTTAGATATAACTTTTAAGAACCATTGCTTTTTGGACCTTTCTTATACTCTTCGAGGAGTATTTTTAGCTTCTCATTGCTCTTGCCCTTTTTTTTGTTTCCATGGGCGAATTTTTTAGTTTCCATAGGTAGAACATGAGCTTTCAGTTTTAGCCAACAACATCTCAAGTGACTAGGGGGAGTTCGAGCCAATGCCAAACATCGGGACAACCGACCAGAATGATTTAGGCCTACAATCCAACTCACCAAAGGCAAGTTCTGTCACCAACTCAAAGCCGAGACACTGAATAACAGGGATGCGGTCCAAACACAGAGGTAGAAAAATGGGGAAGTCCTCAGTATCAGAAAGTCAAATGAGACAAGTCAGGGTTTAAAGTCAAACAGGAAGGTCATGTATGGATGGAGATAAGTGAATATGGAGCCTACACTAGCAGACAACTGGTGTCGGGGAAAGACCATGTCTATGTAAGGTGAAATACCAGTAAGTTTTGTTAAATGACCTAAAAGTGCAAGCAATTGTCCAATTTATGATTTACAGTTCATTTTAAAATAGTTTGCCACATCAGGAATAATATACCAAGCACATGCCATGATCATGACTAAATCAACAAGATAATAATCCACAGTCAGTGAGAACATATCCATAGATCATACAACATCATCATAATAATCATCATCATGCATCATCTGAAACACTGCTGCAATATATCTCTAGGCACTGAACTGAAACTGTAATGGGATAAGTGGTCACATCAGTCATCAAATCTGAACTCTCAAGGCTCAGCCTTGACACAAGGTCATAAAATCTGAATAATGTACTGCTCTGATCATGAGTGATCCAAAATATATAGCCATGCTCTGGAAAAATGTAGGCTCTGGGATGTGCAGATATCTGTTGTACAAGAATAGTAGCCCCGCTACTATGGTGTGATAACAGGTCCTGTTGTGTTAAAAATAAACGTTTCCAATCTTTTGATTTCTTTTTCTGAGATTCTGATTCTAGTCAGAAGGTTTTGATTCTTCAGTTCAATTCATTTGAAAAACATGGTTTGCTATTGATTCTCTCCATTTCAGATTATTTCTTGATGTCTTTATTAGTGCTGTAAAATGCTCTGATTTCCACTGATTTTTCCGATTTTTCTGAGCTTTTCAAATTTCAGGTCACCAAGTTTTTTAAAAATTTCAGTGTTTTTTTAGGTCTTAGTTTATGCTTTCGAAGTTTTGCTTCTTTTTTCTTTCCGCTGATTTTCCCCCATTTTGCCAATTTCATGAGTTGATGACCCCACCATTTTTTTGCCAACGTCGAGTTTTGTAACACTGGTCTTTATTTCCTTTTTCACTATTATAGAGTAATATAATTGAGTGATTTTATTAATAGCAACAATCTCAAAAAAATATTTATTTAACAATGAAGATTTTACATCTGAAAAATCATATGACATTTGTTCATAATAAAAATACTAACCACAAACCCAAGGGGTTAGCACAACCAGTTGTCATTGATGTTGTTGGGCATTTGGTTAGTTCCATGCCAACAAATGTCTGGTTTGAATCCTTGTGTTATGTGCACTAGTCTACACTTACAAGTTTTCTAGGGATGCCATCCATGAATGAGGGGAAGCATCCCATGTGTTTCCCCATGATGTTTTCCTTCGAAAAAAAAAGAAATGTGAACCATTGCTATGGAGAGATGTCATAAATGCCTTGGTTACAAGGTAATTTTGCAAGATTTTAATGACAAAGTTTTAGCAATGAAATAGATTGATGGAATGGAATGTTACAAAGTTAGTTGAGATATTAGCAGTGGAAAGTACAATGGGAGTTAGGTTAGACAGGACACTATGAAATCACACAAAGAAAAAAATTTGAGAACAAGTTCCAAATGTTTAAAGAAAGTAAATTGTAGTAAAATAACATAATCTTCAACCATTAGCCATTATTTAACTATCTCCTTGACTATTTGTGTGAGAAGGCAGGGAAATATGGAACCCCCTAGGTTTACTTGTATGAAAAAAAATCGTTCACAAGAAAACAAGGGTAAGTGGAAGGGAGATAGTTTTCTGATTGGAATTAATTCATAGCTGGAGACCCAAATACTAGGACAGATGGTATTGTGTAAAAGTAGGACAAAAGATGATTTTTGCTCACTATATGACCAACTACTAGGGAAATGACCAAAGGGTTTATCCAAAGATATAGGTTGCCTCTTAGAACTTACGAAAATACTTGAAAGGATTAGCATGCGTGGTTACTCTATATAGTCTACAAGAAGTATTTGTCCTTGTTTATGCCACATCTCGGGCCATTAACTACTTGGAGGAAAGGTGATATTCCCAATATGACAAAGATAGTCTAAGGATAATCTAGCAAAACCTTAAAGGGTGGAATGCCAATAAAGTGGTTTAGGTATGTAAAGCTCGGCAAAAGATTGAGAGGAAAGTGATTATATATAGAAAACAATAATCCCTTTGGTTGCAATGGTATTAGGTGTTCAAGTATCAATGATTGTGATGGAGAGGTGATGGATTCCAAGTTTCAAATTGGGAACAAAGGACCATAGAGTTCACATGGAGCATTGGTGTCCCAAGTAACTCAGGGACCCCTTGACTCTTTATTTCAACCTTCTCCAATGTTTTGACAACATGCTCCTAAAAGTCAAGAAGCAATGATCTATAAACCATCCCTAACAAACCCATTTGTGTTCGAGAATGATGTAGATGCTTAGTGTAAAATATTTATTTACTAGTAAAAGTGGACAAGACATTGGAGAGTGATCTATAAACCATCCCTAACAAACCCATTTGTGTTCGAGAATGATGTAGATGCTTAGTGTAAAATATTTATTTACTAGTAAAAGTGGACAAGACATTGGAGAGGTCAAGTTAGGCATTTTACAGTAACATTTGGAGTCAAAAGTCACCATTGCTTAAATCAATGTATCTTGGAGGCTTTTGTAAACAAAATATTCTGATATTGTTGTAATAGCTTTGTAATCTCCTCACTTTTAATAGAAAGCGTCGTTTTCTCTTCTAAGGTGGTACACACCTTTGTGGTTTTTCAAAATGAATGGATCTTTCCCATCTTTGTAATTAGTTTGCTAATTTAAATATGCTCCCTTTCTTTATTGATTTGTTCTTATGCATGAAGTGGATGATTTCCTTGAAATTTTGCATGGGTAGTCTTTTTCATTAACAAAAAGAGCACATCATTTTCCCACAAGTGAACAAATAAATCTACAAAAATTTGCTCCTTTAACTAGAGAAAACCCTTGGTTTTCCCTTGTCTATTTCAATGCTTTTGTGCATTATAGGTTGTAGTAATACAAGCATGTGCAAAGTAGTTATCATGATAGAAATTTACAACTCTACCTGGGTGGTGCACATTGAAGTCACTTGTGGTATGCCTTCAAATTGGCTACTCGAAAGGGCCTTGTGACCAAATCAATAAACAACATGCAAGGAAAACCTACAAGGAGGACACACACTGAGAAGATCTTTGAGAAAGCATCAAGAAGTCTTTTCCAAACCCTTGCACAACAATCAAAGAAAAAAATAGCTTTTGTCAACTTTTGTTCTAATTGCTAACCTTAAAATGAGTTCCTCTATCACATTTCCTAGTATGTTCATAGTTACTCAATCATATCCCATTGCCACAACAACCAATTATTCTAGCATTGAAAGCACTTCCCTCAATCCTCCTAATATTCCAATAATGACAAAGCCTTAAAAATGGTTGAGAGTTTTGTTCTAAATGCTAACTTTAAAATGAGTTCCTCTATCACATTTCCTAGTATGTTCATGGTTACTCAATCATATCCCATTGCCACAACAACCAATTATTCTAGCATTGAAAGCACTTCCCTCAATCCTCCTAATATTCCAATATTGACAAAGCCTTAACAAATGGTTGAGAGTTTTGTTCTAACTGCTAACTTTAAAATGAGTTCCTCTATCACACTTCCTAGTATGTTCATGGTTACTCAATCATATCCCATTGCCACAACTACCAATTATTCTAGCATTGAAAGCACTTCCCTCAATCCTCCTAATATTCTAATAATGACAAAGCCTTAAAACATGGTTGAGAGTTGGCCCTATAAATTTACTAGGCACCTTAGGAATTATGCCCAATATGCCTTAGGAGACAATGCCAATGTTCATTGGTGATAACACAATGTTCAAACAACACTTATAAAAAATTTCAAAAGTTTGTAGTATTTATAACATTGAAGATGATGGTGTGTAGTGAAATTAATGCCACGCACTTTTCAAGCGTCGGTACATTAATGGATAAACTCCTTGTCTAGTAATTCTATTGCATGTTGGGATGGCATTTAGAGAGCTTCACTACAAGGTTCATAATGATTTCAAAGAAATACATGATATTATAAGAACTCGTAACAATACAAATGGTAAACATGGAAAACTCCAAATTAAATCCAAGGTTCAAGAGTATTAAATAAAGTTCCTTGGGCCTTCAAATGCAAAGATGAAGTTTGCTATTGTTTTTACCCAAACGCCCTTTTCTCCACCATGAGATATGTATTAAAGGACAATGAAGTCATGGACCTTGCACAAGCTTTCACTACTAGACACGGCATTGAAGATAAGCTTGTCAAATCCAAGGCTAATAGGTTAGAACTCTTGTAGAACATTGAGAGGGGCCTCACCACCCTCAATTGAAAACAAAAACAAAATATTTTCATGCATCCACCTTAGACCCACCTATAGTTTTAACACTGATCCAAAGCCTCACCAACAATATGACCTCGTTGAGGAAGCATATGGGGAGAATAAGGAGACATTTTGTTCTTGGCAATCACACTTGATTTAACATCAATAAAAAACCAACATCAAAACTTGCAAAGCCACCCCCCCCAAATCAAAAGCAACCGTATTAGAATGTTGTAGCTTATGCCAAGAAAACAAAGATGAAGGATATTGCACTTCTCTCATTAGATATTGTTGAGCAAGGATATGTTCTTGGGCTGAAATTCTCTTATGCCCTTGATTTAGGTATGATTTTTTAAATTGTTGTACTCACATAGGCTCTATTTATGCATCTATTGCATTCTATCTTAGTGGAGTTTTTAGGGATCAATCGATGGACCCAAATAATGTGACTTTGACTATTTGAAATTACATTATACTAGCTAGCACCTTTGTGAAAGGAACATGAGAGAGCCTTCGTAATACCTGTAACTATAATTGACATTGCAATAAGACCTTTATTGGATTTGTTTACAACTAGATGTCTCTGTGTTTCATGCATTTGATTGGGCATTCTCATATCTAGATTAGTGTAGTGATTTCCTTGTTTTAGTGTAGTGCACAAATTTGATTAGTTGGTTTAAAATATGTCTAGATTTTGAGTTTAATTTATATTTTATCTTATGATATGTTTCCTCAATATATTTCAATTACTAGATGTCCAAAAACTTGATTTCATTGCCAACAACACACAAATTGCATATTTGGGTATGTATGTTCATTTGTAGTGATCTCCATAAAAAACAATCTTTGATTGCTTCTCCACCTTTAGAATCTAGGGTTGAATGCCTCCAATAATGGGATGACACTGGTAAGGATTTCTAAAGGTACATGAAAAAAATTATGAGCTCTAGTGTTAGTAGGAAATGCAATTGGCCCTATCCTCTCAAGCACTTCAAATAGCCCACAGTATATCGGTGATAGCTCGGCACAACTTCCAAGCTTTAAGAAACTTATCCTTGGCATCACTTGGAGGTAAACATGATCCCCAACATCGAATCCCTATGCACTATATTCTTATCAACATAGCTATTCTGCTTACCTTGCGATGCCTTTAAATTTTGTTTAATCTTTGTAACCTCTTGTTCCATTTCCTTAAGCAATTATGGCCCAAGTACAATTATGTTCATTTGATTGTCCCATGTTATTGGTGTCCTACACCTTCTACCATACAAAGCTTAAAATGGATTCAACCCCAATGATGCTTGTTTCCCATTGTTATATGCAAACTCTACCAAGTGTAGATAATCTTCTCATTTGGATGGTTTGTCCATCACATACATGCACAACATGTCTTCAAACACTTGATTTACTCTTTCTGTTTGCTCATTTGTTTGTGAATGGTATGCAGTGCTAAAGTTTAGCTGTGCCCAAATATGCAAACAAACTTTTCCAGGAATTTGAGGTAAATTTGGTATCACAGTCGGACATAATTGCTTTGGGTTACCAATGCAATTTGAATATTTTTTTCATAAATATTCTTGCAACGTTGTAAGTAGATTTAAATGGAATAAAGTGTGCTTCCTTTAGATAATTTATCCACCACAACTATGATGGAATCATGCTGCCTCACTGTCATTGGAAACCCTATAATAAAATCCATAGTTACCACTTCCCATTTCCATTCTGGAATTGGTAAAGGTAGAATATATTGGGTTTTGATGCTCAACCTTTACTTTTTGACATTTCATACACTTTGAAATGTACTTAGTAACATCTTTCTTCATTTCTGACCAAAAATATTGTTTCCTAGCTATAGTAGTTGTTTTTTGGTATCCTGGTTGACCAGAATACAACATTTTATGGATTTCGTCCATAATAATTCTCCTCAAGTCAGCCACATTTGCAATACACATTTTGTTTTTATAGGTAAGAAGTTCGCCATCCTCCAAATGATAACCTCCATACCTCTTTTCCAAATTTTGTTGTTGTAATTTATCTTTTATTTTCACATATTGCTCATCTTCAATAAGAGAATTAGCAATCTGTTTCCTTAAATATGATTGACAAAAGCTAAAGGATGCCACTTGCATTGCATGTAATTTTCTGTTGAGTGCATCAACCACTTTATTTTCTTTCCATTTTATGTGTTTGATTTCAAAATCAAATTCACATAAAAATCCTAGCCATCTAGTTTGCCTAGCATTTAGTGTTGTCTACTCAAATAAATATTTTAGACCACAGTAGTCTATCCTAAGCTCAAATTTTCTGCCCATCAAATAGTGCCTCCACATCTTCAAATCATGCACTATGACAACAAGTTCTAAATCATGAGTAGCATAATTCTTTTTATGCTCTTTCAGCTTTCTTGACTCACAACACACCACATGATTGTCTTGCATAAGAACTCCCGCAGTTCAATGTTTACATGCATTTATACACACCATAAACCTTTTTTTGAGTTTGCAATGTTAAGAATTAGAGCACTTGTAAGAAGGTATTTCAACAATTGAAAACTTTCTTCACATTTTTGTGTCCATCAATTTTTTTCCCTACTTTTGCAAAGAAGTGATGGGGTGTGCAACCTTGGAGAATCCTTCAATGAACCTCCTGTAATAACTAGCAAGACTAGTAAAAGATCTCACATCTTCCACATTTCTTGGAGTTGGCCAATTCATAATGGTCTCAATCTTTTATGGATCCATTAATATTCCTTCCTCTAAAATAATGTGACCCAAATAATGAATTTGCTTCTTATAGAAATCATATTTGCTTAGCTTTGCATAAAACTTATGCTCCTTCAACAATTGCAAAGCCATTCTCAAATGTTCTTCATGTTCCTATTCATTTTTATATTAAATAAAAATGTGATATAGAAAAACAAAAACAAACTTGTCCAAATACATGCTGAAAACACTATTCATGAGACACATGAATGTAGTCGGTACATAAGTGAAAGCAAATGACACCACCGCAAACTCATAGTGTCCATACCTTGTTCTAAAGGATGTCAAGATTGCGTATTTTTTCTTCCTTGATTCTCACTCGAAGGTATCCAGACCTTAAGTCAATCTTTGAAACTATCTTTGACCCTCTCATTTGATTTTTAATTAAAAAAATGATCAATGTGAGGTAATGGGTACTTGTTTTTCACTGTAACTTTGTTCAGTTTCCTGTAATTAATACATAACCTGAGTGTCCCATCCTTCTTTTTCAGAAATAGCATGGGCGATCCCCATGGAGACATACTTGGCTTGAAGTATTTCTTTTCCAACAATCCTTGCAATTGCATTTTCAGCTCTAATAATTCTAGTGTACTCATTCTGTAAGGTGTCTTAGACACTAGTGTAGCTCTCTGTAATATCCCGATTTTGACCCCATTGCATTAAAAATGTAAATGATGTAAATATGCTAGTGTGAATCCCTAGTACGGAGCTCAAGGCCAAGGCTTGACTAGTGAATGGATAGGCATGTATGATGTTATAATTTATTTGGACTGTTTGGTTGGCTTGTATGCCGGCTTAGAGTATATGTAAATATTATGTGCATATATAATAAAATGGTCCAACAATGGCTGTGTAAGGAGCACCAAAGGGGCTATGATTCCACCAGAGGGGAAGAGGAAGGGGGCCTATGGGAAACCAAATCCTATGTTTCCAAGTGTCAACCTTAGAACTCACCCAAAATTCTGTCATGTGCCTTGAATAAGCCAATTATCTCCTTTTTAAACCATTTTTCCAATCATTGATGCATGTGTGTGGTTGGTGGGAAAAGTCACCTCATGTAGTTATTGTAAGATGGGACTGATTGCACTTTTGTGATAAAAGTCAGTCTGTAGCTTCCGGGAGTCCTTTCCCTACTGCCATAAGTTATGTTAGTTGGTTTGTCACCATTTTCTCATATCCTTTGGAGTCAACCCTCATTTGTCTCATTCTTTCATGCAGGTTTAGAGGTTGCAGGTCTCTCCATTGCTGTCCAAGAACTTACCTTGTTGTTTTGAACCCATAAATTTGAATTTGGAGACCATGCTGCAGTTTTGGAAGTGGATTTTGTTGGCTGTAGGTGAGCAGAGTGGTTGGGAAAGCTAGGAACCCTTACCCTTGAATTCTGCTACTTGTAGTTGCTTGAGAAGCCACAGATTGAGGCTAAGTGAGGCCCCTGTAGAGCTCTGTATGAGCATTTGGCTAAGCACATAGAGCATAATAGGTTTTGGGTTGATAGATAGAATCCTATAGGTGTTTCCTTCGCCCCAGTGGCCTCATAGCCCAGCTTGGGGGTGGCCTCTCAGCAACAAAAATAATATATGCTGGGTAGAGTGCCTATGGTTGGGTGGAAAAGTGCTCTTACACAACCAGTTGCTTGGATCTGCGTATGGTTGGGTGGAAAAGCGCTCTTACACAGCCAGTTGCTTGGATCTGCGTTGGATAAAGATAAGTGTTTTTATGTATTTAAATCTGGAAATGTTTTATTTGATGCATGTAATGTTTATGCTTGTAATTGCATATTAGATGTGTGTGTGTGGATAGATTTGAATTCCGCCGTGCATGTTTATTTACATTTCTGCACACATTGCTTTGTTGAAAAACGTATTATGAACTTGGGGCGAAATTTGAAAGCCTAGATTTGGCCAACGTCCTCTCCCAATGGTCGGATTGGGTGAGGGGGACGTTACACTCTTGACACAAGGTCAATTGTGAAATCAATGTTCATATTTATAGGAAGTCCTGACACTTCATCGGGAAACACACCTCTGAATTCTTGCAACACGTGATAGTCCTCCAATTTGGGAATTTCATTTCTGTTTTATCCAAAACATGGACTACATACAATTGACAACCCTTTCTAAAGAACTTCTTCAACAACATAGCTGAAATTTTCCTAATAGAAACTACCTTTGGAATTTCGTTCACTACCCTTGGATTTCCTTCTTCATCAATACATTTAAAGGTTTTGCTGTAGCGATCAAGTTTAACTATGTGCTTCCAACCAATCCATTCCAATGAGAATATCATAGGAACCAAGTGGCAAAATATTCAGATTTGCGCATGTAAAGAGTCTATCCATTTCCAATGGATATTTCTCCATCATTTCACTAACTTCCTTCTTGGTTTTAGTGGCTAGTTGGACCAACCATGATTTACTATGTTTTGTTTTGTTAAAAGCATAAATCTCAACAATTTTAGAAGTGATATAACTGTGAGTAGATCTAGGGTCAATCAAAATAGAAATAGATTGCTTAGCAATCTTATCTTCAACTTCAACCACAACTTATTGATGATCCACTAGGTGGTCCTCTAGTGCAACATAGTTTTTAGGGACGGTCCTTTCCACTTGACCCATAGTTTTAGCCATTTGGATATTGTGAACTTGCTTTGCACTCTCATTTCGATGTGGACAATTTCTAAGCATATGGACCTCTTCACATCCCCAACATTGAAGCGACTCTCTTGGCTTGTCTCCCATCATCCTAGTTGGCTTGGTCACACCCTGTAATGGCTGCCTTTGTTGATTTATGAAATGAGGAGGTTTGGACCCCTTATTTCTTTGGTCAAACTTCTCATTTTTCTTGTCCTTCCATGCCTTATGGAATTTTGGCTTTCTTTTGTTTTGATCATAACAATACTTGACCTCCCTTATGGTCTCCTCTAGAATTTAAAATTCATAAAATTTAATTATATTTTTGTAGGATTGAGGTAATTCACTTAGAAAATGCCGAATTTTGACTTGGTCACCTTTGATATACTTAATTTATTAGCATGTTTCTCCATTGTCATTTGTCCCAATTTCAATTCATGGAACTCTTTGATTTTGGCATCACAGTACCTATCAGAGGAGTACTTTTGCTTGAAGTATTTCTTGAATTGTTTCCATGCAATCTTCCTTTCATTTATCTTTTTCACTTGCCTAAGGTGATCCCACCATGTGGATGTTCTTCCATTCAAATTGAATATGGATACTCTTTCCTTCATGTTCCTAGAGTATCCTTGGACTTGGAAACACTTCCTCATTCGAAGAATTCAAGCCTCAGCTTCTTGACCAGATTTGACTTCCCCATCAAAAGTAGGAGGTTTCTCCTTCCTAAATTTCCATGTGAGTTGTATTTGAAATGCTTCTTCTTCTTATTCCTACGAGATGAAGAGCTTAAACCTTCAATGGAGTCCTTAAAGGTAAATGAATAACTAAAAGTGAAATATGGAATATGTCCTATCTCTAGAAACTCTTCTTGAGTTATGGGACCTCTTGTGAGAATGCCTCCTTGAGCTATTCCCACTATCTTCCTCATTTATTGAGTGTTGACTAGGATTAATCTTCTTTTGAATGTCTGTTAAGCTTTAGAGCATGGTTTTAATTGTACAAATGAATGTAATCTTCTATAAAGATGATGATTCAGTTTGAGTTTGAAGGACAGTTCCAGTCGAGAAGGCTGAGAGTGTATTAGGGTTAGACTGTGGATATCAGACTAAAGCTTTATTATATAGGCATGTATTACATTTTCATTCTGTTTAAAGAATGCTTTGAAGTGATTATTTTCGAGATGAGCCTATTTGTTCAATATTTAAAATGATAAATGTTGTGTGATTATTCATAATTTTGTTCTATGGATATATGTTTTCTATGCCTGAACTCTTGTGAATAATTTACATACTTATTAATGACCTGAGCGAACTTGATCACTCTTTTTATAAGTTCATACTCGTATTCTTTTATCCTAGTCTGTCACGTTTATGCATCCACTGTTTAATTAAATTATATATATTAGCTTGGTTTCTATACTCCTATACATTCATCAATTTATAAACCTAATCATCCTTTCCATAGTATTAAGATTTATCTAGGCTTTGGGCCTTAGCAGTCTAGGTGCAAACTCTAGTGATAACATCTTCTGGCGCCGTTACCGGGGACGGAGGAACGAAGTCATCTTCCCTGGGGTTTGATATTGAGTAGATCCTCTTCTTGATGGTGAACAAGAAGTGGACACTTGTTTGACTACATATTTCTTCACCGGGCAATTCCAAAGAATTCAGAGGTGACTCCACTTGTTGAAGATCCAGAATGACATCAAATGATCAAATGAAGGCCATTGTGGCTGCAATGTTTGCTCCTTTGAATTTTAATGATATTAACGGCTTTCCAAATGCAGTACCTATCATGGACGAGTGGGGATATTTCCTTCCACTGTTCAGAGAGATGGAAGAGGACAATCCATCACTTCATGTAATAAAGTTTCATCAGTATATGGACCAGCTAAATATACATCATAAAGATGTATTGATGAAAATGTTTATGTATTCATTAGATAGCTGTGCGAGACAATGGTACAAAACTCTTCCTGCTTCAAGTATTTCATCTTTGAGAGACTTTCACACTACTTTTATTTATATTGCAAAAAATTGTATCCAGTTGAGTGTCTTTTTGAGCATTGTTGTGAGGGATATGCATTATATATTCATATTTTAGTAGAAGATTCTTCCAGTAGTGAAGCTGAAGCAGATGGTTATGCTATGAAGGAGGAAGAAGATTTATTATCAGCTGTATCATTCTCTAATTCTGTTCTACAACAAGAAAATTTTCAAGATTCTGATATTAAAGTTGATGATAGCATCATAGAACATAAAACTTCATCTTTTAAAAACTTTCGGGCTGCCCCAATCTATGATAAATACAATGATGATGAGAAACCAAGTATACTTGAACCTCTTTCTGATTCTTTCAGATGAGAGCAATATCCTTGTGTTGATAATGATGATAAAGTAGATGTGGATTCGTTTGATATTACCTCAGACGTAAATATTGTCCCAAATTCTTATGAAGGTCAGCCTGCATTCGATGGATACTTGAATGAAGAGCCATAGACCTGTACATTAACATGTAATAAAGAAAATATTTATGATGAACATGAAGGTACTTCAGAGCAACATATTTCTACATCAGCTTTCATTGAGGTTTTCAACAGTGATCTACTCTTTGACAACAATCGATCAGATTTTAAGGAAGGTAGTGAAAAAGACCACAAAGAATTATTACAACCGTTCATCCAGTCCTCATCAGTCGAGCAATACTTTTTAGAGATCGGTCAGTTTGGATTCACAGAAGACATCAAATAGGAAGAGGTAATTTTTGGAAAATTTTATGATCTCGTGGCAAGTTATTTAGAGTCAACACTAAACTATAAATCCTCTACCATTAATTTCTTAGAGGCAGAATGTGATGGAGGTGAGTATGAGCTATTGGATCTTTGATCTTCATGATTTTCAATATTTCTAATTGTATATATGCTAAAAATTGGAAGCAAGCTTTGGTTGGTTGATGGAATTTTTTCCTGGCTACATTGGAAATGGAATTACACTTGATCAAGAAGACTTCAGCTGATTAGAATAGTAGTGTGGATAAATAAGCTCATCTTTGAGCATTTGCTTCAGTTTGCACAGTGTGATCAGATTGTTGTGTGAAGATTATTCTCAGTTAGCATAATAGTTTAAAGTTTAGCATTCAACGGGCAGGGTCTTTTCAAGTTTTTGAATAAGTTGCAGAATTTTGAATGACTCCATCACCCAATGGATATAAGGCAAAGAGTTTGTTTGTTCTTGGAAGCTCACGGGGAGCATGCCATCCCCAGGTGGAGCCAGATGTTGTCACCAGAATGTCCACTTACATTTTTGGAAAATCCATCAGTATTTCGCCAATGCCCTAAGTTTTTGTGTCAGGCTAACTCGTTTATAGTCACTCCAAACTTTCCATTGAGTGATTTATCTTTCAAAATTCCTTGGTTTCTTGAGTATGCCCAAAAACCATCACAGTTATCCTTGCCCATATTTTTCCAAAAAAATAATAAACATTTTAAAGATTATTTTCTTTATTATAAATGTTTAATATTTAAATAATAATCTTTTATAATTATTACAAAAAGGTAAAAGATTATTATTTATTATAAATATTTTATATTTTCAAAAAATAATCTTTTCATGAAATATGGGTAAAAGATTATTATTTATTATAAATATTTTATATTTTAAAAAAATAATCTTTTCATGAAATATGGGTAGTTCTTTTCCACATCATAGCCAAGTTATATGTTTGTTTAATCCTTAAACCAATACGTTTTGATTTTGTCTTCTTTTGCAAAACCTTGGTTTGGTATTTGTCTCAAATGTTCCCGTAAGTTCATTTCAAGCATGAAGACAAATTTTGAATCCTGGGGCTAGAGCATAGTAAGTGCTCAATGCGTCGGAGTGATAACAAACCACCTACATATTTGAAGACTTAAGTCATACTTTATTTTATGTGGGATATTACTCTATGTATAGAAAAATAAAGTGAACAGCACTTGGCCCGAGTTCGAGTTCCAAATGTTTAAAGGATGAACACCCGTCGTGGTTATAAGGAATGCATTTTATAAAACATCAAAGAAGCAGTAAATACTCGAACTAAGTTCACAAGAAATCAGAGGCAATTATCACTTCCAGATCTTAAGGCATGAATTAAGCATTTCCAGATTGGTGGAAGATCTGAGTGCACGTGGCATTCAAAGCTTCAATTAAAGGACATATCGAATAAACTCATAGCATTGAGTCAATATATGGAAATAAAAAATAAGTTTTATTTTTCAGATCTTTGTAACCATCCCTAGAATTTCAAGCATAAGATTAGTTTCCAACTGGAAAACTACAAGCACGCGGGATCAGATTTTGAAGGCAGAATATCAATATCTCCAGTTTAATGACAGAGTAGACGGAGGCAGATGATTAGATCCACTTCTTCCAGTAATGACGTAGCATTCAGGAGGTTCGAATTCATTGAAGACAAAGGCAATTTCCTGATATTCTGTAGCAAAGTTCGACTATTATATATTTTTAGTTGATTATTAATTTGCATCTATCTCATATGCTCCTATTCTAAAGCAACAAACACATAAATTCTTGTTGGTTTTAATTGTACACATGAATGTAATCTTCTATAAAGATGATGATTAAGTGTGAGTTGAAGGAGAGTTCCGGCCGAGAAGGCTGAGAGTGTATTAGGGTTCGACTATGGAGATCAGAATGAAGCTTTATTATACAGGCATGTATTACATTTTCATTCTGTTTAAAGAATGCCTTGAAGTGATTATTTTCGAGATGAGCCTGTTTGTTCAATATTTAAAATGATAAATGTTGTGTGATTTTCATAATTTTGTTCTATGGATATATGTTTTCTATGCCTAAACTCTTGTGAATAATTTACATACTTATTAATGACCTGAGCGAACTTGATCACTCTTTTTATAAGTTCATACTTGTATTCTTTTATCCTAGTCTGTCATGTTTATGCATCCACTATTTAATTAAATAATATAGATTAGCCTGGTCTCTATACTCCTATACATTCATTAGTTTATAAACCTAATCATCCTTTCCATAGTATTAAGATTTATCTAGGATTTGGGCCTTAGCAGTCTAGGTGCAAACTCTAGTGATAACATATACTATCTTTTGATCATTTCTCATTTTTCAAATTGGAGAGCATAGCTTGTCCATACTAGTGGAGTGTTTACTCTACTTGCCTTAGTACCAATTTCGAGGGTGCAAGATTCCCATCCTAATTGGAAATTGGAGAGGCCATTCAAAAATTTCATTTGGAGCTGTATGAAGAAATTTTGTTGGAGGTTGAAGCTATAGATCTGCTCGTTACCATTTCTCCTTCAACTCCAATTTTCTCTCTATATTCTTGCTCTTGGAGGAAGGGCGCACATGGAGAGATGTTGATATATTTGGGGGAGTCCAAGGGACCCCATTTATTTGTAATATTATGTACACACTCTGTATTTGATGCTCAAATATACCTCAGATCGAAACTCCAAGTAAAACCATGTAAAAATGACAAACTATGTATGGATGGTGCCATTTCCCCCTATATCTTGTTGTGAGAGTTTGCAGTTGTTTGGTTTCGATTTGTTTCAGTCATTCTCTGTGATTTTATTTTTGTATGGAGAGCCATTAATGTACCGAATAAGTTTCATACACATTATACAAGTCTTTGGAACATTTATCTCGAAATTCATAGCTAGTTGTGGAGTTCTTCTATCATTTCCCCCTATGTGAAGACATGTATACAAATATTTGATTTATGGGAGTTGCAGCAGCCTTTAGGAACTGATTAATGATGCATTTGGTTACCCATTGAAGTCATATAACTAATGCATGTCTTTGTTCTGAAATTTGGGAGGTTCCTACTTCATTTAGGAAGCCATTAGTGACCTCTATCCTTGGGGATTTGAACCTCGACTTTACTAGAAAATTTATTTATTTTATCCTGAACTTAAATGAATGTTGCAGAAGTATTTTGATAGTGTATAAGCACACATTAGGTTAATTTTTATGTCCTAATACCCTTCAAACACTCTCAGACCCAATTCTAAATACTTAGAAGTATTTTGGAGCCATCTACCGCTGGGGGTTTCAACATCGATTTTCCTAGTAATTTTTCCTTTCATGCTCTAATTGTAAATGCAAGTTGTTGAAGTATTTAGGAAGCATCCAAGAATATAATAGCTGAATTAGAGTGTCCTAATACACCTCAATACACTCTAGTCCTAATTCAAAACCACTTGGGATTATTTGGGACAAGTTGGAGTTTCACTAGTCCAAGGTTTGAAAATTGGCCAAATTGGGTAAAATTCCAAATTGGGGATATTACATGATTTCAATTCTTACAACTCACATAGAATACTGTAAAAGATATTATAATTCATTATATTAATATTAATAGATATATTTAAAAATTAAAAATTAAAATATTTTCTATTACAAAATATCTAAAATTAATTTAAATATATCTTATTATAATATTTTTATGAATGAAATTTTATTGACCAACTATTTGGTATTATCAAATTTAGTCATTGAAGAAGTTTTTACATAATTAAAAAGTATTAAATATGAATTGAAAATACAAAAACATACTATATGGAAAAGGAAAATGTTAACAAGTAGAATTGATTGGAATGCGTCATTAGCTTTTTTAATTAAAACAATAAAACACTTAAACAATCTAATCATAATGATTATTCGTTTAGTGATCTCTTAAGAAAAATTAAGGAACTAAATTGAATATATCAAATAAAATAAAAGTTTAATTTATCAAATGAAAAATAAAAAATTGCATTGGTAACTATTTTTAATAATATAATAGAGTAATAAAAAGACTCTTAACATGGAAATTGAAAGAATGCTTTACCATAGAATTTATCGTGATTATTTTAATAAAAAATTGGATCTTATAAATACTATGGAGTTCCTCAAGTCCTTAAATAGGCTTTACCACATGCAATACCATGGACAAATACTGTGGGTCACCCAAAACCATGGGCCCATAAAAAACCAACTAAAAGTTATCTTTAATCATTTGCCAATGAAACCTTGGGTGAACTTCTCCTAAAAAAATATTGATTCCAATGAATTAGGGCGAAAATGGAGGATTTATCGTAAATTCTAGAGGGCGAAAATATATTATCACAAATTTCTTTTATGTATTCAATTATCACAAAATGCTTCTATGAAAATCACAAAAGGCTTCTATGAAAATATATTATCACAAAACACTTCTATGAAAATCCATGATTTCAATTGTTAGAGGGTATTTTTACATAGCCCTAAGTTAAATCTATGCTCTCCAGCAGGAATTGTAGATTGACCGAGGAAATTTGGGAAAATATTGAAAATCGCAGAGTTATTAGTGAGAAATTTCAGTTTTGTTATGTGAAGGAGAGTCCGATGAGGAGCATTCGATAAAGGTGGTTTGATAAAGGTCGTCATAAGAGTCTAATTAGGTGATATATTTTCCAATGGAAACCCAGGAGTCTGATATGAAAAGTCTAAAACCGAGAGTTCAATAAAGGTTCTATCGAGACATACTCAGTGAATGTTTCCAACAATTATGCAAGAATTGGATATGAAAAGCCTAAAGCCGAGAGTCCGATAAAGGTTTTATTGGGACGAGCTTAGTGAACATTTTCAACTATTATACAGGAGTTTGATATGAAAATTCTAAAACCAAGAGTTTGATAAAGGTTCTATCGGGATGAGCTCAGTAAACGTTTTGACGATAATACAAGAGTTTGATATGAAACATTTGAAATAGAGAGTGTGATGAAAGTTCTATCGGGACAAGTTCAGTGAAAATTTATGATGATTACACAAGAGTCCAATATGAAAAGTCTAAAATTGAGATTCCGATAAAGGTTCTATTGTGACAAGGCCAATGAAATATTTCCAATGTACACTCATGGGTTCGATCAAGGTCTATTGGGATGATCCCAATGAATTATTTCTGATGTACACTCATGAGTCCGATGGAGTAAGTATGACTTGATGAGTCCAATGAAGGTTTATCGATGTACATGTGATCCTGATGGAGTAAGTTCGACCCGATGATTCTGATCAAGGTCTATCAAGGTGATCCTAGTGAAATATTTATGATGTACACGTGTGAGTCCGATGGAGTAATTTCGACCTGATGATTCCAATGAAGGTCTATCGGGATGAGCCTAGTGAAATATTTTCGATGTACACTCATGAGTCCGATGGAGTAAGTCTAACTAGATTAGTCCGATGAAGGTCTATCGGGATGAAACTAGTGAAATATTTCCAATGTATACTCATGAGTCCGATGGATTAAGTCCGACCTAATGATTCTGATAAATGTCTATCAGCATGAGCTCTATGTAATGTTTCCAATGATAGTACAAGATGTCTATAAAGGGAGTCTGAAATGGATTATCGGACAAGTATGGTGTAGGTGGACACAATGTCAGATCACCCTTGCCACTTAACATGCCATTTCGGCAAGATGTCACGTCAGTGTGGAGCTTTAAAATTGCTTTGGCCATAACGAGAGCATTTTAGTTCGGAATCCAATGAGACCACATAATTTCCAGTGAGGGCCATGTCAAATAAAATCAGAACACATAGAAGATATACACAAGAAGATGTAGAAGGAACAATGTATTATTGATGTTCATCTTAGTACATGAAGTGATGTTGTATATATGTTTATTAGGTTTTGTTATGCTAGTTAGGAACCGAACTAAAGCTACTCATACCTAACTCATAGATAAATAAATTATTTAAGATTATAGGAAATAATGGCATTTATATTTTATGGTATCATCTTTATTACATCATTAATTAGGTCTAGGAAAAATAAACATTACAATATCTAACACCCCCTCTTAATGTTTATTTCATTTTCAAGGACTCCCAACATGTCTCAAAAATTTTCAAACTTATATTTGCTAAGTGCTTTGGTGAAGATATATGCCACTTGATCCTCGAACCTGCAATAAAGGAGTTCTATCTTTTTATTCTAGTCATGTTCTTTGATATAATGATGATGAATATCAACATACTTTGTTTTTGAATGATAAGTAGGAGTCTTGGTCATTTTGATAGCACTTTAACTGTCACAATGTAGAATCGTAAGCTATTTTTTTTCCAGGAAGCTTCAAATCACTTAGAATTCAACGTAACCATATTGATTCACATGTGTTTACAATGACTACTTTGTATTATGCTTTTGTTGTTGAAAGTGCTATGGAAGTTTCCTTTTTACTAGCCCATGAAATGACTCTGCTGCCAAGAGTAAGTGCATAACCTATTGTTGATTTCATATCATCTATATCCCCTTCCCAATCTACATCTATAAAACATGTCAGGATAAAATTATCAGTTTCTTCAAGATAATACCAAACTATGTGGTGCCTTTGATGTACCTAAGTACCCTCTCTATTGCATTCCATCGTGTTTCCTTGGGACAATTTAAAAATTGTGAGAGCATGCCAACTGCAAAAATAATATTTGGTCTAGTATTGGTAAGATAGATCAACCTTCCTACAAGTTGACGACAAAGTAACTCATCAATTATATCATACTTATCATCTTTGGAAAATTTTAAATTTGCCTCCATTGGTGTTTTAATAGGATTACATTCTTCCATCTTGAATTTCTGTAACAACTCTGAAACATACTTTGTCTGTGAGATACAAATCTTGTTTGATTGTTGCCAAACTTCTATGCCCAAATAGTAATTTAGTAAGCCTAAATCAGTAATTTCGAAAGATTTGGAAAGACTATATTTTTCTTCATGTATCAAGTCAATACTGCTATCTGTAATTATCAAATCATATACATAAACAACCATAATGACAATGTCTTCATATTTTTATTTGATATATAAATTAGAGCCAGAATCGCTTCACTAAAAACCTCTTGATTGAAGATACTTGTTGATCTTGTCATACCATGCACGATGGCCTTGTTTCAACCCATATAACTTCTTCACCGGTTTACATACCAAATTTTCTTCTCCTTCAACTATAAATAATTTTGGATGCTCAATATACACTTCTTCTTGCAGATCTCCATTTAAGAATACACTTTTCATGTCCATGTGATGTACCTCCCAACCAAATTGCACTGCAAGGGATAACAATATTCCGAATGTGATTAGTTTAGCAGTAGGATAAAATGTTTCCTCATAATTAATGCCTTCTTTTTGTGCATATCATTTGGCAACTAACTTGGCTTTATATTTGTCAACAATACCATTTGATTTAAACTTTGTGTGATATACCCATTTACATCCTATGGGTTTCTTGTCCAGAGGTAACTCAACTAACTTCCAAGTATTGCTTTTCATTAAGGAATCATACTCTACTTATATGGCATCTCTCCATTCTTGTTTTTTATCTGCATCATTAAAAGAAACTAGATTGTGAGTTTTCACAACGTTAGTAATTAAGGCAAGATTTACTTGTGGTGATTTAGACCTTTCTCGTTTCTCACCATATTGGAGCTCATCCGATTTGGCATCTTGAAGAGTTTGGTAGAACCACTTTGGTCGTTTTTTAGAAGAACTTTCATGTCTTAGACTTATCCTCCAACTCTACCTTTTCTTTCTCCTCTTCTTTTTTCTCTTCCCGTTGTCTCCATCAAGAGCATCCTGCAGAACTTCATCTTTCTTGTCTGATATGTGCACATGTGAAGGTCTCTCATAAAAAACTACATCTCTACTGATAACAACCTTTTTATTTGTTGAATCATATAATTTAATTTATATGCATTTGGTTCAGTACTATAGCCAATAAAGATGTGTTTTATACTTTTAGCTTACAACTTATGTCTGTGATTATCTGGAACATTGGCATATGCGAAACAACCAAAAACCTTGAAATTAGTTACCTTTGGTTTTCTTCCAATCCAGCCCTCAAAAGGTGTTTTACCATGTACGACTATAATGGGATTCATGTTCAACAAAAACACTAATGTTTGGATTGCTTTGACCCAAAACTCATTACTGAGTTGATGTCCCTTTAGCACGCACCTTGCCATTTCCATAATAGACTTGTTTTTCCTTTCTGCTACATCATTTTGTTGATGTTTAAAGATACCAAATTTTGTCTTTGAATACCATGAGTATAGAAAAAATAATGAGATTCATGAGATTCATATGCACCACCTCTATCACTGCCTAATATTTTAATATGATGACCACTTTCATTTTCAACCATAGCCTTAAATTGTTGAAAAATAACAAAGACATTAGACTTGTTCTTAAAAAAAACCCATATTTTCTATGAAAAATCATCAATGAATGTTAAAAAATACTTAGATCCTCCAACATATGAAGTTCTCATCAGGGTAATTTTTAAGGGCGAAATTTCGCCAATTGGCTATTTTTGGGGTTTTTTTTCAAAAAATAAATTCACTATTTGGTCATTTTTAGTCTCTAATATTGTCTGTATTTACATTAAATATGTTTTTTTATCATAATATTCGTCAAAATTTACATATTATAATATTAAATTGTATGTTTCATATTTAATATTCGCCTACCTATCTATATACATGTTTTTTTCAATCCAAAATAATCGCTTAGGATACTATACTTAAATATAATATTAGAATCCTTAAAAATTACCCTAGTTCTCATGGGATCACATACATAGCTATGTATAAGTTCAAGTACCTGAGATGCTCATGGTTTGCTATTATAAAATTTGAACCGATGTTGCTTCTCTGTAAGACATGCTTCACATACACCATTCTCTTCTTCAATATTAAGCAAACCATTCACTAGATTATGTTTATGAAGCAATTTTAAGTAAAATTAGTTAAGACGCCCATATATTTCACGCCATAATTGATTGTCTGAAGCTGAACATGTTACAAAATCTTGTTGTTGTTGCAGTATGCCATCAAACTAATACATATCATTACATCTCAACCCTCTAGCAATGGTATTATTATTGTGATATTTAATCGTGCACTGTTTCTTATCAAATACAATTGTATATTTTTCATTAGTAATCTTACTAACAGAAAGCAAGTTCAAGTTAGGAACAAATTGCACATTCTATATAGTTTGAACACAATTACCTGAAACTCTCATGGGTACTTCTCCTTTGCCTTGTACTCCATGTATACTATGATCACTAAGAATAATAATTTCATTGTTACAAGGATAAAGTTTGAAAAAGACTTATTTCTTATTGGTCATATGCTTTGTGGCCACCGAGTCAATATACCAAACACATTGTGAAGCAGATCTACTATTATGGGAGGCCATAAAAAAAATTCAGTGTTAGGTTCTTGTGAATCAATTGTACTACTCTCAACAAAATGACTATGATGTCTACCTCCTCTACCTCTTTCTCCAGAATGACCTCTAGTTCTATTATTTTCATCCTAATACTTTTGCTTAAGATAACATTCATCTTCATTATGATTATTCCTACTACAATAATTGTAATGTTTAGAACTTTGAGAAAATCCGTTTAACATGAAATATACATATCAAACATCTACATCCTCTTTCACGGGTTCTTCCTTTGTTCCTTCCTGTAAAAGCCTTATCTAGTTTTGCAAATTCTTTTTTCTTAATCCTTTGTTCTTCCTATAGAATCAACACTATAGTTTATTCAAAATGAGGGTTTTCTTTTCGAGAAGAGACACAAAATGATGTAACAAATTTTTTATATTTAGTAGGAAGGATGTTAAATAATATACTAATGAATTCCTATCTTTAATATCTGAATCAATAACTAATAACTCATTATTAAGTTATTTCAACTTTTGAATGTGATCTATAATAGAATCTGATCTGCTCATTTTTAAAATAGTCAACTTGTTTTTCAATAATAAAATTTGATTCTCATTGGAGGTTTCATCTAATTTTTTCAACTTCATCCAAACATCAATAACCATTGTAATACTACAAATATGAGGAAACACATCATCTTCCAAAGCAAATGTCAAAGAAGTAATGCATTTTTATTTTTCTTATTGTAATCATTGGACACGGGGCCTAGTTTTGGAGTTCCCCCCATCACAATTTCCCAAAGATCATGATACGAAAGAATCTGCTCCATTTTATGTTTCCAGGAAGGGTAATTCTTTCCATTTAACTTATGAGATTCGGGCATCATAAAGTCTGTGTTACCAGAAATGGAACGTCGGTGGGCATTTCTCTCAGAAAACGGGCCAGAAATGGAAAGGGATGGAAAATGGCGTTTTCTACGGCCGTTCCCGTTTTCCAGGCCCTAAAACCGTTTCTTACAAAACGAAAATCGTTTCTTACGAAACAAAAATTGTTTCTTATCGTTTCTCAAAGCCGTTTCGGGATTTTTCATCAAAATTTAGTAATTACAAATTTTGATTCGCCACACATACCACATTCTAAAAAGGAAAACAGCGGATCACAATGATGTGCCAGTGGTACCTGTAGTAGTTGGTAGTAGTTAGTGGAGCTATTTGTTTAGTAGAGGGTATGTTTGTTAGAAAGAAGGTAAAATCTTACTATCTTTTAGCCACTTACGACCTTTAGGCTTTGGTTAAATTAATAAGACGGTTTTACAAAAGGAATTATATGAAGAATGTTAGGAATTACATGGAGAATGAATAACATAACAAGCCGGTTTCATCCCTAGGTAGGGGAGTTAATTGATCCTAATAATCTCTTGGAGGAGAGGTTTGTTTTTTGTGAAGTTGATATTAACATTTGTAAATTTATAGCTGATCTACAATGAAAAATTGGTATGTTAGTTAAAAAATTTATATTAATTTCTAATTTGTGTTTTGTCCTAAACCTAAATATAGAAAACAAGGTATATGGCAAAAAAGGATTTGATCATTATAACTGATTGAATTTGTTCATTATAATTATAATTGTGGAACCTTCAGTTTTGTTGTTTTTCTCTCTCCTCATTTCTTGTATGCAAAACCTATAAATTCCGTTTCTTGTGCCGTTTCTAGTTTCTGGTAACATAGCATAAAGTTATTGATGTTGGCCATTTTTATTCTAACTCTATACGACTGTTTTAAATCTACGTATGACTTCCAGAATTGTTCTAAATTTGCTTATGATTTTCAGAACAAAAACCCTTATGTCTTCTTAAACCAATAAATTGATAATTTTGGAAAATGACTTTTTCAATGCCAAAAAAAATGAACCTCCATTAAAACCTTCAAATCTCTGTTTTTTTCTAAGAACAAATTTAAATTGGTGAAAAAATGTAAAGAAGGTGCAAATCACAGACTTCAAAGCATAGATAAACTTTGTCTCAAATTGTAGACTTCAAACGTCTCAAGTCGCTAATTACGTCTCTGAATTTCCGGTGACTAAGTGCAGACTAGGGCATGATCATTTTGGCTCTCGGTTAGGGAAAGCTTCGTCCAAACTACAAATTGCATCTTCTAAACAAAACAATGGCTCAACTCCTTGATTTTGATGGCTCAATGAAATCAATGATGCAAGCACAATCTTCGACCTCTCTAATCGATGGCATGTGCAGATTTCAGAAAATTCTGGGAGTTTAACAGTCTGCGGGTGCAATATTTGTATTTTTGAGCTCTCTCGACTTTGTTTGTATCTGTATCTCCTTTGTTGGCAGTTGCCTAGGGTTACACAATTCTATACCTCTTCCTTTTTATGGCTCTTCACGCAATTCTCTTCACACTGGGTCTCTTCACGAGCTTCAAATGGTGACTATACTGACCTTCACGTGGGTACCTTCACACATGTTTTATTCATGTAATTCTTCCATGAACCTTCACACGTTCTATGATGATACGCTTTTCTACACAGTCTTTCGGAGGGTTTTCAAACTCGAGAATTTCACAGCAATTATGTATGCCAAACTTTTTCTTGGCATCAACTTTGAAAAATTTTCTATGCCACACTCAGTGTGGCTCTTATACCATGTCAAATAAACTTATAACACGCATAAGATAGGAAGGAGGAACAATGTATTATTGATGTTCATATTAGTACATGAAGTGATGTTGTATATATGTTCATTAGGTTCCATTATGCAAGTTAGGAATTCAACTCTCTTATACCATCTCAAATAAACTTATAACAGGCATAAGATATACACGAGAAGATGAAGGAGGAACAATGTATTATTGATGTTCATATTAGTACATGAAGTGATGTTGTATATATGTTCATTAGATTCCATTATGCAAGTTAGGAATTGAACTCGAGCTACTCATACCTAACTCATTAATAAATAAATGATTTAAGATTCTAGAAAATAATGTCATTTATAATTTACGACATCATATGTATTACATCATTAATTATGTCTAGGAAAAATAAACATTACAATATCTAAGAAGGCATGGGTCCATTCTACTCCAATTTTACTGAAATTTTGAAATAATGGTTTTTAAAGATTTGTATGACTCGATATGGGCCTTGTTGGGGCTGAAATTGTTATGGTGTAGTCGTGGTTTAGGCACACATATAACTCTAGTGGATTATGGCCAAATCCAAAAAGTTGTGAAGCCTAGGTAAAAATGAAGGCAAAAATCCACTATTATGGAACACTTTTGGGGGATTTCAGAAAACTTGGAGTAGGTAAAAGTGACCCTAGATGTCAAGACCAGAAAAATTTATGAACTCGACATTTTACCTACTCATTAAAACAAACAACCTTGGTTAGATAAAGTTTTTCAAGAAATATTTAGTTTGGGAGATAACGGTTTTTGGAAAATAAACTAAGTCTAGAGAAGATGCAAAATTTAAAAGTAGTCAATTCCACAAAATAGTATAGAAATTGAATGGAGCATTAGATAAGGAATATGAAATTTGATGACTAATCCTTGTCATGATTATTATTAGCACTCAATAGAAACATTTTTCTGGTTCTCACTAGATTTTCTTCTACAGGCAGCTGAAGTTGGCCTTCGAAGCTAAATGGACCTGCAGGAAAAGTGCAGAATTTGACAAAATTGCCAATTTTGAAAGGCTATAACTTTTTCCCTAGAAATTAGAAATGAACATATTTATTTAACTGGAAATATTATCCATAGGGGAACCAATGTGCACAACCAAATTCTGAAAGGGCGATTCATATGTTTCTAAAGATTGAACAAAAAAGTGTTTGTAGCCATAATTTGGCAAAAAATGTCAATATGAGTAGTTCCCGGAATGCATGAACATTTATTTAATTATTTTCTAAGAATGTAATGAAACTAACAAATGTGCTTATATGAACATTTTTTAGATACAATGTCACATTAGGGGCAATTAAGGGTCAATATTCAGTATAGTGCAATTAGAAATCCTTGGTCTTGGTTGGGCCAAGAAAACCATCATCATGGTTGATGCACAGGGTCTTATGTCATTGATAGATATGCCATGGGAATACATATACATGTTGAGGATGTAGAGATAGAGTCTGATGGCTGAAGAATTCAATTAACTCCCCCATATATTACATAAACCACGAGAAGCTTAAGAGTGGGATTACAAAGTTGCAGAGAAAATAATGAGAGGTTGATCGGAGCTCAGGAAGAACATAACCAAATGAATGCAACCATGCTCTAAATTTTAATGCACATTTAGTGGAAGATTCGCCATGGGCATCACTCAAGAAATGAGGAAAAGAGTGGGAGAAGCTCAAGGAGGCATTCTCACAAGAGGTCCCATAACTCAAGAAGGGTTTCTAGAGATATGACAAATGCTCCAGAATTCTCTTATAGTGAGAAATCTTCCTCTAAGGGGTCCAGTGAATATTTAAGTTCTCTATCGCATAAGAAAAAGGGGAAGAGGCCTTTTAAGAACAACTCAGATGGGAATTTCAGAAGGCCAAACCTCCCACTTTTGACGGTGAAGTAAAATCTGGTTGAGAGTTGACACTTGGCTTCTTGAGATGAGGAAGTGTTTCCAAGTCCATGACTACTCCGGGAATATGAAGGCAATAGTGGCTATATTTAGTTTTAATTGAAGAGATTCTATATGGTGGGATAAACTTAGACAAGTCAAGAAGATTAATGAAATGAAGATTTTGTGGAAGCAATTCAAGAAGTACTTCAAGCAATAGTACCTCTTCAATAGGTACTATGATGAGAAAATTAAAGAGTTCCATGAGTTGAAATTGAGAAAAATAACCATGGAGGAATAGGCCAATAAATTCTTGCATCCGCTGAGGTATGTTAAGTATATTACATATGATAAGGTCAAAATTCAACATTTTCTAAATGGATTACCTCATTCATACAAGGACATAATTGAGTTTGATGAACCTCAAAATCTAGATGAAACCATAAAGAAGGCCAAGTATTTCTATGATTAAAACAAAAGTAGGCTAGAATTCCATAAGGCATGGAAGGATGAGAAGAAAGAGAAGTTTGATCAAAGAAATATGGGATTCAAGCCTTCCCATTTATGAAACCAGCAAAGGAAACCACCACAGGCTGTGACTAAGCCAACTAAGATGATGGGAGATAAGCCAAGCGAACCACTTCAATGTTTGGGATGTGGAGATGACCATTTGCTTAGAAATTTTCGACATCGAAATGGAAGTGCCAAGCATGTTCACAACATCTAAGAGGTTGGAATTGTAGTTGATGTAGTAAGGACCGTTCCTAGAATCTACACTATACTAGAGGATGAGCAAATAGACCATCAATCAAATATGGTTGAAGTTTAAGGTAAGATTGGTAAGGAATCTATTTTTATTTTGATTGATTATGGATCTACTCAGAGTTATATTGCTTCTAAAATTGTTGAGATTTGTAATTTTGAGAAAACAAACCATAATAAATCATGGTTGATCCAACTAACCACTGGAACCAAGAGAAAAGTTAATGAAGTGGTGGAGAAATGTCCCTTAAAATGGATGGACTCTTGACATGGAAAAATAAGAATAATTTTCCACTTGGTTCTTATGATATTCACATTGAAATTATGGATTGGTTGGAAGCACATAAGGTTAGACTTGATTGTGACAACAAGACCTTCGAATGCATTGATGAAAAAGGGAACCAAAGGATAGTAAAGGGAATTCCAGATGTGGTTTCTATCATATAGATTTGCTCCTTGTAGATGCAAATGTTCTTTATAAAGGGTTTTCAATTGTATGCATTCCATGTATAAGATAGAATATAAAAGGAAGTTCTCAAGTTGGATGACTATCAGGTCTTGCAAGAATCCAGGGATGTGTTTCCCAATGAAGTGTCAGGACTTCCTCCTAAGAGGTATATTGATTTCAAAATTGATCTTGTGCCAAGAGTTGCATTGGTGTCGAAGACACATTATAGAATGAGTACACTAGAATTACTAGAGTTGAAAATGCAATTGTAAGAGTTGTTGGAAAATAAGTACATTCGACAAAGTGTGTCTCTATGGGGAGCACCCATGCTATTTGTGAAAAATAAATATGGAACACTCAAGTTATGTATTGATTATAGGAAACTGAATAAATTTACAGTAAATAATAAGTACCATTTATCTTGAATTAATTATCTCTTTGACAAAATGAGGGGGGGAGGTATTTTCAAAGATTTATTTGAGGTCTGGTTGCCATCAAGTCAGAATAAAGGAAGGATACATCTACGAAACAATCTTTAGAACAATTTATGGAAACTATGAGTTCGTCGTGTTGCCATTTGGTTCACTAATGCACTGACTAGATTCATGTCTCATGATGAATGCTTTCAACAAGTATTTGGACAAGTTTTTTCTTGTTTTTGTAGTTGACATTCTGATTTATTCCAAGAATGAATAGGAGCATGAAGAACGTTTGAAAATGACTTTACAAGTGATAAGAGAGCATAAGTTGTATCCAAAGCTAAGCAAATGTGATTTCTATCAAAAGCAAATTCATTATTTGGATCACATTATTTTAGAGGAAGGAATATCAATGGATCCAAAAAAGATTAACAACATTATGAATTAGCGAATTCCAAAGAATGTGACGAATGTGAAATCCTTTATGGGTCTTGCTATTTATTACAGAATGTTCATTGAAGGATTCTCCAAGGTTTCACACTCCATCACTTCTTTGCAAAAGAAGGAAATAAAATTTGAGTGGACACAAAAATGTGAGAAAGCTTCCAACTATTGGAGAAGCTTCTTACAAGTGTTCTAATTTTAAAAATTGCAACTCCAAAAATGATTTTGTTGTCTGTACTAATACATGTAAACATGGAATTGGATGAGTTCCGATGGAAGACAATGATGTTGTATGTTATGAGTTAAGAAAAATAAAAGAGCATGAAAATAATTATTTTACCCATGACTTAGAGCTTGTTTTCAACTGCACGCTTTGAAAATGTGGAGGAACTATTTGATGGGAATGAAATTTGAGCTTAGGATAGACCACTCTAGTATGAAATATTTGTTTGAGTAGTCAACACTAAATGCAAGGCAAACTAGATGGCTGGAATTTTCATGTGAGTTTGATTTTAAGATCAAATACATAAAGGTGGAAAAAATAAAGTGGTCGATGCACTCATCAAAAAAATTGATGCAATGCATGTGCCATCCATTAGCATTTGCCAATTAGATTTGATGCAAAATATTGTTGACTCTCTTGTTGAATATGAGCATTATGTGCAAATAAAAGATAAATTACAACAACCGAATTTGGAAAAGACTTATAAAGGTTATCATTTGGAGGATGATGGACTTCTTACTTATAAAAGTAGAATTTATATTCCTAATGTTGCAGATTTGAGGATAATTATTTTGGATGAAATCCATAAAATGTTATATTTTGTTCACCTGTGATACCAGAAAACAATTGTTACAACAAGGAAACAATATAACTGTAATGTCCCCATTCAAATAATTGCATAGTAAGACAATCCCATCAATCCTACTAGTTCCCTTGGTTGGATGGATACATTTGGAATTGTAATAAGGGAGCTAATAAATTATGTTTATATATTAGAATAGTTCAAGTATTTAATAGAGAGGTTGAATAAAGAAATTCAAGAGAAATTATAGGTGGCAATTGGTTTTGAAGACATATGGAGGATGTGGGACCCACACTAGCTTGGTTTTTCAATGCCACATGGCATCTCTCTCTTGCCATTTCGAATCCATGAGAAGGAAAACATTCTTGGATGAGTTGGTAGGCTCATACACATGGAATTTAACATCATAGGTCGAATTTGGATGGAATGGTAACCTCCATGGAAGAGGAAGAGTCAAACTAGAAGTTTGTGGACACTTGGGCTAGATTCCCTAGCTCCTATGACAACAATGATGAAGAATCTATGACATCTATGACATATTTTAGACCTAATTGTTGACATCTGACCAATATGACATGTCAGGCCCAAAAATGGACTCCAAGGTGGAACTCATGGGATTTGAAGAAGCCAAAGAGACTCCTACTCGAATTGGGAGAAGGTGGAAGGTTGGAACGTGGGAGGCAAGTGGCATAATGTGGAATATTTCCTAATTGGAAATCTCTAGAAGCTAATGAGAGGAATTAGAACCATAGGAGGATAAGGTTGGTTATAAAATACATGAATATTCAAGCATGATAAGGGATTTTGATCATTTGAAAATTTGCATTTGTGAAGAGAGAGAGCTAGTGGAAAACTAGTCTTCTTGCCTTAGCCAATTTCGAGGGTGAAAGATTCCCATCCAAGTTGGTGTGTGGAAAGGCCATTCAAGTATTTCATGGAGCTTTAATGGAGTCATAAGTTATAGGTGTAGCTACAGGGAAGCTCGTGGACACTTCAATATCAGATTTTGTCTTTCATCTATTCCAAGTTTTCTCATCATATTCTTGCTCTGTGGCTTGAGGCGCACTTGGTGAGCTATTGATCTCTTTGGGGGAGATTCCATTGCCCCATGATTTAGTAATATGATATAAATTCTCTATATTTACTTTAATTAAGAGTCTCAGGTCGAGAGCACAAGTGGATTTATGTAAATCTGATTGCTAATGAGAAAATAGTGTCATTTCCCCACTATCTTGATGTATGACAATGAAATGTTCTTATATTTGAATGAATGAGTGAGACATGGATATTAAAATGATGTATGGAATGTTAATGATGCATTATAAGAGTTTCATGTTTAGTATCTAAGCATTTGAAGTCATTTTGTGAAGTTTCATTGCATTTGGAGAAGATTTGATGCCATTTCCCCCAAGGTCGAACTAGTGATTTTGTAGCTGTTTGGGAGAAGGTTATAACAGAATTAAAAAACTGAATAATGGTGCAAATGAGAAATTAATATTGTCCCTTAGACATCCCCTACCTATTTTCATAAATTTGAGTAGTTTTGGAAGAATTTGGAGAGCCATTTTCTACATTTACCCTGGGGGGATTTGAACCTCAAATTGCTAGTTAAATTCCATACTTTGTCCAGAATCTTAAAGGGGTTTTCAGAAGTCTTTTGGTGGTCCTATATCATACTTGAACATTATAATCAAGTCCTAATATCATTCATATACCTTCTCAGAATATTTGGGAGCATTTGGAGCAAATTGGAGACTTAGACATCAAAACTAGTCAAAGGTCGAATTAGGGAAAAAAGTGAAAAATTGCCATTTTAATAAAATTCTTAAAAATGGACATTAAAAGTGGTATCATAGCATGGTATTGGAACTTTATGGTCTTGACAAGGATCCAAATAAATAATCCACCACCCTTAGAACCTAAAGCTGAAGAGGTTTTTTTTTAAAAGTAGTAGGAGAAGAAGAGTACATTATTGAAACTATGCCTAAGGAAGGAAAGGAAACCTCAGAAAATGAGGAGGAATTTATTGTAGTCATAAAACCATTTTTTGGTGAAATTTCAATGGGAATGAGAGACCTGAGCAAGCATATGATGAAAGGATTTGAATTGATGGCTAGCCAACTAGGAAGCTAAGGGGTAGTAGGAGGCAGCAGTAGTACACAATCAGAAGAAAAGAAGACAAAGGGTGACCATATATTTTCAAACATAGGATCCCATAATAGACCTAATGAATTTTAGAGAACACTAAGGTCTATTACACCTAAATTTCTTGTGCCCAAAGAAGAGCTTAACATTCCATTTGACATGAGTGAATTGGCAAAAGAATGGGAAAAGTTGAGTGAGGATTGTAGAAGGACTCTACCATTTGACCAATACTTTACTGTCTCAAACAAACTCAAGAAGAGGGAGGATAATAGGTCTCTATACCAAAACACAAAATTAAATTGTGCCATTGGTAAAATGCCACTTACTACTTTTGATGGTTCCTCTCAAAGTTCTGCTAACACTTGGGTGCAGAAACTAGATGTGTATTTTCAACTAAATCCAATGGTGGAGGAGGATGCCTTAAAAATGGCTATCTTGCATCTAGAAGGAGATGCCAATGAATGGTGGTTCCATGGTCTGAAAATTTTGGGACATGATCAGGTTACTACCTATGGAGAATTTGTTGACAGGGTGTTAGAGAGATCTGAGCAAAAAGACCCAGAATTACCTTCCAAAGAACTGGCTCAATTGAAGCAAGTGGGAACTCTTGCTGATTACATGTTAGAATTTCAAAAGTTATCAGTCAAGGTGGATTATATATCTATGGTAAGGTTAGTATTGCTGTTCACTAAAGGTTTGGCTGAACCTTTGAAAGGTTTAGTTAAATCCCACAAACCAACTACATTAAGAGATGTTATGAGCTTGACTGGAGATCTCCAAAATGTGCTTCCTAGAACAAGATTTCCTCCCAAGCCTAACTTCAGATTTGAAAAGAAACCTTGGAAAAGAGATGCATATGATAAGAAGCCTTGACAAAGAGATTCATATGAAAAGAATAAGAAAGAAGGACTAAATAGGGAAGAACTTAGAAGAAAAAAATTGTGCTAGACATGCGTTCAACCATGGGCACCGGGGCATAAATGTATTAAGGGAAAGGCTCAATACATTGAAGTATTTTCTAATAATGATGAGTATGAAGGGGGAATGGATGAAGGAGAACATATTTTAGATCAAGAAGAGTCATATGAGACAGCAGAAGAAGGAATACAAGAAGAAAATCATCCTTCACCAGACAAAGCAAGAATGGAAGTACTTTCAACAGTGCCTCGTTATCACACTATTCGATGCAAGGGTGTGGTACTAGGACAAAGAGATTCAGTTTTGGTAGATGGAGGAGCCACACATAACTTCATTGATGCATACATGGTGGATATAAGGAAGATACCTATTGAACCATTCGATGGCTTCACAGTTGTCATTCCAGGTCAGAACACAATGCAGTGCAAAACATGGGTTCCAAAGCTGCAAGTCACCGTAGGTAACTATACTTTTGTTGATAGTTTTTATGTGGTTGATTTTTCTGATACTAATGTGGTTTTGGGAGTGCAATGGTTGTAATCTATAGGGGAGCATACAATAAACTATCAAATTCATGAGATGAAATTTCAAGATTCGGAAGGTGTACTAAGGGTTGTGAGAGGGAAGCACACTTACCCAAATCAAGTAGTGACTTGCAATAGTATGAGATATATATTGAGGAATGGGGAAATAGAATGGGCTGATGAATGTCATATCACATATCCCAAGCCAAACATAAAGGTTTTTGAACACACAAAGGATATAGAGAAACTATTGCAAAAGTATGAAAAAGTTTTTAGAGATCTTCCACATGGTAGACCACTTGATAGGGGGGTTGAGCACAACATTGTTTTGGAGGAGGGTACTTCACCCATTCAAATACCACCTTATATACATCCCAAGAAATTCAGAGATGATATTGAAAAGGGCATCCAAGAAATCTTAGAGTTGGGACTCATTAGACCAAGCTCTAGCCCTTATGCTTCTTCAGTAGTGTTGGTAAAGAAAAAACATGGAACCTTGATGATGTGCATAGACTTTAGAGCCTTGAACAAGAATACAATCAAGAATAGGTATCATATTCCTAGGATTGATGAGATCATGGATGAACTATTTGGGGCCAAATATTTTTCCAAAATTGACCTTAGATGAGGTTATCATCAAATTCGAATGAAGGAAGAAGATGTGCAAAAGACTGCTTTTAGATGTCATTATGGCCACTTTGAGTTTCTTGTTATGCCATTTGGATTAACTAATGCTCCAGCCACATTTCAAGCATGAATGAATAGGATCTTTTGCAATCAGCTTAGAAGGATTTTTTTGGTCTTCTTTGATGACATTCTTATTTACAGTAAAACTTGGGAAGATCATTTGCAACATCTAGAGATTGTGCTGAAAACTTTGCAAGAACAGTCCTTGTTTCATAAGATGTCTAAATGTGAATTTGGGATGAAGGAACTATTGTATATTGGGAACATTATTGGGCAAGAAGGAGTGAAAGTACACATGGAAAAAAATCAAGTCTATCTTAGAATGGCCATCACCAAAAAACATCATCGAATTAAGAGGCTTCATTGGAATATGCACCTATTATAGAAAGTTTGTGAAAGGGTTCTCCAAGTTGAATTCTCCACTCACTGATTTGACTAAGAAGGATGCTTTCAAGTGGGATGAAGAGGCTGAAAAGGCTTTCCAAAAAATGAAATAGGTAATGATTAGTTGTCCCATACTTGCATTACCTGATTTTTCTAAGCCTTTTGTTGTTGAATGTGATGCTTCAGGTGGAGGAATAGGGGATGTCCTAAAGCAAGGCCAACACCCTATAGCCTTTGAAAGCATAAATTTACAGCCTCATGAAAATATTTACTCCATCTTTGAAAAATAAATGTTGGCCATCATGCATGCATTGGCCAAGTTTTGACAATACTTGGTAGGAAACAAGTTTGTGGTGAAAACTGACCACAATAGTCTAAGGCACTTCCTTACCCAAAATGATCTAAATGAAAGGAAACAAAAGTGGGCAAGCAAGATTCAAGCTTATGATTTTGATATTGAATATGTGAAAGGAAAGAATAAAATTGTAGCAGATGCATTATCTCGAAGACCTTCTTTTTCTCTCATGAATATTGCCAAGGATTGGAAAAACATGCTACTAGTTGAATATGCCAAAGACAAATTTGCTTGTGATGTATTAGATGGAATCAAGGAGGATGCTAACTACAAGATTTTGAATGGGCTCATATATTATAAGGGCATAATTTATTTGGTTAAAGATTCAAAACTCAAGTAAAATTTTTTGCAAGAAACACATGATTCCCCACTAGCTGGCCATCCAGGGATCTTCAAAACTTATAGGCAATTAAGGAAAATATTGTTTTTGAAGGGGATTAAGGGAGATGTTTAGAAATATGTGAATGAATGTAAGGTATGTCAGCAAAAAAAATAGAACTTACATGCCCAGCTGGCTTGTTGCAACCATTGCCCATTCCGGAGCAAAAATGGGATAGTATCTCCATGGACTTCATCACCGGTTTGCCCAAATATTTGGGTAATGATTGCGTATATGTCGTAGGGGATAGGTTGAAATTTTTTTCTCATTTCTTTGTTGTTACATCATATTTTAGTGCTACACAAGTGGCTGATATTTTTTTCAAAGAAATCTTCAGATTGCATGGGCTCCCCAAGAGCATTGTAAGTGATAGAGATAGTAGATTCAGGGGTTCTTTTTGGCAATAAATTTTTAGATTGGTGGGAACTCAGTTGACTCCAAGTACAAGCTATCATCCACAAACTGATGGAAAAATAGAAAGGGTGAATCAATGGTTTGAAGGTTATCTAAGAAACTATGTGGGAGAGCAGCAAAAAGCATGGGCAAAATGGCTACACTTGGGTGAGTTTTGCTACAACACTACTTTTCATATGTCAATAGGGATGTATCATTTCAAATCATTATATGGTTATGATGCACTTACCTTTGTTGAAATGATATTTGGTGATAGTATAGACCCAAAAGCTAAAGATTGGGTGGAAGAGAGCCAAGAAATTTTAAAGCTTTTGAAAGACAATTTGCAGGTTGCCCAAAATCAGCAAAAACAATATGCAGATAGACATAGAGAAGAAAGGACCTTTCAGGTTAATGATTTAGTATATTTGAGGTTGCAACCATTTAAACAAACATCTATCAAAAATAATGGAGCAGAAAATCTAAAGCCAAGATACTATGTCCCATACAAGGTGGTTCAGAAGATTGGGGAGGTAGCATATGAATTAGAACTTCTGGAAGGAAGTAAAATCCACAATGTATTTCATGTTTTTTTTCTAAAGAAAGCTCTTGGTCAGCAAATTGTCACTTCATAAATATTTTCTCCCTTGGATGATGAAGGTCAGCTCATACTTGTTCTAGAAAATATTTTGAAGACAAGGGAAAGGAGATTGAGGAGCAGAACTATCAAAGATTACTTAGTACAATGGAAGGATCTACCAAGTGAAGATGCCACATAGGAAGAGGAGAATATTTTGCAGCATCCAAATTTGAAATTGTTTGAGGACAAGGAATCTTGGGTGGGGAGGATTGTAATGTCCCCATTCAAATAATTGCATAGTAAGACAATCCCATCAATCCTATTAGTTCCCTAGGTTGGATGGATACATTTGGAATTGTAATAAGGGAGCTAATAAATGATGTTTATACATTAGAATAGTTCAAGTATTTAATAAATAGGTTGAATAAAGAAATTGAAGATAAATTGTAGGTGGAAATTGGTTTTGAAGACATATGGAGGATGTGGGACCCACACTAGCTTGATTTTTCAATGCCACATGGCATCTCTCTCTTGCCATTTCGAATCCATGAGAAGCAAAACATTCTTGGATGAGTTGGTAGGCTCATACACATGGAATTTAACATCATATTTCTAATTTGGATGGAATGGTAACCTCCATGGAAGAGGAAGAGTCAAACTAGAAGTTTGTGGACACTTGGGCTAGATTCCCTAGCTCCTATGACAACAATGATGAAGAATCTATGACATCTATGACATATTTCAGACCTGATTGCTGACATCTGACCAAAATGACATGTCAGGCCCAAAAATAGGCTCCAAGGTGGCGCTCATGGGAGTTGAAGGAGCCAAAGAGACTCCTACTTGAATTGGGAGAAGGTGGAAGGTTGGAACTTGGGAGACAAGTGGCATAATGTGGAATATTTCCTAATTGGAAATATCTAGAAGCTAATGAGAGGAATTTGAACCATAGGAGGCTAATTTTGGTTATAAAATACATGAATCAAGAATGAGAAGGGATTTTCATCAATTGAGAATTTGCATTTGTGAAGAGAGAGAGCTAGTGGAAAACTAGTCTTCTTGCCTTAGCCAATTTCGAGGGTGAAAGATTCCCATCAAAGTTGGTGTGTGGAAAGGACATTCAGGTATTTCATGGAGATTTAATGGAGTCATAAGTTATATTTTCAGCTACAGGGAAGCTCGTGGACACTTCAATATCAGCTTGTTCTTTCATCTATTCCAACTTTTCTCATCATATTCTTGCTCTATGGATTGAAGTGCACTTGGTGAGCTATTGATCTCTTTGGGGGAGCTTCCATTGCCCCATTATTTTGTAATATGATATAAATGATCTGTATTTACTGTCATGAAGAGTATCAGGTCGATATCACAAGTGGCGTTATGTAAATTTGATTGCTAATGAGAAAATAGTGCCATTTCCCCACTATCTTGATGTATGACAATGAAATGTTCTTATATTTGAATGAATGAGTGATACATGGATATTAAAATGATGTATGGACTGTTAATGATGCATTCTAAGAGTTTCATGTTCATTATCTAAGCATTTGAATTCATTTTGTGAAGTTTCATTGCATTTGGAGAAGATTTGATGTCATTTCCCCCAAGGTCGAACTAGTGATTTTGTAGCTGTTTGGGAGAGGGTTATAACAGACTTAACAAAATGAATAATGGTGCACATGAGACCTTAATTTTGTCCCTTAGACATCCCCTACCTCTGTTCATAAATTCGAGTGGTTTTGGAAGCATTTGGAGAGCCATTTTCAGCACTTACCCTGGGGGGATTTGAACCTCAAATTGCTAGTTAAATTCCATACTTTGTCCAGAATCTTAAAGGGGTTTGCAGAAGTCTTTTGGTGGTCCTATATAATCCTTGAACATTATAATCAAGTCCTAATATCATTCATATACCTTCTCAAAATATTTGGGAGCATTTGGAGCAAATTGGAGACCTAGAAATCAAAATTAGTCGAAGGTCAAATTAGGGAAACATGTGAAAATTTTGTCATTTTAATAAAATTATTAAAAAGGGACATTACAACTCTCTTGTTGAATATGAGCATTATTTGCAAATAAAAGATAAATTACAACAACCGAATTTGGAAAATACTTATAAAGGTTATCATTTGTAGGATGATGGACTTCTTACTTATAAAAGTAGAATGCATATCCTAATGTTGCAGATTTGAGGATAATTATTTTGGATGAAATCCATAAAATGTTATATTTTGGTCACCTGTGATACCAGAAAACAATTGCTACAACAAGGAAACAATATTTTTGGTTTGGAATGAAGAAAGACATTGTTGAGTATATTTCTAAATGTATGCTAGCAAGTGAATGCTGAGTATCAACACCCAACAGGTTTATTGCAGACTTTTCCAATTCTGGAATGGAAATGGGAAGTGGTAACTATGGATTTTATTATTGGATTGCCAACTACTTCAATAAAGCATGATTCCATCATGATTGTGATGGATAAATTATCTAAGGAAACACATTTTATTCCTGTCAAATCTACTTACAAGGTTGATAAGATAGAAAGAATATTCTTGGAAAAAATATTTAAATCACATGGGTTACCCAAATCAATTGTATTTGACCGAGATACAAAAATTTCTTTAACTTCTGGAAATTTTGTTTTTGCAAATTTGAGTACATAGCTGAACTTTAGTATTTCCTACCATCCACAAACAAATGGACAAACATAAAGAGTAAATAAAGTGTTTGATGACAGGATTCACATGTATGTGATGGAAAAACCATCCAAGTAGAAAGATTATCTACACTTGGTAGAGTTTGCATATAATATTGGGAAACATGCATTGTTGGGAATGAGTCCATTTGATGCTTTGTATGGTAGAAGGTGCAGGACATCAGTGGATTGGGATAATAGAGTGAACATAATTTTGTTTGGGCTAGATTTGCTTGAGGAAATGAAACAAGAGATTGCAAATATTATGCAGAGTAAAAGACAACCTAGGATAGATAGAAAAAAATATGCAAATAAGAATCAAATGTATACATAATTCAACCTTGGGGATCATGTTTACCTCCAAGTGAGGTCAAGAAAGAGTTCTTTGAAGCTTGGGAGTTGTGTCAAGCTATCACCAAGACATTGTGGGCCATTTGAAGTGCTTTAGAGGATAGGGATAGTTTCATATAGAATTGTATTTCCTGCCAACACTCGAGCTCATAATGTTTGTCATGTTTCTTTGCTTAAGAAGTATGCACATGATCCTAACCATGTGATTGATTTGGATGTCATCAAGGTGGAACCCGAGGGAGAGTTCCAAACAAATCCCCTATGCATCCTAGACAAGAAAGTAGCATTGCTCTAGAACCAAGCCATCATATAGATAAAGGTGCAGTGGAAACACTTTGGTCCTGATTAGGATACATGGGAGCTGGAGGATACCATGAGAGAGACATATCCATTTCTATTCTGATTTTGAGGAAACACCAATGATGGTTGTTGGTCACCCTATATGTCAAATTAATTAAAGCTAACACACAGGATGGTCAATATAAATTGTCAAACCCAGGGAGGTATTTTTGTTTCAATGGAAATAAGCATAATCTATGCATAAACATGTCAAGCAGTTGATTAACTAAATGGAGATAATGATCCTACCAGTCTATCCAGCCAAACTCACTCCAGAAAGAAGACTAATCTAACTCATACATCTAGGAATTCAATTGAAACTACCTTCCTACAGAAATCAACCCAACAGTTATAAAATTAAGAATAGAAATGAACCAGATTACTTTTGCAAGAAGTTAAATCCTATAATTATCAAACTAAAATATTCAATCTTTACCAAAATGATCCATCCAGTAGCTACTATTACTCAATCACAATCTGCCTACCTTAATAAACCAATTGAAGATACAACAGCAACCAGAATCTAAATATAAGCTTGAACTCTAACTGATAATTACTGGAAATCCTAGAAAGCATAAACAATTGAAAGATATTGGAATTGAGCTTGGCTGTTACAGCTGATTCGAACACACATGCATTAAACTGAATTATCCTACCCAGTCGACTGTCACACCATTCTGCTACAGCTATTCAAGATGCAATCGTGAACTACCACAAGGAAAGCTAATCTCTGTTGTAGCTAACAGTAACATCTACAATGATTCCACACCACACAACAGAAAGAAAGCTAAATTACCCTACCTACTTAAGCCGGCTATCTCTGTGAGAAGGCGGGCCCTGGCCTTCTAACAGAGACGCCGAGAATCACAACAAATTAAGACACAGAAATGAAGAACTCTGCTCTCATATTAATGATGTAAATTGACAGTATCAGTGCTCTGTTATAGCTTATGCAAAATGGTAATTGTCCAACCCCAGGCTACATGAGCCTTCTCATATTTATACATTGAAAGTACAGATCGCGATCCACCAAAATCATGCAGCAATGAAGATCTATGATCTTCATGCTGCGGAGTTACAGCTGACTGTTATAACCGTATTAAACAAGGTTGTTACTCATGAAGAAGCTGTTACTCCAGTAATAGATGGATCAACGGATTTAGCAAGTTGGAATGAGATCTGTCTATTGCAGCTGGGTTCTGTTTCAGTGGAGGCCTATTACAGATTCTCGGGGACGAGTGTGTTGTCCCTTGGATTTATGAGGAATCGGGCTTTGAAGAGTAACAGCTGGTGCCATTTGGTTGATACACCTGCACTTTAGACCTTGACTAAATGAAATCACACAGATTAGCATAAACCAAGGACTAGGATCTAGAACCTTAACAATCTTAGGCATAAAATAAATAAAGCAATAACGAATTATACCTGTCAATATCATTGGTTGATCTGGAGAAAAGGCACAGGTATAGCTTATGAAAATAGGATGTAATCAGGGAAAAATGATGTAATAAGGATGGCCAAAAAGGGGCATTTACTGGGCCCAACATCTCCCCCCAACTATCCGATTGCATGTCCTCATGCAACTATTAGGATATTCCTATACTCCATCCTAGTCCCACCAGTATTTTGATCATTTACATTTTCAGTCATGCATGCACCTTTTAGCGTTTGCATGCATTCTAGGGTTTACATGCATTTTGCATGCATCCCAGTCATCAGTCCAACACCTAGCCCTCAGTTAGCCAGCCCCCAGGAGCTTCTCACTATTCAGTTTTAGCCCTCTAGTTGCTTAATGCGCCCTTCTTCCTTGATTTTAGGGAGAAACTCACCCTTCTTCACCTACCAGTCCAATTGTCACTCAGTTACACTCAATTACACTCAGTTACACTCAGTTACACTCAGTTACATTGAATTACACTCAGTTACACCTACCAGAGTTAGTTTGACTGATGGTTGACAGTTACTTGAGCATTGATGACTCCACTGATGATGATGAAGACTTCCAGTTGCACTCTGATGATTATGAGGACACCTAGTTGTGCTCTGATGACACTCTATTGATCTTATGATCACTCTGAGAGGCTAATTCGAATTGCCCCCTTAGGAATTCGAATCCTCTCTACCATTGTACTATTTATTTGTCCATACTGTGATTAATTAATTAGTGAGTATGAAGTATTATTGCTTCTATCTGAGTTCTACTGTACCATATTATTTTGTTGCTCATTATACTGTATTGTTCACTCTTATTCTATTTTCCTGCTTAATCATAATTACTCTTGTGAGGTACACATCATCTCTTAGATCTGCTGTGAGGATTTTCACATGGTATCAGAGCATGTTGAGAGTATTGTTTATCTCCATTCTTGAGAGTTTTTTGCAGGTTATTATCCAGATTTCGAGTGTAGCAGTTGCAGCAGAATCTGCATTTTTGCAGCAGTAGCAGTTGCAGTTATTCTCTATTGTTTTTGCAGGTCTTCTACAGCTTCAATGGATTCATATTTAGAAGGAATCCCTTTTCTTTCTCCATTCAACTATGATGAATGGAAACCAAGAATGATAGCATATTTGAAGAGCCATGATCTCTTTGATTGTTATTTTGAAAGAGAGTTTGAATCCTCTGAAGAGAATATTGACTGGTTGAATAAAGGTGACATGGCCTTTGGAACAATGATGCTTGCCTTGTGTGCATACCAAAGATTCAAATTCAAATACCGTGATGGTGTTGAAACTCCAAGAGAGTTATGGACTCCAAAAGAGTTATGGGCTCACTTGGATGAAAAATTTGGCAGAAGGAATGAAGGACTTGGTCCTAACCCATTCGAAAGCAAGCAAAGTGATGCATTCGCTCCTCTTGATGGTCTCTCAGATCATGAACCAGTATCATCTCATATTGAAATTGTTGACAAAGAACTTGCAGATTCTCCACTCATGCTCAAAATTTCTTCTCTTTCTGTGCCAGCTCACACTCTAGATATTGCAGAAGGTCCTAAATCCTCTCTTGCACCAGAGTCTGTTGGTTTGCATCATGATCACATGATTATTTCAGAGGTCAAAATAGCTACTGAAGGTAATGCATTCGCTCCTCTCCAGCTATCTCCTCTTTTATACTACTATATGATCATAAATTCATGCTTTCAGAAGGTTATTGAATATTATGGCCATTGCCATTCGCTTGGGATAAATTCTCATGCAATTACTGGTTTTGATCTCACCTCTCATGGTTCAAAGGAGATCTCAAGAAACCATGATTCAAGTCTTGGATCTAATTTGGATACTAAACAATTACCACTTGAGATAATTTCTCATGCATCATATGATAGTTTTTATCTCACCCCTGTTGGTTCAAAGGAGATCTCAAGAAACTGTTTTGAAAGTCTTAAATCTGATTTTGATTTCAAGCAAACATGTAATAGTTATTTTTGGCATAATCTCACCCATGGTGGTTCGAAGGAGAAGACAAAAGACTATATGCACTTTCATAGATTTGATCCTAACTCAGCTGATTCGAATCACAGGTTCAAGGATCATTCTTATACTATTAAATTTGTGCTCATCACATTCGATCTGAAGAGCAAGTACAAGCACATGATTTTTGAGCATGATCCACTTCTTCTCAAGAAGAAGATACCTCCAGACATATGACCAAGCATCACACATGCTTGAGTTTGGAGCATTTATTTTTATGTGTGCCTTACAGTCTATTTTTTGAGGAGGGGGTATGTTTCCCATGAAATTTTCCCACTTCCTTGGTTTATTGATTGTTATTATTCATTGTATTGGGTGACCTTTGGTCTTAGTTACCAGGGCCCAGGATGGATTAAGGGGGGGTGTTAGGATATTCCTATACTCCATCCTAGTCCCACCAGTATTTTGATCATTTACATTTTCAGTCATGCATGCACCTTTTAGGGTTTGCATACATTTTGCATGCATCCCAGTCATCAGTTCAACACCTAGCCCTCAGTAAGCCAGCCCCCAGGAGCTTCTCACTATTTAGTTTTAGCCCTCCAGTTGCTTAATGCGCCCTTCTTCCTTGATTTTAGGGAGCAACTCGCCCTTCTTCACCTACCAGTCCAATTGTCATTCAGTTACACTCAGTTACACCTAGTTACACTCAGTTATAGTTAGTTACACTCAGTTACACTCAGTTACACTTAGTTACACTCAGTTACAATCAGTTACACTCAGTTACACTTAGTTACATTGAGTTACACTCAGTTACACCTACCAGAGTTAGTTTGAATGATGGTTGACAGTTACTTGAGCATTGATGACTCCACTGATGATGATGAAGACTTCTAGTTGTGCTCCGATGATCATGAGGACACCTAGTTGTGCTCCGATGACACTCTATTGAACTTATGATCACTCTGAGAGGCTAATTCGAATTGCCCCCTTAGGAATTCGAATCCTCTCTACCATTGTACTATTTATTTGTCCATATTGTGATTAATTAATTAGTGCGTGTGAATTATTATTGCTTCTATCTGAGTTCTACTGTACCATATTATTTTGTTGCTCATTATACTGTATTGTTCACTCTTATTCTATTTTCCTGCTTAATCATAATTACTCTAGTGAGGTACACATCATCTCTTAGATCTGCTATGAGGATTTTCACAGCAACTATCTCCCCTAGTCTGAATCTAAGTCTTAGTTGAATCTGTGAAGATTTGTAAGATTGTAGGCAAGTTCTGGTGTCTCCCCTCGAGGCACAAACCCATAGCAGGCTGTCCATTTTCTACCAACACAACTTTTCTTCTTCTACAGTCAAAGCATAGCTGTTTCTATAAGGACTCACATGAAACCATATGAGAGGGAATCTTAATCTTAATCCAATCCACCAAGACCCACATTTTTCCATGCATTGCACATTTCTAGGAACCCTTGTCAAAGCTTGCCTGAAATTCTCAATGCAGTATGGGTCCTTTTCCTTTAGAGATGAAGAAGAATACATCCATCTGTATTCACTACCTTCCAGAGCACTCTGCTGCATATTAAGAATCATTGGGACACATGTGCTGAGGATTTTATCTCGCAAAATTTCAAAGTATTGGGCAATTGAAGGAACCCTGAGAGATCTAGCATGATTTTCTATGAGTCCTTTTGGATCCTGAGGTTCACCCCTAATCCAGAGAGTAGATATCTCCTCATTCCTAAGGATGGTTTGGAAAGCATCTCGCCATTTTACATGGTTAATGAAAAAAGAGGCAAATGCCCTCAACTGAACATCCCCTAGGAAACGCAATGAATTGGATGGAGAGTTAATATAACAAGCCATGTCATGTAAATACAATTCACATAACAAATGTTGATCCTCAAAATCACTTTTCAGAAAATTTTCCAAAAACTGGGTAGCTATTGCCAAATCAAATGATCTCCCTTCTTTGAGAGCCCTCAATTGAAATAAAGTTGTCTGCTCATGGAGAAAGACAGGGTAAGAGGGGGATGGGGCCCTGCAACTCAATAATTCTAAGGAAAGAGTATACATTTTGTCTTTTTCTTGTTGCAGGGACTTAAGTTTCTTCAACCCTTCCATTTTTTCTTGAAGTTTCTCCTACCGGAGTTTCAACACCCAACAGGTTTATTGACTGTCTCTCAACTCCCTAATGACATTTTTATGTTCTTGGAGAGAAATCATACCTGTCCTGAACTGATCAATATATTTATGCCATTTATCCAACTTGATATTTAGCCAGAGAATATTTTTCTCTAGTCGTTGAAATCTTCTGCCCTCCACATCCTTTTCATCATCAGAGACCAGATAAATGACATCCTTGTTTTGCTTTGGCAGTGTAACAATTTCATCCCCCATTGGTGTTGTAGTGGTATGTGCTTGTAATGCAGTCTCAACCATTAATTTTGAGGATGCTGGTTCTTGTGTAACAACATCCTTTCTTTCCATTTCAACCTCATCCATCTCAGTTTGTGTTACAGTCTCAACAAACATTCTTAGGACTGCTGGTTCTTGTGTGAAAGCATCCTTTCTTTCCATTTCAATCTCAGCCATCTCAGTTTGTGTTGTAGCTTCAGCAAAATATTTTGAAAACACTGGTTCTTGTGTAACAATGTTCTCTTCTTGAACCTTGATGTCAAATATTGCTGTATGAGTTGCAGCCTCTCTATATATTTCCAAGGGTGCTGGTTCTTGTGTAACATCCCCCTTCCCTTTGATTTACTCGAACTGCTGAGATGATTTCTGGATTATTTCAAATCCCTCTGACTGATGAGACTGGTCCTGAAGAATTTCAGTATCCCCTGATGGCTGGGATTGCATTGTTTCATCTCCTAGATTCGAATCAGGAATCTCTTCAATTCTTGGCTCATTTTCCCCCATCAATTCTATTTCTGGCATTCTTTCTTCCTCTTGCTCTATCTGTGCATGCCTTTGTGATACAACTCCCAACACAATAAGTTTGTGTCTTGCTGCAAAAATATGTCTCCACACTCTGGGAAAACAGTCTCTCCTTGCTCCTCATTTTCTAATGCAAAAGATGAATTTTCTAATAATTTTGCAGCATCTAACAATGTATTCAAATTCTTCTCTGCTTGCTTTCCAACTACTCCCTTCCATCTTTTCAACTCATTTCGTAATGTCTGCACCTCCTCTTTTAGTAATTCATTTCATACATGAGATTTTCAATTTGAGGTTCTTCTATGGAAGGTTCCTGCATAACAGCAGATGACTTGGGGTCCAAAATGGGAATGTCTATATCTACCCCTGTTACAGGTGCTATTTCTGCCATAGGTGACTCGTTATTTGCTCTAATTTATCCTGCCGTATCTGCTGAGGACGCTTCAATATTACCCCCAATTGCATCCACTGTCTCTACTTCTTCTGTTGTCTCTACTACCTCTGCTGCTGTTGTAGTTTCTTCTGCTGCTATTGCTGTTACAGCTGCTTCTGCTGCTGCTGCTATCACAGCTGCTTCTGCTTTTACAGTCGATTGAGTCCTTCTTTTCCTCACCATTCCCACTGGGTGTTCTTCACTGCTTACTGCTACTGGTGTTGTGACAGCTCTGGTTTTTCTTTTCTTTGCTGCAGTGGATGTCTGACCCTTGTTCCCTGGCCTTCCTCTTCATTTCTTTGACACAGGGGTCTTTTCCTCGGTCTTCTCTTCTTCAATAATGGTCCCCCTTATCTCAGGAGAGGACACAACCTCCAAAATTTCCACAGTCCCTTCTCCTACTATTCCTTCCTGATATCCCTCCTCCTGAATTCTTGCTTCTGCAGTTGCAGCCTCTACTGTTCCAACTTCAATAGCTACTCCAGTTTTAGCTCCTTTCATTTGAGTATCTGCTTTTGCAGTTACAGCTTCTGATGTCACTGCCTCCTGCGCCATGGCTTCCATCACAATTTCCTCAGCAACAGGGTTTTCTACTGATGTTGATTCTCCCTTATTTACTTCCTCTTCGTCACTAGTCTAGTTCCCTAATGCTCCAATCTTCCCCCCAACTGGATTTGAGGAACGTCGGTCCTCATTACCTTCGCCAACACCCTCCATTTCTAATACAGGTTCTCTGCTTGGCCCATCTCCAGAAAGGAATTGCTCCCAGGTTAAATTATGATTTGAAATGGCTCTTAAGAATAATAATTTAATTAGGCCATGATTAGTAAGGGAGGAAACTAGGTGTTGGGAGGTTCTTGCATATCCAGCGATGGTTTGTAGGGTTTTAAAAAGATAAAATGGTATATTTACCAAATTGCCATGGCGTAAATGAGACAATAAGGTAAGTTCAGAAAAGGAAATAGTTTGGTACCTACCTTCACAAGAGATATATCGCTTCATGAAGACTAATACTTGATTCCATGGTTGTGGTAAAGATGCCAGTTTCAACCCACGACGCTTTGGACTAACATGCTCCCCGACTGCCAAAAATTCTCTCACAGCATTTGCATTATGTGCTTTCCATCCAAATGACTTCTTCCCAACCTGGGGTAAGCCAGTCACCTCTGCTATTATTTATTCTATAACATCCACACGCAGTACCCTGACCTCTGAGTGAGTATCAGTCAGGTTAAGGGCGAATTGTAGTGCGGTTTCTCTGTGGAAACCGTTCAACCGTTCAAAATATTCCATCCAACCTGTTGCTGTGAAAATGTTAAGAACTTCTGCATTGGCACATACATCTTTTGTATTTACTGGTTCATGCCGGACTGGGTTTTCCATATCGACCTTTCCTCACAATTCAAAATGAATACAACAATTACCAGTCTAGACGTGGGAGTTGAAGTTTTACGAACATGCAAGGGATCGTTGGGGTTCAAAATCGGGTTTTTAGGCAAGTTGGTGCAGGTATGAAAATTCCGTTGGAACGAGGAAGTTGGCAGAATTGGGGTATTGGGTGCAAATCGGGTAAGGTCTTGGGAAATAAATACAACCGTGATCCTAACATATTCCCCAGAGGTTAATTAGTATGGGTTCGCTAATCGAGGGCTACGACAGTACATAATCATTATTATCGTATTTAATTTTCTACCAAATCATGTAAAAGGTGTGATCCATACCTTTGCGTTTATGAGTTCAGCCGTGAATCAATCATTACAGTTGGCCTTAGTCCTCACGAGTATGAATGCACATGTGTTGAAGTGATGTGGCCACCGCCACCCGAGCTGACAGATACCCAAGACACCTGAAAATTTCCTTCGTGGCGAACTGTGATTGGATCTTGTGGAGTAAGCAACTAAACTGACGCCCAATTGAATCACTATTGGAATCATAATTCGGAGAGCAGGAAGACTGGTTGAGTCATCACTGTATGGGAAAAGCATAATGGAAATGAAAATGGCGGAGTCACAGCTGCTAGATTTAGAAAAATAGGCAAGACTGGCGGAGTCGCAGCTGTACGGAAAGAGCGAAATGGAAAAAAATAGTGGAGTCATAGTTGCTAGATTTGGCAGAATAGTCAAGAATAGCGGAGTCGCAGTTGCTGGATTTAGCGGAATGGTCAGGAATAGCGGAGTCGCAGCTGCTGGAAAAGAATGAAAAATGAAGTGGAAATAGCAGAGTCGCAGCTGCTGGATTTGGTGGAATAGTGAAGAATAGCGGAGTTGCAGCTGCTGGATTTAGCGGAATGGTCAGGAATAGCGGAGTCGCAGCTGCTGGCAAAGAACGAAAATGAAGTGGAAATAGCGGAGTCGCAGCTGCTGGATTTGGCGGATTGGTCAGGAATAGCGGAGTCGCAGCTGCTGGCAAAGAGCGAAAATGAAGTGGAAATAGCGGAGTCGCAGTTGTTGGAAAATAATGAAAATGAAGTGGAAATAGCGGAGTTGTAGCTGCTAGCAGAGAGCGAAAATGGAGTGAAAATAGCGAAGTTGCAGCTGCTGCAATAGGAAGAATGAGCAAGGTAAGGAGTCGCAGCTGTGCAATAATGAAGTAACAGGAAATTTTTCAGCTGAATGTTAAAAGGTAACGAATCATTCATCTTCTTAAAAGAGCTTTATTAGGTCAGGAACAATACAAGGTGCCTACAATCGTTCGGCCTAGTCATGACCGCTGTTCCTCCAATTAATTCGTGCAAAGAATTCTTCAAAACAAACCCGATCAAATGCAAAATGAAAAATAGATAAAATACAGAATGAAAAAGAAAATGAATTATTTATGTACAAATCATGTGGAGATTGCAGTTCTTAAGAATTGATAGGGGTTGAGAAAAATCCCTGTCTCGGCGTTAACTGATAATCTGGATCATCTGCAACATGCGAAACGAAAGCTTCCCTTGAGATCGGCTTGTGATAGAGTCGCAGTCGATGACCATTTATGAATAATAGTATTTTGTTTTCATCAATGGTGATCAACCGACTTGTTCCATTATCAAATACCCAATCTATCTGATAGGGCCCAACCAACGGGTATGCAACTTGCCTTTAAAGTCCCTCTTAAACCGTGAATTATACAACAGAGGCCAATCCCCCTCTTGGAAGACTTTCTTCTTTATAAATCGATCATTCCATTTAGAGAGCTATTGTTGGATTAAAGCTGTATGATGTACTACAACTGTGCACTTCTCATCCAACTCATTGAGATGATTCAGTCGGTCCCTCTGAGCCTCTGATAAATCAAGGTTTGCTTCCACAGCTGTTTTCAAGGTCCTGATTTCAAATTCAATTGGAAAAACAACATTCTCACCGTACACTAACTCATATGGGGAAAAACCAGTGGTGTTACGCCATGTAGTACGATAGGACCATAGTGCCTCTAGAATCCTTTTAGCCCAATCTTTACGATGGCTCTTCACTTTTTTTGTTAGAATAGCCTCGATAACCTTGTTTGTACTATCCACTTGGCCACTGGCCCGTGGATGATATGGCGAGGTTATTCTGTGTTGAATATGAAATTTCTGTAACAGTGCTTCCAGCTTGTGAGACACAAACTGTGGTCCATCGTCTGTAATGATTTCCTTAGGTACTCCAAACCGAGTAAAAATTTCTTCATATAGGAAATCAATCATAGCCTGATTATTGGCCTTAACCAAGGCTACGAATTCTACCCATTTGGTCATGTAATCTGTGCAAACCAAGATGTGAACTTTCTATTTTGAGGGAGGGTTGATAGGCCCTACAAAATCTAGAGCCCACCTATCAAATGGTTCAACCACAAGCTGTGGCTACAAAGGCATTTCATCTAATCTGTTGGGTTGGCCCATCCTTTGGCAGCTATCACATGCCTGAACATAATTCTTTGCATCCCTGAACAATGTGGGCCAGAAATAGCCCATTCTCAAAACTTTATGACCTGTCCTTTTGTCAGCAAAATGTCCCCCACAGGGCTCATCATGGAAATCTTTAAGAATGCTAAAGATCTCATATTCTCTAACACATCTTCTTATCTCTAAATCAAGCCATGTGTAGAAAAGATGGCCATCAATCCAACAGTACCTAGCACTCTATTGTATGATCTTCTTTTTTTGTCTCTTCGACAGATGTGCTGGGATCTTAACTGCAGACAAAAAGTTAGCAATATCTGCATAGCATGGGGAATGAGCTGATACTACAAACAAATGTTCGTCAGGGAAGGAATCTTCGATTGGTAAATTGTCATCACTGTTAGTAAGTCGAGATAAAATATCTGCAACAACATTTTCCTTCCCCGGTCTATCAATAATTATGATATCAAATTCCTGTAACAGTAATAACCATCTAGTAACTCTAGCATTTGTGATTGGTTTATTCATTAAATACTTGATAGCAGAATGATTAGTGTGCACAAAAGTAGAATATCCAGTAATATAATGTCTAAATTTGTTGATGGCATAAACAATGGCAAGAAATTCCTTTTCTGTGACAGTATAGTTTAGTTCAGTAGGAGACAAGTTTTTACTAATGTAATAAATCGCATAAGGAGCATTACCTTCCTGCTGTCCCAAAACTGCCCCAATGGCCGTGTCTAAAGCATTTGAAGAAATATGAAAAGGCAGAGCCCAGTTGGGCCCTCGTAAGATGGGTGATATAGATAGCCTTTTCTTTAGCTCAGTAAACGTTGTTTGGCATGCATCATTCCAGACAAACTGTGCATCCTTCATCAACAGAGTGAAAAAATGAGAAGCTAGTTTGGAAAAAATTTCTATGAACCTTCTGTAATATCCAGCATGCCCCAAGAAGCTACGCACATCCTTCTATGTTCCAGGAGTTGGTATGTTTTCAATTACCTTGATTTTGGATGGATCTACCTAGATACCATCAGAAGAGATGAAGTGCCCCAACACTATGCCCTCACTCATCATCATATGGCACTTTTCAGTGCTTAAAGAGAGCTGGCTTTGTTCACATCGTTTTAATACCTTTTCTAAGTTTTTCAGTGCTTCTTCATAACTATCACCATATGGAGTAAATTCATCCATAAAAATCTCCATGCAATCATTTACCATTTCCGAAAATATTCCAATCACTGCTCTCTGAAATGTGATTGGTGTGTTGCACAACCCAAAAGGAAGTACTCGATATGCAAAAGTCCCCCAGGGATAGGTGAAAGTGGTTTTTTCCTGATCTTCTGGAACAATCTGGAATTTGGTTGTAGCCACTAAATCCATCCAGAAAGGAAAAATACTTTTTCCCAGACAAGGTATCAAGGACTTGATCGATGAAAGGTAAGGGGAAATGGTCCTACCACATTCCTTTGTTCAATTCTCTGTAATCCACGCAGACCCTCCATTTCCCATTCTTCTTTGACACAATCACAAGTGGAGACACCCACTCATTGTCTGAAATCGGGTATATAAATCCTGCTTCCAAAAGTTTTTGGATCTCCTCTTTCACTATGTCTCTTAGGTTCAGGTTCATCCTTCGTTGTGGTTGACACACAGGCCCGGAGTCGCTCTTAATATAAATGTGATGGGTGCACATATTGGAAGGAATCCCTTTCATGTCTATGTACTCCCAAGCGAAAGCTCCCCTTCGTTGTTTCAGCAGAGTGACTAGTTGTTCCAGCTCGCTAGGCGCAAGATTTGGATTGATATTCAATGTTTTCCTAGGCCCGATTTCTACTGGAACACTCTTCGAATTCTTGAGTACTGGAATTATACTGGCATCACTGACTAGAGTTTCTTCTGAAAGATTTTCTTGTTCTGTTGTAGCTAGAGTACTGTCCAAGATCTGATAGACATTTTTATTGACTGACGTGGGCTCACTGATGAAACTATTAATGGCATCATCCTCTATTTCATCTTTAAACGTTAAGGCTCTCCCTATTGTTAATAACGGCTGCACACCTTCTTCCTCCTCCAAATCTGCCCACAATGGAGTTTCAACTTCTTTGCTAGGTCGAGCTAGAGGGTACAGGGTTAGGCTCTTGATCTCAGTTTCGTCTGAAATGGTCATAGATCCTAACCAACAGCTGATACAGGCATCTGTTGTGGCCAACCATGGTCTTCCCAGGATCAGTGGGTGTCCCCCCAACTGGTATTTTGACTGTAACACCAAGAAATATGCAGGGTATTCCCACGAGTCAACTGAGATCACGAGGTCATCTAAGATCCCCTCAGGCTTGATCGTTGATCTGTCAACAAGTTCCAAAATAGTAGGGGTCAGCCCAAGATTAGTGAGTCCCAATTTCTTCACAGTCTCTATGGTCATAACATTAATAGCTGTGCCTAAATCTACCAAGACATTGGGGATTTATGTGTTCCCTATGTGAACTGTAATAGTCAGATTTCCAGGGTCATCGTATTTTGCCACAGGGGCCTTCCCCATTATTAATTCAGAAAGTTTTCCCAGTACGTGGACAGTGGGAGGGTCCCTGGGTCTTCTTCCTGGTTTCTTGACACATAAATATTTAACAGTCTTGACATAAATGGGCACATCATGGAGGGCCTGTAACAGTGGAATTTTAACATACAAAATTTTCAATTCTCCCAAAAGGTTGAATCGAGGTTGTTCCACTGTTTTCTGCAGGGCCAATCGTTCAGGGTATGGCGGTTCTCTCATCAACTGTGTAGGTTGTGATACATCGTGTGTTACTCTATGAGTTTCAGCTATTGTTTCAGTAGGAGTATCAGCATCCTCAATGATGGGGCTTGCTGAATTAACCATATTCTCATAGTGCTGATTCACTCCAGTTTCAATCACTGGGGATGAAACATCGTCAGTGATAATAGGTTTCACCACCCTTCTTGATCGTAATTGTATATCATTGCAGGGAATCTGGGTGATGGAATACGCAGGCATGTTGGCAGTCTCGAATTGATGGACTGCTTTATTGTTTGGGTTCGAGTTAGGTTATGCAGGTAGCTGTGGTCGAAGTGGTGCATTCATAGGTGCGGCATTGTTTTGGAATGGGAGATGTGGTTGCTGATACTGTTGGTGCTAATACTATTGATGCTGATACTATTGAGGAGGATATTGTTGATACTGAGTTTGGTGATGGGAAAATTTATTTCCTTGGTAAGAATTTCTCCAGTTGGAATTCCAAGGAGTTTGGTTGTTTGACTGCTGTGACCATGGTGTCCATGGGTTAGGATTATACATTGAGTTCTGAGATGGATGCCACTGATTGTTAGAATAATGTGAAGGAAATTGTGTATTCATATTATGCATATTGTTCATTCCATTCATATTATTCAGAAAAAATGATGGGTCTGGATTCATACCTTGATTGCGAGGATGCCATGGTTTCTTTTGTGCAATGAAGTAAGCTGGTTCCACATCCGGAATGGATGCTTGCAGTACTACTTTGACCTTAGGTAGTGAAGGACATTCCTTGGTATCATGCTCCAGTTCACATATCCTACATATCTCTGCTTTGTCCAGCAGGCATTCTTTCAGTGGATGCTTTTTCCTACATTTAGGACAGAATACCCCAAGTGTAAGGTCTTCTACTACTTGCCTCTTCTTTGCTCTCATGACATCTAACTCGGAGGAAATGGAGCTCATCATGTCTGTTTTAAAATTCTCCAATAAGTTGCGTATTTCTGCTCGAGTGGCCCCTCCACTAGCTGACTTTTGAGTCCTAGTGAAGACATCCTAATCTCGATCTTTGTCTTGTTTGTTGGTTCTAGAGGATCCCCTTGAGTACCTTCAGCATAATTCAACAATATTCTCGAAAGGTTCCTTCGAGATGTCCCCTTTTCCCAGCAAATTCAACATATCAAGGCAATCTTCTCTAATTCCTCGTAGTAAAATGATCTTGAGCAGATCCTTTCCAATCTCAGCATGACCAGATCTTTGTAAATTGTATTGCAATCTTTCCACAAAGTCTTCCAATATTTCTTCATCCTTCTAAACCATTTTAAACAACTCCTCCTTTCTATCCCTAGTTCTACAATATACCTGGTACTTGGAAAGGAAGGTGTTTTTCATTTGGTCCCGAGTAGTAATGGTCTCACGACCCAGACTCATGAACCAGCGCAGAGCATTTCCTTTCAAGGTGGCTGGGAGTAAATTTAGCTTCTGATCACTAGAGGTGTAATCATAGCTATGACAGAGGATATCAAACTCAAAAAGAAACTCATCAGGATCCTCAGAGGACTTACCATGAAAATTCGGGAGAACTGATGGTGAGATATTTTTCATGGGAGCTGCTCCAGGTGTCTGGAGGATAAGGAATTCTAATGTAGTCACAGTATTACCAGGCTTATTATTTTCTCCTTCTTCTTCCCGGTTCTCCCCATGTTCATTCTCCCCTTCCTGTTCTCTACCAACCATGGTTCTAGTCCAAAATTCAACAGCTTCCTTTATGCATTCTTCCTCTGCTTTGGCTTCTTCTTCTCTTCTCCTCTCTTCTTCTCGCTTTCTCTCTTCCTCTGCTACTCGGCGAGTCTCCAACCACACTTCTTTAGTAACTCTGGTTCCGTTGATATGATAGATCTCCTCTCTATCTGGTGCACCCACGACACTTCTCTTATCTTTAGGAGTTTTATTTTCTGCAGCAGGAGTTGAAGGTCTAGTTGTATTCTCCACTATTGATGCTGAATTCTCAAGGTTGGGAGGAACAGAATTTCCCCTGCCTGTAGATGTCCGCGGTGGTCTAGTGGAAGAATCCTCTCTTGCAATTATTTTGTCAATGTATGTATGTCTTCCCTAACCTGCATTACGACCTCGACCTCTTCCACCTGCAATGATAGTATTCAAAGGGGGTTCCCAATTTGTTTTTCTTGTATTCATGCATGCTGTAAATAATTAAACCAAAATAAAATCAAATGAAATCAACTACTAACTCTGTCTATCTATTACCATACCCAACAATGACGCCAAAATGTTGGTCACCCTATATGTCAATTAATTAAAGCTAACACATAGGATAGTCAATATAAATTGTCAAACCCAGGGAGGTTTTTTTGTTTCAATGGCAATAGGCATAATCTGTGCATAAACATGTCAAGCAGTTGATTAACTAAATGGAGATAATGATCCTACCAGTCTATCCAGCCAAACTCACTCCAGAAAGAAGACTAATATAACTCATACATCTAGGAATTCAATTGAAACTACCTTCCTACAGAAACAACCCAGCAGTTATAAAATTAAGAATAGAAATGAACCAGATTACTTTTGCAAGAAGTTAAATCCTATAATTATCAAACTACAATATTCAATATTTACCAAAATGATCCATCCAGTAGCTATTGTTACTCAATCATAATATGCCTACCTTAATAAACCGATTGAAGATACAACAACAACCAAAATCTAAATATAAGCTTGAACTCTAACTGATAATTATTGGAAATCCTAGAAAGCATAAACAACTGAAAGACATTGGAATTGAGCTTGGCTATTACAGCTGATTCAAACACACATGCATTAAACTGAATTATCCTACACAGTCGACTATCACACCATTCTGCTACAACTATTCAAGATGCAATCGTGAACTACCAAAAGGAAAGCTAATCTATGTTGCAGCTAACAGTAACATCTACAATGATTCCACACCACACAACAGAAAGAAAGCTAAATTACCCTACCTACTTAATCCAGCTATCTCTGTGTGAAGGAGGGCCCTGGCCTTCTAACAGAGACGCCGAGAATCACAACAAATTAAGACACAGAAATGAAGAACTCTGCTCTCGTATTAATGATGGAAATTGACAGTATCAGTGCTTTGTTACAGCTTATGCAAAATGGTAATTGTCCAACCCCAGGCTACAGGAGCCTTCTCATATTTATACATTGAAAGTATAGATCACGATCCACCAAAATCGTGCAGCAATGAATATCTATGATCTTCATGCTGTGGAGTTACAGCTGACTATTACAACCGTATTAAACAAGGCTGTCACTCATGAAGGAGCTGTTACTCTAGTAATCAATGGATCAAGGGATTTAGCAAGCTGGAATGCGATCTGTCTGTTGCACCTAGGTTCTGTTTCAGTGGAGGCCTGTTACAGATTCTCGTGGAGGAGTGTGTTGTCCCTTGGAGTTATGAGGAATCGGACTTTGAAGAGTAACAGCGGGCACCATTCGGTTGATACACCTGCGCTTTAGACCTTGACTAAATGAAATCACACAGATTAGCATAAACCAAGGACTAGGATCTAGAACCTTAACATTCTTAGGCATAAAATAAATAAAGCAATAACGAATTATACTTGTCAATATCATTGGTTGATCTAGAGAAAAGGCATAGGTATAGCTTATGAAAATAGGATGTAATCAGGGAAAAATGATGTAACAAGGATGGCCAAAAATGGGCATTTCCTAGACCCAACAATGGTGTTATTCTAAGGGGGGGAGATTGTAATATCCCCAGTTTCAACTTGAAATACATTGTATCAATTTATGGAAATGATGTAAAAATGTTAATATGGATTCCTAGTGCAGATCTCAAGGCCAAGGCCTGACTAGTAATGGCTAGACATGTAGAATGTAAATATCTCTATATGGACTATGTGGTTAGCTTGTCATGCTAATTTGGAAGTTATGTAAATATAATGTTGGAAAAATAATAAAATGGTCCAAGATGGTTGTGTAAATAGCACTAGAGGGGAAGAGCAAAGGGGGCCTATGGGAGATTAAATCCTCTATTGCCAATGTCAACCTTATAAGTCATTAATTTGTTTCCATGTTCCTTAAATGAGCCAATTATTTATTTTTGACTAAGAAATCCAATTATTAAATGCTTGTGTGAGGTTGGTGGGGAAAGTCTTATCATGCAGTTATGGAAGCATGGGATAAATATACTTTATGGAAGTTGTAAGAATCCTCTCTTATATGGGCAGAAGTTATGTCAGTTGTATTTTCACCATCCTCTCATATCCTTTTGATTCTTCCACTCATTCTCATGCAGATTTTACACTAGGGAAGAGTTCTACTCTTGTTGTTCATTCCATTGCCAGCACCATTACCAAAATGTGAAATAACTAGAATTTCAAATTATGAAGGGAAATTGCAAACATTAGAAAAATAATATGGTTGTAGGTGAGAATTATGGATAATTTTAAGGACCCATACTTATTTAAAAGTGTATAAACCTTGGCAAATCTTGCCAATTCTTAAAATGTCAACTATAAAATATTTGGCGATATTTTTCTAAAATTATTTCAATTTCTAAGGATTTTATATAGTTTATATAATAATTTGGCGAATTTTAGAGTGAAAAAAGTTTACCCCGTCAAAATTGGGCGAAATGGAGCTTCAAAAAATGCAAATTGGCGAATCTTTTTTTTGGAAAAAAACATGGAAAAATAGCCCATGGGCTAAATTTCGCCCCTAAAATTGTCCTTGGTGAGAATAGAGGTTGGGAAAGATATGAACTTTTACCTATTGTGTTTTTCTACTTCTGAATGCTTGAGAAGCCATGGATTAATGTTATAGGAGGTTCTCTAACAACATATAGTAGGTTAGACTCTTTTTACACACAATTGGTAAGCACTATAAGGTTTGAATTCGTGAGGTAACTGTGGAGTAGTGAATGGAAATATATTCCTTATGTTGCGTGGGATAGTATAAAAGATTGTCATGGCTAGGATGACTAAGTGACATCCCTATAAATGCTTAGAGGTGGGCAGTTTGGATAAGGATGAGAGCAAATGGGTTGTGGGCTGAGAGAGGGAAGTAGGTAGGTGTTTCCTTCACCTTGGTGGATTCATAGACTGGCTTGGGGGTGGTATCTATAGTCGATACCTACATATGGGTTGAAAATTTCTCTTACATAGCCAATTGATTGGATCTTCTTGTTAAAAAATAAGTATTCTCTTTGTATATGAATGTGGAATGATTATATTTTCTTCTTGTGATGAATATGCTTGTTTATGCATAATGTGTTTGTGGATAGAGTTTTATTTCCATTGTGTTTTGTGTTATTCATCTACACATACATTTCTTATTTATGGCCATTGGGGTGAAATTTATAAATCTGTAATTCGTAAATACCCCCTTATATGGTCATAATGATGGATGGGGACATGAATGAGTGGTATCAGAGCTCTTGCTTGTAGCATCGATGTTGTATGGGTCAGAATCCACAGTTACATGCATAAATCAGATTTTGCACATGAAGTGTTGACACAATGCTTCTATGAAAATCCATGATTTCAATTGTTAGAGGGTATTTTAATAGAGCTTCAAGTTAAATCTATGGTCTACCAGTAGGAATGATAACTTGATTAAGGAAATTTGGGAAATTTTCAAAAATTTCATAGCTATCAGTGAGAAATTTTAGTTATGTTATGTGATGGAGAGTTCAATGAGGAGCATCTGATAAAGGAGGTCTAATAAATTTCATCCTAAGAGTGTTATCAGGTGATATACTTTCCAATGGTAACCCAATAGTTTGATATGAAAAGTCAGAAACTGAGATTTCAATAAAGGTTCTATCATGACATACTCAATGAATGTTTTCGACAATTATGCAAGAGTCATATATGAAAAGTCTTAAACTGAGACTCCGAATAAAGGTTTTATCGAGACAAGCTCAGTGAACGTTTTCAACGATTATAAGGAGTCCAATATGAAAAGTCTGAAACCAAGAGTTCGATAAAGTTCTATCTAGACGAGCTCAATGAACGTTTCGATGATTATATAAGATTCAAATATGAAAAGTTTGAAATTGATGATAAACGTTCTAACGAGACGAGTTTAGTCAACATTTTTTATGATTATACAAGAGTCAGTATGAAAATTCTAGAACCAAGAGTTCAATAAAGGTTCTTCGTGATGAGACCAATGAAATATTTCCAATGTACACACATGAGTTCGATGGAGTAAGTCCGATCTGATGACTTTGATGAATGTCTATCTGGATGAGCCCAATGAAATATTTTCGATGTTAACTCGTGAGGCCAATGGAGTAAGTCTGGCCTGATGAGTCCGATGAAGGTCTATTGAGATGAGGCCAGTGAAATATTTTTATGTACACGTGATTCTGATGGAGTAAGTCTGACCCGATGAATCCGATGAAGGCCTATATGGATGAGCCTGGTCAAATGTTTTTTATGTACACTTGTGAGTCCAATGGAGTAAGTCTGACCCGATGAGTTCGATGAAGGTCTATCCGAATGAGCCTAGTGAAATATTTTTGATGTACACTTGGGTGTTCGATGGTGTAAGTCCAACCCGATGAGTCCGATGAAGGTCTATTGAGATGATCCCAGTGAAATATTTTTGATGTACTCTAATGAGTCTGACGGAGTAATTCTAACCTGATGAGTTTGATGAAGGTCTATTGGGATGAGACCAGTGAAATATTTCTAATGTACACTCACTACTTGATTTAAACATCTTAATCCACTCTAAACATCTTATTCCACTCTTGTTTGATGTTTTTTTGTGATGAACTGACGTGTCTTCTAACGTCCATCAAACATCCATAGACAAACTTCACTTAAGTTACGTTGCTGAGAGTAGAATGAGTGTCAAATACAACTTAGTTTTCCTCACATTTTATGTCACCAAAAACATGGATTGAATAGGGGTTCAATGTCAGCTAAACTTACGAAAAGCAATGTTCCCTAATGCTGATTGAATGTTTGAAAAGCGTCATTATGTAACATGGAACAATGTCGGTTCAACGTATGCAATGCTACGTTTCCAACATGGACTTAATGTCGGTCGTACATCCAAAAAACTAGATTGCGAATGTGGACCTAATGTCAAATAGAAGCTTGAAAAGCTGCATTACCATTGCGAAACAAACGTCCGATAAGCCACATCTACAATTGCCTTGAAAAAAATGTGGATGTTCCATCGAACGAACGCCGAGTATTCTCTAAATAATTGAAGTTAGAGTTATATTACCGACGTTCAACCCAAGTCGGTTGTATTTTGGACGAACGTTAGGTAAACACTCGATAATCCATGTTTATAAATGGCTTGAAAAAAAAAAACGTGGGCATAATGTTTAAGTCCCATCGAATGAACGTCAATTAACTCGTAAATAATTGACGTTAGAGTTATGCTACTGGCGTTCGATCCATGTCGCTCGTACATTAGATGAATGTCGAGTAAACGTTCGATAAGCCACATTTATAAATGGATTGAATAAAACAAATGTGGATGTAATTTCCAAGTCCTATTGAATGAACGTCGATTAACCCATAAATAATTGACATTAGAGTTATGTTATCGACGTTCGACCCACGTTGCTGAGTTCGACCCACGTTGCTCAACATCCAACGAACGTCGAGTAAATGTATGATAAGCCACCTTTATAAATGGATTGAACAAAAAAATGTGGATGTAATGTCCAAGTCTTGTAGAATGAATGTTGATTCACCTGTAAATAATCGATGTAAATAATCGACGTTAGTGTTAAGTTATTGATGTTTGACCCACGTCGCTCATACGTCGAATGCACATTGGTTAAACATCCAATAAGGCATGTTTATAAATGGATTGAAATTTGTAATTTGTTGGAAACTAATCTGTCGAGTTTGGACACAAATAGTCATTTTGGGAGTCCAAGAGATACCTTAGGAATTTGGAACCCAAGGGTTCTTTCTTATTGTATATATGTGTATATTTGGATAATGAGAATGTGTGTTTTCACGTCTACTTTCCTATCTCTATTTTTCTTTGTTTTTAGTCACTTGCACGTGTGCCTTTGTGAGGATCCTAACAGTGGTATTAAAGCTTTTGAGAGCTTGAGGCTTGTGCTTGTTGTTATCCTTTGCATATTATGTGCGTGAGACCCCTATGAAGCTGTAATTTGTGTGGAGCTACATTGAGAGTAGTTTTATTGAAGTATTTTTCTCTGTCGATTCGTGTCTCTAAGCCTCCGTGAACCTAACGTTGAATTGGAGACTTGGAAAATGAAGATAGCGTTGGTGATTGGAGTGTTGTTGTGTATTGGAGTTGAGATAATTAGTGCTCATTGTCTTCACTTTATGGAGCGTTGGGATGAATACAACTTGTGGTGCGTGCAAACACAAATTCTGGCCAACAAGTTGCCAAAGTTGTGGTTTGAAATCTACGGCTCAGTGATATCTGCGGAACATTGACCGAAGGTGGTGTATTATTTACCTAGTTGACGTATATTATCTCTTTGAAAGTATATACCTCCTATTATTTGCTCGTGTAGAGTATTCTTGAGTTTGTTTCCCTCTACAAACTCTAATCCTCATAAAATTCGTGTTGGGTATGGTTTCCTATGACCTCTTCTGAAAATTATCTATATTGGCACTCATGGTTTGAGATTTGAAAGCCATCGTTGAATGAATGTGTTGAACACCGAACCACCTCTCTGCGGTGAAGAGTGGTTCATTGTTTCCACCACGCTAAAGAATAAACTCATGGGACATGGAGCTATAGAGATTGGCGTCATGTATCATTGTTGCATTGAAACCTAATTTTTGTGAAGAATTTGTAAGATTGTTATAGGATTTTCTCGATCGATGCAGACAAAGATCAAGGTCCCTAGTATGAATGGTTCAGATCTAGAACAAAAGGGAAAAAATTGTACAAACTTTCACCTAGGTCAACATAATAATAACAATGGATGAGTATAGAAGATACATACCATTGATATAACAGTCGTTGTAATGATCCAAGAGCAGCTACGATCCAACTTCATGCGCAAAAGAACCTACCAAAGATCAAAACGAGACAACAACAAGTGAAATATAAATGATATCATTGACCTATGTGAGTGACCAAGGAATCTCTCAATACACCATTCAGAACATCATATGTATGGGAAAGAAAAATACAATTGTATTAACAAATATAGAAAGAGATTACAATTGTTTAGGCCTTAGTGTTGTGGCTTCCTTCCAACGAGTTCTTCTTTCTCCAACAAGTCACTTCCACCTTGAATACAAGAGTCTAGTAGTTTAGAGTAATTCCTCCATCATTTACCTACTACCAACCTTCCTCCCCTCACCCATGGCCCAAGAGTTCATTTTATAGGACAATGTGGATAAGGAGTGGTTGAGAAAGGTATGGTGAATGGATGGGATATGATCTCCCTCAATGGTGGAAGTCAATCTAGATCCACAACAAAAGGAGGTAAAGGTGATGATTCGAGATTTCTCTCTAGAAGCTTCTCAAAAACCTAGTTTTTTCCCCGTGGAGACATCGATGCGACTTGTAGTGGAGCAACCTTCCCCAAAGGGGATCGACATGAGTTGCTATGAAGGCATACTGCATCATCGACATGGGTTGACATCGAAGTAGATTCTGTCGATGGAATTTGACACATGTTTCTAGCAGAGCAAAGTGCGTTGAAGCCACAGAAAATTTAAGTTGCAGGGAAAACTAATCAGGGCTCATTCACCATGAAAGTGACTTCAGGGATTGTGGCAAGTCAAGATCCCAGGTTTTTGCATGAGTGATGAAAATTCTGTGTAACATATTTCCCCCCAAAGTACAAAGCTAGATAAAAACGATAGGTGGTGTACTTTGATGTGATTTTTGGAGAGAAGAACCATCAATCAGAGAACTAACAATGGCGATCAAAGGCTTTGCAATACAAGTTCTGACATTTCTGAATCGAATATCTCACCAACATAAGACATGGTTTCCAACCCATACAATGTAGATCCATGTTGGTACTGATTGAGGATATGGCCACAAAAAATACAACATGGATCCATACCTGAATGACTGAACACAATCATGTCTACTAAGATAGAAGCGTAGATCCATGATGAGATAATGACACAACCACGACCAATACAAGAGTGGATTTGTGTGACAGTACATCAATGAGGTCTCCACTATAAAATTTGTGTGGGAACTTACTAGAAATATCCATTGCAGCGTGGGAGAAATAATAAGACATCAAATCAACCCAGGGTCTTCTACCCATTCCCAAATCAACACGAATATAACCATGTAATTACAAGGTGTTGAAGTCAAACATGGTAGAAACCACTTGATTACCAGTTAATGATGTGAACTGTTAACAAGTGCGAGGGAAATCACCAATGATGAGAATGATCCCCAAGGTATCTCAATACATCCCAACGAATGTGAATAAATGAGTTGGAGTTGAACATTCGTGGAATCATTCGATTAGAGGTCAATGATGTGAACCTACTGTTGAAAGCGACAAAACCTGCCTTTGAGACATGCAGGCTTCAAGGTAGTTGGTGGTCTTTAAATCTAATCCCTGCACGATATGTTGGCGTCGATAGGGATAGATCCGACGAAGGAGGGCCATGATGAATCACACATAATCGACACAAAACCGATATAGGCAGATGATTTTGAGTGGTAGATTGAATGAGCATGGAATGACACAAGGTGTATGTATAAATGTTGGTGAGAAATTGCTTCATAGATAACTGACATAAGAGCGACGACTGCAAAGTTTGACTTAAATGGAGGACTTCCCTTGAACATTTTATGACACGACTAATGACCTAGAAGCATTGACTCTTTGAGGCGGAAATCAAGACCTAATGCAACACGAACGAAGCATTTTTCGGATGACCCAAAAGAGTAAAAAGACTCATAGACTTGACACGAATCGAGGACAAGTTGATTACCCAACTGTTTGGATGAAATAAAAACAGGTTCCATGTTCAAGGGCAACAAAAGGCTGCCATAAATGTGAATATGGATTCATTCCCCTTCCCTTATTCCCTATCATGATTGATGAGTACCTCTTTGTTTATTAATGAGCTTGAGGAGGATAACAAATGCTCGATATAGCTTGTATTTTAGATGAGTTCGATATCATATGTTTTACGAACTTGAGAAAGGAGGGGTTCAACGCTATAAGGGTCCTTCAATGTTAAATTTTAACGAGTCCAAAGAAGGTAAACTCAGTGACGTTTCATGTTTAGAGAGTCTGAAATGGTCAAAAGAAGACTCCAAAGGGAACTTTTTCGTAAACTTAGTCCCTAGGCCCAAAAAAGTGTAAAATAATGACTAGAAGAACTCTCCTAGTCGATGGTTGGCTAAGGAATTCATTTTTCGTAATTAATACTACTCGGCCCAAAAAATGGGTAAACCAAAACTAAATAGATGCTCTTTCAAATCCTTTTATGAGCATGAAAGGAAGCAAGTTTGCTCAACGATCTTTTCATATTTTAAGAGTCTAAAAAGAGCTTAAAGAGAACTCCAACAATACCTTCGAGCATAACATATTGTTTAGACCATAACTCGTTTATTATGTTCGACCTGTGACTCCAACAACAAGTTATTAAATATAATTACATAAATTCATTAATGAAGAGTCTTTCAAATTGATATGGTAAAAATAAATAAAAATTGCAAAGCAAAATATTAAAATATTCACCTTCAATTCTATAAAAGGGAGTGAAAATGACTCATTTTACCATTCTAACTTTGTTCTTTTTTACCAAGGAGGGTAAAAAAATCTTTGTAGTATCAAATTTGTGTTTAAGATTGTGGGCCCTCCAGACAGTGGATTCAATCTCCGTCAACTTGAGGTAATCATCTTCACCTTCCTCTCTCATTTCCTAAGCTAAATACTGGGAATTTCATGCTTTTGTATAGATTTGGGGTCGTTTTTTGGGTCCAAAATGCACAGCTCCGTCGACGCGACCTACCTTTTCGGGAACCGCATCGCGAACGATCGACACGACTTGAGAAAAGGTCAAGCATGTCGATGGTGCACTGTGGGAAAAGTCGGGTTGCGTCGGTCATGAAAGGCGACCCAAAAGAAGAAAAAACATGCACATTATTTGGATTTTCTTGGGAATGAATGGTTTTTAACCTTTGTCTTTGGTTTTGAAGGTCTTCAATCAAAGAAAATGGTGCTCAAATGGAAAGAATGAGACCACAAATTGGAGGATTTGGAAGGTTTGCATGATGCCAATACAATGCTGGCATTTCAAGAATGTGGCTTGAAGAAATTATTCCTTACTCCAAATATGAGAGCCTGGGTGCATTTGGTTGGTGTATTTAGTGGATATGTGGGATCGTGATGAACAGTATTTCCAAGTAGGGACCCACATCCTCACCCTTGAGATAGATGACATCTAATTTTTGACTGGGATTTCAAAGAGAGGGGATCGAGCTATGATTACAAGGAAGAGCATAGGTGACAGAAACACAGACGAGCTGATCAACCGGTATTGTGATCCCGGGACTAGAAATTTTGTCGGGAAGATCCCAATCACACAATTCCTAGATCTATCATTGAAGACTATGCTCTTCACAACGGTTCGATTGGCAGGGAATAAGTCCCACCATCAGGAAACCAGGTCTCAGATGTTATGTGCCATAGCATGCATGGAACCTACTGTGTTTAACTGGTGTGAGATTCTCCTAAGTATCACGAAATATCAACTGACCAAGTTTCGGACAGGTAGAACTAAACAATTCGATTATGGATCTATCTTGGTATTCTTCTTTATGGAGCGAGTTCCTCACTTTCGTCCCCAACATATTAAGATAGATAGCCTCGATCCACGAGAGCTACACATGAGGATGTGGACTGATTTGTTTGGCCTTCATAGTGGTCCAATCCATAGTTATGGGCCGACTTTATTCTGATGGATGCGTAGGCAACTCCTTCTGGTAGAGGATTATGCCTACGCAGGGACGGATTTCCAAGGAGACCTCAATTTGGCGCTACCAGAGGGATCAGTCTAGTGTGACATAGGTAAGAAAAGGTGCTCATGCTCTTTCAAGTGTTTATGTATTTTTTGAATATATATGATTTTATTGATGTATTAAGACTTACTTTGTTTGACTAATGCAGATGCAGGGCTAGAAAGGCCACCCAAAGCTTCCCCTATACTACGATGAGGAGAGCGCAGGGTCGCTTCTGCTCGTGACTGAGAAGCAAGTGACATAATCGTGAAGACCAATGAGAACTTAGAGATATTGACTGTTGATATCGCAGACGTGTCGTTGGACGACCTGCCTCGTCGGTACCAACTCCACACAGTGGGTGTTTTTGCGAGTATTGGGCATCTACTCTATTAGTATTGGACGTCTATTCCGGCGGGTAGCTCGAGCAGTGATATGCTATCATGAGTGTCGAGACTAGCCCTATTATATATACGTAATGATGTACTGAGATCCATGAGCTTCATAATTTTTCCAGGATGATGTACTGAAAGCTATGAGCATCAGATTTTTTCTTAATACTTTTTGTGGAACTTTTCTCGTACATAATATAAAAGCATTTTTTATATACAATGTATGTATGGCAAGTATGTATTTCATATATGTTGCTTATGTATGAACAATTTATACTGTGTATGGCGAGTATGGATTTCATATATGCTGCTTATGTATGAACAATTTACATGTTATGCTTATTAATAAAATGTTTAAGAATGCGATATGTGCCAATCTAACATGAAATTGGCTAAGGAATCAACAACTATATTCACATGTCTTGGAATGTGTAGGTATTGAACGAACTCAAAATACCTCTCCAAGAGACGTACTTGTCAGAAAAGATGGAGTAGTGTAATGTTGTGGACATCGTAGACTCGGTTTAGATGGGAGACCACAAGTTTGGAATCCAAATAGATGACAATGTGGTCCACACCAAGGGAATATGTGTCGGTTAACAATCCAATCACCGCGTGATACTCGACAATGTTATTAGTTGCAGTACCTAGGCAAGTTCCTCTTGATTTTATCAGTTCACCGATAGGGGAATAGAGTACCCAAGCTGTAGAGGCAAGGTTTTGAGTATGCCGACTAGCACCATCTGCAAATCCTGAATAGGTTGTCATATGCGAATTCAAGCAGAACATGGTATCGACAGTCATAATGGAAACAAGGTCCTAACCTATAAAAGAAAAAATCCACACCATATTAATCATACATCATATACAAAGTGTATAAGGTCCTACAGGATTTTCCTAAGCATAGTACCTATTGAGGTATATCCCATTTCTAGGTTCCCCTAAGGGTGTCCCATCATATTCAACTAACTTGTAGGCCCATTTTTCTAACACATGTTTCACAATATAGGGCGCATGCCACATTGACTCGAACTTTCCTACCCCCAGTTTATCATGTTTTTGGTCATATGTCAAAACCAAATCACCTTCATTGAAGATGTGAGGTTCGATGGACTTGTCATACTAGGATTTGATGCACTTCTTATGTGCTTCATTAGCAAGAGCAACATCATGACGAGTTTCCTCCAGTTTGGATAAATATAGGAAGCGTTCCTCTTCGGTCATGGTGTTTGGCAAGAGTTCGATGGCTAGTTTCAAAGACGGGATCTCGCACTCTATAGGAAATACTACTTCTAGTCCGTACACCAATTGGAAAGGTGTGAACCTGGTATCAGTTTTGACAGAGGTTCTATATTCCCAAAGGGATAAAAGAGCATTAAGTGCCAATTTGATCTATGGGTCCCTATCGTGCGTTGTATCATGGTTTTCAAGACCTTATTGATGGCCTCTACTTGACCATTGGCTTGGGGATAGTAGGGATTTGAGTGTACATAGAGGAATCCCAATTTGGCGCTCAATTCAGTTACCATTTGGCTCTAAAATGTGATCCATGGTTTGTGCTAATGGCTCATGGAACCCCAAAACTAGAAATAACATGATTGAACATGAAGAGAGGACAATTTTTCTGTCTTCATTGTATGTAGGCATAGGCTCGGCCCATTTTGTGAAATAGTCAATAGCTACAATAGCATAGACATGCCCCTGACCGAGGTAGGCTTACAGTGGATGAAATATATGCCCCATTTTGCAAAGGGGCTAATGTCAATAACTGGGTGTAAAGGGACAGGATGAGTGCACTTTTTGGAATGAAAAAAATGGCAGGGAGGACATTTCTTAATGGCTTCCATGCAATCTTTAAATATGGATGGCCATAAGTATCCAATGCGTAAAATATTCTGGGTTGTATCCATCCTAGAGAGGTGAACGCCACATGCCTTGAGTGGCAGTCATTCAGAACACTCAACTTCCTTGTGATTCAAACATCGTTGTAAGATCGAATCAATGCCACGACGATATAGGGTATCACCAATGATTAGGTAATGTTTAGCATGATGGAAGATACGATGACGTTCATCACGGGATAGGTGAGGTCTGAAGAATTATGTTTGGACATACAAGGTGATATCTCTGTACCATGGATCGGAAGTACTGATCGGGAACAATGACTCGTCGGGAAGAGAGTCAATGGGCTCAGAGTCTTGATCAATACAAGGAAGATCGCAAATTAGTTCTGTAAATACTAATGAATTTTTATATTTTTCCTATTCAAACTGTAGATCGAATTCTTGAAGAATCACGATCCAACGTGAATATTTCCCCTAGTACTTGATGCATTAAGACATGGTACATAGGGTTTGAATTAGCTACGATAGTGGTTGTATGAAGCAAAATGTAATGACAAAACTTCTGGATGGCAATGAAAGCTTCCAGAGCCAACTTCTCGACATGTGAATAACGTGTTTAAGAGTCGATAAGACCCTTGCTAAGGTAATAAATCACATGTTCTTGCACATTGCTATCTTTCTGCACTAAAATCGTACAAATAGTTGAGGTAGAGGAAGCAAGATAAAGGATATAATCCTTGGTGTAATTAGGTGGTTGTAACACGGGTGCATGGGTAATGGCGTGCTTGAGATTGTCAAAGGCACTTTGGGCGTAGTTGTCCTAGACAAAAGGGACGTCCTTTTTTAATAATTGCATGTAACCTTGTGTATTTTCCGCATAATTACACATGAAACAATGCAAGTAGTTTGTCTTCCCTTGCAAACTTTGAAGTTCAGTGATGTTTGTGGGTGGGGGTAGGGATAAAATAGCCTCTACCTTGAGGGGATCAATATGGATCCCATCTTTTGAGATGATGAAACCAAGGATATGTCCAGACTCCACACATAATATGTACTTGTGGGGATTTAGGCAGATATTATTGAGTTGATGTCTGAGGAAAATGACCGTCAGATGATCGATGTGAAACTCACGACGATTTGAATGAGATAGCAAATCATTGAGGTAGGGTTCCACAAAATCCTTAATATCATGAAAGGAATACGAAATGGCCCGCTAGAATGTGGCACCAACATTGTTAAGTTCAAAAGGTAATTTGAGGTATGAAAATGTACCCCATGGGCAGATAAATGCAATATTGTGTTGGTCAACTGGGTGGATCCCAATCTGATTGTAGCCAGAAAATCCATCCATAAATGAAAAGATGACACTACTGGCACATTGTCAATGATTTGGTCGATAAATGAGGTGGGGTAATTGTCCTTAGGACAAGCCTTATTTAGATCCCGGTAATCAACACAGACTCGGATGGTTTCTTCTTTTTTTGTAACCGGAACGATATTAGAGACCCAATCTGCCAAGGGGATAGGATAAATGAAACTAGCTTTTAACATCTTTTCAATTTCTACTTTAATAGTCGTAGTCTTTCAAGGGTGCACTAGACACAGTTTTTGTCGGACAGGTGTTGCGTTGGGATAAGTTTTGATTTGATGCACAATGATAACATGATCAATCCCTGGAACTTATTCATAGCTACATGCAAATAAGTCACGGAATTGTTTGAACAAGGCCGTATAATTTTTTATTTCTTTAGAATAACAAGTTTGGACAATATGGATATGTTCCATGATGCCAAGTTTTGCCGAGATGTCAATGGTAGTGGTAGGCATAATGTTCTCCAAATTCCCTTCAGTGACTGCATACTGGGTAAGACTAGGAGGATGAGGGTTGGAAATGACATCCGGTGAAATAATAGTTTGAATCGCATTCTCCACCATGTATAAAGGAGGGAGGAAGGGCGATCGATGGTGATTGTATTCCCATGGAGGCTCATCCAAGCTCATAATATCCATGATCGATTCATCATAGTGAAAAGTATGGAGGAGATGATCTAACGATGGTGAAGACGAGTTTAGCCAAGATGGAAAGGAACCTGGGTCTGATGCCACCAGGTGGTGGTCATCAGGTTAATCGGACGCGGATTGGATGGCCTCATAAGTGGATTCAGTTGGGTTGAGAGGCATCTGATCTCCAATCGAAGCAATGTCAATAATATTGGGAACAATCTAAGGGTCCACCGAGTTGGAGGAGGATGGGGCCATGTATGAGATCATATTCACTGTGGTGACATGTGATGGGGGATTAGGTGTTGGAAAGACTCCCATCAGGGATGAGTCTGTAAGGATTCCTACCCCCACACTCTCATATGTTTGTGAAGAGTTCAAAAGAGGGACATTATCCGTAGGATGAGTTGTGGTGTCCGGTGTACAAAAATATAATTGGTCAATAGTGACAATTTTTCCTTAATGGGGAAATTGCACAATGTAGAAGACAAAATATGCGACCGCAGTCATGGCGCAAAACCAATTTTGACCAAGCAATAAGTTGTAATCCAATGGAGCTACAACTAATTTCACGTTAATGGAAACAATCTTGCCTCCTAATTCAACGACTAAGGATTGTAAAATCCTATGTGGTTGGAATCCACATCCGTCAAATACTTTTAGAGTGGTAGGGGACTGGGTTCAGTTCAGGAGAGCCAATGGCTCTCCAGTGGGAAAATGACATTACTAAAGTAGAGGATCCTTCATCTAAAATAAAACAATGGATATTTTTTCCCAGTGACATTAGTAATGATTTGGAATGCCAGTTGGTGGGAAAGCCTCGACTTAAAGTATTCCAATCTAAACATGATGGTGTTAGATAAATCTGGATCCACTTCTCCAATAGCATATAGCAGAGTCTTACGCTGATTATGATAGTTTTGTAAGACTTCAAGGGTTGGCATAGCACATGGTGATTGGGCTAGATCTTCCACAATGTTGTAGTTTTGAGCGCTCGAGCGTTGGGATTGAAAATTACTTTCGGATTGTTCTTTTGGGTGGACGCAATACTGCATCTAATATAGGTTTGTCTATGGTCAGAGAACCTTGAGTAGGAGGGATAGTGGATGTAGATGTGGAGTATTTTTCAGCCATTACCTCCATTAGATTCTTTGTCGGGAATAGAGTCGTACGTGCCTGTCCTGGTAGATAATTTGATTGTTTCACTACGCATCATGAGAACATGCGTAGTTGTGGATGGTTATTTGTGTGAAGGAGTTAGTTGTTGTGAAACCATTATTGTTGTTGTGTGGGGAAGGGGTCTGTTAAAACTGCGGGTTGAGGATTTCCTTTTAGGAAAGTTTGGACTTCTTCACGATGTGGGTATTCTTTCATGAAGTGGTTGTCACCGCATAGTAAGCATGGGTATTTTTTTTTCCATTTCGGTTTGAGATCAGCAGAGTCGGGATTGGTTTTGTGTTCCTGTTGGTTAGAATATTTCTCGGATTTGCCTTTTTTTTCTTCTTACCATCGGATTTATGAGATGAAGTAGATTGGACTGAATTCATCTCCACGGTGGAAGAAAAGATTGGGTGAATGGTTGGTGTTGTTTCCAGCCTACGACAAAGTTGGATTTGAAACCACATGGCTTTGTGATCCAATTGATTGGGGTGGCAGGTTGGTTGTTAACGAAACCAATTATTCCATCGGCATGTGATCCCATGGGAGGTTCCGTTGGGTCGCTTACAGGGAGAGGGGCATTGGGAATTAGGTCGTATAAAGTGCCAAATTGAGCGTAGACTAAGTCTAAGTACTAGGCACGTGCAATAGCTTGTTCTTCAGTAACTTCCCCTGCCATAGAGACATCTTTGGATATGATATGAAACAATGATTTGGTAAACCAATCGACCAATAATTGATTCAGAACAGGAGCCTTAATGAGCTAACATATTCTCCTCCATTCGTGAATATGATTGGAAATATGAGTGGAGGTAGATTTCCGAAGTGATGTTAAAATATTTGCGCCGATTTCATTTCAGATTGGTAATTGTAAATGCATAAGAAAATCCATATCCATGGATCGAAAATCGCCGAAAGAGTGTGATGGTAATTCGATGTACCATTTGGAGGATGTGTCGGGTCAGGGGTTCTTTGGAATAGCCTCAAATGGATGGAATCATCCATTAACAAGTTCGAGGAACACCACAAGTGATACGTCATTACATGGTTTTCAGGATCTTCACCAGATTTGTCGTCAAATTGGTATGTCCGATGGAAAATTCACAGGAATGGGTGGCCAATTCATTCCATGTTGAATGGGATCGTTGATTAAGTGTGACATGTCTGGCAAATCTAATGTAGCCAAAAATGGTAACTGATGGTTTGGATGTGGGTACTGGTAATATTGGTATGGAATTTGAGTACCACTAGGACCATAGATCAATTGATCATAATGTCCTCCCATAGAGGGTTGGCCATATGGTGGGGGTTCTCTTATATTAGGAGGTTGACCCGATGGGGGTCCTCCAGAGTGAGGGGGTTGTCTGGATGGTGGGGGTGGAGGTGGGACAGGTGTTGGGGGGTGGTGGTGGGGGAGGGGGTGTGCCACCAGCTGGGGGTCCAGTCGGTGGAAAATTATGATGCCCCCATGGGGTGTTTGTGTTTATGGGGTAAGGTACTCCAGGATAAAGGTTTCCTGGAGTATTTTTATAGAGTTTACCCATTTCTATATTATTATTACCCAGAAATCATGGGGGTTGGGCCCATATAGATAGTCCTCCGGTGTGATGTGCCCACGAGGGTTGTCCCATGGATGGGGGTGAATTCCCAGTCATATTATAAGTAAAAAATGAAGGTGGTCCTCCACCTAGATTTTATCCACTAACTAAAGGTTTCCCCCCCATTTAGATTTTGTCCACTAACTAAGGGTTTCCCCACAGTTAAAATTTTCCTACCAAATGAGTTTTGCCCCATGATTATGTTTTGGCCACTGACCATAGGTTTCCTTGAGGTCATATTTTGATCACTAACTAGGGGGTGAATTTTGACCATAATTTGTTGCGAGGTTGTGTTCCAGTCACGAAGTTAACAATGGTTGAACGTTTTTCCCTAGTCATTGGGGTTAAAAGAGGTCTAGAACCGATAAAATATGAAATAGGTGGAAAATATGGTTGTCTTGGTTCATAGAAGGTCACGTTGGGGAACATACATTGTTATCACCTCAAAATATCTCCCACAAAGGAAAGAAAGGAACCCCCTACAAAATTTCAGGCATGCCCACTAGGCTTCTACTCTAAAGAAGGTAGAAAAGATTCCCTAAAAATTTGTTTAAAAAGGAGTTCAATGGGGTTAATAAGACTAATAGAAGCATGTATTTAGATGAAAATATCATGAGATCCTATCAAACAAGCATTGACATAAGAGGCCAAGGGACTGGGAATAAATTCCAGAGGAGGAAGTATGGTTTCAATGCGGACGACCCAAACCCAGAGAGCAAGTCATATCGACACCCACAAAAGAATTTCGTTGAGGAAGTAGCACAATGGTTAAGGTCATGAGGGTGGTGCGAAATATTTACCTCCCTCCATGCGGGAGGGACTCTAGGAAGGACTTCGCTGGAGATAAAACCACTCCCATCTTCCCTCCGAAACCATGAACCATCTAAGACAAGACCACCCGTGTCACTAAATGCGGGTTGGAGAGAACGAAAATAAACGACACACATCACTCCTGAAGGAGACACCAGAAAAAAGGAAAAAGGGGAAAATCTACGGCTAAAATCCAACACCGAGAACGATCAACAGCTAGGTTTAAACTCTCGGATGCAGAGGAAAAGACAATGAAAAAATCAAGATTTTGGTGAATAAAGAATTGAGTCTTCAGTCATATCTACAATTTCTGGCACCATAACTAACAACAGATCCCCCTGATCCTCATAACATTTCCAACTACCGTTTCTCCATGATAAAGTAAGTACTTCCTTCATCGTCGCTCCTAGTTGAAATTTAAAGGAGAAGGCCATGGAATCGGTTCCAATTCGGTGTAAATATTAGACCCTAGGAGGAGTTAATAACTGATAGAGATGCCAAGGTTTATGATCCAAATCCTCTTAAAGAGTCAATTTCCTGCATTAAAGATAAAATCAAAGCCCAAAAATCCCTAGGAGTAGATGTTTTAAATGTGTACAACTCTTACCTAATCAATTTGTCCTTACCTGAAACCCTTCCTTTTCCAGAACTGGTGCATTGGTGTGTGAAATAGTATTCTGCTATCAATAGAGTAATCCTAGCTAAGAATGAATAAAAAATCATTTACCTTATAAGTGCCAAAACCCTTAAAGAAATGTTAAGCCTCCCAGCTAGATTTGACCTGAACCCTAAATCCATAGAAGAAGAAAGCATGATTAGGGAATACAGGGAGGCTAGCCCGAAAATCAAGGATGTCTTCCTCTGCAAAATTGTTGAACCTGGTAACTCCCTAACCGATTTAGCTTTTCCACTAGATACAGAGTTGTTTACTAAAGATGTGCAAGCTGTTTTTACCCTCTTGAGTCAAATCCTAGGGCAGGATGATGGACAGAGCTATTAGTGAGTTTATGCTAAGCATACTATTTGAAGTCAGTGAGACAGAGACTCCACCAAGCTCAAGTTTGATGAAGTTATTTATGAAAGAATGCATTCCAAATTTATAAATTTCAGCATGCAAAAGAGTTTCAAATACCATATATATATGTTCAATATAATCCACTTTGTAAATGAGGACTTATTAAACATATCAGGCCTACTATTCTCTGCAACAGTAACTCGAGGGATTCAACTTTCTCGATTATTCTAACAAAATTATGGCCGATATCTATAGTTTGTTGTTTGATCAAGAGCTACCAAAATTGACAGAGGAGATGAAGAATGCACTACAATTGTCCCCATAGACCAGAGCATGAGAATAGCTTCTACACTCCAATTTCACTATAATCAGAGTGTATGGGTTTCAAAGGAAAACCCTATATGCTACCATCCTCCCTAACAGATAGAATTTTTTCCCTAGAGTTCATAAGGCAGAGGATCCAGGAAAAAGAGGAGCATTTTGGAGCTCTCAAAAAGGGTATGGACATCAAATTCCCCTCCAAAATGGGGACATTCACAGCAAAGCAGAAAGGAGCAGTTCAGGTCATTGAAAAGATGCTCCAAGCCATTAAGTTCCAGCAAGTATAAGCGATGAATTATGATCCCCATCAATTTATTTCTCAAAGAAGGCAGCAGAATAAATGCAAGGCTTTCCAGCATTAGAGAATTGAATAATTGGAGAGGAGAGCCATTTTGTTGGAAGTGTTTCAGAGGAAATAGACATTAGAATGTCTACTGAAGAGGACATCCATCAGGTCATATCACAAGTGTTACACCAAGTTCCCAAGGAAAATGAAATCTTTCAGATCCTAGATAAGACTGATACATCTAACAAGAGGGCATTATCCGAAGTAACAAGCATGGAAATAGATGAGCAAGCCTCTAGCAAAAATCCCAAGTTAGATATTTCCTAAGATATCATAGTGCTTGAGGATGAAGTTTCAGCTCAAAAAAATTCAAAAGGATTAAAAAATCCCCACTATTACAACATACACAAACATTTGCAGAAATTGGAGCAACTCAGGCTTTAAATACCAAAGCAGGGCAGATGTACTGGATCATTTTGTAGAACAAGAGGAAAATGTTGCTGAAAAAAAATTAGTAGCTTGATGCCACAAGCAAAAAGGATAGCTAGAGAAAGAGTATCACTGCTGTCAGCCAGAGATCTGAACAAAAGGACCTTTAATCTTGATGTGTTAACTGAGGGACAAGTATCAGAAATAGAGATAGACTTGGATCAAATAAGCCTCCCTGATAAAATCCAATTGCATAGGAAAAATGGAGGGATACTATATGATTATTTACTACAATGATCTATAAAAATTCATGAGCTGCAAAATACCTTAGCCAGACTAGAAACTCAGCTAAAGCAAGAGAAAGTGGAAAATAAGGCCAACCAGGTCCAAATAAAAAGGTTGCAAATTGACCCGGGTATCAGTTGGGAGTAGATATAAATCAAAGTCAAGTTGTCAAAAATATCCTAGAGGCAAAAGTGAATGAAATCCAAACCCTAAAAAAGCCTGCCTAAAGATCCTTGCCCACCCAACATGTCCAGTCAATTGAGATAACAACTCTAAAAAAATAAAAAGAAGAGTTGGAGGAGGAGATGAAATCCTACAAGGGAAAGGTGATCAAGTACAAATATCAAGTTTAGGAATTAGAGAGACAAAAGGAGGAATTAGAAAATAGAAGCATGGGACTTCCTATGATCCCAACTCAAAATGCCCTCTACATCTACTGAAGAAATCACAAAATCTATGACAGAAATTTCCTTGAAGGATGGAGAAATTAAAATTCTCCAAGCATAAATGAAAAATCTTCAGGAAGAAACAGATCAGAATGTGGAAAACATAAAAAAGACAGAGCAAGAGAAGGACAAAACCTTGGAAGATCATAAGAAAGTAAAAGAGAAGTGTGATAGGCTACAAGCCCAGGCCCAAGGAAATCTACCCTTGTAGGGAGCTAAACATTAGTTGTGGGATATCCTAGTCATATAAGTCTCAAAATTCAGACCTCATCTTGAATTCATGGAAGAAAAGAAGGCTTTGGCAGCTAAATCCTTAGAGAGAATCAAAGTAGTAAATGAGAACTTAGCCAAGAAGCCTGATCAAACTTCTCAAATGCTCTAAACTTCTTATATTCTTCAACTAACGATGATATGACAAAGTTACAAGTTGCTGGCAGAGTAGTAGATGTTATGGCTGCTAGGAGAGCGATAGAAAAACACACCCAGGTCAAAATATGCAGGCTAGGGCTGATATTTTGTTGAAACAGGTCCCAAACATTCAAGGGACATTTCACTAAGCTGCGGGAAAAGGGCCTTCCATCGTTTTGGGATGAAAATGGAAAATTATTGATAGGAGAAGGATATAAAGGTTTAATGGTTAAATGCAGAATGGACCATGCCAAGTTTGAGGACATTAACAAAGGAGTTACAAGGAAGCTCATCCTAGATAAAATAAGGGCATATTTTGAATTAGTGAACCTCTTCACAGCAATAGTATCTACCCTATTACCCATATCACCCAGAATGCACGTTGAATTTGAGGTCATGATAAAGGAAATGATGGGCAATGAACTACCATCACAAGAGCATTGGGAGATCCTGGAAAAATGGGGGTAAACAGAAATTAATCTTACACCCCTAAAGGATGCACAACTAAATAAAGACTCGAAATTCCACGACTAGGATTTGATCTGAAGACAGAAGAAAGCACAATATGTCAATCCCTACAAATAATCCTGGAACAACACAATCTAAAAAGACAACAAGCAATTTTGACAAATCAAGTTTGGCACTAGTGGCACGCCAGAGTCTCCCATCAGTTGAGTCTCTAGTTCAAGAAAAAAGGAGTTGGTTCGAACAACTCAAGTGACGAAAGAAGGAAAGCCGCATCACTTACAGTTTTTATTATTATCTCGAATAAACAGTCCATAATACACACTTATTGGGCTCTATTTGGCTCTTTGTATTGAATACACACCTATTGGGCTCTATTTGGATCAATTGAGTGAATACACAACAATTGGACTCTATTTGGCACCTTGGATTGAATTGTCATGCTACTTGGATACACATGAAGTCTTCTTACATATAGTGGACACATCAAAATAGCATTTGACATTTGAAGCAAAGAGCAATCATAATCCTTGGAGGTATGGTGAAAATTTGATCTTGTTAAATGTAAATTTAGTCTTCATTCACTTGTTTGAATGGCATCTATTTTGGTTTTTCCTCATGAATTGTATGATAGATCTATTTTAGTCTTCTTAATCTTCAACATAGACAATAAAAACATCCTACCAAAAAAAAACTACAACATGCACCAAGCAATGCTTTCAACCTTTCATGAAGATAATAAAAAAAATTACTTGCATCACCACTAATAACATTTCATAATCATATTCTTCCATCTAGTAGACAAAACTTTTGTTGAATTCCTCATGGTTTCACTACAACAACTCACACAAACACATAAACAATTGAAAGTCTTAGTCTTTTGGGGCTATTTTCCGGTCATCCATACCATGAAATGAAGTCAATATGAGCTTCTCCCTTGTAGGGAATTTGCTGGACTACTAACATCCCATACCACCAACCAATACCATCCTACTAAGTTCCTAGATGTGATGTTGTAACTTTATATGTAGGGCATTCCCAATAGCTTTTAAGATTATATGAAAACATTATCACTAGATGTTGTTGTACATAATCAATTGCTACATCGAGCTTTAATAATCATGCACATCGAGTTTTAATATCTTGTTTGTTGTTCATTCTTGCAAGGATCATATTTTCATTTTTCCAAAAGCGCATTGAATATGGGCAACAGACGTAATAATCAAAGAAATTCTAGAAGGAGGCCGTTACCCCTAAAAAGGCCCATGAGATAAGAGAAAAGGCCAGGTTGTACATGCAAAACCGTAAAAATAAAAATGTTAGTGCCTTAGATCCATCAACAAGCAATGACAAAGTGGTTGAATTCAATCAAATCTTGCCTGATGTCGATTATGAAGGGATGGATGTTGAACAAGTTCTTAACTGGCAACCACCCCAAGAAGAGCACCCACCTGGCGAACACACTCCATTGCAGGACCAATTACTGAACGAATGGGCCACAATAAACCGTTGACGAGACTCGTACTTCCTTGCCGACTCCCTTACCTCAACTATCAACCGGACGACGAAGAACTCCCAAATGTATTCATGTGGATGAAAGTTCATTTCAGGACTTGAAGGAAGATGTCCAAACGCACTATTGATTTCCATTGTAACAACCTCTATGAACTCTATTCCTTATGTAGCTCAGTCTCCATGCTTTATGCACTATGGTCATAATAATCATAGCAATTGTCTAATAATTCATAAACACATATGATCAATCATGACTACTCAATCCATCATGATGTCGCATAAGTAAAAAAAAATGAGACCAAGACTTCCTTGGGACAAAATATTGTTGATTCATATCTTTCAACCCCCCCATCTATTACATTTATTCTTCACAGCTACAAAATCCCAACAATGACATAATAATTGGGAATCACATTCAACTCAAGCACATCATTAGTAGTACTTATTTGCAACTTTTCCATGATAATTCTTTCATAAAACATAATACTAGTAGCATCTTGTAGAATATTTTCTCATTATACGGTGCATTGCATCAAACCAATCGACAATGACTACTATTTTGCAACAAATAACCTCCAAAAAACATAGAACCAATGACATCATAGAAAAACCATAGAACATAGAAAACACACTATGTAACATAATTATCAATGAAAAATATACTTTATTATATGTTAATTCTCTTATCCTACAAATGAAACTTCCCAATATTTTGTTGCTTCTAGTTCTCTTGTCAGATTTATTAGAAAATATAGGGAGATGTTTTTCAACAAAATTCAATGCAATTGCACATTTATTACATGTATATGTACATTAAGGACATGTAACTACTTCCTTAACAAAAAGAGAAGTTGAGAGAAAATCTCTTAATAACTTAACACTCAACCTAAACACAAAGATATTATAAAAATTAATCATAAAAATACTCACCTAACACATACTTAGCTGAGAGAATATCTCAATTATATCAACATCCACTTAGTTAGGCTCATAACAACCACATCCACCCTATGATACCTCATGTATAACATCCACTTAACTTATGTGCACAAACTTCAACCATATGTGAACCCATCATATAACACCTTACCTAATCTAGTAGGTCAGTCACTCATAATAACCATGAAGTAATAGGTCATAGTATACATATGCAAAATTCTTCATATTTGCACTTGTATCCTCATCCATTAGCATACACCAAATATATTTGAAAACATTGCATTATCAACCCTCACCCAAACCCTAGCACTAAACCATCTCCTTCATCATCACCATCACCATCGCCATCACCATCTCCATCATCATCATTGACTTTAACTCTAACCCTAATTCAATTTCCTTCTATAACCCTAGCCCTAACCCTCACCCAAATCTTAGCACTAAGCCATCTTCTCCATCCTCACCATCACCATCACCATCAACATCTTCATCATCACCACCATCTCCATCATCATCATTGACTCTAAATCTAACCCTAATTCAATTTCCTTCTATAACCCTAGCCCTAACCCTAACCCAAACCCTAGCACTAAGCCATCTTCTCCATACTCACCATCACCATCACCGTCACCATCAACGTATTCATCATCACCACCATCTCTATCATCATCATTGACTCTACATCTAACCCTAATTCAATTTCCTTCTATAACCCTAGCCCTAACCCTCACCCAAACCCTAGCACTAAGCCATCTTCTCCATCCTCACCATCACCATCACCGTCACCATCAATGTCTTCATCATCACCACCATCTCCATCATAATCATTGACTCTGCCTCTAACCCTAATTCAATTTCCTTCTATAACCCTATCCCTAACCCTTACCCAAACCCTAGAACTAAACCATCTTCTCCATCCTCACCATCACCATCACCGTCACCATCAACGTCTTCATCATCACCACCATCTCCATCATCATCATTGACTCTACCTCTAACCCTAACTCTAACTCCAACTCTAACTCGAACTCCAAGTTCCTCATCAAAGCCTCCATCATCATCATCTTCATGACCATCGCCATCGCCATCACCATCACCGTCAACCTCTTCATCATCATCACCATCATCATCATCATACGTGCCCGGTGGATGATTTTCCAGAGTTGACCCCCGTGTGCAAAAATTGCACACTCCCTCACTAAGCAAAACCCTAGTTTCCAAGATGGACGTACAAGATGAGGGAGGGGCCCACCGGGCTAGAGGGGGAGGGGCACCCCTAGCACTATCTCGGCATGCAGAATCCAACGGAGTCAATGGTTCATCGATCCGGGCCACGGTCTTCATTCTATGGCTCGTCCCGTCTCACATCCAAAAGGCCTTCAAGGACACCTGTTGGGATACCTGCCGGGGGTATAGAAATCCAACCGTGCAACAAAACCGGGTTCCGAGGAGTCCTGCAGGTGTGTTTAGGTAGGTTCCGGCTGGGAACGCTAGCCACAAGTGCCCCGGTGGAATATTTTCCAGAGTTGACCCCTGTGTGCAAAAATTACACACTCCCTCACTGAGCAAAACCCTAGTTTCCAAGATGGATGTACAAGATGAGGGCGGGTCCCACCGGGCCGGAGGGGAGGGGAACCCCTAGCACTATCTCGGCGTGCTGAATCCAATGGAGTTGGGAAATGGGCTATTACATTAGCTTTTCCAATGGGAAAGTGGTTTACAGAAGGAAATATGGCAGTTGTAGGTATCTATGCTTTTCTTCCGACAGAAATAGGATTTCCCTCAGAAGAAAAGCGTAGATACCTACAGCCAGCCAAAGCATAGATACCTACAACCGCCCATCGAAAAAGATAATGTAATAGCCTATTTCCCAACATATTTCCTTTGCTCAACCCTACACTCATTTTCCACGGGAAATCGCTGCCTCCACATGTAATAACTACATTGTTTTGTCGAAAATTGATCTTCTTATGCTAACTACATTGTTTTGTTGAAAATTGATCTTCTTCTGCTCTGCCGGACGAGAAATGCCCCCCTTGAGAGAATCTGGAATGGCCTTCGGGTGCTACGAGCATTCTAGTCGGGCACCACGGTGGCCACGCACACCCTGGGAGCCTTCAGACGAGAAATGCACCCCTTGAGAGAATTTGGAATGGCCATCACTGAGCAAAAACCCTAGCTCCGAAGATGGCTTGTTGGCACCACTTTCGGGTCTTTGAGGGATGCTATGGGGGGTCCCCTAGTTGAATCCCGCCGTCCTGGACCCACCGGAGTCAACAAATTCATGAACCAAGCCACGGTTCAGGTGCCACGGGCATTTTAGTCGGGCACCCCGACGTCGTTCAGGGACACCTGGAGGATTTTCCCCGGGGGCCACAGAACCCAACCTGGCGAGAGGACTTGGATTCCGTCACCTCCCATAGGTCCACATAGCCATTGTGGACCTGTCCACAGTGTCCACGCACGCTCGGGGGCATTTGGGATGAGAAATGGCCCCCTTGAGCAAATTTGGAATGTCCATCACTAAGCAAAACCCTAGCTATGGAGATGGCTCGTTGGCACCGCTTTCGGGTCTTCAGGGGATGCCTGTGGGGGGTCCCCTGGCTGAAACCCGTCGTCCCGGACCGACCGGAATTGACGGATTTGCGAACCGAGCCACGGTTCGGGTGCCACAAGCATTCTAGTCGGGCACCCCGGGGCTGTTCAGGGACACCTCGAGGATTTGCCCCGGGGCCACGGAACCCAACCCGGCAAGTGGACTCAGATTCCGTCGGCTCCCACAGGTCCACGTGGCCATAATGGATCTGTCCATGGTGGCCACGCATGCCCGGGGGCCTCTAGAAGAGAAATTCTCCCCTTGAGCGAATTTGGAATGGCCTTCACTGAGCAAAACCCTAGCTCCGGGGATGACCCATTGGCACGCTTTCGGGTCTTCAAGGCACGTTGTGAGGGGTCCCCTAGTTGAAACCCAGCATCCTGGACCCACCAGAGTCGATGGATTCGTGAACCAAGCCATGATTTAAGCGCTACTGGCATTCTAGTCGGGCACCCCGGGGCCATTCAGGGACACTTTGGGCATTTGCTCCGCGGCCACAGAACCCAAACCGACGATCGGACTTGGATTCTGTCAACTCCCACAGGTCCACGTGGCCACGCACGCCCGGGGCCTCCAGACGAGAAATGGCCCCATTGAGTGAATTTGGAATGGCCTTCATTGAGCAAAACCCTAGCTCCAGGGATGGCCCATTGGAACTGCTTCCGGGTCTTCGAGGCACGCTGTGGGGGGTCCCCTAGCTGAAACCCAGCATCTCGGACCCACCGGAGTCGACGGATTCGTGAACCGAGCCACGGTTCGGGCACTATGGGCATTCTAGTCGGGTACCCCGGGGCCATTCAGGAACACTTGGAGGATTTACCGGGGCCACAGAACCCAAACCGACGAGAGGAATTGGATTACGTCGCCTCCCACAGGTCCACCTAGCCATTGCGGACCTGTCCACGATGGCCACTCATGCCTGGGGGGCCTCCGATCGAGAAATGCCCCCCTTTAAGCGAATTTGGAATGGCCTTCACACTGGGGTCAACTCTGGAAAATATTCCACTGGGCACTTAGGGCTAGTGTTCCCAACCAGAACCTGCCTAGACACACCTGCAAGACTCCCCGAAACCCGGTTTTGTTGCACGGTTGGAGTTCTACGCCCCCGACAGGTATCCAGCAGGTGTCCCTGAAGGCCTTTTGGATGTAAGATGGGACGAGCCATAGAATGAAGACCGTGGCTCGGATCAACAAACCGTCGACTCCATTGGATTCAGCATGCCGGGATAGTGCTAGGGGTGTCCCTCCCCTCTGGCCCGGTGGCCCCGCCCTCATCTTGTACGTCCATCTTGGAAACTAGGGTTTTGCTCAGTGAGGGAGTGTGCAATTTTTGCACATGGGGGTCAACTCTGGAAAATCATCCACCGGGAACTTGTGGCTAGCATTCCTGGCTGGAACCTACCTAGACACACTTGCATGACTCCCTGGAACCCGGTTTTGTTGCACGGTTGGAGTTCTACGCCCCCGACAGGTATCCAACACGTGTCCCTGAAGGCCTTCTGGATGAGAGACGGGACAAGCCATAGAATGAATACCGTGGCTCGGATCGAGGAACCATCAACTCTGTTGGATTCAGCATGCCAGGATAGTGCTAGGGGTGCCCCTCCCCTCCGGCCCGATGGCCCTGCCCTCATCTTGTATGTCCATCTTGGAAACTAGGGTTTTTCTTAGTGAGGGAGTGTGCAATTTTTGGACACGGTGGTCAACTCTGGAAAATATTCCACCGGGCACTTGTGGCTAGCATTCCCAGCCGGAACCTGCCTAGACACACCTGCAGGACTCCCCGGAACTCGGTTTTGTTGCACGGTTGGAGTTCTACGCCCCCGGTAGGTATTTTGCAGGTGTCCCTGAAGGCCTTTTGGATGCGAGACAGGATAAGCCTTAGAATGAAGACCGTGGCTTGGATCGACGAACCGTCGATTCTGTTGGATTCAGCACGCCGGGATAGTGCTAGGGGTGCCCCTCCCCTTCAGCTCGGTGGCCCCTCCCTCATCTTGTACGTCCATCTTGGAAACTAGGGTTTTGCTCAGTGAGGGAGTGTGCAATTTTTGCACACGGGGGTCAACTCTGGAAAATCACCCACTGGGCACTTGTGGCTAGCATTCTCGGCTGGAACCTACCTAGACACACCTGCATGACTCCCGGGAACCCGGTTTTGTTGCACGGTTGGAGTTCTACGCCCCCGGCAGGTATCCAGCAGGTATCCAGCAGGTGTCCCTAAAGGCCTTTTGGATGTGAGACGGGACGAGCCATAGAATGAAGACCGTGTCTCGGATCGACGAACTGTTGACTCCGTTGGATTCAGCATGCCGGGATAGTGCTAGGGGTGCCCCTCTGCTCCGGCCTGGTGGCCGCGCCATTATCTTGTACATCCATCTTGGAAAATAGGGTTTTGCTCAGTGAGGGAGTGTGCCATTTTTGCACACAGGGGTCCACTCTGGAAAATCTTCCACCGAGCACTTAGGGCTAGTGTTCCCAGCTGGAACCTACCTAGACACACTTGCAGGACTCCCCGAAACCCGGTTTTGTTGCACGGTTGGAGTTCTACACCCCCGACAGGTATCCAGCAGGTGTCCTTGAAGGCCTTTTGGATGTGAGATGGGACGAGCCATAGAATGAAGACCGTGGCTCGGATCGATGAACTGTCGACTCTGTTGGATTCAGCATGCCGAGATAGTGCTAGGGGTGCCCCTCCCCTCCGGCCCGGTGGCCTCACCCTCATCTTGTACATCCATCTTGGAAACTAGGGTTTTGCTCAGTGAGGGAGTGTGCAATTTTTGCACACGGGGGTCAACTCTGGAAAATATTCCACTAGGCACGTATGATGATGATGATGGTGATGATGATGAAGAGGTTGACGGTGATGGTGGTGTCGATGGTCATGAAGATGATGATGATGGAGGCTTTGATGAGGAACCTGGAGTTAGAGTTAGAGTTGGAGTTAGAGTTAGGGTTAGAGGTAGAGTCAATGATGATGATGGAGATGGTGGTGATGATGAAGACGTTGATGGTGATGGTGATGGTGATGGTTTGGATGGAGAAGATGGCTTAGTGTTAGGGTTTGGGTGAGGGTTAGGGCTAGCATTATAGAAGGAAATTGAATTAGGGTTAGAGTTAGAGTCAATGATGATGATAGAGATGGTGGTGATGATGAAGACGTTGATGGTGATGGTGATGGTGAGGATGGAGAAGATGGCTTAGTGCTAGGGTTTGGGTGAGGGTTAGGGCTAGGGTTATAGAAGGAAATTGAATTAGGGTTAGAGTTAGAGTCAATGATGATGATGGAGATAGTGGTGATGATGAAGACGTTGATGGTGACGGTGATGGTGATGGTGATGGTGAGGATGGAGAAGATGGCTTAGTGCTAGGGTTTGGGTGAGGGTTAGGGCTAGGGTTTGAGTGAGGTTGATGGTGATGGTGATGGTGATGGTGATGTTGATGGTGATGGTGATGATGGAGATGGTGATGGTTCCGTCTCGCATCCAAAATATGGAGATGGTGATGATGACGAAGATGGTGATGATAATGAAGATGGTGATGGTGGTGATGATGGTGATGGTGGTGAGGTTGATGGTGATGGTGATGGCGATGATGAAGATTGTGATGGTTCCATCTCGCATCCAAAAGATGGAGATGGTGATGATGACGAGGATGGTGATGATGATGAAGATGGTGACGTTGATGATGATGGTGATGGTGGTGAGGTTGATGGTGATGGTGATGGTGATGATGAAGTTGGTGATGATTCCGTCTCGCATCCAAAAGATGGAGATGGTGATGGTGATGATGATGAAGATGGTGGCGTTGATGATGATGGTGATGGTGGTGAGGTTGATGGTGATGGTGATGGTGATGGTTCCGTCTCACATCCAAAAGATGGAGATGGTGATGGTGATGAAGATGGTGATGATGATGAAGATGGTGACGTTGATGATGATGGTGATGGTGGTGAGGTTGATGGTGATGGTGATGGTGATGATGAAGATGGTGATGGTTCCATCTCGCATCCAAAATATGGAGATGGTGATGATGACGAAGATGGTGATGATGATGAAGATGGTGAAGTTGATGATGATGGTGATGGTGGTGAAGTTGATGGTCATGGTGATGGTGATGATGATGAAGATGGTGATGATGATGAAGGCGTTGATGATGATGGCGATGGTGATGAAGATGATGATGAAGATGATGAAGACATTGGGGAATTTATTTATATCCAATGTATTTGACTCTAAGAACCTCTCATGTGTGATTATAAAAAAATCAAGATTCCCTCAACCCCCAAACATGCCCTTTCAAAGAATTTTTTATCTTTGAGTGTGGTAAGGGTGCCAACATGAGGTTTTGTCTACTAGGGATGGATATTGGCGTCTTGACCATGGTTGGGGTGATGACAATGAGGTTCATATGACTCCAATGAATCTTCCATGGATCATGGGGTAAAATGATCTCTCAAGTATTATTGCATGTGAACTTGCACATACCAAGCTACAACAAATATTTCACAGGAGTGGATTTGTCTATGTGAATAGATAAGTGAAAAGATTTTAGCAACAAGACCTATCAAATTTAACATGGAAGTATGGGAAATGTTCAAAGTGGGATTGAGAGGCTTGATGGTGATTGTAGTAGTGGGCATGGTATTGGTGAGAATGATGACATGATAGTGGAATTAAACATTAATATGGTGACCCTGGAGCTTGGATCCTAGCCTAGAAACACGAGAGCCTAGCCTAAAAACCCTAGTTGGTAGCATAAACCCTAGTTTGTATTCTAATCACAATGAAACCCTATTGTGTATCCTAAGATCTAGCCCTAAATTATAATACATTTAAAGATTAAATCATTTTCATTGTACATATATATTCATCTGCATACATTTGAATCCAAACCACTATACACATATATGCATACATAAAATTAGATCGCTATCACATAATGATAAATTAAGAAAGTCCTAATTGTAAATGGTAGTGGATGTAATGGTCATCAAATCAAAGGTGGCTATATCTGTGAGTGGGAATTAATGAGCTAGCTATACATTGTGCTCAAAGTTGTCCTATTTGTATGGTGACAATTGATTAAGAAATGATTCCATAACTTGGTTATTAATTTGTTGCATGATCTTAAGTGGACAAAATGGTCAAAATAAATACTAGTGACGACATTTCATTATGTAGAGTATGGCCTTTTTGGATCTCATTATGTAGAGCTATTAAAAATCATGTTGGATCTCATTTTAACCTTTTGATGACAATGGACATTTTCTATTTTTAAGTGTTCTTTTCCTAGTACTCAAGTTCCCAATATATATCTTATGTGCCATGAGGTGTGATTTGTCCATCCATTTATTCCGTTTGTTTTTAGATTAATTCTCACACATGATTTTGTTTGAGTTAGCCTATGTTTACAATGTTCTCTTAACATAGCTACCATTAGAAGCTTTTACATGTGGAAAGATAAACCAAGCTGAACTACAATATCCAACTTCTCTTCTAAGATCTAGGTAAAACCCAAATTTACACAACATCACATCATGATACATACAACATGAGACAACCACATTAGACAACGAGATATATAAATCACATAACTGAAAATCCATGTACATCGAGGCTACAAAACTCATCCAAACATATACAATTTCTGGCGAATAGTGGAACATGGTTCCCAATGTACGTACAATGGAAACTCATGCCCTACACAAAATGCGACAACTCATGCCGTAGATGCAAAATACATGGCAACTCGTGCCGTAGATACAAAGTACATCAAAACTGGTGCACAAAAGTGCCACATCGTGGCTAATGTACATAACACGTGGCGTGTCAAGCATTGTGACCATCGCCATCACTCCTAGGTGCAGATCCAAATTCGATCTTCCTACTCTTCGAGCTACCGATGCCTCGGGTCTTGGTCCATCTAGGAGTAGACCGTCTCTCCGAGCTCTGGAACAAATGATATAAGATACCGTTATTTTCAAGCATTTGCAACATTTACCACATTTATAAAACAAATGTAGAATTTGTATATTAAATAAATCACCTCTGACATGAGTGGGAAATGTTGGGGAGGTGTCCTGGATAGCGGAGCCTCTCAGCAATTCCAACCGACAACATTTAAAACAATCATTTCATTGAAAAGTCATAATTGCTTAGATTAATTTTTGTTAATGCATCAAAATATTTTCATAAATTAACTTGATTCTCACTATGAACACCTCCGACGATGGACATGGCTGGCCTTCTGGGCTAGTAGGTGGAGTAGATGGCCGGACAACCAACTCCGATGCAGTGATGGGGGGGGGCGCAGATGTAGTGGCAACCACTACAGGTGCAACCACTGGAGATACTGATGAGGATATTGGAAGAGTAGATGCCACAATAGTGGCGGGATGTGGGGATGATATGGTGGGAGAATACACGGTGGTATGGGGTGGAGGAGGACCATGTGGACTATGAACCCCTACCGGCTATATGATAGAGGGTATCGAACGGAAAGGGCTACGGACGGTGTTGAGGGATGGTGCATGGAAGGGAAGTCCTGCATGGAGGGAGGAGGATGGAAAAATGGGAGGTTGTGGACGAAGAGGGGAAGGTGGAAGGAAGGGGGGGCATGGACGAATGGGGGAGGATGGATAGACATGGGGGCGTGGATAAATTGGGGGGGATGTATGGACATAAGGGGGGTGGGCGAGTGGGGGAGGATGGATGGAGGGGGGAGTATGGTCGGAGAGGGGAGGCTGGATGGAAGGGAGGGGGTGGACGTAGGGAGCGGTCTAGATGAAAGCGAGGGGGGGACTCATGGGATAGGGTGGATACAAAGGACTAAAATGCGGAGACACAGTTGCTGGTGGAACCTACATATACATTTGTAATATCACAATTTAATAAACAAACAATAAATTAAACCATAGTAGGTCGTAACAAATCAAATTAAAAGCATGCTTATAACTACACATTGTACTTGTCTATATGGTGATGTGCCAATCCCTAGCAGGGGTGGCTGATCACCGTAGTCACGAAACACCTATGGACAACAAAATGCATCATGTTATGAACATGTTAAACAAGTCATTATCTAGGAAATCAAGATATTCAAAAACATTGTATGAACTATCAATGTGTATGCTGTCAATATAAATACTTGAGTAATATAAATGACATAAGTAATAACAAAATTGTGTCAGGTACTGAAAATACCTCCGTGTGGGGTGCTGCAATTTCAGTTGCAGCTGCCATTGCTGCATCCAGGTTGGGAGATTCTACGTTCTCCCATCTCGGTGTATCGGCTCTGAATAACTGTACATTGAAATAATAGTTTAGGTCAAACAAAAATACTTTCAAAATACTTTACAAGTTATAAAGTGATGATTGAAAACACATTAAAAAAATTGCTGACCTGATCCATATAACAACCCTCGGTCGAGTCAGGGCAAGTGTGCCCGCAATGGGGAAAAAGATGTGGCATTGTCCCCGTCGAACTGGAATGCCCAGCATGGCTACCATCAGTCATGGGTCTATCCTGGCCCTGTCGTGAAGGCCCTGCACCTGGATCTCTATCAAGGTCACCCGACCTCTCCACTGTAGTCGCTGCTACAAAGGAGGTGTGTCTGAGAAGACCACGTGCAACATTCCTCATTGCCACCTCGATTTGATCAAGCTTATGGGGCAACTGAGGTGGCTGGGGAGAGGGGTTGGGGTCGCGCCTCGGAGCTGGTGGCACTCTCAGTGGGTTCCTCCTGGCAGTAGGTCGATCTTGGGAAAAGCCACGCTCAACACCCTGGAACTCGGTTGTGTCAAAATAATTGACATGTAAACCGAGGTAAAACTCAACCCATATTTGGTAAAGGAAGTACTGTGGAACCTCCCTATTATTGTAGGGAGGTTTATCGTACACCATGAACCACCTCTGCATCCAATTGTCCCTCCACGGTTGGTAATGACACCAATCCATGCAGACACGTGGGATTGTAATGTTCAGTGGTTGGCCTGTTTTCGGATCAGTGAACATACTATATAATTGGGCTTTTGTAATGTTCAAATCTCTTATTGCTTCCTTGGAGATGCCCATGGAGTAGTACTCCCGCATCCTAGCTCTAAATTGAGTCATGTCGGTCAATTGCTGGTGTGCATGTATGAGGGAGTCGATTGAGTTCTCAATTGATGTGGCAAGATACAATCGAGATGGTTCACCTGAGTTTCTAAGCTCGCGAGTGTGCACTCGCATTTCATTTACATAGTGGTTAAGGTCATCTTGTTCAAAATTAGGTTGTGGGTTTTGGTTTTGTTCGGCATTTGGATTGTGTTCACGGTTTTCTTCGGCATTGGGTCCAAGGTTTGGGTTTTCTTGTGTTCCACCGGACTCGGGGTTAACATCTTGTTCACTCATTTTCTCAGTTGCAATCTACAGTTGAAAATTGGTTCATTGTTTTTAAAAATTGGGAATTATTTATAATTACATAAACGAAAAAAAATACAAAAATTGACACAAACAATGAATAAAATTGAAGAAAAACATGATATTTACCTATTAATCGAAGTGGTGACGAGTTTGTGGGTGTTGTTGGGTGGTTTTGGAGTGGATTTGGCCTCCGTTGGTAGTTGAATGGATGCGTACGCGGAGGAAGAGGACGCGCTCGGCCAACCAAATGAAAAATGGGGAAATTGTCGACTGTTTTTTTTTAATATTTTTAACAGGGGCGCGTGTGTGTCTCCTCTGCGCGTATGTGTCAACGACACGCACACGCCATCAACACGTACGCGCCTCGGTTCGGTATTGAACCTAGAGACGCGTGCACGTCTCCTTTGGTGCGGTTGCACTATTTTTTTTCTTCGCTAGCGCGGCCCTATTGCAACGAATTTGGGGAGCATCTTCGTGCACCCCCCTGTTTTTTTTCTGTTATTCCTGCTCCTCCTCCATTTCCGTCATGGTATCAGAGCATGGGGACTGGGCTTAACTACCTCACGGGAGGCCCAGGCTCATAAAGAAGTTTGGTTATCTACTGTAGGAGTAGATTAACATAGGAGGTAGGAGTAGAACAACTTGAGTGTTTATGTCTGTGCCTAAAGGTTTTTTTTAAACATGAAAGTTATGTCTATTAAAGTACTCCAGCTAGGGTGGTCCTATCTTGTTAAGAGAATAGCTCTATTTTGAAAGAACCGTATGTGTGTTTTGTTGAACCCCATAATGTGCTGAGGAAATGCTCTAGGATGTATGTATGTATTTCACCAGATCCGTAGATCTGTGCATTGAGTTGTTTCGTTGAAAGGGTTTGTGTAAGTTTGAGCCGCCATTGGAAAGAGGGTTGTTTGTTGCCTAAGAGAAGAACCTGCATGCAACATGCAAGATCAATTGATGGGTTGTAGCCCATTGCAGAAGAGGAAACCCTTGCACTTTAGTGAAGAGCCACTGGTGGAAGAAGTTGAAACTGTAGAGTGAAGTTGTAGTGTTTTGGTGATTGCCCTGCTTGCAACCATCAAGCAGAGAGAAAGGGTGACTGATATCATGACATAAGGATGAACGTTCCCATAGTCTTGTGGATGTGTTTCTGTGGGGTCCATGTTTTTTTCATTAATGTTTTTTTTTTGTGAAATGATGCTTTGCTTTCTTGTATCTCTGCATATCAATATAATTATGGGCATTATGGTTATGTAATTTGTTTGAGGTGCATGATCGGTTGTACTCGAGACCTTACTGCTTTTGGTCCAAAAGCCTTAGTCATAGGTTGGCCTTAGTCATAGGCTTGTTTCCCCAAGATGTAGTAAGCCTTCTTTTGGAGGCATAGTTGTAGTGCAGCAGCACTGTGTGTGAATCTCTCATAGATAGAGATCAGTCCAGAGATATGAAATCAGGGGGAGTAGTTAGTTGGACCAGTTGTAATAGGATCCAGAAGAAAGCCCATAAAGATTGGAACAACAGAACAAAAAGCAAAATATCAAAGTATTTTGAAATGTAATGATTGTAAGAAAATTGTTGAAATTATGGGGAAGTGTTGGAAGATAATTCCAACAACTCAAATTATGGGGAAGTGTTGGAAGATAATTCCAACAACTCGCCTTCATGTATTAAATACATAGTAGCTGCATAATTGCGGTAGGTGTGGAAACCCAGAAACAACTAGTGGTAGGTGAAGGACCTAGAAACCAGAAACAACTCGAAACCTCTAGAAGCTCTAGATGTCTCTAGAAGCCCTCGGAAATTGCTATAAAACTGTATGATGTATTGTATTCTGGAGGTGGTTCTGGGCTGAAGGCTCGTTAATATAATACTGTCGTTTTTTTTTTTTTTTTTTTTCTGTTATTCCTGCTCCTCCATTTCCGTCAATTACATTTCGTCAATTACAATTCACCAAGTGCCGATACCATTCAGAACTTGTGCTATCGGTTTATTGACGCGACCTTGCAATGGGAGTGGACCAACTGAGACTCTAGTGTTGAGTCTAAATGTAACTGTAGATTGCATTCACCTTTGAGCAATCTTCCGGCCCATATTGTTTCAGTTCAACACCTCATAGAATTTGCGGAGACATGGAATAACTTGTGCGAAGATACCTGCGTGCATCACCTTTTGAATCGTTAGAAACGTGGAGAATTGGAGGTATGTCATGTGTCGATCGCATTATTTTTATAAGGAATTGTATCGTTGGAAGTAAATAGTAGTTACAAGAAACGTTTAACTGAAATCCATGTGCGCCCTCTGATTTCTACCGTTGTCACATCCATTGTCTATGTGATATTTGTCTAACGGTCTGCTTCCTCTTGCATTCTAAATTTATTTCGGCTCATGTGCTCCCGCCTTGTGGTGTAAAGTTCCCTTTGCACATCATTTTTTGGCATCAGACTGTCGCCTTCCAATGGATCGTTGCTTCTCGATCAATCGTGTCTGCTCATTGTGGCCGCGATTCTAACCTCAGGACGTGTAGCACGTGCTAAGACTAATAGTCAGTGGTTCGACTGTATGTTGGAGTTGGATATCTGCTAAAACCGTTGGGATCAAGACTGATTTTTTCTGACTGCATAAAGACTAGTGCGGCCAAGATAAAGAATGATGAGACTGGTGCATATATTATGAATAGAATGATTGTTGTAAATCCCAAGCTGATGCTTTAATGGTGCATTAGATCCAGTGATATTAATACACTGAAAACTATTGGGAGCCCGGCCATAAAGAAGAAGTAATCCCTATCTCAGTCAGCAAAGAAATAATCGAGCCCGCTCGTGGAAGAAGACGCCATGACGGTTAAGTGAAGACTATTGTTCCCCCATGAAGGAAAATCCAATTCAAGGTGTATTGGGCATCCCAAAGGGAGTCCATCGCAACCTGTGATCATAATCCACCACCAGAAGGCTTCAAAACGAGTTTTGTCACTGTACTGAGTTTTGGTCTGATTCAAATTAAATATATTCGACAGTCATAGAACTTCTTGTTAACGGGAAGAAACACCATTTTATTTAGTGGAATATATTTTCTCTACAATACTCTGTGTTGTGCATCTAGAGGAATGTATTTGCATCTAAGGATGGTGTTGTAGCGAGCCTTCTCTACTTCCAGAATGGCTGAAAGGAATTAGTGACGCGAGTGCAAACATTGGTATCACCTTTGACAAGGAAGATTGGCATCACACATTGGAGCGGTAGAAATATCTGATAGAATTCTTTGACTGGAGCGTGAAGACCTACCATCTTGATTGATAAGCTTTCCAAACCATTGATGCATTGAGAACTAGAGCTTCTCTTGAAACTTGAGAGCCCATAGTTCACCTATGTAGTTGTGTTGTTGATAGAGATTGATATTGATGCCTAGGTTATTGCCTCGGACTTGTTGGGTTGATGGTATCGCTATTATTGTTGCTGCGATTGTGATTGTTGGAGTGACTGCGTGCCTCCCTTTGTTGTTGTTGTATGGAGTAAACCCTAATCTGGCTATTGGTTCTTTAGATTGTGCAACTATGCTTTGAATTGAGGAACTGTGAGGTCTGCACCCTCACGAAGATTGAAGACTACTGCGTTGGTATGATACCTAAATCTACTCCATATTGAACTATTTGAACTATTATTGTTGGATAAATATGTTTGCTTGCTCCATTGGCTCCTAATGGGATTGCTTAGGTCGTTGGATAAAATCTACTTTGTTGGTATTAACAACATTGTTAGTGTAGTCTTGATTGTTCCGTAGGCCTTCCCATTGAATAAGGATAATTTTATCACAAGATCCATCCAACAAACTCGAGTAGTATCATTTTATTGCATAGACGGTAAATGTATTGCAGATTGTATGTCATCAGAGACACCACCATGTGATTGCAGATTTCAGAGATATATTTTCCAGTGATTGTACATATCGATGAGTGTCTAATAGTTTTGCACTCAAAATATTTTAAGCAAGCAAGGGAGACAAGCTAGCCAAAGATCGAAGGATTTAAAGCATCATTCCAGGACTGAAGCATCACGAATTCAAATTCATAGTCAACAATTGTAGTAAGTTCACTTGCAACCAATTTCTTTTGTACATTTCACAATCAAGTTGAATTGAGGCATTGTAATTGGGTGCATTTTCGGCTAAGACCAACACCCTTCATCTTCTGCTGATTCTGAATTGTTGCTTATCTATTTGTAAAAGGGTGGAATTGCAAGAACCCCTCATCATTTGAGTGAGTCTTCAGTTTTTTAATGGCTAAATTAAATTCCCTTGTAGAATTACTGAACACTTTATTGCTTTCTATTGTCGACAAAACTATCATAGTCGATAAGAGAACTATCACTCACATTTGAGATTCTGTAAAAGATTCACAAAACACTCTTGAGTTCCTACAACTTGAGTTGCAGCTTCAACAAGAAGAAAGACATTCGTTCCGCAACTTACACAGATTGATTCCACTTCAGAATCACATGAACAAATCAGTGGCACCCCATCAGAAGTAAAAGAAAATGAAGATGAAAACATGCATGCAGAGGTTCTGCTTGTTTCTTCCAATCCCATCATTAGACCATGAGAAGAGATCATCCATAACAAGCACATAACCGATCTTGGATACGATAAGGAAGTGACAGTTCACATTCCTGATTTCTCCAAGCCTATCCAGTTTTAGATTGTTGGATTCATCAAGGAGACTCCATCTTCATCGACATCAGTTCATAGTTCGAGATGCCAACACTGTGATCAAGTTGGCCACATGAAAGATAATTGTTTTGATCTTCATGTTTGTAAGCATTGTGGAAAGCACACCCATTCTTTAGACATATACTTTATTATGAAGAAACATGCAAGAGAGAGGATTCACTACGGGTGGATCGCTTCTTGCCAATGGTCGTCAAAATCTAAGAAGATTTATAAGTCATACTGGAGAGTTAATTCACAATTATTGACACATCTTGCAGTTGAGACATCTTATTCTCCTCACTTTGTACCTAACAATGGTATCAGAGCTTCAAGTTTTGAAGCCTCCTTCTGGCAACAAGCAGCCATGGTGTTATCGGTCACAATAACACTTCTCCATCCATGACCACATTGCTCTGTCAGTCACACAAAAGGACACTATGGATGGAAGAGCTTGCTTGACCTTAGATGACTTAGAGCTGAGCCTTGCAGTCCTTTCCTCAAAACATATTTTTTCTGCCTACTTTAGAGAATAACCGCGACCCTTATGCTTTCCAACACATGGGTTAGCCGCGGGTGTCTATACTGACAACCCGAGGGTATCTTTTGAAAATTTGCACCCATTAGATGCAAGTTGGGATAACCGCGAGTCACTCGCTGGTTTCCCTATATCATAGTCGTGGGTGTCTTAAGAAAACTCGAAAAAATATATAACACTAATTATGGATTAGTTTTGGGAGTTATTCCAACGTCCTCAACTACTTATGACAACCACCCTTCGAACCTAACCTCCTCCTCTTGTCATAAATACAAGAGGAAGGCCTTGGAGAAGGGGATCCTACTTTTGGCAATGTAATGTTGGAGGAATTCCAACTCAAGAGAAAGGAGCAGGAACTCAAGGTCTGGTTACGACGGTGCTTGTTGCAGTCAGGTATAATTTATGTACTTGTTCTATGCATTAATAAAGATTAGATATTCTTCCTTTCCCAATATGATTTGTCCTTATATGTTGCAAATATATTTACAAGTTGATGTTTCATGTTATTGTAAATGTCAATCTGTTTATATGTAGTCAAACTGGTTTGAGGAATGTTTGGGGTTGTTTTGTAGGTTGTTGCATTGAAGAGAAAGAAGGAGAGAGGCTTGGATCAATCTTCTAAATAAGGTACACATCCTTCTAACCCTAATTTCTTTGCTTAAGTATATGTATATGCAGAACATTGTATGTTTGACTTTTCATATCAGTACGTTGGTAGTCTCTCCCCTGCTATAGGATAATTTCCCTAACAATAAAACTGACGACTCCACTGGGGATCACCTGTTTCCTTCTTTGTGGGATGCTTGAGGGTCTTTTCTTTCAGTTTTTATCATTGTATTAGGTCTTTGTGAAGGTTTTGGGATATATTACATCTTGTTTGCTTGACTCTTTATGGTCTGGTCTACAGTCTACTTTCTTTTTTATTTGATTCAGAACATACCCGCGAGTCTGTCATACTTACAGTCGCGGTTTTTCCCTGGGAAATTTTTGTTTTTCTCTAGGGTTTGCTTTTTAGGGTTGTTCTGCTTGGATCTGGAGAGTTTGTCTGTTGATCTTGGGTTTCTGACTACTTAAGGTTAGTAGTATGAGTCTTGTTTTCCCTTTACAAGTCCTTTTTTGGTTATTTTTCACTTGTTGAAAGTTACTTGAGCCTTTCTAACCCGTGCTCTATTTGGCAGATGCTTGGCTCTAGTCCTTTGTAGTCACCGGTTGTTTGGAGAGCATTTTTTTATTTGTTTGTGGTTCATTTGCTTTCTAGCTTATATATCGGTTGGTTCTTATAGCATCTTGGTTCCAATTTCAAGTTACTTTTAGGGTTTGTGTAGCAACTTGTTGGGTTAGTCTTTTTTGGTACTTTGTGTTGGTAAAGTCCTGATTTTTATAGCCTTAAGTCTAGTTTCCTTCGCTTGCATTATTGATCATTCTTGTTTGTTCATAAGTTATTTGCATTTTCTTTTTATAAAGGAAATAAAAATTAAAAAAAGAACGCTTTTTACTTTATAACAAGGATTGTCTCTTTTTTTTTCAAAGTAGTTATAAGTTGTTTATGCTTTTCGTCTTTGAAAAAAAAAATATAGTTAGCTTTTAGGTTTGCTTTGCATCTTATGTTTTGAAAGACAAGTTAGAAAATTGTGAAGATTTTACTTTTAATATGTATGCTTTAATTCCAATTGCAACCATCACGCACACATGAGCACTACATTTTTTAGTAATACAATCTTAAAAATAAACATTAATCAAATTTATTAGTAACTTTTTTCCTTTTAGGTCTCACACAAACCAACTATCTTAGGCTAGGGTTTTGGAACATAACACTTTTAACTTTCCAAAACCATTCAAACCTCAAAAATCGTAGTAAGACTATCATTTAGGTAAATCCATTTTTGTGGATGTGTCCAGGAAGCTCTACTCAAACCAGAGTTATGCACGAGGTCGTGTGAGATTGGATTGCTAGGGATACCCCCCCACTTTTAATTCAAGCATACACTAGAGCCTTTTCGCGTATGGGGATCCATTAGTGCCTTGTGTACTCTTGGATTTTGAGGCTTAGTTACCCTGCCCATGCGTATTGGCTAGACTCGCGACTGTCCCCCTCGGCTCTTTCTGCAATTTTGGTAGCCTTTAGTATCTTTGACCTATAGGGCTCTACACAGATGACAATGGAAGGATATTTCCACTGCACCTAGGATAGGCGTGGGAGTAAATCCCTTGTAGTGATTTGGGAGGGCGGTTGGTGATTCAAACGCTTGCACCCAGAGACTCTATATTGTGGACCTCGAGTAACTATCCTTCACTGCTCTACTGGTTAGTTCTAGGCCCTAATCATCCCAGAATCTCCTTTGAGAGTATCAACTTTGTTTGCATGGTCTTGACTACTTTAGGAAAATTTTATAGTGGTGTGTTGTTTGTTCCTTGTTGTTGTAGTGGCCACTAGGTTTAACACTTAGTTCATATTTTTACATATGTGGAGGACAACCCTCTTCGTAGGTCACGAAGGTTGAGAAATCTTCCTCCACTCACAGTGGAGCCTCCACCGCCACCTCAGCGGCGCCAAACTGACTCACGTGATTCATATGAACTCATGGGGACAACTGAACCCCCTAGACATCCACATCTCATTTCTCAACCGGTTTAGGAAACTATCGAGATTGAATATTTTCCTACTGAAGAGTTTGCAAGCCCCTTCACTCCTCCACTTACCGGACCGAACACACCTTTATTGGAAAGAGTTGTCTCTTTAGGGATACCTGAACGAATTGTATACAGGTTCACACCTAGTTTTGTCGTGGATAACTCAGGGGATGGATCGGGAGTTCCCCACACTCCCACTTCAACTATTATACCAGGAGGTGTATCTCCTCCTCATGTAAACACATCCACACCAAGCTCACCACAGTTCACCTCTGCTCCGAGCACTTCATTTAGTTTCAATGTTGGTCCTTTAGGTTTGTCCAATACTCAAGGTACGACAACATCTATGCCTTTTGGATCCTCCATTGGCCCATCCAGTATTCCTTTCTCAGGGATACCCTCGGTGCCTTTCACATCTTCCCCTTTTGTTCAACAATTCCAAGTTAACCCTACTTCTACTCTGTTTAATCAAGGATTTCCTTGGCTTGGAGGACATATTGCTCCTTCGACACCTTTTGTAGGCTCAATGCCTCCCCCATCTACTTCATATATGCTAGTTTATAACCCCTTCACTAGTTTTAATGCACATTCTTCCGGTGTGCAAACTTCTAACTTACCTGTAGGGAGTACTCCCTTTTCACTATTTGGTGGAATGGGAATTAATAGTTATACCAACCCTCCATTTGGAGGCACTTATACTCAGCCGCAATGGATGACACCACAAGGAAGTAATTCATTAGCCTTTGGCTGGAGCAACTTTCATAATGTCTCTTCTTCACAATTGGTGGTTGGGGGAAACCTCAACCAACCTTATAGGAGCCAAGTTTCGGGTGGTTCCCTTACCAAACTCCTACACATCATATGCCATCGGCACAACATCGGTTGTCGTTTCTGGCAACTTTGAACTTGATAGACCTTTTGAAACCATGAATGATTCAGTATGTCATAACCATGTTTGGCCTCCGGTCCCAACCAAACTTCCTTCAAACATTCCAAAGTTTGAAGGTAAGACTGGTGAATATCCTGGAGATCATGTTACAACCTTTCATCTCTGGTGCTCCTAAAATTCGTTAGACGATGACTCAATTCGATTGAAGCTCTTTCAAAGAACCTTAATGAGTATAGCAGCTAAATGGTATATCGAATTGTTGTCTACAGCATACGATAACTTTTGGGATTTAGCAATGGTATTTTGAACCACTTACATCTTCCTGTCCGGTATGATGTCGACAAAGACCTTCTATCTACATTTAGACAAGACAAAGCCACTCACCTTTCTGATCACATTCAGGAGTGGCGAAGGCGGAAGAGACTCATCAAGACTGAGATTCCACCATAGTTTCTTTTGGAGTGGTATTTAAAATCACTTCTCCCTTATGTCTCTAAAGATGTTTCAATTTATGGGGTAACATCTAAAGAGGAAGCAATCCTAAGGACCCGACAGCTCGACCTAGTCTATGCTCAATCTGGGATCCTTTATGAGATCATACCTGATGCACCGTGATCTAATATAGATCTTGGTAAGCCCAAAACTGGACCTCATGTCGATGGCATTGTTGGTTCGGTCGACTCATCCGCGTTGAAGGCATTAATGAAACAAGTGCATGCACTTTCTATGAAGCAATCAACAGCAGAAGCAACTATAGTTGCGGCCTCCCCTTCACAATTCAAATCTATACAAAGTGTGCAGACAAATCAAAAGGGTCCTCGAAAACCCAAAAAGAAGGGTAATAAAGGGGAGGGAAATCAAAAGCATAAAAACACTGAAAAATACGAGGAGGGAAAGAGAGACAAAAAGAAGTTCAAGTTTCCTTGCAATCTTTGTAAGGACAATCACCTTACTCACCAATGCCCTCTTATCGAAGAAGCCCATAATTTGTTGAAAGAGAAGAAACCGGTCGTCCTGAAGGATCCTTTTCCCAAAGGACAAGGCTCGGCTTCTAGCGACTCTAATACTGGGGACACTCATCGTGCCACATTAGCTGATCAATCATATATAAACATGGTTAACTCACATGCTCTTTTGCAAACGATAGCCAGGAATTATAACCCAGAAATGTAACAAAAAAGTTGAGGTTCCTGAAACATTTGTTCCTCTCCACATCGAGAGGCCAACATAGACTTTGTCGAAGATACCAAAGAGTGTATACAAATGGGCTGTGCACAACCCTAATGCGCGGGCTTCTCCCAACTACTCTGTTGTGGAGGACTTAGCCCAAACGCCATGCGCCATGTCCGCATTGGAAGTCTTGCAAACCTTCCCTTCGCAGTGGAATTCACTTCTAGCGGAAATAGGTAGTATGGACTCATCAAGTATTCTAGCTAGATTTGATATGTCCAATATCAAACCCCGGTTTTCCTATCATGTTGCATTCCATATTGAATTAATCCATGGTTCGAAGACTATTGGACGAACAGTCGTAGATGAAGGCGCGTCGACATGTGTAATGTCTATATGTTGTTGGAAACCTTAGGTTCTCCTGAGTTAGCCCCTTCAATTACACTACTTACCGCGTTTGACGGAAAGACTTTCCGTTCACATGGAGTCTTACCAGCATTCAAGATTCAACTTGCTGGTAAAGTAGTGTCTGTGGAGGTAGAAGTTGTATATGCTTCTCTCGACTACAACATGTTGTTGGGAAGAAGTTGTACGTATGCGATGCAAGCTATCCCATCGTCCATTTTCCATGTACTCATGTTCCCCCACGAAGGTAAGATCATCACAGTTGATCAACTATACTTCACTCGGAAGAACAACACAACTTCATCGGATTCTAATATCCCTTTGATTGATCAAGCTTGACCGCCCAGTGAGAGCTTAGGAGTAGGTATGTATTCATCGTTGATGGGCACATTTGACCTACCTGCTCCTGTATATTAGATTGGTTCTATGAGTTCTAGTGATACATAATCTTGGGAAGTTTTTATGAATAGTCGAACGACTAATCCGTGGATCCTTCCGACACAACAAGAACCGAACGTGCCCCCATCCATTGCAGAAGTGGCGTACCAAGCATCACAAAATGATACAATGGATCACATCTTGACTCCGTCAGTCTCATCTGAGTCAGATTTTGATTATGCACCTGCATGGTCAGTAGACTCTACCCATTCTTTTAATTGTTTGGATACTATTTTTCCTTCCGACGAGGCTATCCTGGAAGCCATGATTGGTCTGGATCATACTTGGGAACACATGCATCACATATCTTACTTTCTTCCAGATCTAGATAGGATTGAGAATGGTGAGTTTTTAATGAGACGCGGTGGGAATATCGATTTGTCCATCGCTCCTTCTACTAAACAGGTGATTTTTGCAGAAGGCAATATGGAAAATATTTCAAAGACGATACCTATTGATATTTCCACCAAACTGAATGTTGTGGAAACATCTTTATTGGAGCAAACTGTTCTCTAAAGGAGATCACTTTGTATACCAATCTATTTAAATAATTCCACGACTTTTTTTTTTGGTCTTGCGAGGAGATGCCAGGAATCAACCCCTCCATTGTGGAACACATTATCAAAACTTATCCCAACACGAAACCTGTACGACAGAAACTTCGTCCAGTTAATCCTAGGAAAGCTGCGACCATCAAGGCTGAAGTTGAGAAGCTCCTCAAGGCCGATTTCATCTATCTGATCGACATGACGGAATGGGTCTCTAACCCAGTCCTGGTTGAAAAAAATCAAGGGACCATACGTGTCTGTACGGACTTCAGGGACCTTAACAAATCCTGTCTAAAGGACAACTACCCCACACCATTAATTGATCAGATCATTGATGCGTGTGCAGGCCATGAAATTTTCTCTTTCATTGACGGTTTTTCGGGATACAATCAAATACAAATCAAACTCGAAGACCAACATAGGACGACTTTCATTTTTCCTTGGGGCACCTTCGCTTATCGGAAGATGCCATTCGGATTGAAAAATGTTGGAGCTACTTTCCAGTGAGCCATGAACTTCGCTTTCCACGATATCAAGCATGTAGTCGAACCCTATCCGGATGATCTCCCCGCACAATCTCATAACAGACGAGATCATCCTGATCTTCTACGGCTCGTATTTGAACGATGCAGATATTACAAGATATAGTTAAATCCTAATAAGTGTGCATTCTGCATCGAGTCTCAACGTTTACTATGTTTCATTGTGTCCAGTCATGGAATTATGGTCGACCCTTTGAAAGTCGAGGCAATTCTCAAATTCCCTCCTCCTCGTATCGTTAGACAACTTCAAATCCTACAGGGCATGTCTAACTTTCTACGACAATTTATAATGAATTATTCCAATATCACCAAAGGATTCATGCGACTACTCAAGAAAGACACCCATTTTGTATGGGATGAGGATGCACAAACCTCGTTTGATGCCTTGAAAAAGGCACTATTATCAGCCCCTTTGCTGAGCCTGCCATATTATACTAAGGACTTCCTTTTATATCTTGCGGTGTCAGTTTCCATGATCGGTATAGTTCTAGTTCAGGAGGATGACAAGCTCCAAGAGCATGTCATTTATTATCTCTCTCGCGCATTGGTAACTCTGGAACTTAAATATTCTCATGTCGAGAAGTTGGCATTAGTTGTAATCTATGATGTTTAGAGATTACACCACTACATTTTGTTGCGGACCACCGCAGTTATAGTGGATGTCGATCCTTTTCAATATGTATTAACCCAACGTATCATTGGAGGGAATTTTAATAAGTGGATTGTTATATTGCAAGAATTTGACCTAGAATTTCAGTCGGCTAAGTCAAAGAAATATTTGGTGTTCTCCGAGCTTATATCAGAGTTCTCTAGTAATGTAATTAGCAATGAGGAATATCCGTCATTACCTGATGAACACATTTTTCTCATTGCAACCTCTAACCCATGGAATAGAGACATTTTAATATATCTCCAGACTTTGAAGTGTCCACCCACTTTCTCTAGAGACAAGTGACAAAAGCTTAGAGATTATGCTAAGAACTACCTCATCATTTCTAATACTCTCTATAGACGTGGGGTAGATTCCATATTATGCCATTGTTTAAATTTGGAGGAAGAAAAATCAATATTGAATGATGCCCATAATGGAGCCTGTGGGGGTCATCTTTCTGGGTGGGAAACAACCTAGAAAATACGGCGTGCTAGGTATTTTTGGCCCACCATCTTCAAATATTGTGTGGAATCCATGAAACACTATCATCCATGTCATATTTTCACCAAGAAAATGCGAGCACACCTAGCTCCTCTTCACCCTGTGATCACAGTAGGTCCCTTCACCAAGTGGGGGATTGAATTCATGACTTGTAATCCAGTGTCAAGTGGAGGACACCACCACATCATCGTTTTTGTGGACTACTTTACGAAGTGGGGTGAGGAAATGCCTACTATGAAGGTAGATGGAGAGACTGCAGCTTACTTCGTGTTTAATCAGATCATTGCTAGATTTGGTATACCTAAGGATATTTTCATTGACCACGGTAGACATTTCTAGAACTACATGATGACTGAGTTATACATCATGCTAGGTTTTCGATAAGAACACTCGTCCTCGTTCTATCCACAGGAGAATGGGAAAGTCGAAGCGGTCAACAAGACTCTGAAGACTATTATTCAATGGACCATTAATGCTAATAGATCCAACTGTCACATCATGTTGTATGTTTCTCTCTGGGCATATCGATCCAATGTTAAGACTGCTACGGGTTTTTCACCTTTTCAACTCGTTCATGGGTTGGAGGTAGTTATTCCGGTTGAATGCGAGATTCCGTCTTTGAAGTTGGTTATCTAGCTACTTCTTGAAACTTCTGCTTTAGAAGAGCATTTGCTTCATTTATAGAACTTAGATGAACAATGTCGAGATGCGCTTACTGCAAACGAAGCTCACAAGAGTTGAGTCAAGCATAAGTATGATAAGTCTGTAAAACCAAGGGTTTTCTCGGAAGGAGACCTTGTTTTGTTCTATGACCAAGACAAGGATCCCTTGGGGGTAGGCAAGTTTAAATCTATGTGGCTCGGAACTTGCATTGTTTCTAAAGTATTGAAGAAGGGAGCTTATGAGATAACATATTATAATGGTTATAAGTTTCCTCAGCCTAGAAATGGGCTCTACTTGAAAAAGTATTACGCTTAGGAATACATGCTTTTTCTTGTACTATAGTTGTACATTTTTTGTAGAGTTATTTGTTTTTTGGATTTATTTCCTTATGTGTCTTCTGGATTGTGTTTTCAAATGAAAACCGAGTACTTCATAGGATTCTCCGATGGCGCTAGTCACCACACTCGTTAGTTGGCTTAAACAACTTGGGTTATTTACTCATCCTCTAGCTAGCTTGTTTCTTCGGGAGGTGCTTGTTTGGTCCCTACGACTAATAATGTAGTTGAGTATAATGCGATTATCGAGTTACTCTGAGATGTTATTCATCACGACATTTCACGTATGGAGGTTCGACTTGATTCGCAGTTATTAGTACTTCAGTTGTCGGGTGAGTACATGTTTCATGATCCTTGTTTGTGATGTCAGTTTTTGCGAGTTAGATTGCTTGAAAGAAATTTTGATTTTATTACATATCAACACATTTCAAGGAATTTAAATGCATTTGCTGATTCATTTGAAAACGATGTACTTTATTGGTATTTGCATCACACACAATAACATTTAAAACACATAAGCACACATGTATATAATTTTTGTTGTATATATAGATAGATAGATAGATATAGATATATATGGTCCAAAAAATACATAAGAGTATGAGTCATCCACTATCAAAATAGACAAAATGGGCATAAATAACCTAAAAAATAATAATGTGTGTCACTCTCCCTATGGAGAGGGAGGAGCCTCAGCTAGCTCCACTATGGACTCCCTATAACATATGACTAGCCTGGATACTTTCCTAAGTAACCTAATCCAGGCCGGGGGCACCCCTACAACATGCTGTTGCATCTCAAACAGCATTCGCTCTATAATCCGATAGGTAGGGATATCATGAGTCAATTGAATCATCTTTCCCTCCATAGTCCTTAACATTTTGTTCGCGCCATCAGGCTTAGTGGGTTGAACATATGTACGTAGATGTCCTGCAGATCTCACGGGACCCACATCTGCACACATTACATTTTGTTAGTTACTCTTACTCACCATAAAAATCATATATTAAAAGACATAAAAAATTTATAAATTCATTAAAAACAAAAACATTGTGGTACCTCTCTCACCCTAGGATGCTCTTGGAGGAAGCATGATCTCTGGATCTCCTCGGAAATAATTCCCTGCATATGGAAACTGCTCGAGCACCGGTACTTGGCGGCTCCACCACGACAGTTAATCTTCATCATCATATGAAAGGCTACTCTCGCCACCACCCTGACGCAAGAAGATATCTCCCCACCAAGTCATTAGTGGCTCACGAGGGTCCAACACTAGTAGAGCTACCCCAGACTCATAGCGGTGACTCTCTCTCAAAGAAGGTACACAAGATACTTCCATATCCAAAGTTATTTTTATTCCCGGTTTTACACTCTGTCAACTAGTGTTTCATATTCACTAGTAGGCCCGAACACCAATCAAATATCATGCCACGCAAACACTCAACCCCTATCTGCATATAGTTTCAAGAGGCCAAATGTTGTGCGGCACTCCCTCTGATCCTATTAAGTTCTCAATATCAATTTTAGTGGGAAGATCTCAATGGACCTAATCGGAACTTGGCTTCCACTCTTCTCGGTGTCAGGAAAGAAATAGGCATTGATGTAGTCTTGGGTAGATAAAGCACCTACCCTTCGAAATGTTCCCTTGAGGTTGAATCCCTCACCTCTTCGGGATAAACCGGTGATGAAATATATATCATCTATTGTGATATCAAGAATCTCCCCTTGGAGATCAAACATCCCCTGATCAGCATGGCCAGTAGTTGACGAGCATTTGGAGTAAGTACGTTTGCGCACGCATACTTATTATTCAGAAAATTTTGAGAATCCCACATCTTTGTAGTGCATTTAAGGTGAGTGGATCCCCCATGGAATCCCTATCCATGGATTCATGCTCTCTCTCCCTCCAGGTTAATACCATCTTGCATCATTCACCCCATTCCATGGATTAGTTTTTGATTTTTTCATTTTAAACAACGGTACCCGTGGCTTCATCTCTGCAATAGAGGCAGGTACCCGCGGGTCTGCTTATGCTCAACCCACGCACTTTCCACGTAACCGCGAGTTTAACATATCTAGACTCACATGTGTGAAGCCCTAAATTTTAAGCTCATATAAAAAATAAAAAACACCATTAAAAAATTAAAAGAATGGATTGAATTGATAGACAAGGCAGAGGTAACTTACTTGCAAGTGGCGGAAGTTGATTTCGTGTCCCGAATTGATCGCTATTGGCGGTTGAAGTAAGGGGGTGTTTTTGCTCCTTTGCTCCAATGAAATGACTTTGTGAGTTATGTTTTCATTTTGACACTATTTATAAAAACTATTTCAAATTTTTACCCACTTTCATATAGTTTCAAAATTCTTTTTAACTTGATTTAATCCTAATGACTTTTTTCAAGTTGTATTTTATTAGGTGAAGCTCTAAAAAGCACTTTCTCATTTTCTTTGCAATGGGTGACCATACAGAGTTTTTTTTTTCTTTTTGGCATGTTAGCTAAGTTCAACATATTAGATCTTTCTGTCATTTTATGTCATATTGAAATCTCCTTTGTTCATCTTTATATGTCATTTTCTACTAATTTGGTGGTCTTCATGCTATCTACAGCCTTTGCTATAGGATAATTTCCCTAACAACACATGGCCTTCTACAAGCGAGCAAGATCAAGTGAGCCTAAGCCACATCTAGTTTCGGAGGCTAGATTCAGTTATGTAGCCACACAGACCGAAGAGAACCATTCCTAGAGTGGTGATGTGTTTTGTGTCTAGTTTTGACACCATGAATCATGAGACTCTCCTCTCCTCACATTGTTCCTGATGGGGGGGATGAATATCGTCAGTAACAAGTGAGCAAGTACAAGTGATCTGGGGAAAGAAAACCTATGAAAATCTATGTTTGACTTAGCTCTAGAGTTGGTGTTCATCTTAAAACCACCGGTATCAAGAGCACCTTCATTTAGCAGAAGCCAGTGCAAGCTTCTAGCTAACTTACTTGGAAAAAGAGTATCAAGTTGGAAATGTTTAGCAAGTGGTAGCTGCTCAGTTCCTATTTTGATCTCTCCAGTTGGTTTGTGGTCAGCCTAAAACCACCATTCTAGACAGAACCTCAGAGCCTTCAAGACAAGTTTTAGAGAACCTCTAAGGGAGTGTTGTCGCCAAGTTCCAGAGTCTGTGGTCATCCTTAAACCACACACATAGTATAATATTTCATCTTATGCTATCCCATTTCAATTGGTAGTCAGCCAAAATCATCTCTTTAGAGAGATCTTCTATTTAGCAAAAGCCAGTGAAATCTTCTAGCTAACTTTCTTGGCAAAGGATTTTCAAGGTGGAAATGTTCAGCAGGTGGTAGCTATCCACTTCCAATTATTCAACTCTTTCTTTTCTTGGACTCATATACACCCCTTCAGATTAAGGTGGGGTTTGTTGGAAACTAATCCGCTAGGTTGGGACACGAATAGTCATTTTTGGAGTACAAGAGACACCTTGGGAATCCAGAACCCAAGGGTCCTTTCTCATTGTATATATATGTATATTTGGATAACGAGAATGCGTGCTTTCACGTCTACTTTCCTATCTCTATTTTGCTTTGTTTTTAGTCACTTGCATGTGTTCCTTTGTGAGGCACCTAACATAATTATTGTGCACAATGTTTTCCTATTATATGGTCAGCTACAAGGGATCAATGGATTGTAAGAAATGGGTTGCACTACCTCAAAAGCTACCATTGGTTCAATGGGGGAGCAACATGATCAACCTCTTTGATCAAGCATCAAAGCAATGGAGCAATTTCTGATTGTCAAAGAATGCACACCTCTATAATATGATAATACTTCTACCTATTAAATGTGGGTCGCTTCCCTTTAATTCTATACCTTTGACCTTAAATATGACTTATATTCTTATTTTCAGGCAAGGCATCCTTAAACTATAGTTGTGATTTTCCAATGGTATCACCACTTGGAGATAAATAGAGCATCAATGACAATATTTCCCTTTAGCCTATGATTGATGATGAAAATATGTTGTTGAGATTATGATTACTTCTATTATGAAAGATCTTAATTCAATCCTCTTGTTGGTTATGTATGAAAATATTGAAAATTATACAACAATCTAAATACTATTTTCTTAAAACTCGAAAATTGATCTCCAGATTTACGTCATTTGTTGTAAATGTTGGTTATATATATTCTTTGTAATGTATCATCTTTGATTGTTGGTTTTTTAATCTAGCATGATCTCATTTACAACAATAAAAACCCATTCACTATTATTCTCATGTCCATCGGTCATTATATGTCCTTTTGCTTCTCATATGTTGAAAATAGGGCTTATTCTCCATGAAAATCCAAAGGATCCTTAATAGAAATAGTGCCTCCAATTTTGATTCCCAATAATGGATTCTAATATGAGAGGGAACAAGTTTGCACTATGCTTACCCACTATGTCATCTCTAGAATTCAAGACCTTTGCAAGAAGTGTCAATTGACCATCTACAATGTAATGGCCAAGATCTACATGATAAGATTTCTATTTGATAATTTAATCAAAACTAGTTCAAAGGATAAACTACAATGGTCTATATCTTTACTATCATGTAACTGAACTAGTGCTTTGAAACACTGCAAATATGTCTTTGACTGTTCACACAGTAAGAGTTTTGGAAAATGAGAATTGTGATGAGGTAGATTGTATGTTAACAAGTCTTGAAGGTGGGTTATTTATTACAAGATACCATTAACCTTGTTTCATTCTCATAAAAAATTTCATTTAGGACCCTATGTTTAACATTAACAATTTATATGCCATTTAAGTTCTTAATTAAATTCTTCTTCCACATAAAGTTATGGAATCTAACATTACCAAATAAGGTGAGAACTTTGTTTCATTTGACAACTTTGTGGGGTGTCACAAATGTCATAGATGTTGGAGCTAATGTCATTATGTTAGTGACCTAGCTTGGCATTGTTAATGAGGGATTATCCACTTGAAAGTGCTTCTAGCATCTCTTGTTATGTTCTGACCTTCACCTCATCACTCATGTGCTGTTAAAATTTTATGTAGTAAGAACATTCAAAACTATTTTTTTTAATCACATAATTTATGAAAAATCTCTTGGTAGATTCAAATTGAAGACAACTTTTACTCTTACCATATTTTATTGATTTGGATGAAAATTAGTTGTTTCATTGGGTAGGTTTTTTGTATACCTAGATATTTATCAATTGTATGCATGCATCAAGCCAATTGATATGAACTCCTTCTCTAACTTGAGATTTCTATTGGATTCTATCTAACAATTTCACATTTGCGATTCCACAACTTTGGTTTGGTATGAGGTATGATGTTTGCACATTCTAATATTTTTGAACCCAGAAATTGTCAATTCTAAATAGAACCCAGTAATCCACCCAAAATTTTCCCTACAAGAGCATCATGCTTTACTTCACTCCTTAGAATTTGAAGCTCAAGAAACAAATTATGATCAAGGTCTTGATAGGTAATGCACTGATGATGCTAGAATTCTCTACAAAGGATTGGTTCTTTGCAATAAATATGTCTATGTTCAACTGCATCATAGAAGGAGGAGGGAGAATTCAAAATTTTATTAGCTCAACAATAGAAGCACAAATTGTAATTTTATGGTGAGACTCCAAAATAAATCCAGGGGGAGTCACAAGGGGATCATCAAATGTCATTTTTCTCTTTTCTCTAAGAAAATAGGGATTGTCATTTTTATCCAACGGCATCTCTATTTAGACAATTTAGTCTCAATATATAAATTTAAATTGCTACACATTGGGATTGGAATGCAATCTCCTCTCGAGTGATATATTCTATCTCAATCCAACAAGAATCCGTATACGAAAATATTAGCATTTGGAAAATTTGATGTAGATGTGCTAGTTCTTAATAACGCAAGTACAACTTAACTGACCCCCAACCATGCATATGCAATGTGGAGGAAGTTCCTATCCATGCATCATACCTACACACAAAGAAAACAAATAGTATTAGATCATATATTGCACAATTAGCTAAATACAACATAAATAAGTGGAAAAAAACAACAAAACATCCATCTAAAAATCATAAGCATAAAGAAAATGCAAATATCTTTTACTCACAAGAGTCATTGGATTTACCAATAGTTGTTAGTTGCATTTATGTTGCACGTGAATACCTGTAAAGATCAAGATGGAATAATATATATATATATATATATATGCAAATCAACATGTATCATACTCTAAACAAACCAAAGGGGAATACCTATATGAGCTCCTCTATGTTTTGAGAATAATTTATTCTCTATTGAACAAAGCCAACCATGTGAAGGTGGAAGCTTGTCTAGCCCCTCCCCCTCCCTCACATCACTCTCAATTCCCCATATCCATTCTATTCACTGCAACATACATGAAAGAAACACAATAACATAAAACATAGCACTCATTTAAACTTCTATTCAACCTAAGAACAAGAAGATACAATATGATATATCTTCAAATATTCAACTTATTAATTTCAAAGAAAGTAAACACAAAAACTTATTACAAAATGATTTACACATACATAACTAGAATGTGGTTTTTAGCAAATTTGTATTTCTGATAGCAACGCTAATACAATGTGTTACCATGTGCTCTCACAGTGACAATACTCATTTTCCATGTGGTCATATGATATAGTATGGATACATGGACATCAATTAAGGAAAAAGAGTACTATCCATTGTGAGAATGCATAGCAACACAGACTGTTGCTCGTTGTTGATCCGCACCCAACATTTCATACATAAATATGAACAAATCCAAGAAATTGAACATAGAGGCTAATTACGAAATCAAAGAAAATGAGCATACATATAACATAAAACATAACACTCATTTAAATTTATATTCACCCTAGGAACAAGAAGATACAATATGATATATCTTCAAATAGTAAACATATTAATTTCAAAAAATTAAACAGATAAGATTATTACAAAATAATTTACGCATACATAACTGAAATGTGGGGATTATTAGCAAATTTGTATTTCTGATAGCATTGGGGATATGGAATGTTGATATGTGTTCTCATAGTGGACATTGTCATACAACAATGAAGCCATACTATATCATACGACCACATGGCAAATGACTACTGTCCATTGCGAAAACACATGGCATCATGCATTGTTCCTTATTGCTCCGAGAAACTTGCACCCAACAATTCATGTGTCAACATGAAAAAATAAAAGAAAATAATCATAAATGCTAATTACAAAATTATTTTGATCATAAATAAGAAATACCTACATCTAACGATTCATTCTTTATTATGATAAAATATTAAAATAGTGTGAATAAAATATTAACACATATAAAACATGATCAGAAAAAACTATAAATGTAAATATAGGTGCATAAATATAAAGATTAACATATAATCAAATCAATTTTAGGCTATAAACATCTAGATCCTCTCACAAAAATACATATAATACAATATTGTATACAACAAAATATGCTTGCCATACATAGTGTTAAAAATGCAACACTGTCAGTTTTTAAATCCTAATACTTACATATCTCCCCTTCACTTTAATGTATCCCCTTGGGCGAATTTTTTGTTGGCCAATCTTCTCAAGTCTGGCCTGTGCAACCTTTGTGGTATCATTGAGCCTATGAAAATGGTTAAGTACATGTTTATGCAATTTAAAAATCATGGTCAAATGCAATATACGATATATAATTTCATTGTTCATTACACTATTTTATCTACCCTGGTGTTTCTGTCGCACTTGGAGGCAAGGATCCCTCTTTCCTCATCATCTTCTCCTTGGCATCCTCTATTAGTGCAACCCACTCACGTTCTGGAATTAGTCTGGGATGCTCATAATTGGGGTATCATCCAATATTAGTGCGGTAATTGTCCCGCAATGATTTCATGTGCTTTCTTGCCATGATTTGAAGCAAATTTAGTTGAATATAGGACCAAACAATGTGGTCATGTGTTTCATCAACTCCTTTTTCAATTCATTGCTCTGATATTTATAACTTGTTATAATATTGGTGTGAATAGAGAAAATTCATTTTCTTGCAAGTGTTGGTAGAAGCCTTGGAAATAGCTAAGCATCCCAATAACCTTAATAGAGATAATGGGCTTGAGATTAGCAATATATGCCTCCTGGTTATCAAAAAATATTATGTTCCTAGGACTTGATCTTTCAATTTGCCTCATCATAATTAAAGATAGTTTTTTTAGTTTAGAGTTAGGTTTTAGGTTAATTTATTTTAGTTAAAATTGTCCATTCTTCTTAGGGTTTAGGTCCTCTTGGGGGCTAGTTCAAGTTAAGTATTTGGTGTTACTGAAGTTTAGGTTTGTGGCCTTTAGTCCAATTTATAACTTTAATAAATAATTTTAGGTTGGTCATTAAAGTTAGTAATAAGTCTTTATTTAAATAAACCATTCAAGTAATTCAAAGCCTCTAAAATGAACTCTCCAGGTTTGCATTGTATTTATTGTTAACATTATTCAACCTTTTTGGCATTAGTCTTTGAATTAATAATTAATATTAATATTTATTTATTAACAATTTATAATATCAAATTATTAATAATCTAGTAAGTATTTAAAGCTTTAGATTTAGTTTTAAGTTTTTAAACAATTTAGCTTAGTAATTATTATTCTTATAAACTTTTATAAGAATTTCTTAAAAAAAATATTTTTGAATAATTTCTTAATAAATTTAGGGTTAGGACTTCTCCTCATTTAGCCAACCTTTGGGATTGGTTTTTCTCTTGAGTATGTACATTAATTGAACTAGATTTGCTACTCTTCTATTTGACTCATTCGTCCTGATGATGAACCAGGATACAAGTTCGAAATGTCGACTCTAAAACGGAGACCGCGATTACCTTGGACACTACTCCTCAAATCCATCCACGTAGGAATCTACAAGCTGAAGTTATTTCCTACATTGCGATAATATTCTGAATAGATAGATAGAAATAATATAAAACTATTCATTGTTGAATAAAATGAAAGTATGCCAATGGATTAGACATAATTACCATGGAGTTGTAATCCCTCACCGACGCCAGTTCATGGTCCATCTGTAAAAAAACTGGTAATTTCCCAATGCTCTTGACGAGTAACCCATGTGTCATGGGACTCGTATCAACCTCATATGAATTAGGTGCAAGAGTACTAGACCCAGGAGTCATCTGTACATATGGGGTTGTAGACTTCCCCACACCAACACAAGGTGTATAATCTGTTGAGTAAAGTTGTCATTGATGTCAACAGGGTCAAGAGATCTATGTCATTTACATCATGAGCTTATGAGATTGTTGAGTGATTTTTTCATTGATGTCAAAGAGGCAGTGATGATGATTGTTAACAAGTAAAATTTTCTCACCTGCCATATCATCAACTCAGTCACCTTCATATTTCATCATGACACCTTATTCATGTCCCTTGGACCTTGGAGAGTCAATCAAAAAGCCCAAAAATGAAATCTAAGCCTCAAAAAAGTATTCATAACCTAGGTCACACTTAATCCCTCGATAAGTGCGACCTGGGTTGCACATAATCCTTTGTTATGCGCGATGCAAGTTGCACAAAACCACTAAAAAAGTGTGACCCAACAATCAACTTAGCTTTCAGCTCATTTTGCTTCATGTATGACAAAAAGATAACCAAAATAAAACGAGTCTCTACGTGGATGACGAGTTTAGATCCTGTTACAAATTGAGTTGCATACAATTGGACTTCAAGAGAGCCGCCAAAGTTTGCACAAGTACTTGTGCATTTCAATGTTCTGAAGTTCAAATCAGGCCTTTTTAGGGCCCCATTTTTAACTTTTTTTCACATGTTTATGCCCCACAGGGTTTGTAAAGAACTTTTATTCCTAAGACTTATCAATCAATATAGTTATTCCAAGGATTTTTTTTCCATTGTTAATTATGCTTTGCGTCTTAGCAGAGTATAATTTTTGAATTTTTCTCCTGCTCCTCCAAAGTTGGAATGCTCGTCTTGGGGGTTAGGCATTAGGAGGTTATTAAAATTTGCATGTCAATGTATATGAACATGATAGACACTATTCTAGAGTCATATGAACATGTGCTAGGTCCCCATAGGTTTTTTTTATTGTTTTGGAAAAATAAAATCTTCCCACAAAATCAAGCCATTTTTTAATGGTTTAATTCGGAAAATTAAAAATGTAATAAAAAGTGGTTTATGGGTAAAATTTTCCAATGGGCTGCTCGTTTTCTAAGACAAAGCACCCATTAAATCCATAAACACACCATTCCTATGTTTTGAGTGAATATTTCTCACTCAATTTAATATTTGCTCGAAAAAGGCCAAGAAGACATATTTAATTGGTCGAAAAAGACAAAATAAAGGCAAAAGACATCTTCCTAATTTAATGGAAACATGTCTGGAGTTCGTCTGGAGTTGAACTAAGTTAACTGGAAATTAAATCCATGTCAGCTTGAGCTCTGAATGGGTTGATTCCAATCAAATCCTTGAAGATCCAGTTAACTAGCAATCAAGGATGCACCCTTCTCCATGCATGGGGGACTTCTTGAGGTGGAATCCATTCGTTGGTGGTGATATTTTCAAGGAAGAGAGTGTTCCTACCTATTGATAGGTGGTGCATCCCTCATGAGTTTAACTTACCATCACCCAAGCTCAAGTATCCAATATTTCCAGTTAAATCCCTCATCAGAATGCACTCCCCTCTCTTGGAGTTGCACCCTCCTTTGCATGCAAAAAGATATATAAACAGGCTTCCATCCCTCTTTTTCTCTAGTTGGAATTGAGAGGAAAATCTATGCTATTGTATTTCATTGTTATTTACTGAGAATAAAGAGAATTTGGAGGTCGAATTATTGTGTTGCTTTGGTGTGTGGATGGATGATCAATGTGTTGAATGAAGGTGACTTGTAGTGAGATTCTCACATACTTTCTGCTTCGGTCTTGGTTTACTGTAAGGATCACTATTGGTTTTGTAAGCTAGATTAGTTAAGTTTGTTTACTTATGTATTCTTTTATTTATACATGCTAGAGATCTAGTTTTAAAATGCATGATTTGTTTATGAGTACGTTGACTTTAATTTCTTGAATCTATGCTTTCAAATCTAATGCTTTGTGTATGAGTTGATGTAAGCTGCAGATACCCTTTTGGTTGAAGGAGAAGAGGACTTGTTTGTTTATCTTGTTTTTCTAACTTCTTTCTTTTCATATCTAGTCCCACAACAACCCATAAATTCATCATGAAGTCTCGGTTTCTCGCTTAAAGAGATTCCTTTCCCCTTCTCTTTACTTCAAGCTATTTTCGATTCTAGTTACTTTTGTTTAAAGCATTCTTAGATCTATATCTTAAATCTTAAATCATGAATAGATTTATTATTTTCTTTAAATCACACTAAGAATCTAGATTAGAGTTTCAAGTTCATTTAAAAGTTTTCTAGATCTAAGTGTTGTAGGATTTTCAAATCAAGTTTCCAGTTTGCATATTAAAAGGCTTGGTTTGTCTAGTTTTATTTCTTGATCTCATTTGATATCCAGCATTCAAGTGCCTTGATTCGCTTGAATTTTCCAAAAGCAAGAAAAGATCCCGAGGAAGGTAGATTTCTAGCTCACTTTCCTTAGTAATGTTTCCTTCATTTTTTGCATCTTTTGTACTTAGAATTTTTTTAGGTAATTTTTAGGCTTTTCTTCCCACACACTTAAAGTGTTTTGGGACATATTTAACCTTTATTTGATTGCTTTTTTTCATACTTTCGCAATCAGTTGTAGAGGCATGTTGGTCATTTTTCCAAGGTCTAGAGCATCCAGGACCCCCAGAAGCTTCCCTTTAGTTGTGATAAAATTTTCAAAACTTGGTAATCTGTATGAATCCTCAAACAATAAAGGACCAACGACATTTCTTGAGGCAGGGTATTTTCTAATAACAAATAAAGAAGATAAAGCAAGCTACCCAATGCCTACACTCCATCCCCCTAAGGGGGATCTATGTCCTTTTCATGGTTGTGTTTTTTCGTCAATTTTTTAGTTTAGTTTATTTTTTAAGCATTAGACTAAAACAACACATGCACGCAATCCGTCCTAACTAGCTATATAATTAGCTTTGCTTTATTTATTTTTGTTTCGTCATTCACCTTTTTGCAAGCTAAAATAAACACCCTTTCTTTCTCGAAGTACTGCACCAGACGAAAGATCTTGCTCAAGTAAGTGGTGTGTGGAAAAGAGACTCTTGGGATTTAGTTAGTTAATCAACTCATGAATAAAATTTGATAAAATTTACCAAGGCTCCTTCCCCGTATGCTCTTGACCACTGCAACTTAGTCTAACCAGTTGGCCAATTAGAAAGGGTGGAGTGAATAGAGTAATAGGAAAATCCAAATAAATTATCTTTGAGAACTCAGAAGGTCGCGAAGGGTGAATACCACAGATTCAAGGCTACTTTAGGAAGGTTATGCCTCACCTCGTTGGACACTTAGTAAATCTGCTTGCAATGCTAAGTTCAAGAAGTTAAGCTCATTTGAGCCAAATTTTAAACTTACCCACTCCTTAATCACTCATCGTTAATAAATTAAAACTGACAACAAGACATTAGCAATACATTCCCAACACAACAACAATCTACACATCTCGAAAATAGTCTACTATACAATTTCATGGTTTTAAATCAATCTACCAATATGTCATGAATGTCATTTAAATACAATGTTGTTGATTTAATTTATCTGTAGACGCTCTTATTTCATAATTTTTCATCCATCTTTAACTCCTAGAATTTTTCTTTTCTTTTTGTAGTGTAAAAGCCACAGTTTCATTTTTATAGGGACCACCCCCCTTGGCTTCGCCAGGAGTAGCCTAGACGGAGGAGTCGAGTAATCAGGTGACAACACTTGACTTTGAATTTCCTCCAAGGACACACCGAGCGGCTTGAATATTTATGCCGCGTTCCCCCCAGGTGTGTATTAGGCGGCAACATTTTGGCGTCATTGCCGGGGATAAATATTTATATTCCCGGGTCACAACTTTTTGTCTCTTCTTGTTTATTTTTACTTTGTTTGATGCATCCAGTGAATTTTTAAAACTTACCCAGCCCATCTGGATACTCCACTGTCATATAAATTAACGAGGTACTCAACAAGAAGGAACTCTGAAGGCTTATTCTCTCTCATCCCTGAGCCTGAAAAGGATTACTAGAGAATATTGAATAAGCTTACTTCTTGTAGAATCCTTGAAAATCTCAAACTTGAGTTTGTTTTAGATATCCACCTTTTGTTTCAAAATTATGAAGTAGATAATAAAATGGGTTATTTTCTTAGTCCGTTATATTTTACTAATATAAATGGTTACCCTCATGTTGTTCATGAGAAGGAAATTGAAAAATTGCCTTCCTTCTAGGGTAACAATGCAATAAGTGCTAAGGCACATTTGAATTTTTTTCCCAATGCTTTAACAAATGGTGTTTGAATGGTAAACATGAAGATGTGTAGCTCAAGTTGTTTTCCCTTTCATTCGAAGAGGAGGCTTTTGATTGGTTTTTCGAGTTGGATACTGAAAATTATAATACTTTTAAAGAGTTTGAGAAAGGATTCCTAGAAATATGGGGAGATAAGAAAGAAGACATACATATGTTGGTTGCCCTCAATAGCATGAAAAAGAATGAGAATGAAACCATGGAGGAATTCAATAATCTTATTTCAAGCCTCCATGCAGACATTAAACCTTTTGATGGCTCAATCTTGATCTATTACATGGATTAATTTAATGTAGAAATGAGGTATCAAATAAGAGACAAAGAACCTACTAATTTGAAGAAATCCCAAACTTTAGCTGAGAATATTGACAAAAACATGCAATCTTCAAGAAAGTCAAACATTTCGGGTTTCACAAGGGGTAGTTCATCATCCAGATGGCTAGATAGAAAGGACAAAGCAACAAATAGAAAGGACCTATCCAAAGATCTGCTTAGAGGTTAACTAATGTCATTAAATCCATGGAAGAAAATCATGTCTCTAAGATAAATGCCATGCAGAACAGACTCATTTCCATGGAAAGAGATAGATCCCATATTTCGACCCAAATATTTCCACCTAGACCCAATCCAGAGTGGAAAATAAAGTTTCCTTCCAATGACCAGAGGATTCCAAATCAACTTGAAACAACAAACATGGCCATGGAAGAAGTTCCCCCTTTCTGCATAGCTTGCAATGAGTTTCATGAGGAAGCAACTTGTCCAAAATTCAATTACATCAATGAACAAGCTCCTCCTGAGACAAGCAATTTTGTTGGGTGTCCCAGTCATCCAAATTGCATAAATTCAGTTGGAAGAACTCATACAGTGTCCAAAGAAACATGGACACGGGATAAATGGCACAGGAAAAAGACAATGTGACCAAGCTATTTGGGGAAAATCCTACTCCAGATGAGATAAGAGAAATGGAAAAGTTCAAAGGAATCACTTACTAGAGAAGAATGTCTTTGATTTAACCCAAGTATGATTTGCATATTCCAAAGATAACTCATCCTCCTCCCTCATATTTGAATATTGATTTGATTAGTTGGATTATCGGTGCAAAAATGCTTTTTCCTATAACTTAAATCCTTAAAATCCCAAGTCAAAAGGATAAATTAATAAAAGCATTAGAAGCACCTAGGGAAAAAATTGTTGAGAATCCCAAAGAGGCTGTTTGTGACAAATCTAAAGAAAAATCCCTAGATAAAACTAAGGATAAGATACAAGAAAATCCAAAGGAGGTCATCCTTGAGAAGCCGAAAGAAGTCATTCTTGAAATCCCTAAGAAATCAAATGAAGACATTCCTGTCATACATAGCATGGATCATCATAAAGAAGTTCATCTGTCATTATATGTATCCTTAGTTGTAAATAACATGTTTCTCCATAATTGCATGCTTGACTCGGGTGCCTCATCCAACATCATGACCAGAAACGTCATGGATAAATTAAACCTGCATGTCACAAGACCATATCAGAATGTTTGTGCAATGGATTCCAGGGAGATTGATGTCATAGGTATAATCATGAACTTTCCTGTAAAGTTAGTAGCCTATCCCGATATAAATTTAACTATGGATGTAGTGGTGATAGATGTTCCAAGTACATGGGGGATGTTGTTATCTAGAAAGTGGGTTGCTTCCCTTGGTTGTTGTGTTCAGATGGATTGGACCTATGCCATGGTCCCGGCTAATGAAGATGCACATGTAAGTTTGTATAGGGAAAAGGAAAGGAAATGTTATGTCGAAGACCCGAATATGTTAGATAATGAGTATGTCCACGAGTTCGATAGCTTTGGTAGCTATGCCATTTTGTCAAACTTCATAGCTCCCTTAAAAGAAAAATTTAAGATGAAAATATTAATGAAGTTTGGAGAATGAGTTTCGATGGTTCCTATTCTAAAGCAGGCAAAGGGGTTGGTTTTGTTATCACCTCTCCATCTTAGCAAACCTTTAACTTTTCTTTCAAACTTGAGTTTGATGCTTCGAATAATGTTGATGAGTATGAAGCACTCTTCCAAGGCTTAGAAATTGTTAAGGACATGGGCATAAAGGTATTAAGTATAAAAGGTGATTCAGACTTAGTTGTTTCCCAAATCAATAATATCTTTGCATGCAAGAGTGAGAGGTTAAAAAGGTATAGGAATGCTTACTGGGATACCATGGAATTGTTTGATTCCTTAAACATCATAACAGTGCCTACAGATGAGAAAAAATATAAGATTCAATATGCTAAGATAGATAACATCAATATTACATTCAATTTCACAACAATAGCATATACAGGATCACTGAAAGAACAACAAGCACAACATAAACACAAGAGACACAATTTATCCTGGGAAACCCTCATGGGGTAGAAAACCTAGCAAAGCTTCCTCAATATAGATGACCAGCAAATACAAATATGTAATCCCCAAACATGATCTCCTTCTCCTTCTTTGCAGGTCTATCCCTCGCCTATGCGAGTTTCACAAGTGAGTGTGTGTTAAATGAGGAACACACCTCCTCTATTTATACACTACTTCACTTGTCTTTAAACCTTAACTAGGTCGGCCCCAACTTAACCACTCAACATAATGCTAATTGGACTAACATGATAAGTCCGAAACATTGGGCATTTAAACATCAATAGGTTTTTCTAATTTTATTAAATTTTCAACCTGTACTATGGATCTTTTTTCGAGAAAAAAGAATCTGATTAGCTAGCAGTAGCGGCCTCAACCCTCCATCCAACTGACACGTTAATCAAAGGAAATGGAAATTTTGAGATAAATTTTAGGCCCTCCATCCCAGACAAGACCATTGGAAAGTGTTCAAAAATGACAAGCAAATCCTTAGGTTTATCCATAATGTCCAAGAATTATCTGATTGTAAAATAAGTTAGAAGGAAGAAAAGTATTATTACACTGAGAAGGAGGATCAGCCTAGGAACACAGTCCCAAAGAGCATCATCGAGTGGGAGCACATTTTTGACAGGCATGATAGGCATAAGCCCGAAAAGGAAATCTTGAAAGTTGGGAATCACATAGAAGTAAATATTGGGATGGAAACAAAACCTAAGCTAATAAAAATTGGTAAGGGTACACCAAAGAAAGAGAGAAATGACCTTATAAGCTTAGTTTGTGAGTATCAGGATGTTTTTTCCTTTTCATATGATGAGCTCAAGTCATACCGTGAAGACGTTTTTCAGCACACTATCCCATTAAAAGAAGATGTCAAACCTTTTCACCAGAAGCTGAGACAGATTAACCCTAAGGTTCCCCCCATGGTGTTAAAGGAGCTTCAGAAGATGCTAGTAGCAGGAATTATTGCCCCAACTAGACATTCCTCATGGTGTTCAAATCTAGTTGTTGTAAGAAAAAAGAATGGAAACCTTAGGATTTACATTAACTTCATAAACTTAAAATGAGCATGAAATACAGCTTGTTGACATAGATCTGTCGACAAGGGTTCACTTCACGCAGTGTCAACAGATATCGACACAAACACCCATAGATACCAACCCATAAATCGTTTAGCCTTTCCAGTAACACTTGCAAAGCAAGTGAGGTCTCACCCAAGGCTCCTAAGGGGGCTGCATGAACCAAGATTCCGTAGGTATAAGAGGACATGCATCATTAACAGTTAATCACAGCATAACTCAGAGATCGACATATTGAGAAATCACATCATAAAACCATCATTGCATACAGAGACATATTAATTAGATCTTTGCAGTAACACATCAGAGAAACATATTTAATAGATCTGCGATACATATCATATATGCGACATAACAGATCTAATAATAACTGCAACCTAACACAAGTAATCATAATTGTGACATAACACAAGTAATCGTACTGCGACATAACACAAGAGAGACAAAGTCATGGTTGAAACATCCCTTCTCATTAAAATCAGACTTCATACATCAAATCCATCTTATAAATCATAGAATCGACAAAGACACATATCCGCAGAACCAATTCTCAAAGAATTAGATCAAATTCAATCACCAATATGCGACTGCAAAATACAATAGCATATAATACGATACAAGATGCCCAAATTTTTACAATGCGACTCATATTTATAGGCTCAATGGCCATTACAAAATTGGCCCACTTCGCAAAGTGGACATATCTTAAAAACTAAGTCTAACTAACACCTACTTCGATTTAACCGCTTTGCTCCGCTCCAGGATCACTCTTTGCCTTTGTCGTTGTTTGTACCAAAACTTCTATGAACTAGTCTCGTGCCAACACAACTACCCTCTCCCAAATATAGAAACCTTGTTACAAAGGGTGATTGGTTTAGGCATGATGTCAATTTTGGATGGTTTCTCGGGTTACAACCAGGTGTTGGTTAGTAAAGAAGATCGACATAAAACTAACTTCACCACCCCTTGGGGAACTTATGAATATCTCATAATTCCGTTCATATTACTTAATGTTGGTGGTACTTTCCAAAGATCCATGGATTATGCTTTCAAGGAGATAATCAGGAAATCATTGAAATATATCAAGATGACATTACATTTTTTTCTAAGGAAAGCACTGATCACATTGGCCACCTTAAACAAATATTTGAAAGATGTAGAAAATTTGGTATATCTTTGAACTCGGCTAAATCAGTTTTGGGGGTGGACGAAGGAAATTTATTGGGCCACATCATCTCCAAAGATGGTGTCAAGATTGATCCATAAAGGGTAGAAGCAATAAAGAAAGTTCCCTTTCCTTGCAAAAAGAAATTCTTGCAATCATTCAACGGGAAAATTAACTTTATCAGAAGATTTATTCATAACTTAGCAGAGTTAATGAAACCCATGCAGAAATTGTTAAAGAAGGATGCTAAGTTTGAATGGAATAATGAAGGGAAAGAGTCTTTTAGAGGAAACAAAGATGCCATTTGCAGTTTTCCCATGTTGATTAGCCCAGACTATTCAAAATACTTCCAAATATTTTCATTTTCATCTCAAGACACTATTGCAGGAGTTTTGTTGCAGAAGAATAATGAGGGTCGAGAGAAACCCATTGCCTTTATGAGTAGAGCCTTATAGAATTCTGAACTTAAGTACACCATTATGGAGAAACAAGAATATGCACTAGTCAAGTCACTTAAACACTTCAGAATGTACATTGGATACTCTAAAGTTGTGGGTTATGTGCCTCATGTTACTGTTAAATACATATTATCACAACAAGATTGTCTTGGTATAAGGGGCAAACGGGTCTCAAAGATCCATGAGTATGATTTATAATTAAATCCCAACAAGTTAGTTAAGGGTCAGGGTTAGCCTACATGATGGTTGAAGGGAATGAACAAGCATTAGGAATGGTATGCCAAAGCAACAAGTCTGAAGAGGTCAAATCAGTTGAGCTTCATAGCCTTGAGTAAGATCCTTAATATTTAAACATCATTTTATTTTTGACCAACCTCACTTGCCCAAATCATCTAGTTGGCCATAAAACAAGGGCTTTGAGTTTGAAAGCTAAAAAATATTCTATCACCCGGGATGGGTTGGGATAGAAGAATCCAAATGTTCTAATTCTTAGATGCATCAATGAGCCAAAGTCCAAAAAAATCTTGGCAAAATTTCATTCAGGATTTTGTGGAGTACATTATGCGGCCAAGACAACTGCCCATAAAATCCTCAGAGCGGGGTATTACTGGCCCACTTTGTTCTCGGATTTTCATAAGCATGTCAAAAGTTTCCAACAATGCCAACTTTTCACAGGGAAACAAAAGCTGGCATCTTTTCCCCTAAAACCCGTAATTGTCCAAGCTCCTTTTCAGCAGTGTGGGCTTGATTTCATTAGTCAGTTTAAGGATAAATCTAGCAATGATCACACATGGATCCTTACTACCACTAATTATTTTACTAAGTGGGTGGAATCAATCCCCACAAAAGAAACAACCAACAAGGTCGTTATGGCCTTTCTGGAAGATAAGAATATAACAAGGTTCGGTGTGCCAACAAAAATCACAACAGATAATGCAAAAGCCTTCAACTTAGCCGAAATGTCTTCATTTTGTTTCAAGTATGGAATCATCTTCTCGCATTCATCAAATTACTATCCCTAGGGAAATGGTCCGTCTGAATCTGGTAATAAAAACTTAATGACCATTGTTAAGAAGATTATTGGAGATAACAAGAAAGCCTAGGATAGTAAGATCAAATTTGCATTGAGGGAAGATAGGATCATGAAGAAAAGTTCAACTAGGAAGTCACCATTTGAGTTGGTGTATGGAATTGATGTTACTTTTCCCATCCATTTTAAGTTGTCGGTTTATCAATTGCTTGAAGAGTGTAGTACAAATTAGGATGCATCTTAGTACATAATTAATCAGTTGGTTGAGTTAGATGAAAGTAAACAGAAAGTAGCGAACTAAAGCATTAAGAATCAAGACAAGGTTAAAAATAATTTTGACAAGTCATCCAAGCCAAGAGTATTTCATATTGGTGACACAGTTTTGCTTTGGGACAAAAGAAGGAAAAAGCCGGTAAAGCATATAAAGTTTGACAGCCTATGGATGGGTCCTTATCTCATCCACGAAGTGGCTGGCACAAATGATTTCTTCCTCGGCAATATGGATGGATAAAATCATACCCTCCCAGTCAATGGGGGGCTTCTAGAATTGTTTTACAACAAAAATATCTGATTCCCATGGGGCATCTTTGTATCATGGATGTATAAACCTTTCTCCTACATTTTATTTCCTCAGTTAGACTTTCTTTTCTATATATTAGTTTTTTATACTAACTTCAATTTTTGTTTATTAGTTTTAATTTCCTTTTGTACAATAGTTTCATTTTAGTATAATAATTATGTTGCAACTCAAAGTTTCATTTGGTTATTTTTATATACGTGTGACTGATACACTTCAGTTTTGTGCAGGAACCAAAGATGATGGATTTCTCAAATGATATCCTTTCCTAGAGTTCAAGATCAATCACATGTCCCATAGTTGGAGCCAGATGTTACCAACTAAGTTTCACACGGTTGGACTTCAAGAGGGCCGCCAAATTTTTCACAAGTACTTGTGCATTTCAATGTTCAGAAGTTCAAATCAAGCCTTTTCATGGCCCCCTTTTAAACTTTTTTTTCACATGTTCATGCCCCTCAGGGTTTGTAATAAAGTGTACTAGCATGGTGTATATGTAAAGAACTTGGATTCCTAAGACTTATCAAGCAATTCGGGTATTCCAAGGAGTTTTTTCCCTTGTTAATTATGCTTTGCACCTTAGCAAAATATATTTTTTGAGTTTTTCTCCTGCTCCTCCAAAGTTGGAATGCTCGTCTTGGGGGTTAGACTTGAGGAGGTTATTAAATTTCATGTCTCAATGTATATGAACATGCTAGACACTATTCTAGAGTCATATGAACTTGTGATATGTCCCCATAGGTTTTTTTTATTGTTTTGGAAAAATAAAATTTTCCCGCAAAATCAAGCCATTTTTTTAAGGTTTAATTTGGAAAATTAAAAATGTAATAAAAAAGTGGTTTGTGGGTGAAATTTTCCAATGGGATGCTCGTTTTCTAAGCCAGAGCACCCAGTAAACCCATAAACCCACTTTTCCTAATTTTTGAGTGAATATTTATCACTCAATTTAATATTTGCTTGAAAAAGGACAAAAAGACATTTAATTGGCCCAAAAAGACAAAATAAAGGCAAAAGACATTTTCCTAATTTAATGGAAACATGTCCAGAGTTGGTATGGAGATGAACTGAGTTAACTGACAATTAAATCCATGTCATATTGAGATTTGAATGGGTTGATTCCAATCAAATCCTTGAATATCCAGTTAACTAGCAATCAAGGATGCGCCCTTCTCCATGCATGGGTGACTTCTTGAGGTGGCATCCATTCGTTGGTGGTGATATTTTCAAGGAAGAGGGTAGAACCTACCTCTTGAGAGGTGGAACATCGCTCATGAGTTTAACTTACCATAACTCAAACTCAAGTATCCAATCATTTCAGTTAACTCCGTCATCAAAATGCGCCCCCCTCTCTTGGAGTTGTGCCCTCCTTTGCCTGCAAAAATCTATATAAGCAAGCTTCCATCTCTCTTTTGCTCTAGTTGGAGTTGAGAGGCAAATATTTTCTATTGTATTTCATTGTTATTTACTGATAATAAAAAGACTTTGGAGGTCGAATTATTGTGTTTCTTTGGTGTGTGGATGTATGATCAATGTGTTGAATGAAGGTGACTTGTAGTTAGTTGCTCACATAATTCCTACTTTGGTCTTGGTTTACTGTAAGGATCACTATTGGTTTTCTAAGATAGATTAGTTAAGTTTGTTTACTTATCTATTCTTGTAGTTATATATGCTAGAGATCTATTTTTAAAATGCATCATTTGTTTATGAGTATGTTGACTTTAATTTCTTGAATCTATGCTTCCAAATCTAATGCTTTGTGTATGATTTGATGTAAGCTACAAGCACCCTTTTGGTTGAAGGAGAAGATAACTTGTTTGTATCTCTTGTTTTTCTAACTTCTTTCTTTTCATATCTAGTCCCACGTCAACCCACAAATTCATCTTGAAGTCTCAGTTTCTTGCTTAAAGAGAATCCTTTCCCCTTCTCTTTATTTCAATCTAGTTTCGATTACAGATACTTTTGTTTAAATCATTCTTAGATCTATATCCTAAATATTAAATCATGAATAGATTTATTAAGTTCTTTAAATCACACTAAGAATCTAGATTAGAGTTTCAGGTTCATTTAAAAGGTTTCTAGATCTAAGTGTTGTAGTCTTTTCAAATCAAGTTTCCAGTTTGCATATTAAAAGGCTTGGTTTGTCTAGTTTTAGTTCTTGATATCATTTAATATCTACAATTCAGGTGCCTTGATTCGATTGAATTTTCAAAAATCAAGCAAAGATCCTGAGGAAAGTATTTTTTTAGCTCACTTTCCTTACTAATTTTTCCTTCTTTTTTTGCATCTTTTGTACTTAGAATTTTTTTGGGTAATTTTTAGGATTTTATCTCATTGACACTCTCAAAGTGGTTTTGGACATATTCAATCTTTATTTGCTAATTTTTTTGAATACTTTTTCGATCAGGTAGAGAGGCATGCTAGTCGTTTTTCCAAAATCTAGAGCATCTGAGACCCCCAGATGCTTCCCTTTACTTGTGATAAATTTTTCAAACCTTTGTAAACTGTCTAGATCCTCAAACTATAAAGGAACAATGAAATTTCCTGAGGTAGAGTATTTTTTAATAAGAAATAAAGAAGAGAAAGCAAGATACCTAGCACCTGCACCCCATCCCCCTAGGGGGATTTGTGTCCTTTTTGTGGTTGTGTTTTTTCATCAATTTTTTAGTTTAGTTTCTTTTTTTAAGCATTAGATTAAAACAACACATGCACACAATCCGTCCTAATGGGATGTATAGTTAGATTTGATTTATTTATTTGAGTTTTGTCATTACCTTTTTGCAAGCTAAAATAAACACCCTTGCTTTCCCGAAGTACTACACCAGTCGAAAGATCTTGCTAGAGTAAGTGGTGTGTGGAAAAGAGACTCCTGAGATTTAGTTAGTTAATCAACTCATGAATAAAATTTGATAAAATTTACCAAGGCTCCTTCCCTATATGCTCTTGACCGCTGCAGCTTAATCTGACCAGTTGGCCAATCAGAAAGGGTGGAGTGACTAAATTAATAGGAAAATCCAGATAACTTATCTTTGAGAACTCGGGATGTCACAAAGGGTGACTACCACAGAGTCAGGGGGCTACTTTAAGAAGGTTATGCCTCACCCCGTTGGACACTTTGTAAAGTTGCTTGCAGTGCTTAGTTCAAGAAGTTAACCTCATTTGGGACAAACTTTCAACTTACCCACACCTTGATCACTCATCATTAATAAATTAAAACTAACAACAAGACATCAGCAACACATTCTCAACACAACAACAATCTACACATCTCGACACTGGTCTACTATACAATTTCATGGTTTTAAATCATTCTACCAATATGTCATGAATGTCATTTAAATACAATGTTGTTGATTTAATTTATTTGCAGATGCTCTTATTTCATAATTTTTCATCCATCTTTAACTCCTAGAATTTTGCTTTTCATTTTGGAGTGTAAAATCCATAGTTTCATTTTTACAGGGACCACCCCCCTTGGATTTGCTAGGAGTAGCCTAGATGGAGGATTCAAGTAATCAGGTGACAACACTTGAATCTGGATTTCCCCCAAGGACACACCGAGTGGCTTGAATATTTCTTCTATGTCGCCCCTAGGTGTGTATTAGGTGGAAACATAGCCCAAATCTCAGCCCCAAACTCCCATACTCAGTTATAAAAGAGACACCAAGATCCCTCATTCTACACACAACCTATTCCCATTTGTTCATTGTTGTCACCCTACCAAATTTTCACTAAGTTTGAAGTAGGAATTTTCCCACTTCACGGTCACCTTTTGTTGGAGATTTCATCTTTTGACGTGACCAGAGAACCAAAAGGATGTGAGGAGAACCAATGAACCCTCCCTCGAACAATTGTTGTGGCCTCCTCTTCCACGATTGTTCAAGTGCCCCTATTTCCTGTACTCCTATTTCATATTCTTAATAGAAAAAATATTTATTCTTTTAGTTTATGTACTTGTTGACTGATTTTAAAGAAAAGAGAAGAAAACATTTGTATTTCCTTTATACATGTACCCGTAGCTTAATTTGTTAGTTGATAGTTAGTTTTGTTTTTTATCTTTGAAACTATGTTGGAGTTCACAACCCTTTAGTCGGTTCTCTTTAGCATAGGTGTGTGCGAAAGAACACACCACATTTTTTGGTGACCATATTGGGGATGATCTCTATCTTCCTCTGGTTGTGTTTCCTTCATTTTTCCGATATTTTATTTGTCTTTGCACCTCTCTATTTATCCCCTCTAATTAATTTAATTTTGGTAGAGTAGTATGCTGAGAGAAATCTTGACCCAGAACTTTCATTGTTTGGCCAAGTCAGGCTATTTCTCTTCATTTTGGAATTTTCACTCATAGGTCGCATTTATTTGGTGATTTTAAGCGACCCAGGTCTCACTTTTCCCTTCCAAATCTATGACCTATTCTAGAAACGTTTTTTCAGACTTTTTTTGTTGAGTTTGCTCTATGTCTGAGTTGATCAGAGTCGATTTGTCACTAAGAATTTGTTTTCAGTACCTATTAGTCTATTTATATCCTCTTTCCCTTGTTGTAGCGGTCATTTTGCTTGCTTTTCATGTAGGAGTTTTAGGGTGAAGAAAGTTCGTTTCAAATTTTGAGTATTTCCCCCCTCTTCAAACTTGTTGTTGTGGCTTGCTTGCTGCATTTACTTGGATTTTAAGTAAGGATTGGTGAACTGATATTTTTACATAATTAATTAATTTGTTTGCTCAAAACGTTGTTGGATTAAGATCCTCTCTTTTGATCTTTGCAAATAGATTATTTAGTTGTCAAAATTTGCTTGAAAATTATTCCTTGATCTGCTTTAGATAGTTTATTTCGAGAAAAAAATTTCAAAAAAGAAATTGAGTATTGAAATCACATTTTCTATTTTTTTCAATAAATTTTATTGTCATCTCTTATTTGTAGTACGCACCACACATGCACACAACTACACTCCCTAAATAAAAATATCGCTTGGTTCATGCTGTTAGCAAAGCCTTAAAATAAACCATAACTTAACGCGCATTAACCTCACTCGAGGACAAAAATAATCGTGTAGTTAAGTTAGGACATTGGGGATAGGCATCCAAATAATTCCCCTTTGTCACTATACATCTAAAACATAGTGGTTGTCTTTTTAGGGAACCAATATCCTCTAGTACTTGAGACACGCTTTGAGGTCAATTTGTGGGGTGAGCCTCTCCCTTAGGAGGGAAAACAACTAGACTAGAACTGAATGGTTGGGTGGTGCACCATCCCCACTCAATACTAATATAATCCAGATCATTGTCTTCGAACTGAAGCCATGGAACACTCATCTTGACATGACCCGAACAAGGTATCTTAGAAACCATACTTTTCAGGTTTCTTACTCAGTGGAGGTCCCCTTTGGTGGGGGAATCCCTGGGATATACGAATTCGGCTGGGACACTAGCTTTGTAACTATCATTTCTATCTTCACTCATTACATTTAGGTAGGCTTGATATCCCTATCGTGGGTTAGTGTTTGGAATATCTAACTCGACTTCCTGCTTCTTTTTGTTTTATGGGGAGGTGACTCTTGTGTGTAAAATTATCCTATGAGTGGGGTTGAAGCCACCAACATACTAAGTCTTCTAAGAAAGATATCTAAGGCTTTACAGATAGAAAATTAGGGTTTATATCCAAAAAAATCTAAACTAGGGTTTGATAGATAGAAAATCATGTACCTTGTTTATGGAGTTTGATCCTAGCTTTAGTTGCTCATTATCTTTGCTTCAAACCTTCAAGCCAAGAACCTTCAAAACCAATATAATACCTTCCTCAAAATATTTTGACTATAAAAAGATTATTGAATAATTGAAAAGAAAACAAGAATACAAATCTATGCATTTACTTTCAATATGAAACATCAATTATCTCATCAGCCATGACATAAACTCAACAATAGAAACAAGTAAACAATATCTTCCTTTGCTTCAGCACCTTGTGAAACGTTGATCTGGGTCTCTTGTATCTCTTCTCCAACAATCCCAAGCAAAGCTCCAATGCATAATGTTTTGAAACTAACTAGGGAAACAGTTTCAGAACATTGATGGCAAAGGGATATGGAATGGTCATTAGGCAAAAGTCTTCCATTATGGCTCATATCCCTCTCTTTTATACTAAATGGAGATGGTTACCTTTAGTTAGGGAGCTGTTATAACTGAAGGGAGGTTACCAAAACTACCCAAATTGCCCCAAATGTTGAAAATCTTATATTTTTTGGGGCTTTTTAGGAAAAAACGTCGGTGAGACAAATGAGTGTTGTGGATAGCTCATTAGGGGTGCTTTTGTCTCCAAACTCAGTTACAAAGCTTCTAATTGCTAGGGAATCACTGAATGATTTAAGCCCATAAAATCAAGCACCAAATTAGGGATATTCCATCCATAGTGTCCTTTTGTGTGAGCAACAATGTCATCATGAAAATGTTGGCATGAGAGCATCATCATGAAAGTGTTGTCACGGACATAGAAGTTCAAATTTGGGCTATAATAGACATGATTGTTTTTTGTAAGACAAATGAAGAGATTTTATCTCATTCGAAACAAACATTCAATAAATGCATAAGATATGGATTATCCCTTAATACCAAGAAGTCATATTTTACCTTGCAAGAAGAAGAGTTGTTGGGACACATTGTCTCCAAAGATGGGGTGAGAATTGATCCAGAAAGGGTGGCATCTATATAGTCAATAGATATTCCCAAAAATAAAAAAGAAGTACAATCCTTCATGGGAAAGATTAACTTCCTGAGAAGATTCATTCCAAATCTAACTGAGATGATAAGAAACATTACTAATATGCTAAAGAAGGAAAATGAAGGCAAGTTGACTAAAGAATCCAGGGAATTTTTTTAGCAGCTCAAAAAGGATTTTGGAGAGGCCCTATGTTGGTAAGTTCGGATTATACTAAGCCTTTCCTTGTTTTTTATTTTTCTTCATTGAACACTATTTCATCTACCCTTCTCCAAAAGAACCAAGAGGGATATGAACAACCCATTTCATTTTTTAGTAAAGCCTTAAGAGATGCATAATTGAAGTATAGCCTAATGGAGAAGCAAGCCTATGCCATCGAAAAATCCTTGAAGTATTTCAGGTGCTATTTGTTACACTCACATGTAATTGCTTATGTGCCACAAAGTACTATCAAAGATATACTCAACCAGATAGACAGTGAAGGAAAGAGAGGTAAATGGATTTCCAAAATACAAAAATATGACTTAGAAATCAAGCCTACAAAACTGGTAAAAGGGAAAGGATTGGAAAAACTATTGGCTGAATCAAATTGTGAAGCACTAGATCTAAATCTGGTGGCAGAACCGACAGAGGAAGAAAACACTAGATATAAATAAGGTTTCCAAAGTAATAAAGTGAAAGTAAATCCAAAATTTACAAATTCTCTGTGGTACAAAGACATTTTTTTTATTTGATGCATTTGGAATGTCTTAAGCATATGAGTAAGTCACAAGTCAAATCTTTGAAATTGCAAGCTGTTAAATATTGTATATTGGATGAATACCTCTACTGAAAGGATCCTCAAGGTATGTTGTTGAACAGTGTGACAGAAGATGAGACAATAGGAATTATTACAGAGTTCCACAAAGGAATATGTGGAAGACACCATGCTTAGAGAGCCACAACATACAAATATTTGATAGTAGGATACTATTGGCCTAAAGTGTTTGTTGATACTAATCAGATGATAAGAGCATGTGTTGAGTGCCAATTGTTTGCAAGTAAGCAGAAGTTGAAGCATTTTCCTTTGAATACAATGGAGACATCTAATCCTTTCCAATAATGGGGTCTAGACTTCATTGGAGAAATAAATCCAAATTCTAGTGGCCAACAAAGATGGAGCTTGACAGCAACTTATTGTTTCAGAAAGTGGGTTGAGGCTATTCCAACTAGGTCAACAAATGACACAGTAATCATAAAATCATTGGAGGAAAATATCTTGTCTAGATTTGGATTCCCAAGAAAGATCATTGCAGATAATGCTCAAGCATTCAGTTTAGCCAAAATGATAGAGCTCTGCCAAATATATAATATTGAGTTGGGACACTCCACCCCATAATATCCCCAGGGAAATGGGTTGGAAGAATCATCTAACAAAATCTTGTTCGGGATAATTAAGAAAATTATGTCTAAAAATAAAAAAGTATGGGATTTGAATTTAAGATATGCATTATGGGACTATAGGATAAGTGTAAAAAGGTCAATTGGAACCTCTCCTTTTCAACTGGTATATGGAAAAGAAGCACTGCTACATATCCAATTAGGACCTCCTGTGCTAAAACTGATCCAAAATGAAAGAGAAGAGCCAAATGGCATGATCAGGAGGATGTATGACTTGGTTGAATTACAACAAAACATGGAAGACATTAGTATGAAATTGCAAGAACATTAGAGAAGGATGAAGATGGAGTTTGATAAAAAAAGACTATAGAAAGAGACTTACAACTAGGAGACATGTTCTAAAATGCGATGCTAGAAGAGAATATAAAGGAAAGCATGGAAAGTTTGATAACCTTTGGATGGGGCCCTATAATATATCAACAGTACAAGGAAACAACACCTACATTCTTGTAGAACTAAATGGTGAATTCATGGAGACTGTTGTCAATGGTAGTTTTCTCAAGTGCTTATTTATGTACCAAAATCTAAAAGGAGCATCTGCCATATATGTACATAGTAGAATATAAGCATTTAAAATTATGTTTTTTTCCTTCTAGTTAATTTCCAGTTTTACATTACCAAGATTGAAAATATGTTGCAAAGCTAAAAAAAATTCTCAATGAGTAATTTTCTCTAAGAATAAGAAACTTCATAGCCCAACAGTGAAGGCACTAATCTACAGTTCACAACAATTTGTGAAACAAGCAGTTGTCCCCACTGGAGCCAATGTTAGTACTAAGATATTTCCAAGGTCTTCAAAGCTCCTAAAATGGATAAAAATGTTAAAAGTCTCAATATTAATCCCACGGGGGTTGAAAATCAAAGCATCTTGAAAATCCCAAGTGCTTAACATAAATGAAAAAAGAGAAAGAAAATGATCGTGGGCGGAAGAACGAGGGATAAACATATACAAGTGGTTAGTTTTCATACAACATGAGAAATCGTAAGATCTAAAGTCATCCAACGACTAAGATCAATAGCACGCTGATAAAGTACACGGAGCATAAAACTAATAAGGAAAAGGGGTTGGAAATAAATGAGTATTATCAATAACATGCACGAAAGTACACACCCTTTAATTCACTCCCGACCGACCGATGGCACAAACCTACTAGGGACACATGGAGTTTTCTGATCGGTAACAACTTGTGGAGACCATTTGCAAAACCCCTAATCTCGTGAGCCTTTATCGCTCATGGGAAACAAGTGAGGTTTTTGAACAAAAGTGAAAATTTCCAAGGCTTCCATGCATGCCAAGAAGTGACAAGGTGGCATCCAGATCAACCTATGCCAAAAAGAAACATGTTAAGTGGGGCCCACCAACCCCATCCGATGTCATCAAGGGAGACAAATCAAATTATTCCAGCTTTTCGAATTTTCATGTGTTAAAGAAATTAGAAAAGGGATTTTTCGAATTTACAACGTTATTTTGTCAAATATGAAGAAAAGCTCTAGTATCCAACATCTAGTGTACCTGATCATTCATCCATCAACAACCGGTAGTCCAAGTCCATAATCCATATCCTACTCTAGGTATTTTACTACTTCTGAACCTTAGACTTTCTTCTTTTACCGCCAAATAAAAAAGTAATGTTTGTGTCCTAATTACCGTGCCATGTCATCATGTAACCTACCATTTAAATACTTCATTCCATATGGAGCCTAAACCTAAAGATAAGATACCTAACCCCATATTTTATGGAAACAAACACATCTACGACCACCATGCTGATATTTTCGATACGATCATCACCAATTCCGACCTGAACTCCACTATTAAAGAAGCCCACACCCTATCCATTGCAGACCAGGACCCATGCTGCTTGCGGGATTCAAACTTAGCCGTATCTATTTGTCCTAGGACCATGTATTTCCATGAGTTCATGATGTGGTGTTATGCGCATTATTCCCCTAGAAAAAGGGTCTTCCTATCTTCTGAGTATTCCAAAACCCTATGCTTCATCAATGTTGACACACTACAAAAGATGTTATGCATTCCAGATTTTTTATCCCTTCATACAATAAATGAGAAGAACATGGCCACTTCCCATTAATATTTGCAGCCATATGATAAACACCAACTTTTATTTAAGCACCCAAAGAAGGGAACGACCATTCCTACAACTCCACCACCATATAATACACCATTTTTCTCTTATAGTGCCAAGAAAGCTCTCTCAATGATATGCAACTTCCTAGCTGAAGTATTCCATGAACAATTAGAATAAATTCTAGATATAGAGTGGTTCAGGTACCCTTCTTTCCTCTTTTACATATTATGGTACCAAAACTTTGAGCATTGCAAGCACCTCAATTTGAATATATTAGATGAACATGGTACTCAAACCCCTATATACGAATGGAGTGATTTGATCATGAGGAAAGCAAACAATTCTAATTATACAGAATTCACAAATAAGGTGATGAGCCTTACATATAACCTGATCTTTGATTCCACACCTCCTAGAATGTTTCCTAAAAATAGAAGGCATTTACAATTCTCTCCTGACATGAGGTTTGGAGATTGGTTTCTATATGAAGAATACACAATGAAAATGGTGTATGGCTTTGAAGAGGAGCCATACAAACTCCCAACATTTCTTACTCCCATATTTTTTTCCATGGAGTATTCAAGGTAGAGGTTCATATCAGACCACGTGCACTTTGCACACTTCAAGCATCAAAGGAAATTTTTGTTACCTAAAGAAATTGGACCCTTTCAGATAAGGGGATTCAATGCCTTGTAGTATATGGAAGGGTTTCTAGCTCAACTAAACTTGGATAAAGCTGAGAAAGGATCCTATGACCCACCCCAGGTCATCTCCAAGTAGAGGGTGGCTAATAGAAATTTCCCTTGTAATTATGTACCTAAGCCACATTGGGAGAATATTGCTAACCAAGAGAGATGGGAGGAAGTCCAAGAAATTATGAAAGGCATGGAGGAGCAGATTATTTTAGAACAAAAAGAAGGGTAGAAAAGAGGAATGGAAGAGGCATGCACAGCTATGGAAATTGATGATGCAAGTCAAGGTCCCTTTACAAAGAAGGAAAGAACAGAGGGAAAAGGAGCCGAGATAGAATTAGTAGAAAAAAAATGCAGTTGTGGAGCTTAGCTGAAATAATTAAACAACCATCATTCAACAAGGGATGTCCAGCTGTCAAATTCACTCAATACCCCTCTCTCGAGTTTATAGTTCCTCAAGTACTGCAAGCTTCATCATCAATAAGCCCTGTACAAATGAAAATAGATTTACAAGATAGGTACATAGGCATAAGAGAAAGAGGTCCGAAATTAGTAAATGAAACCAGGAAGCAAGTGGGAATATCATGAAGAAGGTTATTCACAGTGGTAGAACTACAAAATGACACTTTGAGGTTTTCTATGTTAGATCCTAAGGTACCTAGGCCTCCTACCCTAGATGATTGGATAGATACTGAGTATGATGATGACTTTAAAGAGTTTGGCAAGCTTGACAAACTATAATTTTACAAACAATCCAGTGATATGATTTGTACGGAGGTGATAAAGTTAGCCAAAGAAGAAAAGAAGATGAGGACTGCCCTAGAAAAGTTCGAACATCTCTAGAAAGCAGAGAAGGTGTTTGTAAAATCTAAGTAGGTCAGTATCAAAGAGATGGAAAACAAGGTCTTAGCTTTAGGAGTTGATCCCACATATGGATCTTAGGTCAAATCATTGATACATCAAAAAGACAATGAGATTGCACAATTAAAGAAATAATTGAATATGCCTAGGCCTCATCCTGTTCAAACTCCTTACTAAGGGAGGCTCATAAAGAAAATGAGCAGCTCTATTCCAACATGCTACATTATAAAAATCTGTTTGAAGAAAGAGAAAATTGGATAAATGAGATATAGATGTAGATTGCATCTTTAAAATTTCAAAAGACAACCTTGTCCACTGAGCAGACTTCCCAAGCAGTAGCTCCTAAGACACAAGAATATAGTTAGCCTGCAATAGAGGTAGGGAAAGATGAAAAGGAGCCAGAAAACCAACAAAAGATCAAGATGTGATTGATTTAATGGAAGAAGAAGATACCATAGTCTCGCAGCCCAAAGATTGTGATGGTAAAGTTAAAGAGTTAGAAGCTGAAATCAATCGAAATGATGGCGAAATTCTAGAATTGGAGATTGAAGTTAGCAAAAAGGATGATGACATTGAAGATCTAGAAGTTGAAGTCAAAGAGCTTAAAAGTCAAGTTACTAAATTACAGATAGATGTTCAGGGAGAAACTTTGATAAGAAGAGTAAGTCAAACCATGTGGAATAAAATATCCCATCTTCTCTTAATTAAGTGGGACTATTGTGAAGTAATTCAGGATGAGTTAGAAATGTAAAAACAAGCTCAAGAGGAGGAAAAATCAGTGGAAAAGTAGCTTGGTGATATGCCACAACAAGCAAAACAAAGTATTGATTACCTTAATAGTAGAACTAAAAGGAAGCTTGAGGATATGTAGATTGAAAATAGAAATCATATAATCAAGAAAACCAGGAAAATGGTAATGAAGAGACATTGTTAAGAAGAATACGAGATAATATAAAAACAATGACCGAGGAAATCAACACCTTCAAAAGCATTTTTAGAGAAGTGATGAATTTAGGATTGCCATCTCCATGGAATGGAAATGGAGAAATATACCCTAACAAGGAGTATGAGAGTAAGCTCACTCAAAATAAAGATGAGGTAAGTCAATTTGATGTGTTGGAGGGAGTATTAAGTGGAGATCAAGTCATTGAGAGGCTCAAGGATGAATTTGAAATTTGGATACTCATGAATAATATACTAATGATATTGGGGCATATTTTCTATGAGAAAACCACCAATGCTGAAATATCATTGGAGGATTTAAAATCCCATAGATACCCCATAGGCAAGGAGTTGAAATCTTTGGTCAAGTACCACAAATTAATTTTTCCACCTCAAGGTAAAATAGCAAGGCATCCATCAAGGAAAGTGTCAAGACAGAATGCAAGTCATCCTACCCCTCAATCCTTTATGCCACCAGGAGGAAAATAAAATATTCAAATGATGCACCAAATGATGGGGCAAACAACTATTAGACCAATGAATCAGCTAGGAGCTCAATTAAGTGGACAACCGGATGTACAACCAAATGTGAGACCAAGTGTCTACATGAGAGGGAAAATGCATCAACAACAAGGAAGCAAAAAATGCTCAAGTAAAAGGAAGTGAATAAGACAAAAGAAAACTATTTAGGCAGTTACAAGAGCTAAATTGAAAATTACAAGTGTAAAAGTTTGTTGTAAATCAATTGAGAATAACAAAAGGTAGTTGTGTTTGAGAGGCTTATATAATGTAATTCAAATTTATTACTCAAGGATGGCAATTTTTGGTGTCTCTCTAAGATTGTTGAGTCAGAGGATTGTATTTGCATGTAATGATATTTTTATGAGATTAAGATTGCAGAGTGTTAAACATAGATGTTTATCTCCTGTAATTTGTCCTTCTTCTATTTTTCCATAACTTTTCATGTCCATGTAAGCCTTTCATGAGATGTTAATAAATATTTGAGCAACAAATTTAGCTTGATTTTTGTGTCATCGATGTGAATGTCATGTTGAATGTGAAATTGATAATAGAGATTTCAATTCCTTGACCTCTAGTACAATTTCCATATATGTATATGTTGCAGCAATATTCGAAGTTTTCTTGTAGTGTTGTTCATATGGATGTCATGTTGCTTATAAATTCTTAGCAAACTCATGATATGTTTACATTTTTGTTCCAAACTACTGAATTATTTTTCACAATGCTTAGTAGGTTTATGCTGCCATTAAATGTAAGAAAATTTTCCTACATGCACTTATTACATATCATCTTGTTCCATTTGCTAAAATTCATAATAATTTAATTTCAAAGTACTGTCAAGCTCTACAAAATTCCTCTGGAAATGACCCCGTATGTTCAAATTAGTGCATAATTTTGCTTATAGAGAGATACAAGCATTATTTACATTTACATCTCGAATTCATAAGAAGATTTAGCTCTACAATATTAAAAAATTGAGCCTCATCATGCCCTGGCGTATATTATCTTCAACCTAGTATGCCTTAGGGACTAAAAATATCTTTGCCACACCCATTGGAATACTCTTGGGCCATTTTGTCTACAAAGAAGGAATTAAGGTTGGTTTGGAAAAAGTAAAAGTTATCATCAACTTAAAACCTCCTGTAGACCCCAAGCAAGTTAGAATATTTTTAGGTCATACAGGATATTATCAAAAATTTATTTGATAGTATTCAGACATGACATTCCCCTTGGAATAATTACTTAAATAAAATGTCGAGCTTAAATGGACACGGGAATGTACAAAATCGTTTGAGTTACTTAAACAAAAATTGGTCGAATTCAACATCTTACATTTTCCAAATTACTCTAACAAATTTCATGTACACATTGATGCATCGGGTATTGCATTCAGTGTAGTACTAACCCATCGAATCGACGATAGGGTCAACTACCCAAATGCTTATGCCAATCGGAAGCTAAATAAATTTGAGCATAACTACTCAACTATAGATTGGGAAGGACTAGGTATGGTTCTCTCTCTCCAAAAATATCATCATTATTTATCAGCTAACCCGTATGTCTTCTTCATATATCATCAGGATTTGAAATACTTAATCAACAAACCCCTGCATCATGGAAGAAAACGTCAATGGATTCTACTATACCAGTAATTCGAATTTGAGATAGTAGTCCAACGTCGGACCAGATCATTTGTCCTGAATAGAAATAGGAAGAATATATTGGAATAAATAACAACTTTCTTGATGCACACCTTTTTAGAGTCGAAGTCATACCTAGTGAACTAGTAGATACATCCAAATTCCTACAAGAAGGACAAGCACTAGAAGGGACATCCGAGAAAAAGAATAAAATATTAACCATGAAAGTTGCACCATACACATTAATCAATAGGTTCCTATACAAGCTAGGACAAGACAACATAGTCCATTGATGTATTCTAGACCACGGAAAAGATGCCATCATTGACGAAGCACATTATGGACTAGTTGGAGGACATCGAAGTCAACATGACTATCAAAAATATTCTACAAGCTGGACTATGGTGGCCAACGCTTAACAAAGATTGCAATATGTTCAAAAGTAAATATGAAAAGTGATAAAGAATGAGCCGACCTCTACGACAAAATGAAATTCCATTAATACCATTTAATCCAAGTATCACATTCAAAATATGGTTCATCGACTTTGTCTTACCATTCTCGGTGCCTGGTTAACGAATAGGCTCTCAATATATCATCACTGCCATCAAATACGTTACCAAATGGGAAGAAGTAGAACCAGTCAAGGCATGTACTAGTGAGGTGGAAACAAAGTTCATTTATGAAAATATTTTTACTATATTTGGATGTCCCCTCACTCTAATTAGTGATAGAGGAACACACTTCATTAACAAAACCGTATTAGTACTACTCAAGGAATTCCTGATCGATCACCATAAAATTTCATCATACCATCCTTATTCGAACTTTGCCACAGAAGCATTTAATAAAACACTTACTAAATGTTTAACACAAAATTGTAACATCGACAAGGACAAATGGGATGACAAAGTTCTGGCCATCCTATGGGCTTACAGGACAACATATAATTGACAAATCGACTCCATTCAAGATAGTCTATGGACAAGAAGCAGTTGTGCCCTTGCATTTTAAACAACAAGCTCCAATAATTACACAAGTATTACATTTGGATATTGAACAAGCTAACCAAGATAAGATATTTGAGTTACACAAATTAGAAGAACAAAGGCTGGTCACCATACACCACTAAGAAGATAAAAGCAACAACAAAAATCATGGAATGAAAAAAACATTAAAACCAAGGACATTTTAGTCAGAGACCTAGTACTCTTATATGATAGTAAGATAAAAGGAAAACCAATTTAAAGACTGCATGGCTAGGACCATACATAGTCGAAGAAATGAATCACAATGGAACAACTAGACTTACAAAATTACAAGGTCGAGTCTTCACAAGATTCGTCAATGGAGTTCAACTAAAGAGATATAATGCATAAGAAGCACTCCTATCGACTAGTGGTCGTATCACCACTAGTCGACTATTGTGATTCCAAGTTTGATTGTGTTAAATTACTGATTACATTCATTAATTAATTAAAAACTAATTCATTAATAAGTAGTTATTTAATTAACTTTGAGAACAAATATATAAAGAAACTGAGGCATGGACCTTGGTAGGAGAGAAAAATTCAACACGATGATAGTCTAGCGGGTAAATGAATCCTCCCCATAGAGCAATACAATGATCTAGAAGTAGTCAACCCAACCCTAATAAAGACCAAATCAAGGAAAAATACAAGGGTTTATCGTTCGGCACCGATTGTCTGACACATCAAAAGCGGTCAGAAAAAGACCATATCCAACTAATTGACGAACAAGGCAACTGATTGATATGACAATCATGGGAGGGTACATTCCAAAACTCACAGTCTACCAATCGAATACACTATAGCACGGACCAAACTTCAAGCACAAGTTTTGTCAAGCATGTGAAGTAGTTTCCCCACACAAAAACTGCAATTACTTTGTGCACCTACTCAAAATAAGTGCCCACTGATCCCTATGCATATAAATTCACCATCACTAGAAGATTGTTGGAAAAGATTATGTTACGAATTAGAGCAAGCTCATTCGATTCCAAAAGCTACCCTCTCGCAACCAGACCTCCAACTTGTAGATAACCAAGAAATAACAATGGCACCCAAGAGAGATGGACCTGTTATCACACCATAGTAGCAGGGCTACTATTCTTGTTTAGCAGATATCTGCACATTCCAGAGCTTCCATTATTCAGAGCATGGCTATGATGATTGTATATTTTGTGATCACTCATGATCAGAGCAGTGTATTATTCAGACTTATGTTAGACCTTGTGTCAAGGCTGAGCCTTGAGAGTTCAAATTTGATGACCGATGTGACCCTTTATCCCATACAGTTTCAGTTCAGTGCTTAGAGATATATTGCAGCAGTGTTTCAGATGGTATATGATGTTTATTACTATGATGATGTTGTATGATCTATGGATATTTTATCATTGACTGTGGATTATTATATTGTTGATTTAGTCATGTTCATAGCATCTGCTTGGTATATTATTCCTGATGTGGCAAACTGTTTAAAATGAACTATAAATCATAAAATGGAAAATTGCTTGCACATTTAGGTCATTTAACAAAACCCACTGGCTTTCCACCTTACATAGACATGGTCTTTCCTGACACTAGTTTTCTGCTAGTGTAGGCTCCATATTCACTTGACTCCATCCATACATGACTTTCCTATTTGACTTTAAACCTTGACCTGTCTCGTTTGACTTTCTGATACTGAGGACTTCCCCATTTTTCTACCTCTGTGTTTGGACCGCATACCTATATGTTCAGTGTCTCGGCTCTAAGTTGGTGACAAAACTTGCCTTTGGTGAGTTGGATTGTAGGCCTAAATCATTCTGGTCGGTTGTCCGGATGTTTGGCATTGGCTCGAACTCCTCCTAGTCACTTGAGATGTTGTTGGCTAAAACTGAAAGCTCATGTTCTACTTATGGAAACTTATAAATTCGCCCATCGAAACTAAAAAGGGCAAGAGCGATGAACAGCTAAAAATACTCCTCGAAGAGTATAAGAAAGGTCCAAAAATCAATGGTTCTTAAAATCTATATCTAAACAATTGCTGACCTTATATGTATATGAAAACATGCCCTAGATGCAAGCTGCAACTAGTTGTGCTTTTCAGCACACCTGATATCTGAAGGGTTATGTAGGCCAAAAAGGCCATGAAATGAAATTGAATGATCCTAATGAACCTGGATCAACTTGATGTAGACATGATGCCTAAGTTGAATAAGCACTCTATAAACAACTTATCCATTTGTGAGGAACAGCCATTCCCCGTGTTATTTTGTCCAAGCACATAGTTTGTAGCTTCCCCCTTCTCCCAGTCCAAAGTATTTTTGAGTTAAGTTAGACAAGTCAACCCCTTTGCCCAACCTTGTTCCTAGCCTTCATCCTTCACTAGCAGTTTGACCATGTCCAATGGGTGAGTTTGTCATTTGAACTATTGTGCAAGTAATTTTATAACAAAAGAATATGCTAACTTGATTAATGCCACTGAATGGATGTTATACTTTGAGCTTGGCTATGGGAATGATTGGAGAAGCATGTCTTAGTCTATTGATGTGATTTATCCTTGGTTGTATATAATTGGGATCCGTGATGATGTGGGCCATATATCTATACCTTTTGATGATGATTGATGGTCCCACATATTTGATGATGATATCATATGATGGACATATGGTTCAGATGATGATTGATGCAGTTCAGCAAATTTTATTATTACTTCAGATCATCAGATTATGCACTGTCCATATATGGTGGACCCTATAGCTGGCCCATTAGGGCAACCCATGGTGTATGAGTACACATTACTAGTGGATTTGGGTCTTCTGGATCCAATGAGACACTTATCTTTCAGTTCTGGACACTTCTGACAGTGATTGATGCAGTTTTACACTTGTTGACTAGATTTGGGGCTGATTTCCCAGCCTGAGTAGCAGGGGCCATGAGAGGCCAGTTCACCTAGGGCGTTGTATGAGGAGGGGGTGGTCCAGCCACTTGTTTTTACCATTTACCCCCCCTTCTGGAGAGCCTAGTGGGCTCAGTTGGACAGCGCAGATGCCCTAGGAGGCAGTTTTGGCACTTTCACAGTTACCGAGGCAGTTAAAAAATGGGATAAAGTGGTCACTGAGGAATTTGATTTGGGAAATTGAGGCAAGGTTTTGGCATTTGTTTTTCACAGAGGTCTTCCAGGGTGATCCCACTATCTTCCAGCCAGTTTTCACCATGTGGGTAGGCCCACAGCAATCACAGGAGGTCTTTAACTACTTATCTGTCACAGATTTTGAGGACAGATTTGATCATTTATATTATCTTGGACATATTTTATTATTTTATTGTGCCTTGGGGATGAGCTAGTAAGTATTGATGCCTCCTAGCCCCACCATGTGCTTCTTATGTCATGTCCTATTCATTATGAAGTGGATTTTTGTACTTTTACCCCTCTAGTGGATGACATCATCCTCACTTTGTACCATTTAGTTAGGGCGTCATCATTATATTGGGTGATCCATGTGATATATTGTTATGATTCATTATTAGCCATTGATCATGTATTGAGATCTTTTAATCTCAACCACTCATTTGATGTAGTATTGTAGAGTGGTATAGGGTATTGGTCTTTATTATCCTATATAAGGAGGAGACCCCCTATTGTATAGCTCACCTTTGGAGTTATGGAATATTGGAATAGAACACTTCTTTGTGGAGCAGATCTCTCTTGTCTTGTGGATTCTCTTGCATATTGAGTATACAGTATCTCTTCTATGTATCATTGTGGATTTTGGTGCTTCTACTAGTTTTCTTGCAGGAAAGTCGAATTGGTGGAGAGGAGGGCGATTTCTTGAGGGTTATTGTTGGAGGGATCCACATATTCTCTCTTGGGTTGATCTTGTGACAGGGAGTATCATTATTGTATCTTCGTGACATAGTTGATGCTTTCTATTACATCTTTCTATCATTTTCATAATCATCTTACTTAACTTGTTTCTTTGATCTTGTCTTGTAGGAGGAGGACGATTTGGCTATCTTGGAGGAGGACGTTTTGGTTGGAGCTCTTGGATCTCACTCTTGAATATACACATAGGAGAATGCTATCAATTTGCAAGGTGGCCACAAGCAATTGAGGTAAGATCTACAAGGTATGGCCTCTTTCCATCCATTCTCTCTTCATTGGTCACAAACTCTAATTAATTAAAACCCCAATTTTGGTTTTTCTTAGATCTACTTAGATCTAGCCTTGTTTTTGAAATTTTTTTAAGAACCCACCTCTATAGCATCCACCCCTAGTTGGATCTATAGTTTGGTGGTGATTGGGTTAAAATTAACACACTTTTCAAGGCAATATAGCCCTCTTGAACCAAATCGCACTTCCTTGGAGAGGCTTGTTTGGTTAGATCTAGCATGTGGGTAGGTGAGATCCCGCTTGATTTGCAATCTACACACTTGATAACCTACCCCTAGACTTTTACTTGGGTGATTTCTACCTTGTGGGTATCATTCCACATTTTAAGGGATTAAAACCCCCTTTTGAATTACTTGGCACCTTAAAACTCAGATCTAGTAAGATCTAACCCTTGGATTGACTTGATTTTTAGGACCCTCATAGATCAGTGCCTAAGCTATTTGGATCTACAATTTGGTGGCCATTGGACTTGATTTGACACACCTTATCCTCCTTTTAGCCCTCCTTGAGCAAGGTCGCACTTCTTTGGGTGACTGAGTTTGCCCACTTCTAGGACCTGGGTAGTTGAGATTGCAGTGGATTTGGAACGAGCATACCTTGAAACCTATATCTAGAGTGTCATTTTGTGACGATCTACCTTGGGGGTAGCATTCCTTGTTTTAAGGGATTGTGGTCCACTTGGGTCATTTCATGATATCCTAGATCTAGCAAGATCCAACCATTCTATCTCAATTAGCCCGCTTGACTTGACCTCTAGGTGTCCCGATCTACACTTTGACATATCTTTTGACTCCATTAACCCATCCAACAAGGCACTAGTCCTCCCTAAGCAAGTCGCACTCCTTGGGAATTGTGTCAAACCTTAGATCCAGTAAGTGGGTACTCCTAAATTCAACTTAGATCCATAGATCTACTCATTACATATCCTCTAGTGCCAATTGCATCCCTTAATTTCACCTTGTGGGTCCACTTTAAGCCATCTCACATATCCCAAGAAGGTAAGATCCACTTGTGTACCATATGGTACTATATCTTGTCATCATAACTAATCATGTGGGCTAAATCATACATTGGTTGAAACACTAATCATTTCTCAAACCACCTTCAACCATACTTTAATTTCTAGGTCCACTTTACCTTGCATTGGTTTTCGTAACTTACCATTTACTTATCCCTAGGAACCTTTGTTTGGGTCCAATCATCTTTGATTGGTTATAGGGTCTCCCCATAGGTCTTGATTTATCTAGATCTAAAGTGAAGAGTGCCTCGGTTGACATGACTCCCACCTTGCATTGGGAACCGTGGCATCTCTTGGGTCACCTCTTTAGTTTCCCATCTCCTCTACCGTCCCGGATGGGATACCACTAGGGGCAACTACAAGTTGTGTGATAACAGGACCGTTAGCTAAATCCAAGGAAATATAGCAAAGAATGAAAGTGCAGTAGGAGGAAATAAAATTGACACCTCTGCAATCCCACCTCAACATAATTAAGAAAGCAAAGGCATATAAGTTCAATTGGGAAAAATAGTAGATAGAGTTCAAAGATTGGGTAGTAAGAGAGAACAAATGGATAGAGGAAGACAACAAGTTGACCATAGAAAAAATATGATACTACCTGAATGCACCGCTATTAGCTAACAATGGAAACCTAAAAGAGTTAGCTGCAAAATTTGTCGTGAGTGGATACCATGACGAGAAGATATGGCTAGATGAACCAATTGAAATCAATAATTCTTTGATTCAACACATCAATTTTATGCCAAATGAAGGGGAACTGATCCCTATGATGACTAAGCCGTTGGAATTAGTCTAGGAGTTCACAAGAACCCTGATGTGAAATAATTCCAAGGGATTAATCTTCAGAAATATCACTTACCTTATCATCACGTGGACATTGGTGATAATATCACTCTGCCTCACTAGGTCTGGTCGACCATCCGACATAAAAGTTGAAATGTTGAAGTTGTTAAGTAGATTGATTATGAAGGGAAGATGTTCAATTGGGCCGACAACAATACCATAATGAAGTCGATCTGTGAAAAATACCAAGAAACTAGGAAATTAATCCAGTTCCCTTCATTGCTTGTATGGACTACAACAACAAAGATACCTCCAGTAAAGGATGTATAGTTCACTAATATTGTACCTCCGACAATTAATAACTTTAGAAATTTTCCCCAAAAGATGTTCCACCTAGATCGGTGAAACCTAGAATAGTTATGGAAAATTAGTTTCAGGTGTTGAAAAAGAGTGTGATAGATGGAGAGTACCACATCTTATCTGTCGCAACTTATATATGATTGCTCACATGTAGTTGGATCTCAACCACACTAGTGTGTGGTACATGCAAGGAATATGTGGAGAAGTTCAAGAGCTAGACTATTACCTCGACGTCAATGACCTATTCACTTATTTGTCCAGGAAATACAACATCATCATTCACATGCCAATGTTGGCATGGAGAAGCCAATCATAGCTTCTCATGCCACTTAAGGATGGTGAATTCAAGGATCAATATGAAACGTCATTTCATTTTACAACATCCATCCTAGGAGACAAACCTCCATAACAATATCTAGCAATTATTTCGTCTAGCAGTTAAGGGAAAGAGCCAGTTGGCAAAGAGCCCATCGAATCGATTGAGGAGGAGGAATAAAACTTAATAAAGGAATGGGTTGAGCCATATTTTTATGAGCCAATACTAATAGAGAAACTCGACCAATTCATTGAACATGTTTTCACCTACCAACAGAACATCAAAGAATAGGCCACCCAACGATAATCCAAGAAAAGGAAATTGCTTCTCACATTGTCATCCAAGGAGGAGATAGCCGAGGTTTGGGAAAAAGATAAGTCCATAATGGTCGAAGCTATTAAGAATAAAGTCACATTGAAGTAGCACATCGAGAAGAATTTCTGACAGTAGCAGGGGATTGCTATTTTTTCATCATTTAATTCAATAGATCTAGGATCTTAACTGAAAGAACAACATGTACATCATATCAAGCATAAGAGACAAGAGACAAGAGACACAAAACATTTCACCGGGGAAAACCAAGAAGGTGAAAAACGCTACAAATTCCTCAGAGATAGAATAAGCATTAATACAAGGATCACCATGCTCAAACCCAATAGATAGATGTCTTCAGCAACATGCTCCTCCTCCACTTGTGTGCACCCTTCTCTTCTCTCACTAATGCGATGTGAGTGAATGAGACAATGTGTAAAATGGGAGAGACACACTCTCTATTTATACACTAACTTTCACTTGACCTTTACTCAACTAGGTCGGCCCCAACTTAACAACTTACCATAAACTAACTCTGGGATGACTCCACTAGGGTGGTCTAATAACCCTTTGACCCACACAACTCATATAGGGCCAACCCCAGCAAGGTGGTCTAATAACCCATCAAATATAAGTTGCGACACTTACAATAATACTTACGACACTTGTAAATACAAATGACTACACTTCCAATCGGAGGAATAATACATCTCCGTTGGGGATACAATAAAGTACAAATACAATATACAAGTGAATATCTTCCGAAGTTACAAGTACATCAACACTCCCTCTTAACTAGGAAGGTATTCTCTTGACACAAGTCATCAATACATATAGGAACAAGTCTTCAATTCTGGAGCTGGATCATCATCACTGGATCACGGAGCATCATCATCATCACTGCTGATGTACTCGTCATCTCGATCACTGGTGATATCTATCAATTCTTCTCGTCATAGGAATTTCTATAGAGCCAGCCCTTTTTCATGTTGGATGTAGGCCTAGCCTCCATGTAGGTCTTCATCATCTCTACGAGCAAGCCATCAAGTAGGTACACCTTAGGACTGATTACACTGTCTCTGCAAAACCTGCAAGATCTCCTAGGACTGATCATATGCCACCGCAAAACCTGCAACAGCATCTCAGGACTGATTACATGCCTCTGCAAAACCTGTGTACCCTACTGTCACATCATCATCTTCAGATCATCTCATAGTCCACGGAGCACAACCCAGATGCACTTCACACAGCACTTACACTCACCGACATGGGAAAACACACCTCAACCATCCGTGAAAGGCTCAACACTTATATCTACGCCATGGGAAGACACACGTCAACCATGCGAGAATGGCACCGCACTTATATCCATAGCCATGGGAAGACACACTTCAACCATGCTAGGAATGGCACAACACTTATATCGCAGCTATGGGAAGACACACTTCAACCATGCTAGGAATGGCACAACACTTATATCGCAGCCATGGGAAGACACACTTCAACCATGCTCGAATGGCATAGCTCTTACATCAACGACCATGGGAAGACACACTTCAACCATATTGGAATGGCCCCAGCCCTTATATCTGCACCATGGGAGGACATGTTGAGATATTGTAACTTCAAAGAATATTATATTTGTACTTTATTATTCCGGAGATGTTTCATTCCTCCGTGAAGATCTTATTGTATATCCGGAGATGTTTATTCCTCCGTCGGAATGTGGTAACTCGGGTTATTAGACTTTCCTAGTGGGGGTCGGCCCTGTATGTGTTATGTGGGTCAAAGGGTTATTAGACCACCCTAGAGGGGTCGGCCCAGTCAGTTGTAGTGGGGTATTTAACCCATTGGTTAAATACGAGCCTACGTGTTCTTGTGTAAAACACAAGTCGGAGTAGTGTATAAATAGAGGAAGTGTATTCCTCATTTGACACACACACACTCACTTGAGAAAGGCGCACTTGTGGAGGAGAGGTCTGCTATGGTGGAGGAGGAGATCATGTCTTTGGTTTGCATCTTTGTATATTGCTGGTCATCTATATTGAGGAAGCTTTGCTGGGTTTTCTACCCCATGAGGGTTTCCCAGGATAAATCTGTGTCTCTTGTGTTTATGCTATGCTTGTTGTTTCTTCAGTGATCCTGTATATGCTATTATTGTGAAATGGAATGTAATGCTGCTATTTTCTGTCTAAGCATATTAAATCTTAACATGGTATCAAAGCTAAACTGAAGGAAGGCAAGGTATGGCACTTACGACACTTGCTTTACTTACGACAATTTGAAGGTTAAGGTTTTATATAGCAAAAACCAGTCATCGTGGAACTTTCTCTATAAATCCATTTTGGTGAAGGTTCAGGATCTGAAACCTTTACAGGTCATAGATAACATCTCCAGGTATCTTGTCTCCAAAGGGAACCCTTAGATTCTTTGTACTTTGTAAGTTATGATCAGTACAAGTTAGGGTTTCTGCCTCTTCCAGATCTCAGTCAAAATCAGGTGACCTAGGAAAAAAGGTCATAACTTGGGCTAGAAAGATCCAAATAAAATTTCGTAAAAATTGACAGGTAGTACACAGACTTTACTATCTCAGAAAAAAAATTTAGAGGTCGAAGATGAACCAGTGACACGTGGCACGCTGTACAAGTTCTCTCTCATGTTTTATCCCATAAACAGGTCACGTTGCGACACTTGGCATAAATCTCTCTCAGAGAGTCCAATTGAGGTCAGACATGTCAGGATGGAAATATAACAGGGAGATATTTCTCAGGAAAATTTTTCAGAGGCCGAAGTTCAAACAGTGACACGTGGCACGCCGTACAAGTTCGCTCTCCTGTATTATCCCAAAACAGGTCACGTTGCGACATTTGGCATAACTCTCTCTCAGAAAATCCAATTGAGGTCAGACCTGTCAGGATGGGAAGATGACAGGTCAGGCTACTGCAGAAAAAAAAAATTTCAGACCCTGTGGAGCAAAAATTTTGGAGTTATAACAGAAACAATCAGGTACATATTTCTGTCAAAACAGAATTATTTTTGGAGCACCTTTATTCATGGCTTCCGGAATTTAGGGTTTCAGAGAAAGTTAGAATTTTTGGAATCGGAATCCACGGCTGGAAGCTCCTCAGAAAAATAAGAGTTTAGAGCCTTGGATCAAACCTTTTGATTGAGTAAAAGGGTGGGCTTCATCAAACCCTAGTTCGGGATCCTGTCCAGAAGATCCAGAAGTTTCAAAGGCAATTTTGAGGGGTCAATTTTTGGAGATTTCAAAATTGAAGTATGCTAGTTTGATCAGCTATGCAAGACACATCCTTGCATTCATTCGGAAGTGTGAAAGTCAAAGATTGAATTTTTAGGGTTTCTCTAGCAAACCCTAATCAAGCTCCAGATCAAGTTTCAGGGGGAGTTGAGGCTAAGGCCTTACATAAGAAGACTACAAGAAGTCTCGACAGGTATGACTTAAGGAGGTTCAGGTATGTCTTGAAATTTGATTCTTGATTAAGTTCATGATGTGTTTGTCTTCATATTATTTATTAGTACAATCTTGATTAATGTTAGAATTGTCTTATCACCCTAGTAACAATATGAATGCATGTGAATGATCGAAGACATTCATTGATTAGGGCTATATGATTGTACTAATGCATTATGGTGTTGTGTGAGGTTGATGTTGTCTGCTAACAAGATACATGTACATCACAAAAGACAAATCAAGTTCCATGACCATGACAACATGAAGACAAAGACTCATCCATAATCTTTGTTCTACTTACGAGGTATGTATGACTTTGTTATATTATGCTTAACCTATGAGACATGCAGGTTCTAGCTCAGGATCTCTAAATCATTGAAGAGATTGTTTAGGTATGTTATACATAACTAAGCAGGTATATTAATCCAGGTATGTTTACCTATGTCAAGTTAGAATCTTACCTTGTGTTAGGATCCCTTATATAAGTATACTTGGTATGATTGGTTATGCTTATTCATAAAGTTAGTAATCAAGGGTTTATGCATACTATGTCTCTTATCTTGATGATTTAATTAACCTGAAGAGTACTATGATCAAACAAGAATATGCATAAGTAAAAGAAGACTTCCTTGAAACTCTAAATACTAATGATCATGAGTATATATATTCAAGATTATTTAGAATTAGAATGTTTTGATAATATTAAGAATATACTAATGAATGTATGTTTGTGTATGAGATCATGAGGATGACACTAGTGCACACTTGAGCATGCACAGTGGCACAGAATGACTAGAAGTTCAAAAGACATATAGAAGATCAAGTGGGAGGCAACCACACAAACATAAAAGATAAGTATTTAAGTTGTTATTTGAAATAATAAATGATATTGTCCGTAATAGGTTGTATGCATATTTGTATTCCTATAATATATCATACTGAGTGTAAACATTCATAGAGCATTGAAACAATATACTACTAATATGCATATGATTGGTAAGATGGTCAAACATTCCATTGTTGCTTGTCTAGAATGAAACCTCTTTGCTGACATACTGAGAGTTGTGCACACTCTCGATAGTATGTTCTGGTAGAGATGGAAGGCATCTAGATAGCCACTATATGCATATAGGATATGGAAAAGTGTTGTGCCAAAGTATTTGCATAACTATGTAAATGATATCTGTATGCATAATAGGTTATCATGTCAATATTATTTGATGATTATGAAGTATGACTAATCATGTACTTAATTTTGATTTGTAGGAAAGATCATGATAAATGATGAACAATGAACAAGCGATGGATGTTCAACAAAAGGATTTACAAATCAAACATACTATAGAAGGCTTGTGGCTAGAAGATTCTCTTAGAAAGAGGAAGAGAATCATGATGAGATGTTTGATCCAAGTGGCTAGACCATTCTCTTAATGGTCTAATTAAAGAAGAAGTGTGAATCAGGTTATGTATGGGTTCCCAGGATCGATAATCAATTGATGAGCTTAATGATCACCATGGGTCATGTGGATCTCAACCTTTGCTACAAGGTTGAATATGGTTTCTATACACAGATGACATGGATGCAAGAAGGAACTCACCACAGAGTTCAAATGATATTGAGGCTCATATCAGTAGACCCATCTAACGAGAGATGGCACAGATAGATATGCAGAAGATCATTCAATGCAGAGTGTGAATGATGTTAAGTCACAAAGAGAGAATTGACAGTCTCTTGATAAGCTTGGACTTTACCAAAAGTAAAGTTGTTCCTAACCTTTACCTTAAGGTTGTGGATGATGAACATATCATACCATTATTGTATGACGATGATCTCTTTCTGACAAAGAATGAGAAACAAATCATGAAAAGAAAGAAGAAGATGGCTGCAGAAATGAAAATGAAAGATCTCAGATTGATGCATTACTTCCTAGGTCTGGAAGTATGGCAAGGCTCAGAAGGAATCTTTCTCAACCAAGGAAAGTATGCTGAGAAATATTAAAAGGACTTGATGTGTTGGGATGGCCACTCTTGAAGTTGTTAGCAGATGACTCATTAGAGTTAGTGGATAGAACTCTGTACAGACAAAATATTGAGTCATTGATGTGTCTAAAGAATACTAGGTCAGATATATGCTTTGCTGTGAACACCTTGAGTCAGTATCTAGTGGAAACTAGATGTGTTCACCTGATAAGCTGCAAATCATGTGATTCGGTACCTATAGGATACAATAAGACTTTGATCTATGTTATCTTGGAGATCATGACTTCAGATGGCTACACAGATGTTGATTGGGAAGGAAGTGTATCAGACAGGAAGAGCACATCTAGAGGATGTTATTGTCTGGGATCAGCCATGAGCACAAGCAGAATATATGGCTGCTTGCTCTGCTAAGTTATGAAGCAGTGTGGCTTCAGGATTGTTTGACTTAGAGATAGACCCAACTATGATCCTAGGTGACAAGCAGAGTTGTATCAAGATGGCAAAGAATCTAGTGTTCCAAGATATGGTGCAGAAAGGAACCAAAAGTTTGAATTTGTAACAATGTACTAACCAAATCTCTACTGATCCGATGTACTAACCAAACCTCTACCTCAAGTAAAGTTTTCCGAGACAAACTTAATATAGTCCAGAAGGACCCTCCTCGAAAGGGGGAGTGATGTGATCACTTATGATGAGATTGTCTGCATCGATAGTGAGGTAGATGATGTGAATACCTATATTGGTGATGCCAACATAGAGGTTGGTGGATGGTCCTTAGACAGGGTCTAAGGTGACAAGGGGATTGCATCATCCTTGAACACATGTTCTAAAAGGAGCCGTAGACGTATGTCTTCGAAAATGAAGTCCTTGGTGGACTTAAGGGGATTGGATCGTCCTCGGACTTTAGTCCTTTGAATTGAGTCGTAGACATGATGTCTCCGAGAACAAAATCCTGAATGAACAGGTAAGGGGATTGGATCGTCCTCGGACTTTAGTCCTTTGAATTGATCCGTAGACATGATGTCTCTGAGAACAAAATCCTGAATGAACAGGTAAGGGGATTGGATCGTCCTCGGACTTTAGTCCTTTGAATTGAGCCGTAGACATGATGTCTCCGAGAACAAAATCCTGAATGAATAGGTAAGGGGATTGGATCGTCCTCGAACTTTAGTCCTTTGAATTGAGCCGTAGACATGATGTCTCCGAGAACAAAATCCTGAATGAACAGGTAAGGGGATTGGATCGTCCTCGGACTTTAGTCCTTTGAATTGATCCGTAGACATGATGTCTCCGAGAACAAAATCCTGAATGAACAGGTAAGGGGATTGGATCATCCTCGGACTTTAGTCCTTTTAATTGAGCCGTAGACATGATGTCTCCGAGAACAAAATCCTGAATGAACAGGTAAGGGAATTGGATCGTCCTCAGACTTTAGTCCTTTGAATTGAGCCGTAGACATGAGGTCTCCGAGAATTGAATGATAGGACTGGATCGTCCCTGAGCTTCGGTTCAAAAGGTACATGATAGGACTAGATCGTCCCTGAGCTTCGGTTCAAAAGGTACATGATAGGACTGGATCATCCCTGAGCTTCGGTTCAAAAGGTACATGATAGGACTGGATCATCCCTGAGCTTCGGTTCAAAAGGTACATGATAGGACTGGATCGTCCCTGGACTTCAGTTCAAAAGGTACATGACTGGATTGCATCATCCATGGACCTATGTCCTAAAGAGAGCAGGATTGATCATCCTGTAATATGATTGTGTGTGATGATGTGGTTACTTGTATCGGTAGGATACTTGTATTGATGATGTGGTTACTTGTATCGGTAGGATACTTGTATTGATGATGTGGTTACTTGTATCGGTAGGATACTTGTATTGATGATGTGGTTACTTGTATCGGTATGGATACTCGTATTGATGATGTGGTTACTTGTATCGGTAGGATACTTGTATTGATGATGTGGTTACTTGTATCGGTAGGATACTTGTATTGATGATGTGGTTACTTGTATCGGTATGGATACTTGTATTAATGATGTGGTTACTTGTATCGGTATGGATACTTGTGTGATGACGATGCTGATGATCGTGTGATGACGATGCTGATGATCGTGTGCTGACGATGCTGATGATCGTGTGATGACGATGCTGATGATCGTATGATGACGATGCTGATGATCGTGTGATGACGATGCTGATGATCGTGTGATGATGATGCTGATGATCATGTGACGATGCTGATGATCGTGTGATGACGATGCTGATGATCGTGTGATAACGATGCTGATGATCATGAGATGATGATACTGAAGATCGTGAGGATCTAGATGTTGATGTTGTTTTAGCTGTTCGAGTGCTGCAGAAGATAAAGACTCAGTACTGAAGATGTTGATGTTCCAGTATTGAAGATGTTCCAGTAACTGCTTGAGTTACTGATGATGTTGAGAAAGCTTCCAATGATTTATAGATGTATCATGTATGATGTTGATGACTCCTTACTCATGCAGATACTGCTATAATATCCTTCTCGTTAAGGGGGAGTGTTGAGATATTGTAACTTCAAAGAATATTATATTTGTACTTTATTATTCTGGAGATGTTTCATTCCTCCGTGAAGATCTTATTGTATATCTAGAGATGTTTATTCCTCCGTCGGAATGTGGTAACTCGGGTTATTAGACTTCCCTAGTGGGGGTCAGCCCTGTATGTGTTATGTGGGTCAAAGGGTTATTATACCACCCTAGAGGGGTCGGCCCAATCATTTGTAGTGGGGTATTTAACCCATTGGTTAAATACAAGCCTACGTGTTCTTGTGTAAAACACAAGTCGGAGTAGTGTATAAATAGAGGAAGTGTATTCCTCATTTGACACACACACACTCACTTGAGAAAGGCGCACTTGTGGAGGAGAGGTCTGCTATGGTGGAGGAGGAGATCATGTCTTTGGTTTGCATCTTTGTATATTGCTGGTCATCTATATTGAGGAAGCTTTGCTGGGTTTTCTACCCCATGAGGGTTTCCTAGGATAAATCTGTGTCTCTTGTGTTTATGCTATGCTTGTTGTTTCTTCAGTGATCCTGTATATGCTATTATTGTGAAATGGAATGTAATGCTGCTATTTTATGTCTTAGCATATTAAATCTTAACAGGACACACCTACCACCATGTGAGAATGGCTCATGTGCATCTGTGTCTCCGGACTCATTACTTCCCCTTGGAAGGAATCTTGATCTGAAGTACACCAAGCCTCTCTCTGAAGTACTCAAACTTCACTCTGGCCAGTGGCTTGGTCAACAAATCGGCTATTTGCTCGTCTGTCGCAACATACAGGAGCTTCACTGCTCCTCTCTACACCATATCCCTGATATAGTGATACTTGATCTCAATGTGCTTCGACCTGTCATGGAACACCGGGTTCTCTGACAACTTCACACAACTTTGGTTGTCACAATAGATACAGGTAGCATCCAATGGGAGATCAAATAACTCAGACAGTAGCTTCCTAATCCATATTGCCTCACAACTAGCTGAATAAGCTATGACATACTTTGCTTCGGCTGTACTCAGTGCTATGCAGGAATGCTTCCTGCTAAACCAAGAGATCACACCTGATCCCATACTGAAGCAACACCCAGAAGTGATCTTCCTATTTGCAGCACTGCCTACCCAATCTGAATCAACATAACCCTCAAAATTAAACTTTTGATTCGCATCATGCTTGAGCCCATAATCAACCGTACCCTTCAGGTACCTTAGAATATGCTTTACAGCAACCAGGTGAACACCTCTGGGATCCGTCAGGAACTGGCTCAATGTGTTCATCGCAAAGAAAATATTTGGTCTCACATTCGTCAGGTACATCAAGGACCCAATCATCTGATGATACACTGTTACATCAACCATCTCAAATGAAGCATCACACAGAAGCTTCAGGTTCGATGCCATAGGTGTGGCCATGGCCTTGCAGTCCATCATCCTGAACCGCTTCAGGATCTCTACTGCATACTTCCCTTGTCTAAGGAAGATTCCATCTGCACTCTGCCACACCTCCATGCCTAGAAAGTAATGCATCATCCCCAAGTCCTTCATCTCGAACTTGGCAGCAAGCTTCCTCTTCGTATCGGCAATCAACCTATCTTCACCTGTAACAAACAGGTCATCCACATACAGTAGTAGTATCACTGGATTGCCTTCCTCAACCTTGTAGTAAAGGTTGGAATCTGCTTTACTCTTAGTAAAGCCCAAACTGGATAGAAAACTGTCTATCCTACCATACCAAGTCCTAGGGGATTTCTTCAAGCCATACAAGGCTTTCTTCAACCTGTACACATGTGAATCCCTACCATGTGTCTCAAAACTGAGTGGCTGCTCCACATACACTTCCTCTTCGACTACACCATTCAAGAAGGTTGTCTTGACATCCATCTGGTGTATCTTCCACTTCATCACTCGCCTTGTATTTCTCTATGCTACCATCTACAGCATGCTTGATCTTATAGATCTACTTGGAAGTCACAACAGACTTCCCTTCAGGTCTTGGGACCACATCCCAAACATCATTCTTCATGATCGACTGGTATTCCTCGATCATGGAATTCTTCCATTACTGCATCCCAAATCCTGGGAACTTCAGATTCTTCAATATATTCAATAGATGGTTTTCTTTGAACTTCGTTGCTGGAGCAAATGTTGTAGTCCTTCTTTTATAGGTGATGGTACACGGTCTTTCCAACAAGACAAGTTCAATTGCATGATTAGAAACTTCTCATAGTTTTCAGAACAAAATCTTACACATAAAAATATATTTCATACATTCATGCAATTATCTTAGCCAATGCTTCAATACAACATTTATCTATATCCCGTAACTTTCTAGATGCCTTCCATCTCTACCAGAACATTGTTAAGAGTGTGCACAAATCCCAACATGTCAGCAAAGAGGTTTCATTCTAGATACGTAGCAATGGAGTGTTGTGCAGTACCATAGGCCACTTACCCATTACTATATTAGTAGTATCTTGTTCATTAATGCAGCTTTTCTAAAATGCATAATATACATCCTAAATATAGGAACATTAGTACAACATCATTTAAGTAATAAGAAATGACAATTCAAATACTTATATTTGTTTGCTTGTTGGGTGGACTCCCTCTCAATCTTTGCTTCCTTGCAGGAGCTACTGGAGTGTGCTCCCTCTTGATCTTTGCTTTCTGTATTGTGCTCCCTCTTTATTTGGATTACCTGTCCTTGAACTTATATCCATCTTGGACCACTATGCATGCTTAAGTGTGCATTAATGTCATCATTGTGTTATCCTCAAGATCTTATACATAACCATACATATATTAGTATAATCTCAATACTATCAAAACATTATGATCCTAAATAATCTTATGTATGGTCATGATCATTTCACACATAGGTAATATGCGTTAGTATTCAAGGTTTCAGGGAAGACTTCTTTTACTCATGCATATTCTTATTTGACCATAGGACTCTTTTGGTTAGTCATATCATCAATCAAAGTAAGAAACATAATATGCATAAACCCTTGATTACTTCCAACTTCAAGAATAATCATTATCATTCATACAAAAGTATAAGATCCTAACATAAGGTAGGATTCTAACTTGATATAGGAAAAACATACCTAGATTATCATGTTAGCTAGTTATTTCTAACATACCTTCATAAAGTCTTCTTGTTCTCTTCAATGACTTGTGCTTAGTAACCTGCATAACTCATAGGTTAAGCATTGTAGAACCAAATTATACATACCTCGTAAGTAGAGCTTCTATGTGATCCATGAGTCTTTGTCTTCATGTCACCATGGTTATATGTTCTTGATCTAGAACTTGATTTGTACCTTTCATGTTAGCAGACAACATCAACCTTATATAACACCACAGTGCATTAGTACAATCATAAGTGTCATAACCCTAATCAATGAATGCCTTCTCACATGCATTCATACTTTTATTAGGGTGATGAGATAAGTCTAAGATTAATCAAGATTGTACTAACCTTAATAATATGAAGACAAACATATCATAAACTCAATCATGAACAAATTTCAAAACATACTTGTATCTCTTCAAGTCATACCTGTCGGGATTGCTTGTAGCCTTCTTATGTAAAGCCTCAGCCTCATCTCCCTATGGAACTGGAACTTCTTCACTTATGCAGGTGTCCAATTCATTCTTTTCTAGGATTAACCCAATCCACTTTGATTTGCTGAAACTGGATCTGGAGCTGGATTAAGGTTTGTTAGAGAAACCCTAAAAATTCAAACTTTTGAATGGATGGAAAGATGTGGCTTGTTGAGCTGATCAAGCTGGTATACTTCAATTTTGAAAACTGCAAAATTTGACCCCTCAAAATTGCCTTTGAAACTTCCAGATTCACTCGATAGGACCTCGAACTAGGGTTTGATAAAGCCCACCCTTCTTCCTAGCCTGTTATACCTCTATATTCCACAGTGTCGCACCTCCACCACAAACAGAGTTGACGACACTTCCCCTGCTGTTTGAACCACCCAGAAGATGAATGAACTTTGAAAGTAAATCTACCCTGACAAGTTCTGACCCAACTGAGACCCTATTTGACTTTATTTACTTACATTACCGCACCTTGATAAGCTACCAGAGAGCGGTACTCCGCACTACCATGCTATGATGTATCCACAAAACGCGGCAGTACCGCGTTGTGCTAAGACTGCAGGGCGCGGTACTCTTTTATTAGCCTTTTTCCCTTGGCTTGTGGGATTTTGGATTTTCAAAGATAATGGAAGATTGGGGTCCCTGATTCGATCTCAACTCATTTCCTTCGATTAGAAACCCTGATCCACTTATCTCTCCCTAGATCCACCCATCTCTCTTGTTGGTTAACCTCACCATTCACTATAAAAGAGAGGCATTCCATTGGGAAAGGAGAGGACTCTTGAGAGTACCAAACTTATGGTCTTGCAGCATTGTGGAGATAGCTAGAGGAGAAGACACTTGGAGCTAGAGGATTGGCTTGGACATCAAGCACCTTTTGTAAGTATTCTTCAAGTTGTAATGGAATAACTTGTCTTGTTTCCCCAAATCATTTGTATTAATTCTGTTTTAATGATATGATTTGTATCTTTCATAGATTTAGATTCTAACTCATGTTTCAAGTTGCTAGAGAATAGTGCATTCTTGTGTCTTGGTCCCATTTTGACAGGTTCATTTGTGAGGGCTTGGATATTGGAGCAACTACGAAGACAAGCGTTTGGATAGAAGGTCAGTTAAACTTCTTCTACTCTTTCTAGCATTTTAATCTTGAGACGTTTGTTAGATCTAGGGATTCAAGGTAGCATTTGTTTTGACTTGTTTCTTGCTTTAGAGTTAGTTTAAAATCTACTTTAAAGTTAAGGGAGTTTTGACTTATCCCTAGGGCAGAATTCCGCATAACAAGAATGGCGACTCCGCTGGGGGTGATTACTGCTTGATTGATTCAGTTCACTGTCATTTATCTGTTGATTATGAGTTTTTGTTGCACTTCAAACCAGTTTGAATCTTGGTCCTTTTTTACCTTTATTCACCCCTCCTCGCTGTAATTTTCTCCCTGTTTGATCACTGAGTCCCCTGGGTCAGCAACAACCCTGAAAATTTCATTTTCTTTCCTCAAGTTGCGCTTTTTCCTTACCTTGTCACAGTACCGTGCCCCCTGAACTACCTCCAGCGTGGTAGTACCGCGTTCTAGTCCTTAGTACCAGAGCGGTACTGTCACAGTGCCGCGCTCCAGGCAGACCTTTACCCGCGGTAGTGTCTGCAAGTTTTTAAATTTTTTATCTTTGCTTGGTTTCCTGAGTCTCTCTCTGCCTTAGGTAGTATCTACTATTGCCTGTTAGTATCCTGGTCAAATTCCAGTCTGCATGGTGTGCTTATTACCCAGTTTGTGAGCTTGATTGTTGATTGAATTAGTGGCATTTTTGAAATATTGGTCATTTTTCCAGTATTGATTGCATTCACTTGATTTTTTCACCATAACCAACTCAACATCACTGTTCTCTATTACTGAACCTTGTAGCTTTTACAGTCATATTATTTCTATCATGTTCAGTAATCAAAAAGTTATCATTTGAGAGAAATTTTGTTGTTTAAATTGAAAAAGTCTAGTAGTATTTTGCATAGGGAAATGCACCATTGATTTAGCCACAGGAATTCTCATTGTAGAAGCATTGTAGATTGTAAAATCAGTGCATTGAAAAGAGTGTTTACTTCAGTTTGGCTTTGTTTATAAATCAAAAAGAAAAAATCTCTTGCTTTGATGTTTGCTTGTGAAAAATTTCATGCATATTTGATTGAAGAACTCTCTCCCTTCCTTAGCTAGATTTCATCCAAGACAAAGGCTTATTTTTGATTCATTCTCATTTGCATGGTTTGAGTCGTCATAACACCATCAAGTTTCACGTCCACTACCTGATTGAGTAAGACAGCCACTAAAATTAATCACCCTAATCAAACCAACTTTAACCTCACTTGAGGAAATCAAAAGAATTTGGTAGTTAGGTAGGACACCGGGGATAGGCATCAAAATAATTCCCCCTTGTCATTTTCATCTGAGACATAGTCGTTGTCTTTAGGGAACTAAAATCCTCTAGTACTTATTGACACGGTCATAGCTAGTTTGTGGAGGGGCCTCTTGACTGTTTCTAACTTTCAGGGGTTAAACGGCCGCGAGATTGAGAACCGGACAGACTCTGTGGAATACCGCACTCCACTTAGCCCTAAGGCAACATCGATCGCTGTCTTCTTCGGAAGGCTGAAGTGCCCAAAACCTTTTCCGACGTGTCATGAACGAGGTAGATTAGTATCTATTCTACTAGGGCTCTTTTACCCAGGATCCCTTTCGGTAGAGGGATATCCTTCTTATATTGGTCTCTCATGTTGTATTGTTCGACTTGGATTTCATCACCTTGCGAAGGATACAGCTTGTTGAGGTCTCCAGCTCTTAGTTAGGAGTTTGCTTGGTATCTCATCTTAGTAGAGGGTCATTTTTCTTTTTAGGGAATGCTTGTTGGCATTCTGGCCATTTTTGTTGATCAGCTCACTTATTGAGACACTGGTCTCAGTATAGATTTTAGAGATTGCTTTTTTGGCCTGTGAGCCTTGCTTTTTCTAGCTCCTCTTCTGCACACTCGGCTGCTTTAGAGTTTTTGAGTTCTTTGTTTACGATACTGCCCCCGATTTTCATTTTCCTGTCATCATGTCAGATCAACCACGAAGATCACGAAGACAAGAGGGCCTAAGCCCTCCACCACCACCACCACCACGGACTTCTGGTCCGCCTGCATCACGCATTCCTGCTCCTCCTGGCCGCGGTGCTGGTCGAGGCAACATTCCACCGCCGATACGTACAACATCTTCAGTTACGCCCGTAACTGCCACACACAGCACAGTCTCAGAACCTATTGCAGTTTCTGCAACCACTAGCATGTCTGAGACTTCCACTGTCACCTCACCCACTGTCATTCCAGATTTATCTGTTACAGTGGACACAGTTACAGCAGCTGAACCTAGCACAACCCAGAGTACTAGACCAGAGGTCATCCTTCTACCGGATGTCAACACTTCCCGTCCATCAGACACTTTTCACGATGATACAGACGGATCTATTGGCACCACAGAAGGATCCGACCAGGACATACCTGGCTTAATTTCAGTCCTAGGTGGATACGTTGAAATCGTTGAAGATACCCGTCTCCCTGACACACCTTTTGAACCTGATTATGGCTTCATTACTTCCCAGGCGGAACCTCCACCTGTTATTACTACGTCACCCAGTGTTCACCCTCAGGAGACAAGTTCTTCTAGCAACGTACCTCGTACTTTACATCTACCCAACCTCCCACTGGGACATGAGATAATGGCTTCCATCCAGTCTAGTATGGTTAGCCTAGTGAACTCTCTGTTAGCATCGGCACGATTTAGACGCAGCACAGAGCAAATACTTTCGACAGCGTCTAGATACCCCCCCATTTCTCGTCCTTCTGACTATAGGGTTCCCAATGTCCCGTCTAGCACAGAGTTTCATCACTCCTTTGCAGACGGCTCAGGACCTACGGACTTTACTATACCTAGGTTCCCATCGGATCCCCAAAATCTTTTTCAGGATATGAACTCGGACCCAGTTCTCGATGGTCCTCCTATCATTGAACATGTTATGGATGACGCCAATACCCCTGGGCTAAATTCCCCACACTTGCTGTCATCACCTATGTTTGGTGCTCATTCTATGAGGGATAACCTAGTTTTTTCTCCATCCTCACCTGTCAGATATGGATGACCTCCTCCGCAAATCGGTACTTTTGGCGCCATTGGCCAATCCACATTATCATATTTGGCTAACGGCGGAAGAACACCTAGCCATACCGCTGGATCTTCCATTTCGACTGGAGGATCACCTTCAACTACCATTTACACTATTTCAGGAGGTGGACAACTGACTGCAATGGTCCCTGACACCAACATACAAACCCTCCCTGGTGGACCATCAACCCAACCAGCTGGGGGGAAACCTTTTGTTGGGAACCCTGTTCCTACTCAATAGCCTCCTCTCATAGGGCCATCCAACCCATCTGCTGGCGGACAACCTATTGGTTCTATCCAACAACTACCCCATCCAGCAGCATCTACTCAATACGGTATGTACAGCACACCTGGCAGTGGGAAACCTTATTCCGGTATTCCTACCGGACCTCATTCTCAACCTCCCCCGTCAGGCATGCTTCCTTCTTGGGATCATCAAATCCCACAGAGTGGGGGGCACTCACTTTTTGGAAACTGGAACCAAGCTGGGGGGCAATCTCAGATTTCCCCCAACTTGAATTCTGGCTTCCGTTACCCTTCAGCTGCTACAACTCCATGGAACCCATCACTTCAATTTCCACTCGCTCCTCAAACAGGAACGAGCCTTCCATGGACACCACCGTCGCAGCCACCCCCCAACTCTGCTATGGGAAATCCTCCACTTACACAATATAGTGGTAACATCCCTGGAACACAACAATTCCAAGAAACTTTTCCCCAACAAGGAACAACAACCATTCCTGGGTATCAACAACCTCAGGGTACCATACCCACTCAGTAGAACACTTACCAACCAGTTACTTACAATCAACCGGTTAACCAGATGGCTTACTATCCGCAGAACTTCCAGCAGTATCCCGCGGGAAACACATATGGGTATAACACACAGCAGTATGCTATGCAGGGCCCTCCAGGATTCTCTGCACCACATGGTTATTACTCATACCCGCAGACCAACCGTCAACTTCCCTTTTTGGCCACACTTGACTTACCTGATTTGTCGAGGCTTATCAACGATCCTATATGGCATGAACCTCATTGGCTACCTATTCCAGCCAAACTACCATCGGATATTCCTAAGTTCGATGCCAAGCCCGGGGAAGACCCCAAGAACCACGTGATGACCTTCCATCTCTGGTGTTCATCCAACTCCTTGATGGATGATTCCATCCGACTTCGGCTCTTCCAACGCACACTTACCGGCACGGCAGCAAAATGGTATATTGAGCTGCCACAACACTCTTTTCGTGATTTCAACACTTTGGCTATGCAGTTTCTGACTCATTTCCAGCTCCCCATCCGGTATGAGACTGGAACAGAACTGTTAACTTCACTGCGTCAAACCACTTCTACACATATTTTGGATCACATCCACGAGTGGCGAAGACGCCGTAGGCTAATAAAGGCACCTATTCCGGATCAGCTACTTGCTGATTGGTTTACAAAATCCTTTTTGCCTCCCATAGCCAGAGATATCGCTATGCGCGGACCGGTTACAGAAGAACAAGCCATCTCGGCAGCACAGTACATGGATTTAGTATATACTCAATCCGGTACTTTACATGAACTTCTTCCACATGCCTCCCGCGTTCACACTGATCCAACAAAGCCTACTACTGAACCCCCCATTGATGGTATTGTCGGTTCAGTCAAGACCCAGCCTGCCACCAACTCGACGAGACAACAAGCTTCTGCTTCCCCCGCTTTCACCCAGGCTGTTTCAAAAACAACTACTTCTCCTGCTGTTTCCTCCGAAGTGAACGCAGTCCAATCTACATCACAACCATACGGGGGAAAGAAGAAAAACAATCATGGTAAACCTAAGAAAAACCAGCAGGAGAACCCCAAGCCACAACCCACCCAGAATGACCAAAAACCACGTCGGAAAGCTAAGTTTCCCTGCTTGATTTGTCAAGATGATCATTATATGCGTGACTGTCCCTACAACGACGAGGTCAACAAGTTCGTTAAAGGATCCTCTCGCCCGGCAGTGTTAACTGACCCTTTCCCACAACAGCAACAGCAGATGGTTTCCCAAGAAACCCCACAAGGGGGCAACCCGACCAATCCCACCCGCGGAGAGACGTCCACAAACCGCGAAATCCTAATGACAAGTAATGAGGAGATTAATATCACCACTCGTTCAAAGACGTATGACAACCCCCCAAGTTCAAACAAACAATCGGAGACAGCCAAGGGCAAATCTCCCATTGAAGATCCGATTCCTATTCCCCCTCCTACCAATCATCTCCATATCGAGAGACTGCTGACGGACACAGTGCTATGCCCACCCAAGGGCACTATTCGAAAGGCGACATTCAATCCTAATGCACGAGCTGCCCAAAACTACAACATTGTTGAAGATTTGGCTCAAGCACCTTGCACCATGTCGACTCTCGAGGTTCTCCAACACTGCCCCACGCAGCGTAGAACCCTACTTTCAACACTGGGGGCAATGGACCCAGATACTTCAAACTCCATCATGTTTAACTTGGAGCACGCTAAACCTAGGCTTTCTCACCAGTTAGCCTTCTAGGTGCATTCAAAAATCCATGGAAATGTCATCCATCGCACTGTGTTAGATGAGGGTGCTTCCACGTCGATTATGTCTTTGAACTGCTGGAGAGCCTTAGGCTCACCCGAGGTCACAACTTCTCCTACTACTCTCAGGGCATTTGATGGACATGGTTTTCAACCATATGGACTCATTCCCTCAATCGGTGTTGAACTGGGGGGCAAAACAGTATCCGTACACATCGAAGTTGTAGATGCACCTTTGGATTACAATCTCCTACTTGGTCGGAACTGGTTCTATGCCATGACCGCCATAGCATCTACAGTCTTCCGGATTGTACAATTTCCTCATGAAGGGAAAATTGTCACTATTGATCAATTGGATTACTGTATCCCAGACTCCCATCCGAACTCCGCCAATACCGTCCCGTTATTGGATCAACCTCGGTACCGGTTCCAAGACATAGGTGTTGGTCTCATGAAGGATTCGTCCCTCATTGGAGTCTTTCCAGAGCTGGGAACCCATCTTCAACCAATCAACATGATTTCATCACATGTCACCCCTTCCGATGATTCATGGGTGATTCCGAGTCCCCCTCAGATTCAAGGCTATGGCAATTCCATGCCTTTGAACAGAAACCTTGCAGCATATGACGCGATCCAATCAGCCACAGATTGGGTTGACTGTTCTACTGATCACACTGTGGCACAGCTCTCGGCTGAAACTCATCCACACCCACCATTTTTTGATCCTCTCAACTTGATTTTTCCCACTGACAAATCAATCATGGAGGTTATGTGCGGTGATGAGCCACCATGGGGAGATTTTCATCATCGATCTTCATTCCCCACTATTCAGCCACTTGAGCCTGATACAAAACCCAGCACTTCACTTGGGATGGTTCAAACCAAGTTCCCCACTTCCCTCGACGAGGTATTTTCAGAAGGAAACTTGGCCAATCTCATGGCAACCACTCCCATCGATATTTCAGTGAAGCCTGGTATCGTGGAAAACGTACACATTGGCAAAACATGTACTCCCCTCGAAACGGAGTTCTATAGTGCCTACTTTAAAACTTTCCGCGATGTTTTTGCTTGGAGTTATGAAGAGATGCCAGGAATTGACCCCTCGATCGTGGTCCATGAAATTCCAACTTTCCCTGGCGCCCGACCTGTTCGGAAAAAGCTTCGACCCGTCCATCCTCGTAAGGCAGCCGCCATTAAAGCAGAAGTTGAAAAACTTTTGCGTGCTGGTTTTATCTATCCTGTCCCATTGACAGAATGGGTATCTAATATCGTTCCCGTAGCCAAGAAACAGGGAACGATTAGGGTCTGTGTTGATTACCGTGATTTGAACAAGGCTTGTCCCAAGGACAACTATCCAACTCCGTTTATTGACTAGATCATCGATAACTGTGCCGGGAGTGTCATCTTTTCATTTATGGATGGCTTCTCTGGCTATAATCAGATCGATATCCTCCCAGCCGACCAGCACAAAACGGCCTTTATCTTCCCTTGGGGGATTTTTGCATATCGAAAGTTACCTTTTGGCCTGAAAAATGCCGGGGCAACTTTCCAACGGGTGATGTCTTACGCATTTCATGACATCAAACATATTGTAGAACCATATCTTGATGACCTTCCCGCTCACTCTCGGACCCGGGAAGACCATCCAGACCACTTAAGTGCCATTTTCGAAAGGTGTCGTCGCTACAATATACGTTTGAACCCGCATAAGTGCGTCTTCTGTGTAGAAGCCAGAAAACTGTTGGGCTTCATAGTCTCCAAAGACGGGATACGTCTAGATCCCGCAAAGGTAGCAGCTATCGTAGCCCTGCCTTCACCCACCAATATTCCAGAACTTCAATGTTTGCAAGGGAATGCAAACTTTCTACGCCGTTTTATCTGCAATCTGTCCGAGATAACAAAAGGCTACATGCGGCTTCTCAAGAAGAATGTTTCCCTTCATCTGGGATGACGAAGCCCAACGCTCTTTTGACAATCTAAAGACAGCCTTAACCAGAGATCATGTGATTCAACCCCCCGATTACACACGGGACTACATTCTTTATCTCGCAACCTCGATTTCCACCATTGGTATGGTGCTGGTCCAGGAAGACCAAAATGGCTTAGAACATGTGGTATACTATCTCAGTAAGAGTCTTCTTGACTCTGAAACCCGCTATTCACATGTTGAAAAACTGGCTCTGGCAACAGTATTTGCTGTCCAGAGATTCCACCATTACATCTTACTCCGTCGGACCACTATTATAGCCGACTTCAACCCAATGTATTACATCCTCACACGTCAAGTGCTTGGGGGCAAATACTCTCATTGGATTGTCATCCTTCAAGAGTTTGACTTGGAGTTTGTCAAGGCCAAGTCCAAGAAGTCTTTGGTCTTCGCAGAGTTAATTTGTAACTTGCCCCATGCTACTGAGCAATCCGAGCCCATTGATTCTCTTCCCGATGAATCATTGTTCCTCATTAGCACGTCTGATCCGTGGTACGGGGATATTCTTTTATATCTCCAAACCCAACGCTTCCGTCCCGACCTCACTCACGACGAACGGCGACGCATCCGACATCACGTAAAGTACTACCTCATAGTTAACGATACTCTATACCGGCGTGGTGTCAACACCGTCCTTCGACGCTGTTTGACCTTAGATGAGGTAGAACGCGTTCTTAATGACTGCCACGCTGAAGCATGTGGTGGTCATCTCTCTGGGATGGCTACAGCCCAGAAAATACTGCGAGCAGGATACTTCTGGCCCTCAATTTTCAAAGACTGCATTGAAACAGTCAAGAAGTGTCCGCCATGTCAATTCTTTCATAGCAAAACACGCTCGCATCCTGCTCCACTCCATCCTGTCATTGTCGTCGGCCCCTTTTCCAAATGGGGCATCGATTTCATGCACTGTAAGCCCACTTCAGCCGGGGGGCATAGCTATGTCATAGTAGCTGTCGACTATTTTACAAAATGGGCTGAAGCGATGCCTACATATGCTGAAGACGGCAAAAAAGCAGTGCAATTCATATTCAATCATATTATAGCTAGATTCGGTGTCCCACAGTCTATTGTGACCGATCACGGTTCCCATTTCAGGAACCATATGATCGAAGAACTAAGTACCAAGCTGGGTTTTCGCCACGAAAACTCAACCCCGTATTACCCACAAGCTAATGGCCAAGTTGAAGCCATTAAAAAAGTCCTGAAACGAATGATTCAGCGCATTGTGGGTACCCAGAAATCCAATTGGCACTCAGCTCTGTTCTCAGCACTGTGGGCATACCGAACCTCAGTGAAAAGTGCTACTGGGTTCACACCATTCCAACCGATGTACGGCCTAGAAGCCATCTTGCCGATTGAATGTGAAATTCCATCACTCAAGATTGCCATAGAGCTGCTTCCACACACTGCTTCCGAAGAAGAACGGTTTCTATACCTAGCTAAGCTAGATGAAACCCGCCGCGACGCCGCTTTAGCTAATGAAGCTCACAAAAAACGCGTCAAAGCTCAATATGACAAATTCGTTCAACCTCGGATCTTCAATGAGGGTGACCTCGTACTTACATATGATCAGATGCACGATAAGCTTGGAAAAGGTAAACTTGAATCTATGTGGTACGGCCCCTTCATCGTAAAACGTGTCTTAGAAAAAGGAGCCTATGAATTAATCGATTGTAATGGTACGCCATTGGCACGGCCCCGCAACGGGCTATACCTCAAACGTTTCTACACGTGAGGTTACCCTACGCGGGTTACTTGTTGTACATAATGTACTTAGTTTGCTTTTGCTTTCTTTTTGGTGTGCGCATGGACCTCATGTATCCACTCTTACTTTGACTCGTGACTTTATGCGCAGATGTCTGCCTACTTTGGATTCGCCGGCGGTGCAAGCCGACATACCCGGAATCTCGCTTTCGCAGCATGGGTAATATATTCCCCCACTGGCGAGTTGATTTCTTCAGGAGCCATTTGTTTAGGTCCTGCAACCAATAATATCGCAGAGTACCATGCAGTCGTTGGTCTCTTGACAGAGGTTGTTTCACTCGGGATTGACTCCTTATCGGTCTTTTTAGACTCCCAACTCGTGGTTTCTCATCTAAACCGTGTTTACACAGTTCGCGATCCTACGCTACTTCGTTTATTTCGAAGAGTACGCCTATTGGAACGATCATTTAATTTTATTACATATCATCACATACTGAGAGAATTCAATTATATAGCTGATTCATTGGCTAATTACATTTTGGATTGGCATCTTGCCCACACATAAACACATCATAAAAAATAAAATGCACAAGTCATTGTAAATATTTAGATCATAAATAGGTCCGTATCACTGTATATAAGAGTGTTTTTTCAAAAATACATAAAGTTTGTGTCAAAGACAAAATTGGGGATCAAATCCCATATACAAAACTGGCCCTCAAAGCCTACATATCATGTACATGCCGCAAAAAGATCAAAAGACCATCTACGGAGACCTAGGAGACCTATCATGTCCCTCATCGGACTCCTCCTGCTGCTGGTAGTAACATACTACAGCTCGGACCACCTTGCGAAGAAGTCGACTGATACGACCAGGCACACCTACAGTATGCCGCTGGAGGTGGTAAGGGACGTCATCCATCCTCATAGCTGGGATGCCATGAGTCAATCCCTGCAAGTTCCTCTCAATATCCCGAACACCTCCTGCCTCGTCTTCATCCTCCTCCTTGTCAGGAACGGCTTGACGGTCAACGCCACCACGACGTAGTGGCGAGTACCCAGCTGGTCTCTGTGGTCCACGGTCTGCAACATGCATACGAACATACATTAGACATCTTTTACACATTCTAAAAAAGTAATAAAAATTAAATATTCAAAAAGGAAAAAATACATATCCATGAAGGTCGTACCAGAGTCGTCCCAGTCATCATCCTCTGGCAGTGCCAAGTCGATGTCCTCACGGAAATCTACCCCGGAGTAGGGATAGTCGTCAATCATAACTATCTGCTCCTCTAGCTAGGAGAAGAAGTCCTCACCAAAGGCTAGCCGCTGAGGTCCCCCGAGACGTCCAGCATAGTCACTCCATCGAGCCATCCATGGCTCGGTAGGTGGACGGGGGCGCATAGATATCTGTGGACGCAGTAATGGCACCCTTGCTAGAAAGAAGGTGACCAGGATGCTCCCATAGCCGAATTGGGAGTTCTTTCCAACCCTACACTTGTGCACTTGTTCTTTCAGATTGGACAACACTGCATCACACCAGTTAAAAACTGTCCCTCCCATACACTCTGCTGCGAGGTTCACTTGTGTGCGAGATGCCTGATGTGGACTCACACTTCCTGCTGCACGCGTGATAGTGAATAGTACGATTTTTACAGGAAGTTCTATGACCTCCTTTATGGCCACCTTCCCACTTTTCTTACTCGAACCTTGGTGACAATACCGAGCAATCAAGTCATCTGTACTTGATTCTGAAGCTGAGTATCCGGTAAAGTTCACCCGGGCCCCTCTTTTCGAGAGGCCCGTGAGGAAATAAATATCCTCAACTTGAATTTCAAGGACATGCTCTCCCACACGGAAAGCTCGAATATCAGGGTCCCACAACTGAATGAGATGAGTGAGAAGCTTGGGCTGCTGGCGGATCCCTTTGGTTTTAAAGAACTTTAACAAACCACATTCTCGCAATGCAGTCACGGTTGGTAAGTCATTTTCGGCTGTGAAATCATCTACTTCGTGCTCTCTTTCTTTCCAGCTTACCATTTTGCTGCAAATAAGTTTCAAAACCCTGCAAAAGGTCAAACAAAGCAATTAGTAACTATTTAGCAACTTACTTCCAGCAGAGAATTGGAAAAAATTTGATTTATTGAACAAAAAATTCGCCTCTACTGCATCTGAGAGACATTCTACCGTGTGGCAATCCACACTACCGCGCCTCGGTTTGGAGATACAGCGCGGTACTGTTAGGTAGTACTGTGTTTTTCGATAAAGCCCCCACGCGGTAGTGTGAAGGGCGATTCTTTCCCAAAAGGGCTCGCTCAAAAATCAAATTTTTCCTGGTGAAAGCAAAAATTTCTTACATAAAATGAAAGAGGGGCTCAAGAACTCTTACCTGGCGCAGACGGCGGTCGAAATGGTGCCCTAGAACTCCCGGTATGGATCCTTGAAATCTTGCTCCTAAATAGGTGAAAATTTCTCCTTTGGGTAAAAAACACAAATGAATAGTAATTTCTATTTTTAACTATTCCTTATATAGTATTTTCAAATATCTTTTTTAATTATTATTTTTAATAGTTAAAATAAAACCTTGTTCACATTACTAATGTCCAGTTTTTGAGAATTTATTGACAGGATCCTCAGTAAAAACACGGTACGTTCACACTGGTGTTTTCTGACCTTCATTTTTTATCCCACTTTATCTTTTTCGTGCTCTGGATTTAAAACTTGAAAAAGATTCCAAGCGCTTTTACACCCATGTCGTGCTTGTCAAACTCAAGTAAATGGTGTTGAGTACGGTCAGCTTTACTCATGCTCGTTAAACGATGAGGAAAGTATTATCCTGGTTGTATTTTATTCTTTTTTCGGACCAGAATAATAAAAAATTATGAAAAAGACCATAGGAGTCCATAGTTAAGCTCTTTTCAGACTCCCTAAAATTGAAAAGATTGCCAAGTGATCTTGACTCTTTCACGCTTGTAAAAGTATTTGAAAGGTCGTCTATTCGGTGATAGGTTACCCCTTTTTCGGCCCGTCTAGACTATTTACGAGAAAGGTATACCTCAGTCAATCTCGGCTGGGAGAGTTCTCTCGGGAATTGTTTTACACTTTTTCGGGATCGAGGGACTAAATTTTACGAAAAAGTACATTATGGAGCTTCCTTTAAGTTTTTCAGGCTCTCTAAATATGAAAAACTACCGAGTTTTCCTTCCTTGGACTCGTTAAAATGTTAACATCGAAGGACCCACTTTGGGACGAACCCCTCCTTTCTTAGGTTCGTAAAACATGTGAGATGGGACTCATCCATGAGATGAGCTACACCGAGCATCTGTTATCCTCTTCAAGCTCGCAAAACAACAAAGAGGTACTCGTCTATCATGTCAGGGAAATATGGGGGGATAAGTCAAGTTTATTTATGGCAGCTTGTCAGTCGTTACCTTTGAACATGGCATGTGTCCGTCTCTTGTCTATATTGGGTATCCATTTTTCACTGAGTTATGGTCATCATCATGAGTCGTCTCCCTGGCCACAAGTCCACTCATCCAGTGTCTATCCTCTATTTATCAATAATCCCTGCTGCCAAGTCCTGTTACATGTCGTTATATGTTCAAAGGGTTGCATTGTTTCGAGTCGTTCATTGTGTCAGGCCTCTGCTATGTCAGTACATACTCTGTTGGTTCATCATCTTATCGTCTGTGCCGATCTCGTGTCGATGATGTGGGAATCATTATGGCCCACCTTCGACGAGTCTATTCCTGTCGACACCAAATCACTATCCGGGAATTAGACTTAGAGATCAACCATCAGTACCTTGGTACCTGCATGCCTCAATGGCAGGTTTCCTCGTGTTTGACAGTAGGTTCACATCATTGACCTCTGATCAAGCAATCTCTCGGATGCTCGACATCAACTCATTTATTCGCATTTCGTTGAGATGTACTATTGATACCTTGGGAATCATCGTCATCATTGGTGATCTCCCTCGCATTTGTTAACGGTTCACATCATTGACCGGTAATCAAATGGTTTCTACCATGTTCGACTTCAACACCTTGTAATCACATGGCTAGATTCGTATCTTTTGCGATCGGGTAGAAGACCCTGGGCGCACCTCTACCTTTTGATTGCGTCCAGTTTGCGATGGAGATGTCATTTGTATTGTCACACAGATCCACTTATTGTATTGGTCATGGCTGTGTCATTATTGTCTCATGGATCTACGATTGTTCATAGTAGCCATGATCTGTCCACAGTCTACATCATTTCAGTACTCATGGATCTGCAATGTATTGGTCGGCAGCCATGCTTTGAGTCATCTGTTTCCGAGCATGGGGATTCCCGCCTCGGTGGTATATCTAACACTTTGTTTCTGTTTCAGCTCAGTGTCGCTCTCCTCGATGCTATCTCTGTACACTCTATTCGTAAAGTCTTTCGGCCATCAGTCCCTTCTGACCTCACACTTTAGGGGGCATCTGTTATACCTCTATATTCCACAGTGTCACACCTCCACCACAAACAGAGTTGACGACACTTCCCCTTCTGTTTGAACCACCCAGAAGATGAATGAACTTTGAAAGTAAATCTACCCTGATGAGTTCTGACCCAACTAAGACCCTAATTGACTTTATTTACTTAAATTACCGCGCCTTGATAAGCTACCAGAGAGCAGTACTCTGCACTACCGCGCTATGATGTATCCACAAAACGCGGCAGTACCGCGTTGTGCTAAGACTGTAGGGCGCGGTACTCTTTTATTAGCCTTTTTCCCTTGGCTTGTGGGATTTTGGATTTTCAAAGATAATGGAAGATTGGGGTCCCTGATTCGATCTCAACTCATTTCCTTCGATTAGAAACCCTGATCCACTTATCTCTCCCTAGATCCACCCATCTCTCTTGTTGGTTAACCTCACCATTCACTATAAAAGAGAGGCATTCCATTGGGAAAGGAGAGGACTCTTGAGAGTACCAAACTTATGGTCTTGCAGCATTGTGGAGATAGCTAGAGGAGAAGACACTTGGAGCTAGAGGATTGGCTTGGACACCAAGCACCTTTTGTAAGTATTCTTCAAGTTGTAATGGAATAACTTGTCTTGTTTCCCCAAATCATTTGTATTAATTCTGTTTTAATGATATGATTTGTATCTTTCATAGATTTAGATTCTAACTCATGTTTCAAGTTGCTAGAGAATAGTGCATTCTTGTGTCTTGGTCCCATTTTGACAGGTTCATTTGTGAGGGCTTGGAGATTGGAGCAACTACGAAGACAAGCATTTGGATAGAAGGTCAGTTAAACTTCTTCTACTCTTTCTAGCATTTTAATCTTGAGACATTTGTTAGATCTAGGGATTCAAGGTAGCATTTGTTTTGACTTGTTTCTTGCTTTAGAGTTAGTTTAAAATCTACTTTAAAGTTAAGGGAGTTTTGACTTATCCGTAGGGCAGAATTCCGCATAACACAGCCAAAAGGTTCGCTCCAAAGCTCTAAACTTTGATTTTTTGAGGAGCTTCTAGTTGTTGTCATAGACTTAAAAAATTCCAACTTTTGCAGAAGCCGTAATTTTCCACCTTTCCAATCAAAATCCCGAACTAGGGTTTGATCAAGCCCGACCTTCTTCCCAACCAAAAAATTCGATCTTGGTCTCTAAATTTCGATTTTTATGAGGATCATTTAGCCATGGACTTCGATTCCAAAAATTCCAACTTTCTCCGAAGCCCTAAATTCTTGTAGCAGTGATAAGACAGGAATGAAGGTGCTCAGAATCCAATTATGTTTTGACAAAAAATATGCACTTTATTGTTTCTGGTGCATCTCTGAAATTATAAATGCACAGGGTCTGAAACTTCGGCCTATGGTAGCCTGACCTATCTTCTTTCCAACCCCACAGGTCTGACCTCAATTGGATTCTCTGAGAGATAGTTATGCCAAGTGTAGCAACGTGACCTGTTTATGGGATAAAACAGGAGAGCGAACTTGTACGGAGTGCCATGTGTCACTAGTTCAATTTCGGCCTCTAAAAAAATTACCTAAGAAACTATAGTCCGTGATCTTACTTTCACTTTTTACAGAATTTCATTTGGAGCTTCCTAACCCAAGTTGTGACCTTTTTTCCTAGGTCACCTGTTTATGATTGAGATCTGGAAGAGGTAGAAACCCTATATTTTACTGATCATAAAACACAAAGTACAATGAATTAGATGTTTTGCTTTGGACACAAGGTACATGGGGGTGTAAACCTTCGCTAAAATGGATTTATAGTGAAAGTTCTACAATGACTGGTTTTTTCTATATCAAGCCCTAGCTTCCGATTTGTTGCAAGTGCAACAAGTCTCATAAATGCCATAGCATGCCTTCCTTCAGGCTAGCTCTGATACCATGTTATTTTTTCATCATTTAATTGAATAGATATAGAATCTTAATTGAAAGAACAACATGTACATCATATCAAGCATAAGAGATAAGAGATAAGAGACACAAAACATTTCATCGGGGAAAACCAAGAAGGTGAAAAACGTCGCAACTTCCTCAGAGATAGAATAAGCATCAATACAAGGATCACCATGATCAAACCCAAGAGATAGACATCTTCAGCAGCATGCTCCTCCTCCACTTGTGCACACCCTTCTCTTCTCTCACTAATGCAAAGTGAGTGAATGAGACAATGTGTAAAATGAGAGAGACACACTCTCTATTTATACACTAACTTTCACTTGACCTTTACTCAACTAGGTCGGCCCTAACTTAACAACTTAACATAAACTAACTCTTGGCCAACCTCACTAGGGTGGTCTAATAACCCTTTGACCCATACAACTCATACAGGGTTGACCCCATCAAGGTGGTCTAATAACTCATCAAATATAAGTTGCGACACTTACAATAATACTTACGACACTTGTAAATACAAATGATGACACTTCCAATCGGAGGAATAATAAATCTCCATTGGGGATACAATAAAGTACAAATACAATATACAAGTGAATATCTTCCGAAGTTACAAGTACATCAACAGGGATTACATCGACCGAAGCGGTGAAGGTAACTTATTTTCCTCTACCGACCATACATGAAAATATTTGCATAACACATAAGTATGATTTAGAAAAACCAGTAGATCTACTTGAAAAAACCACACTACTATCCCCAACCCATATCGAAGAATAAATCCCTCCTCATACATCATCAACATCACCAACCCTTACCATTAACCCATAAATCACCAAATTGATTACAATCTTACCATAACTTTCTATGGATGTATTGTTGACCATATTCCCTCACTTACATCAATTGGCCATAGTATGACCTATCCTTTCAGGAGAAAATTTATCACCCATACAACTAGTCATATTACCTCCACCTCTGTCATAGATCCCCAAAATTTCTCCAACCAAGAAACCATTTCAACTGCCACCTATCCGATCAATCATTAAATGAACTAACCTATCGTCAATGACCACTATGCTAGGTATCACATCACCCCTTTTGACGACATCATTAGCATCCATTCTAACCACAGTGACTACCATGACTACAGTTCTCTTAGTAATTTTTCCTGCTTCTGCATCGAACGGTTCTCCATTCACCCATAGAACCATCAAGTCAGTCACTTCCTTGACTTCTTCTGTACTTATCTCAACGACCACACCACTGATTGTTTCGATGTCCACCATTTCCACAACTATTTTGACCACTATCCCAACCATCATCACAAACATACTGGATACTTTTACCCCAACCATTACTATGGTGATTCCCCCAACCAGTACCATATCAACTTCATTGACATTAGCTACCCAATAAATACCTCCAACTAGTGGAGCAAGCTGATCATAGAGTACAAGGAAAGAAAAAAAGGGCCAGCAAAAGAAAGATAAGATAAGCTCAAGGATCACAGTACTAGTGCAACATACGACCGAGACCATAGAAACCACCATATTATTTACACCTTCCAAGTCTTCGGATGAAGAACTAGATGATATTTTGAAGGTAATTAATAAAGAAAGTAATAAACAGTGGAGTGATGCCACCAAGAGACTCAAAAATTTGAAGAAAGAGCATGAAGATGTATGAAAATCATGCAAAGCAAAAGTTGAGGAGATAATTGGCGCTCTAATAGGACCACAACAAGATCAACATATCAACTGGATTTAGAATCTCATTAGGTCCATATTTACTTGCTTCCAACAAGTCCTTGACCACAACACCAACAACAAGAATATGAGTCCGGTATGCCCACAACATATCAATATACAAATTTTGAAGAATGAGACAAGAAACTTGAGGAATATGAAGCTCTTGCAACTAAGTCAACATTGGTCTTAAATAATGGGTATGCATACTATGGTAAAGTTTGTGTTGAATTACAAAAGACACAAACTACACTCCTAGATCTATATACAAAGAATACCACAACATACATTGAGGCTATCAAACATTTGGATGAGAAAATCATAATGGAGCAGTAGTGAATCATAGGTCTTAAAAAGTAAGAACATCCATGGATTCATGAATCCAAGACCATAAAGGAGAAGTGAATCTACAGTTTATAGAAACCTCAAATGACCAATACAATAGGAACTGTAGCTAACAAACATTCATCACAACAATAACTCAACTAATAGTTGAAAGAACTTTGTAATAGACCTCATCACGAATACAAAAACCCCAAATATATGCATCGAAATGGTTCCAATAGATAGTCTTCATAACCAAAGAACTCTACTGAATATTACATTGCAAATACAAGACCCGAATGTTCTATCCATCGAAATGTTTACCAAGCAGTTAGTCTTCACAACTAAGATGAAAGATGAAAAAAGTTTGTAGTAGATTCATCATGAACAAGACCCAAATTCCTTTCCATCGAAATGTTTTCCCCATAGATAATCATCATTATTTTACAGTAGAATCTAGATGTTCATTTCATACATTATTACTGGAATATGGTGATATACTAGTAATTGATAACATTACATTCATTCTTAACATCAACCATCTTGAATAACAAAAGGTTTCAACTTTGTTGTTGTCAAGGATAAGTTGAAAATATGAAAAATGATAAAAAAAATAGACATAACCACAACAATATGCTTAGGATAGGAAGGAATGACAGGACCAATTGTCCCACAACTCTTCAAAAATACTCTTATGGGGGAAGTGAAGTAAATAAAGAGCTAATCTACACAATAGAACTTCCAAGAGTAAATCATATAATAAACATGATAAGCCCATGAAGGAAAATACATGACATGATATATGATATTGCTTTTACACAAACAAGGGTTAGTAACAACATATAAATATTGATAAAAATTATGACACCATGTTAGAAGCATCATCATTATTAAAAGAGTGAGACTGTGTTATAATATTCAGCAAAAAATTGATCAAATAAAATAATGATGTCACTTATATATGAAAAACATATCCATTAAGTAACTAAGCCTTAAGCATAAGTTCATTTCTTGTGGTCAACATGATAACATACTGGAGATACATGCCCTAAAAATGTCAAAACATCTTCCACGCAAAGAAGGTTAGAGACAAGTAAAACAAGAGAAAAACAACCTCTAGAAACATGATGATTAAACTAAGATCAGAAACCTTAATGCAAAAGACAAGATGCTAATGACAAAAATTCCAAGATAACAAAGAATAAACAAAAAAACTCTCACTGATACCAAAGCATAATAGAAGCGACTAGATGGATCTATAACTTAGTAGCAAAAAATCGAGAGCAGAGAATCGCATTCGGAAAAAAAAAATGTCGAAATGAATGTATTCACGCTCTCTGAACATCAAATGTGTGAATGAGGACAAGAGTTCATGATTTTGTTGAAAGCAAGTCACAAATTTCCAGGGGTATTCACAGTTTCTCATAACAAAAGGTGTGAATTAGCCTCAAACTACCCAAAACCTGTCAAAAAATTGGAAAATTGTGAAATAGTCGTCGTCCCATACGGAAGCCTGCAACAAAACACAACTGGAGCCAAAAACAAACTAGATATGCTACAAAATAAAATATTTAGATAGCAAGTTGTTATAGAATCAATTTTAATCTAAATCTATTGAAAAAATCAAGAGAAACTTGAAAAAATATTAAAAATAATGGTAATGGTTAGGGTTTGAAAAAAAATCTCAAACATGTAGGAAAATGACTAGATCCAAAAGAATTACCACTTGGGTTTGATGGATCAGATGCAAAATCTACAAAATATGGAGGACCCAACTCAAAATTTGTAGAATTGTTGCTTGGAAAAAATATTCAAAGAATTACCGATGAAGGTAGAGCATAGCAATTAGCTCTGATACCATGTTAAAATATTGAGAATATGCATAACATATGGCAATACATTTACACTAACATGTAAATCAATAGAAAATATCTACTAGTCCAACTTTCTATCCATACAAGCAACAATAATCATGTAAGAAATGAGAGACACGAGAACAAGAGAACAATACACCAGATATACGTGGTAAAACCCCAAATGGAGAAACATCCATGAGAAGGTTTGGTCTTGTTTATTCTTCAAAACATCCATCTTACGTACAATGCATGGCATTCTCACATATGCATTACATCACACTCCATCTTCACTTCATATCACAATGAAACAATAATCTCATGTGTATTTGATGAGCCTCCTTCAACTCTATTATATAGCTAGAGATATGGAATATTTACATCCCATAACACATGTGGGATAAATACCTTTCCACATTTCTTATATAAAGAATGGTTATAATAGATTCTATTACATGATGCATGTGGGATAACTCTATTTTATAATATTAGAGTTATTTAAGCCTTTTAATGATATTTCAACAAACATTCCACACAAGTCATCATTACATATTCTGACAAAGAGTTCCAAGTGTCGAAATGTTTCGACGAAAGTCCATTGGAGGTCAAATTGACCAATCAAAATAGACCATAATCCATAACCCATCTACAAAATCAATCCCAAAATAAACCAAATAGACCATAATCCATAACCCATCTACAAAATCAATCCCAAAATAAACCAAATAGACCATAATCCGTAACCCATCTACAAAATCAATCCCAAAATAAACCATCCCGAATAAACCATAATAACACGCAATCCTCAATAATCAATCGTGTATCCATAAACATGTAATCAATCCTATGTATCCATCAAAATAATCTAGAATATTCATTCATTGAATAGACTTTGAAACTTGAAGTCAACAACCTCAGAAATATCCCCCCTATCAACTAAAAGGAGAGAAGGATGAATCATCGAATGTACCCCCCTGAAAGTGAAAAGGGGTAATCACATTTCCTTTGGTAAAGTAAAAAAAATTGATCTTCAACTCAAAAAGAACATCACGTGGGCCCCAGTCATGCCCTGAAAGCAACAAATACAAAACAATCATAACCATCTGTTATAGAAATTGCTCCTCACAAACACATCTGAATTGGTAATATCTCTCCAATAACTTGGCTTCCAAAATCCAACACCAAGTATTCATCCATCCAAAGTGTACTTGTTTTCTCTGCTTCTTCTTTTGCTATTGTCACTTGTCTCAAAAGTGATTTGTCTCACCACAAAAACTAGATGGGTGGAGATCAAAACAACTTGACTCATAATGGCCAATTTGTTGACAATATTGGCACTGTACAAGTTCTTTGTCGAACTGATCATTGGCATCCAAAATATCAACATCCTCAGTAACTGCATCATCATCAATATCCACCTTAATCGCATCAACATTCTGATCATCTTGAACTATATGGCCATCATCTTGATCATCCTCAATTGCATCAACATCTTTATTTGCATCATTAGCTTGATCATCTTTAATTACAACATCATTTTGTACATGTTTCTTATTATGATCCTCATATTCCCTCTTCCAATCAACATCATCCTAGAAAATTTCCACTAACAAATGTAATTGGTTTGCAATAATTAGGAATATGAAAGAAGCTGTCATGATCCCTACATATCCCAAGCCATATGTATTTCATTTCAACTCCAACTCTTGCCAAGGTCTAATGATATTAATTGACTTATCCTCATATAACTCATTGTCTTTCTATGTAAGTTCATCATGCAAGCTGTCCTTCAAAGTTGTAGAAACTTCAGTTTCATCAAAAGAAAATAATTCTATCTCACAATCATCAAGTACAATTTTATTTTCTGATACCCTAGTGTTTCCTTGAAGTGACTTCAACTTTTCATTCGATAAATTTGTTTGTGTTTTAAGCAGATCCACCTTCTTGTTCATTACATGTAAGCAGGTAAGAACAATTGTAATTGTTCTTTTGTTGATACAAATTTTAGATTCTGGAGTGGTGTTGATCAATGTGTGCAACATTTTGAACAATTCTCCAGTGTGTTCCATTCTTGAAGTGAAGATGTTCAAAACTCCTAAATACATAAGTCCTCTTTTGAACCCCCTTATTCAATTTCAGGTGGCTTTTACAATGTACACAAGTCAATGGTTTCTTTAGTAAAAGACTGTCATGCAAGCCACCAAAAAATGCAAAAAGACACTTAATACTCCAAACTCTCGCACAAAAAACTTTACAATTTATAAGTGCAAGACACCTTTTATATGATGTTTTGAGCCAATCTAACATCAAGCGAAAAATGTTGTATCCTGTTGCTGGTACCACAAAGTTCTTTATCCTATTGCTCGTGTCAATTTTTCATCGATTTCATGTGCTTGTATTCTTTGAATTAATTGCCTTCGAAAAAGAGAGTGCTTTATTTGTATGAGTGAAATCCAAGTCAAAATCCACCACATGTTACCGCAACACACACGAAGTTCCTACAACCCCCTTATTCAATTTTGAGCAGGTCTAGGACTCAAGACAAAAAATGCAATTTTATTAAGCATGATGAGCCCTTATAACCTATTTGCAAAAGTGAATTCTTATAACTCCAAAAACACCTTATAACAAGACCTTATAACTCCAATTTCAAAGTTTGGGAAAAGCCACACACCTTATAATTCCTTCAAATGTTAATTAACAAAAACCCTTGTAAAATAAATTTATTGTTCATTCACCACTTATATCACCATTCCTCACATATCGTGGATGGTAGATCGAGCTAACCATCAGCTGGTAATCCAAGCCAGAAAATGTCTCAACAGAATTGAACCCGGGTGAATGGAATGAAATCCATCTAACACCACCAACGGGCCACTGTACCCTTGACAAATTTTCCCCTTTATTTGAGTAACTCTACATGGTCATTGAAATAAAATATGTCTCAGAAAACTTTGCAAATCAATATGCTTGCAGGAAAAGGTGTTTAACCATTATCAAAATAATGTATACCTTGAAACGCATTTGCCTCTTTCGTTGTAGCCCTTCCACACTGGTCAACTATATTTTATAGTCAACATTATTTTCTCGTTAAGAATGATGGATTCCCTCCTATACTTGATGAATGGATTCTTCATTAAATGCTTGTTAAATGAAGTGGGGCGACCCTCAAACAGATAGTACACAACCTACAAACCGATTTCATCTTTTCTCAATACACTTCTCAGCACCACGCAGCACCATATCTAAGAAATAGATATGCAATATTAGATGGATGACTTGCTTTAACTTTGACTGTGTGGCACAACGCAGATCCACCAACAAATAAAGATTTTGGTCGCTTATGAAATGTTTCACAAATGCAACAATTGAGAAAGATAATCTCACGATACTCCACAACTTAAAGCCAATCATTAACCACTAAGAAAATTCTGCCACACATAGAGATCTACAGATCTAGTCTTCTTCAGAACAATCCATACATGGCTTTTCATCAATGGCTAATGCACAACGTTCATCTTGAACAATAGAGTAAATGTGGAATGGCCTTCAAGTTCAATTCTTCTCTATCCATTCTGACAGCCGGTGTGTGGAGTATGTTCCTCTGAGTCTATGTCTTCAATAATCATATTTCAATAATCATATGGGAAAACAACACACTAATGACCCAATAACCCAATGACCCAACTTTTTAATAGAAAAAAAATGACAACTAAAGCTAGATTATCATCATGGTTGTATACAATTAGGGACATAGAGGTTCTTTCGAATGTAATATATAATGTGCTCATATTGATCTTCTACTTCATGAACTAACACACTAGTTACAATGAACTGTTAAGTGGATACATAAAGGATATAATCCTTCTGAAAGTCAGGAGGGCTAATTAGAAGTTTTGAGGTAAGTGTACATTTAAGATCATAAAAATATCGTAGATATTGATCCCATATGAAAGGTATATTAGAATATAATAAGTGCAAAAACTCATGCTCATGGGTGGCATAATGACCAGGTATTATTCAAAGTTACAAGTAGATCGTTTTGGCACTCAACGTTTTTTTTAACCCTCTTTAAATCCAATGGCACTAAAACTCATTGGGCTTTGATTGTAACCAATCATTATCTTTTCAGAGGAGCTCCAACAATTCTTTAGCAGCGTTAATGTATTCAGTGAACTTCTCATTTGCTGCTCGATATAAGCTTCCAAAATCCACATCATTAAGTTTCCTTGCTTTTAACTCTGTATATTTTTTGTAATGTTTGGAGTACCAACTTTTACACCTTTTCCATAGTTATTCCAGTTGAATGGCCATTAATATCATTAGCCTTACAATGGATTTGTCTTCCATACACAACCCATCATCTGAAAGTTCGTCATCATCAGTTTGAAGCTGAGAAGTATACACTTGTTGGCACAGCTAAAAATACAATCCACAAACCTTATTACCCAATGCATCAAGACTTGAAAAAAGATATAGTCTTAGAGTCTCTTCCACAACCATGTGTAAGAAAAAGTGAAAATCACATGAATACATTTATCCTTCACCCGTCTAAAGACAGGGTGTTGTGTATGAGGTACTTTGTTAACCATAGGAAACAATCATGTCCTAAACCCAAATCTGAAAACAGGGTATATGGCTGGGAATATTCAGTTTTGTTGTTTTTCTCTCTTCTCTTTCTTTTAGACGAAACCTCTAGTTTCTCGTTTCTCGTACTGTTCTAGTTTCTCGTTTCTGGTATACAGAGGTGTTTCCAGTTGAGGATATTGTGAGAATGGTTTTATAGACAATGCCTTGGCACCACTGAATTTCTCGTACTGTTCTAGTTTCTCGTTTCTGGTATACAGAGGTGTTTCCAGTTGAGGATATTGTGAGAATGGTTTTATAGATAATGCCTTGGCACCACTGAATTCAGAAGAAATCAGCATCCAGTTAAATCCAGGGTAGTGAAATAGTGCGGATGGACAGTTGTGTCCTTGGGAAGAATTCTTGGGATGCTGCAAAATTGAATGTGAAAACACTGCAAGGAAATGATAATAGTTATGGTTTGTACAAAACTAAGGTTTGGAATTGATTTTGGATCTGCCTTCATATGAATTGATTTGATTTCCACGTGATAGGATATGAGAATCGCCAATATTGATACTTTGAGAATGCTCAAGTGTAAGAGCGTGTTGAAAATCTTTCAAAAATTCAACTTACTAGACATATCAAAAAGTCGAGGAGCAACAACATTGGATAACTTTAGAAAACAAGATGAAGACGCATGAAAGTCATAAATCAAGGATCTCTGATCCCAATAAACTGTGTAAATCACACGTGATAATCACTAACAGAATTATTACAGAATGAATGCGGGATTTTTTTTAATATAAAGAGAAAGCATATGTGGGAATGGAACTGTTGGTGAAAATGGGCATACTATTGGATAGTTCAAGGATTCAAATTGAGGAAAATTTCATCTAAAATAAATGAACAACGATTATCACTTACAATCATGAAGGCCGCATAAGGCATATGGTAAACTCTCATGGAGTGGTCCTCCTTTCTTACATAGTCTACAGAGATATATGATCAACAAGAACTCCCTCGGCTATGCAATTTTTCAGACCATGGATCATATGCCACTCTGATACCACTTGATAACAATAAAGAGCTAAATTAGACTTAGAAACAAGAAAATAAAGAGTGGTGGAAAAGGCAAGAGCTAAATTCAATTGTATATTCACAAATCAATTACATTTATACAACATTTATCCTTAACCATCTATAATCAATGATCTTCCTAACTAAGTGCATAATAACTTACGATAGACACTATATCCCAAAATGCACATTAGATGGTCTAGGACATAGGATTAGGAGAATAATGTTAACATTCCCTAGAGGCAAATTTATGGTTACTATTTAATCCTTCAGGCTTAAATTTTCCAAATTTCTATTTCATTTCATTGGTTTATTGTAGAAAACAAAGATAAAAATAACCATGACTACTCTTCAAATTCATTTTTTACTTAAGGGTTACATCTAAAGTTTCTTGTTGGTTTTAATGGTTTAAATTGTCTAAATTTGCATTTTTACAATTCTGGAAATTGTTACAACAAATACTCTTAATTCTGGAAAGTTTCTAGGTCATTCTAGCATTTCTAGATTTTTCTGCTTTAAATTTCTGCATATTTTTTGTGTTCTAAAAGCTGAGTTTTCCTTATTTTTCTTGCTCATTTTCTTAGAGTAAACTCATTGAAACAACAAGCATAAATTTCTAGAAACTAAGTTGCTCTTAATTGTTGACTAAAGTGGTTTATGTTAAGTGTAGAATTTTGTGAATTTTATTGTTTCATTGGATATCTTATAACAAGAAGTAAACTTTAGTGTTATATTTTGTTAATGTTGGTTCATAATCCTACTTTTTCTCAAAATTACATTGGCTAGATAACTTCACTTCTAAAATTATGGAAATCTCATTTGGTTTGATGGTTCAATACAATTGATTAAACTCACATTATCATTGGTTAAGTGTTTATTGAATTTTGGAATTTCCTTTTGTGCAACTTTATTTGTCTTATCTTTCTATTGCACAAGCTCTTGAGGTCATTTTTATCTCATGGATTATGGATATAAGAGGTAATGTCATTTGATTAATTAATTTCAAGTTTGGGCATCTAAATTAGAAATATTTAAACATCACACTTGGAGAAGTGATTTTAGTCACTTCAATAAGTTTGGTTACATTAATAAGTTTGGGTAACTTCTTATTTCAGCGATCCTTTCTCTCAAGCCAGGCCTCATTCAAAGCCTTAAATTCAAGATATCTAAATAACAATATCTAAAATAACTTTTCTCATATGCAATTTCACTTGTGGATGTCTTTTTATACATGGCAATGAACCCACTTAAACACATTTCATTTCTAAGTCTTGTGATTGATTGATATCATCTCTCTTTCATAATTGTTATTTCTAAATGTTCATGGTTTATCTTACTTTATATATTTGAGAAAATCTCTTTCAAGTGTTGATCTACCTTCATCTCATTCTCTAAATAATCCAAATTAAGTGATCCCTAGGAAGGGTAAACTCTTCCTCAAGCATAGTATTCTCATTGAGGGAGAGCATATGGAAGGTGTGATTGATTCCTTCTCGAGCATAATATTATTTTCGATGGGGGGACTAAGGAATGATCAACTAACCCTTTTTCTAGATTACAATTCTTACCGAGGTTGATCATTTAGAACAATCAGCTAACCCTTCCTTTAGATTAGTATTCTTGTCAAGGTTGAGCTCGGAGAAGGGTCAACTAACCCTTCAATAGAGCATAGTATTCTTTTCGAGGTGAAGCCTAGGTAAGGGTCAACAAAACCTTCCTCCAATGTAGTATTGTCATTGAGGGGGAGATTGAGGAAGGGTCGATCGATCCTTCTTCAAGCATAGTTTTGTTGTGAAGACAAACCCAGGGAAGGGTCAGTGGATGCTTCCTCCAACTTAGTATTCTCATTGTGGGAGAGCCTAGTGAATGGTTGGTTGGTCCTTCCTAAAGCATAGTATTTTCATAATTGGGTATCCTATGGAAGGTTCAATTTACCCTTCCACAAGATTGATATTCCCATATAGTGGATGCTTTATGAAGCATCAATTAATCCTTCCTTGATCTTAGTATTTGTGGCATGGGAGATCTAGAAGAAGGGTCTTTAAACACATCTTGAAGAATAGTATTCCCATATTGGAGAGGGGAGACGGTTGGACGGGGTGTGGTGGAAGGCTCTGTCGACCCTTGTTCAAGAAAAATTCTCATATCCATGGGGATCCTAGTTAAGAGTTAGTCGACCCTTTTCTCAAACATAATATTCACATCGAGGTTGAGACCAAAGAAGTGGCCATTAACCATTGTTGGAGAATTGTATTTGGATAGAGGGGGAACTTGAGGAATGAAAAGGTGAAACTTCCTTGAGCATAGTATTCTCATCAAGTCAAATGGTAAGGAATGAATGGTTGATCCTTAATCAATTTATTCTCATCTAGGGGGAGCATAAGGAATTGTATGTCGACTCTTCCTTGAGGTTAGTATTCTCATAGAGGGGGATTTAGGAGAAGGGTTGGTTAACCCTTTCTTCAGCATTGTATTTTAGTATGGGGGGTTCCAAGAAATGTATATCGACCCTTCCTTAAGACTAATATTCTAGTCAAGGATGAGCCCGTGAAAGAATCAACCGATCCTTCAAGATGGAGCTTGGGGATGGATTGATCACCCTTCTTCCAACTTAGTATTCTCATTGAGAGGGATCCCATGGATTGAATGGTCGAGATTTTCTCAAAACTATTATTCTCATCAAGGGGGAGATCAGGGAAGGGTTTTCCAACCCTTTCTTTAGCATCATACTCTTGTCAAAGTGTATCTTGGTTAAGGGAAAGTTAAACCTTCCTCTATCATAGTATTGAAATTGTAGGGGATCTTAGGGGAGTATTAGTTAATCATTCCCAACGCATAATATTCCCGTTGTGGGGTATCCCAGTGAATGGTCAACCAACCCTTCCTCGAGCTTTGTAATCATGTAGAAGGGTGAGGGGGTCTTCTAAAACATTGATTGATACTTCATCAATCTTAGTATTCACATGTGGAGATCTAGTGGAAGGTTTGGGAAATCCTTTTTGAAGCATAGTATTATCATCCAGTGGGATCCCTTGAAAGGGCCAGGTGACCCTTCTTGAAGCATAATATTTGTGTTGAGGGTGGAATTTAATGAAGTATGTAATGACCCTTCCTCGTGCTTATCTTTCAAGTTGTTGGGGATCTAGGGGAAGAGTTTACTAACTCTTCCTCAGGCTTAGTTTTCATGTTGCATCTAATCCAAGGGAATGGTAAATTAACCATTCTTGAAGCATAATATCCACATCAAAAGTTTTGAAGACATATATCATCAAGATTTCACTCCAAATTGTAATACATATTTACTTATAAAAATAAAAATAAATATATACATCTAAGATATATGAAAATTGATATGCCTATGCTCCTAAACCTTTAAAATTGAAACATGCATATATTTTGTATCTAACATAGTTGAATAGTGGATTGAAGAAAAAAACCATTATACTTTAGAGAAGTTGCACTTGAAAGAACTTTTGCAACGAAGTTAATCCTAGGAAAGGATCTTATGCATTGGTTATTGCATGTAACAAGGAGTCTAGATAGCCACTCATGTACCTTACACCATGGATATCACTTTTTAAAGAAGGTTGAAATGTGTCGGCTAAAATCATGCTTATCTTGCACTCAATAATTGTGCCAAGAGGCGCTTTCTACAACCCAAAGTGGATGAGATGTGTCACATTTGTTATGCTAACATGGCAAATATCGGCTCCAAAAACTAAATACACAAAAAAATTATAAAATAAAGCACATGTCGGCTCAAATTTAAATTGGATAGATTGTAAAATACATTTATATAAATATACATCGAATTGTTGAATATCAAGATACATGTTTTTTTAAGTGAAAAATATACATCCAATTTCAAGTACAATTTTCATTCACGCATCCTCACATTTTAAATAAATCATTTCATAAATAGTTACAAGACAACTAAATATTTGTGTATCAGTTAGTCTTCCTTGATTTGATCTACAAGAGAGACATATTCACAACATAATGGATTAAGAATAACTATTTTACTTTATAATCAATCAATGAATGGATGATTCTGATGGAGAATATATTGATTATGTATTATTAAGTCAATAATATCACAATAAATTATATTTTAGTTTTATGATAATTGCAAATTAATAATAATTGGGTAAATTGCAAGTATTTTACTTCATAATTAGTTAATGAATGCAACTTTTGTTTATTTGTAGGATTTATATGTTATAGTTTACAACATGAAATAGTTGGCACTTAGACAATTATATTTGGGAAAATAACTATTTTACTTCATAATTAATTAATTAACGCAATTTTTGCATATTTGTAGGATTCATGTGTTAGCATTTACAACTTTTACAACATGATTCCAAATTGGAATAGTTGGTGTTTGGATAATTATAATGGAAATTATATTGGAGGCAAACCTTTCCTCAAAGTTATGACCCTAAAATGAGTTTGCATGTGAAGGGATTTGATCCCTATGGGCGCTTGATAGAACCAGAGTTAAGATGGATTTATACTGTACTAGTAGGTCTAGAATAAATATTAATTTTGTTAATATGTGTACATTTTATTGCAATGGTGTGGATTGCTCATTCAAAATATTCAAAGTAATAAACATTAACAATAGAGTGAAGAATACAAAGTTGGCTATTGCTGGCTAGCTATTTATTATCTTTTTAATGCTAAATCATTCACAAAGAAGAAATCAAAGGTAATTTCAACATCTTAATAAATAAATAAATAATCAACTTTTAAATTTGATTTCAAATGAAAAAAATTGATTTTTCCGGCACAATTTTGAAAAAATAGGACAATTTAAAAAAAAATCCTGGTTACAACTCTCAAACTCTGAAATTTTGGGTGCCCTAGGGATTTTTGATGGTGTTGAATCTGTTTCTACCATCAAAATTGCCATTAAAACACAGTTAAATTCAAATTTTACAAAATAAAAAAACACTGGATTCTGGTTAAAAGCCCCTGTCCGGGCCAAATCATCGATTTTTTCCTCATTATTTTCAACAATTTAACAAAATTAGTTGTGTATATTTTTACAAATCTCAATGGTTGTTAGAATTTTTAGTCATATCTTATATGAAGGATATCACTTTTCCAAGAAGGCTAAAATGGTTTTGCTTTGATCATTTTTATTTTGTATTAAATAATATAAGTTAGAATAAAATAGATATTTGTTTTATTAATATTTTCACATTTCACTACAATGGTTTCATCTACCCATTCACGATATTCAAAATTCTAACACTAACAACAATGCCAACATTAAGGATCTACAATTGCTTGATAATTTCTTAGTTTATTCTATTGAGCATGAAATAATTTACAATAAACAAATAGAAAAACAATTTCAACATATCCTTAATTAGTTATAATCAACTTTTTGAATATGATTTAGTACGATATCATTTTTCACAATTTAACAACATTAGATGTGTATATTTCTTTTTTGGTTACAAATCCTAGTGGTCGTTAAAAGCAACTACTAGTTGTAGTCATGTTGTAACGGTATGTTTTTCAATTCCTCGTGATACCAATCATAAAATGGAAATATATCTTTTGGCATACCATGACAATTTGTTAAGTTATATGATTAATGTGATTATACAAGAGATGCTCAAATGTGTTATGAAATGTGTTTTTCGTTGGAAAAATCATTGCTGAAATGGGTTGAGCATGAAATTTGATTGTTACCAATTGTTAATACAATACTCATTGTTTCATAATCTATTTTTTATACAATTATTTGCTAGTTGTTACAAGTCAAAATGTTTATTTCTTAACTTTGTTATTCTAGGATAGAATGTTACAAACTCATCAAATTGAAGTATTAGCTATGCCATAGAATTAATTTGAAGTTTTCAAATAAAAACCATCTAAAGAAAGAAAGTGATGCAATCTATCCCATGCTAAGCCGTTCATTTATTTAACTAGTGATTGTTCATAAATTAATGCATATTTCTTATATCGGTTTCTTTTTTAGAAATGCCACATTAATGTCCAAAACATATTTACAATGAAGTTAAAATGTAAAAAATAAGATGAATAGATGTATTACATTGAACAATTTTCTTTTGATAGGTATAAGAGCATTTTTATTAATACAAAATTTACATACAATTTGACAATTATGAGCCTGATCATACTATTGACAATGCATGCATATGAAGATATTAAATCGTAGCCTCAATTGAACATTAATATTTCAACATATATATTACCTTCCAATCCCTTGTTGCCCTTAATATTTTAATCTCCTACATTATGTTGAGAAGAATATGATCATCTAATTGATGTAGGAACTTGTAGCCTACATTCATCAAGATGGCACGTGGATAGGACATGTGAATATATTAAGATGGCTTCTTAGATTCTTCAATGTTGTCTTAGTAATTTGTACTAGAAAATCTCCACTACAATAATAACTCTATCCAAAACTATTGGGGTTTTGAAAACTTCTGTTTCTAGTGGCTTTTTGATACCTTAAAAAATATTGCATTTAGTATAATACTTGTATTATAGCTAGTGTGACGAATAATTGGTAAAATAAAAAATTAGATACCATTTTTCTTACCTCAATGCAATATACATAAATATTTATATTTGGTCCTTTTAATGCTTTAAGTCATGCAATTCAGTGAAAAAAATAACTCGAAGGAAAGGTATTGATCAAATTTTGATAATAAAAAATCACGGTCATTTTACATAGGCAAATCCCATTAAAAAATAAAACCATCCATTAACGATGAATTAAACTCTATCTAGTTCCATTGTTCTCTTAGTAAATTGCTTAATATATTCAAAATTGTGTCTTGTGGGCATTGAATTACTTTACTTATTGTCGATTTCTTAAAAGATAAACATTATTTTCTATATATTTAGGGTTTCATGCAATTTCCACCCTAAAAGTTGTTTTCAAGTCTTTGCTTGATTTATAGTCATATACTAAAAGTACAATGGAAACACTTTGATGTTTAGTTTGTTACATATTCAGGAGAAAATTTCAATTGCAGAAAACTTCTTGTTCATACATTCTCATTATTGATATATATCTTAAAAACATCATGGACTCTAAGGGGATAACTCTTAAAAATTGGGTGATAGGGATATTGAGAGGCTTTGACATAAACATTATAAAGCTTGGAGCTAAAAAAGAAGATTATGTAGTTGAAAACAAGTAGCTAGATAATCATTGGGTTGTTCATGAAGAAAAAGCTACTTAGATATTCAAGGATGTGGATTATAGATGATGTGCATTGTATGATACTTCACTTCTTTTACTCAAAGTGAAAAACTAATGAATGCATATGTACTTTCAATTTCCTATAGTATCTAATGAAAGCTCTTTGTTTGACAATGTCATCATTATCTCCTTCAAATTAAAGTGAATTGTGAACTAAGAAAATCAAATTCTACATGTAATAATCTACTATTGGCGAAATCTTCACCTCCAAATACCCTTACTCCCTATATTTGGAATTCTTTTAATTTATTTAGTTTAATCAAATCATTTAATACGTAGGATTTTTAATTCTCTTGAATGGATTACCAAACACTCATAGCCAATGATATAATTGAGGATCAAAGCATGGAAATAAAATTCAAAGTATAAACTAGAGGTTATTGCAAAAAAGGTTTCTTGCGTTAGAAAAGCCTTTTTTCAAGGGTGTAATATACCAAACTGGTATATTTTGAAGTTGTATAGGTTTGTTGAGATACTGGTTGTTTTTTTAGGAGTTTGATACCCAAAGCTTATAGATAATATATGTGCATGAACAAAAATAATATTGCATGAACCCAAAAACCCAAATAATCAGATCTACAATACAAATAAGCTCAGAAGTGATGCATATACATACCAATGGGATGTGCTTGAGTTGTAGAATAACATAGAGAAGACATGTAAACATGCATCCAATCTGGGTCAATATTTGGAAACAGCTCCTTGAGGTAATTCGCCCATGCAAACCTCATGCCCTCCTTGGTCTTCAGATCAATAATAACAACTTTGGAAAGAGGGTGTTGGATCCAAGAAGTGCAACAATAAGGCTTATGATAGCTCAGTCAATAAGATAGATAATGCATGTAGGCCATGTACCAGATCTAGGTCAAAATATTGGAGAAGTAGCTCTTGTGTACAATTTACCCATGCAAGATTCACACTCTCTTCTGGTGGATGATCAAGAATAATAGCTTTGACAGAAGAATACTGGATCTGAGAAGTAGCAATATGATTAAGGATAACTCGTCTAGTGAATAGAAAGAATGATATTGCTCCAAATACTTAGAATAATGCACCTCCATAGGTTTTAGTGAATAAGAATGCGCCCTCCAAAATATCTATGGATGCACCTTAGTTGATCCAATGATATGCCCTTGGGATGATCAATAAATGTGCCCTTTATTATATGAAAGGCTTGAATCCCTGCAAATATTGATGAATACGGTGTAAGCCTTGAAGTACTGTGACAAATATGGATGATCTATCCTCGAAAGTGACTAGGGTAGATAGATTTTTCTACTGAATCCACTTGCTGGCTAAGGAAGTATGCCCTCAACTCTAACTTGCTCTCAGAGCTCTCCAACCTATTTTCCAAAGTGAATAATAACATATGCATGCTAGAGAATTCAATTTGCCTTATTTTATTGTCTTTTGACTACATGCAACTCACCTTTTGCATACATGCAACTTAACTGACGCATGCCGCATGCAACTTGATTTATGGCTTGCTTGTCATGTGTGTTACTTGATTCTTGCTTAGGTGGTCCCCTTTTATCTCCTAATGACTTAATATCACTGTTCGAGATCTATTTTTATCCTGTGTGGCATCAATCATTAGTTAGTTCCATTTTTTCAATACCCACTCAAACCTATGGGAATTAAATAGGTTGGAGGGTTGGTTCATGTTTCTTAGTAAGAAGAGGACACTACAGAGAAATATTCACCTCCAAGCACCCTTACTCCCTATATTTTGAATTTTTAAAATTTATTTAGTATAATCAAATAATTTAAAATGTAGTCCAGTTTTAATTCTCTTGAATGAATTACCCAACACTCATAGCCAATTACATAATTGAGGATCAAAGCATGGAAATAAAATTCAAAAGTATATATCAAAGGTTATTGCAAAAAAGGTTTCTTGTGTTAAACAAGCCTTTTTTGAGGGCTTGTCATTTTTTGTTGTTGTTGAGAACCTCATTGCATTATTATTTTTTCTCAATGATGGTTGTGCTAAGATAACAATCAATAAAATGTTGAACATTAGATTGGTAAGGACATATTATAGAGTTCACCCTTAAACTCATATTTCTTGTTTCTATTACTTATAAGCAATAAACTAAAGCATGGCAAATTTGAATGCTTACATTGTTGTTGAATGATAAAACTTTTGTATTCTTATTGGTATGCCATTTTTATCCTAAGCCATGATTATTGAAGTTATGTTTATGGAAACCATATTATGTTTGTATTATGAAAGCTCCCAAGGTTGCTCTGATCGTTGAATATAGGTTAAGAGGTCTAAATGATAAAGATTGTCTTTTGCATTTATTATTCTAAGTGGAAGGTAAATCTAGCCCTACAAAAATTAATTTATATATATATATATATATATATATATATATATATATTCAATAGTGGATTAGGTAGATCAATTTAGAATAATTACTTGGATACATCTTTTTATATTTAAATATACTAACAAATTATATACAAACATATGAAATGCAAAAGAAACAAGAATATATAAATGATCCTACCAAAACACTTTTGTTGGATTAGAATTCTACTTCTACCAATCAATTTCAAGATATGTAAGACAATATTTGAAAATGGGAAAAAATATAGTAGTGGTTTTGAATCTTGGAGATCATATTAAATATTTTAATCGTGTTGAAAATACTATAGGTAGAGATCAAAGTAGCTAATAGTTTTATGTTAATCTCATTTGAAAATATCTTTCTACAACCAACCAATTAACCCATAATATCAATTTTTATTTATTTACAAATATGGTTGAACAAAAGACAACTAGTAGTTTTGGCTTTCTTTTTATTTGTTAACATCGATAGAAGCTAAAATAATTGTAGTCCAAGGAAATATTTCAACTATCCTATTTTTGTATATATAAGCATCTTTAATATGTAGAGACAAGTAGTAGTTTTAACTTTCTTTTTATTTGTTAACATTGATAGAAACTAAAATAATTGTAGTCCAAGAAAATATTTCAACTATCCTATTTTTGTATATATAAGCATCTTTAATATGTGGAATAATATTAATGATAAAGTTGATCTTACACATTTATGCTCATTTTGCAAGTTATGGCCACATATTTATCGTATTTCCTAATATAATATTAGAGCCATATAACTTACATCTCTAAAAGATTCATTTAGTGCATATATAGATTTGATATATATATATATATATATATATATATATATATATATATATATATATATATAAGGTTTAATGATTTTCATTAACAACTATTGCTTTATGTAAAAGTATTAAAGTTCAATTATTCTCTTTTCTCCTTGCTTGAAATGTGGGTTTTGTGAATACATTTTCCACCATAAACAAGTTAGTGTATATAATTAAGGCGAAGAAGCTCTTAAAAACAGTGACTTGTAACCATCTTTTATTTATATAGAACACATTCATATGTTGCCTTGAATTGCATTGAAAAAATACAACATTGCAATGCAATGATTGTCATCATCACTTGTTTCAAAGTATTTTGTTGCATCTCTTAAATATTAGTATATTTAACAATGTTTATCATAGTCATATTATGTATTGATAGAAAATAAAATGTTTAGTATATTAATCTTGGATTTTGATAGAATGTTTTCATTAGAAAACAATTTAAATAAAAAAAATTAAAATCCAAATATACATTGTAGCATAAACAAGTTAGTGTATATAATTAAGGCGAAGAAGCTCTTAAAAACAGTGACTTGTAACCATCTTTTATTTATATAGAACACATTCATATGTTGCCTTGAATTGCATTGAAAAAATACAACATTGAAATGCAATGATTGTCATCATCACTTGTTTCAAAGTATTTTGTTGCATCTCTTAAATATTAGTATATTTAACAATGTTTATCATAGTCATATTAGGTATTGATAGAAAATAAAATGTTTAGTATATTAATCTTGGATTTTGATGGAATATTTTCATTAGAAAACAATTTAAATAAAAAAAAAATTAAAATCCAAATATACATTGTAGCATAAACAAGTTAGTGTATATAATTAAGGCGAAGAAGCTCTTAAAAACAGTGACTTGTAACCATCTTTTATTTATATAGAACACATTCATATGTTGCCTTGAATTGCATTGAAAAAATACAACATTGCAATGCAATGATTGTCATCATCACTTGTTTCAAAGTATTTTGTTGCATCTCTTAAATATTAGTATATTTAACAATGTTTATCATAGTCATATTATGTATTGATAGAAAATAAAATGTTTAGCATATTAATCTTGGATTTTGATAGAATATTTTCATTAGAAAACAATTTAAATAAAAAAAATTAAAATCCAAATATACATTGTAGCATAAACAAGTTATTGTATATAATTAAGGCGAAGAAGCTCTTAAAAACAGTGACTTGTAACCATCTTTTATTTATATAGAACACATTCATGTGTTGCCTTGAATTGCATTGAAAAAATACAACATTGCAATGCAATGATTGTCATCATCACTTGTTTCAAAGTATTTTGTTGCATCTCTTAAATATTAGTATACTTAACAATGTTTATCATAGTCATATTATGTATTGATAGAAAATAAAATGTTTAGTATATTAATCTTGGATTTTGATAGAATATTTTCATTAGAAAACAATTTAAATATAAAAAAATTAAAATCCAAATATACATTGTAGAAACAAGTTAGTGTATATAATTAAGGCGAAAAAGCTCTTAAAAACAGTGACCTGTAACCATCTTTTATTTATATAGAACACATTAATATGTTGCCTTGAATTGCATTGAAAAAATACAGCATTGCAATGCAATGATTGTCATCATCACTTGTTTCAAAGTATTTTGTTGCATCTCTTAAATATTAGTATATTTAACAATGTTTATCATAGTCATGTTATGTATTGATAAAAAATAAAATGTTTAGTATATTAATCTTGGATTTTGATAGAATATTTTCATTAGAAAACAATTTAAATAAAAAGATTAAAATCCAAATATACATTGTAGCATTTTGAGATTAACATTGTTGGAATCAAAACTGAAAATTTCATAATCCAAATTAACACTCACAATATTGGAATCAAAATGATTTGAAGTTCACACTTTCACAATCAAAATTCACAATTTTAAAAGCCAATATTCATACCTTAAGAGTCCAATTTTGCACTTTAAAATATTCACACTTTCATAATTGAAAAACATTTTCTTAATCATAGAACCAAAGTTCAAGGGTTTATGCAGCGAAATTAGGAGAAATAACAAAAATGAGGTAGAGGCAAGGGATAACAAATGGTGGCAAGGGTAATCTGGAAATTAGGATGTCCTCTCAAAAGCTAAGATGTCTAATAAAATCCTTACTTGGGATGATGGTAAAAAGAGAATGGTATAGGTCAACAGGTTTATAATGTGCAAAAACAAATCGAGAATCGATGAACCATTGATTTATACATTGTTTATATGCAAAAGATATATGAGATGAAACAATAAAATTGACACTTTTGGAATCGAAATTCACAATTTCAGAATCTAACACTTGGAATTGAAATTCACACTTTTATAATCCAAATTTGCACTCATAAATACTAATATTCGCAATTCCATAACAAAACTCATAGTTTCTTAGCCTAAATTTTGTCTCACTAATTCAAATTTAATGAACTTGACGTCAATTCTTATAAACTCTAACCACTCAATTTAATCTTTTTGTTTCAATTTTCAATTCAATGCTCCATGCAACTAGGATTTATTGCACACATAATACAAGCTCTGAAACTTTGATTATAAGTCCTCTGAAAGTGTTTTCATAATAGAAAATGAAATTAGATGTTTTCATTTTCTCATAATAGAAAATGGAATTATTTCTAATCCTCGAGGATAAATTGAACAACTTCTCTAAACAAGATTAATGCACATGTTAGTGGTGGACATTGAATTGACTTGATTTAGAAAAGTAGGTATACAATATTTTCATGTTTCATTAACCAAGAGCTTTTACTATATATTTCACATATTTCACATTAAATACTCATGTATCTTTTTGTTTTAGGAAACTTGTTTTTTCATATGATCTTTTTTACAATACTTATTTTCTTTCTTTACAGTGCTTATTTTCCAAGATATTTTATAAGCTAGTCTTTGCATCTTTGAGGACAACTGCTAATTAAGCCATCAATATAATTTATAAACCATTACACAATCTAATTCATTAAAGGAAATGTGAGCTTATTTATATATACAACTTGTACGTCTAATATGATGGTTCATAATGTAGAATTGCACAGTAACTCATTATTATGAAAGATTTTTTAATTTATAAACCATTACACAATCTAATTCATTAAATGAAATGTAAGCGTATTTATATATACAGCTTGTACATCTAATATAATGGTTCATAATGTAGAATTGCACAATAACTCATTATTATGAAAGATTTTTTGGATGTAAACTCAACCACACTTTACATCTAGAAACTCTTCTATAATGAATATTTTTTTCATGTGTCATTAAGACTCCTTTCCAAAATTTTCATGTGTCATTACGACTCCTTTCCAACTAAATATAAAAAGGAATTGATGGTAAAAATGCATTCCAATTTTTTAGAAATGGATAAAAAAATATTATTATTGCTAGAAAACTCAATATCGATGGCTCCTAAAAAGCAAGATAATTTATTTGATAATTTTTATTGTTTTTACCCTAAGGAAATTGATAAAAACATATTATTATTATTGCTAGAAAGCCCAATATCAATAGTTCTTATAAAAAAATAGTTTATGCAGGAACTTTTATTATTTATATCACAACATCTTATTCTTGCCAGACAACTCAGTGTCAATAATTCCTTAAAAAGCAAAATAATTTATTTGGTAAATAATTTTGTGTATGTAAAGAATATTACATTATCAACTAAAGTAAGAAGAATTTGATACAAGATACACATCACTATGTAGTGTTTAGCAACACACATTTTTCTTTTTCATGAAGAAGGTTTATATAAAAGTGTATACTATTATACAAAGAAGATTAAAGGGATGGGTGCATGCCCAAAACATGTAAAACTACAATTCCTGATTGATCATACCACGGGGTATCCAATACATATATGCTCTCAGGAAAAAATTTGCAATCACTCTATATTTATGGCACAGGAAATCACTCCCAGACTGTTCGGTTTAAAGTCTTACAATTACAATTAATAAGGCAATAATAAAAGTCTTACAATTATAATCAATAAAGAGTAAAGGGATGGGTGCATGCCCAAAACATGTAAAACTACAATTCCTGATTGATCATACCACGGGATATCCAATACATATATGCTCTCAGGAAAAAAATTGCAATCACTCTATATTTATGGCACAGGAAATCACTCCCAGACTGTTCGGTTTAAAGTCTTACAATTACAATCAATAAGGCAATAATAAAAGTCTTACAATTACAATCAATAGAGCAATAATAGTGACAATGGATGACAATCATGACGATACCACTAAAAATAAAAATAAAAAGCTAATTGTAAATTCTTCTCAATGGATGAGAATCATGACGATAACAATAAAAAATAAAAAATAAAAATAAAAAGCTAATTGTGAATTCTTCTCAATGAAAGAGGTCATAGAATACCTCTGGCCTTTTATAGCGTCTGAGGAACAAAGCCTGCAAAAAGGTGATAAAAAAGGAAAGGTATTAGCCTTAGCAAATGGTCAAATTTTTTGAGAATAAAATCACTCTACCATTTTTGCTAGTGTCTCTTACTCTTGGTGAATTTTGTGGGTCTATTGGAGTTTCAAGCTATTGATGAAGGTGAAGTAAGTCTCCATTGAGGAAGTAAGTCTCCATTGAGATATAATTTATGTATCTTGATTGATTAATTGACTTTATGTCAGTTGAAATAATTGAATTGAGTGTTTTCCTCCTTTTCAATTATCATTTTTTAATTTATGTCTGTTGATTGATTAATTGACTTTATGCCGGTTGGAATAATTGAATTGAGTGTTTTCGTCCTTCCTTTCAATTAGCATTTTTTATTTTATTTGAACAACTGATCTTGCTAACCTTTGTTTGTCTATGTTTCTTGTGGATTGTGTTTACCTCTTTATGCTAGTTGGAATAATTGAATTGAGTGTTTTCCTCATTCCTTTCAATTAGCATTTTTTATTTTATTTGAACAACTGATCTTGCTAACCTTTGTTTGTCTTAGTTTCTTGTGGATTGTGTTTACCTCTTCTTGATCTAGGGTTTGTACGGTATTAACAAGGTTTGGGATCTTCAAGTGATATATTGATGAAGGTGAAGTAAGTCTCCATTGAGGTATAATTTATGTCTGTTGATTGATTAATTGACTTTATGCTAGTTGGAATTGAATTAAGTGTTTTCCTCCTTCCTTTCAATTAGCATTTTTTATTTTATTTGAACAATTGATCTTGCTAACCTTTGTTTGTCTTAGTTTCTTGTGGATTGTGTTTACCTCTTCATTGATCTAGGGTTTGTTTGTCTTAGTTTCTTGTGGATTGTGTTTACCTCTTCTTGATCTAGGGTTTGTAGGTTATTAGCAAGGTTTGGGATCTTCAAGTGATATCTTGATGGAGGCCATGCTTTTGGATTGAATTTTCCTCCTCTTGATGGGTATTCAAAAACTTTATTACACCGCATCATGTTTCCTAACTCCATTGCCCAAGATTTTTCTACCAAGGTGCTAATCTACAAGTTGGAGTTGGTAGTATGGTACTACCAAGGCACTAGTCTACAAGTTGAAGTTGGTAGTATTTTTTGGACAGGTAGGATGGTACATGATTATGAGACTCGTAATGTAATTAATTGCGAGATAGAAGTGTATCGGGATGGTTCTGGACTATTTGGCTTTGCTGATGCTATTCGTGAAAGGACCACTTTCATGCCACGTAAGTCATTAGTGTTTTATTTGAAAGTTGAATTATATATATATTTTTTTATTTCCAATTTCAATTTTCCACTATAATGAAATGTGATTTAGTTCTCTTTCTTTCTTATTTGTTGTAGATGTTTGGTGGAGAACCTGTGGTGCAAGGACACCAAAATTACGAAAATTTTCCTTCCGAATCCTCAACCAAACCGATACTGCTTTGGGATGTGAGCAGAATTGGAGTGTATTTGAATAAATACACTTAAAGAAACACAGAAGGTTAGAATTTCAACAAAGCAATTGCATTTAATGTAAGTTATGATCCTTTAACATATTATAATTTATGACCCTCAAAACTCATTAATGTTTTTACAACCCTCTTATAGGTTGGAGTTCCCAGATCCTAATGACTTGGTGTACCTCCATTACAATCTCCACCTATGGACGAGACAAATAGAGAAAACAATGGATGTGGATGCCATCTCCTTGGATGATATTGATATATTATCTAAGTGGAGGGTGTAGATTGAGGTTCCTATCATGGAGGAGTCACTTGCATGGTTAGATCCAAAGGAGGTGCAACATGATGGGTAGGAGGAGTGGGAGGAGGAGGAGGAGGAGGATCTAGTTGGATACATCATGCAGAGTGATGTGCTAGCATTGACACCACCTTTTATATCAATTGATGCAACTAGTCCTCCACCCATCAGTCACCATCAGATATTAGATGCAGGGCCAAGGCCTTCTGCTACTAGTGCTAGGGACATGCCTGACAAACGACCGATGACCTTTTCCCATAAAAGGGGGAGAGGGCATTGATATTAGATATCTAGATGCTAGTTTTGTGAATTTTTTCATTGTACATCTATCTCATATACATTTATATATGTGATGCCATTTTGTATTGGTTATCCAGTTTTGAGTCCTTGATTGGACAACTATCAGGTTTCAACTTTCAGGATTCATCAATATATCATTTTTTATTTGGCATCTACTACATGATATATTTTATTGCTTTCCCCATATTTATGTTATAAGTGTTTATCTAATGTTGTTGTTGCTTTGTATGCTTAAAATTTTGAAAAAAATGAATATATTTTGTATTTTTTAATGTTTGTCGCAATTTGTTGATATTTGCCAATTTTTTTGTCGATGTTGCCGAAAAGATGTTTTCTGGACCCTCACTGATTTTTTGTTGATGCCGAAATTATCTACATTGATATATACTACTTGGTGCCATTACTTGTGATTTCTATTCATCATTATTAAACATCTTCTATTGGATTGAAAACCACAAGCATTTGTTTGTATTCGATGCATTCAGGAGGTCTTTCTTCTATACCTTAAAGACTTGTAATTTTGGCATCAAATATTATTAGTGTTTGAAGAATATATTTGAAACCAAGTCTCATTTAAAACTTGAGGTCACCATTGTAACAAGCTATCAAGTCATCACTTGTTGTATCACCCAATGCCATTGAGCTAGAGTGATTCTTGTCACTGGCCATTGTGTTTTCTTTGGGTACTTTGGCTAGATCCCCTTGTGCAATTGCGGGAATAACTTATCTCATTCTTGGTGGCTTTAGAGAAAATAGAGTGATTAGTATCGATGGTTACTCTAATGGTACACTCCTTGTCTTATGGTATGAATGGATCTTGTGAATGACTACTATTTAATTAAATCACATAACACATAAGTCATTAATAAGAGAAGCATAATCTTCTCAACATCTAAGTGAATTACCCATAAGATTATATTTTCATATTATTTTCAAATGGATGAAGTATTTTGAGTTTTGATGATGTTGGTTTATGCCATTTAATTTAAATCATTGTGTACTTAACAAAGTACTTGATGCTATATTTTGATGTGAACATGATTTCTTTGGGAAGGCTATAATAAGTTGAAGTTGGTAGTTTAACAAAGATCATTTTATTACTTGGGTAGAACACGTGTGATAGAGATTCACTAGTTTGTAGTGCCTCCAACTGGGAGACTACCCTATTGAACAAACTAGTTAGACAACCTTTGGCTGAGAGTGTACACTGTTGTTTTTGGACAATTGGATGCCATGTGCCACCATTGCTGTTCATTTCGGTACATATTTGGGAGTATTTACATCCAGTACTTCTTTGAACACAGAATCTTGAACCTTGTCTTATATAGCCTGGTTTGGAAAACATATGATATATTGAGTAAAATATTGTTATATCCTTTCACTTGATCAATTGATGTTTTAAATGCGTGAATGTTCATATCATTTTCATGTTTAAGTGCTTTGTGTATTTTATTGCAATTAATGTCTTACTGAATGGTTTATAGTGAATGGTATTTTTCATTGAATAATAATAAAATTTATAATCACCTTAAAATCAAGTGTAGCCCTCACCTCTTCCTAACCTTTTAGACACTTCCTTTAAAAGATAGCGCTAGGTGTATACTTGGGGTTGTTATTATATAATCCTAAGCAAAATCTTGGAAACATACCCCCCCTTGGATAGTCTAGACTCGTTTACTGCTGGGTCAAGGAAGCCAAAAGTGACGAACCCCCTTCCATTAGTGACACCTTGGGTTGGGAGTTCATAGTTGTGTTAGGTTAGCATCCAATCAACTTGTCCATCTTCTTGGGCTACTAGTTTTTGGATCAACACCCCCCATAAGGCATGCATTGTTGAAAGATAACAAACTGAAATCAAATACATATACTTGAATTAAAACGCATAAAATGAAAGCTAAACATCATAAAACATCTATTGGAAGCTTCTTCTTTGAACACAGTTCTTGGACTAGGTTGAGCCCCACCACGCTGCCTCGTAACCCTCAGAAAGGTGTAGTTCCTAAGTTGAATTCCCGATCCTGAGTTCTCGGATTCCACTTCCTTGAACTCCCGAATCACGGATCTCCCAAACTCAATTATTGGACAACAATCCACATGCAAGTTGCATAACCTCACTATGTCTCAACCAATGAAGTATCATTCCCTAGATTCACAACTGTTGAACTATCTATGCAACCATCCATATTGAGTTGTTAATTGCTCCCTTCCTATCTTCAAAGCATCGGCTTGCTAAAATGTAAGAATCTAGTTTTCTTCAATAAGGACAACACCACGAGCAGTATTCGGTGGTTCTCCTTAGATAAACCCAACAATACGGGCTGTGTGACCCATCTTCAGCCTTAAAATTCCTTTTCCATTAAAAAAAATATAGGTCAATAATCGAGTGCATTAAGAATGGTGTTTTCGTACTTAGGCTCTGAAAGCTTTATGAATCTTTGTTGCATAAAAATATCTCTGGTTGGAAATAAAACTTCGAAAAATTTACTCAGCATAGTTGATCGCACAGACTATACGGATTCTTACACATCTAAATTTTGGATGCTTTACAAAAAAAGCCAGCGGTTTAAAAAAATGTGGTTGCATGACTAAACTTGGCTTATAAAACCAACGGTTCACTTTTATTAATTCAACTGCATGAAAAGGAGGCTTTATCATATGACGGATTTACTAGGTCATATGGCAGCAACAAATCTACTAATATCTAGTAAATTGACAATGGCAATAGCGGTAGTGATGATAGCTTGAACTTCTTCATGGAGTGTGAAAGGCAACTGGTGGCTACATAAATTTGCTTGATAAACCAATGGATGTCTCGATTCTTTGAATTTGACGGCTAAGAAGAAAATTGTAATTGCTCCATTCCTTAAATTGATGGATATCTATTCCAAGATCAAATTCAATGGGCCAACCCTTCGTAGATTGATGCTATGTGGCTATACCAAATTGTGTCGACTATAATAAATGGTTGGTTAAAAGAAATTCTAGTAGATTAACAAAACAAAGACTAAGCCAAGAATTTGATGGACGGAAACGGGAAGGCGGCGAACAGATAACAAGTTTGGCAACTATAGCAGTGAATTGCAGGACGAGTGCTCCTCTCGGGGGTGCTCGAGAATCCAAGAATCATCTGGGTACCTGTAGACCTACACAGATATCAAATAACCAAGGATATCAAACTACCAAGAGGCAGACACTTCCGTCTTGCCTTGTTCATCAAATAAAATGATAACTAAGCAATAGATAATAAAATAACCAAAATAAAGCAACTAATGAAATGACTAACAACAAACTATCAACTAATGAAAACACATGCATGGAATATCAAACATCACCTATAAAATACATCTTCAACAGTTGTCCATTAACTGGAAGAGGGATCGTCTCACTGTCCATGTGGCTCAATCAGAATGTGCTTGGACCTGCAATGTTAGTAATTTGATACGGACCCAACCATAAACTTTCAAATTTTCCATGCTTACCAGACTATTCTCCTCTCTTATTCCACAAGAGTACTGTTATCCACTAAATTGCACTTAGTGGATTCCGAGTGAACTGTTAAAGTTGTGAACATGATCAATGTTCATCATCAGTGTTCCGAGATCCATCAGGCAAATTTTTTTTCCCTTTGTAATAATTTGCATGTCCAGACCCTGCGGGGATTTTGTAATAAGTTGGTCTAGCATGAGTTTTTTATGAAAGGTTTGGCCTTCCTCAACATTTGTTATCAGGGAAATACTCTAGAGTGTTTTTCCTTAGGGATTATGCGTTACTATTCAATGACGTATAATTCCCGAGTTTTTCACTCACACCTCCAAAGCTGGAGTGTTTCCATGATGGTGAATTTTGAGGGGTTATTAAAACCTACTGGAATGTATTTTTGTAACATGCTAGCCATCAGTATTGAGTCATATGGACATGCACTAGGTCCCCTAGGATTTTTGAGTCATTATGAGAAAATTAATTTTTCTCAGTTTATGAGATTTTTTAATAATTTAATTAAAAAATGAGAAAGGTGATAAAAGATGGGTTAAGAGGTGAAATTGGACATGGGAGTGCTCAATTTCTAACCCAGAGCACCCATAAAACCCCTAAACCCACTTTTCCTAAGTTTTGAGGGAATAGTATTCACTTAAATTTTTTTCTCTCAAAAATATTAAAAATGAATTATTTAATTCAAGAATAATAGATTTGGAGAAAATCCAAACTCCTAAAATAATGGTGGGTGGTCTGGGGAGTTGGCTGAGTTGAGTTGGAAGTTGCATTTAAGGAAAAATCCCAATCCCATAGGTCAAGGAAATGTGTTGGAATCAAATCTCCTTTGATTGGCAATCAAATCAGGGAGAATATTGAGGAAATAAATGATGATTTGATTGAAGATTGGAGATCCACAAAAGGGCGGGGCGAATTTGTGGTTGGAGAGGTGTCAAGTGGAGGTTGAAAAGTGTCAAATGGTTGGAGAAATGTGTCATTAATCTCCCCAAACCCCTCACATGTGTCAACAAGCCTTTTCAAAGTGTATCAATCCATTTCTCCAAGTGTCAAAGAGGATCTATATTGGGAAGTGCACCTCCCCCTCTCTTATTTTTCTATAAGAGCAAGTTCATGCTCCATATTTCTCAAGTAGTGTGGATGCATACAACCTCTACCAAATTGTAATTGTTGTTTATTGAATATATTGTTGAAAGGCTTTGGAGGTCCATCATTGTGAAAATGTATTGAGCTTATTGATGTGAAATTGTTCTTACTATTTGTTCATACTTTCATGCTTTGGTAGATATAGCTTATTGATATTGATTAAACATTTGCAGTCGTCAATTTGTTTAATTGTGTTGAGTTTTAGAGGTAGAGAAGTAGCCAACTGTATTCAGTTATACTTAGGCTCTTCTTCATTTCTTTGATTTCTAGCACACTAGATCTATTAATTTGTGTGTTGAGCTTGTTCTTGGTAAGTTGCAGATCACAAGAAACCCACAAGGATTAGAATTCGGTTGAAGCTTCTACACTTTGGGCTACATATTTTTTACTTACATTTTGTTATAGGATTCTCCAAGTAGCAACTCCAACAAGCAAGTTTTGGCTTGGATTGATCCATTCTTTTCTCTACAAAACAAAATTCAAACCCTCTTACTTTTCCGTTTTGTTTTGCAAAGTGTAGATCTATCATACTTAGCTTATCTTTCAGATCTATAGCACTTTAGCATATTTTTAGTTAGATCTAAGTACTTTAAAAAAACTTAATTTTGCATTAGATCTAAGCTAGATTTGGATTTTTTTATACTTAAAATTTTTTTTCGAATTTTTTCCAAGTGTAAATTTTTTCAATTTTTTATTTATTTTTCTATTGTGTTTGCCATCACATTCTAATAGTTTTACTTGCTAGCTTTTAGCAGGTCCAAGGAAAAAGAGGAGGAAGCTCTGGCGAAAAATCGATTAAACTTGCCAAAAACACCTTCCAAGGGACCCATTTTAGCATTGTTTCAAAGTTTCAACTTGTAAGCCCTTAGATCCAAGTCTAAAAGGACTAAGAGGCAATTTTATTTGATCATAATTGTAAAATCTTAAATGAGAGCAGTGGGGTAACCAGCACCCACACCCCATCCCCCCTGGGGGGATTTGTGTATTTTGTAAATTTTGTGAGATTGCATTTTTCTAACTCCACTAGCTCACACAGTCACTTTTTAAGTGCAGGGTGTATCTTTTATTTATATTTCATATGTTAATCCATTTTTATTTTGCAAAAGTAAAGTAGAAATAAAACTATCTTCATCGCCACGAAGTATGCTCTCACCTCCACCCAAAGGCAATTTGCTGATTAGTGGAGGTTGATCAGAAAGTGACGCATAAGTTTGGCCATCATATATTTCCTTTAAGTTTTGTCTTTTATTTCCATAGTCTAATTGCTTAATAAAAAGAACCCAAAGTCTCTTGAACTTAGCTGAAAAGCAAGTCAAGAGCACTCTCTGTCGGAGGGTCAATGGTTACTTGTTTCAAATTTGAATAAACATTTTGCTACCACTACGTATGCTCTACCCTTTTGGGGATACACAGAAATAGTTGGGAGCATTCTTTAATTTCCACATTAACTTAATCGGTCACCTAATAAAATTAACTACCCACAAGATAAGTGAAAATCCGACACTTCAACTAGATTTTGTGTGCACAAATTCTGCCTGGGGGCGCTAGATTGTTGTACTTAGACCTTGGGGCACCGTTAGACTACATCCTTGTTTGGTTTAGTGTTGAACACGCGCTCAAAGATTTGGCAGCCAACATGTCCTTGTACGAAGCCACCAATCTCTAAATTTCCGGACATTCCTCTCTGTACCTTACGGTATCTTGAGAGTTTCCCCACTTTCCCTAATCAAGATTCATAATTAATAATTTAAAATCAACCAAGAGACAATTGCACAACATTTCCTTTTTCCAGCATTGTCATTTTCACACTGTGTTTGACTCCATAAGGCACTGGTCCTTGCACTTTTTCATTTGCTTATTATCAATATCAAGTTATCGTGCATCTTTTATAATTCACAGTGATTATTTGAACTCATGTTGGTGAAAGATATTTAAACTTTGTTGCAATTACATCTTGAACCTTTTAATAAAAAACTCCCAAAAACAACTTAATAAACAACCCATCAACTAATTGGAAGACCCTAATAACCTTAGTAACTTTCCATAGGGACTACCCCCCCTTGGCTTTCGTTGGGAATTTTGCCTAAACGGAGGAGTCAAGAACCAAGTGACATACTTGACTTGAGACTTGCCACCAAGGGCACACCGAGCGACAGCATAAATTTCTACTGCAACAAAGATGGTGTGTGATCCGGCGGCAACAAGTACCAAATCACCAAGCTGGATGTTTCGCTACCAAGTCTTTTTATCAAATCTTCCTTTAACCTTGTCTTGATATTCTGTCAGGTGATCCAAAGCCTTATGTTCTCATCCAGTTCTATCAGGCTGTTGATTCTTCTTTGGTAGTTGTATGGATTGTCCATGCTTTGTTGGAGAATCTTATATACAGGCAACTTCAAGTTGATCGGTAATGTAGCATTTAATCCATACACTAGCTCAAATGTACTCTTTTTGGTAGATTCCTTTATAGAGATTCTGTCTTCCCATACTGCAAATCTGAGTTTACTGTCCCAAGATCTCTTGTTGTCTTCGACTGTCTTTTTTATGATCATCAAAGTCTTATTACTTGATTCTAGATGCCCATTTCCCTAAGGGTAATAGTTAAAGGAATGTGACAATACAATGCCATAGTCAAAACAAAAGGTGGAAAACTCTCCTCCCATGAAAGTAGGTGCGTTATCTGTCATAATCTTGGCTGGTGTACCGAAACGGGTAATAATTCTGTCTTCCAAGAAGTCTATGATCACCTGGGCTGTGGATCTTTTTGTAGGAATGGCCTCGACCCATTTAGTAAAGTAATCTATAGCAGTCAAAATCCATTTATGTCCATTACTTGAATTTTCTTTGAATTTGCCGATAAAATCTAGGCCCCATTGCTGAAAAGGTGCTTCAATTATGACTGGTTGAAGTGGCAGGGCTGCAAGTTTCTGTTTTCCTGTAAACAACTGGCATGGCTGACAACTCCGTACGTACTTGTATACATCCTTAAAGATACTGAGCCAGTAATATCCTGATCTCAAAATCTTGTGTGTGGTTGTAGAAGCTGCATGATGTCCACTGCAGAGCCCTTCATGAAATTCCTTCATCAGTTCTTCGGCTTTGGGAGGTTCTATGCAAGTGAGTATAACACCATTTGATTCTTCCATCCAAGCCCCTGAATCCATCCATCATTCGCAACAATGTCCATGGAGCAGTATTTGGATGCCTTTAGTTTCAGAGCTCTCTTCTTGTGATCTGGTAACTCCCCGGGGCATGAAAGATTCTGAAAGTAGTAAACAATGTCCCTGTACCAGTCACACTGTGCTATGGCCTATTTAACCACTGAAACCATAGGAGACCCTTCTTTTGTTATGTCCAATTCCTTCTCATTTCCTTCTGCAAGTAACTGATCCAGGCCTCTGCCTTTGATTAACTTAGTGGGTTGGATTTCTAAATCATATTCCTGTATTTTTGTAATCCATTTAGCTTGAGCGTCCAGACCATCTTGTTGTTTCAATATTTCTTTCACTGCCAGGTGAGGAACATAAGCCACGATCTTTGAGTAACCAACCTACACTCTGAAGTGCTTCAACGACATTACCAAGGCATAAGCTTGCTTTTCCATATTGTTATACTTTGCTTCTGTGCTGCTCAAGGCCTTACTCATAAAGGCGATAGGTTGTTCTTCATTCTTTTCATTCTTCTGAAGGAGAACTCCCACAATAGTGTTATTGGATGCAAAATAAAATATTTGAAAAGGTTTGGAATAATCAGGACTTACCAAAACTGGAGCTCGAGTAATTGCATCTTTTATATCTTCAAAAGCTTTCTTTGATTCAACTGTCCACCTGAATTTTGCATCTTTCTTAAGCAACTTATTCAAAGGTTTAGTAAGTTCAACAAAATTTGGTATAAACCTATGAATGAAATTAATTTTTCCAAAGAAATATCTTAAAGCTTTAAGATGTTTATGCAATGGCATTTCTTTGATAGCTTTTACCCTTTCGGGATCAATTTTAACACCTTCCTGAGTAACAATTTACCTTCAATAACCCCCAAAATGGACATTTAAGGGTTTAAAGAAATACCATACCTGCAACAACATTCAAATACCTGTTGCAGATGCTTGATGTGGTTCTTTCTTTCTTTGGAGTAGACTGTCATATCATCTTCGTATATTTCCAATATCTTCTGCATAATATCCCTGAAAGCATAATCCACAACTCTCTGGAAAGTGGCCCCAACGTCCATCAATCCAAATGGCATCCTCAAATACTGGTAAGTGCTCCAAGGAGTAGTGAAAGTTGTCTTGGCTCGATCTTCTTTCTTAACTGCTACTTGGTTGAAGCCCGAAAATCCATCAAGAAAAGACATCAATTGGGAACCTGTGATCCTCTGTAGCAATAAATCCATATTTGGGAGTGGGTAGTTGTCTTTCTTTGAGACCACGTTCAAATTTCTGAAATCAACACATACTCGGACATCTCTCGTCTTCTTCCTGGTAGGGACCGGGTTAGACAACCACTCTGAATATCTGATTGGAGCTATGATCTTGGCTTCCACCATTTTCTGCAATTCTTGTTTCACTAATGGAGCTAGCTTCGGATTTATATTCTGTAACTTCTAACGATGCGGCTTCGCATATTCTTCCAGAGGTATAGCATGCTGAATTATGTTCTTATCGTACGTCTTGAGCTCGTCATATGACTAGGCGAACACATCTCTGAATTCACGAACCAAGTCAATCACTTCCTTTCTTTCCTGGGAACTTAGTGCTTTGCCCACCTTTATTGGGCAAGGATCTTCCTGTGAACCGATGTTTACTTCTTCGTATCCAATATTCAGAATTGCTTCCATTTTCTGTTTGCACCGATCATCTTTGTCAAATATCCTTTCCAACAAAACCTTTTCCATTGGGATAGGATTGTAATTTGGCTTCTCTGTGGATCCTTCTTCTCTCCAATCTATATAATTGTTGGAGTATTCTTACCTGTTGCCAAGAACCTGCGGATTTGAATTTTTCCTATATCTTGCATTGTATTAGCATGGTCGAATGTAGATACAAGAACTACAAGTGCATCGATTGTTTGATTCTGTAATCTCGGGATGGATTTTAATGACAATGCATTGAATTCTTGGGTAGCTAGTCTCACTGCATCCTTGTACCTTTTCAATTGCTTCTTTTTACAAGCAAATATTCCTTTCACTTGGCAAACAATTAGGTTGGAATCACCAAATATATGTAATAATTTTATACCATAATCTTTAGCCATGTTAATACCTAATAACAAAGCTTCATATTCAGCAGTATTGTTAGTACCATCAAATTCCAATTGAAATGAAAAACAATGCTCTTCATACCTGGGAGATGTCAATACAATACCTGCACCCATACCTGCTTAGCATTTTGCACCATCGAAGTGTAAAGTCCAAATTTGTCGATGTCTATTTAAGGAACCACTTTTGTAGTAAACAATGAGTATGACCCAATGTCATTTTGGCAAATGTATTCATTTTCTGGCTCTTCAGGATCCTCCACATGGTGCTTTCGCATTGTTTCTCTTTGTAGAGTAATATATCCACCTTTTGGGGTGGGCACTATGGCATATGATAAATCCAACTGTAAGCTTCCTCCCAAATATGAGCCAAATTTCATGGATAGCAACATGCCTCATGACACTGGTAGATCAATGAGACCGATATCCATCTTTATCATTATAGTAGGATGCAACGTCAGTCGAACTGGAACATCTACCACTACCCCACACACTTTCACTTCTCGAGAGTCCATAACGCAAATATTCCTGTAGGACCTTGATATCTGCAAACCTAACCTTTTCATTTGTAGTGTCCCTTTTTAAGAATTTGTACAAATTAGGAAAAATTGCCAATTTTGACCAATTCGACCCTTAGACTAGTATTGTCACTACTGCTTACAAATGACTCCAAATGCTTCCAAATTGGGTCTGAAGGTATTTGAAAGGTATTAAAACATATAACTGAGGCTTATGAATGCTTAACAACCCTTAAAACACTTCTGCAACATTCATTTTCAATCTAGACAAAGTAGGGAATAATTCTAGTTAAATCGAGCTTCAAAACCCCCAAAGGTAGTGGACAAAGATAGCTCTCCAAATGCTGCTAAACACTTCCAAATTTTGAACAGAGGTATGGTACTCATAAATGGCCTTAATGACCTCCCCAATGTATCATTAATTAGTTCCTATGGCCTTCTGCAACTCACTTAAATCAGATGTTTATGTGCAATACTTCACATAGGCGGAAAAGCTATTAATTTTCACCATATGTTATGAAATTCGAATTTTAGGTGCCAAAGACTTGTGCACTGTAAATGAAACTTCTTCAGAACATTAATGACACTCCATACATCAACAAAATCACAAAGAATGAATGATACAATTAGAAATAATGTCTCTTCAAGCTCCAACAACAAGATCTAGGGAAAATGGCATCATTAATGCATTGTTTGGTATTTTTACACAACTTCACTTGGTATTTCGACCTGAGAGTCTTATGAGCAGTAAATACAGAGTATATGTATCAGAATACAAAGAAATGGAGATTCATGGACTCTCACAGAGAGATCAACATCTCACCAAGGGCGCAATTCCTCTAGGGGCCCATATATGGAATAAAATGTGAAAGAGATGGAAGAATGAGTTGTAGCTGAATGAACCACGAGCTTCCCTGTAGCTTCAACCTGTAACTAAACACTCCATTGTAGCTCCAAATGAAAGGTCTGAATGGCCTCTCCGATTTCCAATTAGGATGGGAATCTTTCACCCTCGAAATTGGTGCTAAGGCAAGTAGACTAGCTCTCTACTAGCTCTTCTCTCAAATGCAAAATGCAAAATGCAAAATGCAAAATGTAAAATGATCCAAATGCCACCATCCTTCTTTGTTATTGTCTTTTATAAACTTCTAAGGTCCTCCATGGGTCGAATTCCTTCCAAGAGCTTCATGCCAACTCAAGTTGGGAAGAGATTCCAATATGTGCCACTTGTCCCTCCAATTCTAGCCTCCTCCTCCACCAAATTCGAATAGGTGCCTCTTTGGCTTCCCTAACTCCCTTGAGCGCTCTCTTGGAGGCTATTTTTAGCCCTAAAATGTCATATATGTCAGATGTCAGCCATCAAGTCTGATTTTGTCATAAGTGTCATAGGAATCTTCATCATTGGTGTCATAGAAGCTAGGGAATCTAGCCCAAGTATCCTACTAGCTCCAAAATGCCTCTTCCTCTCCCATGGGAGTTACTCTTCCTCTACAATTCGACCTCATTGAGTCATGCCAAGTAATATGACCTTCCAACTATCCCAATAATAGTGGACTCCACCTTGGATTCGAATGGGCGAGAGTGGAATGCCATGTGGCATGGGGAATCTAGCTTTTTGGGGGTCCCACACCACCAATGTGTCTCCATGACCAAGTGCCATCTTATTTTCTCACCATAAATATTTATTTTGCCCCTATTAATATATTTATGCCCAAACCAAAGTCCATTTGGGTTTATTAGTGTCCTTATTCCAATTTTAATGTCTTCACCCCAACCTAGAAAACTAGTAGGTTGGTGGAATTTTCCCTACTTGAGATTTATTTGAATGGGGACATTACAGTCCTCCCCACCCAAGATTGCTTGCCCTCAAGCAATCTCAATTTATCATGTTGCAAACTTGTTCCTCGTCTATCAGGTGGCCTTCCATGAGGAATGTATCCCAAAACCTTTTCATTCTTGTGTTTCATACTGTGGGAGGACACTACCTTATTCAGATAGGTGTGCATTCCTCTCAATACTCTTTGTTTTCCCTCTGAATCTTTGAATCTCATTTCAAGGATTTGATAGTTCACTGTATGTTCCCCTATAGAGTACAGCCATTGCACTCCCAAGACCACATTAGTATCAGCAACATCAACCACATAAAAGCTATCAAAAATTGTGTAATTACCTATGGTGAGTTGTCGCTTTGGAATCCATGTTTTGCACTTCATAGTATGGTGACCTGGAATGATGACTGTGAAGCCCTCGAATGGTTCAACAGGTAGCTTTCTCCTATCCACCATGGCTGCATCAATGAAGTTATGTGTGGCTCCTCCATCTACCAATACCGAAACCCTTTGTCCCTGTACAACTCCTTGACATTGAATAGTGTGGAAACGAGGCACTCTTGAAAGCACTGCTAGTCTTCCTTTGTCAGGTAATGGATGATCTTTTTCTTTTTTCTCTCCTTCTGTTGTAGCATATCCCTCTTCTTGGGCTGAAATATCCATGACCCCTTCATATTCATCATCATAAAATACTTCAATGAATTGGGCCTTTCCCTTATCACATTTATGTCCTGGTACCCATGGTCGGAAGCACGCGTAACACAGTTTCTTCCTTTTGAGTTCTTCCCTGCTTAGTTCCTCTTTCTTATCCTTTCCACATTCATCTTCTTGCCATGGCTTCTTTTCATATCTTAATTGGGAAGGGAAGTTGGGCTTGGGAGGAAACTTTGTCCTAGGTAGCATATTTTGTAGATCTCTTGTCAAACTCATAACATCCTTCAATGAATTGGGTTTGTGGGCCTTAACTAAACCTTTTAAGGGTTCAACCAAACCTTTAGTGAACAACAATACTAATCTTACCATAGATATATCAGCCACCTTGACTAAAAATTTTTGGAATTCCATCATATACTCAGCAGGGGTTCCAACTTGCTTCAATTGGGCTAGTTCTTTGAAAGGCAATTCTGGATCTTTTTGCTCAAATATTTCTAATATCCTGTCAACAAATTCTCCATAGGTTGTAACCTGATCATGTCCCAAGGTTTTCAGACCATGGAACCACCAATCATGGGCATCTCCTTCTAGATGCAAAATAGCCATTTTTAAAGCATCATTTTCCACCATCTAGTTTTTGAAAATAAACATCTAGTTTTTGTACCCAAGTATTTGCAGAACTTTGGGGTGAGCCATCAAAAGTGGGAATGGGGTATTTTACCAATGGCACAATTCAATTATTTATTCTGAAATGGAGTCCTATTACCTTCCCTCATTTTGAGTTTGCTTGATAGATTAAAGAATTGGTCAAATGGTAGAGTTCTTCTACAATCTTCACTCAACTTTTCCCATTCTGTCACCACTTCCTGCATATCGAATTGGGTGTTAGGCTCTTCTTTGACCTCAAGAAATTTAAGTGTAGCAGGCCTTGGTGTTCTTTGAAATTCATTAGGCCTATTATGGGGTCCTGTGCTTGAGAAAATATGCTCACCCATTGCCTTCTTTTCCTCATAATGAGAACTACTGCTGCCTCCTATTACTCCTTTGCTCCCAAGTTGTCTAGCCAATAATTCGAACCCTTTCATGATTTGTTTGGTCATATCTTCAAAGAATGGTTTCATGAATTTAGTAAATTCTTCCTTATCCTTTGAGGTCTCCTTCTCATCCTTAGCCATAGTTTCAGCAAAATGCACTTCTTTTCCTATTTCTTCCTCTTCAACAACAACACCTTCAGTTTCAGTTTCTAAGGGTGGGAGCTTATTCTTTTGACTTCCTGTCTTCATAAACGGTCACCCACATCAGGTGCAAGGACCATGCTCTGATACCACTTGTAGTGTCCCTTTTTAAGAATTTGCACAAATTAGGAAAAATTGCCAATTTTGACCAATTCAACCCTTAGACTAGTATTGTCACTACTGCTTCCAAATGACTCCAAATGCTTCCAAATTGGGTCTGAAGGTATTTGAAATGTATTAACACATATTACTGAGGCTTATGGATGCTTAACAACCCTTAAAACACTTCTGCAACATTCATTTACGATCTGGACAAAGTAGGGAATAATTCTAGTCAAATCGAGCTTCAAAACCCACAAGGGTAGTGGGCAAAGATAACTCTCCAAATGCTGTTAAATACTTCCAAATTTCTAAACAGAAGTATGGTACTAATAAATGGCCTTAATGAGCTCCCCAATGTATCATTAATTAGTTCCTATGGCCTTCTGCAACTCACTTAAATCAGATGTTTATGTGCAATACTTCACATAGGGGGAAAAGCTAGTAATTTTCACCATATGTTATGAAATTCGAATTTTAAGTGCCAAAGACTTGTGCACTATTAATGAAACTTCTTCAGAACATTAATGACACTCCATACATTAACAAAATCACAGAGAATGACCGATACAATTCGAAATAATGTCTCTTCAAGCTCCAACAACAAGATCCAGGGAAAATGGCATCATTAATGCATTGCTTGGTATTTTTACACAACTTCACTTGGTATTTCAACCTGAGAGTCTTATGAGAAGTAAATACATAGTATATATATTAGAATACAAAGAAATGGAGATTCATGGACTCTCACAAAGAGATAAGCATCTCACCAAGGGCGCAATTCCTCCAGGGGCCCAAATATGGAATAAAATGTGAAAGAGATGGAAGAATGAGTTGTAGCTTAATAAACCATGAGCTTCCCTGTAACTAAACACTCCATTGTAGCTCCAAATGAAAGGTCTGAATGGCCTTTCCAATTTCCAATTAGGATGGGAATCTTTCACCCTCGAAATTGGTGCTAAGGCAAGTAGACTAGCTCTCTACTAACTCTTCTCTCCAAATGCAAAATGCAAAATGTAAAATGATCCAAAAGCCACCATCCTTCTTTGTTATTGTCTTTTATAAACTTCTAAGGTCCTCCATGGGTCGAATTCCTTCCAAAAGCTTCATGCCAACTCAAGCTAGGAAGAGATTCCAATGTGTGCCACTTGTCCCTCTAATTTTAGCCTCCTCCTCCACCAAATTCAAATAGGTGTCTCTTTGGCTTCCCTAACTCTCTTGAGCACCCTCTTGGAGGCTATTTTTAGCCCTGAAATGTCATATATGTCAGATGTCAGCCATCAAGATCTGATTTTGTCATAAGTGTCATAGACATCTTCATCATTGGTGTCATAGAAGCTAGGGAATCTAACCCAAGTGTCCCACTAGCTCCAAAATGCCTCTTCCTCTCCCATGGGAGTTACTCTTCCTCTACAATTCGACCTCATTGAGTCATGCCAAGTAATATGACCTTCCAACTATCCCAATAATAGTGGACTCCACCTTGGATTCGAATGGGTGAGAGTGGAATGCCATGTGGCATGGGGAATCTAGCTTTTGGGGGGTCCCACACCACCAATGTGTCTCAATGACCAAGTGCCATCTTATTTTCTCACCATAAATATTTATTTTGCCCCTATTAATATATTTATGCCCAAACCAAAGTCTATTTGGGTTTATTAGTCTCCTTATTCAAATTTTAATGTCTCCACCCCAACCTAGGAAATTAGTAGGTTGGTGGAATTTTCCCTACTTGAGATTTATTTGAATGGGGACATTACATCATTACAGCTAGAGGCATTACATTAGTGGAAGCACCGGAATCAAACATGCAAGTATGTAAAATTAAATCACCAATGCTTAAAGAAATGAAAAAGGGTTTGTTTCCAAGATTCTTATTCTCAGTTGGTAGCATGTTGGATAATATGACCGGAGTATCCTCATCTTCAGCTTGGTTAACCACTAGTTGCTTGTCTCGGATTCGATCTTAAAGGTTGAAGTGCTCCGCGATTTGTTCTCTGATTGATGGGATCTTTTCCAACTCGGAAATTGGTACTGGTATCTTCATTGAGCCTGTGACATCAATCTTCAAAGGCTCATTAGCAACTAAATCAATTGGAGGACTACTTACCTGTGGTGGAGAAGCAACCTTTGTGTTTTATGTGTTGGCTAGAGGGAATCCTCTTCTTTGATAAGTGTTGCTTGCAGTATATTTTTCATACCATTTTCTAATCTTCTCTCGAGGAGGCATTTCCCCTAGGAGCTTATTTACCTTGTTGGCATCAATATAACCCTTTCTGATTTTCTGCATATGTTCGTTAGACAAATTAAATTGCTTTCCTTCAAATAGATTACATACCTCAGAATCTTCTTCTTCAAAGGGAACGTTGTTCTTGATATACTCCATATAATATGCACAAGTCTTTTCATCATGGAAGCTACGACAGGCCCTGCAATAATATGGAAAATAACTTACCGCATTGGTAGGCTCAAGAGACGAATGAGGCCTTTGTTGCTGCATAGGAGCTTTGTTTAAATTCTTTGGCGGAAATCGAGACTGACTTGATTGTTGATTCCTTTCCAGTTGGACAATTCGGTTTTGCATACAAGTAGCTTGTTGATTCATATCCACCCTTAATTGCCTCATTTCTTTGATCAATATGTCCATTGTATCAGGGCCTTCATTGGAAGAGGAGGCCTTGCTCTTTGGTTCTGCTTTAGCTCTTGAATGGCTAGAAGTATCAGGTCTTCCAGCCACTCTCCAACTGTCATCCAGAATTCTTACCTTTTGTTTAGTTGTTGCAAGATCTGTTGGTTGATCCAAACTGAGATGAAACACGAAGTCACCTGAAAATGCCTTTAAATATTATGATAAGATCATTGGATCTTGCGGCTTGCAATTTGCTGGAAATTCTTTTACAATCCTGTCAAATCTGCGATCAAACTCATCAATAGTTTCATTCTCACTTCTTTTTATAGTCATCAAAGCATTATTTAACATTACAAGATCTTTCTTTTCTTGCCATCTATCAAAAAATTTGGATTTTATATCAACATAGGTAGCAATACTATTAGCGGGCAAAGACTTAATCCAATCTGCAGCTTCCCCTTCTAGACATGAGGAAAACGTGTTAAATTTAACATCCAGATTAGTAGTATCGGTAAGCATAAAACATCGCTCAATAGCATCCCAACGTTGGGCAGCAGTAATAGCATTTGACCCATAAAACACAGGAAACTCTTTGATATCTCTATACTTTAAGGTTTGGTTAGGATACCCAGGGATAGCTGTGAAATCAAAAGCGGTGAAAGTCATATTGACTTGAATAAAAGGAACAACAAAAAGCCTATGTATATCAAGTAGAAAGTCGAGCATTTGTTGATCACGTACCAACTTCTCCTACAGACGATCTTTCCTTTTTAGCAATATATGACTGAGATCAGGGAGAAGAGTACCTCTTGAATTAGCCCTTGTCAAATATCTCTTTGAATTTTGTCTATATGGAGTCTCCAGGAGAGACCTGCGAAGTTAGGACTTTGCAAATCCCACCAAGATATAAGCAAAGGACTTATCTGAGTTCGTATGCGGAGTCGCTAGATAAACCTGCCAAGTTAGTCCAAATTAAATATAAAGTTTCAAATATATGGACGTACCTTGAGTTCATCAAGTGTCGTTATGCCAAGGATGCGTATATGACTCAGGATGAGCCACTGCAATCTTTGAGACATCCCTGGCAACGACGCCAAAATTGTTACTGGGCAAATTAGCAGGGCTAATTCCCAGTAAGCAAAAATAAGATCAGTGACCCAATGTCACCTCGGTCACCGTTCTAACTTCTTTGGAAGTCGAAACCTCCAAGGAGAAGTATCCTTATGTAATCCTGCAAGACACCAGAACAACCAACCAACTATATCCTATGCAATCTTGTGGTTAGATCAGTGCCTAAATGGAGTCATGCACATTCAATACCAGCCAATGAACCAATGAAGTACATACATGTATATCAAGATAAACAATATTGGATCCAAAGACTATATTGTCAATAACTACTAACCAACCACCAAATAAGCATTTAAGTAGTAATTATCAATGATTGCAACTATAGCAGAAACAGAACGATGCAAGGAATGTCATTAGCGAGATATAGCCAATTGTATGTGAAAGTAAATGACAGTCAGCTTTAGCAGTTAATGAGAGACAAATGTCAATTCACCAATCATTATGTTTCATGTAATCATCATAAACAAGGTGACGTGTAATCAAGCAAACCCCAGTGATATTCACCATTAACTAGCTTACGTCCAGTAGATAATTAGAGCACCCTTATCATCACCGATCAAGTATAAGAACAAAGGATTATGTAGTTTACAAGGTCATTCAATAAGCCTCATCAAACTAAGTTAATCAACATGTCATTTTCAAATTTGCATGTAACATTTTCAGTTGAGAATATACTATAAACTAACACAGAAAATTATCTCATCAATGCATATAAAATGATCTTGGGTATTAGCACTATTAACTATACTGACATATAATATATTTCTTTTTTATATTATGTGTGCGGGTAGGCACCAGGAGGGGCACACAAGATCTGCAAAGTCTATTTGCAGGCCTATGTTATGAGGGAAAGGATGGAGTGGAGCAGTAAACAAAGGAGAAAGGGATCGGTGGAAGAGGATAGGGAAAATAGGGAAAACGAATAAAAAAAAGGAAGGAGGGATGGTTGGCCCAAAAAGGGGGAAGGATAAGATCGCTGGTGATGGGAAGGTTGCGTCCTAGAAGTGGAGGACAACAGCAGGAAGGAGATGCGAGGGTAAAGGAGAGGAGACCCGAGCTGTGGGAGAGGAGCAAGATGCTGCAGCAACAAAAGGAGGGGCCGCGAATAGGGCAGCGAGGGCTCTTTAGGGGAGGTCGAGGGTGCTAGAAAAGGTGAGGGAGAAAGGATGAGGCTTGTGAGGAGAAGAACGAAGAAGGATGAGAGCTGGAAAGGAAGTCATAGGGGGGTTAGGGAAGCAAAAACCCTAAAGGAAAAACCCTTCCTTGAGATGGTACTTGCCTAGTTTGGCAAGCCAAGCTCTTCTCCAACAACCTCTAGGGTTAGTCGTGAGAAGTTTGGACAAGACAAACCAAGGAGACCTAAAGCTCAAGCCTCTTGCCAGGGAAACCAAAATACTGAAATTTAACTAGCCTAGGGCAAAAATGCAACATTAGAATTTAAAACTACCATTCAAACCTTAGACAAGCATGGTTTCAACATTTTAACAAAAAGACATCAAGAGAAAAAGACTTGGATACCTCTTTGTGCATGTGTCAAGCAAACAACTCTTAGCAATCACCCAAACAAGATGCAAGAAAGAAAGATGCTCCAATGATAAATCCCAAAATAAGCTCATACATTCATCCTCAAGGAAGTGCGCACCTCTCCAAAATGTCCAAGGAGGTCGAAATCAGAAAATAGATTTTTATCCCATGAATTGTTATGTTTTGAAGTGAGGAGAAGGTGAATTTATATCCTTCTCATACTCACTTTACACAAAATAAGGTGAATTTAATATTTAAAAATGTCAACTTAAAAATATAACAAAAATAATATAAAATAATCATTTGAGTGGGTGAAATGGGACATTTTCCCCAGTATTCACCCCTGCATGTCAAAAATGACTGAAATGGCCACATTGGATGGACTTGAAGGCTGAGATGCGGAGGGGGGGTCATCATACCCCTACTAATCCCATGAAATAGTGAAAATCCCTCAACACCCCCCTCTCAAAAGCAACATCTTGCAACCAAAGGAAGGTGACGTCATCCACTGTGGAAGGTCAAGGAGGCATGGCGCTGGAGTTCTGGAACAGTAGGAGGGTGCAGAAGGAGGCATGGGTCAATGAAAAAGGCCCCAGTACTGAAAAATAACATGCCACCAATGTAAAAGTGCTTGGGGAAATCATGTGGTTCAATGACCCATCCCTAGGGGGTCCGGACACCGACCTCAGGGTTTCAAACCCTTTTATGAGGCAGTCAGTAGTGTTATTAAGCCATAGTACCCCCAGGAGGGAGCCAAAGAACCTAGCCATGCTCCCATCCATAAAAGGTGGTTGTATTGCACCCTCCAAGTGAGAAGATAGGCTTCTATCTCCCTGGGGTGTATCTAGAACATGTGCTGGTATTGGTACCATGTAACACCTCCAAAGCCTTCAAATCTTATTACTCATAAAAAAATTAAACATTACAGGAGAAGAGGTTCTATGCTTTCCATCATGAAGAATGGAGCATGAGAGACCTTGCTTTTATAGATCATGAGGATGAGAGGGGGGCGCATTGGAGAAGGAGGGCGCATCCTAAATCAAAGGAGTGATCCATTTGTTTGATTGATATGATCTAGATCCATTCAAAGGAGAGTGCGCCACCTTTGATGAGGTAGGCGACCTTTTTCTTGTTTGTACCACCACTCAATTGTGGGCCCCCACATACACCAATGCATTTTTATGAAAGGGAGGGTGCATCACCTTTAGAGAGATCCACGCTATCTCTATGACTTGAATTTTAACCACATGTTTTAACTATTGGACACACCGAGCACACTGAGAGGGGAGGGTGAACAATGTGTATAGATTTTTATTACTTTTTCAACTTTAACAATCATCAGCAACATATACAATCATTATCTAGCGTATATCATTCATTAATGCATTATCATATTATCATTATATCATCATCATCATTATTATCAATATCAACATCACATAGAAAACACCGTACACAAGATTTTTACATGGAAACCCAAACCACGGAAGCCTTTATAATAATAATTTACCAGCAACAGTTGGAAGGAGGCAACAACCCCCTCTGTTACATAGAATTCAATTCTCCAGCTACAACTGGAAGGAGGCTACAACCCCTTGGTTTACAGGCTACAACTTGAAGGAAGCCTTAGCTCCCTAGATTTCCTTGCTCCGTCCTGCCACCCTGATATGAAGATAGAACCATTGAACCACAACTGTGCCACACTGTTCATCAATCTGTACAATCAATCTGTCCAATCTAGTTGTACCAATCAATCTGTCTGATCACATCATATGAATCAGTAAATCTGAGTTCAACCACTTGTCTACCAAACTCAGTCCACCTGAGTCAAGGAATCTGCTCATGTAGCCTACTCTACTAAATCAATGTGCTTGCTGCTCATTACCACTGTTTATCATTTTATCATTGTCATCACTGCATCATTTTTTCTATATATATGATCATATTATAATCCCGAGTACATCACTGAGCATCATTATGTTACTAACACATCATATCACTGTTTAATCTTTTCTGAGCATCATCTTATCTCACTATGTAGAAAGTGTTGAGCATATCACATGTATCATCACTAAGCATATCACTGGATCACTGAGTATTTATATATATATCATGCATTCATTGCTGAGTATATATCACTGTGAAAAAAATACTAAGCATACATACCATCACTGTTGTAGATATTACTGTGCACTTCAATCTTTTCTGTAGGTGTCACTGTCATCAAAAGGTTTGCTGATATTGCTGCCACATAAGGTTTAAGTGCTACTTTTGTGTGTACTGCTCCAGACCATAGCTCAGATCTGCTGCTCACCGAATACCTCAGAAGTTGCCTCAGTTTTCCCAAAAAAACACAAAAACTCAACACAATAAATACACCCGAAATTTTAGCCTCTTGTCCTGCTGCTTCGCTGTCACATTGATCTATCCGAATTCAGAGCTGTCTTCCACACTTAACATCTTACTGTGTCTATCCTTCATCCGCAACAAAGAGATCAAAAATATCACTGCTACCTCTAACCCATCATATGCCTAAGAAACTGAGATAAAGAGAATAAGCAACAGATATAACACGCAGGTTCCTTCAACTGCCTCAGTCTTGATGTAACCCGAAGGTCAGAGCTTCTTCCACTATTTCTTCATCCCCAAAAACACACAACTAAATCTTCACATCAAAATAAAGATTTGTCTTCTATTTATACTTTTCTTCTCCACCAAATCTGCTAGGCCAACATGTCTTTATTTTTATTTTATTATTAAAATGATTAAATAAATCACATGAGATTTATTTAATGTGGCCATCCTTCAAACAAGGGGATAAACAACCATGCGATGTCATTTTCATCTTTAACCTTAAATAAATAATTCCAAGAAGATTTATTTTTAGATGGCCTTCCTTAATGCCCGCAAGCCTTTTAATTATGCCCGCATGGGCCTTCATTTATGCCCACAGGATCACTTTAAAATGCCCGCAAGGGCACTATACATATGCCCGCACATCCTTCTTAAAATGCCCACAATGGCCCTTATGAAATGCTCGCAAGGGCTCATTAAATATGCCCATAGGGGATCCTTATGAAATGCCTGCAAGGGCTCATAAATATGCCTGCAGGGTCTTTTACAAATGCCCGCATGGCCCATAACTGTTTCATAAAAATGTCCGCAAGGGCTTCTTCAAATGCCTGCAAGGGCCTCTTCAAATATGCCCGCATTGCCCTCTTTGGATGCCCGCGTGACCTTGATAAAATGCCTGCATGGGCTTTTTGAATATGCCCACAAGGGCATATAGAAATGCTCGCAAGATGCTCTAAGTTAACTTTTAGATGCCCGCAAGCTTCATGCTTGCTTTCCATATGAACCTAAGTCCTTTTCCATGTCATAAACTCAATCCATGTCATTAATGTGCTGTCATTCTTCAACCTATGACCTCCATGACATTGTCCTTTGCCAGGTTATTGTCCTTGTCTTTCATCACATTTGTCCATGTCAAGTCTTTTCCATCATGCATGTTTTCCATGTCATTGTCCTTTGTCCTTTGCCATTGCCATGTTATTAAGCTTGTTTGTCATTAAACAACATTTGTCATGCTTATCCATGCTCGCTAGTGCTTACCATGTCCTCAATCTTGCCTACTTTGTCATCATCCTTTGGCCTTTGTCATTAATGTGTTGTCATCAATGACAACTATGGTCATCATTAACTATCCAATGGAGTCTCCTTTCATAAGAAATAAGTTTTCCACCCTTTTCCACAAGTTTTAAACATGTTCCCTTCACTTTCGATTTTGTCATTTTGTGTCGTTTTGTGTAATTTTTGGCATTTTTTGTCATTTCGTTGCCTCTTTAAGAAAAAATGCCTTAAGTGATAATTTAATCACCCAAAACCAAGGAAAAGTGGGTCCTAGGCTAAAGAGGACGCTCTGAGTGTGAAAACGAGCATCACCACTCCAAATTCCGTCTCCAGAACATACTTTTATTACAATTTGAAATTTCTCATTTAAACTATTAAAAAATAGCCTAAGTTTTGCGGGAAAAATTATTTTTGCTGAAATGAACTCAAAATCCTAGGGGAACTAGTGCATGTCCATACGACTTATTATTTATGGCTAGCATGTAAAAATACATAGACACTTAGGCTTTAATAACCTCCTAAGGTTTGACCACCATGGTAAATACTCCAGCTTTGGAGGTGTGAGTGAAAAACTCATGAATTATACGCCACTGAAGTGCAACGCATAATTCCTAAGGAAAAAACACTATAGAGTATCCCCTTGATAGCTAAACCTAAGGTAGGCCAAGCCTTTTACAAAAAGATCATGCTTAGACCAACTTATTACAATTCCTCCAAGGGGGTCTGGACATGCAAATTTTACAAATGGGCCAAAATTGGCTTGATGAACTTTTGAACTCTGGCAATGAACAAGGTAAGTTGTTCAAGTCTTCTGAGGTTCACAAGGAGTCCAACTAAGTGCAGCTTAGTGGACAACAATACATATGTAAATCAAGTATCTACTATCCTCGTCAACTTGAAAGTGTGATACTACTAGCTATACTCATTAGATAGTTAATACATCAACTAAAGCAGTAACAACATATAGCACAACATTAGTTAATTCACCATCATGGCATTGCATAGTAGTAGAGACATTGGCATATGATTGATTATCACATCATACATCTCATCATTCAAAGGGGGAGGCCTAAGAGTAGCAAAGATAGGCCTCAATACTCTGGTTTGCATCTTGCTCAAAAGAAAAAAGAAAACAAAAATGTCTAGAAAAAGGTATGCCCACAAAATGAGGCAGAACATGTCCCATACTCAAGGCACTCATTTTGTACAATAATAGTCTTCATGGACTCAATCATGGGAGACATGATGATTTAATGGGCTCTAAGACTTTATCCACCCCCTTTTCCTTAACCAACAATGTGGTTCTGATCTTCTCTGAACTAGGAGGCACACAACCAATTGGATCTCATTCAACTAGACCTCGACACATCTTAAGAAACAATGGTGACCATGCAACATTAAATGAAATGAAGTTAAGATAGAAAAATAACCCAATGGTAAGATCCATCTCCTCTTACTTCTCTTGTTGGAAAATCTTGTCCATTGGACCACTTGGAGTTGACCTATTTCTTTTTGGTTGAATTTCAACCCCTCTCATATCTGCTAGTGCTAGATGGTTTCCTCAAGAATGGAAGAGAATCATCATTTTGTATTTCCTACTTGCTGCTGCCACCTTCCCCAAGCCAACTGCATCCTCTCTTTCCATCTCCCTTCATTGGGTAAGAGTCACTACTTTACATGCTCCAATCCCACAAGGAAGGCCCAACAAATGGCCCTTAACTCAGTAGTAGGTGCTCTTGAACTCATTCTTGCAGAAATTAAAAGTCCAAAGCACATTCCCTCCCCCAACCAGCTTTGCTACAGGCCCTTGTTTCCTTGTTACATACGTCCACAAGGGATATTTCTTCTCTTGGGCACTAGTAGCAATAGAGACATATAAACTTGGAGTTGGAGGAGAAGGGAAGACACCAGCCAGGACATTCTTCCCTTTCCTTTTCCCTCTACCAGCTGCCCTTGATGATTGAACCATGATTTCTTGGGAATGAGTGAATAAAACCTCTGATGTTGGAAAACTTGCAAATTTGGTAGTTAAATCCACCTTGAAATAATTTGAAATCCCTTCCAAGCCTGCTATTACCCTTCACCTGTAAATAAAACCTGTGTGAGAACTCAACATATGCTTGAAAAGTGACAAATCAAAATCAAAATCCGGGTTAAAACAAGCCCCAAGTCAATTTCACAGGGGACACGTGTTCTAGAATCAGGACACATCTAGGGCACATGTCCAACACATGTTTTGAATGTATCCTATTTTAGGACATGTCCAAAACAAGCGTTGGACACATTTCCTAGCATGTCACGCATCCAACACGTGGGACATGGACACAGGAGCCCTGAAGACGTGTCCTGTTGCTTAGTTAGCATGATTTTTATGTTTCAGATCTCCTTGAAAGGGTAAAAGGTCAAAGAAGAGGTGTTGCAACAAATTATTGTATTTTCTGTTGAGAAGATGGATCCTTGACTCCTTGTCTTAGTCGTGTAATACCATATTTGCTGAAAAGGTGTATGTTGAGAATGGAACTCAATGGGAGGCTGAATTTGAACTCATAAGAACTCTTTCCCAATCAACTCTGTTGCAATTCTCTAGTCAATCCCCATGGTGACTCAAGGGAGGAACTGATGGATGGAAGAAAACTATCAAAACTTGGAAGCCTCAATCTGTGGTTTAGTTACATAAGCATTGTCACTGGAACAAAACAGCGCTCAAGAGACTTCAAACAATGCACACTTGATCTGTTGGTGACTTATATCACATTTAAATTGAACCAGATGGGAAAAATTGATTGGGAAGTGGTTTTCCATGCGTTCAACAGATCTCAATGCTCAAATAGGTGCAATTTTTACATAATGTTAGATTTTATGGTCACTTTGACCTCAGTGGGTTTCAAGTTTCAAACATCTATGTAATGAGACATGCAGCCACCTTCAAAATGTTAAAGCACACTTTTCTCCAGTTTGCAAATATTTCCTTTTCCTTGGGATAATTTCACAAAGGTTTATACATATTGTATAGACATTGTTATTAGTTACATGTTGCAACATCAATGAATGTATTCATATTTCATCTTCAAGTATTTCCAAAAGTTTGATGAACAGATGTTATGCATTCACATAACTTTGTTTTTGGTTATTTGTGGGGTGAAGTCAGAGGAGACTGCATGTTGAGCTGTTTGGAGATTAAGATTTATTTAAGAGGTAACGAAATCATACCTCCATTGCAAATGCCAGATGTAGCAATGTTGCTTCAGACCAAGGGCGTCCAATAAATTGAAGGCCAATTGGCATCCCTGACTTATCATATCCAACCTATAAAGATGTCCCCCAAAAATACACAAATCAAACAAAGTATTAACATTTTGGAAAAATAAAATCCGCTGAGTGCAATAAATGGATAATAAAGTTATTTTTCAAAAGATATTGGAAAAGAACCAACCGGAACAGTGATAGCAGGCAGTCCAAGAAAATTTCCTGCTACTTGGTACCTTACAAGTGCAGCTACTCATAAGAGATAATGACAGGTAGTTACATGTTTGAAAATAACAAGCATATACTTCTAAAAGCACACAAATGTACAAGGATATAGAAATAACCTTCAAATTCTTAGGCATCAACGTAGAAATTACAATATGAGAAAGAAAATTTACATGATGTGAAAGTCTTTAGGCTTTGATTAATATCAAAAGCACTAATTTAAAAATTTTGCTTACCGCCATTGATATAATCAAGTTCCCCATATTTCAGGGCATCTTCTTGAATAAAATATGCAGTTACCCTGTTGAAGTAAAAACAGTTAGTCAGGTCAAACGGAAAAAATGAAAAAAACAGAAGATCTGCATGCACAACTTAGTTCTGATTGATTGCACAGGTTCCATTTTATCATGCACTGCTCCTTTATTTAGCCTTTGGTTGACTTCAGATAGCATTCTAATATTTTGATTTATAGAAAGCCAGACAAAATATTTTACATTTTTTGACCAAGCAGCCAGCTAAATTTATCCTCTGTAATTTATTAACTAGCTTAAGTTTAAATAACCTTTTCTTTTTTGCTATTAGAGTCTTATTTACTGAACTGAGTTCAAACACTCCAGACGAATGCAAAATCAACATATTTCTAAATTTTGGCCATGGAATGAAATATCAGAGAATCTACAATTAAAAATAATCTCAGGGTATCTACAAAGAGAACACTCATTACTGATATGAAAACCTGTATTCCTTGGTGCTCATTAGAAATTTAAATAATTATGGTTTATTTCAAGCATCCAAATGTGACCTAAAGAAGGCAATTTCCTTTTATGAAAGAAGCAAAATGTCCATATCACACCTCCAGAATGAGTAACTACTAACTATTAAATGCCAAAATGGTGGATGCTCTAATTTACTATAAACCATGTATTTTTTATGTATTTACGATTTAGTTCTTAACAATGTAGTGCTTGTAATAGTAGTGCTCAAAAGTAAGTATTTTGCAACTAATTTGTTATTTTTGTGCTGAGAAGCACTTTCTACAGCCTAGGTGGGTGAGATGTGTCACATCGGTAACACATGTCAGCATAAAACATATAGTTCTACGATTTTGTTCTTAACAATGCAGTGCTTGTAATAGTAGTGGTCAAAACTAAGTATTTTGTAACTAATTTGTTATTTTTGCGCTGAGAATCACTTTCTACAGCCTAGGGGTTGAGACACTGAGATGTGTCACGTCTGTAACACATGTCAGCTTAAAACATATAACTTAATACAAAAAAATATCATGTAAATTAAAAATAGATATATATTAAATTGGACAAACATAGATACAATTACTAAATAGATTCATATAACTTTTACATTCCAATATTAACAAGATTGTAAAATCTGTCCCCGTAGATTGGCCCAATATAATATTTTACAAAACTAAAAATAAAGAATAATATTAATGCTAAAAAATAATCATGTTTGTAGTCAATGAATTTGTGAGCATTAGGTGTATCTACAACACTATACGTCCCGGAGAATAATTATTTGCATCTATAACCATTTGTTATGGCTATCAAATTAATAAATTAAATTGAAAAAATAAGTGACCTCGGTAAAAATAAAAAAATAAAAGAAGTGGATAACTACAAGAAAATAAACCAGCGTAGATCCATCTTAACTCTGGATCTATCAAGAGCTGAGGGATCAAATCCCTTGAGGTGCAAACCTCTTTTAGAGTGCAAAATTTTAGGTAAGCTTTGCACCTTAAGGGATTTGATCCCTTTCAGCACTTGGTTGATTCAGAGTTAAGATAGATCTATACCGGTGTATTTTTTTAAATATGTATGCATTATATGTGTACGGCACATTCCTTGGACCACTTCATCCCTGAGATTGATATTTTTATGAAGGATCACTCCCACACTCTCACTTGGGCATCTAGCAACATTAGTGTTATTGAAACCAGACTAGAACTGTCAAAATTGGCAGGTCCGACCGATTCTGGCACTTTTCCAGTTTGATTTAGGGTTTGTAACCAGAGATGATTGTGGCACTGGCACCTAACCAACCGGTTCTATATGGAACCGGCCGGTTTCGTACAGAACTGGCCGGTTCTGTACAACGATGCATGGGGACCACGATGTCCACCTGTAAAAAAACACAAAAAAACCTAACCCTAGGGCCCTAATAAACTTATTTAAGGAGGGCCCCCCCTTCCATTTCACTCATACTATTCACTCGAGCTATTTGGAATTCTTGATCTGAGTTTCTTCAATGGTTTTGGAGAGTTGTTTGCAGGGTTGTTTTGAAGAAGTTCTTGGACAAATTTGTAGAGCTAGTTGAAGGGCTTAGTTGGAGAGTTTTTGGACTGATTTTCTTGAGCACATTTGGATTTGTTTCAAGGGACTATATTTAAAATTTGTTGGGCTTTTTTTGGAGTTGATTCAAGGGTTCATTTTTAGAATTTTGTGGCCTATTATAGAGCTGTTTTTTCTGCTGTTAGGAGCTGCTCGTCTTCTCTAAACTTTAAAGGCTTGTGATGGTACTGCAAGTCTACTCTTCTTCTCTTTACAATAGTTTTTTTTTCCTAGTGTTTACGAACTCCTAGTTTTTTATTTGCATATTTTTGTTTATTGGTGTAAAAAATTGCCGTGGCTCCTAAAGAGAGGAAGGATCTGTTATCACACAACTTGTAGTTGCCCCTAGTGGTATCCCTTCCGGGATGGTAGAGGACATGGGCAACTAAAGAGGTGACCCAAGAGGTGCCACGGTTTCTAATGCAAGGTGGGAGTCACGTCAACCGAGGCACTCTTCACTTTAGGTCAAGGTGAAACAAGACCTAGGGGGAGACCCTATTACCAATCAAAGATGATTGGACCCAAACAAAGGTAACTAGGGATAGGTAGGCAATGAGTTACGGAAACCAATGCAAAGTTAAGTGGACCTAGAAGTTAAAGTCTGGTTGAAGGTGGTTTGAGAAATGATTAGTGTTTCAACCAATGTATGATTTAGGCCACATGATTAATTATAATGACAAGGTATAGTACCATGTGTTACACAAGTGGGTCCTACTTTCTTGGGATATGTGAAATGGCTTAAAGTGGACCCACAAGGTGAAATTAAGAGATGCAATTGGCACTAGAGGATATGTAATGAGTAGATCTATGGATCTAAGTTGAATTTAGGAGTACCCACTTACTAGATCTAAGGTTTGACACAATTCCCAAGGAGTGCGACTTGCTTAAGGAAGACTAGTGCCTTGTTGGATGGGCTAATGGAGTCAAAAGATATGTCAAAGTGTAGATCGGGACACCTAGAAGTCAAGTCAAGTGGGCTAATTGAGATGGAGTGGTTGGATATTGCTAGATCTAGGATTTCATGAAGTGACCCAAGTGGACCACAATCCCTTAAAACAAGGAATGCTACCCCCAAGGCAGATCGTCACAAAATGATACTCTAGATATAGGTTTCAAGGTATGCCCGTTCCAAATCCACTGAAATCTCAACTACCCAAGTCCTAGAAGTGGGCAAACTCAGTCACCCAAGGAAGTGCGACCTTGCTCAAGGAGGGCTAAAAGGTGGATAAGGTGTGTCAAATCAAGTCCAATGGCCACTAAATTGTAGACCCAAGTAGTTTAGGCACTAATCCATGTGGATCTAGAAAATCAAGTCAATCCAAGGGTTAAATCTTACTAGATCTAAGTTTTAAGGTGCCAAGTAGTTCATAAGGGGGTTTTAATCCCTTAAAATGTGGAATGATGCCCACAAGATAGAAATCACGCAAGTAAAAGTCTAGGGGTAGGTTATCAAGTGTGTAGATTGCAAATCAAGTGGGATCTCACCTACCCACATGCTAGATCTAACCCAACAAGCCTCTCAAAGGAAGTGTGATTTGGTTCAAGAAGGCTATATTGCCTTGAAAAGTGTGTCAATTTTAACCCAATCACCACCAAACTATAGATCCAACTAGGGGTGGATGCTATAGAGGTGGGTTCTTAAGATCTTTTCAAAAGCAAGGCTAGATCTAAGTAGATCTAAGAAAAACCAAAAATGAGGGTTTTAATTAATTAGGGTTTGTAACCAATGAAGAGAGAATGGATGGAAAGAGGCACATACCTTGTAGATCTTACCTCAATTGCTTTTGGCCACCTTGCAAATTGATAGCATTCTCCTATGTGTATATTCAAGAGTGAGATCCAAGAGCTCCAACCAAAACATCCTCCTCCAAGATAGCCAAATCGTCCTCCTCCTACAAGACAAGATCAAAGAAACAAGTCAAGTACGATGATTATGAAAATGATAGAAAGATGTAATAGAAAGCATCAACTATGTCACGAAGATACAATAATGATACTCCTTGTCACAAGATCAAACCAAGAGAGAATATGTGGATCCCTCCAACAATAACCCTCAAGAAATCGCCCTCCTCTCCACCAATTCGACTTTCCTGCAAGAAAACTAGTAGAAGCACCAAAAATCCACAATGATACATACAAGAGATACTGTATACTCAAGATGCAAGAGAATCCACAAGACAAGAGAGATATGCTCCACAAAGAAGTGTTCTATTCCAATATTCCAGAGCTCCAAAGGTGAGCTATACAATAGGGGGTCTCCTCCTTATATAGGATAATAAAGATCAAAACCTTATACCACTTTACAATACTACATCAAATGAGTGGTTGAGATTAAAAGATCTCAATATACAATCAATGGCTAAGATGAACCATAATAACATAACACATGGATCACTCATAAAGTGATGACGTCATAGTCTAAAATAATCATGGAGGGTGACGTCATCCACTAAAGGGGGTAAAAGTACCAAAGCCCACCTCATAATGACTAGGACATGACATAAGAAGCACATGGTGGGGCTAGGAGGCATCAATCCTTACTAGCTCATCCCCAAGGCACAATAAAATAATAAAATATGTCCAAGATAATATAAATGATCAAATCTGTCCTCAAAATCTGTGACAGACAAGCAATAAAAGATCTCCTGTGATCGCTGTGGGCCTACCCACATGGTGAAAACTGGCTGGAAGATAGTGGGATCACCCTGGAAGACCTCTGTGAAAACCAAATGCCAAAACCTTGCCTCAATTGCCCAAATCGATTTCCTCAGTGACCACTTTATCCCATTTTTTAACTGCCTCGGGAACTGTGAAAGCGCCAAAACTGCCTCCTAGGGTGCTAGCGCTGTCCATCTGAGCCCACCAGGCTCTCCAGAAGGGGGGGTAAATGGTAAAAACAAGTGGTTAGACCACCCCCTCCATCATCAGCGCCCTAGGTGAACTGGCCTCTCGGGGCCCCTGCTGCTCAGGTTGGGAAATCAGCCCCAAATCTGGTCAACAAGTGTAAAACTGCATCAATCACTGTCAGAAGTTCCCGGAACTGAAAGATAAGTGTCTCATTGGATCCAGAAGACCCAAATCCACTAGAAATGTGTACTCATACACCATGGGTTGCCTTAATGGGCCAGCTGTAGGGTTCACCATATATGGACAATGTATAATCTGCTGATCTGAAGTAGTAATACACCTGCTGGACTAGATCAAACATCATCTGCATCATATGTCCATCATATGATATCATCATCAAACATGTGGGCCCATCAATCATCATCAATAATAATCCATACATGGTCCACATCATCATGGATCCCAAGAATATACAACCAAGGATAAATCACATCAGTAGACTAAGACAATGCTTCTCTAATCATTCTCACAGCTAAGCTCAAAGTATAACATCCCTTCAGTGGCATTAATTAAGTTAGCATATTCCGTTGTTATATAAAATTACTTGCACAATAGTTCAAATGACAAACTCACCCATTGGACATGGTCAAACTTCTAGTGAAGGATGAAGGCTAGGAACAAGGTTGGGCCAAGGGGTTGACTTGTCTAACTTAACTCAAAAATACTTTGGACCGGGAGAAAGGGGAAAGCTACAAACTCTGTGCTGGACAAAAGAACACGGGGGATGGCTGTGTCTCACAAATGGATAAGTTGTTTAGAGAGTGCTTATTCAACTTAGGCATCATGTCTACATCAAGTTGATCCAGGTTCATTAGGATCATTCAATTTTATTCCATGGCCTTTTTGGCCTACATAACCCTTCGGATTTCAGATGTGCTGAGAAGCACAACTAGTTGCAGCTTGCATCCAGGGCATGTTTTTCAAATATTTATAAGGTCAGCAATTGTTTAGATATAGCTTTTAAGAACCATTGCTTTTTGGACCTTTCTTATACTCTTTGAGGAGTATTTTTAGCAGTTCATCGCTCTTGCCCTTTTTTTTTTGTTTCCATGGGCGAATTTATTAATTTTCCATAGGTAGAACATAAGCTTTCAGTTTTAGCCAACAACATCTCAAGTGACTAGGGGGAGTTCGAGCCAATGCCAAACATCGGGACAACCGACCAGAATGATTTAGGCCTACAATCCAACTCACCAAAGGCAAGTTTTGTCACCGACTCAGAGCCGAGACACTGAATAAACAGGGATGCGGTCCAAACACAGAGGTAGAAAAATGGGGAAGTCCTCGGTATCAGAAAGTCAAATGAGACAAGTCAGGGTTTAAAGTCAAACAGGAAGGTCATGTATGGATGGAGACAAGTGAATATGGAGCCTACACTAGCAGACAACTAGTGTCGGGAAAGACCATATCTATGTAAGGTGAAAAACCAGTGAGTTTGTTAAATGACCTAAATGTGCAAGCAATTGTCCATTTTATGATTTACAGTTCATTTTAAATAGTTTGCCACATCAGGAATAATATACCAAGCACATGCTATGATCATGACTAAATCAACAAGATAATAATCCACAGTCAGTGAGAACATATCCATAGATCATACAACATCATCATAATAATCATCATCATGCATCATCTAAAACACTGCTGAAATACATCTCTAAGCACTGAACTGAAACTGTATGGGATAAAGGGTCACATCGGTCATCAAATCTGAACTCTCAAGGTTCAGCCTTGACACAAGGTCAAACATACGTCTGAATAATATACTGCTCTGATCATGAGTGATCCAAAATATATAGCCATGCTCTGGAATAATGAAAGCTCTGGAATGTGCAAATATCTGCTGTACAAGAATAGTAGCCCTGCTACTATAGTGTGATAACAGAACCATATGTCCATCATATGGCATCATCATCAAGTATGCGGGACCATCAATCATCATCAATAGGTATAGATATGGCCCACATCATCACGGATCCCAATAATATACAACCAAGGATAAATCACATCAGTAGACTAAGACATGTTTCTTTAATCACTTTCACAGCCAAGCTCAAAGTATAAAATCCATTCAGTGGCATTAATCAAGTTAGCATATTCCTTTGCTATATAAAATTACTTGCACAATAGTTCAAATGACAAACTCACCCATTGGACATGGTCAAACTGCTAGTGAAGGATGAAGGCTAGGAACAAGGTTGGGCCAAGGGGTTGACTTGTCTTACTCAACTCAAAAATACTTTGGACTGGGAAAAAAGGGAAAACTACAAACTCTGTACTTGGACAAAATAACACAGGGGATGGTTGTGCCTCACAAATGGATAAGTTGTTTAGAGAGTGCTTATTCAACTTAGGCACCATGTCTACATCAAGTTGATCCAAGTTCATTAGGATCATTCAATTTCATTTCATGGCCTTTTTGGCCTACATAACCCTTCGGATCTCAGGTGTGCTGAAAAGCACAACTAGTTGCAGCTTGCATCCAGGGCATGTTTTCATATACATATAAGTTTAGCAATTGTTTAGATATAGCTTTTAAGAACCATTGCTTTTTGGACCTTTCTTATACTCTTCGAGGAGTATTTTTAGCTGTTCATCGCTCTTGCCCTTTTTAGTTTCCATGGGTGAATTTATAAGTTTCCATAAGTAGAACATGAGCTTTCAGTTTTAGCCAACAACATCTCAAGTGACTAGGGGGACTTCGAGCCAATGCCAAACATCGGGACAACCGACCAAAATGATTTAGGCCTACAATCCAACTCGCCAAAGGCAACTTTTGTCACCAACTTAGAGCCGAGACACTGAACATACAGATATGCAGTCCAAACACAGAGGTAGAAAAATGGGGAAGTCCTCAGTATCAGAAAGTCAAATGAGACAGGTCAAGGTTTAAAGTCAAATAGGAAAGTCATGTATGGATGGAGTCAAGTGAATATGAAGCCTACTCTAGCAGACAACTGGTGTCAGGAAAGACCATATCTATGTAAGGTGGAAAACCAGTGGCTTTTGTTAAATGACCTAAATGTGCAAGTAATTGTCCATTTTATAATTTATAGTTCATTTTAAACAGTTTGCCACATCAGGAAGAATATACCAAGCAGAAGCAGATGCTGTGAACATGACTAAATCAACAAGATAATAATCCACAATCAGTGATAAAATATCCATAGATCATACAACATCATCATAGTAATAAACATCATATACCATCTGAAACACTGCTGCAATACATCTCTAAGCACTGAACTGAAACTGTATGGGATAAAGGGTCACATCGGTCATCAAATTTGAACTCTCAAGGCTCAGCCTTGGCACAAGGTCTAACATAAGTCTGAATAATACACTGCTCTGATCATGAGTGATCACAAAATATACAATCATCATAGCCATGCTCTGAATAATGGAAGCTCTGGAATGTGCAGATATCTGCTAAACAAGAATAGTAGCCCTGCTACTATGGTGTGATAACAGGTGGGTTTTAAATTTTATCCCCAAAATCTTTCTAGATCCAAGTAGATCTGAAAAAAAAATAAAATGGGGGTTTGTAGATCTAAGAGAATAGATGTACAAGGTAGAAGAATAGCATACCTCCTTGAGCGTACCTGGAAAATGAAGATGAATATTTCTTGTGACGAGGATTACTTCCCACAAAGATCAAATGCCAAACTTGATGAAGCCCTTCTTGCTAGCGTTTTGCCTCCTTCAACCAATTCGGCCTCCCTCTTCCTGTCAACCAAGGACACAAAGATCAATCATTTAACACAAATGGAAGTAGATGCAAGCAAAAGAGATGAATAACATAAAATTGTTGGTACAAAGACAAAACAACTCCCTTTAACCTAAAATGACTTGTTGAAGATAGCAGGGTAGGCCTCCCCACCAATGCATATTCCCCCAAGACGTCTTCTTTGCCTGCAAATTGTGTTAGTGAAGAAAAAAATTCAAGATGGCCACCAATGTCTGTCAGTGCAGAGGAAAAAGTATTTACAATCACCGCAAGCATTCAAACTCCAAGATCCAAGATGACCAAGAAAATATTTTATTCCAATAGCCAAGAGCCAAAAATCTCTAGATGCCTTTACAATGAGGGGGTCTCCTCCTTTTATAGGAGAGAAAGACCAAAACCCTAAACCACTTTTGAAAACTAGTGGTTGAGATCAAAAGATATAACAATGTAATCAACGGCTAAGTTGATCCAACACAACATAATACATGGATCACTAAAAATAGAGGATGACGTCATGGCTAAAAAGCCTCTAAGAGGGGTGACGTCATACATGGGGGTGGCTAATAACATGTGTGCCCCAACAATAAGAAGAAGACAAGTCACTAGGAGCACATGGTGGGGCTAGGAGGTATTAATCCCCTTCACTAGCATGACCCCGTGGCACAGAGTCTATGACATGTCCAAGTGTACAAATGATCAAATCCTGTCCCCATTATCAGAGAGAGAAATACAATAAAAGAGCTTCTATAGCCCATGTGGACCCATTGACTGATGCCAACTGATCTAGAAGAAGGGGGATACACCATGGATGACCTCTGAACAGACCAAGTCCCAAAACCTTGCCTCAATTTCCCAAATCGAATTCCTCAATGACCCTTTTATTCCATTTTTTAATCCTCTTGAAAACCCTGAAAGTGACCAAATATGCCTCTAGGGTGCATGCGTTGTTAAATTGAGTGCACCATCATGTCTGGAAGGAAGCTAATATGGTAAAAACAAGTGGCTGGACCACCCCCTTCCTCTGTAACGTCCAAGGCAACGACTTGCCTCCAATGCTCTTGCTGGGCAGGCCTCATCAGCATGCCCAAACTGGTCAATAGGTGGAAAACTGCTAATATCATGCCCAGGAGTGCCTGAAACTGAAAGATAAGTGTCTCAATGAATCCAGAAGACACAAATCCACTAGAGATGAGTACTCACACACCTCATGATAACTTGTAGGGTCCACCATACCCGAACAAGTAAAAATATGATGATCTGTAAACAATAATAATCCATAAAACTGCATCAACCATCATCTGAAGCATATGTCCAATGTATGGAATCATCAAATAGGTATATATAGGACCATAGATCAACATCATATAGCACAAGTGGTCCATATCATCACAAATCCCAATGATGACCATGGTCAAACTATGTTTGACTAGGTCAAAATACAACCAAAGACAAGATTATAACAAATGACTAAGACATGTTCCCTTAACCATATTGATAGCCTAAATTAAAGTATAAACATCAATCAAGTGGTAGTTAATACATAGCTATTTAATGTTATTTAATATTTACTTGCACCAAAGCTTCAAAAACCTACTCATCAATGGACATGGCCTAACTGCTAGCAAAGGGTGAAGGCTAAGGAAAAGGCTAGGAAAAAGGGATGACTTGACCAACTTAACTAAGTGATACTTTGGATAAGGGAAAGGGTGCTACACACTCAAGCATGTGCTGGATATGATAACAAAGGGAATGGCAGTGTCTCACAAATGGGTAAGTTGTTTAGAGAGTGCTTATTCAACCTTGGCATCATGTCTACATCAAGTTGATCCAAGTTCATTAAGATCATTCATTTCATTTCCATGGCCAGCAGTCTTTAGATTTAGCATTTATTTAACCACTGCTTTTTCGGTCTATATGACCCCTCTGGGATTTTGCATGCGCTTAAAAGCATAACTGATCGCAGCTTACATCCGGGATATATTTACATTTATGAGGTCAACAATCTTTAGATTTAGCATTTATTTAGCCAATGCTTTTTAGACCTTTTTGGACCCTTCATGGGGTACTTTAGCATTTCATTGCTTTAGCCCTTTATTCATCATGTGTTTAGAATCACATTCCAAAATTTAGTTTCAATGGGCTTTCATAAAAGAGATTTCCAATCATTTCCATAAGTAGTACATGTGCTTCAAGTTTTAGCCAACAACATCTCATGTGGCTAGGGGGAATTCCGCACTAAGCCACACATCGGAGCAACCGACTAGAATGATCTAGGCATAAAATCCAACTTACCAGAGGCAAGTTCTGTCACCAACTCAGAGCCGAGACACAAAACAAACATGGATGCTATCCAACACAGAGGCAAGAGCAGGGAAGTCCTCCATATCAAAAGTCAAGAAGGAAAGTCAAGGAGAAAGCCAAAATAGGGAAGGCCATGGATGGATGGAGTCAAGTGATGTGGTGCCTAGGCTAGCAAACATAAATGTCAGGAAAGACCATGTCCATGCTCATAAGAGGGTAGATGAAACCAATGAGTATAGTCAGTAAACCTTACAGTGCAAGTAATACATCCAATTTATTATTCTAAATACAACCAAGATATTTCATTTTGATTATTAAATAATACTGCCACGTCATGAATCATATACCAAGTTAATGTTATCAAGATGGCTAAAACAACAAGATAATGATCAAATGCTAACAATCAAAAGTCTATAGGTCATATCACTGCATATCATCAACCAATATCAACTAGAACCAACTGAAACATTGCTGCAATAATAACATCTGGAACTCTAAGCACTGAACTCAAACTGTATGAACAAAAGGTCATATCGGTCATCAAATCTAAGGTCTCAAGGCTCAGGCTTGGCACAAGGTCTACTCAATGTCTGATATACACTACTCTGATCTGTAAGTGATCTCAAATAATGCTGCTCATCATAACTGATCTTTATAAAGGCAAAGCTCTGAAAAGTGCAGATATCTGCTCAGCAAATATAGTTGCCCAACTACTATGGTGTGATAACATGAACTATGACTAGATTTGTGGCTGTGCTCTCCACAACATCCCACAGTTCGCTCTCTTTCAACAAGAGCACAATCGGTTCCCTCCATGCACTGTAGTTGGAGGCCCCATCCAGCATGTCCTCCACTCTCAAGCTAGTGGCCATAATCTATGCACTGAAAATGCACAAAGTGATACAAGAACCTCTCTTGATCACGGATCTGGCCTCCCCTCGCACATATTTGATAGATCTATTTAAGATCTATCTACCTAGGTCACAAATCTAATAGATCTGACCTCTATACCAGCAGATTTGGTTACCCTCTCCATATCTGAGGGTGATTGATCTCCCTGACCCTTACCAGGGCTCTGATACCATGTTAATTTTATCCAAAGATCACTACTCCCTCAGGATAGCCCTGAGATCTCAAGCGGTTTGAGTCTCTATAAATCAATAATGCTAAAGACTAAAGAATCAAATGCTATACATCTCTTAACACTTAAATACTGAAATTCTCAATCAATCACACAACACTGGATTTACCCTGGAAACCCCAAACAGGGAAAACCAACTATCTGTGGGGCTTTCTTCTATCTCGAGCCCAGAGCAATATAAGAAGAAAACAAGTACATACAATGTTAACTCAGAATGGCAACCAAACCTAACAAGGTCAAAACCATAGATATGCATGTAACAATTGATGCATGCATAGAGGAATTGTGCCCTAATCTGTCAACTAGATCTGGATCTGTCTGCAGGTAACTCTATACTTCCCCAACTACTGCACTGCTTTGATCTGCTCGGCTACGGAAGAAAGCCATTTGCTCCTCTGATGAATGCTCCCTTCCTCTACATGGAAAAGTGCACCCTCCCTCTAGATGTCAAATGCTCGTACGGAATCAGATCTCAACAGATCTAAGCTCTGATCGTCACAGTCCTTCCTCAATCACTGAGGAAAGGACACTCTGAAAGTCTCTGCTGCTCAATCGATCGATCGGATCCAGAATGAGCTCTTCTCTCTGTTGATGTATATGTAACTTCGGAATGTATTTCACTTGTATATTTTATATTGTATTCATATGACATTGTACTTCCAACGGAGAGGTTTCACTCCTCCGATCAGGAAGGTCATCATTATTATTTGATGGGTTATTAGACTCCTTTTGTGGGGCCGGCTCAGAGTTAGGGATTAAAGGGTTATTAGAATCTCCTAGGAGAAGTCGGCGCTATAGGGTAAAAAGGCAAGTGAAGTAAAGTATAAATAGAGACTAAGACTCTCTCATTTATTCATTCACTCACTTACTCATTGTGCATGAGTGAGAGAGAGACAAGTTCACACAAGTGGAGGAGGAGAAGCTGTTGAAGTCTATCTCTTTGTTTTGGGGTTTTGTACTATTGCTCATTCTATCTCTGAGGAAGTTGCGGGGTTTTTCACCTTCTTGGTTTTCCCTGGTGAAATGCTTTGTGTCCATTGTCTCTTGTGATTGTTATGTTGTGCTTTTTATTCTCTTAGTGATCCTAGATAATATTGAATGAAATTATCGAAAAACTAACATGGTATCAGAGCAGGACTAAGAAGAAGACACTGTGCAGCTGCGGAAGCTAGGGCTTCTTAATCTTTGGGTTTCTCTCCTCAAATCATCAAAGGCAAGAGGCTAGGCTAACTCTCTTTGAAAGAGAGCATCTTTCTGTCGAGACAGAATTCAATTCTGAGCATTTTCAGTTTTGGCCTGTCACTGCTACGGGAAATTAGGGTTTCGAAGAAAGTTGGAATTTTTGGAATCTGAGACCACGGCTGGATGCTCCTCAAGAAAATCGAAATTTAGAGACCAAGATCGAACTTTTTGGTTGGGCAAAACCTCAAGCTCCATCAAACCCTAGTTCGGGATTTTGATCGGAAAGGTGGAAAATTAGGGTTTCTAAGTGGGAATTTTTGGAATCTGAGACCACGGTTGGATGCTCCTTGGAATAATCGAAGTTTAGAGACCAATATCGAACTTTTTGGCTGGGCAGAACCCCGGGCATTATCAAACCCTAGTTCGGGATTTTGATCAGAAAACCAGAAACTGCAGATCTGAAAGTTTCAAAGTCAATTTTGAGGGGTCAAATTTTGCAGATTTCAAAATTGAAGTATACCAGCTTGATTAGCTCAGCAAGGCGCATCTTTCCATCTAATCAGAAGTTTGAAATTCAAAATTTGAATTTTTAGGGTTTCTCTGTCAAACCCTAGCCAGCTCCAGATCCAGTTTCAGCAAATCAAAGTGGATTGGGTTAATCCTAGAAGAGAATGATTGGGACACCTACATAAGTGAAGAAGTTTCAGTTCCAAAGGGAGATGAGGCTAAGGCCTTACAAAAGAAGACTACAAGCAATCTCGACAGGTATGACTTGAGGAGATAAAGCCCTATGTGTCGAAATTTGTTTCATTTATCTAATGATTAAGTTCATGATATGTTTGTCTTCATATTATTGAGGTTAGTACAATCTTGAGTAATTTTAGATTGTTTGATCACCTTAGTAAAAGTATGAATGCATGTGAATGATAGAAGACATTCACTGATTAGGGTTATGACACTTATGATTGTACTAATGCACTGTGGTGTTGTATGAGGATGATGTTGTCTGCTAACATGAAAGGTACATCAAGAAAGACAAATCAAGTTCTAGATCGAGAACATATGACCATGGTGACATGAAGACAAAGACTCATATATAGCCATTGATCACATAGAAGCTCTACTTACGAGGTATGTTTTCCTATATCAAGTTAGAATTTTACCTTGTGTTAGGATCTCATATAAGTATACTTTCGTATGATTGATAATGATTATTCATGAAGTTATAGGTTTGAATAATCATGGGTTTATGCATATTATGCTTCTTAGTTTGATTAATGATATAACAAACTAGAAGAGTCCAATGGTCGAATAAGAATATGCATGAAAACTTGAATACTAACGCTTGTGATAAATTACCTGTGTATGAAATGATCATGACCATACATATTTAGAATCATAATGTTTTTGATAGTATTGAGATTATAACTAATGCATGTATGATTATGTATGAGATCTTGAGGATGACACAATGATGACACTAGTGCACATTTAAGCATGCATAGTGGTCCAGGATGGATATAAGTTCAAAGACAGATAATCCAGGAAGCAAAGATCAAGAGGGAGCACACTCCAGTAGTTCCTGCAAGGAAGCAAAGATCGAGAGAGAGTCCACCCAACAACCAAACACAGATAAGTATTTAAATTGTCATTTCTTGTATATATGGTTACTTAAATGATGTTGTTCAGTCATGTACATACTTATGTTCCTAGATTTAAGATGTAGAAAAGTTGCATTAATGAACAAGATACTACTAATATGCAAGTAATGGGTAAGTGGCCTATGGTACTGTACAACATTCCATTGCTACTTATCTAGAATGAAACCTCTTTGCTGACATATTGGAGTAATGCACACTCTTAACAATGTCCTGGTAGAGATGGAAGGCATCTAGAAAGTTACGGGATATGGATAAATGTTGTATTGAAGCATTGGCTAATACAATTGCATGACTATATGACATATGTCTTTATATGTAAGAATTTGTTCTGAAATCTATGAGATGTTTCTAATCATGCAATTGAACTTGTCTTGTAGGAAAGACCGTGTACCATCACCTACAAGAGAGACTTGTTTCGAAGAACAAGCAACAAAGACTCAACAAATACAGAAAACTACCTGTTGAAGATATTGAAGAATCTGAAGTTGCCAGGATCCGAGATGCAGTAATGGAAGGATGCCATGATCGAGGAGTATTAGTCGATCATGAAGAATGATGTCTGGGATGTGGTCCCGAGACCAGATGGGAAGTCTGTTGTGACTTGCAAGTGGATCTACAAGATCAAGCATGCTGCAGATGGTAGCATAGAGAAATACAAGGCAAGGTTTGTAGCTCGTGGCTTCTCCCAGAAAGAAGAGATAAATTATGAAGAAACCTTTGCACCTGTAGCCAGATACACTTCCATCAGAACAATACTGGCTCTGGCTGCAATAATGAAGTGGAAGATACACCAGATAGATGTCAAGATAGCTTTCTTGAATGGTGAAGTCGAAGAGGAAGTGTATGTCGAGCAGCCACTCGGATTTGAGACACATGACAGGGAGTCATATGTATGCAAATTGAAGAAATCCTTGTATGTATGGTACGACATAATAAACAACTTCCTAACCAGTTTGGGCTTTACCAAGAGTAAAGCGGACTCCAAACTTTACTACAAGGTTGAGGAAGGCAATCCAGTGATACTCCTACTGTATGTAGATGACCTGTTTGTGACAGGTGAGATTGGGTTGATTGTTGATACGAAGAGGAAGCTTGCTGCCAAGTTCGAGATGAAGGACTTGGGTATGATGCATTACTTTCTAGGTATGGATGTGTGGCAAAGTGCAGATGGAATCTTCCTTGGAAAAGGGAAGTATGCAGTAGAGATCCTGAAGCGGTTCGGGATGATGGACTGCAAGGCCATGACCACACCTATGGCATCGAACTTGAAGCTATTGAGTGATGCTTCATCAGAGTCGATTGATGCCATGATGTGTCGTCAGATAATTGGGTCCTTGATGTACCTGACGAATACGAGACCAAATATTTGGTTTGCTGTGAACACATTGAGCCAGTTCCTGATGGATCCTAGACATGTTCACCTGATTGTTATAAAGCATATTCTGAGGGTACCTGAAGGGTACGGTTGATTATGGGCTCAAGTATGATGCAAATCAAAAGTTTAAACCTGGAGGGTTATGTTGATTTAGATTGGGCAAACAGTGCTCCAGATAGGAAGAGCACCTCAGGGTGCTGCTTCAGTATGGGATCAGGGGTGATCCCTTGGTTTAGAAGGAAGCAGTTTTGCATGGAACTGAGTACAACCGAAGCTGAATATGTAGCAGCTTGTTCAATTTGTGGTGAAGTAGTGTGGCTTCGCAAGATGTTGACAGGATTGTTCGATGTAGAGATTGATGCTACAAAGATACTCTGTGATAACCAGAGTTGCATCAAGTGAACATAAAATCCTGTGTTTCATGATATATCGAAGCACATCGAAATTAAGTTCCACTATATCCAGGATATGGTGCAGAGGGGAGCTATGAAGCTCGAGTATGTTCCTACGGAGGAACAAGTTGCTGATGTGTTAACTAAGTCTTTGGCTCGTGTGAAGTTTGAGCACTTTCGAGACAAGCTTGGTGTGGTTTAGAGAGACCTGTTATCGCATATGTAGTAGCCGGGCTACCACACATTATTTTTCAGATTCCAGAGCACTCTTTAGCCAGTTCCTTTACATTGGGATGATAAGATGAGCTTCTATCTATGGATCACTATCAGATTTCAGACAGCATATATATTTCCCATGCCATGATTGAGTCTCAGGACACTCAAAGAGATGACCGATGTAGCCATTATACCATTTATGCAGAGCAGTCAATAGTGCCCAAAGTACAGTAGCAGTTTCAGAGGATAGATGATGGTTCAGAGGATGAGCATTCAAGTATATGACTCAGCAGGTATATCATAGTGTTATGGTTATATTGCTTTTATATGCATTCTTATGGCATGTCTTAGCACTTAGTGTCATGATCTGGCGATCATATAGATATGTGGACCTGGTTGATCTTATTATATGTATTCTACTGTCCTTACTCAGACTTAGAAGTTCACTATTCATACTCATTGGTTTTACCCTCCCTAGGGAGAATAGAGGTGATCATTCCACCATACCTTGGCTTGCTAATGTTGGCTCCACTATTCATTGTCTTCATCCATCCATTACCTACCTTTTAGTATATCACCTTGACTTACTACTTGACTAGTGGCATGGAGGATCTTTTCCCCACTCTAGCGTCTGTATTGGATGAGCTTCCCTGTTAATTGTGTCTCGGCTCTGAGTTGGTGACAAAACTTACCTTTGATGAGTTGGATTGTAGGCCTAAATCATTCTGGTCGGTTGTCCCGATGTTTGGCATTGGATCGAACTCCCCCTAGTCACTTGAGATGTTGTTGGCTAAAACTGAAAGCTCATGTACTACTTGTGGAAACTTATAAATTCGCCCATGGAAACTAAAAAGGGCAAGAGCGATGAACTACTAAAAAAAATACTCCTCGAAGAGTATAAAAGAAAGGTCCAAAAAGCAATGATTCTTAAAAGCTATATCTAAACAATTGTTGACCTTATGTATGTATAAAAAACATGCCCTGGATGCAAGCTGCAACTAGTTGTGCTTATCAGCACACCTGAGATCCGAAGGGTTATGTAAGCCAAAAAGGCCATGAAATGAAATTGAATGATCCTAATGAACCTGGATCAACTTGATGTAGACATGATGCCTAAGTTGAATAAGCATTCTCTAAACAACTTATCCATTTGTGAGACACCGCCATTCCCTGTGTTGTTGCTCATTCAGTATATACTATGGTGTGTATTCCCTTTCCCATAGCCAAAGTGTCACAATGTTAAGTCAGTTAGTCATCCTTTAGCCTCGTCATTTTATTTTAGCCTTCACCCTTCACTAGCAAATTGATCGCAACTATGAAATGAGTATGGTCCTGAAAGTCTAGTCTGAGTAATATAAATAATTAATGACAATATATATTTGGATTTAGATCGCCAGTAATGATTACTTTGTGTTATAATTGCTATTTGAATGAGTTGTAGAGCATGCATTAACCTTTAACACTTTGCAGCAGCTTCTGATGGTAGTCTGAGTTATATTTGGTCAATATTGACCTGGTCAAACTTAGTTTGACCAAGGTCAATCATAGGACATGAGATTATTGGACCTTATGATGACACAGATAGATGATATATGGTCTATGTACATGTACATGATGGTTCTATGCATCAGATACAGGTTTATGATGATGATCTATGGTTTTCAGCATTATTTGACCTTTTGCAAATTATTATTATTTCACCTGTTCCGGTATATTGGATATATTATATGATCATGCAGAGATTAATATGGTGTATGAGTACACATCTTGGATAGTTTTGGACCTTCTTAGTCCAATGAGACAGTCTATTTTCAGTTCCGGGCAGTTACAGTGATGATTTAGCCTCAGTAGGCTGTCCTAGTACAGTTTTTGGTCTGTCGGAGACCCTGTCAGAGCAGAGATGATTTTCATTTGGTTCACCTAGGGTGCTGATGATGAAGGGGGTGGTCCAGCCACTTGTTTTTACCATATTACCCCCCTTCCGGACACACTGGTGCCCTCACCTTGACAGTGCAGGCACTCCAGGAGGCAGTTTGGGGCAAGTACATTCTTCCCGAGGTAGTTTTGTATTGGTAGAAATGGCTACAGAGGAATTCGATTTGGGCTACTGAGGCAAATTTTTGGCTTGGGATGATCAGTGATGATGAGTGGAATGTCTTCCGCACCTTCTCCAGCAATTTCAGCTTCATCGAGGCCCACATCCATCACTTATGGCACTTTCTGATGATTTCTGAGGTCTTTTGAGGCCTACGATTTGTCCATAGAGGCACGATTTGGTATATTGATGACTATTTTATTATTATTGTGCTATGGGGATTGACCAAGGGTGGATAAAATTACCCCTTGGACCCACCATAAGCTTATTGTTATATTTTGTCATCATGATTTGGTGGGATCCCCTCTCCTAGGGCTATTTTGTCCACATTATTGTTATATTTTATGGTTGATCCATGTATTTTATTGTTGAGCTCATCTCAACCATTGATTAGATCTTTTAATCTTAGCCACTCATGTAAAAAGTGGTTAGGATTATGCTCTCTCCCCATCCTATTTAAGGAGGGAATCTCTCATTGTAAAATCATCTAGAGATTTTTGGCTTTTGGCTCTTGGAATAAAATTTCTATCTTTTGGAGTACATGCTTGGGTTGGAGTGGATGTTGGTTGCTTTGATTGTAAATGCTTGTGTCCATTGCACCGGAGGATCTATTGTAGCTATCTTGCATATTTGCCATATCCTTTTACAGGTGGAGAAGACTTCTTCAACAATTGCGAATTAGTGGGGAGGCTTGCCCTTCAAGCTTGGAGGAGGACGTTTTGGGTTAAACAGGGAGTGGTTTTGTCTTTGCACCAACTATTCTTTGCTTATCTCTTTCTTGCTTGTTTTACCTTCAACATGTTAAACTGATTGATGCTTTGCTCCTTGGTTTTGACAGGTTAGAGGGACACATATGTGGCTTGGAAAAATCGATTTTGCAAGAGGGCTTCAAAAATTCTCCATTTGATCTTTGGCAAAAGTAATCCTCATCTCAACTAGCATTCATCTCTTCATCCAAGTATGCTCCAAAGGTATGATCTTCTTCTTCTTTGAATCATCCATAATTTCTAGATCATAAAAACCCTAATTAATCAAAACCCTCATTTTGGTTTTGCTTAGATCTACTTAGATCTAGCCTTGTTCTTGAAGAGATTTTAAAAATCCACCTCTATAGCATCCACCCCTAGTTGGATCTATAGTTTGGTGGTGATTGGATTAAAATTGACACACTTTTCAAGGCAATAAAGCCCTCTTGAACCAAATCCCACTTCCTTGGAGAGGCTTGTTTGGTTAGATCTAGCACATGGGTAGGTGAAATCCCACTTGATTTGCAATCTACACACTTGATAACTTACCCCTAGACTTTTACTTGGGTGATTTCTAGCTTGTGGGCATCATTCCACATTCTAAGGGATTAAAACCCCCTTTTGAACTACTTGGCACCTTAAAACTCAGATCTAGTAAGATCTAACCCTTGGATTGACTTGATTTTCTAGATCCACATAGATCATTGCCTAAGCTACTTGGATCTAAAATTTGGTGGCCATTGGACTTGACTTGACACACCTTATCCACCTTTTAGCCCTCCTTGAGCAAGGTCGCACTTCCTTGGGTGACTGAGTTTGCCCACTTTGAGGACGTGGGTAGTGGAGATTTTTGTGGATTTGGAACGGGCATACCCTGAAACCTAGGACTAGAATATCATTTTGTGACGATCTGCCTTGGGGGTAGCATTCCTTGTTTCAAGGGATTGTGGTCCACTTGGGTTATTTCATGAAATCCTAGATCTAGCAAGATCCAACCACTTTATCTCAATTAACCCATTTGACTTGACCTCTAGGTGTCCCGATCTACACTTTGACATATCTTTTGACTCCATTAACCCATCCAACAAGGCACTAGTCCTCCTTAAGCAAGTTGCACTCCTTGGGAATTGTGTCAAACCTTAGATCCAGTAAATGGGTACTCCTAATTTCAACTTAGATCCATAGATCTACTCATTACATATCCTCTAGTGCCAATTGTGTCCCTTAATTTCACCCTGTGGGTCCACACTAAACCATTTCACATATCCCAAGAAAGTGGGTCCCACTTGTGTAATACATGGTACTAGATCTTCTCATTATAACTAATCATGTGGCCTAAATCATACATTGGTTGAAACACTAATCATCTCTCAAACCACCTTCAACCATACTTTAATTTCTAAGTCCACTTTACCTTGCATTGCTTTCCGTAACTTACCATTTACTCATCCTTAGGAACCTTTGTCTGGGTCCAATCATCTTTGATTGGTTATAGGGTATCCCCCTAGGTTTTGATTCATCTAGATCTAAAGTGAAGAGTGCCTCGGTTGACGTGACTCCCACCTTGCATTGGGAACCGTGGCATCTCTTGGGTCACTTCTTTAGTTTTCCATCTCCTCTACCTTCCCGGATGGGATACCACTAGGGGCAACTACAAGTTGTGTGATAATAGGACCTCTCTAGAAAGAGAGATTGATGGATCCTATCCGAAAGGATAGATTCTTGTCCGTAGGGATGGATGCCTCTCCAAGGGTGAGGGAAGATCAGTACTAGCTGATCGATGGTTCCATCTCTCACGAGCTGATGCCTGTCCGTAGGGATGGATGCCTCTCCAAGGGTGAGGGAAGATCAGTGCTGGCTAACTGATGGTTCCAGCTCTCATGAGTTGATGCCTGTCCATAGGGATGGATGCCTCTCCAAGGGTGAGGGAAGATCAGTACTGGCCGATTGATGGTTCCATCTCTCACGAGCTGATGCTTGTCCGTAGGGATGGATGCCTCTCCAAGGGTGAGGGAAGATCAGTACTGGATGACTGATGGTTCCAGCTCTCACGAGCTGATGCCTGTCCGTAGGGATGGATGCCTCTCCAAGGGTGAGGGAAGATCATTACTAGCTGACTGATGGTTCCATCTTTCACGAGTTGATGCCTGTCCGTAGGGATGGATGCCTCTCCAAGGGTGAGAGAAGATCAGTATTGGCTAACTGATGTTTCCAGCTCTCACGAGCTGATGCCTATCCATAGGGATGGATGCCTCTCCAAGGGTGAGGGAAGATCAGTACTGGTTGACTTATAGTATCAGTATTTAGTTACTGACGTTTGTTGCAGGTGTTCCAAGCTGATGGTGCTGCTGATGAGGATGTTCCAGCAGATGGTGTTCCTGTTGACGATGATGTTCCAGCTGATGGTGCTGCTGATGAGGATGTTCCAGCAGATGGTGTTCCAGCTGATGAGGTTGCTGACAGCAAAAGATGTTCCAACTGATGATGTTGATGATGAGGATGTTCCAGCAGAAGAAGTTCCAGTTGACGAAGATGTTGTTCCAGTAAATGATGTTCCAGCAAGAGGATGATTGTTGATGACAGTATGGTACACAGGTTTTGCAGAAGCATATAATAAGTTCTGAGATGAACATACCAGGTGGCTTGCTCCCAGAGATGATGAAGACCTACAGGAGGCTAGGCCTACATCTAGCATGAAAAAGCGCTGGCTCTGTAGAACCTCCTATGACGAGAAGAATTGAGAGATAGCACCAGTGATTGAGATGACGAGTACAGCAGCAATGACGATGATGCTCCGTGATCCAGTGACGATGATCCAATTCCAGTATTGAAGACTTGTGCCTAAATGTATTGATGACATGTGTCAAGAAAATAACTTCCTAGTTAAGAGGGAGTGTTGATGTATATGTAACTTCGGAATGTATTTCACTTATATATTTTGTATTGTATTCATATGACATTGTACTTCCAACGGAGAGGTTTCATTCCTCCGATCGAGAAGGTCATCATTATTATTTGATGGGTTATTAGACTCCTCTTGTGGGGTCGGCCCAGAGTTAGGGGTTAAAGGGTTATTAGACTCTCCTAGGAGAAGTCGGCCCTGTAGGGTAAAAAGGCAAGTGAAGTAAAGTATAAATAGAGACTAAGACTCTCTCATTTATTCAGTCACTCACTTACTCATTGCGTATGAGTGAGAGAGAGACAAGTTCGCACAAGTGGAGGAGGAGAAGCTGCTGGAGTCTATCTCTTTGTTTTGGGGTTTTGTACTATTGCTCATTCTATCTCTAAGGAAGTTGTGGGGTTTTTCACCTTCTTGGTTTTCCCTGGTGAAATGCTTTGTGTCCATTGTCCCTTGTGATTGTTATGATGTGCTTGTTATTCTCTTAGTGATCCTAGATAATATTGAATGAAATTATCGAAAAACTAACACTCTCCTCTGGTAATGTTCCCCTCTCCCACTTTGGAAGACGTCCTCCTCAATCTCTGCGGTAACCACTCTGATGAACTATCTCAATCCACAGACCTGGGTGCCAAGTGCCTCTGGACAAGTGGTGTTTGATCCAGCTCAGATCACACCACTCTCCCTTCTGCAGAAGCTCCTCTCTCTCTCAAAAAGTCGCCCTACATGCACTAATGTGCCCTCCTCACTCTTGACTGATCTCTCTCAGATAAGACAACTGAGCTACCTCATCTGGGGACCCCCTGGCTCTATATATAATCTCACTGATCAATTAGGTTTACCCAAAAGCTAATATTTGGGCATGCAAAAAGTCACTTTTGCATGCATCTTTTAATTAATAACTGTACGTGCAAATCTCATGCATGCATGAGGAAAAACACCCCGAAGGGTATGCATGCATCCGCCAAGGGATTCATGCCATCGAGTAGAGTGCATCTCACCCTCTACTCCATCCTGACGCCTATACTGTTGATGTACCTCCATGCAAAGCATCTGAATCATGGAGGACATCTCGAGATACCACTATCTCTAACACTCCCTCTTATCAAGGGAAGTCCAACCACTGATGCTTGGATCCAACAAGTCCCTTGCTGGTGACACTGGCCCAACTGTCTTTCCTGTCACTACTGCGCTCTGACCTATAGTAACCTGATCTACATCCATCAAGGTGGCTCCAAAAGAAGCCCCATGATCAACCACTGACTCTCTCCCTAAACTTTGATTCAAACTCCCTCTGAATCTCTACTGTAACCAATCCCGAAGACTGTTGTCAAGTGGATCCACTATTTTGTAAGTGTACTCCCTCTATCTTTGGGCTAACTCAGCTCTCTCTTGAGCAAAGTCCATCTCTACCATATCATACCAACTCAGTCTCCGACTGGTTCCTGTATGAGCATCATGCTCATCCATCTGATCTAAATCCAAGGGCTTAATCCCCTGTGTCTCATCATCATCATGGGCATCTCGCTCATCCATCGGATAATCAAAGTTACTCCTCTAATCCTCATTACCATTGTGAGCATCTCGCTCACCCATCTGTTGATTGGACTCACACTTCCTAGCATCATCCCTGTTGTGAGCATCTCGCTCTCTGTCCCCCTCTGACTCTGAAGAAGATGCACTCAACCAACCTGATGTGCTAGATGTGGGCTGTCCCCAAATCAAGTACTCACTGTGGATCATGTGACCCATCAAGACTGGATCAATTCCCATATGATAGGTGAATATGAGATCCCTCTGGAAAACCACTGAATAACCGACAGCATTCAGAGCTGCCACTAGGAGTATACTCCCTCTCAGTCCTGGGATGAACAACACTCCTGATACCTCCAAGAGCTCTCCAAGTTCAAATAGAAAACGAACTCTACCCACTCTTGTGACCAAGTGATCAGTCCTCTGCACATCAGGAATCATCTGCATAGGTGTGTGCTCAAGAACGAGGAATGCATCTCGCATCCCAGTCATGTGACTGCTTTGCATGCATTCAATCATCCATCTCTGTTCAACTTGAATATATGGCTGACTACTATCATGCCCTAACTGAAATGAGGCCAATGAGAACTCCCTCTCAAACCGAGAGGTAAACTCATCCACCTACTCTGCTGCCGCCAACTGTTCATCCTTTGCCTGATGACCTTTCTTCTTATGCAGACATTGTCCCACATAGTGTCCATACTCATTGCAGGCAAAGCACTTGATCTTGCTCATATCCTTCTTCTGTTTGAACCGTTGTTTCCCTTTTGTTGCAAGTGCCACATCCTCCTCCTCGGGAATGGTGGGAGTTGATCCCTGAATATAACCTCTCTGGATCTCCTCTTGGGTGAAATCATCCCACATGGAAAGATTCTCTCTAGCAATGATGGACTGGACAAATACTGCCCATGGCATGGTCATGCCATTCAGGGCTTGTCGAACTAACTCAATATCCTCAATCTTCTCACCCACAGCTCCCAACTCATCCCTTACCCGAGCAATCTTGGTGAGGTATGTAGACATGCTCTCATTCTTGCCCATTTTTATGCTTCTCAGTTTCTCTCTGAGAGCCATCTCCCTGTTGGCGTTGGAACTCTGGTACAAATTGGTCAATGCATCCCACATCTCATATACATTGTCATTGGCAGAGACATGTGGAATGACATGGTCCCTGATAGCATCAAGCAGGATCCTCTGAGATCTTATGTTCTTTTTCTCATATGCTTCTTTGAAAATTGCATCTGATGGAACTGTCACTGGATTTGTGGTTGTGCTCTCCACAACATCCCACAGTTTGCTCTCTTTCAACAAGAGCACAATACGTGCCCTCCATGCACTGTAGTTGGAGGCCCCATCCATCCTGTCCTCCACTCTCAAGCTAGTGGCCATAATCTATGCACTGAAAAATACACAAAGTGATACAAAAACCTCTCTTGATCACAGATCTAGCCTCCCCTTGCACAGATCTGATAGATCTATCTCAGATCTATCTACCTAGGTCATAGATCTAATAGATCTGACCTCTATACTAGCAGATCTGGTTACCTTCTCTAGATCTGAGTGTGATTGATCTCCCTGGCCCTTACCAAGGCTCTGATACCATGTTAATTTTATCCAGAGATCACTACTCCCTCAGGATAGCCCTGAGATCTCAAGCGGTTTGAGTCTCTATAAATCAATAATGCTAAAGACTTAAGAATCAAATGTTATAGATCTCTTAACACTTAAATACTGAAATACTCAATCAATCACACAACACTGGATTTACCCTAGAAACACCAAACGAGGAAAAATAGCTATCTATGGGGCTTTCTTCTATCTCGAGCCCAGAGCAATATAAGAAGAAAACAAGTACATACAATGTTACTGTTATCACATATATAGTAGCCGGGCTACCATACATTATTTTTCTCATTCCAGTACACTATTCAGCCAGTTCCCTTGCATTTGAGATGCTGAGATGAGCATCTATATTGGATCACTATCAGATTGTGGACAGCAGTTATATTCCCCATGCCATGACTGAGTTTCAGGACACTCAGAGAGATGACCGATGTAGCCATTATACCATTGGTACAGACCAGACAGTAGTGCCCAGAGTTACAGCAGCAGTCTCAGAGGACAGATGATGGTACAGGTTGATGAGCTTTCAGGTATATGACTCAGCAAGTATATCATAGTGTTATGGTTAGATTTCTTTTATACTTATTCTCATAGCATGTCTTAGCACTTAGTGTCATGATCTGGCGATCATATAGATATATGGACCTGGTTGATCTATTATATATATTATATTGTCCCTACTCAGACTTAGAAGTTCACTATTCATACTCATTGGTACATACCCTCCTTAGGGAGAATAGAGGTGATCATTACACCATACTTTGGCTTACTAGTGTTGGCTCCATCATTTCATTGTCTTCATCCATCCATGGCCTACCTTTTAGATTATCACCCTGACTTACTACTTGACCAGTGGCATGGAGGACTTTTCCCCACTGTAGCCTCTGTATTGGATGAGCTTCCCTGTTTATTGTGTCTCGTCTCTGAGTTGGTGACAAAACTTACCTATGGTGAGTTGGAGTTCCTTGTGAATTCCCCCTAGTCACTAAAGTTGTGTTGGCTAAACCTGAAACTTTTAGTGCTGCCATGTATACAAAATCTGGAAAAATGAAATGCTATATCTTGTATGAAAAACCCATTCATGCAATGTGTTTTTAAACACACATGAATGAGAGGCATGCCAAATGAACATGGCAATGAAAATGAAATGTTATATCTTGTGGAAAATAAATACCTAGGTAAACAAGCTGTCCATGACACACCTAGAAGTGCTCAGGTAAACAAGTGCCTTAAAAACACACCTACAGCAGAAAGCCTAAAAGAAAAATGTAAATCTATGCAATGTGTTTGTAAACACACATAGATCAAGGCTATGGAAACTTCAGGCCCAAAAAAGCAATGGAACTTAAAAGCTACATCTAAACAATTGCTGGTCTTATTTGTATTATGGATTGTGCGCATCTGTGAAGGTGAATAAACCCTCTTTAAACAACTCATCCATTTGTGAGACACCGCCATTCCCTGTGTTGTTGCTCATTCAGTACATACTATGGTGTATTCCCTTTCCCTTGCCAAAGTGTCACAAAGTCAAGACAGTTAAGTCATCCCTTAGCCTAGCCAGTTAATTTAAGCCTTCACCCTTCACTAGCAAATTGATCACAACTATGAAGTGAGTATGATCCTGAAAGTCTAGTCTGAGTAATAATAATAATTAACGACACTATACATTTGGATTTAGATCGCCAGTCATGATTACTCTGTGTTATAATTGCTATTTGAATAAGTTGTAGAGCATGTATTAACCTTGATACTTTGCAGCAGCCTTGGATGATGGTCTGAGTTATAGTTGGTCTTGGTTAGACCTAGTTTGACCATGGAGGACCATGGGACATGAGATGTTAGACCTTGTGATGATATGGATAGATGATATATGGTCTATGTATACATACATGATGACTCTATGCAGCAGCTACAGGGTTATGATGATGATTCTGGGGTTGCAGCAGTGTTTGTATATGTACAACGCATTATTATTGGCCTTGATCCGGTATATTGGATATTTATTTTGATCATGCAGAGATTCATATGGTGTATGAGTACACATCTTGGATAGATTTGGACCTTCTGAGTCCAATGGGACAGTTTGTTTTCAGTTCCGGGCACTTACAGTGATGATTTAGCCTCAGTAGGTTGTCCTAGTGCAGTTTTGGTCTGTCGGAGGCCCTGTCGGAGCAGAGATGACTTTTATCCGGTTGACCTAGGGCGCTGATGATGGAGGGGGTGGTCCAGCCACTTGTTTTTACCATATTACCCCCCTTCCGGACACACTGGTGCCCTCACCTTGATAGCGCCAATACTCCAGGAGGCTGTTTGGGGCAGTTTCACGCTTCCCGAGGCATTTCAGGATTGGTAGAAATGGCTATTGAGGAAATCGATTTGGGCTACTGAGGAAAAGTTATGGCATAGGATGATCAGTGATGATAGATCGGGACCTTCCACACCTTCTCCAGCAGTTTCAGCTTCATCGGGGCCCGCATCCATCACTTATGGCACTTTCTGTGGATTTTTGAGGTCTTTTGAGGACCACGACTTCACTATGGAGGCACGATTTGGTACATTCATGATTATTTTTTGGTTATTGTGCTATGGGGATTGACCAAGTAAGGATAAAATTACCCCTTGGACCCACCATAAGCCTCTTATGATATTTTGTCATCATGATTTGGTGGGATTCCCCTCTTGTAGGTCGATTTTGTCCACTTACATTATATTTTATTAGTGATCCATGTATTTTATTGTTGAGCTCATCTCAACCATTGATTAGACATTTGTATCTTTTAATCTTAGCCACTCATTCAAAAAAGTGGTTAGGGTTTTGGTGCCTCTCCTTCCTATTTAAAGGAGAGAGCCTCTCATTGTAAAGGGACTTTTGGCTCTGGATTATTGGAATAGAAAATTATTATTGCATCTATCTCCAGTGTTGTGGTGAATGTTTTTGGTGTTCGTTCGTTGGTTCTTCCTTTGCACTGATTTATTGGAGATTTTGTTTGCCATATCTTTGTACCACGATTTTGCATCTACAGGTGGAGGCCGATTTGCTTGGAGGAGGAGGTATTGGTAGGGGAAGACTCTCCCTACTTCTTCTTTGGAGCTCTTCGTTGGTAACAGGGAGTATTACTGTCCCAGGACCTTCTATTTCATGTTACTATTTGCATTTCTCTTGTATTTCTTCCATACTTGATCTTACTGATTGAATCTTAATTCCTTGGTTTGACAGGTAGAGGAAGGCGCACTTGTGGGCTAGGGCATCAAATCGGCAAGCAAATCAACAATCTCTCATTTGATCTCTGCGGGAATCTTCCTCAACATCAAGGCATCTCATCCACATCACTCAAGTATGATCTCAAGGTAAGTTCTATCTCCATGATCTATCCAATTGTCAAAAAACACTTAAAACCCTAATTAATCAAAACCCCTTTTTTACATTTTCTCAGATCTACTTAGATCTAGTGGGTTATTGGGCATAATCTTGAAAACCCACCTCTATAGCATCCACGGCATCACGGATCTATAGTTTGGTGAGGATTGGTTTCCGTTTGACCCTTCTCCCATGCCAACTTAGCTTCTCCCAAGCAAGGCGCACTTCACTAGTTGAGCAAGTTGACCTAGATCTAGGCGATGGGTGTTTGAGATTCCACTTGATTCGTCATCTACACATCCAATAACATACACCCAGGTTGTTACTTTCCTGAAATTCACCTTGTGGGCCCTATTCCACATTTTAAGGGATTTAATCCCCATTTTGAACCACTTGGAACAGTCAAACTCAGATCTACTAAGATCTAGCCGTTGGATTGCCACGAAATTAGAGATCCATACTCCTACTTGACTGATCTACCCGGATCTAAAGTTTGGATGCCATCCGACTTGTCTTGACCCACCTAACCCCACTTTTTAGCCTCCTTGGGAAAAGTCGCACCACCTTGGAGAAGTGAGTTGACTCACTTCTAGGACGTGGGTACTTGAGATTTTTGGAGATTTGAAACCGGAATAATTCAAAACCTAGGTCTAGACTATCACTTTGTCAAATCTTGCCTTGGGGATAGCATTCCCTGTTTTAAGGGATTGTGGTCCACTTGGGTCAAACCTAGATCTAGACACATTCATCCATCAAGACCTCTATTGCCTACTTGTCCCATGTACTAGGAGTCCTAAACCACAAGTCAACCTTACTTTGACTCCACTTCCCAATTCCCAAGGCACTGGCTTCTCTCCAAGTTAATTTGACTTTCCTAGATTGTTGGATTGACTTGTGGATTGACCTATGCATGGTGACCTAAACACTTGAAGCTATCATGTATCACGGTCAAGCTTGTCATCTGTACTAGTTAGCCCCATTACAACCCTTAAACTACCCTGCACTGGACACGGTTCCCAAGGCAGTGGGTCTTCTGACATTGAACTAGTACACTAGCCCTAGATCTCACTTCAAACATTATAAGTCACTCTTACATCAACTATGAACCAAAGCTATACCTATTGAACCCCTCACTTGGCTTGTGACTTCATCCTTAGGTCTAGGATAAACCATACACCTAACTTCACTTAGAAATACCCTGATTTGGTGTCTTGGTTTTGATCTCTCCTATCGGGAGTAGATCGGGTCTCCCCCTTTGTTGTCTGGGCTAGATAACATAAAGCGAAGGTTGCCTCGACTGGCGTGACAACCATACATATTGGAGGTCGAGGTGATCGTGGTTGCACCTTTTGAGTTGCCCTTCCCTATTGCCATCCATGACTGGATCCATCCATAGGGGTAACTACAGTTTAGGTGATAACAGTTACCTCAGAATAGAAACCAAACCTGACAGGGTCAAAACCCTAGATCTGCATGCAACAACTGATGCATGCACAGAGGAATTGTGCCATAATCTATCAACTGGATCTGGATCTGTCTGCAGGTAAATCTAACTGTACTGCCCCAACTACTGCACTGCTCTGCTACAGAAGAAATCCAACTGCTCCTCTAATGAATGCGCCCTTCCTCTGCATGGAAAAGTGTACCCTCCCTCTGGATGTCAAATGCTCGTACAGAATCAGATCTCACCAAATCTGAGCTCTGATCGTCACAGACCTTCCTCAATCACTGAGGCAAGGACACTCTGAAAGTCTCTACTGCTCAATCGGTTGATCAGATCAAGAATGAGCTCCTCTCTCCTCTGGTAATACACCCCTCTCCCTCTTTGGAAGACGTCCTCCTCAATATTTGCAGTAACCACTCTAATGAACTATCTCAGTCCACAGATCTGGTTGCCAAGTTCCTCTGGACAAGTGGTGTCTGGTCCAGATCAGATCACACCACTCTCCCTCCTGCAGAAGCTCCTCTCTCTCTCAGAAAGTCGCCCTGCATGCACTAATGCACCCTCCTCACTTTTGACTGATCTCTCTCAGATAAGTCAACTGAGCTACCTCATCCGGGGACCCCCTTCCTCTATATATAATCTCACTGATAAATTAGGTTTACCAAAAACCTAATATTTGTGCATGCAAAAAGTCACTTTTGCATGCATCTTTTAATTAATAACTGTACATGCATGAAGCAAAACATCCTGGAAGGTCTGCATGCATCCGCTAAGGGATTCATGCCACTGCGTAGAGTGCATCTCACCCTCTACTCCATCCTGATACCTATACTGCTGAAGTACCTCCATGTAAGGCATTAAAATCATGGAGGACATCCCGAGATACCACTATCTCTAACATGCGGGGCCTCGTCAGGCTACACCCTCGATTGGTGTAATGTTGGACACACCCCCATGACTCCATCTAGCCCACATGTCCTTGTGCAAAGCCACATTAGTTGAAATCCGGACATATTCCCAAGTACTTTCGAGTATATCGAGAATCCCCTTCCCCACTAATCCACTCATCCATAATAACTAAAACTGACTAAGACTCCATCGCAAAGCATTTACGATCTTTTAGCAGCATTGCTTTTGTGACTCCATTTGGCACAGGTACAATTCATGCTATCATCACTTTCCTTTCAGTAATTTATACTATGAATGTCATATTTGTCTTTATGTTGTTGAATCTAAGTCTCATATCTTTGCAGTAGCTTGTTTCAGTCAATTTATCTAAACTCCTAAAAAACAATCCCATCACAAACTAATAATTAATAAGGGCCTTAGCAACTCTTTACTAGGGACTACCCCCCTTGGCTTCGTTAGAAGTTAACCTAAACAAAGGAGTCAGGATTAGGTGCCAAAACCTGACTCGAGACTTGCCCACTGTTACGTGGTACCAGTACCAGCGCACCTTCAGATGTGCCACAGGGAGAGAGGGTCATTTTTCTAACCAGGAGGGGTGTTTTCCAACATTTTATGAGTGGAGGTTATGGCCAGACCCTTTGGTTCTTCTGCTGAGAGTACTATGGCTTAGTGGCATTGGTGACTGCCTCATGAAAGGGCTTGAAGCCCCGAGGTTGGTGTCCAGGGCTGCTAAGGGTGGATCACTGGGTCACATGACCCCCCACCTGTTTTATCACTCCGGTGACATTTCTCTTAGCACTGAGGATTTTGTCTCTCCTCTCGGTCACCATTGACACCATCCTGGTCCCTCTGCATCACAGCGCCCTCTCTCCTTGGGCTTCTTGTCATGATGACGTCGTCCTTTGTACCAACCACATTGCTTGATATGGGGGGGGCATTGAGGGATTTTCACTACTGTTGGGGTTACATGGGGCATGACGTCCCTCCCCTGCCTACTCCAGCATTCAATTTGGAGTTCTTTGCTCATTTTTAGTCATTTTAGTCACTTTTGGGTAAACTCTAGGGAAAATGCCCCAAGTTACTCAAAGATTTGATTATTTTATATTATTTTATGTCATAATTTTAAGTTGACATGTTTTAATTTTAAATTGACATCTTAAAGCAAGTAGGCTTGGTTATTTTGTAAAAAGTGAGTGTGAGATCATATAAATACAATCTCCTCACTTTATTTTTACACACAGCTTATGGGATAGAACTCTTATGTTACTTTTTTACCCTAGAAGGGTCTTTTTGGAGTGATGCACACCTCTTGAAGGAGAGTTCTTTTTCTCTTGGTGGAAGTTGGATGCACTCTTTTCCTTGCAAATGTTATGTGGATGCTAGAATAGTTGGAATAACTCATGCTCAAGTAAGTCTTTGTCTTTCGAAGGTTTGCTTGGTGAATGGTAGGTAGATTTTGCATCTTGAAGTATTGAATGGTAGCCCTAGGGATTCATTCTATTTGAATAGGGCCATTTATCTAGTTTTCTATCCCTTAGCATAGTAGAAACGCTCCCAACAGGAGGTTGCTACATAGTTTATCCTTGGAGATCCAACTTTGCCCTAGTTTAGGGTCTTGAAACCAAACCTTGAGGTTGTTTCAAGAATCTCTAATCTAGTGATAAGGAGAATTTCCCTCCAAGAGGAAGGCTGGTCGCCTTCCTCTAAGGCTAGGGTTTGGGGTAATGACCATTAAAACCCTAAGTTGGCTTATCTTCTACCTTTGCCCTATCCTCCTTCGCTTCCCTCTAATTTCCTGCCTTCCCTCCTCCCTTTTCTTTTCAGAACTCGACCACCAAAACAGGGGCTTAGTCCTCTCTCCTAGGACCTCAGTCCTCTCTCCTTGACTCTCTTTTATCTTGGTCATGACTCAACATCCCTCGATCCTCTTTGGGGAGGCGTTTTCAAGGCCTTGGAAGCCCTAAACCAAACCTTATCCTTTGCTGCATTAAATCTGCATAAATTTGCAGACCTTCAACTTGAGACAACTTTCTCCTTACACCTCTTACACCTGCACGTGTAAACAATAACAAAGGTTAATCATTAATACAAGTGTGTTGACATTTAAGGGCTGACATACTAGAAATAAGAAGGTCTGAAAGTAATTATTACAGTCTGCAATATTTGTGCTTATATGAATAAATTGGCTAAGGATTAAAGTTTATCTTGCATGCAACAAATTTGATATAAAGGGGAGGTATCCTACTACTGCCAATGTCTTCTCATACAGATCTGAAACAAGTGTTATTTTCCATACTCAAAGTGTTTAGATATCAGATATTGGACTTATTGTGATCACTTGAATTTTTGCTATTTGATCATCATACTAAATTGGTTGTCCATGAATGTTAGGGTTGATGACACATTCTTGTCGTTGGGAACCTATGATTGTGTAGTGAATAGTTAAATATTGATGCATGGTCTCATTTATGCACTAAATTGCTATTGGTGACTATATTTCTTTGTTATTAAATGATCTATATCTCAGGGTGATAATCATTGTTATGCCAATTTGTCATTGACTATTCTTACTCCTACATTGAATGCATAATTATATAGTATGTCTTCTTCATTCGCATAATACATTGGTTAAGGCACTGGTCACTGACTTTGTTGTTTAGAAGACATAGCATCTAAGTGTTTTTGTAGATCACGGAAGGGCTTCCCCCATGGAGGTTCCGACTCTCTGAAGAAGTTGGGGAAGTGGCTTAGGCGACGGTGGTCACTTTCTCCCACATTTGTCATCAGAAAAACTAGCCCTGCTAGTTCATCCGGTAACACCCCCAAGGAAAGAAAATGTATGATGTGCCAGACCTGTTGAATCACCATTTCCAAAAAACAGGGGAAGATCAATATATCTCTTCCATGAAAAATAAGGCTCGTGGTTGGGAAATCCTCGGATGCCTAAGAAATCAATGGGAGTATATATACTGGAAATTTCATCTCCGATCTTTTCATCATCCATAGTGGCTACCAGCAGTTATACTTTGAATCAATCATGTATTTTGTACTGAAAAATGAGCTTTAAAGACTTTACTATGTTGCATGGGCTCATCTACACACAATCAGTCTCAACAAGTTTTATGAGTAACGGGGTTTTATCCCTTCAATGGAGTCGCCAAGTGAGAAGAAAAAAAAAATTGCATTAAAAATCTCTCACTAAAAACTACTTTTTGCTTTTCTTTGTAAATTAAAAAAATATCAAAATTAAGTGGAGTCGCCAGATGAAAAATAAATATCTATTCTAAACATTCATCAAACAAAGCAAAAACAAAAAGGAAAAACAAAAGTCGATTAACCAAGGACAAGAAACTTGTCCCCAGCAACAACGCCAAAAATGTTGCCGCCTAAAACACACTTGCACAAGGGTAAGTCTCCCAACCGTTGTGTGTGTTCCTAAGGGAAACTATGAGTTAAAAACCCACTGTCACCTCGGTCCTAAACTCCTCCGTTTAGACCACAACTCCTAAAGGTCAAGGGGGGTAGTCCCTAATTACTAAGTTTCTTTATGTTTTTTGTTGGAGTTGTAAGTTACAAAGATAAAAAATGACAAGCAACGTGCAATTATGCAAATCCTTCAATGACAAGCAAACACTTTAGTAATCAACCAAATGATGAAATGCAAGAGAGAAACAATTTACCAATTAACAAACCAGTGTCGTCACTACTCATGCTATGGAGTCACGATAAATAAATTAGATAAGTACCTGTTATCACATATATAGTAGCCGGGCTACCATACATTATTTTTCTGATTCCAGTACACTATTCAGCCAGTTCCCTTACATTGAGAGGTTGAGATGAGCATCTATATTGGATCACTATCATATTTTGGACAGCAGTATGTATTCCCCATGCCATGACTGAGCCTCAGGACACTTAGAGAGATGACCGATGTAGCCATTATACCAGTTGTACAAAGCAGTCAGTAGTGCCCAGAGTTACAGCAGCAGTTTCAGAGGACAGATGATGGTACAGGTGATGAGCAGTCAGATATATGACTAAGCAGGTATATCATTGTGTTATGGTTATATTGATTTTATATTTATTCTTATAGCATGTCTTAGCACCTAGTGTCATGATCTGGCGATCATATAGATATGTGGACCTGGTTGATCTTATTATATATACTATATTGTCCCTACTCAGACTTAGAAGTTCACCATTCATACTCATTGGTTTTACCCTCCTTAGGGAGAATAGAAGTGATCATTCCACCATACCTTGGCTTGCTAGTGTTGGCACCATTATTCATTGTCTTCATCCATCCATTACCTACCTTTTAGTTTATCACCCTGACTTACTACTTGACTAGTGGCATGGAGGACTTTTCCCCACTATAGCCTCTGTATTGGATGAGCTTCCCTGTTTATTGTGTCTCGGTTCTGAGTTGGTGACAAAACTTACCTATGGTGAGTTGGAGTTCCTTGAAATTCCCCCTAGTCACTAAAGTTGTGTTGGCTAAACCTGAAACTTTTAGTGCTGCCATGAATACAAAATCTGGAAAAAATGAAATGCTATATCTTGTATGAAAAGCCCATTCATGCAATGTGTTTCTAAACACACATGAATGAAAGGCATGCCAAATGAAAATGGCCATGAAAATAAAATGTTGTATCTTTTGGAAATGTAAATACCTAGGTAAACAAACTGTCTGTGACACACCTAGAAGTGCTCAGGTAAACAAGTGCCTTAAAAACACACCAGCAGCAGAAAGCCTAAATAAATGTAAATCTATGCAATGTGTTTATAAACACACATAGATCAAGGCTATGGAAACTTCAGGCCCAAAAAGCAATGGAACTTAAATGCTATATCAAAACAATTGCTGGCCTTATTTGTATTATGGATTGTGCGCATATGTTAGAGGTGAATAAACCCTCTTTGAACAACTCATCCATTTGTGAGACACCTCCATTCCCTGTGTTGTTGCTCATTTAGTATATACTATGGTGTGTGTTATCACCTATTTTGTACAAATAGTTGAAACCTTGTTGAGCCACCAGTGTTGGAACACATCAGTGTTCACTTTCATAGTATCCGGGTTTCAGATATTTGGGTCTAGCCAGTTTTGTTTTTTAGTCGACATGACCATGGCCCCATGGGGGTTTGTAATAAAGTGTGCTAGTAGGGTCTGAGTGGCTCGGTTCCCCATGACTGGATTAAACAAATAAGGTATTCCAGGGAGTTTTTTCACCGTCAGATTATACTTTGCTTCAGGCGAGATATAATCTCTTGGTTTTTCTCCCACTTCCTCCAAAGCTGGAATGCCCGATTTTGGAAATTTTTGCCATGGGGGGTTATTAGAGTCCAACTGTAATGTATAAACCTACTAGACACTATTAGAATAGGTTCTGATCATGTCCTAAGTCTCTAGGACCCCCAGAAAAAACTTTACCGGACGCGTCGGAATTGGGGTTTTTAATTTTTTTAATTATTTTTAAATTTTAATTAAATTTCTCTATAGTTTAAATAGAGAAATTTGAGTCTGTAATATGTCAGTCATCCTAGGTCCGAATTTAGTGTTTGATGGCTTGTTTCATAAGCCAAAAATCACACATGACCCATGGACCAGCTAAACCCAACTTTCGGATGTCAATTCAGCCTCATAATTAATATTTTCTCTAAAAAGCCATTTACAGAGAAATTATTAATTAAAATAATAAAATTGAATATTTTGGAGATAATCCAAATCTCTCCAAAATTAATCAATTTGATTGAAATAAAAGGTTAAATGACATGGCAATAGACATTTATGAAGATTCCAATCAACTCCAAGTGGCTTAAGTCAACTATCCAGTCACCAGCAAGAGATCTCCCTAAACCAATTCGCCCTTCTTCCTTCAAAAGTCGATTTGATGAGTTGCCAATTGATAAATGGTTTGGTGGATTTGCATTTAAGTCTAGAGTAGGCGCCCTCATGACTCATCAATCACCATTATCTTGGCTCTCCTTGCAATTCGAGTTAGTACCTACCTTTTCTCCACTTGTCACCCACCAACTAACTCGCACCTCTCCACAAAGCTCACGTCATTCCTACCTTATCCGCATGTCAATCCTTGTTGTAGCATGTCTATTCGTTCGGTGATACTTCCCATGCCTCAATGAAGTCGATCTTGCCACCTATCTATTCAACCTACCAGCTAAGGCGAGTTGTCATTCGTTAGCTCTCCAAAGCTTGGTGTTTATTGGAATTCGAACTACATGTCTATTTCCATTGGCTCTCACTCAAGCCAATTCGACCTAGGGTTTTAGCTTCTAGTTTTACTATAAAGAGAGGCCCTTTGGGGTTATTATCTCATGGATTTTTGGATGTAAAGTTACTCTGCCATTTTTGTGATTTCAAGCTATTGGCTTAAGGAAATAAAATTAGACTTTGGAGGGCCATGCGATTTGTGCAACATTGATGAATGCTTCTCTTGTGAGGTGATTTCTTTCTATGCTTTCAATTTAAATGCTTATGTGATTGATCAAATAACTAGCTTTAGAAGTCTATATTCTAGAACATAAGATCTACCATTTGTGGTTTGCAATTTGGTTTACTATGCAATGTTTATCAATGAGTTATATGAATAGGATGTATTTGGTCATACTAGCATTGATATAACCTTGGTTTTCGTATCATACTAGTCATATATTTGATTTCACTTTTGCATTGAGTTGTTTGTCTTTGAATAGGTTTCTCCAAGTGTAGGGGGGTGTGAGCTCGGCTGCATCTAGCCCATCTTCACCATCACAAGTGATTTTTAACATTGTTGTCTTTCCAGGATCTATAAGAAGTTGATGTTATTCCAAGAGGAAGCACAAAGGGTTTTGCTCTAAGGTCCATCCATTCATCAAAAGATATTCTTAAAATTGGTTACTTTGTTACTTTAGGCTATCTTCTTCAGGCCTTCTTTTTCTCCTTGAAACCTTTGTATTGATTTGCTAAGCCCTTTCTACCCCTTCTAGATCTTGATCCAAGATTGTTGTTTGTCTTTTCAAGCCATAGATTAGTTAGCCATAAGGTTGAAGTTCCTTCAACCTTGGGGAATAGATTGGGATTTGTTCCCTTGTGCTCTCTTCAACACTTGTTGTCGGCGTATCACCGGTTAACCGGAGGATTTCCAAGACAGTGTTTTTACCCTCTCAAGTGTTCCACTTGAAACTCTTTGCTCTTGTTTGCTAGCACTTTCCTCCTTGCCCTAGCTTCGTCCTACCTCTTTGTCCCATCTTTTGTACTATCTCCCATACCCTTCTCCCCATTCGTTTTAACCTACCTTCCTGCTCTCGTCCACCTTAGAAAAGCCATCCTCTTCCCATTCGTTTTTGCCCTCTTCTTGCTCTCGTCCCTCTCTTTTGGTCATCTTTTTAGTCCTCTTCCTTCTAGCCTCTCGTCTCCACTCTTCCCACTTCACCCCATTCGTTTTCCCCTTGGTTTTGTGCCTCTTTTCCTCTCGTCCATCCCCATTTTGCCCTAAAAACATAACAAAAAACAAACAAAAGAATTAGAAATAGTTAGCAATAGATCTCATACTTAGTTAGTTGTTAGTTATTTTGTTTAAATTTCAATAGTTAGTTTACATTGTTGCAAAGTTATTATTGTAGATCTCATGCTTTGTCATTATATAGTTTCATTTTTCAAGTGTTAGATCTAGTTTCAATTTCAAGCTTTGTTTTATTTTCCTAACATCTAATGGGTATTGGAGTTGTTTGCTTTGGGTAGATCTTCTCTTGTGAAAGAAAAAGACTTCAAATCCAAGAAGCCATCAAGACAAGTGGACGAATCAAAACCAAAGAGATTAGTATTATCCTTTGTAATAGTTCTTAGGATTTTATTTTTAATAGTTTCCAAGTTATTTATTTCAAAGTCCCTACAAGAGTTTCATTCCCAAGGGCATTTGTACTCTCGTAATAAAAGTTGCAAGTAGGGTTTTTAAGCCCCCATACTCACTTCCCCCATTTGGGGAAGTCTTGTAGTCTTTTGAGTGGTTTGACTTTCTAGTTTAGATCTTTACTATGCTCCTAGATTAGTTTTCATTTCAATAAGTCATTTTTTTATTATTATTTTCCGATTTACTTACCCCCATGCTCTCCCGAGTACGGTCTTTGACCTGAAAGAGACTCTTGGGTAGATTAGACATATTTTCTGTTTAATATTATCTTGTTTTTTCTCTTCCAAACCTTGACTAGAGAATAGTTAACTTTGGGATTGTATCCCAAAGGACACATAGTCTTGTGGTAGCTTCTCGTTCCCCCATCAGCTTCTTGTGGACATCCAGCTAGCTGGAAGGTTTCCAGGACTGGTGGATTCTAGTGGTTGATCTTGTTCGGAGATTGATCCCACCTACTAGATTAGATTTTGTCTTGTAGAACACTAGAGTTTCCGGTTTTATTTTATTTGGCAAAATAGTATTGTAAGCATTATTTCATATCTTTCAAATCTATTACGTCGTTTAATCATTTAAAGTTGATTTATTGCTTTTACAAACACAACTACTATCTGCTTCTTAAAACGAACCAAAGTCTCTTGAACTTGGCCAAATCCAAGTCAAGAGCACCCTCTATCGGAGGGCATTTTAGTATTGCATCATTCCCTGCATTAGGCATTTGTTAATTAGCAAGTCTCTTGAACTGTGGTCATAAGATCAAGTCAAGAGCGCTCTCTGTCGGAGAGTTGAACAAAGTGCTTTGTTAATAAAATTTGTCAACTCATACACCCCTTTAATTTACCTTGGTTTCCGTCCTACACCCGTATGCTCTGCCAACCGGAAACGGTTGGGCTAGTACTCAGAAATGTGGAAGACTTGTTAATTCACAAGAGATAACATTAATTAAAACTTTTCCCACAACCCCAACCAAGACAAATCACTGAGTTCTTCCTACAAGAGGTGGTGCCGAGAATCCACTGTCAGACTCGAGGGCAGTCAAGCCGCAAGCACACTTGCCCTCTATGTAATCTGGGTGCTTCCGACCTATCACCTAAGGTTGCCAGTGGTTTTTCTTGGATAAGGTTCCACTCCTTTTGATACCTTTGTTCTTGGCCATAATAATCAAGACCATTAAAATCTTAAATTTACCAAGATAAGCTGCAAACCATTTTCAAGAACCTTTATTTCAAGCACTTGTATCAAGCATTTACAATCACTTTTATATTTGACTCCATAAGGCACTGGTCCTTAATCGCAATATTTCATTTGCTTAAATATCAATATTGGAGTATCTGTTTTAAATTGCGTAAAGTGTGATTTATTTCTTGTTCAAGTGTATCTCTTATCTTCTGTTGCAACGTGGATTGCGTTATCTTGGTCTCATTTAAATATTATTGTGTCTCTCATTCTCAAAAACTCCTAAACAACACCCATCCGCATCACAACACCTAAAAAACACTATAAATACTAGAGCCTTAGTGAAACTCTTTTATAGGGACTACCCCCCTTGGCTTCGTTAGGAGTTTGCCTAAACAGAGGAGCTGGGATTCAGGTGACAGTACCTGGCTCATTGCTTGCCCCCAAGGCCACACCTCTCTCACTTGTAGTGAAGAGACAACTTTCGAAAGATTTCCGCTGCTGGTGTGCAGTTTGGCGGACAACAATGTGTTTTCCCTTTCCCTTTGCCAAAGTGTCACAAAGTTAAGTCAGTCAAGTCATCCCTTAGCCTAGCCAGTTATTTTAGCCTTCACCCTTCACTAGCAAATTGATCACAGCTATGAAGTGAGTATGATCTTGAAAGTCTAATCTAAGTAATAATAATAATTAATGACATTATATATTTGGATTTAGATCGCCAGTAATGATTACTTTGTGTTATAATTGTTATTTGAATAAGTTGTAGAGCATGCATTAACCTTTGACACTTTGCAGCAGCTTCTGATGATCGTCTGAGTTATATTTGGTCATGTTGACTTGGTCAAACCTAGTTTGACCAAGGTCAACCATAGGACATGAGATGGTTGGACCTTGTGATGATATGGATTGATGATATATGGTCTATGTACATGTACATGATGATTCTATGCAGCAGCTACAGGGTTATGATGATGATTCATGGTTTACAGCAGTATTTGATCATTTACAGATTATTATTATTTGACCTGTTCCGGTATATTGGATATATATTTTGATCATGCAGAGATTCATATGGTGTATGAGTACACATCTTGGATAGATTTGGACCTTCTGAGTCCAGTAAGACAGTTTGTTTTCAGTTCCGGGCACTTACAGAGATGATTGAGCCTCAGTAGGCTGTCCTAGTGCAGTTTTGGTCTGTCAGAGACCCTGTTAGAGCAGATGAGATTTTTATCCGGTTGACCTAGGGCGCTGTGCTTGGAGGGGGTGGTCCAACCACTTAGTTTTCCCATATTACCCCCTTCCCGGACACATTGGTGCCCTCACCTTGACAGTGCAGGCACTCCAGGAGGCAGTTTGGGGCAGTTTCACGCTTCTCGAGGCATTTTAGGATTGGTAGAAATGGCTATTCAGAAATTCGATTTCGGATACTGAGGCAATGTCTTGGCATGGGATGATCAATGATGATGGGTTGATGTCTTCCACACCTCTTCCAGCAATTTCAGCTTCGTCGGGGCCCGCATCCATCACTTACGGCACTTTCTGATGATTTCTGAGGTCTTTTGAGGCTACGATTCGGTATATTGATGACTATTTTATTATTATTGTGCTATGAGGATTGACCAAGGGTGGCTAAAATTATCCCTTGGACCCACCATAAGCTTCTTATTATTTTTTGTCATCATGATATGGTGGGATTCCCCTCTTCTAGGGCGATTTTGTCCACTTATGTTATATTTTATTAATGATCCATGTATTTTATTGTTGAGCTCATCTCAACCATTGATTAGACATTTGTATCTTTTAATATTAGCCACTCATTCAAAAAGTGGTTAGGATTTTGATGCCTCTCCTTCCTATTTAAAGGAGAGAGCTTCTCATTGTAAAGCGACTTGTGGCTCTGGATCATTGGAATAGAAAATTATTATTGCATCTATCTCCAGTGTTGTGGTGAATGTTTTTGGTGTTCGTTCGTTGGTTCTTCCTTTGCACTGAGTTATTGGAGATCTTGTTTGCCATATCTTTTGTACCACGTTTTTGCATCTACAGGTGGAGGCTGATTTGCTTTGAGGAGGAAGTATTGGTAGGGGAAAACTCTCCCTACTTCTTCTTTGGATCTCTTCGTTGGTAACAGGGAGTATTACTGTCCCAGGACCTTCTATTCTATGTTATCATTGCATTTTACTTGTATTTCCTCCATACTTGACCTCTCTGATTGAAATCGATTTTCCTTGGATTGACAGGTAGAGGACGGCGCACTTGTGGGCTAGGGCATCAATTTGGCAAGCAAAATCAACAATCTCTCATTTGATCTCTGCGGGAATCTTCCTCAACATCAAAACATCTCTCTTCATCACTCAGGTGTGATCTCAAGGTAAGTTCTATCTCCATGATCTATCCACTTGTCTAAAATATTTAAAACCCTAATCAATCAAAACCCCATTTTTACATTTTTTCAGATCTATTAAGATCTAGTGACTTCTTGGGTAAGAAATTTAAAACCCACCTCTATAGTATCCACGACATCTCGGATCTATAGTTTGGTGAGGATTGGCCTCCGTTTGACCCTCTTTCCAAGGCATTTAGCCTCTCCAAGCAAGGGCGCACTTCCTAGTTTGGGTGGGTTGACCTAGATCTAGTACGTGGGTAGTTGAGATTCCACTTGATTTGTGATCTACACATCCAATAACTTACCCCCAGATTGTCACTTTTCTGATTTTTACCTTATGGGCCCTATTCCACATTTTAAGGGATTTAATCCCATTTTTTGGACCACTTGGTATCTTCAAACTCAGATCTAGTAAGATCTAGCCATCGGATTGCCTTGAAATTATAGATCCATACTCTCACTTGCTTAAACTACTTGGATCTAAAGTTTGGATGCCATTGGACTTGTCTTGATTAATTAATCCCATCTTTTAGGCCTCCTTGGGTAAAGTCGCACCACCTTGGAGAAGTGAGTTGGTCCATTTCTAGGATGTGGGTACTTGAGATTTTTGTGGATTTGGAACGGGCATGTTTCAAAACCTCGGTCTAGTGGGTCACTTCATCAAATCTTGCCTTGGGGATAGCATTCCTTGTTTTAAGGGATTGTTGTCCACTTAGGTCAAACCTGGATCTAGACCTATTCATCCATCAAGACTTTAATTGCCCACTTGTCTCATGCAATAGGAGTCCTTAACCACAAGTTAACCTTACTTTGACTCCATTATCCCAATTCCCAAGGCACAGGTCTCTCTCCAAGTCAATTCAACTTTCCTAGATTGTTGGATTAACTTGTGGTTTGACCCTTGTGTGGTGAACTCAACCCTTTGATGCCAACATACTTCATGATCAAGCTTGTCACTTGTACTAGTTAGCCCCAATTCAACCCTAAACTACCTTGCATTGGACACGGTTCCCAAGGCAATGGATTTTCTCACATTGAGCTAGTACTTTAATCCTGGATCCTATTTCACAAATCATAAGTCACTCTCACATCAATAATGAACCAAAGCTATACTCATTGAACCCCACTTGTCTTGTGACTTCATCCTAAGGTCTAGGATAAACCATACACCTTACTTCACTTAGAATTAACTTGATTTGGTGTCTTGGTTTTGATCTCTCTTGTCGGGAGTAGATCGGGTCTCCCCCTTTGTTGTCTGGGCTAGATAACATAAAGTGAAGGTTGCCTCGACTGGCCTGACAACCATATATTGGAGGTCGAGGTGATCGTGGTTGCACCTTTTGAGTTGCCCTTCCCTATTGCCATCCATGAGTGGATTCATCCATAGGGGTAACTACAGTTTAGGTGATAACAGTACCTTTCCAAAGCAATGATTCAATCACTAATAGAATATATCAATAAAATAGCAAATGAATAAGTAAATGGAAAATGCTTGTAAATAGATAACCAAGGTGTCACATAAGCATTTAAATGAACAACATTAATTAGCCAAAGACATGTGAAACAATATTGAGCTGAAAGTTAGGTACTTGAAGCAAATGTTGTGAACAAGATAGCTAAGTGAAATGCTTTCAAAATAGAAAAGATTGTAACAATGCTTTGCAAGTGGTCCTTTAAATTTTAGCAAATTTTAATGTCTCTCTTTTATGTAGGGGATTAATGCGTTTGTTGCAAAGAAATGAAACTAATGTAGATGTCTACCCCAAAGAGACTATCTCCTTCGATTAGAGAGAGAATGTCGGGTGCTCAACCTAAGAACACAAGGTTCCCAACTAGCTCCATGAATCAAACTCAAGACTTGTAGGGTGCTCAACTGGAGAACACAAAGTGCCACGAGACCCCCCACGGTCTCTACCCCACTAGCTCCACAGGTCAAGTCTTCTTTTCTCCGTTCTAGTGAAGATATGTAACTGGGTGCCTATTAATCTAGCCAACACAAATCTTTGCCATTTCTCGTCACCCAAGTTCGGTTTAGCCGGTGAGGGGAGAGGATATGGGGCAAAAACGGGGCTTAAGTTAAATTTTATTTCTTTAAGCAAAACTAATCTACGACAATATAAGCCAAGCGTGATATCACTGGAGTGGAGGAGCCACTTCACTAGTGAGGTGTGGGCGAAATGAAATTACTTGCAAATAAAATTACAGAAATAAAAATGAAAGCCAAGCGCGATATCACTGGAGTGGCGGAGCCACTTCACTAGTGAGGTGCGGACAAAATGAAAATGCTTGAAGTAAAGAAAAACTAGTAAGCAAAACTACTTCACAAATCCATGGAAGAATGGGCAGAGCCTCTTCCTTTGCATGCAACTAAGAGTAAACTAACTAAGAAAGATATGCTTGAAATAAAACCCAATAAACTTAAGCCCAAGAGACTCTCTTGGGCTTGTTACAATGATTTAATTTTCAGCACTTATTGATATGGAGAAAAGGATGAGAAAGAGGGATTTTTGACCGATTTTGAGGAAAGGACTAGAAGTAGCCCTTCTTTGGAGTTGTTGGTGCTTGTTAATGGCCAAATTTGGGCATTCCCTCCTCCTGTAAGATCAGAAACCTGCACAAAACAACAAGTTATTAGAGCCCAAATATGGTGAAAATGAGATTAAAACCAACTTGTAACTTTGCATGTAAAAAACAAAAAAAAAATTCTAAGTGAAATATTGCATATAAAAATTTGAAAAATGATGAGAAAGAAGTGCAAAAGGATTGTAACAAATCTGCAATAAGAAGAGAAATGTTAGTGAGATGCCAAATCCTTTGAATGTTGCTGAACAATGGGGTATTCCACCCGGAAATCCCACCCTTCAAACTTGGTAAACCTGTAACCAAATTAGCTTCACAATGCAATATGGGGTGAAAACCCATAAAGATTTGAGAGATAGAATACTTAAATGTAAATAAGTTAACTTCTCAAATACTAAGCAAACAACTCACATAGCAAGCAACAAAACTGAAACTATGCTATCCTCAAGCAAAAAACTTTGCTTGAGGTCTAAATGCACAATGGAACAAAAATATGGAACAAAGTCACCTCAATCTCATAGCATGGACAGTACTTCCTCCAAAGATTTATTCTATTAACATCAACTTGAAAGTACAATGGCTCCTCTTGGATAAAGAATGGGAGCAAGAGAGAAAAATGGGAGAAATGAGAGCAAGAGAGCAAGATTGAAGCAAGAGCATGAGTGAATGTAACCTAAATGAGGAGGAATGCCCTCCTTAAATAGGAAAAATGAAAGAGAGGGGCTCTTTGCATGCTATACAAGTGTCACAAGGGAGAGATGATGGCCCAAGAGAAGCGGGCGAATTTCTTCAAGGAGGGCAAAACCATGGTATGGGATCTCAAATATGGGGAGATAAACCCCCATTTAATGCTCCCAACCTTATTGCTATGTCAAATGGGGAGGAAACCACCATAGTGGGGCCCTTCCCATTGACTTTTAGTCACCCAACCAATCAAAGAGAGGATGGTGCACTCCCTAGAGTGGGCACTTCACCGCACTCAAAATAATTGCTTGGGGGCCCCTTAAGCTTTAGTTTTCATGTTGGATACATAACATAAGTTTTAGAACCTTTACTTGGCCACCCCAAGTGACTATAGTCACTTTTACAAAATTTGGCTCTCTAATTAAATGCCCAATTTCTTGATTTCCTTGACTGACCTGGGAAAAAGTGACCAAAACCATAGTAATACTCGTCCAAATGACTTCAAACTTGGCCCAAGAGTGTAGGGGGTCTCATGCCATTTGTCTTGAGTACCCATACCCCTATACAACATCAAAAAGGACCAAGTAACCCTCTTTTACATTACAACAAATTGTCCTTAGTGACAATTTTTAATGACCAAAAATTAAAAAAACCTATGCAAAACTTAATGAAATTCCGCAAGACTCTGGATAATGTCTAGCATGGTAATATAGAACAATCCTAGGCCTCAATCACCCCATGAACTCGATCACTAGAACACCTTTCACCACTTTGGAGGCATTTTTGAGTGAAAAGCTCAAATAATTAAAACCTCTAAAGAGAAATTTTAATTATTCAAGTGAAAAAACACTCGATGAAAGGACTTCCCTAATGATAAAGTCCTAGGTGACTAAGTTACACAAAACTAGACCCTCATGCTAACATATCCTTACAAAATCCCCCGTAGGGGTGCGGAAATTTCATGGAGAGAAGATAAGAAAAATAGCTACCTCGCTTGATATAATCATTCAATTCTTCTTTCTTATCTTCAAGGCACATTCAATATGTGCATGGTACACCGTTGTCCACCAAGTCGGTTTTGGTGGTCAATATGGAGCACGTTGAGTGATTGTCTCTTGGGAATTGCCCCCTCGTTTTGAGATGGGCGACTTCTCTTATTTGGAGATTTGTTATTCATTGAAGATGTTTCCAATGCAAAGAGGGGCACCCCTCTCTTGAGATGGAAGCCACCTCATCTCATCACAGCAACCAAGGCTCAGTCAGAGTCTAGATCAAGCCATGATTCTCTCCTTGGATTGGGATATGCACCCCCTCTAGCTCTAGCTCTCAGGATCCACCCCCCTCTCTTGTAACTCTATAAAAGCAAGCTCTTGCTCCATGTTTGGGATGTATGCAAGGAACCTCTGCTCCATTTTGTAATGCTCTGCAATTTGCTTATCATTTTTGAATAAAGTTGAGACTTTGGAGGTCCATGTGGTGCAAGGATGCTTATGGTGTGAATGCATGGTTTAATAATTGAGGTGATATCCTTCTAGCTCTTCTCTTCTTATGCAAGTTCTTAGATGTGTTATCTAACTTAGAAGAATATCATTCTAGTCCATCGAGTAAACATTTGAAGGCTTCAATTTGTTTGCTTGTGTTAAATTTTCCAACATTTGAAAGTAACAGGTTGTAGTTAGTTACACAAATGTTCTTTCAATCTTTGTTTATGTAGCGCACTAGATTTGATCTCCCTTGCTTTGAAGTTTTGTAGATTGGCAGGTTCACCAAGTTTGAAGGCGAGCTTGAGCTCAGTTACATCTTGTTCATCTTCAACAAAATATTTTGGATCTAATTGTCCATCTCTTGCAAGATCTTCAACAATCTCATCGATATTCAAACTTGAGCTTGAAGCCTTCTTCCTTCTTTCAAAACTCTAAATATTTTCCTTGGTTACTTTTTCTTTCACACAAGCTTAGATTCAATCAAAAAGTATTTTTCCATACAATATTTTGCGTGTTCATATGTTAGATCTAGAAGATGCTTTAAACTTATTATCTCATGCTTAGATCTAATCATGTTTATTTAGTACTTAAACTAGTAAATTATTTCCTATCATTTGCAAGTACTAAATTATGTATTTTATTGTGATTTTAGCTAATCCACTAACGTTTAATCAAGTTTATTGTTTGATGCTTTTTGTCCTTTTAGTCACATAAAAGCGAAGGAGCAAAGCAAGTTTGGAAATTTGAACCATTAAAGGAGACCCTATTTTAATTCCTTGCATTTTCTTAGCTTTTTCAAGCATTTTAAAGTCTCTTGAATCTCGTTTTCACGGATCAAGAGCGCTCTCTGTCGGAGAGTTAAAGAGTGTAATAAATTAATAAATACCAAGTGGGATTTAAGGCTCCCACACCCCCTTCCCCCATTTGGGGGAAGCCTCTATCTGTCCCTTTTACTTTTCTGCTTTAGAGTAGTATTTTTGCTAAGTTAGTTTCAAGCTTTCATAGTTAGGTCTAGACTTAATTTCATTCATTTTTGCTTTACTTTATTTTTGGGAAAAAACTGAATATTAAGCCCTACGCATTCTCGAGTTACGATTGTGGACAAAGGCTTGCCCGCGTACCAACCGGAAAGTGATTCATAGGTAGATAATTAGAAAACCTGTTTATTGCATTATTGTTATTTGGTTAGTTTTACATTTTTGTTTCCGTTTTACAATCAAATAAACTGCCTCGTTGCCACAAAGTATGCTCTCGTCACCACCTAAAGGCTTTGCCGGTTAGTGGTGAATGATCATAAAGTTGAGACATAGTCATTAGGTAATTAGAAAACATTTACAATTTTGTTTTGTCTTTATCTGTTTATTATAAACAAGCATTGATAAAACTTGTAAATTTTAAACTCTGTTTCGTATGATCTGCACCTCTGCGGTTTGTCAGATTAGTAGGGTGCACCAAAAGGAATCAAAAGTGACTAGTGATTAGCTTAACGACATTTCAATTAATCTCTGTAATGAAAATCCGGCGTTACTTCGCTTTGATCTTACGTGGGAAAATTTTGCAAAGGAAGCGGGAACCACTAGAACGTGACCGTGGGGCCCCATTAGGCTACATCCTTGTTGGTGTACTGTTGAACATCCCTTGCGACTCCATCTAGCCCACATGATCTTGTGCGGAGCCACTTAGACCAAAATCCAGACATATTCCCCGTACCGTAAGGTATATCGGGAATTCCCTTTTTCCCTTTAAATCAACTCATCCTTTCATCTAACTTAAAATAGACCAAGTACACTTGCAAAACATCTTGTATTTCACAACAACACTATTTACATTTCACAACTCCATTAGCACTGGTTAATCATTCTTTTAGTATTTTCTTTCAGTCATTTACAATTATGGATGCCATATCTCTCGTTTATGCTGTTGATGTTTAAGGAATAAATCATTTTTGCAATTACATGTTTTAATCAATCTTCACTAAAAACTCCTAAAAAAAACACTCACACCCATCTGTAACAATTAACACAAACTAAGAGCCTTAGAAACTCTTCAGTAGAGTCTACCCCCATTGGATTCAGTTAGGAGTTTTCCTAAACGGAGGAATCGGGATCAGGTGAATCCACCAGACTCTAGACTTTCCCCCAAGGACGCACCTAGCAGCTTAGAAACATTAATGTTGCATTTCCCCCCAGGTGTGCTTTTCGATGGCAACAATATCCACATTGGGTCAATCTTTTACATCTCATAGGCCTTTCGATCCAAGCATAACTCATCTTGTGACTTTATCTCTAGATCTAGGGTTTCATACACCTATCACCTTACGTACTCTAGTCTTCTGGTTTGATATGGTGATTGGGTTAGATCTCTCCTATCGGGAGTAGATTACGGTCTCCCCCTTTTCTATCTAGGGATTTAATAGCATAAAGTGAAGAGTTCCTCGATTGGTGTGACAACCAATCTATCTAGGGATTGAGGCCCTCTTAGGTCAACTCTTTAGTTTCCTAGCTCCTCTATCGTCCTTGATAGGATCATCTAATAGGGGAAACTACAAGCTGTGTGATAACAAGTCTTAAGCAATATCAACTTAGAATTCAAGCGTGGTAAGATTTGATACAAATAATTCAATATCAATAATATTCTCAATGCTCACCATGTTTTTCTTTGAAACAATGGCATCCTATATTTCATGAATGCACAAATGGATTCATTCTTGATATTGAGATTTTTTACAGAGGACCGCTTCCATACTCTCACTCCTGCTTTTCTCTAACCACCTAGCAACATAACCTCAGTCTGTCTTAAGCAATATCAACTTAGAATTTGACAAGAGTAATAAGATTCGATACAAATAATGCAATATTAATGATATTCTCAATGCTCACCATACTTTTGATTGAAACAATGGCATCCTATATTTCTTTAATGCACAAATGAAATACATCAAGGATTAGTATCATCATATTTCCATATGCATGTTGAAATAATGTAACTTCGAAGAATATTCTACTTGTACTTTATTCCTCCGTCCGGAGATGTCTTTAATGTAAAAGGTCATGTAAAAGTCATGAAGTAAATCCTCCATTGTAAGTCGGGTCAATAGTACCCAAAAGAGCTTAATGTAATTATTATTTTGAATCTCCCTAGAGAGGTCAGCTCAGTCAAATTAGTGAGGTTGGCCCCATTAGGAAAAAGGTCATCCTCACTTAAAGTACAAATAGAGAGTATCACTCTCTCATTTGAACTATTCACTCACTCAAGCATTGTGCAAGAGAGGAAGAGGAAGGGTTGCGAAGGAGAAGGAGGATTGTTCTTGGCTCTTGTGTTTGGGTTTTGTCTCTCCTTCTTCTGAGACTTATTTCCTTGGGAATTGTACTTTGGTAATCTATATTGAGGAACTTTTTGCTGGGTTGTCTTCCCCTTGAGGGTTTCCCAGGATAAATTGTTGTGTACCTTGTGATTGTGTGTCTTGTAGAGATCCTCTTTATGCTGCTATTGTGAAAATGTATTAAATGCTCATCAAGTTAGAATTTAGTCCTTAGTAGCATATAATCTTAACATGGTATCAGAGCTAGACTGAAAAGAACATCTTTCACTAGGAAAAATTTCTCTTTCTCAGAGCAAGAAAATTAGGGTTTCCTACTGAAGAGGAATTTTGGAGTGCAAGTGACATTGGGAAGTGAGCCCCTCCTAGGTGCATCTTTTGGCACCTAGATCAAAGTTTTTCAGTGGACAGATCTTCCATAAAGTCAAACCCTACTTTGACTTGGACCAGAAAAACCAAAAAAACCAGAAACTACAGTCCAGAATCTCGCAAGTCCAATTTCAGGGGTTAAATTTTGGATTCTTCAGAAAGTGATTATACCAGCATACTCGCCTCTGTCAAGCGAATCTTTTGGTAACTTCAGTTTCCATTTATGAGAAATTTCAATTTTTTGGTATTTTTCTGTTCTCCGGGATAAGATGGCCCCAAGCACTAAGCTTGATGACAAGTTGGAAGGAATAGGAAATTTCCGTGCTTGGAAATACAAAATTGGACTCATTCTAGAAGAGAATGATCTTGCGAAGTTTGTTAAGGAAGCTATGCTAGAACCCGTAGAAGCTGAAGCAAAGGAAAAGCACAAGAAGGACATGATTAAAGCCAAGAGAATCATAGCAGATTCCATCAAGGATCGCTTGATTCCTCAAGTGTCCTCCAAGAAAACACCTAAGGAAATGTTTGATGCCCTATCAAGAATGTATGAAGGAAAGAACATTAATCGGAAGAGGAATTTGAGAACCCAACTCAAAAGTACAAAGATGAGTCAGGGTGAATCTATCCAAGAATACAAAAAGAAGAATAACAAAAGACATCATGCTCATTTTTCCGAAGAAGAAGAAGAAGAAGAACCTCCCAGGAAGTTACCAAAGGAAGAAATTGAAGAATATGACTTATAATAATGGTGCTTCAAAGCACTTTCTCCAATCTTGAAGAAAAGGACTCCACTCAGAAAGTTTCACTAAGGGAATAGGAGAAGCCACATACAAGCTTGATTCAGGAACCCCGATGAAGATAAAGGATGTGCTATATCTCAGCTTTAGATAAGAAAGTGTTTAGAGTTGCTTTTATAGATGGTGAATTTTTTATAGAAGATGCAGTTGTTTTTTGGTGGCTCATATAAACTAAAAGTTCACTTAGAAACAATTTTGATTTATGATACTACAAGTTTATGTGACCTATGGTGTAGAAGACTTGATCAGCATTATCAAATGATGGAGTAGAGCTCACCATCAGACATTCTAGTAATCCCTGCAAGGAGACTAGGATCAAAAGAGATCCCACCAAACAAAGATAAGTATTTGAATTGTCATTTCCTGTATTGTCCAGTTGTGTACATACTTATGTTCCTAGATTTAGGATGTGTATTATGCATATTAGAATGTTTGCATTGATATGCATGTGATGGGTAACTGACCTACGGTGCTGTAAAATATTCCATTGCTACTTATCTAGAATGAAACCTCTTTGCTAACATATTGGGAGTAGTGCACGCTCTTAATAATGTTCTGGTAGAGATGGAAGGCATATAGAAAGTTACCGTATGAATATGGGATATGGATGAATGTTGTGTTGACTAAGATAGTTGCATGACAGTGTGACCTATGTTTTTATGCATAAGAATTTGTCATTATTAATATGTTTTGGAAACTATGAAATGTTTCTAATCATGCAACTGAATTTGACTTGTAGGAAATATCGTGTACGATCACCTACAAACGAAGAATGATGAGACTTGTTCCATAGAACAAGTGACGATGGTTCAACTATAACATTCAACAAGACTTATGAAATCAAGTATACTACAGAAGTACAAAGAAAGGGTTCTCTCAAAAAGAAGGAGTCGACTATGACGAGTTGTTTCTCTAGTGGCCAGACACACTTCCTCAGTGGTGAATATTACACTAGATAAATGGTGTAATCGAAGTAGAAGAAGATATCAAGCAACCTCCAAGATTCAGGATTCTCTATAGAGAACAACATGTGCACAGATCGAAGAAAGCTTTGTACGGGCTCAGAAGGCACCCATGGGATAGAATGATGAGATCAAGGATCACCTAGAGTGATGAGACATCAACCTTTGCTACAAGGTTGAAGATGAGAAGCTCATAGATGGGTGCAAGAGAGAACTTGCAACAGAGTTCGAGATATTGGCATCCAATGACCTAGAAAGATGAAATAGATGGATACATAGAGGATCATCAGAAGAGAAGGCTACCAGTCACTCCAGTGTAGAATGTCCCGATACAAAGAGTACAAGATGCAGAGGGAGGATAGTACTCAGTTATAGAAGGGGCAGGAAAGCTCCGCTTCAAAGGGAGTGACTACAGTACAGATGGAAAGACAATTTCACTTGGTCTCTATTTGTGGCAAAGGTTGTTTGCCCCAGTATGCAGTATAAATCCTGAAAAGGTTTGATATGTTGGAAAGTAAAGCCATGGCCAAACCCATGGATACAAATTTGAAGTTGTTGATTGATGCTTCATCAAAGTTAGTGGATATGACACTATACAGACAGATTATTGGGTCATTGATGTATCTGACGAATACCAGGCCATATATATGCTTTGCTGTGAACACCTTAAGTCAGTATTTGGTTGAGCCCAGACGTGTTCACCCTGTAGCTGCAAAGCATGTGATGAGGTACCTAAAAGGTACGAAAGACTATGGTCTCAGTTATACTAGAGATCATGACTTCAGACTGTAAGGTTATACAGATTCAGATTGGGCAGGAAGTGTCTCAGACAAAAAGAGAACTTCAGGTGGATGTTTTAGTCTAGGGTCAGCCTGTTGAATTAATGTAACTTCAAAGAATATTCTACTTGTACTTTATTATTGTAACTCTGTCGGAGATGTTTTACCTCCGTTCGGGGACGTCATTATTACATTTGGTCATGTAAAAGTCATGAGGTAAAACCTCCATTGTAAGTAGGGTCGTTAGTACCCAATAGAATGTAATATAAATATTAATTGAGTCTTCCTAGAGAAGTCGGCCCAGTTAAGTTATTGAGGCCGACCTAGCTGGGTTAAAAGTCAAGTGGAAAGTAAAGTAAAAATAGAGAGCATCTTCCTCTCATTTGTACCATTCACTCACTCAAGCATTGCGCATTAGAGGAGAGAGGAAGTTTGCGAAGGAGGAGGAGGATTGTACTTGGCTCTAGGGTTTGGTTTTGTCTCTCTTCTTTGTGAGACTTATTTTTGGGCATTGTACTTTGGTAATCTATATTGAGGAAGTTCTTGCTGGGTTTTCTTCCCCTTAAGGATTTCCCAGGATATGTTGTTGTGTACCTTGTGATTGTGTATCTTTCAGAGATCTTTGTTATGTTGCTATTGTGAAAATATATTAAATGCTCATGAAGTTAGAATGTAGTCTTTAGTAGCATATAATATTAACACAACCATGATCTCATGGCTAAGCAGGAAGCAGTCCAGTGTTGCTCTCAGCACTGCAGAAGTGGAATATATTGTATCTTGTTCCGCTAGTTGTGAAGCCATATGGCTTCAGAAGTTGTTATCAGGTCTATTCAATCTAGAGTTGGATACCACAGTGATTCTATGTGATAACCAAAGCTGCATGAAGATGACAGAGAACCCCGTATTCCATGATAAGTCGAAGCACATAGAAATCCGGTATTTCTACATTCGTGATATAGTGCAGAAGGGAGTTGTAAAGCTCCAACATGTGAGCACAGATGAGCAGGTTGTAGATGTGTTGACTAAGCCTCTGTCTCATGTGAAGTTTAAGCACTTTCGTGAAAAGCTTGGTGTAGTTCGTAAGGACTTCCCTCGAAAGGGGGAGTAGTGTTGATGATACTATGATAGCTCAGTTGGGATTGATCATCCTTAGACTTGATCTCGTAATTCCGAAAGGAAGGATTGTCCATGATCCCATAATTCCGAAACGAAGGATCACCAGTGTTGTTGGACTGAATCCCGTAATTCCAAAAGGAAGGATTGTCCATGATCCCGTAATTCCGAAAGAAAGGATCACCAGTGTTGTTGGACTGAATCCCGTAATTCCGAAAGAAAAGATTGTCCACGATCCCGTAATTCCAAAAGGAAGGATCACCAGTGTTGTTGGACCGAATCCCGTAATTCTGAAAGGAAGGATTCTCCATGATCCCGTAATTCCGAAAGGAAGAACATGCCTAAGCATCAGATATATAACAGGCGGCAAACACCCATGTCAAGGGCAAAGCATTCCTTCAAGTGAAGACATCCCTTCCACATTCCCTGGCAAGAGAAGCCAAACATAGAAGTTCTAAGAATGTAAATATAAAATTACTTCATCATTTCTTCATGGATCCTGTAATTCCGAAAGGAAGGATCATGTTGGTTGTTGATAGATGATGTTGTTCTAGCCTTGAGTTGTTGATGATGATGATATTATGCCAGCTTTGTGTTGATGATCCAGCCTCATGCTGTCGTTGTTGTTGATGTATCAATTCTTATACTGATGCGCTGCAGATGATGATACTTCAGCTCTGTACTGAATATGATGATGATGTTCCAGCTTCGTGTTGCAGATGATGATACTTCAACTCTGTACTGAAGATGATGATGATGTTCCAACTTCGTGCTGCAGATGATGATACTTCAACTCTGTACTGAAGATGACGATGATGTTCCAGCTCCGTGTTGTAGATGATGATGTTCCAGCTCCGTGCTACAAATGTTGATGATGTTACAGCAAGCTATTCCAATTGTTGATATTGATGTTGCTGAAAAAATTCCAATGATTTATAGATGTACCAACCAATGTTCCAGATGATGTTGTTGATGATGCCACACTTCTTGTTGATTTTTTTCGTCAGTAGAATACCCTTCTTGTTAAGAGGGAGTGTTGAAATAATGTAACTTCGAAGAATAATCTACTTGTACTTTATTCCTCCGTCGGGAGATGTCTATAATGTAAAAGGTCATGTAAAAGTCATGAGGTAAATCCTCCATTGTAAGTCGGGTCAATAGTACCCAAAAGAATTTAATGTAATTATTATTTTGAATCTCCCTAGAGAGGTCGGCCCAGTCAAGTTAGTGAGGTCGGCCCCATTAGGAAAAAGGTCACCCTCACTTAAAGTATAAATAGAGAGTATCACTCTCTCATTTGAACTATTCACTCACTCAAGCATTGAGCAAGAGAGGAAGAGGAAGGGTTGCGAAGGAGAAGGAGGATTGTTCTTGGCTCTTGTGTTTGGGTTTTGTCTCTTCTTCTTATGAGACTTATTTCTTTGGGCATTGTACTTTGGTAATCTATATTGAGGAAGTTTTTGTTGGGTTTTCTTCCCCTTGAGGGTTTCCCAGGATAAATTTTTGTGTACCTTGTAATTGTATGTCTTTCAAAGATCCTCTTTATGCTACTATTGTGAAAATGTATTAAATGCTCATCAAGTTAGAATTTAGTATTTAGTAGCATATAATCTTAACAATGCAAGGTGAGTACAACCTCATTTTATATGCATTATCAATTATAATATGCAAAATATAGCCCATGAAGGGGACTGTTCCCTTAAGCAATATCCACTTAGAATTTGACAAGTTTAGTAAGATTGAATAGAAATAATGCAATATTAACAATATTCTTAATGCTCGCCATGTTTTTCATTGAAACAATAGCATCCAATACTTCAGTAATGCTCAAATGGAATACATCAAGGATGAGTATCATCGGATTTTTATATGCAAGGTGAGCACAACCTCATTTTATATGCACTATCAATTATACAATGCAAAATATAGCCCATGAAGAAGGGGAATGCTTTATCCACAAACCACTAGAATGCCACCACACCTACCAGAAGAGAGAGACAAAGAGAGCGCTCAACCAAATATGAGACCCAATAGTGCTATGATGCCATCCATGTGCCAAGGATCAAGAACGCTCCTCAAGAAATGGGCTCCAAACCATCCACATAAGCCATCCAAGTGACAAGATATAAGGGCACTCCAAGGAGAACCAATCCATATCATCAAAACATGGCAAATCATCCTTAGTAAGTTAGAGTGCTCCACTAGACATGATAGTATATGTCATCAAGATATCATATCATCCCCAAAGTCTAGGGTGCTCTCATGGAAGAGGCTCCCAACACCATCAAATCCAAAGAGCATGCAAAGATATAACCCATGCCATGAAAGTGCTACATCAAACCACCCATACTAGGGGAATCCACAAAGAGATAGTCCACGTGCCATGAATAAGTGATGCATAAGCAAAGAGAAACATCATAATCATCCATAGGCACTACATCATAAAAAGACACATCCCATAGCTACTAGCCCAAATATATCATGAACATCCATATGCCAGGGTATCATCAACATTAGGACATCATCACAACATGAATAAAAAATATAGCATCAAGGAACCTAAGCCATCCATAGCTCCATCAACCTACAACCCCTGTTGCATGTGTGACAATGGACACTATCAAATGGGGGTAACATTTTCTTTTTGTGAGAATCATTTTGCAAGCAACCTAACCTTCTGCTTCTCAATTGTTCCTTCAGATGTGAATTTGTCATGTATACTCGCTTGCAGCCAATGAGATTTTTACCTTCTAGAAGAGGACTCAAATCCCAAGTTTGATTCTTCATTAAAGAGTAACATTCTTCTTTCATTCAAGCACCCCACTTAGGTCTTGACCTTAAAAGCAAACAGAAGAAATACGAACCCAAGAGGCCACCTTTCAACAAGAAACCAAAAGACATTGTTACAACCAATCTAGTTGTACTCAAGACTATTTAAATGGATAAGTCATCCAATTGAAGATAACTCCATAAAAAAATATAATTAATGAATATATAAAAGATGATGATTACAATGAGGGTGTAGCCCGTATAAATAGGCTTACATGGTAACTGTTATCACACTATAGTAGCAGGGCTACTATCCTTGTTCAGCAGATATCTGCACATTCCAGAGCTTCCATTATTCAGAGCATGGCTATATATTTTTGGATCACTCATGATCAGAGCAGTATATTATTCAGACTTATGTCAAGGCTGAGCCTTGAGAGTTCAGATTTGATGACCGATGTGACCCTTTATCCCATACAGTTTCAGTTCAGTGCTTAGAGATGTATTGCAGCAGTGTTTCAGATGGTGTACGATGATTATTACTATGATGATGTTGTATGACCTATGGATATGTTATCACTAACTGTGGATTATTATCTTGTTGATTTAGTCATGTTCACAGCATCTGCTTGGTATATTATTCCTGGTGTGGCAAACTGTTTAAAATGAACTATAAATCATAAAATGGACAATTGCTTGCACATTTAGGTCATTTAACAAAACCCACTGGTTTTCCACCTTACATAGATATGGTCTTTCCTAACACCAGTTGTCTGCTAGTGTAGGCTCCATATTCACTTGACTCCATCCATACATGAATTTCCTATTTGACTTTATACCTTGACCTATCTCATTTGACTTTCTGATACTGAGGACTTCCCCATTTTTCTACCTCTGTGTTTGGACCGCATCCCTGTATATTCAGTGTCTCGGCTCTAAGTTGGTGACAAAACTTGCCTTTGGTGAGTTGGATTGTAGGCCTAAATCATTCTGGTCGGTTGTCCCGATGTTTGGCATTGGCTCGAACTCCCCCTAGTCACTTGAGATGTTGTTGGCTAAAACTAAAAGCTCATGTTCTACCTATGGAAACTTATAAATTCGTCCATGGAAACTAAAAAGGACAAGAGCGATGAATAGCTAAAAATACTCCTCGAAGAGTATAAGAAAGGTCCAAAAAGCAATGGTTCTTAAAAGCTATATCTAAACAATTGTTGACCTTATATGTATTTGAAAAACATGCCCTGGATGCAAGCTGCAACTAGTTGTGCTTATCAGCGCACCTGAGATCCGAAGGGTTATGTAGGCCAAAAAGGCCATGAAATCAAACTGAATGATCCTAATGAACCTGGATCAACTTGATGTAGACATGATGCCTAAGTTGAATAAACACTCTCTGAACAACTTATCCATTTGTGAGGCACAGCCATTCCCCGTGTTATTTTGTCCAGCACAGAGTTTGTAGCTTCCCCCTTCTCCCAGTCCAAAGTATTTTTGAGTTAAGCTAGACAAGTCAACCCCTTGGCCCAACCTTGTTCCTAGCCTTCATCCTTCACTAGCAGTTTGACCATGTCCAATGGGTGAGTTTGTCATTTGAACTATTGTGCAAGTAATTTTATATAACAAAGGAATATGCTAACTTGATTAATGCCACTGAATGGATGTTATACTTTGAGCTTGGCTGTGAGAATGATTAGAGAAGCATGTCTTAGTCTACTAATGTGATTTATCCTTGGTTGTATATTATTGGGATCAGTGACGATGTGGGCCATATATATATACCTATTGATGATGATTGATGGTCCCACATACTTGATGATGAGATCATATGATGGACATATGATGCAGATGATGATTGATGCAGATCAGCAGTTTTATTTACTACTTCAGATCAGCAGATCATGCATTGTCCCTATATGGTGGACCCTACAGCTGGCCCATTAGGGCAACCCATGGTGTATGAGTACACATTCCTAGTGGATTTGGGTCTTCTGGATCCACTGACACACTTATCTTTCAATTCCGGGCACTTCTGACAGTGATTGATGCAGTTTTACAGTTGTTGACCAGATTTGGGGTTGATTTCCCAGCCTGAGCAGCAGGGGCCATGAGAGGCCAGTTCACCTAGGGCGCTGTATGTGGAGGGGGTGGTCCAGCCACTTGTTTTTACCATTTACCCCCCCTTCTGGAGAGCCTGGTTGGCTCAGATGGATAGCGCAGATGCCCTAGGAGGCAGTTTTGGCACTTTCACAGTTACCGAGACAGTTAAAAAATGGGATAAAGTGGTCACTGAGGAATTCGATTTGGGCAATTGAGGCAAGGTTTTCGCATTTGGTTTTCACAGAGGTCTTCCACGGTGATCTCACTATCTTCCAGCCAGTTTTCACCATGTGGGTATGCCCACATCGATCACAGGAGGTCTTTTACTACTTGTCTGTCACAGATATTTGAGGACAGATTTGATCATTCATATTATCTTGGACATATTTTATTATTTTATTGTGCCTTGGGGATGAGCTAGTAAGGATTGATGCCTCCTAGCCCCACCATGTGCTTATTTTGTCATGTCCTAGTCATTATGCGGTGGATTTTTGTACCTTTACCCCTCTAGTGGATGACGTCATCCTCCCTTTGTACCATTTAGTGGGGACGTCATCATTATATGGGGTGATCCATGTGATGTATTGTTATGATTTATTATTAGCCGTTGATTAGATCTTTTGATCTTTTAATATTAGCCACTCATGTAAAAAGTGGTTAGGATTGTACTCTCTCCCCATCCTATTTAAGGAGGGAGCCTCTCATTGTAAAATCATCTAGATATTTTTGGCTCTTGGCTCTTGGAATAAAATTTCTATCTTTTGGAGTACATGCTTGGATAGGAGTGGATGTTGGTTGTTTCGATTGTAAATGCTTTTGTCCATTGCACTGGACGATCTATTGTAGCTATCTTGCATATTTTCCATATCTTTTTACAGGTTAAGAGGACGTTTTTGACAAGTGCGAATTGGTGGGGAGGCTTGCCCTTCAAGCTTGGAGGAAGACGTTTTGGTTAAACAGGGAGTAGTTTTGTCTTTGTGCCAACTATTCTTTGCTTATCTCTCTCTTGCTTGTATCTACCTTCAACATGTTAAACTAATTGATGCTTTGCTCCTTGGTTTTGACAGATTAGAGGGACTCATACGTGGCTTGGAAAAATCGATTTGGCAAGAGGGCTTCAACAATTCTCCATTTGATCTTTGGCAAAAGTAATCCTCGTCTCAACTAGCATTCATCTCTTCATCCAGGTATGCTCCAAAGGTATGATCTTCTTCTTCCTTGAATCATCCATAATTTCTAGATCATAAAAACCCTAATTGATTAAAACCCTTATTTTTGGTTTTTCTTAGATCTACTTAGATCTAGCCTTGCTTTTGAAGAGATATTAAGAACCCACCTCTATAGCATCCACCCCTAGTGGGATCTATAGTTTGGTGGTGATTGGGTTAAAATTGACACACTTTTCAAGGCAAAAAGCCCTCTTGAACCAAATCGCACTTCCTTGGAGAGGCTTGTTTTGGCTAGATCTAGCACATGGGTAGGTGAGATCCCACTTGATTTGCAATCTACACACTTAATAACCTACCCCCAGACTGTTACTTTGGTGATTTATACCTTGTGGGCATCATTCCATGTTTCAAGGGATTAAAACCCCCTTTTGAGTTTCTTGGCACCTTAAAACTCATATCTAGTAAGATCTAACCCTTGGATTGACATAATTTTCTAGATCCACATAGATCGGTGCATGAGCTACTTGGATCTATAGTTTGGTGGCCATTGGACTTGATTTGGTCCACTTAACCCCTCTTTTAGCCCTCCTTGAGCAAGGTCGCACTCCCTTGGGTGACTGAGTTTGCCCACTTTGAGGAAGTGGGTGTTTGAGATTTTTGTGGATTTGGAACGACCATACCTTGAAACCCAGGTCTAGAGTATCATTTTGTGACGATCTTCCTTGGGGGCAGCATTCCTTGTTTCAAGGGATTGTGGTCCACTTAGGGTCATTTCATGAAAACCTAGATCTAGCAAGATCCAACCACTCTATCTCAATTAGCCCACTTGACTTGGCTCCTAGGTGTCCCGATCTACACTTTGACATACCTTTTGACCCCATTAGCCCATCCAACAAGGCACTAGTCCTCCTCAAAGCAAGTCGCACTCCTTGGGAATTGTGTCAAACCTTAGATACGGTACATGGGTACTCCTAAAATTAACTTACATCCATATATCTACTCATTACATAACCTCTAGTACCAATTTCATCCCTTAGCTTCACCTTGTGGGCCCACTTAAAGCCATTTCACACATCCCAAGAAAATAAGATCCACTTGTGTAGCAAATGGTGATGTACCTTGTTATTATACCTAATTATGTGGCCTAAATCATGCATTGGTTTAAACACTAGCCATCTGTCAAACCACCTTCAACCATACTTTAACATCTAGGTCCACTCAACCTTGCATTGGTTTCCGTAACTCTTCATTTACTTATCCTTAGAAACCTTTGTTTGGGTCCAATCAACTGTGATTGGTTATAGGGTCTCCCCCTAGGTCTTGTTTCACCTTGACCTAAAGCGAAGAGTGCCTCGGTTGACGTGACTCCCACCTTGCATTGGGAACTATGGCATCTCTTGGGTCACCTCTTTAGTTGCCTGTCTCCTCTACCGTCCCGGATGGGATACCACTAGGGGCAACTACAAGTTGTGTGATAACAGTAACTTCACCAAAGGGTGTGTCCCTTATTTAAATAAAATTAATGTTACGTTATTTTATTATTTTATTATTATATTATCATTATTATTCATTATTTTAATATTTTATTTGTTACATTTCCTTCCTCTTTATAAATGCTTTGTCCTCAAAGCATCTTGGTGAAGAAGACTTTATGCCCTCTGTTTGTAATGTTGTCGCATTTTTCCTTGTTGTGTCATAGTTGTTGATACATGTCGATACGAACTTTTGAGTGACGAACACATCTGTCGAAAAGTAGATGGGTCGATCCATCCCAAATTGATTCGTTGTTGAACCTTGCGCTTCCACATCGAACTAACATCCTGGAATTTCAGTGCACTGATGGTCGTAACTTCCGTTAGTTGTTGACAACTTGTAGGACATCGGCTTTTATGATTTGGATGTCGATAGGGAATTCTTGTAACGTCATTTTCCCTTATCATGTTTGTGGTGTCTTCTTGGTTTAATTTTCGAGTATGCTTTTCTTCAACTGGGGCGTCATATTGAGAGGTGATCTGCATTGGATCTGTACGCGTGCCTTTTCCCACCGATTGTAATTTTGAAGATTTTGATGTCTTGTTCTGTATTTCTTCTAATTTGCTTTTTAAGCTTTTTAACAGTTTGTTATCATTCTGAATCTCCTTAATCAATTGTTCTTGCGACTTTTCTTCGTCTTTGGATTTCTTAGGTTGTTCCTTAAGCTCTTCATTATGTTTTTGAAGGCGATGATTTTCTTCTTGCTTTTCTAGAATTTTTCCTTCGAAGTCTTCATTAGAGTGCTCTGTCTTCCGACTATTTTTCAATATCTTGATTTTTATAGCTAATGTCTTGTTATGATTTCTTAGTCCAAATATTTCTTCAGTATTGCTTGATAATGTGTTATTGGCTTTCGCAAATACTTGTGCACCCTTTTAGTGTCGTCCTTCTTCTGTTGGAGTTCTTTTATCTGTTACTGAAGTCATCTGATTCTCAATCTTTTAACCGTTTTAGGATTTTCGCAATTTCTTCATCTTTGTCGTTCAGAATTTTGTGTAAGCGCACTATCTCTGCTTTATTATCATCAAATTCCCTTTTTATCTCTTGCCTTTGTGGTATTTGATTGAAATTTTTTTCGTCCTTAAATTCGTCAACTTGTGTGGACAACCTTTCTATGCAATCCTTTTGAGTGGAAATTATCTGTTCATTGGTTTTTATTTGAAGTTCCTGTAATTTACTCGTCATTTCCAAATATTCATTCATGTCTTGTAATTCTTTATTATTTCTTCAATAACATTTTAACTTAGCTTCTAACTTTTCTATTTGTGACCGCAAATTGGCTTCCACGGTTTTTGACTTCTTCAGTGATAGATGGTCTTCCTTTGATTTTGACTTCTTCGACGATGAATGGTCTTCGACTTTTTCAACAATAAATGGTCTTCCCTTGACTTCGACTTCTTCAATGATTATGGTCGTCCTTTGATTATGACTTCTTGATTTCTTCTTTCCCTTTTTTTTAAATATTAATTGTAATAAATACAATTATCAAATAGTAATATTATTACTATTATTAAAAGTTGAATAATAATAATAATATTTTATGACTAGCTTCCGGATAATCCACGGTCGGCATTTTAGTTGTCGACGTTTCGAATCCCAAGCTGGATTCTCATCAGGAAAAGTTATGGATAGATAAGTTGCTGGTCAGGTGTATAAGTAGCCAGATAGAGATGCCCAACCTTCCTCCTTCCCCACCTGCCCTTCGTCTTCATCTTCCAACGGTTCTCCAAAACCTGGTTATTAAAATCCTCCAATAATGGTCAAATTATAATCAAAATAATGCAAGGGTCAAATATAATCAAATTAATAAAATAATGTAAAATCATTTAATATAAAATAATAATGAAGGGGTTAAAATATTATAAAATAATGTAAAAACATTTAATATAAAATAATATATAAAGGAAAACTTTGTTAGCAATTACTTAACATTTAATTAAGTAAAACCAAGTTTAGCTATAAAGGAAACCTTATTTAATTTAAACCAAACATAAGAGAATTACTAATAATTATTAGTAGTCCAATTCAAAACAAGCTAGTAATTATTATAATTATAGTACAACTTGATGAATTAGTACAAGAATGAAAATTAACATTATATTAATGAATTACTAATAATTATTAATATGTTATAATTCATATTAATTCGTATTAATGAACAATGCTAATAATTATAACCCTTTAAATACTTATTAGTCAAAGGATTTTATTAATACGAATTAATAAGTATAAAATTGTTTAATAATCATAAGATTATGACTATCATATAAACCATTATGAAGAGTTGAAAAATTGAAACCAATAAACCAGTCAAAGGTTAGGTTAGTGATACTTACCCGAGATTCCATGACACACCCGAGATTGCATGACATACCTGGTTTCATCCATTACCTTGCTTATTGATTAGAGGTAGCCATCTCTCGCTTATTTCAAGTCCCCCGTCTCTATTTAGGTTTTTGGGTGCTTTATGATTTCCAAGGCCTCTCTCACCCTTCGTTTGTAGTAGTGGTCTTCAACCGCGAGCATTTCTGTGTTCTCCAGGCAAACATGGTGTTTTGTTTTGAGAGAGTGCTCCGCAAGTGCGGAGGTGTTCGTCCTTTCCCTCCTTATGTCAGCCCCATGCTCCTTCAGCCTTGTTTGAAAAGAGCGACCCGTCTCTCCTATGTAGCTCCTTCCACAAGAACAATCTACCTTGTACACTCCTTTATATTGGTGCCAGTCAATCTTGTTTTTCACAGACCGCATTCTCTGTCTAATGGTTTCCATTGGCCTGAAGGCTATCCATACTTCTTTTTTCTCCAATACCCTTGCAATTTTTTCAATTACTCCTTGAATGTAGGGGAGGAAGGCCTTGATAGTCTTTCTCTCCTTTGTGCGTTGAGTCCAGTTTTCTGCTTTTTTCATTGCCTTATAGATGTGCTTATTCTTGTATCCCAGGCTCCTGAAGACAGAGGTCAAGTGGTCTTTCTCTTTTTCTATGTGTTCTTTATCAGATATGCGGAAAGCTCTCATGGCCAAGGTGTTGATTACCCCAATTTTCTGAGATGGGTGGTGGTGGGAGTGAGCGTGAAGGTAGTTCTCCGAGTGGGTTTTCTTTCTGTAGACCTCATGGCTGAGGGTACTGTTATCACATATATAGTAGCCGGGCTACCATACATTATTTTTCTCATTCCAGTACACTATTCAGCCAGTTCCCTTACATTTGAGATGCTGAGATGAGCATCTAGATTGGATCACTATCATATTGTGGACAGCAGTTGTATTCCTCATGCCATGACTGAGTCTCAGGACACTCAGAGAAATGACCGATATAGTCATTATACCATTAGTACAGAGCAGTCAGTAGTGTTCAGAGTTGCAGCAGCAGTTCCAGAGGACAGGTGATGGTACAGGTTGACTAGCTTTCAGGTATATGACTCAGCAGGTATATCATGGTGTTATGGTTAGATTGCTTTTATACTTATTCTTATAGCATGTCTTAGCACTTAGTATCATGATCTGGCGATCATATAGATATTTGGACCTGGTTGATCTATATATATATTATATTGTCCCTACTCAGACTTAGAAGTTCACTATTCATACTCATTGGTTTTACCCTCCTTAGGGCGAATAGAGGTGATCATTCCACCATACCTTGGCTTGCTAGTGTTGGCTCCATTATTCATTGTCTTCACCCATCCATGGCCTACCTTTTAGATTATCACCCTGACTTACTACTTGACTAGTGGCATGGAGGACTTTTCCCCACTGTAGCCTCTGTATTTGATGAGCTTCCCTGTTTACTATGTCTCGGCTCTGAGTTGGTGACAAAACTTACCTATGGTGAGTTGGAGTTCCTTGTGAATCCCCCCTAGTCACTAAAGTTGTGTTGGCTAAACCTGAAACTTTTAGTGCTGCCATGAATACAAAATCTGGAAAAATAAAATGCTAGATCTTGTATGAAAAGCCCATTCATGCAATGTGTTTCTAAACACACATGAATGAGAGGCATGCCAAATGAACATGGCAATGAAAATAAAATGTTATATCTTTTAGAGAATAAATACCTAGGTAAACAAGCTGTCCATGACACACCTAGAAGTGCTCAGGTAAACAAGTGCCTTAAAAACACACCTGCAGCAGAAAGCCTAAAGAAAAAATGTAAATCTATGTAATGTGTTTATAAACACACATAGATCAAGGCTATGGAAACTTCAGGCCCAAAAGCAATAGAACTTAAATGCTATATCTAAACAATTGCTGGCCTTATTTGTATTATGGATTGTGCGCATCTGTGAAGGTGAATAAACCCTCTTTAAACAACTCATCCATTTGTGAGACACCGCCATTCCCTGTGTTATTGCTCATTCGGTATATACTATGGTGTATTCCCTTTCCCTTGCCAAAGTGTCACAAAGTCAAGTCAATCAAGTCATCCCTTAGCCTAGCCAGTTAATTTAGCCTTCACCCTACACTAGCAAATTGATCACAACTATGAAGTGAGTATGATCCTGAAAGTCTAGTTTGAGTAATAATAATAATTAACGACACTATATATTTGGATTTAGATCGCCAGTTATGATTACTCTGTGTTATAATTGTTATTTGAATAAGTTGTAGAGCATGTATTAACCTTGACACTTTGCAGCAGCCTTGGATGATGGTCTGAGTTATATTTGGTCTTGGTTAGACCCAGTTTGACCATGGAGGATCATGTGACATGAGATGTTAGACCTTATGATGATATGGATAGATGATATATGGTCTATGTATACATACATGATGATTCTATGCAGCAGCTACAGGGTTATGATGATGATTCTTGGGTCACAGCAGTGTTTGGTCATTTACAGATCATTATTATTGGCCTTGTTCCGGTATATTGGATATTTATTTTGATCATGCAGAGACTCATATGGTGTATGAGTACACATCTTGGATGGATTTGGACCTTCTGAGTCCAATGGGACAGTTTGTTTTCAGTTCCGGGCACTTACAGTGATGATTGAGCCTCAGTGGGCTGTCCCAGTGCAGTTTTGGTATGTCGGAGGCCCTGTCGGAGCAGATGTGATTTTTATCCGGTTGACCTAGGGCGCTGATGATGGAGGGGGTGGTCCAGCCACTTGTTTTTACCATATTAGCCCCCTCCCGGACACACTGGTGCCCTCACCCTGACAGCGCAGGAACTCCAGGAGGCTGTTTGGGGCAGTTTCACGCTTCCCAAGGCATTTCAGGATTGGTAGAAATGGCTATTGAGGAAATCGATTTGGGCTATTGAGGTAATGTTATGGCATGGGATGATCAGTGATGATAGATCGGGGTCCTCCACACCTTCTCCAGCAGTTTCAGCTTCATCGGGGCCCGCATCCATCACTTATGGCACTTTCTGTGGATTTCTGAGGTCTTTTGAGGACCACGACTTGACTATGGAGGCACGATTTGGTACATTCATGATTATTTATTGGTTATTGTGCTATGGGGATTGACCAAGGAGGGATAAAATTACCCCTTGGACCCACCATAAGCTTCCTATGATATTATGTCATCATGATTTGGTGGGATTCCCCTCTTCTAGGGCGATTTTGTCCACTTACATTATATTTTATTTGTAATCCATGTATTTTATTGTTGAGCTCATCTCAACCATTGATTAGACATTTGTATCTTTTAATCTTAGCCACTCATTCAAAAAGTGGTTAGGGTTTTGGTGCCTCTCCTTCCTATGTAAAGGAGAGAGCCTCTCATTGTAAAGGGTCTTTGGCTCTTGGATTATTGGTATAGAAAAATATTCTTGTGGAAATTCTTGTGGTCTCCTTTGCATCTGGTGTTCTTAGATGGTGATTGGAAAGTCTATTGCAACCTAGCATTTGGAAATTGTGGTAAGATCTATCTTTTTGGAAATCATTGTTTGTCTACAAGAGGGCGACTTCAACAAGGGCGATTTTGCAAGGCTTCTTCAAATCGACTTTCTTGGCATTCGCTTGTATCAGGGGGTTATCATTAGCTTCATTGTGATCTATGCTATCTTTCTGTTACTTCTCTTGTGGCATTAGTCTTATCTCTTGATGCATCAAATCTGATATTGTTGACGTTTGTTGTGCAGGAGAGAGGGCGCATTGGCTTCTTGGATCAAATCGACTTACATAGAGTACTACCACAAAGCTTCTCAAATTGATCGGGTTTGCATAGATCATCATCATCAAGGCATCTACAAGGTTACCTAGGTAAGATCCACAGGTTTGTTTCTCTTTCCTTTATCCAATCCATTGACATAGCTCATAAATTGTTAAAACCCTAAATATCTTAAAACCCCCATTTTACATTTTCTCAGATCTACTTAGATCTAGTGGGTTGTTGGGCATAATATTGAAAACCCACCTCTATAGCATCCACGGCATCCCGGATCTATAGTTTGGTGAGGATTGGCTTCCATCTGACCCCCTTCCCAAGCCAACTTAGCTTCTCCCAACCAAAGCGCACTTCCTAGTTGGAGCAAGTTGACCTAGATCTAGGTGGTGGGTGTTTGAGATCCCGCTTGATCCATAATCTACACATCAAATAACATACACCCAGGTTGTTACTTTTCTGAAATGCACCTTGTGGGCCCTATTCCACATTTTAAGGGATTTAATCCCCATTTTGGACCACTTGGAACACTCAAACTCAGATCTACTAAGATCTAGCCATTGGATTGCCACGAAATTATAGATCCATACCCCTACTTGACTAACCTACCCGGATCTAAAGTTTGGATGCCATCCGACTTGTCTTGACCCACCTAACCCCACTTTTAGGCCTCCTTGGGCAAAGTCGCACCACCTTGGAGAAGTGAGTTGACTCACTTCTAGGACGTGGGTACTTGAGATTATTGCAGATTTGGAACCGGAATAATTCAAAACCTAGGTCTAGAGTATCACTTTGTCAAATCTCGCCTTGGGGATAGCATTCCTTGTTTTAAGGGATTGTGGTCCACTTGGGTAAAACCTAAATCTAGATCTATCCATACATCAAGACTTAAATTGCCCACTTATCTCATGTACTAGGAGTCTTAAACCACAAGTCAACCCTACTTTGACTCCACTTCCCAATTCCCAAGGCACTGGTTTCTCTCCAAGTTAATTCCACTTTCCTAGATTGTTGGATTGACTTGTGTTTTGACTTTTGCATGGTGAACTAAACCCTTGAAGCTATCATGTATCATGGTCAAGCTTATCATTTGTACTAGTTAGCCCCAATTGAACCCCTAAAATACCCTGCATTGGACACGGTTCCCAAGGCAGTGGATTTTCAAACATTGAACTAGTACTCTAACCCTAGATCTCCTTTCAAACATTTTAAGTCACTCTCACATCAACTATGGACCAAAGCTATACTACTTGAACCCTTCACTTGGCTTGTGACTTCATCCTAAGGTCTAGGATAAACCATACACCTTACTTCACTTAGAAACAACTTGATTTGGTGTCTTGGTTTTGATCTCTCCTGTCGGGAGTAGATCGGGTCTCCCCCTTTGTTGTCTGGGCTAGATAACATAAAGCGAAGGTTGCCTTGACTGGCGTGACAACCATACATTGGAGGTTGAGGTGATCGTGGTTGCACCTTTTGAGTTGCCCTTCCCTATTGCCATCCATTACTGGATACATCCATAGGGGCAACTACAGTTTAGGTGATAACAGGTACCATCATTCTTTTTCTTTATTAGCACATCGAGAAAAGGAATGCTATCGTTCTCTTCAACTTCCATGGTGAACTTTATGTCTTTCAAGAGCTGGTTAAGATGCTCATGAAATTTGTTCAACTCGTTAAGTCCATGTGGCCATCTCACATTGGTATCATCCACATACCTTTCCCATCTTGCGGGCTGTAAGGGGAACGAATGAAGGGCCTTCTTTTCAAAATCTTCCATAAACAGATTAGCCACAATTGGGGACAATGGGGACCCCATTGCCACTCCGCTTGTCTGCTCATAGAAATCACCTCTGAAGCTGAAGAAGGTGGATCGGAGGCAAACTTCTGCCAGCTTTGCAGTTTCTGGGTTCGCGACTTCAAATAATACCTGCACTACTTCATCGAGGGGGATTTTAGTAAATAGGCCCACAACATCAAAACTTGTAAGCAAGTCATGTGCATCTAACTTTTCCTCCTTGATGATCTTAATGAAATCCCTGGAGTCTTTCATAAAAGAGTTTGTTTTCCCCACTAGTGGGCTTAATAGATTGGCGACATATTTGGCGAGGTGGTAGGTTGGGGAACCAATTGTGTTCACAATTGGTCTGAGAGGAATCCCCTCCTTGTGAATCTTTGGTAGGCCATAAATTCTGGGCGTGTTCTGGTTGCACGGCATGAGGCATTTCTTGATCCTCTCATCTATGTTGGATTCTTTGATGGCTTTTTTTCACCTCTTTTGTAACCCTAGAAATTGGATTGCCAGGTAGTTTCTTATAGCTCCCACTAGTTTCGAGGTGTTCTATCATCTTCTTAGTGTAGTCTTCTCGATCCATCACCACTGTGGCCCCTCCTTTATCCGCCTTGAGGACTACGATCTCCTCATTATTCGTTAAGTTTTTTAGAGTTGCACGCTCATCCTTGCTCAAGTTATCCTTTGGGAGCTTGGCTTTTTTCATGATTATGGCGCAGTCCAATCTCACGTCCTCTTTGTCTTCCTCCGATAGCATTTGGATGCTCTCCTCTATGCTGCAGATGATCCTTTCAAGAGGAACGTGTTTGGGGGCTGGGGCAAACCCTAGACCTTTCTTCAGGAGATTCATTGCGCCTTTGTCGAGTTCTGCATTTGATAGATTGACCACCAGTTTATTATTATGGTTACGATCGACCTCCTCACCACCGCGCCGGTTTGCCATATCAAACTTTCTGGTCTGTCTGTTGACAGCCTCAAGTCCTTCCTTCTCGGCTACGATAGCCACACAGGCATCTATTGTCTTCCAAATACCCGATCTAATCAAGCTTGACAATCGTAGGTGGAGTTTTAACGCTTTATGAGAGCAATCGGCCAACCCAGCTCTTACCCGTCTGATTTCTCCACGGATTAGGGTGAGGCTGAGTCTAGTGAATAGTCTGTCATTACTCTTATTTCTGAGGTGATGGTTCACCGCAGCGAACCTGGGGATCACACCGTTTTCTCTGCATCTCTTTAAGAAAGCCAGATCAACAACTTTTCTCTGAATTTTAATTCTCAGTCTTTCCAAACCACGGAAACCTAAAATCTTTAATAATAATATTATTATTATATATGTTTTAATAGTGTTAAAAACTATATAATAATAATAATTATTAAAATATTTAATAATAAATTATTATTAAATATTTATGGCAGCTTGAATAGTGAACTTCTTATAAATCTTGAACTTCTCCTTGTATTCCTTTTTTTTATTAAAAAATTTACTTTTGGATCCTTTTGTAAATGTTTTTCTTATTTATATTACTTCCACGTAATATGTTTTTAAATTTCTCTTATTATATTACTTCCACTTAATTTAGTGTTCTCCCAATCGTTATGACTCTACACAAAATATTGCTTGAATTTACGATTTGATTTCACCCAAATAAAACCAAGTGTTGGTTTTCTCTAAAACCACCTGTTGTTTTCTTTAAAACTATCCGTTGTTTTTATACTTCTTCTTTTCTCTTTTTTTTTTATTTATTTTACTCTCTTTTCTTTTTCTTTTTTTCCTTTTTTACTTCCTTTTTCGTGTCTCTTTTTTTTACTTTCCATTTATTCTTTTCTCTTTTTTTTCCTCTTTTACTTTTTTTTTTCTTTTTTTTTCTGCTCTCTTTTTTTTCTATGGGATCTTCTCTCTCTCTCTCTCTCTACTTCTTCCTTTTTTTTCTTTTTTCTTTTTTTCTTTTCATCTTTTACTTGGTCAAGGACCACAATTTTAGGAAAGGCCTAGGATAATGGTTAAAAAACACAATATGGCCAAAGGCCTGGATCACAAACGTAGCTCTGATACCAATGTTAAACCAATTTGGTTGTACTCAAGACTATCCAAATGGATAAGTCATCCAATTGAAGATAACTTCATAAAAAAATATAATTGATGAATATATAAAAGATGATGATTACAATGCGGGTGTAGCCTAATAAATAGGCTTACATGGTGACTATTCACCAAAGGGTGTGTCCCTTAATTAAATATAATTAATGTTATGTTATTATATTATTATTATTATTATTCATTATTTTAATATTTTATTTGTTACATACACATCACTTCATGAGCACATGTGGTTCGTGGGAAGGATAAAGCAACCCCGCCCATTTTGTAGCAGTCGAAGAAGTGGTGCAAGCTAAAGTCATGGAGGAGCATATCAAACAAGTAAGGGAATTGAATATTGATAGTGATTGTATATGCATTTGAAGGATGATTGGAATTGAAGGTCCACTAGCTAATTTAAATGTCAACCCAAGGCTCATGATAAGATTACGAGACACTGGTACTGTATGTAGAGAGCAATTTGCTTGAGTCTGACTGGTTGCTATGATTTCCTATGATTAATCTACCTAGTGTACCATGTTTCTGCCTAATACGCACCTCGGGTCACATGGCAGAAATCTTCAAGCCACTAGGTGCGTCCTTGGGGGCAAGCCAAAGTCAAGTACTGTCACTTGATATTGACTGCTCCGTCTAGGTCAACTCTTAGGGAAGCCAAGGGGGGTGGTCCCTATAAAAATAAACTATGGCCTTTAATCTAAAAGAAAAAGCTAAAAAAATCTAGGAGTTAAATAATTAAACACAAGAGCAAGATAACATTAAACTTCATAGCAGGGCAGATATATAATCATCATAAATGCATAAACATTTCAACACAATAAGATATCCAATGAAAAGACCTGTGCCGAAATAAGTACAACTGCTGAAAAGTAAAATGTAATGAAATTGTTCTTGGTAAATTTTATTAATAATTGGTGATGGTTCTTAGTGGGTTTGTTCTTGGTATGGCCCACTGAGGATTTATCCCTTGAACTGAGCGCAATAGAAACTATGCCAAGTGTCCAACGAGGAGAGACATACATCTACTTTGGGCAGCCTCCTGACTCTTTGGAAAGCTCTAAACGACCTCCCGAGTTCTTACAGATAAATCTTAGGTGGATTGTCCTATTATGACTAGATGCTCTAATCCCTTTTTGATTGTCCCACCGTTCCATACAAAGGCCTACAGTGTTCACAAGAGCATACGAGGACACCAGCCAAGATTCATTTTACCAGAATTAACCACTTGTGAAGTTGCTTAACTAATCTAAACTACGAATCTCTTTTTCGAGCACCACCTACTTGATCAAGCCGTTTCAATAGTACCATACTTCAGGAAAGCATAGTGATTTATTTCTTTTGCAAACAAAACAAATTATTCAAAAAAAGTAATGCTAATTAAGAGGAAAATGTGTGTGAAAGAGTGATCTAATCTACTATTAATTGCTAAACAAACTAAAGCAAAAGAAAACAAAGAAAAGCACACCACACAAGAGACCACTCGGATCCTACCTAGGGGGGTGGGGTGCGGGCACTGGGTAGCTCGCTTGGTCTCTTTTATTATTTTTTATTACAAACTCTTTTTTCTTGGGAATGCCTCTAGTCCTTTATAACTGAGGATCCAGAAGGCTTATAATTTTTGCAGATAGTTTCAAATGAAAATAAGGAAAAGCGAGTGCTTTAAAAGGTTCAGATCTTCCGGAAATTCGATAGCACTTCCGCTTACCTGTCAACAAAAATGAAAAATAGGCAAGTTATAGATTGTAAAAAATAATCAAAGACACTTTGAAAGTGTCTTCGATTAGTGTTAGAAAAACTCAAAAAAATATTCTAAGTAAAACTAAACTAAGGAGCAATAAAAGAACTAAGGGAAGGAAGCTCCCCTAGGATCTTGGTATTCCCTTTTCGGGAAGCCAATAAGAGGCACTTAGATTTGCCAAATAAACTTTTAAACTACAAACAAATTACTCCCTTAAGCCTTTAGATCAGATCTGCTAGAATAAACTTATAGAAGGAAATAGTTGCTTATACTAGATTTAGCTTGAAAATGAAACTTTAGAGCACATTAACATCTAGCATACTAGATCTACTTCTATTATAACTTTCAAGCGTAGATCTCAAATAATAAATTGAACTAGTAACCAAGAAAGAATTAGAAGTTTTGCATAAAAAACGAAGAACCAAGGTTAGGTGAGAAATATTGGGCGGATGGAGTCTTCTTTGCAATGGGACTGGGAGGGACTAAGCTCCTCTCTGGATCTTCTTGAGGAAAGATGATGCTAACATTCTCATCCAAACCTCCAGCTTAGATAACATGCAAAAACCTCACAAAACTTGCAATTTAAGGGAATTAAAGGTACCTCTGTTAACTGTTAACACATATGTAGTAGCCGGGCTACCACACATTATTTTTCAGATTCCAGAGCACTCTTCAGCTAGTTCCTTTACATTGAGATGATGAGATGAGCATCTATCTATGGATCACTATCTGATTTTGGACAGTATATGTATTCCCCATGCCATGACTGAGTCTCAGGACACTCAGAGAGATGACCGATGTAGCCATTATACCATTTATGCAGAGCAGTCAGTAGTGCCCAGAGTTACAGTAGCAGTTTCAGAGGACAGATGATGGTTCCGAGGATGAGCATTCAGGTATATGACTCAGCAGGTATATCATGGTGTCATGGTTATATTGCTTTTATATTCATTATTATGGCATGTCTTAGCACTTAGTGTCATGATCTGGCGATCATATAGATATGTGGACCTGGTTGATCTTATTATATATATATTCTATTGTGCTTACTCAGACTTAGAAGTTCACTACTCATACTCATTGGTTTCACCCTCCCTAGGGAGAATAGAGGTGATCATTCCACCATACCTTGGCTTGCTAGTGTTGGCTCCATTACTCATTGTCTTCATCCATCCATTACTTACCTTTTAGTTTATCACCCTGACTTACTACTTGACTAGTGGCATGGAGGATCTTTTCCCCACTGTAGCCTCTGTATTGGATGAGCTTCCCTATTTATTGTGTCTTGGCTCTGAGTTGGTGACAAAACTTACCTCTGGTGAGTTGGATTGTAGGCCTAAATCATTCTGGTCGGTTGTCCCGATGTTTGGCATTGGCTCGAACTCCCCCTAATCACTTGAGATGTTGTTGGCTAAAATTGAAAGCTCATGTACTACTTGTGGAAACTTCTAAATTCGCCCATGGAAACTAAAAAGGGCAAGAGCGATGAACTACTGAAAAATACTCCTCGAAGAGTATAAGAAAGGTCCAAAAAGCAAAGCTATATGTAAACAATTGTTGACCTTATATATGTATGAAAAACATGCCCTGGATGCAAGCTGCAACTAGTTGTGCTTATCAGCACACCTGAGATCCAAAGGGTTATGTAGGCCAAAAAGGCCATGAAATGAAATTGAATGATCCTAATGAACCTGGATCAACTTGATGTAGACATGATGCCTAGTTGAATAAGCACACTCTGAACAACTTATCCATTTGTGAGACACCGCCATTCCCTGTGTTGTTGCTCATTCAGTATATACTATGGTGTGTATTCCCTTTCCCATATCCAAAGTGTCACAATGTTAAGTCAGTCAGTCACCCTTTAGCCTAGCCAATTTATTTGAGCCTTCACCCTTCACTAGCAAATTGATCACAACTATGAAGTGAGTATGGTCCTGAAAGTTTAGTCTGAGTCATATAAATAATTAATGACAATATATATTTGGATTTAGATCACCAGTAATTATTACTTTGTGTTATAATTGCTATTTGAATGAGTTGTAGAGCATGCATTAACCTTTGACACTTTGTAGCAGCTTCAAATAGTAGTCTGAGTTATATTTGGTCAGTATTGACCTGGTCAAACCTAGTTTGACCAAGGCCAATCACAGGACATGAGATTATTGGACCTTATGATGACACAGGTAGATGATATATGGTCTATGTACATGTACGTGATGGTTCTATGCATCAGATACAGGTTTATGATGATGATCTATGGTTTTCCGCATTATTTGATCATTTACAGATTATTATTATTTCACCTGTTCCGGTATATTGGGTATATTATATGATCATGCAGAGAGCTATATGGTGTATGAGTACACATCTTGGATAGTTTTGGACCTTCTGAGTCCAATGAGACAGTCTATTTTCAATTTCGGGCAGTTACAGTGATGATTTAGCCTCAGCAGGCTGTCCTAGTGCAGTTTTGGTCTGTCAGAGACCCTGGCAGAGCAGAGATGATTTTTATTTGGTTCACCTAGGGCGTTGATGATGGAGGGGGTGGTCCAGCCACTTGTTTTTACCATATTACCCCCCCTTCCGGACACACTGGTGCCCTCACCTTGACAGCGCAGGCACTCCAGGAGGCAGTTTGGGACAGGTACACGCTTCCCGAGGCAGTTTTGGATTGGTAGAAATGGCTACAGAGGAATTCGATTTGGGCTATTGAGGCAAATTTTGGGCATGGGATGATCAGTGATGATGAGTGGGATGTCTTCCGCACCTTCTCCAACAGTTTCAGCTTCCTCGGGGCCCACATCCATCACTTATGGCACTTTCTGATGATTTCTGAGGTCTTTAGAGGCCTACGATTTGTCCATAGAGGCACGATTTGGTATATTGATGACTATTTTGTTATTATTGTGCTATGGGGATTGACCAAGGGTGGATAAAATTACCCCTTGGACCCACCATAAGCTTATTTTTATATTTTGTCATCATGATTTGGTGGGATCCCCTCTCCTAGGGCGATTTTATCCACTCATTATTATATTTTATGGTTGATCCATGTATTTTATTGTTGAGCTCATCTCAACCATTGATTAGATCTTTTGATCTTAGCCACTCATGTAAAAAGTGGTTAGGATTATGCTCTCTCCCCATCCTATTTAAGGAGGGAGCCTCTCATTGTAAAATCATCTAGATATTTTTGGCTCTTGGCTCTTGGAATAAAATTTCTATCTTTTGGAGTACATGCTTGGGTTGGAGTGGATGTTAGTTGTTTTGATTGTAAATGCTTTTGTCCATTGCACTAGAGGATCTATTGTAGCTATCTTGCATATTTGCCATATCTTTTTACAGGTTGAGAAGACTTCTTCAACAAGTGCGAATTGGTGGGGAGGCTTGCCCTTCAAGCTTGGAGGAGAACGTTTTGGGTTAAACAGGGAGTGGTTTTGTCTTTGCACCAACTATTCTTTGCTTATCTCTTTCTTGCTTGTATCTACCTTCAACATGTTAAACTGATTGATGCTTTGTTCCTTGGTTTTGACAGGTTAGAGGTATTTGGCTTGGAAAAATCGATTTGGCAAAAGGGCTTCAAAAATTCTCCATTTGATCTTTGGCAAAAGTAATCCTCATCTCAACTAGCATTCATCTCTTCATCTAGGTATGCTCCAAAGGTATGATCTTCTTCTTCCTTGAATCATCCATAATTTCTAGATCATAAAAACCCTAATTGATCAAAACCCTCATTTTGGTTTTTCTTAGATCTACTTAGATCTAGCCTTGCTTTTGAAGAGATATTAAAAACCCACCTCTATAGCATCCACCCCTAGTGGGATCTATAGTTTGGTGGTGATTGGGTTAAAATTGACACACTTTTCAAGGCAATAAAGCCCTCTTGAGCCAAATCGCACTTCCTTGGAGAAACTTGTTTGGTTAAATATAGCACATGGGTAGGTGAGATCTCACTTGATTTGCAATCTACACACTTGATAACCTACCCCTAGACTTTTACTTGGGTGATTTCTACCTTGTGGGCATCATTCCACATTTTAAGGGATTAAAACCCCCTTTTGAATTACTTGGCACCTTAAAACTCAGATCTAGTAAGATTTAACCCTTGGATTGACTTGATTTTCTAGATCCACATAGATCGGTGCCTAAGCTACTTGGATCTACAATTTGGTGGCCATTGGACTTGATTTGACACACCTTATCCACCTTTTAGCCCTCCTTGAGCAAGGTAGCACTCCCTTGGGTGACTGAGTTTGCCCACTTTGAGGACGTGGGTGGTTGAGATTTTTATGGATTTGGAACGGGCATACCTCGAAACCTAGGTCTACAGTATCATTTTCTGACGATCTGCCTTGGGGGTAGCATTCCTTGTTTTAAGGGATTGTGGTCCACTTGGGTCATTTCATGAAAACCTAGATCTAGCAAGATCCAACCACACAATCTAAATTAGCCCATTTGTCTTGACCTCTAGGTGTCCCGATCTACACTTTGACATACCTTTTGACTCCATTAGCCCATCCAACAAGGCACTAGTCCTCCTCAAAGCAAGTCGCACTCCTTGGGAATTGTCTCAAACCTTAGATCCAGTACATGGGTATTCCTAATTTCAACTTAGATCCATAGATCTACTCATTATATATCCTCTAGTGCCAATTGCATCCCTTAATTTCACCTTGTGGGTCCACTTTAAGCCATTTCACATATCCCAAAAAAGTAGGACCCACTTGCGTAGTACATGGTACTATATCTTGTCATCATGACTAATCACGTGGCCTAAATCATACATTGGTTGAAACATTAATCATTTCTCAAACCACCTTCAACCATACTTTAACTTCTAGGTCCACTTGACCTTGCATTGGTTTCCGTAACTCATCATTTACTTATCCCTAGGAACCTTTGTTTGGGTCCAATCATCTTTGATTGGTTATAGGGTCTCCCCCTAGGTCTTGATTCACCTTGACCTAAAGTGAAGAGTGCTTCGGTTGACGTGACTCCCTCCTTGCATTGGGAACCGTGGCATCTCTTGGGTCACCTCTTTAGTTGTCCATCTCCTCTACCGTCCCGGATGGGATACGACTAGGGGCAACTACAAGAACTAAAAAACAAAGAACCAAGGTTAGGTGAGAAATATTGGGCAGATGGAGTCTTCTTTGCAATGGGACTGGGAGGGACTAAGCTCCTCTCTGGATCTTCTTGAGTAAAGATGATGCTAACTGTTATCACACAACTTGTAGTTGCCCCTAGAGGTATCCCATCCGGGACGGTAGAGGAGTTAGGCAACTAAAGAGGTGACCCATGAGATGCCACGGTTCCCAATGCAATATGGGAGTCACGTCAACCGAGGCACTCTTCGCTTTAGGTCAAGGTGTAACTAGACCAAGGGGGAGACCCTATACCCCAATCACAGTTGATTGGACCTAAGCAAGGTTTCTAAGGGTAGGTAAGTAATGAGTTACGGAAACCAATGCAAGGCTAAGTGGACCTAAGGGTTAAGGTATGGTTGAGGGAGGTGTAAGAGATTGTTAATGTTTCAACCTATGTATGGTTTAGGCCACATAATGGGGTATGATGATTAGGTATAGTACCATGTGTTTACACAAGTGGGTCTAGTTTTCTTGGGAAGTGTGAAATGATTTTAGGTAGGCCCACAAGGTGAAGTTAGGTGTGAGGTAGGTACTATAGGTTAGAGGTAGGCTAGTTCTATGAGTTGAAGTTGATTTTAAGGATACCCATGTACTAGATCTAGGATTTGACACCAATCCCAAGGAGTGCGACTTGCTTGGTGATGGACTAGTGCCTTGTTAAGTGGGCTAATGGGGTCAAAAAGTATGTCAAATTGTAGATCGGGACACCTAGAAGCCAAGTCAAGTGGGTTGAATGAGATCCAATGGTTGGATCTTATTAAATCTAGGTTTTTAAGTGATGACCAAAAGTGGACCACAATCCCTTAAAACAAGGAATGCAATCCCCAAGGCGGATCTTGACGAAAGGACAGTATAGACCTAGGTTTCAAGGCATGGGCATTCCAAATCCACGAAAAAACGCAAACACCCACTTAGAAGTGGACCAACTCAAAAAATCAAGGGGGTGCGATTTGCTCAAGGAGGGTCCAAAAATGGGTTTTGGTGGACCAAATCAAGTCCAATGGCCACCAAAATGTAGATCCGGGATGTTAGTACCCCGATCTATGTTCCTTCAAAATTTCAAGTGAATCCAATGGCTAGATCTTAGTAGATCTAAGTTTTAATATGCCAAGAAGGTTAAAAAGGGGGTTTCAACCCCTTAAAACATGGAGAGATGTCCACAAGGTAGTTTTCACCAAAGTAAAGATATGGGTATAGGTTATCAAATGTCTAGATGTCAAATCAAGTGGGATCTCACCTACCCATGTGCTAGATCTAACCCAACAAGCTTCTCTTAGGAAAATCGATTTAGGTTCAAGAAGGCTTTTTGCATTGAAAAGTGTGTCAAATTTTAGCCAATCACCACCAAACTATAGATCCAACTAGGGGTGGATCCTATAGATGTGGGTTTTTAATATCTTTTCAATTGCAAGGCTAGATCTAAGTAGATCTAAGAAATACCAAAATTGGGGTTTTGATTTAATTAGGGTTTTATGACCAATGAAGATAGAATGGATGAAAGAGGCACATACCTTGTAGATCTTACCTCAATTGCTTATGGCCACCTTGCAAGTTGATAGCATTCTCCTATGTGTATATTCAAGAGTGAGATCCAAGTGCTCCAACCAAATCGCCCTTCTCCAAGATAGCCAAATCGTCCTTCTCCAAGATAGCCAAATCGTCCTCCTCCTACAAGACAAGATCAAAGAAACAAGTCAAGCAAGATGATTATGAAAATGGTAGAAAGATGTAATAGAAAGCATCAACTATGTCACGAAGATACAATAATGATACTCCCTGTCACAAGATCAACCCAAGAGAGAATATGTGGATCCCTCCAACAATAACCCTCATGAAGTCGCCCTCCTCTCTCCAATTCGACTTTCCTGTCAAAAGGTTAGCAAAAGCACCAAAATCCACAATGATACATAGAAGAGATACTGTATATTCAATATGCAAGAGAATCCACAATGCAAGAGAGATGTGCTCCACAAAAAATCTTCTATTCCAATATTCCAGAGCTCCAAAGGTGAGCTTTACAATGGGGGGTCTCCTCCTTATATAGGATAATAAAGACCAAAACCCTATACCACTCCATAATACTACATCAAATGGGTGGTTGAGATTATAAGATCTCATCATACAATCAATGGCTAAGATGACCCATAACAATATATCACATGGATCACTCAACATAACAATAGCGCCCTCACTAAATGGTACAATGGAGGGTGACGTCATCCCACTAGAGGGGTAAAAAGTACAATAATCCACCTCATGATGACTAGGACATGATAAAATAAGCTCATGGTGGGGCTAGGAGGTATTAATCCTTACTAGCTCATCCCCAAGGCACAATAAAATAATAAAATATGTCCAATATAATAAAAATGATCAAAACTGTCCTCAGAATCCATGACAGTCAAGCAGTAAATGTCCTCCTGTGATCAATCCGGGCATACCCACATGGTGAAAACTGACTGGAAGATAGTGATGCCATCCTGGAAGACCTCTGTGAAAACCAAATGCCAAAACCTTGCCTCAATTGCCCAAATCGATTTCCTCAGTGACCACTTTATCTCATTTTTTAACTGCCTCGGGAACTGTGAAAGTGCCAAAACTGCCTACTAGGGTGTTAGCGCTGTCCATCTGAGCCCACCAGGCTCTCCGGGAGGGGGGATAAATGGTAATAACAAGTGGCTGGACCACCCCCTCCATCATCAGCGCCCTAGGTGAACTGGCCTCTCGGGGCCCCTGCTGCTCAGGCTGGGAAATCAGCCCCAAATCTGGTCAACAAGTGTAAAACTGCATCAATCACTGTCAGAAGTGCCCGGAACTGAAAGATAAGTGTCCCAATGGATCCAGAAGACCCAAATCCACTAGGAATGAGTAGTCATACACCCTGGGTTGCCCTAATGGGCCTGCTGTAGGGTCCACCATATATGGACAACGTATAATCTGCTGATCTGAAGAAATAATAAACCTGCTGAACTGGATCAAACATCATCTGCATCATATGTCCATCATATGATATCATCATCAAACATGTGGGCCCATAAATCATCATCAATAATCATCATACATGGTCCACATCATCACGGATCCCAAGAAAATATATAATCAAGGATAAATCACATCAGTAGACTAAGACAATGCTTCTCCAATCATTTCCATAGCTAAGCTCAAAGTATGAATTCCATTCAGTGGCATTAATCGAGTTAACATATTCCGTTGTTATAATAAATTACTTGCACCATAGTTCAAATGACAAACTCACTCATTGGACATGGTCAGACTGCTAGTGAAGGATGAAGGCTAGGAGCAAGGTTGGGCCAAGGGTTTGACTTGTCTAACTTAACTCAAAAATACTTTGGACTGGGAGAAGGGGGGAAGCTACAAACTCTGTGTTGGACAAAATAACACGGGGGATGGCTGTGCCTCACAAATGGATAAGTTGTTTAGAGAGTGCTTATTCAACTTAGGCATCATGTCTACATCAAGTTGATCCAGGTTCATTAGGATCATTCAATTTTATTCCATGGCCTTTTGGCCTACATAACCCTTCGGATTTCAGATGTGCTGAGAAGCACAACTAGTTGCAGCTTGCATCTAGGGCATGTTTTTCACATATTTATAAGGTCAGCAATTGTTTAGATATAACTTTTAAGAACCATTGCTTTTTGGACCTTTCTTATACTCTTCGAGGAGTATTTTTAGCTTTTCATTGCTCTTGCCCTTTTTTGTTTCCATGGGCAAATTTTTAGTTTCCATAGATAGAACATGAGCTTTCAGTTTTAGCCAACAACATCTCAAGTGACTAGGGGGAGTTCGAGCCAATGCCAAACATCGGGACAACCGACCAGAATGATTTAGGCCTACAATCCAACTCACCAAGGCAAGTTCTGTCACCAACTCAGAGCCGAGACACTGGATAAACAGGGATGCGGTCCAAACACAGAGGTAGAAAAATGGGGAAGTCCTCAGTATCAGAAAGTCAAAATGAGACTAGTCAGGGTTTAAAGTCAAATAGAAAGGTCATGTATGGATGGAGACAAGTGAGTATGGAGCCTACACTAGCAGACAACTGGTGTCGGGGAAAGACCATGTCTATGTAAGGTGAAATACCAGTAAGTTTTGTTAAATGACCTAAAAGTGCAAGCAATTGTCCATTTATGATTTACAGTTCATTTTAAATAGTTTGCCACATTAGGAATAATATACCAAGCACATGCCATGATCATGACTAAATCAACAAGATAATAATCCACAGTCAGTGAGAACATATCCATAGATCATACAACATCATCATAATAATCATCATCATGCATCATCTGAAACACTGCTGAAATACATCTCTAGGCACTGAACTGAAACTGTAATGGGATAAGTGGTCACATCAGTCATCAAATCCGAACTCTCAAGGCTCAGCCTTGACACAAGGTCATAAAATCTGAATAATGTACTGCTCTGATCATGAGTGATCCAAAATATATAGCCATGCTCTGGAATAAAGGAAGCTCTGGAATGTGCAGATATCTGCTGTACAAGAATAGTAGCCCTGCTACTACGGTGTGATAACACTAACATTCTCATCCAAACCTCCAGCTTAGATAACTTGCAAAAACCTCACAAAACTTGCAATTTAAGGGAATTAAAGGTACCTCTGTTAACCATACAAGGAATTTAGAAGGATATGCATTCAAACAAGAAATTACAATTATTTTAAAGCATCCTCATACAACTAACAATAAGAAGTAAATCAAGAAATCCTACTTCTTACACTAATGGAATCAAAATTCCTTTCAAAGGCCAATACAACTCCAACAATAAACAAACTTGTGAAATACATAGGTTACCTCAATAGCTCAGAGAACCTCAAACATCCACACAGCAGACGGTCACACAAAGTAGCCTCAAATCCTTTTTGTAAATTCCAAACTCAAAAATATTACAATGGAATGCAAGCAAAGGTTCCACCTTCTGATGCAAGCAATGAAAAGAACACTTGCTTAAATAGAAGGAGGGGGGCGCATTTGCTGACTGAAGCTCACTAAGGTTAAAGCGGAGTTTGATTAAGAGTTGAACTGAGTTTAACTTAAAAGAGATGAACTGAGTTTAACTTAAGATAGATGCGCCACCTCTCAAGAGGTAGGCGCACCTCTTCTTGTGATCTTCATCAATCATTAGATGGCTGCCACATAACCAAATTTGTCCTCATGAAAGAGATGCGCCCCTCCTTATGTGGAGATAAATCGCCCTATTGTCCGCCAAACTGCACACCAGCAGCAGAAATATTTCAAAAGTTGTCTCTTCACTACAAGTGAGAGAGGTGTGGCCTTGGGGGCAAGCAATGATCCAGGTACTGTCACCTGAATCCCAGCTCCTCCGTTTAGGCTAACTCCTAACGAAGCCAAGGGGGGTAGTCCCTAAAAAAGGGTTGCCTAAGGCTCTTGTGTTTTAAGTGTTTTTTGTGTGGGGTGATGCAGATGAGTGTTGTTTACGAGTTTTTGTATAATGATGAGAACACAATTAAACACGCAATCCATGTTGCAAATTCCACAAGATACAATTTAGAAGATGAACAAAATACTTCTGACTTAAAATTAAAACTAAGCATCCACAAGATAAAGATTAAACAAATGACAAAGACATATGGTCCAGATTCAGAAGATACATAAGAGTTTTAAAGACCATTGCCAAATGGAGTCAAATGAAATGCTTGTGATGCTGAAAAAATGTAAGTCAAAAGTAGTTGTTTGTGAAATCGTTTGAAAATTGTTCTTGGTAAATTTTAAATGTTTTAGATGTTCTTGATTATTATGGCTAAAACCAAGGATATCAAGACAGTGTCCGGAAAGACAGTATCAAGTGCCTCTGTTCAAGGACATGTCGGACCACCCAGTGCTCTAGTCAGGTCGCGCAATGCTAACCAGAAAACTAGAGGCTGAACATGGCAACCCGGCGCCCCCAACTAAGAGATTACCCATTGAACTTATCTTATCGCTCAACTCCGGATTGGTCGGTTATGGGGGTGAAATTTTTAATTAATTATCACTTATGAGATTATCAAGTCCTTCACCTTTCTGGGTACTAGTCCAACCGTTTCCGGTTGGCAGAGCATACAGGTGTTGGACAAACGACTAAGATAAATTAATTAAGGGGGAAATGTGGGTTGAAAATGTTTTATTTATTAGGAGCACTTGTTCAACTCTCCGACAGAGAGCGCTCTTGACTTAGTCTTAAGACCATAGTTCAAGAGACTTCCTACTTTAAAATGCCTAATGCAAGGGGAAAGTGCAAATCTATATGGTCTCCGACAGAGAGTGCTCTTGACTTGGATTTCGCCAAGTTCAAGAGGCTTTGTTCGTTTTATTGCAAAAAGTGAAGCGATTGTGAAACTTAAAAAAGTAAATGAAACTGAAAATGACTGAAAATATAAGGATAACCACAAAGAAAGATGCTTTGAAGATAACAAAAAACAAAATCTAGTGTTCTACCAAGCAGATTTATTCTAAAGTGGGATCAACCTCCGAACAAGGCTAATCACTAGAACTGTCAGTCCTGGAAACCTTCTAGCTAGCTGGATGTCCATAAGATGCTAACGGGGAACAAGAAGCTACCACAAAACTATGTGGCCTTTGGGACACAATCCCAAAGTTAGCTTACTCTGGTCAAAACTTGGAAGAGAAGAAACAAGACGAAACAAAGACTACTCTAAAGCAAAAAACTGAAAGATCTAACTTAACCAAACACCACACTCTTCCCAAATGGGGAAGAAACCAAAAAAAGTGGAGGCCTCCACTTTAAATTTTATTATGAGATTACAATTGCCTTTGGGATTCAATTCCTTGAAAGGTCTTTTGAGAAAAGTAAACCTTAAAAAAAATGAGAGAACTCTTATGAGTTTATACAAAGGATAATAACTTGTTTCAAGAGACATTCATGCTTTCAAAATTTGTTTTCAAGCTCATTCTTGGTTTTGCAATTTTCCTTCTTTTTACTTGATTTTGCTCCTCTTATACTTAGGGCTCTCTTTTGGATTTAGCTTCTTTTCACACCTACACACAACAAAGATTCAAGCTACAAGTACCCTTTAGCATTAGTTGAAAAAATTAAGACTTGAAGCTACTTGAACCTAGAATTGAAAAATGAGGCCCTAAATGCAATGTGTATGAGATTTTGAATTTAAATTGCAATTTAAATAAAACAGACCAGCAAGCTAAAGTGCTCCAAAAAATGATGGGAATGAGGTTGGAACCAACGTTGAAAAAGTCGGACTCGGCAAAAAGTCGGCAAGGGTCCTGAAAACAATTTCTCGGCAACATCGGCGAAAAAATCGGAAAAAATCGGAAAAAGTCGGCAAACATTAAAAAATACAAAATACATTCATTTTTTTCAGAATTTTAAACATATAAAGCAACAATAACATCAGATAAACACATTGGAACATAAATATGTAGAAAGCACTAATATATAGATGTAGTGGATGCAAATAACTTGGAGTGGTTTGATTTCAATGACTCAGACTGTTAAAAAATACATAAAATTTTACAATTTTAATGAAAAAAATATATATTAAAGATTCCAAGCTATGATTCCAAACCATTAGAGACAAAATATTATCAAAATGGCACCAAGCGCAATACATATCTAAATCAAAATTGAAAAAACATAATCATCAAAATCATTGTCTATGTCGAGATCATATTCATCAATAGCACCATGTTCCCCCACCTCTAGGCTCTAGACTTTGCCTCTGCTTCCAATCTCGAAGTTGATCCTCCAAGGACATCAATTAACACCCTACAATTTTGTTCAAACTTCTTAATCCAAGCGTTAAAATAAGGTAGAAAGAGCTTCCCATGCTTAATAAGTGATTTTGCTTGACTGAAGGGTACATTTTTTTATTAAGGTCATGACAGTGGAATTCAAAATTTCAAACAACTTTAACAATCAGGCATCGACACCACCAACATCAAGGTACATAGAGAGTTTGATGTACTTCATTAAATTCCAATCCCTTACCCACATACATGATAGAATCCACTAGAAACGTTGGAATCCTGAAATCCTGAAAACCATTAAGTCTGTTGAATTCTAAATGGGATCTAAAATCCTACTTTTTGCATATGAAGTCTGATGAGGTTGGAACCACTCTCAAACATCCTGAAACAATTAATGGTAATGTTACAAATTTAAGTAAAAGGATGGAAAATGAAAGATAAAGAGAATGTCACTTTTACTTAGTACTGTTGACATCAATGTTACATGTACAAAACTCATCAAATTTATAAAAAAAAAAACCCGAGTTTTTAAAACTCTGAAAAAGCCTGGGCGATTTTTTCCTTCAACTCGCGATTTTTTCGAAAAAATCGCCGATTTTTTGAAAAAGTCGGAAATCGCCGATTTTTTAAAAAATCGCGATTTTTAAGCGCCGATTTTTCGGCAGGGCCTTCACCTCGCGACTTTTACAAAAAATCGCGATTTTTCGGCGATTTTTTCAAGTATGGTTGGAACCATAAGTTTTTTGAACTAGCTTGTATGCAAACTTTCCTATCTTTAAATGAGACTATAAAACTTAAGACAAAACATTAAAATGCAAGCCCTAAATGATATTTTAAGATGCCTAAACTTAATTTTTCAAAAAATAAAACCACTAACTATTTCAAACCTCTTTTGTTTGCTTTGCTTCTTTTGTGGGATGGATGGAAGGAAGATGGAAGTAAAATGGCAAAATACAAAGGGAAAAAAGAGGCCAAAGGGGCAAAAACGAATGGATGAGGGGAAGAGGATGGAAAAAGAGAGTAAAACGAATGGGTGATGGAGAGGAAAAAATCAAGTGAAACACTTGATGGGTGAAACACTATCCAAGAAATCCTTCCAGCTAGCTGGATGATATGCATGCGATAGTGTTGAAGAGAGCACAAGGGAACAAATCCCAAGTTATTCCCCAAGGTTGAAAGAACTTCAACCTTATGGCAAACTAATCTAGGATTTAAAAGTAAAGAACTTCAAATTTGGATTTAGATCTAGAAAGGGGTTTCCACAAGAAGAAGATGGGTCCAAGTAACAAATAACCAAGAAGAGAGAAATTGTGTTGATGGAAGAGGAAACCCTCTCTGCTTTGATGCCAATCTTAAGATCTTGCTCCTTAGAAGTATCCTGCAAACACACTATTAGTAAAAGCTTTTTGTTGGTGGAGAAGAGGGAGATACAACCGAGTTCATCTCATCTCAACCATTATGAAGATCTGCAAATGCACAAAAAACTTACACAAACAAATCTTGATCAAATATAGAGAGCTAGACAAAAACGCATGAAGAGACAAGGTAGTAAAACCGATTACAATTTGCACTCTTTATACTATTCAAGCCTAAGCCTAGCAAACAAATTGGGACCATCAAATGTTTGCCCTACGCTCTTAAGAAAGAGATCTAAGCATGTATTTAAATCAAACTTTGAAATTGCATAAATCAAGAACACATTACAGATATTACCTCAAAGAAATTAATAGCTCATGAACCAATAGAAGTGTACACAAATTGCCTCCAAAGCCAACTTTATTTCCAATGATAGCCAATAGCTATTACAATCTCCGCAGAGTAAGTTTACAATAATTCTCCATGAAGAGAAAGCCCAAATGGCCTCTCTTATATAACAAAACTCAATGCTAAAACCCTAATTCGAATTGGTGATGAAGAGAGCCAAAAACTCCATAAAAAACCAATCAAATCCATGTCAACACCAACCAAATCGAGCTTGGAGTCTTAAGTCATCTTTAAACTTGAGTTTGGAGCCCATAATTTGAGGAAGGAGCCCCACATGCATTGATTTCAAAATCCAACAACCCATTAATCAATTGTCAAATCACAAAAACGAATTTGCATGAAGGTGGGCGAATTTCTCAACTGTAGATCACTCCCAGTGCTCCGAAACTGATCTGAATAAGGTGGGTGAAGATTCCAATCATCATAAATATTTTTTGCCATGTCATTTCGACTTTTACTTTATTCAATTTGGCCTCTTTTGGAGAGATTTAAATTATCTCCAATTTATTTTTTTTGAATATTTTAACTAATATTTCTCATTTTTTATTTTTTTGAGAAAATATTAATTATGAGGCCAAATAATTGTCTGAAACTTAGGGTTAGCTAGTCCGGGGATCATGAATGATTTTTGGCTTGAGTCTGGAGCCTTCAATCACTGAAATCGGATCCCAGATGACTGACATATTACAAATTGAAATTTCTCTATTTAAACTATAGAGAAATTTATTAAAATTAAAAAATAATTAAAAAACCCAAACTCGACGGACCCGGTAAAATTTTTTCAAAATTTTTTCTGAGGGTCCTAGAGGCTTGGGACATGACCAAAACCTATTCTAATAGTGTCTAGTAGGCTTATATACATTAGTTGGACTCTAATAACCCCCCATGGCTAAAATTTTCAAAATCGGGCATTCCAGCTTTGGAGGAGCGGGAGAAAACCTCGTCGATTATAGCTCAGCTATAGGAAAAGTATAATTGACAAGGGAAAAAACTCCCTGGAATACCTTAGTTGCTTAATCAAGCCATGGGGGACCGAGACACTCAAAATCCTACTAGCACACATTATTACAAACCCCATGGGGCCATGGTCATGTCGACTCAAAAATAAAACTGGCTAGACAAAACTGGTTAACTGCTACATTCTGAAACCCAGATACTCTGGAAATGAACACTGATGTGTTCCAACACTGGCGGCTCAAATAAGGTTTCAACTATTTGTACAAAATAGGTGATAACACGCCCTTAGTTAACTTGAAAAGACTGCCAACTAACTTAGCCACCACTGTAGACAAACTTTTGACATGCTCCCTCTAATTTTGGGATGCCGAATTAAAGACTTTAATTTGTCTTTTTTTGGCCAATTATTATGTCTTTTTGGCCATTTCTTAGAGAATCATTTTTTATGAAAAATAATTATGATTTTTCTCTCAAAAGTGGGTTTAGGGGTTAAGTGGGTGCTCTGAGTTAGAAAATGAGCACCCCCATGGAAAATTCCACCTCCTAACCACTTTTTTATGACTTTTTTTATTTTTTACAATAAAAATATTAAAAATTTGCCTGTTTTACGAGAAAAATTTTTATTTGCGGAAAATAAAAATAAAAAACTAGGGGGACCTAGCACATGCTCATATGACTCTAAAATAATGCCTAACATGGTAATATGCATTGACACTTAGACTTTAATAACCTTCTAAAGCCTAACCACCAAGATGACCACCCCAGCTTTGGAGGTTTGAGTGAAAAACTTGAAAATTATAAGTCGCTCAAAAGCAACCTATAATTAAAAAGGAAAAAACACTCTGGGATAGTTGAATTGATGTCTAAGTCCTAGGAAGCCAAGTCTATTAAATTATTTCATCATGCTACGACATTTTATTACAACTCCCCCCAAGGGGGTATGAACATGTAGAAAAAAGAAAAAAGGGCCATAGAAGGCTTGCATGGACTTCTGAACTCTGAGTATGCACAAGTAACTTGTACATACATTGGTGGCTCACTTGTAAGTCCAATTGAGTGCAACCTAGTTGGTAACATATCCAAAGTTTATACTCAAGAGTTCGTGAATTTAAGTGATTGTATTTGGCTTGTTTGATATGTCTGTGGTTTCCTATCGTTTCATATTCTCTTTTATAGGCAATCAAGAATTTATATCTATAGTCACTTCTTTGGTCTTTTATGTGGTGTTCAAGCATGTACCATGGATATGGAAAATGTTAACTAAGTATTCAGACTACAAACTAATGTCACTAACCTATCAAATATTTACACAATAAAGTAATGTGACTAACAAACATTAACAAAATAATGGGACTAACCTATTGAATATTAACAAAGTAACTCACTAGCAAATAATAAAGGTTACAAAATAAAGTAACTGACTACCTGAATTGGCAATGTTAGTTTTCATCTAATGGTTTTGCACTTTTGCTAGTATAACAATTAAGCCATTTGTATGTTTTGAACTCCAAACAAGTTTAATATTTACCTATGGATAAAATGGGTTTAATTATATTTCCAAAATCAAAGAAAAACACTACCACTAATCTTGTGCATTATCTTTGAAATATTTACCCTGTTGTGGGTGTGACGATTACATTTGCTTTTTTGAAGATCTCCATATGATAATGCATTTGACGATACCTACAAACAAACAAAAAAATACTAAAATTAAAGCGATGGCTTTTGGAAATGGTATTGATTTTAAAAGTCAGCAACTAAGACTTTTGGAGATGATATTGATTTTAAAAGCGACACAATTTTTGGAAACAAGGAAACAACATATTTATATGTGGATGTATGAACACTAAATAGGAAGGGAACCTTTTAAATACGTAGTCTGTATAAAGAAAGTTTTAGTTATTTTAAATCTGTTTTTTTCTTTATTTTTTTATTAACATTCTTTAATTTTCTGAGTCATGAGACATGCTTCATTCAAACATAAAATTTATAAATAAAAAATCTACAATACACAAGATCAAGATTTAAAATTTTCAAAGGAAATCAATAATTATTTACAATTAGGGCTTTTGGAAATGGTATTGACATTAAAAGCCAGCAATTAAGACTTTTGGAAATGGTATTAATTTTAAAAGCCAGCAATTAGGGCTTTTGGAAATGGTATTGATTTAAACGCCAGCAATTAAGGGCTTTTGGAAATGGTATTGATTTTAAAAGCCAGCAATTAGGACTTTTGGAGATGATCTTGATTTTAAAAGCGACACAAAATTTTTGGAAACAAGGAAACACATATTTATATGTAGATGTATGAACACTAAATAGGAAGGGAACCTTTTAAATAGTCTTTATAAAGAAAGTTTTAGTTATTTAAAAATTGTTTTTTCTTTATTATTTTATTAACATTCTTTAAGTTTCTGAGTCATCAAACATGCTTCATTCAAACATAAAATTTATAAAAAAAATCTACAATACACAAGATCAAGATTTGAAATTTTCAATGGAAATCAATCATTATTTACAAAAGAGGTTATGGAATCTCAATTCTTGAATTTAACTGTCACCTAAAATTAAAAAGCAAGTAGAGCTTTTGGAAAAAATATTGGTCTTAAAGTGACACTTCCAAAATTTTAGAAAACAGGAAACAACATATTTATTATATGTAGATGTATGAACACTCAATAAGGAAGAAATTTTAAAATGAATAATTTAGAAAACAAAAATAATTAATTTAAAATTATTTTTTCTTTATTATGTTATCAACACTCTTTAAATTTCTAAGTCATGAGGTAGACATATGCCTTATTCAAAAATAAAATATAATATATATATATATATATATATAATAACAAAACAAATTTACATACTAGAGTCTGCCAGGATAAATATATCCTTACCAAAAATAAGGACTATATGGAAATGAAGGGCAAATTATCCGACAAGAATGTTGGAGATTACAAGAAGGGTCCATATGAAAAAGATTTTCAAAATCAGGAGTTTTAATTGTATCAAGATTCAAAGTTTCCAAATATGGATTCCACTTCTAAAAATATAGTTTTGCAAAATTGCTCAAGTTGCAATTTTGATTAGTGTGAACTATTTAGTATTTACATCTCAAGGCTTCTAAAAGAGTAAGAGAATTTAGTACAAATATGTATGCACATAGAATATGACATTATTTGTCATATATATTATTCTTATCATATCTAAACTAGTGAAAATAACTATGTACTAGAAATTTGAAATTTCTCATTACAACATTTAAAGATTTGATTATAGATTATGTTTCTTACAAAAGTAAGATTTCTAACATCCAATGTGAAAATTTTCATAAATGATTCAATCTTTTTTATTTTAGTTATTTTTTACAAGGAAATCCAAGGGATGCTACCCCACATTTGTGACTAGCATCCCTACTAAATCCATCAGCATAGATTAGTGTTCCCCAACCATGGAGATTCAAACCATGCCCCTACTAGCACAGAACTAGCCAAATGGCCAACAACATTGACGACAATTAGTTGAACTAACCCCTTGGACGAAACGTAACTTTTGCATACTAACATGTTCAATTAATTGCTAAATATTCTGCAATTTCAGTCTGAAACTTCTATCAATATCCTGCTTATTGAACTTGCAAACTTGAACTTTGCAATTAGTCTCCTGAACATACGTCATTGTTGAGCCAATATCTACTAAAGTAACATTACTAATATTGAAAATATTGTGTTGAGTTTGAAATCTAAATAGAGGATATTCCATATACACAGCTCTAGAACTTTCCTTCTAAGAAAAGGTCCCTAATCCAATTTGGGAATTAGATTTTTCAGTGTCTTTATTGACTATACATCAAAAGCTTGACCACACTTAGGGTGAATATTGACCAAAATTAGGTCGTTTAAATTAAAGACTCTTTTGTTGAAATGGTTGCTTAGAAGGTTGTTTCCACTACTTGTTGCTCAAGTCAGGGTGCATTTTCCTCACTTGTCAATATTGACATATATATTATATAAAATGTTGTGACATTGTTGAGGTGAAATCATAGTCTAAAACAGTGAAGCACCACTCACCAAGACTCAGCCAAGACTCGCGAGTCTTGCCGAGTAAGTCCTGAAACGAGTACTCGCCAGAGACTCGCCCAGCAACTCGCCGTGTGTCCAGACTCGCAAAACTCGGCCAGACTCGACCAGACTCGTCGAAGTCTCGGCCGTACTCGTCGAAGACTCGGCCATACTTGTCGAAGACTCGGCCATACTCGCCCTAGACTCGGCATCTTACTCAAAAAATGTGGTATTTTTGTTTTTTTTCATGGGAGCTTGTTAGCCTAGTAATTAATGGTAACATTAAATTCTTAAATTCTTAAAGTAAAAGTTGGCATTTCTGTTTTCTTTCATTTTTATCCTTTTACTTAAATTTTTAACATTACCATTAATTCTTCCAGAATGTTTGAGAGTGGTTCCAACCTCATCGAACTTGATATGGAGAAAGTAGAATTTCATATCCTATTAAAAATACAGTGAACTTAACAATTTTTAGGATTTCAGGATTGGCAAGATTGCAGTGTCCTGCACTGGATTCTATCATGTAAGAGGGTATTGGATTGGCATTTAATTAAGAACACCAAGTCCTCTATGTACTTCGATGTTGGTGGTGTTCACTGTTGAACTCCTCTATCATGACCTTAGTAATAATGTACCCTTCACTCAAACAAATTATTAATTAGGCATGTTATGTTTTTTCTAAATTACTTCAACACTTGGATTAGGGAGTTTCATCATAATTGGAGGGGGTTCACTGTTGAGTGATGCCCCTTGAGGATTGAGGTAGAGACAAAGGATAGAGGAGGGGGAAGAGGGTGTCATTGATGATGAGGATCCCAATATAGGGGATGATTTTGATGATACATGGTTGTTTGTTGTTGCATGATGGTTTTGGACAATATAAGCCATTTAGAACCTCAATGCCTATGTAATTTATTTCAGATATGTATCACGATTCATGATTTGCACTCAATGCCATTTTGCCATATTAACTTTTAGTACTTACATGTTATATGCATGAGTAAACTTTGAAATGTCTGTATTTGATTTCATTGTAGATGACTCATGAACATGAGATACATTTATTATATTTTTTAATGATATTTTGAGGTTCATGAGTCAAGACTCAGGAAACGATTCATTATTGATCTGTTGTATCACTAGACATCTTATATATCTATCGATTTTGTTATGTTGTATTATCATATTCTATGAGATGATGTTATGAATTTTTGTATAGACTGTGGTTTATAACATAAATGGATTGGAAATGTAATTAGCTTCTCTTTTGTGCCCACAATTTAACATATTATGGGTTTTTTTTCCTATTTGCCAAGTCTGTCCCGAGTCTTTCCCGAGTCGACTAGTCACTGGCCAGCCGAGTCTTTGCCGAGTCCGAGTGGTGCAACATTGGTCTAAAATTATCATAGTGGTCGCAAATGTTGGAAATAGCTTTTAACTTTTCTTTCTATTCTCATCCTATTTTCCTAATTTGGATGCCAGATCTTTTTATAGTTAAGCATGCACATTTTTACATGTGATAAGTGCTAATCGTCTACATTTAATTTTGGTCTGTTGTATTGTCTATATAAACGTTAATGTAAAAATAATGGAAGTGTGTGTAGATGATACAAGTGGAAAACACTCATGTCTCTTGTGCATGGGTTCTTGTTTTCTTGCTCTCATGTTGATTGCTTTCAAAGTTTTCAACTATGAGCACACACTAGTTATTCTGGAAATTGATGAGTCACATGCTATAACATCTAAAGACTTTTCAAGTAATCTCCTAGTGGATTTAAAAGAGGAGTTTGTTCATGTTGTCAAGTATGTTGCAACCATATTGTCCATGTTAATGAGTGAACAGAGTAGATGAAGGTTGCTGATTTTTTGTCAATGTCATTTGTGGTGTCAAATGGTTAGTCAATTGTACCCAAATTTCAGTTTTATACTAAGAGAATAGTGGAATCTAGGATCGTTCTTGACTTCAAGGATAAGTTGATTGATATTAGGGTTAAAGTCAATTGCAATAGTTGTTGACATTTAGTATGAGTGTAGGAAGAAGACTTTTGTTGTGTTTCTTGACTCAATTGTCATGATTTGGACTTGATCAACTAAGATTGAGAGTTATATTGAGTAGAATGTGGAGGCATTTGAGACTGGGGCAACGCTAGTTGATGACACAACCACTTACATGGAACTTGATTCTCATTTTGATGAATAAAAGGAACATATGAAATTTCTCGAGATTATTGAGGCTAAAGTCAAGGTGTAAAAAGGCTTACTAGAGGTCAAGGCATCAAAAGATTTACTAGAGAGATTGATCTTCACAATTTTAGATGACTCCTTGACCTTTATCTTGTTTATCTTGACATAGTCACGAGGACACATGAATTCCTTAAAACTTTCAAATAAATTTAAAAGATTGGCTATAACATCTTTGTTCTTGAAAGGTATCACCAAGTCTTTTATTTGCCCTATTACATATGGTTTATACTTTATCTACTTGAAATTGACACTTATACAACAAAATTCAAATATGAACCAACAATATGGAAGTTTAATTCATTTCTACGTTACACAAATGTCAATACATATCAATATCTTAAAAAACATGATTTTGCTTTAGTGGGTTTAGTTATAAAGTTTTTTTCTCCTTACTCTTCCTAATTACTAGTTAAGTTAGAGAAACCCATATTTAGACTACCTTTGCATCAATTTGAGCACCATGTTAAGTTATTGCCTTGTTTTGAATTTGCATTCTTATGGAAAGATCTAGTTCTTTCTTCAGCAAAACTACTAAAAATTGACAATTCTTCTCTCCTTAACTTTCTCTAAAAGGATAGGCAATCTATTGTTGAACTTGTTACCTCCCAAACTAGAAACTGTGATTAATGTCCCAAAGATGCACACTAGCCCAAGGGAAACCAAGGAAAATAGGCCAATGTCACCACACCTATCCCCTATCACTTTCGGTTGGCTCTTCTCCAACTCAAGGGGGAGTGTTCCCTAGGGTCAGGGTTTACTAAGGCAAAGGAAATGAGCAACAAGGTGATTCTAAAGGGTTTCCCTAGCAAAGGTTTGTAGTATATACAACAGGATGATGGGAGGATGAGGGAACCCACTTCAAAAATCTAGTGCCAATCCAACTTGGGTCAAAATGGAGTCAATAGGTCATTAACTTAGAGGACCTCGCTTCAAAGATCATCTAGAAACAGTAAGTGCTCCAGTCCTCCAACCCTTCATAGATGTATTGAAGGGTTCAACTTGCGATCACAAGGAGAAGGACAAGTCCTTTCGTTACTTCCTTTCTTGGGTGAAACCCTACACTAAAAGGGGTTAGATTTGCAAAATCTTGATGAGAATTAGTACAAAGAAAAACTTCCCTCTATGCAAGAACTTCAATTGAATCCAACATACAACCTTATCCAAGATCCAATCCGCGTAGACAATATTGCCCCTAAAATGGCTCAACGAAAGTAACATGGACAATGCTATCAAATATGATCTCCAATAGATAAGCACAATAGAAAGAGAGTTTCCACACATAAACAAGAGAGAAACCCTCAGACAAAATTTGCTCCAAATAAAGATATATCAATTAAGCTTCAAAAGAGAGAAAGAGATTCTCCAACCATGAGTTCAAATGAGGAAGTGGCTCTCTTTATATAAGAGTAGCTCAATCTTCCTTTACAATAAAATATTCATTATTTCCTTAGATCTAGCTTAGGGTGGGGTAAAATAATAGAAAATCCCTACTTAACAACCAACTTCTAACAAGTTACCCTAATATAAAGTGGCCAAAACCACATGTACAATACATGAAAGACATAAGGCCCCAAAATGAGGGGGCTCCTCCATCAAGCAAGGGAACAAGTGCTAGGTGATGATGCCATTTGGCCTCCAAAGGCCCCTTCAAAAGGAGAATTATTTAACAAGCCATGTCCACAAAAGGGTGACAAAGGCATAAGGACACCAAGCCAACTTAAATGTGTCCACTTACTAACCATCTTAAGCCTCCAAGACAGGTCGGTCCACTCAAGGTTGTCCACCAAGTAACATCCAAAGGCTTTGTTATCACACAGATAGTAGTTTCCAACTAAAGGGATCCTATCCAGGACAGTAGAGGTGGGAAGCTAAACCGGTGACACTTGCAAGGGCCTTGTTCACCACTAGATTTAGAGGTGTCACATCGAACGAGCACTTGTCACTTTAGATCAAGCGAAAGCAAGATCAAGGGGGAGACCCTAGCCAGCCTATGAGGGCTAGCGAACCTACTCAAGGCACTCTAAGACATATGAAATGGTAATAGGAGTAAGATCCAGAGTAGATAATACTAGATCTAGGAAAGATATGTGATCTATAGGAGTTAGGGCTTAGTTGACGAGGCCTAGGCAAGGAATAATTACTCAACCGAAGAGAAAATGTACTACAATGAGATTATTCTAATAGATCTAGATAGATCTAGTGCCGATCTAAGATACCCAAATGAGATCCACCTAAGGTTTAAGCAAATGAAAGTGAGGTGGGACCACTTGAAGAGATTAAGGGATTAAAAGGCACTATTTTGGTGGCTTGATGATAGATCTGGAGACTTAAAGAAAAACAAGCAACACCTAGTTGATAGATCTGGTGAAGTGACTGAAAACGCAAGGAGGGCGAATTGCCTAAGAGTGACCAGTGTTAGATCTGTGGGTTAATGGAGTTGGATTTGCCCCAAACTTCGTCTCTAAGGTTTTTCAATGATTTTAGATGTGGGTTTCAATTATTAAGTCCAAATAATCGTCAGATCTATCAGACCTAAAAATCTAGGGTTTTAACTTTAGGAAATTGAATGACAATTGGGATAGAAGCTATGGAAATCCAACGTACCTTGTAGATCTTACCTCAAATGCTTGTGGCCACCAAGTACATTGATGATCCTAAGAATTGGTTACAATTCCAAGCAAGATCCAGTTGATTTCAAGCTAATGCGTGTGGGTCCAAGGAGGAAGTGCGCCCTCTACCTGCAAAATCAAACAACCACAAGCTATATTTGTTTTACAGATAAAAAGAAACCATACAAGGCATCTAAAAGATAGTCACTCAATGGAAAAATTCACAATTGGTTACTCCCTGAAAGATGAATAGATTTGCCCAAGCGAATGGAGGGAGAAACCCTCACAATCCTCTCCCAAGAAACTCTCACCCCTGTGGAAGATCAATTTGGCCTCCACTAGAAAAGTTATGAAATCATGCTAGATATACTAAGATGTCCAAAAGAGAGGCATTCCAATCATGTACAAGAAAATTCATCAAAGCAATAGAGATAGATCTGCAAAAATAATATTTTTATTCCAATATTCCAAAGCCAAAAGTCCCTTTACAAATGGTGAGAGAGGATATAAATAGGCTCTCACAATCCAAAACCCTAAACCCCAAAAGTATGAAGGTCTCGGATTAAAAGATATCACAACAAGATCAATGGCTAACAAGTGTCGAATGAAATAATGTAAGGATCACTCTAAAGAGAGGCGACACACTCCCTCATTGATGCCCTAGGGGGGACGTGAGTCATAACATAACATAACACCATGGTGGTGTCTAGGAGGTATGAACATCTTCACTAGCCAACCCACAATACATCATAATAATAAGACATGACATAAAGAGTCTAAAGACACTAGGACGTATGCCCCAATAATACAAGAAGATGCCCCCAAATAATGACTAGAAGGACATGTGGACCCCACTGATGATGGAGACTATGTTGGAGGATGTAGGAAGCATCAACATCAAGTCTTGGAACAATCTCATGTCGTTTCCTTTTCTCACTAAACCAAATCGATTTCCTTTCTAGCCATTTCTTCATTATTTTACTGCCAAAAAATCACCTATGGAAGATAAAAATGATTGTAACTCACTAACAAGTGATCCGGGCACCAAACTGACTGCACCAATAAGTCCAGGGATATGGGAATATGATAATAACAAGTGGAAGGACCCCATAGTGGCTGGACCCCATACATGTTTTTACAGGTTATATATATAAACCAGAGATTCTGGTGTTCTCGTATCCTCTCCTTACATGATTTCCAGATCGAGCACACATCCCGCAGTTAGAGCCAGATGTTATCACCTATTTTGTACCATAAATGGATTATCTGAAGAGCCACCATATTACAGACATGATAATTGTTTGTGTTCCAGTGTATCCGATGATCCATTTTTTGTGCCTAGCCAGTTTTGGCTAGTCAATTTGTTGTCTGTCTTGAAATGACCATGCCCCACAGGGTTTTTGTAATAAAGTGTACTAGTAGGATTTGAGTGACTCGGTCACCCATGAATGGTTTATCAACTAAGGTATTGCAGGGAGTTTTTTACCCTCATCAATTACACTCTGCCTTCAGCCGAGATATAATTGACAAGGTTTTCTCCCGCTTCCTCCAAAGCTGGAATGCTCGATTTTGAAATTCTGGCCATGGGGGGTTATTAGAGTCCAACTGATGTATATAATCCTACTAGACACTATGAGTCGAGTCAATGGTCATTTCCTAGGTCTGTAGTGGTTTTTAGAAGTCGTCTGAAAAAATTTACCGAACGCGTTGGACAGCTAATTTTTTTTTTTTATAATTAATTTTTCCATAGTTTGAATGGAAAAATTAGATTTGCAATATGTCAATCGTCCAGGGGTGTTTTTCAGTGATTGGAGGCTTAATTCCTAAAGCCAAAATTCACACCTAGACTCTGGGCACCATTATCCTAAGTTTCGGACCGTGATTTGGCCAATTAATTAATAAATACTCAAAAACTCAATAAAAGAGGATTATTAATTAATTAAATCAAAAAATTAATAATTGGAGATAATCCAATTCTCTCATATTTAATCCAAATGGATTAAAATAAAGGCCTAATGACATGGTACTGGACATTTATGAGGATTCCAATCAACTCCACTCAGTTTCAGTGAGATATACAGTTACGACAAGTCAATCTCTTCAAGCAAATTCGCCCTCCTTCATCAAAATAACGATTTGGTGATGTGTCACTTGGTTAGTGGATTGTTGAGTTGTATTTATTGCTAAGGTAAGCGCCCTCCTTATTGTGTGGCCACCTCATGGCTTGGCTCCCTTTGTAATCACCACTTGCATTCAATACAACACAAGTTAATGCCTCCCTTGAGAACTCACGTCAATCCTAGGTGGCTCATGCGAATTGGATGGTGGACTTAACAAGGTAGGGGTGGGGGCCGCCTTGACTAGGTGGAGGCCACCTCCCCACTCTACATCTATGCAAACTCAGGTTTTTGGGTAGATCTCACTCCAAGCCTTGATTTTTTGGAGGATTTGTTTCGAATTCGATTTTATGATAGGTGCCATTTGTCTCTCTCAAAGCAAATTCGAATTAGGGTTTAGTGGCTTAGTTTTTGTATAAAAAGATGGCATTGCCTCCTTATTTGATATGGAGAATTGGGCATAAAAACTATGCTAAAATTGTAATCAGTCTTTCATTGAATAAAGCTTTTCGACTTTGGAGGTCTATGTGATTGTTTCTTCATTGGTGGATGTGTCTATTATGAGGTGATATATTTCCTTGCTTTCAAATTGTTTCTTATGTGTTGGATCAAATAACTAGCTTTAGAGGTCTATTGTTAGAACATAAGATTTTCCATTTGCAGTTGTCAAGTTGGATTATTATGCAAAGCTTGTTGTAATCTAGATGAATACAAGTACTCAGTTATATGAAGTATTGATCTTGATTTAATATTGCCTAGCATACTAGTTATTTTATTTGATCTCACTGGATTTCAAGTTAATTGTCTCAACAGATCTTGCCATTTGGAGAAGGGTGTGAGCTCAGTTGCATCAATCTCATCTCCATCATCATAAGAACCTTCTAACATTGTTGTCTTTCAGGATCTACAGCGTTGGGCTTGTTCCAAGAAGAAAAATACAAGGAGATCTTACTCCAAAGCTCCATCTTCAATTCGAATCTATCTTTCTTTCTGGTTACTTGGTTACTATTTTGAGTAGTGAATCTTCAAGTTTATCATTCCCACACTCTTCTCTGTCTTCTTACATGTAACTTTTGCCTTGAGAAAGTAGCTTGGGGTTTGATCCCAAGTGCCACATAATTTTGTGGCTACTTCTCTTTCCCCACTACCATCCTTGCATGCATCCAGCTAGCTGGAAGGTTTTCGGGACTAGTGTTCTAGTGGTCACCTTGTTCCAAAGTTTGATCCTACCATTGTTTGCTTCTTAGTTTTTTGCTTGCTTTGGCCTTGTCTTCTCTTGGTTTCTTTGTCTTTGTCCTCCTCTTCATTGGTTGTCTTCATCTACCTTCCTAGCTCTCATCCATCTCCTTTTGGCCTTCCATCCCTTTCGTTTTACCTTTAGATTTGTTCAAGCTGCCTCATTTTCGTCCTACCTTAAGTCTCCTTCTCATCCCTTTACTATCTCATTCGTTTTTTCTCTCCTCACTTGCTACCTTTCGTTTTGCCTTCCCAAAAGCCTCTCCTAGTCTCCCTATCTTCTTCATTGTCTTCCTTCTCTCCCTTTCGTTTCTCTAGATCTCCCTCTATCCTTCCTCCATTCGTTTACTATATTCTTGCATGCTTCTTCCCTCTTTACCTTCCTCCTTTTTGCCTAAAGTTCAAAGTTAGATTTTAGTCTTTGATAGTTAGATCTTAGTTTATCTTTTTTTTAGATCTTGCAACTAGTTTACTTTTGACATTTGGCATTTAGATCTCATTCCTAAAGGTTAAAATTTTCATTCAAAAAGAGTGATTTGCATGTAGATTAATATCAAGTTTTAAATCTAGATCTATTATTGCATTTTCACTTCCAAGTTTGATTTTCTCAAAGTTAGACTTGCATCATAGATTTCAATCTCTAGATTAGATTAAAGATTTATTTTATGTGTTTTGACTAATGTTGATGGGTGCTTGAAGTGAATTTTTGTGGTAGGCATTTGAGAAGAACAACTCAAGAAAACTTGAACCGAGAAGAGAAAGAAGATCTAAACCAAGAAGAGCATAAAAAACCAAAGGGATGATCCAAACCAAGAAGACACAAATTATAATCATTATCCTTTGTAATAGCTCTTAAGAGCTTGTTTAAGTTTCTTCTAAGTTCATTTTTCTCAAAGTCCTTCCAAGGGTTTTAATCCCAAAGGCATTTGTACTTGATTAATAAAATAAGGTTAAGTGGGATAAGGCCTCCCATTTTTTTGTTTCTTCCCCATTTGGGGAAGAGTGTGGTCTTTGTTAGCTTACATCTTTGTATTTTCTGATAAGTAGATTAGATAGGCTTTCATCTCTTAAGTTAGTTTCATTTTGCTTAGAACACTAATTGCTAGATCATTGTTTCGTTACTTATTGAGCTTTCATTGTGTTCCTTGCTTCAATCTGTTTGTCTTTTAAAAGGAACTAAAGACTCTTGAACTAGCCATAACACAAGCCAAGAGCACTCTTTGTCGAAGAGCATAAGCATTGCATTTTTACTACATTTAGCATATAGATTAGTCAAAGTCTCTTGAACCTCTATCATAAGACAAGTCAAGAGCACTCTCTGTCGGAGAGGTTCATCTGTGTGCTCTAAATTAAAACACTTCCAACTCACATTCCCCTCTTAAAATTTATTTCATTGCTTTCCACCACCAAGTATGCTCTGCCTTCCCTAAGGGGTTGGATTACTCAGAACCGTGACTGGATTTGTTAATCTTACAAGTGATAACCATAATAAAAGCTTCACCCTCATAAACCAACGAACCGGCGTTGTTTCGAGAAATACTCAGGTAGTGGGAAAATTCCTACTGGTGGCGCCGGAAATCACCGTTATCATAGAGTTATAGCTTGCTAGTTAAATCCACTGGACACCTAGCCTAGAATACTGGACGGTCCGTCAGGTCACCAAGGTGAACCACTAAAGGTATATTTTTCTGGTTGGACTCATACCTTGCTTTCTTAGCCTTAATAATCAAGATCACTAAAACTCATAAAATCAACCAAGATAATTCGCAAAAAGTTCTCACAAACAATCATTTTGAGACTTGTATCTTCAGCATCCCCAAGCACTACATATTTGACTCCATTTGGCACTGGTCTTCTAAACTTTTATGCATCACCATTAATTTGGGCCATTTGTCCATTGGAATTTGTCTAAGTTATTTATCTGTGGATGCCTTTTTATTGTACAAGTCTTCATTATTTTGTTGATTTATAATCTTGTATCGCAACGTGGATTGCTTTATCTTGTGTTTATTTTACTCTTATAAAAACTGTGATCTCATTAAAAACTCCTAAACAACACCCATCCGCATCCGCAACCTTAAAACATTCAAAAACATACAGCCATACACAACTCTTTGTAGGGACTACCCCCCTTGGCTTCGTTAGGAGTTTGCCTAAACGGAGGAGTTGGGATTCAGGTGACAGTACCTAGCTCATTGCTTGCCCCCAAGGCCACACCTCCCCCACTTGTAGTGAGAAGACAACTTTCGAAAGATTTCTGCTGCTCGTGTGCATCTCGGCGGACAACATTTTTGGCGCCGTTGCCGGGGACAAATCTTTTTGTTCCTGGACGACCTTAGTTTTTTTTTAGTTTTTACCTTTTCTTTTGGTAGATTTTTAGTTTAATCAACTCTCTGATATTAGACTTGAATCCACCTGGCGACTCCACTGTCAGTAAACACCTCAAGGTATTCAACTAGAAGAAACTCTGAAGGTTTACTCAATTTCATCCCCAAGCCTGAAAAGGTTTATAGGAGGAGATTGAATAAACTTACTTCTCGTCGGATCCTTGAAGAACTTGGATATGAGTCTGTTTCAGACATCCATACTTTATTTCAAGAAAACTTTGAAAATAATAATTGTTTCCTTACCACGATGAACGAGTATTTTACTCAGTTGGATTTCTCTCAGATAGCAGATCAACCCCATGAGGTTCCTGAGAAGGCTATAGATAAACTCATCACTTTCACTGGCCCTGATGCCTCTACCTCTGCTGAGCAACATCTCAGAAACTTTTCCAGACACTATGGTTCCTATGCCAAGGGTGCTGACAAACAGGAAGATGTATACATGACTCGTTTTGCTTTATCTTTGGATGGTAAAGCTGGAAACTGGTATGACAACTTGCTAAATAACTCATTCGCTATCATGGCAGCCTTCAAGACTGCTTTCCTCAACAAATTTGGCAGTAAAAAAGAACCTAGACATCTAGTGGCATCCTTGACCAGTATGAAGAAATCGAATACTGAAACCATGGATGAATTCAACACTAGGTTCACGGAGTTGTCTAATTCCATACCTGCTACTTATGCACCTCCTGCAGCTTCCACATTGGATTATTACATAGAAGCATTAAGTGGCAAGATACAGTATCAGATAAGAGACAAGGAACCCACCACATTGCTTCAAGCTCAGGAAATGGCTATCAAAATTGACAGAAACATGCAGTGCTCAGGAGAGTCAAACATCCAAGGTTACTCTAGATCATCAACTCCTCTAAAAACTATTGAGCCTAAAGAAAAAGAGCCTTCAAACAATGCCTATGAAAAGAAGCTTATGGATATAACTGAGAAAATGCAAGACATGGAGAGGAAATACTTAGCACAAATAAAGGAGGTTCAAAATCGGGTCATTACTGCTGAAAGGACTCAACCCCCACCACCTCCTAGAACATTTCCTGCAAAACCAACATGGCAAAGAAAAACTCGCAACCATGAACAGAGGCCTCCTCATCAGCTAGAGGCTTCTAACATGGTTGAGTATCACAAGCCATTTTGTAGAGCATGCAGAGACTTCCATGAAGAATTTGGATGCTATTATGCATGCTATGTTCAGGAGCATGGTCATCTAGAAGATTGTGGTCCTAGTACATCATCAAGCGAGCCTGGATGCATAAACTATGTAGATGACATTTATGATATTCCTGAAGAAAGTTGGAACCAGTTGGATCAGCCTATTACAGAAAGTATGACATTTTCCCATCAAATCCCTGATGATCCTATCAAAGAAATTTATCAAAGACCGAATTTTCTTGAAGACCCTTCTCATGCCACCGAAACAAAAGACATTTATGAGTGGGAGGTTTTTCAAGACTACTTCAGTGATGATGAGCATATATGTACTCCTGAGCCACCTCTACAAGAAGCCATTACAAATATTGATACTTATGAAAAAAATATATGAAGTTTGTAATATGTGTGATGACACTCCCATTTGTTCTCCACATGGCAGTTAATATTCGGAAAGTTGGGTCCCTTGTTATATCTTTGAAACCCATCTGTTTGAGGAGGATTGTTATGAAGTTGAGGAGGATAGGCATAGCTTAAAGGATGACATAAGTAATGATGAGTCCATCATGGATGACATAGATATTGGTAATGATGAATGGTCCTTTTTAGAGAACCCTATCTATGCTATGTCTGAAGAAGTTAATAATGAACAAAATCCCACTTATGAGCGTGAGGATGCATATAGCCAGGAATACGACAAAATTCATGAAGACTCCCCCACATTTGACAAAGATATGGATGATAACTATTGGACCTACATTGGAAAACCTATTTTTGATGTATATAGAGAAGGGAGTGTGAGTTTTGAGCAGTTGAACATGAAGGAAGAGCATGATATGTTTGCATATGAACAGTCAATTGAGCATACATCTTACCTGTCAGAAATCCCTTGTATATTAGAGCAGTTCGAGGCTTGCACTTTCATAGAAAATTATTTTCAGAAGAGCCTTTCGGATCAGTGTGATGAGGTACCTGAACTGCCTTGTCATCCTAAATTTCTTCATCCCATCCTGTTTTGGATAGGGGATGCCTGCAGGAGGACTTACTATATTGGGAAGCACTTCAAATATTTATTACATACTTATGATTCCCCATCCAGCCCTCCAATTCAGAAGATCCAAGCAGGTTTGCAATTTCTAATAAGCATGCCCTTGCTCTGGCTGGTAACCAGAGACAAGGTAAAGAATTGTTTTTACATTGATTACATCCTTAAATGGTTAAATTGGATTTCTTATTATACTTAACATGTTCTTTTGTATTATGTTAGAATAGGAAAGAACAAAGTTTTTGCATGCATTTACATTTCTTAAAATTTATTTTCAAACAATAAAATATAGTTGGTATTTCATTTTGGTTTTTTCATAACATATGTGCTATTGAAGGTTTTCTGTCAAGTTGAGATGTTTTTACAGGTTATATATATAACCCAGAGCTTCTGGTGTTCTAGTATCCTCTCCTTGCATGACTTCCAGATCAAGCACACCTCCCACATCTGGAGCCAGATGTTTTCACCTATTTTGTACCATAGTTGGATTATCTGAAGAGCCGGCATATTGCAAACATGATAAGTGTTTGTGTTCCAGTGTATCAGATGATCCATTTTTTGTGCCTAGCCAGTTTTGGCTAGTCAGTTTGTTGTCTGTCTTGAAATGACCATGCCCCACGGGGTTTTTGTAATAAAGTGTACTAGTAGGATTTGAGTGACTCGGTCACCCATGACTGGTTTATCAACTAAGGTATTCCAGGGAGTTTTTCACCCTGATCAATTATACTTTGTCTTTAGCCGAGATATAATTGACAAGGTTTTCTCCCGCTTCTTCCAAAGCTGGAATGCCTGATTTTGAAATTCTGGCCATGGGGGGTTATTAGAGTCCAACTGATGTATATAAGCCTACTAGACACTATGAGTCGAGTCAGTGGTTATTTCCTAGGTCTGTAGTGGTTTTTACACATCATCCGAAAAAAAATTAACGGACGCGCTCGACAGCTAATTTTTTTTTTAACAATTAATTTTTCCATAGTTTAAATGGAAAAATTCAATTTGTAATATGTCAGTCGTCCGGGGCTGTTTTTCAGTGATTGGAGGCTTAATTCCTAAGCCAAAATTCACACATAAACCTCGGGCACCATTATCCTAAGTTTCAGATCGTCATTTCGCCAATTAATTAATAAATCCTCAAAAAATCAATAAAAGAGGATTATTAATTAATTAAATCAAAAAATTAATAATTGGAGATAATCCAATTCTCTCAAATTTAATCCAAATAGATTAAAATAAAGGGCTAATTGACATGGCACTGGACATTTATGAGGATTCCAATCAACTCCACTCAGTTTCAATCAGATATATAGTCACCATAAGTCAATCTCTTCAAGCAAATTCGCCCTCCTTCATCAAAATTACAATTTGGTGATGTGTCACTTGGTTAGTGGATTGTTGAGTTGTATTTATTGCTAAGGTAGGGGCCGTCCTTATTGTGTGGCCACCTCATGGCTTGGCTCCCTTTGTAATCACCACTTGCATTCAATACAACACAAGTTAATGCCTCCCTTGAGAGCTCACGTCAATCCTAGGTGGCTCATGCGAATTGGATGGTGGAGTTAACAAGGTAGGGGTGGGGGGCGCCTTGCCTAGGTGGAGGCCACCTCCCCACTCTACATCAATGCAAACTCAGGTTTTTGGGTAGATCTCACTCCAAGCCTTGATTTTTTGGAGGATTTGATTGTAATTCGATTTTATGATAGGTACCATTTGTCTCTCTCAAGGCAAATTCGAATTAGGGTTTACTGGCTTAGTTTTTGTATAAAAGGATGGCATTGCCTCCTTATTTGATATGCAGAATTGGGCATAAATACTCTGCTAAAATTGTAATCAATCTTTCATTGAATAAAGCTTTTCGACTTTGGAGCTCTATGTGATTATTTCTTCATTGGTGGATGTGTCTATTATGAAGTGATATCTTTCCTTGCTTTCAAATTGTTTCTTATGTGTTGGATCAAATAACTAGCTTTAAAGGTCTATTGTTAGAACATAAGATTTTCCATTTGCAGTTGTCAAGTTGGATTATTATGCAAAGCTTGTTGTAATCTAGATGAATACAAGTACTCAGTTATATGAAGTATTGATCTTGATTTAATATTGCCTAGCATACTAGTTATTTTATTTGATCTCACTGGATTTCAAGTTGATTGTCTCAATAGATCTTGCCATTTGGAGAAGGGTGTGAGCTCAGTTGCATCGATCTCATCTCCATCATCATAAGAACCTTCTAACATTGTTGTCTTTCAGGATCTACAGAGTTGGGCTTGTTCCAAGAAGAAAAATACGAGATCTTACTCCAAAGCTCCATCTTCAATTCGAATCTATCTTTCTTTTTGGTTACTTGGTTACTATTTTGAGTAGTGGATCTTCAAGTTTATCATTCCCGCACTCTTCTCTGTCTTCTTACATGTAACTTTTGCCTTGAGAAAGTAGCTTGGGGTTTGATCCCAAGTGCCACATAACTTTGTGGCTACTTCTCTTTCCCCACTAGCATCCTTGCATGCATCCAGCTAGATGGAAGGTTTTCGGGACTAGTGTTCTAGTGGTCACCTTGTTCCAAGGTTTGATCCTACCATTGTTTGCTTCTTAGTTTTTAGCTTTCTTTGGCCTTGTTTTCTCCTGGTTTCTTTGTCTTTGTCCTCCTCTTCATTGGTTGTCTTCATCTACCTTCCTAGCTCTCGTCCATCTCCTTTTGGCCTTCCATCCCTTTCGTTTTACCTATAGATTTGTTCAAGCTGACTCCTTTTCATCCTACCTTAAGTCTCCTTCTCATCCCTTTACTCTCTCATTCGTTTTTGCTCTCCTCACTTGCTGCTTTTCGTTTTGCCTTCCCAAAAGCCTCTGCTAGTCTCCCTTTCGTCTCCCTATCTTCTTCATTGTCTTCCTTCTCTCCCTTTCGTTTCTCTAGATCTCCCTCTATCCTTCCTCCATTCGTTTTCTATATTCTTGCATGCTACGTCCCTCTTTACCTTCTTCCTTTTTGCCTAAGGTTCAAAGTTATATTTTAGTCTTTGATAGTTAGATCTTAGTTTGTCTTTTTTTTAGATCTTGCATCTAGTTTACTTTTGACATTTGGCATTTAGATCTCATTCCTAAAGGTTGAAATTTTCATTTAAAAAGAGTGATTTGGATGTAGATTAATCTCAAGTTTTAAATCTAGATCTATTATTGCATTTGCATTTCCAGGTTTGATTTTGAAACGAGAAGAGAAAGAAGATCTAAACCAAGAAGAGCATAAAAAACCAAAGGGATGATCCAAACCAAGAAGACACAAATTATAATCATTATCCTTTGTAATAGCTCTTAAGAGCTTGTTTAAGTTTCTTCTAAGTTCATTTTTCTCAAAGTCCTTCCAAGGGTTTTAATCCCAAAGGCATTTGTACTTGATTAATAAAATAAGGCTAAGTGGGATAAGGCCTCCCATTTTTGTGTTTCTTCCCCATTTGGGGAAGAGTGTGGTCTTTGTTAGCTTAGATCTTTGTATTTTCTGATATGTAGATTAGATAGGCTTTCATATCTTAAGTTAGTTTCATTTTGCTTAGAACACTAATTGCTAGATCATTGTTTCGTTATTTATTGAGCTTTCATTGTGTTCCTTGCTTCAATCTGTTTGTCTCTTAAAAGGAACTAAAGACTCTTGAACTTGCCATAACACAAGTCAAGAGCACTCTCTGTCGGAGAGCATAAGCATTGCATTTTTACTGCATTTAGCATATAGATTAGTCAAAGTCTCTTGAACCTCTGTCATAAGACAAGTCAAGAGCCTTCTCTGTCAGAGAGGTTCATCTGTGTGCTCTAAATTAAAACACTTCAAACTCACATTCCCCTCTTAAAATTTATTTCGTTTCTTTCCATCACCAAGTATGCTCTGCCTTCCCTAAGGGGTTGGATTACTCAGAACGGTGATTGGATTTGTTAATCTTACAAGTGATAACCATAATAAAATCTTCACCCTCATAAACCAATGAACCGACATTGTTTCGAGAAATACTCAGGTAGTGGGGAAATTCCTACTGGTGGCGCCGGAAATCACCGTTGTCATAGAGTTCTAGCTTGCTAGTTAAATCCATTGGACACCTAGCCTAGAATACTGGACGGTCCGTCAGGTCACCCAGGGGATCCACTGAAGGTATATTTTTCCGGTTGGACTCATACCTTGCTTTCTTAGCCTTAATAATCAAGATCACTAAAACTCATAAAATCAACCAAGATAATTCGCAAAAAGTTCTCACAAACAATCATTTTGAGAATTGTATCTTCAGCATCCCCAAGCACTACATATTTGACTCCATTTGGCACTGGTCTTCTAAACTTTTATGCATCACCAGTAATTTGGGCCATTTGTCCATTGGAATTTGTCTAAGTTATTTATCTATGGATGTCTTTTTATTGTACAAGTCTTCATTATATTGTTGATCTATAATCTTGTATCGCAACGTGGATTGCTTTATCTTGTGTTTATTTTACTCTTATAAAAACTGTGATCTCATTAAAAACTCCTAAACAACACCCATGCGCATCCGCAACCTTAAAACGTTCAAAAACTTAGAGCCATAGACAACTCTTTGTAGGGACTACCCCCTTGGATTCGTTAGGAGTTTGCCTAAAGAAAGGAGATGGGATTCAGGTGAGAGTACCTGGCTCATTGCTTGCCCCCAAGGCCACACCTCTCCCACTTTTAGTGAGGAGACAGCTTTCGAAAGATTTCTGTTGCTCGTGTGCATCTCGGCGGACAACATCTTTGGCACCTGTTATCACATATATAGTAGCCGGGCTACCATACATTATTTTTCTCATTCCAGTACATTATTCAGCCAGCTCCCTTGCATTTGAGATGCCGAGATGAGCATTTATATTGGATCACTATCAGATTGTGGACAGCAGTTATATTCCCCATGCCATGACTGAGTTTCAGGACACTCAGAGAGATGCCCGATATAGCCATTATGCCATTGGTACAGAGCAGACAGTAGTGCCCAGAGTTACAGCAGCAGTCTCAGAGGACAGATGATGGTACAGGTTGATGAGCTTTCAGGTATATGACTCAGCAGGTATACTATTGTGTTATGGTTAGATTGCTTTTATACTTATTCTTATAGCATGTCTTAGCACTTAGTGTCATGATCTGGCGATCATATAGATATGTTGACCTGGTTGACCTATTATATATATATTACTGTCCCTACTCAGACTTAGAAGTTCACTATTCATACTCATTGGTACATACCCTCCTTAGGGAGAATAGAGGTGATCATTACACCATACTATGGCTTGCTAGTGTTGGCTTCATCTTTTCATTGTCTTCATCCATCCGTGGCCTACCTTTTAGATTATTACCTTGATTTGCTACTTGACTAGTGACATGGAGGACCTTTCCCCACTGTAGCCTCTGTACTGGATGAGCTTCCTTGTTTATTGTGTCTCGGCTCTGAGTTGGTGACAAAACTTACCTATGGTGAGTTGGAGTTCCTTGAGAATTCCCCCTAGTCACTAAAGTTGTGTTGGCTAAACCTGAAACTTTTAGTGCTGCCATCAATACAAAATCTGGAAAAATCAAATGCTATATCTTGTATATGAAAGAAATGCCAAATGAAAATGGCCATGAAAAATAAAATGTTATATCTTTTGGAAAAATAAATACCTAGGTAAACAAGCTGTCCATGACACACCTAGAAGTGCTCAGGTAAACAAGTGCCTTAAAAACACACCTGCAGCAGAAAGCCTAAAAATAAATGTAAATCTATGCAATGTGTTTGTAAACACACATAGATCAAGGCTATGGAAAACTCAGGCCCAAAAAGCAATGGAACTTAAATGTTATATCTAAACAATTGCTGGCCTTGCTTGTATTATGGATTGTGCGCATCTGTGAAGGTGAATAAACCCTCTTTAAACAACTCATCCATTTGTGAGACACCGCCATTCCCTGTGTTATTGCTCATTCAGTATATACTATGGTGTGTATTCCCTTTCCCTTGCCAAAGTGTCACAAAGTCAAGATAGTCAAGTCATCCCTTAGCCTAGCCATTTATGTCAGCCCTCACCCTTCACTAGCAAATTGATCACAACTATGAAGTGAGTATGATCCTGAAAGTCTAGTCTGAGTAATAATAATAACTAACGACACTATATATTTGGATTTAGATCGCCAGTCATGATTACTCTGTGTTATAGAAGCTATTTGAATAAATTGTAAAGCATGTATTAACCTTGACACCTTGCAGCAGCTATTGATGATAGTCTGAGTTGTATTTGGTCTTGGTTAGACCTAGTTTGACCATGGAGGACCATGGGACATGAGATGTTGGACCTTATGATGATATGGATAGATGATATATGGTCTATGTACACATACAGGATGATTCTATGCAGCAGCTACAGGGTAGGATGATGATTCTGGGGTTACAGCAGTGTTTGTATATATACAGCGCATTATTATTGGCCCTGTTCCGGTATATTGGATATTTATTTTGATCATGCAGAGACTCATATAGTGTATGAGTACACATCTTGGATAGATTTGGACCTTCTGAGTCCAATGGGACAGTTTGTTTTCAGTTCCGGGCACTTACAGTGATGATTTAGCCTCAGTAGGCTGTCCTAGTGCAGTTTTGGCCTGTTGGAGGCCCTGTCGGAGCAGAGATGACTTTTATGCGGATGACCTAGGGCGCTGATGATGGAGGGGGTGGTCCAGCCACTTGTTTTTACCATATTACCCCCCTCCCGGACACATTGGCACCCTCGCCTTGACAGCGCCATCACTCCAGGAGGCAGTTTGGGCAGTTTCACGTTTCCCGAGGCATTTCAGGATTGGTAGAAATGGCTATTGAGGAAATCGATTTGGGCTACTGAGGCAAAGTTATGGCATGGGATGATCAGTGATGATAGATCGGGACCTTCCACACCTCCTCCTGCAGTTTCAGCTTCATCGGGGCCCGCATCCATCACTTATGGCACTTTCTGTGGATTTTTTGAGGTCTTTGAGGACCACGACTTCACCTTGGAGATACACTACTTCACCTTGGAGGCACGATTTGGTACTTTCATGATTGTTTATTGGTTATTGTGCTATGGGGATTGACCAAGGAGGGATAAAATTACCCCTTGGACCCACCATAAGCCTCTTATGATATTTCATCATCATGATTTGGTGGGATTCCCCTCTTCTAGGGCGATTTTGTCCACTTATGTTATATTTTATGTGTGATCCATGTATTATATTGTTGAGCTCATCTCAACCATTGATTAGACTTTTGTATCTTATAATCTTAGCCACTCATTCAAAAAGTGGTTAGGGTTTTGGTGCCTCTCCTTCCTATTTAAAGGAGAGAGCCTCTCATTGTAAAGGGACTTTTGGCTCTGGATTATTGGAATAGAAAATTATTATTGCATCTATCTCCAATGTTGTGGTGAATGTTGTTGGTGTTCGTTCGTTGGTTCTTCCTTTGCACTGAGTTATTGGAGATCTTGTTTGCCATATCTATTGTACCACGATTTTGCATCTACAGGTGGAGGCCGATTTGCTTGGAGGAGGAGGTATTGGTAGGGGAAGACTCTCCCTACTTCTTCTTTGGAGCTCTTCGTTGGTAACAGGGAGTATTACTGTCCCAGGACCTTCTATTTCATGTTACTATTTGCATCTCTCTTGTATTTCTTCCATGCTTGATCTTACTGATTGAATTTTATTCCTTGGTTTGACAGGTAGAGGAAGGCGCACTTGTGGACTAGGGCATCAAATTGGCAAGCAAATCAACAATCTCTCATTTGATCTCTGCGGGAATCTTCCTCAACATCAAGGCATCTCAACCACATCATTCAGGTATGATCTCAAGGTAAGTTCTATCTCCATAGTCTATCCAATTGTCAAAAACACTTAAAACCCTAATTAATCAAAACCCCAATTTTGCATTTTCTTAGATCTACTGAGATCTAGTGGGTTGTTGGGCATGATATTGAAAACCCACCTCTATAGCATCCACGGCATTCCGGATCTATAGTTTGGTGAGGATTGGCTTCCGTTTGACCCCTCTCCCAAGCCAACTTAGCTTCTCCCAAGGAAGGCGCACTTCACCATTTGAGCTAGTTGACCTAGATCTAGAACATGGGTGTTTGAGATTCCACTCAAATTGACATCTACACATCAAATAACATACACCCAGGTTGTCCCTTTCTTGAAATTCACCTTGTGGGCCCCATTCCACATTTTAAGGGATTTAATCCCCATTTTGGACCATTTGGAACACTTAAACTCAGATCTACAAAGATCTAACCGGTGGATTGCCACGAAATTATAGATCCATACCCCTACTTGACTGATCTACCCGGATCTAAAGTTTGGATGCCATCCGACATGATTTGACCCACCTAAACCCTGATTGAAGCCTCCTTAGGGAAAGTCGCACCACCTTGGAGAAGTGAGTTCACTCACTTCGAGGAACTGGGTACTTGAGATTTTTGGAGATCTAAAACCGGAATAATTCAAAACCTAGGTCTAGACTGTCACTTTGTCAAATCTTGCCTTGGGGACTGCATTCCTTATTTTAAGGGATTGTGGTCCACTTGGGTCAAACCTAGATCTAGGCACATTTAACCATCAAGACCAATACTGTCCACTTATCTCATGTTGTAGGAGTCCTAAACCATAAGTCAACCCTACTTTGACTCCACTTCCCAATTCCCAAGGCACTGGTTTATCTCCAAGACAACCCAACTCTCCTAGATTGTTGGATTGACTTGTGGTTTGATTTTTGCATGGTGAACTATACCCCTAAAGCTATCATGAATCATGGTCAAGCTTGTCTTATGTACTAGTTAGCCCCAATACATCCCTTAAAACCATCCTGCATTGGACACAGTTCCCAAGGCGGTGGATCTTATGACATTGACCTAGTACATTCATCCTAGATCTATCTTCAAACATTATAAGTCACTCTTACATCAACTATGAACCAAAGCTATACCTATTGAACCCCTCACTTGGCTTGTGACTTTACCCTTAGGTCTAGGATAAACCATACACCTAACTTCACTTAGAAATACCTTGATTTGGTGTCTTGGTTTTGATCTCTCCTGTCGGGAGTAGATCGGGTCTCCCCCTTTGTTGTCTGGGCTAGATAACATAAAGAGAAGGTTGCCTCGACTGGCGTGACAACCAATATTGGAGGTCGAGGTGATCGTGGTTGCACCTTTTGAGTTGCCCTTCCCTATTGCCATCCATGACTGGATCCATCCATAGGGGCAACTACATCTTAGGTGATAACAGCACCGTTGCTGGGGACAAATCTTTTTGTTCCTGGACGACCTTAGTTTTTTCTTAGTTTTTACCTTTTCTTTTGGTAGATTTTTAGTTTAATCAACTCTCTGATATTAGACTTGAATCCACCTAGCGACTCCACTGTCAGTAAACACTTTCCAGGTATTCAACTAGAAGAAACTCTGAAGGTTTACTCAATTTCATCCCCGAGCCTAAAAAGGTTTACAGGAGGAGATTGAATAAACTTGCTTCTCGTCGGATCCTTGAAGAACTTGGATCTGAGTCTGTTTCAAACATCTATACTTTATTTCAAGAAAACTTTGAAAATAATAATTGTTTCCTTATCATGATGAACGAGTATTTTACTTAGTTGGATTTCTCTCAGATAGCAGGTCAACCCCATGAGGTTCCTGAGAAGTCTATAGATAAACTCATCACTTTCATTGGCACTGATGCCTCTACCTCTGCTGAGCAACATCTTAGAAACTTTTCCAGACACTGTGGTTCCTATTTCAAGGATGTTGACAAACAGGAAGATGTATACATGACTCTTTTTGTTTTATCTTTGGATGGTAAAAGTGGAAACTAGTATGACAACTTGCCAAATAACTCATTCGCTACCATGGTAGCCTTCAAAACAGCTTTCCTCAACAAGTTTGGCAGTAAAAAAGAACCTAGACATCTAGTGGCATCCTTGACCAGTATGAAGAAATCGGATACTGAAACCATGGATGAATTCAACACTAGGTTCACGGAGTTGTCTAATTCCATCCCTGCTACTTATGCACCTCCTGCAGCTTCCACATTAGATTATTACATAGAAGCATTAAGTGGCAAGATACAGTATCAGATAAGAGACAAGGAACCCACCACATTGCTTCAAGCTCAGGAAATGGCTATCAAAATTGACAGAAACATGCAGTCTTCAGGAGAGTCAAACATCCAAGGTTACTCTAGATCATCAACTCCTTTGAAAACTGTTGAGCCTAAAGAAAAAGAGCCTTCAAACAATGCCTATGAAAAGAAGCTTATGGAGTAGACCTCTGAAAACTGTTGATGCTGTATGATTGATGATCTGTTCCTTTACGAAAATAGAGAATCTCAGTGTCAAGTGTAATAGGGAGTAGACTTCTGAGTCTGAGATTATTTGGATTGGAGGTATGATGGGATGTTCCTCAGTCAAAGGGAGTACACAGTTGAGATCCTGAAAGATTCGGGATGATGGAGTGCAAGTCCATGGCTATACCTATGGAGGAAAATCTGTAGAAGCTAAGTGATTCCACTTCTGATTCAGATTTGGTGATGTACAGACAATTAATCAGATTTTTTTATGAGATATTTGCTTTGCAATAAATACCCTAAGCTAGTTTATGGTTGAGTCGAGACTCTTCCATTGGGTTGTGACAAGGCATGTGCTGAGGCACCTGCATGGTACAGTTGATATGATCTTAGGTGATGAAGTGAAGCTGCAAAAGATATATAGATTTTGAGTAAGAAGAGTGCAGAGTACAGAGGAAGCATGCTTCTGTGGCACTCAGTACAGCAGAAGTAGAGTGAATTGCAGCCAGTGTCATAGAACTATTTGATTTGGAGGTCAAATAGCACTTCATCCAAAACATAGTGCAGAAGGAAGGAGTGAAGCTTTGGACGAATAGATAACTGACATTCTCACCAAGCCTCTCTCCAAGGCAAAGTTTGTACACTTTAGGGACAAGCTTGGTGTGATTGAGAATGCCTCTATGAGAAAGAGGGAGCATTGATAGATGTGTAACATCGTGATGAGCGGCAGACATTCATATGAGAGATGAATCCCAGACACCATGATGAGAAGACAAACATTCATATGAGAGATGAATGGCCCAAAAACTGTGATGAGCAGGCAGACATTTATATGAGAGATGAATGGCCCAGGCACCGTGATGAGCAGGCAGTAGAAATCTTTCGAAGCTGCTCGGTGTGGCCTTGGGGGAAAGCAAAGAGTCAGGTGTTGTCACCTGATCCCGACTCCTCCGTTTAGGCAAATTCCTAACGAAGATAAGGGGGGTAGACCCTACTAAAAAGGGTTTGCTAAGGCTTTTTAAAGTTTAAGTTTGTGTAATTGGAATGAGTGTTGTTTTTTAGGAGTTGTTTTGGAATGATGAAAATATTTAAACCAAGTATTGTTCACAATTATACATCCACAGCATAAAATTGAAAGACAACAACAGTTTTTGCCAATTTGATGCCCTGACCTCTCTAGTTGGTTGCCCCGATGTTTGGTCTTGATTATGGATAATCCCCCTAGTTGCTTGACTTGTGTTGGCTAAACCTGAAGCAAACGGTACTACCATCATTACATGCATATGGAAACTACTATCTTATCTTTTGTGCAAGCCCATGGAAACAAATTAAAACTGTGCTTCTCAGCACAATGAAAGAGGGCTATGGAAATTGAAATGTTAAAGTACCCTGGATGCAAGCTGCGATTAGTTGTGCTTCTAAGCACATGCAAAATCCAAAGGGTCCTAAAGGCCTAAAAAGCAGTGGTTAAATGTATGCTAAATCCAAAGACTGTTGGCCATGATTAAATGTAATGATTAATACCTCACTGAGCCTGCGAGTTGGGATGTGAGATGGAGTAAGAGAAAGTTTATTCTAATTGTCCCCTACAACCTCAAGTTACAGTTAGGTGTGCACCTAGTTACGGCGGTTCTAGAGAAGATCCTCACAGAGTTGTTTCAGCTTGGATGTAAGCTGTAGACATTTTCCAAGGTTGAATAAGCACCTCTCTAAACAATTCGTTCCATTTGTGAGACACTGCCATTCCCTGTGTGTTTATTATCCAACATACGCCTAAGTGTGTATTGTTTTTCCCTTATCCGAAGTATCATAGTGTTGAGTCAGTCAAGTCATCCCCTTATCCTAGCCTTTCATTCTTCACCCTCACCCTTTGCTGGCAAAATGTTCACGTCTATGAAATGAGTATATTCTTGAGGTTCTATTTTGAGTAAATGATTATTTAAACTTATATTTGATGTAATTATTGATTAACCGCCAGTGAAATTATGCTTCTTACTTTAAGTCTTGCTATTAGAATGATTAAAAGGGCATACATTATCCATTTGCACTTGCAGCATCAGGCATTTTTAGCCTAGGTCATATTTTGATTAGTCTTGACCTGGTCAAACTTAGTTTGACCAAGTCAACCACAGGATCTGAGACGAGTTGGACTAGTGATGTTCGAGGTTGATGATTTATGGTCCTTTGATGCCCATTTGATGGTTCCATGCAGTAGAAACAGGTTTCACTTGATGGTTTGATGGATTCTTATAGTTATTATTATTTACAGACCATTATTTTTATTGGTCCGGGCAAGGTTGAGACTAGAGGTTGATTATCCAAGTAGCCACAGGGTGTATGAGTATTCATCTCTAGTGCATTTGGACCTTTTGAGTCCACTGGTACACTCATATTTCAGTTATCAACAGTCCCGGACGAGATTTCACTCAGATTGTCACTTTACTACAGATTTGTCATTATAAAATGGCCTGGCAGCACAGTTGTATTTTTATTTGGTTCTCCTAGGGCGCTACAGAGGGAGTACGGGGTCCAACCAAATCTAAAGACAGTTGGCCTTAAATGAAATTTTCCTCATTGAGCCTACAGGTATGAGATGGAGCAAGGGACAGCTAATTCTATGTGTCCCTTAGAACCTCAAGTTACGGTTATGTTATCACAGAACTTGTAGTTGTCCCTAGTGGTATCCCATCCAGGATGGTAGAGGAGATGGACAACTAAAGAGGTGACCCAAGAGATGCCACGGTTCCTAATGCAAGGTGGGAGTCACATCAACCGAGGCACTCTTCACTTTAGATCTAGATAAATCAAGACCTAGGGGGAGACCCTACTACCTATCAAAGATGATTGGACCCAAACAAAGGTTCCTAGTGATGAGTAAATGGCAAGTTACGGAAACCAATGCAAGGTAAAGTGGACCTAGAAATTAAAGTATGGTTGAAGGTGGTTTGAGAGATGATTAGTGTTTCAACCAATCTATGATTTAGGCCACATGATGAACTAAAAAGACAAGATCTAGTACCATGTGTTACACAAGTGGGACCCACTTCCTTGGGATATGTGAATGGCTCAAATGGGACCCACAAGGTGGAATTTAAGGGATGAAATTGGTAGTAAGGGGTATGTAGTAAGTAGATCTATGAATCGAAGTTAAAATTAGGAATACCCACATATGGGATCTAAGGTTTGACACAATTCCCAAGGAGTGTGAATTGCCTAAGGAGGACAAGGGCCTTGTTGGATGGGTTAATGGAGTCAAAAGATATGTCAAAGTGTACATCGGGACACCTTATAGGCAAATCAACTGGGCTAATTGGGATGTGATGGTTGGATTTTGCTAGATCTCGGGTTTCATGATATGACCCAAGTGGACCACAATCCCTTAAAATAAGGAATGCTACCCCCAAGGCAGATCGTCATAAAATGATACTCTAGATGTAGGTTTCAAGGTATGCTCGTTCCAAATCCACGAAAATCTCAACTACCCAGGTCCCTAAAGTGGGCAAACTCAATCACCCAAGGAAGTGCGACTTTGCCCAAGGAGGGCTAAAATAGGGAAAGGTGTGTCAAAATAAGTCCAATGGCCACCAAATTGTAGATCCAAGTAGGTTAGGCAATGATCTATATGGATCTTGAAAATCAAGGGGATCCAATGGCTAGATCTCCATAGATCTGAGATTGAAAGTGGGTCACCAAATTGATCCAAGTGGGCATAACCCCCAAAATGAGGAATAATACCCCCAAGGAAAAAATCAAAGAAGTGACACACTAGGGGTAGGTTATCAAGTGTGTAGATTACAAATCAAGTGGGATCTCACCTACCCATATGCTAGATCTAACCAAACAAGCTTCTCCCAAGGGGTGCAATTTGCCTCAAGAGGGCTACTTTGCCTTGAAAAGTGTGTCAATTTTAACCCAATTACTACCAAACTATAGATCCAAATTGGCGTGGATGCTATAGAGGTGGGTTTTCAATGTCTTTTCAAAAGCAAGGCTATATCTAAGTAGATCTAAGAAAAACCAAAATGAGAGTTTTAATTAATTAGGGTTTGTGACCAATGAAGAAGAATGGATGGAATTAAGCACATACCTTGTAGATCTTACCTCAATTGCTTATGGCCACCTTGCAAATTGATAGCATTCTCCTATGTGTATATTCAAGAGTGAGATCCAAGAGCTCCAACCAAAACGTCCTCCTCCAAGATTGCCAAATCGTCCTCCTCCTACAAGACAAGATCAAGTGAAACAAGCCAAGTAAGATGATTATGAAAATGATGGAAAGATGTAATAGAAAGCATCAACTATGTCACAAAGATACAATAATGATACTCCCTTTCACCAAGATCAACCCAAGAGAGAATATGTGGATCCCTCCAACAATAACCCTCAAGAAATCGTCCTCCTCTCCGCCAATTCGGTCTCCCTGCAAGAAAACTAGTTGTAACACCAAAATCCACAATGATACTGTTATCACACCATAGTAGCAGGGCTACTATTCTTGTACAGCAGATATCTGCACATTCCAGAGCTTCCTTTATTCCAGAGCATGGCTATATATTTTGGATCACTCATGATCAGAGCAGTACATTATTCAGATTTTATGACCTTGTGTCAAGGCTGAGCCTTGAGAGTTCGGATTTGATGACTGATGTGACCACTTATCCCATTACAGTTTCAGTTCAGTGCCTAGAGATGTATTTCAGCAGTGTTTCAGATGATGCATGATGATGATTATTATGATGATGTTGTATGATCTATGGATATGTTCTCACTGACTGTGGATTATTATCTTGTTGATTTAGTCATGATCATGGCATGTGCTTGGTATATTATTCCTGATGTGGCAAACTATTTAAAATGAACTGTAAATCATAAATGGACAATTGCTTGCACTTTTAGGTCATTTAACAAAACTTACTGGTATTTCACCTTACATAGACATGGTCTTTCCCCGACACCAGTTGTCTGCTAGTGTAGGCTCCATACTCACTTGTCTCCATCCATACATGACCTTCCTATTTGACTTTAAACCCTGACTAGTCTCATTTTGACTTTCTGATACTGAGGACTTCCCCATTTTTCTACCTCTGTGTTTGGACCGCATCCCTGTTTATCCAGTGTCTCGGCTCTGAGTTGGTGACAGAACTTACCTTTGGTGAGTTGGATTGTAGGCCTAAATCATTCTGATCGGTTGTCCCGATGTTTGGCATTGGCTCGAACTCCCCCTAGTCACTTGAGATGTTGTTGGCTAAAACTGAAAGCTCATGTTCTACCTATGGAAACTAAAAATTCGCCCATGGAAACAAAAAAAGGGCAAGAGCAATGAAAAGCTAAAAATACTCCTCGAAGAGTATAAGAAAGGTCCAAAAAGCAATGGTTCTTAAAAGTTATATCTAAACAATTGCTGACCTTATAAATATGTGAAAAAACATGCCCTAGATGCAAGCTGCAACTAGTTGTGCTTCTCAGCACATCTGAAATCCGAAGGGTTATGTAGGCCAAAAAGGCCATGGAATAAAATTGAATGATCCTAATGAACCTGGATCAACTTGATGTAGACATGATGCCTAAGTTGAATAAACACTCTCTAAACAACTTATCCATTTGTGAGGCACAGCCATCCCCCGTGTTATTTTGTCCAACACAGAGTTTGTAGCTTCCCCCTTCTCCCAGTCCAAAGTATTTTTGAGTTAAGTTAGACAAGTCAAACCCTTGGCCCAACCTTGCTCCTAGCCTTCATCCTTCACTAGCAGTCTGACCATGTCCAATGAGTGAGTTTGTCATTTGAACTATGGTGCAAGTAATTTATTATAACAACGGAATATGTTAACTCGATTAATGCCACTGAATGGAATTTATACTTTGAGCTTAGCTATGGAAATGATTGGAGAAGCATTGTCTTAGTCTACTGATGTGATTTATCCTTGATTATATATATTCTTGGGATCCGTGATGATGTGGACCATGTATGATGATTATTGATGATGATTTATGGGCCCACATGTTTGATGATGATATCATATGATGGACATATGATGCAGATGATGTTTGATCCAGTTCAGCAGGTTTATTATTTCTTCAGATCAGCAGATTATACATTGTCCATATATGGTGGACCCTACAACAGGCCCATTAGGGCAACCCAGGGTGTATGAGTACTCATTGCTAGTGGATTTGGGTCTTCTGGATCCATTGAGACACTTATCTTTCAGTTCCGGGCACTTCTGACAGTGATTGATGCAGTTTTACACTTGTTGACCAGATTGGGGGCTGATTTCCCAGCCTGAGCAGCAGGGGCCCCGAGAGGCCAGTTCACCTAGGGCGCTGATGATGGAAGGGGTGGTCCAGCCACTTGTTATTACCATTTATCCCCCCTTCCGAAGAGCCTGGTGGGCTCAGATGGACAGCGCTAGCACCCTAGGAGGCAGTTTTGGACAATTGAGGCAGTTAAAAAATGGGATAAAGTGGTCACTGAGGAAATCGATTTGGACAATTGAGGCAAGGTTTTGGCATTTGGTTTTCACAGAGGTCTTCCAGGATGGCATCACTATCTTCCAGTCAGTTTTCACCATGTGGGTATGCCCGGATTGATCACAGGAGGACATTTACTGCTTGACTGTCATGGATTCTGAGGACAGTTTTGGTCATTTTTATTATATTGGACATATTTTATTATTTTATTGTGCCTTGGGGATGAGCTAGTAAGGATTAATACCTCCTAGCCCCACCATGAGCTTATTTTATCATGTCCTAGTCATCATGAGGTGGATTATTGTACTTTTTACCCCTCTAGTGGGATGACGTCACCCTCCATTGTACCATTTAGTGAGGGCGCTATTGTTATGTTGAGTGATCCATGTGATATATTGTTATGGGTCATCTTAGCCATTGATTGTATGATGAGATCTTATAATCTCAACCACCCATTTGATGTAGTATTATGGAGTGGTATAGGGTTTTGGTCTTTATTATCCTATATAAGGAGGAGACCCCCCATTGTAAAGCTCACCTTTGGAGCTCTGGAATATTGGAATAGAAGATTTTTTGTGGAGCACATCTCTCTTGCATTGTGGATTCTCTTGCATATTGAATATACAGTATCTCTTCTATGTATCATTGTGGATTTTGGTGCTTTTGCTAACCTTTTGACAGGAAAGTCGAATTGGAGAGAGGAGGGCGACTTCATGAGGGTTATTGTTGGAGGGATCCACATATTCTCTCTTGGGTTGATCTTGTGACAGGGAGTATCATTATTGTATCTTCGTGACATAGTTGATGCTTTCTATTACATCTTTCTACCATTTTCATTATCATCTTGCTTGACTTGTTTCTTTGATCTTGTCTTGTAGGAGGAGGACGATTTGGCTATCTTGGAGAAGGGCGATTTGGTTGGAGCACTTGGATCTCACTCTTGAATATACACATAGGAGAATGCTATCAACTTGCAAGGTGGCCATAAGCAATTGAGGTAAGATCTACAAGGTATGTGCCTCTTTCATCCATTCTATCTTCATTGGTCATAAAACCCTAATTAAATCAAAACCCCAATTTTGGTATTTCTTAGATCTACTTAGATCTAGCCTTGTAATTGAAAAGATATTAAAAACCCACCTCTATAGGATCCACCCCTAGTTGGATCTATAGTTTGGTGGTGATTGGCTAAAAATTGACACACTTTTCAATGCAAAAAGCCTTCTTGAACCTAAATCGATTTTCCTAAGAGAAGCTTGTTGGGTTAGATCTAGCACATGGGTAGGTGAGATCCCACTTGATTTGACATCTAGACATTTGATAACCTATACCCATATCTTTACTTTGGTGAAAACTACCTTGTGGACATCTCTCCATGTTTTAAGGGGTTGAAACCCCCTTTTTAACCTTCTTGGCATATTAAAACTTAGATCTACTAAGATCTAGCCATTGGATTCACTTGAAACTTTGAAGGAACATAGATCGGGGTACTAACATCCCGGATCTACATTTTGGTGGCCATTGGACTTGATTTGGTCCACCAAAACCCATTTTTGGACCCTCCTTGAGCAAATCGCACCCCCTTGATTTTTTGAGTTGGTCCACTTCTAGGAAGTGGGTGTTTGAGTTATTTGTGGATTTGGAATGCCCATGCCTTGAAACCTAGGTCTATACTGTTCTTTTGTCAAGATCCACCTTGGGGATTGCATTCCTTGTTTCAAGGGATTGTGGTCCACTTAGGGTCCTCACTTAAAAACCTAGATCTAGTAAGATCCAACCATTAGATTTCACTCAACCCACTTGACTTGGCTTCTAGGTGTCCCGATCTACAATTTGACACACTTTTTGACCCCATTAGCCCACTTAACAAGGCACTAGTCCATCACCAAGCAAGTCGCACTCCTTGGGATTGGTGTCAAATCCTAGATGTAGCACATGGGTATCCTTGAAATCAACTTCAACTCATAGATCTAGCCTACATATAACCTATAGTACCTACCTCACACCTAACTTCACCTTGTGGGCCTACCTAGAATCACTTCACACTTCCCAAGAAAACTAGACCCACTTGTGTAAACACATGGTACTATACCTAATCATCATACCCCATTATGTGGCCTAAACCATACATAGGTTGAAACATTAACAATCTCTTACACCTCCCTCAACCATACCTTAACCCTTAGGTCCACTTAGCCTTGCATTGGTTTCCGTAACTCATTACTTACCTACCCTTAGAAACCTTGCTTAGGTCCAATCAACTGTGATTGGGGTATAGGGTCTCCCCCTTGGTCTAGTTACACCTTGACCTAAAGCGAAGAGTGCCTCGGTTGACGTGACTCCCATCTTGCATTGGGAACCGTGGCATCTCTTGGGTCACCTCTTTAGTTGCCTAACTCCTCTACCATCCCGGATGGGATACCTCTAGGGGCAACTACAAGTTGTGTGATAACAGATACATAGAAGAGATACTATATACTCAAGATGCAAGAGAACCCACAAAACAAGAGAAATATGCTCCACAAAGAAATGTTCTATTCCAATATTCCAGAGCTCCAAAGGTGAGCTATACAATAGGGGGTCTCCTCCTTATATAGGATAATAAAGACCAAAACCCTATACTACTTTACAATACAATATCAAATGAGTGGTTGAGATTAAAAGATCTCAACATACAATCAATGGCTAAGATGAACCATAATAACATAACACATGGATCACTCAAAAAGTGATGACGTCATAGTCTAAAAATACTCATGGAGGGTGACATCATCCACTAGAGGGGGTAAAAGTACCAAAGCCCACCTCATAATGACTAGGACATGACATATGGAGCACATGGTGGGGCCAGGAGGCATCAATCCTTACTAGCTCATCCCCAAGGCACAATAAAATAATAAAATATGTCCAAGATAATATAAATGACCCCTGTCCTCAAAATCTATGACAGACAAGCAGTAAAAGACCTCCTGTGATCTCTGTGGGCCTACCCACATGGTGAAAACTGGGTGGAAGATAGTGAGATCACCCTGGAAGACATCTGTGAAAACCAAGTGCCAAAACCTTGCCTCAATTGCCCAAATCGAATTCCTCAGTGACCACTTTATCCCATTTTATAACTGCCTCGGTAACTATGAAAGTGCCAAAACTGCCTCATAGGGCATCTGCGCTGTCCAACTGAGCCCACCAGGCTCTCCAGAAGGGGGGTAAATGGTAATAACAAGTGGCTGGACCACCCCCTCCTCATACAACGCCCTAGGTTAACTGGCCTCTCATGGCCCCTGCTGCTCAGGCTGGGAAATCAACCCCAAATCTGGTCAACAAGTGTAAAACTGCATCTATCACTGTCAGAAATGCCCAGAACTAAAAGATAAGTGTCTCATTGGATCCAGAAGACCCAAATACACTAGGAATGTGTACTCATACACCATGGGTTGCCCTAATGGGCCAGATGTAGGGTCCACCATATATGAACAGTGCAAAATCTGATGATCTGAAGTAATGATAAAACCTGCTGAAATGCATCAATCATCATTTGAACCATATGTCCATCATATGGCATCATCATAAAGAGTATGTGGGACCATCAACCAACATCTATAAGCATATGTGGCCCACATCATCACGGATCCCAAGAAATGACCATAGTCAAACTAGGTTTGACTAGGTCCATATATAAGCGAGGAAAAATCATATCAGTAGACTAAGACATGTTTCTCTAATCATTCTCACAGATTAGCTCAAAGTATAAGATCCATTCAGTGGCATTAATCAAGTTAGTATATCCTTTATTATATTAAATTACTTGCACAGTAGTTTAAATGACAAACTCACCCATTGGACATGGTCAAACTACTAGTGAAGGATGAAGGCTAGAAACAAAGTTGGGCCAAGGGGTTGACTTGTCTAACTCAACTCAAAAATACTTTGGACTGGGAGAAGGGGAAAACTACAAACTCTATGCTGGACAAAATAACACGGGCAATGGTTGTGCCTCACAAATGGATAAGTTGTTTAGAGAGTGCTTATTCAACTTAGGCATCATGTCTACATCAAGTTGATCCAGGTTCATTAGGATCATTCAATTTCATTTCATGGCCTTTTTGGCCTACATAACCCTTCGGATCTCAGGTGTGCTGATAAGCACAACTAGTTGCAGCTTGCATCCAAGGCATGTTTTTATATACATATAAGGTCAGCAATTGTTTAGATATAGCTTTTAAGAACCATTGCTTTTTTGGACCTTTCTTATACTCTTCGAGGAGTATTTTTAGCAGTTCATTGCTCTTGCCCTTTTTAGTTTCCATGAGCGAATTTATTTAAGTTTCCATAAGTAGTACATGAGCTTTCAGTTTTAGCCAACAACATCTCAAGTGACTAGGGGGAGTTCGAGCCAATACCAAACATCGGGACAACCGACCAGAATGATTTAGGCCTACAATCCAACTCACCAAGGGTTAGTTTTGTCACCAACTCAGAGCCGAGACACTAAACATACAGGGATGCAGTCCAAACACAGAGGTAGAAAATGGGGAATTCCTCAATACCAGAAAGTCAAATAAGATAGGTCAAGGTTTAAGGTCAAATAAGGAAGGTCATGTATGGATGGAGTCAAGTGAATTTGGAGCCTAAACTAGCAGACAACTGGTGTCAAGAAAAACCATATCTATGTAAGGTGGTAAACCAGTGAGTTTTGTCAAACAACCTAAATGTGCAATTAAATGTCCATTTTAAAATTTATAGTTCATTTTAAATAGTTTGCCACATCAAGAATAATATACCAAGCAGATGCTGTGAACATGACTATATCAACAAGATAATAATCCACAATCAATGATAAAACATCCATGGGTCATACAACATCATCACGAGAGTAATCATCATATATCATCTGAAACACTGCTGCAATACATCTCAAGGCACTGAACTAAAACTGTATGGGATAAAAGGTCACATCAGTCATCAAATCTGAACTCTCAAGGCTCAACCTTGACACAAGGTCTAACATAAGTTTGAATAATACACTGCTCTGATCATGAGTGATCTCAAAATATACAATCATCATAGCCAAGCTCTGAATAATGGAAGCTCTGGAATGTGCAGATATCTACTAAACAAGAATAGTAGCCCTACTATGGTGAGATAACAGGTTAGTCGGGCACCTAGTTCACGGCGGTTCTAGTAGTAGATATTTTTCCAAGGTCGAATAAGCCCTTCTCTAAACTACTTACCCATTTGTGAGACACTACCATTCCCTGTGTATTCTCTATCCAACATATGCTTGAATGTGTAATACCCTTTCCCTTATCCAAAGTATCACAATGTTGATTCAATCAAGTCATTCCCCTTTCGTCTGATCTTGGTTGACAAGAAAGGGCAAAGATTAGTGTTGGATAGAATAATAGGCACTCATAAATTTATCTTGATGAGACATTGAGAAAACTAAGTTTAACCAGTGGAGCTAGAGGGGTATAGGCTGTTGGGAGCCTCGTGGCACTTAGTGTCCTCTAGTTGAGCACCCGGCAAGCTTTGGGGTTGACCCGCGGAGCTAGTTGGGAACCTTGTGTTCCCTTGTTAAGCACTCAGCAATCTCTCTCAAATTGAAATAGATAAGTTTTGGGGGTAGATACATAGGATAGCTTTAATTTTCTTGCACAAACCTTAAATCCCCTAAGCTGAAAGAGAGACCTAAAAATAATTAAAAGCTACAGGACCATTGGCAAAACATTGCAATTATTTCATTTTTTAGTTCTTTACTTTCAGAGCATTTGAATTCAATCCAATCCTTTTACAAGCACCTTTCATTCATTATTCATTTACTAAATGTATTTCTCATGTGTTAAATGTGATATTTGGATCATTGTGATAAGTGAATGGTTTAATGCAATTTCATTGTCTTTGGTGATCTTACTTTTATCGTATTTGTGACTCCATAACCCAAGTAAAGTAGGCATTGGTTTGGTAGATGATTTGTTATTTCTCTCTTGCAATTGTATATGGTTTATTTTCAAAGAAGGTTTGTTTGTCATCAAAATTATTGCATCTTTGCCTGAATGCTTATCATTGAACATTAATAATTTGCAACTCCTAAAGAAACTCTCCAAAGAAACTTAGTAAGTAGGGACAACCCCCCTTCACCTTTTGGAGTTGGGGTTTAAATGGAGGAGTGAGGAATCGAGGTGACAGTGGGTTCTACACTCATAGTTGCTCTCAAAAACACACATAGCAGTTGGGAGACTTATCTGTGGTCAAGTATGTTTTAGGCGGCAACAAAAGGAGGGCACACTTTTCCATGTAGAGAGAGGGGCGCATTATTTAGATCTAGCAGTTGGCCTTCTTCTTTGGCTGAGCATATCAGAGCAATGTTGTGAGAGAGACAGTACCGACAGAGAGTTAGCTGCAGAAAAATTTAGATCCAGTTGATAGTTAGGGCACATTTCCTCTGTGCATGCATTAGCTTGTTGCATGAAGATCTAGGGTTTTGACCCTGTCAGGTTCGGTTGTTCCTTCTGAGGTATTTTGTATGTACTTGTATTCTGCTTTCTTTGCTCTGGGCTCGAGATAGAAGAAAGCCCCATAGATAGTTGGTGTTCCCCGTTTGGGGTTTCCAGGGTACATCCTGAGTTGTGTGATTGGTGTGGTTTATTGTAGAAGTGTTAAGAGAACTGTTGTGTTTGTATCTTAAGTCATTATTGCATCTTGATTTATAGAGACTCAATCCGCATGAGTTCTAAGGGCATCCAGAGGGAGTAGTGATCTATGGATATATTAACATGGTATCAGAGCCCTGCTAATGGTCAGGGAGAACAATCACACTCAGATCTGTGAGCTGTACACCAGATCTGTGTGGTGATCTCAGTTGGATTTCATATCTGTGGAGAGTGTAACTAGATCTATCAGATCTAAAATGCAAAGCTCAGATCTGCAGTTGCAGAAGTTAGATCTGTGCTTTCAGGTACGTTTTGAGATCAGAAGACCATGACTACAAGTATGAGGGATGATTGGGTTGTTTGCACCTCATGCTCTTGAACAGATGTAGATAAGTATTCTACTGAAGATATTGACAGAGAGTTTGATCCTAACACATGCCAATCATTAAGTGCTTCTACTTCTAGTGTATGGTATATAGACAGCGGAGCCTCCAGCCACATGACAGGTGTTCGTGGGTACTTTACAAATCTTGTCGAGGATGGGCTAGATCTTGAGATTGTACTTGGAGACAATTCTACTGCCAAAGCAATAGGACGTGGAACAGTCTCTTTCCAGAAAGAATCAAGAGAGTCTATGAAAGTTCGTGATGTTCTATATGTCCTGGGTCTAAAGAAGAACTTAATCTTTGTTTCTACTATTGAAGATCGGGGATTGTGGGTGATGCTCAGAGATGGGAATGTTCTAGTTCATCCCAAGGGATCCAGCGATAGCTCTGCTGTGAGGATTGGAGGCCGCAGTGGAAAACTTTAAAGGCTCAACTTTCAGCTTCATCATGCCTTGACTCATAGCAGTCGGGATAATGATTGTGATCCATGTGACCTTTGGCACAGGAGGATGGCTCATCTACATCATCCAACTATGAAGATCGTGAGGGAAATTGTGATAGGAGTGCCTGATTTTTGCACGGAGCACAGTGATGTGTGCAAAGGATGTGCTCTCAGTAAGTACGTCAAGGCAGTTTTCCCCAAGAGTGACAGCAGATCTACAGGAGCACTTCATTTGATTAATTCCGACCTTTGTGGTTCGTTGTCCACCACATTTTTTAAGGGCTACAAGTACTATGTGTCCCTCATTGATAACTACTCCAGGAAGACCTGGATTTATTGTTTAAAGAGTAAAGAATCAAAAGAAGTATTGCAGAAGTTTCAAGAACTCAAAGCACTTGTGGAAACTCAGACAGAAAGGAAGATCAAGATCTTCAGATCAGATAATGGAGGTGAGTATACCTCCAAAGATTTCAATGGGTTATGTATTCAGGGAGGCATCAAGAGGCAGTTAACAGTTCCCTATACACCTCAACAGAATGGGGTTGCTGAGAGGAAAAACAGGGTTATTGTTGGTGCTGTTAGATCTATGTTGCATGACCAGGGTTTGCCATTTTTCCTTTGGGCTGAGGCATGTAACACTACTGCTTATATTCAGAACAGGGGCCCTCGTAAGGTCTTGGAGAACAAAAATATAGAAGAAGCTTTCTCTAGAAAGAAACCTGAGGTTGGGCATTTCAGGATTTTTGGATGCTTGACCTACTCGCATGTCCCTTCAGAAAAAAGGTCAAAGCTGGAACCTACAGCCGAGAGGGGGATTCCTATTGGATATGATGAGACTTTGAAATCCTACCGCATTTACATTCTTGCTCTCAAGAAAACTTTTGTGAGGCGGGATGTGAAATTTGAGGATCGAGCTTTCCGGAAGTCATGTGAGTCAAAGAAGGGAACACGGTAGGTTGCTACATCTCAGGATGACACAGGTCAGAGTATTATTCCACAACTAACAGGGTCCCAAGTATCTGGGCTGACAGATTCTCAAATGACAGGTTCCACTGGCACGGAAAGAGGAATTGGTACAGGATCGCAGGTTGGCGGTCAACCAGGATCAGGGTCTCAGGTTATAGGCTCTTGGGCTACAGGCACAACGACTACAGGTACCTCTACTATAGGAATTCATTCTCATATAGTTGATTGGGACGAGGATGAGGAGTTCTCCTCACAGGAGGTTACTTCAAGGAAGAAGAAGCCCAAGTGGCTTCAACATACCTTGAAGGAAGCCCAAGCAATGGGAACTCCCAAGAAGAGTGTAAGAAAGAGGAAGGCACCCTAGTGGTTCTATAGTTACTTGGCTATGGTGAGCAGTATTAGTGAGTCAGATCCATCCTCCTATGAGCAGGCAGCAGGTGAGCAAGCTTGGAGAGATGCCATGTTGGAAGAGTATGCTTCCATCATGAAGAATGATGTCTGGGAAGTTGTGCCCAAACCAGAGGGAAAGTCAGTTGTGACCTCCAGATGGCTCTATAAGATTAAACATGCTGCAGATGGCAGCATTGAGAAATACAAAGCCATATTTGTGGCTAGAGTATTCTCACAGATAGAGGGAGTTCAATATGATGAGAAGTTTGCTCTTGTGGCCCGATATACTTCCATTAGGGCTGTGATCTTTGTAGCAACAGAGCTAGGATGGAAGATTCACCAGATGGATGTGAAGACAGCATTTCTCAATGGACTCATAGAGGAGGAGGTGTACACTGAGCAACCAGAGGGCTTTGAGGTCCTTGAGAGAGAGTCTCAAGTATGTAGACTAAAGAAAGCTCTATACGGCTTGAAACAAGCTCCTAGAGCTTGGTATTCTAAGATAGATACTTACTTGCAGTAGTTGGGTTTTCAGAAGAGCGAAGTTGATCCCAATCTCTACTTCATTGTAGTGAATGGGGATCCGCTTATTCTTGTGTTATATGTAGATGACTTGTTCATTACAGGGGCGAAAAAACTTATCAGTCGTTGCAAGAAAGATCTTGATTCAAAATTTGAAATGAAAGACATCGGGTTGATGCACTACTTCTTAGGCATGGAGGTTTGGCAGAAGGATGGGCATATCTTTCTAGGTCATGGCAAGTATGCAATGGACATACTGAAGAGATTTCAGATGCAGGTTTCAAATCCTATGACTACACCGATGACAACCAACTGGAAGAAGCTAGTGGCTTTTGAGGGTGAGTTGGTTGATCCCACCAAGTACCGACAGCTTATTGGATCCTTGATGTACTTGGTCAACGCTAGGACAGATTTGAGTTTTGTTATCAATACCTTGAGCCAGTACATGGTAGAGCCTAAATATTTTCACCGGGTAGCAGCAAAGCATGTACTTAGGTATGTCAATGGAACAACAGAGTATGGCTTGAACTATGTGAGGAAGGGTGGGGTGCAGCTATTTGGTTTTACTGATTCTGACTAGGCAGGCAATGCAGGTGACAAGAAAAGCACCTCCGGGTGTTGTTTCAGTTTGGGTTCGAGTGTAGTGTAGCACTGAGCTTTGCATAAGCAGAATATATGGTGGCTAGTTTAGCCAGTTGCGAGGCCATTTGGCTTCGTAAGATGTTAGTGAGCCTATTTGATCAACAGTTGGAGCCTACTGTGATTCACTGTGATAATCAAGGTTGCATCAAACTCTCAGAGAATCCAGTATTTCATGATAGATCCAAACATATAGAGATCAGATAGCATTTCATTCGAGATCGTGTTCAGAGAGGAGTAGTTGAGCTTCAATACATACCTACATATGAGCAAGTTGCAGACATTCTCACAAAGTCCTTGATGAGAAACAAGTTTGTCTACTTCAGAGAGAAGATGGGAGTGGTTCAGAATACTTTTCTGTTTAAGAGGGAGTGTTGAAAAGTTAACCAGGGAAGTTCTTCTCTGAGGGCATGCAAATTTTTGCATGCACAGCTGTTAATAAAAGATGCATGCAAACGTGAGTTTTTGCATGCACTCACTTTAGGTTTTTGGTCAACCTAATTAGCCAGTAAGATATTATAAGAAGGCAGGAGGTCACCGGCAGAACTCACTGAGCAAACTGATCAGAGTTAAACATGTTTGAGAGGTGGGCAACTTTCCTGAGAAAGGAGGGCGCATTCTCTGAGGAGAGAGAAGTTCGTTCTGCATCCGATTGACCGATTGAGCAGCTGAGACTTTTAGAGTATCCTTGCCTCAATGTTTGAGGAAGGACTGTGATGATCAGAGCTCAAATCTGTTGAGATTTGATTCCATACGTGCATCTGACATTTGCAGGGAGGGCGCACATTTCCATGCAGAGAGAGGGGCACATTCTTCAGATCTAACAGTTGGCCTTCTTCTTTGGCTGAGCAGATCAGAGCAGTGTTGTGAGAGAGACAGTACCGACAGAGAGTTACCTGCAAACAGATCCAGATACAGTTGACAGTTAGGGCACATTTCCTCTGTGCATGCATCAGCTTGTTGCATGCATATCTAGGGTTTTGACCCTGTCAGGTTCGGTTGTTCCTTCTTAAGTATTTTGTATGTACTTGTATTCTACTTACTTTTATCTAGGCTCAAGATAGAAGAAAGCCCCATAGATAGCTAGTTTTTCCCCGTTTGGGGTTTCCAGGGTACGTCCTGAGTTATGTGATTGTTGTGATTTATTGTAGAAGTGTTAAGAGAACTATTGTGTTTGTATCTTAAGTCATTATTGCATTTTGATTTATAGAGACTCAAACCGCTTGAGTTCTGAGGGCATCTAGAGGGAGTAGTGATCTTTGAATATATTAACAAATTTATGGTTCTAAACTAATATTATTCTTGTGTGCTTGATCATGATTCATCATTGAATGATTGATGTAGTAACTAGTTGTAAGTTTGTAACCTATATCATTGTATGATGTATCAATATTCTGTAAATGTTATAGTTTTTAAAAAATTTGCATCTATATGTTAATTTTTTTAATATATATAAAAAAATTAATATATATTTTTTTTTATATATATATCATGTCCCCTGCGTCCTATTTATGGGGACGCCTTGTCCCATGTCGTAAACTCGTATCCACGTTTCCTCTGTGTACCGTGTCATTGTGTCATGTGACTTAACCTACAATATATCATAAAACCAAAGCATAATCCATAAAATCAATCCTCGGGCATGACATGGCATCATCTCAAGGCACAATATGGCAGCAACTGCTGGCAGTCTGATCACTGAATACATCTGAATGCACTGAACTCTAAATCTCAACCTGATCTCTGAAGCAAAAATATGGGCAAAATTCCCCATATATAAAATGGTATAACAATACCAAGGAGACGTAGTTTTAGTGATCATCTCATCTTGTCTTGTGCATTCGATACATTGTAAAAGGAGGTTTCTCTCTTGAAGAGGTTTCTTCTTCATCTCTTTATTTCATTCTCAAGGCATTGGATTACTCTCTTTCTATTTTTATGATATTTTGGGAATTTGGTTCATAACAAAACCTAAAATTCTTGAAATTTTCTTTCAAATAGAAGTAGTTGTGCAGCAATTTGATATCCATATATCAAGCTAATATCATTAGAATCTTCAGACTTGTTTTCCATGCCAAGGCCATTGTTCTCATCATGCACACATCACAATGCAAGGCAATGTTGTTTGTTCTGATACCATGTTAGAAATGGTAGGGTATCAATAATTAATGTATGATTAAAAACATAAGAAACCCAAGGAAAAATAATAAACACATTATAAGAAAGATAACCAAAGTACAAAAGATGTGTATTGGTACATCAAATCCCAAACAAATCAATGAATCACATTATGATAATTCACACAATCAATATAAATGAGGGAAAGCCTCAAATATATAGCACGGGGGTTTAGATTAGCTGTCCCCAAACCCATAAGACATGGGACCAAAAACACCACCTACTGACTACCATTGTGGGCTATAACTATCCACTGAGAGTTAATCATGTATAACTTTAATGACCACTAAGGAACCACAAAGCGGAGCCTAAACACTATTACACCAACAGCTATTTCCAGGCCATTTCCCATTTCATTAACATTCCTTTCCTGGAAACAGCCCCAAATCAGACGTTTCCTGCAGCATATCTCCAGGAAAACTTCAGATTTCATTGTGGAGTTAGCTGCTTATATCACGGCAAGACTATGTTTACAGAAAATATGTCATGTATAGAAATTGGAACAAAGGCTACCATGACTTCCCTTTTTATGTAGGGAGAAAGTGCCTCATTAGTAACTCTTCAGCCTACTAGTATAATACTTGGTGCAATCTTATTGAAAAATTTAATGTAAAGTAAAATGCATTTTCTTCGAAAATAAGAGAAAAAAATCTTTTTCAATCAATACATTAAATAATAAAAATAAGACAAATACCAAAGCAAAATTCAATTTACCTCAATCGTTGGGCATTAAGGAACTCTTTGCTGGTAAAAGAACTATATACACGAAATGCAAACCTTGCATCCCATCCTGATGCTGCCAAACCTCTAATACAACAAAGAGTAATTTAACATCAAATCAGCTTGCCCATGGAATTTAAATCATAATACATTTCTATGCCGAAACAAATGGAATACCCCCACAAACACTTATTATTCTACAAGTTGAGGAAACATACGACTTTTCAAAAGCAGGACCAACAGAACTGTTGCATTCACAACCGATTGTTACATAATGTGCGAGGCGCATTTCCTCTATCTCTGGCAGAGTCACCTCCAAAATCTTTGAACACAAAGAAAAACTGAAAGTTCATGAGTCAAACCTTCAAAGGGATAAAATGTCAAATTTCTCATTTTAACACAAAGAAAAGGGACTGCATTTTATTTCCAGAACCAACTAAAACTTATGTTTTCCTTGCTCTATAAGATCAACATTATCTTTATTAAACAGTATTCCAGAATGAAGTATGAACCTTGCTGACCTATGCAATCACAATTTTCTTTCTAAAAGCAACTATTAACAATGGATAGACACAAATACACTGAGCTAATAAATGTCAAACGCAAGCACATAATGACACAAAATAACAAATTTGCTGTATTAACCATACAATAGATAGTAATACAAACCACATATGTACCTTACATCCATAATCTCCTGCGAGCCGATCCAATGCATGGTTACAGGCTTTGCTTATACCCTCATCACAGTCATCGAACCACTGTGAACCATGCAAGATAAGTACGAATTAAACACATTAAAAACGATAATAGGAGCACAATGAATAAGGTAACATTTATAATCACATTTGTAATCATTTTTTGAAGGAAACTGACATATATGATCAGGAACTTAAAGTCCAAACACAGGCAAGTGTATATTCATAGTACCTTCGTGTATTTTGCAAGCTTGAGATCTCCAACTGAATTATTCGTTTGCAACAACGGTAGCTTTACTTGGGGCTGACAAACCACCATATGAGAAAAACAACAATCTTTTAGACTATAAAAGATATTAAAAAAAGAGTGAATGGCAATCTAGAGTATTAAATATTAATGTTTACTAAGTCTTAGTATCTCTAATTCATGTCAATCAATGACTAAAATATAATATTTTCCATTTCCAAAGAATATTAGTATGTAGTTTAAAATATCCTCTATTTGTAACAGCTCCCAAGAATTAAATGTACTACTCCAGGACTGATTGGAGGTTGATTGATTGTCCATGTTTGTACACTGTTAGGCTATTTTCATTACAGTATAGCAAAATTTGTTGATATATATGTTATCACATCCATAGTAGCTGGGATACCATGGTTGCAGAGCAGATATCTGCATATTTTTGAGCTTTGCCTTTACACACTTTCAGAGAGATCAGCTATGATGAACAGTGTTATTTGTGATCACTCACACATCAGAGCAGCCTTATATCAGACATGCAGTAGACCTTATGCCAAGGCTGAACCTTATGACTTCAGATTTGATAACCAAGATGACCTTTTATTCCATACAGGTGCAGTGCAGTGAGTAGAGTTTCAGCAATAGTGTTCTCAGTGGTTACAGTTCGTCCAGATTACAGATACAAGTATATGACCCAGCACGTATATGATGTGCAATGGTTTTATTACCTTGTTGTTTTGGTCATTTTGATAGCTTGACTTGGTATATAGTATTCATGATCTGGCAGTCTATATATATAAAATAAATTTGGTTGTTAATGATTATCTAATTGGTTGTTTTACTTGCACTTAGAAGCTCTTGTATTGTACTCGTTGGTTTTACCCTCTTAGGAGTGTGGACATGATCATTCCCACCTTTTATGGCTTGCTAGCTTAGGCACCATTTTCACTTTCTCCATCCATCCGTTATCCTTCCTACTTTTGGATTCTACCCTGACTTACACCTCAGCCTGTGACATGGAGGACCTCCCCATTTTTGCCTCTGTGTTGGATAGCATCCATGTTAAATTTGTGTCTTGGCTCTGAGTTGGCAACTTGTTGCTTGAATTGTGTTGGCTAAAACCTGAAACAAATTGTACTACCTTTTGGAAACTATTGATATATATCTTTTGTAAAGCCCATTGAACAGGGTTGTGAAATGAAATGAAATGCACCTCGGATGTAAGCTGCAATTAGTTGTGCTTCTAAGCACATGCAAAATTCCAAAGGGGTCATAAGTGGCCTAAAAAGCAATGGATAAATGTATGCTAAATCTAAAGATTGTTGGCCAAGGAAATGAAATGAAAGGCTCAAATAAAGCAGTGGTTAAATATATGCCAAGTCTAAAGACTGCTAGCGTTACGTGAAATTTTTCTCATTGAGCCTACGGGTTATGATATGATATGGAGCAAGGGGCAGCTAATTCTAAGTGTCCCCTAGAACCTTAAGTTACGGTTGGCCTGACACGTAAGTGGTTTGACCGCTTGCCTGCAGCATCCATCACGGGATATGATGCTTTCATAGATAAACTTAAACAAGAGTGGTCAGTCAAGTTAGATGGGTGTTTCCTTCTAAACCAACTTTTTGAAATCAAAAAGAAAGAAAACGAATTTGTCCATGAATTCAACCTCTGTTTTTGATAATATTAGGCCCCCAGAGCAAGCCGTGTTGATTCACTACCTCAATTCATTTGAGGGTTACCTTGGCTACCACTTTAAAGACAAAGACCCTAAAGATCTAAAAGAAGCGCAAGATAACGCTAGAAGGGCTAAGGCAAATGCTGCCTCTATGGGGAAGCAAAATTTCTTTTATTCAATCAGTGCCTCGTCCTCTAAATATGAACCCAAAGCTAAAAAGGGGAAAGAACCAAGTAAGGATCCTAATGATATGATGGAGAGTATGCAAGAAATGATGAAAAATTTGACTCTCTTGACTAGGGATCTAGCTAAGAGCAAAGAGTCGGAAAGGTATAGGCAACCCTATGGCCCAAAACCTTATTGGAACCCACAAAAAAGGCCTAATAATGAGAATGATAGAAGAAACCCTGTGAGCCAAACGTCACCTAAACCTCCTGCAATAAACTTGTAAACTGGTCAGAACAACAAAAAGAGGATGATCCTGAGTATCCCACTCATAGTGATGATACCCCGGATTCTCCAAAGAACATTAATTGGGTTGATAACTTGGACTTTGGTAAAGACTTCGGAAGAATTTTATTTAATCAAGAGGAAGAGTCTGAAGAAAGTCCTAGTTCAAGTCTTCTTGTGTATGCCACTGAACAGCCTGAAAGTAGTGGCCAAGATCCTATTAGGATTTATCAAAGAAGAAATGATGGCCAAAAGCCTACCCCTTTCATTGAAAGAAAGAATAGTGAGCTTCCTAGCCCAGTGAGTGAGTCAATTCCTCTCCTGGAGTATGACTTAGACATTAACATTGAGAAAGAATTGGATAAAGTTATGCACAACATCCCACTCACTGAACTTATGAAAATTCCATCCATTAAAGAGCAAGCGGTAGAATTTTTTGAGAGTATCCCTGAACCTATCACTAGTCATGGTGGGGATCAACTTCTTCCAGACTTGGCACCTAGTGCTAATATTGAAGAAGAAAAAGATCATCCCATCAGTATACAAACAGCACTGTATGAAAGGAAGAATGGTGGTCATCAACCCTTTTATCTTACACTTCACATAAGTGACACCCTTATTCATAACTATATGCTAGATTTTAGAGCTTCCATGAATGTCATGCCTTTGAGAGTCATGGAAGCCATGGGATTAAAAATAACTAGGCCTTATGGGAATGTGTGTGGAATTGACTCAAGACCAGTTCAAGTCTTTGGATTAATTAAAAACTTGAAAGCTGACTTGTTTTCATGCCCTGATATGTCCATGCTAATGGACATAGTAGTCATAGATTTACTCCCAGTCTACAAAATGCTTTTGTGTAGAAAGTAGTTTGCTGGACTAGGGGGACATCTTCAAATGGACTTATCATACGCTACTATTCCTAACTCTGATGGATCTTTAGTTAGGATATATCGGGGGCCATTTTACAATGGTCACCTCGAAAGTTATGAGGATGGTGTAAGGAACACTTATGGTGAGGGTGAATTATTGCCTGAGGGCATTTTTATGGTCATGGGTAGCCATGGTGAGGATCATAGTACGGGAAGAGAAGAGATTTGGAGATATTTTGGAGATGATAGTTCTTCTGAGGAAGAAAGGGATAGAGCTATTTTTGCTAGGGAGATAAATCTTGAGCTACATCATGGAGAAGTGTCGGAAGAAATTAGAGCCTCTGTAGCCTCTGTATTGAATGAGCTTCCCTGTTTATTGTGTCTCGGCTCTGAGTTGGTGACAAAACTTACCTATGGTGAGTTGGAGTTCCTTGGAATTCCCCCTAGTCACTAAAGTTGTGTTGGCTAAACCTGAAACTTTTAGTGCTGCCATGAATACAAAATCTGGAAAAATGAAATGCTATATCTTGTATGAAAAGCCCATTCATGCAATGTGTTTCTAAACACACATGAATGAAAGGCATGCCAAATGAAAATGGCCATGAAAATAAAATGTTATATCTTTTGGAAAAAATAAATACCTAGGTAAGCAAGCTGTCCATGACACACCTAGAAGTGCTCAGGTAAACAAGTGCCTTAAAAACACACCTGCAGCAGAAAGCCTAAAATAAATGTAAATCTATGCAATGTGTTTATAAACACACATAGATCAAGGCTATGGAAACTTCAGGCCCAAAAAGCAATGGAACTTAAATGCTATATCAAAACAATTGCTGGCCTTATTTGTATTATGGATTGTGTGCATCTGTTAAAGCTGAATAAACCCTCTTTAAACAACTCATCCATTTGTGAGACACCGCCATTCCCTGTGTTGTTGTTCATTCAGTATATACTATGGTGTGTATTCCCTTTCCCTTTGCCAAAGTGTCACAAAGTTAAGTCAGTCAAGTCATCCCTTAGCCTAGCCAGTTATTTTAGCCTTCACCCTTCACTAGCAAATTGATCACAGCTATGAAGTGAGTATGATCTTGAAAGTCTGGTCTGAGTAATAATAATAATTAATGACACTATGTATTTGGATTTAGATCGCCAGTAATGATTACTTTTTGTTATAATTGTTATTTGAATAAGTTGTAGAGCATGCATTAACCTTTGACACTTTGCAGCAACTTCTGATGATGATCTGAGTTATATTTGGTCATCTTGACTTCGTTAGGCCCAGTCTGACCAAGGTCAAACATAGGACATGAGATGGTTGGACCTTATGATGATATAGATAGATGATATATGGTCTATGTATACATACATGATGATTCTATGCAGCAGCTACAGGGTTATGATGATGATTCTTGGTTTACAGCAGTATTTGATCATTTACAGATTATTATTATTGGCCCTGTTCCGGTATATTGGATATATACTTTGATCATGCAGAGACTCATATAGTGTATGAGTACACATCTTGGATGGATTTGGACCTTCTGAGTCCAATGAGACAGTTTGTTTTCAATTCCGGGCACTTACAGTGATGATTGAGCCTCAGTAGGCTATCCCAGTGCAGTTTTGGTTTGTCGGAAGCCCTGTCAGAGCAGATGAGATTTTTATCCGGTTGACCTAGGGCGTTGTGCTTGGAGGGGGTGGTCCAGCCACTTGTTTTTACCATATTACCCCCCTCCCGAACACACTGGTGCCCTCACCTTGACAGCGCAGGCACTCCAGGAGGCAGTTTGGGGCAGTTTCACGCTTCCCGAGGCATTTCAGGATTGGTAGAAATGGCTATTGAGGAAATCGATTTGGGCTACTGAGGCAAGGTTATGGCATGGGATGATCAGTGATGATAGATCGGGGTCTTCCACACCTCCTCCAGCAGTTTCAGCTTCATCGGGGCCCGCATCCATCACTTATGGCACTTTCTGAGGATTTCTGACGTCTTTTGAGGCCTACGATTTGACCATGGAGGCACGATTTGGTACATTGATGATTATTTTATGATTATTGTGCTATGGGGATTGACCAAGGGTGGATAAAATTACCCCTTGGACCCACCATAAGCCTCTTATTATATTTTGTCATCATGATTTGGTGGAATTCCCCTCTTCTAGGGCAATTTTGTCCACTCACATAATATTTTATTAGTGATCCATGTATTTTATTGTTGAGATCATCTCAACCATTGATTAGACATTTGTATCTTTTAATCTTAGCCACTCATTCAAAAAGTGGTTAGGGTTTTGGTGCCTCTCCTTCCTATTTAAAGGAGAGAGCTTCTCATTGTAAAGGGGACTTTTGGCTCTGGATTATTGGAATAGAAAATTATTATTGCATCTATCTCCAGTGTTGTGGTGAATGTTTTTGGTGTTCGTTCGTTGGTTCTTCCTTTGCACTGAGTTATTGGAGATCTTGTCTGCCATATATTTTGTACCACGTTTTTGCATCTACAGGTGGAGGCCGATTTGCTTTGAGGAGGAAGTATTGGTAGGGGAAGACTCTCCCTACTTCTTCTTTGGATCTCTTCGTTGGTAACATGGAGTATTACTGTCCCAGGACCTTCTATTTCATGTTACTATTGCATTTCTCTTGTATTTCCTCCATACTTGATCTTACTGATTGAATCGCTATTCCTTGGTTTGACAGGTAGAGGAGGTCGCACTTGTGGGCTAGGGCACCACTTCGGCAAGCAAAATCAACAATTTCTCATTTGATCTCTGCGGGAATCTTCCTCAACATCAAGACATCTCATTCACATCACTCAGGTATGATCTCAAGGTAATTTCTATCTCCATGATCTATCCAATTGTCTAAAACAATTAAAACCCTAATTAATCAAAACCCCCATTTTTACATTTTTTCAGATCTACTAAGATCTAGTGGATTTTTGGGTGAGATATTTAAAACCCACCTCTATAGTATCCACGGCATCCCGGATCTATAGTTTGGTGAGGATTGGCTTTCATTTGACCCTCTTCCCAAGGCATTTAGCCTTCTCCAAGCAAGGGCGCACTTCCTAGTTTGGGTTGGTTGACCTAGATCTAGTATGTGGGTAGTTGAGATTCCACTTGATTCATGATCTACACATCCAATAACCTACCCCCACCATGTGGGCCCTATTCCACATTTTAAGGGATTTAATCCCCATTTTGGACCACTTGGTATACTTAAACTCAGATCTAGTAAGATCCAGCCGTCGGATTGCCGTAAAATTATAGATCCACACTCCTACTTGACTAACCTACCCGGATCTAAAGTTTGGATGTCATCGGACTTGTCTTGACCCACTTAACCCCACTTTTAGGCCTTCTTGGGTAAAGTCGCACCACCTTGGAGAAGTGAGTTGACTCACTTATAGGACGTGGGTACTTGAGATTTTTGGAGATTTGGAACGGGAATAATTCAAAACCTAGGTCTAGAGTGTTTTCTTGTCAAATCCTGCCTTGGGGATAGCATTCCTTGTTTTAAGGGATTGTGGTCCACTTTGGTCAAACCTAGATCTAGACCTATTTATCCATCAAGACCTTAATTCCCCACTTGTCTCATGCCATAGGAGTCCTAAACCACAAGTCAACCCTACTTTGACTCCATAATCCCAATTCCCAAGGCACTGGTCTCTCTCCAAGTCAATTCGACTTTCCTAGATTGTTGGATTAACTTGTGGTTTGACCCTTGCATGGTGAACCAAACTCTTGAAGCCATCATGTATCATGGTCAAGCTTGTCACTTGTACTAATTAGCCCCAATTCAACCCATAAACTACCCTGCATTGGACACGGTTCCCAAGGTAGTGGATTTTCCAACATTGAACTAGTACTCTAATCCTAGATCTCATTTCAAATACTATAAGTCACTTTCACATTAACTATGAACCAAAGCTACACTCTTTGAACCCTTCACTTGTCTTGTGACTTCAACCTAAGGTCTAGGATAAACCATACACCTAACTTCACTTAGAAATACCCTGATTTGGTGTCTTGGTTTTGATCTCTCCTGTCGAGAGTAGATCGGGTCTCCCCCTTTGTTGTCTGGGCTAGATAACATAAAGTGAAGGTTGCCTCGACTGGCGTGACAACCATATATTGGAGGTCGAGGTGATCGTGGTTGCACCTTTTGAGTTGCCCTTCCCTATTGCCATCCATGACTAGATATATCCATAGGGGTAACTACAGCTTAGGTGATAACAGGGCCTTACAGAATAAATAGGTTAGCTGGAAAAGGGTCTTTTGTTCTTGAAACATTGGATGGTGATGAAGTTGAATTGCCTATGAATGGAAGGATGCTGAAACATTACTTCCCTCCTATCAATCTTGAATGACTTGCCTGGTAGATTAGAGTAGGTAGGAACAGAATAATCCCGTTTGGGTAGTAGTTTAGTTTTCAACCATTGAGTCTGGCACTTTTTGTCTTTGTCTAAGCTCACTGTTGAAGCTCTTAGTGTAGTCTCGAATACTTGCCATTTTCTTTTCCTGCACAATAAAACCAAGCTTTTTCCAAGTTATGTTAGTAGTTTAGATTTAATTTCTGCATTTATATTTCATGCATTTCAGTTTCAATAATGTTGTTTATTTGAGATTTATGTATATACATGCATTGTTCTGACGACCGGTCTGTGAGTTTGGTATAGCTCTGGACATTTTGCAGATATCAGGTGCCTTTTTGGTAGCTGATGCAGAGCTAGAGTGTTGGATTGAGGATACGAGTAGCAGAGGGATGACGACCAGAGATTTTAAGATTCTCAAGCACTCTTTTCAGTAGAGCACTTGTCCCAACTGGAGCCAGATGTTATCACATATATAGTAGCTGGGCTACCATATTCTATTTTTCAAATTCCGGTACACTTTTCAGCCAGTTCCCTTACATTGAGATGTCGAGATGAGAATCTATTATGGATCATGATTATATTATGGACAGCAGTTTTGTTCCCCGTGCCATGACTGAGTTTCAAGACACTCAGAGAGAGGACTGATGTAGCCATTTAACCATTTACAAAGCAGTCAGTATTGCCCAGAGTTGTAGCAGCAAAGTCTCAGTGGACAGGTGATAGTTCAGATTCTGGACATTCAGGTATATGACTCAGTAGGTATATTTTGGTGTTATGTTTATATTGCTTTTATATTCATTCTTATGACATGTCTTAGCATTTAGTATCATGATCTGGCGATCATATAGATATGTGGACCTGGTTGTATCTTTATATATATATATATATATATATATATATATATATATATATATATATATATATATATATTTTGTCCCCACTTAGACTTAGAAGTTCTTGACCCATATTCATTGGTTTTACCCTCCTTAGGGAGAATAGAGGTGATCATTCCCACCATACTTTGGCTTCCTAGTGTTGGTCTCATTATTCATTGTCTCCACCCATCCATTACCTTCTAGTTATGCTTTTACCTTGACTTACTACTTGACTAGTGGCATGGAGGACCTTCCCCCACTTTAGCCTCTTTGTTGGAAGAGCCTCCCCTTGTCTATTGTGTCTCGGCTCTGAGTTGCCTAGGTTGTGTTGGCTAAACATGAAACAAATAGTACTGCCATCAATACAATATATGGAAATGAAATGTATATCTTATGTGAAAGCCCGTGCTTGAAAGTGTTTTTCAACACTCGTGAACGAAAGGCAAGCCAATTGAAACTGGCTTTGGAAATCAAATGTATATCTTGTGAAATAATCCCATTCATGTAACAAGTGTTTCTGAACACACGTGAATGCAAGGCAAGCCTAATGAAGTTGGCTATAAATGTGGAATGTGAATTGAAAGCCTAAAATAAATGTAAATCCATGTAACAAGTGTTTTTGAACACTCATTGATCAAACGCTATGGAAACTCGAAGGCTTAAAAAGCAATGGTTCTTAAATGCTATATCTAAAAGATTGTTGACCTCATTTGTATTGACATGGATTGTGAGCATTTGCTAAGGTGAATAAGCACCTCTGAAACAACTTCAACATTTGTGAGACACTACCATCCCCCATGTTATTGTTCATCCAACATATGCTAGAGTGTGTATTCCCTTTCCATATCCAAAGTGTCACAGTGTCAAGTTAGTAGTCATCCTTCAGCCTAGCCTCTTGATTTTTAGCCCTCACCCTTCACTAGCAAATTGATCACAACTTTGAAGTGAGTATGGTTTTGAAAGTCAGGTCTGAGTCATAATTAATACTTAAAACTCTATATATTTGGTTTTAGATCGCCAGTAAATGATTACTACTTGTTATAATTGTTACTTGAATGAATTGTAGAGCATGTATTAACCTTTGACACTTGCAGCAGTTTGATGATAGCCTGAGTTATATATTGGTCATGTTGACTTGGTCAAACCTAGTTTGACCAAGGTCAACTACAGGACATGAGGTGGATAGACCTCAGATGATGCAGAGATATGATATATGGTCTACGACAGGTCACCAGATGGGTCTATGCAGTGGTTTCAGGCTTATGATGATGATTTGTGCTTTTCAGCACTATTACATATTATTATTATTTGGTTTGTTTAGGCATATTGGATATTGTATATGATCATGCAGAGGTCCATAGGGTGTATGAGTACACACCTTAGATGGATTTGGGCTCTCTGAGTCCAATGAGATAATCTGTTTTCAGTTCTGGGAAGTTACAATGATGATTGGCCTCAGTTGGCCTTCCTGGTGCAGTTTTGCCATGTCAGATGATCTGTTAGAGCAGAGTGTGGATTTGATTGGTTCACCTAGGGCATTGTATCTGGAGGGGGTGATCCAGCCACTTGTTTTTACCATATTACCCCCCTTCGAGAGAGCCTGGTGGGCTAACCTTGACAGCGCAGGCACTCAAGGAGGCCGTTTTGGCATCTTCACATTTCCTGAGGCAGATTAAAAATGGTAAAAATGGCTACAGAGGAATTCGATTTGAGTTACTGAGGCAAGGAAATGGCATGGGATGATGTTTGATGATGAGTGTGATGTCTTCCACCCCTTCTCCAGCAATTTCAGCTTTCAGTGGGGCCCACACCCATCTCTCCGGCATTTTTTATGGTTTTCTGGAGCCTCCTAAGGCTCACGACTTTCCCAGAGAGGCACGATTTGGTGCTTATGATAGTCATTTATTGATATTGTTCCATGGGGACACACTAGGGAGGTTAGATATGACCCCCTAGACCCACCATGAGCTAGTTGTTATGTTTTATCATGGACATTTGGTGGGACCCCCTCTCCTAGGGCGATTTGGTCCATTGATGTATTGTATTGTGATATTGATCCATGTACTTTATGTTGAGCTCATCTCAACCATAGATTAGAACATTTTGATATTTTAATCTTGGCCATCCATTTAAAAGATGATTAGGGTTTTGGTATCTCTCCATCCTATTTAAAGGAGAGAGCTTCTCATTGTAAAGGGATTTTTGGCTCTGGATTATTGGAATAGAAAATTATTATTGCATCTACTTGTCTTGTGGTGGTGAATGCTTTTGGAGTTCGACTGTTTGTTCTTCCTTTGCACTGGGTTATTGGAGATTATCTTGCTATCATTTTGTTCCACGATTTTCTCATCTACAGGTGAAGGCCGAATTGGTTCAAGGAGGACGCATTGGTAGGGGAAGACTCTCCCTGCCTTTTCTTTGGGTTTCTTCGTCGATAACAGGGAGTATTACTATCTTAGTACCTTCTACTTCATGTTATCACTTGCTATTTGCTTGTATTTCCTCCATTCTTGATCATTATGATTGAATCGATTTCCTTGGCTTGACAGAAAGAGGAGGGCGCACGTGTGGAGCTAGGGCATCTCATTGTGGCAAGAAAAATCAAAGATTTCTCATTTGATCTCTGCAGGAGCATTCCTCAACAACATGGCAAGCACTTCCATCACTCAGGTATGATCTCAAGGTAAGTTTCTCATTCCCTTAGTTTATCCATCTGTCATTTTAATTTAAAACCCTAAGTCAAAATCTTCTGAAAATTCCCTGGGTTAACAGACTTGGTGTACTGGCAAACCATTTCTAAGTATTGTAGATCGGGAAAATTGCAAAGTGGGTTCTTAAAAACGTCTTACCTGGGTAACTCCATAGGCCCAAACCCCAAGGCACTGATCTCCTCAAGCCCTCACGACTTTCCTGGACTGTTTGGTTTACCTCTCTGTTGGGTCATTTTCCCGAGCTTTTTGGTTTTAACACTATCAGATCTATCTCACAAGCTGTGCTAGAAAGCCCTAACCTCAAATTCTCTCTCTGGGTCACTTTCCCTGTTTTAAGGGTCACGTTTTCCAAGTCAACTGAATTTGATCATTTTAAACTAGCACTTAAATCCTGGAATCATACTTAATTATAGAATCACTGTGTGTTATCTATCCCTATCATTTCACATCTTTCGTAAGCCTCCACAGTGATCCTGTTATCACACCATAGTAACAAGGCTACTATTCTTGCTTAACAGATATCTGCACATTTCAGAGCTTGGATTGCTTGCCTTGTCTTTAACCCTAGTCGTAGTAGAAGCTTCCTTTCAACAATGGGGAATGGATTTTGTAGGGCCAATAAACCTAGTTCTTCGAGTGGATACAAATACATTCTAACCTGCACCGACTATTTTACTTGCTGGGTTGAAGCTATCCCTACTAAGAAATGTACTGCAGAAGTCGTGGTCAAATTCTTAGAAGAAAATATAGTTTCCAGATATGGTTTCCCTTGTAAAATTACAACCGATAATGCACAAGCTTTTAGCAAAGTGGAAATGTCCACTTTTTGTTTAAATCATGGAATCACTCTGTCTCATTCCTCCAACTACTACCCACACGGAAAGGGTTTGGCTGAATCGAGCAATAAGAATCTAATAAGGCTTTTAAAGAGAATGATTGGTGAAAACAAAAGGTCCTGGGATTTCAAGCTTAAGTATGCCCTTTGGGCAGATCGAACGATGGTTAAAAGAATAACAAGTAAAGCCCCTTTTGAAATAGTATATGGGCAAAACTGTAGGCTTCCAATCAATCTCCAAATCCCTATATATGAACTTCTGCAACAATGTTCCACTGAGCAAGAATCCATGCAAGCAAGAATTGATAAATTAGTTGAATTAGATGAAACTAGAAGAGAAGCATGGAATAAGATGGTTTTGGAACAAGAAAGAATAAAGGGAACATTTGGTCAACGAAGTAGAAATACAAGTTTTGGAGTGGGTGATATAGTTTTGCTATGGGATAAAAATAAAGAAAAACCGGGAAACCATGGCAAGTTTGAGAAAATATGGATGGGTCCTTATCAAGTAAATAGGATGGTGGGTAAGAGTTCTTTTTGGTTGGAAACATTGGATGGTTATGAATTAGAGTTGCCAGTGAATGGGGTATTGTTGAAACATTACTACCCCCTTGTCCCTTTTGAATGATTACTCTGCCTTGCCTTGCATGACTATTTAGAGTAGGTAGTTCTCTGAATAAGCTCACTTGAGCGGTAGGATTTGTGTGCCTTTTTCGTTTTCTGTGTGCTGAGTATTGCCATCTTTCTTGTCTTTTTGAGTTGTCTGCTTGATTTTGCTTGTTGATTTGTTGATTGAGTTGAGTCTTGCTCCTTCCTGAGCTTGTCTCACCTCCTGCATGCATTGAAGATTGGTTAGTTCGCTTGAGTTTTCATTGTTGGCTTCCTGTGCAAGTTGATTTGAGTGTACTTGCTTGAAAAAGTTTTATTTTCCTCCTGTACAGTAAATGAATAAAAATTTATATATGCCATGTTAGATTAAATTTTTTTTATGCATTTCAGTTTCTGTTTTTAGAATAGATTTCATTTTCAGTTTTATTTTATGGATCTCCCATACATGCTCCATGAGGTATTCTAGTGTTTGTGAGCGCAGATACAGGTGCAAAATAAAAGCTGAAAGCAAGGATATTGCAGTGTTGGATTGAAGATTGATGCAGAGCAGTTCGATACCAGAGATTCTGAGGTTCTCAAGCGCTCTCTCCCTTAAAGCACTTGTCCCAGCTGGAGCCAGATGTTATTACACCATAGTAGCAGGGCTACTATTCTTGCTTAGCAGATATCTGCACATTTCAGAGCTTGGATTATTCAAAGCTTGGCTATGATGACTTTATATTTTGAGATCACTCGTGATTAGAGCAGTGTATTTTATCAGACTTATGTTGGACCTAAAGTCAAGGCTCAGCCTTGAGAGTTTAGATGTGATGACCGATGTGACCCTTTATTCCATACAGTTTTAGTTCAGTGCCTAGTGATGTTATTGCAGCAGTGTTTCAGATGATTTATGATGATGTTGTATGACCTATGGATTTATGATCATTGACTATGGATTATTATCTTGTTGCTTTAGTCATGTTCACAGCATTAGCTTGGTATATAATTCATGATGTGGCAAATTTTGTAAACTTAAAATGGACTATCTTGATGATGAATTATAAAATGGACATTTTACTTGCACATTTAGGTTTCTTAACAAAACTCACTGGTTTACTACCTTGCATAGATATGGTCTTTCCTGACATTACCTGTCTGCTAGCTTAGGCACCATTCTGACTTGAATCCATCCATTCATGACCTTCCTTGATTGGCTTTTACCTTTGACATTGTCTTGCTTGACTTTTTGATACTGAGGACTTCCCTTTTTCACTACCTCTATGTTTGGATCGCATCCATGTTTGTTTAGTGTCTCAGCTCTGAGTTGGTGACAAAACTTGCCTTTGGTGAGTTGGATTGTAGGCCTAAATCATTCTGGTCGGTTGTCCCGATGTTTGGCACTGGTACAAACTCCCCCTAGTCACTTGAGATGTTGTTGGCTAAAACTGAAAGCTCATGTACTACTTATGGAAACTTGTGTAAATTCACCCATGGAAACTATAAACTCTAGAATGTGTTTCTGAACACACGTGAGTAAAGGGCAAGAGCGATGAACTGCTAAAAATACTCCTCGAAGAGTATAAAAATGGTCCAAAAGCAATGGTTCTTAAACTCTATATCTAAACGATTGTTGACCTTATATATGTATAAACATGCCCTGGATGCAAGCTACAATTAGTTGTGCTTTTTAGCACACCTGATATCCGAAGGGTTATGTAGGCCAAAAAGGCCAAGAAATGAAATTGAATGATCCTAATGAACCTGGATCAACTTGATGTAGACATGATGCCTAAGTTGAATAAGCACTCTCTAAACAACTTACCCATTTGTGAGGCACAGCCATTCCCCATGTTTATTTTGTCCAGCACAAAGTTTGTAGTTTCCCCTTTCTCCCAATCCAAAGTATCTTTTAGTTGAGTTTAGACAAGTCACCCCCTTTACCCAACCTTGTTCCTAGCCTTCATCCTTAGCTAGCAGTTAGACCATGTCCAATGGGTGAGTTTGTCATTTAAGCTATTGTGCAAGTAATTATAAATAACAATGGAATATGCAAATATGATTAATGCCACTAAATGATGTTATACTTTAAGTTAAGCTGTGAGTATCATTAGAGGAACATGTTTTAGTCTATTTATATTATTTATCCTTGGTTGTATATTGACCTAGTCAAACCCAATTTGACTATGGTCATTTCTTGGGATCCATGATGATGTGGGCCATGTATGCTTATTGATGATGATTCATGGGCCCACATACTCTTGATGATGATGCTATATGATGGGCATATGATTCAGATGGTGATTGATGCAGTTCAACAGGGTTTATTATTACTTCAGATCATCAGATTATGCACTGTCCATATATGGTGGACCCTACAGTTGGACCATCAGGGAAACCCATGATGTATGAGTATACATTATTAGTAGTTTTCGGTCTTTTGGATCCAATGAGACACTTATTATTCAGTTTCAGGCACTTCTGACACTGATAGATGCAGTTTTCCACTTGTTGACCAGATTTGGGGTTGTTTTCCCAGCCTTACCAGCAGGGGCCATGGGAGGCCAATTAACCTAGGGCGCTGTATGAGGAGGGGGGTGGTCCAGCAACTTGATATTACCATTTACCCCCCCCTTCTGGAGAGCCTGGTGGGCTCAATTTGACAGCGCAGGTGCCCTAGGGGGTAGTTTCAGCAGCTTCACAATTACCGAGGCAGGTTAAAAATGGAATTAAAGGGTCACCGAGGAATTCGATTTGGGAAATTGAGGCAAGGTTTTGGCACTTGGTCTTCACAGAGGTCTTCCAGGGTGAACCCCCCATCTTCCAGCCAGTTTTCATCAGTCAGTGGGATCCACAGAGGCCACAGGAGGCCTTTTACTGCATGTCTCTCACAAATTTTGAGGACAAATTTGATCATTTGTATTATTTTGGACATATTATTTTATATTATTGTGCCATGGGGATGACCTAGCAAGGATTGATGCCTCCTAGCCCCACCATGAGCTTCATGTGTCATGTCCTAGTCATATGAGGTGGGCCCATGTACTTTTGCCCCCTCTAGAGGATGATGTCACCCTCACTTTGTGCTTTCTAGCTATGACGTCATCACTATTTTGAGTGATCCATGTTATATATTGTTATGGTTCATCTTAGACATTGATTATGTATTGAGATCGTTTAATCTCAACCCCTCATTTCATAAAGTGGTTTTGAGATCTAGGGTTTTGGTCTTTATTATCCTATATAAGGAGAAGACCCCCTATTGTATAGCTCACCTTTGGAGCTCTTGAATATCGGAATAGAATACTTCTTTGTGGAGCATACTTCTCTTGTCTTGTGGATTCTTTTGCACTTTGAATATACAATATCTCTTCTATGTATCATTGTAGATCTTGGGGCTACACGTTGTTTTCTTGCAGGGAGGCCAAATTGGTGGAGAGGATGACGATTTGAAGAGGGTTATTGTTGGAGGGATCTACATATTCTCTCTTGGGTTGATCTTGGTGACAGGGAGTATCATTATTGTATCTTTGTGACATAGTTGATGCTTTCCATTACATCTTTCCATCACTTTCATAATTTTCTTACTTAGCTTGTTTCACTTGATCTTGTCTTGTAGGAGGAGGACGATTTGGCTTCATTGGAGGAGGACGATTTGGCTTCATTGGAGGAGGACGTTTTGGCTTGGAGCACTTGGATCTCACTCTTGAATATACACATAGGGGAATGCTATCAATTTGCAAAGTGGCCACAAGCAATTGAGGTAAGTTCTACAAGGTATGTACCTAGATCCATCCATGCTTCTTCATTGCTCATCAAACCCTTAAAATCAAAACCCTCATTTTTTGTTTTTCTTAGATCTACTAAGATCTAGCTTGGCTTTGGGTATAATAAAAGGAACCCACCTCTATAGTATCCATGGAAATTCGGATCTATAGTTTGGCAGCATTTGGACTTCATTTGACCCCTCCTTTAAAGCACTTAGCCTTCCTTGAGTGAGGTCGCCCTCCTTGGGTAGGTGAGTTAAGCTAGTTCCAACACATGGGTAGGTGAGATCCCACTTCATTTGCATATATCTACCTTGATAACCTACCCCTAGTGCATCACTTCATTGATTTTCACCTTGTGGGCCCCATTCCTCATTTTGAGGGTTGTGCCCCACTTGGATCAATTTTATGATGCATTTTCAATCTTAGATCTATGGAGATCTAGCCATTGGATGCCTTTGATCTTCAAAACCCACTTTGATAATTTCCTAAACTATCCCGATCTATAATTTGGCATACTTTGGACTCTGTTGTCACCCAAAACCGACATGCGTGTGCCGAAGCCCAAAATGTAAGCACACCAGCTCGATGACAACTCTCAAGAGAGAAGCTAATGTCACCACACTCCTCTCTCTCCTCACTTCAGGTTGGCTCTTCTCCAACTCAAGGGGGGTATCCCTAAGGTAGGATCGCTAAGGCAGGTGCAACAGAGAACAAGGTGAATCGAAGAGGCTACCTTAGAGAAACGGTTGTAACAGAAAAAGGTATTTTGAATAAGCGATGGGAAAGAAGGGAGGATCACTCCTCGGGGAAAGACCAGTGTCAGTACCAGAAGGGAGAATGGAGTCAAAAGAGGACTCAAGAGAGCCTTATGCTTCATACAAGTGAGAAGTGCTAGAATGCTCAAACAATCAGATCTAAATCAACATTTCGTACAACTGAATACTAATGTCCATCCAAATATTAATCATTTAAGCATAATTAACCAACTTAACAACTGTAAATGGCTAATCTATTGTGCTTCAAGAGCCTTCACAAGCTAGATTTTCTCTACAACTTATAATGAAACCCGCGGCTATGAAAGAGATGCTCAATCTGTCCTAAAAACCCAGCATGGTATTTTTTCTATTAAGCTCCAAGGGAAAGAACTCCCAAAAATTTTCCATCTTACAAATGAAGAAGGAGAGCCCCTTAAAAAGACCAAAAAGCCTCTCATAGCATAAAAAGAAAAGAAAATAATAAAATATTTGGAAAAAGGTGGGATCCCATATCCACTTTTTCCTGCCCAACGAGTGGATGACCACTCCACTTCATTAATGAAACTCATACTTGGGCTCCCCAATGCAGCCCAAAATGCCCATATGAAGTGTCGAATTATTTAGAAAGGTTCACTGTAATCGGTGGTTGATGAAAATAAAGGGTACACGGGTCAGTTGGGTGGATAAACACTGCATCAAAATGCCACCTAAACCCCACGTAAACCCCACTGTTGAGACTGATTCACCCAATGGAATACACACTCATGCGATAGGAAATTTATTTGGCGAAATTCTTTATTGACCGGGCACCACCTCCTGGTGATACGAACCGAGTAATCTCGCTGTTTGATTATTCCAGGGCTCCACATATGCGTGTAGTTGGCGTGATTTCCTCAAGTTAGTGAAACCGACACTTTACGTGTAGTTAGGAATAGTCCCTTATTTCGCTGCCCCTTAAAAATGATTTCTCTATTAATCAAAAGACCTCTGCCTGCTGGTCTTTGACCGATTGATGATGGGTCAGACTTCTTGATCGGCTCTTATTCACGGATCCCTCCAGATTCGATCCACAAGGTTCGAAGACTGAAAAGATGGATGACAATCACCATGAACGATGGAGAGCCGTAAGTCATTTCCAGATGATGTGCCGACTTCCCCGAATCGCAAATTTCTTCAGATGCCGCGGATCTAGGATCCGATGAAGCAGTGGGGGGACTGCCATATGTGAGAGTCGTATGACCCTAATGTAACCGATGCTAGCGTGGAACTTCAATAATTTGGCATGCTCTTTTGTTACACATTCTGAAATCATGGCTATTTCTGATGCTAGAACTTTCGATTTTCTTCCTCTCCTTTCTGATAAAAGAAAAATCATGCTGGCAGCGCTTTGGCGTGCAATGGTAGACAGGATCTCCTGCTTAATCACATGTCACGGCGTCCTTCATGCACACGTGTCACCAATCGGATTCATTTATATCCCTGGAACCTCATCTTATACTCACCTCCCCTGAACTCGAGCAAATTCACTCTCCATTTTTGCGATGAATTCTGAACTGTTGCAAAAAGGAAAATATCTCCATCACGATGAGACAAGGTGCACGAAAGTATGCACTTCTCACATTTTCGAGCAAGGTACTCAAAACCATCACTGCTGATTTTAGGAGGTTCACGGGTTCCCCTTCATACGGTGTCCACACAGCGATGATCGCTGACAATCTTGACAAGACGATCCGCCTTTCCATGAATATCCTTGAATGTCAAAAGCCTATCAGAAATCCCTTTGTCAACCGTAGTTTCATCATCGGCTAGAGGAACAACATTAATAATAGCATCATCATTTAGAAATGCCTTCGCTAATACCAAATTGAACTTGCATGTCTCTGCATTACTTTAAAAGCACCATAACCTGGGCCTGAAGGTCCTGGATTCCTATCAGTTGAGTAATTAACAAATGCGAGTGCCTCACAGTCCTTTTGTACCTTGAGGGCCCCAATCTCTGCTTGCGATTTCTCCAGCTTCTTCTTTAATTCTGCACTCTCCTTCATTTTTATTTTTCTTTACTTCTTTGTAGTGCTGCCAGAGATTCGGTCCCTTTATTTTTAGCATCTGCAAGTTTAGCAGAAAGATCTGCTTCTACTTTCGCGCTGGCTTGACGCTGCTGTAGAATGGTATCCATTTTAGATGCTGACTTGGTTAGTCCAGATCTGCTGCTAAGGAGGAACATAGGCTGCTCTAGAACTGCTGCTAACCATGGAGTAAAAATCCCTTGTTGTCTGTGAACTTAGGAAGGCTCCTTGTATTTGAAAATTTTAGCACTCCTGTTGCTTAAAATACTGTCCCCAAACTGAATGTTGATGCTGCTAGGAGATAGAAAAATGATCAGAAATGCCAAAAACTTCAGAGCAAACAATGCAATCCTCAAGTGACCACCCCTGTCAAAAAAGGGGGTAACAAACTCCATTTAGCCATCCATCTTAAGGCACTAGTCCACCTAAGGCAAATCGTACTTCTTGGGATTAGTGTCATGTGCTAGATCCCATATGTGGGTATCTTCAATTTCATCCTAGATCCATAGATCTACTCCTTTCATACCCCTTGGTACCATTTGCACCCCTAATCTCACCTTGTGGGTCCCATTTGGACCATTTCCATATTCTAAGGAAGTGGACCCCACTTGTGTATTTCATGGTACTAGATCTTGTCATTTGATCTCACTATGTGGCCTAAATCATTCATTGGTTGAAACACTAGTCATCCCTTGGGCCTCTTTCAACCATACTTGAACTTCTAGGTCCACCTAACCTTGCATTGGTTTCCGTAACTTGTCTTTCACACTTCCCTAGGAACCTTTGCTTTGGTCCAATCACCTTTGATTGGCTATAGGGTCTCCCCCTTGGTCTTGATTCATCTTGATCTAAAGTGAAGAGTGCCTCGGTTATCGTGACTCCCAGCTTGCATTGCGAACCGTGGCATCTTTTGGGTCACCTCTTTAGTTGTCTATCTCCTCTACTGTCCCGTATGGGATACCTTTAGGGACAACTATAAGTTGTGTGATAACAGGTCCTAATTCCTCAATTCTAGAGTTCCATACCTGTCACCCTACGTACTTCACTTGGATGATTTGATCTGGTGATTGGGTTGATCTCTCCTATCGGGAGCAGATCTGGGTCTACCCCTTGCTATCTTGGCTTTGGTAGCAAAAGCGAAGAGTGCCTTGGTTGGCGTGACAACCATCCTTTTGGGAACTAGGGTTCTCTTGGTTCACCACTTTAGTTGCCTGTCCCCTCTACCATCCACCTTGGATCCATCTGTAGGGGCAACTACAAGATTGATGATAACAGGACCCAAAAATGAAAATTCTCGGAATTGAATTTTGCTTCGACAGAAAGATGCGCCCAATGAGGCAAGTTAGATGCACCCTCTTTTTCAGCTGAATTGTGGATAGAGCTCCCGAAATAAGAAACCCTATTTTTTGTAGTTGTAGTGGCTGCACAATGTTTTCTTTCAGGCCTGTTTTGATACCATGTTAAGTTTTTACTTTTTTAGCATAATATCATTAAACAATATAATCATTGAAAGAAAGACAAGTAGAGGAATCACAAAGAACACAATTTCTCTTGGGGAAACCACAAGGGAGAAAACCCCGACAAAACTTCCTCAATATAGAATTCACCAAGTACAAGATAAAACCCCGAGACAAAACAGCTTCTCTCCTTAACCAGCAAACTTTTCTCTCTCTCCTATGCGAACTTGAGTGAGTGAGTGAATTGATACAAATGAGCAACTCGACCTCTATATTTATATTCTTCAATTGGGTGACATTTTCCCCAACAAGGCCAATTTCACCTAACTGACTGGGCCGACTTCACATAGGAAGACTCAATAACTTATTTAATATGACTCTTGAGGGTACTATTGACCCTACCTACAAAGGAGGGTTTACATTGACTCTTACCTGACCAATTACATTAATGACATCTCTCAAAGGAGGAATAACAATGATATCATAAACAAATACATTTAGAATATCTTCCGCAGTTACATTTCTTTAACATGTGGAACTACTTTGGTCTTATGTCATTGTAATTGCTTTTTTCAGAGTTTGAGGGGTTAGAATCCATCGAGTTTTAGAGTCATTTACCCTCTCTAATTTAGTGGAATCTTCAAGGTAGTAACTCATTGGGGTGTGGGCACTAGTTGTGCACCAAAGGGTCAAGTGATTCATAATCAAAGAAATAAAATTTCATATCCTCAACTCCAAGATGCCCATCAAGCACTGGTCTCGTTAAAAGTAAAGTTGCCAATAAAATTGTGGGCCTTTCTGCATGAAAAGTATTTTTCTTACTTGTGTTAATTATCAAATCCTTATAGCAAGATTGTTGAATATAGTGTGCTTTAAACCTGGAGATCCTCTTCCCTAGTACCTTCTTACCTTGATCTTGAACTATACCGAGACATTACTAATTGATCTAGGGTTTAATCTAGGATTCCTTACATTAAGCTTGTCAACTTTTTGATTTGGTTTCCTGGCGAAAGATCTCTCCATTCAGAACTAATCAAGGTTTCCCCTTTAGCCCACTCTTAGTGAGGCTTAAAGTGAAGAGTCTCTCGCTCAGTGTGACAACCGACTACATTTCCGTGAGCAAGATACTCTAGGTGTCACTCGGTTTAGGTGTCTGCCCTCTACCATCCTGGATAGGATCCCTCTTAGTAGTAGCTACAACTTAAGTGATAACAAGGACCTGTCAGGCGAGATGCACCTTGCCTAATCCTTATGACGCTCTAAAAATGAATGGACTGATGTGTGGTTCGGCAACACTGAACTGGTCTCGATAAGATCAATCAATCTCCCAGAGGGGTAGGCTAGGGGGACCCGAGGTCTCACCACTCTATTGTCGTAGGTACTCTAGGTCTCTGCCTACAGCTTGTTGATCTAATATGACGAGTCAATGCTAAAATAAGAGTCGATCGTCCTAGTCCTCTCAATGCGGGGTGGGATGTGAAGGATCTGTGACCTATGGCTAAAAATCTCACTGATGAAGAGGGTGAGGCATCTCTGGTCCTAATACCGAAAGAAGGTGGAGAGGGATCCCCTTGAGTCCCTGTAGAGGCAATTATATGGTCCTCTGTTCTGATAGTATAAGGAGTACCATAAAATGAGATGCATCTCTGACTCAAGCTCCTGTAGATGGCACATCTGGCAAATCCTATCAGATCGTGGAAGATGGTGGTCAGTCTCCACTCGGAGTCGATGAGAACCAATTCGAAGCGGTCACAAGGGAATCTTGAGTGAATGCATCCAATTCCTGCGCGTGTATGGGGGGCAGACGATAATGCCATCCTGAAGCTCCAAGAAGTGCTCAAAGTAGAGGGACATCTTCGAGCCCAAGCTCATCGAGGGTGAAGTCCAAGTGACCTGTGTTGCCACCGTATTACACACCGTCTTTGTCGCAATGGAAATCTATGATGTCGCTCGGTGTGCCCTTGGTGGCAAGTCTCGAGTCAAGTATGTCACTTGGTTCTTGACTCCTCCGTTTAGGCAAAATTCCCAACGAAATCCAAGGGGGGTAGTCCCTATGGAAAGTTACTAAGGTTGTTAGGGTCTTCCAATTAAGTGATGGGTTGTTTATTAATTTTTTGGGGAGTTTTTTATTAAAGGTTCAAGATGTAATTGCAACAATAGTTAGGAAAGCTTTCACCAGCATAAGTTCAGATAAATCACTGTGAATTATAAAGATGCACAAATACTTGATATTGATAAAAAGCAAATGAAGGCAGTGCAAGGACCAGTGCCTTATGGAGTCAAACACAGTGTGAAATTGATAATGTTGGAAAAGTAAATGTTGTGCAATTGTCTCTTGGTTGATTTTAAATTATTAAGGGTGAATCTTTATTAGGGAAAAATGGGAACTCTCGAGATACCGTGAGGTACAGAGAGGAATGTCCGGAAATCTAGAGATTGGTGGCTCCGTACAAGGACATGTTGGTTGCCAAAGCCTTGAGCGCGTGTTTAACACTACACCAAACAAGGATGTAGTCTAACGGTGCCCCAAGGTCAAAGTACAGTGATCCAGCGCCCCCAGGCAGAATTTGCCCACACAAAATCTAGTTTCGAAGTGCCGGATTTTCACTATCTTATGGGTAGTTAATTTTATTAGGTGATTGATTAAGTTAAATGTGAGAATTAAAGAGTGCTTCCAACTGCTTTTGGTATCCCACAGCTCAAACAAACTGCTGGTGGGTAGAGCATACGCAGTGTAGGCAAATGATTTATTCCAATTTGAAGCGAGTAACCATTGACCCTCCGACAGAGAGCGCTCTTGACTTGCTTTTCAGCTAAGTTCAAGAGACTTATGAAATTGAAAGACAACTTTTTAAATGAAAAGATATTGATGGCCAATCTTATGCGTCACTTTTCTGATCAACCTCCACTAATCAGCAAAATTGCCTTTGGGTGCAGGTGAGAACATACTTTGTGTCGACGAAGATGGTTTTATTTCTACTCTACTTTTGCAAAATGGAAATGATTAAATTGCAAAATATAACTGAAGTATACACCCTGCAATTCAATAATGAGTGTGTGAATGTGTGTGGTTAGAAAAATGCAATCTCACAAAATTGACAAAATACACAAATCCCCCAAGGGGGATGGAATGTGGGTGTTGGTTACCCCACTGCTCTCGTTTAATGATTTTACAATTTATGCTCAAATAAAACTGCCTCTTCGTCCTTTTAGACTTGGATCTAAGGGCTTACAAGCTAAAATTTTGAGAGATAGAAATTAATGGATGTCCACCGAAGGGTTTTTTGCACTTTTTAGGGCTCTTGATCACTCCAAAACTTTGATTTTATTTGCAGACCTGCTAAAAACCAGCAAGCTAAATGTCTGCAAAAAAGTGATTAGAATGCACAAATTTACAAAAACAATTACAACTTTCTACTTGCAAAATTTATGGGAAAATTTGAGAACATACAAGCATGAAATTAAGATCTAGACTTAACCATTTGATATGAAATAGATGCAACTTTCTAGATCTGAAAATTGAAGCAAACTTTAGAATGATTTAAATCTTTTAAAAGTACTTGCTTGTTCCAAAAGAAACTTAAAAGGTAAAGAGGTAATTTGATTTGAAAGGAGGAGAATGGATCTATCCAAGCCAAAACTTGCTTGTTGGAGTTGCTTCTTGGAGAAACCTGTAACAAAATGTAAGTAAAAAATTGCCCAAAGTATAGAATCTTCAACCGAGTTCTTGTCCTTATAGGCTTTGTGATCTGCAGCTTACAAAATAAACTCACCACGCTAATTAATAGATCTAGTGTGTTAGAAATCAAAGAATTGAAGAAGAGCCTAAGTACAACCGAATACAGTTGGCTACTTCTCTACCTCTAAAACTCATCCACAATTAAACAAATTGACAACTGCAAATGTTTAATCAATATCAATATGCTAGATCTACTAAATCCTGAAAGTATGAAAGTAAATAAACACAGTATCACCTCAATAAACTCAATACACTCTCACAAGATGGACCTCCAAAGTCTTCAACAATATATTCAATGATCAACAATTACAAATTGGCAAAGGTTCTATTCATCCACACTACTGTGAAAGATGGAGCATAGCCTTGCTTATATAGAAAAATGAGAGAGGGGGAGGTGCACTTCCCAAGATAGATCCTCTTTCACACTTGGAAAAAGGCATTGATACACTTGGAAAAGGCTTGTTAACACATGTGAGGGGTTTGGGGAGGTTAATGACACATTTCTCCAACCATTTGACACTTTTTAACCTCCACTTGACACCTCTCCAACCACAAATTCGCCTCCCCCTTTTGTGGATCTCCAATCTTAAATCAAATCATCATTTATTTCCTCAATATTCTCCCTGATTTGATTGCCAATCAAAGGAGATTTGATTCTAACACATTTCCTTGATCCATGGGATTGGGATTTTTCCTTTATTATGTCTGTGCCAACTCACCAGACCACCCACCATTATTTTAGGAGTTTGGATTTTCTCCAAATCCATTATTCTTGAATTAAATAATTCATTTTTATTATTTTGGAGAGAAAATGATTTAAGTGAATACTATTCACTCAAAACTTGGGAAAAGTGGGTTTAGGGGTTTTATGGGTGCTCTGGGTTAGAAAACGAGCACCCCCATGCCAAATTTCACCTCCTAACCCATCTTTTATCACTTTTTGACTTTTTTAATTAAATTATTAAAAAAACTCATAAACTGAGAAAAATTAATTTTCTCAGAATGACTCAAAAATCTTAGGGGACCTAGTGCATGTCCATATGACTCAATACTAATGGCTAGCATGTTACAAAAATACATCCCAGTAGGTTTTAATAACCCCTCAAAATTCACCATCATGGAAACACTCCAGCTTTGGAGGTGTGAGTGAAAAACTCGGGAATTATATGTCACTTTTCAGTAACGCATAATCCCTAAGGAAAAAGCACTCTAGAGTATTCCCCTGATAACAAACATTAAGGAAAGCCAAACCTTCCATAAGAAAACTCATGCTAGACCAACTTATTACAAAATCCCCGCAGGGTCTAGACATGTAAAAATTACAAAGGGCCAAAAAAATTTGGCCTGATGGATCTAGGAACACGGATGATGAACATTGAATATGTTCACAACTTCAACGGTTCACTTAGAATCCACTACGTGCAATTTAGTGGATAACAACCTGAATGTATAATATGTAGTTATCCTCTCTGATGGATCGGTTAAGAACCTGTCTAGGTGGCCAGAGATGGCTCGATGCATCTAGAGAGAATCTGAATGCGGGAAGGCACCTGGGCAAGATATTCACCAATTGGAGAAGCTCAGATACCTCTGAAATCCAACCACATGCACGTGCACGGCCTATGGGGTGATCTGAAGCGACACATGAAAATTTTAAGCTACACATGCCACATGAAAAATTTACTTGCACAAATTTCCAGAGCGCACTTATTCTCTCTCCTTGAAGAGTACATTTATGAAGAAATGGAATACCATTTGATTGGTCAAACATTCAAAGGAAGGGTGCACCCTCTTTCATTGAGCCAATTTGGAGGTGGTTGGTAACTAATTGCATTGTTTATTCATTGTTGAAACTTTCTCATTGAGTAAGTTACTTGTAACAAGTGGATCCAACCACTTTGGCCATTATTGGAGAGCTTGTAGAGACAATTGTGGATCTAGAAGAGAGAATTATTATTTTATTGTAAAGGAAGTTGAGTTACACTCTCTATATAAAGAGTATTTATTGGATTTTCTATTATAACCACTTTTGGTAAATCCCATGGCCATTTTGCATCTAACGACGTTGAGGTAGCACAATCATGGGAACTTTACCAAAAGATAATTGCTCCTAAAGTCGAGATGCCCCTCCAAAAACGTCCTATCAAAAATGGCCTCCACATGTGTGCCAAGGGTAGCGCTCCTCATGAAACACCTAGCCATTGTCATAGAACATCATACCAAGTGTCATAGCATATGTAGATAAGTAAGTGTTCTAGTTCTAAAGGTTAAACCAACATATAACTTAGGAAATGTTCTTAGATATGAAAATAATACAAGAAATTAAGTTACATTTACACCTTTCTTACAACTCGATGACTTAATTAACCATTACTTATCCAATCTAACATTGGTGTGACACTATTAAATTCCTTATTACAAGTGATACCCCTAAATTAAGTTGCATAACCTAGATTCCTAAAGCAAGTGAGGATAAATAATGAAGAAAATTGACTTTAAAATATGAAATTTGCTCATTCACACATTTAGTCAAACACTTTGATAACTAGGGTTTTAACTTGAATTTCTATAAGTAAAACCACAACTTCAAAATGGACTCCCAAACATTATCCCAATACTTCCAATACTGAAAATAACTTTAAGCAAGATGAACACAAGAATTTTGGTCAAAGACCGGGCAAAACCCCACAAGCTTGGGGAAAACCCTAAGAAAAAATTTATTCTTTAAGAAGAGAACAGAAATTCAAAGTCTTGGAATTTCTTTACAACCCTAACTGACAGATTATCCACAAACAGCAATTTATTACAGAAATTAAACAACCTTGAAATCTGTGCCAACCTCGATTTTTGTGCCAAAGGCTGTTGTACGGACTGTACTTTCTGATGCACGGACTGTACTTTCTGCCTCAATTTCTGTGTCTGCACGTGCTGCTATAATGTTGTATGGTCTGCATTAATTTCTCCGCTCACAGCCTTGGGATTCGAGCCACTTTCTAGGAATTCGAGCCCACACATGTGGCTGCATTTAATGATGTTGTACGGACTGCATTGGGAACTGTGCTGCTGTTTCTTTCTTGAAAATCGTGGCCTTCCTTTGGTGCTCTTCTTGTTCTTCAAATTTTTCCTCTTCCCCTCTCTGATGGTGTGTTTTCATTTGTCCCTCTTGCTTTGTTTTATACTTGTCTTTTGTAACTAACTCCATCAACTACCTAATCTAGGGTTGAGATTTAATTACAAAATCAAGGGTCTACATTTAATTCACTTTTAATACTTAAAATCATTCATTATTAAATACATCACTTAAGTGTGACCCACTTTTTAAAGTACAAAATCACTTTCACTTTATTTACATAAACGTCACTTTGTTACATAAATACATAAAGGACAAACACAATTCTAAGGCATAACACACCATGATAAGACAAAGACATGAGTAATTGTTTCAAGTGTTATGAATTACTATACAAGCATAAATGTAACATCTCATTCAAGCATATCGTAATATAAACAAACATTCTAAGAGTCTGTTAACAACTATTTTGTACAATAGTTGAAGTTCCATTGAGCCGCCAGTGTTTGAACATGATCCATGTTCATATCCAGAGTATCAAAGGTTCAGTTTTCAGACTTAGCCAATTTTGGCTAGCTATTTTTATTTTTGTGTTGAAATGACCATGCCCCATGGGGTTTTTGTAATAAGTGTGCTAGTATGGGTTTTGAGTGGCTCGGTTCCCTAAGACTTGACTGTCAACTAAGGTATTCCAGGGAGTTTTTTCCCTTGTCGATTATGCTTTGCCTTTAGCAGAGTAATAATCAATGAGTTTTTCTCCTGCTTCCTCCAAAGCTGGAATGCACGATTTTGACAGTTCGGCCTTGGGGGTTTATTAGAGTCCAACATATGAATATGAACCTACTAGACACTATGGGTTTGTTATATGGTCATTTCCTAGGTCCCTAGGTGGTTTAAAACGTTGTCCGAAAAAAATTTACCAGATGCGTTGGGTAATTTTTATTTTTATTATTTTATTATTAAATTTTTCAATTATTTTAATTGAAAATTTTCAATTTGTAATAATTAAGTGGTTTGGGGGTGGATTTAAATGATTGGAGGCTTAATTCATAAGCCAAAAATCCCAGTTAAACCCCAAACCCACTTATCGTAAGTTTCAGACATTTATTTGGCCTCATAATTAATATTTTCTCAAAAAATCAATAAATGAAAAATATTAATTAAAATATTCAGAAAATAATAAATTGGAGAAAATCAAATTCTCTCAAAAAAAGGCCAAATTGAATAAATTAAAGATCAAAATAACATGGCAAAAAGCATTAAAGAAGATTCCAATCAACTCCAAGCAGCTTCAGTTAACTATCCAGTCACTGCAAGCTCTTTTCTCTTGAGATTTTCGCCCTCCTCTGCATGCTTGGAAGACTTTGTGATGTGGGAGTCATTTATTGGTTTGTGGAATTAACAAGAGAGAGGGGTGGGGGCCTTGCCTAGGTGGAGGCCACCTCACCCCTAATCTCACCTTCCAACCTCAATCAACTCAACAACCAAGCTCATGTGCTCTCATTCGATTGGCTCATGCATTTTGGCTTGGCTCTCTCTATGCCAATTCGACTTAGGTCATTGGTCTTTGTAAATTGTATAAGTATGGGACTCTTGCTCCATATTTTGGATGGATGGTTGATGCAAAATCACTCTGCTTAAAATTGTAACATGCTTTTTGCTTTTATTTTGGAATAAAATTTCGACTTTGGAGGTCTATGCGTCTTCTCAATTGTGGTGAATGCATCTCTTGTTGAGGTGATCTCTTTCCAAGCCCTTCTCTCAATACTTATGTGCTTTGATCAAATGCTAGCTTAAGAAGTCTATATTCTAGTCCATGAGATTAACCATTTGCAGTTTTCAACTTGGTTAATTATGCAATGTTTATCAAGATTTATATGAATATGACGTACTCAATTATACTAGTGTTGATATAATCTTGATTTTCTTAGCATACTGGTTTTATTTTGATCTCACTTCGTATTGAGTTGCCTGTGCTTTGGTTAGGTTTTGCCAAGTGAAGAAGGGTGTAAGCTCAGATGCTTCTATCCCATGCTTCAACATCTTCAAGTTTTTATTTAACATGTTTGTGATTACAGGATCTACAAGTGTTTGAAGTATTTTCCAAGAAGAAGCTCAAGAGAACTTGTTTCTCGTCTCATCAAGAAGCAAACAATCTTTTGAAAAATCCTTGGTTACTGGTTACTATAACAAGAAGCCCTAAATTTTCCAAGATCATTTCTTGGCTCATTGTTCTTTGCCTTGTTTGGCTTGCTTTCTCTTTTCGACTTCTTCCAAGCCCTACTCCTTGCTTTGCTTCACTTTTTCTCTCCTTCTTTCACTCTCTTCTTCTCCTTTGCTTGCTGCCCTTTTCTCCTTGTCTTCTTCTATTTTCTTTGACCTCTTTTCTTACTGTTTTCAGCCTCTCCTTACCTCTGTTTTGCAGCCCTATCTTCTCCCTTCTTTAGCTGCCCCTTCATCTCTGATTTTTGTTTACTTTTCAGCCCCCTTTTCTCCTTTGTTTCCGGCCATCTTCTTCACTATTTGCACCCTTTTTCTCACTGTTTTCTTCTTCTTTTATCCCTGATTTTTTGTTTAAGTTTGCAGCCCCTTCTTTTCTTCTCCTTTGGCTGCCTCCTATCTCTCTCTTTTGCAGCCACTTACTCTTCATTGGCTGCCCTCTCTTTGACTCCTTATTTCTTTTCCTTTTTGATCTTGTTCTTTTCTAGTTTGTAGTCGAAGTCATAACTTAGATTTGATTTTGTTAAAGTCATTTTTAAAGTTTAGTATTAGCTTAGAGTTAATTTAGTTCATTTAGTTTTCATATTTAGATCTTTGCTCGCACTTGCATCCATTTTACTTTTAAAGTTGGATCTCATTTTTTATATCAAGTAGATAGTTTGCATTGCATTTAGAGCCTAGATTTAGTTTCATTTTGATTTGATTAACAATAATGGGTGCTTGAAGTGTGCTTGTTTCAGGTACTTGAAGAGATAAACAATCAAAACAAGTCAAAAGACTTGGAGAAGTGAACAAGAAGTTAGGGAAGAAGATCTAAACAAGAAGATCCAAAGATCAAACCGTTTTGTAAAAGCCACTAAGGCTTCTTCTATTTCATTTTTCCAAGTTTCCAAGAGACAAAATCCCTAGAAGTATTGTAACTATTAATAAGCTAAGTGGGATAACGGCTCCCACACCCTTTTTACTTCCCCTATTTGGGGAAGTGTGTAGTGTTTGTTATGTCCGCTTGCATTTTTAGTTTAGATTTACTTTCAATACTTAGCTTAGTTTACTCTTGTTAGAATAGTTTCCTTTCCACTAATTGTTAGTTGTTTTATAGTTCATTTTTCTGTTTGTTATAATTTGCAAAACTTAAAAAGAACGAAAATCTCTTGAATCTCACTCAACAGTGGATCAAGAGTGCTCTCTATCGGAGATTCATTTCTGCTTTTCATTTTGGTTTACTAACCCCCATGTTCTCCCGAGTAAGGCCTTAAAACCTGAAAGATATTCTTGGGTAAAATAGATCTTTAGTTCAGTTCTTCAATTCCGTGCATCTTAAATCTCTTGAATCTCGCCATAAGGCAGATCAAGAGTGCTCTCTGTCGGAGAGTTGCTTTTGTTTCACTTCTTGCACTTTCACAACAAACCATCCCCTAAAATTGGAATTTATCATTTCTATGTTGCGTATGCTCTACCCTACCATGGGATACACAGAAACAGTATAGACTATTTAATTTCTCACATTTAATCCAATTTTAACCATAATAAAATTTACACCCCCATAACCAACGAAAATCTGGCGTTGATCGCAATACTCTAACGTGGGCAAAGTCTGCTTGGGGGCGCTGGATACCTCGATTTCCAGTGGCTGTTAAGTTATTGAACACCTCGCTGGAAACTTGGATAGCCAACATGTCCTTGTACGGAACCACCTGGAGCATTTTCCGGACATATTTCCAGTACCTCTGCGTATATTGGAAATTTCCTTCACCTTAATAATCAAGATCACCCAAAAATTTACAATAAAACTTACCAAGAACAATTGCAAAACAGATATCAAGCACACCTGAACTCTTGTATCAAGCAACCCAAGCACTCAAGACATTTGACTCCATAAGGCACTGGTCCTTTACATCATTTATTTTCTTATTATCTATCTGAAGCATTTGTATTGTTTTCCAAAATCATATACCGTATTGTGGATGTCTTGTGTTTAATTTATCAAGTGGTTGTGCATCTCAATCTTTTCCAAGTGTATCTTTGGATTTTATAAATTGATATTGTAAATCAAAAAACTCCTAAACAACACCCATCCACATCACTCATACCTTAACATTAAAACAAAAGAACCTTAGACAACTCTTTTCAGGGACTACCCCCCTTGGCTTCATTAGGAGTTTGCCTAAACGGAGGAGTTGGGATCAAGTGACAATACCTGGCTCTTTGCTTGCCCCCAAGGGCACACCTTCCCACACGGGAACAACATTTTGAAAGATTTCTGCTGTTGGTGTGCATTTCGGCGGACAACAAAGTCTATAAAGGTTTAGAGATATCACAGCACATGGAACATCCGACACTATATCTAGCTAGGCACATCCAAGGCATATTGACCATCTAAACATGATGAAGGACCTCCGACCAATGGTTTATGGGGAAGCCACAGATCTCAACTCAGGCAAAAATGTCTGTGACATGATCACAAACCAAATCTGATCAACATATTACCCCCTTGTTGAAACAGGGGTAACAAGTTCGTTGCATTGGCACCAATTACTTGTATATGAATACAATTATTCTTTGCATCCTTGTGTTGTTTTTTTATAATGCAGCTCATTTTCCTTCTCTTCCCCACCTCTTTGAAGAAGTATCCTTTTTGGGTATTGGATTTCCCACTCTTTGAAGAGAAATGCATTTTCAAAGACAACAAGCTGAATGACTATTACAGGAAGCATCAGTTTTGGAAAGGAGTTGTGTGGGGCTTAAAAAATCAACACACCTTATGCAGTTCAAAAGATTAAAATGTGTGTAAGAAGCATTGACTGATTTAGAAATAAATGAGATTGGAATAATTTTTTAATGACATTTGTTAAAAGCTCTTGAATAAAACACAATAATGTCTGAAAATGGGATCAGATGGATATTTTGACAAGGACAAGGTCATGTAGCACGAAACAGGAGAGCCCGAGTTATCTAAGAAAGTGATTGTTCGTTAATCAACTTTAGAAAAAACTTAAAAAATTATTCATTACATAAAAAGGCCGTATCCAGTTATAAAATAGGTAAATTAAAAGGTACAGCTTTATCATTGAGTCTAGCTAGTTGGTTAGAATAAATATTAACAGAAGCTAAATGCCATTTTATGCTAATCAGCAATGATTATGACATATTTGTAAATCTACCTCATGCTCTTAAAAAATGTTTCTAAAAATCAGTAACTACTAATAATTACCAAATAACTTAACAGGCTGCATTTTGCTATAAAGAGACTCACCGGTAATGAAACAAATTGATCGGAAGGTAGATGACCATATATTGCTGTATAGCTGCAAATGAGATGCATTATTCCTATCATTACTTCTGAATAAAATTAGAAGAAAGAACACCTGTGTGTGAAATCACTTTTGAAGATATATGTACTAACACAATCAGTGCATCCTCCACTGTTGCTGCCAGCACTCCAACCATTCCCACTGTCCAGTTGAGAGGAAGTATTCTGTCAGAGGATATTGTAAGTTTAGCATGCTGCAAATCCAAAGGAACTCCATCATAGTTTCATTCAATTCAGCACACCAGAAATGACAAATGTAATTTGATATCTCATATTTCAGTGTACTTTGTCTCCACTAATATATAGATAATATTTACCCATAGTGAGAAATGCGTCCAAAAGTGGGCTTCAAACCAACTACACCACATAGTGCTGCTGGCATGCGCACCGATCCTAAATACATGACTCAACCAATTAGCCACAAAGATTCATTTCATGGTTAGACAATGGCTTTTTCATAAGAAACCAACAACTATAAATGTATGTCTGCACAAGACTTATATAGCTTCGCTATATCTTCCTTCATGAGGTACTAGTTAGTATACCAAGCATGAAAAGACCATATGTCACTCTAGATCTGACTCTGTTGAATATGCACTTGTTCTTTCTAACTATTTTGCTTTTAATTGGAGAAAACTATCAAAAACAAATTTGTGCAGAAAATATTACTTTGCCAGTTCACTGCCTTCAATAAATCAGTTCGTGCATAAATGTTTCACTGGATTGAGATGATTCCTACCATAAAAACAAATCTACGAATAATCTAACTACATTTAACCCAAGTAAAATAAACTGAATATTTGTAGCATTTTGTTCTTTTTTATAAAGAACTACTTCTTATATTGCACAAAAAACAATATGCACAAAAAGGAGAATAATATGTACAAGAGCAGGGTGGACCGTGGAATGTACAATCATAGAATCATCTATCTTACTGCAGTTAAAGCAGAAATAAGCTCTGAGTAAATAAATATAAAGACATTTTTGGCATATTTAATAAGCAAAAATCTCTTAGTCTTAGCTTCAGAACATAACTTGTCCATTCACAATCTTTGAAGCAGAGAAACAGTACTACAAACATTCTCAAATAAAAACTTACAAAGAAGTTTCCACAAAGAGAACATACAGCAACTCTAATGAAATGCCATAAACCATCAGAATGCAACAGGATGAGCAAATTGCAGAATAACATCAAAGAAAAGTTTCAACATTTCTCTGCAAGCACAGCAATTCAAATTCCTAAACCCACAGTTCCTATTCTCACTAGAGGTTCACTGAAAGAAGAAAGTTGAGGTCCATGGAAACTTTCATCTCACATCCAATCTAAGGATCAATGAGTATAACCTGAATTTCTGAACAAATTAGTGGAAAATAACATCAACGAAAGGCTTCATTCTCAAGAATCTTTGGAAATAAATGGACCAGACTTCAAATGTGGATCTACTTATAGAAGGGTTCAGCAAACATGGTATGTGATAAAAGTTTAAAACTAGCATACTGATTTTCTTGGGAAGATTCTGTTTTTTCACTATCAACTTGAACATATGTGATATGTTTTCATGATCAAAATTCTAGAAGTAGAAATCTAATCAATGCAGATTCCAGAATGCTTCCTGTTGCCACCTAATACACACCTGGGAGGGAACGCGGCAGGAAACCTTCAAGCTGCTCAGTGTGTCCTTGGGGGCAAGCGAGAGTCAAGTGTTGTCACCTGATTACTCGACTCCTCCGTCTAGGCTACTCCTAACGAAGCCAAGAGGGGTGGTCCCTATAAAAGAAACTATGGCTTTTAAACTATGAAAACGAGTAAAAGCTATATTCTAGGAGTTATGAAATGGATAATACTGAAACAAAGAAACAATTGCAATTAAGTTTGGGTACAACAACACATAAGATTAAAACCATTCACGACATGTTGTAGAACAACACATACTTACTAGTGCCACTATTGTAGGTGTGATGCAGTTGTGTTGTGTCATGAAAGTATTGCAAAGTCTTGTTTTCAGTTTTAAAATAATTAGTGAGTATTAAAGGAGTGGGTTTATTGCGGGTTTGGCCCAAAATAAACTTAACCTCTCGAACTGAGTGCTATAGCAGTTTAACCAAGTGTCCAACAAGGCGAGGCATAACCTTCTTACAGTAGCCTTCTGACTCTATGGTGTCAACCCACGCAACCTCCCGAGTTCTTGAAATTCAGCTTAATTGGATTTTCCTAATAAACTAGTGCTTACCTTCCTTTCTGGTTGACCAACTGATCAAACTAAGCTGCAGCGGCCAAGAGCATACTCGGATTTTAAGCGTTGGTTTATTTTATTAAACGACATAGATTTTCTACTTGGTTAGATCTACCTCCTGTTATCACATATATAGTAGTTGGGCTACCACATGTTTTATTCCAGATTCCAGTACATTTTTCAGTCAATCCTTTACATTGAGATGCTTGAGATGAGCATCTATATTGGGTAACTATTATGATTATGGACAGCAGTATAATCCTATGCCATGACTGAGTCTCAGGAAACTCAGGTTTGATGACCGATGTAGCCATTTAGCCATTTACAGAGCAGTATGTATTGCCTAGAGTTGCAGCAGCAGGTTCTCTGTGGACAGATGATGGTTCAGATGTTTATGCACAGGTATATGACCCAGCAGGTATTATCATGTGTTATAGTTATTATTGCTTTTATACTCATTCTTGTGGCATGTTTTAGCACTTGGTGTCATGATCTGGCGACCATATAGATATATGGACTTGGTTGTATTATTTATCTATCTATGTCCCTGCTCAAACTTAGAAGTTCTTGGTTACACTCATTGGTTTTACCCTCCTTAGGAGAATGGAGGTGATCATTTTCACCATCCTATGGCTTTCTAGTGTTGGTTCCATTATTCACTTTCTCCATCCATCCATTGCCTTCCAGTTATTGCATTATCCTTGACTTACTACTTGACTTGTGGCATGGAGGACTTTTCCCCACTTTAGCCTCTTTGTTGGATGAACTTCCCTGTTGTATTGTGTCTCGGCTCTAAGTTACCTAGGTTGTGTTGACTAGACTTGAAATAGATAGTGCTACCATCATTACAATGTGTCTGGAAATGAAATGTATATCTTAAATGAAAGCCCATTCTAGAATGTGTTTCTCAACACACGTGAATGAAAGGCATGTGAAATTAATGAAAATCCAAGAATGTGTTTCTCAACACACACGGATCAAAAAGCCTAATAAATGTAAATCCAAGAATGTGTTTTTCAACACACACGGATCAAGGCTATGGAAATGAATGAAAGGCCTAAAAGCAATGGTTTAACAAATGCTATATCTAATGATTGTTGGCCTCACTTGTAATGATTTATTCCTCACTAGCTTGCGAGTTATCATGTAAGATGAAGTAAGGGACAACTAATTATAAGTGTCCCCTAGAGTCTTGAGTTACGGTTTGCAGGGGAACTAGTCATGGCGGCTTTAGAAAAGATCCTCACAAAGCTGTATCAGCTTGGATGTGAGTTGTAGGCATTTATAGTTATAGCTTGATCTAGTGATCTGGTTAGATCTCTCCTGTCGGGAGTAGATCAGGGTCTCTGCCTTTGTTATCTAGGCTTTGATAACATCAAGTGAAGAGTGCCTCGATTGGCATGACAACCAATCCCTTGGAGATTGAGGCTCTCTTGGTTCACCACTTTGGTTGCATGTCCACTCTACCATCCTTACGGATCCACCATTAGGGGCAACTACAAGATCGGTGATAACACCTCCAAGAATCTCTTTTCTGGACAAATTTCAGTACTCGAGCAAGCTCTTTTCGTGGCACCGTACTTTGGGAAACCAAGGACAAAATTACTCTGAAAACAGAAAATTGTTTAAAAATGAAAAAAGCTAAGTCCTGAGAACTCTTGTGGCCCGCCGTTGAAATGGATCCAACAAGTTAAATTTTAATCCTATGTTTATTTTATTAGTTGGAAAACTGAAAATAAAATAAATGTAAATATGAGGTCCTGAGTACACTTGTGATCCGTCGTTGAAACGGAACCAACAAGGTTAATTTAGTTTGTTCGTTTTATTAAAAGCGAAAAATAAATACTAAACTAAAAAGAAAAACACAAAAAACGAGACGACACGGATCGTCCCTGGTGGATGGGGTGTGGGCTCTGGGTAGCCCACTTGCTCTCATTTAAAAAATTATTTTACAGTGCTTTTCAGAAGTACTTGTAGTCCCTTGAATATTTGGGAGTAGCAAGTTTACAATAGTTTCAAAGAAAATGAACCGGATAAAGAGGAGGGTTCCCGGAATGTTCCAGATGGCTCAAATCATCAAAATTTCACCAACACGCCTCTCTACCTGTTCAACAAAAAGCTAAAAACAACAAAGAAAGATTAGTAGAAAAGTGTCCCAAAGAACTTTAAGAGTGAGTTTGGGTTGCCATCTAAAACTTGCAAAAAAAACAAAAAACTCTAAGTTAAACTAGCAAAAAACCACTCAAAATGAACCAAGAAAGCAAGCTAAAAAGCTTGTTTCTTGAGATCTTTGCTTGCCCTTTTAGGGCAGCCAATAAAAGACTCTTAAATTAACTAAATATAACTTTTAAACCACAAGCAAACTAGCCTAACAAGCCTTTAGATTTTATGATAAAATGAACTTGTAAAGGAAAATTTCTTTCACTAGATCTAGATAAAAAATTTATGGACTTTGGACTCTGTTACCAACTTATTTGTACCATAGTTGGATTATCTGAAGAGCCGCCAGTTTATTGAACATGATTCATGTTCATCATCAGCATTCAGAAGTTCAAAAGTCAATTTCAGGGCAATTTTGCTCCATTTGTAATAACTGCATGTTCATACGCCCATGGGGAATTTGTAAAAAGTTGGTCTAAACGGGGTCCTTTTATAAAAGACTCGGCTATCCGTAGGTTTAGCCATTTGGGGGATACTCTAGAGTGTTTTTTCCTTAGGAATTATGCGTTACTCATCAGTGGCGTATAATCCCCGAGTTTTTCACTCAAACCTCCAAAGCTGGAGTATTTCCCATGATGGTCAAAACCTAAGGTGGTTATTAGAGTCTTATGTCTAGGGTTTTTTACGTGTTAGCCATCTCGATTGAGTCGTATGAACATGCACTAGGTCCCCTAGGAGTTTCGTTGGATTCCGAGAAGAATAATTTTTTTCATAAATTAGACCATTTTTTTATGGTTTAATTAAAAAAATTCAAAAAATGATAAAAACCTCATCCGGAGGCAGAATTGAGCGTGGGGAGGTTCGTTTTGACGCTCGGAGCATCCTCTTTACCCTAGTGCCAACTTTTCTAAGGTTTCGGGCGATTACATCGCCTCTAGGAGCAGTTTTTCATTTTTTTGGCATTTAGTGGTTAGAAATGAATAAATTCACATAAGACAAACAATTAAAAAGTCAAAAAAGTGATGAAATAAACTTTGGAAAAGCATGGAGTGTATTTTATTATGGTGTACGACTACATTGGGGATATAAAGCACATGACATAATAAATAATTGATATACGTTTTGCATTTTAGAGGAGTGACGTGAGCATGCATTCATGTGGGCCTTTTCTCCTTTGGCGTTTGACTTGGGCGATTGCTCCAATATAACAAGCGTAGGTTCCAATGGTAAGGTGGCTGCCACCTCCACGAGTCACAACCACCAACCATTAGCGCCAATCCTTCAAACTCGTGGGCCATCATGCCTTCACGCGGGTGGGCTCTCACGTCTTGCTTAAGGTGGCATTCGTGGGTTGGATTGATGATGTTAACAAGGGATGAGTGAGTGCGCCTTGCCTAGGTGGAGGCCACATCACCAAATCCCATCTACCAAAGCTCCAGTTAACCATTCAATTAACACTCCAAGCTCTCCACCGATTGCTCATTCGCATGGCTTGGCTCTCTCATGCATGCCAAAGTTTGATCTAGGTTTTTGGCTTCTAGTTTTTGTATATAATGAGGCTCTTGGAGCTCATTCCTCATGGAGGTTTTAGGCAAGAACACTATGCCAAAATCATTGCAACACTTGTTTTATGCTATTGGAATAAACATCGACTTTGGAGGTCTATGCATTGGTTCAAGGACTTGGTTCACATTGTTTTGGTAATATCCCTCTTGTTGCCAACTAAGTTGTACTTGGTTGGATTATCAAGCGAGCGGGCAGAGTGTAACATGATACATGTTCATTTTTTGGTGATTTGATATCCAGCTGGCCTTTTAAAGGCCTCCGTTTTTTAATTTTTTTTCCACATGTCCATGGCCCTGCGGGGTTTGTAACAAAACGTACTAGCATGGTGTTTTGTAAAAGACTTGGTTCCCTAGGACTTTTTGGCTAAGTCAGGTATTCCAAGGAGTTTTTTCACCTATCTATTATGTCTTGCATTAGTGTATAACATAATTAATTGGTTTTTCTCCTGCTCCTCCAAAGCTGGAATGCATGGGGAGGATGACGGGCCTTAGGGGATTGTTAAAGTCTATGGGTCAATGTATATGAACATGCTAGGCGTTAATTTTGAGTCATATGGACATGTCCTAAGTCCCCCTAGGTTGTTTTTTAATTTTCGGCACTGTTTAATTTTTCCGTAAATTGGGCCATTTTTTTAATGGTTCAATTAAAAAATTTGTAATTGGCCTATAAGGGGCGTCTGGAGGTATTTTTTGCCTTAGGGGTGCTCGTTTTCTAACTCAGAGCACCCCCTTAACCCCTAAACCCACTTTTCCTAATGTTTGGGTGCTTCAATTTTTTCCTATGGCCAAAAAACCCAAAAAAGTCAAAAAAGTCATGAAAAAATCAAAAAATTGAAAAAGTGACTTAAAAAATATTAAATTTTTGGAGAGAGTTATGGGTCTGATTTCGACCAGCATGAATCTAGGAGTGATTTGGGCTGATTGTAAGGTGTTTGGGCAGCCCCTAATAAAGAGAAGATCATGCCCATGTATGAGGGGCACATTCACCTTGAGAGAGGGGTGCATTTAAGGAGTGGGAAGCCCACGTTTTGGGGAAGGAGCAGCACATTTGGTGTTGATTCGTTGGACAGCTAATTTCATGGAGATGGCAACCCCATCTCCTCTCCACCTATCACTCCTTCATCTCCTCAAGCATTCACGCCCTCTCTTGCCCATGGATTTCTATATATATTGAGGTTGCTCTCTCCATTTGGGAGTGTAGGAGTTGGATAGCAAGGAACTTATCATTATAATACTTTTGGCATTCTTGATTAATAAAAGGCTTTGGAGGTGTTGCCAACTAAGTTGCACTTGGTTGGATTATCAAGCGAGCGGGCAAAGTGGAACATGACACATGTTCAATTTTGGTGATTTGATGTCCAGCTGGCCTTTTAAAGGGCCCCGTTTTTAATTTTTTTCCCACATGTCCATGGCCCTGCGGGGTTTGTAACAAAACGTGCTAGCATGGTGTTTTGTAAAAGACTCGGTTCCTTAGGACTTTTTGGCCAAGTCAGGTATTCCAAGGAGTTTTTTCACCTATCTATTATGTTTTGCATCAGTGCATTGCATAATTAATTGGTTTTTCTCCTGCTCCTCCAAAGCTGGAATGCCTGGGGAGGCTGACGGGCTTTAGGGAATTATTAGAGTCTATGGGTCAATGTATATGAACATGCTAGGCGTTAATTTTGAGTCATATCGACATGTCTAAGTCCCCCTAGGTTGTTTTTTAATTTTCGGCAAGTTTTAATTTTTCCGTAAATTGGGCCATTTTTTAATGGTTCAATTAAAAAATTTGTAATTGGCCTATCTGGGGCGTCTGGAGGTATTTTTTGCCTTAGGGGTACTCGTTTTCTAACTCAGAGTACCCCCTAAACCCCTAAACCCACTTTTTCTAATGTTTGGGTGCTTCTACTTTGGTCAAAATCAAAAAAATCAAAAAATCCCCAAAAAGTCATGAAAAAATCAAAAAAGTGAAAAAATGACTTAAAAAATTATTATTTTTTTGGAGTTATGACAACTCTGATTTGGATCAGCATGTATTATGGAGGATTTTTGGCTGATTTGTAAGGTGTTTGGGCAGCCCCAAACAAGGAGAGAATCATGCCCATTGAGGAGGGGCGCATTCATGGAGTGGGCAGCCCATGGTTTAAGGAATGGGCAGCATGGTTAGTGCTGCTATGTTAGCACATTAAGGGCTGCGTATGGGCAGCTAGAATAGGGGATGGCAGCCCCATTCTCCTCCACCATTTGTGCCACGCTCCCCCTCTCCATTTTGGCAAGTGCGCCCTCCATCTCTTGGTGTTTTTTCTATATAATGCAGCATTCTCTCCATTATTCACTAGTGAGAATTGGAGCACAAAAGTTATCGTTGTAATACTCATATCATTTTGAATTTGAATAAAGAAGACTCTGGAGGTCAAGTTTGTGGTGTTGTTGTGTGAGTGGATGAACCATCTTTGGCTTGTCTAATGGAGGTAACCTGTGCATAAGCTTTGACATTTATTTGCATCTATTGTACTCATTGGAAAGATTGGTAACAATTCATGAGATAAGTTAATTCAATTTGTTTATTGTCTTAGCTTATTGATATATGTTTATTAAGTGATCATGTTTGTATGTTTTCATTTGTTTATGAGTATGCAGCACTGATTTCTTTTAAATATATGTCTACACTTGATCCTTGTTTGCAAAGTGTGTGATGTGCAGGTTATCTCAACTGGAAGTAGGTGGATCTTGTTTGCTTCCTCCCTTCTAATTTTGTTTGCAGATGCAGTCCCTTGGAATATCACAAACACAACCTTCAAAGCTTCGGATTTCAACCAAGATTTGCTTCATCTCTCTCTCAACTTAATTCAAAATCAAAAATTTTCTGGTTACTGGTTACTTGTATTTGAAAGTTTTCTGATTCATATGCTCATATTGTAATTCAAATAGATCAGAAATATTTTCATAAAGGATTGGTTTAGATAGTCACAAAGCTTATATATTTAACTGTTAGATTTTCCTTCATTTAGCATCTACTTTTCAAAGGACTTGCAAGTGAAATCGTCATATCTCTTTTAAGTCTTGTTGGGTAGTTGTATTGCTGATATAAAAGATATATTTGGCTGTCCTAGAGTTTGAAATTTGCAGCCATTAAAGGCTAGCAGAGATCCCAGGTAGACAAGCCCCATAGCTTGTTTTACTTGGTTATTTTTAGTCATTTTTACTTAGTTTTTAACTTAGAAAATTTTGGGTTTTTTAGGAGGTGTTCCAAAGACACTCTTAAAGTGTTTTTGGGCATCTTATACTAATTATTGCTTGCTGGTTTGCAGCAAAAGATGAACAGGTAGGAGGAAGTGCTGGCGAAAGTTCGAGCATCCAGGCGATCCGGAGGACAAATTTCCATTTTTCTCAAAACCGGTCATATTTTTTCTATAAATTTTGTAAGCCACCAAGTCACATTAAGTAGACTGGGGCACTTCTCGAAATCATTGTAAACTTTTTAAACGAGAGCAAGTGGGCTAGCCAGCGCCCATACCCCATCCCCCCAGGGGTGGCCTGTGTCGTCTCATTTTCATGGCGTGATTGTTAGAGTAGTTTTATTTCTTTGTTTTCCGGCATTTAATAAAATAAATTAGGATTAAAATAAACCTTGTTGGTCCGTTCCACTGGCGGGCCACAAGTTCACTCACAACCTAGTTTTTTCACATTTTTTTTTTACAACTCATAACGCCCCCCTTGCTTTCCCGAAGTAGGGTTTTGTATGAGGGCTTGCCCGAAATACATGCCTGAAAAGAGACTCCTGGGGTTCTAAAAAGATAAAATTTGTGTTCTTAAAATTTTATAAAAAATACCAAGGTCTTCTCCCGTATGCTCTGTGGCCAACTTGCAGCTTAGTCTGATCCAGTTGGTACACACCAGAAAGGAGTGGATGACTAGTAATAGGACTTAACACCACCCCAATAAAAAATCCTTTTTGTGAAAATCCGGCACAACACGCAATTTGTTGTCGTGGGCAAATTTCCCAGAAGGCTTGGGATAAAACTGGATAGCGACCTCTTGGAAACCTTTAGGCTTGCCCTCGTTGGTATAGCATCTGAACACCTCCTCGAGACTCCGATTCAGCCCAAAGCCTGAGAGGGAAGCCACGCTTCAAATTTCCGGATGTGTTCCCCCGTACCTTGTGTATATCGGGAACCCACCTGCCTTAATAAAAAAGATCACCATCACATTAATTTTTAAAATAAACCAAGAACACTCCACAACATTTACCTTTCTGTTTATGCATTTGTTATTTGACTCCATAACAAGGCACTGGTCTTGATGCAAATTTCATTTTATATTGTTGACTAGTATGCAGTTGAATGATGATTATTCTAAATGGGAGTAAATGATAAATGATGTTTTTATTTGACAAATGTATGTAGTGTTTATTCTTGGTTGCAAAAAAAATTATTTTCCTAACTCCTAGGTTAGAGGCCTTAGTTTCTTTTATTTTTTAGGGTCCACCCCCCTTGGCTTCGCTAGGAAAGCCTAGACGGAGGAGTCGAGTCCCAAGTGACAGCACTTGACTCAAACTTGCCCCCAAGGCCACACCAGCAGCTTGAGACTTCTGCTGCGTTTTCCCAGGTGTGGAACCAGGCGGCAACATTTTGGTGCCGTTGCCGGGGATAAGTCTTTCTATTCCCGGAATACGACTTTTGAGTTTTCCTTTTTGTTTTTGCTTTGTTTGATGTATGTAGTGAATTTTTTAAATTGACTAAGAACATCTGGCGACTCCACTGTCAACAAATCTACCAAGGCGTTTTACAAGAAGGAATCCTCAGAACTTGCTTCAGTTCTTTCCTGAGCCTGAAAAGGTCTATCATAGAAGGAAAAGCAAGCTATCTTCTCGAAAAACCCTTGAGGATCTTGGTTCTCAGTCAATTTCTGATATTCACCTTTTATTCACAGAAAATAATTTGAATAATTCTATTGTTGAAATGGCTGAGTTTGGTCCTTATGATTTTACTGCTATAGTTGGTTACCCTCATGATATTCCTGAAAAGGCTATTGATAGGTTGCCATCTTTTCAAGGAAATAATGCTATTAGTGCTAAATCCCATTTAACTCGTTTTTGCCATTGTTTTGACAAGTGGTGCTTGGGTGCCAAGCATGAAGATGTTAAAATGAAGTTGTTTGCTTTGTCTTTGGAAGAAAATGCTTATGAATGGTTTAACAAGTTGGAAGCTGACAAGTACAAAACCTACAAAGAAATTGAAACTGCTTTCCTGGCCAAATGGGGGGACATCAAGGAAGACCGCTACCTTCTAGCTGCCTTGACCAACACTAAGAAAAATGAAAATGAGACAATGGAAGAATTCAACAACAAATTCAATGAAATTGTGGGTAGACTTCATGCTGATATCAAGCCACCTGATAATTCCATCCTCATTTACTACATGGAAGCTTTTAGTGGGGAGTTGAAATATCAATTAGCTGATAAAGAACCTGCCGATCTAAAGAAGGCCATGGAATTGGCCGAGAAAATTGATAAGAACATGTTAAATTGTGGCAAGTCTCATCTTCCTGGTTTCACAAGGGCCAATGTTCCTATGAAGCAAAGCGAGAATAAAGATAAAACCATTAGCACTGAAATCAAGGATCCTTCAAAGGAACCTTTGAAAGAAATTGCTCAACTCTTAAAGGAAGCTGTTTCAAATCAAGCCTCCAACATGACTGCCATCCAGAACAGGTTGATCTCCATTGAAAGATCTCAAAATCACCAGGTCTCACATCAGTATATGCCTAAGCCCCAATATGCTCCTAGGCCTCAATATCAGAGAAAAGTTCCATTACAAGATCAGAGGACCCCAAATCCTTTGGAAAATGTAAATGCCCTTTCAGAAGAAATTCCTCCCTTTTGTAGGGCATGTGATAGTTTCCATGAGGAATCTACTTGTGCTATATTTAAATGGTCAATGGAACAAAATCCGTCAGAAGCCAGTAGCAGTGTCAGATTAGCAAGCGAGCCTGAGAACCAGCCTGAATATATCAATGTTGTGGGTCAAACTCACCCTGTCTCTAAAGAAACTTGGGAACAAGCTAGATGTTACAGCCAGGACTTGAAAGATAAAGCTACCCTTAGATTTGGTGAGATGCCTCCACCAGAGAAGATTCTTGAGATGTCAAAGTTCAAAGGCCTAACATATCAAAGAAAGAACAATATTGGAACATCAAACTCAAATCAGAATGTCCCTAAGGTAACACCTTCTTCCAACTCTGAAAGTCTTCATGTCGATTTGGCTCAATGGTTATCTTCTGCAAAGATTCCTGTTCTTGTTACTGACCTTATCAAAATCCCAAGCTTGAAAGAAAATCTTATGAAAGTGATAGATCATCCTCAACTTGAAAAAGGCAAGGCTCCTATGGACTCAGAGATAGTTAGTCTTAACCAGACTAGAGGAGAACCTACCCTTCAAAACATAGTCAATCACAAAGATGACCCAATTATTTTGCATAGTGTGGATCCCCATAAGGAAGACCACCCTCCTTTCTATGTCTCCTTGCTAGTCAATGATATGCTTGTGCACAATTGCATGTTGGATTCTGGTGCTTCTTCAAATGTTATGACCAAAAGGGTTATGGATCAATTGGGCTTAAAGACAACTAGACCTTATCACAATGTGTGTGCCATGGATTCAAGGGAAGTTGATACTATTGGTATAATTATAAATCTACCTGTTAGGTTGGCCAAGTATCCTGATGTCCATTTAACCATGGATGTCGTAGTAATTGATGTACCAGACAATTGGGGAATGCTTTTATCTAGAAAGTGGGCTGCATCTTTAGGGGGAGACATAAGGATGGATTGGTCATATGCTACTATCCCTGCATCAGAACATACAACTGTTAAGCTATACAATGAACAAGCTAGAAAACTCCATGTTGAAGACCCACTGAATCTGGCCAATGAATTTGTGCATCAAACAGACAACTTTGGAAACTATTCTATATGTTCAAATTTCATAGCACCTTTTAAAGAAGCATCCAAAGATGAAAAGAAGGATGGGGTATGGAGGATGAGTTTTGATGGGGCATCTTCAAGATACGGAAAAGGAGCTGGAATTGTCATAACTTCTCCTTCTAAACAAACCTTCAAATTTGCTTTCAGACTTGAGTTTGATGCATCAAATAATGTGGCTGAGTATGAAGCCCTTTTGCAAGGGTTAGAAATCGCCAAAGATATGGGGATTAAAATTCTATCTATTAAAGGTGATTCTGACCTTGTGGTTTCCCAGGTTAAAAACATATTTGCTTGCAAAAGTCGAAGGTTGAAACAATATAGGAATGCTATCTGGGATACTATGGAGTGGTTTGATGCTTTAAATATCATGGCAATTCCTAGAGAAGAAAACATTGAGGCAGATGAACTAGCTGTGGCAGCTTCTACACTTCAACCAACTGAGGAAATATTAAAGGGGAATGGGAAATTTGAAATCAACTTTAGACCTTTAATCCCTGACAACATAGATCATTGGCAAGTGTTTGATAGTGACAAGCAAATTCTCAACTTCATCCATAATCTTCAAGAATTTTCTGATTGTAAAATCACCTATAAGGAAGAAGGGAAAGAGTATCCAGAAGAAGAGGACCAACCTAGGAACAAAATTCCCAAGGGCATCACCCGGTTAGAGCAACTTTTTGACAGACAAGATGGCCATAAAAGAAAAAAGGGTTCAATAAAACCAGGAGAGTATATTGAAGTAAACATAGGAACTGAGAAGGAACCAAAGATGATAAAAATTGGAAAGGGAATATCTCAAGAGGAAAGAAAAGCCTTGATTGACTTAATCTATGAATATAGAGATATATTTGCTTTCAGCTATGATGAACTTAAAGCTTATCGTGATGATATTTTTCAACATACAATCCCTTTTAAACCAGGTATCAAGCCTTTTCGCCAAAAACTGAGGCGAATAAACCCAAAGTTGGCCCCTATGGTTTACAAAGAACTCCAAAAGATGTTGGCAGCAGGCATTATTACTCCAACAAGACACTCTTCTTGGTGTTCTAACTTGGTGGTTGTTAGAAAAAAGAATGGGGATATCAGATTGTGTATTGATTTCAGAAACTTGAACTGGGCATGCCTAAAAGATAACTATCCTTTGCCAAGCATGGACACTTTACTTCAGAAGGTAACTGGATCAGGCATGATGTCTTTTCTTGATGGGTTTTCGGGATATAACCAAGTGCTAGTCAACAAGGAAGATCAACATAAAACTACTTTTACCACACCTTGGGGCACTTTCATGTACCTTAGAATGCCTTTTGGTCTTACTAATGCTGGTGCTACCTTTCAACGTGCTATGGATGTTGCTTTTAATGGATTGATTGGTAAAATTATTGAAATATATCACGATGATCTAACAGTGTATAGTAAGGAAAGATCAGATCATATTGGCCATCTTAGAAAGATTTTTGAAAGATGCAGAAAATATGGCATATCTTTAAATCCAGCTAAGTCTGTGCTTTGTGTTGATGAGGGCAAACTATTAGGGCATATTATCACTAAAGATGGGGTAAAGGTTGATCCTGAAAGAGTTGAGGCCATTAAAAAAGTTCCTATCCCTACCAGTGTCAAAGCTCTCCAGTCCTTCAATGGCCAGATTAATTTCATTAGAAGATTTATTCCTAATCTAGCTGAGCTAATGAAGCCTCTACAACTTTTACTTAAAAAGGATGCTAAGTTTGAATGGAGTAAGCAAGGAAGAGAAGCTTTTGCAGGTATCAAGGATGCCATATCTAGAGCTCCGGTGTTGATAAGCCCTGATTATTCAAAAGAATTCCAAATCTTCTCCTTTGCTTCTGAGCATACTATTGCTGGAGTTCTACTTCAGAAAAATGACCAAGGCCAAGAACAACCCATAGCATTCTTTAGTAAAGCTTTACAAAATTCAGAGCTTAAATATACTATAATGGAGAAACAAGCTTATGCCCTTGTTAAGTCTTTGAAACATTTCAGGATATATATTGGGTATTCCAAGGTTGTGGGTTATGTTCCTCATACTGCTGTTAAAGATATATTAGCTCAACAGGATTGCCTTGGTATAAGGGGAAAATGGGTGTCCAAAATACAAGAGTATGACTTGGAGATAAAACCTACCAAGTTAATCAAAGGCCAAGGTCTTGCATGCATGATGACGGAAAGTAATGAGAAAGCTGTAGGAATGATTTGTCAAAATAATGAGTCAGCACCTATCATATCTGAAGAGCTTCAAAAATTAAGTCAAACTCAATGGTATTCCGACATTATCTACCTTCTTAACAATTTTACTTGTCCTGAACATCTTGTTGGTCACAAAAGAAGGTCTCTAAGACTCAAAGCCACTAAGTATTGCATAACTCAAAATGGATTAGGTTGGAGAAATCCTGATGGCTTAGTTCTTAGATGTGTTGATGAAACAGATTCCAAAAAACTTCTGGTTGAGTTTCATAATGGATTTTGTGGTGGGCATTATGCAGCAGACACCACAGCCCACAAGATCCTTAGATCAGGTTACTATTGGCCCACTTTATTTGCTGATGTGCACAAGTTTGTCAGATCTTGTCCCCAATGTCAGTTGTTCACTGGGAAACAGAAATTGGCAACTTTACCTCTTGAGCCAGTAGTTGTTCAAGCCCCTTTCCAACAATGGGGTCTCGATTTTATCGGTCAGTTTAAGGAAAACTCAAGCAATGGATATACCTGGATCCTAACTGCCACCGATTATTTCACCAAGTGGGTGGAAGCAATCCCTACTAAGTATGCCACAGATAAAGTAGTTATGGACTTTCTTGAAAATCATATCATAACTAGATTTGGGGTGCCATCCAAGATAACAACTGACAATGGTCCCAGTTTTAGTTCCATAGCCTTTTCAGCATTCTGCTTCAAGTATGGTATAATCCTTTCCCACTCATCCAACTATTATCCCCAAGGAAATGGATTGGCTGAATCAACCAATAAGACCCTAATGAACATTTTAAAGAAGACTGTGGGTGATAACAAGAGGTCTTGGGATTCTAAGATAAAATTTGCTGTATGGGCTGACAGAATAACACAGAAGCGTGCTATTGGGAAAACCCCTTTCCAATTGGTTTATGGTTTGGAAGTTTCTGTTCCCATTCATATTCAGTTGCCAGTGTATCAAATGTTGCATGATTATGAGTCAAATGATGATGGTATGCAGAACAGAATCGAGCAAATTATGAAATTAGATGAGACTAGAAGAAAGGCCTTAGACCAAAGTATCAGAAATCAGGACAGGGTTAAAAGGACTTTTGACAGGTCAGCCAAGCCAAAAGATTTCCAGCCAGGGGATTGGGTTCTTTTATGGGATAAGCGAAGGGATAAGCCAGGGAAGCATGGAAAGTTTGATAGCCTATGGTTGGGACCATATATTATATTTGAACCAGCAGGGGTTAATTCTTTCTTCCTTTGCACTATGGATGGAGAAAGGTTGACTCTCCCAGTCAATGGACAACATCTCAAGCTGTTTTTCAAAGAAGATTTCTTAATGCCCACGGGGGCAGATTGATAGCAGGGCCATCTCTAAACCTTTGCCTTGCATTTTGTACATTATGTTTTGTATATTAGTGATGTATATTAGTTTCATTTGCTTACTTTAGTTTTGCTTTGAAATAAATGTTGCAACTCATGCTTCATTTGGCAAAGATATGGGACTGATGCATTTTAATTTCGTGGCAGGAACCAGAGATTATTGGATTCTCGCATACTCTATTTGATTGAATCAGATCGAGCACGCGTCCCGCAGTTGGAGCCAGATGTTGCCAACTAAGTTGCACTTGGTTGGATTATCAAGCGAGCGGGCAAAGTGGAACATGACACATGTTCAATTCTGGTGATTTGATGTCCAGCTGGCCTTTTAAAGGGCCTCGTTTTTAATTTTTTTCCCACATGTCCATGGCCCTGCGGGGTTTGTAACAAAACGTGCTAGCATGGTGTTTTGTAAAAGACTCGGTTCCTTAGGACTTTTTGGCCAAGTCAGGTATTCCAAGGAGTTTTTTCACCTATCTATTATGTTTTGCATCAGTGCATTGCATAATTAATTGGTTTTTCTCCTGCTCCTCCAAAGCTGGAATGCCTGGGGAGGCTGACGGGCCTTAGGGAATTATTAGAGTCTATGGGTCAATGTATATGAACATGCTAGGCGTTAATTTTGAGTCATATGGACATGTCTAAGTCCCCCTAGGTTGTTTTTTAATTTTCGGCAAGTTTTAATTTTTCCGTAAATTGGGCCATTTTTTAATGGTTCAATTAAAAAATTTGTAATTGGCCTATCTGGGGCGTCTGGAGGTATTTTTTGCCTTAGGGGTACTCGTTTTCTAACTCAGAGTACCCCCTAAACCCCTAAACCCACTTTTTCTAATGTTTGGGTGCTTCTACTTTGGTCAAAATCAAAAAAATCAAAAAATCCCAAAAAAGTCATGAAAAAATCAAAAAAGTGAAAAAATGACTTAAAAAATTATTATTTTTTTGGAGTTATGACAACTCTGATTTGGATCAGCATGTATTATGGAGGATTTTTGGCTGATTTGTAAGGTTTTTGGGCAGCCCCAAACAAGGAGAGAATCATGCCCATTGAGGAGGGGCGCATTCACTTGAGGAGGGGGCGCATTCATGGAGTGGGCAGCCCATGGTTTAAGGAATGGGAAGCATGGTTAGTGCTGCTATGTTAGCACATTAAGGGCTGCGTATGGGCAGCTAGAATAGGGGATGGCAGCCCCATTCTCCTCCACCATTTGTGCCACGCTCCCCCTCTCCATTTTGGCAAGTGCGCCCTCCATCTCTTGGTGTTTTTTCTATATAATGCAGCATTCTCTCCATTATTCACTAGTGAGAATTGGAGCACAAAAGTTATCGTTGTAATACTCATATCATTTTGAATTTGAATAAAGAAGACTTTGGAGGTCAAGTTTGTGGTGTTGTTGTGTGAGTGGATGAACCATCTTTGGCTTGTCTAATGGAGGTAACCTGTGCATAAGCTTTGACATTTATTTGCATCTATTGTACTCATTGGAAAGATTGGTAACAATTCATGAGATAAGTTAATTCAATTTGTTTATTGTCTTAGCTTATTGATATATGTTTATTAAGTGATCATGTTTGTATGTTTTCATTTGTTTATGAGTATGCAGCACTGATTTCTTTTAAATATATGTCTACACTTGATCCTTGTTTGCAAAGTGTGTGATGTGCAAGTTATCTCAACTGGAAGTAGGTGGATCTTGTTTGCTTCCTCCCTTCTAATTTTGTTTGCAGATGCAGTCCCTTGGAATATCACAAACACAACCTTCAAAGCTTCGGATTTCAACCAAGATTTGCTTCATCTCTCTCTCAACTTAATTCAAAATCAAAATTTTTCTGGTTACTGGTTACTTGTATTTGAAAGTTTTCTGATTCATATGCTCATATTGTAATTCAAATAGATCAGAAATATTTTCATAAAGGATTGGTTTAGACAGTCACAAAGCTTATATATTTAACTGTTAGATTTTCCTTCATTTAGCATCTACTTTTCAAAGGACTTGCAAGTGAAATCGTCATATCTCTTTTAAGTCTTGTTGGGTAGTTGTATTGCTGATATAAAAGATATATTTGGCTGTCCTAGAGTTTGAAATTTGCAGCCATTAAAGGCTAGCAGAGATCCCAGGTAGACAAGCCCCATAGCTTGTTTTACTTGGTTATTTTTAGTCATTTTTACTTAGTTTTTAACTTAGAAAATTTTGGGTTTTTTAGGAGGTGTTCCAAAGACACTCTTAAAGTGTTTTTGGGCATCTTATACTAATTATTGCTTGCTGGTTTGCAGCAAAAGATAAACAGGTAGGAGGAAGTGCTGGCGAAAGTTCGAGCATCTAGGCGATCCGGAGGACAAATTTCCATATTTCTCAAAACCGGTCATATTTTTTCTATAAATTTTGTAAGCCACCAAGTCACATTAAGTAGACTACGGCACTTCTCGAAATCATTGTAAACTTTTTAAACGAGAGCAAGTGGGCTAGCCAGCGCCCATACCCCATCCCCCCAGGGGTGGCCTGTGTCGTCTCATTTTCATGGCGTGATTGTTAGAGTAGTTTTATTTCTTTGTTTTCCGGCATTTAATAAAATAAATTAGGATTAAAATAAACCTTGTTGGTCCGTTCCACTGGCGGGCCACAAGTTCACTCACAACCTAGTTTTTTCACATTTTTTTTTTACAACTCATAACGCCCCCCTTGCTTTCCCGAAGTAGGGTTTTGTTTGAGGGCTTGCCCGAAATACATGCCTGAAAAGAGACTCCTGGGGTTCTAAAAAGATAAAATTTGTGTTCTTAAAATTTTATAAAAAATACCAAGGTCTTCTCCCGTATGCTCTGTGGCCAACTTGCAGCTTAGTCTGATCCAGTTGGTACACACCAGAAAGGAGTGGATGACTAGTAATAGGACTTAACACCACCCCAATAAAAAATCCTTTTTGTGAAAATCCGGCACAACACGCAATTTGTTGTCGTGGGCAAATTTCCCAGAAGGCTTGGGATAAAACTGGATAGCGACCTCTTGGAAACCGTTAGGCTTGCCCTCGTTGGTATAGCATCTGAACACCTCCTCGAGACTCCAATTCAGCCCAAAGCCTGAGAGGGAAGCCACGCTTCAAATTTCCGGATGTGTTCCCCCGTACCTTGTGTATATCGGGAACCCACCTGCCTTAATAAAAAAGATCACCATCACATTAATTTTTAAAATAAACCAAGAACACTCCACAACATTTACCTTTCTGTTTATGCATTTGTTATTTGACTCCATAACAAGGCACTGGTCTTGATGCAAATTTCATTTTATATTGTTGACTAGTATGCAGTTGAATGATGATTATTCTAAATGGGAGTAAATGATAAATGATGTTTTTATTTGACAAATGTATGTAGTGTTTATTCTTTGTTGCAAAAAAAATTATTTTCCTAACTCCTAGGTTAGAGGCCTTAGTTTCTTTTATTTTTTAGGGTCCACCCCCCTTGGCTTCGCTAGGAAAGCCTAGACGGAGGAGTCGAGTCCCAAGTGACAGCACTTGACTCTGACTTGCCCCCAAGGCCACACCAGCAGCTTGAAGACTTCTGCTGCGTTTTCCCAGGTGTGGAACCAGGCGGCAACAGGAGGTCACTTATGGTGTTGGGCATTGTGAGTGGATGAATGTCTTGTTTCAAATGAGGTAACTTGTATTGATGCATTTTGTTTCTTTAAGATCAAGTGTAGCTTTGGGAAAGATCAGTATTGGTTTATGAGGAAAGTTGAGTAATTTGTTTATTGCTTAGTCTTTCATATTACGCTTTAGTAGAGATCAGATTTAAATATATCATTTGTTTATGAATATTTTCTTCAAATTTCTACTATGTGTTTTATCTACATTTGATCTTTTTGTTGCAAGTTGTGGTGTTTTTACAGGTTGTCCCAGACGGATAGGTTGGAGAACTTGTTTGTGTCTTCTATTTATCTAATCTTTTATGCAGATACAATCCCTCAGCTCACCACCGGAAAGGATCTCCAAAGTTTCGGTTTTATTCAACAAAAAATTGCTCCATCTCTCTCTCCCATCTATTTCAAAAAAGTTTGCTCTGGTTACTGGTTACATAAGAAAAGTATTTTCTGATTTATACACCATTGCTAACATTTAAAATAGATCAGGATTTACTTTCAGAAAGATCTAGTCTAGTGGTTTGTTAAAGCTCTTATTTTTGACTGATTAGATCTTTATTTCTTTCAAAACTTGCAAAAAATTGTAAAATTTTTCAAAGTTTTGTTGAGTAGTGTTAGTTCTGATTTTAAAGTAGATCTGGCTGTTAATTAGAGCTTGTATTTTGCAGCGCATAAAGCTTGCAAAGATCCCAAGTAAACAAGCCTCACTGCTTGTCTTACTTGGTTATTTTCTTGCATTTTTACTTAGATTTTCACTTAGAGATTTTTTGGGTTTTTTTAGGAGGTGTTCCAAAGACACTCTTAAAGTGTTTTTGGGCATCTTATACTAATAATTGTTTGCTGGTTTGCAGCAAAAGACGAATAGGTAGGAGGAGGTGCTGCCGAATTTTCAAGGATCCAGGCAATCCGGAGGACCAAAATTCATATTTTTGTAAAACCGGTTATTTTTCATTGAAAAATTGTAAGCCGCCAAGTCACTTTAAGTAGATTGGGGCACTTCTCTGATTATTGTAACGATTATTAAACGAGAGCAAGTGGGCTAGCCAACGCCCACACCCCACCCCCCCAGGGGTGGCCTGTGTCGTCTCTTTTCATGGTGTGATTTTTTAGAGTAGTTTACTGCTTTTATTTTCGGCATTTAATAAAATTAACTAGGGTTAAAATCAACCTTGTTGGTCCATTCCACTAGCGGGCCACAAGTTCACTCAAAACGTCGTTTTTTCCATTTTTTTTACAAACTCAAAACGCCCCCCTTGCTTTCCCGAAGTAGGGTTTCTATATAAGGGCTTGCCCGAATACGTGCCTGAAAAGAGGCTCCTGGGGTTTAAAAAGATAAAATTTGGGTTCATAAAATTTTTCTAAAAATACCAAGCTCTTCTCCCGTATGCTCTATGGCCGACTTGTAGCTCAGTCTGATCCAGTTGGTACACATCAGAAAGGGGAAGATGACTAGTAATAGGAGCTAACATCGCCCCAAATAAAAACCCTTTATGTGAAAATCCGGCACATCACGAATATTTTGTTGTCGTGGGCAAATTTCTCAGAAGGCTTGGGACAAAACTGAGTAGTGACCTCTTGGAAACCGTTAGGCTTGCCCTCGTTGGTACAGCATCTGAACACCTCCTTGAGACTCCGATTCAGCCCAAGCCTGAGAGGGAAGTGTTGCCGCCTGGTTCCACACCTGGGGAAAACACAGCAGAAGTCTTCAAGCTGCTGGTGTGGCCTTGGGGGCAAGTCAGAGTCAAGTGTTGTCACTTGGGACTCGACTCCTCCGTCTAGGCTTTCCTAGCGAAGCCAAGGGGGGTGGACCCTAAAAATGAAAAGAAAAAACTAAGTCGTCTAATCTAGGAGTTAGGAAAATATTTTTGGTAACCAAGAATAAACAGCATATACTTTTGTGAAATAAAACAATCATTCATCATTTACTCCCATTCAAAATAATCATCATTTACTTGCACATTACTCAATAATATGAAATAACATTAAACAAGACCAGTGCCTTATAATGGAGTCAATAAACAAATGCATAAGCAGAAAAAGTAGATGTTGTGCGAGTGTTCTTGGTTTATTTTAAAATTAATATGGTGGTGATCTTTTTATTATGGCAGGTGGGTTCCCAATATACGCAAGGTACGGGGGAACATGTCCGGAATTCTGAAGCGTGGCTTCCCTCTCAGGCTTGGGCTGAATCGGAGTCTCGAGGAGGTGTTCAGATGCTATACCAACGAGGGCAAGCCTAATGGTTTCCAAGAGGTCACTACTCAGTGTTGTCCCAAGCCTTCTCAGAAATTTGCCCACGACAACAAAATACGTGTTGTGCCGGATTTTCACAAAAAGGATTTTTTATTAGGGTGGTGTTAGATCCTATTACTAGTCATCCCCTCCTTTCTGATGTGTACCAACTGGATCAGACTGAGCTGCAAGTCGGCCACAGAGCATATGGGAGAAAACCTTGGTATTTTTTAGAAAAAATTTATGAACCCAAATTTTATCTTTTTTTTAAAACCCCAGGAGTCTCTTTTCAGGCACGTATTTCGGGCAAGCCCTCATACAGAAACCCTACTTCGGGAAAACAAGGGGGGCATTTTGAGTTTGTAAAAAAAAATGAAAAAACTACGTTGTGAGTGAACTTGTGGCCCGCCAGTGGAACGGACCAACAAGGTTAATTTTAATCCTAGTTAATTTTATTAAATGTCGAAAATAAAAGAAATAAACTACTCTAAAAATCACGCCATGAAAAGAGACGACACAGGCCACCCCTGGGGGGATGGAGTATGGGCGCTGACTAGCCCACTTGCTCTCGTTTAATAGTTGTTTACAATGATCAGAGAAGTGCCCCAGTCTACTTAAAGTGACTTGGTGGCTTACAAAATTTGAGGAAAAATTGACCGGTTTTGCAAAAATATGAAAATTGGTCCTCCGGATTGCCTGGATCCTCGAAATTTCGGCAACACCTCCTCCTACCTGTTCGTCTTTTGCTGCAAACCAGCAAGCAATTATTAGTATAAGATGCCCAAAAACACTTTAAGAGTGTCTTTGGAACACCTCCTAAAAAAACCCAAAATTTTCTATGTGAAAATCTAAGTAAAATTGCAAAATTTAACCAAGTGAAACAAGCAGTAATGCTTGTTTGCTTGGGGTCTTTGCAAGCTTTATGAGCTGCAAATTGTATGCTCTTGGACAGCCAAATAAACTTTTATATCAGATCTAACATTACTTTCAAACTTTTCAAGACTTTAACAATTTTTTACCAGTTTCAAAATTAAGTAATGATAGATAATGAAAGATCTAATCTAATGGAAGATAAAACTTTAAACAACTAGATTAGAACTCTAAGAATGAATCAGATCTTCTTAAGAATATATCAATCAAAAAATAGATCAAAGAATCACTCTTCAACCGTAACCAGTGACCAAGAAAATTCTGATTTTATAAGCTGAGGAAGAGAGAAGAGACAGAATGGTCCTTGAAACCAAAGACTTTGGAAGCTTGGAAGTGGGAAACCGAGGGTGAGATCCACCAAAATGTGTACAGAAGAAGAAGATGGAGAGCAAACAAGCTATCGTCCTCTTCACACCTGTCAACCTGTAGCAAACAAAACTCAAAGAAAAACCATCAAACTAGAAATGCACATGGTTAGAAATCAAAATAGTATGAGCATAAACAAATGAAACATATAAATTTTGAATCTCTAACCAATATGACAAATGCAAGAACAAATTAAAACAAACAAGATTAATTGTTCCTTCCCACAAAATCGTTACCAATCCTTCAAGCAGGCTAGTAGATGGCTGGAAATTACATGCACGGAACTTGAAATTGTTACAAAATACTCCACATCAAGAGACCATGAAACCACTCACAAAAGTATCACACATATGGACCTCCAAAGTCTTTTTATTAATCAACAAAATAGCATAAGCTTAGTACATATTTCTGCTCTCTCTCCAACTAGAGAAAATGGAGTGGGCAGCCATGCTTAAATAGCCAAAGATGGAGAGAAATGGGTGGAATGAGTGGCATAACTCATGGAGAAAATGAGGCTGCCCACTCCCATGTAATGGGATGCCAAAATCAGCCCCAAATCAGCTAAAAATCAGCCATGTGACAGCCCATAAACATAGCTGCAAATTCCATGATTGAAGGGGCCCAATTTTGGGAAATATGCCCCCCTCAAATGGGGAAGTAATCCCACTAATATAGCTGCCCGGAATCTTTCCAAAATCAGCTCTTACAACTCCTAAAACATAGCTGAAAAAATCAGTCCATAAATCACTCCCAAAATTTAATATTTTTATTAAGTCATTTTTTCACTTTTTCAATTTTTTATGACTTTTTGGGGTTTTTTGACTTTTTTGGATTTTTGTGGAAAAATAATCACCCAAACATTAGAAAGAGTGGGTTTAGGGGTTTAGGGGGTGCTCTGAGCTAAAAAACAAGCACCCCTAAGGCAAAAAATACCTCCAGATGCCCCTTATAGGCCAATTAAAAAAAAATTAATTGAACCATTAAAAAATGGCCCAATTTACGGAAAAAATAAAACTTGCCGAAAATTAAAAACAACCTAGGGGGACTTAGCACATGTCCATATGACTCAAAATTAACCCCTAGCATGTTCATATACATTGACCCATAGACTTTAACAATCCCCTAAGGCCCGTCAGCCTCCCCAGGCATTCCAGCTTTGGAGGAGCAGGAGAAAAACCCATTAATTATGTTATGCACTAATGCAAGACATAATAGATAGGTGAAAAAACTCCTTGGAATACCTGACTTAGCCAAAAAGTCCTAGGGAACCAAGTCTTTTACAAAACACCATGCTAGTACGTTTTGTTACAAACCCCGCAGGGCCATGGACATGTGGAAAATTTTAAAAACGGGGGCCTTTAAAAAGGCCAGCTGGATATCAAATCACCAAAAATGAACATGTATCATGTTCCACTCTGCCCGCTCGCTTGATAATCCAACCAAGTACAACTTAGTTGGCAACAGGAAGCCACGCTTCAAAATTTCGGACATGTTCCCCCCGTGCCTTGCGTATATTGGGAACCCACCTGCCATAATAAAAAGATCGCCTTCACATTAATTTTAAAATAAACCAAGAACATTCGCACAACATTTACTTTTCTGCTCATGCATTTGTTTTTTGACTCCATTATAAGGCATTGGTCTATGTTGATGTTATTTCATATTATTGACAAATGTGCAAATGAATGATGATTATAGTGAATGGAGTAAATGATGAATGATTGTTTTATTTCACAAAAGTATATGCTGCTTTGTCTTGGTTATCAAAAATATTTTCTAACTCCTAGATTAGATACCTTAGTTTTATTTTTAGGGTCCACCCCCCTTGGCTTCGCTAGGAAAGCCTAAACGGAGTAGTCGAGTCCCAAGTGACAGCACTTGACTCTAACTTGCCCCCAAGGCCACACCAGCAACTTGAAGACTTTTGCTGTGTTTTCCCCAGGTGTGGAACCAAGCGGCAACACCTCTCACCTTATGTTTTTTTTATGCAAGTCAATATTCAATATATGTTCTAACTTAGCATTAGAAATATCTTGTTCAGATTTGTGTGCATGAATGTAAGGGTTTTGCAGAGATATACCAAGGTGGAGAGTGGCTTGGAAATCAAGCTAGTCTTTATTCATACATTGGTTTTTTCCTCTCTAAATTGTTCTTTTGCAGGTTCTCCAAATCTCTCTATTCTCAAAGAAAGAAACACATCTAGAGGCTAACCTTCCCTCCATCAAACACAAAATTTCTACTTCAACTTGGTTCCTTGTTTCCTTGGGCTTATCTCTTCAAGCTCTCCATGCTGTCCACTTGTTTGGCTGCCCATTGTCTACCACCCACCTTCACCTTTTCCATTCGTTTTTTTTTTTCTTCTCATTCATCCCTCATTCGTCCATCCATACTAGTTGTCTTTGTCCTCTTCCCTTTGGCTGCCCCATTCTCCTACTTGTTGACTGTCCCATTCACCTATTTGCAACCACTTACCACTTCACTTGGGAGCCTATTCGTCCACCTTTGAAGTTACCCTAAAAAGCACACAAAAGCATAAAAAACGTACTCTTTAAAGGTTTGTTTAAGTAGTAGTAGTCTTATGGTTTAAAGGTTTGATAGTTAGGCATCATTGGATCCATTTCGTTCTTTGTTTCATTAGTTAGTTGTTCTTTGCATCTATATTATTGATAAATTTTTGCATCTTAGATCCCTTTGAGAGTTAGTTTGTTTAAGATTTATTGTTTTTCTTTTATAAGAAGCTAGTGTGACAGATCTCATTTAGGGCTTGCATCTAGTCAACTTTGATATTTTTTGCAATCTCATTCAAGATATAAAATTGCATTTTGAGTAGTTCATTTTATTTTTGTAGTGTAGATCTCTTCCTCATCATTTCTAGAACTTGTTTGCTTGCTGGTCTATTTTGCTATTTTCATAAAATCAAAGAAAAAATCTCATGCTTTTTACCATCTAGATCTCATTTTTCAAACTTGTACTTAGCTAGGTTCAAATTTTGTTATTTTGTTTGCTAATGTCTAATGGGTATATGGTTTGAGTGTGATGAAGTTCTTGTAGGTATTTGAAGAAGAATAGAGCTAAGGAAAACAAGTTTTGAGAAGCAAAGAGAAAGGAGGACAAAAACAAGGAGAAGTTGAATCCAAAGCACATTTGAAACCAAAGCAAAACTATCAATCTCCTTTTTGTACAAGCTATTTAACAAAGCTTCTTTAAATCATTGTTCTAAGTTCATTTCTTTCAAAAGTTCTTCAAGGGTAAAATTCCCAAGGCAAGTTGTAACCATTTTAATAAAATTTCAAGTGGGGGAGGCCTCCACTTTTTTGGCTTTCTTCCCCATTTGGGGAAGAGTGTTGTGATTGGTTGGCTTAGATCTGTTATTTCATGCTTTAGATTAGTCTCTTCTATTTCACTTTTTCTCTTCCAAGTTTTGACTTGAGGTAGTATCCTTGAGATTTCATCTCAAAGGCAGGACCACATAACTTTGTGGTTACTCCTCTCTCCCCGTTAGTTGCCTTGGTCGAAATCTCAGCTAGCTGGGAAGTTCTCAAGTGCTAGCAGTTCTTAGTGATCGACCTTGTTCGGAGGAAAAGCCCACCTTAGATTAAATTTGTTGGTAGAACACTAAAATATTTTATCTTATTTCATTTCGCAAGTAACATGCTAGTTGTCTTTTATATCTTTTGAGCTATCACATGATTTAATTCTACAAGCTTCGTAATTGTTCCACAACTGCTTCTTTCTTGCAAATAAAATAAACAAAGCCTCTTGAACTTGGCGAAATCCAAGTCAAGAGCACTCTCTGTCGGAGAGCATTGTAGATTTGCATTTTTTCCCTTGCATTAGGCATTTTAGAGTAGAAAGTCTCTTGAACTGTAGTCTTAAGACTAAGTCAAGAGCGCTCTCTGTCGGAGGGTTGAACAAGTGCTCTTAATAATTAAAACATTTCAACTCATATTCCCTTCATAATTAATTTATTTTGGTTGATTGTCCAACACCCGTATGCTCTGCCGACCTGCAAAGGTTGGGCTAGTACTCAGAAATGTGTTGGATTTGCTAAGCTCATAAGTGATAACTAATAAAACTTTCATCCCCATAACCAACGAACCAGCGTTGTTTCAAAAGGTATTCAAAGTGGTTCCCAGGGGAGGCGCTGGGTTGCCCATTCTGTGACACAGTGGCTGGTTAGCATTGCGCGCCTCGCTGTGATCCAGACAAGTCCTTCATGTCTCTTAAAGGAGCCGCTTCGAATGTCCTTTCCGGATAGTTTTCCAGACAGCTTAAGCAAGATCACCTTTAAAATTTACAAATAAAATAAACCAAGAACAATTTCGAAACGATCTCACAAACATTATATCGAGACTTGTATTTTCAGCATCCCAAGCACTTATTGACTCCATTTGGCACTGGTCTTCAAAACTTGTATGCATCACCTTGATCTGGACCATTCATCTTTTTTCTTATCTGCTTAAGGCATTTCTATTCTGTGGATGCTTTTAATTTTCCAAAGTCATCATATATTGTTTATCTTGGCGTTGTGTTTTGAATCTACAACGTGGATTGCTTCTATTATTGTGTCTATCTTATTAAAACTCCTAAACAACACACATCCGCATCACCACATACAAAAACACTTAAAACACATTGAGCCATAAACAACTCTTTGTAGGGACTACCCCCCTTAGCTTCGTTAGGAGTTAGCCTAAACGGAGGAGCTAGGATTCAGGTGACAATACCTGGCTCATTGCTTGCCCCTAAGGCCACACCTCTCCCCACTTTCCAGTGAGGGAGACAGCTTTCGAAAGATTTCTGCTACTGGTGTGCAGTTTGGCGGACAACAGACTCTAAGATCTAATGAGCAAAAATCAGATCTATTTTAAATGCTACAATAATTATAGGTCTGAAAATAAAACACCAAAGTAACCAAGGAAAAGTTATGAGTTTGAAGCAAAGAGATAGAACTAGAGAATGGAAAGGAAGTTGGGTGAATGGAGTCTTCTTGGTAGTGGGATTGAGAGGGACTAAGCTCCTTTTTCGAAAGTACTGTTATCACATCCATAGTAGCTGGGCTACCATGGTTGCAGAGCAGATATCTGCACTTTTGTAAGCTTTGTCTTTGCACATATTCCATGAGATCAACTATGATGCGCAATATTGTTTTTGATCACTCACACATCAGAGCAACCTTATATCAGACTTGCAGTAGACCTTATGCCAAGGTTGAGCCTTAAGGCCTTAGATTTGATGACCGAGATGACCTTTTATTCCATACAGGTACAGGGCAGTGTTCAGAGCTACAGCAGCAGTGTTCTCAATGGGTATAGTTGGTCCAGACTACAGATACTGATATATGACCCAATATATATATATGATGTGCATTGGTTGTATTATCTTGATGTTTTGGTCATTTTGATAGCTTGGCTTGGTATGTAGTATTCATGATCTGGCAGTATATATAAAAAATAAATTTGGTTGTTAATGATTATCTAAATGGTTGTATTACTTGCACTTAGAAGCTCCTGTATTATACTCATTGGTTTACCCTCTTAGGAGTGTGGACATGATCATTCCCACCTTTTATGGCTTGCTAACTTAGGCACCATTTTCACTTTCTCCATCCATCTGTTATCCTTCCTACTTTTGGATTCTACCCTGACTTACACCTCAGCCTGTGATACGGAGGACCTCCCCATTTTTGCCTCAGTGTTGAATAGCATCCATGTTAAATTCGTGTCTTGGCTATGAGTTGGCAACTTGTTGCTTGAATTGTGTTGGCTAAAACCTGAAGCAAATTGTACTACCTTTTGGAAACTATTGATGTATATCTTTTGTAAATCCCAGTGAACAGGGTTGTGAAATAAAATGAAATGCACCACGGATGTAAGCTGCAATTAGTTGTGCTTCTAAGCACATGCAAAATCCCAAAAGGGGTCCTAAATGGCCTAAAAGCAATGGATAAATGTATGCTAAATCTAAAGATTGTTGGCCAAGGAAATTAAATGAAATTAAATGAAAGGCTCAAATGAAGTAGTGGTTAAATATATGCCAAATCTAAAGACTGCTAGCCTTATGTGAAATTTTCCTCATTGAGCCTACGGGTTATGATATGAGATGGAACAAGGGGCAGCTAATTCTAAGTGTCCCCTAGAACCTTAAGTTACGGTTGCCCTGACACCTAGTCCATGGCGGTTCTAGTAGTAGACATTCTTGCCAAGGTTGAATAAACACTCTTCTAAACAACTTATCCATTTGTGAGACACTACCATTCCCTATGTTATTTATCTGACACATGCTTAAATGTGTAGTACCCTTTCCCTTATCCAAAGTATCACAGTGTTGAGTCAGTCAAGTCATCCACTTAGCCTAAGCCTTGCATTCTCAGCCTTCACCCTATACTAGCAAATTGATCATGTCTACAGAACGAGTATATTCTTAAGGTTCTTTGCAAGTAAACTATTATTTAAATTTGTGATTTGATATAATTAAATGATTAACTTCCATTGAAATCATGCTTAATGCTTTAAGTCTTGCTATGAAAATTATTAAAAGAGCATGTCTTAACCATTTGCACTTGCAGCAGGAGGCTCTCCAAGCCTGGCTCATATTTTGATCAGTTTTGACATGGCCAAACAGTCAACCTTGGGATCCGTGATGAGATGGACCACTTATTTTATATGATGTTAATCTATGGTCCTTTATATACCTTTTGATGACTCCATATGATGGACACAGGTTTCAGATGATGATTGATGCAGTTTTTATTGATTATTAGTATTTCCAGATCATCATATTTTTATTTGTCTAGGTATGGTGGATGCTACAGATGATCTTACAGGTTACCATGAGGTGTATGATTACTCATCTTTAGTGGATTTGGGTTTTCTGGATCCATTGAGGCATTTATCTTTCAGTTTCAGGCACTCCCAGACATGATTTGAGCAGTTTTCACCTATTGACCAGTTTGGCCATGCATGTGGCCTGTCCAGCTGGTGCATTGGAGGCAAGTCGTTGCCTAGGGCGCTACAGAGGAAGGGGGTGGTCCAGCCACTTGTCATTACCATATTACCCCCCTTCCGGACATGATGGTACAGTCAGATTTTGTACCCAGGCACCAGACAGTGGGTTGTGGGAAGTTTGGTGGTTTTTCAGGTGGATTAAAAATGGAATAAAAAGGTCATTTAGGAATTTGATTTGGGAAATTGAGGCAAGTTTTTGGCATGAGGTCTTCTCTGAGGTCATCTATGATGTATCCCACACCTTCCAGATCAATTTGCAACACTCAGTGGGATCCACACAGTCATCAAGAGGTGTTTTGATGCATTCTTCTCTCAGTTGAGGGGGGCGGGATTTGATCATTTGTACACTTGGACATGTCATTGAGTCATATATTATATTATTGTGCCATGGGGTGATGCTAGTGAAGGAAAGTAATGCCTCCTGGCCCCACCATGTGCTCCTAGTGTCTTGTCCTTGTCATCTTATGTGGCACAACTTGTATCTTAGTTATTTTATGTGGTGTGCACCCCCCTTAGGCTTCTTCTATGTAGTGCACACCCTCCTCATGTGAGTGATCCATGTTATATTGCACCGGATCATCATGAGAGGGGTCTCCTCCTTAAATAGGATGAGGGAGACCAAAACCCTAAACCACTTTTGAAAACTAGTGGTTGAGATCAAAAGATATAACAATATAATCAATGGCTAAGATGAGCCAACACAACATAAGACATCGATCACTCAAATAGAGGATGACGTCATGGCTAAAAAGCCTCTAAGAGGGGTGACGTCTTGCATGGGGGTGGCTAGAAACCATACTTGAAAAAATTGGCGAAAAATCGCGATTTTTCGGAAAAGTCACGAGGTCAAACCCTTGCCGAAAAATCGGCGAGTAAAAATCGCGATTTTTTAAAAAATCGCCGAGTTCCGACTTTTTCGAAAAATCGCCGACTTTTTGCAAAAAATCGCGAGTCGAAGGAAAAAATCGCCCAGGCAGTCACGGCCGCGGATTAAAAGGTCAAAAGTGAATTTTTTTTGGTCATTTGTTTTGTTTGACTGTTGGAGGAGTGTGAAGGGCAAGAGGGCACCATCAACTAGTTTGGAGGCATCCAAGACTCCAAACAACATCCAAGCTCACCATTGTGAATTTTTGTGGAGAAGGGATTCAATTTCAAGAGTCAAAACTTTGCCAATCAACCAATTCGTCTCACAGGTATGTAGTGGTTCATTTTCTTGTATTTGTTTTATGATTTTTTTGCATGTTTGCTTGCCTATATTCTTTCCTCTATTCTCTTTTTTTTTTTTGCCATTTTTCCAATGATTTCCATGTCCATAAAATTATAAATATCAAAAAGAGTCAAAATGCAAGGGGGTTTTAGATTCTTAGAATGGAATAGCATGTTTTCTTTCTTAGATATTTAGCCACCTTCTTGTTATCATTTTTTCATGGCCAAAAATATAAATTTAGAGGTCTGATTTTTTAAGCCAAATTGTTGCAATTTTTTCAAATGGGGTTTAATTTCTTGTTTTTGTATTTTTGTGCCCTAGGTTTGCATTTTGAGGCTGCCATTCCATTTTCGAAGATGCCAAAGCCATTGGATCCGTTTTGGCAGTATGGTGAGCCCGAGGATGATGGAAACAGGCAAAATTTGAGTTGCAAATTGTGTGGGCATCACATGTCAGGAGGGGTTAACAGGTTGAAATACCATCTAGCTAAACTCCCTGGGCATGATGTTGGCGTTTGTACTGCAGTGACCCCAGAGATCATGAGATCTGCCCATGACACAATCCATGAAAAGAATAAAAAGAAGGATGAGATCGCCGCAAACAGAGTTGAGCTTGCAGCTTTTGGCCTAGCAAGAAGTGTGGGGGCAACAGGATCTACCACTTTCACTGAGGGTAGTGCGAGGGGTTCCACAGCCACGGCGGGGGCCTCACACCATTTTGGTCCACGAACAGGAGGTGGATCACAACCTTCTATCAAGGCAGTGATAAAGAAAAATGACAAGGTAGAAGTGGACAGGGTGATGGGGAGGTGTCTTTACTGGAGTCACATACCTCTCAGCATCGTAAAAAACAATCCATTTTGGCAGTCGATGTGTGATGCCATTGCATCATTTGGCTCGGGGTATAAAAGTGCCACCTTTGATGAGTTGCGGGGTCCAATCCTTCAAGCAGAAAAGAAGGACATCGGTGCTAGGTTGGAGGAGCTCAAGCAGTCATGGGAGACCACTGGATGCACAATCATGTCAGATGGTTGGTCAGATGGTAAGGGTAGATCCCTTATCAACTTTTTGGTACATTGTCCTAGAGGTACCTTGTTTGTGAAATCAGTCAATGCATCGGCATATGTAAAAGATGCAGCGCTCTTATGTGAGTTGTTAGATGGGTTCCTACAGGACATTGGGGTGCACAATGTTGTGCAAGTTATTACGGATAATGCAGCTAATTATGTGGCTGCTGGCAGGATGCTTATGGAGAGGCACCCCGCTTTGTTTTGGACTCCATGCGCTGCTCATTGTATTGATTTGATGCTGGAGGATATGGGGAAAGTTCCCTTTATCAAGGTGGTGATTGATCAAGCTAAGAGCATCCCCAAGTTTATTTACAACCATACTTTTGTTCTTAGCCTCATGAGGAGGCACACCAAAAACAGGGACTTGAGGCGTCCCGCAATCACACGCTTTGCCACCACCTTCATTACTCTTCAGTCCTTGCTTCGATTTCAGTTTGAGTTGAAGCAAATGTTTGTTTCTGATGATTGGCGTGATTGTGCTTACAGCAGGAGAGAGGATGGGAGAACCATTGCCAAGTTGGTGTACACTGACTCATTCTGGGAAGGAGTGGGGGAAGTGTGCGCGGTGAGTGAACCTTTGGTAAGGGTTTTGAGACTTGTTGATGGTGATAAGCCCGCAATGGGCTATTTGTATGAGGCCATGGATAGGGCCAAAGAGGCCATCCGGAATTATTATGTGGGCAAGGGTACCCCGGGGCACGAGAGGCACATGTTGTTATGGGAGTTGATTGATAGTCGATGGACCGGGATGCTTCATAGACCCATTCATGCAGCAGCACTCTTCCTCAACCCTGCATTTTCCTACAAATGCAAATTTGATTTTGATGGTGAGGTGTTGGAGGGGCTCTTCACTTGTATTCAGAGGATGGTTCCTGATTATGAGACTCGCAATGCAATCAATCGCGAGTTAGAGGTGTATCAGGATGGTGCTGGAGTATTTAGCTTTGCTAATGCTATTCGTGACAGGACCAGTTTCATGCCAGGTAAGTTATTAAAGTGTTTAACTTTTATTTGCAAGTTGAAATTTGAAATTTTGAATTATGATTTATTTATTTCCTTATTTGTTGTAGCTACTTGGTGGCGAACCTATGGTGTAAGGACACCAAATTTACGGAAATTTGCCATCAAGATTCTTAGCCAAACATGTACCGCTTCAGGATGTGAGCAGAATTGGAGTGTGTTTGAAAAAGTACACGCAAAGAGACGCAGAAGGTGAGTCTTAGACTTTAAATTTTCAACAAATCAATTTCATTTAATATAATTTGTGAATCTATCATCCTCACATATTATAATTATGTTTCATTATTTTTTTAAACTTGAACCTCTAGACTCATACAAAAAAATTATTTTCCTCTTACAGGATGGAGTTCACACGTCTCAATGATTTGGTCTACGTCCATTATAATCTCCACTTATGGATGACACAGATAAATAAAACACCAGATGCTGATGCCATCGTCTTAGACAATATTGATATTTTGTCTGATTGGAGGGTGGAGATTGAGACTCCTATCATGGAGGAGGAACCTACATGGCTAGAGGGAGAGGAAGGGCAGGAGGAGGAGGAGGAGGAGGTCAGAACCACCACGGAGGGTGATGTGCTAGCATCACCACCACCGCCTACACCGATTGATACATCTAGTCCTCCATCCGTCACTCGTCGTCCGATGTTAGATGCAGGGGCAGGGTCTTCTGCTGCTACTTCTAGTGCTAGGGGCAGGCCTGACAAACGGCCCATGACCTTTTCTCGTAAAAGGGGAAGAGGCATTGATATTAGATAGATAGCTACTAGTTTTTCTGAGATACATTTATATATGTGATGTCATTTTGTATTGGTTATCTACTTTTGAGTTTTGAGTCCTTGATTGGACAACTATAGTGTTTCAAACTTTCAGACTTTCAGGATTCAGTATCGACTTTGATGTATCATTTTATATTTGACATGACTACATGATGATGATATATATCAGTGCTTTCTCCATATTTATGTTCCAATGTGTTTATATGATGTTATTGTTGCTTTATATGTTTAAAATTCTGAAAAAAAAATGAATGTATTTTGTATTTTTTAATGGTTGCCGACTTTTTTCGACTTTTTCCGATTTTTTCGCCGATGTTGCCGAGAAATTGTTTTCGGGACCCTTGCCGACTTTTTGTCGAGTCCGACTTTTTCAAGTATGCTAGAAACATGGGAGCCACAACATAAAGACCAAGACAACTCACTAGGAGCACATGGTGGGGCTAGGAGGTATTAATCCCCTTCACTAGCATGACCCCATGGCACAATAATATAAAATATGAGTCTATGACATGTCCAAGTATACAAATGATCAAATCATGTCCCCATAATCAGAGAGAGATGTGCAATAAAATTCCTCCTGTAGCCCATGTGGACCCCACTGACTGGTGCAAACTGATCTGGGAGGAGGGGGATACACCATGGATGACCTTTGAGCAGACCAAGTGCCAAAACCTTGCCTCAATTGCCCAAATCAGACGATGAATGTATTGATGAAAATCAACTTGATGAAGATGATGAATATCACGATAATGAGTTAGCTAACGATTGTTCTTATCAAAGTAATTCCTCTTCTCCTGAACCAATTGAGTCCCATGATGAGGTAACGTATGACACTGAGCAAATTTCAACCCCTCAGGATTATTGCCTTAATATTGACATAAGAGGGGAACTTATGAGAATTTTATCATCATTACCTGAAGAAGTTTCAGATGAAGAGGATGATTCCAATGATTTCCATCAAGAAGCATCCACGGTTGAGTCTTCCATTAGTGAATCTTTTGAAAATATTTTTGAGATCCCTTTTCATAATCCTTGTGTAATTGATGATTTTTCTTACCATGACATTGAAGAAGAAAGTAGGGACAACAACCAAGTTTCTTTAGAAGCCAATGATCATCCTGTTTTTAGAGATCAATTTTATGAAAATGTTCAAATGGTTGTTAATCAATTGGTCAATGCTATTCCTGATAAATTATCGTCATATGAATTTAGTGATGAATCAATTGAAGAGAAGTCTCATGATGATGGGTTGGTGAATCAAACTAATCAAGAGTTTTCCTTAATCAAATCCTCAAATCAATATCTTAATGTTTATGGGAAGCTCGGAAATAATCCTTCACTTAACTCATCCAATGGTTATAATTTTTCCAATTCAATTTTTATTAGGGATTGTCTTTTTCAATTGTTGGGGTGGGGTGCTCGCAATAAGTTCTGTCCTTTTTCTAAAAAAATTGGGTCAATCAATTTTCAATCCGCCCCCCCATCTAATTATTCTAAGTCTACTTTGAATTTGTGGTCTGGTAAATCTTTGAATGTTGAAATTTTCAAACCAGAGTCTAGCTATTGTCGCATAAATGGAGATACAGAGTTTTCTTTTCCCTTTCAGTTATCTTTAACAAATAACATTCTTAAATCTTCTTGGTGGCTGGAAGGGGTATATGAAGATCAATTTCATCAATTTTCCATCCTTAAACAACAAGTGGGGCTAATCTCAATCTTAATTTTGTTCCACAATTTATCCCTACTTGGTTTATGCATCATTCCTAGAGCTCTCAGAATTGAATATCCTGGTCAGGTAGATGAGGAAAGCATTTTGAAACAAGGGGAGTTAAATTTGTTATCACATCTTTTTCCTCCATATATTTTGAATAATAACTTGCACAATTTTTATGACCCTATCAATTCTTGGATGGAGGATGTTTGCAATAATCAGTCTTTCCCTTTGCATAATTTCATTTTGCACCATTCAACTCCTTTCTCAATTTTTGAACAAGTCAGGAAAGTTGTGCTATCTATTTCATTAATCCTTAATCTAGTCTTGACTCGTTCTTTAAGCAAAAATCAAAGAAGAATTATTAACTTATTTGATGAATGGTTGCACTGGATTTATGATTTTACCTAACATTTGTGATGACTGGTTAGATTAGGGTAGGTAGGAAACCAAATAAGCCTACTTAGGCAGTAGTTAGTCTTTTCAGCCATTGAGTCTGGCACCTTTTAGTCTCTAAGCTCCTTTGTAAGCTCCTATTTTAACTGAGTACCTGTCACTTTTTCTTTTCCTGCACAATAAAACTCAAATTTTGCAAATTATGTTAGTAGTTTAATTTACTTTCTGCATTTATATTTTATGCATTTATATTTCTGACATAGAGTAGATTTTATTTCAGTTGATTTTATATTTTTCCCACACATGCGGCATGAGGTATTTTCTTTAGATGTTGTGAATGCAGAAAATAGGTTGCAAAAATAAAAGCTGGAAATAAAATGGTAGAGTGCTGGATCGTGGATTCGAGTAGCAGAGTTCGAGGACCAGAGATTCTGAGGTTCTCAAGCGCTCATTTCAGCAGAGCACTTGTCCCAGCCGGAGCCAGATGTTATCACATATATAGTAGCCGGGCTACCATACATTATTTTTCTGATGCCAGTACACTATTCAGCCAGTTCCCTTGCATTTGAGACGCCGAGATGAGCATTTATATTGGATCATTATCAGATTGTGGACAGCAGTTATATTCCCCATGCCATGACTGAGTTTCAGGACACTCAGAGAGATGCCCGATATAGCCATTATGCCATTGGTACAGAGCAGACAGTAGTGCCCAGAGTTACAGCAGCAGTCTCAGAGGACGGATGATGGTACAGGTTGATGAGCTTTCAGGTATATGACTCAGCAGGTATACTATTGTGTTATGGTTAGATTGCTTTTATACTTATTCTTATAGCATGTCTTAGCACTTAGTGTCATGATCTGGCGATCATATAGATATTTGGACCTGGTTGACCTATTATATATATATTACTGTCCCTACTCAGACTTAGAAGTTCACTATTCATACTCATTGGTACATACCCTCCTTAGGGAGAATAGAGGTGATCATTACACCATACTATGGCTTGCTAGTGTTGGCTTCATCTTTTCATTGTCTTCATCCATCCGTGGCCTACCTTTTAGATTATTACCTTGATTTGCTACTTGACTAGTGACATGGAGGACCTTTCCCCACTGTAGCCTCTGTACTGGATGAGCTTCCCTGTTTATTGTGTCTCGGCTCTGAGTTGGTGACAAAACTTACCTATGGTGAGTTGGAGTTCCTTGAGAATTCCCCCTAGTCACTAAAGTTGTGTTGGCTAAACCTGAAACTTTTAGTGCTGCCATCAATACAAAATCTGGAAAAATCAAATGCTATATCTTGTATATGAAAGAAATGCCAAATGAAAATGGCCATGAAAAATAAAATGTTATATCTTTTGGAAAAATAAATACCTAGGTAAACAAGCTGTCCATGACACACCTAGAAGTGCTCAGGTAAACAAGTGCCTTAAAAACACACCTGCAGCAGAAAGCCTAAAAATAAATGTAAATCTATGCAATGTGTTTGTAAACACACATAGATCAAGGCTATGGAAACCTCAGGCCCAAAAAGCAATGGAACTTAAATGTTATATCTAAACAATTGCTGGCCTTGCTTGTATTATGGATTGTGCGCATCTGTGAAGGTAAATAAACCCTCTTTAAACAACTCATCCATTTGTGAGACACCGCCATTCCCTGTGTTATTGCTCATTCAGTATATACTATGGTGTGTATTCCCTTTCCTTTGCCAAAGTGTCACAAAGTCAAGTTAGTCAAGTCATCCCATAGCCTAGCCATTTATTTCAGCCTTCACCCTTCACTAGCAAATTGATCACAACTATGAAGTGAGTATGGTCCTGAAAGTCTAGTCTGAGTAATAATAATAACTAACGACACTATATATTTGGATTTAGATCGCCAGTCATGATTACTCTGTGTTTTAGTAGCTATTTGAATAAATTGTAAAGCATGTATTAACCTTGACACCTTGCAGCAGCTATGGATGATAGTCTGAGTTGTATTTGGTCTTGGTTAGACCTAGTTTGACCATGGAGGACCATGAGACATGAGATGTTGGACCTTATGATGATATGGATAGATGATATATGGTCTATGTACACATACAGGATGATTCTATGCAGCAGCTACAGGGTTATGATGATGATTCTTGGGATACAGCAGTGTTTGGTCATTTACAGATCATTATTATTGGCCTTGTTCCGGTACATTGGATATTTATTTTGATCATGCAGAGATTCATATGGTGTATGAGTACACATCTTGGATGGATTTGGACCTTCTGAGTCCAATGGGACAGTTTGTTTTCAGTTCCGGGCACTTACAGTGATGATTTAGCCTCAGTAGGCTGTCCTAGTGCAGTTTTGGTCTGTTGGAGGCCCTGTCGGAGCAGAGATGACTTTTATCCGGTTGACCTAGGGCGCTGATGATGGAGGGGGTGGTCCAGCCACTTGTTTTTACCATATTACCCCCCTCCCGGACACATTGGTACCCTCACCTTGACAGCGCCATCACTCCAGGAGGCAGTTTGGGCAGTTTCACGTTTCCCGAGGCAGTTCAGGATTGGTAGAAATGGCTATTGAGGAAATCGATTTGGGCTACTGAGGCAAAGTTATGGCATGGGATGATCAGTGATGATAGATCGGGACCTTCCACACCTCCTCCAGCAGTTTCAGCTTCATCGGGGCCCGCATCCATCACTTATGGCACTTTCTGTGGATTTTTGAGGTCTTTTGAGGACCACGACTTCACCTTGGAGGCACGATTTGGTACTTTCATGATTATTTATTGGTTATTGTGCCATGGGGATTGACCAAGGAGGGATAAAATTACCCCTTGGACCCACCATGAGCCTCTTATGATATTTTGTCATCATGATTCGGTGGGACTCCCCTCTCCTAGGGCGACTTTGTCCACTTATGTATATTTTATGTGTGATCCATGTATTATGTTGTTGAGCTCATCTCAACCATTGATTAGACATTTGTATCTTTTAATCTTAGCCACTCATTCAAAAAGTGGTTAGGGTTTTGGTGCCTCTCCTTCCTATTTAAAGGAGAGAGCTTCTCATTGTAAAGGGTCTTTGGCTCTTGGATTATTGGTATAGAAAAATATTCTTGTGGAAATTCTTGTGGTCTCCTTTGCATCTGGTGTTCTTAGATGGTGATTGGAAAGTCTATTGCAACCTAGCATTTGGAAATTGTGGTAAGATCTATCTTTGTTTGGAAATCATTGTTTGTCTACAGGAGGGCGACTTCAACAAGGGCGATTTTGCAAGGCTTCTTCAAATCGACTTTCTTGGCATTCGCTTGTATCAGGGGGTTATCATTAGTATCATTGTGATCTATGCTATCTTTCTGTTACTTCTTTTGTGGCATTAGTCTTATCTCTTGATGCATCAAATCTGATATGGTTGACGTTTGTTGTGCAGGAGAGAGGGCGCATTGGCTTCTTGGACTAAATCGATTTGCATAGAAACTACCTCAAAGCTTCCAAATTGATCGGGATTGCATAGATCATCATCATCAAGGCATCTACAAGGTTATCCAGGTAAGATCCACAGGTTTGTTTCTCTTTCCTTTATCCAATCCATTGACATAACTCATAAATTGTTAAAACCCTAAATACTTCAAAACTCCCATTTCACATTTTGTCAGATCTACTTAGATCTAGTGGGTTGTTGGGCATGATATTGAAAACCCACCTCTATAGCATCCACGGCATCCCGGATCTATAGTTTGGTGTGGATTGGCTCCCATTTGATCCCTCTCCCAAGCCAACCTAGCTTCTCCCAAGGAAGGCGCACTTCACCATTTGAGCAGGTTGACCTAGATCTAAGCGATGGGTGTTTGAGATTTCACTTGATTTGACATCTACACATCAAATAACATATACCCAGGTTGTCCCTTTCTTGAAAATCACCTTGTGGGCCCCATTCCACATTTTAAGGGATTTAATCCCCATTTTGGACCACTTGGAACACTAAAACTCAGATCTACAAAGATCTAACCGGTGGATTGCCACGAAATTGTAGATCCATATCCCTACTTGACTGATCTACCCGGATCTAAAGTTTGGATGCTATCCGACATGATTTGACCCACCTAAACCCCGATTGAAGCCTCCTTAGGGAAAGTCGCACCACCTTGGAGAAGTGAGTTCACTCACTTCGAGGAACTGGGTACTTGAGATTTTTGCAGATCCGGGATCAGAATAATTCAAAACCTAGGTCTAGACTGTCACTTTGTCAAATCTTGCCTTGGGGATTGCATTCCTTGTTTTTAGGGATTGTGGTCCACTTGGGTCAAACCTAGATCTAGACACATTCAACCATCAAGACCTATATTGTCCACTTATCCCAAGTACTAGGAGTCCTAAACCTCAAGTCAACCTTACTTTGACTCCACTTCCCAATTCCCAAGGCACTGGCCTCTCTCCAAGTTAACTCAACTTTCCTAGAATGTTGGATTGACTTGTGGTTTGACTTTTGCATGGTAAACTATACCTTTAAGGACATCATGAACTACGGTCAATCTTGTCTCATGTACTAGTTAGCCCCAATACAACCTTTAACTATCCTGCATTGGACACGGTACCCAAGGCAGTGAATCTTTTGACATTGACCTAGTACACTAGCCCTAGATCTCACTTTAAACATTGCAAGTCACTTTCACTTCAACTATGAACCAAAGCTATACCTATTGAACCCCTCACTTGGCTTGTGACTTCAACCTATAAGGTCTAGGATAAACCATACACCTAACTTCACTTAGAAATACCCTGATTTGGTGTCTTGGTTTTGATCTCTCCTGTCGGGAGTAGATCGGGTCTCCCCCTTTGTTGTCTGGGCTAGATAACATAAAGCGAAGGTTGCCTCGAATGGCGTGACAACCATATATATATTGGAGGTCGAGGTGATCGTGGTTGCACCTTTTGAGTTGCCCTTCCCTATTGCCATCCATGACTGGATCCATCCATAGGGGTAACTACATCTTAGGTGATAACATTTTGGCGCCGTTGCCGGGGATGGCATAGGCTTACCCTGGTTCGATATATTATTTTTGCTAAAGCTCTCCTCCCCTTTCTCTTTGCCTAACATTTTGGCGCCGTTGCCGGGGAGGCAATAGCTTGCCCTAGTCCTTCCCGCATATACAAACGACACATATCTTGGTAGAAGAGTTTAAATCTACCTGGCGACTCCCAACCGTGACTCCGCTGAGGAGCGAGCTCATTTACATCCCTATAAACAGATCTTATCGTTATCTAGAACCCATGGGGTGTATCATTTTGTTTTCAAGTTCTTAAATTTAAAAATAAATATAAAAATATAAAAAAATAAAAAATAAAATTATTATCCATGGCTGCTTCTGAGCGACCTAGAACTTTCGGTCGTTTAAAAGCCTTTGACTTCTCTAAAATTTATGGGGCACCTCATCCTATGCCAAACAATTTTAATCAAAGATTACCTCGTTTCAATGGAAGCGATGGTGTTTCAATTATAAATCATTTGTATGATCTCTGGTATTATATGGATAGTTTGGGAACAACCGAGGAGGATGTTCTAATGAGGGCTCTGGGTTCATCTCTAGAGGGAAATGCTCGGATATGGTTTGATTATCTAGCACCGGGATCCATCACCGGGTATGACATGTTCCAACAGTTGCTAGTAAGTCAATGGAAAGAAACAATTGGTGAATCTATGGAAGGGCAATCAGACGATGAATGTATTGATGAAAATCAACTTGATGAAGATGATGAATATCACGATAATGAGTTAGCTAACGATTGTTCTTATCAAAGTAATTCCTCTTCTCCTGAACCAATTGAGTCCCATGATGAGGTAACGTATGACACTGAGCAAATTTCAACCCCTCAGGATTATTGCCTTAATATTGACATAAGAGGGGAACTTATGAGAATTTTATCATCATTACCTGAAGAAGTTTCAGATGAAGAGGATGATTCCAATGATTTCCATCAAGAAGCATCCACGGTTGAGTCTTCCATTAGTGAATCTTTTGAAAATATTTTTGAGATCCCTTTTCATAATCCTTGTGTAATTGATGATTTTTCTTACCATGACATTGAAGAAGAAAGTAGGGACAACAACCAAGTTTCTTTAGAAGCCAATGATCATCCTGTTTTTAGAGATCAATTTTATGAAAATGTTCAAATGGTTGTTAATCAATTGGTCAATGCTATTCCTGATAAATTATCGTCATATGAATTTAGTGATGAATCAATTGAAGAGAAGTCTCATGATGATGGGTTGGTGAATCAAACTAATCAAGAGTTTTCCTTAATCAAATCCTCAAATCAATATCTTAATGTTTATGGGAAGCTCGGAAATAATCCTTCACTTAACTCATCCAATGGTTATAATTTTTCCAATTCAATTTTTATTAGGGATTGTCTTTTTCAATTGTTGGGGTGGGGTGCTCGCAATAAGTTCTGTCCTTTTTCTAAAAAAATTGGGTCAATCAATTTTCAATCCGCCCCCCCATCTAATTATTCTAAGTCTACTTTGAATTTGTGGTCTGGTAAATCTTTGAATGTTGAAATTTTCAAACCAGAGTCTAGCTATTGTCGCATAAATGGAGATACAGAGTTTTCTTTTCCCTTTCAGTTATCTTTAACAAATAACATTCTTAAATCTTCTTGGTGGCTGGAAGGGGTATATGAAGATCAATTTCATCAATTTTCCATCCTTAAACAACAAGTGGGGCTAATCTCAATCTTAATTTTGTTCCACAATTTATCCCTACTTGGTTTATGCATCATTCCTAGAGCTCTCAGAATTGAATATCCTGGTCAGGTAGATGAGGAAAGCATTTTGAAACAAGGGGAGTTAAATTTGTTATCACATCTTTTTCCTCCATATATTTTGAATAATAACTTGCACAATTTTTATGACCCTATCAATTCTTGGATGGAGGATGTTTGCAATAATCAGTCTTTCCCTTTGCATAATTTCATTTTGCACCATTCAACTCCTTTCTCAATTTTTGAACAAGTCAGGAAAGTTGTGCTATCTATTTCATTAATCCTTAATCTAGTCTTGACTCGTTCTTTAAGCAAAAATCAAAGAAGAATTATTAACTTATTTGATGAATGGTTGCACTGGATTTATGATTTTACCTAACATTTGTGATGACTGGTTAGATTAGGGTAGGTAGGAAACCAAATAAGCCTACTTAGGCAGTAGTTAGTCTTTTCAGCCATTGAGTCTGGCACCTTTTAGTCTCTAAGCTCCTTTGTAAGCTCCTATTTTAACTGAGTACCTGTCACTTTTTCTTTTCCTGCACAATAAAACTCAAATTTTGCAAATTATGTTAGTAGTTTAATTTACTTTCTGCATTTATATTTTATGCATTTATATTTCTGACATAGAGTAGATTTTATTTCAGTTGATTTTATATTTTTCCCACACATGCGGCATGAGGTATTTTCTTTAGATGTTGTGAATGCAGAAAATAGGTTGCAAAAATAAAAGCTGGAAATAAAATGGTAGAGTGCTGGATCGTGGATTCGAGTAGCAGAGTTCGAGGACCAGAGATTCTGAGGTTCTCAAGCGCTCATTTCAGCAGAGCACTTGTCCCAGCCGGAGCCAGATGTTATCACATATATAGTAGCCGGGCTACCATACATTATTTTTCTGATGCCAGTACACTATTCAGCCAGTTCCCTTGCATTTGAGACGCCGAGATGAGCATTTATATTGGATCATTATCAGATTGTGGACAGCAGTTATATTCCCCATGCCATGACTGAGTTTCAGGACACTCAGAGAGATGCCCGATATAGCCATTATGCCATTGGTACAGAGCAGACAGTAGTGCCCAGAGTTACAGCAGCAGTCTCAGAGGACGGATGATGGTACAGGTTGATGAGCTTTCAGGTATATGACTCAGCAGGTATACTATTGTGTTATGGTTAGATTGCTTTTATACTTATTCTTATAGCATGTCTTAGCACTTAGTGTCATGATCTGGCGATCATATAGATATTTGGACCTGGTTGACCTATTATATATATATTACTGTCCCTACTCAGACTTAGAAGTTCACTATTCATACTCATTGGTACATACCCTCCTTAGGGAGAATAGAGGTGATCATTACACCATACTATGGCTTGCTAGTGTTGGCTTCATCTTTTCATTGTCTTCATCCATCCGTGGCCTACCTTTTAGATTATTACCTTGATTTGCTACTTGACTAGTGACATGGAGGACCTTTCCCCACTGTAGCCTCTGTACTGGATGAGCTTCCCTGTTTATTGTGTCTCGGCTCTGAGTTGGTGACAAAACTTACCTATGGTGAGTTGGAGTTCCTTGAGAATTCCCCCTAGTCACTAAAGTTGTGTTGGCTAAACCTGAAACTTTTAGTGCTGCCATCAATACAAAATCTGGAAAAATCAAATGCTATATCTTGTATATGAAAGAAATGCCAAATGAAAATGGCCATGAAAAATAAAATGTTATATCTTTTGGAAAAATAAATACCTAGGTAAACAAGCTGTCCATGACACACCTAGAAGTGCTCAGGTAAACAAGTGCCTTAAAAACACACCTGCAGCAGAAAGCCTAAAAATAAATGTAAATCTATGCAATGTGTTTGTAAACACACATAGATCAAGGCTATGGAAACCTCAGGCCCAAAAAGCAATGGAACTTAAATGTTATATCTAAACAATTGCTGGCCTTGCTTGTATTATGGATTGTGCGCATCTGTGAAGGTAAATAAACCCTCTTTAAACAACTCATCCATTTGTGAGACACCGCCATTCCCTGTGTTATTGCTCATTCAGTATATACTATGGTGTGTATTCCCTTTCCTTTGCCAAAGTGTCACAAAGTCAAGTTAGTCAAGTCATCCCATAGCCTAGCCATTTATTTCAGCCTTCACCCTTCACTAGCAAATTGATCACAACTATGAAGTGAGTATGGTCCTGAAAGTCTAGTCTGAGTAATAATAATAACTAACGACACTATATATTTGGATTTAGATCGCCAGTCATGATTACTCTGTGTTTTAGTAGCTATTTGAATAAATTGTAAAGCATGTATTAACCTTGACACCTTGCAGCAGCTATGGATGATAGTCTGAGTTGTATTTGGTCTTGGTTAGACCTAGTTTGACCATGGAGGACCATGAGACATGAGATGTTGGACCTTATGATGATATGGATAGATGATATATGGTCTATGTACACATACAGGATGATTCTATGCAGCAGCTACAGGGTTATGATGATGATTCTTGGGATACAGCAGTGTTTGGTCATTTACAGATCATTATTATTGGCCTTGTTCCGGTACATTGGATATTTATTTTGATCATGCAGAGATTCATATGGTGTATGAGTACACATCTTGGATGGATTTGGACCTTCTGAGTCCAATGGGACAGTTTGTTTTCAGTTCCGGGCACTTACAGTGATGATTTAGCCTCAGTAGGCTGTCCTAGTGCAGTTTTGGTCTGTTGGAGGCCCTGTCGGAGCAGAGATGACTTTTATCCGGTTGACCTAGGGCGCTGATGATGGAGGGGGTGGTCCAGCCACTTGTTTTTACCATATTACCCCCCTCCCGGACACATTGGTACCCTCACCTTGACAGCGCCATCACTCCAGGAGGCAGTTTGGGCAGTTTCACGTTTCCCGAGGCAGTTCAGGATTGGTAGAAATGGCTATTGAGGAAATCGATTTGGGCTACTGAGGCAAAGTTATGGCATGGGATGATCAGTGATGATAGATCGGGACCTTCCACACCTCCTCCAGCAGTTTCAGCTTCATCGGGGCCCGCATCCATCACTTATGGCACTTTCTGTGGATTTTTGAGGTCTTTTGAGGACCACGACTTCACCTTGGAGGCACGATTTGGTACTTTCATGATTATTTATTGGTTATTGTGCCATGGGGATTGACCAAGGAGGGATAAAATTACCCCTTGGACCCACCATGAGCCTCTTATGATATTTTGTCATCATGATTCGGTGGGACTCCCCTCTCCTAGGGCGACTTTGTCCACTTATGTATATTTTATGTGTGATCCATGTATTATGTTGTTGAGCTCATCTCAACCATTGATTAGACATTTGTATCTTTTAATCTTAGCCACTCATTCAAAAAGTGGTTAGGGTTTTGGTGCCTCTCCTTCCTATTTAAAGGAGAGAGCTTCTCATTGTAAAGGGTCTTTGGCTCTTGGATTATTGGTATAGAAAAATATTCTTGTGGAAATTCTTGTGGTCTCCTTTGCATCTGGTGTTCTTAGATGGTGATTGGAAAGTCTATTGCAACCTAGCATTTGGAAATTGTGGTAAGATCTATCTTTGTTTGGAAATCATTGTTTGTCTACAGGAGGGCGACTTCAACAAGGGCGATTTTGCAAGGCTTCTTCAAATCGACTTTCTTGGCATTCGCTTGTATCAGGGGGTTATCATTAGTATCATTGTGATCTATGCTATCTTTCTGTTACTTCTTTTGTGGCATTAGTCTTATCTCTTGATGCATCAAATCTGATATGGTTGACGTTTGTTGTGCAGGAGAGAGGGCGCATTGGCTTCTTGGACTAAATCGATTTGCATAGAAACTACCTCAAAGCTTCCAAATTGATCGGGATTGCATAGATCATCATCATCAAGGCATCTACAAGGTTATCCAGGTAAGATCCACAGGTTTGTTTCTCTTTCCTTTATCCAATCCATTGACATAACTCATAAATTGTTAAAACCCTAAATACTTCAAAACTCCCATTTCACATTTTGTCAGATCTACTTAGATCTAGTGGGTTGTTGGGCATGATATTGAAAACCCACCTCTATAGCATCCACGGCATCCCGGATCTATAGTTTGGTGTGGATTGGCTCCCATTTGATCCCTCTCCCAAGCCAACCTAGCTTCTCCCAAGGAAGGCGCACTTCACCATTTGAGCAGGTTGACCTAGATCTAAGCGATGGGTGTTTGAGATTTCACTTGATTTGACATCTACACATCAAATAACATATACCCAGGTTGTCCCTTTCTTGAAAATCACCTTGTGGGCCCCATTCCACATTTTAAGGGATTTAATCCCCATTTTGGACCACTTGGAACACTAAAACTCAGATCTACAAAGATCTAACCGGTGGATTGCCACGAAATTGTAGATCCATATCCCTACTTGACTGATCTACCCGGATCTAAAGTTTGGATGCTATCCGACATGATTTGACCCACCTAAACCCCGATTGAAGCCTCCTTAGGGAAAGTCGCACCACCTTGGAGAAGTGAGTTCACTCACTTCGAGGAACTGGGTACTTGAGATTTTTGCAGATCCGGGATCAGAATAATTCAAAACCTAGGTCTAGACTGTCACTTTGTCAAATCTTGCCTTGGGGATTGCATTCCTTGTTTTTAGGGATTGTGGTCCACTTGGGTCAAACCTAGATCTAGACACATTCAACCATCAAGACCTATATTGTCCACTTATCCCAAGTACTAGGAGTCCTAAACCTCAAGTCAACCTTACTTTGACTCCACTTCCCAATTCCCAAGGCACTGGCCTCTCTCCAAGTTAACTCAACTTTCCTAGAATGTTGGATTGACTTGTGGTTTGACTTTTGCATGGTAAACTATACCTTTAAGGACATCATGAACTACGGTCAATCTTGTCTCATGTACTAGTTAGCCCCAATACAACCTTTAACTATCCTGCATTGGACACGGTACCCAAGGCAGTGAATCTTTTGACATTGACCTAGTACACTAGCCCTAGATCTCACTTTAAACATTGCAAGTCACTTTCACTTCAACTATGAACCAAAGCTATACCTATTGAACCCCTCACTTGGCTTGTGACTTCAACCTATAAGGTCTAGGATAAACCATACACCTAACTTCACTTAGAAATACCCTGATTTGGTGTCTTGGTTTTGATCTCTCCTGTCGGGAGTAGATCGGGTCTCCCCCTTTGTTGTCTGGGCTAGATAACATAAAGCGAAGGTTGCCTCGAATGGCGTGACAACCATATATATATTGGAGGTCGAGGTGATCGTGGTTGCACCTTTTGAGTTGCCCTTCCCTATTGCCATCCATGACTGGATCCATCCATAGGGGTAACTACATCTTAGGTGATAACATTTTGGCGCCGTTGCCGGGGATGGCATAGGCTTACCCTGGTTCGATATATTATTTTTGCTAAAGCTCTCCTCCCCTTTCTCTTTGCCTAACATTTTGGCGCCGTTGCCGGGGAGGCAATAGCTTGCCCTAGTCCTTCCCGCATATACAAACGACACATATCTTGGTAGAAGAGTTTAAATCTACCTGGCGACTCCCAACCGTGACTCCGCTGAGGAGCGAGCTCATTTACATCCCTATAAACAGATCTTATCGTTATCTAGAACCCATGGGGTGTATCATTTTGTTTTCAAGTTCTTAAATTTAAAAATAAATATAAAAATATAAAAAAATAAAAAATAAAATTATTATCCATGGCTGCTTCTGAGCGACCTAGAACTTTCGGTCGTTTAAAAGCCTTTGACTTCTCTAAAATTTATGGGGCACCTCATCCTATGCCAAACAATTTTAATCAAAGATTACCTCGTTTCAATGGAAGCGATGGTGTTTCAATTATAAATCATTTGTATGATCTCTGGTATTATATGGATAGTTTGGGAACAACCGAGGAGGATGTTCTAATGAGGGCTCTGGGTTCATCTCTAGAGGGAAATGCTCGGATATGGTTTGATTATCTAGCACCGGGATCCATCACCGGGTATGACATGTTCCAACAGTTGCTAGTAAGTCAATGGAAAGAAACAATTGGTGAATCTATGGAAGGGCAATCAGACGATGAATGTATTGATGAAAATCAACTTGATGAAGATGATGAATATCACGATAATGAGTTAGCTAACGATTGTTCTTATCAAAGTAATTCCTCTTCTCCTGAACCAATTGAGTCCCATGATGAGGTAACGTATGACACTGAGCAAATTTCAACCCCTCAGGATTATTGCCTTAATATTGACATAAGAGGGGAACTTATGAGAATTTTATCATCATTACCTGAAGAAGTTTCAGATGAAGAGGATGATTCCAATGATTTCCATCAAGAAGCATCCACGGTTGAGTCTTCCATTAGTGAATCTTTTGAAAATATTTTTGAGATCCCTTTTCATAATCCTTGTGTAATTGATGATTTTTCTTACCATGACATTGAAGAAGAAAGTAGGGACAACAACCAAGTTTCTTTAGAAGCCAATGATCATCCTGTTTTTAGAGATCAATTTTATGAAAATGTTCAAATGGTTGTTAATCAATTGGTCAATGCTATTCCTGATAAATTATCGTCATATGAATTTAGTGATGAATCAATTGAAGAGAAGTCTCATGATGATGGGTTGGTGAATCAAACTAATCAAGAGTTTTCCTTAATCAAATCCTCAAATCAATATCTTAATGTTTATGGGAAGCTCGGAAATAATCCTTCACTTAACTCATCCAATGGTTATAATTTTTCCAATTCAATTTTTATTAGGGATTGTCTTTTTCAATTGTTGGGGTGGGGTGCTCGCAATAAGTTCTGTCCTTTTTCTAAAAAAATTGGGTCAATCAATTTTCAATCCGCCCCCCCATCTAATTATTCTAAGTCTACTTTGAATTTGTGGTCTGGTAAATCTTTGAATGTTGAAATTTTCAAACCAGAGTCTAGCTATTGTCGCATAAATGGAGATACAGAGTTTTCTTTTCCCTTTCAGTTATCTTTAACAAATAACATTCTTAAATCTTCTTGGTGGCTGGAAGGGGTATATGAAGATCAATTTCATCAATTTTCCATCCTTAAACAACAAGTGGGGCTAATCTCAATCTTAATTTTGTTCCACAATTTATCCCTACTTGGTTTATGCATCATTCCTAGAGCTCTCAGAATTGAATATCCTGGTCAGGTAGATGAGGAAAGCATTTTGAAACAAGGGGAGTTAAATTTGTTATCACATCTTTTTCCTCCATATATTTTGAATAATAACTTGCACAATTTTTATGACCCTATCAATTCTTGGATGGAGGATGTTTGCAATAATCAGTCTTTCCCTTTGCATAATTTCATTTTGCACCATTCAACTCCTTTCTCAATTTTTGAACAAGTCAGGAAAGTTGTGCTATCTATTTCATTAATCCTTAATCTAGTCTTGACTCGTTCTTTAAGCAAAAATCAAAGAAGAATTATTAACTTATTTGATGAATGGTTGCACTGGATTTATGATTTTACCTAACATTTGTGATGACTGGTTAGATTAGGGTAGGTAGGAAACCAAATAAGCCTACTTAGGCAGTAGTTAGTCTTTTCAGCCATTGAGTCTGGCACCTTTTAGTCTCTAAGCTCCTTTGTAAGCTCCTATTTTAACTGAGTACCTGTCACTTTTTCTTTTCCTGCACAATAAAACTCAAATTTTGCAAATTATGTTAGTAGTTTAATTTACTTTCTGCATTTATATTTTATGCATTTATATTTCTGACATAGAGTAGATTTTATTTCAGTTGATTTTATATTTTTCCCACACATGCGGCATGAGGTATTTTCTTTAGATGTTGTGAATGCAGAAAATAGGTTGCAAAAATAAAAGCTGGAAATAAAATGGTAGAGTGCTGGATCGTGGATTCGAGTAGCAGAGTTCGAGGACCAGAGATTCTGAGGTTCTCAAGCGCTCATTTCAGCAGAGCACTTGTCCCAGCCGGAGCCAGATGTTATCACATATATAGTAGCCGGGCTACCATACATTATTTTTCTGATGCCAGTACACTATTCAGCCAGTTCCCTTGCATTTGAGACGCCGAGATGAGCATTTATATTGGATCATTATCAGATTGTGGACAGCAGTTATATTCCCCATGCCATGACTGAGTTTCAGGACACTCAGAGAGATGCCCGATATAGCCATTATGCCATTGGTACAGAGCAGACAGTAGTGCCCAGAGTTACAGCAGCAGTCTCAGAGGACGGATGATGGTACAGGTTGATGAGCTTTCAGGTATATGACTCAGCAGGTATACTATTGTGTTATGGTTAGATTGCTTTTATACTTATTCTTATAGCATGTCTTAGCACTTAGTGTCATGATCTGGCGATCATATAGATATTTGGACCTGGTTGACCTATTATATATATATTACTGTCCCTACTCAGACTTAGAAGTTCACTATTCATACTCATTGGTACATACCCTCCTTAGGGAGAATAGAGGTGATCATTACACCATACTATGGCTTGCTAGTGTTGGCTTCATCTTTTCATTGTCTTCATCCATCCGTGGCCTACCTTTTAGATTATTACCTTGATTTGCTACTTGACTAGTGACATGGAGGACCTTTCCCCACTGTAGCCTCTGTACTGGATGAGCTTCCCTGTTTATTGTGTCTCGGCTCTGAGTTGGTGACAAAACTTACCTATGGTGAGTTGGAGTTCCTTGAGAATTCCCCCTAGTCACTAAAGTTGTGTTGGCTAAACCTGAAACTTTTAGTGCTGCCATCAATACAAAATCTGGAAAAATCAAATGCTATATCTTGTATATGAAAGAAATGCCAAATGAAAATGGCCATGAAAAATAAAATGTTATATCTTTTGGAAAAATAAATACCTAGGTAAACAAGCTGTCCATGACACACCTAGAAGTGCTCAGGTAAACAAGTGCCTTAAAAACACACCTGCAGCAGAAAGCCTAAAAATAAATGTAAATCTATGCAATGTGTTTGTAAACACACATAGATCAAGGCTATGGAAACCTCAGGCCCAAAAAGCAATGGAACTTAAATGTTATATCTAAACAATTGCTGGCCTTGCTTGTATTATGGATTGTGCGCATCTGTGAAGGTAAATAAACCCTCTTTAAACAACTCATCCATTTGTGAGACACCGCCATTCCCTGTGTTATTGCTCATTCAGTATATACTATGGTGTGTATTCCCTTTCCTTTGCCAAAGTGTCACAAAGTCAAGTTAGTCAAGTCATCCCATAGCCTAGCCATTTATTTCAGCCTTCACCCTTCACTAGCAAATTGATCACAACTATGAAGTGAGTATGGTCCTGAAAGTCTAGTCTGAGTAATAATAATAACTAACGACACTATATATTTGGATTTAGATCGCCAGTCATGATTACTCTGTGTTTTAGTAGCTATTTGAATAAATTGTAAAGCATGTATTAACCTTGACACCTTGCAGCAGCTATGGATGATAGTCTGAGTTGTATTTGGTCTTGGTTAGACCTAGTTTGACCATGGAGGACCATGAGACATGAGATGTTGGACCTTATGATGATATGGATAGATGATATATGGTCTATGTACACATACAGGATGATTCTATGCAGCAGCTACAGGGTTATGATGATGATTCTTGGGATACAGCAGTGTTTGGTCATTTACAGATCATTATTATTGGCCTTGTTCCGGTACATTGGATATTTATTTTGATCATGCAGAGATTCATATGGTGTATGAGTACACATCTTGGATGGATTTGGACCTTCTGAGTCCAATGGGACAGTTTGTTTTCAGTTCCGGGCACTTACAGTGATGATTTAGCCTCAGTAGGCTGTCCTAGTGCAGTTTTGGTCTGTTGGAGGCCCTGTCGGAGCAGAGATGACTTTTATCCGGTTGACCTAGGGCGCTGATGATGGAGGGGGTGGTCCAGCCACTTGTTTTTACCATATTACCCCCCTCCCGGACACATTGGTACCCTCACCTTGACAGCGCCATCACTCCAGGAGGCAGTTTGGGCAGTTTCACGTTTCCCGAGGCAGTTCAGGATTGGTAGAAATGGCTATTGAGGAAATCGATTTGGGCTACTGAGGCAAAGTTATGGCATGGGATGATCAGTGATGATAGATCGGGACCTTCCACACCTCCTCCAGCAGTTTCAGCTTCATCGGGGCCCGCATCCATCACTTATGGCACTTTCTGTGGATTTTTGAGGTCTTTTGAGGACCACGACTTCACCTTGGAGGCACGATTTGGTACTTTCATGATTATTTATTGGTTATTGTGCCATGGGGATTGACCAAGGAGGGATAAAATTACCCCTTGGACCCACCATGAGCCTCTTATGATATTTTGTCATCATGATTCGGTGGGACTCCCCTCTCCTAGGGCGACTTTGTCCACTTATGTATATTTTATGTGTGATCCATGTATTATGTTGTTGAGCTCATCTCAACCATTGATTAGACATTTGTATCTTTTAATCTTAGCCACTCATTCAAAAAGTGGTTAGGGTTTTGGTGCCTCTCCTTCCTATTTAAAGGAGAGAGCTTCTCATTGTAAAGGGTCTTTGGCTCTTGGATTATTGGTATAGAAAAATATTCTTGTGGAAATTCTTGTGGTCTCCTTTGCATCTGGTGTTCTTAGATGGTGATTGGAAAGTCTATTGCAACCTAGCATTTGGAAATTGTGGTAAGATCTATCTTTGTTTGGAAATCATTGTTTGTCTACAGGAGGGCGACTTCAACAAGGGCGATTTTGCAAGGCTTCTTCAAATCGACTTTCTTGGCATTCGCTTGTATCAGGGGGTTATCATTAGTATCATTGTGATCTATGCTATCTTTCTGTTACTTCTTTTGTGGCATTAGTCTTATCTCTTGATGCATCAAATCTGATATGGTTGACGTTTGTTGTGCAGGAGAGAGGGCGCATTGGCTTCTTGGACTAAATCGATTTGCATAGAAACTACCTCAAAGCTTCCAAATTGATCGGGATTGCATAGATCATCATCATCAAGGCATCTACAAGGTTATCCAGGTAAGATCCACAGGTTTGTTTCTCTTTCCTTTATCCAATCCATTGACATAACTCATAAATTGTTAAAACCCTAAATACTTCAAAACTCCCATTTCACATTTTGTCAGATCTACTTAGATCTAGTGGGTTGTTGGGCATGATATTGAAAACCCACCTCTATAGCATCCACGGCATCCCGGATCTATAGTTTGGTGTGGATTGGCTCCCATTTGATCCCTCTCCCAAGCCAACCTAGCTTCTCCCAAGGAAGGCGCACTTCACCATTTGAGCAGGTTGACCTAGATCTAAGCGATGGGTGTTTGAGATTTCACTTGATTTGACATCTACACATCAAATAACATATACCCAGGTTGTCCCTTTCTTGAAAATCACCTTGTGGGCCCCATTCCACATTTTAAGGGATTTAATCCCCATTTTGGACCACTTGGAACACTAAAACTCAGATCTACAAAGATCTAACCGGTGGATTGCCACGAAATTGTAGATCCATATCCCTACTTGACTGATCTACCCGGATCTAAAGTTTGGATGCTATCCGACATGATTTGACCCACCTAAACCCCGATTGAAGCCTCCTTAGGGAAAGTCGCACCACCTTGGAGAAGTGAGTTCACTCACTTCGAGGAACTGGGTACTTGAGATTTTTGCAGATCCGGGATCAGAATAATTCAAAACCTAGGTCTAGACTGTCACTTTGTCAAATCTTGCCTTGGGGATTGCATTCCTTGTTTTTAGGGATTGTGGTCCACTTGGGTCAAACCTAGATCTAGACACATTCAACCATCAAGACCTATATTGTCCACTTATCCCAAGTACTAGGAGTCCTAAACCTCAAGTCAACCTTACTTTGACTCCACTTCCCAATTCCCAAGGCACTGGCCTCTCTCCAAGTTAACTCAACTTTCCTAGAATGTTGGATTGACTTGTGGTTTGACTTTTGCATGGTAAACTATACCTTTAAGGACATCATGAACTACGGTCAATCTTGTCTCATGTACTAGTTAGCCCCAATACAACCTTTAACTATCCTGCATTGGACACGGTACCCAAGGCAGTGAATCTTTTGACATTGACCTAGTACACTAGCCCTAGATCTCACTTTAAACATTGCAAGTCACTTTCACTTCAACTATGAACCAAAGCTATACCTATTGAACCCCTCACTTGGCTTGTGACTTCAACCTATAAGGTCTAGGATAAACCATACACCTAACTTCACTTAGAAATACCCTGATTTGGTGTCTTGGTTTTGATCTCTCCTGTCGGGAGTAGATCGGGTCTCCCCCTTTGTTGTCTGGGCTAGATAACATAAAGCGAAGGTTGCCTCGACTGGCGTGACAACCATATATATATTGGAGGTCGAGGTGATCGTGGTTGCACCTTTTGAGTTGCCCTTCCCTATTGCCATCCATGACTGGATCCATCCATAGGGGTAACTACAGTTTAGGTGATAACATGATCTCACTGAATCTGTGTAAAGGAAAAGCTCTGAAAAGTGCAGATATCTGCTCAACAAATATAGTAGCACAGCTACTATTGTGTGATAACAACTCCATCTGTCTTCCACTGAAGAGCCAAGCAATTATAAGCTGCACAAACACCTCAAAAGATCACTCCTCTATGCATCCAAGTCTAAGCATATCAAGAATAAACCCTAGAAAACGAAGACTATCCATCTCATCAGTATTGGCTCCATTGTCAAACTCAATCTCGAATGCCAGAAAAGATAGCCTACCCTTCCAGAAAGAAGAATTCTCAACCTCTCCTCCACTAACAACCCAAAAATATAGTGGACCGATCACCGTCACAACTCTGTCGATCATCTCTAACATCTGAAACAATCCATCGTGCAGACGAATGCTCAGATCCCACCACCAAATAGGGAGTCCACCAAATCCAACTCCTACGGACTGCTACCATGCCATGTTGATAATCATTGAAGTACCAATGAGCCAAGTCCCCGAAATGCAATCCTTTAGTGAAAACCTAGTACCAAGCATCGACTCTGGTACTGCTAATATGTTCAGCTCCTTCCAAACTACATCGAGAGAGCTACTATCCCAATCACCATCTATGTGCTCAAGTAACCCATGGGGTATAAGCACCTCCCTGGAGAATAGCTTTGCCACCTGCGGTACTGTTATCACATACATTGTAGCTGGGGCTACCATGATGCAGTCCTGATTTTTTTCAGTCCATTGAGCCAATCCTGTGGTTGAGATGAGCTTCTTTTTCAGCGATGATCTATATTTTGAGCTAGCAGTAGCAGTATGCCCCCTTCTCATGACCGAGTTTACATGACCCCATTGAGCTGATTCTGGTATAGCCATGGTCATTGCAGTGCAGAGCAATCAGCTGGTGATGATGTTTTGATCCAGATATTCTGGGGACAGGTATATGGTTGAGCAGAGGTATATATTTGTTGCATTTGGATGTCCCTATTGCTCTATAGCTAATGTTATTTACCGTGACTATGCATATTTACTGGCAGTGGCACTTTGAGCTTCATGGTTTATAGCCTACATTGTGAGTAGTTAGTGAGTCCCTAGTGTAAGGTCATTATCTATGCTTGCTTGTACCCCTTACTTCACATGGACTTAGCCTTTTTTGCTTTGATGGCATCACCTATCACTTTCTCCATTCATTCGTCTCTTCCATTTATTGGTTTATCCCGACTTGTACTTTGACTAGTGAGATCAAGGATTCCCCCACTTAGACCTCTTTGTCAGATATGACTCCATGTTTCTCTTGTGTCTCGTCTCTGGAGTGTGTGACCTTCTGGTCACCGAGTTGCTCTCTTGTAGTCTTCGAAAGCAAGTATTCCAAACAAAAGTGTTGCTAAACATTAAAGCATCGGAACTTAAATTTTTTATCTAAACGGATGCAAAAGTCAGCTAAAACAGTGTTGCTAAACACTACATGCAATCAAAATGTCTTCCATAGCTAGTTAGTTGCAAAGGACGAGCACTCATCCTTTGTATGATGTAAGGTCATTTTCCTTTACAGGGAAACAGGGTGGTCACTCCATCGCACCTATGGACGGTGGCGGGCAATGGAGGTCGTATCGAGTCATTATCTTAGGGCCATAAGGCTATTCAGGGCACCTGCTTTTGGGGGATGGCTAGCGAAAGACGATCCTATGCTAAATATTGAAAGTCAATGTTAAATGTGAAAGTCTGAAGCTGAAAAATAAATTAAATGCAAAGGTTGCTTGTCTAGAGTCTATAGGAAGTAGTCCAAGCACTCTACCCATTTGTGAGGCACCGCCATTCCCTGAGTGTTCTCTGCCTAACATTTGTTTGAGTGTTTTCCCCTTTTCCCCTATATTTGAGAGATCACAGTGTCGAAGTTACAAGTCCTTCCTGTTACCTTAAGCCTTGTTTTCCACCTCACCCATCCTAGCAGTCTGTCTAAGTCTTCGAGTGAGCATATGTAGGGAACTTCATGAAAGACTTAATGGTTTCTCTCACACATGTTAATTTTTATTGGATTATATTTAGCCACTGCCATATATTTCATGTTATATTCTGGTTTCTAACATAAACTTGCAAGCATTGTTCATCTTATATGCATACGGGATCTTTCAGAGTACTGCTCTTCCTTCAGTTTGGATATTTTGACTTGGTCAACACAGTTCTCGAGGCAGTGACCACAAAGATCCATATTGATTATTTGTGTTCCAGACACTCCATCATACCTCGAGCAGTTTCAGTATGTAGCAGATGGTCACAGTTTCTGAGTTACAGTGATTATTATCACTTTTCACTGCAATGGCCATTTTTATTACACAGCAAAGATGTGCCTTGTTTGTTGAAAAGTTAATCAGGAAAGTTGTACTACATGTTCAAATGCCTAGCATGGAGGTACACTTGCAGTATAGGCATCAAGATGGGGTAGAAGGTGAGATGCACTCTACCAGATGGCATGAATCCAACAGTGGATGCATGCAAACCTTCCAGGGTGATTTGCCTCATGCATGCACGTCTTTTAATTAAAACCATGCAAAAGTGAGATTTTTGCATGCACCCATATTAGGGTTTCGAAAACCCTAATTGATCAAAGAGTTATTATAAGCAGGCAAGAGGTCACCAGCAGAGGTTGCTCAACAAATTTCTTAGAGAGAGGGGAGTTTGAGAGGAGGGCAACTTGTGCATGCAGAGTGGGCGAATTTCTAAGAAAGGAAGGCGCATCTATAGAGAGGGAGAGTGAGGGATCTAAGTTGGATCAATCCTCACTTGATCCAAGGCACAGATCCGTCATTTGTGAGGGCAGTGGGAGCATCTGTTCAGAGAGAGATCAAAGATAGAGAGAGGGCGACTTCACAAAGGGAGGAGTGCATTTCCCATGCAGAGGGGGCGGATTCTTCAAAGGGAGGTTGCATCCATTCTCTACTGACAGAGCAGATCAGGGCACAGGAGATTGAGAAGTGAGACTACATCTTAATAGCAGCTGAAACAGACCTTCAAAGAGATCGAGATCTGAACAGACAAAGGGGGCGCATTTCCCAAGAGCAACAGTTGCAGCTACTACAGAACTAGGGTTTTATACCCGTCAGGTTCGATAGTATCTTCTGAGTTTATGTTTGTAACTATCCTCTTCTTATTTTGCTCCATGCTAGAGAAGAAGAAAGCCCCAGAGTTACAGGGCAAATTAGCAGGGTTGGTGCCCAGTAAGCAAATGTGAGAAATGTGACCCAATGTCACCTCGATCACAATTCTAACTTCTTCGGAGAGTCGTAACCTCCCACGGGAAGGACCCTGAATTCTCCTGTAAGAAACTAGGCAACAAAACTATGTCCTCTATACAATGTTAATTTAGACCAGTGCCTTTATGGAGTCAGTGAGTAAGACAAAACCAAGAAATCTTATTTAACGAGTAAGCGATATTATTAACCATTCGTGTAGCAGCTAGCATTCATATATCATGTAAGTACGTGTCAAAGGGCAATCAAGTGATGACTTTCCAATAACCAATAAAAAAGACATAAACAATACCAATATGCTGACATTTATTACAAACATGTAGCAGGTGAACTAATGCATCAATTATATAAGTTTTATGCATCAAATCACACCCACTTTATATATCAGAAAATTAACACCGTAGTGATAGTCAAGTAATGTAAGTTTTCAGACTTGTACAACAGCAGTAGGATGGTTGTCTCCACGTCAGTTTATAACAATTGCCAATGAATAGAAAAAGATAAGAACGAGATAAAACAAAAATCACTTGCACTTTTGGTCGAACTTCACCGTCAAGTATCATTCATTGAACATTAACTTTTGGAATATGTTGCCGCCTAAAACACACTTGACCATGGGCAAGTCTCCCAACCGCTACATGTGTTCCTGAGGGAAACTATGAGTTAAGAACCTAATGTCACTGTTATCACATATATAGTAGCCGGGCTACCATACATCATTTTTCTCATTCCAGTACACTATTCAGCCAGTTCCCTTGCATTTGAGATGCTGAGATGAGCATCTATATTGGATCACTATCAGATTGTGGACAGCGGTTATACTCCCCATGCCATGACTGAGTTTCAGGACACTCAGAGAGATGCCCGATATAGCCATTATACCATTGGTACAGAGCAGTCAGTAGTGCCCAGAGTTACAGCAGCAGTTCCAGAGGACAGATGATGGTACAGGTTGATGTGCATTCAGGTATATGACTCAGCAGGTATATTATTGTGTTATGGTTAGATTGCTTTTATACTTATTCTTATAGCATGTCTTAGCACTTAGTGTCATGATCTGGCGATCATATAGATACATGGACCTGGTTGACCTATTATTTATATTATATTGTCCCTACTCAGACTTAGAAGTTCACTATTCATACTCATTGGTACATACCCTCCTTAGGGAGAATAGAGGTGATCATTACACCATACTCTGGCTTGCTAGTGTTGGCTCCATCATTTCATTGTCTTCATCCATCCATGGCCTACCTTTTAGATTATTACCCTGATTTGCTACTTGACTAGTGACATGGAGGACCTTTCCCCACTGTAGCCTCTGTATTGGATGAGCTTCCCTGTTTATTGTGTCTCGGCTCTGAGTTGGTGACAAAACTTACCTATGGTGAGTTGGAGTTCCTTGAGAATTCCCCCTAGTCACTAAAGTTGTGTTGGCTAAACCTGAAACTTTTAGTGCTGCCATCAATACAAAATCTTGAAAAATGAAATGCTATATCTTGTATGTGAAAGAAATGCCAATGGAAAATGGCCATGAAAAATAAAATGTTACATCTTTTGGAAAAATAAATACCTAGGTAAACAAGTTGTCCATGACACACCTAGAAGTGCTCAGGTAAACAAGTGCCTTAAAAACACGCCTGCAGCAGAAAGCCTAAAAATAAATGTAAATCTATGCAATGTGTTTGTAAACACACATAGATCAAGGCTATGGAAACCTCAGGCCCAAAAAGCAATGGAACTTAAATGTTATATCTAAACAATTGCTGGCCTTGTTTGTATTATGGATTGTGCGCATCTGTGAAGGTGAATAAACCCTCTTTAAACAACTCATCCATTTGTGAGACACAGCCATTCCCTGTGTTATTGCTCATTCAGTATATACTACGGTGTGTATTCCCTTTCCCTTGCCAAAGTGTCACAAAGTCAAGTCAGTCAAGTCATCCCTTAGCCTAGCCAAGTTAATTTAGCCTTCACCCTTCACTAGCAAATTGATCACAACTATGAAGTGAGTATGATCCTGAAAGTCTAATCTGAGTAATAATAATAATTAACGACACTATATATTTGGATTTAGATCGCCAGTCATGATTACTCTGTGTTATAATTGCTATTTGAATAAATTGTAAAGCATGTATTAACCTTGACACCTTGCAGCAGCTATGGATGATAGTCTGAGTTGTATTTGGTCTTGGTTAGACCTAGTTTGACCATGGAGGACCATGGGACATGAGATGTTGGACCTTATGATGATATGGATAGATGATATATGGTCTATGTACACATACAGGATGATTCTATGCAGCAGCTACAGGGTTATGATGATGATTCTTGGGATACAGCAGTGTTTGGTCAGTTACAGATCATTATTATTGGCCTTGTTCCGGTACATTGGATATTTATTTTGATCATGCAGAGATTCATATGGTGTATGAGTACACATCTTGGATGGATTTGGACCTTCTGAGTCCAATGGGACAGTTTGTTTTCAGTTCCGGGCACTTACAGTGATGATTTAGCCTCAGTAGGCTGTCCTAGTGCAGTTTTGGTCTGTTGGAGGCCCTGTCGGAGCAGAGATGACTTTTATCCGGTTGACCTAGGGCGCTGATGATGGAGGGGGTGGTCCAGCCACTTGTTTTTACCATATTACCCCCCTCCCGAACACATTGGTGCCCTCACCTTGACAGCGCCATCACTCCAGGAGGCTGTTTGGGCAGTTTCACGCTTCCCGAGGCATTTCAGGATTGGTAGAAATGGCTATTGAGGAAATCGATTTGGGCTACTGAGGCAAAGTTATGGCATGGGGATGATCAGTGATGATAGATCTGGACCTTCCACACTTCCTCCAGCAGTTTCAGCTTCATCGGGGCCCGCATCCATCACTTATGGCACTTTCTGTGGATTTTTTAGGTCTTTTGAGGACCACGACTTCACCTTGGAGGCACGATTTGGTATATTCATGATTATTTATTGGTTATTGTGCCATGGGGATTGACCAAGGAGGGATAAAATTACCCCTTGGACCCACCATGAGCCTCTTATGATATTTTGTCATCATGATTTGGTGGGATTCCCCTCTCCTAGGGCGACTTTGTCCACTTATGTTATATTTTATGTGTGATCCATGTATTATGTTGTTGAGCTCATCTCAACCATTGATTAGACATTTGTATCTTTTAATCTTAGCCACTCATTCAAAAAGTGGTTAGGGTTTTGGTGCCTCTCCTTCCTATTTAAAGGAGAGAGCCTCTCATTGTAAAAGGTCTTTGGCTCTTGGATTATTGGTATAGAAAAATATTCTTGTGGAAATTCTTGTGGTGTCCTTTGCATCTGGTGTTCTTAGATGGTGATTGGAAAGTCTATTACAACCTAGCATTTGGAAATTGTGGTAAGATCTACCTTTTTTTGGAAATCATTGTTTGTCTACAGGAGGGCGACTTCAACAAGGGCGATTTTGCAAGGCTTCTTCAAATCGACTTTCTTGGCATTCGCTTGTATCAGGGGGTTATCATTAGTATCATTGTGATCTATGCTATCTTTCTGTTACTTCTTTTGTGGCATTAGTCTTATCTCTTGATGCATCAAATCTGATATTGTTGACGTTTGTTGTGCAGGAGAGAGGGCGCATTGGCTTCTTGGACAAAATCGATTTGCATAGAGACTACCTCAAAGCTTCCAAATTGATCGGGTTTGCATAGATCATCATCATCAAGGCATCTACAAGGTTATCCAGGTAAGATCCACAGGTTTGTTTCTCTTTCATTTATCCAATCCATTGACATAATTCATAAATTGTTAAAACCCTAAATACTTCAAAACCCCCATTTTACATTTTGTCAGATCTACTTAGATCTAGTGGGTTGTTGGGCATGATATTTAAAACCCACCTCTATAGCATCCACGGCATCCCGGATCTATAGTTTGGTGTGAATTGGCTTCCGTTTGACCCCTCTCCCAAGCCAACTTAGCTTCTCCCAAGGAAGGCGCACTTCACCATTTGAGCAAGTTGACCTAGATCTAGTTGATGGGTGTTTGAGATTTCACTTGATTTGACATCTACACATCAAATAACATACACCCAGGTTGTCCTTTTCTTGAAATTCACCTTGTGGGTCCCATTCCACATTTTAAGGGATTTAATCCCCATTTTGGACCACTTGGAATACTTAAACTCAGATCTACAAAGATCTAACCGGTGGATTGCCACGAAATTATAGATCCATACCCCTACTTGACTGATCTACCCGGATCTAAAGTTTGGATGCCATCTGACATGATTTGACCCACCTAAACCCAAATTGAAGCCTCCTTAGGGAAAGTCGCACCACCTTGGAGAAGTGAGTTCACTCACTTCGAGGAACTGGGTACTTGAGATTTTTGCAGATCCGGAATCAGAATAATTCAAAACCTAGGTCTAGACTGTCACTTTGTCAAATCTTGCCTTGGGGACTGCATTCCTTGTTTTAAGGGATTGTGGTCCACTTGGGTCAAACCTAGATCTAGACATATTTAACCATCAAGGCCTATACTGTCCACTTACCTCATGTTGTAGGAGTCCTAAACCATAAAGTCAACCCTACTTTGACTCCACTTCCCAATTCCCAAGGCACTGGTTTATCTCCAAGACAACCCACTCTCCTACATTGTTGGATTGACTTGTGGTTTGACTTTTGCATGGTGAACTATACCTTTAAAGACATCATGGACCATGGTCAAGATTGTCTCATGTACTAGTTAGCCCCAATCTGACCCCTAAACAACCCTGCATTGGACACGGTTCCCAAGGCAGTGGATCTTTTGACATTGACCTAGTACACTAGCCCTAGATCTCACTCTAAACATTATAAGTCACTTTCACTTCAACTATGAACCAAAGCTATACCTATTAAACCCCTCACTTGGCTTGTGACTTCATCCTTAGGTCTAGGATAAACCATACACCTAACTTCAACTAGAAATACCCTGATTTGGTGTCTTGGTTTTGATCTCTCCTGTCGGGAGTAGATCGGGTCTCCCCCTTTGTTGTCTGGGCTAGATAACATAAAGTGAAGGTTGCCTCGACTGGCGTGACAACCATATATTGGAGGTCGAGGTGATCGTGGTTGCACCTTTTGAGTTGCCCTTCCCTATTGCCATCCATGACTGGATCTATCCATAGGGGTAACTACATCTTAGGTGATAACAGTCACCTCGGTCCTAAACTCCTTCGTTTAGGGGGGTAGTCCCTACTTACTAAGTTCTTTTTATAGTTTGTTTTTTGGGAGTTGTAAATTATCAAAAAAATCAGATGAGAGTCAAACATGCAATAATGCAATGTTTTTTAATGACTGCAAGAGAGAAATAAACAATTAACCAACAAAACCAGTGTCGTCTCTTCTTGAGCTATGGAATCACAACAATCAATTAATCAAATACTTTTCCAATGATTAACTCATTCATTTAACCAAATATAACAAGAAATAATCATTTCCAGTAAATGAACAAATTAATGTAAAGTGCTTGCAGTAAGATAATCAAAATGTCACATAAAGCATCAAATTGTAGCACATGAACAACTTAGTGAATCAAAGGTACATATAACAAGATTAAGCTGTAAATGAAGTGCTTTGGAAATGAAGTACTGAGAACAATAATAACAATGTTTTGCAAGTGGTCCTGTCAATTTTAATATATTTTAGGTCTCTCTTTAACTTAGGGGATTAAAGTTTTGCTGCAATGAAACTGAACTATTCTATGTGTCTACCCCAAGAGACTATCTCCTTCGATTAGAGAGAGAATGTCGAGTGCTCAACCTAAGAACACAAGGTTCCCAACTAGCTCCACGGGTCAATACCGAAACTTGTTGGGTGCATCTTCATGTTTTGTTGCATCATCGATAGACCCATCCAATACACTAGTGTCCTTGGCCTCATAAACTTTCGTTTGGTCTTCCTCTATGCACAAATCCTCAATATGGCTAGATGCCGACTACTTCTCCTGTTCTTCATACTCATATTTCTTCAATTTCTTCCTTATACTTTTTAAAGAATCCTCGTCCAAATTCTTAGGCCAACTTCCATACTTGGCGATGTAATATTCTCGGAAAGGTATGACTACACATGCCTCCCCAACAATTACTAGATATTCCTCATATCGAAGCATTATTTAAGTGTCGTTATCTTCTTCAAATTCTCAGCCACCTCTTTCGATGTTGTCATGTTTCTACTGAATTTCCCCTCAGGCTAGCAAGAAACCAGCTCTGATACCACTGTAATATCCCCAATGCAATTAAAGGAAAATTTGATGTTTTGGTTGAGTGATTTCGTCAAACAGTTTGCAATTGGTTTATAACTTTCTTTAAACAATCTACATGCTCATAAGACATATCATCATACACTTTGAGACCATTTCTTTTGCACACGAAATAGAGAGAACAACATTGAAATTTGCATTATGGACGGACAAACGGAAAAACTCAATAATCTAATGGCTGCTATAGCAGCTCCAACATACTAATCTAGAACAATGGAACATGGGAATGATGCCAATGCATTCATTGTCGTTTCCCTTTCTACTCTTTATGAATTTGGTCCCCAATAGAGAACTCCGCCCCTGCTCAGCTGAACTCGAACTCTTCACCTCAAATGGCCCTCTATTACCGGGCAAATTAGCAGGGCTAATTCCCAGTAAGAAAAAATAAGAACAATGACCCAATGTCACCTCGGTAGCCGTTCTAACTTCTTCAAAAGTCGAAACCTCCAAGGAGAAGCATTCTTATGGAATCCTGTAGAACACTAGGACAACCACAAAAAATATATTCTCTACGCAATTTGTAGTTAGACCAGTGCCTAATGGAGTCAAGTGCATTCAACTTCAACCAACGATACTCAGGACAAAAGTAGCACTTAGTTCACTCAATGAAATGTAAGAACATGTACACATGTACTAAAATAATCAATACTGGATCAAAAGATTGTATTGCTAACACACTTCAACCATTAACCAAATAGGCATTTAGTGATAGTTGTCAATGTCATTCACTAACCAGATATAAGCATGTAACATGACAATACACAACCAATTATAACTATTAACTAATGAACTGTAAGAGTTTGTTCTGACAAGTTCAATGTCTAATGTAAAAAGGTGGGATAATGTTTAGCAATTATATATACCAATCAGATATGCAAAAGATTGCAAGCATGTAATACACCATCTAAAGACCAACAACACGTTAGCAAAAATCATTCACCAATATGCATCATTAGCAATATGTGTCATTATTAAATAATTATAAGCTTATGGCGATGTCACTATAACCAAATTAGTTTCAGCAGTCATTCATGGAATATGCAAATATGCGTCATCAGCATAGTGAGAACCAGTTCAATGTCTAGTGCTAAAACACCTTCTACAAATCATTCACTAATAAATATTAAGCAAATAAGCATCAACTTGATCCACCAAGATCTAACCTTCAGGTATGTGCACATACGCATTTAATTAGGCAGTAGAAATCATTCAAAAATCAGACCTTTCTGAAAATTAACTTATCTAACAACCGGATCTGTTTTCAAGATTCTGAAGTATGTTGTTTAAGTAAGCATAACAGACCCAAAGTATTCCAGTTTGTAATCTTCAGATTTATATGTAACCACAGTAGTCAGATTTATTGCAGCAGAAAGTAGAAAATGGGTAAATAAGGAAACCAATAATCACCAATAACCAACCATAATTAACTATTAAATGGATCAACTTTGCTTGGTCACTTCCAGATCTATAAATATAACAGAAATGTAACTTTGAGGTGTATGAAAAGAGACAATATTAACCAAAGAAATAATAATTAATTTTAAATCTAACTTGTTTTGTTTGATGGCTACTACAGGTGTTAGGGTATGACACACAGGGTCTGCAATCTTTGATTGCATACCTGTGTATAGGTGTTGGAGTGGGCTGGAAAGGGAAGAGAAAGATAGGAGAAAAGGCCAGAAAGGATGGTGGAAAAAAGGGTAGGAGGAATTGGTAGTAGGGAGAAATGGAAGGAATGGCAACCCAAAAGGTGGAGAAAATGGTGTGGATAGGGCAGCGAATGGAGTGGAGAAGGATAAGAACTAGGAAGGAGGGATGTAAAGGAAGTGGGGTAGATGGAAAATGGAGAAGGAAGGGTTGCGGACTGTAGAAGAAGGGAGCAGCATAACTGCAGGTCCAAAAAGCAGAAAAGGGGGCAGATAACAGGTGGAGCAGAGTAGCAGCGACGGCTCAGAAGGGGAGGCCGAGGGTATGGCTGGGTAGATAAAGGGAGGCCGAATTAGGTGGTGAGGAGGGTGAACCTAGGAGATGGAGAGTGAGGGAGTCGTGGGGTTTTGAAGGTCTGCAGTTTCTATAGTTTAGGGTTTTGACAGGGAAAAAACTCAGATTTTGGGTTTACTTTAGGTTTTCGTAATAATTTTAACAAACAAATAACTTGGAAATTTAGGGCTTTTTAACATTAAAATTAACCATTAACTTAGAAAATCAAATAATCAAGCCTAATCTAGGATAATATTTACAAAATAAAACTCAAAAATTTAAGGGTTAGAAGAGTAGATGAACAACCTAGGGCTTTCATTAATGACATTCACCTAACCCTAGGGCATCAAAGAGGATAGCCCTCCTCTTGAGATGGTGTTTTCCAAATTTGGAAAAGCTAGGGCTTCTACAACAACTTCAAGAGTTGGTTGATGATGCCCTAGCTAAGACCAACTTTGGAGACCTAAAACTCAAGTTTACGATGCTAGGGTAACTAAAGGTTAGAAAATTATTTATGCTAGGAAAAAATGCAACACCAATGGCTACCATTCAACCTTAGACAAGCATACATCCAACATTTAACAAAAAGACATCAAGAGAAAGACTTAGATACCTTCGTGTGCATGTGTTAAGCAAACAACTCTTAGCATCACCTTAGCAAAAAAAACAAGAGCAAAGACTTCAAAGGTTTGTACCCAAACTAGCAAGCATGGTCATCCTCAAGAGGTGCGCATCACTCAAAGAGCCCTAGTGAGGGAAAAAATCAAAAATAAAAGTGTAATCCCATAAAGTTCATGTGTAAAAATGAAGTGAGGAAAAGTTATTTATACTTTTCACACTCACTTTTACAAAAATAATTAAAATCCAGGCCAGCATGCCATTTTAAAATGTCAATTTGAAATTATAAATGTCAACTTAAAATTAAAACAAAAATAATATAAAATAATGATAAGAGTGGGTAAATTGGGGTGTTTTCCCCAGATTTGACCCAAACATGAGCAAAATGGTTGAACAAGGCCATACGGACTGAACTGAAGGCTAGACTGCGTAGGGGGGGGTCGTCATGCCCCACTAACCCCAACAGAGATGAAAACCCTCAACACACCCCACCTTAAGCAAGCATACAGTCTGCCAAGAAGGATGACATCATCCTCTACAGAGGGGCCTAGAGAGAGAGCGCTAGTGAGCTGGAGGGCCAGGAGGGTGCTGGAGATGCTCTAAAGGATAAGCATGCGTCTCAGTGCTGAAGAAACTGCCACTAAAGTGATAAAATAAGGTCGGGGTCATGTGACCCAATGATCCATCCCTAGAAGCCTCGGACACCAACCTCAGGGTTTCAAACCCTTTCATGAGGCAGTCAGCGAGGCCATTAAGCCATAGTACTTCCAAAGGAGAAACCAAAGGGTCTGGCCATACCCCTACCTCAGAATAAACTGGCTAAACGCCCCTCTTGGTCAAAAAAAAGACACCCTCTCTCTGAGGCACCTCTGCAGGTACACAGTGCTGGTACCATCGTAACAGCCTGTTATCACACCATAGTAGCAAGGCTACTATTCTTTCTTAGCAGATATCTGCACATTTCAGAGCTTGGATTATTCAGAGCATGGCTATGGTGAGCTTATATTTTGAGATCACTCATGATCAGAGCAGTGTATTTTATCAGACTTATGTTAGTCCTTGTGCCAAGGCTGAGCCTTGAGAGTTCACATGTCATGACCGATGTGACCCTTTATTCCATACAGTTTCAGTTCAGTGCCTAGTGATGTTATTGCAGCAGTGTTTCAGATGATTTATGATGATGTTGTATGACCTATGGATTCCTGATCATTGACTATGGATTATTATCTTGTTGCTTTAGTCATTTTCACAACATTAGCTTGGTATATGATTCATGATGTGGCAAACTTTGTAAACTTAAAATGGACTATCTTCATAATGAATTATAAAATGGACATTTTACTTGCACATTTAGGTTGTTTGACAAAACTCATTGGTTTACTACCTTGCATAGATATGGCCTTTCTTGACATTACCCGTCTGCTAGCTTAGGCACCATTCTTAATTGACTCCATCCACTCGTGACCTTCCTTGATTGGCTTTCACCCTTGACTTGTCTTGCTTGACTTTTTGATACTGCGGACTTCCCTTTTTGCTACCTCTGTGTTTGGATCGCATCCATGTTTGTTTAGTGTCTCAACTCTGAGTTGGTGACAGAACTTGCCTTTGGCAAGTTGGATTGTAGTCCTAAATCATTCTGGTCGGTTGTCCCGATGTTTGGCACTGGCACGAAGTCCCCCTAGTCACTTGAGATGTTGTTGGCTAAAACTGAAAGCTCATGTACTACTTATGGAAACTTGTGTAAATTCGTCGATGGAAACTATAAACTCTAGAATTTGTTTCTGAACACACGTGAGTAAAGGGCAAGAGCGATGAACTGCTAAAATTACTCCTCGAAGAGTATATGAAAGGTCCAAAAAGAAATGGTTCTTAAACTCTATATCTAAACGATTGTTGACCTTATATATATATATAAACATGCCCTGGATGCAAGCTGCAATTAGTTGTGCTTTTTAGCACACCTAAGATCCGAAGGGTTATGTAGGCCAAAAAGGCCATGAAATGAAATTGAATGATCCTAATGAACTTGGATCAACTTGATGTAGACATGATGGCTGAGTTGAATAAGCACTCTCTAAACAACTTACCCATTTGTGAGGCACAGCCCTTCTCCATGTTTTTTGTCCAGCACAGAGTGTAGCTTCCCCTCTCTCCCAGTCCAAAGTGTCTTTTAGTTAGGTTTAGACAAGACACCCCTTTGCCTAGCCTTGTTCCTAGCCTTCATCCTTAGCTAGAAATTAGACCATGTCCAATGGATGAGTTTGTCATTTAAGCTATTGTGCAAGTAGTTATAAATAACAATGGAATATGCAAACATGATTAATGCCACTAAATGATGTTATACTTTAAGTTAAGTTGTGAGTATGATTAGAGGAACATGTCTTATTCTATTGATATGATTTATCCTTGGTTGTATATGGACCTAGTCAAACCTAGTTTGACTATGGTGATTTCTTGGGATCCGTGATGATGTGGGCCATGTATGCTTATTGATGATGATTGATGGTCCCACATACTCTTGATGATGATACTATATGATGGACATATGATTCAGATGGTGATTGATGCAGTTCAGCAGGTTTTATTATTACTCCAGATCATCAGATTATGCACTTTCCATATATGGTGGACCCTACAATTAGCCCATCAGGGAAACCCATGGTGTATGAGTACACATTCTTAGTAGTTTTGGGTCTTCTGGATCCAATGAGACACTTATCATTCAGTTCCAGGCACCTCTGACAGTGATAGATGCAGTTTTCCACTTGTTGACCAGATTTGGGGCTGATTTCCCAACCTAACCAGCAGGGGCCATGAGAGGCCAGTTCACCTAAGGCGCTGTATGAGGAGGGGGTGGTCCAGCCACTTGATATTACCATTTACCCCCCCTTCTAGAGAGCCTGGCGGGCTCAGTTTGACAGCGCAGGTTCCCTAGGGGGCAGTTTCAACAGCTTCACAGTTACCGAGGCAGGTTAAAAATGGAATAAAAGGGTTACGAAGGAATTCGATTTGGGCAATTGAGGCAAGGTTTTGGCACTTGGTCTTCACAGAGGTCTTCCAGGGTGAACCCTCCATCTTCCAGCCAGTTTTCATCAGTCAGTGGGATCCACAGAGGCCACAGGAGGCCTTTTACTACATGTCTCTCACAGATTTTGAGGACAGATTTGATCATTTGTATTATTTGGACACATTATTTTATTATTATTGTGCCATGGGGATGAGCTAGCAAGGATTGATGCCTCCTAGCCCCACCATGAGCTTCATGAGTCATGTCCTAGTCATATGAAGTGGGCCCATGTACTTTTGCCCCCTCTAGAGGATGACGTCACCCTCCATGAGTCTCTTCTAGCTATGACATCACCTTAGTTTTGAGTGATCCATGTGTTATATTGTTAGGCTCATCTTAGCCATTGATTATGTATTGAGATCTTTTAATCTCAACCACTCATCTTTATGTTTTGTAAAGTGGTTTTGAGATCTAGCGTTTTGGTCTTTATTATCCTATATAAGGAGGAGACCCCCTATTGTATAGCTCACCTTTGGGCTCTGGAAAACTCGGAATGAAAATAATATTTTGCATATCTACTTCTTGGCTTTGATTGGGTTACTCTTGTATATGTTCTCGCATCTTGTTTCTAGACATTCTTTGCTTCTACAGGTGAAATCGACATCAAGAGAGGGAGGCCGAATTGCTTGAAGTTAGCTCAACGATTTGCTTTGTGGGAAGATTGTAGGGGTTGCTCACATCCCCCATGAGCAAGACGTCTTCATAGAGAGGGCGTTTTTCAATTGTGCTTTGTCCATTGATTAATTTCTTGATATGACATGCTTAGATCTTATGGATTTGTGGATCAAATCTAACTTGTTGTAGTTTGATTTACAGGTTTTCATGAGACATCTCTCCTCCTAGGGCTTGGACGATTTTGGTTGAAGACACTTGGATCAAGCTTGGAATTGTAACTAGGGCAAGATTTCTCCATATGCTAAGAGGCCGCAAGCTTTTGAGGTAAGATCTACAAGGTACGTATTGATTTCGCTTGCTATCCATCCTATTGGTCAAAAATTACATTAAAATCAAAACCCTCATTTTTGTTTTTCTTAGATCTACAAAGATCTAGCTTGGCTTTGGGTACAATAAAAGGAACCCACCTCTATAGTATCCACGGCAATTCGGATCTATAGTTTGGTGGCATTTGGACTTCATTTGACCCTTCCCCCAAGGCACTTACCCTTCCTTGTGTGAGGTCGCCCTCCTTGGGTAGGTGAGTTAAGCTAGTTCCATCACATGGGTAGGTGAGATCCCACTTGATTCATACTCCTCTCACTTGATAACCTACCCCTAGTGCTTCACTTCATTGATTTTCACCTTGTGGGCCCCATTCCTCATTCTGAGGGTTGTGCCCCACTTGGGTCAATTTTGTGATGCATTTTCAATCTTAGAGCTATGGATATCTAGCCATTGGATGCCTTTGATCTTCAAAACCCACTCTGATAATTACCTAAACTACCACGATTTATAATTTGGCATACTTTGGACTCCATTTAGCCATCCATCTTAAGGCACTAGTCCACCTAAGGCAAATCGCACTTCTTGGGATTAGTGTCATGTGCTAGATCCCATATGTGGGTATCTTCAATTTCATCCTAGATCCATAGATCTACTCTTTGCATACCCCTTGGTACCATTTGCATCCCTAAATCTCACCTTGTGGGTCCCATTTGGACTATTTCCATATCCCAAGGAAGTGGGCCCCACTTGTGTATTTCATGGTACTAGATCTTGTCATTTGATCTCATCATGTGGCCTAAATCATTTATTGGTTGAAACACTAGTCATCCCTTAAGCCTCTTTCAACCATACTTAAACTTCTAGGTCCACCTAACCTTGCATTGGTTTCCGTAACTTGTCTTTCACACTTCCCTAGGAACCTTTGCTTTGGTCCAATCACCTTTGATTGGCTATAGGGTCTCCCCCTTGGTCTTGATTCATCTCGATCTAAAGTGAAGAGTGCCTCGGTTGACGTGACTCCCAGCTTGCATTGGGAACCGTGGCATCTCTTGGGTCACCTCTTTAGTTGTCCATCTCCTCTACCATCCCGGATGGGATACCACTAGGGACAACTACAAGTTGTGTGATAACACAACCCTCAATCAAGAAAACAGTGCCTTCCTTTAATCAATCCACCTCAATTCTCAGGGGCTTTGGTCTCCTTCCACAACCTACTTTAGTTGTCCTTCAGTCTTCCCCAAAATCTTTACAGTTGTCCCCAATACAGTTGACCTTCTTCCATAGACGTAGTCTTCCCCAATACAATTGACCTTCTTCCATAGGCGTAGTCTTCCCCAAAATCTTTACGGTTGTCCCCAATACAGTAAGCCTTCTTCCATAGGCTTTACTCCTCTCTTCCTTGCTAGCGGCCCCCTCAAAACTCTACTCAATCTTTGCGACCTCCCCCTTCCACGATTTGGTGTTCATTCAATAGAGGATGGACGTTGCCTTTCCCACAAGCCTCGCAATCTTTCCTTTTTCTTACGACCTTCTCGGCGTAACTCACATCCACGGCCTCTTGCCATTTGTGTTGCAGTCTCCACAAGAAGCTCACGGCCTCTTCCTCTCACGTCGCTCTTTCCTGAGTCACGGGTCACAACAAAAAGGGGGGAACGACCCCTCTATAGCCACAATCTCAGACAAGAAGGAACTTTTCCCTCTCCCACGGCTCTAAAATATCACCCACGAAGACTTCAAACCTCCCATGGGCCAAGCAAATGAGGAATCAATCCTCTAGAATAGTGCCACACTTTCTCCTTCACGGCCCCCTCAAGTTCACAGCTCCTCAAATCTCACCCAAACCAAGAATCCTGTCTCCCTCATGTGCAATCAACCTCAACATGAATTCGGCTTCTTCTATGTTTGTGGCCTTCTCTTCTTTGCAACAAATGCAGACCTCACAAGAAATTTGATTTTCCCAATGAGTGAATTGGTTCCCCAAGAGATTTGCCCAAGCAAGACTCGGAACCACAACTAGATTGATATTGTCAACTAAACCTCAAATGGAAACTCTGATTTAATTCCCCTCTTCGTCTAGCTAGGGTGGATATTGGACCACCGAAACCAAACAATGATGGAGGGGTTTTTCCAAACCCCAACGAAAAACTCTGGTCCGCTAGACACGTCTCAAAGAGATCAACTCAAATCAACATGCCCCACGGGTGAGGTGCTCTTCTCCATTTATCTTCTCCAGAACTCCATACCATGGGTCATCCAATACTATCCACTGAAATAACCGCTTTTTTAATTAAATGACACCTTAATAGTACAACAATTTTTAGGCCCAGGTGTCATCCAATAACTCCCTGTCTGATCACCTGGAAAGGGACATCACAATTTTTAGGCGTGTTCCAGTATTCAAATCTCAGCATTAATATGTCAAACAACAGAGAATATCACTGTAATAACTGCAAAGTAAAGGGACCGAATTTCAAAGCTTATATAACAGTTCATTAGGAGAGCCAAATAGCCTCCATGGAGGGTTTGTGAAAGTCACAAATGAGACTAATATAGCAGGCCGTTTAGGGCTAGTACAGCAGCCACAAGATAGTGCAAACACCATAAATTTATAAACCCTCAAATGCACAATTTATGAGTTTTGATGATCAAATAAAGAAGGCCGATTTGGTCTTTCTTGAAACGATTTTCTGAGTTTATCTTTGAAATAACAAATTTTAGAATGATGTGAATTCATTCAACCATAAAAAATTGACATCCTTCACACGCTTGGTCCAAACCAGGGACAAACAATTGTCTCCCATATGACTGTCATAAGAGAGTGTTAGAGTTATCATATAATAATGTCCATATAATAAATTTGTCATGTACTTTAGGTTAGTGATTAAGTGACTTATGTCACATGTCTTAAATAGAGTTCTGTTAGATTAGTTTAGAGCTTAACTAATTAAGTGGTTGTACAGGATTTTGGTGTGGGGCATTGTCTCCCTTATATGTATTGACATCCATACCGTAGATGAACCAAGTATATCATTCTCTCTTTTGATATATTATGGTTTTCATTCTTTGTCCAGACTCCACAGTCTTGTTTGTAAAACTCACAGTTACAAGCACAGCCTTTATTCTAAACTTCTAAGTTAGGTCACCTAGATCACATTAATGTTCAAATTTAGTGACAATGAAATTTGGGAAAAAATCACTAATGCAAAAGGATATGATAAAATTTTCCATTAAGTTGGAGAAAATGCATAACTCAATTTTTAAAAAAATTAAAATTATGCTTATAGAATACATTGTCTAAACTTAGGATAAAATTATAATTTATAATTATAAAACTACGCTTTAAGTTTTTGTTTCGGTTTCTTTTTTTCTGTTTTTTCACTGTATGACACGTAACACAAAACAATTATTTGAATTGTATCAACTAATTTGAATTTAATCGAATTTATTCACCGAAAATAATTGTATTCAAATTTAGTAGAGTTTATCCCCTGAACATAACTGAATTTATTCATTGTGTCATGATATTTACTGAAATTTGATTTTTTCCATAAACTTTGGTGAACACCGTGACTAAGGTTCTAAAAATCTGCCCTTTCCATACTTATGAGAGGACTTGGTCTCAATTTCACATTATTTGCAAGATTATGGTTTATGTTCCATTGTTGAGTGATTTTTGAGAGAGATGGTAGACAAAATTAAATCTTACTAACATCTAGTACATTCAAACCAACATGAACTAGACGAAGTCTGTTTTCAACAATCTGGAATAGCATTCAATCAACTTTACTTTTTCTTTTCTAGAAGCCTCTCAAGCACTATGAATATTTGGATGTACATCTTTCAGCTTCTCAAGCACTACTGCATCCAAAAAAAAATTGCTAAGAATATATTGTGTGCAATTTAGGAAACTAAGGTCAGAGGCAGTTTTTAAAATACTATTTTCATGACTCCATCTCTAGAACACATATATGTTACTTTCATTGTTCACATAATGAAGGTTGTTCAGTAACACCCTCCTTGGAGATAATTATTAATTAGAGTACATGGAAAATACTGCATATATCTGACTAATCTTACTAAAAGTAAACCATTGTCCTTTTCATTGTATTCTTCACAGGAACATTCCTTGGAGCATTACAGCTACGCCATAGGATGTGAATGTTGAGCTAGTCAACAACCCCTAATGACAAGCTTGAACTTTTTATTATTATCCCAAAAAGGCTTAAAAAATGTAACTGAAGCATTTTCAAAGTTGGCAAATACACCGGGGAACATTTTCAAATATTTTACATCCTACTTGGCACTTCCAAGTATTGTAAATTTACATTGAATTCCAAAAACAAGAAAGAAAAGCATATAAATATCAAAACATCCATTTTGGAAAGAACAGTGATAACAGCTGATAAGATATTATTTTATGCATACTCATTAGGATATTAATTACCTCCACCGTCAACCCCAAGTGCAGCAGGGCACAGCCCTGCAGATACTGCTGCAGCAGATCCACCAGATGAACCTCCAGAAATCCTCTCAATGTTGTACGGGTTTCTAGTTGGTCTGCAACATTTGAATCATTGCTGTTACATAATTCATCTTTTGCTGACCAGTCCATGCTTTTTCTTTGAAATTACACAAAGAAAATAGTAAAGTTATCTGGAACATGAGCAATTCAATTACTGATCATTTAGAAAATAATGCATCTAAATACAAAATGAATCATAATGAAAAAAACATAAAAGACGAATGTACACTATACGTGTCCAGTACTCTCTACAATACAATAGAGTTCAAATAAAGCACCCGTAATGAGGATTGATGCCACTAGTCCCCATTCCTAGCTCATGCATGTTTGTTTTGCCAACGAACATCGATCCACATGCTCGTAAATGCTTGACACAAGTGGCATCATCTGTAGCTTTCCGTATTTTATGCAACCATTTTGTGCCCCCTATAATAAGAGAGTTAGGTTTGAAATAATCATCTTAAAGCCTCTATAATAAGAGACGCAGATAATCATCCTAAAGCCTCTATAATAAGAGACGCAGATAATCATCTTAATGACACAGCAGTTAAAGTGAAACGAGATATTTTGGAATAAGCAACTTCAAACATCAGAACGAGAAAATGGCAATACCTGTAGTAGGGTATGGTAAACAATCAATCTCATCCTTCACAGCAATTGGTACACCATCAAGAATCGAAAGCGATTCACCTGGCATATTTAGTTACAATGGTCCAGGTCACACTTCTGAAAAGCTTCAAACCCGCTTTACATATTAAGCCTTACATGCCAAGCAGAGTTATGTAGTGTTACATCTTAAGTTACCCAGTCAATGAATAATTTCTTGTATACCAGAATAGATCCATCTTAACTCCGGATCTATCATGCACCAAGAGGGATCAAATCCCTCAAGGTGCAAACCTTTCCTCAAGTTTTTGCAATCTCAAAAATGTTTGCACCTCGAGAGATATCTATGCTGGTATACTATTTAAATCAGTGCCTTTAGAACACTTATCTGGGTCAAAGCAGTTCTTTTGGCTCATTCACTCAAGAAAAAACACTCCAAAGGAATTGATTCTGAATGTTACTTTATTTAAAACCATATTTATCATATATAAATTGAACAATGAGCATTTTAATATTTTCATTTTTGCATGTCCAAGTTTTTCATGAATATGAATACTATACACCAAATATTAATTCCAAGGAACTGAATTCAATTCAATTTTCCATTTTTTATCTCTTTAAATATGGGTCACAATTGGAGCTCTGGAATAAAGGGAAAAAATGAAACAAAAGAAACTCCACACTACTATTCATTAAAGACAAAACACATGCTTTATCCAGTTATCAGTACATCCAACATTGTGAGCTACAGGTGCGTATAAACCAATACATCCATCATCTCATTTGCACAATCTCATGAAACTGGGTAGCAGAAAAAAAGGTAAATGTAAACAAGGTTTCTGGCTGGATATCAAGAACATTCTTCACAATTGTAATATTTTATCAACACAACTTTTAAAATTGATACTATTGTTCAAATCCCTGAGTGAGAGCTATTATCCCAAATCCAGAGAGAATCTGGAACTGATATACAATTCTTTGATAATCCACAAGATGTATTAATGTTTCATAATCTCTTTATTAAAAGGAAAGAAATATACACTCACGACTTCAATCTTTAAACTGCAATTAAGATAGTTTTATGAAGGATCTCTTTTACTGCTGAGGGATGTCAAGATTCCTTCATTAAACTATCTTAATTGCAGTTTTAAGATCAAAGTTGAAACTCACGCAAGCACATATAATCAATCTCATAAAGTTCCTCTTATCACATATTCTTGAGATGGGACATGTTGCCGCATAATACACCTGGGGGGAATGCGGCAGAAAACCTTCAAGCCGCTCGGTGTTTCCTTGGGGGCAAGTCAGAGTCAAGTGCTGTCACTTGATTACTCGACTCCTCCATCTAAGCTACTCCTAGCGAAGCCAAGGGGGGTGGTCCCTATAAAAGTAAGTCTATGGCTTTTAAACTACTAAAGAGTAAAAGCTTTTCTAGGAGTTTAATGATTGATGAATAATTTACTGAACAAAAGAGAGCATCTGCAGATAATTTAAATGAGCAACATTGTAAATTGAAACATCATTCACGACATAATGGTAGATTGATTTACAATTTTACATCAAAAGATTGTATAGCAAACTAGTGCCGAAAATTGTGAAAATAGTTGATATGTTGGGGATGCTAATCATGTCTTGTTTGTCAGTTTTAACTTTATTAATGATAAGTGATTACGGGAGTGGGTGAATTCTTTGTTTTGACCAGCCGAAAATTGTGAAAATAGTTGCTATGTTGGGGATGTTGCTCATGTCTTGTTTGTCAGTTTTAACTTTATTAATGATGAGTGATTACAGGAGTGGGTGACTTCTTTGCTTGGACCAACTCTAACTCACTCCTTCGAACTGAGTGTAGTGACAACTAAACCAAGGGTCCAACTGGGCGAGGCATGACCTGCTTAAAGTAGTCCATTGACTCTGTAGTTAGCTTCAGTCGACCTCCCGAGTTCTAATGATTGGGTTTTTATTGGATTGCCCTATTAAACTAGTCACTCAAGTCCTTTTCTGATTGGCCAATTGTTCAGACTGGGCTGCAACAGTCAAGAGCATACTCGGAAAGCAATGATTGGTGCAGTACTTCGGGAAAGCAAGGGTGCAAATTTTAGAGTTTATTGTGAAGTAAATAACAAAACAAAGATAAAGCAAATCTAATATATACAGCCCTTTAAGGACAAATTGTGTGTTTGTGTTCTTTAAATCAAGTGCTTGCATAAGAAAACTAATCTAAACCCAAAAAATGACAAAAAAAAATGCCAAACCACAAAAGACACAAAACCCCCCCAGGGGGATGGGGTGTAGGCGCTTGAAAGCCTGCTTGCTCTTCTTTTATTTCTTATTACAAACAGACTCTGCTTCAGGGAATGCTGCTGGTCCTTTATAGTTTGAGGATCCAGACAGCTAACAAAGGTTTGAACATTTCACTACAAGTAAAGGGAATCCCCTGGGGAGTCTTGGATGTTCTGAATCTTGGAAAACGGCAACCATGCCTCTCTACCTGATCGCTAAAGTCTGAAAAACAGCAAGCAAACAATGATTAAATATGCTCTAAAACACTTTAAAAGTGTTTGGGAAAAAGGCCTAAAATTTGCACAAAAATTTTCCAAGTAAAAAATTGCAACAATGAAAGTAAAATGACTGATGAAAGTGAGCTAGAAAGCTACTTTCCTTAGGATCTTTACTTGTTTTTAGAAAATTCAAGCGAACCAAGGCACTTGAATGCCAACTATTAAATGAGATCAAAAGTAAACTTAGGCAAACCTAGCTTTTTGATATGCAAACTAGCAACTTGATCTGAAAAGTCTACAATACTTAGATCTAGAAACTTTTAAAGTGAGCATGAAAGTCTAATCTAGATTCTTAGTATGATTCAAAGCAAATAAACCTATTCATGATTTAAGACTATAGGTTTATGAATGCTTTAAACAAAAGTAATCGGAACCGAAGATAGCTTTGAAATAAAGAGAAGGGGGGAAAGGAAGCTCTTTTAAGCGAGAAACCAAGACTTGAAGATGAACTTATGGGTTGTCGTGGGACTAGATCTGAAAAGAAAGATGTTAGAGAAAAAAGAGAGACAAACAAGTTCTCCTCTCCCTCAACCAAAAGGGTACTGTTATCACACCATAGTAGCAGGGCTACTATTCTTGTTTAGCAGATATCTGCACATTCCAGGGCTTCCATTATTCAGAGCATGGCTATATATATTTTGGATCACTCATGATCAGAGCAGTATATTATTCAGACTTATGTCAAGGCTGAGCCTTGAGAGTTCAGATTTGATGACCGATGTGACCCTTTATCCCATACAGTTTCAGTTCAGTGCTTAGAGATGTATTGCAGCAGTGTTTCAGATGGTGTATGATGATTATTACTATGATGATGTTGTATGATCTATTGATATGTTATCACTGACTGTGGATTATTATCTTGTTGATTTAGTCATGTTCACAGCATCTGCTTGGTATATTATTCCTGATGTGGCGAACTGTTTAAAATGAACTATAAATCATAAAATGGACAATTGCTTGCACATTTAGGTCATTTTAAAAAACCCACTGATTTTTCACCTTACATAGATATGGTCTTTCCTGACATCAGTTGTCTGCTAGTGTAGGCTCCATATTCACTTGACTCCATCCATACATGACTTTCCTATTTGACTTTATACCTTGACCTATCTCATTTGACTTTTTGATACTGAGGACTTCCCCATTTTTCTACCTCTGTGTTTGGACCGCATCCCTGTATATTCAGTGTCTCGGCTCTGAGTTGGTGACAAAACTTGCCTTTGGTGAGTTGGATTGTCGGCCTAAATCATTCTGGTCGGTTGTCCCGATGTTTGGCATTGGCTCGAACTCCCCCTAGTCACTTGAGATGTTGTTGGCTAAAACTGAAAGCTCATGTTCTACCTATGGAAACTTATAAATTCGTCCATGGAAACTAAAAAGGGCAAGAGCGATGAACAGCTAAAAAAAAATACTCCTCGAAGAGTATAAGAAAGGTCCAAAAAGCAATGGTTCTTAAAAGTTATATCTAAACAATTGCTGACCTTATATGTATTTGAAAACATGCCATGGATGCAAGCTGCCACTAGTTGTGCTTATCAGCACACCTGAGATCGGACGGGTTATGTAGGCCAAAAAGGCCATGAAATGAAATTGAATGATCCTAATGAACCTGGATCAACTTGATGTAGACATGATGCCTAAGTTGAATAAACACTCTCTGAACAACTTATCCATTTGTGAGGCACAGCCATCCCCCGTGTTATTTTGTCCAGCACAGAGTTTGTAGCTTCCCCCTTCTCCCAGTCCAAAGTATTTATGAGTTAAGTTAAACAAGTCAACCCCTTGGCCCAACCTTGTTCATAGCCTTCATCCTTCACTAGCAGTTTGACCATGTCCAATGGGTGAGTTTGTCATTTGAACTATTGTGCAAGTAATTTTATATAACAAAGGAATATCCTAACTTGATTAATGCCACTGAATGGATGTTACACTTTGAGCTTGGCTGTGAGAATGATTAGATAAGCATGTCTTAGTCTACTGATGTGATTTATCCTTGGTTGTATATTATTGGGATCCGTGATGATGTGGACCATATATATATGCTTATTAATGATGATTCATGGTCCCACATACTTGGTGATGATATCATATGATGGACAGATGGTTCAAATGATGATGGATGCAGTTCAGCAGGTTTTATTATGACTTCAGATCAGCAGATTATGCATTGTCCATATATGGTGGACCCTACAGTTGGCCCATTAGGGAAACCCATGGTGTATGAGTACACATTCCTAGTGGATTTGGGTCTTCTGGATCCAATGAGACACTTATCTTTCAGTTCCGGGCACTTCTGACAGTGATTGATGCAGTTTTACACTTGTTGACCAGATTTGGGGCTGATTTCCCAGCCTGAGCAGCAAGGGCCATGAGAGGCCAGTTCACCTAGGGCGTTGTATGTGGAGGGGGTGGTCCAGCCACTTGTTTTTACCATTTACCCCCCCTTCTGGAAAGCCTGGTGGGCTCAGATGGACAGCGCAGATGCCCTAGGAGGCAGTTTTGGCACTTTCACAGTTACCGAGGCAGTTAAAAAATGGGATAAAGTGGTCACTGAGGAATTCGATTTGGGCAATTGAGGCAAGGTTTTGGCATTTGGTTTTCACAGAGGTCTTCCAGGGTGATCCCACTATCTTCCAGCCAGTTTTCACCATGTGGGTATGCCCACATCGTTCACAGGAGGTCTTTTACTGCTTGTCTGTCACAGATTTTGAGGACAGATGTGATCATTTATATTATCTTGGACATATTTTATTATTTTATTGTGCCTTGGGGATGAGCTAGTAAGGATTGATGCCTCCTAGCCCCACCATGTGCTTATTTTGTCATGTCCTAGTCATTATGAGGTGGATTTTTGTACTTTTACCCCTCTAGTGGATGACGTCATCCTCCCTTTGTACCATTTAGTGGGGACGTCATCATTATATTGGGTGATCCATGTGATGTATTGTTATGATTTATTATTAGCTATTGATTAGATCTTTTGATCTTTTAATCTTAGCCACTCATGTAAAAAGTGGTTAGGATTGTACTCTCTCCCCATCCTATTTAAGGAGGGAGCCTCTCATTGTAAAATCATCTAGAGATTTTTGGCTCTTGGCTCTTGGAATAAAATTTCTATCTTTTGGAATACATGCTTGGATTGGAGTGGATATTGGTTGTTTCGATTGTAAATGCTTTTGTCCATTGCACTGGAGGATCTATTGTAGCTATCTTGCATATTTGCCATATCTTTTTACAGGTTAAGAGGATGTTTTTGACAAGTGCGAATTGGTGGGGAGGCTTGCCCTTCAAGCTTGGAGGAAGACGTTTTGGTTAAACAGGGAGTAGTTTTGTCTTTGTGCCAACTATTCTTTGCTTATCTCTCTCTTGCTTGTATCTACCTTCAACATGTTAAACTGATTGATGCTTTGCTCCTTGGTTTTGACAAGTTAGAGGGACTCATATGTGGCTTGGAAAAATCGATTTGGCAAGAGGGCTTCAACAATTCTCCATTTGATCTTTGGCAAAAGTAATCCTCATCTCAACTAGCATTCATCTCTTCATCCAGGTATGCTCCAAAGGTATGATCTTCTTCTTCCATGAATCATCCATAATTTCTAGATCATAAAAACCCTAATTGATTAAAACCCTTATTTTTGGTTTTTCTTAGATCTACTTAGATCTAGCCTTGCTTTTGAAGAGATATTAAGAACCCACCTCTATAGCATCCACCCCTAGTGAGATCTATAGTTTGGTGGTGATTGGGTCATAATTTACACACTTTTCAAGGCAAGAAAGCCCTCTTGAACCAAATCGCACTTCCTTAAAGAGGCTTGTTTGGTTAGATCTAGCACATGGGTAGGTAAGATCCCACTTGATTTGCAATCTACATATTTGATAACCTACCCCCAGACTGTTACTTTGGTGATTTCTACCTTGTGGGCATCATTCCACGTTTTAAGGGATTAAAACCCCCTTTTGAATTTCTTGGCACCTTAAAACTCAGATCTAGTAAGATCTAACCCTTGGATTGACATGATTTTCTAGATCCACATAGATCGGTGCATAAGCTACTTGAATCTATAGTTTGGTGGCCATTGGACTTGATTTGGTCCACTTAACCCCTCTTTTAGCCCTCCTTGAGCAAAGTCGCACTCCCTTGGGTGAGTGAGTTTGCCCACTTTGAGGAAGTGGGTGGTTGAGATTTTTGTGGATTTGGAACGGCCATACCTTGAAACCTAGGTCTAGAGTATCATTTTGTGACGATCTGCCTTGGGGGTAGCATTCCTTGTTTCAGGGGATTGTGGTCCACTTAGGGTCATTTCATGAAAACCTAGATCTAGCAAGATCCAACCATTCTATCTCAATTAGCCCACTTGACTTGACCTCTAGGTGTCCCGATCTACACTTTGACATACCTTTTGACCCCATTAGCCCATCCAACAAGGCACTAGTCCTCCTCAAAGCAAGTTGCACTCCTTGGGAATTGTGTCAAACCCTAGATCCGATACATGGGTACACCTAAAATCAACTTAGATCCATAGATCTACTCATTACATATCATCTAGTACCAATTGCATCCCTCAGCTTCACCTTGTGGGTCCACTTCAAGCCATTTCACATATCCCAAGAAAGTAGGATCCACTTGTGTAGTATATGGTGATGTACCTTATCATTATACCTAACTATGTGGCCTAAATCATACATCGATTGAAACACTAACAATCTCCCAAACCACCTTCAACCATACTTTAACTTCTAGGTCCACTCAACCTTGCATTGGTTTCCGTAACTCTTCATTTACTTATCTTTAGAAACCTTTGTTTGGGTCCAATCAACTGTGATTGGTTATAGGGTCTCCCCCTAGGTCTTGTTTCACCTTGACCTAAAGCGAAGAGTGCCTCGGTTGACGTGACTCCCACCTTGCATTGGGAACCGTGGCATCTCTTGGGTCACCTCTTTAGTTGCCTATCTCCTCTACCGTCCCGGATGGGATACCACTAGGGGCAACTACAAGTTGTGTGATAACAGGTACCTGCAGCTTACATCAACTCATACACAAAGCATTAGATCTGGAAGCATATATTCAAGAAATCAAAGCCAAAATACTCATAAACAAATGATGCATTTTAAAACTAGATCTCTTAGCATATAAAACAACAAGACTAGATAAGTAAACAAACTTAACTAATCTAGCTTACTGTCATCACATATATAGTAGTTGGGCTACCATATCTTTTTTGTCAGATTCCAGTGCATTCTTCAACCAGTTCCCTTACATTGAGATGTTGAGATGAGCATCTATGATGGATCACTATTATGATTATGGACAGCAGTATTTTCCCATGCCGTGACTGAGTCTCAAGAAACTCAAATTTGATGGCTGATGTAGCCATTTAGCCATTTACAGAGCAGTTGGTATTGCCCAGAGTTGCAGCAGCAAGTTTCAGTGGACAGATGATGGTTCAGATTGTGCACAGGTATATGACCCAGCAGGTATTATCTTGTGTTATGGTTATTATTGCTTTTATACTCATTCTTGTGGCATGTCTTAGCATTTAGTATCATGATCTGGCGATCATATAGATATGTGGACCTGGTTGTATTGATTATATATATATATGTCCCCACTCAGACTTAGAAGTTCTTCACTTATACTCATTGGTTTTACCCTCCTTAGGGAGAATAGAGGTGATCATTCCCACCATCTTTTGGCTTGCTAGTGTCGGTCTCATTATTCACTTTCTCCACCCATCCATTACCTTCTAGTTGTTATTATTACCCTAACTTACTACTTGACTAGTGGCATGGAGGACCTTCCCCCTCTTTAGCCTCTTTGTTGGATGAGCTTCCCTTGTTATTTTGTGTCTCGGCTCTAAGTTGCCTAAGTTGTGTTGGCTAGATCTGAAACAGATAGTGCTACCATCAATACAGTGTATATGGAAATGAAATGTATATCTTATGTGAAAGCCCATTTTAGAATGTGTTTCTTAACACACGTGAATGCAAGGCAAGCCTAATGAAATTGGCTTTGAAATGTAAATGTGAAATGTAAATCTATGGAATCGTGTTTCTGAACACACATAGATCTTAAAGCCTAATAAATGTAAATCCAAGAATGTGTTTTTGAACACACACGGATCAAGGCTATGTGTTCCCAACTTATTTGTACCATAGTTGGGTTATCTGAAGAGCCGCCATTTGACAAACATCATAAGTGTTTGACTCCAATGTATCAGATGATCCAGCATTTGTGACTAGCCAGTTTTGGCTAGCCTGTTTTGTTTTTTGAGTCGACATGACCATGGCCCCATGGGGTTTGTAATAAAGTGTGCTAGTAGGATCTGAGTGTCTCGGTTCCCCATGACTTGATTAAGCAACTAAGGCATTCCAGGGAGTTTTTTCCCTTGTCAATTATACTTTGCTTATAGCCGAGCTATAATCGATGAGGTTTTCTCCCGCTCCTCCAAAGCTGGAATGCCCAATTTTGAAAATTTTAGCCATGGGGGGTTATTAGAGTCCAACTGATGTATATAAGCCTACTAGACATTGTTAGAATAGGTGTCGGTCATGTCCTAGGTCCATAAAACCCTCTGAAAAAATTTCGAAAAAATTTTACCGGGTCCGTCGAATTTGGGTTTTTTAATTATTTTTTAAATTTAATAAATTTCTCTGTAGTTTAAATAGAGAAATAATAATTTGTAATATGTCAGTCATCCGGGATCCGAATTTGATGATTGAAGGCTCTAACCTTAAGCCAAAAATCATTCATGATCCCTGATCCAATTTATCCTAAGTTTCGGATGTCAGCTAGGCCTCATAATTAATAATTTCTCAAAAAACCCAGTTACAGAGAAATTATTAATTAAAATAATAAAATTGATTATTTTGGAGATAATCCAAATCTCTCCAAAATAATCCAAATGGAATAACGTAAAAGGCTAGTTGACATGGCACCTGGCATTAAAGATGATTCCAATCAACTTCACTGAGCTTCAATCAACTATACAGTAAGCACAAGTCAAAACTCTTCAAGTGAATTCGCCCTCCATGCATGCAAAGTCGAATTGGTGATGTGGAGTTCATATTAAATGAGTTTTGGTTGGTATGGAGTTGCATTGAATGGGAGTGGGGGCGCCTTGCCTAGGTGGAGGCCACCTCCCACTCCCAACTACCAAGATTGCAATAAAAAATATGCTAAACTCCAAGCACCTACCATATTGCTCACGTCATACCTCTTTGAAGCTCGAGTTTACCACATGGCATTTGATTATTTGGTGGGAGATACTTCCAATGTGGAGATGAGGGGCGCCTTGCCTAGGTGGAGGCCACCTCCTCATCTCATTAAATGAAACTTGACTTGTTTGGTAGAGATCAACTCCAAACTCGGCATTGACTTGGTGTGATTGAAGTTTAGATTGAAATTCGACTTGTGTTAGGTGCTATTGGCTCCATTCAAGCCAATTCGAATTAGGGTAGGCTAGCTCTTGTGTTTTGCTATATAATGAGGCTCTTTTTCCTCATTCCTTATGGAGTTTTTGGCATAGAAACTCTGGTGAAAATTGTAAGCTCTTTGATTAATAATATATTTTGAGACTTTGGAGGTCATTTGATTGGGTTTCTTGGCATTGTGTCTTCATCTCATATTAAGTAATATCTCTCTCACCCTACCCCTATTTGCAATTTTGATTATTATGCTTATTGAGGACTAACAATCTAGTACTTAGGCTTTTAATCTCGTGCTTTGAGTGTTTGTGTTTTCAGGGAATTCATCTATTGAGAGCTCTTGGCATCTAATACCTTTCACCATTCAAGTGTTCCATTTTTTCTTTAATATTTTGTTTTGCAGGGTTGCGAACTTCTCCAAGTGTTCTTTGGCTTCTCCAGCAAAGCATTCTAAAAAATTCTACTTTGGTTACTAGATCTACCCATCCAAACTGTGGACTTTTCAAGCTTCTTCTTATTCCAAGCTTGAGATCACACCTGGTTGGCCCTTGTTTTTTGGCTCACTTGGTCTTTGCCTCTCCAAAAACATTTGTTCCTTCTCCCATTCGTCCCCCTCTTCATCTTTTTCCTCCTAGCTTTCATCCTCCTAGTTTTCTTCCATCTACCATTCGTCCCTCCCTTCCTTTAGCATTCGTCTTTCCTCTCCCTCTTCCATTCGTTCCTCATCTTTTCTTCCTTCCTCCTCTCATCTCCCTACCTTCTTCTCCTCTCGTCTCCTTACTTCTTCATCTCCTTCCTCCCTTTCGTCCACCTACAAAGAAAAACATAAACAAAAACTAAGAGTAAGCTTGATTTAGTGTTAGAATTGTTTCACATTTTAGATCTTACATCTTGCAATAGTTTGGCATTTGTTTATCAAAGTTTGTAGATTAGAACATTAAAATAGTTTCTAGTTTTGAAAAGTAGCAATAGGATAGCTTAGATCTCATTTTGTAAATATTTAAAGTTTGCATTTGAAAAGGTGCTTTGCATATAGATTAGATCTTAGCTCTTTGCACTTAGTTTCAAGTGTATTTGATTTTCATTAACATTTAATGGGTGCTTGTTGAGGATTGACTGAGCTTGTGTAGGTTGCTTTGAAAGAGAAGAAGTGCTTGTGAAAACAGGACTCAAAAGAGATAAATATTATAAATCAAGGAGAAGACTTAAACCAGATTAGAACCAAAACCACTCTCCTTTTGTAATTAGCCATTAAGGGCTCATAAAGTTTTGCTTCACTAAGTTGTTCTCTTCTTCTTCAAAAAAAAGACCTTTTAAGGATTTTTCCTAAGGCAATTGTAACCCAAGTAATAAAAAGGCTAGGTGGGATAGTGCATCCCACACTTAGTTTCTCCTTCCCCATTTGGGGAAGTTTGTTCATGCATGATTAGATTAGTCTTATTTTCAGTTCTTAGATTAAAATCTGCTTTCTGTACTTAGATTAATTCTCTTCCAAGCCTTCGACCGGAAGTTGTATCCTTGGGATCCCATCCCAGGGGCAGGACCACATAATTTGTGGTTACTCTTCCTTCCCCGTCGGTTTCCTTGGTAGAGCTTTCAGCTAGCTGGAGGTTCTCAAGTGCAGGCGGTTCTAGTGATTAACCTTGTTCGGAGGTTGATCCCACCTTTAGTGTAAAATTGCTTGGTAGAACACTAAATCCTTCATTTATTTCATTTTATTTTGCAAGTAGCATGCTAGCTGTGTTTCACATCTATTGAGCTATCACATGATTTTAATATTACAAAATTTCAATATCCTGTTATCACAACTGCTTCTTGTTTCATAAAACGAACAAAGCCTCTTGAACTTGGCCAAATCCAAGTCAAGAGCACTCTCTGTCGGAGAGCATTGTTAGATTTGCATTTTCCCCTTGCATTAGGCATTTTAAAGTAGGAAGTCTCTTGAACTGTGGTCTTAAGACTAAGTCAAGAGCGCTCTCTGTCGGAGAGTTGAACAAAGTGCTCTTAACTTAATAAAATATTTCAACCCACATTTTCCCCCTAATAAATTTACTTTTCGTTGATTGTCCAACACCCGTATGCTCTGCCAACCGGAAACGGTTGGGCTAGTACTCAGAAAGGTGGAAGACTTGTTAATTTCATAAGTGATAACTAATGAAACTTTCACCCCCATAACCAACCAATCCGGAGTTGAGCGATAAGATAAGTTCGGTGGGTAATCTCCTAGTTGAGGGCGTCGGGGTTCCATGTTCAGCCTCTAGTTTGCTAGTTAGCATTGCGCGACCTGGCTAGAGCACTGGGTGGCCCGACATGTCCTTGAACGGAGGCACTTGATACTGCCTTTCCGGGCATTCTCTTGATATCCTTGGTTTTATCCTAATAATCAAGACCACTAAAATCTTCAATTTACAAAGATAATCTGCACAACGATCTCACGAACGGCATTTTTTCAAGACCCACACTTTCAACATCACAATCTTTACTTTTCTTTGACTCCATAAGGCACTGGTTATCTAAAAGCTTATATATTGATCAGGACCATTTGTCCTTGTGTTTATTTCATATTGTGAATGCTTTAGTGATCTATCAAATCTTGAATCATACTGCCATCTTGTTATCTTATCTCGCAACGTGGATTGCTTATTATCTGTTGTTCATCTTTACATATTTTTGGTCTCATCACAAGAAAACTCCTAAACAACACTCATCCGCATCACCCCATACAAAAAACACTTAAACACTAGAGCCTTAGTGAAACTCTTTTTTAGGGACTACCCCCCTTGGCTTCGTTAGGAGTTAGCCTAAACGGAGGAGTTGGGATTCAGGTGACAGTATCTGGCTCATTGCTTACCCCCAAGGCCACACCTCTCTCACTTGTAGTGAAGAGACAGCTTTCGAAAGATTTCTGCTGCTGGTGTGCAGTTTGGCGAACAACACTATGGAAACTGAAAGGCCCAAAAGCAATGGTTCCAATAAAGTTATATCTAAATGATTATTGGCCTCACTTGTATTGATTTATCCACACTAGCTTGCGAGTTATCGTGTGAGAAGGAGTAAGGGACAGCTCGAGTTATGTCCCCTAGAGTCTTGAGTTACGGTTTTTCGGGTACCTAGTCATGGCGGCTCTAGAAAAGATCCTCACGGAGCTGTATCAGCTTGGATGTGAGTTGTAGGCATCTGTCAAGGTTGAATAAGCACTTCTGAAACAACTTACCCATTTGTGAGACACTGCCATCCCCTGTGTTACTGCTTGTCCAGCATATGCTAGAGTGTGTATCCCCTATCCACTTCCAAAGTGTCACAATGTCAAGACAGTAGTCATCCTTTAGCCTAGCCTGTTGATTTTTAGCCTTCACCCTTCACTAGCAAATTGATCACAGCTATAAAGTGAGTATCGTCTTGAAAGTCTAGTCTGAGTCATAATAAATATTGAAAACACTTTATATTTGGTTTTAAATCGCCAGTGAATTGATTACTATTTGTTATAATTACTACTTGAATGATTTGTAAAGCATGTCTTAGCCTCTAACACTTGCAGCAGCTTATTTTCAGTTTGGGTCATATTATTGATCATGTTGACTTGGTCAAACCTAGTTTGACCAAAGTCAACCACAGGACATGAGGTGTGTTACCAACTTATTTGTACCATAGTTGGGTTATCTGAAGAGCCGCCATTTGACAAACATGATGAATGTTTGTACTCCAGTGTATCAGATGATCTAGCATTTGTGTCTAGCCAATTTTGGCTAGCCTGTTTTGTTTTTCAGTTGACATGACCATGGCCCCATGGGGTTTGTAATAAAGTGTCCTGGTATGATCTGAGTGTCTCAGTTCCCCATGACTTGATTAAGCAACTAAGGTATTCCAGGGAGTTTTTTCCCTTGTCAATTATACTTTGCCTATAGCCGAGCTATAATCGATGAGGTTTTCTCCCCCGCTTCCTCCAAAGCTGGAATGCCCAATTTTGAAAATTTTAGCCATGGGGGGTTATTAGAGTCCAACTGATGTATATAAGCCTACTAGCCGCTATTAAAATAAGTGTCGGTCATGTCCTAGGTCCATAGAACCCTCTGAAAAAATTTCAAAAAAAATTTACCGGGTCCGTCGAAATTTGGGTTTTTAATTTTTTTTAAATTTAATAAATTTCTCTATAGTTTAAATAGAGAAATATCAATTTGTAATATGTCAATCATCTGGGATCCGAATTTGATGATTGAAGGCTCCAGACTTAAGCCAAAAATCATTCATGATCCCCGGACCGGTTTATCCCAAGTTTCGAATCTCAATTAGGCCTCATAATTAATAATTTCTCAAAAAACCCAGTTACAGAGAAATTATTAATTAAAATAATACAAATGATTATTTTGGAGATAATCCAAATCTCTCCAAAATAATCCAAAAAGATTAAAATAAAAGGCTAGTTGACATGGCACTCAGCATTTATGAAGATTCCAATCATCTCAGTCAACATTCAATCAAGTGTACAGTCAACACAAGCAAATCTCTCCAAGCTAATTCGCCCTCCATGCATGCAAAGTCGAGTTTGATGATGTGGAGTGGGCATTTAATGGGTTTTGGTTGGTGTGAGTTGCATTGAATGGGAGTGGGGGCGCCTTGCCTAGGTGGAGGCCACCTCCCACTCTCAACTACCATGATTGGTGGTTAAACTCCAAGCACCTACCTCAAGCTCACGCCATCTCCATGTTATCTCACGTCAATATCTATTGGAGTGCGAGTTCTACACATGGCATCTTGTTATTTGCTTGATGATGTTTCCAAAGTGGGATGGGGGGCGCCTTGCCTAGGTGGAGGCCACCTCTCCATCCACATAGACCATGAAATCGAGTTTTGTTTGGTGGATTAGCTCCAAGCTTGGTGTTGATTGATTTGTGATTGGAATTCGAACTAGTGTTTGGTGCTTTTGGCTCTCTTCTCAAAGCCAATTCGACTTAGGTATTTGGTATGTAACCTTTGCTATATAAAGAAGCCATTTGGGCTCTATTCCTCATGGAGATTTTGAGCATGAACACTCTGCCAAAATACTATTGTAATATTTGTTTGAAGTTTTAATATAAGAAGTGACTTTGGAGGTCCATTGCAAGAGTACTTGGGGTCTATTTCGCATTGTCTTGGTGATACCTCTCTCACCTTGTCTCTCTTTTATGCACTTCAATTTTCAATCTATATTCTAACATTACTTAGAAATGGCTTGTTCAGTTTTATATGCTTGAGATCAAGGGTTTTGCAGGGGTGCTCCAGGGTGGAAAGTGGCTTGGAGATCAAGCTAGTTTTCATTTGCCAATGAATATTATTGCCTGATCAATTTTTCTTGCAGTTTCCCAAAGGATCTTCTCATCTTAGAAGAAGAAACACTTTAAAAGAGCTTTGTCTTCTTCCTCCATCAACAAACTTTTTTCAAAACAACTCTTGGTTACTTGTCCTTAAGCTTCCCTCTTCTAGCTATCTAGTCTTCTCCATTGCCTTCCTTTTTGTCTTGATTTGCTAGCCCTTCTCCTCAAGCTCCATTCACCCATTCGTTTTCCCCTAGATCCACCTCTTATTCGTTTTTCCTCCTCCTCAAAAGCCATCCTCATCCATTCGTTTCTCTTCAAAGCTCATCCTCCCTTTCTTTCCCTTAGCTCCATTCGCTCCTCCTCCTTGAAGAGCCCTAAAAACACTTCAAAAAACACAAACAAAAACGAATTGCTTGAAGATTAGTATTTGTTAGAGTTAGTTTGCTTAAGTTAGCGTTAGCTAGATCTCAATTTTTGCATCTTATTTACAAACACATGCATTGAAAAGTTAAGTATTAGAGCATTCTAGATCTCGTTTTTACATTAAGCATAGCTTGCATTTGTTTGAAGTTTTATTTCCTTTTGAAAGATAGAATTTTTTCATAAAAATGTTTCAAAAAATTTATGTTTTAGATCTCATTTCTAGCATTTTTTAGGCATCTTTTGTTCGCTGGTCCGTTTTTCCATATTAATAGTTTCAAGTTAAAATCTCATGCTTTTCACGTTTTAGACCTTAGTTTTCAATTTTAGACTTAGTAGGTTTCAAGTTCATTTGATTTTTAACGTTTAATGGGTGCTTGTTGAGTGTTTTTTCCAAGCTTGTGTAGGTCTCTTGAAAGAAGAGATAAAACTTGTGAAGTAACATTCAAAGAAGAGCAAAATATATTCAAGGAGAAGATCCAAACCAAGCAATAAACCAAGAAACAATCTCTTTTTTGTACTAGCCTTCAAAGGGTTCCAGATTTTATTGCAATAATTTGTTTATCTTATGTTTCTCAAAGAAGACCTTTCAAGGGTTTAACTCCCAAAGGCATTTGTAAAAAATTAATAAAAAGTTCAAGTGGAGGAGTCCTCCACTTTTGGGTTTTCTTCCCCATTTGGGGAAGAGTGTTGTGTTTGTTAACTTAGATATTTGCTTTCCATGCTTTAGAGTAGTCAAATATTTCATTTTTTTGCTCTCTTCCAAGTTTTGACTTGAGGTAGTATCCTTGGGATGAAATCCCAAGGGCAGGACCGCATAACTTTGTGGTTACTCCTCTTTCCTCGTTAGCCTCCTTGGTCGAAATTTCAGCTAGCTGGAAAGTTCTCAAGGACTAGCGGTTCTAGTGGTCAACCTTGTTCAGAGGAAGACCCCACCTTAGAGTAATTTTGCTTGGTAGAACACTAAGTCATTTTTTAATTTTCATTTTGCAAGTAGAATGCTAATAATCTTTTATATCTTTTGAGCTATCACATGGTTTACTTTCACAACTGCTTCTACCTGCAATAAAATAAACAAAGCCTCTTGAACTTGGCCAAATCCAAGTCAAGAGCACTCTCTGTCGGAGAGCATTTTTAGACTTGCATTTTCCCCTTGCATTAGGCATATTAGATTAGAAAAGTCTCTTGAACTTTGGTCTTAAGACTAAGTCAAGAGCGCTCTCTATCAGAGAGTTGAACAGTACTCTTAATTAATAAAATACTTCAACTCACATCCCCTCTTTAATTAATTTATTTTTGGTTGATTATCCAACACCCGTATGCTCTGCCAACCTGAAAAGGTTGGGCTAGTACTCAGAAAGGTGAAGGATCTGCTAAGCTTACAAGTGATAACCTAAATTAAAACTTTACCCAATCCAAATCGGCGTCAAATACTGAGGTTGCTTCCTGAAACAGGTGGTGCCGGGAATCCACTGTCAGACTCGAGGGCGGTTTAAAAATTGGACACCTATCCTCTGAATCTGGGTGCTCCCAACCAATCATCTAAGAGGTTGCCAGTATTTTTCCCATTTGGTGTAACTCTTTTGATATCCTTGTTTCTTAGCCTAATAATCAAAGACCACTAAAATTTACAATTTACCAAGATAATTTGCATAACGAACTCATGAACAACACTTTTTCAAGACCCACACATTCAGCATCACAATCATCTTTTCTTTGACTCCATAAGGCACTGGTTATTTAAAATCTTTATCTTGATCAGGACCATTTGTCCTTGTGTTTATTTTCATATTGTGAATGCTTTATCTGATTATAAGTCTTGAAACATACTATTGTCTTTGATATCTTATTTAGCAACGTGGATTGCGTCTTATCTTGTTATCTCATTTTTAATTTGGTCTCATCACAAGAAAACTCCTAAACAACACCCATCCTCATCATTTCACACTTAAAATCTTAAAACACAAGAGCCTTAGTGAAACTCTTTGTAGGGACTACCCTCCTTGGCTTCGTTAGGAGTTAGCCTAAACGAAGGAGCTAGGATTCAGGTGACAGTACCTGGCTCATTGCTTGCCCCCAAGGCCACACCTCTCCCCACTTCCAGTGAGGGAGACAGCTTTCGAAAGATTTCCGCTGCTGGTGTGCAATCTGGCGGACAACAAGGTGCATAGACCTCAGATGATGCAGATGGATGATATGTGGTCTATTATAGGTCACCAGATGGTTCCATGCATTGGTTACAGGTTTATGATGATGATTTGTGATTTTCAGCATATTTGATCATTTACAGATTATTATTATTTTATTTGTCTGGATATATTGGAGATTTTATATGATCATGCAGAGACCCATAGGGTGTATGAGTACACACCTCTAGTGGATTTGGGCTCTCTGAGTCCAATGAGACAATTGGTTTTCAGTTTCGGGAAGTTACAGTGAGTATTTTCCTCAATTTATCATTCTGGTGCATATTTGCCATGTTAAATGCCCTGTCAGAACAGAGTGATGATATGATTGGTTTTCCTATGGCGCTACAGAGGGGGCATGTAGTGTAGCCACTTGTTTTTACTATATTGCTTTGTTCCCGGACACATTGGTGCAGTCAGATTTGGCCCCAAGTGACTAGGTAGAGATTTACAGGCATTTTGATTCTTTCCATAGGATTTACAAAGGAAAAAATGGTTAAAATGGCTACTGAAGAAATCGATTTGGGATACTGAGGCAAGGAAATGGCATGGGATGAGTTTTGATGATGTGTTGGATGTCTCCCACACCCTCCAGAGCAGTTACATCAGTTGGTGGGGCCCTTACACATTTCTCCAGCACATTTTGAGGTTTTTTGGAGCCTTTGTAAGCTCACGACTTTCCCGGAGGAGCACGATTTGGTGCTTGTGTTGGTCATTTGATGATATTGTGCCATGGGGACACACTAGGGGTGTTAGACATGATCCCCTAGACCCACCATGAGATTTATTCATGTTTATTTTATCTCATTGAGTGGGACCCCCTATCCTAGGGCGATTTTGTCCATGTATTGTTATATTTTTTAGTTGATCCATGTACTTTATTGTTAAGCTCATCTCAACCGTAGATTAGAACATTATGATCTTTTAATCTTAGCCATCCATTCAAAAGGTGGTTAGGGTTTTGGTATCTCTCCATCCTATTTAAAGGAGAGAGCTTCTCATTGTAAAGGGTCTTTGGCTCTTGGAATCTTGATAATAAAAACTATTTGCAGACACTTCTTGGATCTCCTTTCCATCGATATTCTTAGATGATGATTGGAAAGTCTATTGCATCCTAGCATTTGAGTATTTGTGGTGACATCTATATTTTTCGTGGAATACTTTGTCTTGTCTACAGGAGGGCGACTTCACTTGGGCGTTTTTTGCAGGGCTTCCTCAACTCGTTCTCTTGGCATCGCTTGTATCAGGGGGTTTCCATTAGTATCATTGTGATCTATGATTTCATCTTGTTGCTTCTTCTGTTACATTTGTCTATTTCTCTTGATGCATCAAATCTGATATGGTTGACGTTTGTTGTGCGGGAGAGAGGGCGCATTGGCTTCCTTGGGCAAATCGATTTGCATAGAATACTCACTCAAATCTTCTCAAATTGATCGAAAAGGCATACATCATCATCATCATCAAGGTATCTACAAGGTTTTCCAGGTAAGGTCTACAGGTTTGTTCTTTGTTTCTTGGTTCCAATCCATTAGCATCTTCATTTAATTGTTAAAACCCTAAGTTAAAATAATCTAAAAATTCTCTTGGTCAAACCTCTTGGCAAATTGGCAAAACTTTTCTGGGTTTTTCACCTAAGGGAAAACGCAAGGTGGGTTCTCAAGGGCGTCACGCTTGGAGGACTCCTTGTGGCCCAACTCCCTAGGCACTGGTTCTCCTTACCCTCACAACTTTCCTGAGCTGTTTGGTTTGCCTGTTGTTTGACCTCTTTCTTGAGCTTGTGTGTTTTGATACTGACACATCCCTTTGTCAAGCTGTGCTAAAAGACATTAACCTCAAATCTACTCTTTGGGTCACTTTCCTTGTTTTAAGGGTCACATTTCCCAAGGCAACTGAATTTGATCATTTTACACTAGCGCTCAATCCTGGAATCATACCTTACATCTAAATCACTGTGCTTAAGATATATTCATCAAGTCATATCATCTCTAAGCCTCCACAGTGCTTCTATTTCCTTAAATCTAGGGTTCCATACCTATCACCCTACGTACCCTCTCCTGAATAGCTTGATCTGGTAATTGGGTTAGATCTCTCCTGTCGGGAGTAGATCAGGGTCTCCCCCTTGTTATCTTGGCTTTGATAACAAAAGTGAAGAGTTCCTTGGTTGGCGTGACAACCATCCATTTGGGAACTAGAGCTCTCTTGGTTCACCACTTTGGTTGCCTATCCCCTCTACCATCCTTCTGGATCCATCTATAGGGGCAACTACAAGTTTGGTGATAACACTTACAAAACCAATAATTGTCCTTACAGTAAACCAAGATCGAAGCAGGAAGTATGTGAGCAACTCACTACAAGTCACTTTCGTTCAACACATTGATCATCCATCCACACACCAAATGCAACACAACAGTTTGACCTCCAAAGTCTCTTCATTCTCAGATAATAACAATGAAATACAAAATGACAAAGCTCGCTTCTCAACTCCAACTAGTGAAAAAGAGGGAGGGCAGCTTGCTTAAATAGGAAAAAGTATGCAAGAGAGGGCGCATCTCTCAAAGGAGGGCACAATCCTGGTGAGGGAGTTAACACAGAGCTCAAATGCTTTGATTTAGGAATGAACTAGACTTAACTCAAAGGGGATTGCGCCACCTCAAGAGAGGTAGGCGCATCCCTACATAGGAAACATCATAACCAACTCAAAGTTGCCACATAAGGAAGTCGCCCAAGTTGAAGGAGAGAGCAATCTCTGAAGCTCAGATAACTAGAACCCTGTTTGTGATTATTGGAATCACTCATTCGGAGCTTGAATTGACATGGATTTGATTACCAATAACTTTAGTTTAACTTCGGACATCTCCCATTGATTTAGGAAAATGTCTTTTTCATTTATTTTGTCTTTTTTGGCCATTTATTATGTCTTTTTGGCCTTTTTTGAGTAAATATCAATTTTAGAGATAAATACTTACTCGAAACTTAGGAAAAGTGGGTTTATAGGTTAAATGGGTGCTCTTGCTTAAAAAATGAGCATCTTATTGCCAAATTTTTCCCACAAACCACTTTTTTATTACAATTTTAATTTTCCAAATTAAACCATTAAAAATGGCTTGATTTTGCGGGAAAATTTTATTTTCTCAAAACTTAAAAAAAACACCTAGGGGACCTAGTACATGTTCATATGAATTTATCCTAGTGTCTAGCATGTTCATATACATTGACACATGAACTTTAATAACCTCCTAAGGCCAAACCCCCAAGACGAGCATTCCAGCTTTGGAGGAGCAAGAGAAAAACTCGAAAATTATACTCGGCTAAATATGCAAAGCATAATTAACAAGGGAAAAAACTCATTGGAATATATGGATTGGTTGCCAAGTCTTAGGAAGCCAAGTTCTTTACATAACCACCATGCTAGCACAATTTATTACAAACCCCGTGGGGCATGAACATGTGAAAAAATGTAAAAAGGGGGCCTCTAAAAAGGCCTAATTTGAACTTCTAAACACTAAAATGCACAAGTATTTGTGCAAACTTTGGCAACTCACTTGAAGTCGTCCAACTATGCGCAACTCAGTTGGTAACACAACATATCTCTCATTTTTGCCAGAGCAGACTACAGTCATGATCCTAGTCCTTACATCTGAGGCAATATATTATCAGATAGTGTCAGTTGCTGGATGATTGATTTCAATATTGAGCAGCTGGATTATGCAGGGGCCTATAGAAGTAGAGCCTAGAGGGGCCACCCTTGTCATCATGGAGCCCTCTTCATGACCTTCCATGTCATACATTTCAAACCTTGGTTCAGTGGGCAGTTCTATAGAGTTGGGTCTCATCTATCCTTGCCATTCAGAGTCAGAAGAGTTAGCACACGTGGATACTGTTATCACATTTATAGTGGTCGGGGCTACCATATATTCAGACCAAATTCCAGTACTTTTCTCAACCAGTCCTTTACTATGAGATGCTTGAGATCGACAGTTGATGAGCAACTATTTTATGATCACTCATACTTTCAGCAGCCCCAAAGCAGACATTACAACCTTATGCCATGACAGAGCCTCATGACCTCAGATTTGATGACTGAGGTGGCCATTTTCTTCCATACAGAGCAATGTGAATGTGCCCAGAGTTATGCAGCAGCAATGTTCCAGTGACAGTTGATGGTTCAGATGATAGATACAGGTATATGACCCAGCAGGTATATGGATGTGCATTGGATACCTATATGGTGCTCTTTTGCTTATCTTAGTAGCTCGACTGGGTATTTAGTGGTCATGATCTGGCGATATATATATATGGATATGGTTATTGGTTGACTGTCTAGAATTAAAGTGATCTAATTACTTGGAATCAAAATTTCTTGTGTATACTCGTTGGTCTTACCCTCTTAAGTAGTATGGACTTGGTCATTCCCACCATTTATGGCTTGCAGTTTTGGCATCACCTGTCACCTTTCCCCATCCATTCATTTTCTTCCGTACTTGGTCTTACCCTGACGTACACTTTAGCCTGTGATGTGGAGGACTTCCCCACTTATGCCTCTATGTTGGATAGACTCCCTGTTTTTTATGTCTCGGCTCTGAGTTGTACAACAGAACTTACCAAAGCCTTGATCCTCATTCTGGGCCAGGAGAACCCGCTGGTGTTGGTTCCTGAGCTTAGGTGAGTTGGATTTGAAGCTTTGACCTCTCTGGTCGGTTGCCCCCGATGTTTGGTCGTGATTGTGGATGATCCCCTTAGTTCCCTGAGTTGTGTCAACTAGACTTGAAGCAAATTGTACTACCATCATTACATGCATATGTGACTCATTGTTATATATTCTATACAAGCCCATGGTTATAATCAATGTTGCATGACTCGGACTCGGCAAAGACTCAGCTGGCATATGACTCGTGGACTTGGCAAAAACTCGGGAAAGACTCAGGACAGACTCGGCAAGACTCGGCAAATAGGAAAAAAATAAAAATATTGTACATTTTGGGCATAAAAAAGAGGTTAAAAGCTTTTCCAATCTATATAAGCTGTAAAACTACAATTTATGCAATAATTTCATAACATTGTCTTATAAACTATGATTATACGACATAAAAAAAATATAAATAAAAATAATAATATTAACAAAAACATAAATAATAATAAAATATAAAACAAAAAATATATAATAAAATAAATATAAAAATAAATAAAATATATGATTATGATTATAATATATATGACATATATGATTATAAGACAACAAAAAATAACTAATAAAATAATATAAAACAAAAAATATAAATAAATATAAAACTCTATAACAAATAAAAATTTTAAAAATAAACTATATAACATACAACAAACTATTAACTTTTACAACATACAACAACAACAAAAAATTAAAAACAAAAAAAAAATTAAAAAACAAACACACACTTTAAACTTTATACCTAAGAAACCGGACACGTCCTCCCAGGCCTCCGTGTCGCGTGGGCCACGTTTGGGCGCAAGCATGTTAGCCCCACATGGGGGACACGAAAATATTCGTGTCCCGATTTCGTGACACGCGTGGGGGAATTCTACACAGCGTGTCCCGATTCCAGGACATGAAAATCGCGTGAAGGATGCCCACGGGCCCATAAAAACGCCTTTTTTGTTTTTTTTTTGTCATTTGCTAACCGAAGGGAGAGTGAGGGAGAGCTAGAGAGAGCCCATAGTCGTTTTTTTTGCAGGTGAAGGAGATTCAAGTGTGTTTTCTTGCAGGTGAAGGAGATTCAAGTGTGTTTTCTTGCAGGTGAAGGAGATTCAAGTGTGATTTCACCATCAAGGTTGAAGGAAAATGTCTCAACCAACTAGGGCAGCAGGTAGAGGGCAAAGGAAAGGGAAGAATGCCCCATCTATTCCCTCTCGTCCTATTCCTCCTCCAAGCACAACCCCTTCTGCTCCTAGTAGTGCTCCAACTGCTTCTAGTGAAGCCCATGCTCATTATAGCCATGCTTTGGCAAGACAACAAGCACAAGAGAGTAAATACCCTTTGTGGAAGTATGTGACAAGGAAAGAAAGTGTTGGAGCAAAGCTTGGTGGGGGAGGCAATGTGTGTTGGACTTGCAATTTCTGCAAGCATGATTTCAAGAGCACATATTACCGGGTTAAGGGCCATTTGTTGGCCCTCCCTTGTGGGATTTCTTCATGCAAAGCTGTGAGTGTTAACCAAAGGAGGGAGATGGAAAGAGAAGACCATGTTGGGGTAGGGAAGGTGGCTGTAGCAAGCAAGACACAACATCGTGAGGATCCTCTTCCATTCTTGAGGAAACCCTCTAGCACTAGGAGTGGGGTTGATGCTATTGCTTATCCAACAAGAAAGTGGCCAACTTCAAGAGGTCCAATGGATAGGATTTTCCAACAAGGGGCACGAGAAGAGGTGGACCTCTCCATTGCATTTTTCTTCTACCTCAACTTCATCTCATTCAATGTTGCACGGTCACCATTGTACTTTGAGATGTGTCGATCTATAATGGAGTGAGCTCCAACTCGTTATGTGCCTCCTGGTTCAGAGAAGCTTAGAACCACATTGTTGGTTAAGGCAAGGAAGGAGGTGGATAAAATTATTGATCCAATTAGATCAAAATGGTCCACATGTGGTGTTAGTATTGTTTCGGATGGATGGACGGATCCAGCACACCATCCACTCATCAATTTCATGGTGTCTTCCACAAATGGACCGATGTTCTTGAAAGCGGTGGATGCTCTTGGGAAATACAAGGATGCACAATATATGGGTGATTTGTTCATCAAAACCATTGAAGAAGTAGGTGTTGAGTCTTGTGTACAAATCATCACGAACAATGCAATTGTTTGCAAGGCTGCTGGAATGATTGTGGAAGCTAAATATCCACAGGTATGTGATTGTTAATTTACTCATTTATTTGAAATTTTGAGTTGTTAGTAACTTAGTTGTAGTCTTGTAGAGTCTAGGATTCTAGACTCAATGACTCATTTATACTTTCTTTTATTGATCTTACCGGTATTTTGGACACCTTGCATTGTCCATTCTTTAAATTTAACACTGAAATCTATTGCTTCAGATGTGCCATGGATTGGCAAACTTATTGAGGATGCACGCCATATCCATAACTTTGTACAAAACCACACCAATTCCCTCACAATCTACAAAGAGTACACACATCTTTCATTGTTGAAGGTTGCAGATACTCGGTTTGCTTCCTCATTCATCATGCTCAAGAGGTTGAGAGAGGTCAAAACCGCTCTTGGGTCCATGGTGATTTCAGAGTTTTGGTCTTTTTGGAGAAAGACGGATCAAAGTGCTTCACAAAAGGTGAAGGACACGGTGTTAGATGATGGTTGGTGGGAAAGGGTTGAGCTTAGCATCAAGATCATGGAGCCAATCATTTCTTTGTTGTGGTTTGCAAACACGGAGTAGCCCATCCTAGCAAATGTTTATGAGGGGTGGGATTCCATGATTGAGTCCATGAGGACCATTGTTATGGAGAATGAGTGTGTTGAGTATGAGACATCGGCAGAGAACTTATGGTCCATCATACAGGGCATTCTTATCTCCAGGTGGGATAAGAATTGCACACCTTTGCATTGCTTGGCCCACTCATTGAACCCCAGGTTCTACGCTCCGGATTGGCTTAGTGGTGGGTCGGAGCCCTCATCCAGAGTCCCTCCTCACATGGATGGAGAGATCTCAAAGGGGAGGAAGACAACATTTAGACGGCTACTTCAGGATAGAGACCACCTTGAGGCGGTGGAGGAGGGATTTTATGAGTTTTCCAGTGGCACTGGGAGATTTGGAGGATATGAGGTGGCTAGAGACATGGGGATTAAGAAACCCCTTGTTTGGTGGAAAACTCATGGAGCAACATGCCCTCTTCTACAGAAGATAGCATTGAGGGTCATCTCTCAAGTTACTTCATCCTCTTGTTGTGAGAGGAATTGGAGCACATATGGGAACTTGTACAGTGTGAAGAAGAGCAAGCTTGAGCAATCCAAGGCAGAGAAGATGGTGTATGTGCACTCCAACCTTCGTCTTATTTATAGGGAGAGGGAGGAGTGGGCGAAGGGAAAGACAAAGATGTGGGATGTCTTTCCTGATGAGATGGGTTTGGACAGCAGTACTGAGTTGGCATTAGCCAACATGGACCTTAATGATCCAATGCTAGAGCTGGCCACTTTTGATGAGGGTGATCGTATGGAGGGGTCATCTTCCACACCAGCAAATGGAGTTAGTCAGATTGGCAGAGAGGAGGAGGAGGAGGAGGAGGAGGAGGATCAGGGCAGTGATGAGTTTGTTGATTCAGGCATTGAGGAGGACTATTGAGTCATTCATAGATGGGATTCTTCCATCTTGATCCACCCCTTTTTTGTATTTACTATTAGACTATTAGTCTATTTGGCATTTGCTAGTGCCCAGTGGCATTCCGATATCTATGTAATACATTTTGATTTTGATGACTTAATGAGAAATATGGTTCCGAGTCTCCGGCATGCATCTATGTGTCTCGTTGTGATTTGTGATTGTGAATGACAAATGTGTTGTGATTTGTGAATGATCTAATTTCTATTGAATATTTCATATTTGTAATTGTAAATTTAATTTCTATTGAATATTTGTAATTGTAAATGTTATAGTTTCTAAATTTTATTAGATCTATATGTCTATATTTTTAAATTTTAATATATTTTAAAACAATATATATATGTATATAAAACGTGTCCTGATTCTGGGGGACACTCGTGTCTCGTGTCCTCGTGTCAGGTGACTTAGCTTTATACTCTATAGTATATACATTCATTTTAGTTTATAGTATTATACTATAAACTAAAACGAATGTGTATAGTATATACTATATACTATAAAGTTTAAGTCTTAAAAATTTAAACTAAAAACCACAACCCAGCAGAATTGAAGTCGGGACTGAAGCAGAACCACGACCCACCACGACGCAGTAGAAGTTAGAAGTTTAGAACCACGACACAGCAGGCTGCGCGCTGCAGAACCACGACTAGAGATGCCTCGAACATGACGACTGAATGAAGGCTCGAATCGGTTTTCCTCTGCGTCTGCGGGGTCCAGTTTACGGCCGAGTCTGCTCCGAGTCTGCTCCGAGTCTGACGAGTGGGACGAGTTGCAGGCGAGTTCAACGAGTGTGGCGAGTAAGCGGCAGGTGGCGAGTACATGGACGAGTCCTCCGCGATTACGCGGGCTGAGGTTCCACTCGGGCAGACTCGCGAGTACTACGCTAGTGGTGCTTCACTGGTTATAATTTACAATTGTGCTTTTAAGCACAATGAAAGAGGGCTATGAAATGAAATGTAAAGCACCCTGGATAAAAGCTGCAATTAGTTGTGCTTCTGAGCACATGCAAAATCCTAAGGGTCATAAAGGCCTAAAAAAGCAGTGGTTAAATGTATGCTAAATCTAAATACTGTTGACCATAACTAAAATGTAATGATTAATTCCTCACAGAGCCTACAGGTTGGGATGTGAGATAGAGTAAGGGAGAGCTAATTCTAAGTGTCCCCTAGAACCTCAAGTTATGGTTGGTTGTGCACCTAGTCACAGTGGTTCTAGAAAAGATCCTCACGGAACTTGATTCAAGCTTGGATGTGAGTTGTGGACATTTTCTAAAGTCGAATAGGCACTCCTCAAATCAACTTATTCCATTTGTGAGACACTGCCATTCCTTGTGTATTTTCTATCCAACATATGCTTAGGTGATTTTCCCTTTTCCCCTTATCCAAAGTGTCATACTGTTGAAGATTGTAAATTCATTCCCTTGTCCTAGCCTTGTCTTTTTCACCTTCACCAATTCCTAGCAAAATGCTCACGTCCATGAAATGAGTATGCACTTGAGGGTCTTTCTCTTAGTAATTGATTGTTTTAATCTGGACTTGTATTTGATGTATTAATTGTTTAATCGCCAGTGAAATGCTACTTTATATTTTAGTCTTGATATTGAAATAATTAAAGGAGCATATCTTATCCATTTGCACTTGCAGCATCAGTCAGTTTGACCCTAGGTCATTATTTTGATCAGTTTTGACCTGGTCAACCCAGTTTGACCAAGTCAACCACAGGATCCGAGATGAGTTGAACCAATGATGTCCAAGATTGATTATTTGTGGTCCTATGGTGCCCACTTGATGGTTCCATGCATCAGACACAGGTTTCATATGATGGTTTAATGGATTATTATTATTATTATTATTATTATTTACAGACCATTATTTTTTATTGTCCGGGCATGGTTGAGCTTACAGATGATTATCTAGGTGGTCACATGGCGTATGAGTACTCATCTTCACTACATTTGGGCCTTCTAAGTCCATTGGTACACTCAAATATCAGTTTCAGGCACTTTCAGATGAGTTTATGGTCACACATGGTGTATGAGTACTCATCTTTACTACATTTGAGCCTTCTGAGTCCATTGGTACACTCAAATATCAGTTTCAGGCACTTTCAGATGAGTTTATGGTCAGATTATCACTTTATTGCATATTTGCCATATACACTGGCCTGTCAACACATTTTGATATTTTTTTGGTTCTCCTAGGGCGCTATAGAGGGAGTATGGGGCCCAGCCACTCGTTATCACCATATTATCATGCTCCCAAACATTTTGGTGCAGTCAGATTTGTGCCCGGGGAACCAGGAAGAGAGATACAGGCATTTCATTATTTTACAGGTGATTTTCTGAGGATAAAAAATGGAAGAAATGGCTACTGAAGAAATTGATTTGGGCAATTGAGGAAAAGAATTGGCATGAGGTTTGTTCAGAGGATTTTTGTGATGCATCCCACACCTTCCGGCACAGCTTGCAGCATTGAGTGGGGTCCACACACATTTCAGGCTATTATTTGGGCATTTTATTGTCATTGAGGGGCCACGATTTGGTCATATGGTCACAATATGATATTATCTTGAGTTATTATATGTTATTGTGCCATGGGGTCATGCTAGAGAAGGACATGTTACACCACCTAGCCCCACCATGTGCTTATGTCATGTGTCTTAATCACATGTCATGTGGTGCGTCCCCCTTAGACGTCTTAGAGAGTGCGCCCCCTCAATTTTTTAGTTGATCCATGTATTGTATTTCCGACTCATCTTAGCTGTTGATTATTATTGTTATATCTTTTCATCTCAACCACTCATTCAAAAGGTGGTTAGAGTTTTGGTCTCTCTCATTCCTATTTAAGGAAGAGACCCCCCTCATTGTAAAGGGACTTTGGCTCTTGGAATTTTCATAATAAAGAGAAATTTTGCAGACTTTTGGATTTTCTTTGTGGATTGTTCTTGAATGGAGATTGTAAAGTTTATCTTTCCTAGCATTTGAGATATTTCTGTGGATCCAAAATATTTTCATGGAAACATTGTTTTACTGCAGGAGGGCAATTTCTTGAGAATAGTTTCAAGAACTGCCCATTAACTAGCAACTTGAGTTGTTCTTCGTCCATATTCTTGAGAAGAAAAGAATTGGCACCAGCCAAGTCATATATATTAAAAGGCCCCGTCCAGAGGCTGTCAAACTTTCCATGCAAGCCTGGTTTCTCTCTTCTCTTATCCCAGAGTAACACCGTGTCACCCTTCTGAAAAGCTCTAGGTCTGGAAGACTTATCAAAAAATTTCTTTATCTTTTCCTGATTTCTGATGCTTTTATCAACAACCTTCCTTCTGCTCTCATCCAACTCAACAATCTGATTGATTATGTTTTGAATGGCGTCCTGATATGAACCAAAAGGTTGAAGTAACCAATATGTTGGCAACTTAAGATGAATATGCAATTGAACATCCATGCCATATACCAACTCAAAAGGAGACTTCCCAGTGGAACTCTTCTTGGTAATGAGGTCATCCCATAATACAAATTTGATTTTGCTATCCCATGATTTTTTATTATCCACAACAATTTTCTTAATAATTGTCATTAAATTCTTATTGTTGGATTCATCAAGGCCATTTCCTTGGGGGTAATAGTTTGATGAATGGGATAAATAAAAAAGGTCAAACCATTTCTTTTGAGTGAATTCCTTTAACATAATGCGCTCTCCCTCATGCTTCACGTGAAGGAGAGATTAGCGCATAGTCAAAGTGCATGTGGCAGCTATAACATTGGGTGGAGTTTACAAAGCCATTAAGGGAATGCCCTTCCTATGTGGCCACCCACCCATGAGTTGGCACGTTTATTGGAGATCCAATCAAGGATTGACTAGAGATGTGAATCATCCCTGCAACATGATGTGCCTTCCCTTCTTCCCAACGTCAAAGTGTATGTGGAAGCGTTTGATTGATGAGGTGATGGTTCCAAGGTTTCACTATGGCGCATCCATTATGTGGCATCCCTTTCACTTAATGCATCCCACGAATCATGCTCCAATCAACTCTATTCGTGGGATTTGGCTCCCTCTACACCATAATTCGCCCTCCTCTCCACCATTCGACCTCTCCTCTATTGGAAGGCTATAAGAGCAAGCTCATGGCTCCCCATTTGATATGGTGGATTGCATTGAACCTTTGCTCCTAAGATTTGTAATATTTTTGGATTAATATATTGTTGGAAGACTTTGGAGGTCATTGGTGGCTTTGTTCTTTATGCATGCAAGCTTTGTTTGAGGTAAACTGTGTATTTCCAATTTTTACTTTGCATACTAAGTGGTTAATCTAGCTTGGCAAGGATCTTGGATCCTAGTAGGGTAAGCATTCACTATTGTTGATTTGCTTATTTTTGTTTGATTTTTAGAGATTTAGGTGCAGAAAATAGTATTTGGTTATACATTTTCCCTTCTTGTTTCTTTGCATTTGATTTACTAGATTTAATCTCTTTCTTGTATGAGCATTGTTGGCGATGTTACAAAATTCGGTGCTTAAGCTTGAGAGTTGATCTTGGCTTGACTCTTCTCTCAAAATTGAGTGGTGGATCACTTCTTTACAAACACACATCTAATATTTTTGCAGGCACCAAGCTTCTTCTCCAACCCTTAAAAGCTAACAAGCTTTGTTTCTTTCCATCTATCTTCTTAAATTACAAGCAAACATTTTCTTCATTTTTTTTTTTACTTTGAAGCAAGTATTTAGATCTGAAAGTTAAATTTTTGTTTAATCTTGTTTCAAAAAATCAGATCTAGAAGTATTCAAATTTTCATACCAAGAAAGGCTAGATCTAGGTTTTCATTTCTACACTTCTATGTGCCCATTTTTCCCAATAATTTTTGCAAGTTAGAAGTTGTAAATTTTATGTATATTTGTGCATTCTAATCACTTTTTTGCAGCATTTTAGCTCGCTGGAATCTAGCAGGTCTGCAAAAAAAGTGAAGGATTTGAGTGACCAAGACCACAAAAAAGTGCAAAAAACACCCCGGTGGACACCCAACTACTTGTACTTTTATTGTATGTCATTGTAAGCCCTTAGATCCAAGTAAAATGGTTTAAGGAGCACCTTTTTCTTCTATTTTTACTTGTAACTTTTAAACGAGAGCAGTGAGATACCCAGCACCCACACCCCATCCCCCTTGGGGGGATTCGCAATTTTGTCAAATTTTCGTGAATAATTTTTTCTAACTTCACAACTTTCACACACTCACTTTGAAAGTGCAGGGTGTATACTTTAACTTTTATTATAGTAATTTTCACATTTTTTCATTTTTGCAAAAGTAGAACTTAGAAATAACACTACCTCGTTGCCACGAAGTATGCTCTCGCCACCACACAAATGCTTTGCCGATTAGTGGTGGATGATCAGAAAGTGACACATATGTTTGTGCCTTTTTTCTTTCAGTTAAATTTTGTACTTCGGTTTGTTCCACAATACAATTGTTCAAATCGGAATTTACATTTGGTATTTAACCGGATTATGCTCTTTCCCCTTGCGGGCACTTTGCCTAGGCCTGTGGGAAATCAGAAACAGTTGTGGCCACTTATTAATTTTTTACATCTAAACTAGTACTCATTTAATAAAAGTAACTACCCATCAACATAAGTGAAATTCGGCACTTCAAATTAACATTTGTGTGGGGAAATTCTTCAGAGGAAGCAGGAACAACTGGGAGGCGACCTCAAGGCATAGTTAAGCTATACCCTAGTTTGGTATAGTGTTGAAAACCGCCTTAGAGACTCCATTCCAGCCCGCACGTTTTCGTGAGGAGCCACCAAACTTTAATTTCCAGACATTCCTCCCTGTACCTCACGGTATCTCCGGAGTCCCCTTTTTCCCTTAACAAATTTCAAACCATAATAATTTAAAGCAACCAAGAGACATTTGCACTACATTTTCCCTTTCAGCAGCTTTACTTATTTGATATTTTGACTCCATAAGGAACTGGTTATCATACATTGCATTTGCTTAATATCATATCAATATCGTGCATCTGTTGGCAGTCATTTTAATTTTGCTGGTGAAAGCAAGCTTTAATTTACTTGTGCAAAACTACTTGGGAACACTTCTAATCGACATTTTAAATAAACTCCTAAAATGAAAACACCTTTAACCATTTCACAGGAAACTCTAAATACCTTAGAAACGTTCCATAGGGACTACCCCCCTTGGCTTCGTTGGGAGTTTTTCCTAAACGGGGGAGTCAAGATCAGGTGACAGCCTTGACTCGACACTTGCCCCCAAGGGCGCACCGAGCAGCAGCATAGATTTTCTGCTATGTTAACCAGGGGTGCTAATCCGGCGGCAACAAAGCCCTAACTCCATTTTCCACCCATCTTCCCTAGATCTAGATCTACTTACTCTTGATCTCTCTCTTTCCTCAACTTCAATTTTCCCTAGAGTGTCTAGAGTAGGTTCACTAGCCTTCATTAGCTAGCTAGGGTCTCCCCCTTGGTCTTGCAATAGCTTGATCTAAAGTGAAGAGTGCCTCAATTAACATGACAACCATTTATCCTTGGGAATCGAAGCCCTCTTAGGTCAACTCTTTAGTTGCCTAGCACCTCTACCATCCTGGATAGGATCACCTTTTGGGACAACTACAAGTTGTGATAACATAGACCTTCAAAGCCTTATTCCATTAATCAAATATTCAAAACTAGCTTACAATAGGAGCATAGGTTCCACACTTCGTGAGAATAGCGATGGAGAGCCTTGCTTATATAGCAAAACCAAGAGAGATCATCTTTGACACTTGGAGAAATGAGTTGATACACTTTGAAAAGTATTGTTGGCACATGTGAAAGGTTTGGGGAGGTTAATGACACCTTTCTCCAAACATTTGACATTTTCAAGCTCCACCTGACACCTCTCCAACCACAAATTCGCCCCCCTTTTGGTGGATCTCCAATATTCAATCAAATCATCACTTATTTGCTCAATATTCTCCCTGATTTGATTGCCAATCAAAGGAGATTTGATTCCAACACATTTCCTTGATCCGTGGGATTTGGATTTTGCCTTTATTATGTCTCTTTTGCCAATTAAATTGGTCTTTCTGGGTTTTTGAGTAAATATTATTTTATGAGATAAATACTTACTCAAAACTTAGGATAAGTGGGTTTATGGGTTTAGTGGATGCTCTGGCTTAGAAAACGAGCATCCACTTGAAAAATTATGTCCACAAACCATACTTTTATTACAAAATTAATTTTTCCAATTAAACTATTAAAAAATAATCTAATTTTACGGGAAAAATTATTTTTCTCAGATATTAAAAAAAACTTAGGGGGACCTAGCACATGTCCATATAACTCAATTTTAATGCCTAGCATGGTCTAATACATTGAAACTTAGGCTCTAATAACCTCCTAAGGCCGAGACACCAAGCCAACCACCCCAACTTTGGAGGTATGAGTGAAAAACTCAAAACTTATTTGTCGTTTGTTCAACAACAAATAATTAACAAGGGAAAAAACACTCTAGGCTAGTCGGATTAATGTTTAAGTCCTAGGAAGCTGAGTCTTTTACATACAGCTACCATGCTAGCACATTTTATTACAATTCCCCCAAGGGGGTATGAACATGTGGTATAAAAAATAAAAGGTCTTAGGAGGCCTGATGGAGTTCTGAACTCTGATATGACCAAGTACACTTTATCATTCTTTGCCGACTCATTTGAAATCCAACTAAGTATGACTTAGTAGGCAACAATACCTTCTTTCCTTTTCATTATGCAACTTGACAAGTGAATTTTTTTATGCAGGTGTTGTAGCATAAATCCAATCCATTTGTATGGAGCCTCCCAAATCAGGAGCCCTTTTTCTCGACAATAACATACCCCATTTGTCAAGAACATCTATGACAAGAATATCCATAGTCAGATGGATATCAGGGTATTTTGCTAACTTTGTTAGCATATTCAGGATGATACCAACCACATCAACTTCTTTAGAGTCCATGGCGCAGACATTCTGGTATGGTCTAGTTATTCTTAAATTCATCTGTTCCGTAACCTTTTTAGTCATTATGTTAGAGGATGACCCTGAATCTAACATACAATTGTGTAAAAGAAGATTATTCATCAACAATGATATATAAAAGGGCAGATGGACTTCTTTGCTTGGATCTATCGTATGTAAGACAACTGGGGGATCATCCACAATTTCTTTATCATTAGGGAGGGCTTTTCCTTTGGGCTTCTCAATCGGTCTTTCTAGAGGAGGATCTATGATTTTCATCAAATTTTCCTTTTGATGGGGCATTATGAGGACTTGAGTCATTGGAACTAACATTTTAGCACTTCCAAACCAATTACCCAAATCAACACTTATATCATTGGTATCAGGGGAATTTATTACCTTTGGCACATATTGTTGGGTCTTTGATGGTCCAGCTTTCTCCTTTCTCTGATAGGGAGCTCTTTTGCATCTAGCATTAGCCATTTCTTTGATCTGTTCAGGTGGAGGCCTTACACCAAAGTACTTGGAAATATTATCTTTTTCTTGACTATAATCCCGAGCTTGTTTCCAATGTTCTTTTTCAATCTGATAATTTGTCCTACAACATTGATGTATCCAGGCTCGCTTGAAAATTTGTCACTATTACTAAATTCCGGGAATCCATGCTCTTTGATCTGACAGGCTTGGTAGCAGGTGGATTATTCATGAAATGCATCACAAGGTCTGCAATACAGAGGAACTTCTTCAACCATATTAGCTGATTCTAATTGATGAGAGGGGCTATTATCTTGATGAGGAATTTTCTTTTGAACCCAACTTCCCTTAGGTGGAAAATTCTTATGATTGGATTGGGTTCTTTCCACTTTTATCACTATTTTGCATTATTTTCAATTGATCAACATAATTAGCCTCCATGGCTTCCATTTTCTCAGTTAAGTCCCTGATCCTCTTCTCATGAGCATCATGGATAGGTGCTTTATCTTTTGATCCATGCGGCTTGATGAGAGCCCTCGTAAATCTAGGAATATTTGATTTTCCTAAAGATTGCATATTTAAATTGATTTTAATAGCCAACTCTTCAGCCTTTTTTAGAGTGTCGGGTTCTTTATCCCTCAAATGATATCTCATTTATCCACTAAGGGATTCAATATAGTAAGCAAGGATGGACTTGTCTGGTGGCTTGAAATCGGCATGAATGCTTGCCACTAAATGTTTGAACTTCTTGTTAAACTCCTCCATAGTTTCGTTTTCATTTCTCTTTATAGTATGGAGAGCAGCCAATTGATGGCGAGGCTCTTTCTTAACTCCCCATCTTGTCATGAACCCTTTCAAAAAATCATCATAGGTTGCATAGGAATTATCATCAAGGCCAAGGTACCATTCACATGCATCTTCTTCTAAGGACAGAGCAAACAGCTTCATATAGACATCATCATGTGTTTGAGTAGGATCTCTAACCCAACTGAGGAAGCACTTTGAAATCTTTCCTAGATGGACCTCGGCACTGATAGCATTGTTCCCTTGGAAAGTTGGAAGCTTTTTGATAGCCTTGTCGGGTAGAGTGTGCATTTGACCTGCTATCTGAGTGAAGTCAAGGGGTCTAAAATAGGCATCAGCTATAGCCATATTATGAATTTTATTACTTTCTTCAAAAAGGAAATGGATGTCTGAGAGAGACTTGGATCCTACAAGAAGCTAGCTTACTTGCTCTATTTCGATAAACCTTTTCGGGTTCAGGAATGAAATCAAGTAAGCCTACCGGGTTTCCTCTTGTGGAATACCTTGATTGGTTTATGGACAGTGGAGTCGCCAAATGGACCGAGTTCAATCTTCAGAAATGTTGGACTAGATCAATCAAAGAGGTAAAAAACAAAAAGAAACTAAGGGTAAGTCGAACTCCGGGAATAAAAATATTCATCCCTAGCAACGACGCCAAAATGTTGCCGCCTCTTATGCACCTAGGGTTAACGCAGCAGAAAAATTCAAGCTGCTCAGTGCATCCTTGGGGACAATTCTTGGTCTAATTGTTGTTGAGTTGCAGGCATCTTTGGTTCTCTATTCTTTCAAAACCGAAGCTAGGTTCTTGTTTCTTCTACGCTATTAAAATCAAAAAAATTCTTGGTTCCCTTACTCTTCAACAAGTAGAGCGTTTTAAAGTTTAGCATACATCTTTTGTTGCATATTTTTGTTAGATCAAAAGAAGCATTTAGATTCATATTTTAAGCTTGAATCTAGCATCAAAACTTAATGCTTGTGCTTCATAATTTTTTATCTTCGGGGAGTATTAAGTAGTTGAATTTTTTTTATGTATTATTTGACTAATCCACTAATATTTCTGTCATTTTACCTTGCTGATTTTGCAGAATTAAAGAAAAAAAGAGAAGGAAATTCTGGCCAAATTTTGAAGATTTTAGCCACCCAAAGCCAAGAGACCCCCTCTCTCTTCTAAGTTTCTCTTCTAAGTTTATCTTCTTAACTATTTGTAAGCCTTCATGATTCATATTTATAAGAATCAAAGAAAATTCTTAAAGCTAAAAGCATTTTGTAACAAATTGTAATAAGAAGCAGGTGGGATACACACGGCCCATAATCCATCCCCCCCTGGGGAGATTCGCGTTTTTCCTTTTTGTGGTGTGATTTTTTCTAACATTTTTCATGCATGTTGTATACTTTGATTAAGTAGTTTAATTTTGTTTTCTTTCATTTTCACAAGTATTTAAATAAATCCAGTCTCGGTGCCACGAAGTATGCTCTCACCACCACACAAAGGCATTGCCTATTAGTGGTGGTTGATCAAAAAGTGACACATAGATTCGGTGAGCATATCTGTTTCTTTTCTAAGTTATTTCAACCCAAAATTTGAATGAACATTTTGTTGTCTCTAAGAGTATGCTCTTTCCCTTTGCGGGCATTGTCCTGGTCCTAGGGAAATCAGAAAAGAGTGCAGCAAATTATTAATTCTTAAACATTTAATTAAAAACTCACATAAATAAAAATAACACCCCCAAACATAGTGAAAATCCGGCACTCGATCACTGGGTATTGCGTGGGGAAATTTCTCAGAAGAAGCGGGAACCACTGGAGAGTGACCTCAAGGCACCATTAGACTACATCCTTGTTGGTGTAGTGTTGAACACGCCCTCGAGACTCCACTTTAACCCACACGTCTTTGTGAGGAGACACCTTTTCCTAGTTTCCGGACATTACTCCTTGTACCTCACGGTATATTTGGAGCTCCCATTTTCCCCTTAATTAACTCATCCTTCAATAATTCCTAAAACTGACCAAGAACACAATTGCAAAACCTTTACTTTCACAGCAGCACTTATTTTGACTCCATGGCACTGGTCTTTGATATTTATTATTTGCATCATTTAGCTAAGCTATATTTTTTCGTGATTATTCTATTCATATATGTTGTATAGTTGTTTTCATTTTGCAATCGTCTTGATCAATATTTTAATTCCAAACTCCTAAATAACATTTTTCATCCAAAGAACTAAGTACCTAAAGCCTTAGTAACTTTAATAGGGTCTACCACCCTTGGCTTCGTTAGGAGTTAAGCCTAAACGAAGGATTCAAGATCAAGTGACAGTACTTGACTCAAGACTTGCCCCCAAGGACGCACCGAACAGCTTGAAGTTTTCTGCTGAGTTAACCCCAGGTGCGTAAGAGGCGGCAACAAAACTCAACATTTAAATAACTTTTAGTGACCTGCACTTCATTTTCAAGGCACACTTTTTACTCAATTGTCCAGAAATTTCATTTCGAGCCATATAAACCCTTAGGACAGCCTTCTTTTTCTTGTTGCCTAGCTATTGACTCTGTCACTAAATCAATTAAGTAGCTTGCCATTCAATCTAAATCTTCTTAGCTACTTCCTCCTTGCTTTAAGGAGCCATTTTAATATCATTTAATTCAAAACTCATTTAGCATTCCCCAGGGTGTCACATTTTTCCCCTTTGCTAATCTATAAGGCACTCCGGATCCTACAAATTGGTCTTGTAAGTACTATGGGAAAACTGTTTTTTGCTGGAAAGTACCCTAAAAAGCTTGACTGGGGCCACCTCCCATGGTTAGCCCAGGTCTACTTCAGTGGATCTGGGAGACCTAAAGAAAGAGGACCTTACCCACATGACACTTAGGGGTATTGTCCTAAAGTTCCACCAATTTAGTAGTTAGTTAATCCTTTCAATCATAAGACTGATAGATTGTGTGAAAGCAGGTACCTTCATCACTTTATATAGAGAACAGCCCATGAGGTTCCATGTAGAAAACCCAATGAGCCTATGAATGAATTGATTTGTATTGAAGAGGAGTTTGGGAATTATGATATCCTAGCAAATTCCATTGCCCCAAATATAGAGGATATTACTCAAGATGAAAGTGGAGGCATCTAGAAGATGCATTTTGATGGATCTCACACCAAGCTGGTATCAGGAGCTGGTATAGTGTTTACATCTGCTCTGGGTGAATCCACATGCTATTCATACAGGTTGGAATTTGATTGTATAAATAACAATGTTGAGTATGAAGCACTATTATTAGGTCTAGAAATGGCAAGGGATATGAAGATCAAAGTATTAAAGGTGATTGGTGATACAGAGCTAGTGGTTATGTAGGTAATAAGACAATTTACAACAATTATGATAAATTGAAGAAGAATAGACATGCAGTTTGGGATTTAATTGAATTATTCAATGCATTTGGTATAAAAGTTGTAGCAAGGGAGGATAACATTCAAGCAGATGCTTTAGCAGTATTAGCAACCACACTTCATCCATGTGAAGAGTTGATGAGCAGCAATCAAAGAATGGAAGTTGTATTTAGGCCTTCAATACTAGACAATTTTGAACATTGGCAGGTTTTTAATGATGACTCCTAGATAGTCTGGTTCTTGAGTAATTTGCAAGAGTTTTCTGATCATAGAAGCAACTGGGTAGGAGAAGATGTGGAAGATCCTAAACTGTGGAAGCCCAATGAGAATAGGTACCCTACAGGCCTAGTCCCATTAGAAAAGAATTTTGATCATCGTAACATGTATAAGAAGTCAAGGGAGGTTAGTAAGCTAGAGGATGTGATGGAGATCAATTTGAGATTGGAGGTGAGTCCAAAGGTCATCAATATTGGAAAGGGTTGATCCCAAGAAGAAAGAAGACAGATTGAAACCCTTATCTACTAGTATAAGGATGTATTTGCATGGATATATGATCATTTGAAGGCATATAAAGGAGATATTATTCAGCACAGAATCCCATTAAAGAAAGATGTGAAGCCTTTTAGACAAAAGCAGAGGCATATGAATCCAAAGTTGGCACCCATAATGCAAAAAGAGCTACAGAAGACGCTGGACGCTGGGATTATAGCTCCTACTCAACCTGAGTGGTCAATCGGGTTCCTGTAAGGAAGAAAAATGCTGAGAGAAGGATTTGTGTTGACTTCGGGAACTTGAAAAGTTGAATCAGTTGTCATTAAAGCATAATTATCTTCTGCCTAACATGGAGCATCTGCTACAAAAAGTAACAGGATTGGGGATGATGTTGATGCTAGAAGGGTTTTCAGGTTATAATCAGATAAAAGTTAAGAGAGATGATCAACAGAAGACAACTTTTAGGACACCATGGGGAACCTTCGAGTAACTCAGAATGCCTTTTGGTTTACTAAATGTCAGGTCAATGTTTCAAAGGGCAATAGACTTCACAGTCCAGGACATTATGGGTAAGATCATCAAGATCTATCAAGATGATCTGACAGTTTTCTCAAAGGAAAGAAGCACACATGTCAGCCATCTCAAGCAGGTGTTTTAAACTTTTAAATATCTAGAAAGTATGGCATCTACTTAAATCCGAAGAAGTCAATTTTTGGGACAGATGAGGGGAAGGTGCTGGGGCATATGGCATCTTAAGATGGAATCAAGGTTGATCCAGAAAGGATTGGTGGTATTCAACAGGTGCCCTTGCCCACAAGCAGACAAGCAATACAGTCATTCTTTGGTAGGATCAACTTTATCAAAAGGTTCATCCCGAAGTCTGCAGAGATAACCAAGCCTATTTCAAAGATGCTAAAGAAGGACAATGTCTTTACAGTCATCTAGTCCAAAAGTTTGACGACAGTAATTGAAGGATGAACTTGTTTTTTTACTAATTTCTGAGGAGCAGGCTGCTCAAGTTCTGACCTTTTTTTTACTTCTAAATCTGTTGAATATCAATTAAAAATGTTATGGAATACTTTTTTGAATGGAGTGTAAGGTATTTTGGATAACAGGTGAAACCCTGTGCATTGTTTTTTGTTTTTCTAGCAAGTCCTTGTGCTGTATGACTAAAGGGGAAGCATTTGTAGAATCATAGAAAAGTGTCTGTATGCCTCTGGTTTTATAGGAAGGAAGATAGAAAGGGCCTTTTGTCTTTATAATACTGATATTTGACTTCTGTTTAAGCATGTGCAGGATGAAATTCTTTTATTTCTAATAAAAGGATACGACTCTTTTCCAAGGAAAAAAAAATTCAAACATATAAATAAAAAGGTACTTCTGTGGCATTTATTTCCCATAAATTTGGATGTGACTCTGCATGCATGGTTTTGTTTATTTATCAATTGCATGTGTGTGCGCATAAACATATGTGCCTCAAGTCCTAACAAAGTGAGAAGAAAATAAAGACAAGAAATCCTTAAGGAAAGAGATCAATCACATATGACAGTATCTTCTCAAGAAATAGTACTTTAATCAGCACAGATCATAAAGTATAAGAAGTAAATTTTCCAGGATTATAAGAAATCCCAAGGGACAGAGTGTGAGCATTTGACAATAGAATGAAAAGAACAAAGAAGAAAATCAGTCTGAATAAAAAATCTATATGCTCTAACATTTCAGATGGGTTAATTTTTCACTTAATAAGGGAGAGGAAACCTGGTAAATATCTGTAGCTTAGTTTTGTGATGTTACATGTATAAAACAAAAGCATTATATCTACTAAAATATATGCTTTACAAGTGCATCTCCCTCTGAAGCTCAATGCTGCAAAACAGAGATGCTGGAAATACCTCTTGCATAACGAGATGTTGACTCTGCAGCTTGTTTCAGAATATCTGAAGAATCATAATTTATGAAAATGGACATTCCTGAAAATGACTTTGAGGATTCTTCAACTGCAGATAAAAAGCGCTCTGCCACCTAAAAAGAAAACAGTAGAACATCATATAGATTTAAACATTGCACTCGCTATAAATATGCCACAGTATAAATTATAAGACCTGCTAATGATGCGCATTGTACAGTGAGGATGAGTGACACAAAGTTGCAAAGTCACTCTGAAAGGGAAAATGTTAATAATACTAAAAAGGTACAATTTAATATCCCATATTACATATCACATGCCTACAAGTGTGACTAGGTCACCGTGTGAGTACCATTGTTGGTGTAATATTCCCTGATCCATAGGCCCTTGAAAAATCACGAATCGTCCAGCGGTGGAAAAATGGTGCATTTGTTGCTAAGTCATTTAAAGAATGTTCAGGAAGACAACTTAGAGCCTGATTAACCCGTTCAGGTGGAGAAGAAATGGGATCAATGGATATTGCTTCTCGTTCGTCAATATCTAAACAATACAATCCAATCAGATGGCGTTTAAAACTTTAATCTATGCTTGTTAGAAATAGCCATGAATTTTTTTTTTAAAATGCCATTCATTTTGTGTTACATAAATTCAATACCATTCACTCTAACTCTCAAAAGAGAATGTGAGCTCAAATTTGCAAGTCAAGGATATTGACACAATGGCAATTAACCACAAATATTCTTTTATAGGGAAGATAAGTTCAACAGGATATATGGACATGTTAAAAATAATTCCATATAATGGGGCGAATAGTACCTTCAACAGGATACTTTGGAAAATACATAGGAGGCTCCATATAATGTCCATATGTAAATAACTGCAAGAAACGAAGAAATGATCAAAGTCATTAGGGGTTCATAAACAAGTAGCATGATTCAGCAATTATAGCTTAACACTCCTATTTTGAGCAAATTGCATATGCTCCTAATCCATAAAACAAGTGTTTTGTGCACCGTAGAAGATACAAACAATTAGCATGTATCGCAGCAGTAGATGTCTGTAAAGGTGTATGCAGACATTAGTATATAGTATATACAATTAGCAGCATAGTTCAGTGATCCTGTCAGTCAAGGTCACTGTAAAAGCTCGCCTTTCTGTTAACTTCGTGTAGACTGTTTAATCCTGTTACCACCTGAAAATGCAAAATCCAATTTTATCTTCAAAGACATTATTTCAGCAGTGTTAACCCCCTAACATGTATGGGGTGACTTGATCATCATTTCGTATGTGATCGTTCATCACATCCAGCAGTTCCACAGATGAGATCTATGGTTTTTCCATAGACACTTGACAGAGACATTTTCAGCTAGCTCAGAGATACCTTCAGTCTACTCATCCTACCTTGCCATATGACAGAAACAGATGGGGACATCCAGTGGGTACCAATGTTATGACATATCTTCTCTACTTGTCTTATGATAAAATGCTTTCTTATGTGTGGACTCTGGAGTTTGTGGACATAACATTAGGAGGTCAAAAGTGTTACTCTATAATGGCACATACATCCTGTTGACCACCAAAACCAACTAGGTGGACAACGATGTACCATGCACATGTTCAATGTGCCTTGAAGATGAGAAAGAAGTACCTAATTAATTTTTCAAGGGAGGCAGCTCTTCTTCTTATCTTCTCTCCATGAAATTTCCGCACCCCTGCGGGGGATTTTGTAAGGATATGTCAGCATGAGGGGCAATTTTTGTGTCACTTAATTGCCTAATACTTTATCATTAGGGAAGCCCTTTCATTGAGTGTTTTTTCACTTGGATAATTAAAATTCTTTTTTAGTGATTTTAATTATTTGAGCTTTTCACTTAAAAATACCTCCAAAGTGGCGAAAGGCGTTCTAGTGATCGAGTCCATGGGGTGTGTTGTCTCCCAAAATGGCATGCGTGTGTTGAAGCCCAAAATGTAACACACCAGCTGGATGACAACTCTCTCAGGAGAGAGGCCAATGTCACCACACTCCTCTCCTCTTCGCTTCAGGTTGGCTCTTCACCAACTCAAGGGGGGTATCCCTAATGTAGGATCGCTAAGGTAGGTACAGTAAACGGGCAAGGTGAATTGAAGAGGCCGCCTTAGAGAAACAGATGTAACAGAAAAATGAGTTTTTAATAAATGAGAAATTAAAAGTTAAAGTTAAAAATTAAAAGTTAAAAGTTAAAAATGTAAATGTTTAGCATAATGCCAAATCAATTCGATTTAGTATCATGTTAAACCACCAAATATTACTTCCCATTGGGACATAATTAAACTTAAAAATTAAAACTTTAAATAATAAAAATTTAAATAATGCTAAAATTCAAATCAATTCGATTTAGCATCATCCAAAATGCTAAATCGATTCCGATTTAGCCACGGCCCACAGTACCTGCAATGCGAAATGAACCTGAAACACAGCAAAAAAAAATTAAAGGTTAGAAAAATTAGAAATTAAAAATTAAAATGTTTAAAATTTCAAAACGATTGCTTTTAGCAGCTAATAGCAAATAGTGACTGCAAAACAATTAAAAACTGAAAACGATTGCTGTAGCAAATCGTGACTGCAAAAGGAACTTCATCACATGAGAAAACCTGACACTGTCAACAAATCGTGTTTCACGGTGACCACCATAGACAACTGTGCCTCACGATGACAACAAATCGTGACATGCAACCAGGCTTACCTTCTCGTCGCCTTCTCAAAGTAGCCTCAACGTGACAGTCGTGCACTTGCTCGCGAAACTAGCTGGCAGTCGCTAAACATCCAAGGCCCAAAATCGGACGGTGTGGAGAGAACGAAGAAAAGTCTTCAATTTATAAAAAAAAATTAGTTCAACAAGGTTCTAGAAACCCTAATCGACTGCTTAAACCTGACACTTAAACCCCAGCTTTATTTTTTTAAATCGTGATTAAGAGTTTGGGTTTCTTATGGGCTGTTTTAATTTTTGAAACGCGCTGGGCTGAGGGTGATACGCGACTGAAACGCGTTTCAGTCCGTACAGCACGCGTTTCACACACATGGAACGCCGCTGTACGGACTGAAACGCGTTTCAATCGCGTTTGATACTCGTTTCCGCGTTTCAGAGCAAAAACGAGGGTGGTACGGGGGGTCCCTAGCCGTTTCCTGCAACATAGCTCAATACTAATGGCTAGCATGTTACAAAAATACATTCCAGTAGGTTTTAATAACCCCTCAAAATTCACCATCATGGAAACACTCCAGCTTTGGAGGTGTGAATGAAAAACTCGGGAATTATACATCACTGAATAGTAACGCATAATCCCTAAGGAAAAAACACTCTAGAGTATTTCCCGGATAACAAACATTGAGGGAGGCCAAACCTTTCCTAAAAAACTCATGCTAGACCAACTTATTACAAAATCCCCGCAGGGTCTGAACATGCAAATTATTACAAAGGGCAAAAAAATTTGCCTGATGGATCTCGGAACATTGATGATGAACATTGATCATGTTCACAACTTTAACGGTTCACTCGGAATCCACTAAGTACAATTTAGTGGATAACAAGCCCCAATCCTCGCCCTGTATTCTCTCCCCTCGCTGGTTCGACCGATCTTGGATGACAAGAAAGGGCAAGAATTTGAGTTGGCTAGTTTAATAGGCACTTGGAAACATATCTTCATTAGAACTAAGAAAAAGGGACTTGACCTGTGGAGCTAGTGGGGTAGAGGCTGTTGGGAGCCTCGTGGCACTTTGTGTCCTCCAGTTGAGCACCCAACAAGTTTTGGGATTGACACGTGGAGCTAGTTGGAACCCTTTTGTTCTCAGGTTGAGCACCCGGAAATCTCTCTCAAATCGAAGGAGATATTCTCTTGGGGTAGACACATAGATTAGATTAACTTTCTTGCAACAAAACCTTAATCCCCTAAGTTGAAGTGAGACCTAAAATTAACTAAAATTTACAGGACCACTTGCACAACATTGTTACTATTGTTCACAATATTTTGTTTCCAAAGCATTTCATTTTCAGCTTAATCTTGATGTATGTATCTCTGACTCACTAAATTGTTCATTCCTACAAGTTGGTGCTTTATGTGATATCTTGGTCATGTTGTTGCAAGCATATTACGTTAATTTGATCTTTTACTGAAAGTCATTGTTTAATGTTATACTTTGTTAAGTGAATGATTTAACACTATTGGAAAAGTATTTGATAAATTGATTATTGTGACTCCATAGCCCGAGTAGAGACGGCACTGGTCTTGTTGTTTAGTTGTTTATTTCTCTCTTGCATTCACCATTGGTTTATTGTAAAAGGTTTGCTTGTCATTAACATCATTGCATTATTGCACATTTGACTGTCATTTTAATTTCTAGTAATTTACAACTCCCAAAAACAAACTTTAAAAAAGAAACTTAGTAAGTAGGGACTACCCCCCTTGGCCTTTAGGAGTTGTGGTCTAAACGAAGGAGTTTAGAACCGAGGTGACATTGGGTTCTACACTCATAGTTTCCCTCAGGAACACACATAGCGGTTGGGAGACTTACCCATGATCAAGTGTGTTTTAGACGACAACACATCCAAATATTGTTTTCAATATCTTAGGGAGCATCATGGTGTGGTTATAATTCTTCAAACCAGTGCCTACTTTACTTGGGTCATGGAGTCACAAATACAATAAAAATAAGATCACCAAAGACAATCAAATTGCATTAAACCATTCACTTATCACAATGATCAAAATATCGCATTTAACATATGGGCAATACTTGTAGTAAATGAACAATTAATGAATGAAAGGTGCTTGTAATGAGACTGAACCGAATTCAAAAGGTTCGAAAGTAAAGAACTAAAAATGAAATAATAATTGCAATGTTTTGCCAGTGGTCCTGTAAATTTTAATTATTTTTAGGTCTCTCTTGAGCTTAGGGAATTTAAGGTTTGTGCAAGAAAATTAAAGCTATCCTACGTGTCTACCCCAAAACTTATCTCTTTCAATTTGAGAGAGATTGTCGGGTGCTCAACAAGAGAACACAAGGTTCCCAACTAGCTCCACAACCAACCCCAAAGCTTGTCAGGTGCTCAACAGGAGGACACTAAGTGCCACGAGGCTCCCAACAGCCTCTACCCCTCTAGCTCCACGGGTCAAACTTAGTTTTCTCAATGTCTTATCAAGATAAGTTTATGAGTGCCTATTATTCTAGCCAACACTAATCTTTGTCATTTCTTGTCACCCAAGATCAGACGAACCGGCAAGGGGAGTGAATACGGGACAAGGATTGGGGCACGGTTTATTTAACTTTTCAAAAGAATAAACAAATAATTATGTACAATGCAAGCCGGCATGATATTGCAAGGATGGCAAAGCCTACTCACTTACAAGGTGTGGAAAACAAATTAAAACAAAAATAACTTAAAAATTCAACAAATTACTAGCTAGCACAATTTTGCATGGATGGGCAAAGCCACTTCACATGCAAGGTGTGGGCAAACAATATTACCAAATGCAAATAAGAGATAAACTAATTCCTAATCCTTTCTCTTTTGCTTACAAGGGCGGGAAAAACCAAACTACCTTTGTAAGCAATGGATGGCAAAATAAAAGAATTGCAAATTAATTACTAGCCTAGCCACACAACTCTCTTCCTAATGAAGAGGAGGGGCAAGCAATCTAACAAAATGAAAACAACATATACAACTAACACTAGCCTCTCTACACTTGCAATGCAAAGGTGGGCAAGCCCAACTTCTTTTGCATGCAAGGGATGGCTAAAAAATAAAAAGAGTTTTTGCTAGAAATAAAGGAATAAGGAATCAAGACCAAGAGACTCTCTTGGGCTTGTTACAACAAGAAAAATTTCAGCCTTTGAAATAAAAGAGAATGGGAGTCAAGAACAAGAAATTTGACCATTTTTTGGCAAGGAACTTGAAGTGGTCACTCTTGGGTAATCTTTGAGCTTATTTGTGGCCAAATTTTGGCATTACCTTCCCCTATAACATGAAAAATCTGCACAACACAGCAAGCTAATCTTTTCCAAATATGATAAAAATGAGTCTGGAATCACTTTAGAAAATTTTAACATATAAATTTCAGCTATTTGTAAATAAAATGTAGCATATAAAAAAACTGGAAATGATGATTTTTGAGAGCGAAATAAGTAAAAATATGCAACAAAAAATAGTTAGTTAGAAGAGGCCAAGTTCCTCAATAGTTGTTTGAACAATGGGGTATCCCACCCGGGAATCCCACTCTCCAAGCTTAAGTAACTTGTAACAAAACTAGCTTCAAATGCACAAGAGGTGAGAGATTAAGCAAAGAAATGAGAAATCATTTATTCAAACTAGAAGTCCACGAAATTCTCAATGCTAAGAAGATAACCCACATAACATGTAACAACAATATTACAATATTATTCTCAAGCAAAACAATTTGCTTGAGATCCACAAATGCATGCAAGAAACTACAATGCTACAATGTTACCTCACATAAAGCCAAGAACCAAATTTCCTCCAAAGATTTCTCTTCATTCACATCAAACGCTGGAAATTACAATGGCTCACTTCTTTGGACAAGAATGTAAGCAAGAGAGCAAAAAAGAGTGAGAGCATGAGAGATTGTCCCCAAATGAGGAGGAAGAGCCTCCTTATAAAGGAAAAGTGAGGGAGAGACCTGTTATCACCTAAGATGTAGTTACCCCTATGGATGGATCCAGTCATGGATAGCAATAGGGAAGGGCAACTCAAAGGTGCAACCACGATCACCTCGACCTCCAAAATGTATGGTTGTCACGCCAGTCGAGGCAACCTTCGCTTTATGTTATCTAGCCCAGACAACAAAGGGGGAGACCCGATCAACTCCCGATAGGAGAGATCAAAACCAAGACACCAAATCAGGGTATTTCTAAGTGAAGTTAGATGTATGGTTTATCCTAGACCTAAGGATGAAGTCACAAGCCAAGCAAGGGGTTCAATAGATGTAGCTTTGGTTCATAGTTGATGTGAGAGTGACTTATAATGTTTGAAGTGGGATCTAGGATGAGTGTACTAGGTCAATGTCAAAAGATCCACTGCCTTGGGAACTGTGTCCAATGCAGGATAGTTTTGAGGGATGTATTGGGGCTAACTAGTACATAAGACAAGCTTGACCATGATTCATGATAGCTTTAAGGGTATAGTTCACCATGCAAAAGTCAAACCACAAGTCAATCCAACAATCTAGGAGAGTTGGGTTGTCTTGGAGATAAACCAGTGCCTTGGGAATTGGGAAGTGGAGTCAAAGTGGGGTTGACTTATGGTTTAGGACTCCTACAACATGAGATAAGTGGGCAATATAGGTCTTGATGGTTAAATGTGTCTAGATCTAGGTTTGACCCAAGTGGACCACAATCCCTTAAAACAAGGAATGCAGTCCCCAAGGCAAAATTTGACAAAGTGACAGTCTAGACCTAGGTTTTGAATTATTCTGGTTTCGGATCTGCAAGAATCTCAAGTACCCAGTTCCTCGAAGTGAGTGAACTCACTTCTCCAAGGTGGTGCGACTTTACCTAAGGAGGCTTCAATTTGGGTTTAGGAGGGTCAAATCATGTCGGATGGCATCCAAACTTTAGATCCGGGTAGATCAGTCAAGTAGGAGTGTGGATCTATAATTTTGTGGCAATCCACCGGTTAGATCTTTGTAGATCTGAGTTTTAGTGTTCCAAGTGGTCCAAAATGGGGATTAAATCCCTTAAAATGTGGAATGGGGCCCACAAGGTGAATTTCAAGAAAGGGACAACCTGGGTGTATGTTATTTGATGTGTAGATGTCAAATCAAGTGGAATCTCAAACACCCATGTTCTAGATCTAGGTCAACTTGCTCAAATGGTGAAGTGCGCCTTCCTTGGGAGAAGCTAAGTTGGCTTGGGAGAGGGGTCAAACGGAAGCCAATCCTCACCAAACTATAGATCCGGGATGCCGTGGATGCTATAGAGGTGGGTTTTCAATATCATGCCCAACAACCCACTAGATCTCAGTAGATCTAAGAAAATGCAAAATTGGGGTTTTAATTAATTAGGGTTTTAAGTGTTTTTGACAATTGGATAGATCATGGAGATAGAACTTACCTTGAGATCATACCTGAATGATGTGGATGAGATGCCTTGATGTTGAGGAAGATTCCCGCAGAGATCAAATGAGAGATTGTTGATTTCCTTGCCAATTTGATGCCCAAGTCCACAAGTGCGCCTTCCTCTACCTGTCAAACCAAGGAATAAAATTCAATCAATAAGATCAAGTATGGAAGAAATACAAGAGATATGCAAATAGTAACATGAAATAGAAGGTCCTGGGACAGTAATACTCCCTGTTACCAACGAAGAGCTCCAAAGAAGAAGTAGGGAGAGTCTTCCCCTACCAATACCTCCTCCTCCAAGCAAATCGGCCTCCACCTGTAGATGCAAAATCGTGGTACAAAAGATATGGCAAACAAGATCTCCAATAACTCAGTGCAAAGGAAGAACCAACGAACGAACACCAAAAACATTTACCACAACATTGGAGATAGATGCAATAATAATTTTCTATTCCAATAATCCAGAGCCAAAAGTCCTTTTACAATGAAAAGCTCTCTCCTTTAAATAGGAAGGAGAGGCACCAAAACCCTAACCACTTTTTGAATGAGTGGATAAGATTAAAAGATACAAATGTCTAATCAATGGTTGAGATGAGCTCAACAATATAATACATGGATCACACATAAAATATAACATAAGTGGACAAAGTCGCCCTAGGAGAGGGGAATCCCACCAAATCATGATGACAAAATATCATAAGAGGCTCATGGTGGGTCCAAGGGGTAATTTTATCCCTCCTTGGTCAATCCCCATGGCACAATAACCAATAAATAATCATGAATATACCAAATCGTGCCTCCAAGGTGAAGTCGTGGTCCTCAAAAGACCTCAAAAATCCACAGAAAGTGCCATAAGTGATGGATGCGGGCCCCGATGAAGCTGAAACTGCAGGAGGAGGTGTGGAAGGTCCCGATCTATCATCACTGATCATCCCATGCCATAACTTTGCCTCAGTAGCCCAAATCGATTTTCTCAATAGCCATTTCTACCAATCCTGAAATGCCTCGGGAAGCGTGAAACTGCCCAAACAGCCTCCTGGAGTGATGGCGCTGTCAAGGTGAGGGCACCAATGTGTCCGGGAGGGGGGTAATATGGTAAAAACAAGTGGCTGGACCACCCCCTCCATCATCAGCGCCCTAGGTCAACCGGATAAAAGTCATCTCTGCTCCGACAGGGCCTCCAACAGACCAAAACTGCACTAGGACAGCCCACTGAGGCTAAATCATCACTGTAAGTGCCCGGAACTGAAAACAAACTGTCCCATTGGACTCAGAAGGTCCAAATCCATCCAAGATGTGTACTCATACACCATATGAATCTCTGCATGATCAAAATAAATATCCAATGTACCGGAACAAGGCCAATAATAATGATCTGTAAATGACCAAACACTGCTGTATCCCAAGAATCATCATCATAACCCCGTAGCTGCTGCATAGAATCATCCTGTATGTGTACATAGACCATATATCATCTATCCATATCATCATAAGGTCCAACATCTCATGTCCCATGGTCCTCCATGGTCAAACTAGGTCTAACCAAGACCAAATACAACTCAGACTATCATCCATAGCTGCTGCAAGGTGTCAAGGTTAATACATGATTTACAATTTATTCAAATAGCTACTATAACACAGAGTAATCATGACTGGCGATCTAAATCCAAATATATAGTGTCGTTAGTTATTATTATTACTCAGACTAGACTTTCAGGACCATACTCACTTCATAGTTGTGATCAATTTGCTAGTGAAGGGTGAAGGCTGAAATAAATGGCTAGGCTAAGGGATGACTTGACTGACTTGACTTTGTGACACTTTGGCAAGGGAAAGGGAATACACACCATAGTATATACTGAATGAGCAATAACACAGGGAATGGCGGTGTCTCACAAATGGATGAGTTGTTTAAAGAGGGTTTATTCACCTTCACAGATGCGCACAATCCATAATACAAACAAGGCCAGCAATTGTTTAGATATAACATTTAAGTTCCATTGCTTTTTGGGCCTGAGGTTTCCATAGCCTTGATCTATGTGTGTTTACAAACACATTGCATAGATTTACATTTATTTTTTAGGCTTTCTGCTGCAGGTGTGTTTTTAAGGCACTTGTTTACCTGAGCACTTCTAGGTGTGTCATGGACAACTTGTTTACCTAGGTATTTATTTTTCCAAAAGATATAACATTTTATTTTTCATGGCCATTTTCAATTGGCATTTCTTTCACATACAAGATATAGCATTTCATTTTTCCAGATTTTGTATTGATGGCAGCACTAAAAGTTTTAGGTTTAGCCAACACAACTTTAGTGACTAGGGGGAATTCTCAAGGAACTCCAACTCACCATAGGTAAGTTTTGTCACCAACTCAGAGCCGAGACACAATAAACAGGGAGGCTCATCCAATACAGAGGCTACAGTGGGGAAAGGTCCTCCATGTCACTAGTCAAGTAGCAAATCAGGGTAATAATCTAAAAGGTAGGCCACGGATGGATGAAGACAATGAAATGATGGAGCCAATACTAGCAAGCCAGAGTATGGTGTAATGATCACCTCTATTCTCCCTAAGGAGGGTATGTACCAATGAGTATGAATAGTGAACTTCTAAGTCTGAGTAGGGACAATATAATATAAATACTAGGTCAACCAGGTCCATGTATCTATATGATCGCCAGATCATGACACTAAGTGCTAAGACATGCTATAAGAATAAATATAAAAGCAATCTAACCATAACACAATAATATACCTGCTGAGTCATATACCTGAATGCACATCAACCTGTACCATCATCTGTCCTCTGGAACTGCTGCTGTAACTCTGGGCACTACTGACTGCTCTGTACCAATGGTATAATGGCTATATCGGGCATCTCTCTGAGTGTCCTGAAACTCAGTCATGGCATGGGGAGTATAACCGCTGTCCACAATCTGATAGTGATCCAATATAGATGCTCATCTCAGCATCTCAAATGCAAAGGAACTGGCTGAATAGTGTACTGGAATGAGAAAAAATAATGTATGGTAGCCCGGCTACTATATATGTGATAACATCTGGCTCCGGCTGGGACAAGTGCTCTGCTGAAATGAGCGCTTGAGAACCTCAGAATCTCTGGTCCTCGAACTCTGCTACTCGAATCCACGATCCAGCACTCTACCATTTTATTTCCAGCTTTATTCTTGCAACCTATTTTCTGTATTCACAAACATCTAAAGAAAATACCTCATGCCGCATGTGTGGGAAAACTATAAAATCAACTGAAATAAAATCTACTCTATGTCAGAAATATAAATGCATAAAGTATAAATGCAAAAAGTAAATTAAACTACTAACATAATTTGCAAAATTTGAAATTTATTGTGCAGGAAAAGAAAAAGTGACAGGTACTCAGTTAAACTAGGAGCTTACAAAGGAGCTTAGAGACTAAAAAGGTGCCAGACTCAATGGCTGAAAAGACTAACTACTGCCTAAGTAGGTTTATTCGGTTTCCTACCTACCCTAGTCTACTAGGTAATGCAAGACTATGTCATTCGAGGTTGATAGGAGGAAAGTAATGTTTCAACATCCTCCCATTCACAGGTAACTCAACTTCATCTCCATCCAAGGTTTCAAGGACAAAAGATCCCTTTCCAGCCAGGCTACTTATCTTATACGGACCTTTCCATAAACTTTCAAACTTCGTGTGATTTCCTGGTTTCTCTTTATGCTTATCCCATAATAAAACTATATCTCCTATACCAAAGGTAGTACCTCTAGTATTTTGATCAAATGTGCCTTTTACCCTTTCTTGTTCTATAAGCATCTTATCGAAAGCACTTCTTCTCTTTTCATCCAGTTCAACTAATTTATCAATTCTTCCTTGCATTGCTTCTGTATCTGAAGTGCATTGCTGCAACAATTCATAAACAGGTATTTGCAGATTTATTGGTAGTCTACAGTCTTGTCCATATACCAACTCAAAAGGAGATTTTCCTGTAATCCTTTTCACTGTTGTTCGATCTGCCCACAAAGCATATTTTAATTTTACATCCCAACTTTTCTTATTTTCACCCACCATTCTTTTCAACAGCCTAATTAAATTTTTGTTACTTGATTCGGCGAGACCATTTCCCTGGGGGTAATAGTTTGAAGAATGGGAGAGGGTGATTCCATGATTCATGCAAAAGGTGGACATTTCTATTTTACTGAAGGCTGGGGCATTATCTGTTGTTAGTTTCAGAGGACAACCGTATCTTGACACAATATTCTCTTCCAAAAACTTCACAACTACTTCAGCTGTAGCCTTCTTGGTTGGAATAGCTTCTACCCAACGAGTGAAATAATCCGTGCAGGTCAACATGTACTTATATCCATTGCTCGAGTTTTCATTAAAAGGACCTACAAAATCCATACCCCATTGTTGAAAAGGAGCTTCAACCACTACAGGATTTAAAGGTAAGGCAGGCAATCTTGGTTTTCCTGAGAAAAACTGGCATTCTTGGCATATCCTAATATAAGCGTGTACATCTTTAAAGAGTGTAGGCCAATAATACCCTGCTCTCATGATTTTTGCAGCAGTTGTTCTTGGAGCATAATGACCACCACATAATCCTGAGTGCATCTCCTTTATGATGGTTTTTGACTCTTCCAAGTTGACACATTTCAAGATTATTCCATCGGGGTTCCTCCATCCTAATCCGTCCTGGGTTAAAACATACTTTTCAGCTTTTAGCCTTAATGCCCTTCTTTGATGATCCACCAGGTGGTCAGGGCATGACAAGTTTCTTAAGAAATATACGATATCTTTGTACCATTCATGCTCTTCATCAATGTTTAAGATAGAAGGATCCTTTTCACTTATCGTATTTACCATATTACCTCCCTTTTCAGTTAGAAGTTGAGCTAACCCTTGACCTTTCACAATCTTAATTGGCTTAATCTCTAGATCATATTCTTGTATACGTGAAATCCAATTTCCTCTTACACCTATGCCATCTGCTTGTGAAAGAACATCCTTTACTGCTTGGTAAGGCACATATGCTTTAATTTTGGAATACCCCACATAGGTTCTGAAATGTTTCAAGGCTTTAACTAAGGCATAAGCTTGCTTCTCAGTTGTGGTATATTTCAGTTCGGCATCTCTCAAGTTTTTACTCATAAAGGCTATAGGTTGTTCATGGTTTTCGTTGTTCTTTTGTAATAACACACCAGCAATAGTATCTTCCGAAGCATATGAGTAAATCATGAACTCTTTATTGTAATCAGGACAAGCCAGTACCGGGGAGGTTGAAATGGCCTTCTTAAGCTTGGTGAAAGATGATTCACATTCTTTATCCCAAACAAACTTCACATTCTTTTTAAGAAGGGCATTCAATGGTTTGGCCAATTCTGCCAGATTAGGAATGAATCTTCGAACAAAGTTTATTTTGCCGAAGAAAGATTGCAAGGTGGCCACATTATGGGGTGCTGCAATAGCATTGATGGCCTGGACACGTTCTGGGTCAATTCTGATGCCTTCTTTTGACACAATGTGTCCTAAAAGCTTACCTTCATCCACCCCAAAAGTTGATTTTTTGGGATTTAATGATATACCAAACTTTCTGCAACGTTCAAAAACTCTTCTTAAATGTTCTATATGATCTCCTCGTTTCTTTGAAAACACCGTTAGGTCATCCTGATAAATGGCAATTATTTTCCCAATCAAATCACTAAATGCTTGATCCATGGCTCTTTGAAAAGTGGAACCGGCGTTTAATAACCCGAATGGCATTCTTATGTATTGAAAAGTTCCCCATGGAGTGGTAAAGGTTGTTTTATTTCTGTCTTCCTTTCTAATGCGTACCTGATTATACCCCGAAAAACCATCCAACATTGACAACATCCCTGCCCCAGTGACACTTTGTAACAAATTTTCCATATTTGGCAAAGGGTAATTGTCCTTAAGGGATGCTTGGTTTAGGTTTCTGAAATCAATACATATTCTAATTTCACCACTTTTCTTTCTCACAATCACTGGGTTAGACACCCAAGTAGTGTGTCGGACAGGTTGGATAATTCCGGCTGCTAGCATTTTCTCAAGCTCTTTCTTTATTAAGGGAGCAAGTTTTGGATTGACATTTCTTAACTTTTGCCTATAAGGTTTAGCTCCTTCATGCAATGGGATAGTATGCTCAATAATTTCAGGGTCAAAAGTTCTGAGTTCGTCATAAGCCCAAGCGAAAATATCTCGATACTTCCTAATCAGATTTACAATCGCCTTTCTTTCTTCTGGGGAAGCATTCTTTCCTATCCTAATCATCCTGGGAGAAACTGAAGTTCCAATATTTATTTCTACAACCTCGTCTACCGGTTCAGCTCTCCTACCTTTGTATTCATCATGCCTGTTGAAATTTTTCTCCAGGGGTATTGCTAAATTCCTAACATCAAGATCTTGAATGGAAGAACCGTTTGATTTGTCTTCTAAATTCACATTGCAATTTTGAAAACTTTCATGGTTTTGTAAGAATGCAATGATTTGTGCATCAGAATCAAAGACTTGCCAATGATCTTGATTATCAGGAACGGAAGGTCTAAATATTACTTCAACCTTACACTCTTTATTTTTAAGATGATCAGGAGTTTCAAAGGTGCAAGCTATTACTGATAATGCATCAGCCAGGGTGTTTTCTTCTCTTGGGACTGCTCGTATTGCAAAAGCATCAAACATTTCTATAGTGTCCCAAACAGCATTTCGATAATCCCTAAGCCTATTGTTTTTGGCTGCAAACTGGTTCTTCACTTGGGATACAATCAGATCAGAATCTCCAGTTACATTTAGACATTTGATCTTTTGCTCACGACAAATTTCTAAACCTAAAAGCAATGCCTCATACTCAGCTACATTGTTCGTGCAATCAAATTCCAGACGGTATGCAAACAATTTTTCTTCACCAGAAGGAGATGTGAGGACAATCCCAGCTCCAGCGCCGTGCCTAGACTTTGCTCCATCAAAATGCATTTTCCAAACTTGACTAGGAGGGAAAGGGTGCTGTCGGGGTTCTTCCCAATAATTGGCCATCACCATATAATTTCCAACTTCCTCAGTGGGACGCATAGCATCTTCAAACAAGTAGTCGGGTGTTTCTACGTGTTCTGTCATAGGTTTTTCATTTATCAATCTATAAGTGGCCTTTTCTCCTATAGGGATGGTTGCGTAAGATAAATCCATTTGGATACTTCCTCCTAATTTGGCAGCCCATTCCCTTGATAGCAACATTCCCCATGCGTCAGGAATGTCTAAAACTAGGACATTCATACTTATTTCAATTGCAGGGTAAGCAGCTAGTTTCATTTTGAGGTTTTCAATCATACCTCTTGACTTAACAGGCCTGGAATCCATCCCGCACACATTTCTATATTCTCTGGATGGTTTTAACTCCAATTGTTCCATGACCTTAAGAGGCATAATGTTTACTTCTGCTCCTGAGTCTAACATACAGTTGTGCAATATCAATTGATTTATCTCCAAAGCAATATAAAAAGGGGGGTGACCCTTACCTTTATCAACCACACTTTGGATCATGATGGGGGGATCATCCTCAACTGTCACTTTCACAGGGTCCTTGATTTTAGGCTCGATTCCCAGGAATTTAGTTGCTTGATCGAAGTATGAAGGGATTTTCAGAAGTTCTTCCAAAGGCACAGGGATGTTTGGTTTGGATACGAAATTGCTCAAATCAATCTTTAAGTTGCAAGCCTTTTCTTTGTCCTTGGTATTCATTTTTAAACCCAATAAATGCATTACCTGTGTTCTAACGGAAGGAATAACTACCAAATCTTTTAAAGACACCATGACAGAAGATCCTGAGAGTTTTCCCAATATGTTTGAATTTAACTTTTCTTGTGTTATAGGAGATATCTCTTTGCTAGGAGTATTCTCTTTTTTTTGTATTGGATCCCTAGCATGGGGTTTAGCAGGATTTGAACTTATTACCTTCTTGGTGACTTGAGGGGATAACCTTCTGGGTTGATCATTTTTCTTTAAAATTCCCTTAGGAGAAATGTTTGGAGTTTGGGTGGGAACCCTACGAGTAGTATTTCTTTGATCCAGTGAATTTTCTTTCAGACTGGTTTTGTTCTTATCTGTGTCTTTCGTGTTGTTCTTCGCCTGAGACCTAGTTACTACTTTGCCATCAGAAGTGGGCTTAGTTTGATGACATTCATTGGTATACACACTCTCAGAGGTTCTGGAAAAAGGTTTATATCTTTCAATATTTTCTCTTTGTTTTCTGAGAACTACCCCATTTAGGTTTCGGATTAAACCACTCATTTCGGTCATCATTTTCAAAATCATATCGTTCTCTGAATTAGTGACACAAGGCATAGTTCTGAGTGTTTTAAGGATGTAAATGAGCTCGCTCCTCAGTGGAGTCACGATTGGGAGTCGCCAGGTAGATTTAACTCTTCTACCAAGATATGTGTCGTTTGTATATGTGGGAAGGACTAGGCCAAGCTATTGCCTCCCCGGCAACGGCGCCAAAATGTTATCACCTAAGATGTAGTTACCCCTATGGATGGATCCAGTCATGGATAGCAATAGGGAAGGGCAACTCAAAGGTGCAACCACGATCACCTCGACCTCCAAAATGTATGGTTGTCACGCCAGTCGAGGCAACCTTCGCTTTATGTTATCTAGCCCAGACAACAAAGGGGGAGACCCGATCAACTCCCGATAGGAGAGATCAAAACCAAGACACCAAATCAGGGTATTTCTAAGTGAAGTTAGATGTATGGTTTATCCTAGACCTAAGGATGAAGTCACAAGCCAAGCAAGGGGTTCAATAGATGTAGCTTTGGTTCATAGTTGATGTGAGAGTGACTTATAATGTTTGAAGTGGGATCTAGGATGAGTGTACTAGGTCAATGTCAAAAGATCCACTGCCTTGGGAACTGTGTCCAATGCAGGATAGTTTTGAGGGATGTATTGGGGCTAACTAGTACATAAGACAAGCTTGACCATGATTCATGATAGCTTTAAGGGTATAGTTCACCATGCAAAAGTCAAACCACAAGTCAATCCAACAATCTAGGAGAGTTGGGTTGTCTTGGAGATAAACCAGTGCCTTGGGAATTGGGAAGTGGAGTCAAAGTGGGGTTGACTTATGGTTTAGGACTCCTACAACATGAGATAAGTGGGCAATATAGGTCTTGATGGTTAAATGTGTCTAGATCTAGGTTTGACCCAAGTGGACCACAATCCCTTAAAACAAGGAATGCAGTCCCCAAGGCAAAATTTGACAAAGTGACAGTCTAGACCTAGGTTTTGAATTATTCTGGTTTCGGATCTGCAAGAATCTCAAGTACCCAGTTCCTCGAAGTGAGTGAACTCACTTCTCCAAGGTGGTGCGACTTTACCTAAGGAGGCTTCAATTTGGGTTTAGGAGGGTCAAATCATGTCGGATGGCATCCAAACTTTAGATCCGGGTAGATCAGTCAAGTAGGAGTGTGGATCTATAATTTTGTGGCAATCCACCGGTTAGATCTTTGTAGATCTGAGTTTTAGTGTTCCAAGTGGTCCAAAATGGGGATTAAATCCCTTAAAATGTGGAATGGGGCCCACAAGGTGAATTTCAAGAAAGGGACAACCTGGGTGTATGTTATTTGATGTGTAGATGTCAAATCAAGTGGAATCTCAAACACCCATGTTCTAGATCTAGGTCAACTTGCTCAAATGGTGAAGTGCGCCTTCCTTGGGAGAAGCTAAGTTGGCTTGGGAGAGGGGTCAAACGGAAGCCAATCCTCACCAAACTATAGATCCGGGATGCCGTGGATGCTATAGAGGTGGGTTTTCAATATCATGCCCAACAACCCACTAGATCTCAGTAGATCTAAGAAAATGCAAAATTGGGGTTTTAATTAATTAGGGTTTTAAGTGTTTTTGACAATTGGATAGATCATGGAGATAGAACTTACCTTGAGATCATACCTGAATGATGTGGATGAGATGCCTTGATGTTGAGGAAGATTCCCGCAGAGATCAAATGAGAGATTGTTGATTTCCTTGCCAATTTGATGCCCAAGTCCACAAGTGCGCCTTCCTCTACCTGTCAAACCAAGGAATAAAATTCAATCAATAAGATCAAGTATGGAAGAAATACAAGAGATATGCAAATAGTAACATGAAATAGAAGGTCCTGGGACAGTAATACTCCCTGTTACCAACGAAGAGCTCCAAAGAAGAAGTAGGGAGAGTCTTCCCCTACCAATACCTCCTCCTCCAAGCAAATCGGCCTCCACCTGTAGATGCAAAATCGTGGTACAAAAGATATGGCAAACAAGATCTCCAATAACTCAGTGCAAAGGAAGAACCAACGAACGAACACCAAAAACATTTACCACAACATTGGAGATAGATGCAATAATAATTTTCTATTCCAATAATCTAGAGCCAAAAGTCCTTTTACAATGAGAAGCTCTCTCCTTTAAATAGGAAGGAGAGGCACCAAAACCCTAACCACTTTTTGAATGAGTGGATAAGATTAAAAGATACAAATGTCTAATCAATGGTTGAGATGAGCTCAACAATATAATACATGGATCACACATAAAATATAACATAAGTGGACAAAGTCGCCCTAGGAGAGGGGAATCCCACCAAATCATGATGACAAAATATCATAAGAGGCTCATGGTGGGTCCAAGGGGTAATTTTATCCCTCCTTGGTCAATCCCCATGGCACAATAACCAATAAATAATCATGAATATACCAAATCGTGCCTCCAAGGTGAAGTCGTGGTCCTCAAAAGACCTCAAAAATCCACAGAAAGTGCCATAAGTGATGGATGCGGGCCCCGATGAAGCTGAAACTGCAGGAGGAGGTGTGGAAGGTCCCGATCTATCATCACTGATCATCCCATGCCATAACTTTGCCTCAGTAGCCCAAATCGATTTTCTCAATAGCCATTTCTACCAATCCTGAAATGCCTCGGGAAGCGTGAAACTGCCCAAACAGCCTCCTGGAGTGATGGCGCTGTCAAGGTGAGGGCACCAATGTGTCCGGGAGGGGGGTAATATGGTAAAAACAAGTGGCTGGACCACCCCCTCCATCATCAGCGCCCTAGGTCAACCGGATAAAAGTCATCTCTGCTCCGACAGGGCCTCCAACAGACCAAAACTGCACTAGGACAGCCCACTGAGGCTAAATCATCACTGTAAGTGCCCGGAACTGAAAACAAACTGTCCCATTGGACTCAGAAGGTCCAAATCCATCCAAGATGTGTACTCATACACCATATGAATCTCTGCATGATCAAAATAAATATCCAATGTACCGGAACAAGGCCAATAATAATGATCTGTAAATGACCAAACACTGCTGTATCCCAAGAATCATCATCATAACCCCGTAGCTGCTGCATAGAATCATCCTGTATGTGTACATAGACCATATATCATCTATCCATATCATCATAAGGTCCAACATCTCATGTTCCATGGTCCTCCATGGTCAAACTAGGTCTAACCAAGACCAAATACAACTCAGACTATCATCCATAGCTGCTGCAAGGTGTCAAGGTTAATACATGCTTTACAATTTATTCAAATAGCTACTATAACACAGAGTAATCATGACTGGCGATCTAAATCCAAATATATAGTGTCGTTAGTTATTATTATTACTCAGACTAGACTTTCAGGACCATACTCACTTCATAGTTGTGATCAATTTGCTAGTGAAGGGTGAAGGCTGAAATAAATGGCTAGGCTAAGGGATGACTTGACTGACTTGACTTTGTGACACTTTGGCAAGGGAAAGGGAATACACACCATAGTATATACTGAATGAGCAATAACACAGGGAATGGCGGTGTCTCACAAATGGATGAGTTGTTTAAAGAGGGTTTATTCACCTTCACAGATGCGCACAATCCATAATACAAACAAGGCCAGCAATTGTTTAGATATAACATTTAAGTTCCATTGCTTTTTGGGCCTGAGGTTTCCATAGCCTTGATCTATGTGTGTTTACAAACACATTGCATAGATTTACATTTATTTTTTAGGCTTTCTGCTGCAGGTGTGTTTTTAAGGCACTTGTTTACCTGAGCACTTCTAGGTGTGTCATGGACAACTTGTTTACCTAGGTATTTATTTTTCCAAAAGATATAACATTTTATTTTTCATGGCCATTTTCAATTGGCATTTCTTTCACATACAAGATATAGCATTTCATTTTTCCAGATTTTGTATTGATGGCAGCACTAAAAGTTTTAGGTTTAGCCAACACAACTTTAGTGACTAGGGGGAATTCTCAAGGAACTCCAACTCACCATAGGTAAGTTTTGTCACCAACTCAGAGCCGAGACACAATAAACAGGGAGGCTCATCCAATACAGAGGCTACAGTGGGGAAAGGTCCTCCATGTCACTAGTCAAGTAGCAAATCAGGGTAATAATCTAAAAGGTAGGCCACGGATGGATGAAGACAATGAAATGATGGAGCCAACACTAGCAAGCCAGAGTATGGTGTAATGATCACCTCTATTCTCCCTAAGGAGGGTATGTACCAATGAGTATAAATAGTGAACTTCTAAGTCTGAGTAGGGACAATATAATATAAATACTAGGTCAACCAGGTCCATGTATCTATATGATCGCCAGATCATGACACTAAGTGCTAAGACATGCTATAAGAATAAATATAAAAGCAATCTAACCATAACACAATAATATACCTGCTGAGTCATATACCTGAATGCACATCAACCTGTACCATCATCTGTCCTCTGGAACTGCTGCTGTAACTCTGGGCACTACTGACTGCTCTGTACCAATGGTATAATGGCTATATCGGGCATCTCTCTGAGTGTCCTGAAACTCAGTCATGGCATGGGGAGTATAACCGCTGTCCACAATTTGATAGTGATCCAATATAGATGCTCATCTCAGCATCTCAAATGCAAAGGAACTGGCTGAATAGTGTACTGGAATGAGAAAAAATAATGTATGGTAGCCCGGCTACTATATATGTGATAACAAGACCCTCCTTGCATGCATGCCATTTGTCACTTGTGAGAGAGAGGGGCCCATGAAGGGGGGCGCACTTCTCTATTGGGTGCGCATAACATGTAACAACAATATTACAATATTATTCTCAAGCAAAACAATTTGCTTGAAATCCACAAATGCATGCAAGAAACTACAATGCTACAATGTTACCTCACATAAAGCCAAGAACCAAATTTCCTCCAAAGATTTCTCTTCATTCACATCAAACGCTGGAAATTACAATGGCTCACTTCTTTGGACAAGAATGTAATCAAGAGAGCAAAAAAGAGTGAGAGCATGAGAGACTGTCCCCAAATGAGGAGGAAGAGCCTCCTTATAAAGGAAAAGTGAGGGAGAGACCCTCCTTGCATGCATGCCATTTTTCACTTGTGAGAGAGAGGGGCCCATGAAGGGGGGCGCACTTCTCTATTGGGTGCTTCTCTCTTGCTTCAAAATCAAAATAATGGGAGGGGAAACCCCCCTCTAATGTTTTTATCTTCAATACTATGCTCAAAGGGGGGGGAACCACCAAGGTGGGACCCCTCTCTTTGACTTTCACCCAAACCCCCAATCTCATGAAGAGGAGGGCGCACTTACTAGAGTGACAACTTGGAATAAGTGAAACACTTGCTTGGGGGGGCCTTTTAACCTTTAACTTTACCTTAGGGACATAACATAACCTTTGGAAACTTAATCTTCCCACCCCAAGTGACTATACTCACTTTACAAAATTTTGTCATTTTAATTAATGTCCAATTCCCTTAATTTCTTTGACTGACTTAGGAAAATCCATCAAAAACTTTATCAAAACCCAATGGAATGACTTCAAACTTGGTCCAAGGGTGTGGGGGATCTCTTGCCATTGATTTTGAATACCCACACCCCTTTTTATGGGCATTAAGTGCCACTTAACCCTCTTTTACATTACAACATTTTATGCTGAGAGACATTTTTTAATTACAAAAAATTTAAAAAAAATCCTAAGTAAAACTTAATGAGATTCGGCAAGACTCTAGATAATGTCTAGATGACATGAATTGTAGGAAGGAAGAACTTTCCTACTTAACAAATTCAATGAAGGAAGAATTTACCCGATAGAAGTTACTCCATGCATGAATCCATCATAATGAAAACTCTCAAGACAAAATTCAGCATCAAGGCATCACTTGTATTAGCTCCAATAGTCTCCAATAGAACCAAATGTATTCACAAGAGTAGAGAGTCTCTCTCCAAAACCATCCTCATCTAAAATGAAAAGAGCAAACCTTTATATAGGTTTTAGCTCAACTTCTTTGTACAATAAACAACTCATTGTTTTCCTAGATCCATTAGTTCTCCAAGGAATACAATTAAATAATAATCACCCTCTTCTCCAAGGAAAACAATATAATAATGTTCTCATGTAACTAACTCCATGAGAAAATTCAACAATAGTAAAATAAGGGAGTTAGTTAGCAACAACCTCCACAAATGAACAACAACCAACTCCCAATGTGTGGCTCATCTAGCAAAAGTGCACCCTTCAAGTGGCACATATGATCAAAATGCAGCGTAGGTTTTTTTTAAAAGCAGATTTTAAAAGTTCCAACTCCCTCAAAAATCATCATATTTTCTATTATAACAACTTTCAGGAAATCCCATGACCACTCTACATCTAATGGCTTTGATCTGGCGACAATCAAAGCACTTTGTCAAAATATACTTGCTAATAAGCTAGCACACATCATCAAAAGTACCATAGTCCTTCTCCAAAAATTCATTGAATGATTAAATCAACATAAACATATGTGCCACAATGGTTAGAGCCCTAATACAACCATAGTCCACCTCCAAATAACCACTAAATGATTAAATAACATGAACATGTGTGCTAATGAAGAGGTATGCTCCAAAAAGTGTTGTGCCATGTATAAAAGTTGTATCTCATCTCCCTAGAGTGTTTAGCAATAATCATCAACTTAGTGTCAATAAGGGACCATTGTGCCTATCGCCCCTCTTAAGTGATAATTTGATTAATCTAAAGTGCAAATGATAGTACTTTGGTTAATTAGTGTGATAAAGTTCTTTTCTTTGATTGAATTTAATTAATCACACTAAAAACCAAGGTAAAACACTTTAATTAATCCACCGCTTCAAAAGTGTGATTATTAACACTTCAAAACTTAGGGAGACCCTAAGTTGATGGGTTCCCATTCCATTAAATAATTAAGTGTTAATTAATTGCTTTAATACCTTAGTCATTCATCCTTGTAATCATCAATTAACAGGGAGTGCATCATCTTAGAAGCAATTTTACTTGTTCGGCACACCATACTCACCAATTAACACCATGAATACATGAAAACACATCACCCCCATACTTCCTAGCCAACCACCATGGCCACCACTCAACCATGAAGAAGCACCATCTCAAAGCAAGGACATAGGTATATCACCTACTCACCCAACTATCTAGCCATGAAATCCTGCAAGCTCAACACTTGTGAAAACTTTCACTAGTGATGTGACCAAAATCACAATGTAGTAACATACTAGAACGAGTCATATTCAAGTTCTTTCAAATATAGGGAGATGGATATTCTGACTCCACTTTAGCTACAACTGATCTTATTTGGAGTGAGTACTCTTATCCCCTCTCTATTACAAGATGTTCTTTCAACACCTCTTCGGATGGACAATTCAGTATCACTCTCCCACTAGATGCATAGTATGGCAGGGACAATTCAGTATCCCCTATCTTCCCACCGTCCTTCATTGGATGAGTGAGTTAGTGGCAATTGTTTCCAACAAATAAGTCAATCGGTGGTTGCATTCATCATTCTTATATAGGATGTCTCTTTCAACACCTCTTCAAATGGATAGTACAATAGTACCACTTTCCCAATAGATGAGTAGTATGGGAGGGATATGTCATCTTTCCTTCCTCCATTGGATATGCAGGGTAGTGACAGTTTTTTCCAGCAGTCAAGCAAATCGCTATACAAGTTTTTTATTCCAGTACTCCATCAAATGAGCAATTCAATACTAGCACTCACCTAGTAGGTGCATAGTATCGCATGGATATGTATTCCCACCCTCCTTCATTGGATGAGTAGGACAATGATAGTTTTCTCCGACAAAGTGGCATCATTCTTTCATCTTATTGGGTTCACTTTTGTATTGAGTTGGGTCATCACAAACCCATTCTCTCTTCTTCCAACTATGGCTAACTTTACACTAAGTTGGGTATGCCCACTCCCTTTTCTCTATTGTACTTATGCCTCTTTACAACACTTCCTTATCAAATGGCCAGATAAGTATCGCGTGTCTCCAAATGATGAGAATATTAGTGGTGGCATTTCTTAAGGAGTGGAGTAGTTGTATGATAATGGTTAGGTCTTCATATACCCATCCATGCTCGTATTTGAGTTGGGTCATCTCATACCCACTCTCCTTTATCTTTTCAACTATGTCTATATCTCTATGGAGATGGGTATGCCCACCCCTCCTTTTGTACTTTATCATCCTTCTTCATGTCCCCATGCTAAGATTAAGGAGAGGTGTTGGAATGATGGTAATCTGTACATATGGTCATTTATGCCTAAACACCTTGTTTATTGTATTTTTTATATATTTAACTAATTCGTCCTAGTCACGCTATTGGGATGTGTTCCCTTGTTTTGTGGGCTCATAACCCCCTCTTGAAGGGACACCTTGCTATAGTTGTGTATAAAGCTCTCCCTCTCTTGTGATCTCAACAAATGTGGCAGCTCACAACAAAGGAGAAATTTGATTCACTTGCATTGGATTTTTGCTTCAAATGTTGATTGTTGCAAAAAGCAATTAAGTATAAATGTGGCTCAACATTCATAGATATTCCCAATTAGCCAAGACCATTCTTCTCTCAAGAAAATGTTGATATACTATAATCGACCATAGGTAGGTTATTAACAGAGTACTTAAGTAGGTAGGTTATTAACAGAGTACTTAAGTAGGTAGGTAAACTATAGGTGGGTTATTTATTGCATGTGAAAAACATGAACGCTTGTTAGTTCAAGGGTTTTTTCATTCAATTAAACTATGCACAATGAATCAATCCCTAAGGAACCCCAAAAAGGGCTTTTGTCGTACTAGAACCTTTTGTATATTGGCATCGCACTACTTGAAAAAGACTTATTGACAAAAGAAAGGTGGTGATATATCTATAGAGTAGGGAGGACTACTGAGACACCCATTCATCTTTCACTTTCTCAATAATCCTAGCAGATCTAACTCACTTGTCCATAGTACCTTACTCCAGCTGCTGCATGCTTGTTCAAGGCAATTATTTTGTCCCCAAAGGCGGATAGTAAATGGTAAAGGATCCATCCCCTCCTCCTCACCTATGAAGTGTGGCAAGAACCACACTTTCTTTCATGGTGAGTTCATGTGTATCCCCTTTCCAAAGGTTACACATTCTACTAGAAATTATATGACCAATTGGAGATCTTCTTGATGACCTTGGAGATCTTCTTGATGACCTAGGACATAGATCTTCTACACTATTGTGCGTAAAATTTGCTATTGACTTTACGGAGGACAACTAAGTGTTTTGTGTCCTACATGGTGAAACATTGTTCTTTGGGGGTGTGGCAGCAATACCACACTGATAAACCCTCTAGTTGAACTATATGTGTAAGGAGTTCAACAAGAACTAGATGCAAGGAGCTCAAAAACATTTATGTGTTCAAGAATATTGAGTTCAAGGATTGCACAAGAAATATAAAAGACAAAAATAGATCACAGGTGCAAGGTACAAGGAATCTAAACAGAAACAAAGCTTTAAGTTGGCATAGGTTTGTAACAAGACGTTGAGAACCCTAGGGGAGTATAGCTAATCTAAACATAGATCTGATAACATAGGCTTGATCTTTAGGGTCTGATACCAAAATTATGTGAGCTGAGGTGTGTGTGTGTGTGAAAGAGATGGAGAAAACAAGATGGAAGTGGTAGCACTTCGATTTGCGAAGATGCAAGACTTGCTCAAGAACATAATGTCATTAATATTGAAAACTCAATTTGTGTTTACAAAATGAAGTGGGGACCTTAAATAGAAAGCAATCCATCTCGAACATATGATACCTTCCAGAACTCTCTAGGACACATCCAATTACACAGTGAGATTTACAAAATCCAGTTGGATATGTGAAAAACAAAACACTAGAATGGGTTACAATTTGTATGGCAAGATGAAAACTCACCACAAGACAAATACCAAGGCCACTTCATATATACAGAGAAATTGTACACAAAGTTATCCTAAGTCTTATACTAAGGTGCTCATCAAAATGTAGGCCTCAAAAGATGGTAGGGACAAAGCTTCACTCATTACTAAGCATGCCTAACTTTGCTGCTATATTGATGCAGACATAGAATGCTTCCGTGGCATTTGAAATTGCCATAGATGTTCAGCAATTAATTCATTCAGTTGAGATAGAAAACAGATTTCTTAACATGAAAATGAGTGAAAAATAAAACTTGAAAACAGAGCTGAGCTGGAAAGTGCATATACCTCGTGAATCAAATTGTTTCCTTTCAATATGTGCATTGTGATTCGGCCAGTGAGTCTTGACTCCATCAACCATGTAAAAATTTTGACAAAATACCCCGCCATCCGTGGTGCTGGAGAGGACAAGTACAGATACCTTAAGACATCAAGTATCCTTAAGTAATAACAATGCAAACCAGGTGATATTTATGCTAATATTAAGGCTTCACAATTCTCTCCCAGGACATGGATAACTTAGAAAACCTACTGACTGAATTTATCTATAACAAAAAGAAACCTCTTGGTGAATAGTTAAGGAGGGCCAAGTGAACAAGTACAGTAAAAGTTCTATTATGCTACTATATAAATTATGCAACAAAAATGAGGCTGAAGAGCATACACTCCAAATGTGAGATCCAACAACAGAACAATTATTTTCAACGCAATCAGCTGTTATTTAGTCCAAATCAAGGAAATGATGGAAACTCGAAAAAACATTATAAAGACTCTAAATATCGATTACAGTGATGTTGCTTCCCAATTCAACATTTTATGTAGAAATTAATTTACCCTCTTTGCAATGCAGTTTAATCTATCCATTTTGTTTCCATTTAAAGGCCTGAAGAAGTGCATGATCGTTTTGTAATGATGTTGTTACAGATACAGACCTTTAACATTGGCATGTAGATATTCTTCATTGCTTTCCTCAGTGAGATCCATTTCTTCCACTGCTTTAAAATCTCGTCCCATTTTGATAAAGTTTGATTGTTTCTCAAACTGCAGGATACTGCAGGATATAGAGATAAGTAGAAGCACAGACTTCAATCTCTCTCTTTTTTTCTTATAGGAAAAACCTAGCCAATCTTGAAATGGGTTGCATGCATTTATTCACCACTGTGCTCCACAGAAAATACTCGGCATATTCACAACAAACCCGTGAATATTTGCTGTTCAGAGTCTTCGCACGAGAGAATAATCGGTTAAGGCAAAACAATATGAAGCTCATATCCATATATATATGTGTGTGAGAACACGGAACGTGTCGAGAAAATTCTGGAGTTCGCTCGTGTCCATGTTATAATTTCATTTTAAAAATACCATTAGTTTTGGGTTTCAAGTCCCAATGGTGTAAGTTGGCGGAGCTTCCGTAGAATTTGGGGGAAATACTATATTCAAATCCCAAGGGCAGGAGTCACGCCGATATGTCTGCATCATGAAAAAATGGATAAAAAAGGTTTCCTGTTCCATCTTCCCCATTTGAATAACTCCACTACTTACACGAAACCTTAAGCATGCAATTCCCGAGGGCAGGAGTCACGACGATATGTATGCAAGTAGAGAAAATGGATAAACAAATTTGCTGTCCCATCCCCTCATTCCAATGCAATACACGAAACCTTGAGCATGCATGTTTCAAGTTTTCAACCATCCTTGGATTAGGTTTGATTGCTCAATGTAGGTGCATTTAAAAGTTGATGGATATTTTATACTTTCCTATTCCTACTACGTAGGTAATAGTGTGTGTGCATTTTCAAAATTAGGTGGTTATTAGTTGAGAGTGATATGATAGGACGTTATTAGTTGAGTGTGCATTTTTCAACGCCTTATGTCATGGTTTTGTTCCAATCTCTATCTTATTTCAAACCATAAAAACTTAAATTAACAAATGGATTAGATATTATAAGCTTTGTGTACGTGAGAAGAAAGGCTAACAATGTAATATAATATTCTAGAGAGACTTAGTAATGAAACAATAAATTAGTTGTAAAAAAAACTAAATGTTTAATAGAATATTCTAGAGAGATTTAGTAATGAAATAATAAATGAATTATAGAATAATTGAGACAAATAAGAAGAGTGAGGAAAAAATAGATTTAGTAATTGAATAATAAATAAATTATAGAATAATTGTGAAAAAAAAGAGTGAGGTAAAGAGTTAGGGTTTGGATTTAGTTTTATTGGTTAATGTATCTTGCTTTAAAGTTTATAAGTGTAATTTTTGGTGTAAATATGTATAATTGATTTTTCTACCATGTTATGTATAAGTTGACTCAATACATTTTATAAACTAAAATTATTATGCAATGGAATATATTTAATAAATTTAAAAAATTGTAAAGAGTTTACCAGAGGTTGTGGGAACAATAATATAAAAAGATTCATGGACATAGAAGAATATAGGAAATTGGATTACTTGCTATTATTAACATTTAAAGCTTTATTTACAATATACATAGTTGTATGCTTCAGTGTTTTTCACGCCTTCTTCAACATCTACAAGTCTCTCAAAATCTATAGTTTTCACCTTTGCAACACTGCCCTCTATCCTTGACTTTACACCAAGCTTATTCTTCATTCAAGCTCCCTTCTTGATCAAGGTTGTGTCTCATCCTCTTCGAATCTTCTGGAACCGCATGCCTCTTCCACAACTACCATGCTCCTAGCATCAAACCTCTAAATAGCCAACCTAGTCTCCTTCAAGTCTTCTATATGTTTATAGACACATCTACCACTGATTTGCAGTTGACATGTGTGTAGGTAGGTCGTAGCGACCTCTTTTCTAATAATTGCGTAACTTGATTCAAAATATTTATGTATCCTTTCCTTACATGTTCCTTCATCTACTTGTGCTTATTTATATGCCAAGCTTTCCTATATGCAGCTTTTTGTATTTGCATGTAATATGTTCTATGAATGAACCATTGTTATGTGCACCTGGTTTTGAATTACACCTTGTATGTGTGCATCTCTTCCACTTGTACATGCCTTCCCATATGGCACATGTTTGTGCATTGTCTCTGCGTTTGTGCTTAGTCATGCAAACACTTTTGCTTTAATGCATGACACTTGTCTATGTGTATGGCAGAGATATGTGACCACTAGACTCGTGATACTTCGAGACTTTGCCCCAATGTGCCATGTCGAGCAAAGTACTCCCTTTTTAGGCTTCTCAAATTCGCTAAGGGAAAACCTAGACTAGCCACAGGAGGTGTGAAGAAAACTCAGTTTTCCCAAATTACTTACATAACCAATTTGGATATGAAACAAAGTACCTTTGGGGTTTTAACAAATATTGTAAATAGGCCCCCTAGGGGGGATCTCACTCTAAGAGTAAAAATGAATATAAGCAATAGATGAATAAATCCTAGAATGCCTTCAACAAGCAACATGCTCCCAGGCAAGGATGTGTGAGTTTCCCTTGGACATAGATTTATTCACAAGCTGTTAGGAAGCGAAGAGGACTTCATCAACCACTCAGAACAAGGTGAGTACCCAAAACATTGATTTGCAAACTTTGAAAATCCATTTGTCATTTTCATATCGCTATTTTCTTTGTGTTTTTTGTGCATGTGGGGGGTTTGGGTAATGCTTTAGTTGGTTGTAGCTTTCATGTTTTTTTAGGAGGTTATTTGTATGATTATATTGTGTGTTTATAGACTCCATAGTGCCCCCTTTCTAGGAATTGATCTTAGGGTGAGAAACAACCACTTGGGCATTTCCATTTTACCCTCATTTGCTTGTTTTGCCTCGTTGTACATGACATTTCAGATATGAATAATTAATTACAATGAGTCTAATTTAGTTTTAGAGTTATTTTCTAAGCTAACTCAACCCTCAACTTTGCTCCGCTCTTATCTTCAACTCATGTATTAAGTATGGGATCACTACTTTGTGGGTTGTTCCTTTATCTCTAGTGCAAAGCTCATACATCATTTCCTATATGTGCATAGTCATTATTCACTTCAAACCCTGCAATACAAAGACAAAAATAGTAAGTGAAATCATCAAACTATGATGTTCACATCATTACACAATCCAAAGGCATGCAAAGTAGTGAAGAGAAATGGCAATAAATAAATGTCAAGAAGAAAATTGATTTCTAGTTAGCAAAACCCCCTTCACAGTGAGAGCAAAGGCGTTGGGGTGAACTGAGCTCTTCCTTCCTACATGAAAAACGCTCGCAATATTACCCAAGACAAGTAGGAACTAAAATGTAGCATATAGCAGAGGTAACAAGAGAAAATATTCATCCAACACTCCCAAAAACAATGGAATTTTGCACAAGAGAATTCTGAATTTTATTAACTCTTGAAAATGAACTAAGAGTCCATACAATAGAGAGATCACTCCCTTTTATAGAAGGAGAATGAGAAAAATCCCTAGCCAATGTAATATAGGGATAAGATTAAAAGATGTGAGAAGAAGATCAATGGCTAGGATCTTTTCTCCCATTTGCATTTTAAGAAATAGCTAAAATGAAATTTTGCTTTGAGGGAGACGAATTGCCTCCATAAGCCCATGTAAATTGATAAAATTGCTAAGAAGTATGTGTGTTACATTGTTTGGGGACACTAGGGTATCCCCTTGTTGGTCCCTTCTATTGATGCTCAACATCGATCGACATGATTTTGAAGTGTCGGAACATGATGCCAAAGGTGAAGCTATTGAACTTTGTCACAAGATCATTTTGATCCCACCATCGTGTCCAGGGCAATGTGCTTTTCACTTCCATAAATTTTTTTCCATTTTCCTTTTTGTATGACCCCTTCAACAGACTTTCCAAGTTGCCTCTTATGTGTCATCATGTCATGGTCGAGTTGAGTATTGGAGATTTGCCATTTCTCTCCCTGTACATCGTCATGCCAAGGCATTTATACCATTGTGATCATCACGTCGCATTGTTCGTCTCCATATTTCGTTTTCCAAATATTGATTCCATCTAACCCTTTCGACACTTGGTCAAAGTTTCGACGAGTTAGAGTCTTGCATGTCTTGTCAATTGAAATCCACCAATTTTGCACCTTCCAATAAATTGTCGATTGCTCCTACTTCCAATCGTTATCATCTCACCCAAGCTCAGAATGTCATGATTATTACTCGGTCATCCCTTAGCTTGAGAACACCTACGTCCTTGATATTTTTAAAGGCTCTTACCCCTTTGTATTGAGGCTTTATTTTCATTACCCTTAGTGTAAAAGTAAATATTTCCTTGTCCTCCATTCTCAAATGATTTGATCCCCCTCTCTACTTTAATTTTTATTCTTTGTATGATTCCCTTACACCTTCTTTTACTCCCCTAAATAAAATAACCTCTTCCCCTTTTATCCTACTGCTCTTTTCCTTTTAACCCATTGACATTCAATTCCTCTTATTTCCCTTCTCGATTCGAAAAGAAAAAATAATAAGAATATAAATAAAAATTGTATATTCCATAAAATCTGAAACCTAGCGCACGCAAGTTAAAACAAAGAGAAAATAGAGGGCACGCAACTTAAAGGAGAAGAAGAAGAAGAAGAAGAAGAAAATAAAATATTTTAATGTCCGCGAGGCTAAAGATAGCCTATGGGACGGACCACTTCACATGTCATTTTCTGCAACTCAATCATTTGCATATTCAACCTAATGATGAGCGCCCCCAATTTTTCCATGGTACCCTCGTTGAATAAATTATCCCAATATTTATCTGCCAAGACACTTGCATACCTGTCCCTACTGTCCTTAAAGGCTTCACACTCTAAAATGAAATGTTTTTTGTCTCCACTTTACCAGAGGTGCAGAAAATACACACTATTTCTTCCCAAGCTTCTTTTGGCCTTTTCCAGTGCTCGGTCTCACAATGGAGTTGATGGGAATTGGTTCTTTGTTGAGCAATAAGTATTTTGGGTTTCCAAGGTATATTGGCCCCTATGTACGCCTTTTGGTTCTAACTGTAGGTAGGGTTAAACTCTTCAATATAGTACTTTTTCTTTCTACCTAACTCTTTATCCCAAGTTCGCTTGTGGAACTTATTGTTACACCAAAATGTCGTCACCCTTGTGCAAGTGTCGCAAGTGTTGCAAATGTCGTTATCAGGACCTAGATTCGTCATCATGACCATTGTGCAAATGTCGTTATCAGGACCTAGAGTCGTCGTCATGACCATTGTGTAAACTCTTTGCTCTAACCCCTAAACTCATACTGGGCTAAAACACATTCAAATTGAAGGTTATGCCTGCCCAGTTGACCTTGTTGAGTAGGCTGGCGCACTTCTCTTTCATCTAGGGTGCAACAGCGCAATTCCTGGTCAGCTAGGGTGAGACACTAGCGCACTTTGTCCTCCTACAGGGTGCGCCTGACCCTCTCTGGCGCTCTCTCTCCTCTACCAGGGTGCGACAGGGTTAGTTAGAGGTTATTTTGGGGAGTCTCGAGGTCTTTCTAGAGGTTTGTTGAGGTGGATACCTATCCCTAGACTCTAGGTGAGGTGGAATTTCGGTTCCTAACCTAATGGGAGGATCCCTTAACCATCTCCCTCTAATCCCCAACCTACCCTATCTCTTTATCCCTATATAAACACCCCCTCTCTCCATGGGAAGGGGATGAAGGTCTATAGTATCCTTATGTTGGTAGAATCCATATTGGTGATCCCTAATCATCTTGGGAAGCTTGTACCATCTTAGAGGTTTGGTTTGGACATGTTGGATGGAGAATGCGACGTTAAGGCTTTGGTTGTATCTTTCTCCTTTCTATGTAATTCCCTCTTTTATATAGCAATATAATCTCTTTCCATAAATGATTGTCTCAATGATGATATTTAGAGTTTTCCTCCTTAACTGTTAACTTAGATCGATCATATGAATTGTATGCTTTCACTACTTGTTGGTTCCTACATGTTCAACAGGGTCTTGGAGCTTCAGATCTGACGACACTGGAGCATTGGATCAATAAAGAGCAAAGGGATCTGCAAACTTGAGGTAAGTGATCTATCTACTCGTTTGCACTTCTATTCGATCTAGGAGAGTAGGTTATGTTCAGTCTTATTTGTTCTAGATTCACTTTGAACTAGGGAGATCATGCCTTCAGTCCGCTTTTGGTAGATTTGTTCTAGATTTTTTTTTTCTCAGAAATGGATCTGCACCGGCGCGGAAGGGATCAGAACAATTGCATCTGAAACGACGTGGAAGGGATCGGCAACAGATGGATCTGAAATGACGCCGAATGGATCGAAAACGGCTTTCATAATAGATCTGAAACGGTTGGATCTGGAACGACGTGGAAGTGATCGGCAACAGTTCAGCGAAAAATAGATATGGACCCCAGGTATGTTCGGCTTCCTAACAGTTCAGGGGTTTCACTTGGCCACCAATGCTATCTGACGGCTTGCGTATTGGGGCAGTACCCCTCACTCCATGGCTCAGGTAAAATCGATAACCGCTTTGCCACAAACGACAGCTCTTGGTTTACCTCACGGGTGGGAACTTGTTAATCAGGTAGGGGTCATTGCCCTTTTCGCTGGCAAGTCCTCTCAATGGGCCAACTACTTTGGGGTTCCTGTGGTACTCCTCACAATGAGTTTCAGGGCTTATGCCCAAGTACTTCCCACAGTTAAGCAGATAGGGATTATTCCTAGATCCGAACTTGCAACAGATGAGAAAAAAAATTTGACAAAAATTCTACCCAACGAGCCCGAGAAAGTGCTCTGATACCAGATGTGAAGAACCTGCAACAATTAATTAATGAGAATACGCGAGATAGCTGAAATAACAGAACTCATAATCGCTTTTATTGATCGCAGGCCACTTTGAGGGGGAAACCTCCTTTGAGCAAGCTCAATACAAATAACTTCACAATACCTTCATTGGTCTCAACACAAACTTATATACTAAGTCTAGGCGCCAATACCATGGGTCAATACCATGTGTCAATACAAACCATGGGCCAATACAAACCATGGGCCAATACAAACTATGGATCAACAATTACTACGGGACGACTTACGGAGCATATGCGTCCAACAACAATAATACAAACAATGGATCAACAAATACTACGGGACGACTTACAAAGCATATGCGTCCAACAACAATATACTAACAAAGTAAATAGAAGGGTTGACATGGGTTCCTAACACTTTCATTTTTAGCCCATTATAGCGGAAAGCTAGAGTGTATGCATTCTAGATAGGAATTCTTAATTTCATCACTGCTTAAGGTTGTTTTGATTATAAAAGGGAAAAAGATATCTCCTTACCTTAAGTAGGTTTCATCGAAAGACAAAGGAAAATGTGCATTGTCATGTAGTTAGGATTTGCATTATTTTTACATTTCCTGTCTACACCTCATGCATCCATCTAACCACACAAGATAAAATTAACGCTAGCTTAGGTTAAAATCATTTAGTAACTGTGTGTAAGTTAGTGACGTGTTCCGACATCGTAAAACGTGGCAGCTGTCATTACTTGTCTGCACTGCATTCCGAGGGTATTGTAGTCTTCCACGTACCAACCGGTATATCCAAGCTCTTTCACGTACCAACCAGTATATCGAAGGCTCTTTCACGTACCAACCAGTATATCGAAGGCTCTTTCACGTACCTTAGGCTATATCGAAAGACACTTCACATACTTGGCGTATATCGAAAGGTGTTTCACGTACTCAGTAGTATATCAGAAGGTCTCATGCTGTACGGTTGTGCATTAGACAACACCACTACGGATTTGAGATCCCACGTACCTTGAGTATATCGGGAAACACCATTAGGATTCCTGAGACCAACTGAGTTAGCCATTTGGCCATCTTGGCATCACAATACACCGAGAACAACACTCAGGGAGATTAATACACATGTGTCGTCCAGGTAGTCGGGTATTCAAGCAAGGGTACAGTCCCAATCCTCCTTGCCGCGTTTTACTGTTGGACCCTGTAGTATATAGTGAGTTGTGGCGCCTTGATAATCCTGTGAGGATCCTGACTGCTTATCCACTCTTATTCACACAGTTTGCTTGTTGCTTTTAGACTTGAATAGTGTTTGATTTGTGTGGTACTTTTGAGACTTTTAGGATTCTTTTTAGATATGGAAGATTCTTCCGAGACTACCAACCAAGAATCTTATATCCTTGAGCTATATTTATACTTTCGCAGACCAGAAATCGCATAAACAAGAATGATAAACACAGAGAATAATATTATTAAACTCATAACAATAACATCCATTACAATAAAGCTCTGGAGTAACAGACACCAGGCTATGATACCATTTACGAGAGGACCTTTTACCGATCGCGATTTATACTTTCGCAGACCAGAAAACACTTAAATACATATATCCAGCGCCACCGGAGCATACAGTCGAGACTGGCTCACCGCTTATACTGGGGGAAGATGCACAGGAATAATCAATCCCTGATATTATCGACACAAGATACCTAAGGACAAGCTCTAAAACTTACAGACTCAAGAACTTACAGACTCATGAACTTACAGACTCGTGAACTCACTCTCCACCCGAATGCCTCTAGCATTCTCTAGTTTCTTATTTATAACTAAGAGAAAGCTTACAAAGGAAGTAAAGAAAGATTCGGGCAGAAGTGGAGTCACTTCTGTTATCTCGTCCCTAGTCTCTTTTCAGAGACAGCCGTAGGCATTGGGGACCGAATCAACTTTTACTTTTACCGAAAGCAAAGCACAAAACCCTACCTACGTACAAGATGCGAGATTTCACTTTGGCAGAAATCCGCAGAAAACAATCCTTACAATTATTCCAAGGGTACAAATGACTTTTCATATCATTACACTGATACATATCTTTGGTTACCGAGGACGTATCCAGACTCGGAGGCCCACCACTGTCGGGGCCTTAGACTTGAAAAATGTCTTCAACATATTGACATATGGGATAATCATAATCATCACCAGAGACGTGCCTGAGACCAAAGGTTTGAATAGTTACAATCTTTTCAGATTCCCATCCGGGAATATTTCCATGTTCAGGAGGATCTACAAATAAGAGAGGTTGATAAGGATTGTGTTCAGGATCCGCCCACTGATGAAAATCTGGAATCTGAGCATCTTGGTACGGGATCCATCTGGCCACGTATTTGTTCTGCACTATCCATTCTTGTCGTGTACACCGACACCTTTCACGGAACTCGACATCAGAGATGCCCACTATGCTTTCGACTGTCCTTCGGCTTAACATGTGTTGCCGACTTGATCCTGGGACCCTAAAGCTGTCAATGTTCATACGACAAAGTTCTGCAGGTTCTGTAATCCATTTGTTTGCACCGTACTTTGTCCACCAGTCATCAAACCACTCAGGAGTAGGATCGATATCTCTTACAGCTGCAAAGTCATCATTAGAGAATCGTCCTGAAAATTTTATGAGAAAAAAGAAATTGCTGGCATAATTTTGGTACAGCATAAGATCAAAAAAGCAAGATTTTATCCGTTCAGGATTGTATCCATCCCTCCATCCAATATTTGAAAAATAATCAATAATGATTCGGATACATTGCATTTCTTGTCCTTCATCTCCTGGAAAAGGAGTGATATGATATCTGATGCAACCCATACGTTGAAGATAAAATAAACTGTTGATGGCTTGTCTATTCTGGACCTGAATTTCGTCCCATGTCAGAAGGCGATCATATCCTTCTCTTTCTGTGACCAGCTCAATAGGACGCCATCTGTCCTGAAGATCTACTAGTCTTTCATCATATTCATAAGTGACCCATGACCTTTTGTAATCTTCTAAGATTACTTGACTTTCTTCTAACCGGATGGCATTTATTTCTAACCCGGTTTCTTCAATGAACTCTCTAGATAGCATGTCGGCGAAAGAGTTCTTTTTACCTTCTATAAACTCAATATCAAAATGATATTGGCTTAATTTCATTATCCATCTAACCATTGCCCCATCCTCAAAATCACATTTGCTAATAGCTGATTGGAGAGCCTTACAATCTGTTTTAACAGTGAAATGAGTATATATGATAAAATCTCTGAACTTGTCAATACCTAGGCAGACTGCTCTTAATTCTCTTTTAATACTGGGCCATTTCTGTTGGGTTTTATCCCAAAGACCTGATGCATACTGGCAAATCTCCAGATTAGACTGGTTTAATACTGGTTTATCTGGATTTACTTGACAAAGGACTGCTCCCCAACCTATTTGACTGGCATCTGTAAATATGATTTTCTTCCAAGATTCATTTATGGGAGATAGAGGTTCAATACTCATTACCTTCTCCTTTATTCGTTGGACAGCTTGAGTATGTGCAGAAGACCATGCTGGAGGTTCAGTCTTCAACCTTTCATTCAATAATTTCCTGTCTTGTGCACAATGATGGATGAATTTAGAAATATAATTTAGGCTTCCCAGAAACCTTTGAAGTTGAGTTTTATCCAGAATTTTATCTGGAAACTTATTGATAAATTCCAGACTTCTCTGAATAACTTGATAAGATCCATGTTGGATCTGGAATCCAAGGAATTCAATCCTTGTTTGAAATAATTTCATTTTAGTCCATGAGAGGACTATTCCATTTTCTTGCACCTTTTGTTTGAATATCTTTAGATGCTTCATGTGTTCCTGTATATAACCAGAATGTATTAGTATATCATCTATATACTTTTTGCAGAAAGCATCCATACCTTGAAAAGTATTATCCATGATACGCTGGAAAGCTGATGGTGCATTCATCAAACCAAAAGGCATGATATTCCACTCATAGTGGCCTTGTGGTACTGAGAAAGCAGTCTTCCACTTATCTTCCTCTTGAATTCCTATTTGCCAAAATCCTGATTTAAGATCGAATTTTGAGAAGATCTTTGACTTGGATATTTGTGCTAACAGCATGCTTGGCTTTGGCAATGGATAGGCATCATAATCCAATATGGAATTCAATGGTTTATAATTAACCACCAGACGTGGTTTTCCTCTTGCAATCTCAGCATTTTTATTGACATAAAATGCGTAACAGGCAATTGGACTGGTGCTGGGTCGAATTAACTTCTTTTTGAGAAGTTCCTTGATTTCTTCATGACACAACTTCATCTGTTCTTCATTCATACTAATTGCCTTGCTTCTGCGCAATTTTCCTGCAAATCCTTCTCGAAGTGGCAGAGACACTTCCTGCTTCTTGATATGCCAGAAATGGTTAGGATCATCAGAACATAATTCCTTGAAAGATTCTGTAATCTCTCTGATTTCTTTTGAAAACAATCCTTTATCCAATTGATCTTGGATCTTCACCACTTCTTTATGAACTTCTAATTTCTGGACTTCTCTTTCCATCCGTTCAAGTCTCCTATTTATATTTGGACTAGAAACAGGAACGAAGGGAAAGAACCATTCTTTATTTTTCAATTTTACAAAATAACCAAATCTCTTAGTAACTGGGTGGATCTTTGCTCCATGTTCGTCAAACTGCTTAAAAAATGGAGTTCCTAAATACATTGCACAACTTAATCCAGTTACCAATGGACAAACAATATCTACCATGTTGTTTTTATCTAGAAACATATGTACCTCTACTTGGTGCTGAACATCAACATCTCCTCCTGCTGAAACTATTTTTGAGCAGGTACTGGTTCGTCTCAGATGGCTTGGAATAATGTGTTGACTAACAACATTCAGACGACTACCAGTATCCATCAATGTTTTCAGTGTTCTTATTTGTTCTCCAATCTTTACTTTGACTAAGACCACATAAGTAATATCTTTCTCTAAAGAATTAATACCCAGTTTCGTTCTATCATCTTCTTCATCAGAACTGGGAAGGTAAGGATTACCTGAAGAGTCAAGCCTTGTAATTTTTGGCTTTCTGTATGACTTATGCATCTCAGTGAAGATAGTATTTTTTCCTTTGTCTGGACTCTTTGGAAGATTTGAAGAAGATCCAACTCCTGTTTGCAGACTGTTCATTCTTGCTGAAAGACTGGTGTGATTTAGATCACAATTTTGTTTTATTTCTTTGATTTCTTTTCTCAAATCTTTTACAGCTTTATGAATCGCTGGAAGAGTTTGAGGTAAATCTTCTCCAAATTCCTGAACTCTGAACTGCTGTGTCAATCCTTCAACTGACAGTAAAGCTGCAGGGGGAACGTATCCTTTTGGCTGTTTCTTTTGCTCAGTAGGTCTGTCTGTAATAGACTGTAATTTTTGATTCATTGTATCCAGATATAATTTTCTGATCTGGGGATCAGTAGCAGCAATCATCTGGTTACAAAGATATCTTATTTCTTCATCTGTAGGATCAGTATCTCTCATCATTGATATTTCTGTACAAGTACAAAAATCTGGATCACTACAGTTACAGTTTTCTTGACAGTCTACACAATTACAAACATCAGATTCTTCAGAACTACTGCATTCAGATAATTTATTTATCTCATCTTCTGAGCTAGATAAAAAATTATCAAAATCATTTGGAATTTCTATGCAATTTACTCTTCCCTTTTTATCTTTGTAAAACTTCTGTTGCATAGGTCTTCTTGGTTTAGGACAGTCCCTTGCCAAATGATTTGCACCACAATTGTAACATCGAATAGGATGTTCTTGATTCTTAACCACTTTAGAATGCCGATAATGCTTGTGATCAGCATGAGCAGGATCTTTGCCAAAATAAGTTTTTGCTTTCTTGATTGGCTTTTTCTTATGGGGTTGTATTTTTGGAAACTTATGCTTACGCCCCCGAAGATGCTGGTTAGGCTGATGAGATTTAGGCTGCTGGAGATGATATTGGCGACACAAATTTTGATAACCATGGGGTTTATGAGTATTTTGGGCTGCTTTGGCTATCTTCATTTGAGTACAAAGTTCTACAATAACAGTTTTTACTGCCTGTTGGATGACTCCAAATTTGTAAGTGCCAACATTTATTAATTTAGCAGTGACTGCTGATGCGACCCATTGGGGTAAAGAGGCAACAAATGCTTCCTTCCATCGTGGTTCTAATATCATACTGGGGCTCAAAGTATGGAGCCGCTGTAGATATTCATTGTAGTATTCACTGAAATGTCTCATATCATAGAGACGCATTGCTGACAAGGTTACAGAGGTGATTTCATTATTGATCTCTGGAAATCCTACGAAATTCACCTGAATACCATACATAAGGCATCCCATCATATTATTTACCGGCATAGTAGTAACAGGATCCATATAGGTATTTCCATTTTTGTCTTTAAGCTGAGAAGTTTCCCATGAATGCATAAGATTGGGGTCTTTAAGCTGTTCAGCTTTTAACCATGCATCTAGGTTTCCTTCAAAACCACCTATGATTCTGCGACATGCATTTATTGGTTGACAATCATCTGCAAGATAAGTCCTATAACATACAAGCATGGAATTTAATGTAGTCATGACTTCTGCCTCAGAACAATTGTCAATATTCCATGAATATATGGAATTTGCAGACCAATCCTTATGATATTCTGTTTTGACTGTATCTCTCCTATCAGGAGCAGGATTCCAAGAACTATTATGATGAGTTCTAGGATTTATAGCTTGGATTTGGTCTTCTTCAGAATTTACTTCTTCTTCAGATAAAGATAGATTAGCTAAAACTTCAGATAGATGTTCAGCTGTGGGTTCTTCTAATCTATCTAATCTAAATTCTGGATCTTCTTCTTCTTGAATTTCCGTAATAACTGCTTTTGAAGAAGATACTTTTTCAGAACGGCTTGATCTAATGGGTATGTTATATATGGAATGATCAAAACTGGATGGATCATACCCTGTTGGAGCTGCTGGAAACTGAATTGCAGTAGGAGTCTGTATTTTACTGACGACACTGGTTGGACTTGATATATGGAAAGGAGTCTTTTCTAAAACAGGAGCACGGGAATGCATAGTAGAATATGCAATTTCTACTTCTTTCTTTTTATGCAGAGAAGAAATATTAGTTCCAATTTCTTCTATTTTAACATTGATTCTTGTCAGGTTTGAATTTACTCTGACCAATTCCCTTCCATGTGCTACTGCTACATCATGAATTTTCATCTTAGTATCAATAGCAAGTTCATCTATACTCTTAGCTAATGTTTTATCATTTGTAGTAAGAGTAGAGAGACTACTAAGATACATTCCATTTTGTTCTTCTACCTTTCTGTTTAACAAATCCATTTTTGACTGCACACTTGCAACTTGAAGTTCTAAAGTAGAGAATTCTTTCCTTAGATACTGTTCTAAACTGGATAAAGCTTGATTTGTCCAATTGCAAGCAGCAACTGACTCTCTAGTACTTAAATTCTCACTGTCTATGGTGGAGGCACAGGCTTTATATCTTTTCCCATCTTTAGCTGTGACTACAAAATTATTCCATGGTGGAAAAGAAGTTGCTGTTTCAATCATGCTACCATCTAGCAGTTCCCATTGATGTTTTGTTGGTTGGCTCTGACGCAGCATATCTATTCTGTATAAGTTACAGATTTCTCTAACCAAGATTTTACCCTGTTCTCTTATGTACAAAAGATCACGAGAATTGGGCTTGGTCATCATCTTAACTATTTTTTCTTCAAATTGAGGTAGAGTTAAAGGCTTGACTATTGGTATTGAAATATTTCCAATATTTTCTTCAATGTATTCTTCAACTTTAACTCTCTTTTGTCTAGCTTCTTTCTTTAGCTGTTTTATCAAACTTTGTTCTACCTCATTTATTCCTGGATAGTACCATTCATAAAATGAAATCCATAGATTATTGGTTTTCATCCATGTTTGCCATTTTTCGGTATTCAACAGATTAAACTCATCTCTTTTTTCTTTAGGCAAACTCTTAATCTCCTGCATGTAGAGATTTTCTTTTTCATGAGTGTAGATATCCCAGTTAAACATATTTTTCTTCCATTCATCCTGTGGATCATAGGGACCTATACCTTTGTAAATCTTTAGAAATTTCTGAATTTCTGGAATGCTAGGCTTATATGCTTTCTTAGGTACCTTATTCACGGGATTGAATCTGTAGCTTGGAATATCCTTTTCATACCAGCCTAATCCATGTTTATTCGTGGCTGGTCTTCCTTGCAGAAGAACATCTTCATATGGATTGAAGATTCTGACCTGTTGATATTCTTCCATTCCTTCTTCACTCTTGAAGTGAAGCATATCAATTCTTCTACTGTCATCTGTGTGTTGCGGCATGCTACCAATCTGGCAGATTGATTGGGTACAATGAGGGTGGTTGCAGACACGCTCATTAGAAACCTGAGAAGGTATTCCAGATTGAAGTTGCTGTAGGACAAGATTTGCTTGTTGCTTTTAGACTTGAATAGTGTTTGATTTGTGTGGTACTTTTGAGACTTTTAGGATTCTTTTTAGATATGGAAGATTCTTCCGAGACTACCAACCAAGAAACCCCTTTCCAGGGTATGCCATTTGTTATTCCCCCTTGTGGAACTGTTGTTCCTCCCTTTATGGCTACATTGAGTCTTCCTGGATTGACGATAGGATTACCAGTATGGTTATTTTCCAATCTGGTTACACCAAGTGCACCAATTGTGTCGAACCTAGTTCCTTCACCTCATGAGCATCAATCTCATGGTGACCCTTCTCCTTCTTCGTCGAAGGTTGAATCGGTTTCCCTCTCTTTCTCTTCTCTTATTGAAAACTCTAATGTTAATAATAATGCGGCTGAGAAGAAGAAGAAAGGGAAGACTAAGAAGAAGAATACTGAGCATAAGGTCACAACCCCAGCCACTGATCATCATGTTGGGTACTCACCAGCCACTGATCATCATGTTAGGGGCACCGATACACCTGTTTCGAATTTGCGTAAACCAAAATTCCCTTGCAAACTTTGTAAAGGGTCCCATTTTCTTAAGAGATGCCCCGGTATCTCCAAGGTCTTAGAGATATGGTCGCGTTCTGAACAACCCTTGTCATCAGTCTCTGGACGTCATACTGATGATACCCCATCAACTAGTGACATTGTAATTAAGCATCAGAAGGGTAGGGCTGCAGACCCTTGTTGGTTATGCAAGGGCATCCACCGTACTTACATTTGTCCTCGTATGGATGAAGCTTCACAATTGTTGGAAGACATGGACATATCCCATAAACACCTTCCAACTGAATATTGTAGGTTGTCCCTTGATCCTACATTGGTTGATAGGACGGTCAATCCAACCTCATCTTCAGTTGACCCCACTCTTTCATCAGAGAGTGAAAACGAAGCGGTTGATTCAACAATATCCTTGATCGACCCCATTCTTCCCTTGAGGGATGATACCCAAGTGGTTAATCAAGTCTCATTCTCGGTTGACCCCACTCCTCCATTGAAGAGTGAAATGCAAACGATTAATCAAGCATCACCCTCGGTTGATCCCACTCTCCCTTGAAGAGTGAAATGCAAGCGGTAGACCTAGTTTTATCCTCGGTCCACCCAACTCTTTCATTGGAAAATGCCCATATCAAAGCAGGTACCATCACAAAATCTTTGTCATATCCTGCTTTTTCAACTGAAAGTGAATTAGAAACCAATGATATCTTTCTGGTCGGTTCAGATAGTTCTAGGCAAGGAGAAGTCTCGTCCACGGGACCTCCTCCAAGTACTGAGGTTATTTCATTTGATTGGAATAGTCTAGCAGAATCTCGTCTCCCCTTAGATGTTCCTTTCCAGATATCTGTAGGTGTTGCCGAAAATGAAATCATTCGCACTATAGTTGACGAGGGAGCTTCTGTTAGTATTTTATCCTCAACTGCTTGGCAAACTATAGGGTCTCCTCAGCTTGCACCGGTTACCGGCCAGATTTTGGCTTTTAATAGAAGGCCTACTGGATTTTTAGGGATTCTTTCGCAATTACCTGTCACCTTGGGAGGTAAATCTATTTATGTTGATGTCATGGTTGTCCAAGGTCCTTTATATTTCAATATTCTCCTTGGACGTGATTATGTCTATGCTCTTAAAGCCGTAGTGTCCACACTCTTTCGAGTGATGTATTTTCCCTATGATGAGAGGATTGTGACCATTGATAAGCTTTCCTTCGTGACACCCAATCATCGCATGACTGCCATTCAAAAAAATTCCCTGAACGTTCCACACATATTTGTGGTTTCTTCTCCTTAAGCATGAGGGGCATATCTCCAGCCTCTGGACATCATGCTGGGGGGAACATTACTAACCTCTGGACATCATGTTGGATAAGTGCCTTTAATCTTGAGCATAGTTGCTTTCTATTTTAAGCTCGTTAAAAATGAAACAGTACCCCATGAGCACGGTTCTTTTCCCGTGTCAAGCTCGTTAAAAAATGAAACAGATCATTTCCCTTTGAGTCAAGTCTCCTCGTAGACTTAGTACCTGAACCTTCTTTTCATCCGCCTATGCCTTAGGCGAATGAAATGAAGCTTGGGGGGCATGTCTTCAACCTCTGGACGTTATGTTGAAGTCAACTCGATCACCTCTCCACGTCATGTTGGAGCTAAGTCACTTACTTCTAGCAATCATGCTGGGGGTATGTACCAACCTTTGGATACCATATTGAGGAACAGTCCACCAATGGGAATACTTTCGAGCATAATTTCCTTTTTGGTTTTCGAGCTCATTAACCATGAAAATAATCCCGAGCATAGTTCATTTTCTGTTACAAGCTCGTTAAAAAATGAAGCAGACATCATGAGCATTCTTCCAACCTATCTTCGAGCTCGTTAAAAACAGTAAGATGGTATTTGAGCTTACTTTTCACTTTTTTCATGCTCTGGTTAAAACATGAAAAGTGGTTTGAGCTTAGTTTTTACTTTTTTGTGCTCTGGTTCAAATATGAAAAAGATTATGAGTGCTTTCGATACCATTATCGTGCTCGTTAAAAATTTGAGTAAAAAGGTGTGTTTATCGAGTATAGGTTTATCACTTTATCCGACCTCGCTAGACTATTTACGAAAAAGGAATTGTGCCGACTTTACTTTTTTCTTTGTCATACTCGGTTATCAACCATGACAAAGTTGTTCATGGAGTCATTTTTAAGCTCTTTTCAAACTCCTAAAATAGGAAAAGATGGCCAAGCGAACTTGTCGCATTCACGCTTGTTAAAGTATTTGAATGGTCGTCTTCCTGGTGATAGTTTACCCATTTTTCGGACCAGGGGCACTACTTAGGAAAAAGGAATACTCCAGCCAATCATGACTGGAAGAGTCCTCTCTCACGTTGTTTTACTCTTTTCCGGGTGGAGAGGCTAACTCTACGAAAAATGACCTTTGGATTCTTCTTTAGCTCTTTTCAGACTCTCTAAACATGAAATGACGCCAAGTTTACCTTCTATGGACTTGTTAAAATTTGACATTGAAGGGCCCGTCATGGGATGAACCCCTCTTTTCCTAGGTTCGTAAAACATTTGGGATTGGACTCATCCATGGGATGAGCTATATCGAGCATCTGTTTACCCTCTTCAAGCTCGTTAAAAAACAAGTGAGGCACTCATCAGTCATGATGGGGAAAAATGGAATATTTTGTATTACACTTTATTTATGGAAGTACATAGTCGCTCTTGAACATGGCACTCATTTTTCATTTGCATTCAGTACTTGGGTAATCTGTTTGTCTTCGATTTCTGCTGATTTCATGAGTCGTGTCGCTTCTTTGGTTCATCCAAAGAATGCTTCTACTATCAGTCGCATTGGAGATTACTGTCGTTCTCGTCATGTCAATACTGCCAAGTCATGCCATGCCCATGTTCAAGAGATGTTCATTGCTCATCATCTGCAGTCAGTACACCTTCCATCATGTCGGTCTACCTTGAGTCAGTCTTGCACATTTCTCTACTGTCTGATTCACTCTAGACATTTGTCATCGAGTTTCGTGTCTATGATGGGGGATTCACCATGGCCCTCCTTCGATAGATTCATCATTGTCGACTTCAACACACCATCCGGTGACTGAATCTAGAAACCAATCGAGTACCTTGGGCCTGCATGCCTCAACGACAGGTTACCTTGCTTTCAACATGAGTTTACATCATTGAATCTTGATTGAAAGATCCTATCGAGTGTTCGACTTCAAGCCCTTTATTCACATTCGATGGTTTGTACTATGATACCTTGGGGATCATTGACATCAATGGTGATTTCCCTCGTACTTGTTAACGGTATACATCAATGACCGGTAATCAAGTGGTTTCTACCATGTTCGACCTCAAGACATTTGTAATCACATGGATAGATTCGTATCATTGTGGGTTCGGCTTGAAGACCTTAGGGAGTCATGTTTTACTCAGGTTGCAATGGAGGTTGTTTGAGTTACATCACACGGATCCACTTTGTATTGGTCGTGGCTGTGTTATCATCTCATCATGGATCTACGCTTGTGTCTAGTATCCATGATTGTGTTCAGTCGGTCTTTACTACCATGGATCTGCAGTGTATTGGTCGACAGCCATGTTTGTGTCGTATGAGAGTTGTGGATCTCAGGGTCATTTCTGCAGCAGCTCCTTCCAACCAGCAAGTCCTTGCCATTATTCTTTTCTACTACAAAGCATTTCACTTGTCTTATTTCTGTCAGCTTCATGCTTTGGGGGGCATTCTGTTACACCAAAATGTCGTCACCCTTGTGCAAGTGTCGCAAGTGTTGCAAATGTTGTTATCAGGACCTAGAGTCATCATCATGACCATTGTGCAAATGTCGTTATCAGGACCTAGAGTCGTCATCATGACCATTGTGTAAACTCTTTGCTCTAACCCCTAAACTCATACTGGGCTAAAACACATTCAAACTGAAGGTTATCCCTGCCTGGTTGACCTTGTTGAGTAGGCTGGCGCACTTCTCCTTCATCTAGGGTGCGACGGCGCAATTCCTGGTCAGCTAGGGTGAGACACTAGCGCACTTTGTCCTCCTACAGGGTGTTCCTGACCCTCTTTGGCGCTCTGTCTCCTCTACCAGGGTGCGACAGGGTTAGTTAGAGGCTATTTTGGGGAGTCTCGAGGTCTTTCTAGAGCTTTGTTGAGGTGGATACCTATCCCTAGACTCTAGGTGAGGTGGCATTTCGGTTCCTAACCTAATGGGAGGATCCCTTAACCATCTCCCTCTAATCCTCAACCTACCCTATCTATTTATCCCTATATAAACACCCCCTCTCTCCATGGGAAGGGGAGGAATGTCTATAGTATCCTTATGTTGGTAGAATCCATATTGGTGATCCCTAATCATCTTGGGAAGCATGTACCATCTTGGAGGTTTGGTTTGGACATGTTGGATGGAGGATGCGATGTTAATGCTTTGGTTGTATCTTTCTCCTTTCTATGTAATTCCCTCTTTTATACAGTAATATAATCTCTTTCCATAAATGATTGTTTCATTGATGATATTTAGAGTTTTCTTCCTTAACTGTTAACTTAGATCAATCATATGAAATGTATGCTTTCACTACTTGTTGCTTCCTATCTGTTCAACAGGGTCTTGCAACTTGAGATCTGACAACACTAGACCATTGGATCAACAAAGAGCAAATGGATCTGCAAACCTGAGGTAAGTGATCTATCTACTCGTTTGCACTTCTATTCAATCTAGGAGAGTAGGTTATGTTCTGTCTGATTTGTTCTAGATTCACTTTGAACTAGGGAGATCACGCCGTAAGTCCGATTTCGGTAGATTATCTGTTAACACTTATTGATAACAAAAGCCTTTATCTCTTTACTATTCGTGGGGCACATGTTCAAGCACATATCCCATTTACTAAGCCATTTAATATTTTGCCGCATCCAAGTCTTCTTTCTTTTGCACAATATGTTTTTGAAGACGGCCTTGGGCCATCTACCTTCTTCCATTTGCTCGACTCTTTTTAGATATCTTATTAGTCGCACCATAGAAATTGCTTCAATAGAAGCAACCCCCATTTCACTCAGCATGATCTTGTATGGCACTGAACTCTTAATTTTGAACTTGCTTGTAATCATGTGGTTATGAATCTTCTCTATTTTCCTCCACTGTAAGTCAAAGGTACTGCTGGCCCATACTTCACAACCATAGAGAACAACCGAGATCACTAAAAGCCCAAAAAGGGTTTGCATAGTTTTCCAATCCCATAGCTCTGCCTCTCTGCATCTATTTTGGATAGCATAAAATGCTTTCCAACCTCCCATAGTTCTTTTTTTTTTGCAACTTTCCCAACTCATATTTTTATTGAATTCGATTCCGAGGTACTTGTAATCTGCCACTTCTTCAAGAGTGTTGTTTTCAAAGTAGAACTTGTGTTGTTTATGTTTTTTTTTCTAGAGAAAACTACCACTTTCGTCTTGCTAGTATTTACTTGCATCCCCACTGTTCTACAAAAGTGCTCAAGGGAAATCAAGTGCTCTTGCAATCCAAGAGCAGACTTAGCAATTAGAATAAGGTCATCTGCATACAAAAGAAGCCTTATCACAAACTCACCCACGAGGGCGCCATCCCCATCCTCTAAGTTTAACCACTCTTCAAGTTTTTCAATATATAAGCCAAAAAGGGTAGGAGATAATGACACCCTTGCTTGACCCCAATATCACTTTTGAAGCTTTCAGAGATACCATCTGAAGTTCTGATTTTGACTTTGACCTCCTCATATAGCCTATGGACAGCTGCTCTAAGATGTATAGGAACCCCAAGTTCCTCCATTCTGTGCCAAAGCTTATCTCTAGGAACCGTGTCAAAAGCTTTTTTGAAATCGACAGAGTAGCAAAAGGCTTCCTCTTTATTCTCCCACACTTTTTCAATGATGTGCCTTAAAGTTATACTGCGATCCATCGTGGAATGTTTAGGTCTAAAACCTGCTTTCCCTTTAGCACGCTTGCCCCTTTCTTCAGCCCACTTGCTAATTCTAGTTTCTAGCATACTTTCAAATAGCTTTGCAAACAAGGGGTTTATCATTATGGTCCTATAGTTGGAGGGATCGTTGACATCTCTGCTCTTGAAAAGAGGTATTGCGAGGCTAGTTGTCCAATCTGTAGGGAATCTTTGTTGAATGATGTTGTTGAAGATTCTTGTATTGTGAGGTGCAAGAGTTTTTGAACCCCACTTTAGATATTCTGCTTGAAGTTCAACTAAATCTTTGGCTTTTCCAGCACCCAACTTCTTAATTCCCACCTCAATCTCTTACACGGTGAAAAGCTTAGTAATGGTGGTGGTTTTGACTAAGGGGTGGGTCAACCTTAGGATCCCGCTCATAAACTTGCCTTGCATATTCAAGCCACTGGTCCGCTGTAATATTATTTTCAGTTTGCTTCTTGCTTGCTTGAAGTTCCTTCCATAAAAGTTTGGGGTTATTTTTCCCAAGGAAGATTAGTTCTTCCCTCCTTGAGACCATGAAATCAACTTTTTTCTTTCTTAAAATCTGCTTGTAACATTTTAAGTCCTTTTCTTTCTGGTTTGAATCTCTCCACATTCTTCTTGCTTTTTTGCACTCCTCATCGAACCAAGCATTAACCGGAAAGCAATTTGTTTTAGGTTTCCTATTTTTTGCTCTTTTGCATTTTGTGAGTGCCCTTTGAATTAAATTAGTTAGCTGCTGATTTTTAAGGCCCTTGGACGGAATTTCCTCCTTCTTACAAAGCTTCTCTAGCTCTGTCCTAAAGATATTACAGTTTTCTTGAGTCAAAAGAATTATGTCCTTTGTCGAAGGTTGTTGAATGTGCTTATTTTTTGTCCCAAACTGTTGCTTTTCAGTCCAATAAAGACTTAGATAGATTGGTTTGTGATCAGATTTTAATCCCAGAGCTGTTCACTGATCATAACTTCCTCCATTTTTTCACATAAGCCATGTGAAAAAATTGCATAGTCCACCACACTTGCGCCATTGTAAGTATTACAAGTGAAATCACTAGAATTTACCCATCTAGTCAAGCCATTGCAAATTACTAAATCAAAAGTCTCACATAAGGTAAGCAACTATTCTCCAAAGAGATTGCAGCTTTTGTTGTCCTTTGAAATTCTTTTCCATTGATGATTTCTTTCTTCCGTAAGCCAAATAGGGTTGCAATCTTCCTTCTAACAAAGAATGCTAGCTTGTTCACTTGCAGTCCTGGCGTTGAAATCTCCTACTAGAAGGACTTCACCTACTTGAGAATACTCCACAATATCATTTTTTAAGGCTGCAAAAGGGTCTTTATGGTCGAGCCCCCTCCTTTTGTAAATTTTTGAAACTTGTGGGGCGAAGTATCATGCTGCAATTCTAATGACATGTCCATTTTCTGATATTTTAAACCATATGAATTGTTTATTTGAGTCTTCCCTTTCTAGCTGGATGCACCGATCTTTATTTTTCTTCACTAAGACCATGATACCTCCGTGACCTTTTCCATTCTCTGTTGCCTTGTTCCACGCTGCCATCTTCATATACTCTTCAAAAAGAGGTGTCTTGCACCCTTTCATGTTCATGTGTTTCCAAGAGACATATTATGTCCCTATCTTCCGCAATAGGCCCTAGCCCAGGTCCACGCCTTCAAGGGTAAGCCTCTGCAGTTCCAACATACTAGGCTTAAGGGAACCTGGGTAGATCTTGATTGCTATTTGCTTTGGCATACAAGACTCAAAGTTGAGTCTTCACCCCTATTTGCTCACCCTGGTCTTGTTGCAATATTTTCTGCTAGGAGATTTGCTGTCACTTCTTGACTACTGTTTTGCTGTCTTGCTTTAGAAGGAGGACCAAAAGCAACATTAATAGCTTTGTGTAGCCATGCCCTTTTTCCCTCGTCTCTTGCTGCTCTGACCTTTGACAACTCTTCTCTTCTTTCCTCTTGTTGCATGATAGTTAAGTCTTCCTCTAGAAAAAAGCAAGAGCCCTTTAAAAAATGCGTCTTAATTAGAAGAGTTTGCTTGTCACGTGCACTTGACATGATGACTTTTATGGGCCTGGTTCTCTTATCACTGGGATTGCCCACCCTCCATGCTTGGCAAATTTGGCCTTGCCAATGCAGCTTGTCTTTTAAAAAGTCACTTGCAAGCTTGAGAGTGCATTCCTTCTTGCCATAATCTCTCACCTCTTTAATTATTATGTCCATTGCTCTGCCTTGTCTTTCTTTGATTTCTTTTTCTTTTTTTTTGATTGTTGTCTCCTTGGTTGCTTGATTCTTTTTCTTTTTCCATATTAGTAGGCTTGCTAATAACTTGTGCCGAAGTTCTGGAATTTTTTATGAAACCATCCTTTTTTTCTTCTCTTACTTTCCCTCCCTGGTTATTTGTTTGTTCAATTGTTTTCCCTTCAGCTTTGGATGTTTTAAGATTTACCACCTGTCTATCTTCCCCTGCGAATTCTTTCATGCTTTGCCAATCTACCTTCATGTCTTGCCACTCAGTCTTACCTACCAAAATAGCTTCTTGCAACAGTTTCACTTGACCTTTTGAAACCTTGTTGCTTTCTGCTAATCGCTGATTTTCTACTGTTAGCAGATGGATGTTAAGGTCTTTCTCCTGCTCTGACTTCCAAAATCTCCAATCTACTCGTGGCATTGAGTAGCTCTTGTACATAAAGGGCAGATGACCAGGTGAGAGGTGTGGATGTGGGACTGTATAAAGCAAGATCAGTGTTGCTTTTACCCCTGTTGCTGCCACACCCTTGCAAGAAAGACTTGTTTGATTGTTTATTCCGAAGGGCTAGGATAACCTTCTTTGAAACTGTTTTTTTCGTCTCCTCCCACTTTAGACACACAGCTCTCCGTTTTAAAATACACCGAGATTGCTTGGCATTAACCCAAACCCACTTCCCTGTTTTGCTCAAAGATGCAATTTTCACTTGACCTAAATGATTCGTTTCAACCGAGATGGGTACCACTAGTTCCTTTTTCATGTGTGGTGCCATGTGCGTTTCCATTGTTATAGGGGACCGGAAAATACAAAAGTAGGGGACAGGTCCGAGTACTTGGCTGCTTGCTGGGACCAAAAGACTTGTCACTATTGCTTACACGCCCCTCCAAGCAGATTTCCGAGCACAGTTCCGAGCCCCCACGTTTCCGTGCACCGTTCCGAGCAGATTTCCGATTTCCAGGCACAGTTCCGAGCAGTGATCAAATTTGAAGGGTGGGTCTTAATTTTTATTGGAAGGGCATTTGTTCTTGGAGCCCTTCAAAGATGAAAGACAATTTAAATAATTGTATTTCAATTGACAATTATAAATTAACTAAACTCTTCCCCCCAAAAAAATGCAAAAAACAAATATTGCCCATCCAAATTTTTACAATCTTAACCGAATTTGAACACATTAATTTGACATATATGTAACATTAATTTTACAGTTCATTAAAATAACAACTATTGTTGTATTTTTTTGGGTTAGACCACACTTCATTATACAGAAAAACTACTTAGACTATGCAATAACCATATTGGGGCATCTGCATGATCTTATGCATAGTGCAAGACATTTTAACTATATATAGTCTTAAAATAAAACTAGAAGCATGAGAAAATTACTTACTGTTAACTATGTACAAAAAGAAGTCACTAAGCAAAACGAGCCTATAATAAACCTACAACCAAAATATACATATAAAACCAACCAAAACCTTAATTCAAACCGGAGAGAGGGAAACCATCCAAGCTTGAGAGATGTAAGAATGATGAACATTAGGAGCCTAAGCAAAAATAGTACATAGCTCAAAAAACCATTAAAAACAATCCTTCATACCAAGCAAGTTAGCAACATTACCATCATAGGGGCCTGGGCATCAAATTTTGTTGTTCAACACTTGTCGCGACAACAAATAGGTATGGGATGGATGCGAAATGGAATCAAGCCTAAGTCAACTGGATCCTTGCGACTCGCTGCATGTTTGAGTCTTGACAATCTACCTTTTAAATTGAACCAGAACAACAAAATAAGTTTGTTAATGGCTTGATTTTCGAAAATTCTAGATTCATGAGTAATTAAGAGCTTGAGGCTCTAAAATTTGATGTGTTTTTTACCAATCCACGATTCGGTGAATTCGTAGTCACTGGAATGAAATTTAAGTTATTTAATGAAAGAATTAATGCATCTACCTCTATGCTGAAACCGTTTTCCATGCTGATGCGGGCCACTGCCCTCCTTATTGTCTTACCAAAAGGCATAAGAATGAGGAAGAAGACTTAAAATTATGGACTTCACCATCAAATAATCCTTATGATCACATTGGTAAGGAGTGATAAGAAGATCACAACAATCCAACGTGTCAAATCTCAGATGATAGTGTCAATTAAAGACTTATATGGTAAATTTAATATAAGACTTACTTATAGTTGTCTCTTACTCTTTGCGTCTTGACACATTTGATAATTTATGCTTGTCTTTGCGCCTTGAACCAATTGATATTATAAGACGAGGGTGTGCATGCATAATAATCCTTAGTTATGACTGTGCGATGATGATTTAAATGGAAGAGGATGCAAAGACATGTAATTTTTATACGTATTTTGGTGGCGAGTGTCAAAGACAAATGTGGTGAGAAACCACATATGTTTGGAAGGACGGGGGGAGATTACATGATCATGATCATGCCACCCATCAAATTGAATACAATTCCTGAGCCAAAAAATGTTTTTTTAAATTTTATTAATAACCATTGTGGTACTTTGGTCCAAATGTTTTTTCTAACTCATTGTTTCTCCATATTGTGTGCCTAGTGCCACCTCTCTATATCAATGCATAAATCAACCTCTTCTTGGTATGTGGTTCTAGCTGCATGGCATTATTTGTAGTTGCATGCCATTGAGTGTTGTTTAGAGTTGTCGTGAGTCTGTGACATTCATGCAAGAAATGAAGTCTTGTAGAGGAGGACTCATCAAAGCGGCAATTTGAATTTCATTTTGACGAAAAACGAGTGGACATTGGTAGCCAGGTTCACATTGGTAGTAGGCACAATGTTTCGGCCTTGTTTTGGGCCTAGTAGTGGTTCTCTATTGTTACAACCATAGTCATTGACACATTGTCACACCTTGGATCTCAGCCCGAAGTGACTCGGGATTTAGAGTCAAATCCCAATGGCTAGTACCCCGTAGTCGTCAATCATCACTCATCACCTTGCAAAGCTAAGCAGTGAGTGCATGACATGAGTGAGCGAATGATTATAATTTATGATATTTCCAATATTTTGAATGAATTTTATAGCATAGGAATTTCAACATAGAAATTGAAATTTATATGGATGGTTAATTTCAAATGTTGCCCTTCTTTTGAAATGTTGATATAAATTATGCCCTTCCTATTGGAAGGGTAAAATTCATATTTTAAATTTTTTTAGAAGGGCAATTTTAACTTTACACTTCTAAGAAGGGCTAGAACCCTTTGGAAGGGCTGGGAAGGGTTCAAATTTGAACGCTGGTTCCGAGCCCCCACAAGCGGGCATCCAACTGAGTTTCAACTACGGGCATCCCGCACCGACTGCCAGAATTTTCGGCCACGTAAGGTCCATTGATTCTGGTGCTTGAAATGGTCGCAGGAAGCGCAGGGGCGTTTTCCAAGTAGACGATAGAGAATCATTCACGCACCAAGAAACAACCATTTGGCCCAACACAGTAGAACGCCAATGGAGTAGGCGGCACCAGAACCCTAACCGTTATTGGTAGCAAGCACGAGAATTCAGTACTGAGTACATGAAGCTGGAACGAGGGGGAAACTCAGTACGCACATGCTCTAATGATATTCCCCGGTCCATTGCAGATATTCTCTTCACAAGGTGATTGTCCTGGTTCGAATTCTTTCATGATACTCTGTTAAGCCTTCATTTCCTCCGTGGCAAGCATATCTTTGTTTGGCTCTCAGGGGAACCCTGCTTCACGATGGTCCATCGCAAGGTTACTTAGAGGAAGACAGTGAATGGCCCTCAACAGAATCATATGCCGTGGGCAATTAGGGAGATGGAAAATGCTAACAGTTTCTCAGAGAATCAGATCGCGCGGCAAGCGCGTGAGCGTACTGAGCGACCAAAAATGTGTGTGAGGAATGGCAACGCTTGCCCTACAGCGAATCAGCTGGTGGAGGAACTTGGGGGAATGGTAGAGAACTCTGGCTGCACCAAAACTCGAGAAACACGCTACACGTGAATATTGGGCATGCTTTGGAATATAAAGGCTTTGTTCAGCATGGCTCTCGGCGATTGCACTAAGGGAAAGCTCCAGGAGGATTACCGCGGCGTCTCCTTGGCATCCAGAGTCCAGACTCGCGTGCTTGGAAGAGGGCATGCGCAAACTTGCTCATAACCAGGTGGTTGTTGACGAGCATATCAATGCTAAACTGAAAGTTTTGCCCAAAGAGCTCACAGGGAAATCCTTCATCCGGGCTTCCCCTGCTAGCTCCTCGGCCCAGCATATGGTTTATCACCGTTGCCTGAATGTTGGTTCTCAAGCTGCGCACAATCTCATCAAAACTGAAGGTCCAAGTTCCAGTCTCTCATTATTGTTTCTAATGATGAATAGATTTGGCATTGTTGTTTATGGTTTTGAAATTAGCTTTGTTTTCAGTTTAAACTCTATACTTTTGGCTAGCCTAGTTATAACCCTCAGCCTGTGGGGACTCTTTTTGATAATAAACTTTTTCAGACGGGTAGTTTTTAGGCTGTCACCGACACTTCACATGCATTCTCAGTTTTGGGACAATTGTCTCATCTATGTCATATGGACGGACACAAAGTGATACCAGTTGCTTTATGCCATATGGACAACAGTGATACCAGTTGCTTTGTTTTAGACAGGTATAGGTTTTATTTTTTATAGTTTAATATAATCCCGTTTACACTGATTTGTATATACAAATATGTTTTTTCACTTTTGGCTTCTCTAACGCCCCATTTTATAGAATAAAGTAGTTGTAATATCATCTTTTTATTATCTCTCATCATATGCAATCTGCAAAATTTTTGAATTTGAATTTTACTAAACATTAATCGGTGAAGTTCATATTCATTGGTTAATGTTATTGTATTAACAAATCTGATTTTTCAAAAGCTTTTAAAAATTGCAAATTCAAATGAAACTTTAGATTATTCTTTATACATTAGAAGTTGAATTATAAATCTAGTAGAAGAAAAATTAATGCATCAAAATAGTTCTAATTATTCATGCATTTTTTTACTAACGACCAAAATTTTCTTTTTTTAGATAGTTAGTTGCCTAAAGCATTTTTGTTTTGTAAATATTTTGCACTAATTTATTTTCGCTAAATTAATTAGTTAATCAATTTCGTGCATGACTAGATAAGTTGCATATAGTTTCGTTAATGGACTAACATCCTTAACATGAAGGTCTCTTTGCATTTATTTGCATATACCTAACCCTCCCTTCATTCATTAATGTGCATAACACCATTGATTCTACTTGTGAATCTTATCTATCTAAGGGCTCTAAACACAACACAAGATTCCATCCCATTACCTTCCCTTGATCAACCCTCCAAGGGTGTTTACAATGTTTTTGCCTGAACTGTGTCATTTTGAGCATCAATACCTTCCACCTTTTACATCATCAAATTTGCTAAAGTATTGATCTTCATTTGCCAAGTGTGCCCCCAATGGAGAGTGTGTGCCCCACCTAGATGTGCCATGTTAAATGTTGAGTGGACTTAATCCGATATGATATAGAGATGATCAAAATGTGTTTATAAGCCCAAAACAATATCCCCCATGTCATTACTTCAGTTTTACAGAATCCCCATACCATACATATTGAACCTTAGGAATTTTTTAAATTGGACATTAGGATAAGATTAATTAATTTGCTATTAATTGGATCCATGACTACTCTTTCCTGAAATGTAAATCAAATGCCATAGATGAGGTCCTTGACCTACAAAACCATAAGATGCACCAAACATGTGTCCAAATCCAATCCAAAATGTGTCTTTTAGTATCAGCTCCAAACAATAAAATTATACTCAGGGTAAAATTCCAGACTTAAGAAAATAATTTCATTTTTAGCCAATTAATTCAGAAATGCCACAAATGCTATTTGGAGGGGTCTAATTGGCCTCTAAAGGTTGAGATATGATGACTGATGTATATTTGAATGTCCCATACTGCTGGTTTACCCCTTTGACCAGGTCAAACTCGAGTTTGACCAAGTTTAAAAAGTTAGACTTGGTCAAACTTTGACCAAGATAAAAAAATGATGGGAGAACCATGTATCAAGCCTATAGGGGAGTGGAAACACTTAATTATGTGTAGCATCGATGAACCACTAAGCATAAGGTCCTATCCTATAACTTGTGATCATTATGTGACTCATTGCATGACATGTCAACATAGCATAAAAACATAACAAAGCATAGAACACAAGTAAATGACTTGTATAAATATTATCCTCCAATCAACATCATCACATGGTATTGCAAAGATCAACAGGAAAAGCGGTTTAACTCTTAATCTTTGAATCTAGAGTCTTCCATAGCATATTGGGGTTGTTACAGTCAAGTTGCTTCCAATATTGCACCAGAAGCAGAAGATATCCACATAATTCGTGGGGAAATTTCCTTTGGTCATTTGGGTCTACCCAAATGGTCTGCCCGGGTGTGTTGAACTCTGAAATGTGCATACTGTCGAAGTAGTAGAACATTGAGTCGACCATCCCTCAAGTCTTCTAGGTCTGTCATAGGGTGTTGTAGGTTGTTTTAAGTGTGTAGAAATACCTAGTGTCTGGTTTGGGTAAAATCTAAAATATCTAGTGGTGTTTGGATCCAGTTGAAGACAAGCAGTCTTTCTGTACCTAATTTGAAGCATATCACCTAGTTTTGAGAAATTTTGATTTCTTGAGTTAGGGGCTGAGCTAATATCTCCATATTTTAGATTGGGGATATTACAGTGGTATCAAAGCATGGTCCTCTACACCTGTGAGCGGCAATACAAAGCTCCATTGCTCAGTTAAAGAAGAAAAGTTACAAAATGAGGCTTGTACCAGTAGCTATTGAAAAATACTTTGAGCAGTATGAAGAAGAAGAGGTGATCTATGTTGATGGAGGTTTGTAAATGACAAGAGATGAGGATGGTTACCTTAGTAACCAAATTTACAGTGAATATATAAGGGCCGAACCACCAATGTTATAGATGGAAGAGTAGTCTTTGGAGGAAATCCACTATGAGTTTATCCTTCTCTGTACCTATGAAGATACCAAGCATTAAGCAAAGAGATCCATGAACTCTTGTCTTTTTGAGAGTTCTGTGAATCCGAGGTCAGAATCATGTTTTGGAGAAGGGATCCCTTTGGCAACTCACATCATAATAGAATAAACCATATTGTCAACAATGTGTGCAGAGAAGTGCTGCAACAGAATGAAGTTTTACCATCAAAGCGCTCTACATCAAATATATGTGAAGAAAGTGCAACCCATATCATGGTGGAGCCTACTAATGATGTAGATCCTCATGCCACTCAAGATGTATAAGCCTCAAGCTTCCTAGGAGAATAACGACAAAGCAGGAACACTTGAACATGAGAGTGAAGCCTTACACTTAGATTCGCTCCCAAATGAAAAGTTGGAAAAGAGCGAACCACATATGATTCTTCTTGTGGAATCCAAAGAGAAAGAGCATGTCAGCACTAATCATCTACATGGAGAAGACGAAAATGAAACACCAAGGTATGATGACAATTTTTGCAAAACTCATTTCTCATCGCGACATTCTGAGTTACCATCTACTTCATACTCTGAAAGTGAGTTGACAAAAACATCTAATGATGACCTATATTTCAATAATGAAATATGTGTTTTGGATCTATGCCACAAGCAAGATGATCTTAGGTGTCAGCCATTGGAAGGAGTAACCTTGGTGGAGGATCTTCTTTGTGAGCCATATCATTTGAGTGGATCACTAAAGGAGAACCAAGAGAAGCTCATGCTAGCCTTGAAGAAATTTTTTGATACTAATGCCTTGGTGTCAAGCTATTGTTGGAGAGCTTCAAGAGAAGATATGAAAGGAGAATCCTTTTTGGGAGATTTCAAAACCTTCAGAGAAGCAGTGGCCAAGATGAAAGAGAGTTACATGAACTTACTCTCAGATAGAAATCAACTTCTCTGGATTGCACACATGTACCATCATGTGCTCAAGGAGGAAGCAACATAAACATAAAGGCTTGGTAGAAAATTGGAGGTTACATATGTTTCTTTGGAGAGCACCCAAGAAGCTCTTCAAGAGTCAAGGAGTAAGATTGATCAACTTTGAAAGGAGTTCAGCACACCACATCCCCCTTCCTACATGGAATATGATCATGTGCACATGGCAAGAAACACTTTGGATTTGATGGAGGAACCTCATGTGGAGGATGAACATGAGGAAAATTATGATTCCTGGGTGCTTAAGAAGAGGAATGACATTGAATATATTGGCCAAGCACTTGTTTTGAAGGGTGACGAGGAGGACTCAACTATGGGAGGGATAATTGAGGACATGCCACTTGGATAAGCTAATAAATGTGCTTATTTATCCAAGGATTGGGTAGATGAGTACATAATAGAGATGGAGATCCAAGGGTACACTAGTCTTGCTTACCTTGGTAGGAGATTCTTTGGCACTTCATTCATTGGAAAATTTTGTGATCAAGAAGAACAAACTGAAAAACATGTTCTTGGGAAGAGAACTATCATGCAGGAGGTTGGTTGAGTACTATATGTGCATCGGGAACATTATGGGATGCCCCTATGGGAGCAAGAGTTTATTTTGGAGGAGGCAACTACATTCACTCCACTTGGACCAACCAAAATAGGTGTTGATTCATTCATGGATTGGGTGGATAAACACAACTCAGAGTTGGAGACAAGAGAAGGTAAGAGTCGTGTATGCTTCAATAGAAATTTGATTGATACATTTCTTACTTTCCTATCTTATGAGCAGCGACAGAGATGTCCATGCGTAACACATGATGCATTCAGTATGCATGGTGGGACTTGGAAGTTCCACTTGATTCAATTGGGTCTCACTTATGGCATTGATGCACGAGTTGAGTTCCTTTTCCTATTGGAAAGATTCATGAAAGCTCCAACAAGCACTTGGAAAAGTGTACTTCCAATTCGGATATGGGATCCTGGAACCACTTGGTATGATAGATTTTTCCTATTGTTAATGATGTTTGAAGAATTGTGGCATAGATAGTGGGATCCTGGCATTAGTTGGTTTTGCAGTTCAACATCTGGCAAGGGGGAGCGAGCCAACCGTCTTTTCCAAAAGTCTATCCATATCGAGCAATGGTGTAGTTTCCTACATGGGGAACCATATGATGGATTTACTTATTGTTTTCCTGCTTGGTGGTTTGGGAGTCTTCATGAGGATCTTGGTGTAGACACTAAGCAGTGTAGGGGAGGAAGTAGGAGACATTTCCTCAATATGAAATTCAATTGGGACCCAAGAATCATTCATGGCCTCAACTATTTCAGTTGGGTTGAACATAGAGTTGCAAAGGGTACAGAGCTGTTTCGCGAGGGAAAGGTTATAATCAGAGTGGCGCAACAACATCATGATGGTTCCTCTTTAAGAGTAGCATGGGAATTGGAAATTCCTATGTTATACAACTCAATAACATTTTGAGGTGAGAGTTAGTTTGGCTTACATATGTTTGGATTTTAATGTACTAATTCCTTGTAGAGTTGATTGAGTGGGTGCAGTGTCAGATGAGAAAAGAGGCAGAAAATTATTTGTGCACAAATTAAGGGGAAGGAGAAAATGTGTCGCTTCTAGTTTTAAATTGCTTGAGGACAAGCAATCTTGGGTAGCGAGGACTATCATCTCCCAAATTTTTTTCTATGGACCACTACATGGGACTAGGGATGCATTAGCTTGAGTCACCTGGTATATTTCAAGAAAAAATAGCAAGGTGATGAAGAGGGTAAAATATTTGCAAAGTTTGATGATAAACTTGTAAAATAATTTAATATTGGGGAGATGTAGTTATGAAATTGTAATGTATGAGGTCCAAAAAATGATTATTAATGCAATATTTGATTGATTTGGATAAGGAGGGAATTTAGGAAGGTGAAGGGGACCCATATGAGATGTTTCCACTCAAGGAATCTAGAAAAAGCAGTTAAAAGCAGGAAAACCAGTAGGAAAGTGGAAAGGCAGAAGTTTCCAGTTTTTTGCAAAGAAAGGATTAGTAACTAACAAGAAGGCAAGCAAGGAATCTTAGGAAAGATACACTCCAAAATTTATCCAAGGAGGGCGCACTTGATGAGAGAGAGAGTAGATCCACATGTGCCAATAACGTACCAAAGATATGCTCTCCTAAAATAATTAATTTTATTATTATTATTATTTTATTATTTTCATAAGAGAAGTTTATAAAAAAGCTTGAGCACTCCATTTCACATATTTTGGCCATTTGTTGATTGAATTGAAAAGCTTCGTGCTTTTCATAGCTTGGGTGATGTGCCCCTTGCTAGCATTGGGAGATGTGCCCCTTTGCAACCAATGATCTAGTTTAGAGATTGTGAAATCCTTCAACTAGAGATTGAGGGAGAGAACACACAGTTCATTCCATGGAGATTCAATGCATCCTTTGAAGTCTTTTGCAACTCTGATCTAAAGTTTGGATCAATTTACAACTTGGGAGTCCAAGTACTGTGAAGAAGAAATCATTTCCTGGAGCAGCCTATCTATCTTCTATTATATGTAAATCTTATGAGTTCTATGGTCACTATTATATCATAATTTCTTGTGATTTGCAGCTACTTTCAAGAAGCCATGAATGTTCAGTATATGTCTTTCCTTTAATAATAAAATCTCCATGTGATTTTTTAGTAGCTTCATGCCTAATTGTTATTGTTAATCTCCTTGTAAAAATCTGCAATATAAAATCTTGTTTATGTGTTATGAATCAGTCTTAGATGTTTCCAGGAATCAATCTGTGGGTACTTTGAGTCAGTGCAGGTGTATTAGGATATGATCAAGCAACATATCAACAATTTGTGACCTTCCAATGCCATTGGAAATTGTTTGTAAATTCCTTATCTCACTTGGCCTAAAGTTCGAACTTTCTCCTAGTCTCCAAATTTTGCAGTTTAACTCTAAATATTTGAATCTAGAGTCTTCCATAGCAGATTGGGGTTGTTACAGTCGAGTTGCTTCCAGTATTGCACCATAAGCAGAAGAGATCCACGTAATTCCTAGGAAAATTGCGTCTAGTCATTTGGGTCTACCCAAATGGTCTGCCCAGGTGTGTTGAATTCTGAAGTGTGCATACCGTCGAAGTAGAACCTTGAGTCTACCATCCCTCAAGTCTTGCAGGTTTTTCAGAGGGTGTTGTAGGTTTTTCTAAGTGTGTAGATATCCCTAGTGTTTGGTTTGGGTAAAATAAAAAAGATCTAGTGGTGTTTGGATCCAACTAAAGACAAGTAATATTTATGTGCCTAGTTTGAAGCAAACACCTAGTTTTGAGAAATTGTGATTTATTGAGTTAGGGGCTGAGCTAATATCTCCATATTTCAGATTGGGGATATTCCAATAAGGTCCTATCATAGAAACCATGATCATTATGTGTCTGGATTCATTGCATGACATGTCAACATAGCATAAAAAAATAACAAAACATAGAGCACAAGTAAATGACTTATATAAATATTATCCTCTAATAAACATCATCACATGGTATTGCAAAGACCAGCCTTCCTCATTAGGTGGAGTGGATGGTTATGTATTCAATGGTCTAGTCAAGTGAAATGTTTGATCAATGGAAGTCTTTATTTACTCTTGGAGAAGAGGGGATATCAGGGGACACTATGACATTAGCTAGTTAGGAAAACACTAGGGGGTAGGGTGTCTCACAAATGGATAATATGCTATAAGGTTCCCCCTTGAATTTAGCATGATCCCCCCCCTTTTACTTCACTTTGAATTTTCATTTTACTTTTTGATGCGTTTTATTTTTATTTCTTTGGATTCTTCTTTGAAGCACTTTCTTTGTTTGCAATCCTTAGTTGGCTAGTGACTGAAAGGTACTAGCCTTGGATTGCCTTCTAAGCACCAGCGATGACATGGAATTAGATATGCTTCCAGCCACTGTCCATAGGTGTGAAGGAGTTGCCACAATAATGCCTTTTTAGAGCAAGTAGGCTTAACCTCTTAATTCAAGGAGTAACTACCCTCCCAACCACTAACCAATTTCAAGCAAGGGAAGACTTGTTTCAAGACTCATGGGAACACTTATGGTAATCACGCCAACCTTATCTCACACTCAATCTATAGGGGTCTACAAGCATAATGATATCAACGGGTTCAGAAGGCTTCATCACACTCATCCGAGCCGAGACATCAAGGGTAAACATGGGGTCCATCTTAACCAAGAGGTCACAGAGGGGAAGTTCTTTGAGTCACTTAGCCATATTTGGAACAACTGGAGGTGAATGAGTGGAATGTGGTGAGGCAAATGGTGGAACCAAGTGTCAGGTGATGATCAAGGCAATACTATGGAGACCCGCCAGAGAATAACATGTATATAACACACAAACTAGCACTAAATGTAATGCCATCCAAATTTCCCACTGATCATACTTATCAAATAATCATATGTCATAAGATAAATCATATTGCTAGTCAGTCTACTAATACCACACATAATCATCTAATAAATATCCTCTGGACACAACATTTGACACATAAACGCAAATGTAGTATACACCATAGGTACATATGTGAAGCACTGTACATCATGATCCAATCTCACTACCCAATAGTGGAGAAATCCATTGTGTGAAAGGTTCCAACATGTATGGCAAGGGATCCCAAAGAATCTCGATAAATGACTTGGGGCCTTGCTCTGAGACTCATCCCACAAAACTGATCCAGTAATGGTCTCAAAATGGACTCAAACCATCCATCATTCATGATATATCTAATAGGTTCACTATAATGGACTACACAAAATGTTCTACTCTGGAAAAAATGAGGAGTAATCCCCCCTACAGTATCCTTGACAACATATTTCTCCATGGGGGACAAGTGCTCTAAGGGAGAGAGTTCTTGAGAACCTCAAAATCTATGGTCCATAGAAATCCTCAACAAACAAGGTACCTGCAAAAATTCGATGCTATACCCCTCTCACAAAACAGTTGTTAGTACTCGACATGTACAGGGAAATGAAAGAAAACAAGAAATTACATTAACTAAAATTGAAATGCTCAAAATTTTCTAACTACTATCTGGAAATAAAATCTAACCATTGAAAACATACACACACCAACATGAAAAAAACATGCATGCATGAGAACAAAAACTAAAATAGGAAATCAAGAGCTCAAAATGGTCTTACACTATAATGCCAAGGAGGAAATTTTTTCATTTGATAGGAGGAAATTAATGTTTCAATAACCTACCATTTACTGGTAAGTCCAATTCTTCACCTTCTAAGGTTTCCAAGTGTACTAATCCCTTTCTTGCTATTTGAGACACTCGATATGGTCCTAGCCATAACTTTTCCAATTTACCATGTTTTCCTGGCTTCTCTCGAAGTTTGTCCCATAGGAGAACCACATCACCTACCTTGAACTCTTAATTTTAAGTGTTTTGATTAAATGTGTCTTTTGTTCTCTCTTGCTAGATTATTACTCAATAAAATGCTTCTCTTATGGTTTCATCAAGCTTCACCAAACTATCTATCTTGGTTTGAATCACCTCTTGATCAAAAGTACACTGATGCAAAAGCTCGTAGCCATAATCTATAAGTTTATGACAATTCTATAATTTTTCTCATATACCAATTTGAATGGAGACTTTCCAGTTATCCTTTTTGTGGTGGTTCTATTAGCCCACAACGCATATTTCAATTTACTGTCCCAACTCCTCTTATTATCCCTAACCATCTTCTTCACGAGGTTCAACAGATTCTTATTACTTGATTTCGCTAGACCATTTCCATGAGGGTAATAATTAGAAGAATGAGACAATACTATGCCATGGATCATACAAAATGTTGACATTTCAATCATGCTAAAAGGTTTGGCGTTATCGGTTGTTATTTTCAATGGACATCTGAATCTTCCAAGAATTCCACCACCACCTTAGCTATAGCCCTTTTAGTGGGTACGACTTCAACCCAACGAGTAAAATAGTTTATGTGAGTGAGAATGTAATTGTACATGTTTCTTGAATTTTCATCGAAGGGCCCTACAAAATCCATACCCCATTGCTGAAAAGGAGTCTTGATGATGATTGGTGGAAGGGGCAATGCAGGCAGTCGGGGCTTACCAGTGAAGAATTGACATTCATGGGACAACCTCACAAAGGCATGGACATCCTTGAATAGGGTAGGCTAATAATATCATGCCCACATGATTTTTGCAATAATGGTCTTAGGGGCATAATGGCCGCCACATAACCCAACATGCACATCCTTTATACTAGAAACTGATTCTTTAGGACCAACACATCTAATAATTATTTTATCTAGGCTTCTCCAACAGAGGTCATCTTTAGTCAACATGTATTTGGTAGCCTTCAATCTAAGGGATCTTAGGCTTTGGTGATTGATCAAATGGTCAGGACATGACATATTCCTAAGGTAAAATATAATGTGCCCATACCATTCATGTTCATCATTTATAAAGAAAGTAGTAATATCATTTTGATTGGCTCCTTGCTTGCTTTATATAGCCCTTTCATTTCCTTCAATTAGGAGTTTCACTACGCCTTGGCCTTTGATTATTTTGATAGGCTTGATCTCAAGGTAATACTCTTAAATATTCAATATCCAATTCCCTCTGACACCCAAACCACTAGGTTGGGATAAAACATCTTTGACAACTAGGTAAGGAACATAGGCTAAGACCTTGGAATAACTGATATAGGATCAAAAATGTTTCAAGGATTTCAGCAATGCACAAGCTTGTTTTTCTGTGGCATTATAATTTAGCTCTGTATCCCACAAGCTTTTTCTCATGAAAGCAATAGGTTGTTCATGGTTATCTTTGTTCTTTTGCAACAAGACACCTACAATTGTATCCTTAGATGTGAAGAAAAGACGATGAAGCCTTTGTTCTAGTCAAGGCTAACTAGGATAGGGGAAGTTGAAATATCAATCTTTATTTTCTTGAAAGCACATGCACATGTTGAATCCCATACAAATTTAGCATCCTTCTTTAAGAGGGTGTTCAATGGCTTAACAAATTCAACAAAATTAGGAATGAACCTCCCGACGAAATTTATTTTTCCAAAGAAATATCTAATAGTTTTGAGATTATGAGGGGTTGGAGTTCCTTCAATAGCTTGAATTCTCCCAGGGTCTATGCAGATCCCATCCTTGTATACTATGTTCCCCAAGATTTTTCCTTCATCAATATCAAAAATAGACTTCTTTGGGTTCAAAGTGATCTTAAAATTATAACATCTGTCAAATATCTTTCTTAAATGCTCAACATGGTCACTCCTTTCTTTTGAAAATACCATCGCATCATCTTGATATATCGCTATGATTTTTCCAACTAAATCATTAAAATCCTGATCCATAGCTCTCTGGAATGTTGACCCGACATTTAGAAGCCCAAATGGCATCAAAATATATTCATATGTGTCCCAAGGAGTTGTGAAAGTCATCTTGCTTCAATCTTCCTTCTTTATTAGCACTTGTTTATAACCCAAAAAACCATCTAGCATAGACAACATTCTAGCTCCCGTAACACTTTGCAATAAATTCTCCATCTTTGGAAGAGGGAAATTATCTTTCAATGAGGCCGAATTCAAATTTGTGAATTCAATGCAAATCCTAATCTCCCCATTCTTCTTTCGCACGATACTGGGTTTGATACCTGTGTGGTGTGCCGGACTTGTTTTATGATCCCAGCGGTCAACATTTTCTCCATCTCCTTTTTAACCAATGGAGCGAGTTTCGGATTTATGTTGCAAATTTTTTTCCTTTAAGGCTTAGATCCTTCCTTTAAACGGATAGTATGTTGGATGACACACTCACCATAAGTTCTCAGGTCATCATATGTCCAAGTGAAGACATCTCTATATTCCTCGATCAAATTTTTGATCGCTCGTCGTTCATCCTTGGAGGCATTCTTCCCAATATTGATTATTTTGGGTTTGGAGGCTAACCCCACGTTTACTTCCAAAACCCCACCTACAACTTCAGTGCACTTCCTCTTGTACTCATCATGCCAATTATTTTTTTTCTCAAGAGGAACAACCACTTCAAAGATGTTCATGTCGGGCACCTCGCAATCTTCCATCTCATCCTCCCAACTGACATCATTTCCTTCAAACTCACCCATACTCTTTATGAAATGAATGATTTGAGAATCATTTTCAAACACTTGCCAATGTTCTTGATTATCTGACACATAAGGTCTAGATATTACTTCACCTTTGCACTCTCGGAGAGACAAATCCTCAGGAATTTCGAAAGTACTAGCTGCAACAACCATAGAGTCTACAAGGGTATTTTCTCTTATTGGGACCGCCTCGATTGCAAAAGCATCAAATAGCTCAATTGAATCCCAAACAACATTCCTATACATCCTTAATCTATCATTCTTTGATGCAAATCGGTTCTTGACTTGGGATGCTATTAAGTCTGAGTCACTAATAACAGTAAGGAATTTGCTCTTCATATCACAAGAGATTTCTAGGCCTAGCAATAGTGCCTCATATTTGGCCACGTTGTTTGTACAATCAAATTCCAGCAAGAAAGAGTATATCTTCTCCTCACTTGTTGGTGAAGTCAAAAAAATTCTTGCTCCAAATCCATGCCTTGACCTAGCAACATCAAAATACATTTTCCATAATTCATTGCTTAGTGTTACATCCTCGCTTTCCTCCGCTCAGTAGTTATCCAATACCATGAAATTTCTGACCTCATCACTAGTGTATACAACATTATAAAATGCATCCTCAGGATCTTCTACATGCATCCTCAAGATCTTCTACATGATGTTTCATTGATGGTTCGTTATATAGCATGGTGTACGATCTTGAGTCTACTAGTATGGTGGAATAAGAAAGATACATATGAATACTCCCACCTAATTTAACATCCCACTCTCTTGACAAGAGCATGCCTCAAGCATCCAGAACATCAATAACAAGCACATCCATGGTCATTCCAATGTCAAGGTATGTGTCTAGATTGAATCTCAGATTTCCAATAACACTAGAAGCTTCAACGATTCTGGAGTTTAGGCCATACACAATTTTGTAAGGTTGTGAAGGTGTCAATTCAAGATAGTGCATAACTCTCAATGGAATTGCATTAGATGCAACACCTAAATCCAACATACAATTGTGCAAGGTCAAACCATTGATCTGAAGGGTTATAAAGAAAGGGGGACAACCATCATTCTCCCTTTCAATCATACTTTGAAGCATAATAGGAGGATCTTTCTTTGTTTCCTTTTCAGGAGGTCTAGGATCAATAATCTTCCTTGGTTCAATCCCAAAAGAATTAGAAGCTCTAGCATGAGTTGTTAGGATCTTCAACAATTCTCCCAAGGGGATTAACATGTTGACTTTAGAGAGGAAACTGGTTACATCAATATCAAGGCTGGGGTTCTCTTCCCTTGATATATCCTCGCTATCGAGCCCCAAAAATTAAGGATTTATTGCTTCACAGAAGGGCTCTTAACAAGTTCCCTAAAGGATATAGACACAACAATGTTTGATAATTTCCCCGTAACATCTATGTTAGGAGACGTTTTTCAAGCCTAGGATGAGGAAGAGTTTTATTTTTCACAATAGAACATGGTTCTATAGCTCGAGAACTTGCCTTGGGTGCTTGCGATCTCACCACCTTAGGTTTACTATTCTCCTAAGGTTTCATCACTTTCAAAGAGTTATTATTTCCAAACCTTTGAGGTGGTTAATTTGTCTTCATGATCTCAGGAGTTTTTTTTCTATGAAACTTTGAGGTAGGTATGGGCAACCTAAGTTGACATTTTCATGATCATGCTAAAAGTAGGACTATTGCTCCCACATCTCTTCATTTCGTGCTTGGAGAGCGGTTGCCACTAACCCCATTACTTGGCAGTAATACAAGTATAAATGTTAAGATTCAATATGCTAAGACATAAAATATCAGTATTACATTCCATTTCACAACAATAGCATATACATGATCACTGAAAGAACAACAAGCACAACAAAAACACAAGAGACACAGATTTATCCTGGGAAACCCTCATGGGGTAGAAAACCCAGCAAAGCTTCCTCAATATAGATGACCAACAAATACAAAGATGTAATCCCCAAACATGAGCTCCTTCTCCTCCATAGCAGATCTCTCTCTCACTTATGCTCTAATCACAAGTGAGTGAATGTGTTAAATGAGGAACACACCTCCTCTATTTATACACAACTTCCGATTTGAATTTTACACTAACTAGGTCGGCCCCAACTTAACTACTTAACATAATGTGACAGGGCCGACCCCACTAGGGTGGTCTAATAACCCTTTAACCCACATGACTCATACAGGGTTGACCCCCACTAGGGAAGTCTAATAACCCAAGTTACCACATTATCCACGGAGGAATAAAACATCTCCGGATATACAATAAGGTCTTCACGGAGGAATGAAACATCTCCGAAATAATAAAGTACAAATATAATATTCTTAGAAGTTACAATATTTCAACACTCCCCCTTAACGAGAAGGATATTATAAAAACATCTACAGGAGCAAGGAGTCATCAACTACATGATACATGATACATCTATAAATCATTGGAAGCTTTTTTCACACATCATCAGTAACTCAAACAGTTTACTGAAACATCTTCAAGATCTTCAATATTGGAACATCAACATCTTCAGTATCGAGTCTTCATCTTCTGCAACAATCGAACATCTACAGTAACATCATCATCTGGATCCTCTCGATCAACATCATCTGGATCATCTCGATCAACAACATTTAGATCATCTCGATCAACAGTATCATCATAGCAGCATAATCTGCAATACACACAATCCAATTACAGGATGATCAATCCTTATCAATTTAAGACAAGTCTCATGTCTATGGACGATGCAATCTAGATCTACTTCCAGGATGATCAATCCTTATCAATTTAAGACAAGTCTCATATCTATGGACGATGCAATCCAGATCTACTTCCAGGATGATCAATCCTTATCAATTTAAGACAAGTCTCATGTCTATGGACGATGCAATCCAGATCTACTTCCAGGATGATCAATCCTTATCAATTTAAGACAAGTCTCATGTCTATGGACGATGCAATCCAGATCTACTTCCAGGATGATCAATCCTTATCAATTTAAGACAAGTCTCATGTCTATGGACGATGCAATCCAGATCTACTTCCAGGATGATCAATCCTTATCAATTTAAGACAAGTCTCATGTCTATGGACGATGCAATCCAGATCTACTTCCAGGATGATCAATCCTTATCAATTTAAGACAAGTCTCATGTCTAGGGACGATACAATCCGTGATCCTTTTAAGACAAGTCTCATGTCTAGGGACGATACAATCCGTGATCCTTTTAAGACAAGTCTCATGTTTAGGGATGATACAATCCTATCATGTACAGTTTGAACCAAATGTTCAGGGACGATGCAGTCCTATCACGTACATTTTGAACCAAATGTTCAAGGACGATGCAGTCCTATCACGTACATTTTGAACCAAATGTTCAGGGACGATGCAGTCCTATCACGTCCACTAGGGACCACTTTCTCGGAGACATATGTCTACGGATCTCTTTTAGGACATGTGTCCAGGGATGATACAATCCCTCTTGTCCACTTAGACAAAGTATAAGGACCATATATCGACCTCATCGTCGGAACCGATAACCTCATCATCGACCTCATCATTGGAACAGGTAACCTCATCATCGACACAAGTGTCCTCATCATCGATATAAGTATCCACATCATCGACCTTACCGTCGATGTAGGCAATCTCATCATCAACGACCATATCACTCGATCCGAATTTTAGGAGGCATATGATCTAAATTTGGATGTATAAGCCATAAAAGCATTAAATGGAGAGGTCACCCTCTCCCATTTATCATAAAAGCATTAAATGGAGAGGCCACCCTCTCATATCCATGGTATTTGGTAGCACATGGTTTTGGCCCATGGTATGGCCTCAAGACGCATTGTAATAATGCTATATAAAGGCCTAGCAAGCCTTCTCATGATAACAAGTTACTCATTTGGTTTCTCTCCTATTTTCTATTGTTCATTGCGAGTCTCACAATGAACAATAGAAAATAGGAGAGAAACCAAATGAGTAACTTGTTATCATGAGAAGGCTTGCTAGGCCTTTATATAGCATTATTACAATGCGTCTTGAGGCCATACCATGGGCCCCAAACCATGTGCTATCAAATACCATGGATATGAGAGGGTGGCCTCTCCATTTAATGCTTTTATGGCTTATACATCCGAATTTAGACCATATGCCCCCTAAAAGTTGGATCATCACTCCCCCTTTCGAGGAGGGTCCTTCTGAACTACACCAAGCTTGTCTAGGAAATACTCAAACTTTACTTGAGACAGAGGTTTGGTCAATACATCAGCAACTTGTTCATCAATGCTCACATACTCGAGCTAGATAGCTCCTTTCTGCACCATATCCCGTCTATAGAAATATCAGATCTCCATGTGCTTTGACTTATCATGGAACACTAGATTCTTTGTCATCTTGATACAACTCTAGTTGTCACACAGGATCACAGTGGGGTCCATCTCTAAGTCAAACAATGCTGATAACAACTTCTAAAGCCATATCGCTTCACAACTAGTAGAGCAGGTAGCTATATATTCCGCTTCAGCTGTGCTGAGAGCCATACTAGACTGCTTCTTGCTAAAACACGAGATCATGGCAGATCCCAGACAATAAAATCCGCCCGATGTGCTCTTCTTGTCCTATACACTTCCTGCCCAATCAACATCTGTGTAGCCATACAATCTGAAGTCATGATCTCCAAGATAACATAGACAAAAGTCTATCATACCCTTTAGGTACCTCATCACATGCTTTGCAGCTACCAGGTGAACACGTCTAGGTTCCACTAGATACTGACTCAAGTTGTTCACAACAAAGCATATATCTGGCCTGGTATTTGTCAGATACATCAATGACCCAATAATCTATTTGTACAGAGTTACATCCAGTAACTCTGATGAGTCATCAGCTAACAGCTTCAAGTTGGAGTCCATGAGAGTGGCCATGGTTGTACATTCCAACATATTAGATCTTTTCAAGATTTCCATAGCATACTTTCACTCGTTGAGAAAGATTCATTCTTGCCATACTTCCAGTAATGCATCAATCCGAGATCTTTCATCTCAAATTTTGTAGATAGCTTCTTCTTACTTTCCATGATCTGTTTCTCATTCCCTGTCAGAAAGAGATCATCCACATACAATAATTCATCATCTTAAGATAAAGGTTTAGGATCAGCTTGTCAAGAAGCTATCAATTCTTCCTCTGTGACTGAACATCATTCACACTCTGCATTGAGTGATCTTCTGCATTTCTATCTGTGCCATCTCTCGTTAGATGGGTCTACTGATATGAGCCTCAAGATCATTCAAACTCTGTGGTGAGTTCCTTCTTGCATCCATCTAAGAGAAGAATGTCATTTGTATATAGACACCATCTTCAACCTTGTTGCAAAGGTTGAAATCCGCAACACCCATGGTGATCATTAAGCTCATCAAATGACTATCGATCTTGGGTATCCGTACAGAGCTTTCTTTAATTGAATCATAGGAGTTTTCTCGATTCGTACTTCTTCTTCAATTACACCATTAAGAGAATGGTCTTGTCTAGCCACCTGGAGCAAGCATCTCGTCATGATCCTCTTCTTCTTTCTAAGAGAATCTTCTAGCCACGAGCCTTCTATAGTATGTTTGATTTGTAAGTCTTCTTGTTGAACATCCATCACTTGTTTAGTGTTCATCATTCTTCATGATCTTTCCTACAAATCAAAGTTAATTACATGATTAGTAATACTTCATAATCATCAAATCATGTTGACATTTCAATGATAACCTATTATACATACTGATATGATTCACATAGTCATGCAACTATCTTGACCAATACTTTGGCACAACACTTTTCCATATCCTGTATGCATACAGTGGCTATCTAGATGCCTTCCATCTCTACCAGAACATACTATCAAGAGCGAGCACAACTCTTAGCATGTTAGCAAAGAGGTTTCATTCTAGACAAGCAACAATGGAATGTTTGTCCAACTTACCCATCATATGCATGTTAGTAGTATACTGTTCAATGCTATACTATGCATGATATATTCTATGCATTCAACTATTATGAGCAATATCATTAACTTATTTAGAGATTCAAATAACAACTCAAATACTTTTCTTTTATGTTTGTGAGGTTGCCTCCCGCTTGATCTCTATGATATCATCATGATTATAAGTCTTTGAACTTCTATCCATCCTGGACCACTATGCATGCTCAAGTGTGCACTAGTGTCATCCTCATGATCTCATACATAATCATACATTCATTAGTATAAAACATTATGATTCTAAATAATCTTAAGTATGTATGGTCATGATCATTTCATACATAGGTATACTTAACTAAGGTAGGATTCTAACTTGACATAGGAAAACATACTTGGATTATCATGCTTGGTTATGTCTTAACATACCCAAACAATATCTTCTTTGTTCTCTTCAATGATTTAGAGACCTTGTTCTAGAACCTGCATATCTCATAAGTTAAGCATAGTAGAACAAGGTCATACATACCTCGTAAGTAGAGCTTCTATGTGATCAAAGACTATGGATGAGTCTTTGTCTCCATGTCATCATGGTCATAGAACTCGATTTGTCTTTCTTGATGTACCTGTATCTTGTTAATAGACAACATCATCCTCATACAACACCACAGGTGCATTAATACAATCATATAACCCTAATCAATGAATGTCTTCTATTATTCACATGCATTCATACGTTTACTAGGGTGATAAGACAATTCTAAGATTAATCAAGATTGTACTAACCCCAATAATATGAAGACAAACATATCATAAACTTAATCATGAACATATTTCAACACATACCTATATCTCCTCAAGTCATACTTGTCGAGATTTCTTGTAGTCTTCTTATGTAAGGCCTTAGCCTCATCTCCCTCTAGAACTGGAACTGGAACTCCTTCACTTATGCAGGTGTCCAATTCATTCTCTTCTAGGATTAACCCAATCCACTTTGATTTGTTGAGACTGGATCTGGAGCTGGATTAGGGTTTGTCAGAGAAACCCTAAAAATTAAAATTTTGAATTTCAAACTTTTGAATGGATGGAAAGACGTGGCTTGCTGAGCTGATCAAGCTGGTATACTTCAATTTTGAAAACTACAAAATTTGACCCCTCAAAATTGCCTTTGAAACTTTCGGATCTTCTAGACAGGATCCCGAACTAGGGTTTGATAAATCCCGATCTTCTGCCCATCCAAAAGGTTCGATCTTTTGTTCTAAACTTCAATTTTTCTGAGGAGCTTCCAGCCGTGGTCACAGATTTCAAAAATTCCAACTTTTGTAGAAGCCCTAATTTTCCACCTTTCCGATCAAAATCCCAAACTAGGGTTTGATCAAGCCCGACCTTCTGCCCAACCAAAAAATTCAATCTTGGTCTCTAAATTTCGATTTTGATGAGGAGCATTCAGCCGTGGACTTTGATTCCAAAAATTCCAACTTTCTCCGAAGCCCTAAATTCCCGCAGTAGTGACAAGCCAAGAATGAAGGTGCTCAGAATTCAATTCTGTTTTGACAGAAATATGCACCTAATTGTATCTGGTGCATCTCTGAAATTACGAATCCAAAGGGTCTAAAACTTTAGCCTGTGGTAGCCTGACCTGTCATCTTTCCAACCCCACAGGTCTGACCTTAATTGGATTCTTAGAGAGAGAGTTATGCCAAGTGTCGCAACGTGGCCCGTTTATGGGATAAAACAAGAGAGCAAACTTGTACGGCGTGCCAAGTGTCACTGGTTCAACTTCAGCCTTCTGTGAAATTACAGTCCGTGCCCTACTTGTCACTTTTTACGAAATTTCATTTGGAGCTTCCTAGCCCAAGAGATGACCTTTTTTCCTAAGTCACCTGTTTATGACTGAGATCTGGAAGAGGTAGAAACCCTAACTTGTACGGATCATAAATCACAAAGTACAACGAATTTGAGGCTTTCCTTTGGACACAAGGTACAGGGGGATGTTATCTACGACATTTTGAAGTTTCAAATCCTGAACCTTCGCCAAAATGGATTTATAGCGAAAGTGCCATGATGACTGGTTTTTGCTATACAAAACCCTAACTTGCAAATTGTGGCAAGTGAGACAAGTGTCATAAGTGCCATACTATGCCTTCCTTTAGGCTAGCTTTGATAACATGTTAAGATTCAATATGCTTAGACAGAAAATATCAGTATTACATTCCATTTCACAACAATAGAATATACAGGATCACTGAAAGAACAACAAGCACAACTTAAACACAAGAGACACATATTTATCTTGGGAAACCCTCATGGGGTAGAAAACCCAACAAAGCTTCCTCAATATAGATGACCAACAAATACAAAGATGTAATCCCCAAACATGAGCTCCTTCTCCTCCATAGAAAATCTCTCTCACACTTATGCGCTAATCACAAGTGAGTGAATGTGTTAAATGAGGAACACACCTCCTCTATTTATACACAACTTCCGACTTGACTTTTACACTAACTAGGTCGGCCCCAACTTAACTACTTAACATAATGTGACAGGGCCGACCCCACTAGGGTGGTCTAATAACCCTTTAACCCACATGACTCATACAGGGCCGACCCCCACTAGGGAAGTCTAATAACCCAAGTTACCACATTATCCACGGAGGAATAAAACATCTCCGGATATACAATAAGGTCTTCACGGAGGAATGAAACATCTCTGGAATAATAAAGTACAAATACAATATTCTTAGAATTTACAATATTTCAACAATAAATTTTCCATGAAGCAATTTGCAATAAAAACTTGAGAGGACAAAAGGGGTTTTTCGTCAATTTTCTAAAATGATACGGGCGATAGGTTCACTCCATAGTGTATTCGCGGTGCGGAGTCGTTAGGCGAATAAAATGTAATACTCACCAAATGATTGTCATTAATATCAAGGGAGATAGAGATGATATAACCAATGATGTAAATAGAACAATCAACCAAACAAAACGACCACTAAAAATATAAGTGCAAGATGCGATATGAACAGAAAAGGGAAATAAGATAGGTTTGCTAAGATCAACTAGGGCAGTCTCTACCTCCCCGGAAACGACGCCAAAAATGTTATCACACAATATAACAGTCTCTATGTATGGTAGAGATATGTGACCACTAGACCCGTGATACCTGATAGGACTTTTCCCCAATGTGTAACGTTGGGAAAAGTCCTCTCTTTTTAGCCTTCCTGGATCCACTGAAGGCAAACCTAGACTAGCCACGAGAGGTATCCCAACCCTGCTTTCCTAATTACTTAATGAGAAAACTCAGCTTTCCCAAAGTAGTTGTAGAACTGATTTAGATATGAAACAAGGTACCTTTGGGGTTTTAACAAAAATGGTAAATAGGTACCCTGGGGAGAATCTCACTCTAAGAGTAAAAATGAGTACAAGCAATAGATGAATAACTCCTAGAATTCCTTCAACAAGCAACACACATATAGGAAATAAGGTATGCGCTACTTGAGATGTATAACAATCCACCTGGTATGAACACATTATACAACTTGACAAGAACTTTTACTTTTGCATCAAAAACACCAAAAACAACCCTTGAATCGAAAAGTGGTGCTACTGACAACACCCTTTTTTTTTGGGGCTAAAATTACAATTTTTTTTAAACCTGGTTTCTTTGCAATCAATACCGTAAATTGACGCCTGAATAGAAAAGTAGTGCTACTGGTAGCACCCATTTTTTTCGAGGATAAAATTACAACTTTTTTGGAAACCTGACCTTAACAATTGATGTCACTGCAATCAAAACCCTAAAGTGGTGCCCTTGGAATCACCTCTTATTTTTTCGAGGTTAAAATTACACCCTGCTTGAAACCATGGCCCTTACGTGATTCGAGCATGGCCACCCCATTTTATTTTCGAGGTTAAAATTGCGACTTCTTTCAAACCATGGCCTTCACAAGCAACGTTGTTGCAATGAAAATGTCAAAATCAACACTCAAATCGAAAAATGGTGTTATTGGTAGCATCCATTTATTTTCCAGGTTACAATTCCAAGCATTTTGAACCATGATCTTAAAAAAAAATATTTTTTAGTTAAAATCATAGCAAAAAAAGGAAGACAAGTTTAACAAAAAAAATAATTTTTAAATAAACCAAAACCATTAAAAACGAAAATTTTCACAAAAAATATTTTTTAAAATACACTAAAAACATTAAAAGCGAAAAATGTAACTTAAAAGCGAAAATAAAACAATTTTTTAAATAAAATACTTTAATCAATATGAAACAATTTTTTTTAAAATAAAAGACATAAAAAACATTAAAATATAAAATTAAAAAAACATAACATTTAAAAAATTAAAAACAAAACATAATTTTTTTTAAAACAATAATAATAAACCCACCATGTTCCTTTCCCCACCATCTCACAATGGTTTAAAGGAGGGGTGTGAAGGGGGAATCGAGTCCTCCCTTCACCCCTCTTAACCATGGGAAGGGCATGGGATGGGGTTCCGAAAATCGAGTCCCCCCTTCACCCCCCTTTAAACCATGGGAAGGGCATGAGGTGTGGAAGGACATGGGATGGGGTGGATTTAATTTAATTTATTTTTTTATTTTTTTATGTTTTGTTTTAATATTTTGGGTTTATTATTTTTTTTTTCATTTTTTATGTTTTGTTTTAGTTTTTTGGGTTTTATTATTATTAGCACATCCACTTAACTTGTGGTTGGTGAACATCGATAGGTCACAAGTTAAGTGTCACAAATAAGTTATTTACTTGTTTTCACTTGTTTTTTTTTAGTTGAGCAAGGGTTGTCTGCCATGAACTGCCATTATCCTTGCATCAACTAAGAGTTATCCATGCAACTACCACTTATCCATAAAACAATGACTAATTGTTTTTTAGATTCTTTTTTATTTATTTATAATTGTTATTTCAAATTTGGAATGATTGCCATAAAATCAATCTGGACAGTACACTTGTCTCATCCTTGTGCAATCTAGGAAATGGATAGATGCTAGTCCGCTCCAAATTCTAAAATATAAGCACTTATCAATGTAATTATTATTTTTATATTTTGTTTTTAATTACTTTATTTTATTTTTTAAATATTTTTTTTAATTCTATTTTCTTCTTTTTAAATTTTGTATGTCTTTTATTTTATTTAAAATTGATTTATGTCTTTTATTTTATTTTTTAATTTAGTTTAAAATTGTTTTATTTCTTTTATTTAAAAAAAATGTTTTATTTTGGTTTTTAAAGTTATATTAGTCATTTTTCATATTCTTTTAGAAAAAAATGGTTTTTATTTTTAGTTTTTTGGGTTAAATTTGTCATTTTTTTCATTTTCGTTGTGATTTAACAAAAAAGGCTATTTTTTTAAGGTCGTGGTTTGAAATGCCTGGAATTGCAACCTGAAGAAGAAAGGAGTGCCACTCGTAGCACATCTTTTTGATTCAATGGTTAATTTTGACATTTTCATTGCAAAAGCGTCACCTGTTAAGGTCACAGTTTCAAACAGGTCGTAATTTTAGCCTAAAAAGGAGAAATGGAGGTGCTGTGGTTGAACCACTTAAGGTCCATGGTTTCAAGCAAGCTGTAATTTTAACCCCGAAAAAATAAGGGGTGATTATAAGGGCACCATTTTAGGGTTTTGATTGCAGCAACACTAGTTATTAAGGCTAGGTTTTTAAAAAGTTGTAATTTTAGCCCCCTAGAAAAGGGTGCTACCGGTAGCACCACATTTCGATTCGGGGGTCAAATTATGATATTGATTGCAATGACACTAGATAGGGTTTCAAAAAAGTTGTAATTTTATATCTGGAAAAAAAGGGGTGCCACTGGTAGCACCACTTTTTTATTTGAGGGTAAAAAATGTCATTAAATGCACCCTATTAAAAATAAGAACTCTTGAGATTTCTCATCAAAGTTAGCTGAAAAATGATTCAACGCAGGCTGTCCCAAATATTTATCATTGAACATAGACAAATCAACATATAAACATTATCTAGCAGGTTGATATGAAGTATCACCAAACTTGTAGTTTCCCCTAAAGGTTGATCCGTAAGGATGGTATAGGGGATGGGCAACCAAAGAGGTGAAACCAAGATAGCCTCGACTCCCAATGGATGGTTATCACGCCAATCGAGGAAATATTCACTTAATGTTATCTTATCCCAAGACAATAATGGGGGAGACCCAGATCTACTCCTGATAGGAGAGATCAGACCAAGAGGCTTAAGCAAGGATAATTTGATCCAACTAGGTTATGCAAGTGACTTATGAGATTAAACACTAGATCCAAAATCAAGGTACTAGTCAATGATGAGAAAATCCTCTGCCTTGGGAACCGTGTCCAATGAAGGGTAGTCAGGGATAGGATTGGGGCTAACCAGTACCAAAGATGGACTTGTTTGATAGGTATGACAGTATCAATGCAACCAAGTCTCAGAGAGGAGATCAAAACACTGAAAAATTGGCCAAGTCAAGAAAGTCGTGAGGGTTGGGAGAAGCTCAGTGCCTAGGAAAATGGGCCAATGGAGTCCTCAAGGGTGACGCCCTTGAGAACCCACTTTGGGATTTACCCGATCTATAATACCCAGAAAGGATTTTCCAATTGATCAAGGGATTTGATCTCTAGAATTTTTAATTGATTTTAGCTTAGGGTTTTAACAATAAAATGGAGATGCCAATGGATTGGAACCAAGAAATAGTGAGCAAACCTGTGGATCTTACCTGGATAACCTTGTAGATGCCTTGATGATGATGATCTTCAAACCCGATCAATTTGAGAAGATTTGAGGTAGTTTTCTATGAAGTCGATTTTCCCAAGGAAGCCAATGCGCCCTCTCTCCCGCACAACGAATGTCAACCATATCAGATTTGATGCATCAAGAGATAAAGACTAATGCCACAAGAGAAATAACAGAAAGATAGCATAGATCACAATGATACTAATGATAACCCTTTGATACAGCGAATGCCAAGCCAAGCGAGTTGAGGAAGCCCTACAAAAATGCCCAAGTTGAAGTCGCCCTCCTGTAGACAAGACAAAGTTTCCAAAAAAGATAGATCTTACCACAAATATCCAAATGCTAGGATGCAATAGGCTTTACAATCACCATCGAAGAATACCAGATGCAAAGGAGACCCAAGAATTTCCACAAGAAGTTTTTCTATTATCAAGATTCCAAGAGCCAAAGACCCTTTACAATGAGAAGCTCTCTCCTTTAAATAGGATGGAGAGATACCAAAACCCTAACCACCTTTTGAATGGATGGCTAAGATTAAAAGATCAAAGTAATATAATCAATGGTTGAGATGAGCTCAACATAAAAGTACATGGATCAATATAACAATACAATACATCAATGGACCAAATCGCCCTAGGAGAGGGGGTCCCACCAAATGTCAATGAATAAACATAAGATCTAGCTCATGGTGGGTCCAAGGGGCAATATCTAGCACCCTTGGTCAATCCCCATGGCACAATAGCATCAAAATAATAATCTAAGCACCAAATCGTGCCTTTCTGGAAAAGTCGTGAGCCTTAGGAGGCTCCAGAAATCCATATAAAATGTCGGAGTGATGAGTGTAGGCCCCACTGAAAGCTGAAACTACTGGAGAAGGTGTGGAAGACATCCAACTCATCATAAAAGATCATCCCATTCCAATCCCTTGCCTCAGTAGCCCAAATCGAATCCTTCAGTAGCCATTTTTACCATTTTTAATCTACCTTGGGAAGTGTGAAACTGCCCAAACTACCTCCTGGAGTGCCTGCGCTGTCAAGGTGAGCCCACCAGGATCTCTATAAGGGGGGTAATATGGTAATAACAAGTGGCTGTACCACACCCTCCATGCACAACTCCCTAGGTGAACCAATCAAATCTCACCCCTGCTCTGACAAGCCATCTAACAAGCCAAAACTGCACTAGGATAACCGACTGAGACTAAAAATCATTGTAATTACCCGGAACTGAAAACATATTGTCTCATTGGACTCAGAGATCCCAAATCCATCTAAGGTGTGTACTCATACACCGTATGGATCTTTGCATGATCCTATAAAATATCCAACATGCCCAACAGACCAAGTAATAATAATATATAAAAGTGCTGAAAAACACTAATCATCATCATAAGCTTGAAACCACTGCATAGAACCATCTAGTGACCTGTACCAGACCATATATCATATCTCTGCATCATCTGAGGTCTGCCACCTCATGTCATGTGGTTGAATTTTGGTCAAACTGAGTTTGACCAAGTCAACATGACCCAAAATATAACTCAGGCTATCATCAAACTGCTGCAAGTGTCAAAGGTTAAAACATGCTCTACAATTCATTCAAGTAACAATTATAACAAGAAGTAATCATTTACTGGCGATCTGAAACCAAATGTAAATAAGGCCTTTGACTCAGACCAGACTTTCAAGACCATACTCACTTCATAGTTGTGATCAATTTGCTAGTGAAGGGTGAGGGGCTAAAAATTAAAAAAGGCTAGGTTAAGGGATGACTACTAACTTGACATTGTGACACTTTGGAAATGGAAAGGGAATACACACTCTAACATATGTTGGACAAGCAGTCACATGGGGGATGGCAGTGTCTCACAAATGGGTAAGTTGTTCAAAGAGTGCTTATTCAACTTAGGCATTACTTTTATAAAAGATGATCCAAGTTCATTAGGATCCATTGATTTCACTTTATGGCCTTTTTGGCCTACATAACCCTTCGGATCTCAGGTGTGCTAAGAAGCACAACTAATTGTAGCTTGCATCCAGGGCATGTTTGTACATATACATAAGGCCAACAATCATTTAGATATAGAGTTTAAGAACCATTTCTTTTTGGACCTTTCTTATACTCTTCAAGGAGTATTTATAGTGTTTCATTGCTCTTGCCCTTTACTTAAGAAACACATTCTAGAGTTTACAATCTCCATGGGTGAAATTACATAAGTTTCCATAAGTAGTACATGAGCTTTCAATTTTAGCCAACACATCTTAAGTGACTAGGGGGACTTCGTACCAGTGCCAAACATTGGGACAACCGACCAGAATGATTTAGGACTACAATCCAACTCACCAAAGGTAAGTTTTCTCACCAACTCAGAGCCGAGACACAAGAAACAGGGAAGCTCATCCAACACAGAGGCTAAAGTGGGGGAAAGTCCTCCATGCCACTAGTCAAGTAGTAAGTCAGGATAATAAACAAACTGGTAGGTAATGGATGGGTGGATATAGTGAACAATGAGAACAACACTAGCAAGCCAAAGTATGGTGGGAATGATCACCTCTATTCTCCCTAGGGAGGGTAAAACCAATGAGTATAGATAGTGAACTTCTGAGTCTGAGTGGGGACAATATAGCATATATAAAGGTACAACCAGGTTCGTATATCTATATGATCGCTAGATCATGATACTAAATGCTAAGACATGCTACAAGAATGAATATAAAAGCAATATAACCATAACACAAGAATATGCCTGCTGAGTCATATACCTGAATGCACATAATCTGAACCAACATCTATCCACTGAAACTCTGCTGCTGCAACTCTGGGAAATACTGACTGCTATGTATAAATGGCTAAATGGCTACATCAGCCCTTTCTCTGAGTGTCCTGAAACTCAGTCATGGCATGGGGAATAAAAATGTTGTCCATAGTATAATCATGATCCATAATAGATGCTCATATCAGCATCTCAAATGTAAGGGAACTGGCTGAAAAGTGTACTGGAATCTGAAAAATAGAATATGGTAGCCTAGCTACTATATATGTGATAACAGTACTCCAAATGGACTGTGTGTTAGAGATAACAGAACAACCCACAAACTAGTGACCCCGAATTTAATATATGAGTTGAAGACAAGAGGAGCAAAGTTAAGGGTTGAATTAGCTTAGAAAATAACTCTAACACTAAATTAGACTCGCTGTAACTAAATATTCAGATATGAAATGTCATGTACAGCGAGGAAAAACAAGCAAATGAGAGGAAAATGGCAATTCCCAAGTGGCTGGTTCTCACCCTAGGATTAATGCCTAGAAATGGGGTGCTATGGAGTCTACAAAAACATAAGATAATCATTCAAATAACCCCCTAAAAGGAAATCAAAGCTACAACCAACTAAAACATTACTCAAACCCCCACATGCACACAAAACACAAAGAAAATAACGATATAAAGATGACAAATGGATTTTTAGAGTCTGCAAATCAAAGTTTTGGGTACTCACGTTGTTTCAGATGGACGACAAATTCCTCTCAGCTTCCTAACAGCTTGTGAATAAATATTTGTCCAAGGGAAACTCCCACATCCTTTCTTGGGTGCACTTAGTCACTGTTCACTTCAAATCCTGCAATACAAAGACAAAAATAGTGAGTGAAATCACCGAACTATGATGAACTTAGTATCACACAGTCCAAAGACTTGCAAAATAGTGAAGAGAAATGGCAAGAAATAAACATTAAAGAGAAAAATGATTTCCGGTTAGCAAAACCCCCTTCATAGTTAGATACGGGGCACTAGGGCGAACTAGGCTCTTCCTTCTTGCATGAAATTTCTCACATTATTGACAAACACAAGTAGGAATTGAAACAAGAGAAAAAATTCCCCAACACTCCCAGGAACAATGGAATTTTGCACAAGAGAATTCCTATTTTTATTAACTACTGAAAATGAGCTAAGAGTCCATACAATAGAGAGCTCACTCTCTTTTATAGAAGGAGAGTGAGAAAAATCCCTATCCAATGTGAAAGAGGGATAAGATTAAAAGATCAGAGAAGAAGATCAATGGCTGGGATCTTTTCTACTATTTACATTTTAAGAAATAGCTGAAAATGAAATTTTGCTTGGAGGGGGGCGAATTTCCTCCATGAGCCCATGTACATTGATAAAATTGCCTAAGTGGTAAGTTTGTTACATTGTTTGGGGACACTATTGGATCCCCTTGGTGGTCCCTTCAACCTTTTACATCATCAAATTCACTAAAGTATTGATATTCATTTGTCAAATGCGCCCACAAGGGAGAGAGTGCGCCCCACCTAGATGTGCCATGTTAAATGTTGACTAGACTCAAGTCGAAATGATGTAGAGATGATCACAATTTGTTTAGGATCCCAAAACAAGATTACCCATACCATTACTTCACTTTTCTAGAATCTCATTACCATACATATTGAACCTTATGATTTTTTTTAAATTGGACATTAATATAAAATTAACTAATGTGCTATTAATTGGATCCATGAATTCCCTTACCGAGAATGCAAATATGATGCCACATATGAGCTCCTTGATCTCAAAAACCATCAGATACACTAAAATTGTGCCCAAATCCAAATTGAAATGTGTCTTTTAGAATCAGCTCCAAATAATTAAATTATACTTAGGCTAAAATTCCAAACTTAGGAAAATAATTCCATTTTTAGCCAATTAATCCAAAAATTCCACCAATGCTATTTGAAGGGGGCCAATTGGCCTCCAAAGGATTAGATATGATGATTGATGTATATGTGAATATCCTATGTTGTTGGTTGACCCCTTTGACTAGGTCAAACTTAGGTTTGACTAAGTTTTAAAAAAGACAGTCAAACTTGGTCAAACTTTTACCAAGATGAAAAATGATGGGAGAACCTTGTATCAAGATTGTAGGGGAGTGAAAACACTTAATTATGTGCATCATTGATGAACCACTAAGCATAAGGTCCTATCCTATAACCTATGATCATTATGTGATTATTTGCATGACATGTCAACATAGCACAGAAACATAACAAAACACAGAGCACAAGTAAAGGACTTATATAAAATTATCCTCTAATCAACATCATCACATAGTGTTGCAAATATCAACCTTCATCATTGGGTGGAGTGGATGGTCAGGTAGTCAATGGGCTAGTCAAGTGAAATGTTTGATCAATGGAAGGTTTAAGTTACTCTTGAAGAAGAGGAGATATCAGGGGCATATGTGACGTTAGCTAGTTAGGAAAACACTAGGGGGTAGGGTGTCTCACAAATAGATAATACAATAGAAGGTTCCCCCTTGAATTTAGAATCCTCCCCCCCTTACTTCACTTTGATTTTTCATTTTACTTTTTTATACTTTTTCTTTTTCTTGCTTTGGATTTTCTTTGAAGCACTTTATTTTTTTGCAATCCTTTAGTTGGCTAATGACTAAAAATTAATAGCACTAGATTTCCTTATGGGCACCAGTTATGACAAGGCCTTAGCTCCGTATCCATCCACTATCCATAGGTGCAATGGAGTCATAGTAATGCCTTCACTTCAAGGAAAATGCCCTGTAGCGGAGGTTTTTGGGGATGCTCCTCTAAAAAGAGCCCAAATATCCATTTATAGCAAAGGTCACTAGCGGAGGCGAGTGGGCAGAGGTTTTAGCAGATGTTTTTCTTCAGAACTTTTATACATCCATAACACATCAATGCAGATCCAAAACAAACGCACGAATGTGGACATAAATCATGTGGCACCATGGTTAGAAACACCATCAAGTGAAACAAAAATATATAAATTCACAACCAGTGCTTTTAACTTACAAAAGCGCACCGATGCGTACCCATTTTGAAAGCACCAAAGTAGGGTAAAAATATAGTGGAGGGCCCCAAATTAGATTACTTTTTTATTTTTTATTTTAATTTTTTGTGTAGTCTCTCTAAATAACTGCACTAAGGCGTTCCAGTTTAGGGTGCACTGTAACAGGGTTAAATAAAAAAAAAGTATCAAATTACAAAAACCATGTATTAAATTAACTTTTTATTTTTAATTTTCATTTTCAATGAGGTCATTCTAAACAACATAACGAGGGCATTTAACTTTCTGGCGCATCATGAAAGGGTTAAATAAAAAAAAATCCGAATTAAAAAAACAACTTATTACATTAATTTTTTATTTTTAATTTTCATTTCAGTGCAGTCATTCTAAATAAACACATTGGGGCGTTAGAGCTTACGAAACACCGTGAAAGGGTTAAATTTAAAAATTCCAAATTAAAAAAAATGGATTGGATTAATTATTTATTTTTAATTCACACTTATGTTGCGTTCTTTCTCCCAGATCACATTGGTGCATGCAAGTTTCGGACACATCGGAACAAGGTTAAATAAAAAAATTACTGAATTGAACCATTTTTACCATCTCTATAGTGCTTTTGACCACCTTAGCACCAGTGTCATGCCTTCCTTGCTTAGACATCCTACCATCGATGCTCCTTGTGGTTGCATTGCTTGTTTCTTCTGCTTGTTGAGTGGATTTTGAATTTTTCCAAACGGTGGGAAAATTTTTAAATTTGGTGTACATCGCAACCATGCCTCCCCAACAGGAAATTGACCAGGTAAATTCTTTGTTACCTCGTGATTTATTTTTTTTGTAGATTGAAAATTAAAATTCATCTTTACTTTTCCTTGTTTCTAAAAAAATTAAAAAACCTTGGCGGTGCGTTCGAGTCATTCGGCTCGCACTGCTACACGAGGCACACTGTAAATTTACAATGTTCATTGTGCTTGCTATGTCTATATGTGAAGCGCACCACGGGGACGGTGCACTATACTTTTCATAATGCACCGCCAAAATTTGAACATAATTTCATATGCACTGGTAAACCAAATTTAAAAAAAAAATCACAATGTTAACTAGTGCGCTTTGTAAAAACTTACGCATCGCCACATTTAAAATATTTTGCACCACTTTAATCAATGCACATTGTTAACATGTACGCAACAACTTTTCGGTGCACTGACGTGTAACTGGCACACTATTCTGCCGATCAAAAATTATTCTAGATTTGAAAAAGAGGTGCTCTTATTACGGTGCACTTTAAATAAGGTTGAGCACCATTTTTTGTGCATGCACATGTCACTACTACACCAGATGGAAGCAATGTATCTCATATTTACAAAATATTATTGGTGCATTGGAAAAGACCCCACTCATCGGTGCATTTTCTATAAAAGTGCACCGCAAATTTAAATTTATTTTAAAAATTTACCACGATAAATGGTGCACTTTGTTAACATGTACGCATACCATATTCGGTGTGTTGACGTGTAACAGGCGCATTGTTTTTTTTAAAATAAGGGAATCATCAATTGGAGTTGGGTTGGTACTCGCGTGACACGGGGTCCAGGGATCCAATATCGCTACCACTATAAACATAGGTGCATCCACAGGGCCTGAACCATGGCGCACAGGTAAGTTTGAGGGGATTCGAACATGTGACCTTCCATTTACAACCAATTACAACATCTCATCTTTACCACTCGAGTTTCCCCCCACAGGCATGTAACATGCACATTGTTCTGTCGATAAAAAATAATTATAAAATTGAATAATACATGCTCCTTTTATGGTGCACTTTAAAAACGTTTGCACCCCATTCACAGCACGTTGATGTGACACCCCTGCACCAGTGCTTCCTATTGATGGAAGCATCGTTCTTAATATTTACAAAATATAGTTGTTGCATCTCAAAAACACACACACACACACACACCGGTGCATTGATTTAAAAGTGCATAGTCTTTGTTTTAAAAAAGAAATTGTCAAACAATTCTTCTATTGTTGTAACACACTGGTTATCTAGATGAGTTAAATTTTAGTTTATTTTATTTACATATCCGATGTGTTTGTGTTATTGTAGCGCACTAGTCGCAGTGCTCTTGCGTTACAAGAGAACATGTGTCGGTGCATTAGTGTAATTTAGGCACATCACTTGTCAAATTCATTTATTTTGAGAAAAAAATATTATTTGATGTTAATAAATAACATTCTCAATGAATGAAATATTTAATGTTTTTTTGTCTATTTATGAGACTTATGCATGTTATATGTGAATCAGGTACATTAGCGGCGAGAGGTCGATTAGCAACAACATGCACAAGTTGACTAGTAGAACTTTGTGTGTGGGTGGGATTCCACAGGGAGGGAGAGGGATTTGTACCCTTTCCCCATTACTCATCAGGCATGAGACCTCGTGATGGTTGTTGGTCGAGCCTGAAGTTTTATATGGAGGCTACATCCATCAAGGAGAACTTTGTTTTCTTGGCGCAGTTGATTCGTTGTTGGGATCATCGTAGGTAGGAATTTTGCATTGGTCCCAATTAGTGGTTCCAACCCACTAAGGAGGACATTTAATTCATCAATGGAATATCCGGGAGAGGGGAGGATTTTATCTAGTTCCCTGATGTGCTAGCTAATGTTGTATCATAGAGTCAACTCGCTTACTCTAAGAGATATATCACTAACCATGTCACTCATCTTGCTAATTTTCAATTGCACACTGGACAACTACATATTTCTACTTTTGGTGCAGAGGAGTTTAGGTGTCTCTCACTGTTGGTGACGACCATTGTGCAACTCACCAGTGATGGGAAACACATTAGTTTACCTCTTTTATTTTATGTAGATTCTTTAGTGCAGAGACCTAGATGCATTAGGTGGTTGGCCATTTTTTTGTGACGGATTTTTTTTCTTTGGAACGATGCTGTGAACAAATTGATGGGAGTGTCAACTTCCCTTTTGGTTCAGAGCTCTTTTGTTTATTTTTTGAGAGGTTTATGGCCACGAGGCCTTCATTTGACCATCGCCCTCCTAGGTCGATGATGGAGGTGCATATGCACATGTGGGGACAGATGATTCCCAAGAGGGGGTATCCTCAGTTCCTAACTAGGATCACATCAGAGGTGTTGGAGATGTATCTTGCGAGGAGGACCATGCCTTGGACCTTGTTCCATATCCGTACGCAGGGTTAGATCGGAGAGCATGCCCCAACATATTTTTCACCCAGGTTGAGCCACCAAATGATAGAGGTAATATTAACATTATGTTTAAATTAATTTAGTTGCATTTTATTGTGTTACTTAATGCAAATGAAATATATTCTAAATTGTTTAATGAAATTATCTAATTATTGTTGTGTACTATATATTTTGCAAACATTGGCACATTTTATGGGGAGGTGCCTCCACCTGTTCAGGATGACGAGGATATGCAGGAGCATGAGGTGCCTAAGTTTCCTAGACTCGGCCTACGATGTGGGCGAGATGATATGTTTCGATAGGACGTGAGGGATAGGTTGTCCACATCGGTGGCTCGACGGGGAGTCCATCTTGCACAAAAACATGATATCATCCAAGACCTCGAGCTTGCAGATTTATAGAGAATGCTTCCTCGTGATATGAGGTCTTTGTTTTAGTATGTCATCAGTGCATCCATCCTTTTAGATGCTTAGAGGTTGGTGTATGAGTCTACGTAGTCTGACGAGGGTGACGATCCTCGTACTTTTCCACCTCCTCCTCCTCCTCCTCACCATGATGTAGACTCAACATCACATGATCCTCCTCCTCCTCCTCCTCCTCACCACGACGAAGCCTCAACATCACATGATCCTCCTCCTCCTCCTTCTCCGGCTCACCATGACTACCAACCAATATCTACTCCTCCACACCTAACCAACCCACCACCATCTCTGACTCATGATCCACAAGTATACTGACCAACATTTCCTCCTCACTTACCCAACCATCCACCATATCCTACTCCACCAATCTCCTAGGCTCCAGATACAACGGTCACAGCGGGTGAGATACATCATGAGGGAGATATTGACTATGCTACTCTCTTTGCTGCTATCTTTCTTGACAGAGGTATTGATGCCTCTGGCTCTGCTGGTGGAGGTTTCGATTCCCCTATCTCTGTTGGCAGAGGTAGTGATTCCTCTGGTTACAGATATGGACCAAATATCTCATGGCATTTATTGGACTGGAGATGTACATTTGGCATGTAGCATGAGTTTGATATTATTTATATATATATATATATATATATATATATATATATAATGCATTTTTCATGTTGATGATCATGTTGACATTTATTTATATGTTAATGGTGATGTGTATGTTAGGTCAGGTTAGATATTTTTGTTGGGTGTGCTTGATAGATGTGTACGTTAGATGGTCTTTCCTAGATGTGTGCATGATGGTTATGTTAGATAATACAACTTGTGTTTTGTTAGATGTTATTATTAGATTTGTGTGTTAGATGATGTTTAAATATGTTAAAAGTATATGTTAGATGATGGTAGGTAATGTTTACATGTTTATGTTAGGTGATGTTTAATGTGTATGTTAGATGATGGTAGCTAATGTTTACATGTGTATGTTAGGTGGTGTTTAATGTGTATGTTAGATTAGTGCATTAGTTTTTTTTTTATGTGTATGTAAGATGGTGCTTATGTTTGATAGGTGATGATAGATGTGTATGTTAGATGATATTTGTGATATGTGTGTGATGGTTTTGATTAGTAGATGGTCATGATGATGATGATGGTATGTTACATGACTTTAGGTGATGGTGGTGGTGGCCATTGTTTTGATAATCACAATGTAATATTTTTTATTGTTATGTATATATAATTTTTTTTGTTGTAAACTCAATGGCTATCAAATTATTTTATGATATTTAGCTTCATGTGCATGATGCATTTTGTTTATGTCAATGAGTATGATTCATGTGTGTGATGAAATTGTATTTATTTATTTATGTTGATGTATTTTATATTAGTTATAATTATAATTACAAATTGTGCACAATCTGAGTTATAATTGCAAGTTACAATCTCATTACAGTTACAATTAGAACTTGCAAATTGCAATTACAAATTTGCAATTTATTTTACAAATTTGCAAATATGTTTACAAATTACAAAATAGTTTATGAAATTGCAAAATTACAATTAAAAAATACGAACTTGCAAATTTACAAATTTTAGTTTCAATTACAAGCGTATAGTCACACATTACTCTTACAATTGCAATTTTGCAATAACAGGATACATAGAGCAATAAGAAATATAAATACCAAGTTCATAGTGCTTTTGGTAAGGAGAAAGAGAAACTAATATATAAATCTAAGTAAAGTTTCGATTACATTATTAAATGTGGGCCATGTGAAAAGGAAATTATGTTATTTCCTCACCTCCTATTTATCACAAATTTCACAAAATCAATCATCCCAATCTATTGTTTTTGGTTATATTATTGAGTAGTTTCATTATGGAGGTTATGAGTCTCATTGGTTCTAATTTTGACAATATTAATTTTTTTCTATATGCACATAATATTGGAAAAATAGTTTTGATCATTAAATTTAGGATTTATAAAATCTTTGTAGCATCAATTTTCTTTTTATTGATTATTTCACTATTGTTCGTCTATTTTAAATGACAATTTAAATTGATGCCTATGTAGGGTGTTATAACCACCATAGAAAATAAGATGATATTTTGTTTCTTAGGTTTAATTATCATAATCTTGATTTTATCCATCTTAAATGTTGAGTTTATAAAAATTGTAAAAGGATTGAGAATGTTGAGTTTCTTATTCATGAAGGGATTTAAAATTTAAAATATAAAAATAATAATGTAATCTATGAAGGATGACAATAAGTCTAGACATGTTAATTTCAACGTAGCCATCATCTTTTAAACATTTCTCGATTTTAATTATTTACATAGATGTCAAAAAAGATGTTATAAATAGGGTATCTTTTCGTAATGCATTAAACATTACAATTATAGTGCACTTGGCCACTAATTATTATATTTAAACTTTATATGAGGATTTAAGAAGTGTATCATTAGTTCAAGAAAATAATGATGTCATTATGTCCAAATTTTGTTGTCAAAATCATATGAGGACTCCATTAATTTATAACTAGAATGGAGAGATCACTTAGTCGTTACAGGGATGTATACTCTAGTTTATTATGCATTGAATTGTCAAAAAGGCATAGTCTGGAGAGTGCATGTGTTCTTGTGGGGCTAATTGACAAACATGAATTAAGGTTGACTAGATGAATGAATTTGAATATATTTTCCATGTAAAACCCCAATAAAGAGTTTGCCTAAGATAGACTATGATATGGGTGTAGATTAGGGTCAAGACTTTATATACACACTGATGGTCTCCTAAATCGCCCCTTTCTTTCACTTCATTCCACTATTTTATCATCATATTTGATAAAAAACCATTACATTTATCTTTAAAAGCATCATTTAATTAAAATCCATTGATTCAAAGCATTACAAATAAATGATGTGAGTTCATTATTTTTAATGGTTTAAATTAATAATAAACTAGTTTCTGAACTTAGTATTGTGCTTTTATACTATAGTCTAACATTGCATCAAATCATGCGCTCATTGAACATGTAAGAATTTGTGCTTGGTGGTCAGTAAGAATTACACACCTGCAAATACAAAACAAATCACACGTATGCAAACATTATTAGTTAACCCTTGTACGTATCTTGAAGACTCGATAATTACATATGCTTAGCTCACTCGATGAATATAATAATGTTTAGGGGAGCCCAAATCAGACGTAATTTTCTCAGACTTTGTTTGTGGTCGGTTTTGTAAAATTGGTAATTTGTTGAACAACCCAGAGCTATGGGGATTCAATTCTATCTTCTCCTCAGACGTATGAATGTATAAACCAAGGTCTGAAGTAAGAGATTAGGGGGGGTAATGATGGAATGATGTAATGATTTTTTGTTGATATAGAAACCAAACTTCCTATTGCTGCAAATTAAATTGGTTACTTGTGTTAAGTATGATGAGTTAATTGATATATATCTGAATGGAGATTGAAGAGTGTTGATCCAATTCATGCATTCATCACAACTTACCTTCTGATCTTTCTCAGGAGAGCATACCCTATTGGCTCAGGCCCACCACCAAGTGTACTTCATCACTTCCATTGTATTCTAATTTGTAGATTGTTGTAGATTAATTTTTGTGTGTTAAATTCTGATTGCAATTACAAATTACTGTGTGTGCGTTGATAGATTAATTCCTCTGCTGCATTTTAATTAAACGTTTGAGTTTTAGTTCCATAGCACATTAGATTTTAGTTTTACCAAAATATTTTGAATCAATTTTGTTAAGCATTGATTTTAACCAACCTATTGTAGAATTTTGTGAAGTGGATTACCCCTGCATGAAATCAAACGTTATGAGTACTAAATCTCATGTTTCGATCTAGAGATTTCCAAATTAGATAAATGATTGGTAACACAGACACTAATTCTTGTTTGTTCTTACAGTGGAATAAATAAATTTCATCATCTTTACAAGAATTGTTGGTATGACATTATTTGCATTTGTTGACTGAAAAGCTCTGAGTACGAATTTGACTTATTTAATTTCATTTATATGTTCTCAAACACATAATTAACACAAGTGGATTGAATCATATTCATGGATCAACGTGGCATGAACATGAATTTGTTAAACGATAATGTGCAATTTTAAAGAGTCATACACATTTTTATGAACATGAGAACCTGTATGATTTAAGCTTGAAAACAACTGAGACCTACATTACTCTTGGAATTGATTTTGTAAAGGTCATATTTTCATATTTGAAGATTAATTGGAAAATTGAATGAATCTTTTTGGATAAGGGAAACCTTCAGAAAAATATTGAAATACGAGCTGATTTGAATTGATTTGTAGGTGTTGTTGATAATGTCAAAAATATGATCAGATCTATTTTCATTCTTAGAACTAAAGTTTGGTTTTATTTACTTTTTAATTGAACATTTTGTAAGAAAATAGTACTTTGTTTGCTTTCATGTATGAATGGATTTTATTGAGCGCTAGAGCTTGAGTAGACAGCTTGAGTTTCAACTTTCAGATTTTAGATAAAAGAGATAGAGTTTAACGTTTAAATTTATTGTTGTGATTTAGTAGTAGATTTGTAGATTGAAATACTTGGTTAGTATCTTTTTAGTTTTGAAAGTTGATCCTTTTCCAAACGTACTTTGTAATTAGAATTTCTTCTTTTAGACTAGATGCTAAAATTTGTAGAGATGATTTGATTTAACTTTCAGATTGTTTTGATTTAATGGTAAGTTTGTGGCTTTCATTACTTAGTTTACATTATTTATATTCTTATTGTAACTCCCTTTTAAGTACTTTTGTAGATAGAATTTAAACTTGGTTTTTGGATTGGCCAGTCATAATAGAGTAGGTCTTTATTAGGAAGTTTTGTTTTCTTTTAGATCTTGTACTAGTCAATACTGAAATTTTAATATTGGGCAAGTGTTAGATTAGGACAATTTAGTATTGGTTAAGATTGATGATTTTGGATTTTCTTGCAGTTTAACTTCTCATAGTTTCAATCATCGATGGATAAATTAATGACCTAACTCGTAAGATATGGTCACTCCATAACATACTTCTTCCCTAGGTGTTTATTGAATTTAGGAGTGTTTCTAGCTTTAGGTAAGGTTAGTATAGGCTTCAATCCTGCACATACAATGACATCACCTCTAATTCTATGACTCCCCGGATTGACAATTTAACTGTCGAATTAAACATCATATATTTTTACTGACACACACTTCCCTTCAACATGCAAGGAGATTGGTCATGGATATCCCTTATGTCATGTTAAATAATTAATCATGCTAGTGACGATGAGTTGGTGAATCGTTATAAATAACTTCATTTAGCAAAACCTTAATGTGATTGCATTGTTAGAGTTTGAAAGTGGTTATGTGATTAGTGAAGGCATTATTAATATTATGTAAATTAATAGAGTGAAATCTAATGATAGAGTGTGTTAATTTTACTTAACAAATAAATAAAATGTATTCATACATTATAGATATCATTTTTAAGTGTAATTAATTTGTAAATGAACTATACATTTAGAATTAATATTAAAATTCATTTATTACGTATTAGTTAATATTAACATAATTAGTATAAAATGACTATTTTCAAATTGTTAGAAATTTATATTAAATTTTGACACACATATGATACACACTGTCCTATATTTTTTCAATATCGACATGCCATAATAATGGTTCCACAATAATCCTAGTATTTTATATTAAATATGCAATGAGATATAAATACCTTCAAGTAGAATAAAATTCTTTTTTCAATCAATCATTCCATACAATCACAAATTACTTGATAGACAAACACATTTCACATTAGATTGATTGTTAGCTTATTTAAAAATATCCGGTAATCAACTTTCCATTTCCACCATCATAACATGAAAAATAAACAATATAATTAGAGTATTAAAGTTAACAATAATAAAATGATATATCAACATTGTAAATGATGAAATAAAACATGTACATATCACTCTCTGTTGTCATCACCCTAATTATCTTCCTTGATTGGTATGATAGCACTATTGTTCTAAAAAATACGTTTAAATCTAGGTTCGTGTCTTAATACAAACCACCAATGCCTATCCAACACATCTGGCTAAAAGAATACTTGGTTGTAGTGTTTTGGGAAAACATTAGGCTCATTAGTTTCATCCCACATCTTTCTAGAGTTGATACATATCATCCCACTATCACAATATTCCTTTAAATTATTATTGTCAATTGTGTGCCACCATTTGCACTTAAAAATAACACATTGGAAAGCTGAGAAGTCTACTTGAATGATCTCCTATATTTTTCCAACATAACCCAAATCCCCCCCTATTAGGTTTTGATCGTGGTGGCAAGCACATATAGACTAGTTTAACTCGACTTCCACTCCATAGTCTTGTGTGAGACATCCATCATCGGCATCCTCGGTGCAAAAATGATGCACATATGGCTACATAGATGGGAACAAATGCACCTGTAAAAAAGTGAACAAATGATGGTGCCATATGTCTAATAAACCGACCATTAATATATAAAATATAGATGTTGCAATTCAAATGTGCATTATAAAATTAGAAATGTATAGAAAGAGATTATTTACAAATTGTTGCACCTGATCCCTATGTTTATCGCATCCTCCTCCGCATGCAGGTAGTGACCAGATGCACCATATTTCTCTCTAACTTAGTCAACAACCCAACTATTGGGGAAGATCATTGGCATATTATCTTTTAAATGATTAGGATAAGGAATACTTCTATTCTTCACTCGTCTGAATTCTTTCCTATCAATGTCCCATTTCCTCCTCTTCTCTTCATACAATGCAACCCCTGGCTATGTTGCCTTTGCATTGTAAATAATGAATTTATTGATGGTGCTAATTCCTGAATTCACTGTTGTATTCATGAATCAAATTGACATATAGTATGTATGAAACCAAATATAGATTATGAAGTTCATTATCAATAGTTACAACAATGTGAAAATGTGATGAAATATAAGTGAATTACTCTTTATCATGTGCCTTTTTCTGTTTGTTTGGAGTAGCTCCCTATCCCTTTTGTCCTTGTTGTGTTCATCATCCCAAATCACTGCACCTGGTGTGTGATCAATTTTCTTTATGCACTCATTGGCATAATAGAACAACTCATATATTATGTACCCCTCCACCATAGACCCCTCGGGTTTTTCCCTTTGTCGATCAAATCCATTCAGTTTTTTCATGTACCTCTCTAAGAATAACATCCAATGACAAGATACCACCCCAACTAATTCAACCTCACCAACTAGGTGAATTAGAATATGAACCTACAAGTCCATGAAACTCATCGACAGTTCCTTCCCAAACATACAAAGAAGTTGCCTTCACACCCAATATAACTTCCCTTGTCAAAGAAATATCACATTTATTCTAAAACCATGGGATATCACCTTCTTTAAATGACCAAGAGGGGTCAACCTCTCCTCTATTTTCTTGTCTTGGTCAATGCTTATTTTTAGTATTTGAAGAAATAAGATCTCTCCTTACAACCAACATGTCACTTTGTTTCGATGATATGTGCCTCCACAAAGAAGATGAAACATTTTTAAATATATGCATGGGATCTAATAAGTGGACAACCTTAAGATGCTCCAAATATGGGAGCTCATAAAATACCAAATTCCTTTTCATCCTAATGGTGATTTTCTCAACATAAGTATCAAAGAATTCAAGATCATTAAACAAAGGTTATCCATTTGAATTGAACATTTTTACAATTTCCATCTCCTTCTCTCTATTATATGCCCTAAGACAATGAGTCGGTCTCATTATTTCAAGTCTTTGGGTTCTCTCTAGTTTACCATTGAAAGCATATGTTGCTCTTCTATAAGGGTTGTTTTCTTTGAGGAATACCCTTGAGCAGTCATACACTGGATTTTGTAGGTGGTTGGAGCACCTAGCCTTCATAAAAGGTCCACAACATTTACATCCATGATACCCTTTTGTTACAAGACCTGTTATGTTATGGCATATAGAGCGCGTTAGTGTTGAATATCAATACAGTCCCATTGAAATAAATATGCCAAGAAAATATTGCTACGAATATAAACAAATCAAACAACATATTTACCAGAGCAAACTCATTATTTGAGGCCTTTGGGTTCTCTCTATTTACCATTGAAAGCAAATGTTGGTCTTTTATAAGGGTGATCTTCTGGGAGGAATACCTTGGAGTAGTCATACATCAGATTTCATAGGTGGCTAGACCACTATCCTTCATAGAAGGTCCACAACATTTACATCCATGATGTCGTCTTGGTACAGACTTGCAATGTAATTGAATTTAGATCACGTTAGTGTTGATGATCAATATAGACACATCGTATTAACTATGCCAAAAAATATTGTTACGAATATAAACAAATCAATCAACATGTTTACCTAAGCAAAATATTAATCTCGGATAATCATTTGTGGTGTACACACATATGGCATAGAACGTAAATCTACTCTCTATTGGGATGGGTCTTGATACATCGTATACTTGTATCCCTTCCCATAATTCCTTCAATTCATTGATCAATGGTTGTAGGTAAGCATTAATATTCTTCACTTGTCTTCTACTAGGGACTATAAGAGCCAACATAAGATGTAAATCTTCATGGACAACCATGGGGGGATATTGTTATCGATCACTACTATAGGACAAATATAATAGTTGGTGTTTTGGAGGGAATATGGATTAACGCCATCCATGGCTATGCTCAATCGAAATCTCTGTACTTCATCCTTGAATTTATCAGTCCATGTATCCTCTATATGCTTCATGGCTAATGAATATGTTGGGATTCATGTACTTCTTGACTCACTTCAGTGCAAGGAATGCCATCCTTGCAACATAGCTACTTATTTTCAATGAAAGAGCCTTTGAATCCTTGGTATTATAGGCATGTGCCTCAATATATTATGAGGAGGACCATGTTCTTTACCCTCATTTCTTAATTTATGATACTTGTCATGCCCACATTTTGGACATATCTCTTTCTCTACATATTTGCCTCTATATAGAATACAATCATTTAGACACGCATGATATGATATGTACTCAACACTAAACATTTTCAACATTTACTTTGCCTCTTCAGAGTTATAGGGAAAAACATTATCACTCGTAAGTACCTTATCTTTGAATAATTGCAATTGGTGTGAAATATAAATGCACAATGTCATTAATGTTCATAAAATCTACCATTTTCAATGTTGATTGTGTCACAAGATTCCCAAAAATATAAGGGACTTGATGGCCAATTACCTCATAACTGCTGAGAAACACGCATTTGACATGCCATACATTGCTTTCAAGTTGTATAGTAACATTGTTGTCCGTGGTTGGGTAGGATTTGACCAGCCAATTCCAAAGAGAGGGGTGGTGGAAGCAGATTTAAGGATTTCAAAGAAGGTATTAGTGAATGAGCATGATCCCCTAACTCATCGTCCCAGAATGCATCTAACAAAATTGCCTCCATGGCACCTATATATCATAACAAGTCATCCATGCCAACCTCTATTTCATTGCCTCCATTGTCAACACGCGAAGAACTATTGTTACTGTAGGCATTCGTAATTGATGAATCTAGATGTAGTGGTAATTGGATAGGTGGTCGATTAAACTATTCTTGGTATGCTTCCTCTTGGAGTTGCGCTCTTTTTGCAGCCTTCTCTTGATTTGACATTGTAGTGGGGTGCAACGGAATATGGTAGATAGGTCACTCATGATCAAAACCCTGATTTCAAAAATATTGAACATTACATCGATGGTATTAAAAATCTCAATGGAATTGGCTTGTTCAAACATTATGCTAAACAATTTTTATAGAAGCATGGGAATTTTTTCCAGTAATAAATGTGCAACCGAAAGCAATTTATAAAACAAAAGTTCAAATTGAGCAATGCATTTACATTAATCCCATTGAAAATAATAAAATACAATTAATGAATGATTTTTCTCTTACGCCCGAAGGGGAAATCTAAAGGTAGTCTTAATGCAAGGCGTCTTTGATGAACAATTTGTGGTCTACAAAAGTTATATTCTATTAATAACTTGTCGCCATGAGACAAAATACGTACTGCATGCACAACAAAAATAACAGATGCTTTCCTTTTCATAAAGAACTCTTGGTCATTGGAGTGTTCCTCAAATGAAAAATTTACAGAAAATAAAGAGCACCTAGAACTATTTATGAACCCTACAATGTTCCATGAGTGCGTGGACAATCATCGATACATAATAGGTTCTTCTTGTTAAAGTTTCCAGAAGCATAACCATCCATGCACATAGTATACATGGAAATGCTATGTTTGTATTTAACAATATTCAAATAATTGAACCAAGAATAAATATGACCACAAAATGGCATAAGTACTACTGATTGTTTGGGAGGAACGAGTACATGTGAAAGGATAAACAACCCAAGATTTGCAGTATCTATCTTAGACTTGGTAATCATAAAATTATTACCACAAATTAAGAATTTGGTTCCAACATCAGGAATAGGTAGAGAAGACGACCAAGCACCATACAAAGTGCAGTTGTAACAAGTTTGGTATTTAATTTACAAATGCACTGGAAGAGAGAATTCGTTGCTACCATCCAACAATTGGACCGACCTTGGTGTGTACTTGGAAATTTTTGCTCTCAACTCATACAACTTTTTAAATCTCCTAGTACAAATGTTTTGGGTGGTATGATATCATACTTTGGATCACTAGAAAATTTAGTTGACTGAACAGAAGCAGAGGGGTTGGTCATTTTAGGATGAAACATAAGTTTTGGCTTCTAACTTTTTAAAAAATGAGCATAGGGAAGTGTTCCTACAAGTATTTTCTATATCACCTAATATATTTTTACTGCGATAGGAGGTATTAGACCATCAACATTGGGTAGTCAATCATTAATATAATGGGTGAGTGTGGCACACCGAGGGTTCTCCTTCAACCCTTGAAATTTTGAACAACCACATACTACTTGGGTGTCATAAAAGAGATCCAACTCACAATGAATTACCATCGATGACCCAGGATTGTGGATAGAAGATGACATGTTACAATTGTTGGGTTAAAGAGGTTTTCCATTTTCACCTACCAACTGCTTGTGGTATCTTGCTCCTGATAAGAGCTTGTGATGTTTTTCAACTGGTGGAATATTTTGTGCATTTGAACTCGATCTTAAATCAAGATCCTACAAAATTGAAGACATTGTTATTCAAATTCACATGGATAAATAACATAAATTCAATTAGATAATCAAAATATAAATAAAATATGAACTTACTAGAGATGAAAAGGGAGAACTCAATGAACTTTAAACAACATGGAATGAGCTGGAATTGAGATGGAATTTTAAGAATTGGCTATTTCATATTAGAACTTTTTCTCCCTGCATTTGATCTAAATCAACAATCAATATCACAATCTAACTTCCAATATAGATTTGAAACCATTTTTTAATAATAAGGTGGTTTTAAGCAACATAAGTATAGTATGAAATATTGTAATTGATGTGGTTGAATCCTAAAAGAACATTTGAGATGAATATACCATTTTAATTTCAAACATACATTCATAGAGCTTTCTAAATACTCTGGTGCGCTTTAATAATACAAATGCATCGGTGCGTCCTGAGTAGCTGAATGCATCGGTGCGTCGAAAACACTTATGCACTGTCTTTACACACCCGTAAAAGAAATCATCTGCTTTATTTGATAGTAGATATTTAACTATGCATTTTCAATATTATTGAAGTCGGTGCGCTTAGTATATATAAGCGCACCGGTGCACTCATATTTCTCATATGCAACAGTGAATGGAAATTATTTTTTATGTGTATATTCCTATTTTATGCTAATACGGTGTGCTTTAGAAAATATAGTGCACCGTTGCATGCATATCGTAATGTGCAATGCTTTTTTGAAAAATGTTAAACAAATGTATATGGAGATGGTGCGTTGTTTGTTTCATCGCACTACTGCACCTCTATATATAAGCACACCAATATGCAAAAAAAAAACCGCATGATTTTTTCCCCATGAGATGAAAAAGGAGCGAGAATTTATTTTTTCAAAAAAAAATTTCATAAAGTGTTTAAAAAAGAACTAATCAGTATTTCATTATTTTGCTGAAATTTCGAGGGGAGAGGTTTTCAAGAGAGACTTACCGGGTAGGAATTTGGAGCAACCATATTATTCTGAAGATCCAAATTTGTAAGGTATGGTGAATGACACAACACTCTATAGAGTATAAATTTCAAGTATGTAAATTCTTACTATTGATCTCAATGCATGATTGATTTATGTTCTTATTAAGATTTAAAATAAATTCAAAAAAAAAATTCCATAGTTACCTTCAACACCGGAACCCTTACTTTCTTGTTGTTTCCTTTTGTTTTATATGGCTACAAAATTTCATAATAGGGTTTAACTCCCTCTATTATTTCACAATTCGTGTTTTTATTTTTAGGCATTTAGATTTAATGGGTTTGTGGTTCCATATATAAGGCGTTGGGTGCAATGGGACCACATATTGTGTCAGATCGCAAACCTTTCCCCTGTCAATTTTCTTTTATAAAAAAAATATTTCATAGTTTTCGGTGTGGTCCTTTTCGTATAATGCACCTGTGCACTTGTAATAAAAGCACACCGTTGAGTTATAAATTATTCTAAAAAGAAATTAGGAATATCCATTGCGCTATGGACAATGTGTCGCACCGGTGATTTAGATTAAATAGGGCACACTGAAAAAGGTGTGGATTAATTTTTAATTTAAATTTAGTTATCAATGCATACAATTATGATGCATTGGTGCATACAGGATGTAAACGCATTGGGTCATTTGTATTCATAAAGCACACCGATATGGTAAAACTAATTTTTCAGTTGGAACTTATGTAATTTATTTCTATAATATATTTAATAGCTTCTCTATTTAATGGTCTAGGTTGTTTATTCATAAAAAATGTGATAAGAAATGCCTCAAAATACCTAAGCTGAGGAAACCCTAACATTATCCCTAGCTTCCCCCAGCATGGTAGTTGATCCCTTTGATCCGTGACCTCCCCCTGCTCTGGATGAACTTGATTTTTCATTCTCTGATTTCTTCCTCGATTCCCCCCGGACCTGTTATACCTCAAAGTCTCACTTTGAGCGCCATTTCAAGTCTTCATGTCGTATCACCATGCATAACCTAATGGTACTACCTCCTAACAAGTGTTGAGGCTTACTTTTACCTTGTTGGTCCCCTCCTTGGCCTTCCTTTGAGACAAATCCAACTCATCACAGGCGAATGCCACCTCACTGAGTCAAAGTCCATCTCATTGAGCCCACTTTACCATTATTTCCGTGCCCTTCTAGTGGTGCAAGGTGCAAAAATGCAGCATTTTCGCGCCTTGCATGTCTGCAGGGGCGCGAAAATTACAACATTTTCGTGCCTTGCTCAGTGAATGGGTCATGCAAATTCCTTAAAAAATCCTTGGCTTTGATTGTGGATCTTTGCTTATAGGATATTTCCTTTGGATTGGGATTCCCCTCGAATCCTAACTCATCCTCCCTCTTTGGCTTGGTTCAACCCCTTGATCCACCATTTACTCACCTAGATCCACCTTCCTCTCTTAGTAATTGGCCTCCCAAATCCTATAAGAAGGAGGCCATACATGAGATAAGGGGAGAAATTTGGGAGGCATCAAACCTATGGTCTTGAAGGTTTTGCAGAGATAGCAAGGAGGAAGGCTTGGAAGGAGACATTACTACTTGGACATGAAGGGTAATTCTGTATTTATCTTCTTTAGATACCTTTAATATAACTTGGATTATTCTCCCACATTATTCTTCTTTCTTTTTGGATCCATGATGTGTTTCATTTGATTTAGATCTTAATCATTACACCTATTAATTGGAGATATTGTGTCTTGTTTTGATTAAACAGGTTTAGATCTTGGGCATTAAGTTCAAAATTGGAGCTAGGACAACCAGCTGATCTAAGGTAAGTCTTACCATATCTTCTCTCTCAGTACTTTGAAATCTATGCATTAAATTAGATATAGGAGCTTAAGATCCCATTTGTTTATTTGCTATCTTAGATTAAGCTTTTTTGAATCTAGTTTAATCTTTGAGTAGGTTTAACTATCCGTAGGATGAATTTGCTAGAACAGAAATTGGCGACTCCGCTGGGGAGATCCCAGTTTTCATTTGGTTATTAAAACTCCTTTTTTTACCCATTTGATCTATTATCTCTGCATTTTATCACTCCTTGACCTTTATTCATCAGTTTGATCCTTATTATTAAGTTCTATAGGTCTGCAAACTTGAGAAAACCATAAATTTCTTCTCAAACCTTCGCCCTCATCTCCCTATAGTGAAATTTCATGCCCCCCCATACACCACAAAGTGAAAATTCTTATATTTTCACGCCCCCTCAGTATACTAGAGCGCAAAAATTCCTAAATTTCGGGCCTGGGTGATCTTTAAGGGAGCGAAAATTCCTTGTATTGCCTTAAATCTTGGTTTTTTGCTTGGTTGATTTTGGTTTCTGATTTTTATCTTGATTTTACTTCTCTGATCCTGATCAGACCTTTGTGACCTCAGTTTGACTTCTGCACTTCTTGGATTTTCTTTTGAAGCCTTACTGGGCTTGGTTTGCTTGATTTATTCTTGTTTTAGATTTTTGAGTTAAGCTGATAAGAGTAAATAGTTTTTGCTTGGATTCTTTGCTTCTATGGTGCAAAAGTGATCATTTTTTGTAAATTCAAGGGAAATTTTTTTTATACACTTGTTTGTATCCTTGAAAGGAGTTTATTGGAAATTTCATTGCTTGGAAAAAGCTCTTTGCATTTTAAAATTCTTTGAATTGGCTTAGAAAATTTTTCAAGATCTATTTTTCCTCTTCACTTAAAAGATCAAGTTATTTTTGCAATCATAAGACATTTTTTCCATTTAGTTGTCATGCTTTACACTCATTTGAAGTAGAAAAGAAAACAACGAATATGTTTTTCAATAATTTTTTGGATTCATTCATTTTGAAAGAGTAGTTCATTTTTTGGTTTGGAATATAAAAGGAAAGTATGAAGTGAGTGGTTTTTCTCTTTTTGAGATGTTGTGTTTATGCTTTTTATACCTTTGGGAATGAAAGAACTCTCTCATTTCCATAGCTATAAATTCATCGAAAAAAAGAGTTGCATTGATTCATTCATAGATGCATGGTTTGAGTCAAGTCTTAACACCATCAAGTTGCACTTTCGTTGCCTCTTGAGTAAAACAACAAGCCCTTAAAATAAATCCCCTAACTAAACACACATTAACCTCATTTCAGTACATAAAAGAATTGTGTAGTTAGGTAGGACATTGGGGATAGGAATCCAAATAATTCCCTCCTGTCACTTTACAATTGAGACATAGTTGTTTTCCTTTAGGGTGCTCAAATATTCTTGTACTTTTTGACACGGTTATACACCAATTTATTGGGAGGGCCTCCCGTTCCATGGGGGTAAGCAACGGGGACTGGTTCCAGATGGACTTTGTGGAATACCACACTCCAATTAGCGCATAAGGACATCAATCCATTGTCTTCCTTGTAGTTTTCGGCCTCCATACCAGTTGTATGAGGGCTCAAAGGCAGAAGCTCTAGTAAACCTTCTCAGACGTGTCATGAATGAGGTATCCTAGTGACCTTCCTTCTTGGGATATTTTACCCAAGATCCCTTTCGGTAGAGGGATATCCCTTCATCTTTTGGTCTCTAACTTCGTATTGTCCGACTTGGATTTCATCACCTTGCGGAGGATGCGATCTATTGAGGTCTCCAGACCTTAGATAGGAGGATTGCTTTCTATTGTACCTTATAGAGAGTCTTTTACTTTTTAGTGCTCCTTGTTGGATTTCTGGCCTTTTTGTTTTAGCTCGCTTACTGTGACATCAGTCTTAGTGTAGTTTTTTGAGCTTGCTTTTTGGCCTGTGCGCCTCTTCTTTTTCTAGATCCCCTTTTGCACACTCGGTTGCATTAGGGTTTTTGAGTTCTTTTTTATGAGACTTCCCCCAGATCACTTAGTCTTGTTCCATGGCAAACCAAAGGAAATCACGGAGACAATAAGGGAAGAGTCTTGAAGCCATGACTAGAACTAGTTGCACGCCACCTTCACGCATACCCACCCCCTACTAGTAGACCAGCTAGCCAAGGGACTATCCCACAATCAATCAGTACGACATCACCAGTTTCTATGGTACCCCTAACTCATAGCACAGTCCCAGAAACTAGTGCAGTACTAGAATCCATTGTTTTATCAGAAGTTAGTACGACAATAGAAACCACTTTGGCACCTAAGGTAAGTGTCCCACTACAAGACGACATTGTGCGGGAAGTTTTTATCATTCCAGAAACTAGCATTGCTCCTGTAATGCTGTCACAAATAGACTTCCCCGAAGGATATATCGAGGTTATCGAGGAATCTGATCCTTTCCCCTCTACGATGATCTAGTTCGCTGCAAAATTTAACCATCATTTAGTACATTTGGTAACCCCACCTGTCATACCTTCTTCTCTGGTTATGCATAGCTACAAATTCGTATCTTCTAGAAATAGATCATTTAGAATGCCTTCCCCTGATCTCCCTTCGGGCCATGAGATCATGGCATCCATACAAGCATAACTTGTTAGTTTAGCTCAAGAATGTGCAGAAACGTACATATTTATACATGAAGCTGCGCAAATAATGGATTCAACCTCACAATTCCCACCAATATCCACGTCTCAAGTGGTAAATCCTCATGATTCCAGAGCCCTCCAATCCACTTCCTATGAAACTACCTATGGCACTTCATTCATAGGTCGATCTGGACCCACAGATTGGATCTATTCCAAACCTTTCCCCTATGATTCAGGGACAACAAATGTCTTTGATCCATATTCATCATTATGGAACACGACTCTGGTCCAAGCCCTCAATGATTTCCACACTTTTCCAGTACCCATGCAATTAATGTCGAAAAATCCCCTCCAACCTTCCCCTCACCTTATACCAAATAAAATATTTGTTCCTTCTTCGGGGAACATGTCTACTCAGGGAACAAAATATACTTTCTCATTGCTACCCTCATCATCTGGAATTAGTGCACAATCATATTCACAAGTTGGTACCAATAATGCAGCCAACCAACCTACACAACCAATATCTTATAATGTTTCCATTGAAAGGCCGTTTATTCCTATTGTTCGAACACCCCTTATGACTGGAGGTTAATATTCAGCCACAATCTATACTATCTCCAGAGGATAACCATTCATTGGTTCCCCAAGCAGAACCAGTAACCAACCTCCTCCATCAGGACCATCTGCTATGTGGGGATCACAAACCCCACTTATTGGAGGACAACCATTTATTAATGGTGCCCCAAGTGGAACTAGTAACCAACCTCCTCCATCGGCATCATCTTCTCTGTGGGGTCCACAAAACCAAACTATTGGAGGACAACCCTTTGTTAGTACCCCAAGCGGGACCAACAACCAATTTCCTTTGTTAGGACCACTTCCTTCTTGGGGGCCACAAATCCCACCTATTGGGGGGAAACATACATTTGGAAACCAGAATCCTGTCAGGGGGAACACAAATGAACATCAATATTTTACCCCCCTAATCTAAATTCTAGAGTACCTTAACCTAGTGTCTTAAACAATCAATTCATCCCACCCCCTTAAACCTTGTCTCTTAATCAAGGCAGAACAAACAATCCATGGGCTCCACCCTTTCAGACACCTCCCCCTACTCAAGGTTTGGGAAATACACCCAATCAAGGATTTGGGAACTCTACATGGGTCCCACAAACCCAGGTATCTACACCGTTCAATCCCACCCAATAGTATTTTCAACAACCGTTTTACAATTCGATTCTGAATCAATTGGTGAATCCTATGATTCCCAACCAACAACCGGTTAACCAGATGGTCCCCAATTTACATAACTTCCAACAGTACCCTGCGGGTAACATGTATGGGTATAATATGCAACAATATGTAGTGCAAGGCCCGACATGCATCCTATCACCCCATCAATATTATTCATTATCGTAACCTAATAGACAACTTCCCTTCCTAGAAACATTGTACCTACCTGATTTTTTGATATTAATAAACAATTTCAGTTGGCATGAACCACATTGGCCACCTATTCCTGCCAAACTACCATCGGATATCCTGAAATTCGATGCTAAACCCAGGGAAGACCCAAAAAATCACGTCATGACATTTAATATTTGGTGTTCTTCAAACTCATTGATGGATGACTCTATACGATTAAGGCTCTTCCAACAAACACTCACTGGAACGACAGCAAAATGGTATATCGAGCTGCCACAACACTCTTTCAGAGATTTCAACACCCTTTCCATGCAGTTTTTGACACATTTCTATCTTCCCATTTGATATGAGACTGGCACGGACCTCTTAACTTAGTTGCGACAATATAGTTCCACTCACATATCTGATCATATTCATGAGTGGAGGAGACACCGAAGATTAATTAAGGCTCCTATTCCTGACCAATTATTGGTTGATTAGTTCACAAAGACATTACTGCCACCTATTGCTAGGGATGTTGCAATGGGAGGGGTTGTTACAAAAGAGCAGGAAATCCCTCGTGCTCAGTACATGGATTTGGTTTATTCCCAATATGGAACTTTATACAAACTGATTTCTCATGCCCCTCGCCCCACTGACGATCCATCTAGGCCCGCTACCAAACCTCTTATCGATGGTGTAGTTGGTTCTGTGAAGGCCCAGCCTGCAACCAAATCTAGTGGAAAACAAAACACTGTAGCTCCACCTCAAACCCATGCTACATCCAAAAAATATACTTCTCCTGCTCAGACCTCCGAGGTGAACATGGTTCAATCCTCACCACAACAATCCGAAGGAAAAAATAAGAATAACAAAGGTAAACCCAAAAAATATTCTCCTCAGTAGGAAAATACCAAACCACAACAAACCAACACTAATAACAAACCCAAAAGTAAAGCTAAGTCCCCTTGCCTTATATTCTAGGAAGACCACTATACAAAGGACTGTCCTTATAAAGATGAATTTAATAATTTTTTCAAAGGATCTTCCCGCCGGGAAATCTTAACTGACCCTTTCCCACACCAAAAACAACAAATGGTCTCACACAACCCTTAACAAGGGGGAAATACAAATGATAACACCCAACCAAAGACATCCTCAAATCACGACATCCTTATGATGAGTAATGATACTATCCATATATCCACTCGATCAAAGACATATGAATATGTTCCTAATTCAAACAAGAATGGGAATTCCAAAGATAAAACTCCCGTGGAAGATCTTCCTTCTACTCCTCCTTCTACATGCTCTCTTCATATAGAGAGGCCTCTTACTAACACTGTGTTGCGCCCACCAAAGGACACCATTCGAAAAGCAACATTCAATCCAAACGCGCGAGCTACCCAAAATTACAATATTTTTGAGGACTTAGCTCAAGCACCTTGTGCAATGTACACTCTCGAAGTTCTACAACACTGTCCTACTCAACATAGAAACTTATTGTCAGCACTCAGAGCTGTTGATCCAGACTCTTCCAACACAATTACGTTCAATTTGGAATATTTTAAGCCAAGACTCTCTCATCAATTGGCTTTTCAGGTTCATACTAATATTTGTGGAAACAACATCCATTGTATCATTTTGAACGAAGGTGCTTCCACCTCTATCATGTCTTTGTCTTTTTGGAGAGATATTGACTCTCGAGAGGTAACTCAGTCTCCTACTACTTTAAAATCTTTTGATAGTCATGGTTTTCAACATTACGGACTCATCCTACCACTCACTGTAGAAATAGGGGGAAAAATCGTCTCTATCCACTTTGAAATCGTAGATGCTCCATTGGATTACAACATCCTACTCGACCGCAATTGGTTTATGCCATGAATACCATAGCATATTCTATTTTCCATTTGGTCCAATTTCATCATCAATGGAAAATTGTCACCATTGATCAGTTAGACTTTTGCACTCTAGATATTCACTCCAACACCAACAACAATGTCATGTTGTTGACACAATCTCAGCATCAGTATGAAGACATTGGCATTGGTCTACTAAAATATGCCTCCATCATTAGAGTATTCCTGGGGATCCCACCCCCGATCTTTTCAATCAACATGATATCTTCGAGTACTTTTCAACCTCATGAATCTAACGATTCTTGGGTTATACCGAGTCCTGCTGAGTGCGAAACCATCTTTGATTGCATGCCTCTGAACCGCAACCAAGAAACATACCATGCGATTCAATCTACTTTCGATTGGATTGATACTATCGACCACCATGTGGTGGAACCTCTCCCGTATCGGATCAATTCATCCTTTCCCTCTATTGACTCCCTCTCACAGAATTTTTCTTCCGACAATTCTATTATGGATATCTTTTGCATTGATGAACCACCATGGGAATATGACCATCATTGGTCATCTTTTCCTATGATCCATGCGGTAGAACCTTATACAAAATCCATTGTTTCACCGAATATTTTCCAAACTAAGATTCCCATCCCTACACACAATTTGTTTTCCGAAGGAAATGTAGCAAACATCATGGAAACCATTCAATTGACATCTCAGTGGAACAGATCCATTTAGGCAAAACCTGTACACCTACTGAGGTGGAATTTTATACTACCTTATTTAAGGAGTTCCGCGATGTTTTTTCCTGGAGTTATGAAGAAATTCCATGGATAGACCCCTCTATACTGGTTCATGAAATTCAAATTTATCCTGGTGCCCGACCCGTTCAGCAGAAAGTCCGACCCATCCATCCCCGCAAAACTGCAGCCATTAAAGCGGAAGTTGAAATTTTTTTCGTGTTGGTTTCATTTATCTTGTCCCATTGACAGATTGGGTGTCCAATATCGTTCCCATAGCTAAGAAACATGGTATGATTAGAGCTTAAGTCGATTATAGGGATTTGAACAAAGCTTGTCCCAAAGACAACTATCCAAATCCCTTTATTGACCAAATTATCGAGTGTCGGGAGCATCATCTTTTCATTTATGGATGGATTCTCCAACTACAATCAGATTGAGATACTCCCATCAAACCAGCACAAGACTGCTTTCATCTTCCCATGGGGGACCTTTGCATACCACAAATTACCCTTTGGTCTTAAGAACACTGGGGCCACTTTTAAACGGGCCATGTTGTACACATTTCACGATATCAATCATGTTGTGTAACCTTATCTGGATGGCTTACCTGCTCACTCTGATACACGAGAGGTCCATCCAGATCATCTAAGTGCCAGATTCTCACAATGCTGCCACTACAACATCGGCTTGAATCCTGACAAATGTGTATTTTGTGTTGAATCCGCTATATTGTTAGGATTCATAATCTCTAAGGATGTCATTCTCCTAGAACCACCGAAGGTGGAGGCTATTTTTTCCTTACCTTCCCCAGCCAATATTCTAGAACTCAAAATTTTGCAAGGGCATGCGAAATTTTTACGCCGCATTGTCTGCAATTTTGCTGAGATCACTAGGGGCTACATGATGCTTCTTAAGAAAGAGGTTCCTTTCATTTGGGATGACGAAGCCCAACAATATTTTGACAATTTGAAAAAGGACCTTACCAATGCTCCCGTGTTACAACCCCCCAATTATACATGGGACTACATTTTATATCTTGCTGCCTCTACTACCACCATTGGCATGGTGCTCGTATAGGAATACAACAGTGGTCAGTAACATGTGGTCTACTATCTCATCAAGAGTCTCATTGACTCTGAGACACGGTACTCAAATGTGGAGAAACTGGATCTAGCCATAGTTTTTACGGTCCATATATTTCGACACTACATTTTAATCCGCAAAACCACCGTTATTGATCCACATCGCAGTTGGCATTATTGTCGAATGCTAACATCGACTACAACAAGTCATCGATGTCGATACAACTTCGACAAGTTTCGACTTGACATGACTTCGACAAACTCAACAACTCTGACAGGTTTCTATTTCGACACAACTCCAACGAGTCTTGACTTGAACATGTTCAGCAACCTCACAGTTTCGCAACATCGACATGCAGCGTCGACATGCGACCAGCGACTGTCGAACTTTGACAGACTGTCTCTCTATCTTCCAGTTGACTGTAACGGTTGAACTGTTGAACCATTATAACTTCTTCTTTGTAACTGAACGTAACGGGAAGGAACCCAAGCGTCTCATAATTCTATATAAGCATGTATAATATTGTAACATACATCGATCTTATCATCAATCTATCTATTTGCAAGTAATAGAGAAGAACAATTCGCATTCCTGCATATTACCTATGCATATTTGTGTTTATCTGTGTAGTGTAATCCTGCTTTGCTCATTCTACTTCTTATTGCTTCCTCCATAACAGAGCCGACTCATTCAATCGAATTGTTGTCCCCCTAATGCTTCCTGGACACGACCTGGATCATTGGTATCAGAGCACTCAACTTTTTTTGTGCTTAAGTTCTGCGTATACACTTCTCTCAAAGTTACCTAACTTATGCCGGTTCAAACTCGCTCGCAATATCAGAAATCCAAGCAGACGCTACCTCCAGAAATGATAGAAGAAACAGACAATAAACATGCAGCCGATGAGACAACATAGCTTATTGAGCAAGCTCTGGCTCAACAACGGACTGAAATGTTCACCTAGTTCAATGAAATTCTCATGCGATTTGCTTCGACATCAGGACGATTTTCGATGAGAACTTACTATGAAAAAATCAGCCCCTTCAAAGTGCAAATGAATCTGAACATACTGAATCTTGAAGGTAAGATTGACGCGGAATCCTTTGACAATTGGGTACAACAATTGGAATCCTATTACGCTATGAATAAACTCTCAGAAGCTGAAAAGATCACCATTACATCCTTAAAGATGTCAACATCTGTGCTCTGTTGGTGGGAGAACCTCTCAAAAAAGATGGAGAAAAGCAGAGACCCCATCGACACATGGGACAAATTCGTCAAACACATCCGAAAGGAATTTTACCCGCCTAAATACCTCGAGCAACAGTATAAGAAGTGGTTGCAGCTAAGGTAATGGAAATACCAATTAGTACAGAGTTACACCGACGAGTAGTACCGACTCATGGCTAGACTTGGTGTCCAAGAAGAAGAGAAATTGCTTGTTCTGAAGTACGTTAGCGGATTGTCCCAGTAAATTCAGCAAGAGATGGAATTTCTGACTGTCAATACGCTTGCGGATGCATTCCACTATGCCAACAAACTTGAAACCAAGAAAAAAGGGAAAGCATGGTTCACGACAAATCCGACATCAGGATGAACACCCGACAAGAAGGCACCAGCCGACCTCGACAAGTCGAAATCTTCTTAGCTGACATCGCCAAAGCTAGACCACAAAAATAATTCTTTTCACAAGAGGGAACATATCAAACAACTGCCGACTGGAAAATGGTGCGATTACCACCACTCACCTGGGCATGATACATATGAATGCAAAGCTTAGAAGACAGTTTTGGAAAAAATGTCAACCTCCAACGCATTCGACAAGACGGTGGAAGAATTTGATCCAGACGCAACGACCCTTTTGACATCGACCACTCCAACAGCCTCGACTATCGTCGAAGAGAAGGAACGAGAATGCTTGTTCCATACACGGATATGGGTCCAGAGAAACCCATTGCATCTGATTGTGGACAATGGTAGCTAGAAGAACTTCGTTTCTGAAGATCTCATAAAGAAACTAGGTCTTGTTACCAGTCCGCATTCTTAGCCTTACAACATCGATTGGATGAAGGATGGACAAGAACTACATATCACTCGACAATGCAAGCTCGCCTACTTCATCAAACATTTTGAAGATGAAGTACTCTACGATTTGGCACCACTCTCCCTAGACATGGAAGTTATCAGTCACGACCTCAGAAGGTGATTGTCAGAATCTGAAATCGATGGTTCAGCATACCAGAGCATCAATCTACACCAACGGTTGCATTGATATCTTCCAAACAGACAAAGAAGCTCATCAATCATGCTCAGACGTTTGCATTAATCATGATCAAGACGCAACATTCTAAGAAGACTGCAGCGACGAGTCGAGTCACTGACCAATGCATCTCCCGACAAAAGCAACAAGTCAATCATATTCTTGATGAGTATCAGAACCTCTTTCAAGCTCCCAACGGAGTACCTCAACATTGTCAGGTAAAACACTCCATTGAACTTGTTCCTAGTTCTTATTTGTCTAACGCATCTGTTTATAGAAGATCCATTCTAAAAAATGAAGAGATTCGTAGACAAATCCAAGAATTAATCGACAAAGGCCACATCCACCTCAGATCCTTTCCTTGTGGAAGTCCAGTCGTCCTAGTTCTGAAGAAAGATGGGACTTGGCACATGTGCATCGACTATAGAGCTCTTAACAATATTTCGGTAAAGAATCGCTACCCTCTGTTGTGGATAGACGAGCTCATCGACGGTCTGAAAGGTGCTAAATTCTTTACTAATCTCGACCTCAAGTTGGGATACCATCAGATTCCGATCGAGCCCTCAGATGTGTGGAAAACTGCTTTCAAGACCAAGGAAGGATTGTTTGAATGGTTAGTCATGCCTTCCGGCTTAACCAATTCACTTGCGACCTTCATGCAACATATGGATAACCTTCTTCGACCTTTCATCAATAAATGGGTCATTGTCTATCTCGATGATATATTGATTTTCAGTCGATCATGGGAAGAACATGTCGGACATCTTCGATAAGTCCTCGACACTCTCCAGCAACATCGACTCTATCTGAACACGGACAAGTGATCTTTTGCGATGACCAACATCAAATATTTGGGGTATGTAATTGACTCTGCAGGCATTTACGTCGATCCAGAAAAAGTACAGATCCTCAAAGATTAGCCCGTTACTAGAAGCATTCAAGAACTGAGAAGTTTTCTTGGTTTGGCGAATTTCTATCGATGATTCATACTCAGCTTCAGTCACATAGCTTGGCCCTTGAATCAGTTGACGAAGGGAAATGGGAAAATTGTCTTCCAATGGACAACAAAACATTAAGAAGCTTTTGAATATCTCAAACACAAGCTCTGCACTGCACCAGTACTTGTGTTACCTGATTTGCATCATCCCTTTGAGATTGAGACAAATGCATCGGACTATGCCTTGGGCGCAGTGATCACTCAGTCTGGTCACCGAGTTGCTTTTCATTCTGAGACTTTTAATGACACAGTTAGAAGATACTCGATGTACGAAAAATAACTATATGCCATTGTGCAAGCTCTCAAGCAATGGAGGAATTACTGTAATACCCCCATTTTGACCTTTAGGATATTTTGGGCTATAATGTAAATATTGTATGCATATTATGTATGGTTCCTAGTGTGGAGATCAAGGCCAAGGCCCCTCCAGTGAATGATCAACCTTGAAGAGGAGAGTATTGGATATTATGCTACCCATGTGCCAGTGAACCATGGGAATTGTAAATATGCATTTTAATATAAATTCCCACAACTAACTATACAATGCAACAAGAGATGGGGGCATGCTATTTACAAGGAATTGGGAGGGAAGATTCAAACCCTTGAGACAATCAAGTCACGCCAAGTGTCAATGAGAGAACCCATGAACCCTCAACTACCCATGTTAACTTTTGTGCCCAATCATTCATTTCACCCAAGAGTTGGTTGAGGTAGTTAATGCCTTGGGGAATGGAGAGGTATGGTTGTCCAAATTCGAGTATGGGCAAGCCACCCTTCCTAGAAATTCATGTTTGTCTTCTTGGGCAAGAAAGGAGCCACAAAATTGCTTCCCAAGGTATTATTCAACCATCAATTTTTCTCTCTCACGATTTGGGAGCTACCTGGGCGTTTTCCTCCATGAATTTCCTGTATTTTCCTTCATTTTCCTAGCCAGGAAGGGCTTTTTTGTTGTGGCTAACAGTAGGGAAGAAGGGGAAACTATTTGGGGTTTTATTGAGGCTTTTTTGGCCACTGTATGCTCATACATCTGTGGGAGAAATCAGTTTTCTTCCCTGGGGTTGATTCCCTCTTCCCACAATCCATTTTGGGTGTGCCATGATTTTGGGGAAAACCCATAGATCATATTCTGTGAATCCCATTGTTGAAATGTGTATCCATGCCCAGTTTTGAGTTTTTGTGTGTAAAAGACTGTTGGGGTTGAGATGGGTATCCATTGCTTTGGGTTGTGATGAGCTTGAGAGTCCCCTTTTCCTTGTAGATATCATGCCCAGCTCGGTGGTGGTCTCTGAGTGCTGAAAGAATACAGGCTGGGCAGAGACCTATGGTTGGGTGGAACGTTGCAACGACATAGCTAGTTGCTTGGGACAACATTGCAGTGAGATAAGTATATTCTTTTATGTGTATTTATCCCTGCACTGTTTTAATTAATGGATGGTTGTTCTTGTCATGATGGACGCATGTGAAAGGTGTGTGGATTATAATTTATTCCGCTGTGCACATTTGATTTGAATCGCATCTGCACACATATTTATTTTATTGTATTGCCATTTGCTTTGTTTATGAATGGTGAAATGGGCTAAGTTTTATAAAAGCCTAGGTTTTTGGGTATCATGTTCCCTTCCTTGAGTTAATAGATGGGAGGGGTTGTGACAATTACATCCTTTGCAAGGAAACAATCATTCTCACAATTCACAAGACTCTACAGTTCGCTCCGACACAATCAAAGTTGTAGAAAAATCGACAACTCAAGTGGATTAATTACCTACAGCAATTCCAGTTGGTGATTAAGTATTGGAAAGGTAAAGCTAACGCTGCCGCCAATTTCCTCAGTCAACCACCCATTACTCTCCTTTTAACCATGATGAGTATGTAGGGATACGACATGACCACTTGGCCATAGTTGTATGAGGACGACAACGACTTCTCAGCAGTATACCGACAGTTACAGACTAACAAGTCGTCGACCTCTAACTATTTCCTAAAATACACCTTACTGTACAAGCTTGGACAACTTTGTGTACCGACCGGTGAGCATCGACAACAGCTCATTTGAGACGTGCACTACAACAAGACTACAGGACACTTTGGAGTAGCAAAGACACTTGTTATTCTGCAGAAGAATTTCTTTTGGCCTACACTTAAAACCGACGTCAACAAGTACATTCGATCCTGCATGGTTTGTGCCATTGCTAAACCGCCTAATCGACGACAGGGATTGTACACACCTCTTCCAGTTCCTAGTCGACCATGGGAATCTATTTCTATGGAATACTTGACGGGTTATCCTACTACCAGACATCATCATGATTTGATCTTAGTAGTAGTCGACCGATTTTCCAAGATGGCCATTCTCATACGATGTAAGATGACCATGACAGAGAAACAGACTGCTCAGCTCATCTTTACACATGTTTGGAAACACTTTGGTTTACCAATGACCATTATTTCCGACCAAGATTCCATATTCGTCAGCATCTTTTGGAAGACCTCTGGCAATTGCTAGACACACGTCTCTCATTGTCGACATCTTTCCATCCGCAGACTGACGGACAGATGGAAGTTGTGAATCACTTGGTCATACAATTGCTTCGCATGTACAACCACAAGCATCGACGAACATGGAATGGCAGTCTTCCATACATCCATCACAGTTATAGTATCATGCTCAACACAGCTCTACAAGAAAGATTTCATTTGAGATTTGTTATGGATTTCAATCCTCGGCGCCTATCGACTTGATCAACTCCTTAACACAACAGAGTGACATCAACTACAGCCTGCGAGAAGTTGATAAAGTAGTCAAGTTCAGAGATTAGATATGCGACATCTAGAAGCAAGCAGAGGACATGTTGCATAGAGAAAACAAGAAAGCTAAGGCCCGACACGACAAGCATCGTATTCCTCATTCATTCCAAATTAGGGATAAGGTCTGTTTACATCTCAAGAAGGAGCGCTTCACTGGTCCATTCAAGAAGTTAAAACCTTTGCGATATGGTCCGTACAGTATTCTTAGACAGATTGGAGAAAACGATTTCCAGCTCGACATTCCTGCATGCCTGGGTCTGCATCCAGTATTCAATGTGGATATACTTTGACCATACCATGCACCCTTGCTGGAATATAATGACTTATCGACAGCAGAGGCTAAAGACATCCATCCATATGTTCAGGAGTCTCTTCCTTGCAACACCATCATGGGATGACGAGTACGCCATACATGGACGAACATAATTCCCTTGTTTTAGGTTTCCAAAGCCCACTAGCTCCCATCTCAAGGAAAGTGGTACTCTGTTACTGAAATTACTGACAATTTTCCTCACCTTCGTGAGCAAATAATGGAGACCATTGTTTCTTAAGGAAGGAGGTCTGATCCACATCGTAGTTGGCATTGTTGTCGAATGCTAACATCGACTGCGACAAGTCATCGATGTTGATACAACTTCGACAAGTTTCGACTCGACATGACTTCGACAAACTCAGCAACTCCGACAAGTTTCAATTTCGACACAACTCCGACGAGTCTCGACTTCGACATGTTCAACAACCTCATAGTTCTGCAACATCAACATGCGACTAGCGACTGTCGATATTCGAAAGACTATCTCTTTGTCTCCCAGTCGGCTGTAACGGTTGAACTGTTGAACCGTTATAACTTCTTCTTTGTAACTGAACGTAACAGGAAGGAACCCAAGCGTCTTAGAATTATATATAAGCATGTATAATATTGTAACATACATCGATCTTATCATCAATCTATCTGTTTGCAAATAATAGAGAAGAACAATTCTCATTCCTGCATATTGTCTGTGCGTATTTGTGTTTATCTGTGTAGTGTAATCTTGCTTTGCTCATTCTACTTCTTATTGCTTCTGCAATAAAAGAGCCGACTCATTCAGTCAAACTGTTGTCCCCCTCGTGCTTCCTAGACATGGCCTGGATCAGTTATTGCTAACTTCAATCCAATGTAGTATATCCTAACATGTCAAGTGCTAGGTGAAAATACTCTCGTTGGATTGTAGTTCTCTAGGAATTCGATTTGGAGTTTGCCAAAGCGAAATCCAAAAAATACTTGGTCTTTGTAGAGTTTATTTGTGCATTTCCCCATGTCAATGACTAATCTGATCCCATTGATTCTCTTCTAGATGAATCTTTCTTCCCAATTGGCACAACTGATCCATGGTATGGAGACATTATCTTTTATCTCCAAACCCAACGTTTTCAGCCCGATCTCAACCGTGATGAACGTCGTCGCATAAGACACCACGCCAAATACTATATTATCGTTAGCGATACTTTGTACTGTCATGGTATTGATTTTGTATTGCGTCGTTTTCTAACTCTTGATGAAGCCAAACACGTCCTTAATAAATTCCACTATGGAGCTTTTGGTGGTCATCTTTCTGGGATGGCTACAACCCCAAAAAATTTACGTGCAGGCTACTTCTGGCCTTCCATCTTCAAATATTGCGTTGAAGCGGTCAAGAAGTTCCCTCCATGTCAATTCTTCCATTCCAAGAAGCGTTCACACCTAGCTTCACTTCATCCTATTATTGTCATCGACCCCTTTGCAAAATGGGGTATTGATTTCATGCACTGTAAGCCCACTTCAACTGGGGGCATAGTTATGTTATCGTCACTGTTAGTTATTTTACCAAATGGGCTGAAGCCATGCCTATGTATGCATAAGAAGGAAAAACAACATCACTATTCATATTCAATCATATTATCTCTAGGTTCAGAGTCCCGCAAGCCATCGTAACTGACCATGGTTCCCATTTTAGGAATCATATGATGGACGAACTAAGTTCCAAACTGGGTTTTCGTCACGAAAACTCAAATCCTTACTACCCCTAGGAAAATATTCAAGTAGAGGCAATCAATAAAGTCTTGAAACGTATGATCCAATGCATGGTGGGTACCCAAAAATAAAAATGGCACTTAACTCTATTCTCATCCCTTTGGGCCTACAGGACTTCGGTAAAAAATGCGATTGGGTTTACACCATTCCAATTGGTCTATGGCCTGGAAGCAATCGTTCCGATTGAATGTGAAATACCATCCCTCAAGTTAGTTGTAGAACTCTTACCTAACACCACCACTGAAGAAGAATGGTTTATATACCTAGCTAAGCTTGATGAAACTTGCCGCGATGCTGCACTCGCCAACGAGGCTCATAAAAAGCGTGTTAAGGCTCAATATGATAAATCCGTTCAACCTCGCGTTTTCAATGAAGGTGACTTAGTCTTAACCTACGACCAAATGCATGATAATTTAGGTAAAGGCAAATTAGATTCCATGTGGTACGGTCCCTACGTTATTAAACGAGTGTTAGAGAAGGTATCTTACGATCTTGTGGACTGTGATGGTATATCTTTGGGAGAGCCCCATAATGGGCTTTACCTAAATATATTTTATGCGTAGGATCATCCTGCGTGAAACACTTTGTATATAATGTATCTAGTGTGATTTTGGTTCATTTTTTTGTGTGTTAGGACTCTATCTCGTACACAATCATTTATCTCGACTTGTGCTTTTATGCGCATATGTCGACGTACTTTGGATTCATGTATGGTGCTAGTCGACAGAACCTTGCATTTGTAGCATGGGTACTGTATTCCCCTACTGGCGAGTTGATATCCTCGAGTGGCATCTGCTTAGGCCCCGCAACAAATAACATTGCGGAGTATCATTGGAATTCTGACGGAAGTTTCTTCTCTTGGAATCCATCACTTTATAGTCTACCTTGACTCTCATCTTGTGGTATCTCAACTGAATTACATTTACACCATCCGTGATCCTACATTACTTCGTTTATACAGAAGGGTACACCTCCTTGAACGATTATTTGATTAGATTTTATATCAACATGTACCAAGGGAATTCAACACGGTGGTTGATTCAATACATCATAAAAGATCACATGTAAAAATGTGACGTACAAGTCATCATAGGTAAACAATAGAGATAGATCCATATGTATATCATGTAAAAAGTGTTGTTTTCCACATATAACAGTATAATGCATTGAAATTCAAAAATTAGGATCATAACCCATACACAAATTGGCTCTCTGACCTACATATCGTGTAAATGCTGCTAACAAAACTACTGCTAAACACTAGTCACGAGGGGCACAGTTCTCATGATAGCACAACACTGCCCTAGAAACACTACGTAGCAACCTGGAAATCTACTCTGGGACACCCACAATATGCCTATGGAGGTGATATGGGACCTCGAGCATCCTCATTGGATGAATTCCCATGGTAATTCCTTCTAGGTTCCACTGCACATCGCAAAATCCTCCTGCCTCATCCTCCTCAGTATGGTACTCTGCCCCTCATCGTCGTAGTGGAGAGGATCTTGCTAGCCTCACCACTCCTCGATATGCAGCATTATATACATATATTATATATTCTACGCATGATCAAAACAAAACAAAAAATAACATAAACTTAAAAAATAAAAAATGAAAAAGTTTGAAGGTCATATACCTGACTAATCCCGATCAGCATCCTCGGGTAGTGCTAATTCAATATCGCCATGGAATTATACCCCAACATAGGGATAATATTCTATCATCACGATCTGATCCTCGATCCAAGAGAAGAAGTCCTCACCAAATGCTAATACTTGTGGCCCACCAAGCCTCCCAGCATAGTCACTCCACCTCCCCATCCGTGGCTTGGATGCGGGACGACAAGGCCTCTCTATCCGTGGACATAGTAGAGGCACCCTCTCTAAAAAGAAGGTGACCAAGATACTCCCATATCCGAACTGGATAATACTCCCGTCGTTGCATTTAGTTATCTGATCTTGCATTTAGTTTTTGAATAGCTTGGGTTCCATGCATTCCACGACATAAGTCATCTGGTATTTGTTCGCATGGTGATCCCCCACACTCCCTGCCACTTGATCGATTTGTATATAAGATCGTTCTCAAAGGAGTATATAACACATGAACAATGAGCACCTTCCTGCTCTTCCTGCGATATCCTTTCCTACAATATTGGGAAATGTAGGGGGTTGTGGTTTCTTCAGTAGCACGGTTCCCTGATAAGTTGAATCGGGCCCCTCTCTTAGAGAGACTAGTCAAAAAGTAGATGTCTTCGAGCTCTAGTTCGAGGATGTGCTATCCTATGCAAAAATCTTGTATATCAACATCCCACATTTGGATGATGTGATTTAGTAACTTTCCTTGCTTTTGGATGCATCTGGTTTTGAATAATTTCAATAAACCACACTCTCTTAGTGTGGCTAGAGAGCTATCATCATTTAGGGCAGCCCTCTCATCTCCTTCATGTTCTCTTTCCTTCCAGTCAACCATCCTTGATTTTCTTACTTGGAATCTCCTACAAATCATCAAGAGAGCCTCCAGTTAAAATATGAAAACCAATTTTATGCCAAGAGATGGGGGCAATTTGTTTATTTTCCAAGATTGCGTCTTTTTGCACCTTGGGAATTGCAGGGAGAGAGAAAACTGATAATCTTTCACGCCCCTGACACTTCCCATAGTGCAAAATTTTAGGAATTTTCGCACCTATCGACATAGGGAGGGTGCGAAATTTTTTGGGCCCAAGTTTTGGCTCCCTAAGGCCCTTGCAAAACCCAAAACTTGCATGAAAACAAAAACTAAATGAATGCAATGAAAGAGGAGGATGAGAGGACTTACCTGCTTCATATGGTGGTTGAAACGGTTCCCTGGATCTCCCGATATATTTAGATGAAGTTTTGCTCCCAACCAAGGTAAAAATCCTCTTTGAGTGAAAATGACCAAGTTACAATAGATAATTCTCCATTTTACCCTCTTTTATATATTCCACTTAGTCATGTTTTCCTATTTTTAACATTAAATACCTTTTTTTAGAGTTTATTCTTCACATTTATTGTGTCCTAATGCCTTTTTTTAGGGTTTTGACCACTTTTGACAGGTTCATTCAAGTTGTTCACATTGGTGGAGTTGTGTATTTGACCTTCTTTTGAGATTACTTTCTCTCTTTCGTGCTTTGGATCTGAAATATGAAAGAGATTCCAAGCGCTTTTCACACTTGAGTCGTGCTTGTTAAAACCAAGTAAAATAGTGTCGAGCTTAGTCCGCTTTACTCATGCTCGTAAAACAATGAGGAAAGTATCAACTTAGTATTATTTTCTCCCTTTTTCGGACTAAGGTGATTAACTCACAAAAATGGAACTGCTGGAGTTCTCTTTAGTCTCTTTTCAGACCCCCTTGCCAAGAAAACATTGCCAAGTGCACTTGTCTCTTTCACACTTGTAAAAGTATTTGAAAGGTCGTCTATTCGGTGGTATGTTAGCCCTTTTTCGGACAGTTTAGACTATTTACGAGAAAGGTATACCTTAGTCAGTTATGACTAGGAGAGTTCTTCTAGATATTATTTTATACTTTTTCGGGTCCAGGGACTAACTTTTATGAAAAAGTCAAAATTTGGAGTCTTCTTTAGGTTATTTTAGACTCTCTAAACGTGAAAAATGTTAAAATTCAATATGCTAAGACAGAAAATAGCAGCATTACATTCCATTTCACAATAATAGCATATACAGGATCATTGAAGAAACAACAAGCACAGCATAAACACAAGAGACAGAGATTTATCCTGGGAAACCCTCATGGGGTAGAAAACCCAGCAAAGCTTCCTCAATATAGATGACCAGCAATATACAAAGATGAAACCCTGAGACATGATCTCCTCCTCCACAATAGCAGACCTCTCCTCCACAAGTGCGTTATCCTTAAGTGTGTGAGTGAGTCAAATGAGGAACACACCTCCTCTATTTATACACTACTCTGATATGTATTTTACACAAGTACATGTAGGCTCATATTTAACCATTAGGTTAAATACCCCATTATAACTGACTGGGCCGACCCCCACATGGTGGGTCTAATAACCCTAGTTACCACACCCAACTCGGAGGAATAAACATCTCTGGATTTATAGTATAATCACATCGGAGGTATGGAACATCTCCGGAATAAATAATATACAAATATAATATTCTTTGAAGTTACAATATTTCAACACTCCCCCTTAACGAGAAGGATATTATAACAGTATCTGCACGAGCAAGGAGTCATCAACATCATACATGATACATCTATAAATCATTGGAAGCTTTCTCAACATCATCAGTAACTCAAGCAGTTACTGGAACATCTTCAATACTGGAACATCAACATCTTCAGTACTGAGTCTTTATCTTCTGCAGCACTCGAACAGCTACAACAACATCAACATCTGGATCCTCATGATCATCAGTATCGTCATCTCACGATCATTAGCATCGTCATCACACGATCATCAGCATCGTCATCACACGATCATCAGCATCGTCATCACACGATCATCAGCATCGTCATCACATGATCATCAGCATCGTCATCACACGATCATCAGCATCGTCATCACACAATCATCAGCATCGTCATCTCACGATCATCAGCATCGTCATCACACGATCATCAGCATCGTCATCTCACGATCATCAGCATCGTCATCACACGATCATCAGCATCGTCATCACATGATCATCAGCATCGTCATCTCACGATCATCAGCATCGTCATCACACGATCATCAGCATCGTCATCTCACGATCATCAGCATCGTCATCACACGATCATCAGCATCGTCATCACACGATCATCAACATCGTCATCTCATGATCATCAGCATCGTCATCACACGATCATCAGCATCGTCATCACACGATCATCAGCATCGTCATCGATACAGGTATCCATAACAATACAAGTATCCACATCATTAGTACACGTATTCATGCCAATACAAGTGTACATATCATCAATACAAGTATCCACACTGATACAAGTAACCATATCATCAATACAAGTATCCTACCGATACAAGTAACCACATCATCAATACAAGTATCCTACCGATACAAGTAACCACATCATCAATACAAGTATCCTACCGATACAAGTAACCACATCAAAAAATCACTTTGTTGGAGACCATACGTCTACGGATCAATTCAGGGACCGAAGTCCGGGGATGATACAATCCCCACTTCTCGGAGACCATACGTCTACGGATCAATTCAGGGACCGCAGTCCAGGGATGATACAATCCCCACTTCTCGGAGACCTCATGTCTACGGATCAATTCAGGGACCTAAGTCCGGGGATGATACAATCCCCACTTCTCGGAGACCTCACGTCTACGGATCAATTCAGGGACCGCAGTCCGGGGATGATACAATCCCCACTTCTCGGAGACCTCACGTCTACGGATCAATTCAGGGACCGCAGTCCGGGGATGATACAATCCCCACTTCTCGGAGACCTCACGTCTACGGATCAATTCAGGGACCTAAGTCCGGGGATGATACAATCCCCACTTCTCGGAGACCATACGTCTACGGATCTCTTTAGGACTGAAAGTCCAGGGATGATCCAATCCCCTCAACTGTCCACTAAGGACTTCATTCTCGGAGACCTCACGTCTACGGCTCTCTTTAGGACTGAAAGTCCAGGGATGATCCAATCCCCTCAACTGTCCACTAAGGACTTCATTCTCGGAGACCTCACGTCTACGGCTCTCTTTAGGACTGAAAGTCCAGGGATGATCCAATCCCCTCAACTGTCCGCTAAGGACTTCATTCTCGGAGACCTCACGTCTACGGCTCTCTTTAGGACTGAAAGTCCAGGGATGATCCAATCCCCTCAACTGTCCGCTAAGGACTTCATTCTCGGAGACCTCATGTCTACGGCTCTCTTTAGGACTGAAAGTCCAGGGATGATCCAATCCCCTCAACTTTCCACTGAGGACTTCATTCTCGGAGACCTCACGTCTATGGCTCTCTTTAGGACTGAAAGTCCAGGGATGATTCAATCCCCTCAACTGTCCACTAAGGACTTCATTCTCGGAGACCTCACGTCTACGGCTCAATTCAGGGACCAAGGTCCAGGGATGATACAATCCCTATCTGTCCACTAAGGACTTCATTTTCGGAGAGTATACGTCTACGGATCAATTGAGGAACTGAAGTCCAGGGATGATACAATCCCTCTTCTTTCTCGGAGACACCTGTCTACGTCTCACTTTAGAACAAGTGTTCAAGGATGATACAATCCTCACATGTATTCTCATCAATACAAGTACAAGTATCCTCAACCATACAAGTACATTAATCAATACATGTATCATCAAAAGTATGTATTCTTACCAATACATCTTATCATCAAAAGCATGTATTCTTACTAATACATATAACATCAAAAGCATGTATAAGTAAAACTAAGTATTCTAAGTATACGAGTCCTAAATCTAAATATTTCTAAGTATCTAGGTGTAGAGAACAGGTTACCTCATCATCGACCTTGTTGTTCGATGAGACAATCTCATCATCAGTGACTATACTACTCCCCCTTTCGAGGAGGGTCCTTTTGAGCTACACCAAGCTTGTCTCGAAAGTATTCAAATTTCACTCGAGACAGAGGCTTGGTTAGTATGTTGGTAACTTCTTCACTTGAGGTAGAGGTTTGGTTAGTACATCGGTAACCTGTTACGAATTCAAACTTTATAGTTCCTTTCTGTGTCATATCTTGTTAGATCCCTATGATCTTTGACTTATCATAGAACACTGGATTCTATGTCATCTTGATACAACTCTATTTGTCACATAGGATCACAGTTGGTTCTATCTCTAAGTCAAACAATCCTGAAGCCAAACTTCTTCACAACTAGCAGAGCAAACAGCCATATATTCTGCTTGTGCTGAGAGCCACACTAGATTGCTTCCAGCTAAACCACGAGATCATGGCTAATCCCAGACAATAACATCCTCTTGATGTGTTCTTCTTGTCTGATACACTTTCTGCCCAATCAACATCTGAGTAGCCATCTGAAGTCATGATCTCCAAGATAGCACAGATCAAAGTCTATCGTATCCTTTAGGTGCCTCATCACATGCTTTGCAACTATCAGGTGAAAACATCTAGTTTCCACTAGATACTGACTCAAGGTATTCACAACAAAGCATATATCTAATCTAGTATATGTTAGATACATCAATGACCCAATAATTTGACTGTACAGAGTTATATCCACTAACTCTGATGAGTTATCCCCTAACAGCTTCAAGTTGGAATCCATAAGAGTGGCCATTCCAACACCTCAAGTCATATTTCTCATCATACTTTCCCTGGTTGAGAAATATTCCTTCTGAGCCTTGCCATACTTCCAGACCTAGGAAGTAAAGCGTCAATTTGAGATCTTTCATTTTCATTTCTGCATTGAATGATCTTCTGCATATCTATCTGTGCCATCTCTCGTTAGATGGGTCTATTGATATGAGCCTCAATATCATTCGAACTCTGTGGTGAGTTCCTTCTTTCATCCATGTCATATGTGTATAGAAATCATATTCAACCTTGTAGCAAAGGTTGAGATCCACATCACCCATGGTGATCATTAAGCTTATCAATTTATTATCGATCCTGGGACCTGTGCAGAACCTGATTCACACTTCTTCTTTAATTACACCATACTTGGAGAAAACATCTTGTCGTGATTCTCTTCCCCTTTCTAAGAGAATCTTCTAGCCATGAGCCTTCTATATTTTGTTTGATTTGTAAATCTTCTTGTTTGAACATCCACCACTTGTACGGTGTCCATCATTCTTCATGACCTTTCCTACAAATCAAAATTAAGTACATGATTAGTAATACTTCATAATCATCAAATCATATTGACATGATAACCTATTATGCATACAGATATCATTTACATAGTGATGCAACTATTTTGACCAATACTTTGGCACAACACTTTCCCATATCCTGTATGCATACAGTGGCTATCTAGATGCCTTCCATCTCTACCAGAACATACTATCGAGAGTGTGCACAACTCTCAGCATGTCAGCAAAGAGGTTTCATTCTAGACAAGCAACAATGGAATGTTTGTCCAACTTACCAAACATATGCACATTAGTTGTATACTGTTCAATGCTCTATGAATGTTTACACTCAACATTATATATTCTAGGAATACAAATATGCATACAACCTATTACAGGCAATATCATTACTATTTCAAATAGCAACTCAAATACTTATCTTTTATGTTTGTGTGGCTGCCTCCCGCTTGATCTTCTGTATGTCTTTTGAACTTCTATTCATTCTGTACCACTGTGCATGCTCAAGAGTCATCCTCATGATCTCATACACAAACATACATTCATTAGTATATTCTAAATGCTATCAAAACATTATAGTACTAAATAATCTTGAAAATGTATAGTCATGATTATAGTTAATAAACATTAGTATTCAAGATTTCAGGGAAGTCTTCTTTTACTCATGCATATCATCAATCAAGATAAAAGATATAATATGCATAATCCCTTGATTACTAACTTTATGAATAAGCATAACCAATCATTCCAAGTATACTTATATAAGGGATCCTAAGGTAAGATTCATGAGAAACATACCTGGATTAGTGTACCTACTTGGTTATGTACAACATACCTAAACAATCTCTTCAATGATTTAGAGATCCTGAGCTAGAACCTGCATGTCTCATAGGTTAAGCATAATATAACAAAGTCATACATACCTCGTAAGTAGAACAGAGATTATGGATGAGTCTTTGTCTTCATGTTTTCATGGTCATGGAACCTGATTTGTCTTTTGTGATGTACCTGTATCTTGTTAGCAGACAACATCAACCTCACACAACATCATAATGCATTAGTACAATCATAAGTGTCAACACCCTAACCAATGAATATCTTCTATCATGCATTCATAATTTTGTTAAGGTGATACAACAAATCTAAAATCAAGATTGTACTAACTGTAATAACATGAAGACAAACATACCATAAACTTAATCATGAACAAATCTCAAAACATACCTCGATGAGTCATACCTATCGAGATCGCTTGTAATCTCCTTATGTAAAGCCTTAGCCTCATCTCCCTCTGAAACAGGAACTCCTTCACTTATGCAGGTGACCAATCCATCTTCTTCTAGGATTAACCCTATCCACTTGATTTGCAAGAACTAGACCTGGAGCTGGATATGGGTTTGTCAGAGAAACCCCAAAAATTCAAACTTTGAATTTCAAACTTCCGAAAGGATAGAAATATGCGCCTTGATGAGCTGATCAAACTGATATATTCAGAATTTGAAAACTGCAAAGTTTCACTCCTCAATTTTTCCTTTGAAACTTCCGGATTCACTGGACGTGACCCTGAACTGGGGTTTGATGAATCCCACTCTTATGCCCAATCAAAAAATCTGATCTTGGTCTCTAAATTTCTATTTTGATGAGTAGCATTCAGCCGTGGTCTCCGTTTACAAAAATTCCAACTTTCTTCAAAGCCCTAAATTCCGGAAGCCATGAATGAAGGTACTCAAAAATAATTCTGTTTTGATAGAAATATGTACCTGATTGTTTCTGGTGTAACTCCAAACTTTTTAATCCACAGGGTCTAAAAAAGTTTTCTGAGATATCCTGACCTGTTATCTTTCCATCCTGACAGGTCTGACCTCAATTGGATTCTCTGAGAGAGAGTTATGTCAAATGTCGCAACGTGACCTGTTTTGGGATAAAACAGAAGTGCGAACTTGTACGGCGTTCCACGTGTCACTGTTTGAACTTCGGCCTATGAAAAACTTTCTTGAGGTAGCTCGGCCTATTATCTTTCCATCCTGACAGGTCTGACCTCAATTGGACTCTTTGAGAGAGAGTTATGCCAAGTGTCGCAACATGACCTGTTTATGGGATAATACAGGAGAGCTAACTTGTACGGAGTGCCACGTGTCACTGGTTCAACTTCGGCCTCTGAAAAAGTTTTTTGAGATAGTACAGACTGTTTAATACTTCTCACGTTTTACGAAATTTCATTTGGAGCTTCCTAGCCCAAGATATGACCTTTTTCCCAAGGTCACCTGATTTTGACTCAGATCTAGAAGAGGCAGAAACCCTATATTGTACAGATCATAAATCACAAAGTACAGCGAATTAGAGGTTGTCCTTTGGAAAAAAGGTACCTGGAGATTTAATCGTCGTCCTGTAACAATTTCAGATCCGAAAAATTTGCCAAAACGGATTTATAGCGAAAGTTCTACGATGACTGGTTTTTGCTATGTAAAACCCTAACCTTCAAATTGTCGTAAGTAAAGCAAGTGTCTTTAGTGCCATACCTTGTCTTCCTTCAGGTTAGCTCTGATACCATGTTAAAATTCAATATGCTAAGACAGAAAATAGCAGCATTACATTCCATTTCACAATAATAGCATATACAGGATCACTGAAGAAACAACAAGCACAGCATAAACACAAGAGACAGAGATTTATCCTGGGAAACCTTCATGGGGTAGAAAACCCAGCAAAGCTTCCTCAATATAGATGACCAGCAATATACAAAGATGAAACCCTGAGACATGATATCCTCCTCCACAATAGCAGACCTCTCCTCCACAAGTGCGTTATCCTTAAGTGTGTGAGTGAGTCAAATGAGGAACACACCTCCTCTATTTATACACTACTCTGATATGTATTTTACACAAGTACATGTAGGCTCGTATTTAACCATTAGGTTAAATACCCCATTATAACTGACTGGGCCAACCCCCACATGGTGGGTCTAATAACCCTAGTTACCACACCCAACTCGGAGGAATAAACATCTCTGGATTTATAGTATAATCACATCGGAGGTATGGAACATCTCCGGAATAAATAATATACAAACATAATATTCTTTGAAGTTACAAAATTTCAACAAAAAATCATCGAGTTTTCCTTCTTTGGACTCGTGAAATTAAACATCGAAGGATCCTTATGGAGCCGAACCTCTCCTTCCTTGGGTTCGTGAAATCTATAAGGTTGGACTCACTTAAAAGTGAGCTATATCAAGCATTTGTTATCCTCCTCAAGCTCGTTAAAAGACAAAGGGGTACTCGTCAACCATGATGGGGAAATAAGCCAAGTCTATTCTTTGGCAGCTTATGAGTCGTTGCCTTTGAACATGGCATGCATCCACACCTTGTCTTATTTGGGTATTCAGTCTATATTTGGGTCATAACTATAGTCGTGAGTCATCCTTTCCTTAACCTCCTAACATTGAGCCAGATTGCCTTGTGGTTGTTTTTGTTAATCTCTGCTGCCAAGTCACATCTCATGTCGTTATATGTTCAAAGGATCAGTGTTAACCTAGGTCAACCTTCTGCAATATTTTCAGCCTCCACTTTTGTGTCAGTCCATACTCATTCGATCCATTACTCTACACCAATTTCCTTTATCGGTTTCGTGTCGATGATGGGGGATTCATTATGGCTCTCTGTTGACAAGTCTATTCGTGTCGACATCAACTCACTATCCAAGAATTAGGCTTAAGAACCAACCGTAGTACCTTGGTACCTGCATGCCTCAATGTCAGGTTTCCTCGTATTCGACTGTAGGTTTTCATTACTGACCTCTGATTGAATAATCCCTCGAATGTTTGACTTCAACAAATATTTATTCACATTCATTGGGATTTACTAGAGATACCTTGGGGATCATTGTAATAATTGGTGATTACCCTCGTACTTGTTAATGGCTCACATCATTGGGAGGTAATCAAGTAGTCTCTCCCATGTTCAAATTAAACACCTTGTAATCACATGGTCAGATTCGTATCGCTACGGGATCGGGTAGAAGACCCTGGATGGTTCTGATGTTTCTTTCACATCCAGGATGCGATGGCGATTATTGAGTTGGTTTCCACATAGACATCATGTTGGTTACCTCATTGATGTATTGTCACATAGATCCACTATTGTATTGGTCGTGGTTGTGTCGTTATCTTGTCATGTATCTGCGGTTGTTCCTAGTAGCCATCATTTCTCTTCAGTCTGTATCATGTCAATACTATCATGGATCTTCACTGTATTGGTCGGAAACCATGCTTTGAGTACGTTTTTCCGAGCATGGGTATGCCCGCCTCGGATTTATGTGACATATTGTTGATGTTTCTTTTCATCTCCTCTACAACCTCCTTTCAACTATCTCTGCAGACTCATTTATTTGTAAAGTATTTCGGCCATCAACTTCCTTCTGAACTCACACTTTAGGGGGCATATGTTATACCTCAAAGTCTCACTTTGAACACCATTTCAAGTCTTCATGTTGTATCACCATGCGGAACCTAATGGTACTACCTCCTAACAAGTGTTGAGACTTACTTATACCTTGTTAGTCCCCTCCTTGGAGACAAATACGACTCATCACAACTGAATGCCACCTCACTTAGTCAAATTCCATCCCATTGAGCCCAATTTACCATTATTTCTGCACCTTGCTAGTGGTGCAAGGCACGAAAATTCGGCATTTTCACGCCTTGCATGCCTGTAGGGGCATGGAAATTACAACATTTTCGCGCCTTTCTCAATGCATGGGGTGCGAAAATTCCTTAACAAATCCTTGGCTTGGATTGTTGATCTTATCTTCGGGGATATTTTGTTGGGATTGGGATTCCCCTCGAATCCTAACCCATCCTCCCTCTATGGCCTGGTTCAACCCCTTGATCCACCATTTACTTACCTAGATCCACCTTCCTCTCTTGGTAGTTGGCATCCCAAATCCTATAAGAAGGAGGCCATCCATGAGCTAAGGGGGGAACTTTGGGAGGCATCAAACCTATGGTCTTGGAGGTTTTTCAGAGATAGCAAGGAGGAAGTCTGGAAGGAGACATTACTACTTGGAAATCAAGGGTAATTCTGTATTTATCTTCTTTAACTACCTTTAATATAACTTGGCTTATTCTCCCGCATTATGCTTCTTGCTTTTTGGATCCATGATGTGTTTCATATGATTTAGATCTTAATCATTACACCTAGTACTTGGAGATATTGTGTCTTGTCTTTCTTAAACAGGTTCATATCTTGGGCATCAAGTTCGAAATCGGAGCTAGGACAATCGACTGATCTAAGGTAATTCTTACCATCTCTTCTCTCTCAGTACTTTGAAATCTATGCATTGAATTAGATATAGGAGCTTAAGATCCCATTTGTTTCTTTTTTGTCTTAGATTAAGCTTGTTTGAATCTAGTTTAATATTTGAGTAGGTTTAATTATCCGTAGGACGAATTTGCTAGAACAGGACCCAAAGTTCCTCCATTGAAGTTTGTCAAAAAACTATCAAAAAATCCTGCACTAAATCTCCCTTCAAATATGTCACAATCTATGTGCTTGTCTCTCTTTGAAATAGGGCTCGTGGGAGAAGTCACTGGAATCTAGTTGTCCTCTCGCTCCTTGAAAACCTAGGTTCATAACAATTGGCATCCATTGATCAAGAACATGCTATCCACATACTTTTGTGGAAGAGGTATCTATACGTTTCTCTTCGAAACCAAGGAATATAGGGACTTAATCTTCCGAGGAGGACGATACTTTTTCTGCAATAATGGAATGTATTTAAATTGCTGGACTTTAGATTTTAATCCGTAACTAGATGTTCCCTCAATAGTTCCATTCTTGAGGAGACTCCCTCACCTTCCTGTGCATTGTTGGGGAGAAGAAGTGATGAGGAATATTTGGAATAAATTTGTAAAATATCTACGTAGAGTTGAGCCAAAGTCAAATATGTTTTCCTACGCAAGAATATGTGTTGAAGTAGATGTAGATTAGGACCTCCCCGAAGCCATCCTTCTCCAAATCGACAAATGGAAATATATGTAGCAACTGGACTATGAACAACTTCCCTTGAAGTGTAAGTCATGCCAAGAATATGGACACTTTGAAAAATATTGTAGAAGCAGGGCATCATCCAACGGTTACTCCCTCTCCTAAAACAAAATGGAATCAATTAAAATAAAATGACCAACAAACAAACAGATCAAGTCGATGTCTCTAGATCAAGCCCTTCAACCTCTAGAATAATACCTCATCCCTTGGTCCCAACATTTTTTGTTAATGATCCTTCTAGTATTCCATCCCAAAAACATATTCTTCATCCCCAAGTTCAGACCTCCAATAGGTTTGAAATCCTTGAAGCATCCTAGGATGATGGAGCAGAGTTCCATACCTCCCTAAATAAACCCCCTTTTTCAATTGAAAACCCCATGCTCCTTTGTGGAAATAGTCTGCTCAAATGTAGTCCCTCTGGGATCATCTTTCCCTGCAAGGGTTCCCTTTTTCCTTTCCCCTATGCACAACGGTCAAGATTACTCACAAATAATGTTAAACTCGCAACTAGCTCTGGAAGAACACAAAAATATAGATACAAGGCTAGATTCTCCATTAGGAGTTCGTACACACCATAAAGCCCAACAAATCTCTAGTGATCCAAAGGAAGAGGAGGAAGAATAAATCCCAAGAAAAAGTAGGTCGAAGATCAACAAAAGAAATACAGGAAGAAACAACCAACAGAGAGAATATGGTGAGTCAACAATCTACCCTTGAACAAACAATGCAATCCTATGGAAAAATGCAATTGGGAAAAACATAGGAATCCAAGGAAACCAAAGGGATAGAGTAGCAAAACCATCCCCAAGTAAATAATGATAATCGTCTCCTTGAACTATAGGGGCCTGGGTAGTAAAAAAAAACTAGAAGCAGTAAGGGATCTAATAAAAATTGAAATACCTAAGGCGCTCCTAATCGACTAGGAGACAAAGATTCAAACTGAATAAATGGGAAAAGTCAGGAGACATATTTGGCCCAAAGTCAAGCAATGTGGTGAGCTCAAGAATAGCGTCAAGAGGAATCATAACCTATTGGGATAATCAAGATCTTGAAATGGCGAATGTCAAGAGTAATCAACATTGGATCCTTACTATCCTAGTATGCAGAAATATTGGTAAGTTATACAATATCATTAATATTTATTCTTTGTTTCTCTATAAGGAAAAATAAGCATGTTCAAACTTTATAAAAGAGTTGAAGAGTGAAATAAGTGTGCCTCATACTATCCTAGCAGGATACCTAAACCCGTTTCTCTCCTAATCATAAAAAATAGGTGGGAGTGTAGTTCAGGATCCCTTTAGAGAATCCCTAGAAGACATCATATCATATTTGAATCTTTTAGATATGGTCCCTAAGAAAGGAAAATTCACCTGGTCAAACAAGTGGTTGGGGAAAGGTCATATTGTTGCCCAGCTAGAAAGATTCTCACTCCACAACAGTTTCATGGAAGAAGATGTAGAAATATCATCCTATATTATCTCTTCTACCATTTAATACCATAATATTGTTAAGCTTGTAATGGAAGAGGCCATAATGTATGGCCCTTTTCCATTTAGGTTCAACCCCCTATGGATCCAATCCTTAAATGGAACCGAAGCAATAAGGCAGATTTAGACATAGAGAGGCATTGGATCACTTGGGTTCATCTTGGAAACAAAACTGAAGAAAGTGAAATCCCACTTAGAAATGTGGTCCAAGACAACTTACAAGGAGCTGGGAGGAGAAAGAAAAAGACTACATGCTCATTTAGATGCTCCTCTTTTATATCCTGCTAATTGTTCTGTAGCATCCTGTTCCTCCAAACTCTTTTGAATCTCCAGGAACTCCTCCCATATTTCTTTGTTAGCAATATTTTCCCATTCTGGTTTAGGTGCACATACATAGGAATAATTTTTGTCACCTAATCTTTGATTAGATATAACCTGATGAGGTTCATAGACCCCTTTTTTTATTTCTCAAGATTTAATTGGATTAAGAAACCCTCCATATATTGTAATGCATTTAACACTCTTATATGGAAGGGTCCTATTTCTTTGGGAAAGAGAAAGGTCCTATGTTGCCTGAAATGCCTAAAATGAATTTCATCTGAAATTAATCTTTTCCTAACATATTCCATTTCAAACATTCTAGGAGTGAGAAACACTAGGAACTTATATCGCCGAGTCTTCAAATCCATACACCCTTATCACAATGTAATTTTCATATAGAAACCCGTCTCCAAACCTCATGTCTGGAGAGAACTGTAAATGCTTTTTGTTCTTAGGGAACATCCAAGGAGGTGTGGCACCAAAAATCAGGCTATGGGTGGTACTCATCACCCTATTTGTGAATTCTGCATAATTGGAGTTGTATGCTCTTCTTATGACTAAATCAATCCACTCATACACATGTGTTTGAGTACCATGCTCATATGATATTCTCAAGTTTAGATGCTTGTATTTCTCATAGTTCTGGTAAAGGAACATATAAAAGACGAAGGAGGGGTATATGAACCATTATATGGATGATAGCTCTTCAAGTTGTTCATGGATGGATTCTGCTAGGAAGTTGTGCAAATCAAATTTTGGAGGACTGAGTCCTCATTTAGGGGTCAAACTGAGGAGAATTACTAGGATGACATCGTCCACTGTGTTGTCATCCTCAAGACCTATTATGGTGCAGATTTAAGAGATTGATTTCTTGGTACTTTCAGAGAAGACTGATGTATTGTAAGGGGGTGGAATTTTAGGTATATCCATGTCTTTCTAAAGGTGTTGGGACAAGAATTGGTTTTTATCGAAGGGTTTCAATGCTTGATACGAATTGGCAAGGGATTTTTCATTGAAGTCCTGAAGGGCTAAGAACTATGGGATGCATAACATTTTCTGTAGAATATCAGAGCTGATGAAACAAAGGGTTTTGGAGAAATTAGAGGACATGATAGATCATTTTCTTGGGGAATAGTGGGTCGAACACCATGTCACGAACTAGGGAAAGTATACAGTTCTAGGGAAAATAGTTCTGGAAAAGTTTTAATTCCACAACTTACAAGTGTCCTGATCTGACATGGCTAGGGATTTGGCTTCTCTAATTGTGATATTCAGGTCTAAATTTGTGACAATAGTATCAAAAAGTTGGTCATAGACATGCCCATATCCAGATAATATGGGTTTAGGTAACTTGTCTTTAGTTTTAGGTGCCATTTAGGAAGAGGCTACTTAGTTGGTAGGTTAAAATGTTGTACATGTTAAATTAGGGCACAAGATTAACTACTTTATACAGTGATAAAAGTAGAAATTACTAAGATCTAGAACAATAAAATACACAGTTAATAGTTGGGTGGTGAACCTGGATCAGCGGTTGCCTTATATCAACTGGTCAGGTACATTGGAGCTGAGATCCAGGGTTTTCTTTGAATAAGTAACAATGGTTTTCAAATTGAGGAATTACCACTTTAACGAATAAACAAATTCAAAAATTTGACACATGGTGACATTTTATATGATCCTGAATGATGGCGGGATGGTATCAGTGGGGTCCTCCATGGCACGTGTCCACTGGAGGTAAGTTGACATGAATGGAAAATGGTCGTCCTTTGTATGCATGTATAATTTTTCATATTTAATTATGGGTAGAAACCACCCATGTTTCCGTAAGTGATAATGCTTGACTAGACTGGTGGTATTGAAAAAGTGTTATATGGAGGCACGGTCAATCATCTTGTTATACGTGTCTCTGGAGGTTTTTGGGACAATGCTCCCTCGAGCTAAAATTAATTGAGGTGTGCTTTGTCGATGCATTATTAATTATAGCCTTCGATCTTCCATCTCTTTCCTTTTATTAGCTTATAGGTACTTTAATTATCTCACTTGCATTTTATAAAAGCATTACTAACCTTGACCATAGATCTAAAAATATCTAATGGTGTTTCTCTCATACCACTTAGTTCCCTATCCTTAGCCTTTGGCCAACATCCCTAGGTCATCTTGTCGCCACAATCGCTTGAAGATCCTTCACTTTAGGTCCTCAAGGACAAGTCTAACATTCTTTTGGCTTAGGGACTATTAAACCTCTTTTTCAAAAACTTGAAATTTTCTTAGTGATAATATCGGCTTTTGTGAGGACAATTGTTTGTTTGACAGACTGGAACTGTATATTAGTGCCTTCCTTGTTGGGATATGAAGTATTTTCTATCAAATATTTTACACATATGGGCAAAATTCTTAGCTTTGCAACATTTTTACGAGTCTAGAAAAGTAAAACTGGAAAATACAAATGTTGAAAATAAACTAAAAGAAATAAAACAGAATTTCAAATGCTCCTATTATACTATGTACATATATGGTAGGTGCTCTTTTAGATTTTAGTATAGGAAGAAACACTTGAGAATCCTCCCATTGACATCCTCCTCCATGATTTCACCATGTAATTTTGCAAGGATATAGGTATTTTTTCCTTGTACTGCTGATATAGTGTATGGCCCCATCCAAAGGTTATCAGACTTCCCATGCTTGCCTTTATCCTCTCTTCCAGCATCCCATTTTAACACTATGTCTCCTGCTCTTGGATGAAAATCCATTTCTATAGCCTTTTTTTCCCAAATTTATCTGATGTTCTTGAAATTTAACACTGACTTTCTCTCTTTCCTGTTGTGGCTCTATCAATTGATACATCCTCTTGATCATGTAATTTTTCTCTTCTAACTCATTTTGGATCAACTTTAACACAGGAAGTCCTAATTGGACTAGAATAAATGCCTCCTTTCCATACATCAACTGAAAAGGAGAGAGGTCCCAATAGATATTTTCACACTTATTTTGTCATCCCATAAAGCATATCTTAGATTCACATCCCAAGATTTTTAGTTTTTTGTCAGCATTTTCTTGATGATTCTGAGCAAAATTTTATTGGATGACTCTACTGGTCCATTTCCTTGAGGATAGTATGAGGTAGAGTGCCCCAATTTTTAATGTTCCCAATAAAAAATTAGGAATATTATCTCCAAGGCTCCAACTTTAATTATGTTGATTTTCAACTTGTTCCCAAACAATGGCTTATGAAGGCTTATGAGATGCTCTCGTTTAACAATAGTGGAATGTATGTATATTTATGATTTCCATTAAAGGTTTGTAGTTTAGAAAAGTGTTTAGAGTCCATTGATATGTGTCCCAAATCAGATCTAATATAAAATTGGAAGCTGGTAAAGAAACTAAGAACACTAGTTCAATTTTGGCCACATTGAACACGAGGTTTCCAACTCTTCCCAAACACTACTAGAGCAACTCGAATTATCCCAATATCAATTTAATCAACTCAAATAGAATCAAATGAAACATATGACCCATTGATAGAATCCATAGAACTTCCAAAGAAGTATGAAAGACACCCTCTCAAGACTAGTGAGAAACTAGCTCGATTTCCCCCACATTGGAATACTAGTTTTTCAACTTGACCCAAACACTTCCCAATAATCCCAAGTCCTCCCAAAAATATCCAATTCTACCATGAAAATACCAAATAAACAAAAATAACTTAATAAAATTATTTAGGGAGCTAATATGAAAATTTAATACACATTGTCTTAATATTGCTTAACCATACTAGCATATTTGCACATAAATCACCCATAAGCTTGAACATTGAACACCATATGATGAAAATCTCTGTAAATATTTATTATAAATGTATGGAGATAGTAAATATACTGATTAAAAATACATATGTCTCTTACATAATCTCTAAATCCAAGAAATATAGAGATAGAAAAGTAGTGGTGCGACCCTCCAGTAGAAGAGATGTCGAATAGAGTAGATTTAGTAAAATGATGATATATCGGGCATAAGGAAACCTTTTTGAGTGAGGGAAAAAGTGTTTCCCACTGCAAATGATTATATTAATTCAATGGAATAGGTCTCATAGACCATAAATTCTCATAAGTATCGAAACCAGAACCTCCATTTCGGCCCACCAACACCGGTCCAAGCTCTAAATCAATAGAAAGAAACTCCAAATGATAGGAATTCGACCCCACTATTGTATATGAACATATAACCTGAAATAAATCTATGTAGAGAAATATGAAAGAGATTTCTCCCCTCAATAATAAGCTGTAATGAAGCACAATGAAAAGATCTGGATGATCTTATTACACCAAAATCTCATCATCATGAGTCATGTGTCAACTCCATGCCTTAATCCCTTAAGTTCCCTAGGATAAAACATCAAAAGGAAGGTTTTTTCCTTTCCCTTTACCTTTTTTAGTCACCCCGACACACCCTGTCTTCGTACAAGGAGTGTCGAACTCAAGGTGACGCACTCTTCCCCTTAGGAGAGAGCGTTGCTGCCGCAGTGTGTCTTTGTACAAGATGTGATGATATACCTCTGAAGCAAGTTTCCTTCATGCAATTTGCATCTGAGTTGGTTAAAGTAGATAAAAGGAAGCTTCGAGTGATTTCTCGAAGCTTGGTGATGTGGAGGCTTATCCCTAGATATGTGGATAGGTGTCCTTCGGTTCACTAACCCATTAGGATAATCCCTTAGATCTCTCCCCTAAATATTCAACCTATTCTATCCATTTAGCCCCATAAATACAAATTCTCTCTCTCCGTTGAGGGAGAGGAAGGATTATGCACCCTCACGCTGGTGGAATTCACTCAGGATCATTTTCTTCATCCATAAGAAGTTAGGAGGCATTGGATCTTTGAGGCAAGATCATCCATGTTGGATTCGTGACGTCAAAGCTTTGTTTGTTACTCCTCACATTTTGTATCTGATGTAATTTACATTAATATAAACATCTTTCCACAAATGTGTTATGTCTTGTAATATCATTTACGATTTGCTTCTTTGACCTCTTATCTAGTTATATTCATAGATATATGCTTTCTTGTCGTTTGCTTGTTTCCATCTCTTCTATCTTGTTTTACAACTGGAGATTGATGGATTGAAAGCAAATCAATAAAAGAGAAAGGGATTGAGGTCACAAGGTAATTCATCTACTCTGCAATCTAATCTTTCTAGGAAAGATTTTATGTTGTGTACTCTTTTGTGCTAGATCCATATCATTTTGGTATAGAGATATTTGCTTCCGTCCGCATTAATAGATTGTCTACACACAAAAATGACGAAAATAATAGGGACTTATATCCTGTATCTTTGATTGTTTCTTAATTTTCGATTTGTTTTGATCGAGCCTCTCATTTCCTCCGCTGCCATTGGATCTATCCATCAGTGAGTCTTTTGGGTTATCCAGACTCTACTTAGGCTAATTTTCAAATCAGTTGTCTTTTATTCTTGAAGTGTCATTGTTTGTGATTTGGACCTCTCCTGATGCACCTGGGCTATATATTTCCTGCATCACTATTTCTCTAATGCATTTCAGTGGTTATAAACACGTGTCATTGACGCCTTCTGTGTGACTACAAACCGCATCGCTAACGCGTACTTCCTATTTGCAGAGTGCGTCTTTGGATTGTCCAACACCCTGGTGCACACCTACAGGGTGCATCGCCCTGTATTACTTTGCGCTTGGTTTAAAAAATCCTTCAATTTGACTTGTGATTTGGTTTTCTAAGTTCTGTATATTGTTCCTTGCAGTCACAGACACCCTAGGTCTAACATAGTGCATCTCTTGTATTGATTTGAAAGTTTAAGTGTCGATTAGGGTTTTTTCCAGTCAAGCAAGTGCTTTGGTTGCTGTGGGAAATTTCAATCCCACATTGATATGCTTAGTCTTGTAGCTCTCGATCATTTCACCAGATCTTTTCAATTTAACTTCCGAGCCTTCTTATTCTTGTTATTGCGATTTTTGCTTGATTGTGTGTGCTTTGAGTGTTATTGAGATTTTTTGGGTGATCTTGCTTCTTTGAGAATTCTTCATTATTTAAAGTTTGCAGTAGTGTATTATTCCATTTTCTGAACTTGGATATGGAAAGTGGCATCATTCTCGGATCTGTTGAGTGTATCTGCGAAGAAAATTAAACAATTTCCACTATCACCATTTTGAGTTTCATTCTTGAAATTGTTGTAGAGATTTGTTCATGCTTTGGGATCTATCATCAAAAATTCTTTGAGAAGTTTGAGAGTACCATTGTTATCTTGCATTTTCTTAGTTATGAAAACTATTTTCTCATTTCTCTGAAAATTTCAAAGAGCATTGGAACTTTTGGGAAGTATTTCCAATGATTGAATACTTCTTGCGTTTTCTTTGATTTTCTTCCATCCATTCATCTTTGCGTTAGAAAATTGAAGTTGTTGCATCTAAAGAGAATTCTCCTTTTCATCTTAGCTTGGACTCATTTAGATTTGAAAAGAGAAAAATAAAAACATTTGAGATTTGGTGTGTGTTATTTTATTGTTTTTGTTGGCTTAGTGAAAAGAGTGCTTCATTTGTCTTTTGGTTGATTTTGAAGTATATGGGTACTTGTCTACTTTTACCATTGGAAACAAAGGAATTTTTCCTTACCATATATAGATTTCATCGAAAAAAAAGGAAATATTTGCATTTGCATATATCTGAGGTTTGCATTCTTTTTAAATTCTTGTCTACACCCCATGCAATCACCTAGCCGCAAAAGATAAAATTTACTGGTAGTGTTAGGTTAAAACTGTATAGGAACTTGTGTGTTAGGTTAGAGACGTGTTCCAGTGTCTTTAAGTGTGGTAGTTGTCATTCTTTTCCTGCACTGCATCCCTGGGGGTTTCATTTCTTCCATGTACCAACCCGTATATCGAACAGCCTTTCACGTACCCTTGGGTTTATCGAAAGGTACTTCACGTATTCGGTAGTATATCAGAAGGCTCCTGTCGTAGGTTTGTGCATTAGATAGCACCACTACGGATTTGAGCTCACACATACCTTGAGTATATTGGGATACCCTTCTAGGATTCCTGTAACCATCCAAGCTAACCTATTGGTCGTCATGGCGCAGAAATACACTGAGAACAAAACTCAGGGAGCTACTACGCACGTGCTTCAGGTAGTCGAGTTATGCGGTCAGGGGTACGGTCCTAATCCTCCTTGGTTAGTGCTCTGAAAATATTGGGAAGAGTATAACTGTTGAACCATGTGTTATATCGTGAGTTGCACCGTCTTGAAAATCCCATGAGGTTCTAGACCATTGAATCCACACCTATCACATAAGTTTGCTTACGGCTTTAGCTTGTGTAGATCTTGGATTGAATTTTTCTTTTTTGTATAGAAAACACTTAGGAGAAATTTTGGTTCAGCCACTCTTCCTGATCAACCTTTGAGAATATCCTGAAGGATTTTGAGCTTGCCACCTGAATATCCCCTTAACCAGGAGGATAAATTAGGAGCAAACATGGATCAACCTACTACATCTATGTCACGTGAGGAAGATACATCTACCTTAGAATCGGGAATGAACTATTCGTCTCCCACCAATCCACCTATATCTAATCCCAGAGGACCTTTGATAGTGGAAAAACCTACCTCATATGAAACTTCCTTACATCACTTGATGGAGGGACATACTGGAGCTATAGATTGGGTTTTCAGTTAGCCCCAAGATGACCCTGTATCAACAACATTTGGTCCAACTGCATCTTTTTGGGACGACATGTCGTCGATTTTGGGTCACTTCGTATGGAAGAAACTATACCTCGTCGATGGATTAGGAACGATGAGTTTCTTGCACCACTGTATGAGCACATGAACTATTTACACATGACTGGCGAACAACTTAAACGCCAGAGTCTCTCACGTAGAGTAAGTATCCCAGAAGTACATGTCTTTCGACATTCCCCTGTACGCTCTTTATTGTTTACTTTAATAGAAACACACATATCTAACACGACCACTTATAAACCGGGTCAACCCTCATTCCCTATGAGTACACCTCAAATTTAGGCGACCGGTTCTACACCTCCTGTGACCCCAACCTCTGAAGGGAAACCTTCAACCTCTGTTAGCTATGGGACATTACCTCCACCTCCCCCACCTCAAAATTCAAGGGGAGGATATAATATACCAGTTATTCTATAGTTAGGCGGAAGTAATCCTTTTGTTAGCAATCAACCCTTTGTTACAGTTCAACCCAGCATTAGTGGTCAACATTTGATCATCGAGCACACTCAAGGAAGTGGGAAATTTTCGACCAGGGGAAACCCCTGGTTAGTGGACCTAACCTGACTGGGGGGAATCACCCAGTTAGTATCCATACTGTGAGTGGAAGACATACTTCACATCCAAGCTATAGTATGGTTGGCAGTCCTCTTCCAACCATGGGACAACCCATGTGGACACATCATACAGGGGGGCCATCTATTTGTACTCAACCCCCATGGGGGCATACTTTTCCAGGACATCATAATCCTAATATTGAACAAAACTATCCAGGAAACATTTTTCCAGGATTACCCTATCCTGGGAACAAAAACACCCCATGGGGTCACCATAATGTTCTGCCAACGGGACCCCTGTTCGGTGGACCACCCCCACCACCTCCACCAGCTATCCCACCACCTCCACCACCATCCAATCCACCACCAACTCCACCACCCCATTCTGGAGGAGGTGGACCCCCAACTTATAGCGGAGGACCACCCCATTCTGAAGGAGGAGGACCCCTTCCTTATGGTAGAGGACCACCCCATTCTGGAGGGGGAGGAACCCACCTTTCGGCGGAGGACCACCCCATTCTAGAGGAGTAGGACCCCCACCTTTCGGTGGAGGACCACCTTACCATGAAGGCGGTGGAGAACCACCTCATTATGGCGGAGGCGGATCTCCTTTAGGTCCCCCTCCCAACCCAGGCGGCCCACCCCCATATGGCCAATTTCCTATGGGAGGACCTTACGACCAATCAGTCCACGATCCTACTGGTACACCGATGCCCTATCAGTACTACTAGTATTCACATCCAAACCAACAATTACCATTTTTGGCTATAGTTGATCTACCAAACTTATCACGGTTGACTAATGATCCCATTTATCATGGCACTAATTGGCCATCCATTTCGGTGAAGTTACCATACGACATCTCGAAGTTTGATGGAAAACCCGATGAGGAAATGAAAAACCATGTAATGACCTATCATTTGTGGTGTTCTTCCAACTCCTTAATGTATGATTCCATCCGTTTGAGGTTATTCCAACGAACCCTTACCGGCACTGCTTCCAAGTGGTACATTGAATTACCACCACACTCTTTTCCCGATTTTTTATCCTTGTCCATGTCATTTTTTACACATTTTCAGTTACCAATCCACTATGAGATCGGTACAGATCTTTTGAACTCTCTCCTGAAAACCACCAAGACTCACATTTCTGATCACATTCACGAGTGGAGGAGGAGACGAAGTCTGATTAAAGCTCCTATTTTGGCCCAACTCCTTGCAGATTGGTTTACTAAGTCACTACTACCCGTTAAATCCAAAGATGTCACTATGGGTGGGGCCATCACAAAAGAACAAGCTATAGCACGTGACCAGTACTTAGAATTGGTCTATGCCCAATATGTAACTTTGTATGATATTGTTTCTGATGCACCCTGCCCTACATACGACCCAACAAAACCACCCACAGGACCTCATGCCGACGACATCATTGGTTCCATTCAGAACCAGCCTTCTTCACAATCCAACAGATCACATAGCCACCATGGCTCGACTCCACCCCCATCACAGGCTGGGAACAACACCAACAGATCACCCAAGCCTGCTTCCACTGAAGAAGTGAATTCATTCCAATCTGCTTCACCTCAGAAATCCAGTGGTAAAAAAAAGAACAAAGGGAAAAACAAAAAGTCTTCTAATCAGTAGGATCCCAAACAAAACAATCCCGACGACACCAAACAAAAGCAAAAGGTTAAGTATCCTTGTGGTGGTGATCACTTTACCAAAGAGTGCCCTCATGTTCTCATGATGCATAGTGAAACTGTCAACCTGAACACTCGATCATATTATTATGACTCAGTCCCAACTAAGGAATCTAACATAAGTAGTATTGATAAACCTTCTGCCTCTACATCGTACATTCCCTTGCCCCAAGGTCCTCTCAATATTGAGAAACCTTCATTTGATTTAGTGCTATGTCCAACCAAGAGCACGATTAGAAAAGTTGTTTTCAATCCCAACGCTCAGGATGCTCAAAACTACAACATTGTAGAGGACTTAGCGCAATATCCTTTTGCTATGTTGATGTTGGAAGTCTTACAAAACTATCCTAATCAACATAAGACTCTCCTCACTGCTATCGGCGTTGTAGACCCCGATTCCTCAAACACCATAATGTTCCGACTTGAGTATTTCAAGCCGAGGCTTTCCCACCAACTTGCGTTCCAAATTGTCACCAACGTCGTTGGGAAAATGATCCATTGTACTATTTTAGACGAAGGAGTCTCCACCTCAATAATGTCGTTATCCTATTGGCGAGCCATTGGCTCTCCCGAGTTGAACCATTCCCCTACCACTCTGAAATCATTTGACGACCGTGGTTTCCAACCACACAGGTTGTTACAAGCTTTGGAAATAGACCTGGGGGAAAGACTGTTTCCATCGACATGGAGGTATTTGTAACCCCATTGGATTATAATATACTCCTTGGTCATAATTGGTTTTATGCCATTACTGCGGTCACATCTTTCGTATTCTACATTGTACAATTTCCTCACCAAGGGAAAATTGTTACTATCGACCAACTATATTTCTGTACACCAGACACCACTACTCACCCCGAGGACAATGTACCACTCTTAGGTCATTCGTAGTAGATACATGAGAATGTGGGGGTAGGACTCCTTAAAGATTCATCCCTCATGGGAGTCTTTCCATCGTCGGATCCCCCTTCCCATGTTGCCACGATGAACATGATTTCTTCTATGATCCCATCACCATCCAACTCCATTGACCAATGGCTTGTGCCCAATCTTGACAAGTTATAATCGATTGGAGATGTTATGCCTCTCACACAAGCGGAAGCTACTTACGAGGATATCGAATCGGTACCCGATGACCACTCTTCAGTGGCATCTACATCTCGTTCTCCACCCCATCAACGGAGCGCATCCCAACTAGATCCTCTACTCCGGACTTTTCATTCCAATGATGGGCCATTATGGAGATAATGAGTGTGGATGAACCCCCATGGGAAGGCGTCCACCATCGATTTCCTTTCCTCCCACCACTAGATTCCGTGGAGAACCACATTGAAACAATCATCTTGCCAGATGTCTTTCCCTACCACCAATATCCTATCCTCACTTGTGATACGATGACCTTAGGGTAACTTGGAAAAAATTACGCCTACTTTTTCGATCGACATATCGGCCACACCTGGAGTCTTGGAACATATTCATATAGGCCAAACTGCTCTCCTGAAGATATTATCTCATGCATGGCCTTATTCAAACAGTTCTGCAACGTATTAGCATGGAGCTACGAGGAAATTCCTGGGATTGATCTTGCTATAATTGTACATGAGATACAAACATATCCCGATGCTGAAGCCGTCTGACAAAAATTACGTCCAGTGCACCCTCGAAAAACTACGGCTATCAAGGCTGAAATTGAAAAGTTGTTGAAATTTGGTTTCATTTATCATGTCCCCTTGATAGACTGGGTCTCTAATGTCGTCCCCGTTACCAAAAAACAGGGCACCATCAAGGTTTGTGTCGATTACAGGGACCTGAATAAGGCTTGTCCTAAGGACAACTACCCTACCCCATTTATCGACCAGATCATTGACAACCGTGCCGGAAGCGTCATCTTCTCATTCATGGATGGTTTTTTGGCTATAATCAGATTGAGATCCACCCGGCCGATCAACATAAAACTGCTTTGATCTTCCCGTCGGGTACATTTGCATATCGCAAATTCCCTTTTGGCCTTAAAAATGATGGTGCCACATTCCAACGGGCTATGTCAGATGCTTTCCATGACGTGAAGGACTTTGTAAAATCATATCTTGACGATCTCCCCGCTCATTCCAATCATCCTGAGTTCCACATTTACCATCTGACGGCAATATTCCTCGTATGTAGGCGGTATAACATCCATCTAAACCCTCACAAGTGAATATTTTGTGTCGAGTCTAAATGCCTCCTAGGATTCATCATTTTGAAAAATGGGATCTGCATTGATCCCCTGAAGGTGGAAACTATCGTTTCTCTCCCACCCCCAATGGATTTACCAGAACTATAGATTTTTCAGGGGAAGGAAAACTACTTAAGGCATTTTGTTTGTAATTTTACCGAGAAAAAACAGGGATACATGAGATTGTTAAAGAAGGAGATTTAATGGAGATTTAATTGAGTCTTTATTTGTAGGTGTAAGCTATAGGTCAGCTCGTGGTTTCTTCTAGTGCAGCTCACTCACTCAACCATTTCCAGTTTTCATTGCATATTCTTGCTCCTTGAGGGAGGGCACTTTTGGTGAGCTATTGTAATATTTGGGGGAGATTATCATGCCTCATTTCTGTTGTAGTAAGATTCATATACTCTGTTATTCATATTCAGAAATGTCTCAGGTCGAAAATGCAGTTGGAATGATGTAAATATAATGTTTAATGAAGAAACAATGCCATTTCCCCACTACCTTGTTGTGAACCAATGTAATGTTGATAGATTCGAATGGATAAGTAAAATACTGATGGTTTATTAATGAATGGACTGTTATTGATTTATTATATGAATTCAGTGTTCAATACATAAGCATTTGGATTCATTTTGTTGAGTTTCATAGCATTTGGAGAAGATTGCCTATCATTTCCCCCAAGGTTGAAACTAGCATTTTTGAATCTGAATTAAGGGAGTTATAGCAGAAATTAAAAGTGTAATGGTGATGAAAATTATTTCATGTTTATTTCCTTTATATTTCCCCTACTTCCATTCAGAAATTCGAGTTGGATTGAGTTCATTTGGAAAGTCATTTTCATCATCTACCCCTAGGGGATTTGAACCACAATTTACTACTAAAATCCCTATCTTGACCAGATTGGAAGGAGGAGTTGAAGAAATCATATGAACCTCCAGAGCATCGATAAAAATTATAAATATGTCTTAATATCATCCAAGTACCTTTTGTATCAATTTGGGAGAATTTGGAGTCATTTGGAGACCAAGGGACCAATACTAGTCAAAGAGAAATTGCTAGTAAAATACCATACATTGACTAGAATATTAAAGGAGTTTTCAGAAGTGTTTTAATGATATTAAATCATCCCTGAACATCATAATCAAGTATTAATATCATTCATACACCTCCTCAGAATATTTGGGAGCATTTGTAGCAATTTGGAGACGTAGACATCAAAACTAGTGGAAAAGTTGAAAATTTTACCATTAATATAAATTCCTAAAATGGGACATTATAGCGGTATCAGAGCATGATCTTGGAACCTGATGTGGTATGCTATTCATGAGGAAAATAATTCAGGGACCACCATTAGATATTGAAACCAAAAGTTCTTTTGTTGAAGAGGAAAAAACGTAGGAGAAGAAGAGCAATTTTTTTTAGGGAACTATGACTAGGGATGAAAAGGGAACCTCATATGATGGTGAGGAGTATATAAAAATCATCAAACCAATATTTGAATACCCGACCAATAATCCTTTGAAAGGATTCCAATTGTTGGATATCCAACTTGGGATAAAATATAATGATCTTAAGAAAACCAAGGGGAAAAATGCATCAACTTGCTTGAAGGAGCAAAAGGAGGAGACCCATGAACCACCTAGTTCTGAAATAGGTGAAGTAGAAGAAGCAGTACATGAAGAGGATCGAAAGTCACTCCCAAGTGACTCTAAAAAAGATTAAGATGAACTTGAAGAGATCCAAACACTTGATGTGGTGGAAGAGGAACTTTAATTGTCTCTTGAGGAAGGTTATGCAATTTTTAAAGAAGAGCATGATTCCTCTACATTGGAACCAATCTATGACAAAGGTTTCACGCTCTTGAAGGAGCTACATGATACTACCCATATGGATCCCATGATGAAACTTCTGCAGTTTTTTATCATTTGGGTGAGTTAGTTCATTCTCCTACATCCTACAATTCCATGTTTTGCAGCATTAGTCTCAATGAAGTATGGGTGAAAGGGTTCTTTTTGATGGTGCCACATGAGGAGTATGGAACTCCTAGATTTACTGTTTATGATGACATGGTTGGAGCAAATTCTTATTCACATTTGTAGAAGCATCCTTTTTTACTTTATGATGATGCACATCTACATGGATGCACCTATGATATGCATTTGAGTCACTTGAAGACTCATGTTTTTTCTTGCTCAACACTTGGTTCATTTGATGTTGGAGGAACTTCATCCAACACTGGGGTGAATAGATTTATGAGTGGAGAACATTTTTGTTGGAAGCCTCATACTTTGTTATATATTTATGATTCTCACATTCATGGATGTATGGGTGAGACTTCTTTGAGTCATTTGAAATCTCCTTGTTTTTTTTGCTCATTATTTGGTTCATATTTAAGTGGAGATTCTTCATTCACTTCTTGGATGAAAGAATACATGGATGAATATTTTGATGCATATCACATCCTTTTTTAGCATAACTATAGGACATGGGATCCTCACCTATGTCATTGGAGAATATTTGATTGGTTACTTGATGCTTGTATGCACTTGGAAAATGGTGGTCTACTTACTTGGAGGTATAAGCACTTTCATGATTCTTTGATGAAGCATCTCCTTGATGTACATTTTCATTATGTTGTTATGTACTTTGATGATATATATTTTGTACTCATGGTGTTTGTAAGAATTCATACAAGAAAATGGGATCCAGGAACTCTTTTACCTAATGGTATGAGTTGGAGAGCACTCCTAATTGTTGGAGTGCAATACAAGCAATGGGACCCTGGGATAATTCTTAGTCTCATTGGTTTCAATTTTTTGGGGAAACAAGTAGTATGGGGAATGGATTCCCCACTTAATAAAGTGATTTTAATCAGAGTAGTGCAGCAACAAGCATGGAGGTTCCTCTCTAAAATATTCATGGAATCTCGAAGACTCAAAGTTGGGCAACTTAGTGGCAACTTCAAAGAATTATACAGAAAGCAGGTTCTTCAACACCCATGTTTGAAATTGCTTGAGGACAAGCAATATTGGGAAGGGAGGATTTTTCATGTCCCAAATTTTGCATTGGGTCACAATGGCCTAATCCCATTGGCCATATTCATGAGAGTTTTTCAAATTGATGCTAAGGGTCAAATAATTGCCAAGGAGGAAAATTACTAGTTTCCTAGGTTGGGGGTGGAGGCTCTGGGATTTGGAATAAGGGGGATAATAAATGATGTGTGGACATTACAATAGCATAAATATTAAATAAATTATCTAAATAAATATATACAAGTGAAAATCAAAGTGGCATTTGATCATGAGGACACATGGAGGAAGTGGGACCCACACAAGCTAGATTTTGTATGCCACATGGCATCCTCCTCTTGTCAATTTGAATCCATGAGAAGTCCAATGTTATTGGAATTATTTGGAAGTGAATAATACTTGGAATGAGTCAATGAGGTCAAAATGTAGAGGAAGAGTAACTCCCATGGAAGAGGAAGAGGCAATTTGGAGCTAGTGGGACACTTGGGCTAGATTCCCTAGCTCTATGACAACAATGATGAAGATGCTATGAAACCTATGACAAAAATCAGACTTGAAGGCTGACATTTGACATATATGACATGTCAGGGATAAAAATAGCCTCCAAGAGGGCGCTCAAGTGAGTTAGGGCAGCCAAAGAGACACCAAGTCAAATTTGGAGAAGGAGAGAGATAGAATTGGAAGGACAAGTGGCATACTTGGGAATCTTTTCCCAACTTGAGTTGGCATGAAGCTCTTGGAAGTAATTCAACCCATGGAGGACATTATAAGTTTATAAAAGTCATTAAAAAGGAAGAATAACAGCTTTTGATCATTTTTAGAATTTGCAATTGCATTTGTTAGAGAAGAGCTAGTGGATGACTAGTTTCTTGCCTTAGCCAATTTCGAGGGTGAAAGATTCCCATACAAGTTGGTGTTTGGAGATACCATTCAGGTATTTCATGGAGATTTAATGGATTATTTATTTTCAGTTGTAAGCTACAAGGAAGCTCATGGTTTCTTCTAGTGCAGATCACTCACTCAACCATTTCCAGTTTTCATTGCATATTCTTGCTCCTTGAGGGAGGGCACTTTTGGTGAGATATTGTACTATTTGGGGGAGATTATCATGCCCCATTTATGTTGTAATAATATTAATATACTCTTTTATTAATCTTTATAAATTTCTCAGGTCTAAAATGCAGTTGGAATGATGTAAATCTAATGTTTAATGAAGAAATAGTGCCATTTCCCCACTACCTTGTTGTGAATCAATGTAATGTTGATAGATTCAAATGGATAAGTAAAATATTGATGGTTTATTGATGAATGTACTGTTATTGATGTATTATATGATTTTAGTGTTCAGTACATAAGCATTTGGAGTCATTTTGTTGAGTTTCATAGCATTTGGAGAAGATTGCCTATCATTTCCCCCAAGGTTGAAACTAGTCTTTTTGCACCTGATTTAAGAGAGTTATAGAAGCCATTATTAAAAGTTGAATGGTGATTAAAATGAGTTCATGTTGATGTCCTTTATATTTTCCCTGCTTCCATGCATAAATTTGAGTTGTTTTGAGTGCATTTGGAAAGTCATTTTCATCATCTACCCCTAGGGATTTGAACCACAATTTACTAGTAAAATCCCTATCTCGACCATATTTAAAGGAGGAGTTTAAGAAGTCATATGAACACTACAGAGAATCCATAAAATTATAAATATGTCTTAATATCATCCAAGTACCTTTTCTAGCAATTTGGGAGAATTTGGAGTCATTTGGAGACCAAGGGACCAATACTAGTCAAAGAGAAATTGCTAGTAAAATACCATACATTGACCAGAATATTAAAGGAGTTTGAAGAAGTGTTTCAATGGTATTAAATAATACCTAAACATCATAATCAAGTATTAATATCATTCATACACCTCCTCAGAATATTTGGGAGCATTTGGATCAATTTGGAGACCTAGACATCAAAACTAGTCAAAGGTCAAACTAGAGAAAAAGTTGAAAATTTCACCATTAATATAAATTCCTAAAATGGGACATTACAACATTGGATACTATTGGCCTTCCATCTTTAAAAATTGTATTGAAGCAGTCAAGAAGTGTCCTCCTTGTCATCTTTTTCATCATAAAAAATGCACTCATCCGGGCCCACTACATCTCGTTATTACCATCGGCCCCTTTGCTAAATGGGGCATATATTTCATGCATTGTAAGCCTACCTTGGCTGGGGGCCTGGTTACGTCATCGTTGTCGTTGAATATTTTACCAAGTGGGCCGAGGCCATTCCTACATACAACAAAGACGAAAAAAATGCCGCACTCTTTATGTTTAATCACATCATTGCACGAAAATAAGGAAAAATAGTATCTCTGAAGGATATAAGTGGATTTGAGTCAGTGAAATGGATCCTACAGGCCAAAGAATGTTGATGCTCACAGGGTGGAAGATTACATTATAACAGATTCCCCCTAATGTGTGAGGTCAGAGACTGATGCTACGATGGCTGAAATACATTATAAAACTCAGAAGTGGAGTGATGGAGACATAAGTGGAAAGAGCAGCTCACTCGTCATAATACAATAGTATCCCCGAATACATGTCGGTAATACAACAATCTGATATAATGGCCATGAATAGACAGTACATAGTGAATACATGTCATAAGTGATCATATCCATGATCCCTCTACAGTAAGATATGGTCTCCTGCTGAAAAGGAAACAACTGGTACAAACTGGAGGTACAAACTGCTGATATCTGAGAGGTGATATCTCAGATGTAAAGTCAAAGTCATAAGTATCATACTGAATGCCACTATCAGCCTGGGGTCTTCTACACAAGTCTTCGATGGTGCAAGTCCCATCAACTGAATAAAAAGAGTTGGGGTCGAACCTAATGAGACATCGTCCGATTACCGGTCAATGGTGTATACCGTTAATGGACGCAAGATAACCCACCAATAATGAAAATGGGCATCAAGGCACAGAGTACAATCATCAGAGTGTGAATAAATGGGTTGAAGTCGAACACTAGGATGAATCCATTGATTAGGGGACATTGATGTATTCCCAAAACTGTTGATGGTGAGAGAACCTGCCACTAATGACTGCAAGCCTCAAGGTACTCAATCGAACTCTAAGCCTCAAGTCCCGGAATAAATGGGTTGAAGTCGACGGAACGAGACTCGCTGGAAGGAGGGCATTAAGGCATCCCCCATCAACCAACACGAGGTACCAGCTATGCTGAAAGATTTGGAAGAACTCAGGTAAAACGGACTGACTCAATAAGGATGGCCGACATGCAATAGTCAAGAGATCTAAGGAGTGGCCGACACTGGTTCAAGACTTCCTTTGAACAAGAGCATGAGCAGATGGATAGACTTAGGTAGCATAGACTTGACATAAACTGTGCAATGTAGGAGGCATAACAGAGGGCTCCATAATGTCTGGAAGCTTAACCAATCAGTGGAGAAAACTGAGAAACAAGTACAACTCCTAAGTTCCAACTATAGTCCTGACTCATAATGTACGGAGTGGAATGAATGCTCTACTCAAAGGTGACACAACAACTGCCAACAAGAAAATAGTGACCATAATCCCGTCTGGCTTTTTGGAATATTTGATTTTTTTGGTCTTTTTCATATTTGGGAAAAGCTTGAAAAAGAATAAAATTGCTTATAGTACAACAAGTGAGGGACGAATGTCAAATAGCGAGCAGACTAGTTCCAAGCAGTGGAACATACCTATGATCAATGCAAGGAAGTGCATGCAGGATGTGGACACTCGGGGGAATGTTCCCTCAGGGTAAAGGGTCATCAAGATGCGAAAGATAAATTAAGGCTCTGCTTGGCTCGGAAGGTAAAGTGCTCAGGCACATGGCTAATAAGTGAGTAAGCGGGAGCCGGCACAAGGCTCAAGCGGCAAGCAGAATAATGAAATGCAATCACAACTCGACATAAAAGGGAATTCCTTTTTCGTAAAGTTAGTCTCATCACCCGAAAAAGTGTAAAACAATGAGAGAAGAACTCTTCTAGTCACGTATGACTAGAGTATACCTTTTTCGTAATTAATCCACAAAGGTCCAGAAAAGGGGTAAACTTATACCTAAGTGGATGTCGCTTCAAATCCTTTAACGAGTCTGAAATAACAAGTATACTCGGCAATCTTGTTTGATTTTGAAAAAGTCTAACAAGGGCTTAAAAAAGACTTTGTAAAAATCTTTTTCGTAAAGGTTTAACGAGCCTGAAAAAGTAAACTCATGACCTCCTTACTATTTTTAACGAGCTAAAATGAGATATGGAAGAATGCTTGTAATGAGAGCAGACGAGTGTCAGGGACATGCGAGACTAGTTCCAAGCGCATGGGACAAAGCTATGCATAATGCAAGGAACATGAGCAAGATAAGGACACTCAAGGGGTGTCTGCAAATTCGAATAGTAATAGGTTCAAATGCATCATAACAATGGGGAGGCCTAAACCTATATGCAAGGTTTCGAATATGCCTGCCATGACCGAAGCAAATGTCGAAAAGGATTGGTAACCAAGTATGAGTCCAGCTAAGAATCCTGTCTCCAAGAAACATAAGTACCAAGATCATCTCTAAAATGTATGTAAAGAAAAATCGATACAAGTCACTGCGGTAGAAACATTTTCAACTTCACTATTGTTAACCTCAGACATAACGCAGGTAGAGCTAACCACTGAAGGTGCCATAGTACCAATACCTGAGGGATCAAAATGATCATCTTCAAAATGAAGAGCAAAGCTGAAGGATGTGAAGGAATATGCAGTGGAAAATTCATCATCACAGGAGTTGGAAATTCTAGAAGTAGAATCGAACTCATCAGGATCACCGATTTGCGTATCTATAGGAGAGTCTAAAGACTCGTCACTAGGGAAATAAGACTTTAATGTCAAACCGGAGCTAAACAAAACTATGCCTGGATCAAAATGTATGGCAGACTGTATTCTAGACTCATCTTGTTCAATAAGATCAAGGGTAGGAGGGGAATGAGATCTATGATAAAGATCCCCCCACGGCTTGTCATCACCACTCATGGCCTCAATAAAAACTTCATCTGAAGGTAAAATACCGTCAAGAAAACCATGTGAACAAGATAGGTCGACTGCACACACGGGCAGCATAACAGGATCTTCCTCTATTGTCCATGAAGAAGAGAGATCTGAATATACAATGGCTGGTTGAACATGATGAGCAATATTGACTGCAGACAAGGGCATATCCATCCCAATGTGTGAAACGTATCGAAACGGGGAACTCGTGGAAGGTGGATCCCACGGATCACTAAAGTATGATGTCTGGAAAAGTACATGATTCAACAAGGAAGGAGCATCATCAGATATGGTTCCTATGAAGGAGATTGGTGCAGGGAGGTCGAAAGATCCCATCAATGAAGGATACATTCCAACACCCATGTTCCCAGTTGCCGACTGAGAATGAGTAACTTGCGGGACTATGGATCCCATGGATGCTGTGGAAGAAGAGTTAACGTAATCCAGCTGATCGATGGTCACAATCTTGCCTTCGTGAGGAAAGAAGATAACTTTGAATACAGTAGACGCAACAGCTTTCATGGCATACATCCAATTCCGACCCAGTAAAAGGTTGTAGTCGATGGGCACATCAACCACCTCGACTTCAATAGGCACAGACTTACCTCCCAAGGAGACAACAAGGGAAGGGATAATTCCATGTGGCTTAAATGAACAACCGTCGAATGCAGTGAGCGTGGTTCTAGATGCGAGTAGGGGAGCAGAGCCAAGAGCTTTCCAACAAGCTAACGACATTACTGACGCAGAATCACCTTCGTCAACCATAGTACGTTTGACAAAAATCTGAAGGCACACCACTTGGATTTGAAAAGCCACGTGGTAGGATAAGCAAGGTTGGACATCAGTAGTATCGAACTTGATAACAGTGGGACTTCCCCCATCCTGAATTCCTAACGCACTCAAAAGAGCATGCTTCTCAGAAGGATAGGCTTGCAAAACTTCAAGAGCCAACATGGCACATAGAGTTTGGCCCAAATCTTCTACGATGGAGTAGTTGTGGGTGGCTCGAGCATTAGGATTATGCGTAGAGTGCTTAAGAACACCTTTCGGTATCCGCTGCATAATAGAGGGCTTCTCGATATTCAAGGAATTGTCAGGAGGAGGGGGAGGCTCACTCCCCAAATTGGGTTGTGGTGCATCATAATCGCGCTGACGAGTGGCAATACTAACCTCTGACTGAACCATGTTCACACATCCATAACCACTAGTATTGGAAGAAGACGCTGCCGTCTCATTAGGTCCATAATCGGTGGTGGGAGCATGCGAAGCCATGTTTTGGTGATGAGGTAGGGGATCCTTCAACACAGCTGGGCTCTGTTCCAAGTGCTTCGATGCTTCTTCAAAACGAGGACATAAGTGAGTAAGGTGGTCTTCCCCACAAAGCTTGCAAGGAAACTCCACCTTACGCCTAGGTTTACGATCCTCACCAGCATTTCCGCCTTCCCGAGTAGGGTTGGCATTATCCTTACGGGGGGTATTGCGATTGCTATTTTTATTCCCATTGCTTCCACCCTTACGATTATTTCTCCCATTTTTCTTACCACCACGTTGCCGGTTACCTGACTGGTTTTTCGTTTGCACACTGTGTACATCGGACGATGGGGTGGAAGTGGACAAGGTGTGAACCTATCCGGGAGTAGACTGGTTTAGCGACAAATTCTACATTTGATTAGCTACCAAATCTATAGGGCGAGTTCTTGCAGATCCAACAATGCCATCGACATGTGGTCCAGGAACTGACATGGGCTCATGATGTGTACGCGGAGCGTCAGGGATGATGTCATACAAAATGCCAGACTGAGAGTATAATAAGTCTAACTGTTGGACTTTCAAGATAGCTTGTTCCTCAGTCACAATGTCGTACATCGAAACATCCTTAACAATGTATGGGAGTAGAGACTTGAGGAACCATTCCAACAGGAACTCTGGAGGAATGTTGGCTTTCACTAACCTCTTCCACCGATGCCACTCTTGAACATGGTCAGAAATATGTGTGGCCTTATTATGACAGAAGGTAGATAAAAGTTCAGTGACAGTATCATAGCGAACTGGCAACTGGAAATGATCTAAGAAAACCAAAGCGATCTCATTGAATCCCCTATAGGTGTTTCCAGGAAACTCCACATACCACTTCGCGGCTTCCCCCGTGAGGGTGCGTTGAAATAGTCGTAATCTAATGGAATCATGATTCAAAGAGTTGGAGGAGCACCAAAGGTGAAACATCGTGACATGATCTCTCGGGTCCTCACTGTAGTGCTCTGGTTTTTACAGCAGAGCACTAAGTAAAATTTCTCAGTTAATTTTCTACGTTTTAAACTTTATCAAGTGTATGGGAGTAAATTTCTAACAAATACTATGCGTCTAAATGATATTCAGTGTACTGTCGTGTTTTATCAACCTTACATTCGTAATTTAAAACAAACAAACATATCAATATTTTCTTTTCTATAATCATGTTCCATCCTATGCTTCACAACTTAGTAAATCAGTAAATAGCAAGTTATGCATGTTTGCAGTAAGTTTAAGCATAATAATCAAATAACATAAATAACACAGAAATTACCTGATGCTGATGCTAACCGTAGGTTGTAGCAGGTTGTATATCCTCTTAGACAGCCAAACTGAAGTGTCCACCCTACCGACCAGCTATTATCTTGCTGGCACTTGGAAATCAAAGGATTTCCAAGCCCCCGAGCCCACAATCTGATAATCCCGAGAGCAGTGTTTTCTTCTGTTCTCAAAACCTTTCTGTTATCCCAACTTCTTTCTTCCCCAAACTAAAAACCTCCTCCAACCTTCAACCTTCTCCCCCTCTATATACATGTCCATCCTCGAGAAGACCTTGGGCTTACTCCACCGCCCCAAACTCCCCCTCTCGAGCCCCTCAAACATTTACTCCTTTCCCTAGTTCATTCATCCCCGTCTCATTATAAAAATGTATAATTAATTACTCTCATGGAAAATTTATTTGGTTTTGGATTGACGGTCGTAAGTATTTATTACAGTGGGAATTATCACCCAAAGGTTATCCATTCGGGGCAAGGTCTATTAATTACAAGTCCTTTCACTAAACCTTGTATTTATTGTTATTAATGTAATTAATAAAATATTATATAATTAGTTGACCCTTTTCAACTTGGACATGATGCGTCTTAATGGTCTACCTTATCCGTCGAGACCACTTATCTTGAGGTTTAAATTCCAAGATTAACATTGAATAATTAAATAACCATTTTCCATCACATCACGTTCACTCCAAAAATAGTTATCCTATTATGTCTAACTTAGAAATGTAAAATAATCACATTCTAATCATTCATTAATCAATATTTAAATTTCACCTATTTTGCAATTGTTACGACATGGGTAGTAGTATTATTAAAATAAATTTTAGGTAATAATATTAATTTAAATCCCCATAAGGTAATAATAATGGTGAATTTAATAAAGATGTCTTTTACATCATTTGTTTATCACATGAGTACCCTAATATCTACATAGTATCATCGTTCTTCTAAACAAAGCACCCTTAAGTGCTTAAATAACCTTGCTAATTAATTAGACAGTACCATTACCTTATTTACAACAATTCTCAGACGACAATGTTAACTGATGACACTTGTCTCAATTGTATATCACAATGTTTACCAACGAGTAATGTATAGCTTAATTGACTTGTTTTACACATCTTAGATAACTTTATATCCATTATCTGAATTCAGTCAATGCATGATTAACTTAATTACTTATGACAACTTATACATGTATTCAATATGTTAAGTGTTTGTATATCGATACTAGTGTACATGTGCAAGGTGTGCATGCGTGGCCAGCGTATGCACAGACCATAAATGTACTATAGACAAACCCCATCCCGCCTATGCATACCTACTAACTAATAGTAGTATTTACCCCCATGTAGAAGAACAACATAATATATATAGTACAATTACTTCAACATTCTCAGTTATTTAATAGTTAGTTCTTTTCGATTTCACATCATTATCTTTATCTTTACATTAGTTTAATCAATCATGTACAAGGAAGGGTGCCTACTACCTCTAACTCGGAATCAAGGAATACTAAACCCCCAACAGTACTAACTAACACATCCTCCCATCATAACCTACGTCCAACATCCTCCCTATCCTTCCTCTGCTAGTACAACAGTGGATGTCGGACTCACCGATCTGACCACATAGAACTTGAGAGCGATAGCGTCGGCTGAACAACGGACCTATCCTCCCCTAGCAGGCATCCGACCATCGTCATCACAACAACATGGGGAGCGTGTCTCAGCACGGCCCTCCCACGACCTTGGGTCTCATGGAAACATAGGGTGGGAAACACATCCATCCCTCTCAACATACTGGGCCTACGCCCTTATCAACTCATACTTTACTGCTATCGGGATTATCAGTTTGTGTTATCGTATCCTCATTTTGGCTGCTAAGGTTTGCTGTATGAACATGTTTTTCCTTTCCAATATATATCAGATCAAGTAACTGGCTATCCCATAGCCCTTGAGTCCTGTAGGTTAGTATTTTTCAAAATACAATTTATAGAAAGCATTTTCCATTGATCGCCAATTGATCCATGTTATCATTTTATTTCATGTAACCTTTTTAGCTCATCATAGATGCGTATGACATATAACATTCCAATAATTCATATAAGAAGATGGTATCCACGTACCGAATCATATATTTCACATTTCATTAATGAAAACATATAAACATATACTGCAATCGTAAAATAAGGAAATCATATGATAATCATGACATCATAACCGCATAACATAGTAACATCATAATCATGGTGAAGTCATAAAACATAGTAACATCATATAATGAGGTCCAATATAGTTTACTCAGTCGAGCTGAGTTCAACAGAGTATATAAGAATAAAGTATGGTGTATCTAACTAATAAATATGCCGAATCAAAACATGGGCGTTACATACACCCACCCTTCGGAAAACTTCGTCCTGAAGTTATGGTCAAAATAGTGAGGGAAAATCTCGACGCATGGTCTCTGCATCCTCCCAGGTAGTAGACCCTGGGCTATACTTGTCCCATTGGACCTTAACTTGGTCCACATGGCGACTACGGAGCTGTCGAACCCTATGATCAAGTATACGTAATGGTTCGACCCTGAAGGTTCCCTCGTCCGAGAACTACAATTCCTTCCAATGAATTTTGTGAGTCTCATCAGCTATGTAATGTCGTAATACAGAAACATGAAATACATTATGAGTTTTATGCAAGTGGGGGTGGCAGCGCGAGACGATAAGCAACTGGTCCGATTTTCTCAAGAATCTCAAATGGACCTATAAAGCGAGGTGACAACTTGGTACCCTTCCCAAACCGAATGGTACTTTTATTCGGTCTGATGCGAATAAATACACGATCCCCTACTCCATAAGTTCTATCTGATCTGTGTGCATCAGCGTAACTCTTTTGCCTATCTTGTGCTTCCTTCAGCCGCTGCCTAATCTGTAACACTTGATCCTCCATTTCCTGAATCAATTCAGGCCCAATTAAAACTCGATCCTCTAACCTGTCCCAACTGAGTGGTGTCCTGCACAGTCTCCCATACAATGCCTGATATGGCGGCATACCAATGGAGCTATGATGACTATTGTTGTATGCAAACTCCACTAAAGGAAGATATTTCTCCCACTGTGTCTGTTGATCCATAACATACATCCTAAGCATGTCCTCCATCACTTGATTCACCCTCTCTGTCTGTCCATCTGTCTCAGGGTGATAAGCTGAGCTTAAGTTCAACTGTGTCCCTAATGCTGACTGCATGCTTGTCCAAAATCTGGAGGTGAACTTAGGGTCTCTGTCAGAGATTATCTTTTTAGGAACTCCATGAAGACGTACAATCTCATTTATGAATACCCTTGCCACATCTGTCACATCATAGGTGTCTCTGACTGGAATGAAGTGAGCACTTTTGGTCAGTTTGTCGACTACCACCAAAATAACATTATGTCTCAGAGATGTGAGTGGTAATCCTACAACGAAGTCCATGGAAATGACTTCCCATTTAGTCATAGGAATATCATGCGGTTGTAGGAGACCGGCCGGGGTGACGATGATCTGCCTTCACTTGTTGACACTCAAGGCACTTCGAAACAAAATCCACTACATCCATCTTCATACCTGGCCAAAAGAAGAGTTGCTTCATGTCAGCATACATCTTCTTCACCCCTGGGTGCGCACAGTAATGTGATCTATGGGCCTCTCTAAGGATGGTTTCCCTGATATCACCTTCCTTAGGAACATACATCCTTCCCTGATACCGCAACAATCCATCTTCCTCAAGATGGTACCCATCATACTTCAATTCCTGTTTCTTTCCATTCTGAATAGCTGAGGTTACTTTTAGATACCAACTATCGCCCAATAGTTGTCCTAGTACCCTTTCCCTCAAGTCAACCTTCAAGGGAATTAAGGAGAAAAGTCTCGGCCTTCGGCTTAGAGCGTCTGCCACCACATTCTCCTTTCCTTTGATGTAAGAGATACCAAAGTCATACTCACTCATGAACTCACTCCATCTCCTTTGCCTAGCATTCAAATCCCTTTGGGTAAAGATGTACTGCAAGCTCTGATGGTCTGTTTTAAGGGTGAAGCTTCTACCAACTAGGTAGTGCCTCCATAATTTTAGTGCCAACATTACTGCTGCCAATTCTAGATCATGCGTGGCATACTGCTCCTCATGAGGTTTCAACTTTCGAGATGCATAAGCTATTACCCCACCTTCCTGCATCAACACCGCTCCTAATCCTTGCTTCGAGGCATCGGTGCATACCATGAAATCTTTATCCATGTCTGGTACCCGCAAGATTGGTGCACTTGTCAACAATCTTTTTAACTCTGTAAAAGCGGCATCGCATTCATCGGTCCATTCATACCGGATTCCCTTGCGTTGCAAGGTGGTAATAGGTTTTGCAATTTTAGAAAATCCTTCCACAAACCTCCGGTAATAGCCTGCTAACCCCATGAAGCTACGCACCTCATGAGCATTCCTTGGAATTGGCCAATCCTCAATGGCCTTTACCTTTTCTGGGTCTACAGAGATCCCTTCACCTGAGATGATGTGCCCCAAGTAGTGAATCTCTTTTTGGAAGAAGGAACACTTTGATAATTTACCATAAAGTTTATGTTCCCTTAAGCATGTCAAGACTAACCGCAAGTGTTCCTCATGCTCCTTCTCACTCTTAGAATAGATAAGAATATCATCTAAGAAGACCTGAACAAAGCGGTCCAAGTATTTTCGGAAGACACCATTCATGAGGCTCATGAATACAGCTGGAGCATTGGTCAAACCAAATGGTACCACTACAAACTCGTAATGCCCAAATCGAGTTCGAAAGGCAGTCTTAGGAATGTCGCCTTCCTTGATCCTCAACTGGTGATACCCTGATCGTAAATCAATCTTTGAGAAGACTGACGCACCTTTCATTTGATCAAAGAGGTCATCAATTCTTGGTATGGGATACCTGTTCTTCACTGTGGCTTTGTTCAAATCTCTGTAATCTATGCACAGTCGCAGAGATCCATCCTTCTTCTTAACGAAGATCACTGGTGCTCCCCACGGTGAGATACTAGGTCTAATCAGTCCCAAATCTAGCAATTCTTTTAACTGGATCTGTAACTCACGGAGCTCTGGAGTTGTCATTCTATAAGGAGTTTTTGAGATAGGTTCTGCACCAGGTTTTAGTTCGATTATGAAATCGAGCTCTCTTTCTGGAGGTAGTCCTGGCAATTCCTTCGGAAAGACATCCTTGAACTCAGAAAGTACTGGGTAAGAATTCATGGAAGGTCCTTTACTATCGCTCACGGCCTCCACTACGAACAACTGGCATCCTTGTCTTAGGCACCGCTTAGCTTTCACCATAGAGATGAAACGGAGGGATACCTTCCTCTTCAAGCCTTGGATTTGAATTGTCCTTCCCTCGTCATCGAGGCACAACACCATCTTCGCATAGCAGTCTAAGAAAGCTCTATGGCCTTCTAACCAATCCATGCCAATAATGAGGTCATAAGTCCCCAAATTGGTGACATAAGCATCCAACTTAGTGGTGCAAACTCCTAAGTCAACCTCACAACCTCTCACTTTAAGACCTATTGGTTGCTTTGCTCCTGAAGCCATTTCAACCAGTTTGAAATCATCGTGCTCGTAGGCTGCCAACCCACATTTATCTAATGCAAATGGTGAAATAAAACTATCAGTTGCTCCTGGATCAAACAAAATTTTAAGTTTGACATTGTTTACATTACCAGTGGATTCTACTACAGTAGACTGATGTTCTGCCTGGTGGTTATGCACCGCTGCATGAATCCGATGACTGTTACCCGAACTATCCATGGGTGCTTTTCCTTCCCTGTGCCTGCTGCTTGACTGACCCTTGGGACAGTCTCGCTGGAAATGAGGGCCTCTGCATCCCCAACAAGAGAGATTGGGAGGGGCTTGCATGTTGCTCGAAGGAATCCTCTGAGATGAGTTCCTTCCCCTGGTTCCTCTAAAACCCCTTGCTCCTCTATAGGAACTTCCCTGTGTACGTCCCTGGCTTTGGTGGGTTGCGGACGATGCTTGCGAGATTGAGTTAACTGAAGTATTACCCCTCGGTGTGAACCGGTTACCATAAGGAGGAGGTCTAGATTGTCCTCCCCTGAAGTAAGGACGTGACGCCTTCCCTGAAACATACTGATTGGTTCCTGTCAACTTACTGCCCCCTTTTCCATCTGACATATCAGCTGCATAACGAGCATACTCAACTGCCATGGCAACTGAAGTTGGCTTCCACATCCGCACCGCAGCTCTAATCTTGTAGTTAAGTCCATACACAAAACGCTCTACCTGACAATCATCTGCATCTAGGTAAGGAACATATTTTACCAGTTCCATAAACCGAGATTCATACTCCTCCACTGTCTTGTCTCCCTGTACTAAGGCATGGAGTGCACCTGCCTGTTCTTCCTTGTAATAATTTGGCAAATACTTCATGTGGAACCTCTCCTCGAACAGTTCCCAAGAAGTTGTAAGAGGAGTAAGGTGCAACTGCTTCTCGAGGTCTGACCACCAATTCAAAGCATCACCTTTAAGCTGAAAGACGGCCATCCTAGCCTTGGAACTAGATGTGTACTCATTCAATGCAAAGCATCTCTTCATGCCTTCCAGCCATGCCTCTGCATGCTTACCGGGTCATCCTCCTGAAAACTCTGGAACTTTTATCTATTGTAACTCCCTCGATATGTCCTGAAGCGGTTCCAGTCTTGGGCCATGTGCCCTTTCAGAGTTCTCTCGACTCACTTGAGTGGTTTCCACCTCGGCGGCCCTTTCCGACTGCCTGTTCATCGTGGTCATAATAGCCTCCAATGACCTCATTATGATCTGCATTTCTGGTGTTGAGGTTGGTTGTGGCGGTGTTGGCGGCGACGACGGTGGCGTAGGTGGCGGTGACGGGGGTCGACCTTGACCCCGACCTCGACCTCTGCGTGTTGTTACCATGATAGTTCCTGAGTTATTGAAATAAAATCATATCCTTAGTTGTTCAATCAAATATACGCGGAACTAAAATGTAGGTATTCAATAACTTGCATCATGAGATAACAAATTGTCAAGATTAGCGCAGGAAAATCTATAGTCGTTTTTTATTTAAACAATCGTGTCATGGTGTTCAGCTCGTCATGCTGGTCTTAATGGTGTCTTGTTTTTGAGATTTCGGGTCTCTTTCATCCCTTCGACTAGGAGTTGAAATTTCGGCAAAATTTTTAATATCTCTATTTTAGTTAACTTTAAATGTTACCCTTTAATCTAAATAACCTAATTTACATTAACCTAATTAACATTAATTGTTAACCCTCAACCAATCATAGTCAAGTTTACTACTAAAATTTAAAATTTCTATAAAACATATTTTTAACAACATATGTTACAACAGAAAAGAAAAATTAATTTTTATGATACATATATTCTAACAAAATATGAATAAGTTTAAATTTATAAAACATATATTCTATCAGAGTATATAACAATAAATTTAAACTTTAATACCACGTATATTATAACAGGAAGTAAATTTTTTTTATAATACATATATTCTAACAAAATATGAATAAATTTAAATTTTATAAAACATATATCCTATGAGAATATATAAAATAATTTAAACTTTAATATAACCTATATTATGACAGAAAAGTAAAATTAATTTTTATTTTACATATATTCTAACCAAAATGTGAATAAATTTAATTTTCGTAAAACATATATTCTATCATAATATATAACAATAAATTTAAACTAGCCCTACACCTTCCTATGTCTAAAGGATTGAACGCTACGCGCCCTTTCACTGCCATGCAAAGAGCGAGTATGCATGAAGGACACGCGGTCTCTCCAAGAAACCCACCGCCCTCGGAAAGTGGGGGAAACCCTAAATAGGGTCAATCCCCAAGACGCGGCCATTTTCACCCTCTCTCCTGGAGTTTTAGCTCTGCAACTCCCATCTTCGAACTCGTTTGCAAGCTTGATGTCTGGACCAGCAGTTAAAACGTGGAAGATGCATTCCGAGATGAATACGTTGTGCAGGAAAGATTGTAAATTATCAGCGGCTGAATAAAGTGCTAAATTTGATTGATAATCGGTATGTCGAACGAGGTCTGTTTGCAAAGGTTGCAGATGTAAAAATGCAAAGGTTGCAGATGCAGAAATGCTATCCGGTGGAATTTATCAGGTTACAGTGGACTCTTCGGTTGCCTCTCTCAGCCAGCTTACACCGACTGGAACGAGTATTCTAGTACAAGGAGTCCTCAGAAAAGCACCAGAATCAACAAGGAATTATAAGGTGGAACTAAAAGTTGATAAGGTTTTGCAAGTTGGAACGGTGGATCCTGCCAAGTATCCAGTTGGAAAGACCCGAATGCCACTGGAGTTCCTCAGAAATTATGTACACCTTCGGCCTCGAACAAACACGTTTTCATCGGTTGCTCGAATTCGTAATGCTCTTGCATATGCAACGCATACATTTTTCCAAAACAATGGGTTTCTGTATGTCCACACACCCATCATCACGACCAGTAATTTTCCGGGTTCAGGCGAGGCGTTTCAGGTCACAACACTGTTTAGTGAAGCAGACAGGGTAGAAAGGGAGGCAGAAGTTAATAACATCACTATTCGGTTTCTTGATAGGAAGACCGGTGAGCCAGCTGTAGGAAAGACTCGCCCAGAAACTCTTCTTCGTCAACTTACAACAAAAGGGTCAGGTTTACAACTTGTAACAAAAGAATGAAATTCTCTTAGGCTCAGCGCTTGGAAAATTGGTGATACGTGGGTGGCTGCCAGTCGTGGGCTTCCTCCTGGGCGCTTAACGTTTGTTGTCAAGCATTACTCTGAGAGTTGGAATAAGCTTGCTGGATACCATGGATTGCTAGAGGTCGATACTCAGGGCCCATTACGGATGCAAGGCCTAGTGCTAAAGTTGGGCCTATTCTGGTGCTGGGAATGAGCATGAGGGAAAGCACCGTCTTGCTTCTATACTTGAGAATGGGCCTGAGGAGGTACTCGCTCAGGACCGTTGTTGTAATTATCAGATGATGTATCCAGCGCATGAATGTTTATCTGGTATGGAGAATTTGTACAGAATGAACCCACTTTGCCAAATCCCGCTGGTAAGGATTGATAATTTGCCCCTCACAGCATCCAAGAGTACATTAGCTCACCAGCTGGGCTTCTCTCTCGGCTGATAGCTGTTGTTGGACGAAGAGTTTATGAAAATGCCGAAACCCTAAGTGGACGCTGGTCACGTTTTCCTCAGGATAAAAACATCTTATGCGTTTTTCCTTTCTATCTGAATTAACCGGTATGCATATGAAATACAACAAATTACCAGGTACTTTTTCATGTGTTCTAGTTCAGTTTATTGTAGTTAGTTCCTTTATTGTTTGTTCTCAGCTGTGTATTTTTGCTCTTTATAATAGTTTCATGCATATATTTGGGGCTTAGGTTGTGAGCCAGTGGTAAGCTAAGGGGTCAGGTTCGAATCCTTGTACTTCTTACATGTGGGGAGGCTGCTTTTTCTAAGGTTTTGAGCGACCACAGTCACAGTCAATTAATATTAACAGTCATAGTCAGATGGGCAGATCGTTCTCACATTCAAAATTAACATTGTTTGTTGGGCAGTTTGGAGGATTCCTCTCTATTTTAAAAGAAAAAGTTTCATATATATATATTCTGTTACGAAAAAAAAAAGTTAGTAGTCCAGAGGCCCAGCTTGTTGCAGTTTTGTTTGTTTGTTTTTTTTTTTTTTTTTTTTTTTTTTTCACTAATCCTAATCCTAATACTGGGACAAAAAGCCCTCTATTCCGGGTAGAATCAAACAAGTCTGTAGCTCATTTGAAATCTAATAAGTTGGATCCAAATGTTATAAAGAAAAGAAAAAAAAACACATCTTGTTAAAAAGAAAAAAAAAACAAAAACAAAACAAAAAAATAGGCCATTTCAATAATATGCCTATGTTGTAACACTATTTACAAGGCTCTCCCTTTTGGCAGAAAATATACGAAAGTAATTTTCTTTTTCTCTTTTGCAAAAACTAGATACCTACAATTTCCAGGAGATATATATATATATATATATATATATATATATATATATATATATATATATTGTGTTAGAACTCTTTTGTTTATATGCATTATATACAAAAAAACTAATTATATCTTGGTTTTCTATGCGTGCAGGTAGTTAGTTTCCTGGTGCTTACAACTATTGGAAAGAAGGATTTTGTGTAACTTTCTCTGTGTGTGTTTTGCACGTAATTTTTTTTGTTTTTGCTAAGTTCGGCAAGAGCTCGAATCTAGGTAACTAATTGAATTTTCTAGTGTAGATCCAATTTCTTAGACTAGTTTTTTTTTTTTTTTGTGAGTAGGCCCTTAAGGTCGGAGTTTCCGAGCCTGGAGCTCTGATACCATCTGTAGTGCTCTGGTTTTTACAGCAGAGCACTAAGTAAAATTTCTCAGTTAATTTTCTACGTTTTAAACTTTATCAAGTGTATGGGAGTAAATTTCTAACAAATACTATGCGTCTAAATGATATTCAGTGTACTGTCGTGTTTTATCAACCTTACATTCGTAATTTAAAACAAACAAACATATCAATATTTTCTTTTCTATAATCATGTTCCATCCTATGCTTCACAACTTAGTAAATCAGTAAATAGCAAGTTATGCATGTTTGCAGTAAGTTTAAGCATAATAATCAAATAACATAAATAACACAGAAATTACCTGATGCTGATGCTAACCGTAGGTTGTAGCAGGTTGTATATCCTCTTAGACAGCCAAACTGAAGTGTCCACCCTACCGACCAGCTATTATCTTGCTGGCACTTGGAAATCAAAGGATTTCCAAGCCCCCGAGCCCACAATCTGATAATCCCGAGAGCAGTGTTTTCTTCTGTTCTCAAAACCTTTCTGTTCTCCCAACTTCTTTCTTCCCCAAACTAAAAACCTCCTCCAACCTTCAACCTTATCCCCCTCTATATACATGTCCATCCTCGAGAAGACCTTGGGCTTACTCCACCGCCCCAAACTCCCCCTCTCGAGCCCCTCAAACATTTACTCCTTTCCCTAGTTCATTCATCCACGTCTCATTATAAAAATGTATAATTAATTACTCTCATGGAAAATTTATTTGGTTTTGGTTTGACGATCGTAAGTATTTATTACAGTGGGAATTATCACCCAAAGGTTATCCATTCGGGGCAAGGTCTATTAATTACAAGTCCTTTCACTAAACCTTGTATTTATTGTTATTAATGTAATTAATAAAATATTATATAATTAGTTGACCCTTTTCAACTTGGACATGATGCGTCTTAATGGTCTACCTTATCCGTCGAGACCACTTATCTTGAGGTTTAAATTCCAAGATTAACATTGAATAATTAAATAACCATTTTCCATCACATCACGTTCACTCCAAAAATAGTTATCCTATTATGTCTAACTTAGAAATGTAAAATAATCACATTCTAATCATTCATTAATCAATATTTAAATTTCACCTATTTTGCAATTGTTACGACATGGGTAGTAGTATTATTAAAATAAATTTTAGGTAATAATATTAATTTAAATCCCCATAAGGTAATAATAATGGTGAATTTAATAAAGATGTCTTTTACATCATTTGTTTATCACATGAGTACCCTAATATCTACATAGTATCATCGTTCTTCTAAACAAAGCACCCTTAAGTGCTTAAATAACCTTGCTAATTAATTAGACAGTACCATTACCTTATTTACAACAATTCTCAGACGACAATGTTAACTGATGACACTTGTCTCAATTGTATATCACAATGTTTACCAACGAGTAATGCATAGCTTAATTGACTTGTTTTACACATCTTAGATAACTTTATATCCATTATCTGAATTCAGTCAATGCATGATTAACTTAATTACTTATGACAACTTATACATGTATTCAATATGTTAAGTGTTTGTATATCGATACTAGTGTACATGTGCAAGGTGTGCATGCGTGGCAAGCGTATGCACAGACCATAAATGTACTATAGACAAACCCCATCCCGCCTATGCATACCTACTAACTAATAGTAGTATTTACCCCCATGTAGAAGAACAACATAATATATATAGTACAATTACTTCAACATTCTCAGTTATTTAACAGTTAGTTCTTTTCGATTTCACATCATTATCTTTATCTTTACATTAGTTTAATCAATCATGTACAAGGAAGGGTGCCTACTACCTCTAACTCGGAATCAAGGAATACTAAACCCCCAACAGTACTAACTAACACATCCTCCCATCATAACCTACGTCCAGCATCCTCCCTATCCTTCCTCTGCTAGTACAACAGTGGATGTCGGACTCACCGATCTGACCACATAGAACTTGAGAGCGATAGCGTCGGCTGAACAGCGGACCTATCCTCCCCTAGCAGGCATCCGACCATCGTCATCACAACAACATGGGGAGCGTGTCTCAGCACGGCCCTCCCACGACCTCGGGTCTCATGGAAACATAGGGTGGGAAACACATCCATCCCTCTCAACATACTGGGCCTACGCCCTTATCAACTCATACTTTACTGCTATCGGGATTATCAGTTTGTGTTATCGTATCCTCATTTTGGCTGCTAAGGTTTGCTGTATGAACATGTTTTTCCTTTCCAATATATATCAGATCAAGTAACTGGCTATCCCATAGCCCTTGAGTCCTGTAGGTTAGTATTTTGCAAAATACAATTTATAGAAAGCATTTTCCATTGATCGCCAATTGATCCATGTTATCATTTTATTTCATGTAACCTTTTTAGCTCATCATAGATGCGTATGACATATAACATTCCAATAATTCATATAAGAAGATGGTATCCACGTACCGAATCATATATTTCACATTTCATTAATGAAAACATATAAACATATACTGCAATCGTAAAATAAGGAAATCATATGATAATCATGACATCATAACCGCATAACATAGTAACATCATAATCATGGTGAAGTCATAAAACAGAGTAACATCATATAATGAGGTCCAATATAGTTTACTCAGTCGAGCTGAGTTCAACAGAGTATATAAGAATAAAGTATGGTGTATCTAACTAATAAATATGCCGAATCAAAACATGGGCGTTACACTCACCACCTTTCCCCTCAAAATTTGGAATGTCTGAAGGGAGCTTGGTAGGGACCGGGGGGCCAAGTAGGGTCATGACACACCGGATCATTCGTGAGCTTTGAAAGATCCAGAATATTCAAGCGTGCAAGGAACGGGAGCTGAGGCTGGAAAGCTTGATTATAAGACCCCATAAAAGGTTGGTTAAACAGAATTGTGTTATAAGATGGACCAAAAGCTTGACCATGAGGATTAAACTACTGATAATGAGGACTTGACGGACCATAAGCTTTCCCATGGCCATAGGATTGATAACTTCCTCCTGCCTGACCCATTTGAGAGTAAGCAGGTATATGCGTGTTTTGGGCACCATATTGGGGTGGTGGGTTATACTGGTGGCCAGCACCGACTATGTTATAGTAAGGGTTTCCACCATGAGTATGGGGCATGTATGTACTATTCATAGCGGGAACCGTGTTGTAATGACCATAATGGTATGGTATGTTCCCACCCCCAGCATTAGGATTAGCTTGAGCAATCGCGTGGTGACCAGAAGCATGAAAAGTATTCCCAACTCCAATATTGGTGTGACTAGTAGCAGGGATGGTGGTGTGATGTCCATGTGGATAGGAGATATTCCCACCCCCTACATTAGCATTACTTTTGGCGGTAGTGGACGCAAAAGTATGCGGTATGTATCAACCCCCGTGGTTGGGAGGAATAGTATCATCCGTAAAAGTAGTCCTGGGTTGACGAGTAGCGGCACGTGTATTAGGTGGTGGATGGCGGGTTTTGTTTCGAACAACGTTCCTATTAGGTTGGGCAATCCTAGGAGGTGGTCGTCTTCCAACATTAGCATTATTAGGAGGAACATGACTAGTCCCCATACTATGTGTGTGGGTGGAAAACATAGTGCCCCCAGTGGGTATAGTATGGCTAACACCATGACTAGTGTCGGCGTGACTACCAAACGTAGTGGAAGGTTCGACAATATTATGACTAGGCATACCAAAAGAGAGTGTTGTCGGGTTGATCGTAGGGATAGTGTCATCATGTAACTCTAGCATCCCATGTCTATAACTGCGTGGAAACAAAGGAATGAACGTGTCATCCTATTCTTCGTCCTCGGGTAAGGTTGGCATTCCGTAAAGATAATTATCCGGATTCGAAGGATCAAACAGATCTCATTCAAGTGGATTGGGCCAAATAGAACTAGGTTGAGTCTCAGGTGGATCACCTCCCCACTTCTCACGAGGAGTATGGGGATCGGAAGTGTGGTCAACTCTACCCGATGGAGTCAAAGGTTTTTCCTCAGTATCGGAATGTGTAGCAGTCATGATGTCTTGGATGTAAGTCTCGTAAGAATCTGAAGACTCAGAGGGATCCCTATGGCGTCCTCTAGCAACACGGCGTGAAACCTCGGCTGGCTTTAAACTAGCCAACTGACGGGACCGACGGAGAGTAGGGCTCCACGCCATGATATATCTGAAGAGAATATATAATCAAAACGTCCCCTAAAGGCCAACTATCGATAAAAAACAGTAAATCAAAAGCACACACCTAGAGAAACTACAGCCAAGAGTAGACAAATAAAGTGGCTAAATGAGCTCCCGACACTAGAGCCGGTATGTCTCGCTTAGGAGAGGCTTAAGACTCCCAAACTATAGCCAGAGGTAACAAAATCAGTTATAGAGACACCCAGGCTTCATTGCGTGTACAGGGTCAAGTCCACTGCACAAACACAACTGTGTTGTCCAATCCCTATCTGACTCAGGACACAAACAATATAACCACTGCAAGTAACCCGTGCGATACCTAGGTAAGGCAACTATGGTCACCGCAATATAACCAATGATCAGGGGGATAGTCGCAGGTGGGATCCGTCGTATGGGAAGGGTAGCTGAGCCCGAAACTCAATGAGGGTAAAATCCCTTAAGTGTCCCCAGATACGAACAAATCCTGGAAATATCTCCCACGTTCAGCCGGTATCATAGGGATATCCCTTCAACCAACCTCTCGTGGCCTCATGCTTAACTGTGGCTTGAGTAGAGCTTCCTGAGAACACCGATCTATACCATGGATTCCTCCACTCCCTAGTCAAACACCTAATGTTTCGTCTAGTAGTCTTGGATTGTTAACTCACAATGATCTATTCGAAGACTCTAAACCTATGCTAGTTGGTGTACCCTATAAATAAAATCAGTCTAATCAATTTTAAGATTAAGCATTAATTTTAATGGCTGTGATTACTCAAGGGATATGATCGTTAAACTAGTGATGTGTAAGACTCAACGGTATGCAAAATCGTCAAATCCTAGACTCATCTATCCAATGAAAACAATGCCCCTAATATGCACAATCAAACCAACGATTCCGAAATAAATATGCAATCTTTTATATTTCTTTCAATGCACAATCAGAATCTAAATGAAGGCAGAAATCACTCAATGCAAGATGCAATACATAAAAGCAAATTTTTTTTGTATTTTCTCTTATAAACGAAAGGAAAATGCAAAAACTATGTATATTTTTTTGTATTTTTCAATATATAGAAATGAAAAATGCAAGCAAAATCCTACTATCCAGTCACTGATATGCCAAGGAGATCACTAAGACAACCAGGAAGATACCAAACAGTAAGACTCAGCCAAAGGAATGAGCTCAAAAGGAAAAAACCAACAAGGCAAAATCCAAAGATGGGTAAAAAACCAACAAAGCTCAACCAAGAGAAACGAAGAGTTCTGGTCACAACCAAGGCATGGAACAGTCAAGAAACAGGCCAACAAAGACTCAGGATCAACCAAAACCAACCCAGCAATAACCAAAGGTCATAAACCAACAAAGGTTGGAGTTGTACGCTATTGTCGAAGGAATACCTGCGGGTACCCGCGAGCAGTAGAGTAAACATATGCAGGTGTACGTGGGCAAAGCTAAGCTATCCCGTGGGTGAGGAAAGGTAAAATGGAAAACAGAGAGTCCAATGGCTCAGAAAAAAGCAAGTTTTACATAGTGTATCTCAACAGAAGATAAGTGACACAAAGCTTCGACAAACAACAACTCTAATTATGGACTAATGCTCAAAAAATCCCCAAGATGGATGTTTTCCCCAGTGGAGTCGCAATTTCTGTATTGAAGAAAACTCACTATGGCTTGGGGTGTACCACAACAGACAGATGACTACCAGAAATCAACTCAATTCCTAGAACTATGCTATATAAATGACAATGCTAAGATAAGGAAGAAGATAACCAACCTCAATCCAAACGTTTGATGTAGATCCCCGTTGGAGCTTTTCAAGCCATGCACTTGAATTTGCAAATTAGTCTTGGAAGCCAATATACAACAAGTACATATAATATATAAACGACATTAACATCATCAATAGCAATGGCCCATGATATAACAAGTAAATGTAACCCAATGTAAGATAAACAACATTTACAACATTAATGGACGAGAATTGAGTATTTCTATTAATAAACTAGAAGAAGTACAAAGTCATATGACCTCTTGTCGGCAACCAATCTGAACCAAGATCTGGATCAATCCACTTGTGCCTCCACCACTTCAATCCTCCATGAATGGAAAACTCAAACTAGATAGGAGTTTGGAAGGTGAACATAAAGGGTTCACAACTACAAGGATCAACGAGTGTAGACTCAAGATAGGGCAAAAATCCACTAGAGTTCTCTTGCTCTTCTTTCTCCTCCTGTCCATAAGCCATATGTGCTCAATATATAGTCCTCTCAAAGGTAGGTGAAAGGACACATCGAGGCGTTACTCGGGCAGATGGAGAGCCAAAGGTCACCCAATGACTGCTTTTTGGGAGTAAAAAGTAATAAAGTAGTGATTTTTACCATTTTACTTGATACATGCGAGCTATAGTGATGCAACTCGTGGGTACGCATGTTATGATGATGCAACATGCGGGTAGGAATAAAAATAGCGCAAAATAGTATTTCTGAAGGATATAAGTGGATCTGAGTCAATGAAATGGATCCTACAGGCCAAAGAATGCTGATGCTCACAGGGTGGAAGATTACATTGTAACAAGTATGACAAATCAGTCAAACCTCGCATCTTTAATGAGGGATATTTGGTCCTTACCTACGACTAGAAACATAATAAGCTAGGGGATGGAAAACTTGAGTCTATGTGGCACGATCCATATATAGTTAAACGTGTTTTGGAGAAGGGAGCATATGAATTAGAAGATTATGATGGGATATCTTTAGGAGAGCCTCGCAATGGACTCTTCCTGAAGAGGTACTATGCCTAAGTCTTTTATGCATTAGTACTATGTATATATTGTACATGATGTGTGTTTTGTGTGGTGTGACACCTTACTTTAAGTGTGTTAGGATATTATCTTTACACTTATACCATTTTCTGCCTGGATGTGCAGATGGCAACAAGTTTTGGATTTGCGGACGATGCTAGTCGGCATACCCATAACCTCACTTCGAAAACATGGGTACTCTATTCTCCCTATCGGCGAGCTCATTAGCTCAGGAGGGAGTTGTCTAGGATACGCAACCAACAATGCCGCCAAGTATCACGTGGTGATTGGATTGTTGACCGATGTTCTTTCCTTGGGTATAGACCACATTATTGTCCACCTTGACTCACAATTAGTGGTCTCTCATCTTAACCGTGTCTATGCTTGTAGCTAGAGTTTGCACCCTAGCTTGTGCAAATGAGCACCTACTAAGGAGAAGGGACTCCTTAGTAGCAGTTCAATAAACAGTAAATTAAAGTAATAAAACAATACGAATTCTAAACTAGCATGAGCATTAATAAACATAACAAAACATGGAAATATGGTGAAGATCTTCCTTTTTTGTATTAAAATTTTACCTCAGGTGTAGAGGTTGGTGAAGTTCTTGCAATAGTCCAAGAGGGTTTCTCCAAACTCCAGCTTTGCTCCTCTCTCTTTCTCCAAAGGGTTGGAAATGGGCCAAAGGGGCACTCAAGGGTGAAAGTAGCTCAAGGGTGAGCTAGGGTTTCAAGAGTGATTTTGGCAGAGTAAGGGTGTATTTGACTGTGGATATGAAATGAGGGGTCTCCATCACCTATTTATAGGTTTTTAGTGGTGGAGTGCTGGCCCATGGTTTTGGGAACCATATGGTTTAGGTCAGCTGTATATAATTTTTTCCTCCTTTTCCCCTCTTTTTCCTCTTTTTTTATATTTTTTATTACCTTTTTAGAGGCTTTTTGCTATTTTGGAGGAATTTTGGATAATTTTGGGGGAAAAAAAGGGGTTTTTAAGCCTTTTGGAGGCTTTTTTAATGGTTTTGTGGCCTTTTGGAGGCTTTTTAATGAGATTGTAAGGTTTTGAAGACAAATATGGTAGGAAATATGGACAAATGAGTCATGTAATGTGGTAGATGAGGTAGTGAGCACTTTTTGGGTGTTAATAGATTGCCCCCTGATGTGTGAGGGCAGGAGCTCATCGTATGGCCGATAGACATCATAAGTCTTTGATGGTTTTCCTAGGGTGTGGAGAAGAGAAGAAACAAACTAGAGCTCGGAACAACGGTCCCGAACAAACTACAAAAACTGAAAGTACATGATCTTAATAATGAATGAGGAATAATCTGAACATATGGACGAGGCGGGCATTCCCATGCTCGTATCAAGATATAGAACAATAATAACAATGGGGTCCAAAATATGGGGACCTGAAATATACATGGCCTCAAATAAGGAATGAGGAAGAATCTCAATATATGGACGAGGCGGGTATTCCCATGCTCATATCAAGATACATAAAAAAATAACCGTGAGGCCCGAAAAAGGGGGACCTGTAGGATACATAGTGAACCACTGTGTACATCATAAGGGCCCAGAGGGGACACAAATCTAGGACATACTACTGGGCGGACCATGTCTGAGCTGAAGAACTGATACACTGGAAATACAACAGTGCTACTGAGTGTGGAACCAGAGGAACTGATGAGCTGCTGGATCATAGTGACAAGGAGTCATACTCTCAATGGTACACTGAACTGGGACTGAACTGGGTACTCAAGGAAGCATATAACTGGATGGATTCCGAATACAATCGCCAACGCAACCCGGACATCCATGGGAACATATAACTCGGCGTTCCGAAGGGACTCACCAATGTCCTAGAGTCGGGGGAAATCCGGGGTCTTCGACCAATAACTGAAGGGATATAAACCCTGCGCGATTCTCAACGATGCGATCAAGGTGTTGAAGTCGAGCATGTGAGAAACAACCACTCGGAGAGGCAATGATGACTCCGCTCAAAATGGTCCATAGGCACTCACCACAGATGGTGATGGGTCCAAGGCGCAGGGACCTCTGGGTCTATCCTCTGGAATAGAGGGGCTATCGTCGACAGAGGGAGACCTGCAACTAGCAAGGAAATGATGTTTCCTTGATAGGAGCGCGAGGTGGAGAACCGAAGTGTGAGAGTACTGATGGTAAGACTGACATACTGTGGGGGATAACTGGGAAAGTAGAGTGGGTGGACTCAAACTTCCTTTGTTCAGAGTATGATGGCGGGGATGATCGGGCAGCATATGAAACTGACTGGTGGGAAAGGGATCAAAGTTGTAGTGGATCAAGGATAGTGACTGGGGTGAGTGATACTCAAGTTGATGTAAAATGGCAGGAGACTGCAGAATACTCTGAAAAAGGAGACCTTATTGGGGGTGCTGTCGAGATGATCGATCATAGTGCCAAGAGGCACAGGGGGACTTCTTCACGGGTTAAGGAACTAGAAGAAGTGTGTGTAAAATGGTACTGTCGTGTGGATTTATACGAGCCTAGGACAGTTCATGCTCGTGATTGATTTCAATTTTAAGGAGTCTGAAAGCGATAAGAAGACTCTGAAATAATGGAATGGTACTGTCGTGTGGATTTGTACGAGCCCAGGATAGTTCATGCTCATGGTTGCTTTCAATTTTAGAGAGTCTGAAAGCGATAAGAAGACTCCAGGGGGTTGCTTTTTCGTGTGTTAGTCTCCAAGGCCCGAAGAAGCATAAAAGGATGCAATGAAGAACTCTTCTAGCCGATGTGACTAGAGGATTCATTTTTTGTAACTAGTCTACCAGGTCCGGAAAAGGGTTAAACTTATACCAGATAGACACCCTTTCAGGTACTTTAATGAGCATGAAAGGAATCAAGATTGCTCGACGATCTTTTCATTGTTTTAGGAGTCAGAAAAGAGCTTAACGGAAACTCCCTAAGTGCCTTTTTCGTAAAGGACTTGTCCGGCCCGAAAAAGGGATAAAATTATACCGAACAAAAGGAATGGCCAGGCAAGGAGGAAGTGCTCAATAAAGGAACATTTATGATGACCAAGAACGAGGGTAGGGGGGAACACTGGTGGGCCTCCTTGCGGGATAATGAATGGTGGCAAAATAATGAAATAATTGCAGTATGACAGGAGTGAATGGCTCATGTAAAAATGTGGAACAATTCGATGGCGGTCGATGTGGCACGCAAACCGAGGTAGCAAGGTGTTGGGACACAATGTTGAAATTGTACCAGGTGAGAGCGAGAAATGATCTCAAGCATCATCACGAGCTCGAAAAAATGAATCCGACGATATAAAAAGTGTCAAAAACAGAGAACGACTGGAGTGGCACACAAACCGAGGTGACAGGGGGCATTTTTTGGAAAAATACCCAAAAAATCTGGGGGTGAGAGCGAGAAATGATCTCAAGCATCATCACGGGCTCGGAAAAATGAATCCGATGATATAAAATATATCAAAAATGGAGAGCAGCCGAAGTGGCATGCAAACCGAGGCAATGAGTGGTGTCCAAAAAATGAAGTGGAAAAACTAAGAGAACAAGTGGACCATCATGATGGTCGCGTTGTGCTGATTCTAGTGGTGGAAACGATTTGAAAAATGGACTCCGTATGGGTTCAGAATGGCCAAAACAAGAAAAAGTCAACGGACTATAAATAGTGAGTTAGTCCAACATGACAAGTGTCATTTGGACTTGTTGACTTTGACTAGTGATCAGAGTGGACCAGAGCTGAGTTGGTGTTTCTGGATGATCCGACCGGCCGTTGTCAGATCCAGGAGTTACAGGTATTCCGACAAACTCATACCTACATTTTCATTGGGTTCGGGGTAGGGTGGTGGGTCCCAGGGGATTTTATTGTACGGTCCACGTGGGTGGACCGCGGGTTTGTGGGGTGGAACTGCGGTCGGGGACCGCGGGTTCCAGGGTGGATCACGCGGCTGGGGACAGCGATGTTCGGGTCGGAATACATGGTCTGGTACTGTGTGTTCCGAGGCTGAACACGCGGTTCGAAACTACGTGTTCGGCTCCTACAGGCGTGGTTTGGGACCACGACTGTACCCCTGATAGCCGCTGTCTGAAACTGCGGCAAGGGGTCCTAAAGCGGTGATTGGGATCGAGCTGTTAGGGTCCCCCGGGGGGGTAGATTTACTACGTTGACATGAGTCTGATGAGTTTTCCTTGTGTGATTGACAGGATGCCGCTGGTGCTGTGGCGAGAGCAGGAGGTCCCGGAGGAGATAGTGGAGGTCATCCGGAGGGATCGACATGTGCGGTCGACATTGGGGTTGTGCGGACTGTTGAAGTTTGCACAGGTACCTATGATGCGTTCAGCAGCGCTGCTGCTGAACTGGCTAGTGAGCTTTTGGGAGCTGGACATTTAGGCATTCAGGGTCCAGGGGGAGAGGGTGGATCTCAACCTTGTAGATGTCTACTTCCTGACGGGGTTTCCCTGTCTGGGTAGGGTAGCGGATACGCAGCCACAAGTATCCGCAGATGTAGATATGGAGGATATGCTGGAGCGGTACTGTGTTCCAAAGGCGAGGGTGCAGAGGAATGCACTCCGGGTGGTGGACCTTCAGGAGCCAGCAATACAGGCTATTGCAGCGTGCGTGGTTTGAGTTTTGGTGTCCTAGTCACCTGAGAAGGTGTCTGGGGGCTAGATGCAGCTAGTGGAGCGGGTACTGGATGGTGTCTATTATGCGTGGGGCCAGATGTTCCTCACTTGTGTGCAGCGGCAGATGACATCGGTGAAGGAATCTGGAAAGGGATTCTGTTATGGATCCTTTCTATGTGCTTTCTTCATGGAACGGGTACCTACACTACGGCCGCGGGTGCCAATCAGGGCAGGAGGACTGAGGGAGCCGCGCATGGTGCGGTGGGGAGAGATGATGTGCCGCCAGGGTGGCGGTGAAGTGGGTAGATACTTCACTCAGGAGTTGTACCTGCAGTGGCTACAGATTCCGCTGACACTGGATGACTTTCCATACAGAGATATGGACTACACCGGGGATCCAAAGGCACCACGGGCGCCAGGATAGGCATGGGGACCAGATGATACGTATTGATTCTATTGCATGTTATGGATGTCAAGATTTGTGTATGATAGGTTTTTTGATATACTGTTGCTGACTGATGTGTGATCTATAGATGTTGGCCCGAGACCACCACCAGGACATGTAGCGCGCAGGGGGCATGTGGCAGTACCAGCCCTGCCAGGCCGAGGGGAGGTGCGTCGACGGGACACTGAGGGGACTTTAGAGTCCGTACGGATGCTTCTAGACCGGTTGCTGGTTGGAGTGACTGATGACGGGTGGCGTGATGTGGATCCGGAGGTGATTCAGGATTGCATGAGGGTGCCACGGGAGTTTCGGTCGATCGCAATCCGAGTGGCTATCTTGGCGGATAGGGGTCGTGCACAGGGGCCCGCAGGGGATGAGGAGCTGCCGGAGGAGGAGTGAGGGGAGGACTCAGAGGCAGCTGATGCAGGCAGTGATGCAGGGTATGGCTCTCATTAGGGAGTACAGGGGACTCCCCCCCTGATTTTGTAGCTACAGCATGTATTCTATGAGGCGTAGGGATGTATAGATATTTTTTTGTATAGCTGAGTACAGGGGTACTCAGGACATGTGTAGCATATTGACATTCATTTTTTGATATATATATATGCACATGGATGCACCTTTTTGCGATGATGATTTAGTGTACGCACGTGGATGCGTTTATGGTTTGTTATATGGTTGTACTGCACATGGATGCAAGTAGTGTAGGATGTTGGGCACGTGGATGCCCCTTGTGTATTTTATGTGATGTATTGCACATGGATGCAACATATGTATGTAGGATTAGGCACGTGGATGCCCCTTGTTAACACCCAAAAAGTGCTCACTAGCTCATTTCCCTATTCACATGACCCATTTGTCCACTTTTTCACCATCTGAGCCTCTGAAACCAACAAAAGGTCACCAAAAGACCTGAGTTCACCCCTTTTCCCACTAAAAAAGATTATTTTTTCCTAAAAAGCATAAAAAACCCTCAAAAAGGGTCCATATTCCCAAAAGCATTAAAAAGGGAATAAAAATATTAATTTTATTCAAAAAAGGAAAAAGAAGGGAAAAGTACCTAAACCATGTTGGTCAATACCATTTGGTTTCCACAAAACCACAAATGGTATTCCCCACCACCAAAACCTATAAAAAGGTGGTAGGGGCTCCTCATTTCATCATCCATCCATTATCTCATCCTCATGCTGCCGAAATCTCCCTTGAGCATTTTGGCCATTGTAAGCAACCTTGGAGAAGGAGACCTCTTGGAGCTTGTAGCTACTCATCTTGGGAGTTGCTCAACATCAACCTTCACCATTGAAGGTATTATCGCAAGCACTTGCTTGCCCCCCATTTTTCAATACAAATTCATTCTTTAATATTTTCTTGTTCTTGTTTTTTAAATGTTTACACTATTTGCTTATATTCTTGCATAGATCCATGATTAGTTTTGTTTAGATTAGTTAGTTGTTTATTTCTATTGAAACTGCTGCTACTAGTTAGCAGGTGCCCATAGCACTAAGCCTGGTTGCAAAACCGGGCCAACAGTTTTTGGCGACTCCGCTGGCTTTGAACAACAGATCTCAAGTTTTGCTTTCAATCTTAGTTTTTTATTAGTTTTTAGACTTTAGATCCATAGATCTGCCATCCTAGATAGCAGATCCATTGCTGCTCTAGTGTTTGGCCCCATCTATTGCCATTAACAGCCCGAAATTCTCAATTTTTGGGTTCATTTTTCGGCTCCCATGCACGGCTTTCACCTCGCGGTTTTAAGCCTAACAGTCGTGCGGCTCATCGCGGCTTTTCGGATTTTTTTCGCACGGTTCCCCGCGGCTTCGCGGCCTATTTGTGCGCTGCACAGCGTGGCTTCGCGGTCATTTTCCGCGCGGCTCATCGCGACTGTGCGCCGACATTCTACGCTGCACATCGCGGCTTCGCGGTCAAAACCCGCGCTGCCCATCGCGACTGTGCGACAGAAACCCGCGCAGTCCATCGCGACTTTTAGCCCAAAACCCGCGATGCACATCGCGACTTTTAGCCCGAAACCCGCGATGCACATCGCGACTTTTAGCCCGAAACCCGCGATGCACATCGCGACTTTTAGCCCGAAACCCGCGATGTGATTTTTTGGCCGCGCAACTCAATTTGCAAATGACCATATCTCCCTCTCCCGAACTCCGTTTGAAACGATTTTTTTTTCAAATTGGGTGTTTTCGATCAAGGAATCCAAATATGCTATTAGATTTAAGAAATTTTTCATAGAAATTTATCTAATATTTTATTTTAGTTTTATTTATCACTTCAGTTCACCCATTTTGGCCCATATTTTTCAGTATTAAAATTCCAGCATTGTTTACAGCCATAGGAAAATTTTACTATTTAGAATGCACATTTGAATAAGTCTTTTTAAAAAAATTTAGAAATTGAAAGAAGGATTTGTTTGCATTTTATCTAGATTAAAAAAATTTACTGTTTACTTCCTTCATATTTTGCCCATAGCAATTTTTGAAAAAGAAATCCATTTATTTCTTAAAGAAGTTTATTATTTGCTTTCCTGTTTGAAAGATCCTTTGTTTTTTGAATAGTCCTTGAAAAGCATTTAATTTCCATTTGTTGAAAAAGTCATAATATTTGCTTTGTTCAAAAGATCCTTTGTTTTTTGAGTACTTAGCATTTACTTTTTCATTTTCAGTTTAAAATATCACACGTGCACCCAATCAAACACTAATTTTAAACTAAGCCTTAAAACTTACCCTAATTTCAACCCACTTTTAACCCCACTTGGGGAACACTAAAAGAACTTTGTAGCTAGGTAGTATTGAGGGGATAGGTGTTCCAATAACACCCCTCAGTTATTACATCTGAGACATAGTTGTTGTCCTTTAGGGAGCTAAAATCTCTTAGTATTTATTGGCATGGTCACAACCGGTTTATGGGAAGGCCTCTCCCCTAGGAGGGTTGAAGTCGCGAGAATGGTTCCGGAAGCCTGAGTGGAATATCGAAATCCATTCAGTAACCGAAGGGCTACCATTCGCAGTTCTCGGGATATCCCTGTATTGGGATATTGCGATTAAGGACCAAACGGCAGATTTACCTTTTCTTGACGTGTCATGAACGGAGTATCCTAGTAGCCATTCTTTAGGATTGATTACCCGGTGTCCCTCCTGGTAGGGGGATATCTAGCCGTGGACTTAACACTCAATATTGTCTGACTTGGATTTCATCACCTTGCAGAGAATATAGTTTGTTGATTCACAATACTTTTAATTAGGTGTTTGCATGATTCAACCCACCTTTGGTCTAGTTACACCTATTTTTTCTAGAAGTTGTTTGCATGTTGGTACTCTGACCATTTGTTGCATCCCTCCACTTATTGTAGCACAGCTGCTAGAATAAGTGCCCTTTTTTTAGGTTGATTTTTTGGCCTGAGAGCCTTCATTTTCACTCCCCTTCTTGCACCCTTGGTTGCATTAGGGTTTTGAGTTTTTTATACATTACCATTTTACACATACATATTTTTACACAAAAACTTATTTTCTCACCATTGCGAATTTTAGACGTTCTCGTCGTCTACAGGGCGAACTCCCGGAGTTCAGTCTACTTGGCTCGCCACGTCACAGACGCCGAGCCTTATCCCTTGACTCGACACATCGTCGGTCAACTAGACAGTCATCCGATTCTGACACGCCTCACTTCACCTCTGATTCTGAGGCAGAATCCGAAAACCCCACTGAGTTTTTCCCAACCAACCTTATGGCTGGAACTCCATTTGACCCACTTTTTACCAGCACCATAGGAGACACGTCCATTGACCCTTCTACTGCGGTGCCATCCATGGAAACACCTACCACCCTAGGTATGCCTAATATGACAGACACTCCACATTTAGGAATGCCCAACACAGGGCCACCTCCTGTTATAGGAATCCCCAACACAGTTCCACCACCTGTTATGGGTATGCCCAACATAGGGGTCACACCCCCTCTAATTCCCACAACCCAGATTCCAGGAATCACCACTACTATTCCTAACCCAAGTGTAACCCATGTTGCACTTGGAGGCGCTGGCCCATACCAGACCACACCTATTGCAGGACACATACCTGCAATACCTATCATACCTTTAGGCGCTACTGGACCCCTACATCATACCACCATGACTAGGCATGTCCCAGTCCCCGTCACTACATCTGCTAGCTTACCGTACATGGCGAGTCTGAACTTACCAGACTTAGCCAGACTCACCAATCACCCTATCAGACACGATCCTGCGTGGCCTCACATGCCCACCAAACTCCCCTCCGACATCGCTAAGCTTGAGGGCAAGGCAGGTGAGGACCCCCACAACCATATCATGTCCTTCCATCTATGGTGTTCCTCCAACTCCATAGTGGATGACTCTGTCCGCCTCCTTCTATTACATCGCACCTTCATTGGCTCTGCAGCCAAGTGGTATATCGAGCAGCCCCATGGGACGCATGCCACCTTTACCTCCCTTGCCTCGACCTTCTTACAGTTCTTTCAGTTACCTGTTCGCTATGATGCGAGCGTCGAGATCCTACTGTCTTGCAGACAGAACACGACCACCCACATCACTGACCACATTCATGAGTGGCGTCGACGCCGAAGCCTCTGCAAAATCAAGTTAGACGACCGTATCTTCCTAGATTGGTTTCTAAAAACCCTTCTCCCTCTCATTGCGAAGGATGTGGCATCCAAAAGACCCCAGTCTGAAGAAGAGGCCATCCTCAAAGCCCAACAATTTGATCTTATTTACGCCCAATCGGGTTATCTGTATACCATTATTCCAGACGCCCCTCGGGGCGAGTCATCCCAACATGATGCGTCGGGGGCATCCCATGCCGCTGATGGCATCATTGGTCGTATGGCCGCACATCCCCAACCCTTTTCCATTACACATCCTAGCCATGGTCCCGACCTTTCGCGGGCTACATCTCAGTCTGGAGCAACCAGTTCATATGCTCCCATGGCACATCACCACCATACCCATGGACCTTCATGTCCACCTCAGTGTTTTGGTCATGCACCACCTGCATACGCCCCCCCAGCTGCACCTCAACCATTGTACTATCCAATAGCTCAGGGTTACCAACAACCCCAGCAGGCAACTGGACCACCTCCAGCACCACAGGCTTATTATCCACCACAACCTTCTCCCGCACCTGCGGCGAACCAAAATCCTCCCACTGCTCAAGGGCAAGTGTATACACAGCACAACCAGCCCCAGAACCAAAACAACCAGTGCAACCAAGGTGCGCAACAGAACCGTGGTAGAGGTCGTAGCCGCGGTAATAACCAACAACATCAGCAAGGTCCTCCACCTCCCAATCCTCCGCAGAATAACAATGCTGCTCCTCCCAACCGCAATCCGGATCGGAATCCTAAGCAGCCTAGAAATAATAACCTCAGAACAAACCACCCTTGTTCTATTTGCGAAGTCTATGGTCATTACACGCATTCTTGCCCACATTTGGAGCGAGCTTGGCAACTCTGGACCGACGATGCACATCGTCAAGGGCAAGCGGCTCCTCAGCCGCCACCCAACCCTCCACCACCTCAACATCAACCCTTGGTGCTGTAAAACCCCTTTCCAAACCAGGGTGTAGTGAACACTCAGCCGTTAGCCCCCCCTCAGGGCAACGTGCCACCACAGCAGATCACTTATGCAGCCCCTGATCAACCCATGTTCGATTCAGGTACTCACCATTTGTTGATGATGTCAACTGCCGATGCCAACCTCCAAACCCGTCGGAACCAATATGGCTCCACGTCTGAAGCCCCTCCCGCCGACAAGAACACTAACGTTAGTGCCACAGATCAAACGTTACGTATACCTCCAGCTCCACTTGATGGCGCTTCCAAAGCACCTCGCTTCCCACTTCGTCGCATCAACAGTAATCCCAATGCTCGCGTTGCGTCGAATTACAAAATTGTCGACGACTAAGCCCAGTCTCCGGCAGCCATGTCTGCTTTAGAAGTTTTGAAAAACTGTCCTTCACAGCGCCAGACTTTACTCTTTGCCATTGGCGCCATTGACCCCAATGATTCACAGTTGATCGCATTCGATTCAGACCAGTCTGAACCACGCCTGCCTTCCTCTTTAGCATTCCAAGTTTTCGTTTCTGTTCGGAATCTTATTATCCATCGGTGCATTATCGATGAAGGGGCCTCTACATGCGTCATGTCCAACATTCATTTGGCAGAAGTTGGGATCCCCTACTCTCCAGCAGTCCACCACTGCATTACGAGCCTACGACGGCCGTTCGGCTCAACCCCAAGGTCTTTTAGCCAATGTCCCTGTCCAGCTGGCGGGTAAAACCGTGCTCATTGACATTGAGGTCATCAATGCCCAACTAGACTATAACCTTTTACTTGGTCGCAGCTACATGTATGCCATACGGGCTGTTGCCTCATCCGTATTTTGCACCATGTAGTTCCCCCGATGAGGGACGCATGGTCAAGGTCGACCAACTCACCTATTACGATCCCAAGGCCCCCGCCACACCTGAAAATGTTCTCCCCATGGTTGAACAACCTATTTGTGGTGCGACTACCTCATTCATTTACTCAGTAGGACCCGGACTTTACTCCGAGGCGCCGATGACCTCTACTTTTCAGGCCATTCCACCACCGTCACCAGAGACCCACGTCGCGAACCTCTGTACTCTTTCACAGAATACACAACCACCTAGTAATCAACCACCTTTGTTCCCTAAACCACCATTGGTCCCTAGTCACATTGGGGTTACACCCATCCACACAATCCCCTTTCTATTTCCTCCTTTGGGTGTAGTAAGCGCCCCGGTTATGGCTACCCTTAGTCTCCCCGGGTTAACATTGGGATTACCCGTGTGGTATATTTCGCCTCCCGTTCCACCGCCGACACCAAATGTCATCCTGCAACCGGTGCAACCCATTGTTACTTCTACCCAACCACCTCCTGGTATCACTACTCCTTCGTCATCAACGAATCCCCCTCCACTCATCAGAGCCACTGCGGGCAGAGGCCCGCAACCATACACTGCGGTACCCCCACCCAAGGCAGTTAGACCTCCCCCCGTGTTTCGTGCTCCTCCAAAATGCTCGTTGTGTGATGAGTTAGGCCATCCAACTCATCAGTGTCCAAAGTTACCTGCATTACAGGAACATATGCAAATGTTGGACGACGACCCCAACATCCCGGTTGTCAAACTCGATCCAAACCCCATGCCTCATGATAAATCATTGCGCACAAACCCTCCTTGTGCAATATGCGGAATCTACGACCATTATTCACATCACTGCCCTGATCTCCCAGATTACAGAGTAGCACTATACGAGTTGAATAATGTCGACCTAGAGATATTCCCTCTTCTCATTGAGGAAATTCATCCCCCACCATCTTCCTCCTCGGAAGAAATTAACACCATTTACACGATTTCCACTGGATACCCCTCTGTCCGGTCGGCCCCTTCCATTGATCCCTTTGACACACAAGTTCAACCCTTTCAAATCAACCAGGAAACCACATGTCCACAACATGGGGGCAGGCCCAAAACCTTTCCTACTCATCATCATCGTGATCCTCGTCGGAGATACTGGGGGCATCCACCCCACAAAGGGAATCCCCCATCATCATATCATCACTTCAGTACGCCACCACGACCCATAGCCTCATGGTATAACACCCCGCCAGCAGTTGCTCAATGCCCTATTGATCTCTCTCTAAGACAACATCTGCACCACATTGACACCTCTGAGTTAGGGGGCATAATAGATTACCTTGACCCCGGGATAGGGGGCATGATCAATCATTTTGAACCTTCCCCATCATCTCTATCTCAACACCTCAATGAGCCCATCGTTCAAACCAACACACATGTGATCCACAATCACAAACCCCATGCACATAGCATGGGGGCAGGTCATTAACCCTGCTCACTTTTTCATATTCGTGATCTCAACCTTTTTTGAGGTCACGTGTCACTTGTATATTTGAGTTGATACACATAGTATTCCCCCCCGCGGGTCATCATTTCTCCCCACCACTGCATCATTGGCTTGGTGGGCTCACCTTTATTGGTAGCCATTTTTTAACCTAGTTATTTCCTTTGACCATTCCAGAGTCCTTATGACCTCCGTTTTTCGCACCATTTGCACCGCCGGATTCATATTTTCGTGCTCGTGATGACGCTTGAGATCATTTCTCGCTCTCACGCCTAGATTTTTTGGGCATTTTTTCCATGCCCCCCTCGTCGCCTTGATTTGCGTGCCACATCGGTCGTCGTCCATTTTTGGCATTCCTTATATCGCTGGATTCAGTTTTTCGCGCTCGTGATGATGCTTGAGATCATTTCTCGCTCTCACCTTTAGATTTTTCGGGCATTTTTTCCATGCCCCCTCGTCACCTCAGTTTGCGTGCCACATCGGTCGTTCTCCATTTTTCGACGTGCCTTATATCACTGGATTCAGTTTTTCCGCGCTCGTGATGATGCTTGAGATCATTTCTCGCTCTCACCTTTTGATTTTTTTGGGCATTTTTCCCATGCCCTCTCATTACCTCGGTTTGTGTGCCACATCGGCCGTTCTTCGTTTTCGAAGTGTCTTATATCGCCGGATTCAGTTTTCCGCGCTTGTGATGATGCTTGAGATCATTTCTCGCTCTCACCTTTAGATTTTTTGGGAATTTTCCCCACGCCCTCTCATTGCCTCGGTTTGCGCGCCACATTGGTCGTAGCCTCCTTTTGACAATCTGTATGTCACCGGATCCAGTATCCCGCACACATGATGACGCTTGAGACCTTTTCCTCGCTCCCATCAATCCCTCTTTGTTCGGTATAATTTTATCCCTTTTTCGTGCCGGGCAACCCCTTTTACGAAAAAGGCACTTAGGGAGTTTCTGTTAAGCTCTTTTCTGACTCCTAAAACAATGAAAAGATCGCCGAGCAACCTTGCTTCCTTTCATGCTCGTTAAAAGTATCTGAAAGGGCGTCTACTTGGTATAATTTTACCCCTTTTCCGGACCTCATAGACTAATTACGAAAAATGAATACTCTAGTCACATCGGCTAGAAGAGTTCTCCATCTGCATCATTTTATGCTTTTTCGGGCCTTGGAGACTAAACTACGAAAAAGAACACCAATAGAGTCCACTTACCGTTTTCAGACTCTCTAAACATGAAAGCAACCATGAGCATGAGTCGTCCTGGGCTCACAAAATCCACAGGACCATACCATTTCAGAGCACACTTTTATCCCTTCTTGGAGCTCATTAAAACTACGAAGAAGGAATCAATGGTGCCTCTTGGCGCCACGACAGATCACGTCTACTCATATGACAGCTTCCCCATGATTGGTCGCCTTTGTTTAGAGTATTCTGCAGTATGTCACCTTAAAAATCCCTCGACAGCACCTATCAGCTCGTCCTCCCCTCCCCAGAGTCAATATATACCATTCAGTCAATGAATGCAATGATCCCCACACCTATAAGTCAGTTCCCTATGCTGCCAGGTCAACCATGTCATCATGCTCTGAACAAAGGAAGTTTGAGTCTACCCACTTTTTGACCCAGTTATTTCCCATCCCCACAAGTATGTCAGTCCTACCATCAGTACTACAACACTTCATTTCTACACCTCGTGCTCCTATTAAGGAAAAATCATTGCCTTGTTAGTTGCTGGTCTCCCTCTGTCGACGACAACCACATTTATTCCAGAGGATAGACCTAGAGGTCCCTGTGTCTTGGACTCATTACCATTTATGATGAGTGCCTACGAATCATTTCGAGAGGAATCCTCAGTCCCTTTCCAAATGGTTGTTTCTCACATGCTCGACTTCAACACCTTGATCGCATTGTTGAGATTCGCACAGGACATTGGTCCTTTCAGTTATTAGTCGAAGACCCCGGATACCATCTGACTCCTCCACATTTGAGAGTCTACCTATGGATACAACCAGTTATACTTTTCCTATTGATATCCGGGTTGCGCATGGCGACGGTATTCAGATGTACCCCCAGTTTCATACTCCCTCGAGTATGCAGTTACAAATACTTCTCAGAGAGACTCTTAGTCATTGAGTCCCTACAGATGTTGGACACCTTCAGTTTCAACAGTTCATCAGTTATTCCAGTGTATCAGTTATTGAGATCAGTTATGATCAGGAGTATATCCCCAAATTATCTCCCCCTGGACCATTATGATGTACCAGTAGATTCTTTATGTATTAGATCCCCCTTCTTGGGACTAATTGTTATGTATATGTCTTGATACGAGCATGGGAATGCCCGCCTCGTCCATTATCAGAGATTATACCTCATTCATATTGAGGAAATGTAATATTTTTTGTTTTTGTAGCTTCCAAGGGCCGTGGCTCCAGTCTCCAACCGGTCTCTTCTCTCCCCTAAAACCCCAGAAAAAAGACAAAAGAACTATGATGTCTATCGGCCATACGATGAGCTCCTGCCCTCACACATCAGGGGGCAATCTGTTAACACCCAAAAAGTGCTCACTAGCTCATTTCCCTATTCACATGACCCATTTGTCCACTTTTTCACCATTTGAGCCTCTGAAACCAGCAAAAGGTCACCAAAAGACCTGAGTTCACCCCTTTTCCCACTAAAAAAGATTATTTTTTCCTAAAAAGCATAAAAAACCCTAAAAAAGGGTCCAAATTCCCAAAAGCATTAAAAAGGGAATAAAAATATTAATTTTATTCAAAAAAGGAAAAAGGAGGGAAAAGTACCTAAACCATGTTGGTTAATACCATTTGGTTTCCACAAAACCACAAATGGTATTCCCCACCACCAAAACCTATAAAAAGGTGGTAGGGGCTCCTCATTTCATCATCCATCCATTATCTCATCCTCATGCTGCCGAAATCTCCCTTGAGCATTTTGGCCATTGTAAGCAACCTTGGAGAAGGAGACCTCTTGGAGCTTGGAGCTACTCATCTTGGGAGTTGCTCAACATCAACCTTCACCATTGAAGGTATTATCGCAAGCACTTGCTTGCCCCCCATTTTTCAATATAAATTCATTCTTTAATATTTTCTTGTTCTTGTTTTTTAAATGTTTACACTATTTGCTTATATTCTTGCATAGATCCATGATTAGTTTTGTTTAGATTAGTTAGTTGTTTATTTCTATTGAAACTGCTGCTACTAGTTAGCAGGTGCCCATAGCACTAAGCCTGGTTGCAAAACCGGGCCAACACCCCTGTATATGAATGTTTTTTATTTTTATTGCACATGGATGCAAATGTTTTGTGTGGTGATAGGCACGTGGATGCCCCTTGCAATATTTTTTGGGGTTTTTATATATTTTTGATGAGATGTTAGGGGATGATGATGCATGACGGAGGTTTTACATGGTGTGATTGATGTGCCAATCTAGGATGTTGTTAGCCATTTGATCTGCGACACTATTTTGAGCTCTTGGGACATGGGTGAATGTTATGGATTCAAATTGTCGGCTGAGTTGTTTTGTGTGCAGGAATTTTCTAAAGAGGCAGGGATCATGCACCTGGTAGCAGTTGTTGAGTTGGGAGACAAGTAGCTGGGATTCAAGGAACACATGAAGGTGACATATGCCCATCTGGAGGGCAGCAGTCAGGAGACCGGTCACAACATCATACTCCGCCTGGTTATTGGTAGCAGCTCCTATACATATTCCGTTAAGGTGAATCAATTCATGTGAAGGGGAATATAAGACCCATGCTGGATAAGCCAGGTTGGGAGACCAGCGGCTTGCTCCATCAGTTAAGCCAATGTAATGAGGTGGAAGATGGTCCATCTGTGGCCATGCAAAAAATGATGAATGTAAGATTGTGGTAAAAAAGGTGAAAAACAAAAAAGAGAGCAAATTGTACAATGCGGACCAATGGGGCCGCGGGTTTATTTAGGGCTAAAAGCGTTTAAGATACAACCCATTATGGGGATTGCGCAAAGGGTGACCTTCGGAGTCAGTTAAAATGTATGCCCCATTGCCGAGGCAGGTCTGCACGATGCAGGGGCCTCGCCACATGGATTCAAACTTTCCTTTACAAGTTTTGTCGTGGGCTTGGTCATATGCGAGAACGAGGTCCCCTTCATGGAAAGTTCGAGGGTGTACATGTTTGTCGTAACCATCTTTGGAGCGGTTCTTGGCGGCTTCAATGGTCTGGAGAGTGGCACAACGGTCTTCATCAACTTGTTCTAGTGATAGCAGACGTTGTTCGAGTGGGGAGGTGTCGGGGAGAAGCTCGACGATGATGTGTAAGGCAGGTATTTGACACTCGATGGGGAGGACAGACTCTACACTGTGAACTAAATGAAACGAGGTAAAACCCGGGTGGCGGTCTTGGTGGATGTACGGTAAGCCCATAAGGCAGGGAACAACATGTGGTGCCAATTGGACTTATGCCGGTCAACAGTGCGTTGGAGGATGGTTTTTAAGATTTTGTTAATGACCTCTACTTGGGCCGTTCCCTTGGGGGTAGTAAGCAGAGGAATACTGATGTTCGAACTTGAGGAGGGTGGATAACTCGCACCAAATGGAATCTTCGAAGTGGGAACCATGGTCTGAGACCAACTGCTTGGGCGCCCCGAATCGAGTGATAACGTGGTTGAAAAAGAAAAGGGCAGCGGTGTGTCAGCTGTACAATTGAAGGTGGGCATGGATTCTTCCCATTTGGTGAAGTAATCAATGGCCACAATGATGTACTTATAGTCGTTGGCAGATGGGGGTTTACATTCCATGAAGTCGATGGCCCACTTACAAAAAGGACCAACGGTGACGACTGGGTGTAAGGGAGCGGGTGGTGTCCGGGCCTTGTGGGCGAAAAGTTGGCAATTATGACAATGTTTGACTATTGTGATGCAGTCGGTAAAGAGTGTGGGCCAGAAGTATCTGGCAGCGAACGACCTTTTGGGCGGTGGCCATCCCAGAGAAATGGCCGCTGCATGCACCGCTATGACAGTCATTGAGGACGGTGTTCGGCTTCCTCGTGTGTAAGGCAACGACGGAGAATCGTGTCAACCCCTCGCCGTGTAAAGGACATCGCCTAAGAGGAGATATCGAGAGGCCTGGTGATGGATACGACGGCGTCCATCATGATTGATGTTGGGTCTGAACTTCTGCGTGCACAGGTATAACAAAATATCACCATACCATGGGTCATCAGACGAGATGATGAACAAGTTATTGTCGGGTAACTCATCGGAGATTTTTGGGGACGGCAGAAGGGAGGGGAGATCGGTGATGAGCTGAGCAAGCACGAGGGATTTAGTGCTCTTAGGGGTTCTGAAAGTGAGGTCATATTCCTGGAGGATAATGACCCATTTAGCAACGCGACCTTGCAGGAGCCGCCGGTTTAAGAGATAAACCATGGGGTTGGAGTTAGCGACAACTGTGGTATGACTGAGCAAAATGTAGTGTCGCAATTTTTGGACGGAAAAGACCACAACTAGGGCTAGTCTCTCCTCATATGGGTAACGTAGGGGTGGTCCAGACAAGGTCTGGCTGATGTAATAAATGACATGCTCCTGGCGAGCGACGTCTTCTTGAACCAGGACTCCGGACACGGCATGTTTGGATGCCGAGACGTAAAGGATGAAGTCCTGAGAGAAATCTGGAGGGGAGATCAAAGGGGCTTGTGTAAGAGCTTTCTTGAGGGCTTCGAATGCAGCTTCTACTTCCTCATCCCAAACAAAGGGTATATGGGTATGAAGCAGGCGTAAGAAACCATGAATGGTAGTAGCATAATCAGAACGAAGCGACGAAGGAAATTAGATCGCCCCTGCAGACTCTGGAGTTGTCGGAGCGTGCGAGGAGAGGGAAGGTCTAGGATGGCTTGGACTTTCAGGGGATCGACAGCAATTCCTTGCTGCGAAACAATGAAACCCAACAATCGGCCTGCTAGAACGCAAAAGACACACTTGTGTGGGTTCAAGCGGATTTTATATTTGCGACAACGCAAGAAAACTTGCCGGAGGTCGTTAAGGTGGTCTGATCGTTTCCGGGGAACAAGCAGTAAGGTCATCAAGATAGACTAGCAGGATATGGACCAAGTCGTGAAAACAATAGGTCATGGCCCGCTGGAAGGTGGCACCAGCATTGTTGAGGCCGAAAAGCATGACGTGATAGGAAAAGGTGCCCCATGGGGGTGGTAAAGGCAGTCTTGTACTGATCCTCCTTACGGATCTGAATCTGGTTGTATCCGGAAAAACCATCCATGAAAGATAGGACTTCATGTCCCGCACACGCATCGATGAGTTGGTCAATAAATGGCGTGGGGAAGTTGTCTTTGGGACAGGCTCAGTTTAAATTGCGGAAGTCAGTACATACTCTAATGGTGACTTGTTTTTTGTTAACAGGAATGGGGTTTGAAACCCAGGTGGTATATGCGATAGGATAAATGAATCCTGCTTTGCGAAGTTTCTCAACCTCTGCTTTAACAGCAGGGAGCTTTGAAGGATGAATGGGGCGTTGTTTCTGGAGAACGGGGGGTACATCGGGCCATGTGTCAATGTGGTGCTCTATAATAGTGGGGTCGAGACCAGGCATTTTGATATAGGACCAAGAAAAGACATCACGGAACTCTTGGAAAAGTTTTTTGTACGCATCAATCTCATACTCATTGCAGGAGGCTCCTAAGGTAATGATTTCAAGAGCACCAGGTGGGTCAGAGATGTCTATGTGGATGACGGGTGAGATGTTGGCCATGTTACCCTCCTCAAAGGCCTCAGGTGTAGGAATAGGATCCTTAAACCAGTCGACTTTGGTGGGAAGGAAATCTTTGGACTCAACCGCGAATTGGGTAGTTGTGGTAGAGGAGGATTCTTCTGGGAGGAAATAGGAACGATGGTGCATGTCCTCCCAGGGATAATCCGGGGCAGTGAGAGCCTCGAGGATCTCCTCATCATTGCGGAAACTGTGAGTTGTCAAATCGGTTGACGAGGGAGTGGTAGTCAAAGAGATCATATAAATGGTGTTAATCTCTCTGGATGGGGATGATACCGTGGGGATGGATCTCCTCAATTGTGGGGGGTGCCGTCTCAAGGTCCAAATTATTCATCTCGTAGAGAGCTGCTCTGTAATCTAGGACATCAGAACAGTGATGTGAGTAATGGTCGTAAATACCGCATATTGCATAAGGGTGGTTGGTACGCAGTGATTTATCACGAGGCTTAGGGGTTGGATCTAGTTCGACAACCGGGATGTCGGGGTCATCGTCAAGCATTTGCATGTGTTCCTAAAATGCAGGTAATTGTGGACATTGATGAGTCGGATGGCCTAACTCATCACACAACGAGCATTTGGGGGGGAGCACGAAACACGGGGGGAGGGGGGGTTTAACTGCCTTGGGAGGGGGTACAGCAGTGTATGGTCTTGGGCCTCTGCCCCCAATGGGCTTGATAAGAGGAGGGGGATTCGTCGATGACGAAGGGGGTAGTGACACCGACAGGTGGTTGATAGTAGTGGCAGTGGGTTGCACCGGTTGAAGGATGACATTTGGTGTCGGCGGGGGGAACGGGAGGTGAAATATACCACATGGGTAATCCTAAGGTTAACCTGAGGAGGCTGAGAGTAGCCATAACCGGGGCGCTTACTACTCCCGAGGGAGGTAATAGGAAGGGGATTGTGTGGATGGGTGTAACACCAATGTGACTAGGTACCAATGGAGGTTTGGATAACAAGGGCGGTTGATTGTTGGGTGTTTGTGTATTGTGGGAAAGAGTACAGAGGTCAGAGACTTCGGTCGCGGGTGACGGGGGTGGAATGGATTGGAATGTGGAAGTCATCGGCGTGTCCTGAGTAAAGTCTGGGTCCCACGGAGGAAACAAATGAGGTTGTTGCACCACAAACAGGTTGTTCAACCATGGGGAGAACATTTTCGGGTGCAGCGGGGGCATTTGGATCGTAATAGGTGAGTTGGTCAACCTTGACTACGCGTCCGTCATGGGGGAACATCATGGTACGAAAAACGGATGAGGCAACCGCCCGCATGGCATACATGTAGCTGCGGCCAAGTAAGAGGTTGTAATCAAGTTGGGCATTGATGACCTCTATGTCAATGAGCACGGTTTTACCAGCCAGCTGGATGGGGACATTAGCTAAGAGACCTTGGGGTTGAGCCGAGACGGCCGTCGTAGGCTCGCAACGCAGTGGTGGACTGCTGGAGAGTAGGGGATCCCAACTTCTGCCAAACGAATGTGGACATAACGCATGTAGAGGCACCTTCATCGATAATGCACCGATGGATGACAAGATTCCGAACGGAAACAGAAACTTGGAACGCTAAAGTGGAAGGAAAGCATGGTTCGGACTGGTCCAAATTGAAGGCCATCAGTTGGGAATCATTTGGGTCAATAGCTCCAATGGTGGAGAGCAAAGTCTTGCGCTGTGAAGGACAGTTTTTTAAGACTTCTAACACAGACATGGCTGCGAGAGATTGGGCTAAGTCATCTACAATGTTGTAATTTGATGCAGCGCGAGCATTGGGGTTATTGTCGATGCGACAAAGTGGGAAGCGAGGTGCTTTAGAGGCGCCATCTAGTGGAGCCGAAGGTATACGTAACGTCTGATCAATGGGATGAGCGTTAGTGATTTTGTTGGTGAGAGGGGCTTCAGGGGTGGATCCATATTGGTTCCGACGGGTTTGGAGGTTGACATTAGCGGATGACATCATTAACAAGTGGTGGGTACCTGAATCTAACATGGGTTGATCAGGAGCAGCATAAGTGATCTGTTGTTGTGGTGGCGCGTTGCCTTGAGGGGGAGCCAACGGCTGAGTGTTCACTACGCCTTGGGTTGGTAAGGGGTTTTGCAGCACCAAAGGTTGATGCTGAGGTGGTGGGGGGTTGGGTGGTGCTTGAGGAGCCGCGTGCCCTTGGCGATGGGCATCATCAGTCCAGATTTGTCGAGCTCGCTCCAAATGTGGGCAAGCATGTGTGTAGTGGCCACAGACCCCGCAAATAGAAGAAGGATGGTTTGTTCGCAAATTAGGACTTTTGGCCTGCTTGGGCGGCCGATCAGGGTTCTGGTTGGCAGGTGCCACGTTATTGTTGTTTGGGGGATTGGGAGGTTGACCACCTTAATATGGAGGGGGGTTGTTCCCACGGTTACGGCCTTTTCCATGGTTTTGCTGTCCCTGTTGGCGCGGGTTATTTTGGTTCTACTGCGGATTCTGTTGGGCGTATACTTTCCCTTGGGCAGCAGGTGGGTTCTGGGGTTGTGCAGGTGCGGGAGCAGGTTGCGGTGGATAATAAGTAGGGGGAGGTTGCGCAGGTGCTGAACCTTGTGGGGGTTGCTGATACGTCTGTGGAGAGGGTTGTGGGTTTTCCATAGGGGATTCCTGTGGTGGGTAATAAGCATGTTGGGCTTTAGAGGACACAGGAGCTGGTGCAGCCTGTGGGTGGTAATAGGGCTGAGGTGCAACCAGGGGGGCGTAAGTGGGGGATGCATGACCAAATCACTGAGGTGGACATGAGGGTCCATGGGTATGGTGGTGATGTGCCATAGGAGCATACAAATTGGTTGCTCCGGACTGTGATGTAGCCCGCGAAAGGTCGGGGCCATGGCTAGGACGTGCTATAGAAAATGGTTGGGGATGTGAGGCAACATGGCCAATGATGCCGTCTGCGGCATGGGATGCCCCCGGCGCATCGTGTTGGGAGGAATCACCACGAGGGGTGTCAGGTATGATGGTATATATATAACCCGACTGGGCGTAAATGAGGTCAAATTGATGGGATTTGAGGATGGCCTCTTCTTCAGACTGGGGTCGTTCGGATGCCACATCCTTGGCAATGACAGGAAGGAGGGATTTTAGAAACCAATCTAAGAAGATACGGTCGTCTAACTTGATTTTGCAGAGGCTGCGGCGTCGACGCCACTCATGAATGTGGTCAGTGATGTGGGTAGTCGTGTTCTGTCTGCAAGACAGTAGGATCTCAACTCCCGCGTCATAGCGGACAGGTAACTGAAAGAACTGCAGGAAAGTCGAGGCAAGGGAAGTAAAGGTGGCATGGGTCCCATGGGGCTGCTCGATGTACCACTTAGCTGCAGAGCCAGTGAGGGTGCGTTGTAACAGACGGAGGCAGACAGAGTCGTCCACTATGGAGTTGGAGGAACACCATAGATGGAAGGACATAATATGGTTCTGGGGGTCCTCACCTGCCTTGCCCTCAAACTTAGGGATGTCAGAGGGAAGCTTGGTGGGCATGTGAGGCCATGCAGGGTCGTGTCTGATGGGATCGTTAGTCAGTCTAGCTAGGTCAAGAAGGTTGAGGCTAGCCATGAATGGAAAACTAGTAGAAGGATGTGACATACTAGTGGGTTGGACCATGGTGGGGCCAATTCCCCCAAGTGGAGGGGCTGGGTTCGGGATGTTTCCCCCAAGTGGAGGAACGAAAGTGGTATGGGACGGTCCTGCACCGCTAAGGGTAGGGTGAGTCACTGATGGAGTGGGAATGGGTATGCCAGCTACTGGAATGGGTGCAGTGATCGGAATGGTAGATGTGGGCCCCATCGAGGGCATACCCAAAGTAGGTGTGGTAGCTGGTGTGGTGGTGGACGCTCCACCAATGGTCCCTACAAAGAAAGGGGTGGAAGTCATGCCATCCATGGGGCTGGTTGGTGCAGTGTAAATGGGGTTCTTGGACTCTGCCTCAGAATCAGAGCTAAAATAAGGGGTGTCAAGATCAGGTGATGGAGTTCTATGTCATTGATGAGTGGAGTCAAGTGACAAAGATCGATATCTATGATGAGTCGTATCAAGTGATGAGGATCTATGTCTGTGACGGGTGGTGTCAAGTGAACCGTGTTGTGGGGGCTCGCCCCGAAGGCACCGAGAATGTCTCGGGGACTCAATGGTGACAGATGGTGTCAAATAGCTGAGGGTTGTGTTGAGTGAAAAAAAGCTCAAAAACCCTAATGCAATCGAGTGTGCAGAAGGAGAGCTCAAAAAATATGGCACTCAGGCCAACAACCAACTCAAAACACTTACTGTAACAGCTGTGCTACAATAAGTGGAGTATCAACAAAAATGGTCAGAATACCAACAAGCAGCAGGTTTCCTAAAAAATAAAAATAGTGGACTCGCTAGACCAAAAGGAGGTAAGGGAGCATGCAAACACCTAGCTAAATAGTATTATGACTCAACTAGACATATCCTCTGCAAGGTGATGAAATCCAAGTCAAACAATATGGATAGTAGAGCCAAGTGGCTAAAGATATCCCCCTACCGGGAGGGACACCAAGTAGTCAATCCTAGAAGAAAGGCAACTAAGATACCCCGTTCATGACACGTCCAGAAAAGGTGAATCTGTCGTTTGGTTTTATCGCCGTGGTATCCCCATACGAGTGATACCCCAAGAATTGTGAAAGGTAGCCTTCGGTTACTGAATGGAGTGCGGTATTCCACTCAGGCCTCCGGAACCAGTCTGGCGACTTCAACCCTCCTAGGGGAGAGGCCCTCTGATAAACTGGTTGTGACCGTGCCAAAAAATACTAGGGGATTTTGGTTCCCTAATGGACAACAGCTATGTCTCAAGTGCAAGCAACCGAGGGGTGTTATTTGGATGCCTATCCCCCCGATCCTACCTAACTACAAAAATTCTTATGTGTTCCCCAAGTGGGGTTAGAATGTTGGTTGTGTTAAGTAGTTTTTTAAGGCTCACTTGAATTAGGTGACAGAGTGTGTGCGTGTGAGATGATGAACCCAATTAAAAAGTGCCACGGGGTGGGCAACGTGCTAACTAAAAATAACAATACTGAATTTAAACTTTGAAATGCAAAATTTTCTCTTTTTCAATTAAAATGCTGAAATTTAAAAAATATTCTATAAATGGAACAGAAATTAATACTGCATAAAAGGCTGTAGGGAAGGATGGCTGCAGGTAGGACAGATGGCTGTGTAAGTGCAGAAAATATTGCAGCAAAGTGTTGGGTTCAAAACAGGAAAAAGTGCAGAAAACAGGACCGCGGGTCTGTGGCAAATCTTGGCGACCGAACCACAAAAAACAGCTTAATAGTCACGGACAGGTTGTGGGATTTTGGCCGAAAGATGCAGTCGGGCCGCTGGAAACAGGTCGAAATCCGCAGGCGGGTTGCAGAGAAATGGCTGAAAGCCACAAATGGGACGCGGAAAAAGGCCTAAAGACGCCGGCAGGTTGCAGAAAAATGGCTGAAAGTCGCAGGAAGGACACAGGAAAATGGCCTAAAGACGTCGACGGGTTGCAGAAAAATGGCTGAAAGCCACAGGCGGGATGCCGAAAAATGGCCTAAAGACGCCGGTGGGTTGCAGAAAAATGGCTGAAAGTTGCAAGCAGGACGCAGGAAAATGGCCTAAAGACGCTGGCGGGTTACAGAAAAATGGCTGAAAGCCGTAGGCGGGACGCCGGAAAATGGCCTAAAGACACCGGCGGGTTGCAGAAAAATGGCTGAAAGCCGTAGGAGGGACGCAGTAAAAAGGGTTAATAGCCGTTGTCGGACCGCACGAAACAAGATAATAGCCACGGTCGGATCGCAGGTAACAGACTTGAATCCGCTGGCAGGTCGCCGGAAACAGTCTGACAGCCGCGGTCGGATCGCAGGTAAATGCCTGAAAGACGCGGTTGGAACGCAACTGTGGGGGGTAAAAGACGCGGTTTACGGTAGCTGAAAGGAAAAAACAGGAAAATATTTAAAAACGTTTAACACTTTAAAACTATAACCAGAAATTCAAAAGAAACGCAAGCGGAGTCGCCAAAACTGTAGCTAGGGTTTTCACCCTAGCTTGTGCAAATGAGCACCTACTAAGGAGAAGGGACTCCTTGGTAGCAGTTCAATAAACAGTAAATTAAAGTAATAAAACAATACGAATTCTAAACTAGCATGAGCATTAATAAACATAACAAAACATGGAAATATGGGGAAGATCTTCCTTTTTTGTATTAAAATTTTACCTCAGGTGTAGAGGTTGGTGAAGTTCTTGCAATAGTCCAAGAGGGTTGCTCCAAACTCCAGCTTTGCTCCTTTCTCTTTCTCCAAAGGGTTGGAAATGGGCCAAAGGGGCACTTAAGGGTGAAAGTAGCTCAAGGGTGAGCTAGGGTTTCAAGAGTGATTTTGGCAGAGTAAGGGTGTATTTGACTGTGGATATAAAATGAGGGGTCTCCATCACCTATTTATAGGTTTTTAGTGGTGGAGTGTTGGCCCATGGTTTTGGGAACCATATGGTTTAGGTCAGCTGTATAGGGTTTTTTCCTCATTTTTCCCTCTTTTTCCTCTTTTTTTATATTTTGTATTCCCCTTTTAGAGGGTATTTGCTATTTTGGAGGAATTTTGGATAATTTTTGGGGGGAAATGGGTTTCTTAGCCTTTTGGAGGCTTTTTTAATGGTTTTGTGGCCTTTTGGAGGCTTTTTAATGGGATTGTAAGGTTTTGAAGGCAAATATGGTAGGAAATATGGACAAATGAGTCATGTAATGGAATAGATGAGGTAGTGAGCACTTTTTGGGTGTTAACAACGCTATCCACAATCCTATGTTTCTCCGTCTATTTCGACGAGCACGTCTCTTGGAGAGGTCTTTTGAGTCAATTCAATACTTGCATATACCTAAGACATGAACACTGTCGCTGACTCCTTGGAAAATTTCATATTGGATTGGTACATTGCACATTCATAAACATTCTATCAAACATATGTGTAAAAAATGACATAACATGTAAATTATCTATAATATAAGCTAAACATGCACAAGATCCCATAGTCATCAATGAAACACAATATATAAATCTGTGAATAGTGTTTTGTATATATAAATATCATCATGTTGATATAATACAAAAAATGTAGTACTAGTACAAAATATGAAGCATATGAGCTTTCAGTAGGTCATAGATACAAAAAGTATGAATCTCATAGCTTTCAGTACATATACATTACGTATGAGCTATCCTTGAGGATGTTCATGATAGCATATGATCGCTTGGGATACTCTACGGAGAAACCACCCGAAATGTCCAGAAACTCCAACTGTACGGCACTGGTACCTACGAGGAAGATCATCGATGGATAGGTCTGGTATATCCACTATCAGTCCCTGGAGGTTCTTCTCCAGCTCATCTAAATCCTCTACTGCATCCCATTGTGCAGCCCCTATATCTCGTACCGCTCCTCTCCTATCGATGGGAGAAGACCCTGTCGGTCGATATAGACCAATATCTGCATCAAAAACACATATGAAACATCAACACTACTAAAAAAAATAAAAAAAAACTATAAAATAAAAAAACACAAACATAATGTCGTTCTTACCTAGGTTCCCCCATTGCTCACCCTCAGGTAGGGCCAATTCTAGGTCACCTCTGAAGTCCATTCTCGCATACAGATAGTCCTCGACCATGAGGATTTGTCCGCGTAACCACGTGAAGAAGGTGGGACCGTAGCTAATGATGGGACCCCGTCCGCCATGGCAAGCCATAACCTCAGACCATCTTACCATGTGAGTATCTCGTGGATCAAGATCCTCTCACTCCACCAGTGGCCTCAGTAGTGGAACTCGTTCTAAGAAGAATGATACCATGATTGACCCATATTTGAACTGTTATAGTTCACCCCGATGACACATAGTGAGTTTTTCTCTAACATTGGTGAGGAGCCCCTCACACCAGTTGAAGATTGTGGGCTCCATGCACTCAATGGCGTACAGCATGTGGGCCTTGGTGGCCTGATGAGGGTCTCTACTCCCCGCCACCCTCTCGATAGTAAACAAAACTATCCACAGTTCTCTGTCTCATATGTGCTTGATGGGAATTTTCCCAACAAGAATTTGGGTACCAAGCGTACACCATTGAGCAATCAAGCTCTATGTAGAATGATCACTACCACGCGGACCAGATAATGAAACCGGGGATCCCCTCCTGGATAACCCTGTCAGAAATTATATATCCTCCACATCCAGGGTAAGGATGTGGGAACCCACACAGAAGTGTTGCTAATCCATATCCCATAATTCGCTCAGGTAGTTTAGTAGTTGTACTTGGGCCCTCATACCCGATACATGAAAAAAATTCAACAAGCCGCATTCCCGCAATGCATTCATTGAATTTGGGTCATGTGCCGCTTGGGAATATTCCAGTTCATGCTCTCTCTCCTTCCATTGGACCATGGTGTGAGTCCAAACATGTCCTAATACCAATTAAACAAGCATTAGTATCATTCTCAACCATTGGATTAGACAATTTTTGCCCCATTTTTTAGTTTTTCTCATGGGATTGCACCGTCGCACCCCAACTTTGTATACAGGGAGTTGGGGATGCGCTTCCACCATACAAAAAGTGCGTTAGAGATCCCTTGACCCACTTCCTGTTGAAATATTGTAACTTCTAAGAATATTATACTTGTACTTTATTATTTTGGATATGTTTCATTCCTCCGTGGAGACCCTATTGTATATCCAGAGATGTTTTATTCCTCCATGGAGAATGTGGTAACTTGGGTTATTAGACTTCCCTAGTGGGGTCGGCCCTGTATGATTCATGTGGGTTAAAGGGTTATTAGACCACCCTAGTGGGGTCGACCCTGTCACATTATGTTAAGTGGTTAAGTTGGGGCCGACCTATTTAGTGTAAAAGTCAAGTCGGAGTTGTGTATAAATAGAAGAGGTGTGTTCCTCATTTAACACATTCGTCATTCACTCACTTGTGATTGGAGCATAGGAGAGAGAGAGATCTGCTATGGAGGAGAAGTAACTCATGTTTGAGGATTAAATCTTTGTATTTTCTAGTCATCTATATTGAGGAAGCTTTGCTGGGTTTTCTACCCCATGAGGGTTTCCCAGGATAAATCTGCGTCTCTTGTGTTTATGTTGTGCTTGTTGTTCTTTCAGTGATCTTGTATATGCTATTGTTGTGAGACAGAATGTAATGGAATGTAATACTGATATTTTCTGTCTTAGAATATTGAATCTTAACATGGTATAAGAGCTAGCCTAAAGGAAGGCAATGTATGGAACTTACGACACTTGTCTCACTTGCGACAATTTGAAAGTTAGGGTTTTATATAGCAAAAACCAATCATCGTGGAACTTTCGCTATAAATCCATTTTCGAAAAGGTTAAGGACCTGAAACTTCTACAAGTCGTAGACAACATCCCCCTATACCTTGTGTCAGAAGTACAACCTCCGATTCATTGTACTTCGTGATTTATGATCCATACAAGTTATGGTTTTTGCCTCTTCCAGATCTCAGTCATAAACAGGTGACCTAGGAAAAAAGGTCATATCTTGGGATAGGAAGCTCCAAATTAAATTTTGTAAAAAGTGACAGGTAGGGAACGGATTGTAGTTTCACAGGTCTGATTTTTAGAGGAAGAAGTTGAACCAGGGACACGTGGCATGCTGTACAAGTTTGCTCTCCTGTTTTATCCCATAAATAGGTCACATTGCGACACTTGGCATAGCTCTCTCTCTATCAGAGAATTCAATTGAGGTTAGATATGTGGGGTTGGAAATATGACAATTCAGGATACCATAGGATGAAGTTTCAGACCCTTTGGATTCATAATTTCAGAGATGCACTAGAAACAATCAGGTGCATATTTCTGTCAAAACAAAATTGGATTCTGAGCACCTTCATTCTTGGCTTATCACTGCTGTGGGAATTTAGGGCTTCAAAGGAAGTTGGAATTTTTGGAATCGAAGTCCACATCTGAATGCTCCTCATCAAAAATCGAAATTTAGAGACCAAGATCGAATTTTTTGGTCGGGAAGAAGGTCGGGCTTGATCAAACCCTAGTTTGGGATTTTGATTAGAAAGGTAGAAAATTAGGGCTTCTGCAAAAGTTGGAATTTTTTAAATCTGTGACCACGGCTGGAAGCTCCTCATAAAAATCAAAGTTTAGAGTACAAGATCGAACCTTTTGGTTGGGCAGAAGACTGGGCTTTATCAAACCCTAGTTCGGGATCCTGTCCAGAAGATCCGAAAGTTTCAAAGGCATTTTTGAGGGGTCAAATTTTGCAGTTTTCAAAATTGAAGTATACCAGCTTGATCAGCTCAGCAAGGCACATCTTTCCATCCATTCAGAAGTTTAAAATTCAAAATTTGAATTTTTAGGGTTTCTCCGACAAACCCTAATCCAGCTCCAGATCCGGTTTCAACAAATCAAAGTGGATTGGTTTAATCCTAGAAGAGAATGAATTGGACACCTACATAAGTGAAGAAGTTCCAGTTCCAGAGGGATATGAGGCTAAGGCCTTACATAAGAAGACTACAAGCAATCTTGACAGGTATGACTTGAGGAAATGCAGGTACATCTAGAAAGACAAATCAAGTTCTATGACCATGATGACATAAAGACAAAGACTCATCCATAGTCTTTGATCACATAGAAGCTCTACTTACGAGGTATGTATGACTTTGTTCTACTATGCTTAACCCATGAGATATGCAGGTTCTAGCACAAGGTCTCTAAATCATTGAAGAGGACAAAGAAGATATTGTTTGGGTATGTTAAGACATAACTAAGCTTGATAATCCAAGTATGTTTTCCTATATCAAGTTAGAATCCTACTTTGTTAGGATCTTAGGTAAGTATACCTGTGTATGAAATAATCATGACCATACATACTTAAGATTATTTAGAATTATAATGTTTTGATAGTATTGAGATTATACTAATGAATGTATGTTTGTGTATGAGATCATGAGGATGACACTAGCGCCTACTTAAGTATGCATAGTGGTACAGAATGAATAGAAGTTCAAAGACATATAGAGATCAAGTGGGAGGAAACCACACAAACATAAAGATAAGTATTTGAGTTGTTATTTGAATCTCTGAAATAGTAAAATATATTGCTTGTAATAGTTGTATGCATATTTGTATTCCTAGAATATATCATGCATAGTGTAAGCATTCATATAGCATTGAATAGTATACTACTAATATGCATATGATGGGTAAGTTGGAAAAACATTCCATTGTTGTTTATCTAGAATGAAACCTCTTTGCTGACATGCTGAGATCTATGCACGCTCTTGATAGTATGTTCTGGTAGAGATGGAAGGCATCTAGATAACCACTGTATGCATACAGGATATGGAAAAGTGTTGTGCCAAAGGTCAAGATAGTTGCATAACTATGTGAATCATATCTGTATGCATAATAGGTTATCATTGAAATATCAACATGATTTGATGATTATGAAGTATTACTAATCATGTAATTAACTTCGATTTGTAGGAAACATCATGAAGAATGATGAACACTGAGAAAGTGATGGATGTTCAACAAGAATATTTACAAATCAAACATACTATAGAAGGCTCATGGCTAGAAGATTCTCTTAAAAGGAGAAAGAGGATCATGATGAGATGTTTGCTCTAAGTGGCTAGATAAGACCATTCTCTTAATGGTGTAATTGAAGAAGAAGTGTGAATCGAGAAATGTTACCGGACAATCCACTTGGGCGGACACGAGCAGGATCTCCCTAGCTCAATGCGAGTTTAGAACAAATAGAACAGACTACAAACACATTTCCTAGATCTACTTAAGGATCAAGTACTAGATGTATTACCTATTTGATTAGCTATCCTTTCTCCCGAATGTTGCTCCACGTCCTACGGTCGTTAGATCCAAGCTGCAAGACCTGTTAAGACACAGAAAAGAGAAACGAGTAAAGAGAATCTATACAATAAGAGATCTATGTAAACAGTTAAGCAGGTAAACAACACAACATCATTACACATAAGAACGATATTGGTGGAAAGCATTTGTATTACTGTAAATAGAGGAGTACATGGTAGAGATATAGAACTTCAACCAACGACTTAACGTAGCAGCCCTTCTCCACACAAGCCAATTTCCAAGCCCTTCTAAGGAAGCATGAATTCTCCAAGAGGTGAGTGAAGGTGTCTTAAGAGAGATTTCCCAACATGTAAGCACTATAGGCTTCCTCCCAAGAGAGATTTCACCAGCATGTAGATACCATAGCCTTCCTCCCTTTGGTATGGGAGTGAGCCTCACTTATATAGGACTAAGTGGATGGGGTTATGGATAGGATAGGTTGAGAGATGGTAGGAGAGAGATAGGGGATCCTCCCAATGAGTTAGGGGTCGAGTACTAGCTCTCCAAGAGATCAGGGATAAGCCCTCAAATGGGAAAGCTTCAAGAAAGATCTCGAAATGGCTATTTTTTCCCATTAACAGACCTCGCCGCACCTTGCTATAGAGCAACCTGCGACGTCACATGTTGCTAGTGTGCAACCTGTGACGACCTCTCAAAAGGTTGTACAAATTGAGTACAAATCATCCCAAATGAATACTTGGTCCAGATGACTTCAGGGATGTATACACTAAATCATAATGATGGGTAGATTTTGGGTGTAACAGAATGCCCCCCAAAGCATGAAGTTGTTAAGGATGTACAAGTGAAATGATTTGATAGAAATAATGGCAAAAGACTCATCGGATGAAGGACACTGCTACAGTACAACTGACTATGAACTGACAATCTCATATGAAGTACAACATGGCTGCCGACCAATAAATTGCAAATCCATGGTAGTAATGACCGACCGAACACAATCATGGCTACTAGACACAAGCGTATATCCATGATGAGATGATAACACAGCCACGACCAATACAAAAGTGGATCCGTGTAATATGACTCAATACAAACTCCATCGCAACCTGGGTAAAAATGACTTCCCCAGGGTCTTCAAGCTGAACCCGCAATGATACGAATCTATCCATGTGATTACAAATCTCTTGACGTCGAACATGGTAGAAACCACTTGATTACCGATCATTAATGTAAACCGTTAACAAGTGTGAGAGAGATCACCATTAATGTCGATGATTCCCAAGGTATCACATTACATATCATCAAGCGTGAATAAATGGGTTGAAGTCGAACGCAAGATGAAATCTTTCAATCAAGAGTCAATGATGTAAACTCATGATGAAAGCAAGGTAACCTGCCATTGAGGAAAGCAAGGCCAAGGTACTTGACTGGTTTCTAGATTCAATCCTTGGATGATGAGTTGAAGTCGACAAGGATGAACCCGTCAAAGGAGGGCCATGATGAATCCCCCATCAATCGACACGAAACACGACAAAAGATGTCTAGAGTGGATCGAATGGTACAGTAACATGTGAGACTGACTCAAAGTAACAACAGCATGACGACATGTGTACTGACTGCAAATGGTAGATGGTGAATGTGTTATTGAACATGGGCATGGCATGACTTGGCAGTATTGACATGAGAATGACGCAGACTTCTAATGCAACTGATGGTGGAAGATTTCTCCAAATGGCTCAGAGGAGTAACAAGACTCAGAAAGTATGCGAGGACTCATAGACAAACAGATGACCCAAGTATTGTATGCAAATGTAGTTGAGTGCCATGTTCAAGAATGACTATATACTGCCACTAAGGTATGTAACACAAACATTTTCCTTTTTCCCCATCATGAATGATGAGTGCCTCATGTGTTTTTTACGAGCTTGATGAGGGTAACCAGATGCTCGGTATAGCTCATCTCATAGATGAGTCCAATCCCAAATATTTTCCGAACCTGGGATAGGAGGGGTTCGTCCCATGATGGGCCCTTCAATGTGAAAATTTAATGAGTCCATAGAAGGTAAACTTGGTCGTCATTTCATTTCATTTTATATATACATTATCGGCAGTTTATACATTATGTGTTCTTCAAATGATTAGTGATGTGATCTTGTTTATATGTTTGCTTATGTACCTTATATTTACATGTCGTGAATGCTTTTACATATTATGAGTATTATGTGTGTGCGATTAACCAATCCAAAATGAAGTTGGCCATCGAGTCAGCAACTGTGTTAAACTCTCGTGGAATGTGTAGGTATTGAACAGATTCAAATGACCTTTCCAGGAGACGCACTCATCTGAAGAGACGAAGTAAGATGGGATCACGGATGGTGTAGACCCGGTTAAGATGGGAAACCGCTAATTGAGAATCCATGTGGATGACAATGTGGTTCATACCCAAGGAAATGGCATTAGCTAGGGTTCCGATTACTACCTGATATTCTGTGGCATTGTTGGTTGCGAACCCTAGGAAACTTCCTCCTGAGCTAATGAGCTCACCTATTGAGGAATATAGTACCCAGGCTGCCGAAGCAAGGTTACGGGTATGCCGGCTGGCGCCATCTGCGAATCCATAGCACATCACCGTCTGCACACGCAGACAGAACATGGTATGAGAAGCGGAAACAAGATCAAAAGACACTCGAAAACAAATGCGTCACACCACACAAAAACATGCCATGTACAGTATATACAAGCAAGTCTATGCATGAGATATCAAGCGTAGTATCTCTTCAGGTAAATCCCATTGCGGGGTTCACCTAAAGAGATTCCATCATAATCTTCAAGCTCGTAGGCACCTTTTTCCAACACACGTTTGATAAGGTAGGGTCCATGCCACATGGACTCAAACTTCCCTGCTCCTAGTTTATCGTGCTTCTGGTCATAAGTGAGGACCAGATCACCCTCATTAAAGATACAAGGTTCAACCGAATTATCGTACTGGGCTTTGATGCATTTCTTATGTGCTTCATTAGCAAGAGCGGCATCTCGGCGAGACTCGTCAAGTTTTGCTAAGTGCAAGAGACGTTCTTCCTCAGCAATAGTGTTAGGAAGAAGTTCGACCGCGAGCTGTAAAGATGCGATTTCGCACTCTATTGATAAGACAGCCTCCAATCCATATACCAATTGGAAGGGAGTGAAGCCTGTGGTGGTTTTAACGGTAGTTCGGTAGGCCCATAATGTTGAAAAGAGAATATTATGCCAGTTGGACTTTTGTGTCCCTACCATCCTTTGGATCATAGTTTTCAAGACTTTGTTAATTGCCTCGACCTGTCCATTGGATTGCAGGTAGTAGGGTGTCGAGTTTTCATGGAGAAAACCCAACCTGTTGCTCAATTCATCGACCATATGGTTCTGAAAGTGACAACCATGATCGGTAACTATGGCCTGCGGAATTCCAAACCATGCTATCACATGATTAAACATGAAGAGTGTGGCGGTTTTGCCATTGTTTTGGTATGTAGGCATAGCCTCGGCCCACTTTGTGAATTAATCCACAGCTACGATAATGTAACTATGCCCCCCGACCGAGGTAGGCTTACAGTGCATAAAATCAATGCCCCATTTTGCAAATGGGCCAACGGAATTAACCGGATGTAGTGGATCGGGATGAGTGCGCTTCTTCGTATGGAAGTGTTGGCAAGGAGGACATTGTTTTACGGCCTCAATACAATCTTTGAAGATAGTAGGCCAGTAATATCCTGCACGCAAAATCTTCTGGGCTGTAGCCATCCTAGAGAGATGACCACCACATGCCCCAGCGTGACAGTCATTCAAAACTCGTTCAGCCTCATCATGAGTGAGACAACATCGAAGAATTGAATCGACACCACGACGATACAAATTATCATTGATGATTAAATAATACTTTCCATGGTGGCGAATCTTACGACGGTCGTCACGAGAGAGTTGAAGGTTGAAGCATTAGGTTTGAAGATATAACAGGATATCTCCATACCACGAATCAGTCGTACTAATGAGAAACAATGATTCATCCGAAAAGGAGTCATTGTGCTCGACTTCTACATCAGGATGGGGAAAGTCGCAAATGAGCTCGGCAAACACCAAAGACTTCTTAGACTTGGCTTTCTCGAAAAGAAGATTGAATTCTTGCAGTATCACAATTCAGCGTGAATACTTGCCCCCAAGCACTTGACGTGTCAGTACGTGGTACATGGGGTTCGAGTCGGCAATGATAGTGGTGGTGCGGAGCAAGATGTAGTGACGGAACTTTTGGACGGCAATGACTGCCGCGAAAGCAAGTTTTCAACATGTGAATATCTAGTTTCAGCGTCAGCTAGAATCTTACTTGTATAGTATAACACATGTTCCTGAGCGTTTTGATCCTCCTGTACCAAAACCATGGCTATAGTGGTAGCAGAAGCGGCGAGATATAATATGTAATCTCGATAATAATTAGGCGGTTGGAGCACGGGGGCATGCGCGATGGCATGTTTGATACTGTCGAATTATTTTTGAGCTTGATAGTCCCAAATGAATGGGACGTCCTTCTTGAGCAGTCTCGTATAGCCCTGGGTCTTCTCCGCGAAATTACAAACAAAATGTCTTAAGTAAGTCGCCTTCCCTTGGAGACTTTGAAGTTCCGTAACATCTGTCAGGGGTGGTAGGTTGATGATGGCCACCACCTTTAAGGGATCAATGAGGATCCCATCCTTCGAAACGATAAATCCTAAGAGGTGTCCGGACTCAACGCAAAAGATACACTTATGAGGATTCAGACGAATATTGTACTGTCTGCATTTGAGGAAAATGGTCGTTAGATGATCAATGTGGAACTCGCGCTGCTTTGAATGAGCAGGGAGATCATCCAAGTAGGGTTCCACAAAGTCCTTAATATCGTGAAAGGCGTACGACATAGCCCGCTGAAACGTGGCGCCAGCATTTTTAAGGCCAAATGGGAGCTTGCGATAAGCGAATGTACCCCATGGGCAGATGAAAGCCGTCTTATGTTGGTCGGTCGAGTTGATCTCAATTTGGTTGTAACCAGAAAAGCCATCCATGAATGAGAAGATGACGCTTCCGGCACAGTTGTCGATGATCTGGTCGATGAAGGGGGTCGGGTAGTTGTTTTTCGGACAAGCTCGATTAAGGTCCCGATAATCAACACAGACGCGAATGGTGCCCTGCTTTTTGTTCACAGGAACGACGTTTGAGACCCAATCCATCAATGGGACAGGATAAATAAAGCCAGCCTTTAAGAGCTTTTCAATTTCTTCCTTTGTTGCCGCAGTCTTCTGGGGGTGTATTGGTCGCAACTTTTGACATACAGGTTTGACGTCGGGATAGGTTTTTATTTCATGAGAAACAATCGCGGGGTCTATCCCAGGAATCTCCTCATAGGAGCAAGCAAACACGTCTCGAAATTGCTTGAATAAGGCCGTGCTAACAGTGATTTCTTCAGGGGAACACTTCTAGCCTATGCGAATGTGTTCCACTATACCAGGTTTCACCGAGATGTCTACCGAGGTGGTTGGCTCAATGTTGGCCAAGTTGCCCTCCGTGTCCGTAAGACATGTAAGGATGGGGGACTGAGGGGATGGGTAGATATCTGGTAAAAATAGGGTATGAATGTTGTTCTCTATGTATTCCAAAGGAGGAAGAAAAGATGAACTATGATGGAGATCATCCCACAGACTATCGTCAACATTCATTACTTCCATGATGGACTCATCTGAATGAAAAGTATGAAGTAAGAGATCAAGTAGAGAGGACATCCGTCGTAGAGAACAAGATGGGGAGGCCATGGTGAAAAGGTCCTCCGAAGCTGATTGGATAGCCTCATAAATGCGTTCAGCGGGTGAAAGAGGCATCATATCTCCAAGCAGGTGTGTTGTGGCTTCATCCGATACAAGCCAAGCATCGTTCGAGTGAGATAAAATCTCCATGGAGATCATGTTCACCGTAGCAACATGATTAGGGAGGTCCGCGGCTGGAAAAATGCCCATGAGAGATGAATATTTCAAAAGGCCAACCCCTACACTCTCATATTGTTTTGACATCTGTCCAATGGAAGGAACATGGTCACCAGGATGAGTAGTGGTGTCCGGTGTACAAAAATCTAACTGGTCGATAGTAACAATTCGTCCTTGGTGGGGGAACCGTACTATGCGGAAGACTAAAGAGGCTACCGCCTGCATGGTATAAAACCAATTGCGACCAAGCAAGAGATTATAATCTAATGGGGCCGAGACCACTTCCACCTTAATGGTTACGGTATTTCCGCCCAACTCAACTGCAAGAGCTTGTAAGAGCCCATGAGGTTGAAAGCCACGCCCGTTGAATGCTTTCAACGTGGTAGGATAACGATTCAATTCGGGGGACCCAATGGCTCTCCAACAAGCGATGGACATGACAGAAGTGGAGGCTCCTTCGTCCAAAAGGGTACGATGGATGATCTTCCTAGCAATGTTTGCAGAAACTTGGAATGCGAGCTGGTGTGAGAGCCTCAGCTTAAAGTTTTCAAGTCGAAACATGATGGTGTTTGAGGAATCCGAGTCAACTGCACCAATGGCTGCAAGGAGATTTTTGCGTTGATTAGGACAATTCTGGAAAACTTCCAGGGTGGACATGTCACAAGGAGCTTGGGCCAAGTCTTCTACGATATTGTAATTTTGTGCCACTCGAGCATTAGGATTGAAAACAACTTTTCAAATCGTACTCCTGGGTGGACACAATATCGAATCTAAAGAGGGTCTCTCTATGGTGAGAGAAGTTGAAGGTACAGTGACATCAATTAAGGATTCGAAAGTTTTTCAGTATTACTTCCGGCGGGTTCCTTCGAAGAGACCGGTTCGTAAGATCGCGAGAAAGTATTCAAATTGATCGTCTCGTTACACAACATGAGAACATGGGTAGTATTGGATGGTTCCCCCTGGGCTGAGGGGGTTTGAGCAATCATCTGCTGGTTTTGAGCAAGGAACGGATCGTTGAGTACTGCGGGAGTCGGTTTACCCCTAAGAAACTTTTGCACTTTGTCTCTATGGGGACACTCTTTGGAGAAATGGTCTTCTCCACACAGTAGACAAGGATACTTCAGTTTCCTTTTCTGTTTAGTATCGTCAGGAGTGCTCTTTGGTTCCTGCTGGGCAGAAGATTTCTTGGGTTTCCCCTTGTTCTTCTTTTTACCGTTAAACTTCTGAGATGAAGCTGATTGAACAGAATTCACCTCTTCAGTTACAGCAGGAGTGGTTGACTTGGTGGTGTTGTGGCCATCCAGAGTCGGGTTGGATGATCCAACAGTGCTAATAGGAGGCTGGGTGTTAAGGGAACCAATGATTCCATCAGCTTGGGGTCCCTTATGTGGTTTCGTGGGATCGTTAACATCCTGGGGTGCATCAGGAAAAATATTGAACAGAGTTCCAGACTGAGTATAGACCAGGTCTAATAGATGAGCACTTGCGATGGCTTGTTCTTCGGTGACAGCACCTCTCATGGCGACATCTTTTGCTATGGTGGGAATGAGCGATTTTGTAAACCAGTCTGCTAGGAGCTGATCTGGAATGGGAGATTTAATGAGACGTCGTCTCCTTCTCCATTCGTGGATATGATCTGAAATGTGAGTGGTGGTATTCTGAAGGAGCGAGGTTAAAAGCTCGGTACTAGTCTCATACCATATAGGCAGCTGGAAATGCGTCAAAAAGTTCATAGCAAGAGAGCCAAAATCAGGAAAAGAGTGCGGTGGCAACTCAATGTACCACTTGGAAGCCGAACCGATGAGAGTCCTTTGGAACAATCTAAGATGAATTGAATCATCCATTAAGGTATTAGATGAACACCATAAGTGGTATGTCATCACATGGTTCTTGAAGTCTCCACCCGGCTTGCCGTCAAACTTGGGGATATCAGACGGAAGTTTCACCGGAATTGGTGGACAGTTAGATCCATGGTAAATAGGATCGTTGGTTAAACGAGATAGGTCAGGTAAGTCCAAGGTAGCTAGAAAGGGCAGCTGTGGATTAGGCTGCGCGTATTGATAGTACGGATAAGGCGTGTAAGGACCAAACTGACCATAAGGTGTACCAGGATTAAACTGACCATAGGGGGGTGTGCTGCTCGAACCGTAAGGAGGTTCGCCACCATAAGGTGGTCCATTCCAATAAGGCGGGGGTCCACCTCCACCACCGGGAGGGGGCAGAGGTCCGTCTCCACCACCAGGAGGAGGTGGGGGTCCATAACCATAATAAGGTGGCCCACCACCGCCTCCGCTTGGAGGGGGTGGTGGACCACTTCCGCTGCCAGATGGGTGGGGGCCCCCACCACCTCCGCTGCCGAAAAGATGAGGGTTTCCACCACCACCGCCACCACCATAGTAATGAGGTCCTCCACCGCCTCCGCCTGGAGGGGGTGGTGGACCACCATCACCACCCGAAGGGAAATGTCCTCCTCCACCATGATAAGGTGGTCCACCGCTGGAGGGGTGAGGGGGGTTGTAGGTAGAATGAGGGGGGCCTCCACCAATGTTAGGTGGGGGCCCGCCGCCTCCAACAGGAGGTGGGGGAGGACCGATCGAGGGTGGTGGTACTTGAGGTATAGTCGATTGGGGTCTGTGTTGCAACATAGGTTGTTGCCCTCATAGAGTGTATGGATTCCTGGGATAAGGTACCCCGTATGGCGCGTTTCTAGGATTAGTTTGGCCCGGCACAAGGTTAATGGAACCTGGATACGCTTGACTCCATGAGGGTTGGGTTACATTGGACCACGCATTGGATATCCCTCCAACATGAGATAATCCCATGGTGGACGGTCTAGTGGGTTGGGACGGTCCAACGGAAGGCCCGTTGGGGTTTCTGCCGCCTACGTTCTGGTTAGGAAATGGGGGTTTCCCCCCAGCCACAACAGGTTGACCGCTATTCAAAGGTTGAACCAACATAGGTTGTTGACTAGCTACCGTGGTAATAACATTACCAATAAGATAATCCATGGGAATGGAATACCCTCCCCTCAAATTTTGAGGTGGGGGAGGAACTGGTAAAGTAACGATGGTAGTGACAGGTGTGTTGGATCATTGTCCTTCCACCGATTGGTTCACTTGAGGTGCAGGACTGGATTCTTGTGAGGGTTGACCAGTCTCATTAGTGGTCTCGTGGTGGGGTGGTTCAGGTGATCTGAAAGACATCAGATGAACTGGGGTGTTTTCGTTGTCAAGTCTTAATTGGAAGTGATGATTATGGAACTCTTCAGAGTGACGCTCAAGACTTTGTCTTCGAAGCTCATCACCTTTAACACATAACTGTTCCAAACGTTCATTAATGGGGCCAAAAATCTCGGCAGGGTCAGGCCTATAGTAAGGCCTAGTGAACTCTGGAGTAGTCCAGTTAGGTGGGGATGAGATGGGAAAATGAGCCACTGGGTGGTCTGTAGAAGATGTCCAATAAGCTGCTGAAGGACCAACAGCTGCAGCAGGGTCGCCCTGGGGTTGGTTTATCCATTCCAACGATCCAGATTCTCCTAGGATGACGGGAGGAAGGTTTCGTGAAGTGGGGGTTTGTGATTATTCATCCTGCGGGGGATGAGAGGCAGGTGAATCTGGTGGAAAAAAATGTCCTCCAATATTCAAAGTGGGGTTCCCTACTTCAGTAACTACGACCACGTTACGCTGATCCATTCTTACCCTCGAAATAACCTCCGAATTAAGGGGATATTTGGGTGGTAAGTTCAAGATCCTACGGGACCTTCTCCAGGGAAAATCCGCCAGAGTATCAGGAAAATCATCCAAAAAGGGCTGAAACAGCGTTTCTCCTTAAAGGTATGCTAAAAGAAAAGCAGTCCAGAAAAACCTACTCAAACTAAGGCAACAAGAAAACTTATGTGATAGAGTGGATTCAAAAGTCTGGAACCTCACGGGATTATCAAGGCATCGCAAACCGTGATATACTGCAGGGTCCAACAATATGATGCGACAAGGAGGATTGGGACTGTACCCTTGCCTGCATACCTGATTACATGGACAGTATGTGCGTGCTAATCTCCCTTAGTGATGTTCTCGGTGTATTTCTTTGCCAAGACAGCCAAATGGTTAACTCGGTTGGTTTCAAGAATCCTAATGGTGTCTCCCGATATACGCAAGGTACGTGGGAGCTCAAATCTGTAGTGGTGCTGTCTAATGCATAGTCGTTGGCACGAGACCTTTCGATATATGTGTCGAGTACGTGATATACCCTTCAATATACGCCAAGTACGGATTATGGTACTTGGTGGGTACGTGAAGGAGCTCAATATACTGATATACGTGGAAGAATACAATACCCCCAGACTACAGTGTTGGCAAATAACGACAGCTACCACGCTTAACGATGCCGGAACACATCTCTAACTTACACACAAGTTGCTAAAAATTTTACCTAGTTCTACCATTAATTTTATCTTGGACGGTTAGGTGAATGCATGAGGTGAGTACATAATCGGAAGCATAATGCAAGCCCTAGCTACATGCACGAAATATTCTTTTCTTTCGATGAATTCTACCTATGGTAAGGAGAAAGCTTTTTCCAATGGTATGCCAAAACAAAACTCAATGCAACACAATCTCAATTCAAACAAATTTGACAACAAAAGTATTATTTTCCTTTTATGCGAAACACAAAAGCACAACACTACTAAACCAAATCAAAACAACTTTTTCTTTTCTTTTTCCTTTTCAAAGTAAAATGACCCTAAGTGATGAAAATAGAGGATTCTGAAATGAAATACGCAAGCTTTTCAATTTCAATTTCAATGATTCTAAAAGCAACAAAAGTTAAAAATGCATCTATCTTTCCTTAGCATGGAATTAATTTTGCAAAAATCGAAGTGTACTTTGATCCTCTCAAGAAAATGAGCGATTCATAATTCGAGAAAAACACAATAGATCATACATTCATTCAACTTTTCCAAAACATAAACAAGAATTTTCCAATGCACAACGATCTTTCTTCAATAATTCTTTGAGAAACAATGGGAAAGAAGCATTTTTAATCGTTTCAATGGATGCATCAAAGGATAGACTCGATAAAAAATTTGCTTTCAGATCTAAATGACTGAAAAGAAAACACTACTCGCAGCACTCATAAACTCAGAAAACTCAAGAAAAGAGAAGCACTCAACCAAGCTAAAAGACACACTTAACTCAAACTCAAGTAGCAGCAAGAAAACTAAGCAAGCAAAGCTCAAAACCAAAGTAGATGAGGTTTGTAAGTTGATCCACTATATTGATTAGATCAGGGATGGAAGGGAGGGAATGCAAGAGTGAACGGATGAAGGTGGAGGAGAAAAAGGTATCCACCACTACCGGTCTCAAGTTTGTCCAAAACGGAACCCAAAATCAATCCAAATGAAACCAAAATCTCAACACACAAATCATACATGGGGTTTGTGGCTGGATCTTGCATTGCAGAGGGAGTTCACACATCAAACCAAGGCTCAAACTGTCAGATGAGAGGATGGATGCCTGTATGCCAACTTTTGGCAGATCGGCGCACTCTGGCTTCACACATAGTGCGACGTCACAGTTTGCCTTCACGGGAGGTGTGACGATGGCGCAATGTACCAATGCAAAGGTTGCGACGGGTAAGCAATAGACAAAGTACAGAGACTCATAAAAACACAGTGTCGCTCTATTTTCACTGCCCAGGTGTGACAGGCGAGTTCCGGATTCAAAAATGAATCAGATCTCTCAATAATAAACCATGACAGACTTGGAATTGAGTTGTATGGACTCAAAGGAAGAAGATCAAGATCTTCAATGTGAAGATCTGAAAATGAATGGAAAAAAATGATAAACAGGCTCGTGTTAAGTAATCTACTGAAAATGACTTCTAGATTTAATGACTACTAAAAAAAACAAACAGTACATCCCTAGTATGGTCGCCAGATTTGTTACCGAACAATCCACTCAGGCGGACACGAGCAAGATCTCCCTAGCTCAATGCGAGTCTAGAACAAATAGAACAGACTACACACATGTTTCCTAGATCTACTTAAGGATCAAGTACTAGATGTCTTGCCTCGTTGATTCGCTATCCTTTCTCTTGAATGTTGCTCCACATCCTACGGTTGTCAGATCCAAGCTACAAGACCTGTTAAGACACAGAAAAGAGAAATGAGTAAAGAGCATTTATACAATAAGAGATCTATGTAAACAGTTAAGCAGGTAAACAACACAACATCATTACACATAAGAACGATATTGGTGGAAATCATTTGATTACTGTAAATAGAGGAGTACATGATAGAGATATAGAACTACAACCAATGACTTAACGTAGCAGACCTTCTCCACACAAGCCAATTGCCAAGCCCTTCCAAGGAAGCATGAATTCTCCAAGAGGTGAGTGAAGGTGTCTTAAGAGAGATTTCCCAACATGTAAGCACTATAGGCTTCCTCCCAAGATAGATTTCACCAGCATGTAGATACCATAGCCTTCCTCCCTTTGGTATGGGAGTGAGCCTCACTTATATTGGACTAAGTGGATGGGGTTATGGATAGGATAGGTTGAGAGATGGTAGGAGAGAGATAGGGGATCCTCCCAATGAGTTAGGGGTCGAGTACCAGCTCTCCAATAGATTAGGGATAATCCCCCAAATGGGAAAGCTTCGAGAAAGATATCGAAATGGCTATTTTTTCCCATTAATAGACCTCGTCGCACCTTGCTATAGAGAAACCTGCGACGTCGCATGTTGCTAGTGTGCAACCTGCGATGACCTCTCAAAAGGTTGGACAAATTGAGTACAAATCCTCCCAAATGAATACTTGGTCCAGATGACTTCAGGGATGTATACACTAAATCATAATGATGGGTAGATTTTGGGTGTAACAAGAAAACTACCAGAATTCAATTAAAGAAAGCTCTACACAGGTCCCAGGATCGATAATCATTTGATGAGCTTAATGATCACCATGGGTGATGTGGATTTCAACGTGTGCTACAAGGTTGAAGATGGTTTCTATATACATATGACATGAATGCAAGAAGGAACTCTCCACAGAGTTCGAATGATCTTGAGGCTCATATCAGTAGATCCATCTGACGGGAGGTGACACAGATAGATATGCAGAAGATCACTCAATGCAGAGTGTGAATGATGTTCAGTCACAGAGGGAGAATTGATAGTTTCTTGAAAATCTTGGGCTTTACCAAAAGTAAAGTTGATCCTAACCTTCACCTTAAGGTTATGGATGATACTATTACTGTATGTGGATGATCTCTTTCTGACAGGGAATGAGAAACAAATTATGGAAAGCAAGAAGAAGCTAGCTACAGAATTTGAGATGAAAGATCTCGGATTGATGCATTACTTCCTAGGTCTGAAAGTATAGCAAGGCCCAGAAGGAATCTTTCTCAACCAGGTAAAGTATGCTGTGGAAATCTTGAGAAGATTTGATATATTGGAATGTACAACCATGGCCACTCTCATGGGTTCCGACTTGAATATGTTAGCTGATGACTCATCAGAGTTAGTGGATGTAACTCTGTAGAAATAGATTATTGGGTCATTGATGTATCTGACGAACATTAGGCCAAATATATGCTTTGCTGTGAACACCTTGAGTCAGTATCTAGTGGAACCTAGACATGTTCACTTAATAGCTGCAAAGCATGTGATGAGGTACCTGAAGGGTACGATAGACTTTGGTCTATATTATCTTGGAGTTCATTATTTTAGATTGTATGGCTACACAGATGCTGATTGGGTTGGAAGTGTATCAGACAGGAAGAGCACATCGGGTGGATGTTATTGTCTGGGATCTGCCATGATCTCGTGGTTTAGCAGGAAGCAGTCTAGTGTGTCTCTCAGCACAGCTGAAATAGAATATATAGTTACTTTCTCTGCTAGTTGTGAAGCGATATGGATTTAGAAGTTGTTATCAGGATTGTTTGACTTAGAGATGGACCCCACTGTGATCCTGTGTGACAACCATAGTTGTATCAAGATGACAGAGAATCCAGTGTTCCATGATAAGTCAAAGCACATAGAGATCCAATATTTTTATATACGGGATATGGTGCAAAAAGGAGCTATCAAGCTCGAGTATGTGAGCACTGACGAACAAGTTGCTGATGTATTGACCAAACCTCTGTCTCGAGTAAAGTTTGAGTATTTTCGAGACAAGCTTGGTGTAGTTCAGAAGGACCCTCCTCGAAAGGGGGAGTTATATGGTCTATGATGATATTTGGATACTGGTATCGATATGGATATCTATATTGATGATGAGATTGCCTATATCGATGGTAAGGTCAATGATGAGGATACTGTATTGATGATGAGGATATTTGTATCGATGATGAGGACACTTGTATTGATGATGAGGATACATGTGTTGATGATGAGGTTACATGTTCCAATGATGAGGTTGATGATGAGGTTACCTGTTCCGACAATGAGGTCGATGAAGTGGTACTTAGACTTTGTCTAAGAGGACTATTGGGATTGCATCGTCCCTGGACTTATGTCCTAAAGTGATAGGGATTGATCATCCCGTAAGTGGATCAGGATTGCATCATCCTTGGACTCATGTCCTAAAGTGATAAGGATTAATCATCATGTAAGTCGATTGGGAGTGCATCGTCCCTAGACATGGTGAGATGTCTTAAAGTGATAAGGATTAATCATCATGTAAGTTGATTCGGGATTGCATCGTCCCTAGACATGGTGAGGTGTCTTAAAGTGATAAGGATTAATCATCTTGTAAGTTGATTCGGGAGTGCATCGTCCCTAGACATGGTGAGGTGTCTTAAAGTGATAAGGATTAATCATCCTGTAAATTGATTCGGGATTGCATCGTCCCTAGACATGGTGAGGTGTCTTAAAGTGATAAGGATTGATCATCCTATAAGTTGATCTGGATTGCATTGTCCATAGAAATGAGAGATGTCTTAAATTGAGAGGGATTGATCATCTCGTAAGTGGATCAGGATTGTATCATCCTTGGACCTATGTCCTAAAGTGAAAGGGATTGACCATCCCATAATAGGATCTTGTGTATTGCAGAGTATGATGCTATAATGATGTTGTTGATTGGTAGATCTAGACGATGAGGGTGTTGATCGAGAGATCCAGATGATAATGTTGATCGGTAGATCCAGACGATGAGGCTGTTGATCGAGATATCCAGATGATGATGATGATATGAAGATCCAGACGATGAGGTTGTTGATTGAGATATCCAGATGATGATGATGATATGAAGATCCAGATGATGAGGCTGCTGATCGAGATATCTAGATGATGATGATGATCTGAAGATATAGATGATGAGGCTGTTGATTGAGATATCCAAATGATGATGATGATCTGAAGATCCAAATGATGAGGCTATTGATCGAGAGATCCAGATGATGATGTTTTTGTAGTTGTTTGAGTGCTGTAGAAGATGAAGACTCAATACTGACGATGTTGATGTTCCAGTATTAAAGACTTGAAGATGTTCCAGTAACTGTTTGAGTTACTAATGATTGAAGAAAGCTTCCAATGATTTATAGATGTATCATGTATCATGTAGTTGATGACTCCTTGCTCCTGCAGATGTTGTTATAATATCCTTCTCGTTAAGGGGGAGTGTTGAAATATTGTAACTTCTAAGAATATTATACTTGTACTTTATTATTCTAGAGATGTTTCATTCCTTCGCAGAGACCCTATTGTATATCCAGAGATGTTTTATTCCTCCGTGGAGAATGTGGTAACTTGGGTTATTAGACTTCCCTAGTGGGGTCGGCCCTGTATGAGTCATGTGGTTTAAAGGGTTATAAGGCCACCCTAGTGGGGTCGGCCCCATCACATTATGTTAAGTGGTTAAGTTGGGGCCGACCTAGTTAGTGTAAAAGTCAAGTCAGAGTTGTGTATAAATAGAGGAGGTGTGTTCCTCATTTAACACACATTGACTCACTTGTGATTGGATCATAGGAGAGAGAGCTATATGATATGGAGGAGAAGGAGCTCATGTTTGAGGATTAAATATTTGTATTTTCTAGTCATCTATATTGAGGAAGATTTGTTGGGTTTTCTACCCCATGAGGGTTTCCTAGGATAAATCTATGTCTCTTGTGTTTATGTTGTGCTTGTTGTTCTTTCAGTGATCCTGTATATGCTATTGTTGTGAAACAGAATGTAATGGAGTGTAATACTGATATTTTTTGTCTTAGCATATTGAATCTTAACACTCCCTGTAAGGGGCAAGCGCGTCGGATAGAACGTGCATAATCCCCTCATTTACAAGCCCAAAACCCTAAAAAATTACCATAAAACAAAAATCTAATCCACTAGAAAGATGTTGGACAAATTTTAGGTTTAACTATCGTTGACGTGGTAGAAAACAGTGGACCGTGGAGTCTCCTCATATTGTTTTATCCTTTTTTCGGATGAGGAGACTAAATTTTACGAAAAAAGAACCTTTGGAGTCTTTTTTAGTTCTTTTTAGACTCTCGAAACATGAAATGACGTTGAGTTTCCCTTCTTTGGACTCGTTAAAACTGACATCGAAGGGCCCGTTTTGGGACGAATCCCTCCTATATTAGGTTCGTAAAACATTTGGGATTGGAATCGTCTGAAGGATGAGCTATATTGAGCATCTATTACCCTCCTCAAGCTCGTTAAAAAACAAAAGAGGTACTCATTGATCATGATGGGGATAAGGAAAGAGTTTATATTTCATAGTAATTATGGCAGTACTTAGTCACTCTTGAATATGATACTTGTTTGCATATGCATCCAGTAATTGGATAATCTGTTTTTCCTCGAGTCACATCATTTCCATGATTCCTTTCACTCCTTTGAGTTATCCGAATAATGCTTCCATTATCAGTTGCATTTGGGTTTGGTTCCATTCTCATCATGTCAATACTTCCAAGTCATGCCATGCCCATGTTCAAGAGAGGTTTGTTCTTCCATTCATTATCTGCAGTCATACTACCTTTGATCATGTCGGTCTTCCCTAAGTCGGGGTAAAAAATTGCTCTATTGTTCGATTCACTTCCAAACATCTCTGATCTTGTTTCATGTCGATGATGGGGGATACATCATGGCCCTCCTTCGATGGATTCATTCTTGTCGACTTCAACACATCATCCAAGGATTGAATCTAGAAACCAATCAAGTACCTTGGGCCTGCATGCCTTAATGGCAGGTTACCTCACTTTCAACATGAGTTCACATCATTAGCTCTTGATTTAAATATTCCATCAAGTGTTCGACCTCAGCTCATTGATTCACATTCTATGGTATGTACTATGATACCTTGGAATCATTGACATCAATGGTGATTTCCCTCGCACTTGTTAACGATATACATCAATGAATGGTAATCAAATGGTTTCTACCATGTTCGACTCCAAGACATTGTAATCACATGGTTAGATTCGTATCATTTTGGGTTCGGCTTGAATACCCTGGTTTAAGTCATAAATCTCGCACGGGTTGTGATGGAGATTATTTTGAGTAATATTACACGGATCCACTTTGTATTGTTCGTGGTTGTGTTATCATCTCATCATGGATCTACGATTGTGTCTAGTAGCCATGATTGTGTTCAGTCGGTCGTTGCTATCATGGATCCGCAATGTATTGGTCGACAACCATGTTATGAGTCATGTGGGACATATATCTCATAGTCAGTTGTACTGTAGAAGTCCATTTCCAACCGACGATTCTTGCCTCATTCCTTTATATTACAAAGCACTTCACCCGTTCTATTTTTACTGCCGTCATGCTTTGGGGGGAGTTATGTTACAACAAAATCTCGTCATCATGAGTCATCTGACATATCCATGCCTTAATACCTGAAGTTCCCTGGGATAAAACATCAGAAGGAAGGTTGTTGTCCTTTCCCTTTACCTTTTGTAGTTACCCTGACGCACCCTGTCTTTGTACAAGGAGCATCAAACTCAAGGTGATGCACTCTGCACCTTAGCAGAGAGCGTTGATGTCGTAGTGTGTCTTTGTACATGAAGTGGTGATCTACCTCTGATGCAAGTTTCCTTCATGCAAGGTGCGTCGGAGTTGGTTAAAGTGGATAAAAGGAAGTTTCGAGCGATTTATCGAAGCTTATTGATGTGGATGCTTATCCCTGGATATGTGGATAGGTGTCCTTTGGTTCCCAACCCATTGGGATAATCCTTTAGATCTCTCCCCTAAATATTCAACCTATTCTATCCATCAATTCCTATAAATACAACCCCTCTCTCTCCATTGAGGGAGAGGAAGGATTATGCACCCACACGCTGGTGGAATTCACTCAGGATCATCTTCTTCATTCATAAGAAAATAAGAGGCTTTGGATCTTTGAGGCAAGATCGTCCATGTTGGATTCGTGATGTCAAATCTTTGGTTGTAACTCCTCTCATTTTGTATCTGCTGCAATTTACATTAATATAAACATATTTCCATAAATGTGTTATGTCTTGTAATATCATTTACGATTTGCTTCTTTGACCACTTATCTAGTTAGATTCATAGATATATCCTTTCACTTCATTTGCTTGTTTCCATCTCTTCTATCTTTTTTTGCAGTCGGAGATCAAGGGATTGAAAAAAATCAAGCAAAGAGAAAGGGTTTGCGATCACAAGGTAATTCATCTACCCTACAATCTAATCTAACTAGGAAAGATTTTACGTTGTGTACTCTTTTGTGCTAGATCCATATCATTTAGGTCTATATATATATGCTTCTGTTTGCGTTAATAGATTGTCTACACATAGATATCCTCCTCTCTACTAGCTTGGGTGGAATATTTAACCACCGAAACTAGATCAAAGGAAGGAAGGTAAACACCCACCATGCAATGGACAAGCTAAGCTCTCCAAGAGTGCAAAACGACAACAATGATACAAAATCCATTTCACTTGTGTCTTCATCCATTTTATAAATCTTCATGGAGCATTTCCCCCTCATTCTAGAATTCTCTCACAAATATTCAATAAAATATTAATAAATGTTATTTTTATGAGAGAATGGAACATTGGCACTCATTTAATTCCTCTCTAATGTTATTTGGCCAAATAATAACTCCATCTACCTTGGAAATTCGAATTTGAGAGGCTTAGCTTGATTTTGGGGAAGTTACATTAGCATGTTGGCCCACCCTTCTCCTCTAGCTCCCTCCTTGTCTAAATTTAGGACCTGCAACATGTCATAGGTTTTCATAAGTTGTCATAAGATGACATAGGACATTATTCTTGTCATAAGATGTCATAGATGTCATAGGTTGTCATAGATTCTATCATTGACTAAAAATATCCCTGTGACTCTTCACCTTCCCCATGGGAGTTACTTATACCTCCAAATTCTAATTTGAGGATGGTGTCATGTGTGAAGAAGGAATATTCCCTCATGTGGATCGCACATATCCACTTATGCACCCCTAAGTCCAACTAGGACCCCATGCCACTTCATTTTGGCTTATTTTCCACCATCAATTTAGAATTTTGAATTTCCATGAGAAACTATAGGGCTTGGGGTTAAATATCAATATTTTAATTTTCCCACACAAGCCTTAGGAATTGGAATAGGCCAACTTATTTGTTTATCTGAAAATTATTTAATTGGGGACATTACAGTCCTCCCTACCGAAGATTGTTTGTCCTCAAGCAATTTCAAACATGGATGTTGAAGAACCTGCTTTCCTTCCAAAACTTTGAGTAGTGGCACTCACGTATTGCAATTTTTTGTTTCCAAAAATAAAGAGATGTGTATTTACTTTTTCATATTGATATTTCTTGTGACATCACCACACTTTCATATTTTGGAAACCCGTTCTGAACTTTCAACCCTTTTGCTAACTGTATAATTATTTGAAGTTGCCACCGAGTTGCCAAAATTTGAGTATTCAAGATTCCAAGATAATTTCAAAGAGGAACCACCATGCTTGCTGCTGCACTACTCAATTTCCCATACTTCTTGCTACCCCCAAAAATTGAAACCAATGAGTCCAAAAATGATCCCAGGGTCCCAAATGATCACGATACATGCATGGTGTGAAATGTATACTATGAAATTCCATGAACACCAAGCATGTGAAAATTGAATCCATCTCTCAAAATGTCTCCCACATAGGAAACTTGAACACTGCTCTGCAAAGATAAACTCAAACCACTAAAGGTTGGTTTTCTCTCTCAAACCAACAATCGAACTACTATTCCAAGTGAGCTCAAACCAAGCAATACCAGGATCCCATTGCTTGTATTGCATCCTTCCAAACATCACGAGTTCAAAATATAGATCATCAAAGTACATAACAACATCATACAAATGTACATCAAGAAGGTACACCATCAAAGAATCGTGAAAGTGATTGTACATCCAAGTAAGTAGATCATCATGTTCCAAGTGCATACAAGTATCAAGTGACCAATCAAATATGCTCCAATGACATAGATGAGCATCCCATGTCCTATAATTCTTCTCCAAAAGGATATAAGATGCATCAAAATAATTAGCCATGTGTTCTTTCATCCAAGAAGTGAATGAAGAACCTCCGCAAAAATCTGAACCAAGTAAGGAGCAAAGAAAACAAGCAGAATTCAAGTGGCTCAAAGAAGTCTCATCCATACACCCATGAATGTGAGATTCATATAAAAAATAGCAAAGGATGTGGCTGCCAATAAGAATGTGCTCCAATCATAAATCTCTTCACTCAAGTATTGGATGAAGTTCCTCCAACATCAAATGAACTAAGAAAGGAGCACGAAAAATCATGAGTCTTCCAGTGACTCAAGTGAACATCATAAGTGCATCCATGTAGATGTGTATCTTTCTTTTGCTTGCCCTTTTTTTCTTTCCTTGTACTCTATGATCAGCTTGCTCCACTAGTTGGAGGTATTTATTGGGTAGCTAATGTCAATGAAGTCGATATGGTACTGGTTGGGGGAATCACCATAGTAGTGGTTGGATTAAAAGTATCCAATATGTTTGTGATGATGGTTGGGATAGTGGTCAAAATAGTTGTGGAAATGGTGGACATCGAAACAATTAGTGGTGTGGTCATTGAGATGAGTATGGAAGAATTCAAGGAAGTGACGGACTTGATGGTTCTACGGGTGAATGGAGAACCGTTCGATGCAGAAGGAGGAAAAATTACTAAGGGAACTGTAGTCATGGTAGTCACTATGGTTAGAATGGATGCTAATGATGTCGTCAAAAAGGGTGATGTGATACCTAGCATAGTGGTCATTGACGACAGGTTAGTTCATTTAATGATTGATCGGATAGGTGGCAGTTGAAATGGTTTCTTGGTTGGAGAAATTTTTGGGATCTATGACAGAGGTGGAGGTAATATGAATAGTTGTATGGGTGATAAATTTGCTCCTGAAAGGATAGGTTGTACTATGGCCAATTGATGTAAGTGAGGGGATATGGTCAACAATACATCCATAGAAAGTTATGGTAAGATTGTAATCAATTTGGTGATTTATGGGTTAATGGTAAGGGTTGGTGATGTTGATGATGTATGAGGAGGGATTTATTCTTCAATATGGGTTGGGGACAGTAGTGTGGTTTTTTCAAGTAGATCTACTGGTTGTTCTAAAGCATACTTATGTGTTATGCAAATATTTTCATGTATGATCGGTAGAGAAAGATAAGTTACCTTCACCACTTCGGTCGATGTTATCCCTATTGATGTACTTGTAACTTCGGAAGATATTCACTTGTATATTGTATTTGTACTTTATTGTATCCCCAATGGAGATGTATTATTCCTCCGATTGGAAGTGTCGTCATTTGTATTTACAAGTGTCGTAAGTATTATTGTAAGTGTCGCAACTTATATTTGATGGGTTATTAGACCACCTTGATGGGGTCAGCCCTGTATGAGTTGTGTGGGCCAAAGGGTTATTAGACCACCCTAGTGGGATCAGCCCAGAGTTAGTTTATGTTAAGTTATTAAGTTGGGGCCAACCTATTTGAGTAAAGGTCAAGTGAAAGTTAGTGTATAAATAGAGAGTGTGTCTCTCTCATTTTACACGTTGTCTCATTCACTCACTTCGCATTAGTGAGAGAAGAGAAGGGTGTGCACAAGTGGAGGAGGAGCATGCTGCTGAAGATGTCTATCTCTTGGGTTTGATCATGGTGATCCTTGTATTGATGCTTATTCTATCTCTGAGGAAGTTGTGGCGTTTTTCACCTTCTTGGTTTTCCCCAGTGAAATGTTTTGTGTCTCTTATCTCTTGTCTCTTATGCTTGATATGATGTACATGTTGTTCTTTCAGTTAAGATTCTATATCTATTGAATTAAATGATGAAAAAATAACATGGTATCAGAGCTATCCTGAAGGAAGGCATGCTATGGCATTTATGAGACTTGTTGCACTTGCGACAAATCAGAAGCTAGGGCTTGATATAGAAAAACCCAGTCATTGTAGAACTTTCACTATAAATCCATTTTTGAGAAGGTTCAGGATCTGAAACTTTTACAGGTAGAAGTTAACACCCCCATGTACCTTGTGTCCAAAGCAAAACATCTAATTCGTTGTACTTTGTGTTTTATGATCAGTACAATCTAGGGTTTCTACCTCTTCCAGATCTCAGTCATAAACAGGTGACCTGGGAAAAAAGGTCACAACTTGGGTTAGGAAGCTCCAACTGAAATTCTGTAAAAATTAAAAGTAATATCATGGACTATAGTTTCTCAAGTAATTTTTTCAGAGGCCGAAATTGAACTAGCGACACGTGGCACTCCGTACAAGTTCGCTCTCCTGTTTTATCCCATAAACACGTCACATTGCGACACTTGGCATAACTATCTTTCAGAGAATCCAATTGAGGTCAAACCTGTGGGGTTGGAAAGAAGACAGATCAGGCTACCACGGGCCAAATTTTTCGACCCTATGGATTTATAATTTTAGAGATGCACCAGAAACAATAAAGTGCATATTTTTTGTCAAAACAGAATTGGATTTTGAGCACCTTCATTCCTGTCTTATCACTGCTGCAGGAATTTAGGGCTTCAGAGAGAGTTGGAATTTTTGGAATCGGAGTCCACAGTTGAATGCTCCTCATCAAAATCAAAATTTAGAGACCAAGATCGAATTTTTTGGTTGGGCAGAAGGTCAGGCTTGATCAAACCCTAGTTCAGGATTTTGATCGGAAAGGTGGAAAATTAGGGCTTCTGCAAAAGTTGGAATTTTTTAAGTCTGTGACCACAACTGGAAGCTCCTCAGAAAAATCAAATTTTAGAGCTTTGGATCGAACCTTTTGGCTGGGAAGAAGGGTGGGCTTTATCAAACCCTAGTTTGAGGTCCTGTCGAGTGAATCCAGAAGTTTCAAAGGCAATTTTGAGGGGTCAAATTTTGTAGTTTTCAAAATTGAAGTATACCAGCTTGATCAGCTCAACAACCACATCTTTCCATCCATTCAGAAGTTTGAAATTCAAAGTTTGAATTTTTAGGGTTTCTCTGACAAACCTTAATCCATCTCCAGATCCAGTTTCAGCAAATCAAAGTGAATTGGGTTAATCCTAGAAAAGAATGAATTGGACACCTGCATAAGTGAAGAAGTTCCAGTTCCAGAGGGAGATGAGGCTCAGGCTTTACATGAGAAGGCTACAAGCAATCCCAACATGTATGACTTGAAGAGATACAAGTATGTTTTGAAATTTGTTCATGATTGAGTTTATGATATGTTTGTCTTTATATTATTAAGGTTAGTACAATATTGATTAATCTTAGACTTGTCTCATCACCCTAATAAAAGTATGAATGCATGTGAGAAGACATTCATTGATTAGGGTTATGACACTTATGATTGTACTAATGCACTATGGTATTGTATAAGGTTGATGTTGTCCGCTAACATGAAAGGTACAAATCAAGTTCTAGATCAAGAACATATAACCATGGTGACATGAAGACAAAGACTCATGGATCACATAGAAGCTCTACTTACGAGGTATGTATAATTTGGTTCTGCAATGCTTAACCTATGAGTTATGCAGGTTACTAAGCACAAGTCATTGAAGAGAACAAGAAGACTTTATGAAGGTATGTTAGAAATAACTAGCTAACATGATAATCTAGGTATGTTTTTCCTATATCAAGTTAGAATCCTACCTTATGTTAGGATCTTATACTTTTGTATGAATGATAATGATTATTCTTGAAGTTAGAAGTAATCAAGGGTTTATGCATATTATGTTTCTTACTTTGATTGATGATATGACTAACTAGAAGAGTCCTATGGTCAAATAAGAATATGCATGAGTAAAAGAAGTCTTCCCTGAAACCTTGAATACTAACACATATTACCTGTGTGTGAAATGATCATGACCATACATAAGATTATTTAGGATCATAATGTTTTGATAGTATTGAGATTATACTAATATATGTATGGTTATGTATAAGATCTTGAGGATAACACAATGATGACATTAATGCACACTTAAGCGTGCATAGTGATCCAAGATGGATATAAGTTCAAGGACAGGTAATCCAAATCAAGAGGGAGCACAATCCAGAAAGCAAAGATCAAGAGGGAGCACACTCCAGTAGCTCCTGCAAGGAAGCAAAGATCGAGAGGGAGTCCACCCAACAAGCAAACAAATATAAGTATTTGAATTGTCATTTCTTATTACTTAAATGATGTTGTACTAATGTTCCTATATTTAGGATGTATATTATGCATTTTAGAAAAGTTGCATTACTGAAGAAGATACTACTAATATAGTAATGGGTAAGTGGCCTATGGTACTGTACAACACTCCATTGCTACTTATCTAGAATGAAACCTCTTTGCTGACATGTTGGGAGTTGTGCACACTCTTAACAATGTTCTGGTAGAGATGGAAGGCATCTAGAAAGTTACGGGATATAGATAAATGTTATATTGAAGCATTGGCTAAGATAATTGCATGAATGTATGAAATATATTTTTATGTGTAAGATTTTGTTCTGAAAACTATGAGAAGTTTCTAATCATGCAATTGAACTTGTCTTGTAGGAAAGACCGTGTACCATCACCTATAAAAGAAGGACTACAACATTTGCTCCAGCAACGAAGTTCAAAGAAAACCATCTATTGAAGATATTGAAGAATCTGAAGTTCCCAGGATTTGGGATGCAGTAATGGAAGAATTCCATGATCGAGGAATACCAGTCAATCATGAAGAATGATGTTTGGGATGTGGTCCCAAGACCTGAAGGGAAGTCTGTTGTGACTTCCAAGTAGATCTATAAGATCAAGCATGCTGCAGATGGTAGCATAGAGAAATACAAGGCGAGTGATGAAGTGGAAGATACACTAGATGGATGTCAAGACAACCTTCTTGAATGGTGTAGTCGAAGAGGAAGTGTATGTGGAGCAGCCACTCGGTTTTGAGACACATGGTAGGGATTCATATGTGTACAGGTTGAAGAAAGCCTTGTATGGCTTGAAGAAAGCCCCTAGGACTTGGTATGGTAGGCTAGATAGTTTTCTATCCAGTTTGGGCTTTACTAAGAGTAAAGCGGATTCCAACCTTTACTACAAGGTTGAGGAAGGCAATCCAGTGATACTACTACTGTATGTGGATGACTTGTTTGTTACAGGTGAAGATAGGTTGATTGCCGATATGAAGAGGAAGCTTGCTGTCGAGTTCGAGATGAAGGACTTGGGGATGATGCATTACTTTCTAGGCATGGAGGTGTGGCAGAGTGCAGATGGAATATTCCTTGGACAAGGGAAGTATGCAGTAGAGATCCTGAACCGGTTCGGGATGATGGACTGCAAGGCATGGCCACACCTATGGCATCGAACCTGAAGCTTCTGTGTGATGCTTCATCTGAGATGGTTGATGTAATAGTGCATCGTCAGATGATTGGGTCCTTGATGTACCTGACGAACGCGAGACCAAATATTTTCTTTGCGGTGAACACATTGAGCCAGTTCCTGACAGATCCCATAGGTGTTCACCTGGTTGTTGTAAAGCATATTCTGAGGTACCTGAAGGGTACAGTTGATTATGGGCTCAAGCATGATGCGAATCAAAAGTTTAATTTGGAGGGTTATGTTGATTCAGATTGGGCAGGCAGTGCTGCAAATAGGAAGAGCACTTCTGGGTGTTGCTTCAGTATGGGATCAGGTGTGATCTCTTGGTTTAGCAGGAAGCATTCCTGCATAGCACTGAGTACAGCCAAAGCAAAGTATGTCATAGCGTGTTCAGCTAGTTGTGAGGCAGTATGGATTAGGAAGCTAATGTCTGAGTTATTTGATCTCCCATTGGATGCTACCTGTATCTATTGTGACAACCAAAGTTGTGTGAATTTGTCAGAGAACTCAGTGTTCCATGACAGGTCGAAGCACATCGAGATCAAGTATCACTATATCAGGGATATGGTGCAGAGAGGATCAGTGAAACTCCTGTATGTTGCGACAGACGAGCAAATAGCCGATTTGTTGACCAAGCCACTGGCCAGAGTGAAGTTTGAGTACTTCAAAGAGAGGCTTGGTGTACTTCAGATCAATATTCCTTCCAAGGGGAAGTAATGAGTCCGAAGACATAGATGCACATGAGAGTAAAGGTCAAGTGAAAGTTAGTGTATAAATAGAGAGTGTGTCTCTCTCATTTTACACATTGTCTCATTCACTCACTTTGCATTAGTGAGAGAAGAGAAGGGTGCACACAAGTGGAGGAGCAGCATGTTGCTGAAGATGTCTATCTATTGGGTTTGATCATGGTGATCCTTGTATTGATGCTTATTCTATCTCTGAGGAATTTGCAGCGTTTTTCACCTTCTTGGTTTTCCCCGGTGAAATGTTTTGTGTCTCTTGTCTCTTGTCTCTTATGCTTGATATGATGTACATGTTGTTCTTTCAGTTAAGATCCTAGATCTATTGAATTAAATGATGAAAAACTAACAATCCCCTGCTACTGTCAGAAATTCTTCTCAATGTGCTACTTCAATGTGACTTTATTCTTAACAGCTTCGACCATTATGGACTTATCTTTTTCCCAAACCTCGGCTATGTACTCCTTGGATGACAATGTGAGAAGCAATTTCCTTTTCTTGGATTATTGTTGGGTGGCCTTTTCTTTGATGTTCTGTTGGTAGGTGAAAACATGTTCAATGAATTGGTCGAGTTTCTCTGTTAGTCTTGGCTCATAAAAATATGGCTCAACCCATTCCTTTATTAAGTTTTCTTCCTCCTCCTCAACCGATTCGATGGGCTCTTTGCCGACTGGCTCTTTCCCTTAACTGCCAGACGAAATAATTGCTATATATTGTTATGGAGGTTTGTCTACTAGGATGGATGTTGTAATATGAAATGAGGTTTCATATTGATCCTTGAATTCACCATCCTTAAGTGGCATGAGAAGCTATGATTTGCTTCTCCATGCCAACATTGGCATGGGAATGATGATGTTGTATTTCCTGGCCAAATAAGTGAATAGGTCATTGAGGTCCAGGTAGTAGTCTAGCTCTTGAACTTCTCCACATATTCCTTGCATGTACCACACACTAGTGTGGTTGAGATCCAACTACATGTGAGCAATCATATATAAGTTGCGACAGATAAGATGTGGTAATCTCCATCTATCACACTCTTTTTCAACACCTGAAACTAATTTTCCATAACTATTCTAGGTTTCACCGATCTAGGTGGAACATCTTTTGGGGAAAATTTCTAAAGTTATTAATTGTCGGAGGTACAATGTTAGTGAACGATACATCCTTGACTAGAGGTATCTTTGTTGTTGTAGTCCATACAAGCAATGAAGGGAACTGGATTAATTTCCTAGTTTCTTGGTATTTTTCACAGATCGACTTCATTATGGTATTGTTGTTGGCCCAATTTAACATCTTCCCTTCATAATCAATCCACTTAACAACTTCAACATTTCAACTTTTATGTCGTATGGTCGACCAGAACTAGTGAGGCAGAGTGATATTATCACCAATGTCCACGTGATGATAAGGTAAGTGATATTTCTGAAGATTAATCCCTTGGAATTCTTTCACATCAGGGTTCTTGTGAACTCCTAGACTAATTCCAACAGCTTAGTCATCATAGGGATCAGTTCCCCTTCATTTGGCATAAAATTGATGTGTTGAATCAAAGAATTATTGATTTCAATTGGTTCATCTAGCCATATCTTCCCGTCATGGTATCCACTCACGACAAATTTTGCAGCTAACTCTTTTAGGTTTCCATTGTTAGCTAATAGCGGTGCATTCAGGTAGTATCATATTTTTTCTATGGTCAGCTTGTTGGCTTCCTCTATCCATTTGTTCTCTCTTACTACCCAATCTTTGAACTCTCTACTATTTTTCCCAATTGAACTTATATGCCTTTGCTTTCTTAATTCTATTGAGGTGGGATTGTAGAGGTGTCAATGTTATTTCCTGCTACTGCACTTTCATTCTTTCCTATATTTCCTTGGATTTAGTTGACGGTCCATCTCTCTTGGGTGCCATTGTTATTTCTTGGTTATCTACAAGTTGGAGGTCTAGTTGCGAGAGGGTAGCTTTTGCAATCGAATGAGCTTGCTCTAATTCGTAACATAATCTTTTCCAACAATCTTCTAGTGATGGTGAATTTATATGCATATGGATCAGTGGGCACTTATTTTAAGTAGGTGCACAAAGTAATTGCAGTTTTTGTGTGGGGAAACTACTTCACATGCTTGACAAAACTTGTGCTTGAATTTTGGTCTGTGCTATAGTGTATTCGATCGGTAGACGGTGAGTTTTAGAATGTACCCTCCCATGATTGTCATATCAGTCAGTTGCCTTGTTCGTCGATTAGTTGGATATGGTCTTTTTCTGACCGCTTTTGATGTGGCAGACAATCGGTCCAAACGATAAACCCTTGTATTTTTCATTGATTTGGTCTTTATTAGGGTTGGGTCGACTACTTCTAGATCATTGTATTTCTCTATGGGGAGGATTCATTTACCCACTCGACTATCATCGTGTTGAATTTTTCTCTCCTACCAAGATCCATGCCTCAGTTTCTTTATATATTTGTTCTCAAAGTTAATTAAATAACTACTTATTAATAAATTTGTTTTTAATTAATTAATTAATGTAATCAGTAATTTAACACAATCAAACTTGGAACAATAGACGACTAGTGGTGATACGACCACTAGTTGATAGGAGTGCTTCTTATGCATGATATCTCTTTAGTCGAACTCCATTGACGAATTTTGTGAAGACTCGACCTTGTAATTTTGTAAGTCTAGTTGTTCCATTGTGATTCATTTCTTCGACTATGTATGGTCCTAGCCATGCAGTCTTTAAATTGGTTTTCCTTTTATCTTACTATCATATAAGAGTACTAGGTCTCTGACTAAAATGTCCTTGGTTTTAATGTTTTTTTCATTCCATGATTTTTGTTGTTTCTTTTATCTTCTTAGTGGTGTATGGTGACCATCCTTTGTTCTTCTAATTTGTGTAACTCAAATATCCTATCTTGGTTAGCTTGTTTAGTATCCAAATGTAATACTTGTGTAATTATTGGAGCTTGTTGTTTAAAATGCAACGGCACAACTACTTCTTGTCCATAGACTATCTTGAATGGAGTCGATTTGGTCAATTATATGTTGTCCTGTAAGCCCATAGGATGGCCAGAACTTTGTCATCCCATTTTTCCTTGTCGATGTTACAATTTTGTGTTAAACATTTAGTAAGTGTCTTATTAAATGCTTTTGTGGCAAAGTTCGAATAAGGATGGTATGATGAAATTTTATGGTGATCGATCAGGAATTCCTTGAGTAGTACTAATACGGTTTTGTTAATGAAGTGTGTTCCTCTATCACTAATTAGAGTGAGGGGACATCCAAATATAGTAATAATATTTTCATAAATGAACTTTGTTTCCACCTCACTAGTACATGCCTCGACTGGTTCTACTTCTTCCCATTTGGTAACGTATTCGATGACAGTGATGATATATTGAGAGCCTATTCGTTAACCAAGCACCGAGAATGGTACGACAAAGTCGATGAACCATATTTCGAATGTGATACTTGGATTAATTGATATTAAGGGAATTCATTTTGTCGCAGAGGTCGGCTCATTCTTTATCACTTTCATATTTACTTATGAACATATTGCAATCTTTGTTAAGCGTTGGCCACCATAGTCCAGCTTGTAGAATATTTTTGATAGTCATGTCGACTTCGATGTCCCCCAACTAGTCCATAATGTGCTTCGTCAATGATGGCATCTTTTCCGTGGTCTAGAATACATCAATGGACTATGTTGTCTTGTCCTAGCTTGTATAGGAACCTATTGATTAATGTGTATGGTGCAACTTTCATGGTTAATATTTTATTCTTTTTCTCGGATGTCCCTTCTAGTGCTTGTCCTTCTTGTAGGAATTTGGATGTATCTACTAGTTCACTAGGTACGGCTTCGACTCTAAAAAGGTGTGCATCAAGAAAGTTGTCATTTATTCCAATATATTCTTCTTGTTTCTATTCGGGACAAATGATCTAGTCCGACATTGGACTTTCTAGGTCGGACTACTATCTCAAATTCGAATTCCTGGTATAGTAGAATCCATTGACATTTTCTTCCATGATGCAGGGGTTTGTTGATTAAGTATTTCAAATCCTGATGATCTATGAAGAAGACAAACGGGTTAGCTAATAAATAATGATGATATTTTTGGAGAGAGAGAACCATACCAAGTCCTTCCCAATCTGTAGTTGAGTAGTTATGCTCAAATTTATTTAGCTTCCGATTGGCATAAGCATTTGGGTAGTTGACCCTATCGTCGGTTCGATGGGTTAGTACTACACTGAATGCAATACCAGATGCATCAATGTGTACATGAAATTTGTTAGAGCGATTTGGAAAATGTAAGATGTTGAACACATTGAGCCAGTTCCTGACAGATCCCATAGGTGTTCACCTGGTTGTTGTAAAGCATATTCTGAGGTACCTGAAGGGTACGGTTGATTATGGGCTCAAGCATGATGCGAATCAAAAGTTTAATTTGGAGGGTTATGTTGATTCAGATTGGGCAAGCAGTGCTGCAAATAGGAAGAGCACTTCTGGGTGTTGCTTCAGTATGGGATCAGGTGTGATCTCTTGGTTTAGCAGGAAGCATTCCTGCATAGCACTGAGTACAGCCAAAGCAAAGTATGTCATAGCTTGTTCAGCTAGTTGTGAGGCAGTATGGATTAGGAAGCTAATGTCTGAGTTATTTGATCTCCCATTGGATGCTACCTGTATCTATTGTGACAACCAAAGTTGTGTGAATTTGTCAGAGAACTCAGTGTTCCATGACAGGTCGAAGCACATCGAGATCAAGTATCACTATATCAGGGATATGGTGCAGAGAGGATCAGTGAAGCTCCTGTATGTTGCGACAGACGAGCAAATAGCCGATTTGTTGACCAAGCCACTGGCCAGAGTAAAGTTTGAGTACTTCAGAGAGAGGCTTGGTGTACTTCAGATCAATATTCCTGCCAAGGGGAAGTAATGAGTCCGAAGACATAGATGCACATGAGAGTAAAGGTCAAGTGAAAGTTAGTGTATAAATAGAGAGTGTGTCTCTCTCATTTTACACATTGTCTCATTCACTCACTTTGCATTAGTGAGAGAAGAGAAGGGTGCACACAAGTGGAGGAGGAGCATGTTGCTGAAGATGTCTATCTATTGGGTTTGATCATGGTGATCCTTGTATTGATGCTTATTCTATCTCTGAGGAATTTGCAGCGTTTTTCACCTTCTTGGTTTTCCCCGGTGAAATGTTTTGTGTCTCTTGTCTCTTGTCTCTTATGCTTGATATGATGTACATGTTGTTCTTTCAGTTAAGATCCTAGATCTATTGAATTAAATGATGAAAAACTAACAATCCCCTGCTACTGTCAGAAATTCTTCTCAATGTGCTACTTCAATGTGACTTTATTCTTAACAGCTTCGACCATTATGGACTTATCTTTTTCCCAAACCTCGGCTATGTACTCCTTGGATGACAATGTGAGAAGCAATTTCCTTTTCTTGGATTATTGTTGGGTGGCCTTTTCTTTGATGTTCTGTTGGTAGGTGAAAACATGTTCAATGAATTGGTCGAGTTTCTCTGTTAGTCTTGGCTCATAAAAATATGGCTCAACCCATTCCTTTATTAAGTTTTCTTCCTCCTCCTCAACCGATTCGATGGGCTCTTTGCCGACTGGCTCTTTCCCTTAACTGCCAGACGAAATAATTGCTATATATTGTTATGGAGGTTTGTCTACTAGGATGGATGTTGTAATATGAAATGAGGTTTCATATTGATCCTTGAATTCACCATCCTTAAGTGGCATGAGAAGCTATGATTTGCTTCTCCATGCCAACATTGGCATGGGAATGATGATGTTGTATTTCCTGGCCAAATAAGTGAATAGGTCATTGAGGTCCAGGTAGTAGTCTAGCTCTTGAACTTCTCCACATATTCCTTGCATGTACCACACACTAGTGTGGTTGAGATCCAACTACATGTGAGCAATCATATATAAGTTGCGACAGATAAGATGTGGTACTCTCCATCTATCACACTCTTTTTCAACACCTGAAACTAATTTTCCATAACTATTCTAGGTTTCACCGATCTAGGTGGAACATCTTTTGGGGAAAATTTCTAAAGTTATTAATTGTCGGAGGTACAATGTTAGTGAACGATACATCCTTGACTAGAGGTATCTTTGTTGTTGTAGTCCATACAAGCAATGAAGGGAACTGGATTAATTTCCTAGTTTCTTGGTATTTTTCACAGATCGACTTCATTATGGTATTGTTGTTGGCCCAATTTAACATCTTCCCTTCATAATCAATCCACTTAACAACTTCAACATTTCAACTTTTATGTCGTATGGTCGACCAGAACTAGTGAGGCAGAGTGATATTATCACCAATGTCCACGTGATGATAAGGTAAGTGATATTTCTGAAGATTAATCCCTTGGAATTCTTTCACATCAGGGTTCTTGTGAACTCCTAGACTAATTCCAACGGCTTAGTCATCATAGGGATCAGTTCCCCTTCATTTGGCATAAAATTGATGTGTTGAATCAAAGAATTATTGATTTCAATTGGTTCATCTAGCCATATCTTCCCGTCATGGTATCCACTCACGACAAATTTTGCAGCTAACTCTTTTAGGTTTCCATTGTTAGCTAATAGCGGTGCATTCAGGTAGTATCATATTTTTTCTATGGTCAGCTTGTTGGCTTCCTCTATCCATTTGTTCTCTCTTACTACCCAATCTTTGAACTCTCTACTATTTTTCCCAATTGAACTTATATGCCTTTGCTTTCTTAATTCTATTGAGGTGGGATTGTAGAGGTGTCAATGTTATTTCCTGCTACTGCACTTTCATTCTTTCCTATATTTCCTTGGATTTAGTTGACGGTCCATCTCTCTTGGGTGCCATTGTTATTTCTTGGTTATCTACAAGTTGGAGGTCTAGTTGCGAGAGGGTAGCTTTTGCAATCGAATGAGCTTGCTCTAATTCGTAACATAATCTTTTCCAACAATCTTCTAGTGATGGTGAATTTATATGCATATGGATCAGTGGGCACTTATTTTAAGTAGGTGCACAAAGTAATTGCAGTTTTTGTGTGGGGAAACTACTTCACATGCTTGACAAAACTTGTGCTTGAATTTTGGTCTGTGTTATAGTGTATTCGATCGGTAGACGGTGAGTTTTAGAATGTACCCTCCCATGATTGTCATATCAGTCAGTTGCCTTGTTGGTCGATTAGTTGGATATGGTCTTTTTCTGACCGCTTTTGATGTGGCAGACAATCGGTCCAAACGATAAACCCTTGTATTTTTCATTGATTTGGTCTTTATTAGGGTTGGGTTGACTACTTCTAGATCATTGTATTTCTCTATGGGGAGGATTCATTTACCCACTCGACTATCATCGTGTTGAATTTTTCTCTCCTACCAAGATCCATGCCTCAGTTTCTTTATATATTTGTTCTCAAAGTTAATTAAATAACTACTTATTAATGAATTAGTTTTTAATTAATTAATTAATGTAATCAGTAATTTAACACAATCAAACTTGGAACAATAGACGACTAGTGGTGATACGACCACTAGTTGATAGGAGTGCTTCTTATGCATGATATCTCTTTAGTCGAACTCCATTGACGAATTTTGTGAAGACTCGACCTTGTAATTTTGTAAGTCTAGTTGTTCCATTGTGATTCATTTCTTCAACTATGTATGGTCCTAGCCATGCAGTCTTTAAATTGGTTTTCCTTTTATCTTACTATCATATAAGAGTACTAGGTATCTGACTAAAATGTCCTTGGTTTTAATGTTTTTTTCATATCATGATTTTTGTTGTTTCTTTTATCTTCTTAGTGGTGTATGGTGACCATCCTTTGTTCTTCTAATTTGTGTAACTCAAATATCCTATATTGGTTAGCTTGTTCAGTATCCAAATGTAATACTTGTGTAATTATTGGAGCTTGTTGTTTAAAATGCAAGGGCACAATTGCTTCTTGTCCATAGACTATCTTGAATGGAGTCGATTTGGTCAATTATATGTTGTCCTGTAAGCCCATAGGATGGCCAGAACTTTGTCATCCCATTTTTCCTTGTCGATGTTACAATTTTGTGTTAAACATTTAGTAAGTGTCTTATTAAATGCTTTTGTGGCAAAGTTCGAATAAGGATGGTATGATGAAATTTTATGGTGATCGATCAAGAATTCCTTGAGTAGTACTAATACGGTTTTGTTAATGAAGTGTGTTCCTCTATCACTAATTAGAGTGAGGGGACATCCAAATATAGTAATAATATTTTCATAAATGAACTTTGTTTCCACCTCACTAGTACATGCCTCGACTGGTTCTACTTCTTCCCATTTGGTAACGTATTCGATGACAGTGATGATATATTGAGAGCCTATTCGTTAACCAAGCACCGAGAATGGTACGACAAAGTCGATGAACCATATTTCGAATGTGATACTTGGATTAATTGATATTAAGGGAATTCATTTTGTCACAGAGGTCGGCTCATTCTTTATCACTTTCATATTTACTTATGAACATATTGCAATCTTTGTTAAGCATTGGCCACCATAGTCCAGCTTGTAGAATATTTTTGATAGTCATGTCGACTTCGATGTCCCCCAACTAGTCCATAATGTGCTTCGTCAATGATGGCATCTTTTCCGTGGTCTAGAATACATCAATGGACTATGTTGTCTTGTCCTAGCTTGTATAGGAACCTATTGATTAATGTGTATGGTGCAACTTTCATGGTTGATATTTTATTCTTTTTCTCGGATGTCCCTTCTAGTGCTTGTCCTTCTTGTAGGAATTTGGATGTATCTACTAGTTCACTAGGTACGGCTTCGACTCTAAAAAGGTGTGCATCAAGAAAGTTGTCATTTATTCCAATATATTCTTCTTGTTTCTATTCGGGACAAATGATCTAGTCCGACATTGGACTTTCTAGGTCGGACTACTATCTCAAATTCGAATTCCTGGTATAGTAGAATCCATTGACATTTTCTTCCATGATGCAGGGGTTTTTTGATTAAGTATTTCAAATCCTGATGATCTATGAAGAAGACAAACGGGTTAGCTAATAAATAATGATGATATTTTTGGAGAGAGAGAACCATACCAAGTCCTTCCCAATCTGTAGTTGAGTAGTTATGCTCAAATTTATTTAGCTTCCGATTGGCATAAGCATTTGGGTAGTTGACCCTATCGTCGGTTCGATGGGTTAGTACTACACTGAATGCAATACCAGATGCATCAATGTGTACATGAAATTTGTTAGAGCGATTTGGAAAATGTAAGATGTTGAATTCGACCAATTTTTGTTTAAGTAACTCAAACGATTTTGTACATTCCCGTGTCCATTTAAGCTCGACATTTTATTTAAGTAATTATTCCAAGGGGAATGTCATGTCTGAATACTATCAAATAAATTTTTGATAATATCCTGTATGACCTAAAAATATTCTAACTTGCTTGGGGTCTATAAGAGGTTTTAAGTTGATGATAACTTTTACTTTTTCCAAACCAACCTTAATTCCTTCTTTGTAGACAAAATGGCCCAAGAGTATTCCAATGGGTGTGGCAAAGATATTGTTAGTCCCTAAGGCATACTAGGTTGAAGATAATATACGCCAGGGCATGATGAGGCTCAATTTTTTAATATTTTAGAGCTAAATCTTCTTATCAATTCGAGATGTAAATGTAAATAATGCTTGTATCTCTCTATAAGCAAAATTATGCACTAATTTGAAAATACGAGGTCATTTCCAGAGGAATTTTGTAGAGCTTGACAGTACTTTGAAATTAAATTATTATGAATTTTAGCAAATGGAACAAGATGATATGTAAGAAGTGCATGTAGGAAAATTTTCTTACATTTAATGGCAGCATAAACCTACTAAGCATTGTGAAAAATAATTCAGTAGTTTGGAACAAAAATGTAAACATATCATGAGTTTGCTAAGAATTTATAAGCAACATGACATCCATATGAACAACAATACAAGAAAACTTCGAATACTGCTGCAGCATATACATATATGGAAATTGTACTAGAGGTCGAGGAATTGAAATCTCTACTATCAATTTCACATTCAACATGACATTCACATCGATGACACAAAAATCAAGCTAAATCTGTTGCTCAAATATTTATTAACATCTCATGAAAGGCTTACATGGACATGAGAAGTTATGGAAAAATAGAAGAAGGACAAATTATAGGAGAGAAACATCTATGTTTAACACTCGGCAATCTTAATCTCAGAAAAATATCATTACATGCAAATACAGTCCTCTGACTCAACAATCTTAGAGAGACACTAAAAATTGCCATCCTTGAGTAATAAATTTGAATTACATTATATAGGCCTCTCAAACACAACTACCTTTTGTTATTCTCAATTGATTTACAACAAACTTTTACACTTGTCATTTTCAATTTAGCTCTTGTAATTGCCTAAATAGTTTTATTTTGTCTTATTCACTTCCTTTTACTCGAGCAATTTTTGCTTCCTTGCTATTGATGCATTTTCCCTCTCATGTAGACACTTGGTCTCACATTTGGTTGTACATCTGGTTGTCCACTTAATTGAGCTCCTAGATGATTCATTGGTCCAATAGTTGTTTGCCCCATCATTTGAATATTTTCTTGTCCTCCTGGTGACATAAAGGATTGAAGGGTAGGATGACTTGCATTCTGTCTTGACACTTTCCTTGATGGATGCCTTGCCATTTTCCCTTGAGGTGGAAAAATTAATTTGTGGTACTTGACCAAAGATTTCAACTCTTTGCCTATGGGGTATCTATGGGATTTTAAATCCTCCAATGATATTTCAGCATTGGTGGTTTTCTCATAGAAAATATGCCCCAGTATCATTAGTATATTATTCATGAGTATCCAAATTTCAAATTCATCCTTGAGCCTCTCAATGACTTGATCTCCACTTAATACTCCCTCCAACACATCAAATTGACTTACCTCATCTTTATTTTGAGTGAGATTACTCTCATACTCCTTGTTAGGGTATATTTCCCCATTTCCATTCCATGGAGATGGCAATCCTAAATTCATCACTTCTCTAAAAATGCTTTTGAAGGTGTTGATTTCCTCGATCATTGTTTTTATATTATCTCGTATTCTTCTTAACAATGTCTCTTCATTATCATTTTCCTGGTTTTCTTGATTATATGATTTCTATTTTCAATCTACATATCCTCAAGCTTCCTTTTAGTTCTACTATTAAGGTAATCAATACTTTGTTTTGCTTGTTGTGGCATATCACCAAGCTACTTTTCCACTGATTTTTCCTCCTCTTGAGCTTGTTTTTCCATTTCTAACTCATCCTGAATTACTTCACAATAGTCCCACTTAATTAAGAGAAGATGGGATATTTTATTCCATATGGTTTGACTTACTCTTCTTATCAAAGTTTCTCCCTGAACACCTATCTGTAATTTAGTAACTTGACTTTTAAGCTCTTTGACTTCAACTTCTAGATCTTCAATGTCATCATCCTTTTTTCTAACTTCAATCTCCAATTCTAGAATTTCGCCATCATTTCGATTGATTTCAGCTTCTAACTCTTTAACTTTACCATCACAATCACTGGGCTGCGAGACTATGGTATCTTCTTCTTCCATTAAATCAATCACATCTTGATCTTTTGCTTGTTTTCTGGCTCCTTTTCATCTTTCCCTACCTCTGTTGCAGGCTAACTATATTCTTGTGTCTTAGGAGCTACTACTTGGGAAGTCTACTCAGTGGACAAGGTTGTCTTTTGAAATTTTAAAGATGCAATCTGCATCTATATCTCATTTATCCAATTTTCTCTTTCTTCAACCAGATTTTTATAATGTAGCATGTTGGAATAGAGCTGCTCATTTTCTTTATGAGCCTCCCTTAGTAAGGAGTTTGAACAGGATGAGGCCTAGGCATATTCAATTGTTTCTTTAATTGTGCAATCTCATTGTCTTTTTGATGTATCAACGATGTGACCTAAGATCCATATGTGGGATCAACTCCTAAAGCTAGGACCTTGTTTTCCATCTCTTTGATACTGGCCTACTTAGATTTTACAAACACCTTCTCTGCTTTCTATAGATGTTCGAACTTTTCTAGGGCAGTCCTCATCTTCTTTTCTTCTTTGGCTAACTTTACCACCTCCGTACAAATCATATCACTAGATTGTTTGTAAAATTATAGTTTGTCAAGCTTGCCAAACTCTGTAAATTCATCATCATACTCAGTATCTATCCAGTCATCTAGGGTAGGAGGCCTAGGTACCTTAGGATCTAACATAGAAAACCTCGAAGTGTCATTTTGTAGTTCTACCACTGTGAGCAACCTTCTTCATGATATTCCCATTTGCTTCCTGGTTTCACTTACTAATTTCGGACCTCTTTCTCTTATGCCTATGTACCTATCTTGTAAATCTATTTTCATTTGTACAGGGCTTACTGATGATGAAGCTTGCAGTACTTGAGGAACTGTAAACTCGAGAGAGGGGTATTGAGTGAATTTGACAGCTGGACCTCCCTTGTTGACTGATGGTTGTTTAATTATTTCAGCTCAGCTCCACAACTGCATCTTTTTCTACTAATTCTATATCGGCTCCTTCTCCCTCTGTTCTTTCCTTCTTTGTAAAGGGACCTTGACTTGCATCATCAATTTCCATAGTTGTGCATGCCTCTTCCGTTACTCTTTTCTACCCTTCTTTTTGTTCTAAAACAATCTGCTCCTCCATGCCTTTCATAATTGCTTGGACTTCCTCCCATCTCTCTTGGTTAGCAATCTTCTCCCAATGTGGCTTAGGTACATAATTATAAGGGAAATTTCTATTAGCCACCCTCTGCTTGGAGATGACCTGGTGTGGGTCATAGGATCCTTTCTCAGCTTTATCCAAGTTTAGTTGAGCTAGAAACCCTTCCATATACTACAAGGCATTGAATCCCCTTATCTGAAAGGGTCCAATTTCTTTAGGTAACAAAAATGTCCTTTGATGCTTGAAGTGTGCAAAGTGCATGTGGTCTGATATGAAACTCTACCTTGCATACTCCATGGAAAAAAATATGGGAGTAAGAAATGTTGGGAGTTTGCATGGCTCCTCTTCAAAGCCATACACCATTTTCATTGTGTATTCTTCATATAGAAACCAATCTCCAAACCTCATGTTAGGAGAGAATTGTAAATGCCTTTTATTTTTAGGAAACATTCTAGGAGGTGTGGAATCAAAGAGCAGGTTATATGTAAGGCTCATCACCTTATTTGTGAATTCTGTATAATTAGAATTGTATGCTCTCCTCATGATCAAATCACTCCATTCATGTATAGGGGTTTGAGTACCATGTTCATCTAATATATTCAAATTGAGGTGCTTGCAGTGCTCAAAGTTTTGGTACCAGAATATGTAAAAGAGGAAAGAAGGGTACCTGAACCACTCTATATCTAGAATTTATTCTAATTGTTCATGGAATACTTTAGCTAGGAATTCGCATATCATTGAGAGAGATTTCTTGGTACTATAAGAGAAAAATGGTGTATTATATGGTGGTGGAGTTGTAGGAATGGTCATTCCCTTCTTTGGGTGCTTAAATCAAAGTTGGTGTTTATCATATGGCTGCAAATATTAATGGGAAGTGGCCAAGTTCTTCTCATTTATTGTATGAAGGGATAAAAAATCTGGAATGCATAACATCTTTTGGAGTGTGTCAACATTGATGAAGCATAGGGTTTTGGAATACTCAGAAGATAGGAAGACCCTTTTTCTAGGGGAATAATGCGCATAACACCACATCATGAACTCAGGGAAATACATGGTCCTAGGACAAATAGATATGGCCAAGTTTGAATCCCGCAAGCAACATGGGTCCTGGTCTGCAATGGATAGGGTGTGGGCTTCTTTAATAGTGGAGTTCAGGTCGAAATTGGTGACGATTGTATCGAAAATATCAGCATGGTGTTCGTAGATGTGTTTGTTTCCATAAAATATGGGGTTGGGTATCTTGTCTTTAGGTTTAGGCTCCATATGGAATGAAGTATTTAAATGGTAGGTTACATGATGACTTCGCAAGGTAATTAGGACACAAACATTACTTTTTTATTCAGCGGTAAAAGAAGAAAGTCTAAGGTTCAGAAGCAGTAAAATACCTAGAGTAGGATATGGATTATGGACTTGGACTACCGGTTGTTGATGGATGAATGATCAGGTACACTGGATGTTGGATACTAGAGCTTTTCTTCATATTTGACAGAATAGCGTTGTAAATTCGAAAAATCCCTTTTCTAATTTCTTTAACACATGAAAATTCGAAAAGCTGGAATAATTTGATTTGTCTCCCTTGATGACATCGGATGGGGTCGGTGGGCCCCACTTAACATGTTTCTTTTTGGCATAGGTTGATGTGGATGCCACCTTGTCACTTCTTGGCATGCATGGAAGCCTTGGAAATTTTCACTTTTGTTCAAAAACCTCACTTGTTTCCCATGAGTGGTAAAGGCTCATGGGATTAGGGGTTTTGCAAATGGTCTCCACAAGCTGTTACCAATCAAAAAACTCCATGCGTCCCTAGTAGGTTTGTTCCATCGGTCGGTCGGGAGTGAACTAAAGGGTGTGTACTTTCGTGCGTGTTATTGATAATAGTCATTTATTTCCAACCCCTTTTCCTTATTAGTTTGCTGCCACTACTTATGCTCCGTGTACTTTATCAGTGTGCTATTGATCTTAGTCGTTGGATGACTTTAGATCTTACGTTTTCTCACATTGTATGAAAACTAACCACTTGTATATGTTTATCCCTCGTTCTTCCGCCCACGATATTTCAGTCAGATTGTCACTTTTATGCAGATTTTCCATAATAAAATGGCCCGACAGCACAGATGATTTTTTATTTGGTTCTCCCAGGGAGATACAGAGGGAGTATGGGGTCCAGCCACTTGTTATTACCATATAGACATAACCCTAGACACTTTGGTATAGTTATATTTGTGCCTGGGGCACCAATCAGAGAGCTACAGGCATTTTATTGATTTACAAGTAATTTTTCGAGGATAAAAAATGGAATAAAATGGTTATTGAGGAAATTGATTTGGGAAAATGTGGCAAGGAATTGGCATGAGGTTTGTTCAAAGGTCATTCATGATGCATCCCACACCTTCCAACGTTTTTCATCATTCAGTGGGGTCCACACACACTCTGGGGCATTATTTTGATGTATTATTATGCTATTAAGGGGGCCACGATTTGGTCACTTGGTTACTTTGTGATGTTATTGAGTCATATATTTTATCATTGTGCCATGGGGTGATGCTAGTGAAGGATATTAACACCTCCTAGCCCCACCATGTGCTCCTTACACTTATCCTAGTCATCTTTCATGTGGTGCGACCCCCCTAGGGCAACCTTAGTGAGTGCGCACCCCTCATTAGTGAGTTGATCCATGTGTTTTAGCTCCGGCTCATTATAATCGTAGATTGTATTATTTTTATCTTTTGATATCCACCACTCATTCATAAAGTGGTTAGGGTTTTGGTCTCTCTCATTCCTATTTAAGGAAGATACCTCCTCATTGTAAAGGCACCTTTGGGCTATTGAAATCTTGGAATAAAATATTATTTTGCATATCTACTTCTCTGGATTTGATTAATGTTCTTGCAAGTGAATATACAATCTTTTCTCTGTGTTTTCATTGTAGATCTTGCTTTCTCCAAACTTTTTTCTGTAGGGAGGTTGTGTGGTAGAAGAGGAGGGCGCTATTGTGGGGAAAACCAATATCTCTCTCTCAAATCGATCTTTCTCTCGAGTATCTTTATTGTACCTTTTGGACATCTTGATGCTACTTGTTTCATCTTTTCTCCCGTATAGTTTCTTTCATGCTTGATCGATTCTCATTATAGATCGTTTTTTGCAGGGAAGGGCACACTGGTCATCTTAGAAGGATAGCGATTTTACTTGGGGAAGCTGGATCTCACTCTTGATTGCCTCACTTTGGGAATATTATCATTTGCAAGGTGGCCACAAGGTTTTGAGGTAAGATCTACAAGGTACGTATTTTTTTCATTCATTTTACCCATTGGTAACTTCAAACCCTCATTGTTAAAACCCTAGCTTTGGGCTTAATAACCGAAACCCGCCTCTTAATTAAATAATGAACCTTAGAGACCAAATTTGGTTGGAATCTGACTCCATTTACCCCTCAATCTAAGGCACTGGTTGTCTCCAAGGGAGGTCGCACTTGTGGGTTATTAGTCTTTTTCCAGATCTATCATCTGGGTGTTGTTACTTTGTCATTTAAACTTCGGATCTATAGCTTAGTCACCCTCCTAGTGTCATTCCTACTTCAATTTCACTTTGTGGGCCCCATTTCACTCATTTTCCTTAATTTAAGGGTGGGCCCCACTTGGGTCTTTTATATTGGCATTAGATCTACTTCTTTAATCTCATAAGTGGCATATTCATTTCATGGTTGAGAATTTATCCCATCTATAAGCTTCCTCAACCAATCCCTAACTCCATTTTTCCACTTACATTCCCTAGATCTAGATCCACTTACTCTTGATCTCTCTCTCTTTTCAACTTCACATTACCCTAGAAGGTCTAGAGTAGGTTCGATAGCCTCTTTTGGTTAGCTAGGGTCTCCCCCTTTCTTTTTCATTTGCTTGAACTAAAGTGAAGAGTGCCTTGATTAGCGTGCCAGCCATTAATCCTTGGGAATCGTGGCTCTCTTAGGTCACCCCTTTTGTTTCCCAACACCTCCACCATACTGGATAGGATTACCTTTTGGGGCAACTACAAGTTGTGTGATAACATTTTTGGCGTCGTTGTCGAGGAAGGTAGAGGCTTACCTCAGGGGTCTGCAATTGTCTGTGTTATCATCTTATATCTTATCGCATCTGGTTTTATTTCTGGATGGTTACAATTTACTTCATTAAACCATACGTAGCCATCTCATTTCACTCATTTCTCCCCGCTATCTTAACGACATATATTTCAGTAGACAAGATCAATAGTTTACCTAGCAACTCCAAAACATGACTTCACTGAGGAACGACCCCGTACCCATCTTTCAGTTTTGAAATTTATAAATCACAATGAATTCATACGTTTTCCTCCAAATTTCAAGATGTATGAACGCAATATACGAGAATCTATCGCAATATAAAGGGAAATTGGAGGAAAGAGGTGAAATCCAATCAACATATCAGTATGGGGGTAATTATGAATATGATTATGTGTGTAAGCCTGGAAATCATACTTCTTATGATTCCCACCATTTTCCTCATTCTTAGAGTAAAAGGATTGTCATAATTACTCCAAGTAAGCATCAATCTCAGCCAAGGCCTTGCAATCAAAGCATTCAGTTGAATAACTCTTGTACTCCAGTTATACATCCAAATCAAATCCCTAGCAAAAAGGGCAGAGTAGTTAGAACACCAGCTAATCCATATCCTTTTGGATTCTCTGAAATTTATGGGGCACCTCATCCTATGCCAAATAATTACCTCGAAAGGTTGCCTCGTTTCTATGGAAATTATTTTGAATCAATCCAAAGTCACTTACAAATATTTTGGGATTATATGGAAGTTAGGGGTGCGGACGATGAAGATGTTTATATGCGGTCCATGGGTGAATCCTTAGGAAAAAATGTAGGGTTTTGGTTTGATCATTTAGCACCGGGATCCATCACTGGGTATGACATGTTCATTGGGTTATTAAAGAATAAATGGGGTGGTAACATTGAAGAATTCATAACAGAGCCATCAAGCAATGATTATACTATTGAGGATCAGTTTGATGAGGATAATCAGGAAAATGATGATGAAATGATTGATGAATGTCCTTATCAAGTTGAGTTCTCATCTCCTGAACAGGGAAATTTTTAGGGGCGAAATTTCGACAATTGGCTATTTTTTGGGTCTTTTTTCAAAAAATAAATTCACTATTTGGTCATTTTTAGTATCTAATATCACCTATATTTACATTAAATATGTTTTTTAATCATAATATTCACCAAAATTTACATTTTTCAGTAGTAAATTGTCTGTTTCATATTTAATATTCGCCTACCAATCTATATTTATGTTTTTTTTAAATCCAAAATAATCGCCTAGAATACTATACTTAAGTATACTTTTATAATCCTTAAAAAATACCCTACTCCTGAGCCAACAACGAATGTGCCTTTGATTGATCTTTTGAACGATCCTTCAATTCGCGAAGAGCTTATAGAATACTTGAAGAGTATCCATATTGATGATGTGCACATCCTAGGTCCTCGAGAATTTGATTTGAATATTAATTTGGAAGAGGAACTTGATAAAACCGCATTGCCATCAACATATGAAAAAGGCACAAATTTAGAGTTAGATGTGATTCATGAAAAGAAGCTCATTGATCACCATATAGATGAATCTAAGGATGAGTCTTCCACTTGTGAGTCTATCGAAAATATTTCTAAAGAACAAATCCTTAATCATTGCATGAATGATGAAACTTTAAATCATTTCTTAAGCAGCCCTAGTCTCGATCTTGAAGAAATTTCCAAGGATGAGTTTTTAATCAGTGAGTCTATTAAGGATCCTCTTGAAGAGAAACTCCTTAATCATTACGTCATTAGCAATCGTTCAATTTCATATCATCTTATTGAAGAAGAATAAAATGGGGACATGAACCAAGGCCCTTTTGAGATGATTTCACGTGATCATTGTGCAAATAATTAGGATGTCCTAAATAAAATTGTTAATTTTCTCCCTGATCAATTCAGTGAAAATGATCATTTATACTCATATGAATTTAATGATAAATCAATGGAAGAACAATCTCAAGGTGAGGATGAGTTAGTAAATCAAATTAGATGCTCGAATCATTGTTCAACTTCTTATGGAGAATCCTTAAGTGTTCTTTTACCATGCTCATCTGATTCCATCCTTAATCAGGATAAATTGGTTCAATATTTGGGGTTGGATAATTGCAGTAAGTTTTGTCCTCGTATAATAACTTTTGACCTTATTTCAAACTTGGAAATTCTTCCCGGAATCAAGAGTGTTATTAACTTGAATGCCTCTCCCTCATTTAAAATTTCAAGGTCAATTGTCATCAATCATGTGGGAGGCAACATATGTCTTCAATCCACCCTACCATCCCAACTTTTCGAATCCTTTTGCTTGGGTTTATGTTTGAATAAATGTTATGGGTTTTTGAGTCATGAGTCTAAGGGTTGTCAATTGGTCGACCGTGGAACATTTTATTCGGTTGTTTAGTCATCTTCGGTTTATCCCATTCATTGCTTGATTGAAAAACTTTATAAAGATCAGTTTCATTTTTTCTCAATTATAAAGCAACAATTGGGGTTAATCTTGTTTTTCAGGTTGTTAATTTATAAATTGTTCCCAATTTGTCTGGCCAATGGTCATAATTCAAACAAAGTTGAATATGCGAGAGAAGTGAATGAATAAAGTAGTTTGATTCAAGGGAAGTTGAATCATTCATCACATATTTTCCCTCCATACATCTCGAAAATTAACTTGCATAATATTTATGATCTTATAAATTCTTTGATGGAGGATGTTTGCTCAGGCATTGTTTTGCACCATTCTAATCATTTTTCAATTTTTGAACAAGTCAAGAAGATCGTGACATTAAATTCATTAATCTTTAATCTAATATTGATTTGCTTTGTTGACGAAAATCAAAGAAGAATCATTAACCTGTTTGATGAATGGTTGCACTAGATTTATGATTTTACTTAGCACTTGTCTGACTGTTTAGTCTAGGGTAGGTAGGCCTTTGAATAAGCTCACTTGAGCAGTAGGATTTGAGTGTCTTCTTTTTCTGAGTGTTGAGTGTTTTCTGAGCTTTTCTGAGTTGTTGATTTTGGTTATCTTGCTACCTCCTAAGCTTTCCCGCATAAAATAAAAACAATAATAAAACATGTTAGTTGATTAGATTAGTACCTTCCTTTCATGCATTTAAATTTTTGTTCTATATTAGAATTTTATTTTAGCATTTTATTTTTATGCCATACATGTTGCTCGGTATTGTCTGCTTTCATGTGTGTAGGAATAGGTGCACTTTGAAGATGAAGCAGGACGATCAGGTGTTGGATTGAACATTGATGCAGCTAGTGTTGGGGACCAGAGATTTCTAAGGTTCTCAAGCACTCTCTCCCTTAGAGCACTTGTCCCAGCTAGATACAGATGTTATCACATCCATAGTAGCCGGGCTACCATGATTGCAAAGCAGTTCATTGTATATTTTTTAGCCATGCCTTTACACAGTTTTGATGAGATCATCCTACGATAAGAGGTATTTTTTTATGATCACCTCACATATCAGAGCAGCCCCATATCAGACAGCAGTGAACCTTATGCCAAGACTGGGCCTCATGACCTCAGATTTGATGACTAAGATGACCATTTTCATTCCATACATAGTAGTGCAGTGCCTAGAGTTTCAGCAGCAGTGTATCCAGTGATTATTGATGATCCAGATGGCAGGTATAGGTATATGGCCCAGCAGGTATATAGTGTGCATTGGTTATTGTTGTTTTGCTATTTTTCTCATCTTAGTAGCTTGACTTGGTATCTAGTGGTCATGATCTGGCGGTATATATGTGTGTGTGTTATATGGACTTGGTTGCTTAATGATTATATAAATGGTCTAATTACTAAGGATTAGAATCTCTTGTTATAATCATTGGTTTTACTCTCTTAGTAGTATGGACGTGACCATTCCCACCATTTATGGCTTACTAGCTTAGCCATCACCTTCACTTTCCCCATCCATCCATTCTCTCCCATTTTTGGTTTTACCCTGACTTACGCCTCAGCCTGTGATATGGAGGATTTCCCCACTTTTGCCTCTGTGTTGGATATCACCCTTGTTAGTTTGTGTCTTGGCTCTAAGTTGGCAACAGAACTTACCGAAGCCTTGATCCTTCTGGGCCAGGAGAACCCGCTGGTGTTATTTCCTGAGCTTAGGTGAGTTGGATTTGATACCTCGATCACTCTAGTCAATTGCCTCGATGTTTGGTCCTAATTGTGGATAATCCCCCTAGTTGCTTGAGTTGTGTTGGATAAACCTGAAGCAACTAATACTACCATCATTACATTCATATGGAAAATATTATCTTATCTTTTGTGCAAGCCCATGGAAACAAATTAAAATTGTGCTTCTCAGCACAATGAAAGAGGACTATGGAAATTGAAATGTTAAAGCAACCTAGATGCCAGCTGCGATTAGTTTTGATTCTAAGCACATACAAAATCCAAAGGGTCCTAAAGGCCTACAAATTAGTGGTTAAATGTATGCTAAATCCAAAGATTGTTGGTCGTGAATTAAATGTAATGATTAAATACCTACCGGAGCCTATGGGTTGCGATGTGAGATGGAGTAAGGGACAACTAATTCTAAGTGTCCCCTAGAACCTCAAGTTACGGTTATTTGTGCACCTAGTTACGGTGGTTCTAGCAAAGATCCTCATGGAGCTGGATTCAGCTTGGATGTGAGTTGTAGAAATTTCCCAAGGTTGAATAAGCACCTCTCTAAACAACTTATTCAATTTGTGAGACATTGTTGTTCCCTGTGTGTTTATTATCCGACATATGCTTAAGTGTGTATTCCCTTTCCCTTATTCGAAGTATCATATTATTGAGTCAGTCAAGTCATCCCATTATCCTAGCCTTGCATTCTTCACCCTCGCCCTTTGCTAGCAAAATGTTCACATCTACAAAATGAGTATATTCTTGAGGTTATGTTTTGAGTAAATGATTATTTTAATTTATATTTGATGTGATTATTGATTAACCGCCAGTGAAATGATGCTTATTACTTTAATCCTTTCTATTAGAATGATTAAAATAACATACCTTATCCATTTTCACTTGCAGCATCAGGCATTTCTAGCCTGGGTCATATTTTGATCAATCTTGACCTGGTCAAACCTAGTTTGACTAAGTCAACCATGGGGATCTGAGATGAGTTGGACCAGTGATGTTAGAGGATGATGATTTATGGTCTTTTGATACACCTTTGATGGTTCCATACAGTGGACAGAGGTTTCATGTGATGGTTGATATATATTTTTATGGTTATTATTATTTTTAGACCATTATTTTTACATTGTCTGGGTATGGTTGAGACTACAGATGATTATACAGGTTTCCATGGGGTGTATGGGTGCTCATATATAGCACATTTGGACCTTTTCATTCCATTGGGACACTCATATTTTAGTTACAGGCACTCCCGGACGATATTTCACTCAAATTGTCACTTTTATGCAGATTTTCCATAATAAAATGGCCTGGCAGCACAGATGAGTTTTTATTTGGTTCTCCTAGGGATATATAGAGGGAGTATGGGGTCCAACCACTTATTATTGCCATATATCCTTACCCCCAAACACTTTGGTACAGTCATATTTGTGCCCGGGGCACCAGGAAGAGAGCTACAAGCATTTTATTGAGTTATAGGTGATTTTCCGAGGATAAAAAATGGAATAAAATGGTCATTGAGGAAATCGATTTGGGTAAATGAAGCAAGGAATTGGCATGAGTTTTGTTCAGAGGTCATTCATGATGCATCCCACACCTTCTGGCAATTTTCATCATTCAATGGAGTCCACACACACTCTGGGGCATTATTTTGATGTATTATTATGCTATTGAGGGGGGCACGATTTTTTCACTTGGTAACTTTGTTATTTTACTAAGTCATGTATTTTATCATTTTGCCATGGGGTGATGCTAGTGAAGGATATTAACACCTCCTAGCCCCACCATGTGCTCCTTACACTCATCCTAGTCATATTTTATGTGTTGCAACCCCCCTAGGGCCACCTTAGTGAGTGCGCACCCCTCATTAGTGAGTTGATCCATGTGTTTTATCTCTGGCTCATCATAGCCATCGATTGCATTATGTTTATATTTTGATCTCCACCACTCGTTCATAAAGTGTTTAGGATTTTGTTCTCTCTCATTCCTATTTAAGGACAAGACCCCCTCATTATAAAGGCACCTTTGGTCTCTTGAACTCTTGGAATAAAATATTATTTTGCAGATCTACTTCTTTGGATTTGATGAATGTTATTGCAAGTGAATATACAATATTTTCTATGTGTTATCATTATGGATCTTGCTTTCTCCAAACATTTTTTTTCTGCAGGGACGTCGTGTGGTAGAAGAGGAGGGCGAATTGAAGAGGGCGCTATTGTGGGGAAACTCCATATCTCTCTCTCGGATCAATATTTGTATCAGGGAGTATCTTTATTGTACCTTTTGGACAGCTTGATGCTACTTGTTTCATATTTTCTCCCATATATTTTCTTTCATGCTTGATAGATTCTCATTATAGATCGTTTTTTGCAGGGAAGGATGCACTGGCCATCTTGGAAGGATAGCGATTTTACTTGGGGAAGCTGGATCTCACTCTCGATCGCCTCACTTCGGGAAGATTATCATTTGCAAGGTGGTCGCAAGCTTTTGAGGTAATATCTACAAGGCACGTATTTGTTTTCATGCATTTTACCCATTGGTCACTTCAAACCCTCATTGTTAAAACCCTAGTTTTATAGATATGATAGATCTCGAGATAATTTGGGCTTAATAACTAAAACCCACCTCTTAATTAATGAACCTTAGAGAATCCAACTCCATTTACCCCTCGATCTAAGGCATTGGATGTCTCCAAGGGAGGTCGCACTTGTGGGTTATTAGTCTTTTTCCAAATCTATCATATGGGTGTTGCTACTTTGTCATTTAAACTTCATATCTATAGATTAGCCACCCTCCTAGTGCCATTGCTACTTCAATTTCACTTTGTGGGCCCCATTTCACTCATTTTCCTTAATTTAAGGGTGGGCCCCACTTGGGTCTTTTAGATTGGCATTAGATCTATCTAGATCTACTTCTTTAATCTCATAAGTGGCATATTCCTTTCATGGTTGAGCATGTATCTCTTCTATAAGCCTCCTCAACCAAGCCCTAACTCCATTTGTCCACTTATATTGCCTAGATCTAGATCCACTTACTCTTGATCTCTCTCTCTTTTCAACTTCACATGACCCTAGAAGGTCTAGCGTAGGTTCGCTAGCCTCTTTTGGTTAACTAGGGTCTCCCCCTTGGTCTTGCATTTGCTTGATCTAAAGTGAAGAGTTCCTCGATTAGCGTGACAACCATTTATCCTTGGGAATCATGGATCTCTTAGGTCACCCCTTTAGTTTCCCAACACCTCTACCATCCTGGATAGGATTACCTTTTGGGGAAACTACAAGTTGTGTGATAACAGTACCATTGCTTTGAGGTATGTGTGCATATTTACTCTTGGACTTGGTGAGTCTTTGACCTTTGTTGTACCATCTCTTGTAGGTATTGTGCACCTGATGTATTAATGCTTTGTGGAATCTGTGCATAAACTAACTTATACTTGGTGGGACTTTGACCCTTGTTGCATCATCACATGTGGGACTTGCGCATCTACTATATCTTCATCTTGTGGGATTTGTGCATAAACAACTTCAACTGTTGCACCCTTCTTGGAACTTGTACACCCTTCACTAACTGGAAGCATCTTCTGATTGGTAAGACTTGCGCGCTTTTAGGACTATCCAACCATAAGTTGTTTCTTACTGTTTGCACACTCCTAGTCTTTGACCATACAATGTTTAGGCTTGCTTGTGCATCCCAGAGTCTTCTTACGACATGCTTGCACACTTGTACCTTTGCTTGACCAACTCCTTGGTTGCTTGTGCACATGTACCTTATTCCATCCAATTCTTTCAATGTTACCTTCAGAGAGTATGAATTGGTGGACTTGATATATGCACAGGTACCACATGTAGTAGGATACATTACTTATGGATCTGCATTATGTACCTTCCTTATGTGCTTCATCAAATTGATCATGCATGATTTATTATGTACTTCTAAATCTGCATGGTGTATCTTCCTTATGTGCTTCTTTATATTAGTCATGCATAATGCATCCTTTGAAACACATATTCATACTGGATGCAACTTCTAGATATAATTCTTCATACTGGCATGCATGTCCTTCACCATCTTGCGCATATACTTCTTCAAAGTGGCTTCCATATACTTCTTTAAGCTGGCATAGGAATGTTGTATCCACTTTGACATTAGTTGACATCAATTATTCGAATTGAATCAATTGACATCCTCTTTGACATTAGTTGACATCAATGACAACCAAATCTCAATAGGCCCCGCTAGTGATCCTGCCTTTGGATATATGCAACCCATGGGCCCTAGGGCTAAGCCACTCGGGTCGACCCTTTTTCCAACGGATAGAAAATTCAATTTTGACTATAAGATCACTTTTTATACGTAATTAGCAACATCGACGGCGTAGTGGTAGGGAGTGTGGTGATAAGGCATCGGGGGTGGCAGGAGGTCAAGGGTTTCATCCCCCTCCCCTCCATTTACTTTGGTAAATAAACCATATTGTGGCCAATCGTACTTCCACGTGGCAGCCTCTGGTTGGTCCACGTCACTGCCAAATGTAAAATAAGCCTACCAAGTGTCATATCCTGATAGGTCCATGTCACTGCCACGTAACGCTAACTCAATCTCCAACTCAACCTATCCTACCATGTGGTGCATCCTGAAACTACCACATCAACATTATGGTCCACCTATACATGCCACATGGCACCCTTTTAGTGGTGCCACCTGTCACCCCCTTTTTTTTCCATTTTGTTATCTTGTCGAAATTTTAGAATGCGATATCTTATGCATCCAAAGTCTACTTTTTATGAAACGAGAGTCGTCGGAAAGCTCTCGTCGAACCCTATGAAATTGTGTGCTTTTGTTAAGCATTTTAATACTTTGACTTTTGGCCATCTTGGGAGATCCTCCTAGATCAAACCTCTCCACTAAAATATTTTGGACCACCAAAAGCTAGGAATTACTCATCAAATAGGTGAGGGTATAGCTCCCTCACATTTTCGTTCTCTATCCATCGAGCCTTGCTTGGATGCATTCCTTTAACACCCACATGAATATATTCCACATCTCCTCTTCGTTAAGTCCTTACCCTCCTATCAAGAATGATGTCTTCCTGTAACTCATCAAGATACTCAAGAGCAAAGTCATCAATAGAAGAAACATGTACATTTTCCTCTTGATCCATGATCATTGGAGGCTCATACAATTTTAAGTTTTCCACATTCACAATGGAATACATCTGCATGCATGGAGGAAAATCTAACCAGAAATCATTGTTACCAATTTTGTCCAAAATTGTGAAGGGTGCATACCTGAGTGGTTTAAGTTTTTTACCTTCACCTTTAAGCCGGTCTTTGTCTATATGAAGCCAAAATTGATCACCAATTTGGAAATGATGATCCACTCTATGTTTGTCATGTCGTGTCTTGTAATTGGATTGGATCTTTTCCAATTGTTCATGTATTGCATGGTGTACCAACTAGATCTGTTGGATGAACTTCAAGGCCTTTTCTGCATCAATTTTCCCATCTTCCACATAATATTTCCCATAAAAAAAGTATAAAGGAGACTTTGGAAAGTATCTAAAACATGTCTCAAATGGATACCTCGGTGTAGAAGAGTGAATGGCATGGTTGTAGGCATGATGTACATAATGCAATTGTTCATCCCAAAGCTTAGGATGCTTACAAGAATAACCTTGGAATAGGTGTACCACTGTGCGATTGATTACTTCATTCTGACCGTCTTTTTTGTGGATGAAAAGCAGTGATCTTCTTCAACTAAGTGTCCATCAGTTCCCACAAAGTTGACCAAAACTTCCCAAGGAAGTGGGAGTCTCGATTAGATACAATAGAAGTGGGTAACCCAATATGAACCCAAACATACTAGAAGAACAACTGAGTAGTCAAATCTGTTGTGACCTACTTTTTTCAAGGAATTAAGATGCACATTTTACTGAACCTATCCACAACCACATACAATTAATCATGACCTTTCCTAGACATAGGTAACCCTCCCACAAAATCCATAGACACACTGTAATACCCCATTTTGACCCTTAGGATATACTAGATTTTAATGTAAATATTGTATACATGTGATGTATGTTTTCCTAGCGTGGAGCTCAAGGTCAAGGCCCCCGCTAGTGGAAGCTCGAATTTTATTTAAAGGAAAGTATTAGACATTATGTTACCCATGTGCTATTTGGCCATGGAACATTGTAAAAATGATGTAAATAAACATCATGCAATAAAATACCAAAACTGGCTATGGAGACAACGAATGAGAAGGGGCCATGTGTATCCACTAGGGAGTGGTGAGGGGGTTGTGGGATTGAGCCATAAGCTGCCAAATGTCATTGTGAGAACCCATTTTGACTTTCCTTAATGACATTTATTTCTGTTGTAAGGGAGTAGTTGAGGGTTTCAGTCCATGGCTTCAATGGAGCATGGGCAGCCCAGAAATTCGTATTTGCAGGTATGGGCTCTGTTTTCTTGTACCACAAGTCACTCTACCTCATGGGGATTGTTTCTTCCTCATCCTCATTCCATTGTGGAGGTTACCAGCATCATTTTCCATCCAAAAACGAATTCCCGGCAGTGAGAAAAACCAGAAATCGCAACTGTGCAAGAACCCACGTTTTGAAGAGCCAAAAATGCTCAGATTTGGTATTGGACAGTGAAAACCAATGGGGGATCCATAGATATGAACCTTGGGGCGAAATTGGGAGTATTGGCTACCCCGAAATCCATAGGAAAACCCAGTTTTTGCAGCCCAGAAAACTAGCGACGGATTTGAGTTATTCGTTGACAGAATGGTGAGAAATCCAAGTGTGGATGTTGGAACAAAGGATTGGATTGCTTGAATTTAGCCTGAGATGTATGTAGCTCTGTGGTTGAGTTCATTGGCTTAGCACCCTCCTCCTCTGCTATTTGCATGCTTGATAAACCCAGCTGTGTGTTGGCTTAGCATGACCATTTGAGTGAAACCATGATTGTGAGTGAGCCCATCTAGTTCCTCCTTAGTGGATACACAACCCAGCTCGGGGGTGATCTCCTAGTTGAAAGAATAGAGGCTGGACAGAGATCTATGGTTGGGTGGAACGTTGCTCTCACATAGCCAGTTGTTGGACAATTTCATCTTCAAGATAAGTATTCTCTGTGGTTTGAATGATGTTCATTCTGTGGTTTGCCCTGTATGTTAAATTACTCATGTTACTTGGATGAAATGATTATCTTAAGTTAGTTGGTATGATGCCTATGCATATCATGAGAATGGGATTGATTATTATGTGATTGTTTCACTATTCCGCCTGAAGGAAATAGGTTGATGCATCTCCTTCTGCTTGTATTTTATTATGGTTATTCTGTTGTGTTTATTAAATGAGTTGTGTTAATTCTATGTTTTGTAATGTCATAATTAATGGCTGCTATTTACAAGTTGATTGCATGATGAAACTGTGTGCATACATAGTGTTTAATTTCGTTGTGCTTGTTGAGTATGAATAGGTATGCACAAGTTTTATTTAACCATGCATTTCTAAAGAAATTGACTGGGTCTGAGTTTTGCCAATAAGCCCGGTAGTTTGGTTAACATTTCCTTCCTTGCACCGGATTGATGGAAGGGGATGTTACACACACTTTCCCATGGATGAGAAGGTACAAGGAGTGGAGTGTACAAGCCCAATTTTTTGTTACTTAGCTTACTTGTAGCACACATAACACATCCCTTTACATATTTGGATACAGTTTCATTCATGTGAGGCCAATAACAATACCTCTGTAGCTGAGCTACTGTCTTGCCTACACCAAAGTGACCAGATATAAGAGAAGCATGTGCTTATCTAATTACATGAACTCTTTCACTCCACGAAATACAAATTTTTCCAAGATGATATAACAACTTATCATGAACATGATAATACAATTCTTCAGTTTGTGTGCCATGCATTAAAGATTCATACACATCTTTGAAGTCTTCATCTTGAGCATATTGTTCAATGTAACTTTCATGATCCAATGGACTATTTTGCAAGACAACATATGCATTGATTGGAGGTCTTGATAACATGTCTGCAACTTTATTTTGTATTCCCTTTTTTATATTTAATGACTAAGTGAAATTGTTGTAAGAATCCCATCCATCTGAAATGTCTTGATTGTTGTAGCTTAGTTTGTGATTGAAGATATTGTAATGGTTGATGATCAATATGTATGATTGTTTCTTTACCCATTAGATAATGTTTCCACTTCTTCACACTTTGTACTAAGCATACAACTCTTTATCATGTGTGGGATAGTTATCTACTGCTTTAGATAATATTTCAGAATGATAGTAGATTGGTTTCTTATGTTGCATTAAGACTTCCCCCATGGCATAACCACTTGCATCAGTTCAATCTCAAATGAATGTTGTAGATATGGCAGTGCAAGTACTGGAGTTGTGCTGATATTTTCTTTCAAAGTGTCAAAGGATTTATGTTATTTTCCTTCCCACTATAAGACCTATTTCACACTTGTCAAACCATGTAAACGAGAAGCAATAAATGAGAAGTTAGCAATAAACTTCCTCCATTATTGGGTTGCTCCCAGGAAGCTTCTAACTTTTGTTACATTAGTAGGCTTGGGCTAATTCCGAATGACCTCAACTTTAAAGGGATCAATCCTCAGTTCACCACTCCCTACTATATGGCCTAAGTAAACCAAAGATGTCTTTCTAAATTCACATTTAGACATCTTTAAATACAATTTCTCCTTTGCTAAGACATATAGGACTTGCTTAACATGCTTGACATGATCCTCCCAAGTTCAGATGAATATGAGGATGGCATCTAAGTATACTATTACAAAGTCATCAATGAATGGCCTAAATACATCATTCATAACCCACATGAAAGTTGCGAGAACATTACAAATCCCAAAAGGCATAACCAACCATGCATACAATCCATGTTTAGTTTTAAAAGCAGTTTTCCAAGTATCATTTTCATGGATTATGATATAATGATAACCACTTTTCAAGTCTAACTTAGTGAAATAAACTGCTTTCTTTAACTGGTCCAAATATCATCAATATGAGGAAGAGGATATCGATTCTTTACCGTGATTCTGTTCAAAGCTCTGTAGTCCATGCACATCCTCCATGTACCATGTTTTCTTTGGTACCAAAACAGTCGGTGAACCATATGGAGATGAAATTGGTCGAATGTCCCCTCTCTCGAGCAACTCTTGAACATGATTATTTATCTCTTCATTCTCGATCACTAAAGATCGATACATACCAATATTCAGAAGAGGAGCATCTTGTTGTAAATGGATCTCATGTCGTATTTCTCTTTTAGGAGGCAATCCTTTAAGTTCCTGGAATACTGCATCATACTTACCAACAACCTTAACCAATTCATATTTAAGTTTAGAATCACAACCTTTAAAAGAATCAATTTTATCAACATCTTTAGCTTTCACAATCGTGAGAACAAAACTTTTACTAGCATTTACTAATCTCTTCATTTGACTCCCAGAAACCAAAGATAGATTATCCCAAACAATGTACTGAACACCATCCTTGGTTATCTAGTACATGTTCTCTTCTATATGAAATATTGTTTTCTTGTCATAAAGATAAGGGCTACCTAATAAAATACCATAGATCCAATGGGACCACATCCAAATCAACTTCATCATAAATCCATAAGTTATTGCAAACCTAAGTCGACACTACCTTGTAACTTGTAGTTGTGCATTTTCACAAACCCATCCAAGTGGATATGGTTTGGGGTGTGACTTAGTTTGCAAACCATGATTTTTAACTATCTCTTCTAAAATCAAGTTAGCTTGTGATCCACTATCAAATAAAGTATCAATTTTAGTATGCTTAGAAATCATCGTTATGTGAACAACTCACTCCTCTTTTTTTCATCATGAACATGTTCAACTTTTGAAACATAATCAAAAGGAGATTTACCTTGTAAGCCCATAGCTGCAATTCTTGTCTCATCTCCAAAGTCTGATCCCAAATCATGTTGAAGAGTGACGGTAGTCTTCTGATCTTCCTTTTTGTTCCAAAAATTTTATGGCTTAAGCTCCGGATGAAGCTTCCAACATTTGGATACATCATGACCCCTTTTCTAACAATGTGTGCATGATGGCTTATCTCCTCCTTTCTTCACGGTAGTTGTGTGCTTGCCTTTCCCTTTACCTTTGAACTTGTTTCCACCTGGTTTGAAAGGCTTCTTGGAAAAGTTATCAGAAGAGTTCTTCCCCTTAGATTCAATATGGGTGGCTTGAACACACACTTCTTCCAAGTTATTCAGATTGAACATAAGAATTGTATGTCTTAAGTAACTATGCAATCCTCCTATGAATTTAAGAAGTGTATCTTGAGTATAAAGAGGTATACCCAACACTAAAGCCCTCTTTCTAAACTCTTGTGTGTATTCTTGCACATTTTGACCCTTACCTTGTTTGCAATTTTACTAGTCCATCATAGCTTGTTGCATATAACCCAAGTTCCAATAGATAAAAAAAAATCCAACGCTGCAGTAAACTCATAAGAACTTATGTTCGGATTGAACATAAGAATTGTATGTCTTAAGTAACTATGCAATCCTCCTATAAATTTAAGAAGTGTATCTTGAGTATAAATAGGTATACCTGGAACTAAATCCCTCTTTATAAACTCGTGTGTGTATTCTTGCACATTTTGACCCTTGCCTTGTTTGAAATTCCACCATTCCATCATAACCTACTACATATAACCCAACAGATAAAATTGTTTTTTCAATGTTGTAGTAAACTCATACCATGAGGAACTAACTTTACCTTTAGTAAGAAGATCCTCTCGAGTTTTTCTCTCCCACCAAATGAGAGCAGTGCCACCAAGGCGGAGTGTGGCCAACTGGATTTTTGCTTCATCACCTGCAAGTTTATGGATCCTGCAATATGCTTCAATCTGTCTAATCCAATTATCCAATTTTGCAGTATTGAGTTCTCTATTAAACATAGGTAAATCAAATTTTACATCAAGCTTTAATATTGGCATATTAGCAACATCTTTTTGAGGATTTTTAGAATGATGAGAATGAGAAGAAGCAACAGAACTGGAAGTTGAACTTGAACTTGAAAGTGGAGATTTAGGTGGATCTCCTCCATTTCCTTGATTTGTAGAAGCTTTGTCTTCTACTTTTTCTTTCTTCATCCCCTTCTTTGCTAGTCTTTCTTGGTAATCCACAAACAATTTCTCAACCATATCTGACATTTTGTAGAAGGATTTATGGAAATCCTTATCGTGCTCTTAATGGGCATCATCATCTGCCATTTTCTTCCTTCGGATCGTACGTTTGATTTCTGGATCAAAAAGCACAAGCTCTCCTTCACCTGCCTTAATATTTCCCCTAATAATCATTCACACACTCATAAATCTATGGTTAAGCAGGGTTTTATACCAAACATGATATGAATTTGCAGGATCGTTAATTAACCAAGATTTATGTGTGAATGATTCAACAATAAAAACTTTAAAAAGGCTTTAAAATGGCAATTTAAAAGAGCACATAAGCATAAAGAATGCAAATCATAAAGATGTAAACAATAATATGAGACAACGGCTGATAACGGATTTCATCCATGAAGAACTATGTCTTCGGGCCCCTTCCAATGAGATTGATTTTATTAATCTCTTCAAATGTTGCAAAACATCAGTTCTAAGGACACTCCAAAATTTTGATTGTCTACTGCAAAAACATACTACACCACTACGATTGTCTCGAAAAATCATGAAATTTGAGTATAAACACTCTATGGTTTTCCTGGGACCTCCCTTGGCACGTAATTAGAGAACCTACCCTCCTGCACTGTACGGTCACTGTACGACCCACCTCAGGTTCCATGCATGCATTGAAAATTCTGTTCATCACTATCACATTCGAACTGTACTAGTAGGCCCTCCAAACCATGGTTTAAATAACATTCAAATGGTTGTTGGGCCCCTGTGGCTGGCATGCCCATGTTGGTACCAAATCCCGTGTGCAATTCAAAAATATATTGTGCGGATAGGGTTCAATGTACAGGGTTGTAGCCTATTGGGAACACGTTGTATTGGCAAAGTAGAGATCCCGAGGTCAAACCTACGAGCCTTGCTATTTTGTACACATAATATAACAATGCAATTCGTGGCACATTGACCCCACTAGTGATCTTGCCTTTGGATAATTGAAAAGCATGGGGCTGAGGGATAATCCCCTCGACCCACCCCTTTTTCCAAACAGATAAACAGTTCAACTTTAAATATAAGATCACTTGTTATACATAGTAAGCAACATCGGCGGCGTAGTGGCAGGGAGTATGGTGGTGAGGCATTGGAGGTGGCAGGAGGTCAAGGGTTCGATCCCCCTCCCCGCCATATATTTTAGTAAATAAAACCATATTGTGGCCAACTAGACTGCCACTTGGTATCCTCTGTTTGGTTCACATCACTGCCAAATGTACAATAAGCCTGTCAAGTGTCATATACTGATAGGTCCATGTCATCACCACGTAATACTGACTCAACTACCAACTCAGCCTATCTTGCCAAGTCACATGCCATGTGGATCCCCTCGGCCCGCCCATTTTTCCAAACAGATAAATAGTTCAACTTTAAATATAAGATCGCTTGTTATACATAGTAAGCGACATCGACGACATAGTGGCAGGGAGTATGGTGGTGAGGCATTGGAGGTGGCGGGCGGTTAGGGGTTCGATCCCCCTCCCTGCCATATATTTTAGTAAATAAAACCATATTGTGGCCAACTAGACTGCCACGTGGTATCCTCTGGTTGGTTCACGTCACTGCCAAATGTACAATAAGCCTGCCAAGTGTCATATCCTGATAGGTCCATGTCATCACCACGTAATACTGACCCAACTGCCAACTCATCCTATCTTGCCAAGTCACATGCCATGTGGTGCATCCTAGAACTGCCACGACAACATTACAGTCCACCTGTATAGGCCACATGGCACCCTTTCAGTGGTGCCACGAGCACCCCCTTTTTGGTCATTTTATTGTCTTGCTGAAATTTCAGAACGCGGTATCTTTTGCATCCGGAGACCATTTTTTATGAAATGAGCATTGCCAAAAATCTATTGGTGAGACCTACGCAACTGTGTGCTTCTGTTCAACATTTGAATACTTTGATTTTTGGTAATATTGGGTGATCCTCCTGGATCACATGTCCATGGCCTTTTTCCTCTGCATATAAATGTTTTTCCTATTTTTTATTTATCTTAATGTATCACAAACAATTAAAAGAGATTGAGGAAAAAAATGCAAGAATCTCTAGAAACATAACTACATTTCTATAAGCTTTGTTCAACACTTGAGCCTTCTTTTTTACAGTAACTAATCATGGTAATTGAAATTTGAAATATGTATACTGGATAACTAAAGCAAAATAACAAATAGAAATAGGCTTTCAAACTTCACTGGTGATTTATTAAAATTCAATAAACAATATGTATATATATATATATATATATATATATATATAGAGAGAGAGAGAGAGAGAGAGTAAACACACCATGGTGTAAAGCCATCTATGCATTCCCAACCTCCTAAAGATCTAGTCAAGGAGCCTAACCATTTCCTCTTATTCATTTCAAGCAATCACACTTCATAACTTATATAAGGAAATTGCAATGATTTAGAACGAAGTTAGGTATCGATAAAAGCATATGACATCTAATTGTTCAACATTAGGGAATTCTCTTGTTTTATAGAATAAATTGTGTTTCAAACTCAACTCAAGAACTAAAAAAAGCACAAGATTGAATCTCATATGCGCCAAAGCTAACTTATATGTCAACACAAAATGATTTCCCTTGCTGATATAATTTAAAAGCCACATTTTTCCAAGTTACCAAACTATAATAACACAAGAGAACAATTATCCAGGCAAGCTCAAGATTAACTATTGTGTTAGTCATTTAAGAACAAACAATAAGGCATACAAGAAAATTTGATGTTATGCACCCATAATCTGTCACTAGTGGAAAAGGAATTGGAAATTATGTTTGTTGAACCTACCCATTAATAACTTTCAAGCATAGTTGAGTAAAAAAGAACGTAACTATGGGAAAACGCTTGAAGTTTGAACTAAGTTACATCATCAAGATATTCAATAGCAATGACCAAAATTTAAAATATTCATGGTTATGTGCACTTCAAAATGATTTTTATTTCATAAATTTAGAAACACATAATTCAAAGAATATCATACTCATCTACAAAAAGACCTTGCATATATGAGCTATAAGCAATTAAAGTAAACATATATCTACTTAAAGATCACTCCACATTCTAGGAAAACCATTACCGAAGCACTATCAGAACAAGTTATCACAACCAATCTTTCTACATGATTCTAGCAACAAACCAATATGTTTAATCAAACAAATGCAACTTGAGCTTCAATTTATGTATTAAAAATAATCATTTTAAGATATTGTACAACCAAAGTGCCAAAATATTTGAATTCAATTGAAGAGTTAGCTCAACATCTGAACACTTTGATAAACATCAACAAAAATACCCTCTATTAACTGATGGATCGGGTGAAATAAAATTCTTCAACATATCCTATCAATTCAAAAGGCTGTAAGATAGGAAAATATATCCCTCCCAATTCCGTCTTCTTATGTAACAAAGATAGTACAATCACCATTTCTATCCTACCAAAAATCCTCCCTCTAATAATGTACATACTGAAATTGAGAGAGTGTGATTCAAGATCCAGCGAGAATTAACATGTGAAGAAGTTAAAACAAAGCCAATTTTTGTAATAAAATTCATTTACCTAATAGTAACAAACTTATTTGTACCATGCTTTTCCAAATAACTCTTCAAATCAATTGGGTAATTTAGATTATAACCTTCAACCCCAAGCCTCTCTAACAATTTCTTGAATGTGGGTTTTTAAAAGGTTATAAATCATGTTTTAACTTTATGCTTTTCTGACCACGTGATTCGAGAACTTGAGGATTTTTGGTTGCGTGCAGTGATTGGCTGCGAGCTGCACCTAAGTTGGCTACGTGCATCTGCAGCCCCTTCTTTGACCTATCCCATTGCCTTGATCCTTGGCTCTGCTGCTGGCCCCTGTCCTTCCAAGCTTCCCTCACATCTCTTGTTCGTCCTCCTCTCAGCCTGACCTCTCCTCCATTCTTGCTCGATCCTGGATCTACTACTCTCTTTTGCTCCCTGGCCTCCTTGGCCTCATATAGGGATGGTTCTCCAATGGCCTCGGGAGCTGAAAGCCCCCCCCCCCCCCCCCCCCGACCTTGCTAACTTCCTCAAGCTTTTAGCTGCACAAGGCAAGAAGACGCTCTCTACTTCTCAACAAAAATTCATGAAAATACTCAATGAGATCCCATTTGTAGCTCTGCCGGTGTAATTACCATGCAAGACAGCCCTCAACATGTTGGAACGTGCATTAATTGGTCAGTTCACAGGCTTATGGCCTTCCCCTAAGTCCACCGAAAACTGGGTCCAGAAAAATTGGAGACCCCTGATCAGGGAAGATGTTAAATCATTCTTCCTGGGGAAAGGATACTTCACTTTCGTCTTCGAATGCAAACAGGATCGCGAGCTCATATTCAGGAACGGACCCTACTTCATGGGACCACAAGGGCTCTATATCAACAGATGGACTATGAATTTTGACCCATCGCTCGACATCCCCTCTGCAGTACCTGTTTGGGTGAGGCTCCCCCACTTACCCCTTCATTGTTGGAACACAGAATCCCTAGAAGCTATTGGAAACGCCCTGGGTAAATACATCGACAAAGCTGATCGAAAAGATCAATACTCATGTGCAAGAATCTGCGTCGAAGTAGATTTAGAACATGGCCTTCCGAAAGCAATAAATCTTACAGTAGCAGATTGGTCCCATATTCAAGAACTCTACTATGAACAGATCCCCTTCAAATGCAAATTCTTCCATGAATACGGCCATTTCGCTCGATCATGCAAAAAGAATCCTTTGGATCTAGAATCGGATGGGAATAAATATCAATGGACAACCATCCAAAAAAATATCAAATCAGGTACAAAATCCCACTCAAAAGGTCTAAATAAGTAGAAAACTGATCAGCAACAACATGATTCGTCAGCCTCAAATAGCAGGAACAACTTCAAAGCACTGGAAACAGCTGAGATCCATGATAACCCGGAGGCTGAAGAAGAAGGAGAAATACGCGAACAACAAGATTCTCAAGCAACTCCGCTTGCCCCTGAATATCCTATGATCTCCCCGTCTCAGAATAACCCCCAGTCCCAATAGATCTTCCCTGATCAAAGATACTCCCTCCTACGTTGAAGTCACTAAAGTGAGAACCCCCAATTCCCCCTCCTCTTCAGAAGAACCTATAGACAAATCTTCCAAAAACGTTGGTCGAAAATCTACCAAAGATCTGAGGGAGGAAGAAGCAGAGCGGGAGAAAGTCCAAGGATCCCAAGCCACGATAGATATGGTTTTCTACAGAAATACTAGAGCCAGGTGTTACACCTAAAATCTACCCATCATCATGATTTAGTGTATACATCCCTGAAGTCATCCGGACCAAGTATTCATTTGAGAGGATTTGTACTCAGTTTGTACAACCTTTTGAGAGGTCGTCGCAGGTTGCACACAAGCAACATGCGATGTCACAGGTTGCTCTATAGCAAGGTGCGACGAGGTCTGTTAATGGGAAAAAATAGCCATTTCGAGATCTTTCTCGAAGCTTTCCCATTTAGGGGCTTATCCCTTATCTCTTGGAGAGCTGGTACTCGACCCCTAACTCATTGGGAAGATCCCCTATCTCTCTCCTACCATCTCTCAACCTATCCTATCCATAACCTCATCCACTTAGTCCTATATAAACGAGGCTCACTCCCATACCAAAGGGAGGAAGACTATGGTATCTACATGCTGGTGAAATCTCTTAGGACACCTTCACTCACCTCTTAGAGAATTCATGCTTCCTTGGAAGGGCTTGGAAATTGGCTTGTGTGGAGAAGGGCTACTACGTTAAGTCATTGGTTGTAGTTCTATATCTCTATCATGTACTCCTCTATTTGCAGTAATACAAATGCTTTCCACCAATATCGTTCTTATGTGTAATGATGTTGTGTTGTTTACCTACTTAACTGTTTACATAGATCTCTTATTGTATAGATTCTCTTTACTCGTTTCTCTTTTATGTGTCTTGACAGGTCTTACAGCTTGGATCTGACAATCGTGGTACGTGGAGCAACATTCAAGAGAAAGGATAGCGAATCAAAGAGGTAAGACATCTAGTACTTGGTCCTTAAGTAGATCTAGGAAACGTGTTTGTAGTCTGTTCTATTTGTTCTAGACTCACATTGAGCTAGGGAGATCCGGCTTGCCTCCGGTTGAGTGGATTGTCCGGTAAAAAATCTGGCGACCATACTAGGGAGTATTCTTGTTTAGTGATCGTTAATCTGAGTTATTTTCAGTTGATTGCTTGACACAAACCTTGTTGTCATTTCTTTTGCCTTTTTCCTTCTTAGGATTGATTCCATTGTCAGATCTTCACATTGAAGATCCTGATCTTCTTCATTTGAGTTTATACAACTCAGTTTCAAACATGTTGGTGGTTCATTATTGGGAGATCTAATTCATTTTTTAATCTAGAACTCGCCTGTCGCACCTGGGCAGTGAAAACAGAGCGACACTGTGTTTTTCTGAGTCTCTGTCCTTTGACCGTTGCTTGCTCGTCGCGGTCTGTGCATTAGTAAACTGCGACATCGTCGCATATCTTGTGCAGGTAACCTGTGACGTCGCACTGTCTGCAAAGACAGAGTGCGCCGATCTGTCGAGACTTAGCATACAAGCATCCATCCTCTTGTTTGACAGTCTGAGCCTTGTTTTGATGTATGAACTCCCTCTGTGCTGCAACATTTAGCCAGAGATCCCATTTTGATTTGTGTGTTAAGAGTTTGGTTTCATTTGGATTGACTTTGGGTTTCGCTTTGGACAAGTTTGAATTCGGTAGTGGTGGATACTTTTGTCTCCTCCATCTTCATCCATTTACTCTTGCTTTCCCTTCCTTCCATCCATGATCTGATCATTGCATTGGATCACCTTCCAGACCTCATTTACATTTTTTTTTAGCTTTGCTTGCTTAGTTTGCTTGTTGCTGCTTGATTTTGAGTTTAGCGTGTCTTTCAGCTTGGTTGAGTGCTTGTCTTTTCTTGAGTTTTCTGAGTCTATGAGTGTTGCTAGTAGTGTTTTCTTTTCAGTCATTTAGATCTGAAAGCAAAGTTGTTATCAAATCTATTCTTTGATGCACCCATTGAAAAGATTTAAAGTGCTTGTTTCCCTTTGTTTCTCAAAAAATTATTGAAGAAAGATTGTTTTGCACTGGAAAAGTCTCATTTGTATTTTGGAAAAGTTGAATGAATGAATCATCTACTGTGTTTTTCTCGAATCATGAATCAATCATTTTCTTGAAGAACTCATAGAACGCTTCAATTTTTTGCAAAAATTTTTTCCATGCTAGGGAAAGATAGATGCATTTTCAATTTTTGTTGCCTTTAGATCATTGAAATCGAAATTGAAAAGCTTGCATATTTCATTTCAGAAATCCTCTCATTTCATTACTTAGTGTTGTTTTGATTTGAAAGCAAAAGAAAAGAAAAGAAAAAATGCTTTGATTTGGATATTAGTGCTGTGTATTTGTGTGTTTCGTTGAAAAAAAGAAAAGAGTACTTTCATTGTCAAATTTGTTTGAATTGAGATTGTGTTGCATTGAGTTTGTTTTGGCAATACCATTGGAAAAATATTTCTCCTTACCATAGGTAGAATTCATCGAAAGAAAAGAATATTTCGTGCATGTAGCTAGGGCTTGCATTATGTTTCTGATTATGTACTCACCACATGCATTCACCTAACTGTCCAAGATAAAATTAACTGTAGAACTAGGTAAAAAAATTTAGCAACTTGTGTGTAAGTTAGAGACGTGTTCCGGCGTCGTTAAGCGTGGTAGCTGTCTTTACTTGCTAGCACTGTAGTCCAGGGGTATTGTAGTCTTCCACGTACATCGGTATATCGAGCTCCTTCACGTACCCACCAAGTACCATAATCCATACTTGGCTTATATCGAAGGGTGTATCACGTACTCGACACGTATATCGGAAGGTCTCGTGCCAATGGCTGTGCATTAGATAGCACCACTACGGATTTGAGCTCCCACGTACCTTGCGTATATCAAGAGACACCATTAAGATTCCTGAAACCAAACGAGTTAACCATTTGGTTGTCTTGGCAAAGCAATACACCGAGAACAACACTCGGGGAGATTAGCACACACGTACTGTTCAGGTAATCGAGTATGCAGGCAAGGGTACGGTCCCAATCATCCTTGTCGCGTCATATTGTTGGACCCTGCAGTATATCGTGGTTTGGGATGCCTTGATAATCCCATGAGGTTCCAGACTTTTGAATCCACTCTGTCACATAAGTTTGCTTGTCGCCTTAGTTTGAGTAGGTTTTCTTGGACTACTTTTCTTTTAGAATACCTTTAGGAGAAACATTGTTTCGGCCTTTTTTGGATGATTTTCCTGATACTCTAGCGGATTTTCCCTGGAGAAGGTCCCGTAGGATCTTGAACTTGCCACCCGAATTTCCCCTTAATACGGAGGTTATTTCGAGGGTAAGAATGGATCAACGTAACGCGGTCGTAGTTACTGAAGTAGGGAACCCCACTTTGAATGTTGGAGGATTTTTGTTCTCACAAACTTCTCCGGATTCACCTGCCTCTCATCCCACGCAGGATGAAGAAGCACACACCCCCACTTCATGAAACCTCCCTCCCATCATCCCGGGAGAACCTAGATTGTTGGAATGGATAAACCGACCCCAGGACAAACCTACAACAGCTGTTGGTCCTTCATCAGCTTATTGGACATCTACTACAGACCACCCAATGGCTCATTTTTCGATCTCATCCCCACCTAACTGGACTACTCTAGAGTTCACTAGGCCTCACTATAGGCCTGACCTTGCCGAGACTTTCGGCCCCATCCATGAACGTTTGGAACAGTTGCATGTTAAAGGAGATGAGCTTCGAAGACAAAGTCTCGAGCGACACTCTGAAGAGTTCCATAATCGTCATTTCCAACTAAGACTTGACGACGAAAACACCCCAGTTCATCCGATATCTTTTGGATCACCTGAAGCACCCCACCACATGACCATTAACAAGACTGGTCAACCCTCCCAAGAGTCCAGTCCTGCACCTCAAGTGAACCAACTGGTGGAAGGACAACAGTCCCACACACCTATCACTACCACGGTTACTTTACCAGTTCCTCCCCCACCTCAAAATTCGAGGGGAGGGAATTCCATTCCCACGGATTATCTTGTTGGTATTGTTATTACCACGATAGCTAGTCAACAACCTACATTGGTTCAACGTTTGAATAGTGGTCAACCTGTTGTGGTTGGGGGGAAACCCCCATTTCCTAACCAAAATGTAGGCGGTGGAGTCCCCAACGGACCTTCCGTTGGACCTTCCCAACCCACTAGACCGTCCACCACGGGATTATCCCATGTTGGAGGGTCGTCAAATGTAACTCAACCCTCATGGAGTCAAGTGTATCCAGGTTCCATTAACCCTGTGCCGAGCCAACCTAATCCTGGAAACGCGCCACATGGGATACCTTATCCCGGGAATCCATATACTCTGTGGGGGCAACAACCTGTGTTGCAACACGGACACCAAACAACTATCCCTCAAGTACCACCACCCCCGATCGGTCCTCCCCCACCTCCTGCTAGAGGCGGCGGACCTCCACCCAACATCGATGGAGGCCCACCTCATTTTACCTACAACATCCCCCACCCCCCGGGCGGTGGGGGACCACCTTATCATGGTGGAGGAGGACATTTCCCTTCGGGTGGCGGAGGCGGTCCACCACCCCTTCCAGGCGGAGGCGGTGGAGGACCTAATCACTATGGTGGTGGCGGTGGAGGACCTAATCACTATGGTGGTGGCGGTGGTGGTGGAGACCCTCATCCTTCCGGCGGTGGATGTGGTGGGGGCCCCCATCCTTCTGGCAGTGGGAGTGGTCCACCACCTCCTCCAGGCGGAGGCGGTGGTGGGCCACCTCATTACGGTTATGGACCTCCACCTCCCGGTGGTGGCGGTGGACCTCCATCCCCTCCCGGTGGTGGAGGTGGGCCTCCACCTTATTGGAATGGACCACCTTATGGTGGCAGACCTTCTTACGATCCGAGCAGCACACCCCCTATGGTCATTTTTATCTCGGTACACCTTACGGTCAGTTCAGTCCTTACACACCTTATCCGTATTATCAATACGCTCAGCCTAATCCACAGCTACCCTTTCTGGCTACTTTGGACTTACCTAACCTATCCCATTTAACCAGCGATCCTATTTACCATGGATCTAACTGGCCATCGATTCCAGTAAAACTTCCGTATGATATCCCCAAGTTTGACGACAAGCCCAGTGAAGACCCCAAGAACCATGTGATGACATACCATTTATGGTGTTCATCTAATTCCTTAATGGACAATTCAATTCGTCTTAGATTGTTCCAAAGGACTCTCACCGGTTCGGCTACCAAGTGGTACATTGAGTTGTCACTGCACTATTTTCCTGATTTTGGCTCTCTTGCTATGAACTTTTTGACGCATTTCCAGCTGCCTATACGGTATGAGACTGGTACTGAGCTTTTAACCTCGCTCCGTCAGAATACCACCACTCACATTTCAGATCATATCCACGAGTGGCGAAGGAGACGACGTCTAATTAAAGCTCCCATTCCAGATCAGCTCCTAGCAGACTGGTTTACTAAATTGCTCATTCCCACCATAGCAAAAGATGTTGCCATGCGAGGTGTTGTCACCGAAGAACAATCCATCGTGAGTGCTCATCTGTTAGACCTATTCTACACTCAGTCTGGCACTTTGTTCAATATTTTTCCTGACACACCCTGGGACGTTAACGATCCCACGAAACCACATAAGGGACCCCAAGCTGATGGGATCATTGGTTCCCTTAACACCTAGCCCGTTGTTAGCACTATTGGATCATCCAACCCGACTCCGACTGGCCACAGCACCGCCAAGTCCACCGCTCCTGCTGTAACTAAAGAGGTGAATTCTGTTCAATCAGCTTCATCTCAGAAGTTTAATGGCAAAAAGAAGAAGGGGAAACCCAAGAAATCTTCTACCCAGCAGGAAACGAAGAGCACTCCTGAAGATACTAAGCAGAAAAGGAAACTGAAGTATCCTTATCTACTGTGTGGAGAAGACCATTTCTCCAAAGAGTGTCCCCATAGAGACGAAGTGAAAAAGTTTCTTAAGGGTAAACCAACTCCCACAGTCCTCAACGATCCGTTTCCCGCTCAGAACCAACAGATGATTGCTCAAACCCCCTAAGCCCACGGGGAATCATCCAATACCGCACATGTTCTCATGCTGCGTAACAAAACGATCAATTTAAATACTCACTCGCGATCTTATGACCCGGTCCCTTCGAAGGAACCCACCGGAGATAATGCTGAAAAAGCTTTCGTCTCTCTAACCGATGTCACTGTACCTTCGACTTCTCTCACCATAGAGAGACCCTCTTTAGATTCGATATTGCGTCCGCCAAAGAGTATGATTCGAAAAAGCTATTTTCAATCCTAATGCTCGCATGGCACAAAATTACAATATCGTAGAGGAATTGGCCCAAGCTCCTTGCGCCATGTCCACCTTGGAAGTTTTGCAGAATTGTCCCAATCAACGCAAAACTCTCTTTGCAGCTATTGGTGCAGTCAACCCGGATTCCTCGAACACCATCATGTTCCAACTTGACAACCTTAAGTTGAGGCTCTCACACCAGCTCGCATTCCAAGTTTCTACGAACATTGCTGGAAAGATTATCCATCGCACTCTTATAGATGAAGGTACCTCCACTTCTGTCATGTCGATCGCCTGTTGGAGAGCCATTGGATCCCCCGAATTGAATCGTTCTCCTACCACGTTGAAAGCATTCAACGGGTGTGGCTTTCAACCTCATGGGCTCTTACAAGCTCTTGCAGTTGAGTTGGGCGGAAAGACCGTAACCATTAACGTGGAAATGGTCTCGGCCCCGTTAGGTTATAATCTCTTGCTTGGTCACAATTGGTTTTATACCATGCAGGCGGTAGCCTCTTCAGTCTTCCACACAGTACAATTCCCCCACCAAGGACGAATTGTTACTATCGACCAGTTAGATTTTTGTACACCGGACACCACTACTCATCCTGGTGACCATGTTCCTTCCATTGGACAAATGTCAAAACAGTATGAGAGTGTAGGGGTTGGCCTTTTGAGAGATTCATCTCTCATGGGTGTTTTTCCAGCTGCAAACCCCCCTAATCATGTTGCTACGGTGAACATGATCTCCATTGAAATTTTATCTCACTCTAACGATGCTTGGCTTGTACCAGATGAAGCCACAACACACCTACTTGGAGCTATGATGCCTCTTTCACCCGCTGAACGTATTTATGAGGCTATCCAATCAGCGTCGGAGTACCATTTAACCATGGCCTCCCCATCTTGTTCTCTACGACGGACGTCCTCTCTACCTAATCTCTTACTTCAGACTTTTCATTCAGATGAGTCCATCATGGAAGTAATGAATGTTGACGACAGTCCGTGGGATGATCTCCATCATAGGTCATCTTTTCTTCCTCCTTTGGAATACATAGAGAACAACATCCATACCCTCTTTTCACCAGATATCTACCCATCCCCTCAGTCCCCCATTCTTACATGTCTTACGGACACGGAGGGCAACTTGGCCAACATTGAGCCAACCACCCCGGTAGACATCTCGGTGAAACCTGGTATAGTGGAACACATTCGCATAGGCCAGAAGTGTTCCCCTAAAGAAATCGTTGTTAGCACGGCCTTGTTCAAGCAATTTCGAGACGTCTTTGCTTAGTCTTATGAGGAGATGCCTGGGATAGACCCCGCAATTGTTTCTCACGAAATAAAAACCTATACCAACATCAAACCTGTACGTCAAAATTTGCGACCGGTACACCCCCGAAAGATTGAGGCAATAAAGGAAGAAATTGAAAAGCTCTTAAAGGCTGGCTTTATATACCCTGTCCCATTGACGGATTGGGTCTCAAACATCGTTCCTGTGAACAAAATGAAGGGCACCATTCGCATCTGTGTTGATTATCGGGACCTTAATCGGGCTTGTCCAAAAGACAACTACCCGACCCCCTTCATTGGCCATATCATCGACAACTGTGCCGGAAGCGTCATCTTCTCATTCATGGATGGATTTTCTGGTTACAACCAAATTGAGATCAACCCGGCCGACCAACATAAGACGGCTTTCATCTGCCCATGGGGTACATTTGCTTATCGCAAGCTCCCATTTGGCCTTAAAAATGCTGGTGCCATGTTTCAGCGGGCTATGTCGTACGCCTTCCACGATATTAAGGACTTTGTGGAACCATACTTGGACGATCTCCCTGCTCATTCAAAGCAGCGTGAGTTCCACATTGATCATCTAACGGCCATTTTCCTCATATGCAGACGGTACAATATCCGTCTGAATCCTCACAAGTGTATCTTCTGCATTGAGTCCGGACGCCTCTTAAGATTTATCCTCTCGAAGGATGGGATCCGTATTGATCCCTTAAATGTGGAGGCCATCATCAACCTACCACCCCCGACTGATGTGACACTTCAAAGTCTCCAAGGGAAGGCGACTTACTTAAGACGTTTTGTGTGCAATTTTGCGGAGAAGACTCAGGGTTATATGAGACTGCTTAAGAAGGACGTCCCGTTCATTTGGGATGATCAAGCTCAAAGATCCTTTGACAGTATCAAACATGCCATCACGCATGCCCCTGTGATCCAACCGCCTAATTATTATCGAGATTACATATTATATCTCGCCACTTCTGCTACCACTATCGCCATGGTTTTGGTACAGGAGGATCAAAATGATCAGGAACATGTGATATACTATGCAAGTAAGGGTCTAGCTGATGTCGAAACTAGATATTCACATGTCGAAAAACTTGCTTTCGCGGCAGTCATTTCTGTCCAGAAGTTCGGTCACTACATCTTGCTCTACACCACCACCATCATTTTCGACTCGAACCCCATGTACCACTTAATGACACGTCAGGTGCTTGGGGGCAAGTATTCACGCTGGATTGTGATACTACAAGAATTCGATCTTCTTTTCAAGAAAGCCAAGTCTAAGAAGTCTTTGATGTTTGCTGAGCTCATTTGCGACCTTCCCCATTCTGATGTAGAAGTTGAGCACAATGACTCCTTTCCAGATGAATCATTGTTTCTCATCAATACGACTGACCCCTGGTATGGAGATATCCTTTTATATCTTCAAACCCAACGCTTCGATCCTCAACTTTCTCGCGATAGTCGTCGTAAGATTCGTCACCATGCAAAGTACTATTTAATCATTAATGATACTTTGTATCGTCATGGCGTCGATTCAATCCTTCGACGTTGTCTCACTCATGATGAGGTTGAACGCATTCTGAATGACTGTCACGCTGGGGCATGTGGCGGTCATCTCTTTGGGATGGCTACAGCCTAGAATATTTTGCGCACAGGATATTACTGGCCTACTATATTCAAAGATTGTATTGAGGCCATTAAAAAATGTCCTCCTTGCCAACACTTCCACACGAAGAAGCGCACTCATCCCGCCCCACTACATCTGGTTATTGTCATTGGCCCATTTGCAAAATGGGGCATCGATTTTATGCACTGTAAGCCTACCTCGTTTGGGGGGCATAGTTACATCATCGTAGCTGTGGATTACTTCACAAAGTGGGCCGAGGCTATGCCTACATACCAAAACGATGGCAAAACCGTCGCACTCTTCATGTTTAATCATGTGATAGCACGGTTTGGAGTTCCGCAGGCCATAGTTACCGATCATGGTTCTCATTTTCAGAACCATATGATTAATGAATTGAGCGACAGGTTGGGTTTTTGCCATGAAAACTTGACACCCTACTACCCGCAATCCAATGGACAGGTCGAGGCAATTAACAAGGTCTTGAAAACTATGGTCCAAAGGATGGTAGGGACACATAAGTCCAACTGGCATAACATGCTCTTTTCAGCATTATGGGCCTACCGAACTACCGTCAAAACCGCCACAGGCTTCACTCCCTTCCAATTGGTATATGGACTGGAGGTTGTCTTACCGATAGAGTGTGAAATCCCATCTTTACAGCTCGCGGTCGAACTTCTTCCTAACATTACTGCTGAGGAAGAACGTCTCTTGCACCTAGCAAAACTTGATGAGTCCCGTCGAGATGTCGCTCTTTCTAATGAAGCACATAAGAAATGCATCAAGGCCCAATACGATAAGTTGGTTGAACCTCGTATATTTAACGAGGGTGATCTGGTCCTTACTTATGACCAGAAACACGATAAACTAGGAGCAGGGAAGTTCAAGTCCATGTGGCATGGACCCTATGTTATAAAATGTGTGTTGGAAAAAGGTGCCTACGAGCTTGAAGATTATGACGGAATCTCTTTGGGTGAACCCCGCAATGGGCTTTACCTGAAGAGATACTACACTTGATCTCTCATGCATAAGACTTGCTTGCATATACTGTACATGGCGTGTTTTTGTGTGGTGTGACGCATTTTCTTTTCAAGTGTCTTTTGATCTTGTTTCCGCTTCTCATACCATGTTCTGTCTGCGTGTGCAGATGGAAACATGTTATGGATTCGTGGACGGCGCCAGCCGGCATACCCGTCACCTTGCTTCGGCAGCCTGGGTACTATATTCCCCAACAGGTGAGCTCATTAGCTCAGGAGGAATTTGCCTAGGGTTCGCGACCAATAATGCCGCAGAATATCAAGCAGTAATCGGAACCCTAGCTAATGCCATTTCCTTGGGTATGAACCACATTGTCATCCACATGGATTCTCAATTAGTGGTTTCCCATCTTAACCAGATATACGCCATCTGTGATCCCATCTTACTCCATCTCTTCAAACGAGTATGTCTCCTGGAAAGGCCATTTGAATCTGTTCAATACCTGCACATTCCACGAGAGTTAAACACAGTTGCTGACTCGATGGCCAATTTCATTTTGGATTGGTACATTGCACACACATAATACTCATAATATGTAAAAGCATTCATGACATGTAAATATAATGTACAGAAGCAAAAATGTAAACAAGATCACATCACTAATCATTTGAAGAACACATAATGTATAAACCGTCGATAATGTATATATATATAAATCGCTCAAAAGTAGTGCTGGTACAAAATCTGAAGCACGATGGCTTTCAATGAGTCTCTACAAAAATCGGAAGCATCATAGCTTTCAGTAAGTACAAAAATCTGAGGCCTCTAAGCTCTCAGTACAAGTCTAAAAGTGCAATCAAGCTGGACGCCTGACCCGTACACCCCTGGCTCTAACAGCTCTCTGATGCTAGGTGAGAAAACAGTCCACAGTACGAGCCACCTTGCGGAGTAAGGAGTTGAAGCACATGGACGCTCCCACCCCAAATCTCTACATGGGCCTCGGTAGGTCGTCAATGGTTGGCTCTGGCACCTCCACAGTCAGCCCGGATAGGTTCCTGTACACCTCCTACATCTCCTCGACGGCAAGATGAGCACTTGCAGGAACCACTGCCTCCCCACCTCTGTCTCTCCTCTCCAAAAGGGAGATACCTACTGGTCGCACGGGGCCTACATCTGCACACACATATTACACACTTGTCAACGCTATATCAAAAAAAAAATATAATTCACAAAACTAAAAAATACAAGGGTTTTTTTCTTACCGACATCACCCCACACTGCACCCTCTGGCAGCACCAAGTCGGGATCCTCTCGAAAGTCCGTGCCACCGTATGGAAAGTCCTTGACCATAAGTAACTGGCCTTCCAGCCAGCTAAAGAACTCAGGACCAAAACTGATGATGGGACCCCCACCATGGCGGGTCATCACCTCTGCCCACCTGAGCATGTGAGGATCTCTCAAATCCCTATCATCTAGTACCACCTGCGGGCGCAAGAGAGGAACATGCTCCAAGAGGAACGATACTATGATCGATCCGTATCCAAATTGCTTAAGCTCCCCGCGCCGACACTTGGTCAGCTGAGCTCGGATGTTGGCAAGGAGACCCTCGCACGAGTTGAAAACCATGGGAGACATACAGTCTTCCACATACAACATCTGAGTTCGAGTAGCCGTATGTGGAGCTTGGATACCCGCCACCCTGCTAATAGTAAGCAGTATGGTCCTCAGTCGATGACTCACCACATCTCTGATGAGTATCTTCCCGCTGGAAGGACGAGAAGAAGCTATGCAGTGTTGTGCCACCATTTCCTCAACTGTACGATCACTAGCTCGTGTCCCAATGAGTTGTACAGCGTCCCTTCTTCGGGACAAATCGGTCAGAAAGTAGATATCCTCAATGTCAATCGTGAGGATATGCTCACCTATAACAAATTATTGTTGGGCCGCATCCCAACTCTGAAGCATGTGTGTCAAGAATGGGATCTGGGCTCTCATCCCCTGTATCTCGAAAAATTTGAGCAACCCACAGTTTCGCAAAGCAGCCACACATTGTGGATCATTTGCGGCTTGCTCATCTTCCACTTCATGTTCTCTTTCTCACCACTCCAATGCCATCTTTTCTTGCTGGTAACCTGCCAAAAGGGGCATTTAAAACATGTTAGGTCCTTTCCCAACTTGCACAAACTCATTTTTTGAAGCATATTTGATGTTTGAGTTGTGGGTTTCTGCTGCCGCACCTCACCTTTACGTACATGGCAACGTCGTCACAGGTCCCGTTTTCGAGGGTTGCGACAACCCGAGCTCGTCGCAAATCCCAAAAGGGCCACTTGCGACGAGCCGAGGGCACAATGGCCCCTCCCCAAATCACCAAAAAACTCAAAAAATGAACAAAAACTAAACCACTAGAAAGTTGCAAGACAAGATTTAGGCCTACCTGGTCTAGACGGCTGGTGAAATGGTGGATCGTAGCTCCCGAAATCGGCAAAGGAAGTTTTGGCTCCAAATTGGTACTTCTCCACCCAAATTGGCAGTTTGAACAATGTTTCTATTTTTGTCCCATATTTCTATTTATAGAATAGAATGGAATATTCCTTTTCAAATATTTTGATGCTTTTGGGCCATTTACTATAGTTTCGACCGTTTTTCATTATATTTGGGGCTATTTGACACTTTCTCTAGTGTACAGGAGTCGTAAAGTGGTCTTTTGCAACGTTTCTTGTACTACCAACGGTAATTACAGGTATGAACACTCCTTTGAACGTTTTGTCATTATTGTTTTTTAGTTAATCACATTTATTGCATGAGGATGAGTTTACTCTTTGTTTGTTCTCGTAGTCACCCAACCATGAGAACAAGTATCGAGTTATGATTTATCACTTTTCTGGGCTTGTTAAACTTCCACGTGAAAAGACACCCCCAGGAATCCATAGTTAAGCTCTTTTCAGACTCCCTAAAATTGAAAAGATTGCCAAGCGAACTTGTCGTGTTCACGCTTGTTAAAGTATTTGAATGGTCGTCTTCCTAGCGATAGTTTACCCCTTTTTCGTACCAGGGGGCACTAATTACGAAAAAGGAATACTCCAGCCAATCATGACTGGAAGAGTCCTCTCCCGCATTGTTTTACCCTTTTTCGGGCGATGAGGCTAACTTTACGAAAAAGGATCGTTGGATTCTTCTTTAGTTCTTTTCAGACTCTCTAAATATGAAATGACGACCGAGTTTTCCTTCTATGGACTCGTTAAAATTTTCACATTGAAGGGCCCGTCATGGGACGAACCCCTCCTATCCCAGGTTCGGAAAATATTTGGGATTGGACTCATCTATGAGATGAGCTATACCGAGCATCTGGTTACCCTCATCAAGCTCGTAAAAAACACATGAGGCACTCATCATTCATGATGGGGAAAAAGGAAAGTGTTTGTATTACATACCTTAGTGGCAGTATATAGTCATTCTTGAACATGGCACTCATCTGCATTTGCATACCAATACTTGGGTCATATGTTTGTCTATGAGTCCCCGCTTACTTTCTGAGTCCTGTTACTCCTCTGAGTCATTCGGAGAAAGCTTCCACTATCAGTCGCATTAGAAGTTTGTGTCATTCTCATGTCAATACTGCCAAGTCATGCCATGCCCATGTTCAAGAACACATTCATCACTCATCATTTTCAGTCAGTACACACATCGTCATGCCGTTGTTACTCTGAGTCAGTCTCACATGTTATTGTACCATCCGATCCACCCTACACATATTTTGTTGTGTTTCATGTCAATTGATGGGGGATTCATCATGGCCCTCCTTCGACGAATTCATCCTTGTCGACTTCAGCACATCATCTGAGGATTGAATCTAGAAACCAACCAAGTACCTTGGCCCTGCATGCCTCAATGGCAGGTTACCTTGCTTTCATCATGAGTTTACATCATTGACTCTTGATTGAAAGATTTCATCTTGCATTCGACTTGAAATCAGTTATTCACGCTTGATGATATGTACTGTGATACCTTGGGAATCATTGACATTAATAGTGATCTCCCTCGCACTTGTTAATGGTTTACATCAATGACCGGTAATCAAGTGGTTTCCACCATGTTCGACGTCAAGACATTTGTAATCACATGGATAGATTCGTATCATTGCGGGTTTAGCTTGAAGACCCTGGGGAGTCATGTTTTACCCAGGTTGCGATGGAGTTTGTATTGAGTCATATTACATGGATCCACTTTTGTATTTGTTGTGGCTGTGTTATCATCTCATCATGGATCTACGATTGTGTCTAGTAGCCATGATTGTGTTCAGTCGGTCATTACTCCCATGGATCTGCAATGTATTGGTCGGCAGCCATGTTGTACTACATATGAGATTGTCAGTTCAGAGTCAGTTGTACTACAGCAGTGTCCTTCATCCAAAAAGTCTTTTGCCATTTTTTCTATCAAAGCACTTCACCTATACATCCTTAACAGCTTCATGCTTTGGGGGGCATTCTGTTACACCTAAAATCTACCCATCATCATGATTTAGTGTATACATCCCTGAAGTCATCTGGACCAAGTATTCATTTGAGAGGATTTGTACTCAGTTTGTACAACCTTTTGAGAGGTCGTTGCAGGTTGCAAACAAGCAACATGCGACGTCGTAGGTTGCTCTATAGCAAGGTGCAACGAGGTCTGTTAATGGGAAAAAATAGCCATTTCGAGATCTTTCTCGAAGCTTTCCCATTTAGGGGCTTATCCCTGATCTCTTGGAGAGCTGGTACTTGACCCCTAACTCATTGGGAAGATCCCTTATCTCTCTCCTACCATCTCTCAACCTATCCTATCCATAACCTCATCCACTTAGTCTTATATAAACGAGGCTCACTCCCATACCAAAGGGAGGAAGACTATGGTATCTACATGCTGGTGAAATCTCTTAGGACACCTTCACTCACCTCTTAGAGAATTCATGCTTCCTTGGAAGGGCTTGGCAATTGGCTTGTGTGGAGAAGGGCTGCTACGTTAAGTCATTAGTTGTAGTTCTATATCTCTATCATGTACTCCTCTATTTGCAGTAATACAAATGCTTTCCACCAATATCGTTCTTATGTGTAATGATGTTGTGTTGTTTACCTACTTAATTGTTTACATAGATCTCTTATTGTATAGATGCTCTTTACTCTTTTCTCTTTTCTGTGTCTTGACAGGTCTTGCAGCTTGGATCTGACGACCGTGGGACGTGGAGAAACATTCAGGAGAAAGGATAGTGAATCAAAGAGGTAAGACATCTAGTACTTGGTCCTTAAGTAGATCTAGGAAACGTGTTTGTATTCTGTTCTATTTGTTCTAGACTCACATTGAGCTAGGGAGATCTGGCTCGCCTCCAGTCGAGTGGATTGTCTGGTAACACCAGGATAGCAGGAAAGAAATATGGAGACCTAGCAGGAGGAACACCCTCCTCCATATACATACCTAAATGATGAAGCTGGTCTCCTGGAACTGCAAAGGTCTAGGCAATCCCTGCAAGATTGAAGCAGTTAAAGATTTAGAGAGAATTGATATGCATGATATTCTTTTACTCCAGGAGACCAAACTCGATGATAATACAGTCTTAGCCACCGGAAAAGAACATTGGAAGCAAAAAACAGGTTATGCAGTCAGTACCAGAGGAGCTTCTAGCTGTCTAGCAACCTTATGGTCCTCTGAAAAATTATAGCTCCACAACTACTTTGCTACGCAGCACTGGATATACACTGATATCACCCACCTGCAGAGCAACAAGCAGATTGCCCTTTTCAACATGTATGTACCTAATATTTACTCGAAGAAAAAAGATTGTTGGATTCTACTCGAATATTTTCTGGATGCTTATAATCCTCATAATATCATCATCGTCGGTGATATGAACATCACCCTTTCCAAATCTAAGAAGAAAGGTGGTCTCAATGGTAACGATTTCTTCAAATCTCAGGTTGAAGCCCTGATCCAAAAATGGGACCTTATCGATATCAAATCCAAAAAGGGAAATACTCATGGTCCAATAAGCATCTTGGCAAGGGAAATATCATGGCCAGACTAGACAGATTCCTTGTCCAGAGCAGCCTTCTGTCCGACACCCAAATCATCTCCTCCAGTATTCTAGCCAATCTAGCAACTGATCATAAACCAATCCAACTCCATTTTAATGACATTGAGGAACTCGGCCCAATTCCCTTCAGGTTTAGTCCACAGTGGCTCGATCATGCAAGCTTCTGGACCATTCTAGAAAAAACATGGAAAATCCCCATCACGGGTTCTCCCTGTCACGTATGGGAACAAAAACTTAAAAACACCAAAGCTGCTCTCAAGATCTGGTCCAAAACCAATTTCCCAGCTCCCGCAAACCCCAGAAAGATGGCAGTGGGTATACTTGAAGACATCCAAATCGGCATGGAAGAACAACCCGTTGAAGCGTTCACGCTGCATGAAGAAGCTACTTAGCAAACCAACGTTTATCATGCCTTTCGAACTGAAGAGGAATACCGGAGGTTGATATCGAGGAGCATTTGCTTCAAAGCAGGTGATAAGAATACCAAGTATTTGCATAAACAATTCAAGGTCAGACAGTCCTTCAATCACATCGCTGAAATCAAAGTGGAGGATGGCATGATTTTCATCGAAAACACAAATATTAAAAATGTTGCGCACACTCACTTCTCCAAGCTATTTGCTAAAGACGATAGTGTTGAAGAAAATGACGAGCTCACTCTGCTGGAGCACATTCTGAATAGCATTATGCCATAGGATAATCTTAGTATCATTAAACCCTTCACCGAGCAGGAAGTGCTCAATACGATTCACTCATTCGAATCAGACAAAGCATTGGGTCCCGATGGTTTCTCTATACATTTCTATAAAGCATGCTGGAATTACATAAAAAAGACTTCATGAGAATGATAAAGAACTTCCATTCAAAGGCAAAAATTGGTGGAGGCACAAATAACACTTTCTTGTCCCTCATCCCAAAAGAAACAAGTCCCAACTCCTTCAACAGATTCAGACCGATCTCATTATGCAACTCCTCCTACAAAATCATATCCAAGATGCTTGCAGCTCGGATGAAGCCTCTACTCAACAACATAATTTCAAACAACCAAGGAGGCTTTCTGGAAGGGAGACAAATACTTGACAATGTAATCCTCGTACAAGAAGCTATCCATTCCAGCAAATCCGGAAAGGAAAAAGGTATGTTAATCAAACTTGATATGGCCAATGCATTTGACCATGTCAAGCACTCCTTCCTCTTTAATATTATGACTCGTTTTGGATTCGATGAAACCTTCATAAGATGGATCTCAGCATGCATTAGCAAACCATGGACCTCCCCCTTAATTAACGGTCGCCTTGATAATTTCTTCCAAGCCACCCACGGCATTAGGAAAGGCTACCCACTCTCCCCCTTCCTGTATATCATCTTGGAAAATTCACTCAGTCGAAAATTAAATCATGATCTACTCACAGGCTCCCTCCCCGGCCTCCATTTGACCCTCAATTCCCATCCCCTCAACCATACTCTTTTTACTGATGATTCGCTTTTTTTGGGTGCAGCCTCCTCCATTATAGCCCAGAAATTTAAGCGTGATCTGAATCTATACTGCAATGCTTTCGAAGGTAAGATTAATCTGCATAAAAGTGCAGTCTACAGCTGGAATCTAAACAATATAGTTGCAGCCAATATCAGCAGAATTCTTGGCATTAATGTCCATAACCACTGGGACAAATTCACATATTTAGGCCTCCCTATCACATATGGAAACTCAAATTCTGGAAATTGGGACGACACGATCAACAAAATAAAAAGAAGAATCAGAAGACGGGGAGGGCAATGGCTCAGCAAGGCTGGAAACTTGATCTTAGTGAACGATGTTCTTTATGCCTCACCTATATACCAATTCTTTATCCTTCTAGCTCCAAAAGAAGCTGCAGATCAGATAAGTAAATTAATGAGAGATTTCCTTTGGTCCGGTGGGAAAAATAATGAAAACAAAATCCACTTAGTGAATTGGGATACTATTAAGCAGCCAAAAGCCTCCGGAGGCCTTCAAATCCGCTTGGCATTGGGTGGTAAGCTTCTCTGGAAAATTATACACAACAAACGCCATCGAGTTAGTCAAGTCTTCAGGAATAAATATTTACAAGGGACCAAATTAAGATGTCTAGATCAAAATCCAACTTCCAAAGGTTCTAGCACTTGGACATTATGCAAGGCAGCTTGGGAGTTTTTTGCAAAAGATCTATATTGGGTACCAGGAAATGGAAGGAAAATAGACATCTTTATGGACAATGATGCACTTCAAAACATTCAAGAACTTCAAAACATCGCAGTCTGGCTCTGTCAGCATGGGATCAAAACTCTTAATGATTTTCATTCTTGGGGCAGTCATGGAAACTGACAAAGCTGGAAAAATGTAGCTACCCCTCTACATCTTGAGATAGCCAAAAGCATACTAATTGAAAACTTGAAAGGTTGTGCCCCCTTACATCTAATGGCCAAAGATGAGAGGGGTTGGGGCCCTACAGGCTCTTACACTTCTGTTCTGGGTTACAAAGTTCTTAAAACTCATGAAGAAGCAAGAAAAGATCTTTGGAAGCTGGCTTGGGATCCATTTGGACTCCCTAAAATTAATTTCTTCACCTGGACTTTAATTCACTGCAAAGTTCTCACTGGTGACAATCTCATTAAGAGAGGATTCCATGGGCCTTTTTGGTGTCCCCTCTGTCAGAGCAATCTTGAAACACTCAACCATCTCTTTTTGGATTGTAACTATACCAAGCTTGTCTGGAATCATCTGCTGCACGATCTCAACATCACCATGCCTACCTTTACCTCAACCACCCAGCTATTCAAAGATTGGAAATCCATCTATCTTGTCCCACTCTCCAATAAGAACCTCTGGTATCATCTCTGGATATCCATTCCTAAATATGCTTCTAGAAAATTTGGACAGCAAGAAACAATGCCATCTTCCAAGATAAGCATTGCACCCCCTTACAAACTGCAAGCCAAGCCAAAGGTTTATTGATTGAAAGCCTCAATATCTCCAAATATAGGTCTGATGCAACCCTCAGCAATGAAGAATCGAGCTAGATAGGATTCATCCTCCCTTATCCAAGTAAAGATCCCCGTTCGAGATACCAACCTGCATGGCAAATAAGACTTACCAATACTGACTTTCAGAAGTGGAGAAATAATCAGGATTTGGACAGCCTTCAATTTGATGGAGCCTCCAAGAATAACCCCGGCATAGCAGGAGTTGGGGGAGTCTTGTGGACTAGGGATGGAACTTTGAGATTGAAGTATAGTTGGGGCTTAGGCACCTACTCAAATGATATAGCAGAATCCTTAGCATTGATGAAAGGATGCCAGATCGCCAAAGAACATAAAATCAACAATTTACAAGCGTTCAGAGATTCATTGATCATAATCAGAGCTCTCAACACTAATACAAAAATCAACAATATTCCTCTCAGTCGAATCATACAGCGTATTCGGAAAATCTCGAGGACCTTCACTCAATTCAAGGCTTACCATATCTTAAGAAGCTTAAACAATGATGCTGATATTGAAGCTAATGCCGCCACCAATCTTAGTCAAGGCACTCTCAATCTCTCCAATATTGAAAATGAAGTACATCAAATTCCATATGATAGGCTACCCCCACCAGAAACAGAGTACTTCCACTGTCTCAACTCTCAAGAAAGCTCTCAGCCACGTATTCGAATGGGAACACAATGGAACCCCCTGCTGGGAAAAAAAATTAAAAAAAAAAATAAAATGGAAAAAAAGGAAAAAAAGAAGAGATAAAAAATAAAAATCTTAACAATTCAATCATGCAGAATATTCTGATACTCTTTCGATCACTGCAACTCAAATGATGCAGAACATTCTTTCAAACATTTTAATTCTATGGGTGCAGAGCTAATCAAGAGTGCTATCTCTCGACTTGTGCATGCAGAATGCCATCATTCAATATAATTCAGAAATGGCAATCAATTGGCTTCAGAAATCGTATTCAACATGGTTGAGTGAAAAGCGAACAGAATGAAATAATTCAACATGGTTGAGTGAAAAGTGAATAGAAGGATATAATTCAACAAGTCTGAGTGAAATGGATCCAGAAATCGCTTCTTTAATATGGTGAACAGCATGCCATCATTCAATACGGCTGAGTGATCTTCCCAGCTCTGCAGAAAACGCAACATTCATCTGCAAAAATCGCATTTCTTCACATCTCGCATTCTTTTATTCTTTCTAAACAGTTTAGAATTCATTCATTTTATGTTTAGTCTTCTTCCAGCTGACAAATGCCAAATTGGAAGTCAATGTAACATCCTCCAAATCCTTCATCTAAAGGCATATATCTAGGTGTTGCTAAAACTTGTTATCTGTTGATCTGGAAAATAATTGTTCATTGTCGATTTGGTTCATAGCCACGACTTTTTTTTTATTGCGCCGAGAGGCGCTCTACAGCCCAGTATGGGGGAGATCTTGTTAGTCGAGTGTTTGTCGAGTTTGTCGAGTAACAAAATAATACAAAGTAAACAAAAAAAAAGAATAATACAAAGTAAAAAGTAATAAATATTATGCCGGCCATAAAGAAAAAAGAATAATACAAAGTAAAAAGTAAATATGAGACTTAAACTAGAGACTTTAGAGCTTAGAATTAGGTGGTAAATATTATGTCGACCATCAACAAAAATTAATAATACAAAGTAAAAAGTAAATATGAGACTTAAACTAGAGACTTTACTTTTTACTTTTAATACAAAGTAAAAATTAAATATGAGACTTTAGAGTGTTTGTCGAGTGTTTGTCCATTAACAAAATAATACAAAGTAAACAAAAAATAATAATGCAAAGTAAAAAGTAAATATGAGACTTAAACTAGAGACTTTAGAGCTTAGGATTAGGTGGCTGAGGTATTGCACTCAAGGAGCTATTCAAGGAGAGGTTTGCACCTCGGGAGATTTGATCCCTCTCGGTGCTTGATAGAGCCTAGGATTTGGATCTAGGCTGGTTTTAATACAATATACGTTCTTGTTAAAATAAAAAAAAATTATTGAATGCACCACCACTCATTTTCCTTCCAACCGCACGGGCACCTCGCCTATTGGGATTCATTGGGAGAGGATACATAGATATACTAGTCATGCAACAAGTTGACTACCAACCACCATTCCCCACTTGTAACATTGTTGAGTCACTACAGTGCAATTGTAAACATGAATAGGCATAGTTGAAATATCATAAACAATTCCATTAATCACAACATATAGATTCTTTTGTTCTTACTTAACAACAATGACTTCGCCATTTAAGCCTTCCTCGATTGTGACACCAAGTTTTCTCTGCTTTTTTGCTTCTGAATTTTAGGTTCAAAACCATCAAAATCCAACAATCGCATCTACACATCAACCTCTTCGAACTTCAAGTGTGAAAATAGGTATTGGCTCGCATTACATTGAAAATGGAATATATGCAAATAAATCCAAAGAACAGTTATGGAGTAGACAGACAACGAAGAGGGGAGTAGAGACAATGAAGAGGAGGTATAAATCAAATGACATAAACTATGATTCTCTTTACTTTGAATGCTATTTACTACTCTTTGACACATAATTGAAATGGTGGGTGAACAAAAGGGTGATGTAAAAGCCACGCAAATTATACACATGACCATCTGACAACTGTTTCAAATCAACATAAATTACAACATGGCAATATAAATTACAGTACAACACAATCCAAGCATGTCATGACATGTGATATATATAGAATCCAAGTGTACGATGACAGGTGATGATTTGTAGAACAATAGTGTCGACTTAGTTAATTCTCATTAATTAAATTATTGACTTCTTATGGCTTGAACAAGACCCAAATCCTTAGTATTAGGTATTCTCTTTTAGGGATTTGCATTTAATTACACATTCAGGCTTTGGTTGGGAGTTAGTGGATTGGTTCTGTAGGGGTCAACCGGCTACGATTGGTGTTTCTAATATCTGGAATGGGTTGATTGGTTCTTTCTCTATTATTTCCGATTGGCTCTCATGGCTTCCCGGCAATGGCAGGGGGATTAGATTGGGGATTGATCCTATATATGGGGGTTTGTGTGTTTATCGTCTTTCTCCGATTCTCTTAACTGTCCTGCATGCAAAAGGATTGTTTATGTTCTCACATGCATCTATTCTGTCCAGGGTTGGGGGGCGTCGATCCACATGGATATTTGCTTAGCAATTAGGCCTCCGGGGCAGTTTGGGTGTGGAATGGTAAGATTATACCAGGTATCTTCACTGGGGTAATATCCAACTGACGGGTTGCCCAGATAGACTGGTGTGGTCGTGGGATGTTGCACATGGTATTGTATCTGCAAAACTTGCCTATGAATCATTATTTGTTGATTTACAACATCATGGGTTGCGGTGGCATAATTCATTATGGAAGCTTGGTATCCCACTGAAAATAAAATGCTTCATTTGGTTGGAAATGAACAATCGGATATTGACTTGGGATAATCTTTGTCATCGTGGGTTTGCTGGTCCGAGCAGATGCACTCTGTATTGTTCCCAGGTTGAATCGGTCGATCATATATTTTCCCACTGCAGCTTTGTGCAGGAACTCTGGCGTATAATTTGTATCTCGGTTGGTGGGGCAATGGTTTGGAGATCCACTTCTTTTCGGGACTGTTTGGCTTCATGGCTTGCTGGTCCATATGTATTTGGCACGCTCCCTTGCTTTATGGTTTGGGAGGTGTGGAAGGCCAGGAATCGTGGTGTTTTTGAGAATATCTCTCCTAACTTGGAGCTTTCTTGTAGTAGAACCGTTGCGGCCTTCTCAGAGTACAGGTTGTTATATATTGAGCCGGTTCGTTCATGGATTAGTTCCTGTCGTCGTTTGAATCCGCCGGTCTTGGTCTACCCCTGTGGGTTTTTTGATGGTGCTGCGGACTGGGGATTGGGCTCTTGTGGTGCTGGTGTGGTCTTACATCTCACCAACACTTGGCTCTTTCATATTTGGATGCACTCTGGTGTTGGCTCAAACACTCGTAGTGAGCTATGTGCTCTTTGTCTGTTGTTATTATTTGCTCGCTGACATGAGGTTTCTTCCCTGTTGGTGTTGGGGGATTCATCGTCATTCATCACTTGGGCTTTGGATTCGGCTCCTCTGGACATTATGCTTCTTTCATTTTGGAAGGAGGATATTCGCTCATTTATCAATGGATTTGAGCACATTCACTTTGTCCATATATTCAAGGAATGTAACCAGGATGCTGATACACTCTCTAAGTTGGCTTTATCTTCTCCAGATGGTCTTATTTTATGGGATGAGTGGCATGACGACAGGTTCATCACTCATGGTTCCTTGGATGTGCATTGAGTTCTATTTGGTTGTTTGGTTACTATTCATTTTGTTTTTGTTGGCTATTTCCCATTTTATGCGTCTCTTTGTTTCTCTTGCAGGTCCATATTTCCTGGTATCCAACAACCTGTTGGATTCATTGGCCCAGGTGGTGATAGCCACTCTTTTGATCGGCATTATATTTATCGATATTTATTTATAAGGGGTTGGTCCCTCTTTGTTTCTACAGACTTGGTCATGGGCCGTTATTTTTGTTTTTATGGGTGACAGAATTGTTATATTTACTATTTTTCTATGTCTATTGGGGGTGGAGGTGTTGGTTACCTGCCCTAAACTATTTGGATTTCTGATTGTAATTGGTTCTATGGTGATATGCCCCATGGATGACATTGCATGGGTGATTACTTGCCAATGGTATGTATGGTTCTATTTACTATTTCTCCCATTATTAGTAAGTTATATTTTTCTTGGAAAAAAAGAGTTACCATGGGCGGAGTCCCAGATATGCCACTGAACTTGAAAACAAAAAAATCAAAATGGAATCAAAATTACTTCAATTTAACGATGTTGAATGTAGTTTATTCCCATGCTAGTAATTACTCACCTTTTGCAACAAACATGGCACAACTCTTTAGTTCGAGTTTTCTCTTTAATAATTTTGAATTTAGTTACACACTTGAGGTAATAGTAGGTAGTTACTGTGGGGTGAAGTCCAAGATAGGGTTATTAAAGTAAATCATATTTTGAGCATTTTACCTTTATATTTTTCTCTTACCATAAAATCAACACACAAATTTTAACTGGCTTAAGATCGTCACATTTGGTCTTCAATATTACGTTTTTCAATCCTCAATTTCATTGTTAACTAAAATATCAATGCATTACGTTGAGGATTCCAAAGGTGGAGTCCTGGAGATTAGATCTCAACTATAGTTGTTTTGGATGAAGCATCATTTTAATCAAGCCCACTTTGCACTCAATTAATTAATATAAACCAATTTACAATTGATGTCGTCCTTGACATAAATCCATTTTAAAGATGAGCATATTAGGATTTATATGTTGTGTTATTAGAATAGTTTTAAAGTATATATCAAGATGCTTTAAGAAAAATCTAAGCAAATGATTTCATTTGCAAGAAAACAATTTATTTTGAGGAAGTGGATACAACAAAATGCGAACTAGATCTTGGATGAATATTATTGGTTAATGCTCTTGGTTTTAAATTTCTACATACTTTACTATAACCTAAATTTCATTAACTATTGGCAAATGCCGTTGATTTTGGATTTTTAAATATATATAATAATAACCTAAATCTCAATAGATATTATATTTTGCATTTTATTTTTCACTAAAAAATAGACAATACTTTGTATGAATAAAAAGTATGATGACAAAGATACATCCAAATAAGGCCAAAACCTTACAGCACACAGACCCTATCTCCATATCCAGAAATGACAGAGAGCAACAAACTGAACCAAATATGCCATAATCGGCAGCCAGAAAAGAAAAGTGGACCGTGGGATACATCCATCCCCAATGCCGGTCCACCAATGCCAAGACAAGATAGACGATCACCGGATAACAACGACAGCATAATAGAGATTATATAGTTACAGAGGAAAAAGAAAACAATGAAAAAAGTCCAAAAATACAGGCCACAGGGGTGGAAACGACATCCAACCCAAAAAAAACAGAGACCAATAAGGTGATCTCAGAAAAAAAGAGAATGCAAATAATTATAGACAGAGTGGTTGATAGTCAGCCCGAATCAAAACATCCCCCGACCATCTTTCGAAATGTATGCGATCAGGAGCAGCAGAAAGGCCAAGTAGTGAGAGTGAATTAGCCAGAGAATTTTGCTCTTGAAAGATATGTTTCAATGAGATCTGAGGAAGCTCCTTAAGAAAGAAATTTATCTGGCGCATCCCCAGAGTCAAAAGCATAACCTGAAGAGAAGAAACTCCCCTTTCCCAATTTATAATCACCTGAGAGTCTCCCACAATTTTCTGAAGAGCGAGGTGATGTCTCTTGGCAAACCAAAGGACCATCCAGAGAGCAAGGAGCTCTCCTTTTGTATTAGTCCCCACGCCGCAGTTCATCCACAAGAAGAATTTATTAGATTGATTCCAAAAAATGGCTGCTCTCACACCACAAAAAAAGCATTTGATTGGGAAGCCCCATCAAATTGAGCCCAACAACACCCTACTCATGTATGTCGAAAGAGAACATTGATAACACTATAATTTTATACATATTACTATAAAAATTGGTTTAAGAATGACTACTAAATTATCCAAGAATGCTCACAAGACTACTAGATTATCCAAGAACATTGACATGTGATCATTCGTGTGATGGAAAATTTATGTCATGAGAATCCATGCAACAACATATCCAACTAAGTTACTCTAGGAAATTGTTATGGTAGCACTATTAATCTGAGGTTTATATATTTGCAAAACCATGACATTTGCATGCCACCAAACCCACCGGACCAAAATCCAAGGATAATGTGAGCGGTGAACATCCAACCATAGAGCAAAAAAATATTTTACAAATATTTTTTTATAAGAATAAATTTAACCTTTGTTTTAACTTTAGGAAAAAAATGGTATTTATATGGGAAACTAATGCCTCGCGTTGTCCCTATGTGTCTAAATACATGATAAGAATGGAGGAGGAGGTGGAGAGCTTAGGGCGATGGCGACGGTGGAAGTTACAGGTTAGGGTTTTAACAGGCGCTGCGGTTTGCATTTCGTTGGTACACGGGACTCCTGTGATAGACTTAGACCACCACGGATGGGTATGGAACGCTGATAGCCGTTGATATATTCGCTTCTATTTAGGGAACAATAACTCGATTTTCGGCGTGATAATGCTGGGCTTCCCTCCAGGTAAGTCATCAGTTATCAGCAGTGGTAATATACACGATTAGGTAAGCCTTTTCGTATCTTCTGTTATTGGTAATATACGCCGGTAATTGCTGTGGGGGTTCACAAAATCTTATGCTGTGTGGTGCCGGAATTGGGGTTTTTCCGAACCGGCATGCTGAAACAAGTCAGCGGACAAAAACGGAGTGGTCCACCGTATCTACAGGCTATTATTCTATATCATTTGGCTGTCTATGGTTCCGGCTTATCATTTCAACTTTTTGTCAGGAATTTTCGGGGGTTATTCGCCGTTAAAGGTTCGTTTTTGGACCGGGAAACAGGGATTGTGCTCGTATTGCTACCGATATGGGAGATAACAGGCCGAGAATCTTTCCATATGCTGAAAACAACATGAATGTGTCGGACTTCCAGCTCGAGGAGGCCGGGCTGTTTAAATCGGATGCTTTTTTCAAAAACCAGTTGGGGGAAAAACGAGCGACAAACCCCAACGGTCGACAGGTGGCGACTCATGGGAAGGCACAAAAACGACACCTGGTCATAGGAAAGACACCTGGGGATGCTTCGGGCTCAGACCCATCAGTCGGCAATACAAGGTTTCGTCCGGGACGTGGAGTGGGTGACAAGCATGGGTCGTCATCTCGCGCAAATGGTAGAAGGTTGGGCAAATATTTTAGCAAACCCGGGGAAGCCTGGATGACAGTCGATAGAGACATTGGTCTTGAGGAGATAGTCAAGTACAACATGACTGTGCTTGTAGGAAAATTTTCCGATCATGCCATGAACCGTCGGAATGTAGTTAAGTGGGTTGAGGAGCTGTGGAACCCCATCTTAGAATACACCCCACAGGTTTTTGCTATGGCATGTGGGTGGTATGGATTTAAGTTTCGGGAGGAGGCTCATTGCACCCGCATATTGGAGGGTTTGTGGCTCTATGGAACGGGGAGCTTAATGCTCCAAAAATGGCAAACGGACTTTACTCCTGAATCAGCAACGGTGCGCTTGAGACACCTTTGGGTACTTTTGCCAGGTCTTCCACTGGCATTGTGGAACCGTGGGGCCTTTGAGGCCATTGGTAACCGCCTTGGGAGGTTTTTGCATGTGGAGGAGGAACACCTCAATGGATTTGATAGACGGATGGGGCGTTTGCTGGTTGAAGTGGATATTACAATTGGTCTTATTGATGTGCTACATATAAATTGGCGGGGCCGTCAGCTGACACAGATTATTGACTACTGGGGCATTCCATTTCGTTGCTCAAACTGTAAAGCGGTGGGTCACCTGTGGCGACAATGCACGGCTCCGGCTTCTTCTGGCCGAAACACAGATGGGGGGCCAATGTGGTCGTCAGATGATAGCAGTGATATCGAAATGGATGGAACGGGTGCTCTTGATGGCTTCTCCAACCGGGTACTCAACCCTCTTGCTCCAGACTCGATGATATTCCGTAAGTTGGAACTATAGGACCCTATGTTTTTCCATTCATTAAATGAGTTGGACACATCTTTTATTAATACATTAGATTTGAACAATGGAAATAATGGCAATTATATGAGTCGCAACAATAACATAGATTCCAATTCATCTGGGACGGGTCAGACATCAAATGAAAACTCTGAAAATGATGACCCGGCTTCTGAGACTGTGTTATTGAACAAGATGAATAACATTTGCCCTGTGAATAACTTACCGAACATTTTGGTTCCCCCTTGTCCTCCTATTCCTGATATCCCGGGGGACAATGCACTCAACGACTCTGAGATATCCTTCCCTACCCGAGATGCTGTGAAACTTTGTGAGGATGCGGAGAAATGTACTGGAAAGAACTCATGTGACAATGAGATTGGGGGATTGGAGACCTGTGGTCTGTTTCCGGTGAAGGTGCCTGTGACGGATTGCCACAATGTGGAAATCAATGTACCTGCAGAGCCGGGTGGGAAACAGTTACACATACCATCATACTTAGATATGGTGAAGAAATCGGCCATTCCTACATATTTCAGGAATCAGGTGGTGGTTCCTAATGAGCCATCGGCTGGTGATTTGCGGGAATCTTTGGATTTAAAGACTCCTGATCTGGATGTGGGGGTTGGTAACATTGATACTGCAAACTTACCCGAAACATCTGGTGACATATGCATTCATAAGGGGGCGCATAGGGGAGGCCTTGCCCCGGAATTCTCCCCATTGAAAACTAGAAGTGCCAGAAAAAACAAGAATGTCACTCTGGGGGGGACAGAGGATGACCTGAGCATGGTGCACTCCCCCAACACTTCTGATACCCGGGCTCTTAGAGGAATGAAGGCCCTTGCGAGGGTTAGAAAATGATTTTCTTCTCACTGAATATCAGGGGGGTGGGGGGCTTACCCAAACAATTGGCCCTCAAACGTGTGCTGGAAATTGTCAAACCAGATTTGGTACTTCTACAAGAAACTATGGTTAGTGGGGAAAAAGCTCGTATTTTTTTTAACAAAGTCAAGCCGGGATGGATGTGTTGTTCTGTGGACGCTGCTGGACTTTCGGGTGGACTCTTAACGGCTTGGAATCCACTTGTTTTGAGGTTAACTCCTTCACATATCACACTGGGCATTCTGCTATCTGGAAACATCAGGGGATCGGAGAAAAATATAAACATTGTAAACTGTTATGGTCCATATTGTGACAGGGAGACTTTCTGGAACCTGGCTGGTTCGAAAAGTTTGCTAAACCTGGATAACTTGATAATTGCAGGTGATTTAAATTTTACCTGGGCTGATGGGGAGATATGGGGGGGTTTGGCTAGGAGGGACCCCCTGGGGCCTTACTTCACAAATTTATTCAGGGAGTTTTCTTTGGTTGATGTGGCTCCTAGACCGCTGGCACCAACATGGACAAATGGCTGAATGGGGGATCAGCAGATACAGAAACGTATTGACCGATTCCTAATATCGGAATCTTTACTATCATGCTTTCAGAACTATAGATCCTGGATACATCAAATAAAAATCAGCGATCATCTCCCTATTATTCTGCAATTTGATGATGAACCATGTTTTAAAACCTACCCCTTCAAATTCAATTCCACATGGCTTTCTGAGGAGGAATACATTTCGGGAGTGAGGAATGTGTGGATGCAGACAGATGTTTCAGGGGAGAGATCGGCCATGGATAAGCTGGCGGTGAAACTCAAGGTATTAAAAGACTACACAATAAAGTGGGAAAAGAACAAAAAAGCGTTGATGGGAAAGGAACTATCGGAGATTGAACTTGAAGTGGAATACCTGTTGAACAGAGGTGTTGATAATGATCTAGATTCGATTGAGCTCACCAAACTCTCTTCATTGGAGAGTCGGAAAATGAAAATACTTCTGATGCAAGAAGAAACCTGGCGATTGAAGAGCAGAGCTACCTGGCTCAAAGCGGGGGATATGAATACAAAAAATTTTCATCAGTTCACTGATTCCCGAAGGATGCAAAACTCAATCTGGGATTTGAATGATCATTTGGGCCGGCGGATTAGGGGGGAGGAGAATTTGATGAATGAGGCTATATATCACTTTCAGGAATATTATCGTGATCCAAAAAACACTACTCTGGCTGAACAATTCAAACTAATAAAGGAATATCCACGAATGTTCAATGAGGAGGAGGGCGACAATATTTTCCTGGATGTCACCCTGGATGATGTGGAAAATACTCTGCGTGGGTTTGCTAAAGACAAATCTTCGGGTCCGAATGGGTGGACTGTTGAGATCTTCATTCACAATTTTGATATCATGGGGGAAGAACTCCGGATGGCTGTAGATGAATCTCGGAAACTAGGCATTGTCTCTGGAGCAATAAACTTTACATATCTGACACTCATTCCGAAGACTTCCCATCCGAACAACTATGATGACTTCAGACCAATTGCTTTATGCAATCTGATTTATAAGATTATTGCTAAAATTATTGCTGATAGAATCAAACCTTTGCTCTCTCGACACATATCCAAGGAACAGTATGGCTTCCTTAGTGGGAGGCAGATTCATGATGCTGTGGGGGTGACTCAGGAAATTTTTCACACTATCAAACAGAGGCGGATTGATGCCCTTATTCTTCAATTGGACCTGGTGAAAGCATATGATAAGGTTGATTGGAACTTCCTGAGATTAATCCTTATTCAGATCGGCCTGCCATGGAAGGTTATGAAATGGATTATGGCATGTATTAACTCTGTCAACTATGCTATCCTGATCAATGGACTTCCTACTGACTATTTTAAGGCATCTCGGGGCCTTCGACAGGGCTGTCCACTCTCTCCTCTGCTGTTTTTACTGGTCATCGAAGGTTTAAGTCTGTCCATACATAAAGCTCGTCAGGAGGGAGTGATTGTTGGCATTAAAATAACTAGAGAGATATCTGTTACACACTCTTTGTTCGTGGATGACGTTATGCTCTTTGGTATGGGAATTCTTGCCGAATGGATGATATACAAGAAGATACTAGACTTCTTCTTTCTGGTAACTGGCATGATTATAAGCTATATTAAATCATTTTTCTTGAAACACTCTTTGACGGATGATGTTCAGCAGTCGATCAGCAATTTTCTGCCTTTAAATTTCAAAGATATTGATGCTGGTACTAAATATCTGGGTTTCTTCATCAAACCATCAAATTACTTGATAAATGATTGGTCCTGGCTTATTAGAAGATTTGAAATGAGAATTGGACACTGGAGCTATCGGCACCTTTCCTTGGGTGGCAGACTTACTCTGGTGAAAGCCGTTTTGCAGAATTTAGGTGTATATTGGTTCTCTCTATGCAAGATTCCTCGAACCATTCTGAATCTAATTAGAAGGAAGATATTTAGTTTTCTATGGTCGAGTGGTGGAAACCAGGAGAAGTTTCATCTAATGAAATGGAAGGTTTTGGCTCGGCCCTGGCACTTGGGTGGATGGAACATTAAGGATATTGAAAGGTTTGTTATGGCCCTTCATGCAAAGAGCCTCTGGCGAGTACTCTTTGATCAATCGATCTGGGGAAGGATCATTCGAGCCAAATACCTGCAAAATATTCCGGTTACTAAATGGTTTCATTTAAATCGCCCTACAAATGTGGGTGTCTCTAATATCTGGAATGGTCTGCTGGGTGCCTACAGGGTTATTGTGCATTGGATTGCTTGGATGCCTGGAAATGGACGGGATATTAAGTTGGGGCTGGATCCGTTCATGGGGGGTTCATCGAGACACTCTCTATCGATGGAATTGAGAACATACCTCTATGCAAATGGTTACTACTCTTTAGCACATGTGGCTGGATGGTATGGGGACGGACGTCCACGGTGGATCACGGCGGCACAGTTGGGACTGACGGGTTCCTTGAGGCTTGAATGGGAGGAATATATTAAGCCGTTGTATCAATCTAATATGAGGCTCTCTGATGAAGCTGACAGATTAGTATGGACGTGGGATGTGGCTGGTGGGAGGGTTTCTGCAGCATTGGCATATGATGCATTATTTGCTGAGTCACAGATATTGGTTCGCTGGTGGGACAAAACTATTTGGAAACTTGCTTTGCCTCTCAAGATCAAATGCTTCATATGGTTAGCGTTGAATAACAGGATACTAACTTGGGACAATCTCTGCCGGCGTGGTTTTTGTGGCCCGGGATGGTGCACCTTATGTTGCACACAGGGGGAGACGGTGGACCATCTTTTCACTTCCTGTACATTCATAAGAGAACTCTGGTCCTTAATTGCAAACAAAGAAGGTGTATTTTTTCTAGGGACCTACTGCTCCCTTAGTGATTGTCTGGATGCTTGGTCTCGTCATGATTACGGGGTTACAGAGCTACCATATTTTATGATCTGGGAGGTTTCGAAAGCTCGAAACCTGCACATTTTTTAGAATCGTGCCCCTTTCTTGGCTAGGATATGCGTTAAAACACTTGCTGCACATAATGAATGTGTTTCTATCCACGGTACGGTTGGGGGCAGAGTTAATCCGGATAGGAATCTTCGATTTGCTCCCCCGGTGCTGATCTACCCATGCGGTTTCTTTGATGGAGCTGCTGTCAGCCGTTTTGGGGGGGGCGGAGCGGGTGCCATTATACACATTTCCAATGTTGTCTCCATCCATATCTGGCTTAATCTGGGCAATGGTTCCAATACCAGGAGCGAGCTATGTGCTCTTTGGTTAATACTTTTCTGGGCTCGCTTGCGGAGAATCACCTCACTAGTGGTATTTGGCGATTCACTTTCCATTATCTTCTGGGCAAGTGGCAAGTCCACTCTAAATAATATGCTTCTCAAACACTGGATGGATGCGGCACAGATGTTAATAAAGGATTTCCATCACATACACTTCGCCCATGTATACCGGGAAGCTAACTTGGAGGCGGACATGCTATCTAAGAAGGCTCTTATCTCTGAGGTTGGGGTCATCATGTGGCAGGAATGGCGGGAGGACACTTTGTTTTCACAGGGCACTCATCATCTACATTGGACTTGATACATTTTGCTCTATTTTACATTATTTGTTTTATTATGTTGCTTTTTTGATATATTATGCGAGCCGATATACTTACATACGCTGTTAGTTCTATGTGCAGATTATACATAGGGGCTGCTTCCAACTTCTTGTTGGACATTTTTGTATACATCCTCTATTTGCGGCTATACTGACTGTGGTTGTTTGGTTATGTTTTGATATACTTAGCACTGCTGGACATATATGTTTTAATATTGATATTTGGCAGCTACGGCTGTTTTGCACTTGTGAACTTTGATAGTTGGATGAACACTTTGACGGTTTCTAGTGATTGATGAACCTGTTTCTCCTTCGGGAGGGGTTCATGTTTTATTATGTGGTCATATGACACTATTTATGGGGTTTCTCGGATGGTGATGTTGGCATTGTGGCCTTATTGTTTGACATGGCTCATATGCTCTATAGGACAGATGTGAGTAGTATGTATTTTTCTGACTGCTGACACTATTTACTATTTCGTATATTAATAGTAAGTTATATTTTTCTGTGAAAAAAAAATACATGATAAGAATTATAAGTAAGTTAATCCTTTTCAATGAACAAATTAAAATAAATAAATAATGTATATTTTTTAAGATAAAATTGATTATCTATATTTAAAAATTAACAACATTTATAAATTAATTAGTTTTTACTTCATTGTTAGATTGACCCTTTGTTACAGTACACATTAATAATATTTAACTACGTACTATAATGAATATTAATAATAATATACTTTTTACAAAATAAAATAAAATAATAAATATTTTTAACATTATCTAATATCAACCATGATTTAAATTTACTAAGCATTATAGTTATATACATAATTTGAATGACCGCTTTACAACTCACTATTGCTTCAACAATTCCATATATATATATATATATATAAACTCTATGATAGTCCTATTTATCAATATAGGAATCTTTCCCATAAACAGTCATTTATATAAATTTCACTATGTAAAGAGACATACGTTGCAATTTAATGTGATGTGGATAAATTTTCATTAATAACTATGTCTAAGTTTTAATTTAGATATATTTTTAATAATAATTAACGTAGATTTGTTTTTATTATATGTATGTATTTTTTTAATAATAATTAACGTAGATTTGTTTTTATTATATGTATGTCTATTGATAGGAAATGAAGGTGTACATTAATCCCTTTTAGTTTTTTAGTTTAATTTATTAGATCAACAAAATAATATTGAAAATTGAATCCAAAATTCATTTTTTCCTACATACAATGAGTGTTATCAATCAAATCGTCTTCTTTTTAAATGTTTCTTTCCTTTTAAATAATCTCAATCAAATCGTTTTATTTCCTTTTAAATAATATCGTTAGGTGTTTTTATTAAAAATAATATTTTGGAGTTGTTGGATATTTTGATGGTGCGGTAAAAAATTATTTATGCATAATTTGTGCAATTCTTTATCTTAATGAATCACACAGGTTTTTATTTAGACTTCATTTTGGCACTGGAACAAATATGAAGGCAGAAATGCTTGCCTTGTTGTATCTTTGCAGGATGGCTTCCTTATTTGGTATTCTTATTCTTAATGTATTTGGTGATTCAAGAGTTACAATAAAATGGGCAATGGAAAACTATCAACTAAATGTGGTCTCACTTTTACAATGGTGTTGTGGGATTCAGGAACTATTGGGTCATTTTAAATATATTACTTTTGAGCATGTCTACAGAGAACAAAATCAACTGGTTGATGAACTGTCAAAGCTTGCTTTGGACGGTGATGAAGGGATGCTCAGTTGGGAAGAAATCCTTGAAAATAACAAAGTAGATATGGGACAAACTTATTTTTCCGGTCTATATTCAATTACAGAATGTATGTTTTGAGTTTCTAATCTGTGTTGTGGGTGGGACTTTTTTTTTTTTTTTTCCTGGACTGATAGTTGTTGGATGGTGGCCAGTTTTGGATTGTTGAACTTACTAGTTTTTTGATAATCAAGTGTTAGAATGTTTTTTTATCAAATATTGTACCTTTTTATTCAGAAATGAATTTCAAAAGTATCATTTTTTCTCCTGAAAAAAATATTTTGGACATTTTCATGATAATGGGGCATTCTTGTGGGTAGCTTGGACAAAGTTTTGCAAGGCATAAGCGATAGAAAAGTTCCAATACAGTGTGGAGAAAAAAAAATTATAAGCAATAGAAAAGTTCCAATACAATGTGAAGAAGAAAATAAAATTTATACCTCGGATGCGGGTGGACAGATAGCTCGTGAGCCACATGCATGCGAGGACGTGGAAAACAAAGGAGGAGGGGAGGTGTGAGAGGGCGGTTAGGCATCTGGCGATAGGTGGGATATTTAATACTGCAACATGCGAGGGGAGGGGAGTTATAAGGCTGAGGAAACAAACATGATGAGCCATTTAAGCAGAAAAGACAGCTTGGGGGTAGGCAGTAGCGGAATAATGCTTCGATTTAGGAGGAATGTTCGATTGGGGAATGAAAGGTACAACGCTAGCATGGGAACCTGGGGTGGCACGGATGATGGAGGATGTCGGGCCAGGGTGGCCAGTGAAATCGTAATAAATGAAATCTCCGAAGCAATGATGTTGCTCATTAATGAAGGGATTGGAAGCAACACTTAGAGGAAGATACTAATAGTGGGTTTGACGGTGGAAGAGATGAAGGCTGGAATCGAAGGCTAATTGAGGCTCTGACAGTGCGAAGGCGTCTTGAAGTGGTGTTGATGATGGCTCCCCACCAGAGAATGAGAAGCCCGAGGGGGTGGGCGAGGAAGAGGTGAGTGGTGCCAAGCGGAGAATGACCCAGGGCAGGAGTTTATAGAGGGGATTTCACCCCACATTGATGACACCATCTCGATTATGGAAGATAAGGAAATGCAGGCACAGATGGAGGAGCAAGGCTCGACGACCATCTTGAGCTTGTACTAGGTGACAAGGAATCTCTTGGCGAAGACGATGATGGAAAGAGAGATATTTACAGACCTGGTGACACAGATTATTAACAATCTGAAGGAGGACATGATGCGAAATTTGGTGGACATGGAGGGAGTTCTAGAGCTGGCTAAGCCCCCTTTCAGTTGCCAATTAGTGCAAACAGAGTCTTCATCGTCAGTTCCTGTGCACGCAACTCTGTTCAGGGTGGAGAACCTTCCGGATGAAGGGATGACTCACATGGCGGGAGAGGGGTAATGCTGGTCTTCTTTGTTCTTTTTATTTTATCTTCTATTCAAGGATGTTCATTCTAATAGTTCTGTGTAAAGGCTTCGAGCCGTGGGTCGAGATAGTTTTTTGCTATGGCCTAGTGCCTCGTTTGTTGAGTAAAGGGTGGAATTTTTATTTGCCTGCTCTAGAGAAGTATGAAAATTTTGTAGGAAAAAGACTAGCAATAAGGCAACTGGGAATCTCTGGTTGTAAATGAGTCTACTTAATAAACAAACTCTTTTTTGTAAAACTATGTACATTTTTTTTTAATGGAAGGATCTTATATCTTACTTAAAAAAAATTATAATCATCATAATATTTTGAAAATAACAAAGACTATATTATGTACATACATATATGAAAATGAAAAATCAAATGGATATATAATTAAAGATTTTAGGTCATTTCTAACTTTACAGCTTACGTTCATATTAAATAAACAAGTTATATGACAAAGAAAAAATACATTGTTCACTAAAACATGGAATTAACACGTTCAAATTGTAAAATAAATTGATGTATTTTTTTATATCAAATCATGTATATTAATTTTTCGACTTGCATTTCATTAAAGATTTATTTGGCTTACATTGAATTCATTATGAATAATGATGTGCATGATATAATGGCAACAACTTCAATGAAGATTTTTTTATTTTGGTTGGATACACACCAACTCTTAGCTCTGTAACTTTGGGTTTGAGAGTTGTTTTTTAACCTTGATCCAGGCGGCTAGGGAAGGAATCTCCAGTTGTCCTCTCCCTTCATCTCGCGAGTGGTGAATGGTTTTATTGTATGTCTAAGCAAGTGGTGAGGTGGTAGCCCCCTTCGACGAGGCAAGATCTTATGGCACGACGGCGTGGCTCGACGCCAGATCCAGTGGTGGGGCGGATGATCAGGCTTGACAGCGATGGCGATGGTGATGAAACTAGTGGCGGGGTGACGACTTAGGCTCGGCGGCAGACTCTTAAGGAGCGGCGGTGCACTCAACAGCTCAACCCCAAGCCACGCAACTATTGTTCTGCATATGAATCTCCCCGGGGAGGTGGGAAATCCTGAAGTGGCTCTCCCTTGTTGCTTGAACAATGAAGTCCATGTCAAGGGAGAGGAGGGGTTTATCATTCGGATTTTTCATGCATTAAACACAATAGCAGCCGAATGGTGATGGGAATGATGTTGTTTTGGGATCTGGTTAGCAAAGGGAACAAGGTCTTCACTGTTTTGCTCATTTTAGATGGCTTATACCTTTGGCTTGTTTTTGTTTTTTGCTATATGGTCTCTAAACAATGTGCTCTGTTTTTTATTAATAGAATGAAATTTATTTTCCAAGGAAAACAAAAACAATTTCAATGAAAAATGTTGTCTATTTTCAATAAAAAAATATTTGTGTCATAAAAATATCTTAACATTAAAAATAAATTATCGTTTAAAAATGTTTATTTTAATAAAAAATATTTTAAAACCCTAAATTTCTTACATAAAATTGTCATAATAATTAAAAACAACATTATCAATGATATTTTTAATAAGAAAATAATAAAATATATAACTATGACCATATTAAAAACATTAATTAGATGATTTATTTTTCAACTAGATTGAGGAAAAGTAATGGCCCAAAATGGAGAAAATTAATTAACCATGTCTTAAAAAATAAAAACATTTCTATTGAAATTTAGTAAGTTTTGTAAAATCATATATAAAAATATTGAGAAAATTAATTAACCATGTCTTAAAAAATAAAAACATTTCTATTGAAATTTAGTAAGTTTTGTAAAATCATATATAAAAACATTTCTATTGGAATTTAGTAAGTTTTGTAAAATCATATATAATTTTTTTTTCTCTATTATCGCTTGACCAAATCTTTTTAAGCATCATACGCCCATGCATGTTAAATTGTATTTATATAGTTTTTATAAATAATACAATAACATATATGGAAAAGGTCACTACATTATTAGAAGTAATAATTATATATATATATATATAAATGAAAAATTTTGAACAATGTTTAGGATTAAAACATTGAAGTGTAATTTATAGAAATAATGACAATAAACCTTTATCTTATATACACCAAAATTTATTAAGAAAATAATTAACTACTATTTAAATCATCATGAAGTGGTGAATAAATTATAAAAGAAACTCTCTCCACCTCATCTGAGATGATTCAATAACGAAAATGTCCAACACCTAATTTCTATTTGGGGGGACATGTTCATTGAAAAAGGCCACATGCCATATAAAATATTTGTACAATATCTCATAGTGCCATAATGTAGATGAACATAACTAATGGCCGAAATGTGTAACACCCATGTTCTAGTTAATAATTTTCATCTTCATCTGATTGTGAACATGGTCACTTAAAATGTTTATCTCCCACAACATGAAACATAAGCATGCCACAAAACCCAAAACCTCAACCATGGATAAGCTAAAAGTTACAACAATTGAGAAGTAGTACACAACATCGAATAGATAGTTGAATGATGTCCATAACTATCATAGTTGACACCATTGTGGTGGAGATAATTAGATATTCCTTTGCATATAATGGGAGATCTATCTTCTCCCTATTCATAGAAAAGAACAAGTAATTTTGTGAATCAATTGAAAAAACCTCTAAAGGAAAGCACTTTGCCTCATTCAAAATAAAATTAAACCTGATAGTGGAGAAAAATAAATGGGTTGGAGCTTAAGCCATGATCAAACTCAAGGCAAATCATTGGGTTTGATGCTTGAATCGGAAGGAAATAAGCTAGAATTAAATTTAGATCCAAATTTGTGTGTTCTTAATCAAAGGCTCGTTCGTTGAACTTTAATGATTCATATATGAACATCTACTAACACACCACATCATTAACCTCAATACAATTTATTGATGCCACAATTGAGGATTAAACATCAATCCAAGTTGTTGATGTCACAAATGATGATTGCATTTTAAATTTATTTATTTATTTATTTTTCTCTTCTTAATGATAAAAAATACCAATATTAATCAACCAACTAAAAAAATTCATAATAAAAATAAAATTTAATAATTAATTAATACAAACTTTAGAAATAAATATGTTAATACGACATGAAAATAATAAAAAAACAAAAAAAAAGCACTATTGCTTTATTGACATGAAAATTATTAAAAAACAAAAACAATAATCTCTATTACTTTAAAGCAAGGACTAATAATTAAATAATTAATATTAATTATATATATATATATATATATATATTACCATTCAAATGAAATATATAACATTTATAAATTAAAATGAAAACATATTTCATATTTTAAAAAAAATAGAATATTTCATATAATAAAATATTACAATATTTAAATGCACTTAAACATGATAAAAAACTAACCATTCCTTAATTGCTTATACAATCTAATCAAAGCATACATGATAAACCATTTCCTTGATCACTATAGTCTAAAATTGTATCTTCCGAATCTTTTTCACAATAACCTATAACAATATGCCATCAATAAACATTGATGGCATATTGTTATAGGTTATTAGCAAGTTTGAATGAGAATTAAGCTTGACAAGGAGGGATGGGGATCTGATCTTTGTACCTTCATTCTTAGGTATTGCAAAACCCTAGTTAGCTAGGTTTGAGACTAGAGAATAGTGTATTTGGAGTTCAGTCTGTCATTCTTGGTGGACCTAATACCAACTAGATTATAAAAAAGTGGGAATTTGGTTTTTTACTAAACATTGTTCCCTGGCTCTAGTATAGGTTATTTTGGGGGTTTTTAATAGTTCCTTTTGTCGATCGTGGATGAAAGAAAAGTGTCATGGATAGGTGGAGGTGATGATGCTTTTCCTGCCATCTCGCCTTCTTCTCGGGTGACCAGGACAGTCAAGACAAATTTGTTGGATCTGGTTTCTCTGCATAAGGTTTCACTGGGGTTTGGTGTCAAAACAAACCCTGCTCGTGATGTCATTTTTTCCTCTTGCATTGAACCTAGGGCGAAGGCGAGCAATGAGCTCTCTTTTTTTAGCAGGTGGATGTTTTACTTAGCCGAAAAACTATCAGAGACGAGGTTTAAGTGGTGTAGGTACAAAGGAGAGACTGCAAAAGGGTCATGTTTTTCAAATACTTCTCTCTCCAGGTCAAAAATTAAACTGAAGCTTGAGCAAGCAAAGAAGGTAAGATCCCTCTGGGTTATGGGGAAAGATGTCACCGTGGATTTGGTTCTGGCGTTAGCGCAACGTGCTCTGGTGGGGAAGTTTGAGTTTATCAGGCTTTTTAGGGAGGAGATCCTTGTTTGGATCAGGGATAAGTGGAAGCCCTTTATCAAAAACATGCCGAGGGTCCTCACGTTGGTAAATGGCTGGATTGTTTTCCAATTTCTCTTCGAAGACGACCGCAAAGTGATCGGGGACAGGTTATGGGTCATTGGCATGGGCTCACCGGTGTTATCCCACTAGCATGTGGGTTCCGATCCTTGGAAAGAAACTCTTTTGAAGAGGCATTTGTGAGTTTTACTTCTGGTTTTCCCGCTCCACTGCTGGAGTCTGAAGGGCTTTATGGCGGTTACAAACTCTATCGGTCGCTTCATTCTTATAGAGGAGGAGAAAATCCTGGGTTCGAACCGGAAATTGCCTCGGATGCTAATTGAAATTGATCCTATTGGTGACCTCCCTTCGGATCTTGAGGTCATTTGGGAAGGAGGATCTTTTATCTAGCGATTGGACTACTGGCGATTACCTTTCCATTGCACCAGATGTCGTGAGACGGGTCATGCTAGGGCTTTGTGTTCTAATCTTCCTTTTGGTTCTCGTAAACATATTTCGGGGCCGTGTTCAATAGAGGAGGTCTTGGAAGAGGTGGAGGTTAGTATGTCCTTTTCAATTCCTTTGGACTGAGATTCTACAGTTGATTTTGTGGGTAAGTTTGCTTCCTCTATTCTAGCTCTCTTGAAATTCTTGTCTATTGAAGAAATATCTAGCACAATTTTGGTCCTAAGTGGGGAGTCCTCTTTATTGCTGAGTGAATCAGGGTCGGGGCCTATGGGGAATTGTCCACATGTTGGGGTTGGTTTTTCGCTACCTAGCCCTGTTGACTCGCAAAAACTTCTTTCGAACTTTGGTGTTCATAGTACCGTTCACCTTGAGGTTTCACTTTCTTTGTGAGAATCCCAGGGGCTTGGGGACCTTTCTTCTGGTGGAGGCAAGTGTTGAAACAAACCCAGTCGACAGAGGTTCCTCACGTTGTCGACACCCATCCACTGCGATCTCCCTGAGCACCGGCCCATACAGGTTTAACCCTATCCAACAACACATGCGGAGTAGATGAGGTCTCACCCGAGATGTTCAAGGGAGAGTTGACGGAACCATGTTTCCTCCGAATGAAGGAGGATGTTGTGCATCAATTGATTAAATTATTGCAACATTCAGAAATAGATCTAATCATTCACTCAGGAATTAAGCATAATCACGACATCATTCAAGAGATCTTATCATTGAGAGAACCATTATTGCAACAGATATAACAGTAAAGCATTAATCCCAGCAAGGAAACATCGCATCATTCACAGATTCATATCGCAAAATGCATTTACCACAGATAAACGAAAAAGACACAGGGATTATGCTCAAAAACTCTATCGCATCGTATTTATCTCTGCAAAAACCCAGATACAACAAGATATTCAATCGACTCAGCTGTCTCCACATTGTTTAATCTCTCAAATATTCCTTCGCTATCAATACTTACAAAAAGATGTCTCAACACTTACAAACCTACATCTACTTATAGGCTTGTGCCTTTACATTTGTAGTCCACTTAGGCAACCGCCTAACCACTTCTTAACAAACTTTACAAAAACCAACCCAAAATCCCACATAATGCGGTCAAAATGACCCAAACTACATATGACGCGGTCCAAATGACCCAAAATACATATGACGTGGTCCAAAAGACCCAAAACCTACAAAAAGTACTATCGCCATGCGCGCTGCTTTCCTCCTTCCGCGGTACCTTTGGCCTTGTGCAGCATCCGCGTTGTTGCAATGCTGACTCATCAAACCGCCTGCCAACAGGCCCCAAACACAATCTTATGGCTCACCCTCGAGCCACGTCAAGCGGACATGGTGTACTCAGTGGTCTTAAACCTAAAGTCCTCATACTGTTGATCAACCTACGTGACCTGCTCCTTTACTGCCGCAGCCACCACCTGACTATCTGTCATATCCTGCGCGAATGGATGCTCGCTCAGCTTCGCAGCAACTTGCTGGCGACCCTCCTGCACAGCCTGGAGTGCGGAACTTGCCTTAAGCAAAAAATGGCCTCCAATCTCCTAGAACTCCTCCAGCTGCGCGTTGCGCCTCTTCTGACGTTCTTCATCCTTTGTGATGCGCTGCTGCAAATCTTTCAGTTCTGTTGATTTGGTGACCTGAGAAACTAGTGGCATCGTTCACATCGACGCCTTCAATGTCACTAACTGCCCATCTTCTTCTTGCCGCAGCTTGGTCAATTGTTCTATATGCTCGTCCTTAACAATGCTGCCCCAAAACTGCACGGTGTCTACTGTGATTTTTGTCACTGTCTGTTCCAGCTCTCCCAGTTGTGTTGCCGCCTCCTCAATGGCGCATTTTCATTCATCCACCTGTTCTTCGGGTGTGCCAGGGTGATTCAGAGCGGTTAACTCTGCGTTGGCATGCTGTAACTGGGCGATGACAGCCCCAAGTCACTGTGCTTACGCTACCGGATCCAACTGCGCGGTGGGATCGAGAACATGTTGACAGGCTTCAGAGACTGCCTCTTCCAACCGCACTTTGTTGTCACGAATGACAGCTCTTTCTACCATCAACTGATCTTGCTCCTTCTTTAGCTCTATTACTGCACTAGTCTTCTCGTCCATCAACTGTTCGAGCCTGTCTTCCAATTCATCGACAACCTTCCTCACCTCAACTGCCTTTCCCTTTAACTCTACGACCTCTTGCTGGGCCATTGCCTCTTTTTCCTGCGATCGCAGGAACTTACCGCTAACCTCATGTATTATGTACGCCATTTCTCGGCTGGAAACCACCTGCACATTCGTCAACTCCTTCGTAGGTATCTCATTGATGGTAATGGTCAAATTTTCTAACTGCTGTAGCAAGGCCTCGAGAGCCTCGTTATCAATCACAATCGCAGTCGGGGGAATATTCATGTTCCGAACCTATGGCTCAGTGTTGATTGCGCCAACTGCTTGCCCAGCTTCTACCTCTGATACCCGCTGCGAAACAACATCACATAAATAATCGAGCCGAACATTTACCTCTTTGAAACTGGCTTCCACCTGTGCTGTCATCGCTCGAGTTTCCATAGTTGTTGCATTGGCGATAACCATTATGAGGCGTCCCAACTGCGCTTCTGTTGCTGGAGAGGCCCCATTGATCATTGCATACTCATGATGTGCCTTCGTTCTGCCCTCCTCGAACTCGCGGTCGATTTCATCATATGTGGGTGTCTTTGTGGACGACTTCTGATCTGAGTCATGGTGACTCTACTAGTCCTGCGTGGACAAGCCAAAACTGCATTGCAATTTCCCTAAGGTGCTCGGGTTCTTGCACCCACCACAAGTTCTGATAGCGCACACCCTTACGACTTTTCGCTGCCTCAACCTCCATGCCCTGGTAAGTGTCAAACTCCTTCGATGTGACTAGCGCGATCAAAATTAGGAGCCAGCTATACGTGACATCTGCACGCCTTCGACGCACTGCGCTGCACATGCCATGATCCCTGAATTACACTAGTTGGTTCGATTCTTCCGGACCACCTTGCAACACAGTATCTTCACGTCGGTGAGGATCACCTTATCATTGATACTGCTAGTGCGGTAGGCGTGGACATAATGTTCCAAGCCATACCGCAACACCAACTGTGCCGCCCTCTTCTTATCATTCTCCTTCCCTCTGAAGTATTATGAAGAGTCCACTCCATCCTTCGACAATCCTGTGATATCAGCAATCAAATTGACAGTGATTGGAATCGGTCTGTCCAACCATAATGTGATACCGTGGAAGCAGGCTAGTAGCTGCTTCATGCAAGCATTAACCTTTGGCAATCGCCCAAAGTGCGGCATATTAATGAGTCTGAGCAATCTCGCCTGGGCCAACCCTCGCGCCCAATCTTGCGGAATCGGCGTACTGCTAAGTTGCATCCTCGACACATAGGGGTCCGACATAATTTCCTTATATGCCACCATGTCGTGGTCATTATACTTTAGGCGCATCAACGTCACCACAATATCTACAAAGAACTCCATTCCGGCTGCGAGCGCTGGCATCTGCACGGGGTATTTTTTATTCTTCGTGATATTCTGGAGAGGTATACCAGGCTGACAGGGGGGAACATACCCAGGGATATCTGCAGCAGATAGCCCTTCCCAAGCAGTCGAATCTTCAACTCTGTGGCTTGGCTGTCCTACCTTCGCTTGGACCTCTTCCACGACCGCTGCGGATGAGCGTAGCTACCGTTTGCTCTGCGGGGACTCGGAATGTTGACCCCCCCTCCGCTTCTTTGGAATTACTATAAATGTCTATCCACCCGGCATGTTGATGACCTCTTCTTCGATGCTTACTAGCCTAGCTGGTGACTCTACACCACTGGAAACTTCAACCATGGGTGTACTCGACATGCTGCAGCAGGGCCCCTCTTGGCTCAACAGTTTCTCACCTACCAACGCAACTTGCTGCTAGCAAACACTCAACACATAACACGGCAATTTAGCAATGCAACACTGAACTTATCCTTCACACTTGGCACAATGGTTCCTTTCGACCAGTGCCAACCCCTTCTTATAGTGCCGAATTGTGTCCTTAGCCATCATTACCAAAGCGAACCATGCATCATGACCAAACCCTGTCTTAATTACCCAAATCCACCGTCGATTCTGTCAATCCAATGGCCATATCCATCATTAATGTTGATCATTCCATCACGTGGCGCTAATTATTGTTTTTAACTTTCTGCATTTATTGTCGATTTGACCCGGTCGCGACCCTGCCGCTATAGCGACCCATCGCCTAAACTGCGATACATGTTCTCCAACCTGCACATTCTGTTTCTGCTGGTGCACCATCCTGCCACCGAGCATCCTGCCATTTTTTTTTGCTGATGCGACTCAGGCATCGCGCTGCTCCAAGCCCGTCCTGTAGGGATTCAACCTACTACCGTTGACCAACTTTGGGAGCATCGCTCCATTTAATTGCTACAGCAGTACTGCGCCTCCTGAAGTTGTGCGACTGATGTGATATGGACCAAGCCAATGCATCTACAATTTCCCTAGGTGCTTCATAAACTTGTTGTCGTACAACATCACCAAGTCACCCTGTTGAAACTGTTTGTTCTTGATATGGCGATCATGCCAAGCCTTTTGTCGATCCTTCTCCACACTCTAGTGGAAACCTGCCAAAAAGCGGTCTTCCTCAAGCTGCACTAGTTGCGCCAGACGTTCTCCTAATGCTACTTCATCATCCATACCTATTGTTTCCGCTATGCACAGACTAGGAACAATGTACTCCATAGGCATAATCGCTACTTTCCCATACACCAGTTTGAATGGTATCTGTCCCGTCAACCTTTTACAAGTGGTGCGATATGCCAAGAGAATTGCTGGAATCTTAAAATCCCAATTGTCGTAGTTCGCATTACAAACCTTTGTCAGCGCATGCTCTAAGACCTTGTTGAAAGCTTCTACTGTCCCATTTTCCTGCGGATGATATGGCGTGCTCTTCTTATGTTGTATTTGCAGCTCCGCTGTCAATGCACTGATGGTGCAATTGACAAAATGACTGCCATGTTCTCTCATCAATACCTTTGGGCAGCCAAACCGAGTGACGATGTTGTTGAACACGAAACGCGTAGTTGTTGCAGCAGTGCAATCTACAATTGGTGCAGCCTCTGTCCATCTTGTCAAATAATCTGTCGTCGTAATGATGTATCTTGCACCAGTGCGTTTCCTAGGTGGGTTGATAGGGCCCACGAAATCCACTACCCATTTATCAAATGGCTGCAGTTTCACTTGAGGTTTCAATGGCATCTCGTCCCTCCTAGAGGGTTTCCCAGTTCTTTGACAGACATCACAGGTCCACGCATAATTTGTCGCATCATTGTGAAGCGTGGCCCACCAAAGCCCTGCGCCAAGCACCTTTCGGGCATTCACACGACCGCCATAGTGCCCACTAGCTACTCATGCATGTGCTTCTGACAAGATCTACCCTTTCTCATGAGGCAGGACGCAACACCTCAAGATCTTGTCAAATCCTAGTTTGTACAATTGTCTTGCAATCAGCTGGAAATCTGCAACCTTGACCACCAACTGCTTCTTCTGACTGGTGGTGAACCCTTCTGGAGCGGTTCCTCTCGCCAGAAACTAAATGATTTCTTCATAGTAGTCATCGGCTACTTCAACCTTAAACAGTTGCGCATCGGCCAACCCATCTTCAATGTTGGTTGGTTCCTCTCCTGTCTCAATCCGCAACAGATGATCTGGCCCTGCATTCAAGCGTCCTGGATTCACAATCACCTCAAAATAAAACTCTTGAAAGAGAAGTAGCCAACGACGTATCTTCCCCCCTAACACAAGCTTATTGACTAGATATTTCAATGCAGAGTGGTTTGTGAACATCTTAAAGTGACCGCCCAGTAGGTAATGCCTAAACTTCTGCAGCGCATATACCATCGCCAGACCTTCCCGCTTTGTAGTTGTATAGTTTATCTCTGTAGACGACAACTTCTGACTCACAAAAGTAATGGGGTGATCCATATCCCCTTCCCCTGGTTGCACGAGCACTAATCCCAGCGCAATCGATGGTGCATCTACGTGGACATGGAATTCCTTGCTCCAGTCTGGAAGTACCAGTATCGGCGCTGAAGCCATCTTAGCCTTCGGCGTCTCAAAACTAACTTGACATTCAAGACTCCACTGAAATAATGCATCATTCTTCAACAACTTCTCCATAGGGGTCGTGATCGCTGCATAACCCCGGATGAACTTGCAATAATACCCAGTGTGTCCCAATGTCGCTCCCAACTGCTTGACAGTAGTCGGCGGTGTTAAGCTCAGAATGAGCACAATCTTTGCTGGGTCCACCAACAATCCCTGCTTGTAGACAATGTGACCCAGTAATATCCCATATGGTGCACAGAATATGCACTTCTTCAATTTCAGCGATATCTGATGTTGTCGACAGCGCTCCAGCATCAATCGCAGATTTGCCAGATGATTGCTGATTAATCCATAGACTGTCCAATCATCCATGTACAACTGCAACAACTTCTGACTGAAATCCTGGAAAGCAACAACAATGACCCGAGAGAATATCGTTGGTGCATTCTTCAACCCAAACGGCATCACCGTGTACTGAAAACAACCCCATTCTGTCACAAATGTTGTCTTGTGGTGGTCTTCTTTCGCGATTCTGATCTGATGATAGCCAGAGAACCCATCAGTGAAAGAATACATCTCTTGGCCACCCACACCTTCCAGCACCTCATCAGTGAATGGGGTCGAAAATGGATCATGCAGACATGCATCATTCAACTTCCGCAAGTTGACACAAATGCGCACTCAATGTCAGCATGGAACTCTCCCAATCGGTGTCACCTTGGCCTAATTAGCCAGATGGAGTTGTACAGGATACTAGTTCAGCGTTGGACTCCCCATTTTCTGCCAGTCCTGCTTAGTTAGGATGTTGACATCCGAACCAAGATCCATAATAACTGAATCAACCTCATAGTCTCCAATCTGAATGTTCACGTGCATCTCCTTACCTGTCTTTCGCCTCTGTAAGGAGTTTACTGCGGACTCTCATCATCCCATGGTCGATCGCTGCAATAGCCCTTCGATCTCTGCAAGAGCATCAGGATCCCTTTCCAGCAATAAACAAATTTCAAAAAAAATTTGTAATGTACCAGACTGTCGCGATGGACCTGCCTCTGACATGGCATAAAAATCAGGGAGCATGTCGCAAATGATTGCCTTGCCGCGATCTTTTTCCATCGCACGACGCACTTGAAAGAAGGCATCATGCTCGGAATCAATGTCAAATGACACCTTCTTCTGCCCTGCTAACCAGATAAGAGGATGGGGACCATATTCTCCTATTGTTGCACCTCCATGAGTGATAACTGCAATAGTATTGTTTTGTGTCCTCGGCTCCATAGAAATTGTTGCGATAGTTGCACCCTGATTCTGGTTCAGTGGCGGATTCCCAGGTTGGTTCACATTTTGGTTGGCATTCTGATTCAGACGGTGATGTTGGTTCTGCAGCGGTTGCTGCAATTGATTCTGCACTGGTTGCTGCACTTGATTATGGTTCTGCAATTGCTGAACATTCCCTGCTTTCCATTGCGCAATCAACTGCGGACAGTTTTCAATAGTGTGATCGGTAACAAAACAAAATGTACATTGTGTCTACAATTGTGGGCAATCTCATTGGTAGTGTCCCCACACTCCGCAATTATAACACTAGATAGGTCCTCGACCTCCTCGTCCTTGTCCTCCTCCTCAACCAAAGCCTCTGCCGCATCCTCCCCGGAATCCCCCTTGCTGCTGGTATTACGGTTGATTGAACTGTTGTTGCATGGGATTCGATTACCGTTGCCAACACTGCCCGGGCTGCACGTATTGTGGTTGTTGAACGTACTGTGGATGTTGTGGAGCCATATGCATCGGAGCATCATTCTCTTCTTTACTTTTTGAATACACTAAAATGTCGTCTATAAACGCAACAACAAACTTGTCTAAGTATTTGTGCAAAATATTATTCATCAAACACATAAATACAACTGGGGCATTAGTCAAGCCAAATGGCATGACTATGAACTCATAATGTCCATACCGAGTTTTGAAATCTATCTTGAAAATATCTTCATCCTTAACCCGTACTTGATGATATCCTGATCTTAGATCAATGTTTGAAAATATCGTTGCTCCACGCAGCTGATCAAATAGATCGTCTATGTGGGGCAACAGATACCGATTCTTGATCGTCATCTTATTAAGCTAACGATAATATATGCACAGCCTTAGGGTTCCATTTTTCTTCTTAACAAAGATGACAGGTGCTCCCCAAGGAGACACACTGGGTCTAATATACTTTTTATCAATAAGTTCCTTCAACTATGATTTCAATTCATTTAATTCCAGTATATTCATTCTATATGGAGCTTTAGCATTTAGTACCGCACTTGGTATTAAGTCAATGGTAAAATCTAAATCTCTTTTAGGAGGTAATCCTGGATTCTCCTCAGGAAATACATCCTTAAAATTCTTTAGGACAGGTATGTCCTCTAATTTCAGTTTGTCATCTTTACCAATAAACTCATCATTTACTACGTTTACTGCAAACAACTGGAACCCTTTCCTAACTGCCCTATTGACTTGCATGGCTGAAATCTGTCTAAGGGTTACCTTCCTTGGGATGCCTTTTATTTCTACAGTTTTTCCTTCGTCATTTAAACATCTAAAACTTTTTCCGTAATAGTCCAAAATGACATGATGGGATTCTAACCAGTCCATCCCAACTATAATATCATAAGATCCTAAAGGTAGAATATTCAACTTGATTTATGTTTGTAAATGATTCATCGATAAAACACAACTTTCTATAAAATCTGATACTTTCTTCTTTGTTCCAGTTGCTAGTCTAACTAACCAAGATTTACTAAACTTTTTTGTTTTCAATTTAAGACTTTCCACAATATCTGGTGATATATAACTTAAGCTAGCACCTGGGTCAATTAAAATAGTAACAAGATGATTTTGTAGCATACCTTCAATCTCTACCATGGAGATTTGATGATCTGCTTGCCTATTGTCAAGTGCTGCATTAATTCTGGGCATCTCCCTCGCCACGTCTCCAACAGTAGATTCAGTCTGAGGAGAGTTGATGTTGTTAGCTTTTTGCTTGCTTAAGGGACATTCTGATGCATAATGGGGACCTTGACATTCAAAACATTTGATAGGTGCCTTTAGCTCATTAGTTATGGTATTATTAGGCGCATTCTTGGTGTTGTAGAATTCTGCTGTGAATTGTTTCTGGAATTGTTCCCTTGATAATTCCGATCCTGAAAATTTTTCTTTTGAAACCCGGAATTTCCACTGAACCTAAAATTTTTCTTTTTCTGCTCAAAGTTGTTAGGCTTATGACTCTTCCAGTTTGACATTCCTTCTCTTTTTCGATTGGTGTCATAATAGAAAACTGCCTTTCTCATAGCCTCTTCCAAGGTTTTAGGACTGTCCTACTCGCTTCTGTCCTTAATATTGAAAGGTAGGCAGCTCAAGTATCTTTGAATTTTTGGTTTCTCTTCTATGAGGTATGGCACATATCTCAGTAAGTTCATAAATTTACTATTCATTTCCTTCATGTTCATACCTCCCAACTTCAAATCGTAGAACTCTTTGGATTTTTCTTCATAGTAATGTTCAGACAAATACTTCTTTTTAAAATATCGTTTAAAAGTACTCCAGCTTACATATTTATCTTTAATGCCCTTTATTCTTTTGATGTACTGCCACCAAATATCCGCTTTTCCGGTTAAGTTATATATAGCCATTTTTTTCTTTAAGAACTCTGAATAGTTATAGATCTGGAAGTATTTCTTCATATCGGACAACCAAGCTTCAACTGTCTCGCCCTTCTCAGTTTCTCCATTGAAATTTGGAGGCCTAATCTTTTTGAACTCCCCAGAAATCTGCTCATATTCCTTATGATTTTTCCTTCTGGGTTTGAAATCTCCTTCACTGTTATCACTGGTGTAGTTACATTTCTTTTTACGCACTTCAATAGCATCTCCTGATGAGGTTGAACTGTTTTTCACCTCACTTGTTTTCATTTTCTGATTTTTATTAACATGAGGCAGATCCTTAACTTTGGAGATATCTTCATTATCTCTCTCTTGCTCCTCAGTTGGGAACTGTTCAAACAACACTTGGTTTTATTGTTCTTGTGCTTGTAAAATTCTTTCATTGTCTTGTTTCATAGATCTGATTTCTGCCTTTAATTCATGAAAAGCACGTAACAATTCTGACGAACTGTTATTTAGTTCACTGTGACCTTCTTCTACATAGTGTTGTCCCGAGCTGTGGCTGTTTAGTTGAAATCTGTCATCTATATGATCAACTGAATTCTCCATAGCTGTAGCTTAAAAACAATTTCTCGATAACATCATAATTCAAATTCAAAATAGTAAAGTTTTCTGTTGTATAAAATTTTTCTGCTGCGTGTTTTTGGACCTTTTTCAGGCCTAGAGTTCAAACATGAGCTCTGATACCACATGTAACATCCCAAATTTTCATAAAAATTTAAAACTTTTGAAAACGGCATTAAATACAAATTTATAGATGCGGAAATAATAATTGTTTGATTACGACAGCTTTAATTAAAAAGTCGTTAGTACTAAATATAATTTAATTTATGTTTTAGCAGCATTGTGACAAAGACAACTTAAATGCATAAATTACAAACATGATTATGGTAATAGACGAACTAACAGGTCATTAATGTGATGCGATATTTTTTTTGAAAAGATACTGACAGTTTGATTTTTTATGAACAAGGGTGTCCTACGAGGTACCCTGGAGTTTACTTAGCTGCGACGCTAACGCATTTGAATATTCAATGTGCAGACGACAGGTAAGAGGTTCAATAACTGCATAGTTTAAAAGTACGTGTGTAATTCAAATCAACGTCAAGTAAAAATGTTGTGAATTCTTTTGTGAAAACAAGTATCTTCAGGTATGAAATGTCTAGTGTTGCTTACTGGTTTTTCAATGTTGTCTTACAATTTATGAATGTTGGAAAACAATGACGTCTAGAAGGTATACATGCTATTTAAGTTTGTTGTCGTAAGCTAATGACGTAGTGCTAGTTTGTCTTGGGTCGCCATCTTAATATAACTAATACTTGTAAAGTATTAATGTCGTAATTGTATCGCCAACCGTCAAAAGCATTACATTAAGAGTTAGGGTATGGAGTACATGGCAATAACATGGTTTTTATGCTAGTTACAATTCATTGGTCTTGTTGAGAATTCAAAAGTGTAAACTCCTACATTATTATATTTTTATAAATGAAATAATAGAAACTATGATTATTATGCTAACCATATAAATGTTTATGGATTGTTATCCTATATAATAGTTTTATAATTGCAAAATTATTCATAATATATATGAAAGTTTACAATATTAAAATGATATGAAATCTGAACTTAATACATGGCTAAACTTAAGCCTTCATACTCTAATTGCGATCATAAAGTTAGAGCTTTAACTATTAATAATGAAATCAAATGTTTTGAGTTTATAAAAGATCTACGTGAAGGTTTTGTTGTCGTTATAATTGGTACTGACATGCATTTATGTCGACAGGGTGGCGAGTTGACGGTTATTAAAATGACATGAACCTCGAGCTGTCGTGGAGATCGTAACTTGATCTTGCATTAAAAGCTTGAATCGAAACTCCAGTTGACAAGGAATGCTAGCGATCCACGTAGTATGGTATTAATGTAATAGTCTTTGCAACTGTCACTGTGTAATGGATGTGCGTTTGAAACACCTCCGAATTGGATGTTGATCGATCCTCCGTGTGCCAAAGTGGCATTGCCAAGCTTGTACTAAAGAATGGGGCATTAAATGTAGAAGTTGTTCGTCCCAATGCCATCTCGCTAGCACTCTTATGATCATCGATAATGATGAGCTTGGATCGTCCGATGCAACCCTAATTTTTGTCGTCGTTTTAGTTAATGAGATTTGAATGTTGTTCATTGTTCTATTGTTTCGGACTGTGTGGCCGACAAGCTACCGAATTCTAGGGTTTAGAAAGCTTGTAAGAGGTTTCGACCTCGAGACCTATAGATTAGGGATGAAGTTGCAGGTTCTTTCTCACTGTAATGGCGTTGAATTAAAAGATTGGGTCTCTGGTTTGAGTTGTTATCGAGTTGATAGTTTATAGCTTTTCTTTTAGAGATTGAATGGAACACTCAATGCTGCAAAATGATAGAGGGTATCCTGGTCTTGTCTACAACAAAGAACTTTGTCGTTTTGCTGGAGAATGTAAGAGCTCAGTCGCTTGTTGAGAAGGTAAACACCCTCGAAGTTTTAGTGTTTTCTTTTGTTGAACTTCGATTTAAGGTTGGACATATAACAGTTATCTAACTCTAGGCTATTGTTGTGTCAGTTGCAGGGTTCAAAGGACTACTTGAGCAAGGGTTTGGAAAAGAAAGGTGTGCTTCCATTCCTGGTAAGCTTTGGGTCTCAAACCCTCGTAGGTGCCTTTCGACTTTGGTTGATGTGGTTTCAAGAGGATTAATAACCAATTTTTCACCATGCCTCGGCATAGTCTGTCAGTTGAGAAACTTTGAAGACCCTTTTGTTATTCAAACGATGTTTGTACAGGGTTGTGACCTTCGTTTGTTTATACGTTTGAATACTGTAGGTTGATATCGTGACTTTCGAGCTAGGCCAGGGTCTAAATGCTTGTCGCGGATGGTAACTCTGTAATATATAATGACGAAATGGTTTTCCTTTCGTTTGTAATGGAAACGAACAGGGCCATACCCTAGTTCGAGTCTTGTCTTTGATTATAAATAAATGTTTGAATATGAACTTCTAAAAAGGTCTTTGAAGCCAAAAACTGGGTTCGATCTATAGCTTGTATAGATTGCTTTTGTTTATGATGCAAAACGATGATTAATGGAAAATAAATTCTATCTAGGGTTGATACGAAACTCAATTTTGAAATCAACATTTTCAATTTAGAATATCTATATAAATAAAATTAATGATAGTAAAAATAGCGTTTATAATATTTTCATTATCTGATTGAACTTAAATAATCAAAGGCAATGGTTATAGTAGGAAATGAAAACAATGTGGGTATGTGAAATGTGAAAACTATGTAATGACTGTTATTTGCAGCTTTGATATAATGAACACATTTATTTATTTACAGCATTACTATTCATATTGCAAACATGACATGATGTATGAAGTTTTGTATTTCATTTATTTCTGATGTACATAGTAGAGATAAGAAATTACAATATATTTATACAGGAAATAAACAATGTTTGTTTGTAATGAAACAATGGAATATTCTATAATATTTAGGTATTATACAGAACTTGCTACTATTATTAAATATAAGGCAGAAACTGATAAACATATAAATTACTATATTTATCTATCGAATCAGTGGCAATTTGCCTATCTTTTCATCTATACTTAATTTGCATCTCTACACTAGAGTACGATGCAAACAACAGCAAGTGGAAAAATGTAGAGATTGGTTTATTAATTCCATATCATCATTTAAACTTAACATTCAGATTTTAAACAAAAATAAATTCTTCTTCCAAACAAAAAAATGGAGATTACTAATTTTACTGAACATAAACTATTAACTGAGATAAAGTAGAAAACTGTAAAACCTTGATAAATCTGTAGGAAAACAAACAGCCCAAGAAGACTGTTCCACCCAACCAATTCCTGAAGACAGTCAAGTACTTGCCTTAAGACCCCCGAGCCTGTTCACTGAACCACAAGGAGGAAGAAACTTAGGAATTTAGGATCTCTTCTTGCAGTAGCAAATAACTTGTCGAATATTCAAGAGCTAGCAGTCCAAGGGACCTGCTCCAGCACCTCTGCTTCTCCTTAACAAATAGTTTGCAGACTTATGTTTGCACTCACAACTAGCCTCCCTATTCGAATCTCTCAGTGATCACCTGATGCACATGAGGAAATATTCCTGCAAAAATATTGTGTAAGAGCTGCCTGCTCAATTCGAATTTGCCTTATGTAGGCTGCCTAGGCCTTCTCGGTTGTTACTTGGTCATTAAATGAGCTGCCTGCCCACTCCCACCACCTGGGGGATAATGCCACATTTTTAGGGGTAGTTATCCCATAACCAACAGCTAGTGGTGTGGTGCAATTGTTGCCATCTGTCCCATACCTTCCAACAACTTCCATTCCTCCTAGTGGGTCAGTGAACACTCATTTAATAGTACCCTTGGGTGTTTGTCTCCTAATTAATTTATTTAAATAATAATAATCAATAATTACATTCATCCTTGATAAAAAATGATCATAATTACAAAACTTTGTAATTAAATTTAATATAAAGTATTTTGCAAATAAAATAATAGTTTTCAGAAATTTGGGTAGGTGACATACACCCCCCCTTAAGTCTCAACATCGTCCTCGATGCTGGTTAATCACTCATTGAGTGTTCTTGAAACAGAGTTGGGTATGCTGCCTGCATACTACTCTCCAACTCCCAGGTTGCCTCTTTTGGGTTAAGGTGCTTCCATTACACCTTTACTTGCCCAATGGTGCGATTCCGGAGAATAGTTTCCCTCCTTCCGAGGATACAGTCCGGTTCCACCTGAAAATCTTCGTCTTGTCCCACCTGTACATCATTCCAGTTTACAACATGAGTAGCATCGTGTACATATATCTTTAAAAATGATATATGAAAAACATTATGTATTTTTAAGTTTGGTGGCAAAGCGAGTTGGTATGCCACTAGTCCAACTTTGGACAATATTTCAAAAGGACCACAATACCTGGGTGCCAACTTGGCACAACTTCCCAATTTCAATGAACTCTTTTTCGGTCTTACCTTGAGGAATACATGTTCACCAACCTAGAACTCTTTATGAGTCCTTTTTAAATCTGCTTGACTTTTTTGCCTATCTTGGGCAGCTTTTAAATTTCCTTGTACCTGTTTCACAATTAGTTCTAACTCCTGCAATAATTCAGGTCCTAAAACAACTCTATTTACTGGATCATTCCACGAAACAGGTGTATCACATTTCCTACCATAAAGAATTTCAAATGGACTAAGTTTGGCTGATGCATGATAATGATTATTATAAGCAAATTCTGCTAAGTGCAAGTAGTCTTCCCACTTACCAGGCTGATCCTTAACATACATTCTTAATAAGTCTTCTAAAACTTGATTTACCCTTTCTGTTTGTCCATCCGTTTGCGGATGAAATGCTGTACTGAAATTTAAGGTTGTATTCAACCCCTTAAACAGTGACCTCCAGAAGTTTCCGGTAAACTTAGAGTCACGATCTGAAATTATTACTTTCGGTATCCCATGTAGTCGAAAAATCTGTTTCATAAATATTTCTGCAATATATGGAGCTTTATCAGTAGTCTTCACAGGTATAAAATGTGTTGCCTTGCTGAGTTTGTCCACTACCACCATAATAGAGTCATGTTGTTTCTGATTTTTAGGTAATCCAGTAATAAATTCTATGCTGATCACTTCCCGTTTCCAACTTGGTATCGGTAACGGTTGCAACAATCCAGTAGGATCTTGGTGTTCAACCTTCACTTTTTGACAATCAAAACATTTAGCTATGTACTCTGCTACTTCATCCTTCATTCTACGCCAATAGTATTGTTTTTCTTAGCATAGTAATGGTCTTTTGATAACCTGGATGACCAGAATAATGACTTTTATGCATCTCATTTAATATCAGAAATTTTATTTCTGGTATGTCTGGTACATACAATCTATTTTATATCGTAATAACCCATTTTCCTTCATGCTGTAATCTGCCATAAAATTTTCAGAACTATGTTTACTGTCTTTTCCTTCATTTTTCTGTATTCTTCATCTGTGTCACTCTTTTCAAGAATCTGATTTTCCAAATCACTTGAATAAGTACTGATGGCTGAAATAAAATTCAGTTTTGCCTTATGACTCAAGGCATCTGCAACTTTGTTCTCCTTTCCTTTAATATGTTGAATTTCGAAATCATACTCACTTAAGAAAGTCAACCATCTAGCTTGTCTAGCGTTCAGGTTTGTCTGGTCTAATAAATATTTCAGACCCATGTTATCTGTTAATAACATAAATTTTCTGCCAATAAGGTGATGACGCCACATTTTTAAGGCATGAATTACTGCCAATAACTCTAAATCATAGGTAGATTAGTTCTTTTCATGTACTTTCATCTTTCTAGATTCATATGCCACCGCATGCCCTTCCTTTGTCAGTACTCCTCTGAGTCCGTCATTGGATGCGTCTGTACAAACTATAAAATCCTTGTTAGGATCTGCTATCCTCAAGATAGGTGTTGTAGTCAATAATTCCTTTAATTTCTTGAAACTGTCAGAACATTTCTGATCCCAAATGAATTTATTCCCTTTCTTCTGCAAAGAAGTTATGGGGTTGGCAATCCTTGGAAAACCTTCTATAAACTTTCTATAATATCCAGTAATGCCCATAAATGATCTTACATACGACACATCCTTAGGAACCGGCCAGTCATTAATGGCCCTTATCTTGTCCGGGTCAACAGAGATTCCTTCTTTCGAGATTATATGTCCTAGATACTAAATTTTGTCTTTGTGAAAGTCGCACTTACTAAACTTAGCGTATAGTTGATGGTCTCTTAGAACTTGTAAGATAAATCATAGATGTTCATCATGCTCTTCTTTACTTTTTGAATACACTAAAATGTCATTTATAAACACAACATCAAACTTGTCTAAGTATTTGTGCAGAATATTATTCCCCAAATGTTAAATTTTCATAATTTACTTCAATCTGATCTAGGATCTTAACTGAGAGAACAACATGTACAGCATATCTACAGCATATCAATCATGGAGACAATAATGCAAGCACAAGAGACACAAAGATTTACTTGGGGAAAACCATAAAGGTGAAAAACCCCAATAACTTCCTTAGAGATAGATAGAGCAATGATACAACCCAACCATAAGAGATAGACATATCCTAGCAGCAGATCCTCCTCCTCCATAAGTGTGCCACTCCTCCTTGAGTGCATGAGTGAGAATTGAGTGAGTAAATAGAGTGCCTCCCGCACTCTATTTATACTTGACTTGACTTGCCTTTTACATAAATCATGTAGGCTCGAACTTAACCACATAACATAATGCTGACTGGGCCGACCCCCAATAGGGTGGTCTAATAACCCTTTGACCCACATGGCTGACCCCCAATAGGGTGGTCTAATAACCCTTTGACCCACATGACTTATACAGGGCCGACCCCAACAAGGTGGTCTAATAACCCATCAAGTATAAGTTACGACATTTACAATATAAATGACGACACTTCCGTATAGAGGAATAATACCATCTCTATAGGAGTACATACAACATACATATATGAAATACATTCCGAAGTTACATATACATCAACACTCCCTCTTAACTAGGAAGGTATTTCTCAGCACGGGTCTTCTAGCACAAGTCTTCTTCTATGGATCATCGTCACTGGATAATCGTCATCGAGACATCATCATCGTCACTGCTGGTGCTATCTCAATCAATCTCTGAATCTACTCGTCATAGGAAGTTCTACAGAGCCAGTCCTTTTTCATACTGGATGTAGGCCCACCACCTGCAGGTCTTCATCATCACTGGCCATACTATGGAATCTTCAGGACTTATTACGTGCGTCACAAAACCTTAAAAGAGTCTCTTGACTAGCAAGAACTCTAAAGAGCATCTGAGGCCTTTTTCATCCTGTCCAGATCTCCAGGACTTATTACATGTGACCCCACCACAAAACCTCGCAAGAGCATCCCAGGCTGTTACGAGCACGCAGCTCTACCTATAGGATCTCCCATGACACGAATTACATGTGGTCATGGCAAAACCTCGCAAGAGCATCCCAGTACTGATTACGGGCACACAGCCCAACCTATCGGATCTCCCAGGGAACCAAATTATATGCCATAGGACAAAACCTCGAAAGAGCATCTGCCAGATATCCCAAGGCACCGAATTACATGCCATAGGAAAAACCTCGAAAGACTATCTGCAGATCTCCCAGGGCATCGAATTATATGTCCTCCCAGAGCAAAACCTTGAAAGAGCATTTGCCAGATATCCCAGGGCACCGAATTACATGCCATAGGCAAAACCTCGAAAGACTATCTGCAAATCTCCCAGGGCACCGAATTACATGCTCATCTGCACAACCTGATCCATGGCCATAGAGTATCAACCTGATACTCACCATACATCATCCTGATCATCATCACTGCAACATCCTGCTGCATGTCATCTGGAGCAACATCCTGAAGCTCATCATCCATGATCATCCTGATCATACAATGCATCTACCTGATGCATACCAAGTATCTACCTGATACATATCATCATACATGATGCACCTGATCATACAATGTATCCACCTGATACAAATACAAATACATGATACATATCACTATACATGATCCACTTGATCATACAATGTATCCACCTGATACATATACAGATACATGGTCCAAGCATCCAACATGATGCATATACAAAAATACATACATATGATCCATCCAATCATATCCAGCATCCAACATGATGTGTACAGCGTACATACATATAAATGATCCAACTGATCATATCCAGCATCCAACATGATGCATACATACATACAGAAAAATGATCCAACTGATCATATCTAGCAGAAACCAGAACATCATCCTGATGCTCATCATCCAACGCTTACATCCACATCCATGTGAAGGATCCTCCTTCCAACATGCTTGGAATGGCTTCAGCAAATGTGTCCATCACTTCTTCCTCGAAGTGTCCTCGATCTGAAGAACGCCAAACCTCTCTCTGAAGTACTCGAACTTCACTCTGGCTAGTGGCTTCGTCAGCACATCTGCAATCTGCTCATCCGTCACAACATACAGGAGCTTCACAGCTCCTCTCTGCACCATATCCCTGATATAGTGATATTTGATCTCTATGTGTTTCGACCTGTCATGAAACACTGGGTTCTCGGACAGCTTCACACAACTCTGGTTATTACAGAAGATACCAGTAGCATCCAACGGGAGATCAAATAACTCAGACAGTAGCTTCTGTAGCCATACTGCCTCACAACTAGCTGAACATGCTGCAACATACTCTACCTCAGCTGTACTCAGTGCTACGCAGGACTGCTTCCTGCTAAACCAAGAGATCACACCTGATCCCATACTAAAGTAGGACCCAAATGTGCTCTTCCTATCTGTAGCACTGCCAGCCCAATCTGAATCAACATAACCCTGCAGGTTAAACTTTTGATTCGCCTCATACTTGAGCCCATAATCCACTATACCATTTAGGTACCTCAGAACATGCTTTACAGCAACCAAGTGAACACTCCTCGGATCTGTCAGGAACTGACTCAATGTGTTCATAGCAAAGCAAATGTCTGGTCTCGTGTTCGTAAGGTACATCAAGGACCCAATCATCTGACGATACATAGTGATATCAACCGGCTCAGATGAAGCATCACACAGACGCTTCAGGTTCGATGCCATAGGTGTGTCCATAGTCTTGCAGTCCATCATCCCGAACCTCTTCAGGATCTCTACTGCAAACTTCCCTTGTCCAAGGAAGATTCCATCACTCTGCCACACCTCCATGCCAAAAAGAAATAGTGCATCATCCCCAAGTTCCTCAACTCGAACTAGGCAGCAAGCTTCCGCTATGTGTCGGCAATCAATCTATCCTCTCCTGATACAAACAGGTCATCCACATAGTAGTATCATTGGATTGCCTTCCTCAACCTTGTAGTAAAGATTGGAACCCACTTTACTCTTGGTAAAGACCAAACTGGATAGAAAGCTGCCTATCCTACCATACCAAGTTCTGCACATATATGATTTCTTGTCATGTGTCTCAGAACCAAGTGGCTGCTCCACATACACTTCTTCTTCAACTACACCATTCAAGAAAGCTGTCTTGAAATCCATCTGGTGTATCTTCTATCTCATCACTTTTGTATTTCTCTATGTTGCCATCTGCAGCATTCTTGATCTGATTGTTCCATTTGGAAGTCACAACAGACTTCCCTTCAGCTCTTGGGACCGCATCCTAAACATCTTTCTTCATGATTGACGGATCATGGGATTCTTCCCGTATCCTAGGAACTTCAATATCTTCAATAGATAATTTTGTTGCTTGAACAAATGTTGTAGTCCTTCTTTTGTAGGTGATGGCATACGATCTTTCCTACACAACAAGTTAAATTGCATGATTAGAAAACATCTCATAGTTTTCAGAACAAATTCTTACACAGAAAGAAATATGTCATACAGTCATGCAATTATCTTAGCCAATGCTTCAATACAACATTTATCCATATCCCGTAACTTTCTAGATGCCTTCCAATCTCTACCAGAACATTGTTAAGAGTGTGCACAACTCCCAACATGTCAGCAAAGAGGTTTCATTCTAGATAAGTAGCAATGGAATGTTGTACAGTGCCATAGGCTACTTACCCATGCATATTAGTAGTATATTGTTCATCAATGCAACTATTCTAATATGATAATACACAACCTAATTCTAGGAACATCAGTATATACATTATTGAACAGTATTATTTAAACAATAAAATATGCAAGTAATGACAATTCAAATACTTATCTTTGTTTGTTTGTTGGGTTGACTCCCTCTCAATCTTTGCAACTCCATTCTGATGTGGGTTGTGAGAAGTGGTCAACTCCCTCTGAATATCTGCATCCTTGTAGAAACTACTGAAGTGTGCTCCTTTGCTTTCTTGCAGGAACAACTGGAGTGTGCTCCCTCTTGATCTTTGCTTCCTGGATTACCTTTTCTTGAACTCATATTCATCCTTGGTCCCTATGCATGCTTATTAGTATCATGATTGTGTTATCCTTGTGATCTCATATAAAATCATACATCCATTAGTATACTATTAAAACACAATAATCTCAAGCATGTATAGTCATGATCATTTCAAACAGAAATAATAAGCATTAGCATTCAAGGTTTATGTAGGATTCTTATGGTTAGTCAAATCATAAGAAACATAACATGTCTAAACCTATAATTACTCAAACCTATGACTCTTTGGGTTAGTCATATCATTAATTGAGGTAAGACACATAATATGCATATACCCATGATTATTCAAACTTATGACTTCATGAATAATCATTATCAACAACACAACAGTATAAGATCCTAACCCAAGGTAGGATTCTAGCTTGATATAGGAAAAACATACCTGGATTAGCATGCTAGCTAGTTATGACTAACATACTCGCATAATGTCTTCTGGTTCTTTTTAGAGACTTGTGCTAGTAACCTGCATGTCTCATAAGTTAACCATTGTAGAAACAAGTTATACATACCTCGAAAGTAGATCTTCTATGTGATCCATGACAATGGATGAATCCTTGTCTTCATGTCATCATGATCATATGTTCTTGAAACCAGAACATGATTTGTCTTTCTTGGTGTAACTTTCATGTTAGTAGACAACATAAACCTCATACAACACCATAATGCATTAGTACAATCATAAGTGTCAACACCCTAATCAATGAATATTTTCTATCATGCATTCAAAAATTTGTTAAGGTGATACGACAAATCTAAAATCAAGATTGTACTAACCATAATAACATGAAGACAATCATACCATAAACTTAATCATGAACAAATATCGAAACATACCTCGATGAGTCATACCTGTCGAGATCGCTTGTAATATTCTTATGTAAGGCCTTAGCTTCATCTCCCTCTGAAACATGAACTTCCATCTTCTTCTAGGATTAACCCAATCCAATTGATTTGCAAGAACTGGACCAGGAGCTAGATATGGGTTTGTCAGAGAAACCCCAAAAATTCAAACTTTGAATTTCAAACTTCCGAAAGGATAGAAATATGCGCCTTGATGAGCTAATCAAGCTAGTATGCTCAGAATTTGAAAACTGCAAAGTTTCACTCCTCAATTTTTCCTTTGAAACTTCTGGATTCACTGGACGTGACCCCGAACTGGGGTTTGATGAAGCCCACTCTTCTGCCCAATCAAAAGGTTTGATACAAAGCTCTAAGCTTCTATTTTTCTGAGGAGCTTCCAGCCATGGTCACAGATTTCAAAAATTCCCATTTTTACAGAAGCCCTAATTTTCCACTTTTATGATCAAAGTCTCGAACTAGGGTCTGATCAAGCCCGGCCTTCTGCCCAACGAAAAATTCTGATCTTGGTCTCTAAATTTTTATTTTCATGAGTAGCATCCAGCCATGGTCTCTGGTTACAAAAATTCTAACTTTCTCCGAAGCCCTAAATTCCGAAAGCCATGAATGAAGGTACTAAAAAATAATTATGTTTTGACAGAAATATGTACCTGATTGTTTCTGGTGTAACTCTGAACTTTTCAATCCACAAGGTCTGAAAATTTTTTTTGACATAGCCTGGCCTGTTATCTTTCCATCCTGACAGGTCTGACCTCAATTGGATTCTCTGAGAGAGAGTTATGCCAAGTGTCGCAACGTGACATGTTTATGGGATAATACAGGAGAGCGAACTTGTACGGCGTGCCACGTGTCACTGTTTCAACTTCGCCCTCTGAAAACTTTTCCTGAGATATCTCACCCCGTTATCTTTCCATCTTGACAGGTCTGACCTCAATTGGACTCTCTGAGAGGGAGAGTTATGCCAAGTGTCGCAACGTGACCTGTTTATGGGATAATACAGGATAGCGAACTTGTATGGCGTGCCACATGTCACTGGTTCAACTTTGGCCTCTGCAAAATTTTAATGAGATAGTACAGCCTGTGTACTACTTGTCACTTTTTACGAAATTTCATTTGGAGCTTCCTAGCCCAAGTTATGGCCTTTTTCCCAAGGTCACCTGATTTTGACTCAAATCTAGAAGAGGCAGAAACCCTGTATTGTACAGATCATAAATCACAAAGTAAAACGAATTAGAGGTTTTCCTTTGGACACAAGGTACATGGGGATTTAATCTTTGACCTGTAAAGATTTTAGATCCAAAAACTTCGCCAAAACGGATTTATAGCGAAAGTGCTACGATGACTGGTTTTTGCTATATCAAGCCCTAACATCGTAAGTGCAACAAGTGTCATACATGCCATATCATGCCTTCTTTCAGGCTAGCTCTGATAGCATGTTAAATTTTCAGAATTTACTTCAATCTGATCTAGGATCTTAACTGATAGAACAACATGTACAGCATATCTACAGCATATCAATCATGGAGACAATAATGCAAGCACAAGAGACACAAAGATTTACTTGGGGAAAACCATAAAGGTGAAAAACCCCAATAACTTCCTCAGAGATAGATAGAGCAATGATACAACCCAACCATAAGAGATATACATATCCTAGCAGCAGATCCTCCTCCTCCATAAGTGCGCCACTCCTCCTTGAGTGCATGAGTGAGAAGTGAGTGAGTAAATAGAGTGCCTCCCGCACTCTATTTATACTTGACTTGACTTACCTTTTACATAAATCATGTAGGCTCGAACTTAACCACATAACATAATGCTGACTGGGCCGACCCCCAATAGGGTGGTCTAATAACCCTTCGACCCACCTGGCCGACCCCCAATAGGGTGGTCTAATAACCCTTTGACCCACATGACTTATACAGGGTCGACCCCAACAAGGTGGTCTAATAACCCATCAAGTATAAGTTACGACATTTACAATATAAATGATGACACTTCCGTATAGAGGAATAATACCATCTCTATAGGAGTACATACAACATACATATATGAAATACATTTCGAAGTTACATATACATCAACATCAAACACATAAATACAACCAGGGCATTAGTCAAGCCAAATGGCATGACTACGAACTCGTAATGTCCATACCAAGTTCTGAAAGCTGTCTTGAAAATATCTTCATCCTTAACCCGTACTTGATGATGTCCTGATCTTAGATCAATCTTTGAAAATATCGTTCCTCCACACAGCTAATCAAATAGATCGTCTATGCGGGGCAACGGATGTCGATTCTTGATCGTCATCTTATTAAGCTGACGATAATCTATGCACAGACTTAGGGTTCCATCTTTCTTCTTAACAAAGATGACAATTGCTCCCCAAGGAGACACACTGGGCCTAATATACTTTTTATCAATAAGTTCCTTCAACTATGATTTCAATTCGTTTAATTCCAGTATATTCATTCTACAGGGAGCTTTAGAATTTGGTACTGCTCCTGGTATTAACTCAATGGTAAAATCTAAATCTCTTTTAGGAGGTAATCCTGGATTCTCCTTAGGAAATACATCCTTAAATCCTTTAGGACAGGTATGTCCTCTAATTTCAGTTTGTCATCTTTACCAATAAACTCATCATTTACTATGTTTGCTACAAACAACTGGCACCCTTTCCTAACTGCCCTCTTAACTTGCATGGTTGAAATCTGTCTAAGGGTTACCTTCCTTGGGATGCCTTTTATTTCTACAGTTTTTCCTTCGTCATTTAAACATGTAAAACTTTTTCCGTAACATTCCAGAATGACATGATGGACTTATAACCAGTCCATCCCAACTATAATATCATAAGATCCTAAAGGTAGAATATTCAACTTGATTTGTGTTTGTAAATTATTCATGGATAAAACACAACTTTCTATAAAATCTGATACTTTCCTCTTTGTTCCAGTTGCTAATCTAACTAACCAAGATTTACTAAACTTTTTTGTTTTCAATTTAAGACTTTCCACAATATTTGGTGATATATAATTTAAGCTAGCACCTGGGTCAATTAAAATAGTAACAAGATGATTTTGTAGCATACCTTCAATCTCTACCATGGAGATTTGATGATCTGCTTGCCTGTTGTCAAGTGCTGCATTAATTCTGGGCATCTCCCTCGCCACGTCTCCAACAATAGGTTCAGTCTGAATAGAGTTGATGTTGTTAGCTTTTCGCTTGCTTAAGGGACATTCTGATGCATAATGGGGACCTTGACATTCAAAACATTTGATAGGTGCCTTTGGCTCTTTAGTTCTGGTATTATTAGGCGCATTTTTGGGTGCTGTAGAATTCTGCTTTGAATTGTTCCCTTGATAATTCCAATTCTGAAATTTTTTCTTTTGAAACCTGGAATTTCCACTGAACCTAAATTTTTTCTTTTTTTGCTCAAAGTTGTTGGGCTTATGACTCTTCCAGTTTGACATTCCTTCTCTTTTTCGATTGGTGTCATAACAGAAAATTGCCTTTCTCATAACCTCTTCCAAGGTTTTAGGACTGCCGTACTCGATTCTGTCCTTAATATTGAAAGGTAGGCAGCTCAAGTATCTTTGAATTTTTGGTTTCTCTTCTATGAGGTATGGCACATATCTCAGTAAGTTCAGAAATTTACTGTTCATTTCCTTCATGTTCATACCTCCCAACTTCAAATCATAGAACTCTTTGGATTTTTTTCATAGTATTGTTCAAATAAATACTTCTTTTTAAAATATCGTTTAAAAGTACTCCAGCTTACATCTTTATCTTTAATGCCCTTTACTATTTTGATGTCCTGCCACCAAATATCCGCTTTTCCGGTTAAGTTATATATAACCATTTTTTCCTTTAAGAACTCTGAATAGTTATAGATTTGGAAGTATTTCTTCATACAAGACAACCAAGATTTAGTTGTCTCGCCCTTCTCAGTTTCTCCATTGAAAGTTGGAGGCCTAATCTTTTTGAACTCCCCATAAATCTGCTCATATTCCTTATGATTTTTCCTTCTGGGTTTGAAATCTCCTTCACTGCTATCACTGGTGTAGTTACGTTTCTTTTTACGCACTTCAATAGCATTTCCGGATGAGGTTGAATTGTTTTTCACCTCACTGGTTTTCATTTTCTGATTTTTATTAGCATGAAGCAGATCCTCAACTTTGGAGATATCTTCATTATCTCTCTCTTGCTCCTCAGTTGGGCACTGTTCAAACAACACTTGGTTTAATTGTTCTTGTACCTGTACAATTCTTTCATTGTCTTGTTTCACAGATCTGATTTCTGCCTTTAATTCATGAAAAGCATGTAACAATTCTGACGAACTGTTATTTAGTTCACCGTGACCTTCTTCTACATAGTGTTGTCCCGAGCTGTGGCTGTTTGGTTGAAATTTGTTGTCTATATGATCAATTGAATTCTCCATACTTGTAGCTTAAAAATAATTTCTGGATAACATCATAATTAAAATTCAAATTAGTAAAGTTTTTTGCTGTATAAAATTTTTCTGCTGCATGTTCTTGGACCTTTTTCAGGCCTAGAGTTCGAACATGAGCTCTGATACCACATGTAACATCCCGAATTTTCATAAAAATTTAAAACTTTTGAACACTGCATTAAATACAAAATTTATAGATGTGGAAATAATAATTGTTTGATTACGACAGCTTTATTAAAAAGTCGTTAGTACTAAATATAATTTAATTTCTGTTTTAGCAGCATTGTGACAAAGACAATTTAAATGCATAAATTACGAACATGATTATGGTAATAGACGAACTAACAGGTCATTAATGTGATGCGATATTGTTTTTGAAAAGATACTGACAGTTTGATTTTTGATGAACAAGGGTTTCCTATGAGGTACCCTGGAGTTTACTTACCTGCGACGCTAACGCATTTGAATATTCTATGTGCAGACGACACGTAAGAGGTTCAATAATTGCATAGTTTAAAAGTACGTGTGTAATTCAATTCAACGTCAAATAAAAATGTTGTGAATTCTTTTGCGAAAACAAGTATCTTCAGGTATGAAATGTCTAGTGTTGCTTACTGGTTTTTCAATGTTGTCTTACAATTTATGAATGTTGGAAAACAATGACATCTAGAAGGTATACATGCTATTTAAGTTTGTTGTTGTAAGCCAATGACGTAGTGCTAGTTTGGCTTGGGTTTTCATCTTAAGATAACTAATACTTGTAAAGTATTAACGTCGTAATTGTATTGCCAACCGTCAAAAGCATTGCATTAAGAGTTAGGGTATGGAGTACATGGCAATAGCACGGTTTTTATGCTAGTTACAATTCATTGGTCTTGTTGAGAATTCAAAAGTGTAAACTGCTACATTATTATACTTTTATAAATGAAATAATAGAAACTATGATTATTATGCTAACCATATAAATCTTTATGGATTGTTATCCTATATAATAGTTTTATAATTGCAAAATTATTCATAATATATATGAAAGTTTACAATATTAAAATGATATGAAATCTGAACTTAATACATGGCTAAACTTAAGCCTTCATACTCTAATCGTGATCATAAAGTTAGAGCTTTAACTATTAACAATGAAATCAAATGTTTTGAGTTTATAAGAGATCTACGTGAAGGTTTTGTTGTCGTTATAATTGGTACTGACATGCATTTATGTCGACAGGGTGGCGAGTTGACGGTCATTAAAATGACATGAACCTCGAGCCGTCGTGGAGATCGTAACTTGATCTTGCATTAAAAGCTTGAATCGAAACTCCAGCTGACAAGGAATGCTAACGATCCACGTAGTATGGTATTAATGTAATAGTCTTTGCAACTGTCACTGTGTAATGGTTGTGCGTTTGAAACACCTCCGAACTGGATGTTGATCGATCCTCTGTGTGCCAAAGTGGCATTGCCAAGCTTGTACTAAAGAATGGGGCATTAAATGTAGAAGTTGTTCGTCCCAATGCCATATCGCTGGCACTCTTAGGATCGTCGATAATGATGAGCTTGGATCGTCCGATGCAACCCTAATTTTTGATGTCGTTTTAGTTAATGAGATTTGAATGTTGTTCATTGTTCTATTGTTTCGGTCTGTGTGGCCGATAGGCTGCCGAATTCTAGGGTTTATAAAGCTTGTAAGAGGTTTCGACCTCGAGACCTGTAGATTAGGGTTGAAGTTGCAGGTTCTTTCTCACTGTAATGGTGTTGAATTAAAAGATTGGGTCTCTGGTTTGAGTTGTTATCGAGTTGATAGTTTATAGCTTTTCTTTTAGAGATTGAATGAAACACTCAATGCTGCAAAATGATAGAGGGTATCCTGGTCTCGTCTACAGCAAAGAACTTCGTCGTTTTGCTGGAGAATGTAAGAGCTCGATCGCTTGTTGAGAAGGTAAACACCCTCAAATTTTTAGTGTTTTCTTTTGTTGAACTTCGATTTAAGGTTGGACATATAACAGTTATCTAACTCTAGGCTATTGTTGTGTTAGTTGCAGGGTTTGAAGGACGACTTGAGCAAGGGTTTGGAAAAGAAAGGCATGCTTCCATTCCTGGTAAGCTCCGGGTCTCAAACCCTCGTAGGTGCCTTACGACTTTGGTTGATGTGGTTTTCAAGAGGATGAATAACCAGTTTTTCACCATGCCTCGGCATTGTCTGTCAGTTGAAAAACTTTGAAGACCCTTTTGTTATTCAAACAATGTTTGTACATGGTTGTGACCTTTGTTCGTTTGAATACTGTAGGTTGATATTGTGACTTTCGAGCTAGGCCAGGGTCTAAATGCTTGTCACAGATGGTAACTCTATAATATATAATGACGAAATGCCGTTTTCCTTTCGTTTGTAATGGAAACGAACAGGGCCATACCCTAGTTCGAGTCTTGTCTTTGATTATAAATAAATGTTTGAATATGAACTTCTAAAAGGGTCTTTGAAGCCAAAAACTGGGTTCGATCCGTATCTTGTGTAGATTGCTTTTGTTTATGATGCAAAACGATGATTAATGGAAAATCAATTCTATCTAAGGTTGATACGAAACTCAATTTTGAAATCAACATTTTCAATTTAGAATATCTATATAAATAAAATGAATGATAGAAAAAATAACGTTTATAATATTTTCATTATCTAATTGAACTTAAATAATCAAAGGCAATGGTTATAGTAGGAAATGAAAACAATGTGGGTATGTGAAATGTGAAAACTATGTAATGATTGTTATTTGCAGCTTTGATATAATGAACACATTTATTTATTTACAGCATTACTATTCATATTGCAGACATGACATGATGTATGAAGTTTTGTATTTCATTTATTTCTTATGTACATAGTAGAGATAAGAAATTACAGTATATTTATACAGGAAATAAACAATGTTTGTTTGTAATGAAACAATGGAATATTCTATAATATTTAGGTATTATACAGAACTTTCTACTATTATTAAATATAGGGCAGAAACTGATAAACATATAAATTACTATATTTATCTATCGAATCAATGGTAATTTGCCTCTCTTTTCATCTATACTTAATTTGTGTCTCTACACTAGGGTATGATGCAAACAACAGCATGTGTAAAAATTTAGATATTGGTTTATTAATTCCAGATCATCATTTAAACTTAACATTCAGATTTTAAACAGAAATAAATTCTTCTTCCAAACAGAAAAACGGAGATTACTAATTTTACTAAACATAAACTATTAACTGAGATAAAGTAGAAAACTGTAAAACCTGGCTAAATTTATAGGGAAACAACAGCCCAAGAAGACTGTTCCACCCAACCAATTCCTGAAGACAGTCAAGTACTTGCCTTAGGACCCCCGAGCCTGTTCACTGAACCACAAGGAGGAAGAAACTTAGGAATTTACGATCTCTTCTTGCAATAGAAAATAACTTGTCGAATCTTCAAGAGCTAGCAGTCCAAGGGACCTGCTCCAGCATCTCTGCTTCTCCTTAACAAATAGTTTGCAGACTTATGTTTGCACTCACAACTAGCCTCCCTATTTGAATCTCTCAGTGATCACCTGATGCACATGAGGAAATATTCCTACAGAAATATTGTGTAAGAGCTGCCTGCTCAATTTGAATTTTCCTTATGTAGGCTTCCTAGGCCTTCTTAGTTGTTACTTGGTCATTAAATGAGCTGCCTACCCACTCCCACCACCTGGGGGATAATGCCACATTTTTAAGGGTAGTTGTCCCATAACCAACAGCTAGTGGTGTGGTGCAATCGCTGCCATCTATCCCATACCTTCCAACAACTTCCATTCCTCCTAGTGGGTCAGTGAACACTCATTTAACAGTCCCCTTGGGTTTTTGTCTCCTAATTAATTTATTTAAATAATAATAATCAGTAATTACATTCATCCTTGATCAAAACTGATCATAATTACAAAACTTTGTAATCAAAATTTAACATAAATTATTTTGCAAATAAAATAATAATTTTCAGAAATTTGGGTAGGTGACAGCTACTAGAAATCAAGTTCTGTTGTCCGGATGAACACGGTGGTGTCAAAGTTGTATTTCTTACTGGTTGAGAGATAGTGAGCGGAGGTGTGGGTACGTTGCTGCTGGGGTTTGGTCCTGCCTCTATCCTTGATGTAGCCTGGTTGTCCTTGTCGACACTGTGAGGTCGCTTTGTCCCGTGTGGTCTTCCTTCGTGGCCTTGTGTTTCTATCGCAGCAGGACCTTCTCCTGTCCTTTGCCTCTTTTCCTCTCAAAACCTTGCTCCTCCCCTTGTAAGACCACTCTCTTCCTCGACTTCCTTCACAGTCTCGTCATAATCTGCACCCATCTACCCCTTATCAGTCCATGTATCGCTCCCCTACTGTCACGATATCCACAGCCTCCGCCCACCAGGGTTCTTATTGGTCTAGGTGCATATTCAGTATACCCTTTTCGCAAATGAGCATTTTAATGGCCAACTGTAGCAACAACAGAAACCTACCCCTTGGCCCGTTGAAGAATTCCCTTTCTACCTCACTGTAAGACTTTATTGTATCAACCACAAACTCAGTGATATAGCCTTCCAGTATACTGTCGACCCAAACCTCAACAGCTCACGATGCTTTGTTGTCGACTTCTTGCAGCTCCTGGATCAGTTTTGGGTTCCAGGCTGTCGGCTCACCACCTTGGAAGTTCCTCTTCTGGAAGGTCAATTTTTCCAACCACTCATACAGGATGATTGGGAACTCACATAAAAAAATATTTGTGTGGACCTTCGTGAATGTACTTCGCCAACCACCAATCTGTCGACAACCCAGGGATCTTATTTTCCTTTTCAGCGAACTCTCGCAACTTTAGGTCGAACCAATCTTGGATCTTCGGTCTTGTCGGATGCCACAACATATCCTCCTTTCACTTCGCGCTACGGTCCCGGCAAGAGAACCATTTGTTGACACAAACCCAGTCGACAGGTGTTCCTCACACTATCGACACCCAATCCACTATGATCTCCCTGAGCACTGGCCCAGACAGGTTTAACCCTGTCCAGCAATGCCTGCGGAGCAGATGAGGTCTCACCCGAGATGTTCAAGGGAGAGTTGACGGAACCATGTTTCCGTCGAATGAAGGAGGATGTTGTGCATCAATTGATTAACTTATTGCAACATTTAGAAATAGATCTAAGCATTCACTCAGGCATTAAGCATAATCATGACATCATTCAACAGATCTTATCATTGACATAACCATTATTGCAACAGATATAATAGTAAAGCATTAATTGCAGCAAGGAAACATCGCATCATTCACAGATTCATATCGCAAAATGCATTTACCACAAATAAATGGAAAAGACACAGGGATTTTGCTCAAAAACTCTATCGCATCATATTTATCTCCGCAAAAACCCAGATACAACAAGATATGCAATCGACTCAGCTATCTCCAGATTCTTCAATCTCTGAGATATTCCTTCGCTATCAAGACTTACGAAAAGATGTCTCAACACTTACAAACCTAAATCTACTTATAGACTTGTGCCTTTACATTTGTGGTCCACTTATGCAACCGCCTAACTACTTCTTAACAAACTTTACAAAAACTAACCCAAAATCCCACATAATCCGGTCAAAATGACCCAAACTACATATGACCTGGTCCAAATGACCCAAAATACATATGATGTGGTCCAAATGACCCAAAACCTACAAAAACTACTATCGCCATGTGCATTGCTTTCCTCCTTTCGCAGTACCTTTGGCCTTGCGCAGCATCTGCGATGCTGATTCATCAAACCGCCTGCCAACAACAAGGAGGATTTATCAGGACTTGAGGGTTCCCGAATGACTAGATTTTTACCTTCGGATTTCCCACCCTTAAACGAAAATCCGTCGAATCCTCTTGGGATAAATATTTCAGACTCCCCAGTACTTGATCAGGGGGTTAGCTTCGATCTCTCTATGAAAGGCCTTAGTCCTTTGCCCACCTTCTCCTCGGTGTCTGTTGAGAAATCAAACATTATCCATAGAACTTCTATTTTCAATGGGAATGTGACTATTCGAAAACCTAGAAGGGGAAAGAAAAGTGTTACTCCTGAAGCTCGTAAGGTTGAATCTGTTGGGGGGATTTCAAATTGTCTCAATCCAAAGGCCTCTTCCCTTTTTGAGAAGGGGTTGTCGAGGGTCTCGAGATCTCAATCAAACTCTGTTAATTGATCTCTTAGAGGAGATGCGGCCCTTGATGGGGTAGACTGATGAACATTTTTTCGTTGATTGTTCATGGGCTTGGTAGTCGCTCTAAAAGAACTACCTTAAAGAGACTTTTGGAGATTATAAAGCATGTTGTGGCCTTATTGCAGGAGACTATGATTTCGTCTTTAAATGATTGTAATTTTTTTCTAAAGTTATATCCCTCTTGGAATGTCTAAGCGTTGGATTATTCGGGTATGTTGGGTGGTACTCTTGTGGCCTGGAATCCTTTAGTGGCAGATCTTAAAGCCTTTTCTTCCGTGGCAGGTATTGTGGCTGAAGGTTTTTTGTAGGATTTCGATCAAAAGGTTAGAATCCTTAATGTTTATGGTCCTTACCATCACTGACGCTCTTTCAGTGATTTGGTCTCACAGTCTGGTATTCTTTCAGACGGCTCGTTGATTTTGGAAAGGGATCTCAACCTGACCCTATCGACTCAGGAAACCTGGGGGGTAGGAAATTTCGTCAATCCCTTGGCATATTTTTTCAGCTCTTTGTTTGAGGTTGCTAAGCTTGTTGATATCTTTCCTCGTGCACTGGTTCTGACATGGTTGAATGGCAGGTGTGGAAAAGTTGGGATAGCCAAAAGATTGGATCGGTTCTTAGTGTCAGAAGGTTTATGTGAGGGCATCAACCGATATCACTCCTGGGATCACTCCACAGGTATTTCGGATCATAAAGTCGTTATTATTTAGTTGGATTTCAACAGGGAGTTTGTCCACTATCCGTTCAAGTTCAACCTGGTTTGGTTGAAAGATTCAGAGTTCTGTGCATTTGTAAATCAAAAGTGGGAGCAACTGTCTCATATTACTCATCCCTCTCCCTTAGTTTGTTTGAATATAAAGCTTGGTTTGTTAAAGGAAGAGATCTGGAATTGGGAAAGAGCGAAGAAAAAGGAGCGTGACCGTGAGCTGGTCCTTTTAGAAGAAGAAATTCATCAGCTTACATGACTATTAGATGATAATTTGTTCTCTTCGGAATGAAAATCCTATATTGAGATTCTTGAGTCTATGAGACTTGCGATCCTTCATATGAGGGAAGAGACTTGGAGGCAAAATTGTTGGGTTGTGTGGTTATAGGTGGGTGACAGTAACACTAAGTTTTTCCATGGGTTTGCTAATCAATGAAGATTGATCAATTCTATCTGGGAGCTTAAGGGGGAGCATGATGAAGTTTTATATGACAACAATTCTCTTAAAGCAGCTGCCTCGGGACATTTTAAAAATATCTACTCACAAAGTGCATTGGCTAATCTGGAACTTCAATTATCTGTTATTAAAAATTTCCCTAGGTTCTTCTCGTTGGAAGAAGGGTAGTCTTTAGGAGCTCCAATCTCTGTGGAGGAGGTAAGGAACACTCTTTTTTTTTTCAAAAGATAAGAGTCTAGGCCCTGACAGGTGGACTGTCGAGTTCTACTTGCATTTTTTCGATCTTTTGGGGCAAGATTTGGTGGAGTTTGTTGATGAATCAAGAAGGACAGGGTGATTTCCTGGTAAAGTGATTGAAACCTATATTTCTCTTATCCCAAAGATGGATCATCCTGAGACTTTTAATGATTATAGACCGATCTCTTTGTGCAATCTGCTATATAAAATCATTTCCAAAATCATCATTGAAAGTTTAAAGCCTTATTTGGGGAAGTTTTTATCTCAGGAACAATTTGGTTTTCTCCCAAATAGACAGATTATGGATATTGTGGGATTGGCCCAAGAAACTTTACACTCTGTAAAATACAAGCATTTAAATGCTTTCATCCTTAATGGACCTTATAAAGGTTTATGACAAGGTGGACTGGTCTCTCTTGAGACTTATCCTACTCCATATTGGAATTCCTTCGGAGGTCTCCTCATGGATTATGGCTTGTATCTCGTCGACAAGATTCTCTAGTTTGATAAATGGATCCCCTACTGCCTTTTTTAGTGGATCTAAGGGTTTACATCGTGGCTACCATTTGTCACCTTATCTATTTATCTTGGTCATTGAAGGTTTGAGTTTACTGATTAATAAGGCTAAAAAAGATGGGAAGATCAAGGGGGTCAGGATCTTTAGATCTTTATCAATCACCCATATTCTATTTGTGGATGACGTTCTTCTCTTTGGAGAGGGCTCTTTTTCAGAGTGGCAGACATATCATTTGATCATTAATATTTTTTACGGTGCTTCAGGTATGGTTGTTAGCTCCCAGAAGTCTTGTTTTGTTTATTTGAGTGATGATCTGGATATTTGTCCTCAGATTGGCTCCTTATTCCCGTATCAGATGGTGGCTCTTGATGAGGGGATTAAGTATATGGGTTTCTGTCTTAAAGCTAATGGTTATCTTTCCCGTGATTGGTTTTGGATGGTCAAGAAGATACAAAATCATATTAGTTCTTGGTCTTTTAGATGGTTGTTTGTAGGGGGCAAACTTACTTTGGTGAATACAGTTATACATAATATCCCTGTATATCGGTTCTCCTTATTTAAAGTTTCAGACTCCATCTTAGCCTCAATTAGAAGCATGGTCTCTCATTTCCCATGGGATGGTAAATTGAACATTTCAAAATTGCATTTAACCTCTTGGGATAACATCGCAAAACCAAGAGATCTTGGGGATGGGGGATAAAGAACCTCTCTTATTTCAATAGGTCCCTTTGTGCGAAGAGTCTTTGGACATCTCTCTTGATAGTTTTAAACCTTAACAGTGCAGTAAAAACTCATACAGATTCTTAACCAATAACAGAAAATACACAATGACACACGCATAACACAGAGATTTTCACCTAGAAACCCTTAATAGGGAAAAAACCAGCAAAACTTAGAGCCGCACAACTCTTTTCATTATATGTTTTCTTGACCATTTACAATACAATATATAGTATTCACAGCATCTAAAACCCTAATTCGTTTACCTGAAATTAGGTTACAACCCTAATCCCTTTACCGGATTAGATAGAATACAATGGGCCGAAACAACAAAAAAAAGCAAAAACAACCCAAAATTTTTTTATGGTCTGAAATGAAGGGGGGGGGGGGGGCTGGCGAGCTACCCCCCCTCCTGCCGCGCCTGGTGCAGGCGAATCACTACTGGTGAGGGGATCATGGTGTACATGCACCCACCATGTGAAGAGATATAACACACCCAACATCTCTTTGATCAGGGCTTATGGGGTAAAATGATAAAGGATAGATATTTGAAATGTTGTAATGGGGAGTAGTGGTTCCGGGAGCCTGTAAAATTTAGACAGAATGACTTCATTCTGTGGAGAAGTTTGACGAAGGCCTATCCTATTATTAATGGGGCTTTATGTTGGACTGTTGGTAGAGGTATTCATATTTTTCTGGGTTATGATCTGATTATTGGATTGGGTGATCACTATCCCTTGGTCTTATTGTTGAACTTCATCGCAGAAAGACTTTTGTTCTCTAACAGGTGTCTCACCAGTGATTTGAAGGTGATACTTATTGGCTTTGCTCTGGTGACTTGAATATGTCGAACGCTTTGGCTGTGGGGTGGGATTTCTTTGTGGAAAAACTTTATAAGGTAGGGATTACACTGAGTGATACTTTTGAAATTTTGGTCGAGTCTTTTGATAAAGCTATGGGGGCAGTCACGGCTAAACATGCGTATCAAATGCTGACTAAAGTTGAACTGGAAGACAACTCGTGCTGGTGGAATCTGATCCTTTTCCGAGGCCACATCGCATTAAAAATTAAAGTTTTTTCATGGCTATGTCTTAACGAAAAATTCTAACTTGGGACTCTCTGCTTAAACGAGGCTGGATCGGGTCTGGATTTTGTGTTCTCTACAGAGGGGAGCAAGAGATTGTGGAACACATTTTTGGGACTTGGTCGTTTTTCAAGATAGTATGGCGGGAGTTGGGTATTTTTTTTAGCTTCTATGATTGCTAGGATAGACCTAGTCTCGAGAAAAACTTAGTTGCCTAGATGAGTCATCAATGGAAACTTCAACTTTTTCCTTTTGTTGTGATGCGAGAAGTATGGAAAATGAGGAATGACCTCATTTTTCAGAATCGTGATCTCTCGACTGCACAGGTTTGCATTAGAATTTCTTCTCTCTAGTTCGACTTGGGAAGCGAGAAGATTGTACATCATGCCAATATCCAAAGGTTAATCCCGCCTTCTTTTGATGAGCATTTGGTCATTGATTTCTTTGATGGAGCCGAACAAGAAGGGATGTGGTTCAGGCATGATTCTGCAGTTAAACCATACTCATATATTTAAGCTTTGGATGGGCGCTGGACTGGGAACAAACACGAGAGTAGAGATTTTATCACTATGGGGTTTGCTTTGGTTCACTAGGAGTTCACTAGGAGCTGCAATGTTTCTAGTATACAGTTTGTGGGGGACTCCAAAGTTATTATAGATTGGGTTGGTGGAGTCTCGTCTCTTCATTCCTTGGCTTTGGATCATTGGAAGAACAAGATTAAATTATAGAGAGTTTAATGCTGAAGCCGATCGATTGTCCAAGCTAGTCATTGGTGATATGGATGGTCTTCTTTTCTTTGAAGAATACAAGGATGGAACCCTGCTTGTGTCGGGCTCTCTGAGTTTATTCTAGTATGCCAGCGATCGTCTTGATGGTAGTAGTTTGGTCTTTTTCTTGAGAGTTTTGTTTGAGCAATGTTGCTTTGCTTCTCCGCTCATAGGATTGACTTACTCTCAGTACTCTGTTTAGCAAAGCTTTGTTTGTAATGACTTTATGTTCAGTATGACTGCTTTTTAAGGTGTTGCCTCTTTTTTCCTCTTATTGTTTATACAAATTATAGGCTAGTTGAAAGCCTCTTTTACTAGTCTTCTTTCGATGTAATGCTAATAGTAACTTTGACTCCAAGAAATAACAAATTATATTTTTTTTTGTTGTGAAAAAAATGTTTATATATATATAATCTTTTTTCTTTTTGAAATATTTATGAAAAATATGACTTAAAATAACAATAGTATGGTAATCAAACATACCTCAATTAGACTATAATTTAGATTCTAATTAAACTAGAATAAAAAATAGCATGCTTGAACTAATTGAATCAATCCACTCCAATGCATATATATAAGACATACTAAATATAGTAACTCATTGTTTTAAAAAAATATTATTTTTTATTAATTATAGTGGGTGGTATTATGTTGAGTTGAAGCAACACTAATTACTTAAGGAGCAATGAAAGACTAACAACCATAACCATGTGAAGGTCCGTTGTGATGGAAGTTCGATGATGTTGAATCTTGCATCATGATGTATTTTTCATCGTGATAAGTTACGCTATGTTTTTTTAATACAGGTAGTTGCAATGTAGGACCATCTTTTTGAATAATGTTGATTTCGATAGATAAAGCAACCCTTCAAGTGATGAGACAACCGAGATTCAAGTATTTGAAGATTTTTTTTTTTAAATTTAATTTAATTTTATTAAGTCAACATTGTTTTATTATAAAAGATGTTTTTGGGATATTATGTTATGGTTTATGATGTCTAGTTATTTGTTTAGATTTGATTGTTACGATTATTTAATGACATAGTGATAATGTTTTATGAAAGTATGTCAATTCGTTAAGGAGATTATGCGATTTTTTTTAGAGGACTTAATCTTGATGGGAATGTCACATTACTTTGTTTTTGGATATGATAATTTTTTTAGATATAAACTTTTTTGTTTTATTAAAGTATGTTAATTTGTTGAAGGAAAATATGTCATTTCTTAGAAAACGAGAATCTTGATGGCAACCACAACACCTTGGTTTTATAACATGACAACTCTTTTAGACATAAACCTTGTTTTTGAATAATATGTAGGGTGTTATGAATCTCAATGTTACATTGACACGATATAAGCTTAGTGAAACATGGAAAAAGAGAGTTAAGCCCCCCCCCCTCTCTCTCTCTCTATATATTATTTTTTCAAAAGATTTTTTTATTTTTATTTTTATTCAAGGAGAATTCAAAGTACAATTCGTAGGTGCTTTCTGCGCGATCAACAAAAGAGCAGAGATCAACCTCTACCCGAGATAAGTCCTAGTCAAGAGAACAACTTCTCTGACTATAAGAGATCATCATTTGTCCATTGATACTTACAACAAAAACTTCAAAAAATACTCCTCAAATAAGACATCAAGGTAACTTGACTCCAAAATATTAAACAATGATTAATTCGTCCAACCAACTTGGATTCAAGCTTACAGTCGACCCATTATGTGAGGAAATGTGATATGAACTAACCGGGAGAGGGAGACCTTCCTTAGACAAGGAGTCGACCATTACGTTGAGTTCCCAACAATGTGTTGGTAATTAACCTGAAAAAGTGAGTTCGAAATGTCACTGGTTTATTGCACTAAAGCTAGAAGATTAATGTTATGGGTTTGGGACACATTTTTCATCCATTGAATAATAAGAAGCAAATCACCCATCACATAAGCCAGCTGAATATTCTGAAGGTTAGCATATTTCAAAAGTGAGAGTAAAGCTAAGAATTCAACCCGATTGTTGGAGAGAGGACCAACATTAACATTAAATGTAAAATAATGTTGAGGAGCGATATAGATTACAAATATATATATATAGCATTAAAAGAAAATAGAGTATTATTGTACAAACTAGTACTAAGGAGGAGCTCACCTTAGTGTTTTTCACATGACTCTTTAGCCTAGCCCTGGATTATGTAGAGTAGAGATGGAATAGCTTCCTTTCTTGACCTTTCATGCCCAATGATTCCGAAGCTTTTAAATTGCTTAACAATTTGCTTACATAGTATAATATATCAAAAAAGACATACCTGAACTATGTCCAAAATACCCAGGGTAAATTCATATTTGGCTAGTAGGGGTTGATATCCTATTGCTCAGCTTATACCTGCTTCTCTTTCTGTCAGATCCTTTTTCAACTTTGGTTTTCTTGTAAGCACAAGGGAGCTAAAGGAAGGTGTAGGATTTCTTTGAAGAACCTTTGCATAATATGGGGTCCCTATTGTTGTCCCTCCCCCTTTTTTAACTACAATATTTCCCTCTTAGGTTTTCTTTATTGGGTAGAGAGCTTCCTCAGTAGGGCTTTCATTGCCACCTAAAATTCACTCTCTCTTCTAGCTAGAGATTTTCTGCGCCTTCGCTAATTCCTCAACCAGTGTTTTTACCTGACAAACATCTAATTTCACCCCATCCTCCTTTTCATTAGATATGTGTTGGAGTAGGGGCCATGTTCAAGCTTAGCTAGAGTGTGAGTCGTCTTCTCTTTTGTCTATCCATAATTTGCAGGGGTTGCCAAACCTGTGGAGGAGTGTGTCTTCTTTTGTAGATCTTAGTGAATTGACCATAACCATGGCATTTGTTGCACTTAAATAGAAATGTTTGTAGTCTAGCTCCTATAGATGGCACCAACCATCCAGATTCAATTGCATTGCCTCACATAACCTTTCTCTAAGTCCACTTATGTACATGTTTATGAATTGCATATTGTTATGCCTTTGCAACCACTTTCCTTATGAACTTGCCAATGCTGTTTCCAAATGCTTAAAAAGTTGAATCATCTCATAATATAAGCGTAAGTGAGGGAGATGAACCCTACTAGGATTGTTGTGGGGATATATTCTTTTGGATTAAACTCAAACATTCAACAATTCAAATATAAGCCTTGGGAATACAAGAAATAAGACATGCCTATAAAGATTAAGTCTTGATAATACTTGCTTATGAAGATCAAATCTCATAAACAAAAAACAACCTATCCATTGCCACAAAGAAAAACAATTTGCAAAACCCTTTATTAAAGTGACTTAATATTCTTTTGACTAAGTACCTTATGTTTGATCATTACCCCTTAAACTTTCCAAGTGAGTTTTCTCAACAAACATAAAAGCTTCTCTTGGAAGAAGGGCTTGTGATTCTAACTTCTAAAACCTTCATAAGCTTCCTCATAAAACATTCATGATCTAATCAGGCCCTCTTTCCTACTTCAAGGCTTCCATAATAAAGAGTAAGGAGTTGGAAGTTTACAATTATGTTTCTACAATATAAAAAATAACTTGTTGAATTAAATCATATACCAAACATAAAAAATAACTTGTTAAATTAAATCATGTACCAAACATTGAAAATAACATTCTCTTTCTCTCTCACATATATATATAAAAAATTAATATAAAATTAATTAATTTCCACTTGAATTATATATAACCTATTAAATTTTAGCAAATGCACATGCATGTGAGATGGTGGACAGGTCCCATATTAGGCACCTCATACATCAAGTCCAAATGGAGGATCATCATGATGGTCCCTTAATATAGTCAAGAAAGAGTGGGACCCTACCAATTATTAGATTGACACCATTGCAAAATTCGTAGGACCCTAAGGAATGATGGTGTGGATGCCCACAACCAAGTGAAAAGGAGTTGGTATTTTTCTCTGTTTTCACTTTTCCATTTTAGTTGTGGGAACAAGTTTGGATTCTGATAGGGGTATAAAAGAAATGGAATGACGAATGGATCCAATTGGTTACACTATTATTATAGGGCAGTAATGGCGACAGCGGGTCCAGCAGGAGACAAGAACAGCCCCCCGATGAAATGCTTTTCCCAACGAGCCCAGTCTCCTTCCTTAACCTCTCCCCAGCTGCAAATTTGTGCCTATAATTGCAGTTGGCATCAGCCAGAAAGACACAGAAAAGAAAAAGAGCAGCAAAGATGACGGAGTCAAAGGTGGAGACAACTGCAAGGCTTGCACAATGGAAGATTGAAAGCTTGGGCTCCTCTTCTTACCGGAGGTCCGATCCCTTCAGAGTCGGAATTTGGAACTGGTAAACCTATTTGCTATTTTGTCCCTTCAGTGCATTTCTGTATCGGGATACAATGCATCTGCAAATACATCATAAGACAATTTCTCGCTGATATTTCATATACACAGAATATCATTTGCAAAGAGACCCAGGCGTGAGTAACCTCAATTCCCCATGGGACTTGCCTTCCTTACTTTTTGAGAAAGGACCTTGGAATTTTCACTTCTAATGGACCCCAACTTTTGTGTTTGCTACCTCGGTATATCCAAAGGCTGACTGCACCACTGCAACTCTGACCATCTTGTTCGGGAGTTGTCTTCACACTTAATTTCCTTGGTCTAATCCAATTGAACAACTTTATGTTGAAAATCTGTAAGCGGTCAGACCGTGATGATTGCGGTCTCATAAACGTCGAGTTTATGATGATTGAAAATTTGTAAGCAAGCGGTGCAGATCTTCCAAGCCATAGGGAGAACTTTGGTGCCTATTAAACATAGACTTACACTTAAGCCTCAAGCTTTGCCAACCCAAAATAAAAATCTTTGTATTGTGTTATATAACCAGATCTCTGTTTCGGCTTAATTACATCCCCGTGATGTATTGGGTTTGGTGTGATGGATAGGTGGTGGTACTAGCTTGCTATTGTTCATGAATTCAATCTGCATGGAATCATTGCACAGTCATGAAATATATACCTCGACACCAGTGACATTCATTGCTTAACTACTGTGAAGCACAGCCTCAATTACCTAACAATCTTTCTTTCTGTGCTTCTATTTCGTATTGTTCCTTTGCAATGCCAGTCATGGATATTAATGCTGTTGGACGGTTATTGGTTCTTGATTATAATGTTCAAACTTCGAATAGCTCATTGCCAAATGTCTCTCATTTTTTAAGAAATTCATGGAAGTAGGATATTATGGACATTTGGGAGAAATATGCATTTTTTCATCAAGTAAAGGTAGGGTTAGAGTCGGCAGTAGTTTTTTCAGCAGCTCTGTGTTTCATATACACATTTTAGGATGTAATTTTTTTAAATAACTTCATTTTAGATGTCATAAAGATTTTGTTATGATACCCAAAGATTTCTGTGATGTTTCAACCTAGAATTAATGCCATTATCATTCTCAGGAACAAAGAAATTAAGTTTGAACGCCCACTTTTGTATTATGTAGGCTAGGCATAGATTTAGATTGATTTTGCCTTAGAATCGGATGGGTTTGTTAGAATTAGAAGCCACCTAACTGGGATACCCACCCCAACTACCCCTTAGTGGCAAGTATTTTATATAATCTGTGGATAAGCTTTGTTGACCAACTACTTGGTTATGGGCTCCTTGTTTATAGCCGACCATGGATTTTGTATTAGTGGTTTCTTGTATCCCTTTGCCTATTTATAAGTGTGTACAACGAGAATCAGGGTATGTAGAGTTTTGATTTTCCATGTTTTGGTTAGGAGATTAAGCTGGGCCAAGAGAAGCATCCACACTGCCTGCCTTGGATAATGTTGGGCCTGAGTTGGCATCCATACCTTCTCAGGAATGGGTTGCCGAGACTCACTACTATTTCTGTTTTGTCTAAATTTGATATCTGCGGTTCAGGCTGTAGGTTTGAGGATTTACTGTGTTGTAGTTCCAGACTATATGATTGTTGTGATTCTTTCTACTGTGCTGAATTTTACGGCTGATATTTTCTAAAATCTGTTGCATTACAATTGCTGAAATTGTTGTAGGTCAGACTGAATTGATTATGCCATTTCAGCAAGACAAGTTCAGATTTTAAACTCAGGCCCATAAACAGTTTTCTACGCTCTCCAGAGTTTTGGGGCTATGGAACTACTGTTTTATGCATCCTTATGAATTTATTTGTCTGGTATTTATCTCCTGATTGAATCTGTGCATGTTTTTGATCAAAATATAACTGAATTGTACTACGAGGCTTGTTATTTATCCATCAACATTTTCTGTTTAAACACAACCTAGCATAGTGATCTTGACTTTAAACCAGATGAGACAGTGATGCCTCACAGCCAAGTTGTCATAATCATACTGAATTGCTGGTTTATAATTTTTTTCTATGCTGAGGGGGAGCACCCCTCCCTCCGCTATGCTCCCGAAGGGCACTACTCTGAGAGGGAGTGATCCAGAAGTGCCCTCGGAATCACACTTCTGGATCACTCCCTCCCAGGAGCCTTTTTCAGGAGCACGCCCCCAGGCTTTTTGAGGTGCTCCCTGGAACGATAATGTAAAACTCTTAAAGTAAAAGTTTCCATTTTATATTTTTCCCTTTTCATTTTCTTTATATCTCCCTTTCTACCCTTTTACTTGATTTTTTATATTATCATTAATTGTTTTAGGACATTTGAGAGGGGCTCTAAACCTCATTAGACCTCATCCGAAAAAAATAGAATTTCATATCCCATCCAAAACTGAGCAGACTTAGCAGTTTCAGGACTCTAATAAACTGCACTGCACTGAACTGATGTCAAGTCCAGTAAACCATCAAAAGATGCCAAATGTCACCATGCTCTTTTGCCACATGCCACCTGCTTAAAATAGCAGTGACCTCCACAAATATAGGAACCGAGGAAAGCAGAAGTTCACCATTATGACCAAATATGAACATAAACACTGACGGCTCACATGCATGCCCACCCAGCACAGTGCCTACTAAAAATAGAAATTTACTAAAATAGTAAATTTTCCAACTGATCCTGGCATACCAAAATACTGCATGTGGAAACACTTACTATAAATAGCACTTTTAAAAATAGATGTTGCTAAAAATTGCACCACCTAGCATGTCCTAAAAAACATGCTCATCCGACTCATATTGCATCTAGGAACAAGAATACGTTAACTATTTTCCATTTGAGCTTCCTGACTCCACCTGCTAAAAATAGCAGTCTCCCCAAACATCTTGCGTGTCATTGAAAATGATCTCAAATTGACTCAAATGGTAATAAAGAACATGGTATCATCAAACACTGCTGCAACCTCTGGAAGCATGAACTGGAAACCTGCTAAAAATAGCAGTCTTGTACTATTCCCCCTCGAAGCACTGATCTCTGAAACTCAAACTTTGTAATGTAAACAAAACCCTGGAAACCGAAATCCAACAAATCTGGTGTAAAGGATCATGGCCGTAAAACCTATTGAGAGTGTGTCCATGAATTGTCAATGCTGAACAATCAAGATGGACTAAGGAGAACTCCAACCTGATCCCGAATGTGTGCTCGAAAACAATAATGAAGGTAACACTTGTATTCACCAAGGGTAAATTCGGTGTTAACAATTATGGCCTGTTTTGTAAAAGATTATATGACAGTTTAAGTTTGAACTTTGAACTTTGAACTGTTGGCTGCATATTACAACTGTTTGGTAATGAATATGATGGTCCACTTCATTTTATGGTTGATGTTATTGTTGAATTTTCATCAAGTTAGAGTTATGTACAGAAAAAATAACAATTCGACATACTTTAATGCAGAAAATACATTTAATAAACATTTGCAAATCTTGAATATTAAATAGTGCAATAGTAAAAACTATCATAACATAATTTTCATATCTTTAGCACTCTCAGGTCGGTCACTGTGTTAAAGTACTTTTAACACTACCAGTTAGGTCATTGTGCTAAATTAATCTCCAGCATCATGTAACGTAGAATAACAAATTTAACCACATAATAATACAAGAGATACTTACCTGTGTGTGGGACCCTTCCTATAAGAATACCCAGAAGAGTTACTTACTTTCAGTAAAGACTGTGCCTCAGAGAGGCCAGTCAAATCTGGAAACTATCAAACCCTACAAGAGAGTAGTACAAATCAGAGAGAGAGAGAGATGACTGGGCTGAGGTAAAACCAATAAGGTCAAAGACAGTCAGAAACACGAAGGCAGTACCAAGAAACTCCAGAAACGCAGCACAAGATGTAAACCAACAAAATTACAATACAAAAGATCTGAACTTAAATAGGTCTTAACACAAGGGAACAGATCTCAACAAGGTCTCAATAAAAAACAAACAAACCAAAAAACAAGTCTCAGCAATCTGAATCAGGTTTAGGGCACTTCATAGATCATAGAGCAGACCTTAACAGCTATGACCTCCAAAGAAATAATCAGATCAGATCTACAACAAGCTGGTTGATCACTATAAAGAATAGATCAGATCCCAGGGCTCACGGCCTCCACCAGTTTAGACTTTCAGGCCTCACAGCCTTCACACAAATTACAACCAGCAGACTGAGAATAAACTAAAGAACCTTATAGCCTCCATCAATAGTTGGATCTAGAGCTTAAGACTCAGTCTTAGGGTCACAGACTTAAAGTCTAGCAGAAGTAAAGGAGATCCGAGCTCACACATCAATAGATTGAACCAACAACTAGCAGATCGGGTCCTCACAGAAACAGATCAGGTCTTTACACAGGTAGCTCAAGCTTGATAATAGCAGATCAAACTTCCAAAAAATCCCAGGTGAGCAAAGAAAAAGTTAACTGTCATGGCCTCCTTCAGTCATGTTACCAGTCAACAGAAATAGATCATTGAACAACCCTGAATGCTTACTAACATCAAAACATTAGATCTGAACTTGAATCAGCAGGTGGGCAGCATTCAAAACTTAGAAGGAGCAGCTGTAAAACCCTTGACGTCAAGCACAGTAAGGAGCAGAGCTAAGATGCTTGTTATGAATGAATAATAAAAGAGGAGAATATATATAGGATTTTTATCTTCTAGATGGATCATTAAATTAATCCTTTAAATTAGGGCTCCATAGATTTAGGAAAGAAATCAAAAGATAAAAAGATAAAAAATAAAAAGAATAAATAAAAGATAAAAATAAAAATAAAATAAAATATAAAATATATTAAAAATAAAAATAAACAACTAGGTGCAAGGACCAAAAGTAAATCACCCAAGGTGGAAAGGTACAACCAGTCATCTCTCTCTGAAATGTACAAATTTTCCATATAACCTGAAAGTTCATCATCATTGTATAAGGAAGGGTTCACACAGATGATGTGATCATGTGGTCCTCTCAACTGTTCCTTAGGTCAAATGTTAGTAGCTTCCACAAGGGGTGGCCAGTCCCTTGAGAACACCAACTAACTCATCCATCTCGAAGACCTAGGAGAAGAGGACATCACACATCATAATCTTGGTAACTGACCAAGTGCCTCCATTCTCAAGGAATGGCTTCTCAGCCCAAGGCTGAGCCTCAGTCCTAGACTGGGACATGTTGATCAACCATCTGGTCCATGACCAGGTTCTCCATTCTCCCAGAGAATGGTCCTCAGCCTCAAGTTGAGCATTCAGTCCTAGATTGAATGTTGATCAACCATCTGCAGGACCTAGGATGTCTCTGTCTCAACCTGCAGGATCTGCTTGGTCCTCGTGATCAAGAAACTGTCTGGTCCCAGACCAGAATACCCTAGAGACAAATAGGGGCCCTAGCCACATGCTAGGGACTTTACCATGGCATCCATCTGCTTGGTCCTTGACCAAGAACCCCAGGAGACAGCTGGGGGCCCTAGGGTACCTTCTAGGGTCTTACTCATTACTCTGCCTGGTTAACTTGACCAGGAACCCTAGTTAACTGACTAGGGTACCATTCTCTCTGAGAATGGGTCTCGCAGCTGCACTAAAAATTAATAGTTATCTGTTACAATTTGTTGATGGCAAATGTTATATGTTGAAACGTGAAGGTTGATGTTATGGTTGATTATTTGATGACAATGTAATAAGTTATGACTGCTAGATGATTGATGTTATATGTGTACTGTTACGTTGTACCTGTACCAGTGCACCTTCAGATATGTGCCCAGGGAGAGAGGGTCATTTTTTTTTCAGGACCACGATAGGTGTTATCCAGCATTTTCTGAGTGGTGGTCATGGCCGGAGCCTTTGGTCCTTCTCTTAGGAGTACTATGGCTTAGTGGCCTTGCTGACTGCCTCATTGTAGGGCTTGTAGCCATGAGGTTGGTGTCCAGGACTTCTAAGGGTAGGTCTGTTGAGCATGGTTGTCATTGATGACAAGCCATTAAAGACAAAGGCTGTGGTTATTGATGGTTGTTGATGACATGGCAAACTCAGTGAATGACCAGGACAAAGACTTAATGACAAAGACAAAGACTTGGGTCTTGGAACCCTACACATGGTTGAGATGCCCTTACAAGTGTCCTTACACCCTTGCACATAATGGAGCCATCCTTGGACATTCCTTGTGGTCATGATGGACCTTGACATTTGTATTTGATTGTCACGAATGTACTTGTGTTTGATATGAAAGTGCCTTGAGCACACGGTGGCACAAATGACCCATTCTAGATGCTATGACTTGATGGGATCTTGGTGGTGGAGTTTGAACCAATGTTGCATATATCGTCTCGAGGAAAGTATCGGCGAGGGTCCAGAATATAACTTCTTGGTGGTATCGACGGAAAATATCGGAAAATGTCGCAACACCTCAAAAAAATACAAAAATACCCAATTTTTTTCAAATTTTTAAATATCTAAGGCAACATGTAACAAACATAAATATTGTGTAATTAATAATTAAACATAGGATATTATTATTATTATGAAAAGGTGCCTATGTTGAGACACAACCTATTACGAAAGGTCACCTTAATAGCCTATAAAGGCTAAAACCATTTTCTCATTGTAATCATCATTCATTTTTTATTCAATATCATATTTATATATGTATACACTTTTATATATCTATTATTATAAGCTTCTGCAAATTACGTGCAACAGTGGTATCGGAGCTTTGGAATTCCTATGGACGAACTCCGAGAGTTAATCATACAATTAAAATCAAATTTCGATCATGCATCCAAAAGGGAACGTCAAGCAAGAGCAAGGGAAGAAAAGGCATTTGGCGAAGTTCATAACTTAATAACTGAAATGAAAAGGGATTTCAAAAGCGTGCAAAATATTTGTCAAAATATGAAGGCAGAACCTGTTCCTGAGAATTGGCAAATTTCTGAAGATTGTTTCCACGAGATGGCCACTTCAAATGAATATGCTTATTATAATAAAATAAAATCCCTGGAATCTATTCCGGAAAAAGAAACTGACATCGAAGAAGATGCGGGTACAAAAATCGAACTGCATGAGGATTTGGTTGCAGCAACTACAGTTCCTCCATGCAGCGACCATACTCAATTGGATCCATCAGACTATCAGAGAGACATCGATGACAAGGTTGATATTGCCATACCAGCTCCTAAAGAAGAAATTGAAAAGAATACGGGGGCAGGTAACGTCCTTGATGACCCACACAAACAATTGTATTCAACGAAACTATGTTGACGATGAAAAATATGACGACAAATCGAAATCTTTATCTGCAGAGATTCTTGAAAGCGTGGCTTCTGTTCCAGTGGCATCAACATTATTATTTCATGCAGGCGGTATCATGGCAAGGAATCCGCTACATCAATTAGATGTTCCACTCAAATCATATATCGTGGCACCTCCATATGGAGCACCAAAATTCCTCTTGAGATCCATTCAGTATGGTATCACCATCAGAACCCCTGCCACTGCTTTTCAGACAAGTGACATTCACTCTATCACACCCTCAAAGCAGAGACAAAATAGTGATATTGACCTTAAATGTAGTTTTGAAATAATTGCTAAATCGCCATTGGCAAACTGGTTTGCCACACCTGCTGGAAGTAGAAACAGGTCCATACCGGACAATTCTAGCATGAAAACTGGGAATGGTATCTTGGATGTTAGGGTTAGAGAGCGAGTGATTCCATTCTTATATGCAAAAAGGTTAAAAGGGGTTAACTTTTAATCTAAGTTATAAAAGTATTAATATTATAATGTGTGAGGTATAAAATAATCATATATTGAAGGTCGAAAAAGAGAAAGGACATTAAGTTGTTTAAAGGGAAAATGTTATATATATATTAGTAGGTTAATCATGTGAGAGCTTTTAAACCAATCGGGGGGAGTAGTAAATTAATAAAGGATTATTTAAAAAGTCCTTTAGATAGCTAAGGTTAGGGGAAGAGACTAAACAAGTAAAGGTTATTTAAAGGAAGGTTATTTAATGTATTAAGGGAAAGTAGTTTTTATAATAATTCGTGGAAGATGGGCAACAAATCAAAATACATACACATATTAGTGGAAGTTTAAGGACAAGTGGAATTTAAGTTCCAAGACTGAAGGAGTATAACGATAAAGCCAAGTTTAAGAGAACATAAATATATATATATATATATTATTCGAGCGACCATTCCATTGTTATTAAAACAATTATTTAAGGGATAAAGCAATTCATTTATAGTGAGTAACAGTTCGTATGAGTATAAAAGTGAAAAGGTGGATATTGATTAGATATAGTTATTGAAGATTAAAAAGAAATATTATTACTTTCACAAGAGCCTCGCAAATTCAAAGTACGAGAAGTTTGAATACAAGCAGCAGGATAAGAACAATGAGGAGACAACTTCTATAGTACATTCCAATAGAGGAAGAAAAGAAAAATAGTTCTATTAAAGAAGAAAGAAGTATAGGAAGAGAAGTGTTATTAACAGCTTGATTGTTTTCGAGGAATAAAATAAATTTAAAAGATATATTTCTAAAATTATGACATTTCGAGGACGAAATGTTCTCAAGAGTGCGGCAATGTAACAAACATAAATATTGTGTAATTAATAATTAAACATAGGATATTATTATTATTATGAAAAGGTGCCTATGTTGAGACACAACCTATTATGAAAGGTCACCTTAATAGCCTATAAAGGCTAAAGCCATTTTCTCATTGTAATCATCATTCATTTTTTATTCAATATCATATTTATATATGTATACACTTTTATATATCTATTATTATAAGTTTCCGCAAATTACGTGCAACACAACAACAACATCAAATAGACACATTGCTACATAAATATGATGATACAACTAGTAAATAAGATACATAAGATGTCAAGTGGTCACACATCGTTACTAAACTGAAAATTCTGAAACATGTTCATGATAGGATGATACAAAATCACATCAAATGCTCAAAATAAATGTGTCTCATGAGATGAATCATCATGAGTCATCTAGAAACTAAATAGTGCATGATACAATGAAAATGATAGATCATAGGAATCCGAATCATCGATTCCCTCTACCTCTTTTACAGGTAAAGGGCCCCTCTCTTCCTCTGGAAGCAGTAGGTGGTTGTGGAGGTATTCGGGGTGAGATTGAAGTGAAAGCTCTAACCAAGTCCATATATTCATTGCATCACCATATAAAATCATCAAACGTTAGGAACCACTAACTACGATATAATAAAGAAGGGTTTGAGTGTAGGTCTAGAGCCACAATTCTAAACACAGATCATTGACCATAAAAAGAGTCATGGAAGGATACTTGCCAAATTCTTAGGGTTTGTTCCTCTTATTCAATGGTTTTTTGTGTCGATTTAGCATTCGTTGTTATCTATTTTGATACATACACTACAACAAACTGCCATTGTTGTAATATTCCCTACATCTCTCCATTACAGCAGTCACAGTTTCCAATCAAGCTACCATTCGATTGAATTACACAGGAAGCATTGTATACAAAGATTAAATTAAACAAAACTCCAAATGATTGCCTTCAAATTTGTGGGAAGTTGTCTCTATTAACCACCATTGAGGGTACTTCTCTAGCTCTCTCACACTTTTGAAATCAAACAGTGAACCCCAAAAACCCAACCTGCAGACTTAAAACACAATTCTGGGTGATTTTTTTGCAATTTTTTTTCAGCAGTCCGATATATACCTTTAACTCGCGATTTTTTCGAATATATCGGAAATCTCGGGAATGTGTTGCGATACATTCAATATATCGGAAATGTCGCGATATTTCAATTCAATATATTGGACAAGGGAAAATCTCGGCGATATATCCGATATTTCTGATATATCGCCGATATGTGCAACTCTGGTTTGAACCCATATGTCAAACATTGATGTTTGAAGTGACATGATGGCACCCCAATTGGAACCTATAATGTAATGTGGCATTTCATGCGTTGGAAGATTGAATGGACCGAGACCTTGCCAAGTATGGAACAACTTCTAAAATAAGGCAACTCCTAAAAGGATTTAATGTGCCCACAATTGTGTGAAAGAACCCCAAACAAAAAGGAACAAGTTGGCCTGCTAAGAGACTTTTTAATTATTTTAAAACAATTCTTTGAAAGTCGGCCCAGTTTACAATGAAGAAATATAAAATATAGCAGGTCGGCCCAGTAAAATTCATGGAAAACCTGTATAAATACACCTTGAAACTTCATTTAAACTAGTGGATACAGCTCTGATTTTTGGATTTGTCTGAGGCAACCACAGTCAAGGTGAATTTCAAAGTTTGAACAACTCTGAATTCGGTGATCTCTGAGGCAGTTTTTTAGTGGAATATTTGAAGACAGTTGATGGTGGAATTGCCCAGAAGTTGCCACATTTGAGTGATAATACACAACTCTGAAATTCAGACTTCTCTGAGGAATTTTCGGTGGTTAAACTGGGTTAAGGTTTGACCTGATCTGAAATAAGCAGCGATTTTCTTTTTGGATCTGAAGGGCAGCGAACTTTGGAAGATCAGTTGCTTGTTGATCTGAAAATAAGAAGGAGACTCAGACCTGTGAACAAAAGCTGTGAGATTACACCAAATCAGAATTGTGAAAGGAAGTGAGGAATAGGAACGAACTCTGAGAAAGTCTGAAGCATAAAATTTGCAGACCTGAGAAGATAAATCTGAAGTGAGTGACTGCAGTTTTTGAGGGCAAAATTGAGCACAGAAATCAAGGACTACTTTTGCATGATTAGGATCAGATTTGTGAACAGAGTTTGAGTTGACTTTGACAGCATATAGACTTGACAATTGATTTGAAGTGATAATCCTTTATTGACTTTCATACCAATTGAATTGGAGCAGCAATTTCTTGGATTAGTGGACAGACCTTAGACTTCTTGCTATCTTGAATAAGTGCATGTGCAAAACCCTTGAAGACATGGGCAGTATTAATGTTTGAATAAACTTCTTGATGATTTGACATGGTTTGTATATGATAGTGATCAATATGTGATTGCAAGCTAAGCCTTGCAGATCCGAGGTTTGGAGACCTCACATCTTTTTAGTTGGAGCTAAGAAAACCAGGCTGGGCCTTGGAATAGGAGTTGGTGCTCTTTGGTCAGTTGGTGCTGATGTAATCGCGAAGATTGAAGTCTTCATTGTATTTCATATGAAATTATAAATAAAGCTTACTATACTTGTTTGGTGTTGTGTCTATTGTTATGATCTATGTTGATGACATGTTTACGTAGATAAACATCTGTTGATTAGTTGATGAATAATAATGTACTTGGTTGTGTTGTGCATATGATAAACTCTGTATAAGTTTTGAGAAGGGAAAATTGTTGAAGAGTGCTACCACACTAATTCACCCCCCCTCTTAGTGTGCCATTGTGTCCAACAAGGTCACTAGGTCACATGACCCCCCGACTTTGTTTTCTATTCCGGTAACATTTCTTCCAGCCGTGAGGCTCTTGCCTCTCTTCCAGGTCACCACAGGCACCCTCCTGGTCCCTTTTCAGCCTAGTGCCCTCTCTCTTTGGGCTTGTTCCAGTGATGACGTCATCATCTCATCTAGGCTGTATTGCTTGTTTTTTTTTTTGGGGGGGGGGCGTTGAGGGATTATCAACATTGTTGGGGTTAGATGGGGCATGTCCCCCCCTTTGATTACCCTAGCCTTCACTTCGGATTAATTTGCTCATTTTTAGCTATTTTAGTCATTTTTGGTTAAACTATGGGGAAAATGTCCCAAGTTACCCACATATATGATTATTTTTATATTATTTTATGTTATATTTTTAAGTTTACATGTTATATTTTTAAATTGACATTTTAAAGACATGTCGGCCTGGTTATTTTGTAAAAAGTGAGTGTGAGAAAATATAAGTAAGATCTCCTCACTTCATTTTCAAATCACAATTTATGGGACAAAATTTATAATGTTACTTTTTTATCCAAGATAGCCTTATGAAGTGATGCACACCTCCTGGAGGGATCTTCTTTTTGCTCTTGTGGATGGAAGTTTCTTTTGCTTTGCTAATGCTTGGTGGATGCTAGAATGGTTGGAAGAACTCATGCTTAAGTAAGTCTAGTCTATTTTTAGCCTTGCTTGATGAATGGTAGGTAAAGTTTGCTTCTTGAATGATTGAATGTTGGCCCTAGGGCTGCATTCTTTTTTATGAATATGACTTTTTATCTACCTTCTATCATCTTAACATAGTGAAAACTCTCCCTAGAGGAGGTTTTCACGAAGTTTAACCTTGGATCTCCAACTTTGCCCTAGATTAGGGTCTTGAAACGAACCCTAGAGGTTGTTTCAAAAAGCCCTAATTTAGCAGACAAGAAGAAATACCTCCAAGAGGAAGGATGCTCACCTTCCTCTAAGGCTAGGGTTTAAGGGTAATATCCATTAAAACCCTAAGTTACCCTATTCTTCTACCTAAAAACCCTAGTTGTACATTTGTAAATATTATTTTTGTTTTTGCATTTATTTTTGTAATTAGTTAATTTTATGTTTTTGTACATAAAAAAACCCCTAAAAAAGACTAAACCCTAACCCTAGATCAGACCTAACTATCCTAGTGACCTCCTCTCTCCTCCTCCGTAGGGTTCGCTCCATCCACCATTGGCTTCGCCCTCCTTCCATTCACCTTCCTAGACCCTCGCTCCTCCCTTTTTCCACCTCGCCTTCCCTTCTTTCTTCCCTTCCTCCTCTCCTTTCTTCTCTCTTCTCTCCTTTTCTTCTCCCCTTTCCTCCTACCTTACCCTTGACCCCCCTCCATTAGGGTTCGGTCTCATTCATTGGGGCCTTCCCTACCCTCGCTCTCCATCCCAAGGGGCTCGGCCTTGTCCACCAGGGATTCTCCTTGGCTCGGCCTCCATTGGATGCCTAAATTAGGGATGATACGACCCTCTTGTAGTCCCAAAACCCTTGCTGCCACAATCTGTAAAACATGTTGCCGCCTGGAAACACACCTGGGGGGAACGCGGCAGAAATCTTCAAGCCACTCGGTGTGGCCTTAGGGGCAAGTCAGAGTTAAGAGCTTTCACTCGAAACTTAACTCCTTCGTCTAGCTTTACTCTTAGCGAAGCCAAAGGGGGTGGGCCCTAATTAAAGAAAATCTAAGGTTTTTAATATATGAAAGAGAAAAAACACTTAACCTAGGAGTTAGAGAGACGATGAATAAAAATACTGAAAAGGAAACCTTTGCAATTAATTTAAGTACAACAACACATGGGATTTAAAGACACTCACGACATTTTGCAGATTGATTTAAACAATAGTAATATATGATGACTAGTGTCGAGATTGTGAAAATGATGCTGTTGTGTTGTGTTGGGAAAGTATTGAAAAGTCTCGTTGTCAGTTCTAAAATTATTAGTGAGTAGTAGAGGAGTGGGTTTATTGGGGGTTTGGCCCAAGTAAACTTAAACTTTTCGAACTGAGTGCTATAGCGGCTTTACCAAGCGTCCAATAAGGCGAGGCATGACCTGCTTAAAGTAGCATTCTGTCTCTATGGTATTCACCCATGCAACCTCCTGAGTTCTTGAAGCTTAGCTTATTTGGATTTTCCTATTATGCTAATGCTTACCCTTCTTTCTAGTTGACCAACTGATCAAACTAAGCTGCATTGGCCAAGAGCATACTTGGAGTTTAAGTGTTGGTTTATTTTATTAAATAAAAATGGATTTTCTACTTGGTTAATTCGAATTCCAAGAATCTCTTTTCCGGTCGAATTCCAGTACTTGAGCAAGCTCTTTCTGTGGCATCGTACTTCGGGAAAGCAAGGACACAATTACTCAAAATAGAAATTGTTAAAAAAATGTAAAAATCTAAGTCCTGAGCAATGTAGTCAAAGTCAGACTCGGCAAATACTCGGTTGGCTTAGGACTCGGCAGACTCGGCGACTCGGATAAGACTTGGCAAATATTATACGCTGGTCACTAAACACTAACAATGAAGCTGAACCCAGTCGCCACTCTTCACCCACCATGAGACACCAACGTAGTACGCGCATGCTTAGGCTCAGACTCGAACTGAAACGTTAATGTGAATGGAGGAGGAGTGGAAATGCCTTCTTAAAGGCTCAATGCACGAGTTTCCCTCCAATCATTCCCTCCAAATCGAAATTCGCGTGGTCAACTATTCGCCTAGTTAACAACCACGAGGGATGCTAATCGGTAGGTAATCGGATGAGTTTGGGCGAGTTTACGCGAGTATGGGCAAGTTAACGCGAGTCCGACAAGTTGACGCAAGTATGGGTGAGTGCCGAGTCCCTGCCCCAAGTCTACAACGAGTGCTTGTTTCCCAGCTCGCTCGGGCAAACTCGGTCAGACTTGCGAGTTTTTGGCGAGTGAGACTACACTGGTCCTGAGTACTCTTGTGGTCCGCCGTTGAAACATAACCAACAAGTTTAGTTTTAGTTTGTTCGTTTTATTAAAAGCAAAATGAAATCTAAACTAAGAAAAACAAACACAAAAATTTAAGGTGACACAGATCCCCCTAGGGGGATGGGGTGTGGGCGCTGGGTAGCCTACTTGTTCTTGTTTAATTACTTCTTTTACAATACTTTTCAGAAACACTTGTAGTCCTTTGAAGATTAGGAGTAACAAGTTTACAAAATTTGGAAAAGAAATGAATAGAAACAAGTAGAGGGTTCCCAGAATGTTCCAGATGGCTCAAATCATCGAAATTTTGCCAGCATGCCTCTCTTATTTATCACTAAAACCTGCAAACCAGCACGCAAACATTAGTAGTTAATGCCCCCAAACACTTTAAAAGTGTCTTGGGACTTACAAAAAAAACCCAAAAAATTTCGTGAAAAATTACTAAGTAAAAGTGCAAAAAGGAACTAAGTAGGACAAGCTATAAGACTTGCCTCCTTAGGATCTTTGCATGCTTAAAAGAGAAACAATTTAGAAGCTCTATAACAACCAATTAAAACTTTAAACCGATCTAAACATACTACTTGTTCAAGCTTTAAAATATGCAGAAAGCCAATTAAAACTTTAAATCGATCTAAACATACTACTTGTTCAAGCTTTAAAATATGCAAAAATTAACTTGTAACAAAAGAATGCTTATACTAGATCTAGATTTGAGATTTATACTTTGAAAATAACTAAGATCTAGTGAAAATAAATCAGATCTATTTATAATATTGTGAGAAAGGAGTAGATCTGAGATACGCAAACCAGGGTAACCAAGAAAATTTGAAGTTTGGTGATGAGAAGAGAGAAGAGGAAAACGCCTTCGAACTTGGGCAATGGGGTCCTCAAAGTGGGGATCAAAGGGACTAGTTCTTCGTAGATCTATTCTGAAAGCAAATGGAAGTAAACAAGCTCCACAAACTCCTCAGATTGGTAACCTGTAATCACAAAACAAACTCACACAAGAAGGATCAAGAGCATCTAGTGTAGACTAATATAGAGATTTAAAGACGAGCATTTAAACAAAAATGACTTTGTTAATCTAATATCTCTATACTAAGATTTAGATCTACTTCAAAATCCAACCTTTGATCAACAATCAAGTATAAAAAATTGTAAACAAACACATATTACCTCATGCATGCATTGGAACATGATCATCCACACACCATAGATCCACACCATGATTTGCCTCCAAATCATTTATTCATAAAAACTATTCTTCACAAAAGATGTACAATGCTTAAGAGTAGAGGTTCCACCTTCTCATAGCAAACAATGGAGAAGTGGCTGCCTTATATAGAAAATGCAGAGAGAGGGGGGTGCTAATCCCAAGAGAAAGGCGCATGGGTGAAGAGGGAGTTCACTTGAAGTTGAATGAGATGATTGTGGATGCACCACCTTTCCATGAGGTAGATGACCTCTCCTTGAAACTATCACATCAAATAACAATAAGCCATGTGGACAAAGTGCCCACATGAGAGAAGGGCGCACTCTTGACTTGAGATCAATCGTTTGACCTCCCAAATAACTCCAAGTCCAACGCTTTTATTAAGGAAAGAAGTCGCCCTCCATGTTGGATGAGATGCCAACTCATTTGGCACACTACGGGCACATGCCCATTTCTTTATTTATATTTTGATTTCTCACATTTTGTATCACCTTTAGCATTTTTTAGTCATTTTGTCGCCTTTTTAGTAAAAATACTTTAAGTGATAATTTAATCACCCAAAACATAGGAAAAGTGGGTCCTAGGGTAAAGAAGACACTCTGAGTGTGAAAATGAGTATCCTCACACCAAATTCCGCCTCCAGACCATGCTTTTATTACAATTTGAAATTTCCCAATTAAACCATAAAAAATGGCCTAATTTTACGGGAAAATTTTATTTTTCCGAAACTTAAAAAAAACACGTAGGGGACCTAGCACATGTCCATATGACTTTATTCTAGTGTCTAACATGTTCATATACATTGACCCATGGACTCTAATAACCTCCTAAGGCCTAACCACCACGCCAGGCATTCCAGCTTTGGAGGAACAGTAGAAAAACTTAAAAATTATGCCTTGCTAAAACGCAAGGCATAATTAATAAGTGAAAATACTCCTTGGAACACCTGACTTGATTGGTAAGTCCTATGAATCCAAGTCCTTTACATAAAAATACCGTGCTAGCACACTTTATTACAAACCCCGTGGGGCATGAACATGTGAAAGTATTAAAAAAGGGCCCTGAAAAAGGCCTGATGGACTTCTGAATGCTTGATAAGGAACATGAACCATGTTCATCACTGGCACGCTCGTTTGTAAGTCCGGCTAAGTGCAACTTAACTGGTAACATCTAGCTCCAACTGCGGGACGCGTGCTCGATTTGATTTCTCTTTAATCAAAGTGAGTATGCGAGAGTCCCAGAATCTTTGGTTCCTGCATAAAAACTAGAATGAATCAGTTCCCACATCTTTTTGTCAAATGAAACATAAGTTGCAAAACTAATGTAAGATAAAGCTTTTATACATAAATGAAATTAATATACATCAGTAATATACATAAAGCAAAATGTACAAAAGTAAAGTACAAAAAATACAAAGTACAAGGAAAAGGTTTAGAAATGGCCTTGTTATCAGTATGCCCCCATGGGCATTGAAGTACCTTCTTTGAAAAACAACTTAAGATGCTGGTTTTTATATGGAAGGACCAATCTTTCGCCATCCATTGTGCAAAGGAAGAAAGAATTAACCCCTGCTGGCTCAAATATGACGTAAGGTCCCAACCAAATGTTGTTAAAATTCCTATGCTTTCCCAACTTATCTCTTTGCTTATCCCATAAAAGCACCCAATCCCCTGGATGGAAGTCTCTTAGCTTGGCAGATCTGTCGAAAGTTCTCTTAACCCTGTCTTGATTCCTTATAATTTGGTCTAAGGTCTTCCTTCTAGTCTCATCTAACTTCATAATTTGCTCAATTATGTTTTGCATAGTATCATCATCTAGATCATAGTCATGAAGCAATTGATACACTGGAAACTGAATATGGATGGGCACATAAACCTTTAAACCGTAAACCAACTCAAAAGGAGTCTTTCCTATTGCCCGCTTCTGTGTTATTTTGTCATCCCAGACTACGAACTTGATCTTGCTATCCCAAGACTTATTATTTTTTCCAACAGTCTTCTTCAATATATTCATTAAAGTCTTGTTAGTTGACTCAGCTAATCCATTTCCTTGGGGATAATAGTTGGACGAGTGCGACAAGACAATACAATACTTGAAACAAAAAGAAGAGAATGTTGCCGAGCTGAAGGCTGGGCCGTTATCAGTTGTTATCTTGGATGGCACCCCAAATCTAGTTATGATTTGATTTTCTAGGAAATTCATAACTACTTTATCTGTTGTAGCCTTGGTGGGGATTGCTTCCACCCATTTGGTGAAGTAATCGATAGCAGTCAGGATCCAAGTATGACCATTGCTCGAATTCTCCTTGAACTAATTGATGAAGTCAAGACCCCATTGTTGAAAGGGGGCTTGAACTACTACTGGCTCTGTTGCCGCCTAATACACACCTGGGGGGGACGCGGCAGGAAACCTTCAAGCTGCTCGGTGTGTCCTTGGGGGCAAGTGAGAGTCAAGTGCTGTCACCTGATTACTCGACTCCTCCGTCTAGGCTTACTCCTAGCGAAGCCAAGGGGGGTGGTCCCTATGAAAAATAATCTAAGGCTTTTAATCTACAGCAAAAGATAAAAGTCTATTCTAGGAGTTAAAGATGACGAGATGATAAAATATAACACCAAAGCACTGCTTGTGAATTAAATCAAATAGCTAACCCAACATAAGATAAATAAGCATTCACGACATTTATGATTGACTTAAACACAGAAAATTAAAGACCAGTGCCGAGAATGTAAAAATGCTTGTAAGTACTGTTGTGTGGGGTTGCTTGTGTAGTCTCAGTGAAAGTATTGCAGTGGCTCGGTTGGTAAATTTTATAGTTATTAAATGAGTAGTTAAGGAGTGGGTTGATTCTTGGTTTGGCCCAAAAGAAAACCTAAACTTCGAACTGAGTGCTCTAGCAACCTTACCAAGTGTCCAACCAGGTGAGGATGAACCCGCTTAAGAACCTGCTGACTCTGTGGATTCAGTCCACGCAACCTCCCGAGTTCTTAGGATTGGATTCTGATGGATTGTCCTATTAACACTAATTACCTTGCACCCGTTTCTGATTGAGCCAACTGTTCCGACTAAGCTGCAGTGGTCAAGAGCATACTCCGAGTTTGGGGCGTTGTTCGTTTTATTAAATAGGTATGAGTGGATGATTAATCTACACTAAACCCCAAGCATAAAGCAAGGGGGGTTAATTTTAGGATTAAATTTTAAGCACAGAATAATAATTTGAAATAAACACAAAAGCATATAAAATGAAAAAAACGGGTCCTTGGAGGACGTTGTGTGCTCGAGTGTGTTATTTAATTACTACTGCTTGAATGAAAACTAATCTAAAACAAAAAAAATAAAAAAATAAAAAAGGGTGCGAATCCCCCTTGGGGGGATTGGGTTCAGGCGCTGGAATTGCCTGCTGTGCTCTTTTTATTTTTTGATTACAACTTGGAAACTTAAGAGAAATACTGCTTGCCCTTTATCATTAGGGAGCAAGTCAGTTTACAATGTTAGAATGATGTAAGGGAGGTAAAACTAGCTCCCCGGATGGCTACGGACACCTCCGAATCTCAGACTCTGAGCTTTAAAAAGCTCGGACCGAGATAGAATAAAAAAAATGGGTCTAGAAAAGTGAACCCATGGGGGTTGAGCGTTTTGAAGAAAGGACAATGGAGTCAAGCTCCCAGATGCACCGATAGGACCGAGACTTGGTTTGTATTTACTGAATGAAGGCACGATCTAACATGTTCGTGGACTTCTCCAGCTTAGGCTACCTGTAAACAGCTGCAAACAACTAGCAAGGCAATAAGAGCATATGTGTAGATAATTAAAAGAAAGCAGCGATGCAATGAATTCAAACAAGAAATTACATTACTCTTAGCCTTCTAATATTATCAACATGAATAAGCAAACTATAAAGTATTACTTACAGATCTTATAGAAGATAGCTTCCCTTTAAAGACATATAATCCCAACAATACTAGCTATGAAACATAATACAGTATACCTCAGATGTACAAGCATGAAGATCCAACCAAAGACAATCACCAGACTAGCCTCCAAAGCCTTCTTTATTAAACTCAGAAAAATATTACAATACAAATATAAGCAGAGGTTCCACACTTTCTGATCCTTACAATGGAGCCAAGCTCCTCAATATATAGCAAATGGCATGAAGCTAGGGCGCAAAACCCTAAGGAGACAAAGCTCCTAGCTTGTAGAGCAAGCAAAGCTCTCACCCAATGGAGAAACACCATTTCAAATGGACAAAAACACTCTGAAATGGAAGATGCCGAATTGAGGAAGAAGATGCCCACATGAAGGAAGGCGATCATGATGTTTCCAAATTGGCTGAAGCTTTTCGATGGAGATTTCTAAAGAGTTCGATTGGTGGATGTAATTAGGTGGTCATCCATGTGGATGATGCCATATCACCCATGCTGCCCCACGGAACAACTCACCATTTAAAACCGTATGGCTGCCATGGGAGATGGCCCACGTGAGGGAGAAGAAAGCGTGTATGATTTTGACTTTCATGCCACGTTGATTGGATTTTAAATGAGATACAAACTAATGGTTGCCATCTCACAATTAAAGCGATGCCCCCACCATGAGATTACCCAATATCAAAAACATACGGCCGTGAGGAGAGGTTGGCTAGCCCCACGTGAAGGATGGGCATTTACTTGGAAATAATACAACGTTTGATAAAAATGAATGTTGACATAAGCTTTGACATCTTCTTTAATTCGCCCACCTTAAGTGACATAATATGCCATGTCACCAAGCTCACGCGTGGATGAAAGATGGCCCACGTGAGGATGGAGAAAACGTAGCATTAATTTGAAATAATCATATTTTGACTTTTAAACCAAGTATTAACATATGCTTTGTTTTAGCATATAGTTGTACACCTTATGTGATGTCATGCCACCTCAATTGGCATGTGCTAAATGCCACTTTTTGAATATTTTAATTATTTGCCAAAGTGCATTTTGTAGCAATTTTAGCATTAAAGTGCCAAAATGTACCTCTGATAGGCAAAACTGCTCCACGGGGCACTTTGATTACCCGAAACATAGGAAAACTGGGTACCGGGGTAAAGAGGATGCTCTGAGCTTGAAAAAGAGCATCCTTGCGTCAAATTCCGACTCCGGATAAGACTTTTATCACCTTTTGAAATTTTTTAATTAAACCATTAAAAAATGGCTTAAAAATGCGGAAAAATATTTTTTGTCGGAATTGACTGAAACTTCAGGGGAACCTAGTACATGACAAAACGATAAAATTCTAGCGCCTAGCATGTTTATACATGTTACACAATGGACTCTAATAATCCCCTAAGGCCTAACCCCCACTTTGGGCATTCCAGCTTTGGAGGAGCAGGAGAAAACCTCATCGATTATACTCGGTTAAAGGCAAGGCATAATCGACAAGGGAAAAAACTCCTTGGAATACCTTCTTTGGTTGTCAAGTCCTAGGGAACCGAGTGACTCAAAGACCACCATGCTAGTATGCTTATTACAAACCTCGTGGGGCACAGTCATGTACTACAAAAACTGACAAATGGGCCCTGAAAAGGCCAAACTTGGAACTTCTGAACTCTGATAAGCACAAGTGAATGTGCAATACTGGCGGCTCACTGAAGTCCAACTGTAGTGCAACTTAGTTGGTAACATCTGGCTCCAACTGCGGGACGTGTGCTTGATCTAGTCTTAAGGCAAAGAGAGCATACGAGAACACCAGCATCTCAAGTTTCTATGACCTGTAAAAACATCTCAACTTGACAAGAAAACCTTTCAGTAGCACAAGTGTTTGCAAGAAAACAATGAACCACAAGTTACTTCATTCAAAAGGAAAAAACTAACTAATAAAAGGAAATGCAGAAAGTAAATGCTCACTTTGAGGAGCTTATTTCCTACTCTAAGCATAACATGATAAAAATGCTAAGTAAAATGATAAATCCAATGCAACCACCTTAACATTTCATCAAAAAAGAAATTTACCTTGTGTTTGGTTACCAGCCAAAACAAGGATACCTTATTCACAAGATGCAAACCTGCGAAAATGTTGAGGATGGGAGGGCTGGATGGGAGATCATGACCATGTAGAATATCGTCAAATTGCTTCCTCAACTGGCAGGTCCTCTCGCAGGCTGCTTCTATCCAAGATTGGATAGGACTGATGTATAGATCTGTAGGATGGAGTAGATCAACCACACCACCATACTGCCTTGGAGGGCTTATCGGATGAAAAACTTCTGTAGTGACATAAGCCCCAGGATGCTCCAAATCATAAGAGAATTCTGAATATGAAGTTGAAGGTTGTGACTGACGTTCAATTGACTGAGTCCCATCTGAATCTTCAATGCATAGCACCTCCGAGTCTTCATTACTAGTACTCATGTTTGGTTCCGACTGATCACATGAAGCACATGCATGCTCCTCTTTTATATCAAGATCTCCCAATATTTCTGAATGCACACTCCCTTCTCTAGATACATCAAAAATGGGTTTCTCAATGTATGTCCAATAATCATCATAGGTATTTTTGGCAAAGATGGAGGAGTCTTCACTATTTGTATCATGTCTCTGGCTAAATCTATCTTCCTCATGGTCATAATAAACTTTTTTACAAGGCTTGTCTTCAAAATGTTTACAAGAGAACAAGCTTTCCCTAACTTCGTTACCATGTGGAGAGTTAAGAGGAGTATCATCATACATAATATTGTCTTCGTCATAAATTTTTCTATAAGCCTCTGTACTGGTTTCTTCTGAAGGTAGATGCGAAGTACAAGTGTCATTATCCTCTCTGAAATTATGCTGAGAAAGCTTCAAATATTCAATGCTTTTCATCATGGCAATATGAAGAGGTTCTTCAATAACATCTTCCATCAATGGTTGCTTAAGAGTTTCTTCATCAACCTCCATAATGGCTTCTCCATGCTCATAATCCTCTTCTTCAGAAAAAGGGTCATAAGGAAGTAAGCCTTCCAAACCATCATCATTATACACATTGCAAACTTCCTCATTTTCAATAAGGGCTTCTGTGATAGTTTTTTCTGGAGGTGGCTTAGGAGTACAAATGTCGTCATCTTCACTAAAGTAATCTTGAAATCCCAAATCTTCAATGTTTGTTACCATGGCAATGTGAGAAAACTCCTCAAAGACCTCCTTAATTAAAGATCCCTCATGAATGTCTTCGTTAATCTTTGCAATGGCTTCCTCTTCAGGTAAGTTTGGAACATACATATGATCATCATTATTGAAGTGGACCAGGGAACATTCTGAATCTTCCATATTTTCTGTTAAAGTGAAATGCGGAGGGTCCTCAACAATGTCCTCAATCAAGGATGCTTCATGAAACTCTTCAATGGGATCATCATGGATCATTCTCTCAAAGTCAAATTGTGCTCCAGGGAGAATGGCACCATGATTTTCAATAAGCTGCATAATCTCTTCTTTAGTGAGAGAGGCTATAGGAACCTCCACATATTCAATGTTCTCTGTCATGACAACACAAGGAGGCTCAGGGTTTTCCATGTGATATTCTATCTCGGGTAAGAAGTAAGCCAAGGATTTTTCAATGAATCTTTCCACAGTGTCATCATCATACTGCCACTGCTTTAAGAAAATTCTAAGGAAGCATGAAAGGGAGGTAATACACTTGTTAGGAAGGCCCTCAGTAAACCAATAATAAGCCTCTCCTTCCAGAGTACCCTCAAACATCTGCATCATATTATCTTCGTACAAAACATTGAAGTCAGCCATAACTTTAAGAAAGACATGATGTGTTGGACGACTGGATCACCATTTCCATAAAACCTCGGAAAATAGCTTGATATATCCTCCTCACCATAGTGAAAGTTAGGAAAACCTGGGATATATGCAAAATTGAGGGGAGGATATGCACTAGCAATTTGATCACCATTCTCTTCATCATCCATATTGGTGTCAAAGCATCAGTCTGAAATAACCATGGAGGCCAACTTGTACTGAATCAAAGGAGTTGTCAGAATGATGAGCTTTTAAGTTTACTGTGTCGCATGGGCTCATCTACACACAACCAGTCTCAACAAATCTATGAGATACAAGGGTTTTATCCCTTCAATGGAGTCGCCATGTGAGAAAAATAATATGCATTAAAAGCCCTCACAAAAAGATTTTTTGTTTTATTTTGAAATTTTATAAAGAGAAAAAGGTTAGTGGAGTCGCCAGATGAAAGAATAAAGGTCTACTCTAAACAATCATCAAACAAAGCAAAAACAAAAAAGGAGAAAACAAAAAGTCGTGACCCGGGAATAGAAAGGTTTATCCCCGGCAACGGCGCCAAAATGTTGCCGCCTAATACACACCTGGGGGGGGACGCGGCAGGAAACCTTCAAGCCGCTCGGTGTGTCCTTGGGGGCAAGTGAGAGTCAAGTGCTGTCACCTGATTACTCGACTCCTCCGTCTAGGCTTACTCCTAGCGAAGCCAAGGGGGGTGGTCCCTATGAAAAATAATCTAAGGCTTTTAATCTACAGCAAAAGATAAAAGTCTATTCTAGGAGTTAAAGATGACGAGATGATAAAATATAACAACAAAGCACTGCTTGTGAATTAAATCAAATAGCTAACCCAACATAAGATAAATAAGCATTCACGACATTTATGATTGACTTAAACACAGAAAATTAAAGACCAGTGCCGAGAATGTAAAAATGCTTGTAAGTACTGTTGTGTGGGGTTGCTTGTGTAGTCTCAGTGAAAGTATTGCAGTGGCTCGGTTGGTAAATTTTATAGTTATTAAATGAGTAGTTAAGGAGTGGGTTGATTCTTGGTTTGGCCCAAAAGAAAACCTAAACTTCGAACTGAGTGCTCTAGCAACCTTACCAAGTGTCCAACCAGGTGAGGATGAACCCGCTTAAGAACCTGCTGACTCTGTGGATTCAGTCCACGCAACCTCCCGAGTTCTTAGGATTGGATTCTGATGGATTGTCCTATTAACACTAATTACCTTGCACCCGTTTCTGATTGAGCCAACTGTTCCGACTAAGCTGCAGTGGTCAAGAGCATACTCCGAGTTTGGGGCGTTGTTCGTTTTATTAAATAGGTATGAGTGGATGATTAATCTACACTAAACCCCAAGCATAAAGCAAGGAGGGTTAATTTTAGGATTAAATTTTAAGCACAGAATAATAATTTGAAATAAACACAAAAGCATATAAAATGAAAAAAACGGGTCCTTGGAGGACGTTGTGTGCTCGAGTGTGTTATTTAATTACTACTGCTTGAATGAAAACTAATCTAAAACAAAAAAAATAAAAAAATAAAAAAGGGTGCGAATCCCCCTTGGGGGGATTGGGTTCAGGCGCTGGAATTGCCTGCTGTGCTCTTTTTATTTTTTGATTACAACTTGGAAACTTAAGAGAAATACTGCTTGCCCTTTATCATTAGGGAGCAAGTCAGTTTACAATGTTAGAATGATGTAAGGGAGGTAAAACTAGCTCCCTGGATGGCTACGGACACCTCCGAATCTCAGACTCTGAGCTTTAAAAAGCTCGGACCGAGATAGAATAAAAAAAATAGGTCTAGAAAAGTGAACCCATGGGGGTTGAGCGTTTTGAAGAAAGGACAATGGAGTCAAGCTCCCAGATGCACCGATAGGATCGAGACTTGGTTTGTATTTACTGAATGAAGGCACGATCTAACATGTTCGTGGACTTCTCCAGCTTAGGCTACCTGTAAACAGCTGCAAACAACTAGCAAGGCGATAAGAGCATATGTGTAGATAATTAAAAGAAAGCAGCGATGCAATGAATTCAAACAAGAAATTACATTACTCTTAGCCTTCTAATATTATCAACATGAATAAGCAAACTATAAAGTATTACTTACAGATCTTATAGAAGATAGCTTCCCTTTAAAGACATATAATCCCAACAATACTAGCTATGAAACATAATACAGTATACCTCAGATGTACAAGCATGAAGATCCAACCAAAGACAATCACCAGACTAGCCTCCAAAGCCTTCTTTATTAAACTCAGAAAAATATTACAATACAAATATAAGCAGAGGTTCCACACTTTCTGATCCTTACAATGGAGCCAAGCTCCTCAATATATAGCAAATGGCATGAAGCTAGGGCGCAAAACCCTAAGGAGACAAAGCTCCTAGCTTGTAGAGCAAGCAAAGCTCTCACCCAATGGAGAAACACCATTTCAAATGGACAAAAACACTCTGAAATGGAAGATGCCGAATTGAGGAAGAAGATGCCCACATGAAGGAAGGCGATCATGATGTTTCCAAATTGGCTGAAGCTTTTCGATGGAGATTTCTAAAGAGTTCGATTGGTGGATGTAATTAGGTGGTCATCCATGTGGATGATGCCATATCACCCATGCTGCCCCACGGAACAACTCACCATTTAAAACCGTATGGCTGCCATGGGAGATGGCCCACGTGAGGGAGAAGAAAGCGTGTATGATTTTGACTTTCATGCCACGTTGATTGGATTTTAAATGAGATACAAACTAATGGTTGCCATCTCACAATTAAAGCGATGCCCCCACCATGAGATTACCCAATATAAAAAACATACGGCCGTGAGGAGAGGTTGGCTAGCCCCACGTGAAGGATGGGCATTTACTTGGAAATAATACAACGTTTGATAAAAATGAATGTTGACATAAGCTTTGACCTCTTCTTTAATTCGCCCACCTTAAGTGACATAATATGCCATGTCACCAAGCTCACGCGTGGATGAAAGATGGCCCACGTGAGGATAGAGAAAACGTAGCATTAATTTGAAATAATCATATTTTGACTTTTAAACCAAGTATTAACATATGCTTTGTTTTAGCATATAGTCGTACACCTTATGTGATGTCATGCCACCTCAATTGGCATGTGCTAAATGCCACTTTTTGAATATTTTAATTATTTGCCAAAGTGCATTTTGTAGCAATTTTAGCATTAAAGTGCCAAAATGTACCTCTGATAGGCAAAACTGCTCCACGGGGCACTTTGATTACCCGAAACATAGGAAAACTGGGTACCGGGGTAAAGAGGATGCTCTGAGCTTGAAAAAGAGCATCCTTGCGTCAAATTCCGACTCCGGATAAGACTTTTATCACCTTTTGAAATTTTTTAATTAAACCATTAAAAAATGGCTTAAAAATGCGGAAAAATATTTTTTGTCGGAATTGACTGAAACTTCAGGGGAACCTAGTACATGACAAAACGATAAAATTCTAGCGCCTAGCATGTTTATACATGTTACACAATGGACTCTAATAATCCCCTAAGGCCTAACCCCCACTTTGGGCATTCCAGCTTTGGAGGAGCAGGAGAAAACCTCATCGATTATACTCGGCTAAAGGCAAGGCATAATGGACAAGGGAAAAAACTCCTTGGAATACCTTCTTTGGTTGTCAAGTCCTAGGGAACCGAGTGACTCAAAGACCACCATGCTAGTACGCTTATTACAAACCCCGTGGGGCACAGTCATGTACTACAAAAACTGACAAATGGGCCCTGAAAAGGCCAAACTTGGAACTTCTGAACTCTGATAAGCACAAGTGAATGTGCAATACTGGCGGCTCACTGAAGTCCAACTGTAGTGCAACTTAGTTGGTAACAGGCTCTAAAGGTAAAGTTGCCAACTTTTGCTTACTAGTGAACAACTGACACTGGGGACAAGCCCTGACAAACTTGTGCACATCGGTAAACAAAGTAAGCCAATAGTAACATGCTCTGAGAATTTTGTGGGATGTCGTATCTGCTGCTTAATGCCTACCACAAAATCCTGTATGGAACTCAACGAGAAGCTTCTTGGAATCTGGTTCATCAACACATCAAAGAATTAAGCCATCGGGGTTCCTCCAACCCAAACCATTTTGAAGTATACAATATCTGGTGGCTTTAAGTCTTAGAGACCTTCTCTTGTGACTAAATAGGTGTTTAGGGCAATCAAAAGTATTAAGAGGGTATATAATATCGGAATACCACGGTGTTTTACTCAATATTAGAAGTTCTTCTGACAAGGCTGGTGCTTTCCAACTATTATGACAAATCATCTTGACTGCCTTTTCATTGCTTTCTGCCATGATCCGAGCAAGTCCTTGCCCTTTGATTAACTTGGTAGGCTTGATTTCCAAGTCATATTCCTGGATCTTTGAAACCCACTTACCCCTTATACCAAGGCAATCTTACCGAGCTAGGATATCTTTGACTGCTGCATGAGGAACATACCCAACAACCCTAGAGTACTCGATGTACACTCTGAAATGTTTTAAAGACTTTACAAGTGCATAAGCTTGTTTCTCCATGATAGTGTACTTAAGTTCTGAATTTTGTAAAGCTCTACTGAAGAAGGCTATAGGCTATTCCTTGCCTTGATCATTCTTTTGGAGTAGGACCCCATCAATTGTATGTTTAGAAGCAAATGAGAAGATATGGAACTCCTTTGAATAGTGAGGGCTTACCAACACAAGGGCTCCAGATATGGCATCCTTTATACCTGAAAAAGCTTCTTTCCCTTGTTTAGTCCATTCAAATCTAACATTTTTTTTAAGAGTTGTAAAGGTTTCATTAATTCTACTAGATTCGGGATGAATCTTCGAATGAAGTTAATTTGGCCATTAAAGGACCGAAGAGATTTGACATTTGCGGGTATTTGAACCTTCTTGATGGCCTCAACTCTTTCAGGATCAATCTTCACACCATCCTTGGTGATAATGTGCCCCAATAACTTGCCTTCATCAACTCCTAACACCGATTTAGCTGGATTCAATGATATGCCATACTTTCTGCATCTTTCAAACACATTCCTGAGATGACCTATATGATCAGATATTTACTTAGAGAACACTGTTAGATTGTCCTAATATATTTCTATGATTTTGCCAATTAACTCAGTAAATGCAACATCCATAGCTCGTTGAAAAGTAGCACCTGCTTTTGAAAGACCAAAAGGCATTCTAAGGTACTTAAAGGTACCCCAAGGTGCAGTAAAGGTTGTTTTATACTGATCATCTTTACTTACTAACACTTGGTTGTATCCCGAGAAGCCATCAGGCATGGAATTCATGCCTGATCCAATCACTCTTTGTAGTAATGTCTCCATGTTCGGTAAGGGATAGTTGTCTTTCAAGCATGCCAAGTTTAGATTTCTGAAGTTGATGCACAGTCTTATATCCCCATTCTTCTTTCTTACCACCACCAAGTTAGAACACCATGTAGAATGTCTTGTTGGAGCAATGATTCCAGCTGTTGACATTCTTTGAAGTTCCTTATACACCATTGGGGCTAACTTGGGGTTTATCCACCTCAATTTTTGGCGAAAGGGCTTAACATCTGGCTTAAATGAGGTGGTATGCTGAAAAATGTCTTCTTGATATGCTTTAAGTTCATCATAACTAAAAGCAAAGACATCCAGATACTAATGGACAAGATCAAGCAAATCCTTTCTTTCCTTCTCAGATGTGCCCTTTCCAATTTTTATTATTCTTGGTTCTGTGTCAGTCCCCATGTTTATTTCAATATACTCCCCTGGTTTTATTGAATTCTTTTTATTTCTATGCCGATCTTGCCTGTCAAAAAGCTGCTCTAGGTGGGTAATGCGTTTAGAAATTATGTTTATGAAATTGTTCTCTTCTTCCTGGTACTCCTTCCCTTCTTCTTGATAGCTAACTTTACAGTCTGAAAACTCTTGGAGGTTATGTATGAAGTTAAGGATGTGCTTGTCATCATTAAAGATCTGCCAGTGATCTACATTATCAGGAATTGAAGGCCTAGAATTTACTTCAACTCTCCCATTCTCTTTTAGCAAATCCTCATTTGGTTGAAGTGTCGATGCTGCTATTGCTAGTTGATCTGCTTCACTGTTCTCTTCATGGGGAATTGCTGTGATATTTAATGCATCAAACCATTCCATGGTGTCCCACACAACATTCTTATATTTCTTAAGTCTATCACTATTGCATGCAAATATGTTCTTAACTTGGGAAACAACTAAGTTACAATCTCCTTTTATAGACAAGATTTTGATCCCCATGTACTTGGCAATTTCCAACCCTAGAAAAAGTGCCTCATACTCCGCTACGTTGTTTGAAGCATCAAACTCAAGTCTGAAAGCAAATTTGAAAGTCTTCTTAGATGGTGAAGTTATAACAATCGCAGCTCCTTTCCCATCTTTAGAATATGCCCCATCAAAACTCATTTTCCACACTTCACTTTTTCATCTTTAGATGCTTCTTTAAAAGGTGCTATGAAATTTGATAAGATAACATAGTTTCCAAAGTTGTCTGTCTCATGCACAAATTCATTAGTTGGACTTTCTGGGTTTTCAACATGAAATTTTCGAGCCTGTTCATTATATAACTTAACCATTGTGTGCTTTGATGCAGGAATGGTAGCATATGTCCAATCCATCCTTATGTCTCCTCCTAAAGATGCAACCCATTTTCTTGATAGAAGCATCCCCCAATTATCTGGCACATCAATCACTAATACATCCATGGTCAAATGAATATTGGGGTACTTGGCCAATCTTACAGGTAGATTTAAGTTGACACCAATGGTATCAACCTCTCTAGAGTCCATGGCACATACATTATGATAAGGCCTGGTTGTCTTTAAACCCAGTTGATTCATAACCCTCTTGGTCATAACATTAGAAGAAGCGCCCAAATCTAACATGCAAATTGCAATTGTGCAAAAGCATATTGTTGACCAACAAGGAGATGTGAAATGGCGGGTGATTTTTCTTAGGATCTGTAACAAATATTTAATAATACATTAATGTTAATAATAAGTAGGAGTAATAGTTAATGAGAGGATGCGTCCCCTCAAATAGGCAATGCCCAAGCTACTATAAAAGCGGGCCAACAATTGTATATTTATCTTATCTCATCAATCTATAAATTTATATATCATTTTTATATCTACGGATATGTGGGTTATTTAAGAAATTATGGATTCATTCCGAGTTTATTGAGAATATCCAACTATGGATATTTCATTGGTATCAGAGCGCTTGTTGCTTGATCCGACCGGTGGTCATCAAATTCAGACCTTGTCTGAGGAATTCAGGGTTTCCCTGAGCTGCAGATTTTTGACCTTCCTCCCTCAACACACACTTCATGTCTCCTCCACTCCATTCCCCAATAAACCATTCCCACGCCACAACTGCCTCCTCCCCATTCTGCTCTCCTCTCCACATTCACCCACCGCGGCATCCATCCGCCCTCAACTCACTTCTCCATATTCCTACGCCCAGCAAGCTCACGCTGCTCAGGCTTGATCGCTTGGTCCCTCCACCGCACAGCACTGCCTCCGCCAGTTGCACGCTCCCCTCTCCATTCCCTTTACCTCTTCCAGGCTGTAGCCCACCCTTACCTCCGTAGCTGTTGAAATACTGAGAGGGGGGTGAATCAGTATTTGCCAATTATCATAATTTTAATCAAGAGCAAGTTGCTAATCACCAATCATAGCAGCATATCATCAACAATCATGAAAAATAACAAGATGCACAGTACACAAGATTTTTTACGTGGAAACCCAAGTCCTGGGGGTAAAACCACGGAAGCCTTTTATAATAAAATTTGACCCAGCAACAACTGGGGTTACAAATTTAATACAACTTCTCCAGCTACAACTGGGGTTACAAATTTAATACAACTTCTCCAGCTACAACTGGAAGGAGCTACAACCCCTAGGCTTCGTCAGCTGCAACTGACGAGCTGCTACAACAGCTCAGCTCACAAAATTGTGAGCCCTAGCACCACCCTACCACCCTGAAGAAAAAGATTGCTGAACCTGTGGACCTGTCAAACAACAAACCCTGTACTCTCTGCTGCTGATAACCTCTGCTCTTCGATCACTGCCAAATCATCATTGTGTACTGATAGGTCATTTCACTGCCATACATTCACACATTACTGTTTCACAACCACTGTATACTTCACTGTTCATACACCACTGTTTACTGCACAAACTACTACCCATCTCTGTCAAATTATTGTAACTGTTCACTTACACCATCCTATCTTCATCATCATCATGTCTTCATCTCTGTGTATGTCTGTTGTAGATGACAAGACTAGACCAAACTTTAATTATTCTGAGAAAGACCTCAACACCAGAACGCTGTAGAATACTTCAGCTTTATCAAATTCTGGACTGTGTGTCCCAGTCATCCAGGCTGTGTAGAATCCTGCAAAAACTCAGACTGGATTGTGTTGCTCAACCTCTGTTCAAACTCGGGACCGAGGGAAGATTTTGGACTGTGTGTAAGTGCTGCATATGATGTCAATATCAGACTGTTTTAACCCAAAATAAATCACTTTTGAGTGCTCGGATCTATCATGTAATCGAGGCAGCAGTCATCATCACCAAAATCAACAAAACTTGGACTGTTTAGGCAACCAAAATTTGGACTGTTCAAGACAAATAACTTGGATTCCTCTGCTGCTGGTGGTTCTTTTCTTACCCCAAGCAAGTCCAAAATGGACTGCATCAAACTGAGCATCAATGTGTAAACATAACTGAACATGTCATACGTAAGCTGAGCATATCTAGCACATCACTGTGTACTTAGTATATATATCATTACTAAGCATTACTGAACATTTCACTGTATCATATCATTGTGCTTAGGTGTGGGCATCATCACATTGCATTACTGTGTTTCATCATACATATCTACTGATCATACCTCTGTGTTACTGTGTATGCATACCTGGAACTGTGCAATGGGCAATTGTCACTTTCAGATTTGAAAATTCTGAGGTAGCCTGGACGAGGAGCATCATTTCACTGTTTTTTTTTTTTTGACTATCAAACCATGTTGATACAGCTGTCAACAAAACTCGGGCTCAACTGTCAAAACTTGAACCTGTGTCTTCAGAACTGTGGCTGATGGCGGCTAGTGTTAAACCTTGGTGGAGATGTCAGTTATTGCTGTTGTAGCCTTCAAAAATTCTGAACCCTGTGGAACTATCTTCAGATTGTAACAGTTTCGGACTGTGGATTGTGAGTTGTCTCAGAAATGTAGTTTCAACCATTAAATTTGAACCGTGAACATCAACAGAATCAGGACTGTGATCTTCATCAAACTCGGGACTGATATTAGAAATGTAGACTGAGATAATAGTGTCTTCTCCTTCAGAATTCAGATGCCCTAACCTTCCAACAAACCCCTTTCAAATATTCTACTGTGGAAATTCGGGTACTGTAGCAGCCTCAGAGAAGACCTCCAAAAATTAGAGCTTTTTCACACACTCCTACACTGAAATGAGGCAGATTAGCTTTTATTTATACAGATCTGAACCTCCAGTTTTATGGGGCCGACCTGCCCTATATTTAATTTTTATTTAATTTAATTTTATTTTTATTTAAATTTTTTATGGAGCCGACTTGTCCAAAAATTAATTTTAAAATTTATTACTACTTTTAATTTTAGAATGCATTTCATTAGTTATTTAATTTAAAAATTGTTGATATTGTAGTTGAATTTAAATTCAAATTCTTATAATTTAAGAAAACCTTTTATTAAGCTTTTATTTAGGGCTAAAAAAATTCTATTAATTATTTAATTATTAAAATTTGTTAATAAGGCTGGGCCAATCATGTAAATAATTTCAAATTAAAATTATTTTGATTTAATAATTTTTATTAATCTTTACTTAAGTTTAAGTTTAGGTTTTAGAAGGGGTGACACTAGGGCTTAAGGACTTCTTATCAAGGGCAACCCAACAAAGTCAAAGGGTAAATAGGGCTTTGTAATTGTCTCAAGGCCTCCAAGGTCTTCAAGCTTGGGCTTGGACAACCACAAAAGGACTCCTTAGACTCCAGCAACACAAAAGACTCTTAGGGGCTCGACAAGGGGCAACAAAACACCACAAGTCCTCATTAGGGCACTGTTGGCATCAATGACAAAACTTTATCAACAATCTCCCCCTTTGTCATTGATGACAACACCTAAGCTCCCCCTGAAAACAGGCTCCCCTTGTTTACAACGTCTCTCCCCCTTTGGCATCAATGGCAAAGGGTACTACCTTAAAATAACACTCCCCCTCAGAACATGCTTTCCCAAAGACTAGGCACTTCTGCTTGAAGAAGAAGAATCAATTTAGTGAGAAGAAGGAATGACCCCCAATTTTTTTCGGAGGTACTCAAATGTCCCTTTAGGAAGTGGCTTGGTGAATATATCTGCTATCTGCTCCTTTGTCCCAATATATTCCAACTTGATGTGCTTTTCTGTGACCTGTTCACGAAGAAAGTGATATTTGATAGGGCTGTGCTTTGTCTTGGAGTGCATGACTGGATTCTTGGAGATGCTGATGGCACTTGTGTTGTCACATAGAATTGGAATCGGCTCATCATATGTTACTTGTAGGTCTTGTAGGTTCTGTTTCATCCAAAGGATTTGAGTACAACATGCTGTTGCTGCTATATATTCTGCTTCTGCTGTTGACAAGGATACTGAGGATTGCTTTTTGCTAGACCATGATACCAAACAGTTTCCTAAGAAAAATGCTGCACCACTTGTGCTTCTTCTGTCATCCACACATCCTGCCCAATCTGCGTCTGAGTAAGCTAATAAGTCCAACTCATTTCCTTTTGAATACTATAATCCAAAGTCCATAGTTCCTTTAAGATATCTGAAGATTCTTTTGATTGCAATAACATGAGTTTCCTTCAGAGCTGCTTGAAATCTTGCAACCTGTCCAACAACTTGCATCACATCTGGCCTTGAAGCTGTCACATACAGTAGGCTACCAATCATTGACCTGTAAAGTTTTTGATCCACTGCATTTGATTCATTGTCTTTGCTTAACTTGCAGCTAGTAGTCATAGGAGTGCTCACAGGCTTACAATCTTCCATCTTGAACCTCTTCAACATTTCTTTAATGTACTTGGTCTAAGAGATGAAGATGCCTTCTTCACATTGTGATATCTGAAGTCCCAAGAAGAAGGTCAGTTCACCAAGTAGCGACATCTCAAATTCGTTTTGCTCTCCAACTGCCTCCTCCCCATTCTGCTCTCCTCTCCACGTTCACCCACCGCGGCATCCATCTGCCCTCAACTCACTTCTCCATATTCCTACGCCCAGCAAGCTCACGCTGCTCAGGCTTGATCACTTGGTCCCTCCACCGCACAACACTGCCTTCGCCAGCCGCACGCTCCCCTCTCCATTCCCTTTACCTCTTCCAGGCCGCAGCCCACCCTTACCTCCGTAGCTCCACACTCCAACAGCTGCCACCCCTGTGCTACCTCCCCCCTCGCCGCTACTCCCTACGTAGTTCCTCGCCGCTACTCCCTGCGACCATCTCCATCTCCGCGCCCTGCACCACCGCGCTCCATCACCTCCCAGCTCCTCCCTTGCAGCACTTCCACTTGCTGCCCCCGCACCACCCCCCCCGTGCTTCCGCTCCCGTCCATTCCTCTCCGCCCTTCCGTGCCCTCACTCCACCTACGCCTCCCTCTCTGCACTCCACCGCAACCCCTCCATCTACTTCCGCCGCCACCTACTCACGTCTCTTCCCCCACGCCTCCTCCCTTGCGCACTGCCACCACAACTTCACACATCAACTCCCAGTCCAGCCCTCCCTCGTCCTCCACTCAGCCAATTCTTCACGCCACTTACTTCCAGCATCCCGCCACCATCTCATGCTCGGCTCCCATTCGTTTGCCACCCCTTTCACTCCATAAACCCTATTTCAAATTAGGTCAAACAAAAAAAAATTACAATATAATAATAAATAATTATTATTATAGAAAATAAAAATATATAGCATTAATTTCAATTATTAATATTATTATATTTTTTTGGGCCATTAATTCTTAGAATTAACAATAGTTATTAATATTGAATTTTTTATTTATTGTTATACTATATAACATTTGAAAAAAATAAAATAAAATATTAATAGTAATATTATTATAAAAAAAAAAATTCTTTTGAATAAGAATTGTTTGGAGAACAAAACATAATCAAGCCAAAGAAGCTGGTCAAAGAAGATATTAAAAGACAAGCCAAGACTGACAAAATTCAAAAGTCCAAGTGAGACTCTTTATTGTCAAAGAAGTCGAAGAACACTTATCACCGAAGAAATCAAAGTTGAGGACAATCATTTATCGTTGAAGAAGTCAGAGTCAAGGAAGACTTATCAAGAAGTCGAGATGCGTTGTCGACAAAGAAGACCAGGTCAAGAAGACCAAGTTATTGTCCCAAGCCAGGAATTATGGTGAATTTTAAAGCAGAATTGCAGTCCAGACTAGAAGAAGCATTTGACATGATGAAGCGGGATATGTCTAAGAGATTAATAGAACAAGAGAATCATTATCTAAAAAACCGTATTCAAAGATTATCTACGGAAATTGAGGAATTAAAAAATGAAAACGATTTCAATCAGAGATTGAAAAATCAAGATATAAAGAAAGAAATAAACGATTACAAAGAAGAAATAATACGCTTGAACAAAATCGTTTGCAACAAGGATGAAGAATTGGTGCAGATACAAAAGAAATTAGAGGATCAAGAATCAGTGGTCGACCAGTATCGACAACAGATAAAAGTTCTTCAACAACAAAATGATGAGTCTAAAAAGACTCATAAGTCAGAGATTGCAAAGAGTAATAAAACACTATCCAACAATTCCGAAGAGATTTTCAGATTAACAAATCATAGCAAGACACTAGTCACAAAAATTAAGAAGTTGAAAAATAGTAAGAAGATGGAACACTCTAATGAAGACCTAGAAGGAAAAATACTAGAACAACAAGAAGAAAACCATCATATGAAAAATCGTAATCAAGAACTAGAGAAACAAATTGAGATGTTTAAAGAGGACAAAAAGTCGCAGGACAAAACGTTCGAGAAAATTCAAAGTAATAAAAATCTATTAGAGAGAAAATTAGTGCAAATCCAGGAGGAAGCTTCCAGATCCCCGGGAAAACAAAGTCAAGTTGAAGAAGTAAAATCAGTCCTCGACACAATTCAAAAAGAAGTCACTCCAGCAAAAAAACAAACAGCCAGGACTTCTTATCGACACCCCAATTATAAACGTCATTTTGACCAACGGCAGGGTCAAAATAAACTTACATAGAGGAGTCATGTTGTAAGACAAGTAAGAACATCAAATCAAAATATTAAACAAACGAGAAGACCCATCTCACAAAACGATCAAATAGCTCCGATAAAAATAGATCTTGGATGGACCACATCAGAGACGATGCGACAGTTCTTCTTTGGAATTCGTAACTCGTATCGCCTCATTTCATCAAGTATCGCAAATACAAAAAAAGATCCAGAGATGACGGTTCAAGATAAAAGAAGACATAACCCTTGTCTTCAATAAGCTTTAAGGACAAAGCTTCCCTTAAGGGGAAGGCAATGTAACAAATAATTAATAATACATTAATATTAATAATAAGTAGGAGTAATAGTTAATGAGAGGATGCGTCCCCTCAAATAGGCAATGTGCAAGCTACTATAAAAGCAGGCCAACAATTGTATATTTATCTTATCTCATCAATCTATAAATTTATATATCATTTTTATATCTACGGATATGTGGGTTATTTCAGAAATTATGGATTCATTCCGAGTTTATTGAGAATATCCAACTATGGATATTCTCATATTCCATGTGATATTTAATGCATCAAACCATTCCATGGTGTCCCACACAACATTCTTATATTTCTTAAGTCTATCACTTTTGCATGCAAATATGTTCTTAACTTGGGAAACAACTAAGTTAGAATCTCCTTTTATAGACAAGATTTGGATCCCCATGTCCTTGGCAATTTCCAACCCTAGAAAAAGTGCCTCATACTCCGCTACGTTGTTTGAAGCATCAAACTCAAGTCTGAAAGCAAATTTGAAAGTCTTCTTAGATGGTGAAGTTATAACAATCGCAACTCCTTTCCCATCTTTAGAATATGCCCCATCAAAACTCATTTTCCACACTTCACTTTTTCATCTTTAGATGCTTCTTTAAAAGGTACTATGAAATTTGATAAGATAACATAGTTTCCAAAGTTGTTTGTCTCATGCACAAATTCATTAGTTGGACTTTCTGGGTTTTCAACATGAAATTTTCTAGCCTGTTCATTATATAACTTAACCACTGTGTGCTTTGATGTAGGAATGGTAGCATATGTCCAATCCATCCTTATGTCTCCTCCTAAAGATGCAGCCCATTTTCTTGATAGAAGCATCCCCCAATTATCCGGCACATCAATCACTAATACATCCATGGTCAAATGAATATTGGGGTACTTGGCCAATCTTACAGGTAGATTTAAGTTGACACCAATGGTATCAACCTCTCTAGAGTCATAACCCTGGTTGTCTTTAAACCCAGTTGATTCATAACCCTCTTGGTCATAACATTAGAAGAAGCACCCGAATCTAACATGCAAATTGCAATTGTGCAAAAGCATATTGTTGACCAACAAGGAGATGTAAAATGGCGGGTAATCTTTCTTAGGATCCAAACTATGTAAAATTATTGGAGCATCTTCATGAACCATTGAATCTTGCAGCTTGACTTCTTCTCTTGATTTACTAGGGGCTACTTTGTTAGGGTTACTTGAGGCCTTAGTCATTTCTTGTTCTGGAGGATCTATTATTTTCATCAAATCTTCTTTTAAGCTAGGGATTTTGATGAGGTCAGTTATATGAATAAGAATCTTTGCACTAGACAACCATGAACCCAAATCAACATTCATGTTATCTAGAATGAGGGGAGTTGTTACCTTAGGAGCACTCTGATTTGACTTTGAGGTTCCAACATTATCCATTCTTTGATAAGTTAATCCTTTAAACCTTGACATCTCCGGGATCTGATTGGGTGAAGGCATCTCTCCATTTAGTTTGGTCACATTGTCCTTTTCCTGATTGTATTGTCTTGCTTGTTCCCAAACATCTTTTGAGATGGGATGAGTCTTGCCTACAACATTGATATACTCTCGTTGGGTTTCAGGCTCGCTTGAGAATCTGGCACTGCTACCAGTTTCTGGCAAATCTTGCTCATTCATTTGTCGAAAGATGGCACAAGAGGATTCATCATGAAAGTTAGAGCAAGCTCTATAATATGGAGGGACCTCTTCTAAGATAGCATTAGCTGTTTCCAAAGGATTTGGGGTCCTGTTATCACACAACTTGTAGTTGTCCCAAAAGGTATCCCATCCGGGATGGTAGAGGAGATGGACAACTAAAGAGGTGACCTAAGAGATGCCACTGTTCCTAATGCAAGCTGGGAGTCACGTCAACCGAGGCACTCTTCACTTTAGGTCAAGGTGAATTAAGACCTAGGGGGAGACCCTATAACTAATCAAAGATGATTGGACCCAAACAAAGGTTCCTAGGGATATGTAAACGACAAGTTACGAAGACCAAAGCAAGGTTAGGTGGATCTAGAAGTTTAAATGTGGTTGAAAGAGGCTTAGGGAATGACTTATGTTTCAACCAATGAAAGATTTAGGCCACATGATGAGATAAGATGACAAGATCTAGTACCATGAAATACACAAGTGGGGCCCACTTCCTTGGGATATGGAAATGGCTCAAATGGGACCCACAAGGTGGAGTTAGGGGTGCAAATGGTACCAAGGGGTATGCTATGAGTAGATCTATGGATTTAAAGTGAAATCAGAGATACCCACATATGGGATCTAGGACTTGACACAACTCCCAAGGAGTGCGAATTACCCTAGGTGGACTAGTGCCTTGATAGATGGGTTAATGGAGTCAAAAGAGATGTCAAATTGTAGATCGGGACACCCAGGATGCAAATCAAGTGGGCTATTCAAGATGTGATGGTTGGATCTTAGTAGATCTAATATTTCACTATGTGACCCAAGTGGACAACAATCCCCAAAACGAGGAATGCTACCCCCAAGGAAGAACTTGACAAAGTGAGATACTAGGTATAGGTTTCAAGGTGTGCTTGTTCCAAATCCAATGGGATCTCAACCACCCATGTCGTATAAGTGGGCAAACTCAAACACCCAAGGAGTGCGACTTTGCCCAAGGAGGGTTAAAAGCATGGAAGGGTGTGTCAAATCAAGTCCAATGGACACCAAATTGTAGATCCAAGTAGTTTAGGCAAGTATTAATGTGGATCTTGAAAATCAAGGGCATCCAATGGCTAGATCTCCATAGATCTGAGATTGAAAATGCATCACCAAATTGACCCAAGTGGGGCACAACCCTCAAAATGAGGAATGGGGCCCACAAGGCAAAAATCAACAAGGTGAAGCACTAGGGGTAGGTTATCAAGTATGAGGATTATGAATCAAGTGGGATCTCACCTACCCATGTCTTGGAACCAACCAAATTAGCTTCTCCCAAGTGGTGCGATTTTGCTCAAGGAGGGCTAAGTGCCTTGAAAAGTGTGTCAAATGGAACCCAATCACCACCAAACTATAGATCCGAATTGCCGTGGATACTATAGAGGTGGGTTTTCAATATCTTTCCAAAAGCAAGGCTAGATCCAAGTAGATCTAAGAAAAAGTAAAAATGAGGGTTTTAATCAATTAGGGTTTTTTATAAGGTTACAAGAATCGTGGGTGCGGTCGGAATCGGCTAAAGATTCCGGTACGGATTCGACACTCATCCTGAAAATAGGAATCGGGGAATCAGAACCCTAACCCTAATTTTTTTAAAATATATATTTTATATTTATATTTTTTAAGTTTTAATTTATAATGAAAATAATAAAATATAAAATAAAACTAATAGAAGCAAAAAAACTAAAATCTCAAAAGAAAATGACTCAATGATTCATATAACTAATTTAGTTATTTATCAAAATAAACAAATATTTAATGATTCATAGAATTAATATTTAGTAAAAGTTAATGTTGAAACACATTTTGGTTTGTCTATCACATCTCATCCATCCTATTATAGTTTGATCCTCTACAACATCGAAATTATATTTACTATTTGTATAACGTTGTGTAGCTCTCTGTCTTTCCACAAAGAACATTTTTGGAAAGGACAACATTTCTCTACATATCTATAGTAAATTGTTGTGTATACTACCCTGTAGAAGATTACCAATTTCATAAATATGTGCATGCCTTATCAGCTAAATTAATAGATTGATTTATTTTGGGGTAAATCATACTGAACTACAATGAATTGTTTGGTTATGTTCACTTGTTTTTTCCAGCAGGTGCATAACCAAAGAGCTTTGTGCACATGCTACTATATTGTATTACACATTAAATCTATACGCATTCTCCCAAATACAAGGCTTCCACAGATGTACATATGTCATAAAATAAAATATGCACAGTTGGGTGTGCAAACTTTATACTTTTATTCTAATTAATGAAGTAATTCTTTTTGAGTCAACTGTGCACATGAAGTAATTCTTTTCGAGTCAACTGTGCACATGAAGTAATAAAATATGAAGTAATTCTTTTATTCTTTTATTTAGAGTAATTATTTTCGAGTCAATTATGCATATTTTATGAAGTAATCACTTGTTTTCAAGTCAATTGTGGCAACTGGCAAAGTCTGCACACCCAATTTCTGAACAAAATTATTTATCAGAAGTAATTTATAAAGTCTTCACACCCAATTTCTTAGTCGGTGCTCCAAGCTCTTGAAGTCGAGTGTCCTTTCTCTACTATGCGGCCGTGTTGGTAATATGTGCGACTGTCAACTGATGTTAGCTCTCCTGCATTTTTGAGTAAGTGTGGGGTCAATAGGCTCTTTGGTGGGCTTTATTGCCACTTTGTTTCCCATTAAATTTTGATTTTTTTTAAAAAGGGGGATCTTGTTCCAGGTTAAGGAACCGATTCCCAAGTTTTAGGAATCGGTTCCTTCAACTGGAATCAGATTCCTAATTTCATGTTCCGATTCCTAAACACAAAACCGAATCCAAGAGACAAAGAATCGTTTTCGATCATAGGAATCGATTTCGAACCGAATTTTGCAATTTTTTTAAGATCCCGGTATGATTCTCCGAATCCCCGATTCCGATGAGATTCCGGTATGGAATCTGAGCAGGGGAGGCTGATTCCGGTAACTCTAGTTTTTTATGATCTAGAAGTTATGGATAAGCCAAGGAAGAAGAAGACCATACCTTTGGAGCATACTTGGATAAAAAGATGAATGCTAGTTGAGATGAGGATTATTTTTGCCAAAGATCAAATGAAGAATTTTTGAAGCCCTCTTGCCAAATCGATTTTTCCAAGCCACATGTGTGTCCCTCTAACCTGTCAAAACCAAGGAGCAAAGCATCAATCAGTTTAACATGTTGAAGCTAGATACAAGCAAGAGAGAGATGAGCAAAGAATATTTGGCACAAAGACAAAACCATTCCATGTTTAACCAAAACGTCTTCCTCCAAGCTTGAAGGGCAAGCCTCCCCACCAATTCGCACTTGTCAAAAACGTCCTCTTAACCTGTAAAAAAAGTATGGCAACATATGCAAGATAGCTACAAGAGATCCTCCAGTGCAATGGACAAAAGCATTTACAATCAAAGCAACCAACATCCACTCCAAGATCCAAGCATGTACTCCAAAAGATATAAATTTTATTCCAAGAGCCAAGAGCCAAATTCTCTAGATGAATTTTACAATGAGGGGGTCTCCTCCTTATATAGGATAATAAAGACCAAAACCCTAGATCTCAAAACCACTTTATGAAATGAGTGGTTGAGATTAAAAGATCTCAATACATGATCAATGGCTAATAATGAATCATAACAATATAACACATGGATCACTCAAATAATGATGATGTCATAGCTAAAAGAGACTCATGGAGGGTGACGTCATCCACTAGAGGGGGTAAAAGTACAAGAGCCCACCTCATATGACTAGGACATGACACATGGAGCTCATGGTGGGGCTAGGAGGCATCAAACCTTACTAGCTCATCCCCATGGCACAATAAAATAATATAATATGTCCAAAATAAATATAAATGATCAAATCTGTCCTCAAAATCTGTGATAGACAAGCAATAAAAGGCCTCCTGTGGCTTCTGTGGACCCACCCAAGTGATGAAAACTGGCTGGAAGATAGGGGGTTCACCTTGGAAGACCGCTGTGAAAACCAAGTGCCAAAACCTTGCCTCAATTGCCCAAATCGAATTCCTCAGTCACCCTTTTATCCCATTTTTGGACTGTCTCGAGAACTGTGAAAGTGCTGAAACTGCCCCCTAGGGCACCTACGCTATCAAACTGAGCCTACTAGGCTCTCCAAAAGGGGGGATAAATGGTAATAACAAGTGGCTGGACCACCCCCTCCTCATACAGTGCCCTAGGTGAACTGGCCTCTCATGGTCCCTGTTGCTCAGGCTGGGAAATCAACCCCAAATTTGGTCAACAAGTGTAAAACTGCATCTATCACTGTTAGAAGTGCCCGGAACTGAAAGATAAGTGTCTCATTGGATCTAGAAGACCCAAATCTACTAAGAATGTGTACTCATACACCATGGGTTGCCCTGATGGGCTAGCTATAGGGTCCACCATATATGGATAGTGCATAATCTGATGATCTGAAGTAATAATAAAACCTGCTGAATTGCATCAATCATCATATGAATCATATGTCCATCATATAGCATCATCATCAAGAGTATGTGGGTTCATCTATCATCATCAAAAAGCATGCATGGTCCACATCATCACGGATCCCAAGAAATGACCATAGTCAAACGAGGTTTGACTAGGTCCATATACAACCAAGGATAAATCATATCAATAGACTAAGACATGTTCCTCTAATCATACTCACAACTTAACTTAAAGTATAACATCATTCAGTGGCATTAATCATATTTATTCATTTCGTTGTTATTTTTATTTACTTGCACAATAGCTTAAATGACAAACTCACCCATTGGACATGGTCTAACTGCTAGCTAAGGATGAAGGCTAGGAACAAGGTTGGGCAAAGGGGTGACTTGTCTAAACTCAACTGAAAGATACTTTGGACTGGGAGAAAGGGGAAACTACAAACTCTGTGCTGGACAAAATAACACGGGGGATAGCTGTGCCTCACAAATGGGTAAGTTGTTTAGAGAGTGCTTATTCAACTTAGGCATCATGTCTACATCAAGTTGATCCAGGTTCATTAGGATCATTCAATTTCATTTCATGGCCTTTATGGCCTACATAACCCTTGGGATCTCAAGTGTGCTGATAAGCACAACTAATTGTAGTTTGCATCCAAGGCATGTTTACACATACATATAAGGTCAGCAATTGTTTAGATATAGCATTTAAGAACCATTGCTTTTTGGACCTTTCTTATACTCTTCGAGGAGTATTTTTAGCAGTTCATCGCTCTTGCCCTTTTTAGTTTCTATGGGCGAATCTATATAAGTTTCCATAAGTAGTACATGAGCTTTCAGTTTTAGCCAACATCTCAAGTGACTAGGGGGAGTTTGAGCCAATGCCAAACATTGGGACAACCGACTAGAATGATTTAGGCCTACAATCCAACTCACCAAAGGCAAGTTTTGTCACCAACTCAGAGCCGAGACACTAAACATACAGGGATGCGGTCCAAACATAGAGGTAGAAAAATGGGAGGTCCTCAATACCAGAAAGTCAAGTAAGACAAGTCAAGGTTTAAAGCAAAATAAGGAAAGTCATGTATGGATGGAGTCAAGTGAAGGTGGAGCCTAAGCTAGCAGACAAATGGTGTCAAGAAAGACCATATCTATGCAAGGTAGTGAACCCGTGAGTTTTATCAAACAACCTAAATGTGCAAGTAAAAGGTCCATTTTAAATTATTATCAAGATAGTTCATTTTATACATTTTGCCACATCATGAATTATATACCAAGCCAATGCTGTGAACATGACTAAAATAACAAGGTAATAATCCACAACCAATGATCATACATCCATAGGTCATACAACATCATCATAAGAATAATCATCATATATCATCAGAAACACTGATGCAATACATCTCTAGGCACCGAACTGAAACTGTATGGAATAAAGGGTCACATCGATCATCAAATCTAAACTCTTAAGGCGCAGCCTTAACACAAGGTCTAACATAAGTTTGATAAAATACACTGCTCTGATCAAGAGTGATCTCAAAATATAAACTCATCATAGCCAGGCTCTGAATAATCCAAGCTCTGGAATGTGCAGATATCTGCTAAGCAAGAATAGTAGCCGTGCTACTATGGTGTGATAACAAGTCCTTTGGTCTTGGATTGGTGCCTTTCTTTGCCATTGAGGTTTAGGAGCATACTGCAATTTAAGCACAAACTCTCTTGGAACTGGGTTGGCTTGAGATCTTTCAATGGAAATCAACCTATTCTACATGGCATTCATCTGAGAGGTTTGGTTTGAAACAAGAGCTTTTAAAAGATCGGCCATCTCTTTCATAGGGTCCTTTGTGGGATCCTTTCCTTCAACATCGATGGCTTTACCTTTGTTCTCATGCTGTTTATGCATTGGGACTTTTCCTCTAGTGAAACCAGGAAGGTTAGACCTACCACAACTCTGCATGTTTCTGTCTATCTTTTCGGCTATCTTAAGAGTTGTGGGCTCCTTATCTCTTAGCTGATACTTCATGTCTCCTTCAAAGGCTTCCATGTAGTAAATGAGAATGGAGTTGTCTAGAGGTTTAATATCAACATGGAGTCTTGAAACCACTTCACAGAATTTCTTATTGAATTCCTCCATAGTCTCATTCTCATTTTTCTTAGTGTTTGTCAAAGCAACCAACAGGTAGCGGTCTTCTTTTCTATCTCCACATCTTGGAAGGAAAACAATTTCAATGTCTTTGAAGGTCTTGTACTTGTTATTTTCTAATTTGGTGATCCACTCAAAGGGATCTCCTTCCAGAGATGAAGCAAAAAGCTTAATCTTTATGTCTTCATGCTTGGCATTCAGACACCATTTGTTGTAACACTGGGAAACGGATAACATGTGAGCTCTGGCACTAATGGCATTGTTGCCCTAAAAGGAGGGCACTTTCCCAATGGCCTTCTCTGGAATTGCATGAGGGAACCTAGCTATTGCAGTAAAGTTGAAAGATAAAAAAGTCAGTCATTTTGACCACGGGATTATTCAAATTATTTTTAGAAAATAAAAGCTGAATATCTAAAATTGACCGAGATCCAAGATCCTCAAGGTTTCTTTGAGAAGCTAGCTTGTTTTTCCTTCCGTGGTAGACCTTTTCAGGCTCAGGAATGAACTGAAGCAGGCCCTCAGAGTTCCCTCTCGTAGAATGCCTTGGTAAATTAAATGACAGTGGAGTCACCAAATGATCTTAGTCAATTTTCAAAATTCACTACATACGTCAAACAAAGCAAAAGAAACAAAAAGGAAAACTCAAAAATTGTGTTCCGGGAATAGAAAGATTTATCCCCGGCAACGGCACCAAAGTGTTGCTGCCTGGAAACACACCTAGGGGGAACGCGACAGAAATCTTCAAGCCACTCGAAACTTAACTCCTCCGTCTATGCTTACTCCTAGCGAGGCCAAGGGGGGTGGGCCCTAATTAAAGAAAATCTAAGGTTTTTAATCCATGAAAGAGAAAAAACACTTAACCTAGGAGTTAGAGAGATGATGAATAAAAATACTGAAAAGGAAACCTTTGCAATTAATTTAAGTACAACAACACATGAGATTTAAAGACATTCACGACATTTTGCAGATTGATTTAAACAATAGTAATATATGATGACCAATGTCGAGATTGTGAAAATGATATGGCTGTGTTGTGTTGGGAAAGTATTGCAAAGTCTCGTTGTTAGTTTTAAAATTATCAGTGAGTATTAGAGGAGTGGGTTTATTGGGGGTTTGGCCCAAGTAAACTTAAACTTTTCGAACTGAGTGCTATAGCGACTTTACCAAGTGTCCAACAAGGTGAGGCATGACCTGCTTAAAGTAGCTTTTCGACTCTATGGTCTTCACCCATGCAATCTCCTGAGTTTTTGAAGCTTAGCTTATTTGGATTTTCCTATTATGCTAATGCTTACCCTCCTTTCTGGTTGACCAACTGATCGGACTAAGCTGCAGCGGCCAAGAGCATACTTGGAGTTTAAGCATTGGTTTATTTTATTAAATAAAAATGGATTTTTTACTTGGTTAAGTCTAAGTCCAAGAATCTCTTTTCCGATCAAATTCCAGTACTTGAGCAAGCTCCTTTGTGGCACTGTACTTCGGGAAAGCAAGGACAAAATTACTGAAAACTGGAAATTGTTAAAAAAAATGTAAAAATCCAAATCCTGAGTACTCTTGTGGCCCGCTGTTGAAACGAAACCAACAAGTTTAGTTTTAGTTTGTTCGTTTTATTAAAAAGCAAAATGAAATCTAAACCAAGAAAAACAAACACAAAAATTTGAGGCGACACGGATCCCCCTAGGGGGATGGGGTGTGGGTGTTGGGTAGCCCACTTGCTCTCATTTAATTACTTCTTTTACAATACTTTTCAGAATCACTTGTAGTCCTTTGAAGATTAGGAGTAACAAGTTTACAAAATTTGGAGAAGAAATGAATATAAACAAGTAGAGGGTTCCCGGAATGCTCCAGATGGCTCAAATCATCGAAATTTCGCCAGCATGCCTCTCTTATTTATCACTAAAACCTGCAAACTAGCAAGCAAACATTAGTAGTTAATGCCCAAAAACACTTTAAAAGTATCTTGGGACTTGAAAAAAACCAAAAAAATTTCGTGAAAAAATACTAAGTAAAAGTGCAAAAAGGAACCAAGTAGGACAAGCTATAAGGCTTGCCTCCTTAGGATCCTTGCATGCTTAAAAGAGCAGCAATTTAGAAGCTCTATAACAGCCAATTAAAACTTTAAACCGATCTAAACATACTACTTGTTCAAGCTTTAAAATATGCAAAAATTAACTTGTAACAAAAGAATGCTTATACTAGATCTAGAGTTGAGATTTATACTTTGAAAATAGCTAAGATCTAGTGAAAATAAATCAGATCTATTTATAATATTGCGAGAAAGGATTAGATCTGAGATACGCAAACTAGGGTAACCAAGAAAATTTGAAGTTTTGTGACGAGAAGAGAGAAGAGGAAAACACCTTCGAACTTGGGCAATGGGGTCCTCAAAGTGGGGATCCGAGGGACTAGTTCTTTGTAGATCTATTCTGACAGCAAATGGAAGCAAACAAGCTCCACAAACTCCTCATATTGGCAACCTTTAATCACAAAACAAACTCACACAAGAAGGATCAACACCATCTGGTGTAGACTAATATAGAGATTTAAAGACAAGCATTTAAACAAAAATGATTTTGTTAATCTAATATCTCTATAGTAACCTGACAGAAAAATAATGGATGCAATCACACTACTTCACCTTACAAAGATTTAGATCTCCTTCAAAATCCAACCTTTGATCAACAATCACACACCATAGATCCACACCACGATTTGCCTCCAAAGGATTTATTCATAAAAAATATTCCTCACAAAAGATGTACAATGCTTAAGAATAGAGGTTCCACCTTCTCATAGCAAACAATGGAGAAGTGGCTTCCTTATATATAAAATGCAGAGAGAGGGAGGCACTAATCCCAAGAGAGGTGTGCATGGGTGAAGAGGGAGTTCACTTGACGTTGAATGAGATGACTGTGGGATTGAATGGATCTCAATCCCATGAGGATGCACCACCTTTCCATGAGGTAGGCGACCTCTCCTTGAAACTATTACATCAAATAACAATAATCCATGTGGACAAAGTCACCCACATGAGAGAAGGGCGTACTCTTGACTTGTGATCAATCGTTTGACCTCCCAAATAACTCCAAGTCCAACGCTTTTATTAAGGAAAGAAGTCGCCCTCCATGTTGGATGAGATGCCAACTCATTTGGCACACTCCGGGCACACACCCATTACTTTATTTATATTTTGATTTTTCACAATTGTGTCACCTTTAGTATTTTTTTGTCAATTTGTTGCCATTTTAAGCAAAAATGCTTTAAGTGATAATTTAATCACCTTAAACATAGGAAACGTGGTTTCCAGGGTAAAGAGGACGCTCTAAGTGTGAAAACGAGAATCTCCATGCCAAATTCCGCCTCCAGACCATACTTTTATTACAATTTGAAATTTCCCAATCAACATGGACATATGGACATGTGCTAGCTCAGATCAACTATGCCTTGGAGGAGCAGGAGAAAAACTCAAAAATGATGCCTTGCTAAAACACAAAACATAATTAATAAGTGAAAAAACTCCTTGGAATACCTGACTTGATTGATATGTTCTAGGAAGCCAAGTCCTTTACATAAAAATATCATGCTAACACACTTTATTACAAACCCTGCGGGGCATGAACATGTGAAAGAATTAAAAAAGGGCCCTAAAAAAGGCCTGATGGACTTCTGAATGCTTGATAAGGAACATGAACCATGTTCACCACTGACACACTCATTTGTAAGTCCAACTAAGTGCAACTTAACTGGTAACAAAACACTCCAGACTGTCAACAAGTGGTAGTCCTTCTCCTCTGCAACATTAACACAAAAACATGAAGTTAAACTCAGTCATAAATTATTTTGCTACTGTTTGAAAGGCTGCCGTATTCAAGGTGATTGCAAGGTCTGAAATTCATTCTTACTTTCTTACAACAGTCTGAAACTTACAATTATTGCATATATGTTTATTGTCATACATTGTTAAAATTGTGATCAATAAGTGGGAGTGGTGTGCTATACCTTGGAAGCATAAATTTGATTTATTACACTCCTTCCTTGTTACACGAATGATGCATTAATTGACTGTCATAGTGCTGCTACAAATTGCTACTTATTAGGACTGTCAAAACTGTCATATTAATTCTGCTATTAATATATCAGTTCTTTTTGTTATTGGGAGATAATTGGTTGGATACATATTGTTATTGAATGATCTATGTTTACATGGTTAATTGGTGAATGATAAGTGCTATTGATTGCTTCTAATACATCTTTGGATCGAGTACTTGCCATAATACATTAAATTGCTACATCTTATCTTAGCATCTACAAACACTTTCTATAAGTAGTATGTCTTTCATTCGTAAAATCACATTGATTGAAGGCACTGGTCTCTAACTTGGTCTACTAGAAGGCATGGTATCTTTTGTCCTTAGTGTTTGCAGAGCATCAAAGGGCTCTCCCCTTGGAGCTTACGGCACTCCAAAGAAGTTGGGGGTGTGACTGAGGTGACAGTGGTCACATTTCCTTACATTTGTCTATCGGACACTAGCCCTGCTAGTTCATACGGTAACATGTACTAAAGAGGTGCTGCTTTAATGATCATCATTAATCCAGTGGTTAAATCTATGTTTTCATGTTTCTGGAACTAATTCAACATTCCACACGTTTTTTGAATATACATGTATCAATATATGTAATATCTAGAAAACGCTCCCAGAATGCTCCGCTCCTGGAAGCCTTTTTCCTGCTCTTACTCCCGCTTCTTGCTCCCACTCCTTGTTCCCAACAGACTTGCTTTTATCAATTGATTTTCTACTTGAACCAAGTTATTGGATATTCATTTTGAGCCTATCCCAATCCCAAAAGTTCAAAAGCTAAGACCAACTGAAAGGAAGAAAATCATGAACATGCAAGCTAAATTTGCTACTGAAGAATAGAAATATACTCTTGCCATGCCCAATAATCCACAACAGAGATGGCTAATTTACCATCAGGTACTCAATAAAACTCATTTCTATAGAGAGGAGAACTTTTTGCCAATTAGCAGCCAACTCTCTGTGATTAGTGAAGTATTTAAAGAGACTTATCTAGAAAACATATATCATAATTGAACTTTATCTATTTTTTGCAGTTTTACACTTATCAGCGATATATTGCCAATATCACGAGTTATACCCCGAGCCTATATTAACGGCATTATTTATTGTTATAATTTAATATTTAGAAATTATTGTGATAAATTCAAATTATTGTGATAATTTAATATTTAGAAATTATTGTGATAATTTTAGTAAATATCGCGAGTTAATGGAAATTATTGCCCTGTCTGCGTCAATTTCGCCTAATAACCGGATTCTTGGTTATTAATTGTCATTTTGCAAAAGGGAGTTAGGGGTTTGAGCTTTGACGATACTGTAACCATTTTCCATCAAGCAAACAAGGGGAAATCCACTGTTTTTATTGCCATCAGCCAAGCAATTTTTGTTTTGATGTGATTTTGTATCATCTTGTCAGGGCTTGTGAGTTTGTGACTCATGTAAGATATCGCATTTCACTGTTTCAGTATCGATGTGTGATGTACCACTGGACATCTTATACATCTTATATATCAGTTTTATTTTCATATTTATGTAGCAATGTGTTTGTTTGATGTTCTTCTTTCTTTAGATGTTTAAAAAATTGAAAAAAAATGATTGTTTTTGTATTCTTTAAGTTTCATGATATTTTTCCTGTGTTGCATGGGTACCCGTACTGGGTGGTCGGGTACATGAACTAGTACCGGGTACACGTATCGGGTACTTGGGTACTTCGATGGTACATACCCAGCCGTACCCAAATCCAACCTCACGTACCAGGTACTTCATTTATGAAAACAAGGTACTTGCACGGGTTTTGGTACGTCGTACCACGTTTTGGGTACGCGGGCAGTACAACTGTTGAGCAATTTACCTTAGCTCACCAGTCGGGGGGGTTGATTTGCAATGTTTGAAGTTTAAAATTTTTAAAATTAAAAATTAAAACACTAAAGCACATGTTATGTGGGCCCTTGCCCCTTACCTAAACCCGTGCGACACGCCATTTCTCACTCCATTTCTCATTGCTAGTGCTCCGTGCTCACTACTCCAACGATGCCTATCTAGAGAGCTTGCTGACAGAGGACCTTAGTGATGCTGATGACATTGATCCTGAGGATGCTGGTGACATGACTTGAGGAAGCCAAATCAACTATCTTGTTCATTGTTCAATGTTTATTGTTTTGAACTTTCTTTTTCATGTCTAGAAATGCCATTAGGCAAATTTTGAATGTAGTATGACAATGAAGTTTGAACTCATAGTGTCATGGAAATATATTATTTTATGTTATTAATTATATTAATATAACTTCAGTCTTCCACTTGAGTCTATGTCACATGATTTATCAAATTTATTATTTTATGTTTCAAAATTTCAATTTGAATGTTCATATGAATCATTGAATTTAGAAATATCAAATATACATGTATGATGTGACTGTGACATATTTTATTATTTTATTTTTATAAATATATATATATATAGTACCCCCGACGTACCCAAGTACCCTATTTCAAAAAGTGGCGTCCCCGTCCCCGTACCCATGTTTCCTGGCAACTTAGTATTTTTCAATATTTTCCCCGTGATTGCCGATAAGTTATATTCTAGACCCTTGGTGATAAATTCGCTAACAAGATAAATGTAACATTGATTTTTTGTTCTTTAGTACACTTTTTTACCTTATATTAGCTCCTTTGGGTGACTTAGTCTAAATTGATCATCGCCCACTTTATTGTATTTTATTAGAGACTTGGTTGACTTTGATCATTTTCCCCTGCTGCGTTTTTTACTCTATATGGTCAGTACAAATGAGTGTATTACTTGAGTCAGTTCTAAAATCTATCTGTGTATGTATTTCCCATGCCCTACAACTCCTTGAAAGCCTCTAGTGGTTTGGGAGACTCCTAAGACTCTAAGCTTGCACAAATCTTGGCCAAACAAATGTAGGAGCAATGCCTTTTGCTAGAAACCTTTGTTACAACAAGAGCTCTAGGTCCAACAAAAACAAGAGTTCTACACTAAAATGATGTATGATATGATGAGTATGCTCAAGCAACTCATCACCACTCAGTAATAGGGCCAATTTTTACCAATTTTGGCCTTTGATGTTTGAATTTCTTTCATTTTTCCCTTGTGATGGGTGTTACCAACTTTTTTGTACCATAGTTGGACTTCTTGTGAGCCGCATGTTTCATGAACATGTTAAATGTTTATCATCAGTGTTCAGAACTTCAGAAGATTGTTTCAGGGCCAATTTTGGCCCCTTTTGTAATAAATTACATGTCTATACCCCCATGGGGGAATTGTAACAAGTTGGTCTAAGCATGGTCATTTTGTAAAAGACTTGGCCTACCTTAGGTTTGGTTATCAGGGGGATACTCTAGAGTGTTTTTTCCTTAGGAATTATGTGTTGCGCTTCAATGGCGTATAATTACTGAGTTTTTCACTCACACCTCCAAAGCTGGAGTATTTACCATGGTGGTCGAAACTAGGGAGGTTATTAAAGTCTAGGTGTCTATGTATTTTTCACATGCTATCCATCAAAATTGAGTCATATGGACATGCACTAGGTCCCTTAAGATTTTCAGACATTTCCGACAAAAATATTTTTTCCCATTTAGCGGGATGTTTTAATGATTTAATTAAAAAAATAAAAAAAGTGATAAAAGTGTGGTTAGGAGGTTAAATTTTCCACGGGGGTGCTTGTTTTTTAACCTAGAGCACCCACAAAACTCCTAAAACCACTTTTCCTAAGTTTTGAGTGAATATTATTCACTTTAATAAAATTCTCTCGAAAATAATTACGGAGAATTATTTAATTAAAATAATAAAGTTTGGAGAAAAATCAAATTCTCTAAAATTGAGAGATTTGAGTCAAATAAAGGCCCAGTTCAGTTGGCAATCACTATCGGAGGCGAATCCAATCAACTCAGATCAAGACCACTGTGAGCTTACCTTCCTTGAAGAATGCGCCTTCCTTCTAGACTTAGGCGACTTTCCTATTTGGCAGTTGTGGATTGATTGGGAGTTAATCTCTATGCTAAGAGGGGCGCCCCTCCTTTGAGGTGGCATCCACCTCACCTATTGTGCCTACCTTGTGAGAGTTCCATCCTAAATCAATGGGAGAAGACTTCCTTTTCATGTATGCGCCCCCTTCCAAGCCCTAAGTTGCTCCATAAACTCACCCTCCTCTTTTTTTCTTCTATAAAAGCAAGGTCGAGCTCCATTGTTGAAGGTGCATTAGCATCGAACCTTTGCTCATGTAATGCATGATATTTTGTTATAAGATTTTGTTGAGACTTTGGAGGTCAATGAGGTGTGCAAGATTCATCATTGTGAAGCATGTATTTGATTGAGGTATAATTTTGTTAAGCTTTCATATACTTACTTTTTTGAATTTGTGGATTTGTTTAGTTAAGAAGGCCTCTAATCCCATAGAAGCATACATTCATAGTCTTTGAGTTGTTTGCTTTTAACATGTTAGTGAAATGATAGGGAGAAGTATGCGTAATCAGTTCTACAATTACTCTTTATAATTTTTCATTACTCTATGTTTTCTAGATTTAATCCATTTGTTCTTATAAGTGTATGAGAGTTTTTGCAGGATTCAAGTTGATTTGGAAGCGAACCTAAGCTGGATTTTCTTCCTCTCCAACAACAAGAACATATTGATACACATGCTAACAAGTTGATTTTGCAGATCTTCATAAGCCTTCATAATCCTCAAGCTTGGGACTGGTTCCACTTTTCTCACCTTTAAAGTCAAATCAAACTCTTGTTCCCTATTTTTGTTTACAAAAAGCAACTAGATTTGAATTTAAAAGCCTTCATTTCTAGAATTTATTTGCTTTATTACTAGATCTAAAATGAGTTTCAAGATATTCGTAAGTTAGATCTATTTCATACTAAGTACTTGTAGCAATTTTATTGAACACTTTTTCAAGTACTAGAGTGCAAATTTTTTGATGTATGTACATGTACTAATACATTCACAATTTTTTAGTGTTTGCTGGTTTTTCATGTTTATTTTACAGGAAAGCGAGGAAAGAGTTTTTTTGGAGCATAAACTCATAAAAGATCTCTTTTCTTCAACCCCTTGCTCTCCCTCAGCTTGTTTCAAAGCTTAAAGTCTCTTGAATCTCTCAATTTTTGTGGATCAAGAGCACTCTCTATCGGAGAGCTATTATCTGTAATAATTATTAATAAAAAGCAAGTGGGATTACGACTCTCACACCCCTCTTACCCCATTTGGGAGAAGCCTATATCTGTCCCTTACTTGCTTATCGATTTTTTGCATAGTTAGATGAATAACATGCTAGATTAGCTTCCATTTTGCAAAAGTAATCAGAAAAGTAACTGTTATCGCACAACTTGTAGTTGCCCCAAAAGGTGATCCTATCCAAGATGGTAGAGGCGTTGGAAAACTAAAGAGGTGATCTAAGAGGGCCACGATTCCCAGGGAATAATGGTTGTCACTTAAATCAAGGCACTCTTCACTTTAGATCTAGCAAATGCAAGATCAAGGGGGAGACCCTAGCTAGCTAATGAAGGCTAGCAAGCCTACTCTAGACACTCTAGGGAGATGTGAAGCGAGAAAGAGAGAGATCAAGAGTAAGTAGATCTAGATCTAGGGAAGACAAGTGGTCAATGGAGTTAGGGTTTGGTTGAGGAGGCTTATGTAAGAGATAAATGCTCAACCAATAAGTGATTGTGCCACTAAAGGAGTTAAATGAGTAGATATAGATAGATCTAATGCCATTCTAAAAGACCCAAGTGGGGCCCACCCTTGATTTAGGCAAAAATGAGTGAAATGGTGCCCATTTAGTGAAATTAGGCTAGGAAAGGCAATAGAAAGGTGGCTAAATGATACATCTGAGGTTTTGAGGACAAATTAGCAACACCCAAGTGACAAATCTGTGAAATTGACTGAAAACCCACAAGTGCGTCCTCCCCTAGAGATGGCTAGTGCTTGGATCCGAGGGTAAATGGAGTCGGATTTCCTCCAAACTTGGTCTCTAAGGTTTATTAATTATTTAAGAGGCGGGTTTCAGTTATTAAGCCCAAATTAGTGCTAGATCTATTAGATCTATAAAACAAGGGTTTTAACAACGAGGGTTTTAAGTGACCAATGGGTAAACTGCATGAAAACCAATACGTACCTTGTAGATCTTACCTCAAATGCTTGCAGCCACCAAGTACATTGATGATCCTTCGATTAGTTACAATTCCAAGCAAGATCTAGTTGATTCCAAGCTAAAACATCCTAGTCCAAGGAGGAAGTGTGTCTTCTTTTGCCTGCAAATTCAAACAACCCAAGTTAGATTTGATCCGCAAATAGAAGAAGAACTATGCATGACATATCACAGAGAATAAATCAATGGACAAAATCACAATTGAGAAACTCCCTGAGAGATGAAGACGTCTTGCCCAAGAAGAAATGGGGTACCCCCACAATCGCCCCTCCAAGCAAAGTCGCACCCTGTAGAAGATGAATTTGGCCTCCCCAAGAAGATGTTGAAATCACCTGTAAATCACTTAGATGTCTAAAAGAAAAGATTTACAATCATGTACAAGAGTATTCATCAAATCATGAGAAGTAGATCTGCAAAATAATATTTTATTTCAAGAGCCCAAAGATGCCTTTACAATGAGGGGGGTCTCTTCCTTAAATAGAAATGAGAGAGGCCAAAACCCTAACCACTTTTTGAATGAGTGGTGGAGATCAAAAGATAAAACAATAATAATCAACGGCTAAGATGAGCCAAAAATACAATACATGGATCAACTCACTAAAAGAGGGGGTGCGCACTCACTAAGTGGCCCTAGGGGGTCGCACCTTATGACAAGTGTAGAAAGCAAATGGTGGGGCTATGAGGTGTTTATATCCTTCACTAGCATCACCCCATGGCACAATGATAAATAATATGACTCCAAAACATCACAAAGTGACCAAGTGACCAAATCGTGCCCCCCCTCAAAAGCATGATAAAACATCAAAATAATGACCCGGAGTGTGCATGGACCCTGTTACCAACTGAGTTGCACTACAATTGGACTCCAGTGAGCCGCCAATATTGCACATTTACTTGTGCCTTTTTCAGAGTTCAGAAGTTCCAAGTTTGGCCTTTTCAGGGCCCATTTGTCAGTTTTTTGTAGTACATGACTGTGCCCTACGGGGTTTGTAATAAGCGTACTAGCATGGTGGTCTTTGAGTGACTCGGTTCCCTAGGACTTGACAACCAAAGAAGGTATTCCAAGTAGTTTTTTCCCTTGTCGATTATGCCTTGCCTTTAGCCGAGTATAATCGATGAGGTTTTCTCCCGCTCCTCCAAAGCTGGAATGCCCAAAGTGGGGGTTAGGCCTTAGGGGATTATTAGATCCCATTGTGTAACATGTATAAACATGCTAGGCGTTAGAATTTTATCGTTTTGTTATGTACTAGGTTCCCCTGAAGTTTCAGTCGATTCCGAGAAAAAATATTTTTTAGCATTTTAAGCCATTTTTTTAATGGTTTAATTAACAAATTTCAAAAGGTGATAAAAGTCTTATCCGGAGTCGGAATTTGACGCAGGGATGCTCATTTTCAAGCTCAGAGCATCCTCTTTACCCCGGTACTCAGTTTTCCTACATTTCGAGTGACCGAAAACCCCCGTGGAGCAGTTTTGCCTATCAGAGCTACAAAGTGGCACTTTAATGACAGAAATGCAACAAAATGCACTTTGGCCAAATGATTAAAATATTTAAAAAGTGAATTTTGGCACATGCCAAATGACTTGGAATAAGTCAATTTAAGGTGAACGACTACATCCAAGTGAAAAGCTTATGATAAAAGTTGGTTTAAAAAATCAAAATTGGAATATTTATTCCATGCATCACGTTTCTTCATATGGAAGCCGTACGGAATTGTTTAAGGATGAATTCACATGTGGGTTGCCACCATCAATCAAGTGACATGGCATTAAAGATGAGCGACTCTATTAAAATGTCAAAGCATTGAATCCAAAGTCAAAATAGTGGAATATTATAAGGTTGGGCGATTGCAATGTGTGAGGCCACGTGGAAGGAAATTCACGTGGGCCATCCTTCCTCGACGATTTGATGGATGATAAAGCATAAGGTAGTTGACATCTTTTTAAGTGTAATATTACTAAGTTAAAGGATGCCCGATTTAAAGGTTTAAACATTTGGTTCATTTCCATACCACGCCCAACCATCACGTGGGCCATTCACGACCGTACGGATTTAATGTTGTAGGTTCGAAGGAGTGGGGGCGGCTACCATGAGGAGGTGGCACAACCCACGTGGTAGGTTTCTATTGTTGAAAGTCCAATCAAACATAAAGCTCTCAAGTATGGAAACATCCAACGACTTGCCACATGCTCTCCTTTTGCCTCACGCATGAGCTACTTCAACAGGGCAGCTTCCATTTTATGTTGTTTTTCTGTGATGATGAGGCACAGCTCCATTGGATGAGAGCTTTGTTTCCTCTACAAGTTAGGAGATTTGTCTCTTAGGGTTTTGCACCCTAGCTCACTTGTCATTTGCTATAAATTGAGGAGCTTGGCTCCATTGTAAGGATCGGAAGGTGGAACCTCTGCTCTATTATTGTTGTATTATTTCTGTGTTCTTGAGAATAAAGATAAGGCTTTGGAGGCTATATTGTGGACTCGTGTTAAATGTGTGGATGTCTAATGCTTAAATCCCATGGAGGTAATCTGTGTCTCTTCATGAGCTTTGTTTATTGTTCGGATTCATGCTGACCTTTGAAGGAAATTTATTATTTCAGTAGGGTAAAGAGTAGAATCTATATTTTATTCTTTATTATCAATTGTATGAAGTATATTTTAAACATTGTTCATATCTTGTTTGAATGTCCATGTTTCAGTTTATCTTTTATATGATTTATATCAGTGTCTCTTAATCCGCTTGTGCAAGGTTTGTTGTGAGGTTTCTTGCAGGTAATCTGATCTCATTGAGAAGGCATACATGCTAGTTTGCCAATCTTTGAAGTTATAAAAGGAAGCGTAGTCCCTCGCGTGTTCACTTGCATATGGTCTCCATCCGCCCAGTCTTTCTCACTCAAAACCGGTTATATCACCTTCGTTCAAACCCTCATTTATTCTATCTTGGTTACTGTTTCCATATTGTTCTAGATCTAAAATTTTGATATCCTATGAAGTGGATCTGGTATCCTTTACTAATGCTTTCATTTTATCAAAGTCCAAATCTTAAAGGTTCATTAGTGAAGAAGTGCTTGTAAAAGATTTATCTAGCATTGTTAGGCTTGTAATTTGGCTTGCAAACTCGAAAGAGAGAAGCCAAAGATCCTAGCAAGGCAAGCTCCCTAGCTTGTCTTCCTAGTTACCTTTTGTCTCGTTTCATTGCACCTTTTAGCTTCATTTTTTAGACTTAGTTTGCATTTCGAAAAAGAGTAATTTCTTAGTTGTTTTTAGGCATTTTACAAACTTTTTAGCTCGCTGGTTTTTTGGTTCTGCACATAAAAAGTCATTTGAAAGTTAGTTTAAAAACCCAAAAAGTTGCCCAAAAATACGTTTTCACATACTAGTTGCATTAGATCTCATTCTGATAATTTTCTAGCATTGTCAGAACACTCTAAAGTGTTCTGATTGTCATTTTCTAACTTATATAGCTCGCTGATCTGTTTTGATTTCATCGCAGGTTGGAGTGAAATTTTTTAATAAAACTTGCATTTGGAGCTTCCTGAACCACCCAGAGAGAACCAGTTTCAAGCACCATCATTATTTCTCTTAAACATTGTAAACTGACTTGTTCCTTAATGATAAAGGGCAAGCAGTATTTCTTTTAAGTTTCCAAGTTGTAATCAAAAAATAAAAAGAGCACAGCAGGCAATTCCAGTGCCTGAACCCAATCCCCCCAGGGGGGATTCGCACCTTTTTTTTTATTTTTTTTATTTTTTTTCGTTCTAGATTAGTTTTCATTCAAGCAGTAGTAATTAAATAACACACCCAAGCACACAACGTCCTCCAATGACCCGTTTATCATTTTACATGCTTTTGTGTTTATTTCGAATTATTATTCTGTGCTCAAAATTTAATCCTAAAATTAACCCCCCTTGCTTTATGCTTGGGGTTAAGTTTAGAATAATCATCCACTCACACGTCTTAATAAAACGAACAACGCCCCAAACCCGGAGTATGCTCTTGACTACTGCAGCTTAGTCGGAACAGTTGGCTCAATCAGAAACGGGTGCAAGGTAATTAGTGTTAATAGGACAATCCATTAAAATCCAATTCTAAGAAATCGGGAGGTTGCATGGACTGAATCCATAGAGTTAGCAGGTTCTTAAGCGGGTTCATCCTCACCTGGTTGGACACTTGGTAAGGTTGCTAGAGCACTCAGTTCGAAGTTTAGGTTTTCTTTTGGGCCAAACCAAAAATCAACCCATTCCTTAACTACTCATTTAATAACTATAAAATTTACCAACCGAGCCACTGCAATACTTTCACTGAGACTACACAAGCAACCCCACACAACAGTATTTACAAGCATTTTTACATTCTCGGCACTGGTCTTTATTTTTCTGTGTTTAAGTATCAATCATAAATGTCGTGAATGCTTATTTATCTTATGTTGGGTTAGCTATTTGATTTAATTCACAAGCAGTGCTTTGTTGTTATATTTTATCATCTCATCATTTTTTTTTAACTCCTAGAATAGACTTTTATCCTTTGTTGTAGATTAAAAGCCTTAGATTATTTTTTATAGGGACCACCCCCCTTGGCTTCGCTAGGAGTAAGCCTAGACGGAGGAGTCGAGTAATCAGGTGACAACACTTGACTCTCACTTGCCCCCAAGGACACACCGAGCGGCTTGAAGGTTTCCTGCCGCGTCCCCCCCAGGTGTGTATTAGGCGGCAACAGACCCCACTGAATGTTGCAAGCTGTGCCGGAAGGTGTGGGATGCATCACAAATAACCTCTGAACAAACCTCATGCCAATTCCTTGCTTCAATTGCCCAAATTGATTTCCTCAGTGACCATTTTATCTCATTTTTAATCCTTTGAAAATCACCTGTAAAGTAGTAAAATGCCTGTAGCTCTCTGCCTGATGCCTTGGGCACAAATCGGACTGTACCAAAGTGTCTGGGGGTATGGTAATATGGTAATAACAAGTGGCTGGACCCCATACTCCCTCTGTAGCGCCCTAGGAGAACCAAGTAAATATCCAATTGTGCTGTTAGGCCATTCTATAATGGCAAATCTGCACTAAAGTGACCATCTGAGTGAAATCTCACCCGGAAGTGCCTGTAATAGATATCTGAGTGTGCCAATGGACTCAGAAGGTCCAAATGTACTAGAGATGAGTACTCATACACCCTGTGGCCACCTGGATAATCATCTGTAGTCCCAACCATGCTCAGACAAATAAAAATAATGGTTTATAAATAACAATAACAATAATAATCCACCAAACCGTCATATGAAACCTGTGTTTGTTGCATGGAATCATCAAGTGGACACCATAGGACCATAAATAATCAACCTCGAACATCATTGGTCCTGTTACCTCCTAATTTGTACATTAGGTGGATTTCTAGCGAGTCGCCAGAGTTGTGAACATTTACAATGTTCATCATCAGTGTTCAGAAGTTCATCAGGCCATTTTTTGGCCCTTTGTAAAGTTTGCATGTCCAGACCCCCTTGGGGGAAATTGTAATAAGTTGGTCTAAGCATGGTCATTTTGTAAAAGACTTGGCCTACCTTAGGTTTGGCTATCAGGGGGATACTCTAGAGTATTTTTTCCTTAGGAATTATGCGTTGCGCTTCAGTGGTGTATAATTCCTAAGTTTTTCACTTACACCTCCAAAGTTGGAGTATTTACCATGGTGGTCGAACCTAGGGAGGTTATTAAAGTCTATGTGTCTATGTATTTTTACATGCTAGCCATCAATAATAAGTTGTATGGACATGCACTAGGCCCCTAGGAGTTTGAGTCAATTGCGATAAAAATAAATTTTTTTTCGTAAAATTAGACCATTTTTTAATGGTTTAATTGAAAAAATTCAGAGTGTAATAAAATCATGGTCTAGAGGCGGAATTTGGCATGGGGATGCTTGTTTTCACACTCAGAGCGTCCTCTTTAACCTAGGACCCACTTTTCCTAGGTTTTGGGCGATTAAATTGTCATTTGTGGCATTTTTTCTTAAAGAGGCGACACAATGGCATTTAAATGCTAAGTGTGCTACAAATTGCACAAAAGACAAAAGTTGGAAAATCCAAATATATGTTTAAAAAACATTTGGAAAATGTGGCATATGGTTTCTAAGGTAGGGCGATCATGTTAAGAGCATTAGTCACATGTTATAAATTCAAATCAAAATGTATTAAGGTGATGTCATATTTGAAGGATGTGCCATCCTTCACGTGGGGGCATCATTCTTCATTTGAAGCTCGTAAAGGAATGGTTGATGTTTCCAAGGTTTAAAAGGGGCGCCTCTCCCATGTGGCAACCACCTCATCTCAAATCACAACAACCAAGTGCTTGTGAAACTTGACTTCAACGCATTGATCTCTCCTCTAATTAAGAGATGCGCCATTTCTTTATGGACTCAAGTGTGGGCGACTTGCTTAGTGGGTGGTCTCTTATTCGTTGGATGGAGAAGGTTTTGAGGTTGAGAGGGACGCCCTTCTTGTGAGGTGGTTGCCACCTCTTCCATTCACACCAACCATGTATTAGTTTAAAGTTTGGTTCATCCTCAAATCACTCCATTGATTGAGCAATGCGCCCCTCTTGCCCTAGTCTATCTTATGCACACCCCCTCTCTCTTGTAATTCTATATAAGTGAAGCAATCCTTCTCCGTACAGATGGATGGTGGAACCTCTGCCCATTGTAACACTGTTGGATTTGATGAATAATATTGAAAGACTTTGGAGGTCCATGCTGTGCCATTTGATGAATGCTATGTTGTTGAGGTGATGTTGTACCACTGGTTTTCTCTTGCTTCAATACTGGTGATAGATCTATCTTAGAAGGTTGTTTATAATCCAATAGAATAAGCATTTACAGTTGTTAAGTTGTTTATTTGTGCTTTGTTTTCAAGAGACACAGGAGTAGCCAACTATATTTAGTTGTACTGAGGCTCTCTTGATCTCTTTTTTGTATGCACACTAGATCTAATCCATTATTGGCTAGTGTTTCTTATAGTAGTGTAGGTTACAGATCTGAAGGAGGAGTAGAGCTCAGTTGCATCCTCTCCCCTCTTCGGCACTTTCGAGCTAATATTTTATTTGCAGGCATTCCAGAGTTTTTGATAAAAATCAAGCTTAAGGCTTGAAGTCCTCCTTCCATCCTGTTGCCAACTATTTTGTACAATAGTTGAACCTCCATTGAGCCGCCAGTGTTTGAACATGATAAATGTTCACTTCCAGAGTAACAGGGGTTCAGTTTGTGTGACTAGCCAGTTTTGGCTAGCCGGTTTTGTTTTTCTGTTGAAATGACCATGCCCCATGGGGTCTTTGTAATAAGTGTACTAGTAGGGGTTTGAGTGGCTCGGTTCTCCAAGACCTGACTATCAACTAAGGTATTCCAGAGAGTTTTTTGCCCTTGTCAATTATGCTTTGCTTACAACCGAGCAATAATCGACGAGGTTTTCTCCCGCTTCCTCCAAAGCTGGAATGCTCGACTTTGAAAGTTTGGGCCTTGGGGGGTTATTAGAGTCCAACTGATGTATATGAACCTACTAGACACTATGTATGTGTTAGATGGTCATTTCCTAGGTCCCTTGTGTTAAAACGTTGTCCAGAATTTTTTTACCAGATGCGTTGGATAATTTTATTTTTTATTATTAAATTTTCCAAATATTTAATTAGAAAATTTCAATTTGTAATAATTAAGTGGTTTGGCGGTGGATTTAAAAGATTGGAGGCTCAATTCCTAAGACAAAATTCTCATTTAAACCCCAAACCCACTTATCTTAAGTTTCAGACATTTATTTGGCCTCATAATTAATATTTTCTCAAAAAATTTAAAAAATGAGAAATATTAATTAAAATATTCAGAAAATAATATTTTGAGAAAAGTAAAATCTCTCAAAAAAAGGCCAAATTGAATAAAATAAAGGTCTAAATGACATGGTAGGGAGCATTAATGATGATTGCAATCAACTCCAAGTCAAATCAAATCAGTATCGGAGTGCTAGAGATGATCTCCCATTGAGATTTTCGCCCTCCTCATGCAAGCTCACGAATTGGTGAGGTGGCTCTTGTTTAGTGGATGGATGGAGTTCCCAATGCTTGGTGAAGGGCGCCTCTCCTAGGTGGAGCCTTGTCACCATCTCTTCACCTTCCAAACTCCATGTTAACTCTCCAATCAATGTGATGTGGTCTTCTCTCATTAGCTCATGCGAATTGCTTGGCTTTCTCTCATGCCAATTCGACTTAGGTCATTGAGCACTTGTTTTTGTATAAGTATGAGGTCTTGCTCCATTGTTTAGGGTGGATATTTTGTGCAAGAAACTTCTGGCGATTTACTGTGTAATAATTTTGCCTTTTGTGCAACATTGAATTAAGATTGAGACTTTGGAGGTCCACCTGGTGCATGCATGGTTAATGGTGTCTTGTTGAGGTAATATTATTCAAGTTTATGCATGCTTATCTATTTGAGTTTGGATCTAGCTTAGAAGGTTTGTTATCAAGCACATAGGGCAAATATTTGTAGGTTTCAAGTTATTTGTCTATGTTTGGTATTTTAACGATTTTAAAGTAGCATGCTTTAGTTGGACTCAATACATGTTCTTTGGATTTTTTTTATACTAACATACTAAGATCCAATTCTCTTGTTTAAGTGTGTGGCTAATAAGTTTCAGGTACATCCTGGAGTAAGGGATGAGCTAGTTTGCATCTCCCCCTTCTTCAAGCCTCAAAGGCATCCTCATCCTTGAATGCTCAATGGCTTCTACATGATCTCTTCTTCATCCAACGATCTAAAAAGTGCTTGGCTTCTTCTCATTCCCACCATCAAAGTTAAAAAATCAAATCTCTCTCGGTTACTACAAAGCGGATCTCGAAATCAAAGGTTCTCATCTTTCTCATTTACGCTTTTTTATAAAGGATTGCAAAGTTCATAAAATCTCTATTTCAAGCTTGCATTTCTTTCATTAAAGTAGATCTAGACTTTATAGTTTTAGATCTACATTATTCATCTAGATCCATTTTATAAGTATCATCTTTAAGAGATCTAGTTTCATTTTCCCAAGCTTGTAAATCCACTTTTTGCTTTAGCTAGTTCTCAAATTTCTAGATCTTTTTGTTTCAAGCCCAATTTTTCAAGATCTAGTATTTGGTGTGATTTTATATATCCATTTTTCTTAATTTGTTTGTTCATTTTCTCATCAAAAGAGTGTGCCAAAACCCAATTAGGAAAGTGTCCAAAACCTCTTGATTTTTTGCCTAAAATCTCACCTTTTTTTAGTTGCATTGGAAAGCGTGTCAATTTTTAGTATTTTAGCTTACTGTTTTCTGTTGAATTTCCTTAATTCATAATTCTGGAAATTAGCTTAGAAAACAGTAAACTTTTTCCAAATTTTTTTTTCTTTAATTTTTTTAATTTTTTCTCGATTTGCATGCCCTTTTAAGCTTGCTGTTTTTTCACTGTTTTTTGCTGAGTTTCAGATTCTGGAAATTAGCCCAAAATAGTAAAAAAATTTTAAAAAATTTCAAAATTGTTTCCAAGTTTATCTCGATTTTCGTGCCATTTTCTGCCTATCTTTGTTTGCAGTTTTTTGCTGATTTTTATCTATTTTTCAGTTTTGGAATTTACCTAATTATTTCAAAAAATTTCGAAAAATTTATTTCCTAAAATTTCTCGAAAAACGTGCAAAAATTCAATAAAATAGTGCATTTTCCAAGTTATTTCAGAGTTCTGATTTTTGCTTGAAATCACTGTTTTGGGTCTTTTTTCATCTTTGGCATTCATCATCTCGTCATATTTGTCAAATTTCTAGATCATAGAGTCAAGTTTTGGTTTTACTAAGGCTCTAATTAGCCTTTGTCTAGAGCTCTTATCTACAGGTGAACAAGAAGCAAAACCAATAAGACAAACCAATCTCCTTTTTGTAAAAGCCACTAAGGCTTCTTCTTCTTCTTCATTCTTTCAAGTTTTCTTCCATGGTTAAAATCCCAAAATTGTAATCTCATAATAAAAAGAGCAAGTGGGATTTAAGGCTCCCACACCCAACTTCCTCGTTTGGGGAAGTTTGTAGTGTCTTGTCTCTTGTTTCATTCTTAGATTAGTTTCACTTTTGCAAGTAGATCACTAATTGCTAGTTTAACTTTTCCATTTTGCAAATTGTTCCATTTTCACTAATTGCTAGATTAATCTTGCATCATTTGATTTGATTTACTTGTAGTGTATCTTGTTTATAATTGCTTGATCATAAAAAGAACACAAAGTCTCTTGAACTTGTCATAAGACAAGTTAAGAGCACTCTCTATCGGAGAGCATTGTGGCATCTTGCACTTGCATATAGATTAGATAAGACTCTTGAATATCACCATAAGGTGGATCAAGAGCACTCTCTGTCGGAGAGTTTTTGTTTATGTGCTCTAAGTAAAATATTCACAAATCATCATCCCCCATAAAATTGGAACCTACTATTTTCCATACCACGTATGCTCTGCCCTTCCTTGAAAGAGGTTGGATTACTCAGAAACGGTATTGGGCTTTCTAATTGTTCACATTAATCCAATTTCAACCATAATAAAATCTTTACCCCATAACCAACGAATCCGGCGCTGATCGATAAAATAGTCGAAAGTGGGCCAATTCCAAGTGGGGGCATAGGGTAGCCATATCCCGTTTTCAGTGGCTGGTTAGTTATTGAACGCCTCGCTGAAAACATGGGTGGTCCGTCATGTCTTCGAATGGAGCCACTTGGAGTATTCCCAGACAGATTTCCAGTACCTTGCGTATTGCTTGGAAATTCCCCTCACCTCTTAATAATCAAAGATCACCCCAAAATTTATAATAAAATTTACAAAGAACACTTGCAAAACGATCTCAAGCACCAAACCAAGACTTGTATCTCAGCATCCCAAGCATATTGTTTGACTCCATAAGGCACTGGTCTTATTGTTTCATTTCTTTATCTATCGGAAGTGTAATAAATTGCTTTAATTTGTTTCATTGTGGATGCTATTGCTATAAATTGTCAATTAGTGGTGTATTTCCTCAAGTGTCATTGCAAGTATATCTTTGTGTTGTTTAAATTTCAAATTATTATGAATCTATGATCACAAAAACTCCTAAAGAAACACCCATCCGCATCACCATACACCCAAAAACATCTAAAAAACAAGATCCTTAGACAACTCTTTGTTAGGGACTACCCCCCTTGGATTTGTTAGGAGTTTGCCTGAACGAATGAGCTGGGATTCAGGTGATAGTACCTGGCTCCTTGCTTGCCCCCAAGGCCACACCTTTCCCACTTTTTGTGAGGAAGCAACTTTCGAAAGATTTCTGCTACTGGTGTGCATCTCGGCAGACAACACATCCCTCTAAAAAAAACTCTAAACTCTTCTTTTCTCGGTTACCGTTCTCCTAAGTTGCACAAAACAAGGACTAGTTTCCGAAACAGGGACGCATTGGAAACGTGACCCCCCAAAATTTTGGCAACGGGGAAATGTGATATATATATATATATATATATATACGAGCAAGGACGTTTAAAAAAATGAATGTGAAACATAAATCATAAATTATACATGTCAGCAAATGATTGCCTATATTGAGATCCTATTCATCAATAGCACCCTATGCCTCCCTCCTCAACACTCTAGCCCTTGCCTCTAACTTGAATCTCAAAGTTGATCCTCCAAGGACATTAGTCAATGACTCAACACCCTACAATTTTGATGAAACTTCCTAATAAAATCGTTAAAATAAGGTAGAAAAAGCTGCCCATGCTTAATAATAATAAGTGATTTTGCTTAAGTGAAGAGTACATTTTTATTAAGGTCATGACAAAAGAGTTCAACAATCAACACCACCAACATCAAGGTACATATAGGGGTTGACGTGCTTGATTAAATGCCAATCCCATACCCTCATACATGATAGAAACTGATGGAAACTTTGCAATCCTGAAATCCTGAAAACTCTTAAGTTTGTTGAATTTTGAAAGGAATCTAAAATTCTACTTTTTGTATATGAAGTCCGATGAGGTTGGAATCACTCTCAAACATCCTGGAACAATTAATGGTAATATTAAACATTTAAGTAAAAGGATAGAAAATGAAATATAAGGAGAATGTCACTTTTACCTTAAGAATTTAATATTACCATTTAATACTATTAACTACTATTGAATAGGGCGATATTTTTCATAAGGCAAACAATTCTTTTTTTGGAAACGTGGCCTTAGAGACCACATCCATATCGGAAATGTGTTTCCGTATGGCATTTTTTAGATCTAATGATGAAACCTTCTTAGCTCTAATTTACTTGTAGGAGAATGGCTATGTTGCAGGAAACGCCACTCCCCCCCACGTCCCCAAGTCGTTTCTTGCTGGAAACGCGGAAACGCGTACCTTACGACATTGAAATGCGTTTCCGTACGCGTTTCCGCGTTTCCAGCAGGAAACGACTTGGGGACGTGGGGGGGAGTGGCGTTTCCTGCAACATAGCCGTTCTCCTACAAGTAAATTAGAGCTAAGAAGGTTTCATCATTAGATCTAAAAAATGCTTTAAATTTGTTATCTCATGCTTAGATCTAGTCATGAATCTTTAGTACTTGAATTAATAAATTATTTTCTATCATTTGCAAGTACTAAATATTGTATTTTAGCTAATCCCATAACATTTTAATAAATTTGTTCTTCACTGGTTTTTTATCTTTTTGTCATAGGAAAGCAAAGGACTTGAGCAAATTTGGGAAGTTTGAACCTTGAAGAGGACATATTTCAACCCCTTGCATTTACTTAGCCTTTTTAAGCTTTTTTAAAGTCTCTTGAATCTCTTTTTTACGGATCAAGAGTGCTCTCCGTTGGAGAGTTAAGATTTGTAATAAATTAATAAAGAGCAAGTGGGATTTAAGGTTCCCACACCCCCTTCCCCCATTTCGGGGAAGCTTGTACTTGTCTCCTTTACTTTCTGCTTTAGATTAGTTTTACTTGCTAGATTAGTTCTTTCAATTATTGCAACTAGATCTAGACTTTTCTTCCAGGTTTTACTTTACTTTATATTTGCATGCTAAATGAACTACTAATCCCCTTGGTTTCACGAGTGCGGTGTTTGACCTGAAAGAGACTGTTGGGCAATAATTAGAAAATTTGTGAGTTTTTGCCTTTAATGCTTTATATCTATTTTTTTGTTGGTTAAAATATTGCTCATCAAAATCTATTGAATCTCGCTTTTAGCGGATCAAGAGTGCTCTCTATCATAGAGTTTTTATTTTTCTTAAAATCTTTTGAATCACGCTCTTAGCGGATCAAGAGTGCTCTATGTCGGAGAATCCAAATTGGAATTAACATTTTGTAAACACCGTGTATGCTCTACCCATCGCAGGCTAGTCTGAGCTTTGGGATATAAAAACCGGTTGTTTGCACTTCATAATTTTTTCACATTTAATTAATCCACTCATTATAATAAAATCAATTCCCCTTTAAACCAAAGAAAATCCGGCGTTGCCTCGTTAGTGATTGAAAGTGGGGAAATTTTGACTAAGGAAGCGGGAACAACTAAGAGGCGACCTTAGAGCACAGTTAGGCTACACCCTTGTTGGTGTAGTGTTGAACACCATTCTCGAGATTCCATTCCATCCCACATGTCCTTGTACAAAGCCACCACTTAGATCACATTCCGGACGTATTTCCTGTATCGCAAGGTATATCGGGAATCCCCATTTTCCCCTTAATCATTTTCACCCTAATAATCTAAAATTGACCAAGAGCATTGCACAACAGTTTTCTTTACAACAACAAGCACTATTTTTATATTTTGACTCCACGCCACTGGTCTTTTTATTTGCTATATTTTAAGTTCTCTATCTTATGTTGTGAATGCATTCATATTTATGCTGTTGATTCAATTTAAAGTTGCAATATCTCATGTCGATTATTAGTCATTATAAAACTCCTAAAAACAACTTACTTTCATCCGTAACAACCAAATAAATTTAAGAGCCTTAGAAACTCTTTATTAGGGTCTACACCCCTTGGCTTCGTTAGGAGTTTGCCTAAACGGAGGAGTCAGGATCAGGTGACAACACCTGACTCGAGACTTGCCCTCAATGACACACCTAGCAGCTTCGAAATATTTTTGTTGCGTTTCCCCCCAGGTGTGCATTTCGGTGGCAACAGGTCCAACTCATCTTAGATCCTAAGGTTGACTTGGTCAAACTAGGTTAACCAGGTCAAGATTGATCAAAATAATGACTCAGGCCTAACATGCCTGATGCTGCAGGTGCAAATGGATAAGATATGTTCTTTTAATCATTCTAATAGCAAGAACAAAGTATAAAGTAGCATTTCACTGGTAGTATAAGCATTTAAAACATTAAATATAAGTCTATAATTAAAATAATCAATTACTCAAAACAAAACCTCAAGAAAATACTCATTTCATGGACATGACCATTTTGCTAGGAATGGGTGAGGGTGAAGAGTGCAAGGCTAGGATAAAGGAATGAATTTCCAAAGAAAACATTGTGATACTTTGGATAAGGGAAAAAGGAATACACACTCAAGCATATGCTGGATAATACAGACACAGGGAAATGCAGTGTCTCACAAATGTAATGAGTTGTTTTGAGAGGTACTTATTCAACTTTTAGCAAATGTCTACAACTCACATCCAAGTTGGAAACCAGCTTTGTGAGGATCTTTTCTAGAACCACTGTGATTGGGTGCACAACTAACCATAACTTGAGGTTCTAGGGGACACTTAGAATTAACTGTCCCTTACTCCATCTCACATCCCAACCCGTAGGCTCCGTGAGGAATTAATCATTACATTTTCTCTTGGCCAGCAGTTCTTTAGATTTAACATACATTTAACCATTGCTTTTTTTAGGCCTTATGACCCTTTGGATTTTGTATGTGCTTAGAAGCACAACTAATCACAGCTTTCATCTAGGGTACTTTTTCATTTCATTTCACAACCCTCTTTCATTGTGCTAAGAAGCACAATTTTAATTTATTTCCATGGGCTTGCACATAAGATATAATAATAGTTTCACACATGCATGTAATGATGGTAGTACATTTCGCTTCAAGTCTAGCCAACACAACTCAGGCAACTAGGGGGATTATCCACAATTAGGACCAAACATCGGGGGAAACCGACCAGAGAGGTCAAGGCTTCAAATCCAACTCACCTAAGCTCAGGAACCAACATCAGTGGGTTTTCCTGGCCTAGAAGGATCAAGGCTTTGGTAACAATTGGGAGGCGACCTTAGAGCATAGTTAGGCTACACCCTTGTTGGTGTAGTTTTGAACATCGCTCTCGAGACTCCATTCCAGCCCACATGTCCTTGTACAAAGCCACTTAGATCACATTTCAGACTCCCTGTACAGCAAGGTATATCGAGAATCCCCTCATCCCACAATTAATCAACTCATCCCATAAAATATATAATAAAATAAACCGAGTGTTAATTTTTCAGAATTTACTTCAATCTGATCTAGGATCTTAACTGAGAGAACAACATGTACAGCATATCTACAACATATCAATCATGGACACAATAATGCAAGCACACAAGAGACACAGAGTTTACTTGGGGAAAACCATAAAGGTGAAAAAACCCAATAACTTCCTCACAGATAGATAGAACAATGATACAACCCAAGCATAAGAGATAGACATCTCCTAGCAGCAGCTTCTCCTCCTCCACAAGTGCGGCACTCTCCCGAGAGTGTGAGAGAGAATAGAATAATAAAATAGAGTGCCTCCCGCACTTTATTTATACTTGACTTGACTTGCCTAATAACCTTTATTAGGTCGGCCTTAACTTAACCACATAACATAATGCTGACTGGGCCGACACCCAATGGAGTGGTCTAATAACCCTTTGACCCACATGGCCGACCCCCAATAGGGTGGTCTAATAACCCTTCGACCCACATTACTTATACAGGGCCGACCCCAACAAGGTGGTCTAATAACCCATCAAGTATAAGTTACGACACTTACAATATAAATGACGACACTTCCGTATAGAGGAATAATAATATCTCTATAGGAATACAAACACTTCCGTATAGAGGAATAATACCATCTCTATAGGAGTACAATATACATATATGAAATACATTCCGAAGTTACATATACATCAACACTCCCTCTTAACTAGGAAGGTTTTTCTTCGACACAGTTCTTCTAGCACAAGTCTTCTTATTTGGATCATCGTCACTGCATAATCGTCATCGAGTCATCATCATTGTCACTGCTGCTGCTATCTCAATCAATCTCTGAATCTACTCGTCATATGAAGTTCTACAGAGCCAGTCCTTTTTCATACTGGATGTAGGCCCACCATTTGCAGGTCTTCATCATCACTGGCCATACTGTAGAATCCTCAGGACTTATTACGTGCGTCACAAAACCTGGCGGTAGCATCCCAGGCTGTTACGAGCACACAACTCTACCTATTGGATCTCCCAGGAGCACATTACATGTGACCCATCACAAAACCTGGTTGAAGCATCCCAGGCTGTTACGAGCACACAACTCTACCTGTCGGATCTCCCAGGAGCACATTACATGTGATATCACCACAAAACCTGGCTGAAGCATCCCAGGCTATTACGAGCACACAACTCTACTTGTCAGATCTCCCAGGAGCAAATTACATGTGGTCCACCACAAAACCTGGCTGAAGCATATGAGGCCTTTTTCATCCTGTCCAGATCTCCCAGGAGCAAATTACATGTGGTCATGGCAAAACCTGGCTGAAGCATCTGAGGCCTTTTTCATCCTGTCCAGATCTCCCAGGAGCAAATGACATGCCATAGGACAAAACCTCGAAAGAGCATCCCAGGATGTTACGGGTACACAACTCTGACCTGAAGGATCTCCCAGGGTGATATTATATGTCGTCCCAAAGCAATGTCTCGAAAGGGCATCCCAGGCTGTTACGGGTACACAACTTCGACCTATAGGATCTCCCAGACATGCTCATTTGCATAACTTGTTCCACGGCCACGGAGTATCATCCTGATACTCACCATACATCATCTCGATGTACACATGATCGTCCTGATCATCATCACTGCATCGTCCCGATGCATGTCAACTGGAGAAGCTCGTCATCCATGATCATCCTGATCATACAATGCATCTACCTGATGCATACCAAATATCTACCTGATACACATATAGATACATGATCCACACACTGTATCCATCAGCATACATGATCTACTTGATCATACAAAGATACATGATCCACACAATGTATCCATCAACATACATGATCTACCTGATCATATCCAGCATCCAACATGATGCGTACATACATAAATGATCCAACTGATCATATCCAGCATCCAACATGATGCATACATACATAAATGATCCAACTGATCATACAGAGCAGAAACTAGAACATCATCCTGATGCTCATCATCCAGCGCTTACATCCATAGCCATGTGAAGGATCCTCCTTCCAACATGCTTGGAATGGCTTCAGCAAATGTCTCCATCACTTCTTCCTCAAAGTGTCGTCGATCTGAAGAACACCAAGCCTCTCTCTGAAGTACTCAAACTTCACTCTGGCTAGTGGCTTCGTCAGCACATCTGCGATCTGCTCATCCGTCACAACATACAGGAGCTTCACTGCTCCTCTCTGCACCATATCCTTGATATAGTGATATTTGATCTCTATGTGTTTCGACCTGTCGTGGAACACCGGGTTCTTAGACAGCTTCACACAACTCTGGTTGTCACAAAATATACTAGTAGCCTCCAGCGGTAGATCAAATAACTTAGACAGTAGCTTCCGAAGCCATACTGCCTCACAACTAGCCGAACAAGCTGCAAGTTTGCAACATACTCTGCTTCGACTGTACTCAGTGCTATGCAGGATTGCTTCCTGCTAAACCAATAGATCACACCTGATCCCATACTGAAGTAGCACCCAGAAGTGCTCTTCCTATCTGTACACTGCCTGCCCAATCTGAATCAACATAACCCTGTAGGTTAAACTTTTGATTCGCATCATACTTGAGCCCATAATCAACTGTACCCTTCAGGTACCTTAGAATATGCTTTACAACAACCAGGTGAACACTCCTCGGATCCGTCAGGAACTGGCTCAATGTGTTCACCACAAAGCAAATATCTGGTCTCGTGTTCATCAGGTACATCAAGTACCCAATCATCTGATAATACATAGTGACATCAACCGACTCAGATGAACCATCACACAGAAGCTTCAGGTTCGATGCCATAGGTGTGGCCATGTCCTTGCAGTCCATCATCCCGAACCTCTTCAGGATCTTTACTGCATACTTCCCCTGTCCAAGGAAGATTCCATCTGCACTCTGCCACACCTCCATGCCAAAAACAAATAGTGCATCATCCCTAAGTTCTTCAACTCGAACTCGGCAGCAAGCTTCTGCTGCATGTCGGCAATCAATCTATCTTCACCTGTAATAAACAGGTCATTCATATACAAAAGTAGTATCACTGGATTGCCTTCCTCAACCTTGTAGTAAAGGTTGGAATCCGCTTTACTCTTGGTAAAGCCCAAACTGGATAGAAAGCTATCTATCCTACCATACCAAGTTCTGCACATGTATGTCTCCCTGTCATGTGTCTCAGAACCAAGTGGCTGCTCCACATACACTTCTTCTTCAACTACACCATTCAAGAAAGCTGTCTTGAAATCCATATGGTGTATCTTCCATTTCATCACTGTAGCCAGAGAAAGTACTGATCTAATGGAAGTGTATCTGGCTACAGGAGCAAAAGTCTCTGTGCTACCACCTGCAGCATGCTTGATCTTGTAGATCCTCTTGGAAGTCACTACAGACTCCCCTTCAGGTCTTGGGACTGCATCCCAAACATCTTAATGATCGACTGGTACTCCTCTATCATGGCATTCTTCCCACATCCTGGGAACTTCAATATCTTCAATATTTTCAATAGATAACTTTGTTGCTGAACAAATGTTGTAGTCCTTCTTTTGTAGGTGATGGTATACGATCTTTCCTACACAACAAGTTAAATTGCATGATTAGAAAACATTTCATAGTTTTCAGAACAAATTCTTACACATAAAGAAATATGTCATACAGTCATGCAATTATCTTAGCCAATGCTTCAATACAACATTTATCCATATCCCGTAACTTTCTAGATGCCTTCCAATCTCTACCAGAACATTGTTAAGAGTGTGCACAACTCCCAACATGTCAGCAAAGAGGTTTCATTCTAGATAAGTAGCAATGGAATGTTGTACAGTGCCATAGGCCACTTACCCATGTATATTAGTAGTATACTGTTGATCAATGCAACTATTCTAATATGCATAATACACAACCTAATTCTAGGAACATGAGTATATACATTATTGAACAGTATTATTTAAATAATAAAATATGCAAGGAATGATAATTCAAATACTTATCTTTGTTTGTTTGTTGGGTTGACTCCCTCTCAGTCTTTGCTTCTTTTCTGCAACTCCATTCTGATGTGAGAAGTGGTCAACTCCCTCTGAATATCTGCATCCTTGCAGAAACTACTGAAGTGTGCTCCCTCTTGATCTTTGCTTCCTTGCAGGAACAACTGGAGTGTGCTCCCTCTTGATCTTTGCTTCCTGGATTACCTGTCCTTGAACTTATATCCATCACTATGCATGCTTATTAGTGTCATCATTGAGTTATCCTCGAGGTGTCATACATAATCACACATTCATTAGTATAATCTTAATACACAATAATCTTAAACAATGTATAGTCATGATCATTTCAAACACAGATAATAAGCATTAGTATTCAAGGTTTCAGGGAAGTCTTCTTTTACTTATGCATATTCTTATTTGATCATAGGACTCTTCTAGTTAGTTAAATCATCAATCAAGATAAGAGACATAATATGCATAAACCGTTGATTACTTACATTTCTAACTTTATGAATAAACATAACCAATCATACCAAGTATACTTATATAAGGGATCCTAACACAAGATAGGATTTTAACTTGATATAGGAAAAACATACCTGGATTGGTATGTTAGCTAGTTATGTCTAACATACCCACATGATGTCTTCTTGTTCACTTCAATGACTTGTGCTAGTAACCTGCATATCTCATAGGTTAACCATTATAGAACCAAGTTATACATACCTCGTAAATAGATCTTCTAAGTGATCCATGACAATGGATGAATCTTTGTCTTCATGTCATCGTGATTATATGTTCTTGAACTAGAACATGATTTGTCTTTCTTGGTGTACCTTTCATGTTAGCGGACAACATAAATCTCATAAAACACCATAATGCATTAGTACAATCATAAGTGTCAACACCCTAATCAATGAATATCTTCTATCATGCATTCATAATTTTATTAAGGTGATACGACAAGTCTAAATTTAATCAAGATTGTACTAACCGTAATAACATGAAGACAAACATATCATAAACTTAATCATGAACAAATCTCGAAACATACTTGGATGAGTCATACCTGTCGAGATTGCTTGTAATCTTTTTATGTAAGGCCTTAGCCTCATCTCTCTCTGAAACAGGAACTTCTTCACTTATGCAGGTGACCAATCCATTCTCTTCTAGGATTAACCCAATCCCCTTGATTTGCAGGAACTGAATCTGGAGCTGGATTAGGGTTTGTCAGAGAAACCCTAAAAAATCGAACTTTGAATTTCAAACTTCCGAAAGGATAGAAATATGTGCCTTGATGAGCTGATCAAGCTGGTATACTCAGAATTTGAAAAATGCAAAGTTTCACCCCTCAAATTTTCCTTTGAAACATCCGGATTCACTGGACATGACCTCGAACTAGGGTTTGATAAAGCCCACCTTTCTGCCCAATCAAAAGGTTCGATCCAAAGCTCTAATCTTCTATTTTTCTGAGGAGCTTCCAGTTGTGGTCACAGATTTAAAAAATTTCCATTTTTGCAGAAGCCCTAATTTTTCACTTTTCTGATCAAAGTCCCGAACTACGGTCTGATCAAGCCCGACCTTCTGCCCAACCAAAAATTCTGATCTTGGTCTCTAAATTTCGATTTTGATGAGTAACATTCAGCCGTGGTCTCTGATTACAAAAATTCCATCTTTCTCCGAAACCCTAAATTCCGGAAGCCATGAATGAAGGTGCTCAAAAATAATTCCGTTTTGACAGAAATATGTACTTGATTGTTTCTGGTGTAACTCCGAACTTTTCGATCCACAGGGTCTGAAAATTTTTCCTGTGATAGCCCGACCTGTCATCTTTTTAACCCCACAGGTTTGACCTCAATTGGATTCTCTGAGAAAGAGTTATGCCAAGTGTCGCAACATGACCTGTTTATGGGATAAAACAGGAGAGCGAACTTGTACGGTGTGCCACGTGTCACTGGTTCAGTTTCGGCCTTTGAAAAAGTTACCTGAGAAAGTACAGTCCGTGCACTACTTGTCACTTTTTACAAAATTTCATTTGGAGCTTCCTAGCCTAAGTTATGACCTTTTTTCTTAGGTCACCTGTTTATGACTTAGATCTGGAAGAGGCAGAAACCCTAGATTGTATAGATCATAAAATACAAAGTACAACGAATTAGAAGTTGTCCTTTGGACACAAGGTACATGGGGATCTGATCTTCGACCTATAGAAGTTTCAGATCCGAAAACTTCGCCAAAATGGATTTATAGCGAAAGTGCTACGATGACTGGTTTTTGCTATATCAATCCCAAGCATCGCAAGTGCAACAAGTGTCATACATGCTATACCATGCCTTCTTTCAGGCTAGCTCTGACACCATGTTAATTTTTCAGAATTTACTTCAATCTGATCTAGGATCTTAACTAAGAGAACAACATGTACAGCAAATCTACAACATATCAATCATGGACACAATAATGCAAGCACACAAGAGACACAGAGTTTACTTGGGGGAAACCATAAAGGTGAAAAACCCCAATGACTTCCTCAGAGATAGATAGAGCAATGATACAACCCAAGCATAAGAGATAGACATCTCCTAGCAGCAGCTTCCCCTCCTCCACAAGTGCGCCACTCTCCCGAGAGTGTGAGAGAGAATAGAATAATGAAATAGAGTGCCTCCTGCACTTTATTTATACTTGACTTGACTTGCCTAATAACCTTTACTAGGTCGGCCTTAACTTAACCACATAAATAATGCTGACTGGGCCGACACCCAATAGGGTGGTCTAATAATCCTTTGACCCACATGGCCGACCCCCAATAGGGTGGTCTAATAACCCTTCGAACCACATGACTTATACAGGGGCGACCCCAACAAGGTGGTCTAATAACCCATCAAGTATAAGTTACGACACTTACAATATAAATGACGACACTTTTGTATAGAGGAATAATAACATCTCTATAGGAATACAAACACTTCCGTATAGAGGAATAATACCATCTCTATAGGAGTACAATATACATATATGAAATACATTCCGAAGTTACATATACATCAACACCAAGAGCACTCGCACAATGGTCCTCTCAGCATTTTAAAACGGATAGTGACTCCATTAGCACTGGTCTTTCATCAGCAACAATATTTTGCAAGTCTTTGCTTCTTATCTATCTTATAAATTGTTGTTTTATTATATCATGCTGTGGATGTGTCTTAATTAATTTGGTGAACAACTTGGTTTTAATTTGCATCAAATTCAAAAACTCCTAAAAACAGCGTCCATTCCAACCACTCAAACATTAAGTAAAAGCCTTAGAAACCTTTTCTTTTTGTAGGGTCTACTCCCCTTGGCTTCGTTAGGAGTTTGCCTAAACGAAGGAGTCGGTATTAGGTGACAACACCTGACTCTTTGCTTGCTCCCAAGGCCACACCGAGCAGCTTTGAAAGATTTCTTCTGTGCTCCCCCCCCTGGGTGTGCATCTCGATGGCAACAATGGGTATTCCTAGGCTCAGTTATAAAAGGCTATCTGTGTATGCATTTCCTAAGTCCTATGGCTCCTCATAAAATCTCATAAAACCTCTAGTGGATCGAGAGACTCCAAAGACTATGCTTGCACAAATCTTGGCCAACAAATGTAGGAGCACTTATTATTGGAAACCCTTTTTACAACAACAAGAATGGTTTCAACAACATCAAGAGTTATAGTCTAAAATGATGTATGATATGATGAGTATGCTTGTACAACTAATTAACATTCAACAATTGGGCGGTTTCAACAACATCAAGAGTTCTAGTCTAAAATGATGTATGATATGATGAGTATGCTTGTACAACTAATTAACATTCAGCAATTGGGCTTGATCTCGTCATCTACCTCAACTCACTATTCACTAGGCGCTTCCCATTGTTTACTAGACCTTCAAGCTGGACACAAAACAGTGGGTGCTTTATTTCAAATTTTCAAGACATAGTTAAACTTGACTAAGACTAGAAACTTATAGTTGTTGAACTTCACATGGAAGATCCAACCTTCACATAGTGGTGAACCCACACTTGGTAAGAGAATTGTCACCCAACCTCTAATCGACACTTGGGAGGAATCAATGAATGCCATCCACAAGCTGTTCTACCCATTGGGGTACAAGGATTCATTGCTGGCAAGGTGGCCACAACTTTGGCATATTTTGGGACATACCATGCAACAATTCATTGATAGCTTCAACCTAATGTCCATCAAACTAGAGGTAAGGGAGTCGAAAGACAGTCTCCGTGTTAAGTTTATTTTTGGCTTATTATCCTAGATCCAAAAGGAACTTGAATTCTTTCATATTGTAAATTTTCCAAACCCTAGGTGATTGCTGTCCTTATGTTCTCAACTAACACAGCTGTTATTTAATTGAGAAATTAAGTTCTTTCAGATAGCAGTAATCACACGTTTCTGGAAAGTAAACAACGGAAGCAAAAACACAATACATAGATAATTTACTCGTTTAAATCAGCTTTTCATTAACAAATCAAAGCTTACAAGGAAACCTCCACAAGCTGTCAAACTAACAACTGTATTGTACACCCAAAACAAAACAGATCTGCACACTCACTGAGGAAAATCTGCCTACTAGAAAACGATAAAACAACCTGCAGTATGGTCTGTCCGTATAACTGTACAAACCTGTTCTTACGAATGTATGGATCCGTCCGTACGGAATCCGATGTATGGACCTGCTTTCTACTTTCTGTCTGTTGTTCGACTTTGGCTCTTCGACACTAATCTTGCGCCATAGATGAATAAAATCACCTCTTGACAAAACTTGTCTTTGAGTGAATGAATGTATTGTCTTAACCCTCTCTCTTGACCTACTTTTATATTTGCATTGAAACCCTAATCTACCAAATGCCTAATCTCTCAGTGAGATGTACAATTGAGATTAATCTGAATGACTAGTGTATAGAAAATACATTTTATTAGACACATTGCAGGTTATGTCCAAAGATGGCCTTTATGCTACACATTTCATGGATTTGAGTGACAGTCTCACTGTTCGGCCCCATTGCACACTCTACATTGGGCAAATTCTCTTCCTATTCCTTTAGGCCAATTCAGAGTGGGTTTTCATTGTCTCAAAGTGAAGACAGATCACCGGATCGATCGATTAGACAGGATTTGCCAGGTATGTCACCTTTGAGAGGTTGAGATCGAGGAGCACTTCATCTTTTAGTGCCCTCGATACTATGAGATTCATGGGCGCTTCCATTGTCTTTTTAGGGGCCTTTCTTCTCACAAAGCTTCAGACTTTGACAGGCTTTTTTAGATATCCCGATCAGAGATGTCTGGCCTTATACTTGTAGGAGGCCCTCCGACTTCACTCCCTCATCCTCCAATGACATTCATAGTCGGGACCAACTTCCACTTAGCAAACCACTTCCTTCTTTCTGGTGCTCCCTTCCTCTAAGGGCACCAAGAGATCGACATAGGACGACACTGTTTTTGACCACAAATCAGTTAGGAAATGGAGGACCACCTCCACTTCAGCCTGACACTAGTGACGTGGCCAGTCTTGGCCCCATCCCAATAGTCAACTGACTTCATCCAAATCACAGTAGCAGGCTCCCCACTCCATGCGGTGGCACACTACCCATTATAGTTTCTCTTCCAATTCTTTCTTCAGACAGAGTACTATTTTGAGATTCCTTCATTTGGCTTCGGATGTTAGGAGAGATGCTTCCAATGCTTTCGGTGCTTCCATTGCACCATGTCATTCACCAGTTTTGTATCACAGATTTCAGATGTAGTCCCATTGTACATTTTTCTTCTGTACCAACTCTCTTCTGGATCGACTCTCCATCTTTGGAGTTAGCTTTTTTGGTTTTTAGGTTAGAGTCTTACCTCTTGCTTTTTAGAGGAGCCTTCTTAGCTCTCCCACTTTGTATTGACATCATGGTACTGTTGCCGCCAGAACACGCACCCGAGGGTTATCGCAGTAGAAATCTTCAAGCTGCTTAGGTGTGTTCCTTGGGTGGCAAGTCTCGAGTCAAGTACTGTCACTTGATCTTGACTCCTCCGTTTAGGCATAACTCCTAACGAAGCCAAGGGGGGTAGTCCCTATGAGTTACTAAGGCTGATTAAGCTTTAGGTTTATGATTGGGTAAGTTTCTTAGGAGTTTTGAATAAGATTTAACTGAAAGCAAAAAAGTCACTTGCAAATATGAATTAAGATCAATAACATAAGATAGTTGTTATAAGCAATATAAGATCTGATAAAAGATTGAAATACTATAAACAAGATCAATGCCAAAATGGAGTAAAAAATGTGTGCTGTTGTATTGTAAATGTTTTGGAAGTGCTTCTTGGTCAGTTTTAATTTATTATGAGATGGGATTTGATTACGGGAAGGGGGAGCTCCAGATCTACCGTGAGGTACAAGGGGTAATGTTCGGAAGTTAACTAAAGGTGGCTCCTCATGAAGATGTGTGGGATGGAATGGAGTCTTAAGGGCGGTTTTCAACACTACACCAACAAGGGTGTAGCCTAACTGTGCCCTGAGGTTGCCTCTCTGTGGTTCCCGCTTCTCCTGAGAAATTTCCCCACACAATGATTAAGGTCTGAGTGCCGGATTTTCACTATGTTCAGGGTAGTTAGTTTGATTAGGATGAGTTTTTATTAGATGTGAAGAATTATGGAGTAGTTGCAACTCTTTTTGATTTCCCACAGGCCCAGGCAAATGCTTGCAAGGGGAAAGAACATACTTTGAGTTGGAAACTAAATATTTGTTCCGTTTTGATTGCAGAAAAGATAAACAGCTAAAGTAAAATGTTATGCTAATTACTACATGCAAAAAGTCTTTTTTTTTTTTTTGATCATCCGATCACATACTCAGGCAAAGCCCTTTATGTGACGGCGAGAGCATACTTCGGGAAAGCAATGCCAAGTTTATTACTTTAAGAAAATGAAGCAAAACTGACATGATTAAAGACAATATTTATGCTCTATTTAAAATTGAAAGTATATTGCCTGTTGTGCGTGTGTGATTGTGTTTAAACATAAAAATAAAACTGGTTAGAAAAAATCACGCCATAAAAAATATGCGAATCCCCCATGGGGGATGGGGTGTGGGTGCTGGGTAGCCTACTTGCTCTTCCTTTTTGTCGCTTATTACAATATAGAAATGCTTGTGATCCCTTGTAAAATGGGATCACTAAGCTTACAATGCTTTAGAAAAATAAGCTTATTGAACAAGAGAGGTCCTGAGATGCCCTGGATGGCCAAAACTTCAAAAATTCGCCAAAGTTTCTCTCTTATTTGTTAGACCTGCTAAAAACCAACAAGTTATATTAGTTCAAAAAAGTGCCCAAAAACACTTTGAAAGTGTTTTTGGACAACAAAAAAAGTACTAAAAATTTTGCAAAATATTCCAAGTGTAAAATGCAAAAAGTGAACACAAAAAAGCAAGCTTTCTTGTGGATTTTGGCTTGCCTTTTGGGGCACCCAATGAAAACACTTTTAAATTTGCTCGATACAATCTTATAATGCCCAAAACAGAAGCTAATCTCACAAGCCTTTAGATCTACCAATGATTGACTTGTACAAGAAAAACTTTTTTGAAACTAGATCTAGTTCGAATAAATAATTTAACTCTTTAGAAGCAGTCTAGATCTAAGCATGTCAAACTTATAAATCAGATCTGAAATATGATGTAATCTTGTTTAGCAATCAGATCTAAGAAATAAGTAACCAAGGATATTTTTCTTTAAAATTAAGAAGAGGGAGAAAGGAAGAAAACCAAAGCCCTTTTGAACTCAGGTGATGGAGTTGTTCCGGTGGCGTTGAGAGAGACTATGTCCTCTTCACAAAGAGTTCAGAGAATGAAGCAAGCAAACTAGTTCCTCCATAAATCCAAATTGAAGAACTTGTAAAAGAAACCCTTACACTTGCCAAACAACTTGTCAAATCCATTAGTAAAATTCAAATCGAAGATGAGAAGAGCATACATAAAAACTATTAAGCATGCAAATTCCCTATCTTAAACATAAGTAATTTAAATGAGAAAATAAACTTCTTTACTCACCCCTATCGATTAATACTAATCCTTCCAAGGCTAATAACTGACAAGTAAAACAAATGCAAAAGAAACTCTACAGTTACCTCAGAAAACACATAAGACAATGATCATCAAACTTGAGCCAAAGACACCGTAATAGACTTCCAAAGCCTTTTATTCATCAAAAGATTCAACATTGAATTTGTACATGAGAGTAGAGTTTCCACCATTTTTCCACCTTCTAAGTGAAGGAGAACCTTGCTTATATAGCACAAGGGAGAAAGGGGAGCGCACTTGAGAAAAGGGATCATGGGGGGTGCATCACTTGAAAGGAGGAGTTATTTACTCCTTGATCTAAGCCATGATTCAAGAGATTGGGGATGAGGTGGCTGCCACCTCATAAGAGGGGTGCCTCCAACCTCTTGGAAACTCCATCCTCCACATATTACACGCCACATACCAAGATGTCGCTCACGTGAGAGAGGGCCGCATATCTAAATGATATATTCACTCAACCCATTGATTTGACACTTTCCACACATGCTTTATGATTTAATTAAGTCACCCATCATAAGAGATCACATGCCAACTCATTTGGCACATGTTTATTTCCTTTTTTAATATATATATTTTTTTGATATTGGTGCAATTTGTACTTTTTTTAGCATTTATTTGCCAATTTGTAGGCCCGATAAGAAAAAATGCTCCACGTAATAATTTAATCACCCAAAACATAGGAAGACTAGGTCCTAGGGTAAAGAGGACGCTTTGAGCGTGCAAACGAGCATCCTTGCGCCAAATTCCGCCTCCGGATCACACTTTTATCACAATTTGAAAATTTCCAATTAAACCATTAAAAAATGGCCTAAGTTTGCGGAATTTTTTCTTCTTCTCGGAATTGACTCAAACTCCTAGGGGACCTAGTGCATGCCCATGCGACACATTATTGATGACTAACATGTAAAAATACATAGATACTTAAGCTTTAATAACCTCCCAAGGTTTGACTGCTAAGGAAAATACCCCAGCTTTGGAGGTGTGAGTGAAAAACTCAAGAATTATACGTCACTGAAGCGCAACGCATAATTCCTAAGGAAAAAACACTTTGGAGTATCCCCTTGACATATAAACCTAAGGTAGGCCAAAGCCTTTTACAAAAATATCATGCTTAGACCAACTTATTACAATTCCCCCAAGGGGATTTGGACATTCAATTCTTAGAAAAAAGAGCCAAAAATTGGCCTGATGGATCATATAACACTGATGACGAACAATTTGATTGCTCAAGTCTTCGACGGTTCACTCGGAATCCACTAAGTGCAATTTAGTGGATAACAGGTACCACACAATCCCATTGACCTACTTTTGTGGTCATTTGTTGGACATTAATAAATTATCTTATCTTATCAACAACTAAATATAAGACTTTTGACTCATGCACCGGTATCGCTCTACAACCCTGATCGTTGCATGGCTCTAATCGCTTGACATCATTGGAGACCTACTATTGTGGCTATGGAGCCGTCGGAACCTGATCTAGCGAAGCAGAGCTTGAGCCTTGGATGAGGCCTTTTGTTAACTGGCTGAGTCAATCCTTGCAGCGTGAGGTTCTGTGCCCTCTTCTCGCTTTGTCAAAAGGGCCTCATTGTCATAGGTAATAATTGAATCTACATCTGCCAAGATGAAAGCTTTGGGATTCTCGCAAAGGGGTTTGGTTGGAGTCTTCACAGGTCTTTGGCACTCACCAAGAGTAATGGAAATTTGGTTAGATAAAAATTGGAGGACGCTGTTGGCAAGAAGGATGCAACATCATTTTTGTGGAAGGGGTTGTTATGCCTTTCTCTTTGAGAATAAAGAGGATCGGGATCTGATATTCTGAAATGGCCTATATTTCATGGGACTAAGAGGGGTATGTATTAAAATAGCTGGAACATGTCTTTTGATCCTAAAAGTGATATCCCATTAGCTGTTTCGGTTTGGGTAAAATTCCCCCATCTTCACTTGCATTGCTAGTCTGATGAAGTTCTTGCAGCTATTCAAAATTCTTTAGATCGATTCATTGATAAGTCTAAGCCAATCCTCCCTTGTTTTCCTGTGCTCAAATTTGTGTTGAGCTGGATATGGATAAAGGATTGCCAGAGATTATAAATCCTACTATGGGCAATTGGACTCATGCTCAAAAAGTTGATTACGATCAACTACCCTTCAAATGTAAAACATGTCAAAACTACGGGAATTGTGGAAGAGATTGTCCAAAGAAAAAGGAACATATAACTAGCAAGGGGCAAGAGCAAGAGTGGCAGCAAGTAATGAAGAAAGGTAAGTAGATTTCTAATCCTATCAAGTCTGCTAATGTTGAGCATCCGTCTACTTCAAATCAGTATCGGATATTAACAGTAGTTGAAGGAAAAGATTCAAAAAATGTGCCAGATCAAGAAATTTACTAAAAAGATTTTGAAATAGGAAAAACAAAGTGACAAAGGTGACAACACCGGGTAATATTCAATCCTCTTCCCAGTATCATTCTAGAGGAAATTGGATTGGATGACTAGACTTTCCTATTCGTAATGAGCCTGTTATGACCAAACTTGCAGTTGCCCCTAGAGATGGATCCAAGGTAGATGGCAGAGGGGATGGGCAACCAAAGAGGTGCAACCAAGATAGCCTCGACTCCCAATGGATGGTTGTCACGCCAATCGAGGCAATCTTAACTTTATTTTATCTAGCCCAAGACAACAAAGGGGAAGACCCAGATCTACTCCCGATAGGAGAGATCGGACCAAGACACCAGATCAAATCAAGTATGGATGAAGTACGTAAGGTGTATGGTAAACCCTAGATATATGGATGAAGTCACAAGATGAGTAATGGATTGGATCAAGAGGCTTAAGCAATGTAAATTTGATCCAACTTGGTTATGTAAGTGACTTATGAGATTTAGAACCAGATCTAGGATCAGGGTACTAGTCAAAGATGAGAGAATCCACTGCCTTGGGAACCGTGTCCAATGCAGGGTAGTTAGGGACAGAGTTGGGGCTATCTAGTACCAAAGATAGGCTTGATGAGTGGATATGACAATGTCTAAGTGTTCAAGCAGTAGAACAAAGATCAAACCACAAGCAAACTCAACAACCTAGAAAAGTCGTGAGGGCTTGGAGAAGGATCAGTGCCTTGGAAGATGGGCCAAATGGAGTCAGATGTCCACCAAACTATAGATCAGGGATGTTGAGGTGTAAAGCTAGGTGGGTCTTGAAAATTAGGATCATCCAATGGCTAGATCTCAATAGATCCGAGATTGAAATGCATCACCAAGTGACCCAAGTGGGGCTCAACCCTTAAAATGAGGAATGGGGCCCACAAGGTGAAAATCACTGAAGTGAAGCACTAGGGGTATGTTATCAACTGTGGAGATTAAGGATCAAGTGGGATCTCACCTACCCAGGTGTTAGATCTAGAAAAACTCACCCAACCAAGAAGTGCAACCTCACTTGGAGAGGCTAATTTGCCTTGGGAAATGGGTCAAATGAAGGCCAATCCACACCAAACTATAGATCCGAATTCCCATGGATGCTATAGAGGTGGGTTTTAAATATCTTAACCCAAAAGCCAAGTAGATCTAAGTAGATCCGAGAAAATGTAAAATGAGGGTTTTGAATATGAGGGTTTTAACAGTGAAGTAGCTATGCCAGTGGATTGGAACCAAGACAAGAAGAACAAACCTGTGGATCTTACCTGGAGAACCTTGTAGATGCCTTGATGATGATGATCTATGCAAACCCGATCAATTTGAAGTAGTTTTCTATGAAATTGATTTGCCCAAGGAAGCCAATGCATCCTCCCTCCTGCACAATAAACGTCAACAATATCAGATTTACTGCATCAAGAGATAAAGACTAATGCTACAGAAGAAATAACAAGAGAATAGCATAGATCACAATGATACTAAGCGAATGCCAAGCCAAGCGAGTTGAGGAAGCCCTGCAAAAACGCCCAAGATGAATTCGCCCTCCTGTAGACAAGACAAAGTTTCCATGAAAAATAGATCTTTCAACAAATGCCCAAATGCTAGGATACAATAGACTTTCCAATCACCATCTAAGAACACCAGATGCAAAGGAGACCACAAGAATTTCCACAGAAGAGTTTTTCTATATCAAGATTCCATGAGCCAAAGACCCTTTACAATGAGAAGCTCTCTCCTTTAAATAGGATGGAGAGAGACCAAAACCCTAACCACTTTTTGAATGAGTGGCTAAGATTAAAAGATCAAATGATCTAATCAATGGTTGAGATGAGCTCAACAATACAATACATGGATCACTAATAAAATAATACATAAATGGACCAAATCACCCTAGGAGAGGGGGGTCCCACCAAAAGTGAATGACAAAACATAAGATCTAGCTCATGGTGGGTCCAAGGGGTAATTATCAACACCCTTGGTCAATCCCCATGGCACAATATCCAAAAATAATCAAGCTAGACACCAAATCGTGCCTCTCTGGGAAAGTCGTGAGCCTTTGGAGGCTCCAGAAAATCATATAAAATGCCAAAAGTGGTGGGTGTGGGTCCCACTGAAAGCTGAAACTACTGGAGAAGGTGTGGAAGATATCCCACTCATCATCACAAGTCATCCCATGCCAATCCCTTGCCTCAGTAGCCCAAATCGAATCCTTCAGTAGCCATTTTTACCATTTTTTAACTGCCTTGAGAAATGTGAACATGCCCAAACTGCTTCCTGGAGTGCCTGCACTGTCAAGGTGAGGCCATCGGGCTCTTTGGGAGGGGGGTAATATGGTAATAACAAGTGGCTGGACCACCCCCTCCATGCACAGTGCCCTAGGTGACTCATCAACTCTCTGCTTTGCTTTGACAAGGCCTTTGATAGGCCAAAACTGCACGAGGATAGCCAACTGAGGCTAATAATCACTGTAACTGCTTGGAACTGAAACCAGACTGTCCCATTGGACTCAGAAGGTCCAAATCTATCTAAGATGTGTACTCATACACCATATAAACCTCTGCATGGTAAAAAATAAATACTCATCATATCCGGCAGACCAAGTAATAATAATCTGTAAAAGTGCTGAAAAGCACAAATCATCATCATAAGCCTAAAACCACTGCATAGAACCACCATGGTGACCTATACCAGACCATATATCATATCTCTGTATCGTCTGAGGTCTGCCACCTCATGTCCTGTAGTTGTCTTTTGGTCAAACTGTGTTTGACCAAGTCAACAATGACCCAAAATATAACTCAGGCTATCATCACAATGCTGCAAGGTGTCAAGGTTAAAGCATGCTTTACAATCGATTCAAATAGCAATTTATAACAAAAGTAATAATTATTGGCGATCTAAATCCAAATATATAAGGTCATTAATTATTATTTATAACTCAGACTAGACTTTCAAGACCATACTCACTTCATAGTTGTGATCAATTTTGCTAGTGAAGGGTGAAGGCTAAAATAAAGATGGCTAGGCCAAGGGAAGACTTACTGACTTAACACTGTGACACTTTGGATATGGAAAAGGGAATACACACCATAGCATATACTGGACAAGCAAAAACACAGGGAATGGCGGTGTCTCACAAATGGGTAAGTTGTTCAAAGAGTGTTTATTCACCTTGGCAGATGCTCACAATCCATAATACAAATGAGGCCAGCAATCTTTTTGATATAGAGTTTAAGTTCCATTGCTTTTTGGGCCTATAGTTTCCATAGCCTTTGATCTATGTGTGTTTATAAACACATTGCATAGATTTACATTTTACATAAGGCTTCTTGCTGCAGGTGTGTTTTTAAGGCATTTGTTTACTTGAGCACTTCCAGGTGTGTTTTTTAGACATCTTGTTTACCTGGGTATTACATTTCATAATAGATATAACATTTGATATTTCTTTGCCAGTTTCATTTGGCTTTTCACAATAGATACAACATTTCCTTTTCACAATTTGTATTCATGGCAGTACTATTTGTTTCAGGTTTAGCTAACAACATCTTTAGTGACTAGGGGGACTTCGTGCCAGTGCCAAACATCGGGACAACCGACCAGAATGATTTAGGCCTACAATCCAACTCACCAAAGGTAAGTTTTGTTACCAACTTAGAGCCGAGACACAATAAACAAGGAAGCTCATCCAATACAAAGGCTACAACGGGGAAAGGTCCTCCATGCCACTAGTCAAGTAGTAAGTCAAGGTAAATAACAAACTGGGTAGGTAATGGATGGATGAAGACAGTGAATGATGAGACCAACACTAGCAAGCCAAAGTATGGTGGGAATGATCACCTCTATTCTCCCTAGGGAGGGTAAAACCAATGAGTATGGATAGTGAACTTCTAAGTCCGAGTGGGACAATGATAATATATATATATATAAGTACAACCAGGTCCACATAGCTATATGATCGCCAGATAATGATACTAAATGCTAAGACATGCTACAAGAATGAATATAAAAGCAAAATAACCATAACACCAAAATATACCTGCTGAGTCATATACCTGAATGCTCATCATCTGAACCAACATCTATCCTCTGGAACTGCTGCTGTAACTCTGGGCAATACTGACTGCTCTGTATAAATGGCTAAATGGCTACATCGGTCATCTCTCCGAGTGTCTTGAAACTCAGTCATGGCATGGGGAAGAAAATTGCTGTCCATAATCTGATAGTGATCCATAATAGATGCTCATCTCAGCATCTCAATGCAAGGGAACTGGCTGAATAGTGTACTGGAATCTGAAAAATAATGTATGGTAGCCCGGCTACTATATATGTGATAACAGAGCCAATACAGGAAATTAATATGCAACATAATAGGGAAAGTGAAGATAATTCAGGAGTAGACTCTCGGAACCCCTGTCAATCACCGGACGATTCGTCAAAAGATGTAGAAGAAGATCTACAAGTGAGAAAAAAGGTAGGTAGAAGGTCTCGCAGACAGTTAATGGAAGAAGCAGCAGATAGAAACATGCAGTTAGGAAAGCAAGCCTCTCTAGATAAACTTATCAAAGTTGCAGGTTGTAGTTAGAAAGGGAGAAGAGCGGAAGCCAGAGGTAAATCCAGAATATCAAGAAAATAACGTTCCTAGTCTCTTGGAATTGCAGGGTTTTGGGGGGTTCTCAAAATGTAGAAGCAATAAAAAATATGATTCATAAGGAAATACTTTCATTCCTCTTGCTTCAGGAGACTAAAATGGATGCAGGCGAAGTGCACAAGATTTTTCAGGAAATTTGGAAATATGGCATGGGATCTTCCTTAAGCACCAGAGGTGCCTTGGGAGGTCTGGCTACTTATTGGGACATGCGAAAGTTTACATTATGTACTAAAATTGAAAATAGTAATTGGCTTATGATTGAGTTGGAGGATAATAACACTCAGGAGATTATCAGAATTTGTAACTTCTATGGCCCAGTGCAATATAGTAATAAGAGAGAATTTTGGCATTCCCTGAATACTTTAAGAGATCTTCACTGTGATATTATTGCTGGAGATTTCAACGTTACAGTTTCCCATAAAGAGAGAAGAGGGGGCAACTTAATCAAAGATCCTTTTGGTGAAAGTCTGGAAAATTCAATAAGTGATTTCGATCTCATGGATATCATTCCTAAGAAAGGCTTATATACATGGACTAACAGAAGGATAGGCCCAGGTCACATAGCAGCTAGGTTGGACAGGGTTTTGGTTCACGGTGAGTTTTAACAAATGCTGTCTCAGATCATAAGCCCATATTGCTAAATATTGAAGAACCTGAAAATCAGGGACCTATTCCTTTTAGGTTCAACCCTTTGTGGCTAAAATTTGAGGCAGTCTACCCTCTCATCTCTCAGGTATGGGAGAATTATGTTGATGGATCAACATCTTATGTATGGGAGCAAAAATTGAGACTTGTCAAATTGGCTCTTAAAGATTGGGCCAAAAAACACTTTAATTCTCCTCAAAAAGAGAAGTTGAAGGTTAAGGTGGATTTGGCGGCTCTCCAAGAGCAAATGGAAACAATAGAACTGACACCAGAATTATTGCAGCGGGAGCAACAATTAGATAAACATCTTCTGGAAGCTAACAAGCAAGAAGAGGAACATTGGAGATTGAAGTCCAGAGCTCTATGGTTATCAGTTGGAGATAGAAACACGTCGTTCTTCCATAATCAGGAGAAATTGCATCTCAACCATAATGCAATCAGAGAAATTCAAAATCGTGATGGGGAGAAAGTCATAGGAATTATAGATATTAGAAAGGAGGCTTACAGGCATTTCAAGGATCTGTACAATGAAGAAGGCACACTAGCAGGTATAGCTAGGGAAGCAATGCTAGAAAATGTGTCACAGCTAGTTACAGAGGAGGAAAATCAGATGCTTAATAAGAGAGTCAGTGAAGAAGAAATCCTTGCAGTTATAAGGGGTCTTGGAACTGACAAAGCCCTCGGCCCATATGGGTTTACTATTCATTTTTACAGAGCTTGTTGGCCCATCATTAAAAGAGATCTTGGAAAAATGCTAAATTGGACTAAAGGAAGGGAGAAAATTGGTGGTGCTACAAATTCATCTTTCCTTGTTTTAATTCCGAAAGAAACAAAGCCTTCTAATTTTTCAAGGTTTAGACCCATCTCCCTTTGTAATTCCTCCTATAAGATTTTAACCAAGATCTTAGCAAATCGTGTGAAGACTTTGTTGCCAAAGCTCATTATGGAAGGACAAGGAGCTTTTGTTGAAAAAAGAGAGGTTGCTGATAACATCGTTCTAGTTCAAGAAGCAATCCACTCCAGTGTTTCAAGAAAAGAGTAAGGGATGGATATTAAATTAGATATGGCAAATGCCTTTGATCGTGTTAGGCACAACTTCCTCTTTGCTGTTCTAGAGCGTTTTTGGTTCTCTACAGATTTCATTAAATGGGTTAAAGCATGTATCAAACATCCATGGATAGCTCCGTTGATAAATGGTAGGCCAACAAAAAATTTTCAAGCTTCAAGGGGACTGCGGCAAGGCTGTCCGTTATCCCTTTTTCTCTATATCCTCGTGGCAGAAACTCTTGGTAGAAAATTGGTCAGGGAAAGGGATGAAGGAAATCTTTGTGGAATTATAATTGCTACAGGTGTTAAGGCTGTAAATAATGTGCAATTTGCGGACGATACTGTTCTCCTTGGAGGGGCCTCAGTCACCAATGCTATAAGATTTAAGGCAATTCTAGACCTTTTTATTGATGCTTCTGGAGGAAAAATCAACAATGGCAAGACTAATATCTATGGTTGGAAAGTCTCTACAATTCTTGTCCAGAAAATTTCAAGAGTTTTTGGTTTTGTTGGCATGGGCGAGATACCCATGTGTGTAGGTTGAGGAAGGGCCTTTATGGGCTGAAGTAGGCACCACATGCTTGGTGCTCTAGGATTGATGAGCACCTACTGGGATGGGTTTGACCAAGACTATTGCAGATCCTAATCTTTTTTATTTGTCAGATATATATGATTTCCTTGTCTTGGTCCTGTATATAGAATCTAGATGACCAAATACTTATAGGTAGTTCTGAGAAGTTGATTGCATGGCGCAAAAGAGTTGGCCTATGAGTTTGACATGAAGGACATCAGCTTGATGCATTATTTCTTGGCTCTAGAGGTTTGGTAGGGTACAGGTAATGTCTTCCTTGGACATTCTAAAGATGATGGAGATTCTAAAGAGAGTTTGGATGATGGATTGCAAACCCTTGGCCATTCTTATGGTTCCAAATTTACAGTTATCAGTAGATTCAGATTTAAATTTGATAGATCCTTCATTATACAGGTAGTTGATTGGTTCCCTTATGTATTTGGTGAATACCAGACCGGATATTTGTTTGCAGTGAACACTTTGAGCCAGTCCATGGTTGAGCCTCAGCAGATTCATTGGAAGGCTGCAAAGCATGTGCTTTGATACTGGAAGGGCACAATTCATTATGGTTTGAGGTATGTGGGAGATGGTGAATTGGTGCTACATGGTTTTGTTGATTCTGACTGTGCAAGAGATGCCGGTGATCAAAAGAGTACTTTTGGTTGTTGCTTCAGTTTGGGTTCAAGTATGATATCTTGGTTCAGCAGGAAGCAGGCAACAATTGCATTTAGTTTAGTAGAGGTTGAGTATATAACTATATGGCAATGAGCTCTACTAGTTGTGAATCTCACAATATCCAACAATTAACTAGAAACAAAATCCAAGCAATTCTAGATAAGATCTAAGACACATGAATGTCAAAGATTGCTCAAATATGAACAATTTATTTACATTGGAAGATAATTAAGTTGTACTTAAATCCTTGTGAAGAGAGGATGTATGACCAAGCTTTCTAAAGGCATATCTAATTGGAACACTCTAAGATCTGCTAAGAGATTACTAATATGCTATATGAGAGTTCACTAGTACAATTGGTACATATTTATATATGATATCAATGATTAAATCCCTAACTGAGGTAGTCCCTAATGATTTACCTCGTGCATAATGTACACGGATGATCACTGCTTCATTCTTGGAAATCAGGTCGACCATGGTGTGTTTTGAACTAGTTAACCTTGATTAATGCCTTGGGTGCATAACTTGGGTTGACTCGGTCAAATGTGATCACCCAGAATTTAGACAAATTTCAAAACCATCCTAGATTCTTTCACAATGTAAACCAACATGGTGCCATTGACAATGTATCATAATGAAAAGATGAACAATGAAGGTGTTCAACAGAATTAAGATATGGCAACCATTAAAACAAAGGACTTCATACACCTCTAGAAAATAGAACAATAACCATTAAACCTGCAAATCAATGACCCAACTAGGACCCAGTGAGTGCAAACCATGCAATACACAGATTCAAAAGGGCACATCGTTCATAGTTGGCAGTTTGTGGGCCCAGATGGGATGATGTGGCAATGTAATCTAGTTGAAAAATGTGCCAAAACAGAGTTATTTGGACCCCACAGGGCCATGAATGCGCAAAACATCATGGGAACGGCATTCAGAGTGGTGTACTGCTCACCCAAAAGCTCCCACCAAGCTCCCAAAACTCCACGAATTCCCCTCTGTGCTTTTGGAACGTTTCCCACAAGTTCCAAGGCTCCTGGAACTTAGGAAACAATGGGAACAAGTTTGCCAACTCCCAGGAGTTGTTCCTGTACAATTGAAGAAAAATCTGTTTCATTTTCAAATCCATTCATGCCGATTTCTTTTTGCATTAAATTTGTGGTTGAAGATGCTATTAGATCAACCTCATATAACTAACCATTTGTCCTCTACTAACACATTTAATCCCCTTCCTTCAACAAAATAACAGGATTTATTGTAATCTTAATTCTATGATTAGAAGTGTTTGGTAGGCATTTAGATATGAACATATGGTCTTAAACCAACCACTGTAACTTATTTGGTCTGATAATTGTCATAATAAACCATCCCATAACCACTTTAGAATGTTTTCAATTGTCAAGAAAATACTACATATGCTGTGGACATAGATTTAGGGACAACTACAGCAACATGGTAGTTGCCCGTCTTTGGGTCATAACTGGTCATTGAATTAAGACATGCCATTGTTCACATGAACGATGCTACAAAATGTGGCGAATTCACCATCTAGCAAACTGTAATTGATGGCTTAATTTATGCATTTTTCCATTGTGTACTATATTGTGATTTGTGATACTTGAATATTGTTTTGAACTTTTCTGTTTTGCAATTTTGGTCTATGTAACAGCTAACTTTTGTAATTAAATAAATACATGTGGGGGCTAATTTGAGTATCAATATGTTATTATTGATAAGTAACATGATGTTTAAACTTTGTGGAACCATGCATGGTATTAATTGTATATATCATGGTTAAATTAATTTCCTATGTGTTTTTTAAAATCTCCCTATTTTTCCTTACATATACATATATTTTTAAAATATATATTTTTGCCTCTTCCAATCCGCTGTTTCTTGGAAATTTGATGGGAGCTTCTAGCCGTTTCGGACACTCCAACCTGCATTTCCCTGTCTTTTGGAAACTTGTGCAACATATGATAATACGTATCTTCATTACTTCCTCTTCTTGATTTTCAGAACACAGTTCATATTATAGTACCCACTTTTCAAACCAATATTCTCGTCAACACTGATATCACTATGTAGTTATAACCTTGGTTAGTCTTGACCATTACCTCGTCCTGTAACCTCTGTGCTTAAGTTTACAAAGAAAAAACAGATTAAGAAATGTAATGCAGTTCAGCTTGTTTATACTCCAAATTTCAAATTTATCAGTTTGAAGTGTTTGCATAAACCTATTCAAACCATAGGAATCAGGATAACCCTCATGTCAGAGATAACAGTTGTCTATGAAATTAGATATTTAGACTCATATTTGAGTGTAGTAATGCTATTTTGAGAAAGGGTAGTCTGTATCCTGCTTCAGAACCGAGATATTAAAATGCATTTTCATCCAAGATAGCTAATTAACCAGCAGTCGGTCAATGAAACCCCCTCTCTGTATTGACAGCCAATCTTCCAATACAATGTTAGATCTTGAGAATGGGCCAAAAATTACGAAGTTACCAAACTTTAGATGCTTTGCATTAGCTAGAATAAAATCTGAGATATAATAGCACTCATTAGTTTATTATTTACTTCGGTTTAATGATATAGTATTTACAATAATAGCTTGTGGGAAGTTAGTTGCATTGTTTTGAATTGAAAGCAATTATATCTCTGATATGCTCTTTACACATTATTTAGTAGTTTACACAATAGAGGGAAAATTGTATGCTTGATCAACACAATATTGCTGTGCAGGCACTTGTCTATTGAGAAGAATAGGTATCTATATATTCGTCTTTTTCCTGAGCCTGGTCGCATTTCTAAAGAACAACCACCAATTGCAACATTTGTGCTTCGCATATTCAATGTAGGAGTAAGTCGACGACCTTGGACATCGCCAGGTATATTATGCATTGAAGTAGTGGGGTCAGCATTTAAATGACAAATCTTGATATTTTTTTCTTGCCTGGTCTTTCCACTCTTTTTCCTATACTGGATCTTCGATTGTGGATATGATTTTTTAAATTCATTTTGTTATTTGGGTAGCTTTGTACAGAGTATTTCAACTTTAAGAAAGCGTAAGATAATTACTTTTTTCACAAGTATTCTTTAATACTTCCTTCTAATAATTTGTTTATTTCTATTGCCCCTGTTTTCTTACATCCACAATATTGTATCAATTTACTGAACCTTTTCCTCTCTTGGTTTCTTTTAAATAGGTTCTGATGATATTTAGTTAAAACATAAGAAAGTTAAGAAGACGAGGAAGACTATAAAAGGGAACATGCTTTATAGTGTATATAGAAGATCATGATTCCCAATTAGCAATGTTGTCCTCCATACACAATATGCCAGTTATGCATAAATTGACTCGCTATTTATATTCGACCCATGAATATCTATGGTATAATTTCTAGCTTGATTGAAGGCTTTTTATATCCATTCAAGGATCACGGAATTTTGATTTGTTGCCACTTCAGTGAAATCCATTGCTTCTAGTTCTTACCACTTGACATGACTTTTGAAAATTTAATTGGTCTTTTAATTCAATACTCCAATTCTTGATCTAGTTGATTTAAAATTTCTCATGTGTTTGTGTTGTGTTTCTATACCCAAAATAGAACTGCTACTGCAAATAAAGAATTAATTGAAATATAAAGCTAAGAATAATAAAATAAAGAGCCAAAGGGAGAGAAAATAGTGGGGGCACTTGCACACCCAAGAGTGGATTGCACCTACAAATTTGAATAATGGAGCAAGACTTCTCCAACAAACTGGTTGGTTTCATTTATGAAATGATAAGAATTTCAAATGAGAAGAGGCAAACCCTTTTTTATTTTAAAAAGAGGGAAAAACCCTAACTTAAGGATGCAATTACTAATAAAAGTGACAAAACCCTTGTTACATCAAAGCTAAGTCACATGACATGAGGATACGAGGCGCAAAGGACACAGAAATATGAGTATTTGACACGGGACACACTGACTCCAGAATTAGGACATAGGTGACACGTTATATATATATATATATATATATATATATATATATATATATATATATATATATATATAGATCCAATTTGTTTTAGAAACTAGAACATTTACAAAATATCGATACAACTAGTTACCACATCAGTGATAATCGAACACAAGAAATTAGAATACTAAATGCACATTAAAATAGAGGTTTAGAACTTGAATCTAGAACCATAAATTGTAGTTTTCTCATTAAGTCATTTGATGTCATCAAAATCAAAATGTATTACATATATACCGAGTCACTGATACTATAGGTGGGAATGCTAATGCCAAATACAAAATAGGGTAGATACTAGAACCGTAGATGGAAGAATCATAACTCGCCGGTGTCAGTAATCCTCCTCCATGTCAAAATCATCAAAATCTCCACCGCTACCACTGGTGTCTCCTCGATCCTCCTCCTCTATATCCAATCCAAGATTTGCATTTACTGGTGTGGAGGAGGACCCTTGAGAGGATCACATTATCGAAAGTGACCCGCTCTAGCATCGGTTCATTAAGATCAAAGTTGGCTACTGCCAACTCAAGGCTATTGTCTAAACCCATATCATCAAGGAGCACATCCCACATCTTTGTATTTCCCTTCAACCACTCCTCCCTTCGCATGTAAATAAGATGAAGATTGGAGTGCACATACACCATTGTTTTTGCCCTAGATTGCTCAAGCAGACTCATCTTCAAACTATACAAATTCCCATATGTGCTCCAATTCCTCTAGTAAAAAGAGAACGAAGTAACCCGAGAGAGGAGCCTCATGTCTAAATGTTGTAAAATAGGGCGTGTTGCCCCATGTGTTGCCCACCAAGCGTAGGGCTTCTTAACCCCCCTATCTCTAAGCACATCATAGCCTCCAAATCTCCTAGACTCCTAGTGCTAGTGGAAAACCTTGCGAATCTCTTCTCCACCTCATCAAGGGATGCACTATCTTGATATATCCTTCTAAATGCTTCCTTCCTTCCCTGTGAAATCTCTTCGTCCCTATGAGGAGAGAATCTGTGTGAAGGCCCACCATTGAGCCAATCATTACTGTAGTATTTGGGATTCAATGAGTGAGCCAAGCAATGCAAAGGTGTGCAGTTCTTATCCCACCCGATGATAAGAATATCTCTTATGTTGGTGAATAAGATCTTTGCTGATGTCCCATACTTAGGACACTCATTTTGTAAAATAACAATCTTCATGGACTCAATTATGGAATCCCACTCTTCATAAACATCTCCTAAGATGGTTTGATCTTTATTTGCAAACAACAACAAAGAAATGATAGGGTCCATGATATTAATGGTAAGATCTACTGTCTTCCACCAACCATCATCTAACATTGTATCCTTGCCCTTTTATGAAGAAGTTTGATCTATCTTTCTCCAAAAAGACCAAAATTCTAAAATAACATGGTCTCAAGAGCAGTATTGACCTCCCTCAACCTCTTAAGCATGATGAATGAGGAGGCAAATTCAATATGTGCAATCTTCAACAATGATAGATGTGTGTACTCTTTATAGATTGTGAGGGCATTGGTATGGTTTTGTACAAAATTGTGTATATGGTGTGCATCATAAATAAGACTTTCCATCGATGTCACATCCAAAGCAATAGATTTAAGTGCTAAATTAAAAAAATGAACATTGCAAGGTGTCCAAATATTTGTGGATATTTAGCTTCCACAATCATGCCAACAACCTTGCAAACAGGTGCATAATTTGTGATAATTTGCACACAAGAATCAACACCTACATCTTTAATAACTTTAGATGAACATCTCACCCATATATTGTGCATCCTTGCATTTTATAAGAGCATCCACTGCTTCTAAGAAGACTGTTCCATTCTGGGGAGGCGCCATGAAATTAATGAGTGGATGGCGTGCTACATATGTCCATCCATTAGAAACAATATTGACATTGGATGAGGTCCATGATGATTTAATAGGTTCTAGAATTTTATTTGCCTCCTTTGCCTTAACCAACAATGTTGTTCTAAGCTTCTTTAAACTGGGATGTACATACCCGGTTGGAGCTTGTTTAACTAGAGCTTGACACATATCAATAAACAAAGGAGACCATGCAACATTAAATGCAATGAAATTGAGATAGAAAAAGAACCCAATTGTAAGATCAATATCCTCTCGCTTCTCTTGTTAAAAGATATTGTCCATTGGACCGCCAGTTGGAGCTAGCCTCTTTCTTGTTGGCTGAATTGTAGTCCCACTCCCAAATCCACTTGATGGCTCTCAAGAAGGGAAGAGGATCCTCACTTTTGTGTTTTCTGCTTTTTGCTGCCACCTTTCCCAATGCAATATTATCGTCTTTCTATTTCTTTTCATTTCATAGCTCTCACTGCTTTACTTGCTCCAAGTCCATAGTCATGGCCCAACAAATGGCCCCTTAACTCGAAAGTTGGTGCCCTTGTATGGAGTGTTTCAAAAATTACATGTCCAAAGAACATTCCCTCCTCCAACAAGCTTTGCCTTGGGTCTTTGTTGTCTTGTTACATACTTCCACAATGGATGTTTCTTTTCTTGAGCTTGTTGTCTTGCTACAACGAGGTTATTTTTAGCATTTGAAGCTGCACTTGTAGTGGATGGAGCATTAGCACTAGCAAAGATAGATGAACTTAGAGGGGGGGCAACACCAATAGTGACATTACTCCCTTTCCTTTTGACGTTTACTAGCTACTTTAGATGATTGAATGATGATTTATGTGGAATAAGTCAAGAAAAAAGTTGTTGTTGGAAAAACGACAAATCTGGATTGCTAATCCGCCTTTCAAACACTTGGAGTCCCCTCAGACCTTGATTTTTCCCTTCACCTACACAATAAGAGAATTTGAGAGCTCTCTCCCTACAAATGAAAGTGAGAAAATACACTGAAAAAACCTTTTTTAGAGGTCCTGCGGGTCCCTTTCCCCAGTGCACATGTTAGACACGTCTAGGACATGTGTCTAACATGTGTTTGGCACATACCTATTTTAGGATGAGTGCCAAACATGTGTTCTAGCCAATGTTGCATATATCATCTCGGGGAAAGTATCGGTGAGGGTCCAGAATATAACTTCTCGGCGGTATCGTCGGAAAATCTCGGAAAATGTCGCAAGACCTAAAAAAAATACAAAAATACTCATTTTTTTTTCGAAATTTTAAACATCTAAAGCAACAACAACATCAAATAGACACATTGCTACATAAATATGATGATACAACTAGTAAATAAGATACATAAGATGTCGAGTGGTCACATATCGTTACTAAACTGAAAATTCTAAAACATGTTCATGATAGGATGATACAAAATCACATCAAATGCTCAAAATAAATGTGTCTCATGAGATGAATCATCATGAGGCATCTAGAAACTAAATAGTACATGATACAATGAAAATGATAGATCATAGGAATCTGAATCATCGATTCCCTCTACCCCTTTTACGAGTAAAGGCCACCACTCTTCCTTTTGGAAGCAGTAGGTGGTTGTAGAGGTACTTGAGGTGAGATTGAAGTGAAAGCTCTAACTGAGTCCATATATTCATTGCACCACCATATAAAATCATCAAACGCTAAGAACAACTATAACTATGATATAATAAAGAAGGGTTTGAGTGTAGGTCTAGAGCCACAATTCTAAACACAGATCATTGACCATAAAAAGAGTCATGGAAGGATACTTGCCAAATTTCTTAGGGTTTGTTCCTCTTATTCAAAGGTTTTGTGTGTCGATTTAGCATTCTTTGTTATCTATTTTGATGCATACACTACAACATGCTGCCATTGTTGTAATGTTCCCTGCATCTCTCCATTACAACAGTCGCAGTTTCCATTCAAGCCACCATTCGATTGAATTACACAGGAAGCATAGTATTCAAAGATTAAATTAAATAAAACTCCAAATGATTGCCTTCAAATTTGTGGGTAGTTGTCTCTATTAACCACCGTCGAGGGTACTTCTCTAGCTCTCTCACACTTTTGAAATTAAATGAACCCCAAAAACCCAACCCGTAGACTTAAAACACAATTTTGGGTGATGTTTTTGCAATTTTTTTCAGCAGACTGATATATACCTTTAACTCGCGATTTTTTCGAATATATCGGAAATATTGGGATTGTGTCACGATACATTCAATATATCAGAAATGTCGGGATATTTTCAATCCAATATATCGGACAAGGGAAAATCTCGGCGATATATCCGATATATCGCCGATATGTGCAACACTGGTTCTAGCGTGTTTGCATTTGACGTGTGGGATATGTACATGCCCCCCAGTGGGAAGTCTTGTTTCTTAGCATCAAAGTGGTCTTTTTATAAATAATGATATATTATACCACGAAGGTCGACAATTAAACCATGACTACAAAAACATGAACTTGTTAGGATATTTTGACACTTAAGAGTTAGTTAAGATCAACTTGGTTTAATGTGTCTTTAGGTAAAGTGTGTTTCTTTAGTGTTTACTTTTAGTATGCTTTTGTACTTATGTAATCTGATGGTCATGATATGTTCTAGCAATAAAGTGATCCGCCAGTTCATCTTTTCCTTAATCTTAGTTGTTGAGATTTGTATCTCGGGATGCCCTTCATGTGATCATGCCTAGCATGAAGGGACATTAATTAAGTAGGCATGGATGTATTGTGTGAGAAACACTTTACTAGTCAGCATGGCTTTAGGGCTGGAAGCATGTAGAGAGTTTCGTGACTTTTACCTTTTGCATGTGAGATTTTTTTTTAATGCGGCAATGTGATTTTTTAATGTAAAAGTGTGATTTTGCATAAAGCAAATTAGGGATTTGGATCCCTAATCAATCTTTCAAGCTTATAAAAGAGAGCAGAGGGGTAAAGGTAAGGGTACTCAAGACAAACTTTAGAGATTGAGGAGCCAAGGAGAGGGGGTGCACTTCTGATAAAGAGAGGAAAAATTCTTGAGTGGGGTTGCACTTTTGAGAGAGAGGACGCACTTCTTGAAGCTGGGAGGGTTGAGAGAAGAGAGGGACTTCCATCAGTGACTGAGGGCACATTGAGATCTCATCAGAGATTGATTTAGAGTAGAGGTAGAGGGACACACTTCAGAGATTGAGAGGATGCACTCTAGGAAGAGGGGCGCACTTCAGAGATTGAGGGGGCACATTCTTCATTAGAGTAGAGCAGAGGTAGAGGGCGCACTTTCAAAGACTGAGAATCAGAGAGCGCACTCCTTCAGAGAGAGAGAGAGGCAATTACTTCTTCCAGAGATTGGCAGAGGTAGTCCACCAGACATTTCAGAAAGAGCAGAGCAGAGGGCGCATTCCTTAGAGCAACAATTGTTGTTGTAGGTCTCGGGCTTGTCCCACTATGTTTCTCTACTCTTATAAATTTCTTATTGTAAAACATTCCATAATTCTCTTTGGCTTGAGATTGAAGAAAGCCCTAGTTGTTGGTTTTCCTCATTGGGGTTTCTAGGGTAAATCATTGTGTTAAATTGTGTGTTTGGTTTCCAGTTCCATTGCGCATGTTAGACAAGTTAATCAGCTTAGTATTGCTGCTTATAAAATCAGATCTGAAATTTAATTCTGTGTATGCATCTAAGAATTTGATTGAAAGTAGTTAATCAAAGTTAAGCTCAGAGATAAAATTAACATGGTATCAGAGCCTTGTCTGTGAAGGAATTCAAGGGTTTACACAGTGATATTGCAGAGAGTGCTCAGTGATCTACAGGTCAGTTTGATTCAAGAGGGTTTGAATCACAACATGGATCAGATCTGTGAGAGCAGAGTCCAGATCAGTGAGAGCAGAGTCCAGATTTGTGGCAAATCTATCAGATATGTGAGAGATCACATCAGATCTATCAGATTTGTGAGACCAGAGTCCAGATCTGTGAGAGAAACACCAGATCTAAGAGAGCAAAGACCAAATCTGTGAAAGAGGGTTAGTTTGCTCACCAAGACAAAGATTAGTTGTGGAAGTCATGGCAACGGGATTGAGATTTGTAGACCCGGTTGAGCCAGTGTTGATGGGTCATCATGTGGATAGGGAGTATGTAGTGCATGACCAACCTATATCAGGAGGATCTGGGTGGATATTAGATTCTACATCAGTGTTTGAGACAGACAGACAAAGAGAGATGCTCCAAGGATTAATGTGGCGTCGGGTAGTCAATCCTTAGTTTAGGGGAGTGATTGAAAGGCTACTTCTTCCAGTTCTGGCAAGAGGGTCAGTTGGTACGATTTGACTTCGATGGAGGCTCAAAATTGGGATGAGACATCTTAGAGCAAGGGAGTCAGGCACAAGTCTTTAGGATTAGTAGAGGGACAATTTCCAGAGACAGAGGGAGCTTCTACAACAGACAATATGATGCATCTGGAGAGGTATTCTGGTGGAGGACTTGTAAGAAGAACTTCCCTCGCTAAGAGGGAGTGTTGAGATTTGTATCTTAGGATGTCCTTCATGTGACCATGCCTAGCATGAAGGGACATTAACTGAGTAGGCATGGATGTATTGTGTGAGAAAGACTTTACCGGTCAACATGGCTTCAGTGGTGGAAGCATGCAAAGAGTTCTATGACTTACCTTTTGCATGCGAGATTTTTTTTTTTAATGCGGTAGTGTGATTTTTTCATGTGGAAGTGTGATTTTGCATGCAAAGCAAATTAGGGATTTGGAAACCTAATCAGTCACTAAAGCTTATAAAAGAGTGCAAAGGGGTAAAGGTAAGGGTACTCAAGATAGACTTCAGAGATTGAGGAGCTAAGGAGAGGGGGCGCAGTTCGAAGATAGAGAGGCACAATTCTTGAGTGGGGGCACACTTCTGAGGGAGAGATGGTGCACTTCTTGAAGCTGAGAGGGATGAGAGAAGAGAGGGTCTTCCATCAATGACTGAGGAGGGCACATTGAGATCTCATTAGTGATCGACTGAGAGTAGAGGTAGAGGGGTGCACTTTAGAGACTGAGAGGGCTCACTTGAGGCAAAGGGGCGCACCTCACAGATTGAGGGGGCGCATTCTTCATCAGAGTAGAGCAAAAGCAGAGGGTACACTTTTAGAGACTAGGAGTCAGAGAGCGCACTCCTTCAGAGAGAGAGAGGCAGTTACTTCTTCCAGAGATTGGCAGAGGCAGTCCATCAGACATTTCAAATAGAGCAGAGTAGAGGGCGCATTCCTTAGAGCAATAGTTGAAGATCTTGGGCTTGTCCCACCAGGTTTCTCTACTTGTATAAATTTCTGATTGTAAAACATTCCATAATTCTCTTTGGCTTGAGATTGAAGAAAGCCCTAGTTGCTAGCTTTCCCCATTGGGGTTTCTACGGTAAGTCATTGTGTTAAATTGTGTGTTTGGTTTCCAGTTCCGCTGTACATGTTAGACAAGTTAATTAGCTTAGTATTGCTGCTTATAAAATCAGATCTGAAAGTTAATTTTGTGTATGCATTTGAGAATTTTATTGACAGTAATTAATCAGAGTTAAACTCATAGATAAAAATAACATTAGTGACTATAGAGAATGTAGCTTAGCACCAGATTGGTCCATGATCTCTATTTGAAGAGCATGGAGGGTCATTTGTTGATGATTGATTGTGAGAAGCTCATATGTAAAATATTTTCTTTTTGCATTAATATATTGTCTCAAGTGGCCGCGTTGGTTGGGGCAGTAAACTATTTCCCTCTCTAAGGGTTTTAACCACATAACACATTGGTATGTCGATTTGTGATCTGTTTGTGTGAGTGTGTAATTGTTAAAGAAATGTAACTGCGGAAGATATTATATCTGTACTTGTCTATTGTATTATTGTATTCCTCCTTCGGGAGATGTCATTGATGTAATTAATAATGTAAGAGTCATTGAAAGAGTCAATGTAAACCCTAGGTTTTGTGTTGGCCTAGAAGAACCCAAAAAAATTATTAGATTATGTAATAGAGAGGTTGGCCCAGTCAGTTAGGAGAAGTTGGCTCAGTTGGGGAAAAGTCACCTCAATGGAAGAATATAAATAGAGGAGTCGTCTCATTTGTATTCACTCATCTCACTCACACAAGTTCGCATAAGAGAGAGAGAGAAGTTTGCACAAGTGGAGGAGTAGCTGATTTTGTTTTGAAGTTTCCTTTTGTACTTTGTGAGTTCTATATTGAAGAAGATTTTACTGGGGTTTTCTCCCTTGTGGTTTCCCCGAAAGAAATATTGCGTTCATTGTGTTCTTGCTATGCTTGTATTTCTTTCAGTGAGAGATTGTTTAATGTTATATGCTAAACAAGTAAAAACTAACCTGGTATCAGAGCAGGCCTGAAAGAAAACATTCTGTAGCCTCCGTAACTGCAAAAACTAGGGCTTCTTGTTTCGGGAGCTCCCTCCATAGATCAACTGAAAAGGAGAGTGCATCTAACTTGCCTCACTAGGGCGCATCTTTCTGTCGAAGCAGATTTCAATTTTGAGAATTTTCATTTTTGGGTCCCCCACTACAGCCGGTGAGAATTAGGGCATCAAGTTTTTGGATCATATGCTCACAGAATTGGGAAAAGGAGTACTTTGCTCAACTCGCCTTGAGGAGGCGAATTTGCTCATCCATTCAGTTTTCCAAAATCCCAAAGTCGGAAAATTAGGGTTTCTCCAACAAACCCTAGGTCAAGGAAGAAGTAGTTTTCAGAAGGACAACTTTTCTGGTAAGTCTCAAATCTATTATATTTCCATTTGAAGTACTCATTATATCAAGATGACAAGCAATACCAAGCTTGATGAGAAGCTTGAAGGAGCTGAGAACTTCAGGGCATGGAAGTACAGAGTCATGCTCATCCTTGAAGAACATGACCTAGAAGGCTTTACAAAGGAAGGACATACAGAACCAGAGGGAGATGAAGCCAAATCAAGGCATAAGAAGAATATGGTCAAGGAAAAGAGGATTATTGCTGATTCCATCAAAGACCACTTGATCCCCCAAGTGTCTTCCAAGAAGACCCCAAAAGAGATGTTCGAGGCCCTGACCAACCTATTTGAAGGGAAGAACATTAATGGGAAGATGACCTTGAGAAATCAACTCAAGGGAGTGAAGATCTTGAAGTCTGAGTCCATGCACTCATACTTCTCCAGAGTGTCCCAGATAAAAGAACAACTAGAAGCTATTGGAGACATGGTAGAGGATGCTGAAGTTGTGATGACCACTCTGAATGGTCTCCCTAGGGATTGGGAACCATTTGTTCATGGCATTTGTGTGATAGAAAGAAATTGATCCAGTCCAGACAGCTATGGGAAGACTGCATGCAAGAGGAAGAAAGAACAACGGTGAAAGAGGAGAAACTAAACGACAATGAAGGCCAAGCTTTGGCAACTCATGCCAGAGGTGGAAGGAAAAGGAAGAACAATATACGTCCCTGTGAGGACTCTCCAAGAAGACCTCAGAAGAAAAGGAAGTTCAAGAAATATCTATCTTCCATTGAATGCTATTCCTATCATAAAACAAGACACATTGCAAGAAATTGTCCAAACAAATCTGGACATCATAAGAAACAGAAGAAGAGATTTCATGCTCATGCAATAGAAGATAGTGAGTATGATGAAGAAGTCAAAACCAGAGATGATGAAGACTCCAGTGAAGAATATGTTCTAATATTAGCCCTCACTGGTTCAGTATCTCATGGAAGTGATACTTGGCCAGTAGACAGTATAGCTTCAAAACACATGACGGGATACAAAGAATCCCTCTCACATCTCATTGAAAAGGAATCTCCACACAAGGTAAAGCTTGGAGATGATTATCGATACCCCATCAAAGGAATGGGAGAAGCATCTTGAAAATTGGACTCTGGAAAGTCCAATAACCTGAAGGATGTACTTTATGTACCAGGTTTAAAGAAGAACCTTCTACCTATTTCAGCATTATATAAGAAAAGTCTTCGAATTGTATTTATAGATGGTGAAGTTCTTATGTGGCCAAAGGGGAAGACTATTGATGATGCAGTAGTCATTGGAGTAGAAGAAGGAGGACTTTACAAACTAAAGGGTCATGCAGACACAACATTGATGACCAGTACCATGAGCCCTTGTGAGCTATGGCATAGAAGACTAGCTCATGTACACTACAAAGCCTTACCAATAGTAAGTAAGGTGGTGAATGGATTATGAGAAATCCAGGTTGATCATGAAGGAGTATGCAAAGGATGTGCTCAAGGAAAGAGTACGAAGAATCCATTTCCAAGCAACGACAACAAAGCGAAAGGTATTCTGGATATTATTCACTCAAATATCTGTGGACCTATGTCCACCACCTCACTAATCAGGTATGTTTACTATGCTTCTTTTATTGATGATTACTCTCGCAAAACGTGGATTTATTTCCTAAAGAATAAGAATGAAGTCTTTGAAAAGTTTAAAGAGTTCAAGGCCCTTGTAGAAAACCTTTCTGAGAAGAAGATAAAGATTCTAAGGTCAAATAATGGAGGGGGATATACTTTAGGCGATTTCAAATATTTATGTAAACAAGCAGGGATTAAGAGGGAGCTTACTATTCCCTATAATCCACAACAAAATGGTGTAGCTGAAAGGAAGAACATAACTATCATAGAAGCAGTGAAGGCCATGATCCATGATCAAGACTTACCCATGCATCTATGGGCAGAAGTAGCTAGAACTGTTGTATATGTACAGAACATAATCTCTCACAGTGCTCTTGGCAACAAGATCCCATAAGAGATGTTTATCGGTATAAAGCCCGAAGTTAACCATCTAAAAATATTTGGATGTCTTGTATTTATCCATATTACAAAAGAGAAGAGATCGAAGTTGGAACCTTCAGGAAAGAAGGGAATATTTGTGGGCTATAGTGAGCAATCAAAGGCTTACCATATCTACATCCCAGGATTCCGCCAGATTGAACTCAGCTGAGATGTTACATTTGATGAAGACACAACTTTCAACAAATCCAAGAAGACTCATGAGGATGAAGAGGAGCAGGAAGCTCCTAGAGTTACAGAAAAGAAAAAAGAGCACCCAAAAGAAATGTTGAAGAAGATCCTATTCCAGAGGATCATGACATGGAAGAACCTCAGAGACCTGAGGAGACATCTCATGAGGATATTTCTTGGAAGAGAAGACTAGCTTGGGCACGAGAATTAATATAAGATGCAGGAAGGTATGGTGCCCCAGAAGGAACCAATAGAGAGAGCAAGAGACCAAGGCCATACTCCAGTTATGTAGCCTTGATGTGTAACCTTGTTGAAGAGGAACCAACTTGTTTTGAAGATGCAGTAAAGAAGAAAAAATGGTTGGATGCTATGGATGAAGAATACCAGTCCATCATCAAGAATGATGTTTGGGATGTGGTACCAAGACCCAAGGATAAGTCAGTTGTTTCATCAAAATGGATCTTCAAAACAAAGCACTCAGTAGACGGAAGCATTGAAAAGTACAAGGCAAGATTTGTAGCACAAGGGTTCTCTCAGAAGGAAGGAATTGATTATGAGGAGACCTTTGCTCCCATGGCCAGATATACTTCAATTAGAACCATTCTTGCCTTGGCAGCCAAGATGAACCGGAAGTTAAATCAGATGGATGTAAAGACGATGTTCCTGAATGGGAAGATAGAAGAAGAAGTATATATCGAGCAGCCAGAAGGATTTGAAATGGAAGATAGAAAGTCACATGTATGTAGACTAAAGAAAGCATGTACGGGTTGAAGCAAGCACCCAAAGCATGGTATGGAAGAATTGATAGTTTCCTAATGAGTTTGGGCTTTACCAAGAGTAAATCAGATTCTAATCTTTATTATAATATTATGAATGATGAACCTATGATACTACTATTATATGTAGATGATTTGTTCCTGACAGGAGAAGACAAGCCCATCATCGAATGTAAGAGAAGGCTTGCAACAGAATTTGAGATGAAAGACCTTGGTATGATGCATTACTTTCTAGGTCTTGAAGTATGGCAGTTTCTAGATGAGATTTTCCTGAGTCAAGGAAAATACACAATTGAGATTCTGAAGAGATTTGGGATGATGGATTGTAAGGCCTTTGATGGTGACAAACTTGAAGCTCCTGAATGATGCTTCATCAGAGATAGTAGACGTCACCATGAATAGACAGATTATTGGGTCATTGATGTATTTGACCAATACTCGACCATATATATGTTTTGCTGTGAACACATTGAGCCAGTATATGGTGGCGCCCAAGAATGTTCACTTGATTGCAGCAAAACATGTGATGAGGTACCTAAAGGCTACGTTGGATTATGGACTCAGATATGCTTCAGATAGTGAGTTCAGGTTGTATGGGTACACAGACTCAGATTGGGTTGGAAGTGCTGAAGATAGGAAAAACACTTCAGGATGTTGCTTTAGTTTGGGATCAGGTATGATCTCATGGCTCAGTAGAAAGCAGCCCTGTGTTGTACTCAGTACAACAGAAGCTGAATATGTAGCAGCTTGTTCAACTTGTAGCGAAGTAGTGTGGCTTCGCAAGATGTTGGCAGGATTGTTCAATGCAGAGATTTATGCTATGGATATACTCTGTGACAACCAGAGTTGCATCAAGATGACAGAATCCTGTGTTCCATGATAGATCGAAGCACATCGAGATTAAGTTCCACTATATCCGGGATATAGTGCAGAAGGGAGCTGTAAAGCTCAAGTATGTTCCTATAGAGGAACAAGTTGTTGATGTGCTAACTAAGTCTCTGTCTCGCATAAAGTTGGAATACTTTTGAGACAAGCTTGGTGTGGTCCAGAGGGACCTCTCTCGAAATAGAGAATGATAGTTCCTGTCCTTAGGGATGGATGCTTGTCCAGGGGTGACGGAAGATCAATACTTTTCGACTGATAAAGTTCCTATCTGTAGGGATGGATGCTTGTCTAGGGGTGACGGAAGATCAGTACTTGCCGACTGATAGAGTTCTTATCCGTAGGGATGGATGCCTTTCCAGGGGTGATAGAAGATCAGTACTTGCCGATTGATAGAGTTCCTATCCTTAGGGATGGATGCCTGTCCAGGGGTGACAGAAGATTAGTACTTGCTGAATGATAGTGTTCCAGCTGATGATGTTGCTGATGAGGATGTTCCAGCAGAGGATGTTCCAACTGACGGTGTTGCTGATCCAGCAGAGGATGTTCCAGCTGATGATGTTGTTGATGAGGATGTTCCAGCTGACGCTGTTGCTGATCCAGTAGAGGATGTTCCAGCTGATGATGTTGTTGATGAGGATGTTCCAATTGACGGTGTTGCTGATCCAGCAGAGGATGTTCCAGTAGAGGATGTTCCAGCTGAGGATGTTCCAGCAGAAGATGTTGCTGACGATGATACAGAGGATGCTGCTGATGGTGATATTCCAGCAGATGATGATGCTGCTGCTGCTGATGATGACATTCCAATAGACGATGATGATGCTCTAGCAGATGATACCCCAGACCTATGATGATCCAAAATATTGCTACGACATACAAAGATTCACAAGTCCGTTGTGCTGCTGTTGATGTTACCCATAGAATACCTTCCTAGTTAAGAGGGAGTGTTAAAGAAATGTAACTGCGGAAGATATTCTATTTGTACTTGTCTATTGTATTATTGTATTCCTTCTTCGGGAGATGTCATTAATGTAATTAATAATGTAAGAGTCATTGAAAGAGTCAATGTAAACCCTAGGTCTTGTGTCGGCCTAGAAGAACCCAAAAAAGATTATTATATTATGTAATAGAGAGGTCGATCCAGTGAGTTAGGAGAAGTCGACCTAGTTGGGGAAAAGTCACCTCAATGAAAGAATATCAATGGAGGAGGAATCTCTCATTTGTATTCACTCATCTCACTCACACAAGTTCGCATAGGTGAGAGAGAGAAGTTCGCACAAGTGGAGGAGTAGCTGATTTTGTCTTGGGGTTTCCTTTTGTACTTTGTGAATTCTATATTGAGGAAGATTTTGCCGGGGTTTTCTCCCTTGTGGTTTCCTCGAGAGAAATATTGTGTAAATTGTGTTCTTGCTGTGCTTGTATTTCTTTTAGTGATAGATTGTTTAATGTTATATGCTAAACAAGTAAAAACTAGCAGTAATGTCCTCTTCTGCTTAAGCACGGAGGACCATCCCACTAACCTATCTGATTCCCATAGGTTCGAGCGAGCACTGGCATTCAGGGGATTAACTGAGGATTGATGCCATTTACACCATAAGAAGATCTTAAGCATGGTTATTATATCATCAGTAGATAACCAGGGGCCACAGGAACTAGGGGCCACCTGCATGCATGACATGCGAGCTATATTTCATGTTGCATGCACTGAAACTCCTTCAATGAGCCTCCATGCACTCCGGAAGCACCGCATGCAAGTCAATTGGAAATTAGAAGATAAAGCAACCTAGTCATGCAAAAGTTAGGTTAGGCAAGTGAATGTTATAAAAGAAAGGTAAAGCGAGTGAGTAAGACCTGCTTATATGATTATTGATTTGAGAAGTCGATTTGGAGAGCGCAGTGAGCTAATGTGGGGTTGAGTGCACACACTGAACTATTCGGTGTATTTCGGCAGCAAAATCTATCTGCCCTAGTCACTATCAGGTTGGATCATCCAGATTCAGCATTGCTTTCATCATCAGATACTATTCTTCAGTTTCTTGCAGGGTTCGAGTTACATATCAGGTGGAGGGATTCGCCCTCCTTGCATGAGCGAATTGCTCAAGGAGAGACACATTCGTATCTCAGGCTACAGGGTTTGGATCTTCTACATGCTGGCTCCATTCCTCCTAGAGCAACATTATTACCCTACCCCTGGAAGAGGGGATTCTTAGTTGAACTCCCGAGCTAGTTATTAGCATCTCCATACTCCAAAAGATGTCCTCCCCTGCATGGGCGACTTTCTCAGAGGGGTTCACGTTTTAGGCTTAGGAGCCACTGCATGATCTGCATGCAGTCTCTATTACATTCGGAGGGGGATTATAACCCCAGTACACACCTTCCAGATTCATCTTCTGTCAGTACACTATCCATCCTTCAGAATTACCATTGAAGAGGGCGCATTATTGGAGGAGAAGCAATCATTATCTTGCTCATTATCCGGTACAATCTTTGCATGCTGGTCTTATACTGACGTACATTGAATCCTCTATCCGGTACAATCTTTGCATGCTGGTCTTATATTGACGTACATTGAATCCTCTATCTGATTATTGGGTTAATGCATCTACATGCAAGCGCATGCATGCTTAGATCAGTACATGCATTCATACTTCCTTCATATACCGAGCCATAAAGACTACTAGCAAACAACAAAACTTCATAAAAAAAATTTATCAGTTTGGGATATTATAGTGGTATCAAAGCATGTTCCTCACCAGCTGTGGGGGCATGCAATTGTGAACAATAAATGAATATAGAGGACCCACACAATATTACTTACAGGAGGCAGAGATTTAGGAACAGTGGGATAAGAGAAGAAGAAGAGTTAGAGGATATAGAACTGGGGGATACAGAGACTCAGTTTGGAAAGGTAAAGGCAAAGAAACAATGGCAGATGATGATAAAATGGCTTTCAGTAGCCTCCTTTTCGCTTTGAAGGAACTAACTTCAGGACACAAAGAAATGGTGAGTGCCATCAAACAATTGATAGATAAGTTAGGGCCCACCCCACATAGTCCTATGTTTCCCAACAATGACAGGATATCCACAAGTAGTAGTGGGGAACAGTTACATTCCAATCTGCAGACCCACCCCCATCTCTACAATAGGTCCTCCAAACCTACCATGCTAACAGTTCTTAGATAGCCCGACAACAGTGCCCATAGTACAGGTAGAGCCAGAAGCACCAATGGGGGCATATTTGAGAGTACAAAGCACTAGGAGATGACTTCCAGTCAGCCATGACCTTCACAGATTTTTGCCAATTTAAAAGTAAGAACAGGCCGAGAGCTTACAACATGCCTTTCTACCAGAACTATGAGTTACAACGCATGGTAGGGAAACTGACTATTCCTGCCTTTGAGGGGACCCATAGTGGCCCAGTGCAGAATTGGGTGTAGAAGTTGGATACTTACTTCCAACTCAACCCCATGATAGAGACAGATGCCATTAAGTTGGCTACTTTGCATTTAGACAGGGAAGCCCATGAGTGGTGGTACCACGGGTTAGTGACCTTGGGTCACAATACCATCACCTCGTACACGGATTTTACATAGAGGCTCATTGAGCGCTTTGACAGGAAAGACACCGAGGTGCATTTCAGAGAGCTAGCACAACTCAAACAAACAGGCAGTCCAGATGCATTCATATCAGAGTTCCAGAGGGTAGTAGCCATGGTGACAAACATTTTAGAGAGCAGATTGATTATGTTGTTTATCGAGGCCCTCACCGAGCCCTTACGTGGATGGGTTAAGGATTATAGACCCACCACCCTAGCAGATGCCATTAGTCGTACCAAATATTTACAGGATTCGGTTCCCAAAAATACGTTTCCTCCCAGAACCAATTTTCCCATAAAATATTAGGAGAAGAGACCCTTCCAAAAATAATGGCCGAAGAAAGAGTGGATGGATAATTATACTCGCCAGGACCTTAGAAGGAAGAAACTATGCTTCAGCTGCCAAGAACCATGGGTACCAGGCCACAAATGTTCAGGGAAGGGGAAGGCCCACTACATAGAGGTCTACTCCGACAGTGGAGAGGATGATGATTGTTAGGATCAGGAACAGGGAGGGGCCCACGAGGTAGCAGAGGAGGATTAGTCTCCTAAGGAGGTTCCAGGAGGTGTCATTGCTACATTATCTGGGGTTCCTAGATTCCACACTCTCCGAATCAGAGGTGTCATACAAAGCAACAGGGTTGGAGTGTTGATAGATGGTGGGGCATCCCACAACTTTATTGACGCTGCCTGGATAAAAAGAAAGGGTATTCCAATTGAGAGATTTGATGGATTTACAGTAGCCGCAGCAAGTCACCACACCATGGAGTGTAGTCAGAGGATCCCAAAATTGCAAGTAACACTTGGGAACTATACAGTGACTGAAACATTCTATGTGGTCGACGTATCGGACACAAATGTGGTATTGGGGGTTCAGTGGCTTTATTCCATTGGAAAGTATTCTACGAATTACCAAACCATGGAGATGGAGTTTCAGGGAATTGACGGGCAGAGAGAGTCTTGAGAGGGATGAATACCTACCCTCTTAGAGTAGTATCATCACACAGGATGGAGGTGGTACTCCGACAGGGAGACATAGAGTGGGCAACAGAGTGCTTGGTTACTTTCCGGAAGGCACTAGATAAAGCCACGCAACATCCAACAGATATATAGGCACTACTGCAAAAGCGCAAAGCAGTATTCAGAGACCTTCCAGCAGGTAGACCTCCAGATCGGGGATTTGAGCACATTATTGAGCTAGAGGAGGGGACTCAAGCCGTCATCACTACCCCTTACCGACACCCCAAAAGATATAAAGATGAAATTGAGAGTAAGATTAAAGAATTGCTCAAGTTAGGGTACATAAAACCTAGCTCCAATCCGTTTGCATCCTCAGTGGTGCTACTAGTAAAGAAGGATGGAATCTTAGAGTATTATTAGAGTATTATTATGCCATCGTCTGATGGTTTGCCACCCCTGCTATAAATGATGCCATAGACCCATTCAATTACCTTTCGTTAGGTAACGAGAGAAACTAATTACTTCTTTGTTAGGTAAGGGTTGATGCCATAATCGAGGGGCCAAGATGCTTCTTGCTAATCACACACATATTCATATGAGAAGAAGAGCATCACATGCCCTTTGCTGATTATAACTCATAAATTGGCCTTATCCTGAATGCATCAAGAAATGCTTTTCTGCTTGGCTTTTTCTTGAATGCATAACATTCCAACATTGATTAGCATCTATCGTATGCAAATCTCATTAAAAACAATATTAGCCATACCAATCAAAATAGTTTAAAAGACAAGAGTTCAATAATACCCCCTTGTCACTCTGGAGCCATGACTCGCATTAAACAAATCATGGGGATATATGTGTTCTCTTCCTAAGTATGCAATATACATCACAAGTGTGGTCACTTTCTTTTGCCACTGAAGTACAAAAATATCCACTCACTTGATACAAATGTGCACTTTCTGGAATACCATAATAAATTCCAAGAACAAGCATTGTGGTTAATAAGAAAACATCCCATGAGCAGAAAAGAAGGATCAATATTGTTCCCTTGATCGCATGTGCACAACATAAGGAGTATTATGTGGATCCAAACCAACCACTTGGCATCGAGCACATAATAACAGTGCCTTATATTAGTAGTCCTCCATTATACATTAACGTGTTCCAACATTCATGTCTGGACCAACAATATTTTCTCCTTGGTTTACAATATTCTATGAATCATCCATATTAACAATTTTGCTGTCATAATCAAGCCCGGAGGTCCTATGCTGCTAAATTTCATGGAAAAAGCAGAAGTGAATTTCAGAAATCTAATAGTGTATTTATATGCTCTAGAAGAGCTTTGCATCAACTGTTAGACTGGATCACGAAGCTAGTTGTTACAACCTCCAGAAGTTGGCAACTTGTTGATTTCTTCTCTTTTTCTGGTGCAAATCAAGGTTCAAGATCAACTTTTACTACCAGTAGAGGAAAACTGGAAGAGAACTAATAGAAACCTTGTATTGGGTCCTGCTAGTGTTTTGGATTCTTAATACACAGCAATATTTAGTCTGTTCACACACTGCTCTTTTCAACTTCCATGCTTCTTGCAAAATAGCAACCTTCAATTTTACACTCTGCTAGACTTAGGGTGCTACTTATGCAAATTGCAACTCCCAAACGGTGAGGAAGTGGAAAATTTTCGCTATACAGGAATGTCTATAATGTTGAGGAGAATCAATTTTGATCAGGATAGATTTTCCAGATTCGTTGTTTTGGTTCCAAATACTGTTTTTGTGATATTGTTTTCGCAGAGGAATAGTGGATTTTACACCAATTTGAATATTGTTTTGAAAATCCCCCTGAAAAACAGAAAAATCAGAGAGGCATTAGAGATTGAGAGGTTCAAAAACAATATCAACTGGGATAATGGTTTAAAACTGAAAGAAGCTTGGAGACCTGTTGTGCAACATATTAGAACCTCGGAATTTTTCAATATGTGAATCAAGCCAACCTTCTCCATTGGAAAATTCACTCCTTGGATGATTTATAATATATATTAATAGCATTGATGCCAGGAAGAGGAGAATTTGTGAGTTGTTTCAGATCTCCTGAGGATGGACCTGCTTTAGGGTTCAAAACGTTGAGATAAGATAAGATAGATAAGATAATTTTATTGATGTCCAATGAATGACCACAAAAGTAGGTCAGTGGGACTGTTTGATACCATGATGTCAATACAAAGTGGGAGTGCTAATGTGCCTCCTACAAAAAGCAAGAAGTAAGACTCTAACCTAAAAACCAAAAAGAGATGATTCTCAATTTCTAACACAGATATCCACTTATAAATAATTAGCCAAAACTGTTTCTAGGTTTTATTATTCTCTATGCTTAGCTCTTTGTGTCCAACTTTTGGCTTGCTTTGGGTCACTGACCAAATTTATGGTCCTTTGTAAAAACTAAAATTTGACATTATCTCCAATTTTGGGCTGAATCAACAAAAATCCTGTCAATATCCTATTTCTAGAGAGTTTTGCTGCAGTTCATCGGAAGTTTCAAATTATTTGGAGTATATATACCAAATCTATGCCCAAAACAAATTCCCAAGCTTTCTTTTTAAACTCCTTTGCCTGAAACTGCCATACCTGGGAATGTGGGCTACTCCATTTCCCTTAGTGTTTTTGGGCACTAGCTTCTGTGCATCAGGTTCGGAGCTTTTGGGTGCTAGGTTAGGGTTTTCTGGAAGCTAGGTTCCTGTCTTTTTGGGGACTTCGTAGCCAAATTTTTATTTCTGAAGCCCTGAGGGGTAGCTCAGTTGGTTGGAGCTTCAGAGTTTGTCCGGGTGCTTCCGGGTTAGGCTCCTGAACTTGGATCCGACAGGGTGAGGCCCCTTCGGGTGGGCCCCTTGAGAATTATTACCGTGGATGTAGTGAGCTCTCCATCTTCCGGGGCTGTGAACCACATGAAAAAAAATTTCTGAAATATTTTGCTTTGAACGCTTTCGCCAATATCCTATGCTAGAAACCTTTGCCCAAAACTTTCTTATGCTTTCCTCTTAAAATTCTCTAGGCACACTAACTCTTACATTTTTCGTGTGCTGTGTAAGAAGTTTTCTAATTTTCAGTCTTCCATTTGCTTTTTGGAAAGTACTTGTGATCACCTTTGTCTCCCTCTTTGGGGCATTACTTCCATGTCCAATACGTAGTCAAATTTCATGCTTCTCAATGTGCCTAGGAACACTTGCCATTACCTTCCTCTCCTTTTTCTAGGCACTAAGAGGTTACCCATTTTCCAGGCACTAGGAAGTATCTATTTCCGGAAACCTTCTTTTCTCAACACTTAGAAAAATTTCCATCCCAGTTCTTTTTCGTGGAAAACATACTCACGTGAAAGTCATTTAGCATCTGGGAATTATATATCCCATTCTTTTGGGCACTATCTGTGTGCTGGACACTTAATTGTTTTTGCATGCAAGGTGTACAACTCCTTGCTTGGGATATTTTTATCATAGAATTTGCCCATTTGGGCACTGCCCTTCTCTCCTGGTTAGTGTGTTTCAAGACCTTGTTTTCATTCGCTTGGAACCTTCCCCTAAGGAGAGCTTCAAGAAAACTCTTCTTCTCTATCTCTTGTGCAGATTTTCTCATTTCTTGAGGCCATAGAGCTCAAGTTATTGCTCTGGTCAAAGCCAATTTCAAATAATTTAGGTTGTTAGACTACAAAAAGCCAAATTAATTGAATTCAAAATGCAAACCAACAATACATTTGTAGAAGGCAATTTAACAACTGTATTCCCTTTTGTGCAATATTTCCAAAAATTGGTGTCTTGCTTCAGACAGAACCTATCAAGTCTTCTGTGGCCCCTCCAATTTGGCCATTTCATGCCTTGTTAGTGTTTAAGCTCGCTGAAGTTATAGTTGGGGATTTGGGCACAATTGTAGTGCCCTGCCCTTCTGACCATTCAATAGACCATTTGAATGGTTATGTTAGCTAGTGTAGCTGTGTGGTTGTACAGGTCAGGCATTAGTAAGTGTTACCTCCCAAACCTGCTCTTAAAATTATAAAGCTCTGAAAACAAGTGCAACACTAAGGGGAGCTTACGAAGGTTGCTCAATGACACCTCAACAACACTTCCTCTCACTTGAGGCCAGCCCTCCTTTGGCACAAGGGGTGAAACCCTAGGAAAGATTTATGATATTTTGAGGTAAATGGGTAAAAGAACATATCTGTGTCAATCTAGTTAGGGTGATGGATTTGGGTTACTCCGAAAGTGTTTGCACCATGTTTGAACATGGTCTGTGTTTAGCCCCTTGATGGTCTGAGATGGATTAACACATGGGAGATGGTCTTGTGATGGATTTGCACAACTTCTTCCCTACCACCCTTCCAATCCCTTCTCTCATCCTCCCTTACTAGTCTGCAACCTCTTTTCCCGCTGCATCCTCCTTCCTTGCTGCCCTAACCCGCGGCCTTCACCATCTCTTCCCTCTTACCATCCGATCTCTTCTCCCTTTTTCCTCACTGCCCTACCCAAGGCTTAACTTGCTACTTTCCCTGCCCTCCTTTTTCACCATCCTTCTCTCCTTTCCAAGTCACTGCTCCACCTTGACACAGGTCTGCATCTTATGAAAATGCAGACCCTGTGTGTTTATTTCCCCACTTGCATTATTCACACAGAGAACAAATGGAAATTGCCAAGTTAGTTTAGTTTTTTCTGTTAATAAATTCTGGGTTATTATTTTGGTTTAAGACTTTTACTTCAGGATAATGGTAGCTAATCTGGATCAGATCTGATTTGACACTGAATTTGGATAAATTGGTAGCCTACAGAAAGTTAAATCATTTCTTGTATTACTCAGTGTTTGGATAATTGCTACAACTGATTTGGATTGATATATATGGTGGTGGATGATCAAGCTATTACTTTTTATACATATGCACCTACTAAAGATTAAGAAGTCACTGAATCTATATTGATTTGGATGCCAAGGAATTATTGACATTGCTACAGACTTGAGACTCATAATATTTTGCTATTGGCAACATTTGAGTGTTACTCCTTAATGACTTGTCAATGATATACCATTCTAATTTATTGTTACACTTCTACTGATATAAAATATCGATCATACAGATCAGAAAGTTAATTAATTTGGCATGTACATTGTTGGATAATTTGATTCCAAGAACTTTGTTAATGAATTGGATTAAATGAGAGTTGTCAGACAGTTAGTATTTCTGCTTGCCTAATCATAATTGTAATCTATATGTATGATTATTCTTGGTCTTATTCTGACACACTACAGTGTTATATCAATGAATGCATTGAACTTACACTGGATGACATTGTCGTCTGTCACTTAACGCATATTTGGTAAATGGTTGGGGTTTTATTGGCAATATAGTCTTTTGATCCAATATTGATTATTCTACATGTGTACATGCTTATACATTTCATTGGATGATCTAAGTGGATTATTGGGCTTGATCATATCTTTTGCATTGATCATTATATTATTGACTCCATTTAAGCACTAGTCAAACTATAAGATTGCATAGAGTATAGTTCGTTGGTCATTCTAGTGTCTTACAGGTTTCCATAAGGGTACTTCTCCTTGGAGGTTATTCACTTCCGAAGAAGTTAGACGGTGACCGAGGTGACATTGGGTCACTGATCTTATATTTGCCTACTGGGAATTAGCCCTGTTAATTTGCCTGGTAACACTCTACAAGAACAAAACTGAAAGGCAAGAGATATGGGGCGCCTCGATCCGTTTGACTTCTCAAATATTTTGGGATACTCGAATAGGTTTGATAAACATTGTTGTTTGAAGTCTATCCCAATGTTCCACAGGGGAAAATATACTGTTACAACACATGTCATGAAGTTCAAAGAAGTTTTGATGGCATGGGATATCACAGATGAGGACACCATTATGCAGTTGTTCGTAATGTCCTTTGAACTAGGAGGTGATCAAGATATGGATGCTTGGTATGAAGGACTCCCTCCTAAGGGGATATCTTCCTTCCTCTAACTGTTTGATGTAAATTTCCTTAAAACCCAATCTTGAGTTACAGTGTGCAAGTTATTTTAAATTTAACCCCAAATTATTATTGAAGACCACAAATGGATTTCTTCACAAATATTGCAGCAGAAAATAAATACTGAGAGAAATAAAACAACAATCACATCAATAGAGACACCAATATTTTTGGGTATGAAAACCCTCGGAAAAACCCAAGATGGGAAAACCGGTGCAGCAGTCCGAGGAGATATTTTATTAGCAAGATATAGACAGTACAATCCAAAAATCAATTTTACCCAACCTGGCAAAATCGTACAACCGAAACTCACACAGAAAACCCCAGCTAGATCGTATGGAAATGGTGAATTCTCCATGTCCTCAGGTTACGGTTTCTTATGATATTTTGGCTCTCTTGGAAGAAAATTACAGGTTTACAGAAGACAACGATTATTGGAAGTTCCTTGGTCCACCGATGTACAATTCTTCAAGACCTTGTAGCATCACGGTAGACCCTCTCCTGAGCACATGTGTGGGTGAAGAAGCTTACTCTGCCATCAATGAAGAATGGATCAACCCTTTTTCTTTGCTTGATGATGCAGTAGTGCAAGATGTGGTGCCTGTTGTCGATGGCCATAAGCAGAGTTTTTCCATTGTCTCCTAGTCCATGGTGTGCCCTAACCAACAACATTTTACAAGAAGTGTTCATCCCTTTTTGTCTAGTATCGATAAGTTTTCAACGATGCATTTCAGTAAAACCAATACAAGTATGTGGACAGGTATGACATTCTTCCCACATTGTCAGGATTTCTATTGTTTATCTTTTCGCTTGAAATGTGAAGGCATATATTATGTGGCTGACAATTTCAAAGTTTTAAAGATTATTGTGGGTACTAACATGGTTACTTTAAAGATGAACAATATGCTTATGTCTCCAAATAAATGTTTAAGCAGGTGTAGGGACAGGTTGTAGCTGACATATAAAGATTCGCAAGGTCAAACCCTACTAATGGCAGCCTCCCAAGTTCAAAATCAATCAACCGGTTTCATGCAAAAAAAATTCTCAAAGCAGATGAATGATATTTTGATGTCACTGGCTATTTGATGTGTGTGTAGGTCTACAGGTACCCAAATGATTCATGGATTCTCGAGCACCCTTGGGAGGAGCACTCGTCTCGCAGTTGGAACCAGTGTTACGTGGTACCAGTACTAGCGCACCTTCAGCTGTACCCCAGGGAGAGAGGGTCATATTTTTTTTACCAAGAAGGGTGTCTTCCAGCATTTTCTGAGTAGAGGTTATGGCCAAGCCCTTTTGGTTCCTCTGCTGGGAGTATTATGGCATAGTGGCATTGTTGACTGCCTCATGAAAGGGCTTGAAGCCCCGAGGTTGGTGTTCGGGGCTCCCAGGGGTGGGTCACTGGGTCACATGACCCCCCACCTGTTTTATCATTCTAGTGACATTTCTCTCAGCACTGAGGCTTATATCTCTCTTCTAGGTCCCCGTCCACACCCTCCTGGTCCCTCTGCACTGCAGCGCCCTCCCTCTCTCTTTCGGCTCCTAGTCATGATGATTTCATCCTTGTACCAAGCCTACATTGCTTGATAGGGGCGGCGTTGAGGGATTTTCACCAATGTTGGAGTTAAATGGGGCATGACGCTCCCCCCCTTGCTACTCTAGCCTTCAATTCAGAGTGATTTGCTCAATTTTAGCTATTTTAGTAATTTTTGGTAAACTCTAGAGAAAATGCTCCAAATTACCCACAAATTTGATTATTTTATATTATTTTATGTTATAATTTTAAGTTGACATGTTTTAATATTAAATTGACATTTTAAAGCATGTAGACTTGGTTATTTTGTAAAAAGTGAATGTGAGATCATATAAATACAATTTCCTCACTTCAGTTTTACACACAACCTATGGGATGAAATTCTTTATGCTACTCTTTTACCCTAGAAGGACCTTATGAAGTGATGTGCACCTCTTGGAGGGATGATTCTTCTTGCTCTTGGATGAAGTTGGATGCTTTCTTTGTCTTGCTAATGCTTTGTGGATGCTAGAATGGTTGGAATAACTCATGCTCAAGTAAGTCTTTTACATTTTTAAGGTTTGCTTGATGAATGGTAGGTCAATTTTGCATCTTAAATGATTGAATGGTAGTCAGGGCTACATTATCTTTGAATAAGGCTTTTTCCTACTATTCTATCCTCATTGCATACTAAAAACGCTCCCAAGATGGGGTTTTTACAAAGTTTTTGGCCTTGGAGCTCCAACTTTGCCCTAGTTTAGACTCTTGAAAGCAACCCTAGAAGTTGTTTCAAGAGGAAGGCTTGTCACCTTCCTCTAAGGCTAGGGTTTGGGGTAACATCCATTAAAACCCTAAGTTTGTTCATTTTCTCTACATCAAACCCTAGTTTGAATTTTTGTAAATATTATTGCTAGGTTAAACTTGCATTTTCATGTGTAATTTTGCATTTTCATGGTAGAATTAGGGTTAGAATTAGGTCCGCAATTTTATAACAAAAACCCTAAAAACAAAAAAAAATCTTCATTTTTTGGCCTCCTTAAAATTTCGGCCCTAAAATCTTGCCCCTAAATTCTCGCAGCCTTGAATTCCCGCAACCTCAAAATTTCGGCCATAAATTCCGGCGGCCCTAAAATCTCGCCCCTAAATTCTCGTGACCCCAAAATTTCGGCCCTAAATTCTCGCAGCCTAAAATATCGGCTCTAAAACATCAGCCCTAAATTATCGCAGCCCTAAATTCTCGTGACCCCAAAATTTCGGCCCTAAATTTTCGTGGCCCTAAAATCTCAACCCTAAATTATCTCGGCCCTAAATTTTCGTGATCCCAAAATTTTGGCCTTAAATTCTTGCGGCCCTAAAATTTTGGGCATGAAATCCTCGGCCTATCTTTTTTAACCCTAAACAGACCTGCAAAACTATCAAAACTACTATACAAGCACCATCCTAACTCTCTCTATTACTCTGTGTTTGACTCCATTAGAGGCACTGATCTATGCTTTAAGGTGTTTGGAAGGAATTTGGCATCTACTTGGCAGGTACCTTAAAGGGCTCTCCCCTTGCGGCAACATTGGATCCTGAAGAAGTTAGGAGATTGGACAAAGGTGACAACACTCCAAGTTTCTTATGTGATTGCCTTTCACTTGCAAGCCTAGCTTGCTAGTTTGAACGGTAACAATGGTTAAGGTTATAAAACTAAAGTCCTCAAAAATATATTGCACTGGGAGAGATATTTTGTTTATTCAATAAAGCAAGCCTTCGTTTGTACACAGCCCTTAATGTCTTGAGATCCAATAGTAACTGATCAGTTATGATATGATACCTTAATGAGGCCCTCTTTCTGAATAATTTTTATCTTAGGGTTTGGATTTTGCTTGAGTTGATTTGCATTCGTCCTTACCTCTTTTATTATGTTCGATTTTAAATATGTCCAATTTATTCACTTATACCACTAGTCATTCCATGGTAAGAGCAGCTCAATCTCTAAATTTGTGCAATGGCAGACAAAAGCACAGGATGGTAAAGAATATAAAACTGAAGTCAAAAATTCATCGTCTTGGGAGAGATGTTTTGTTTATTATGTAAAGCAAGCTTTCTTTTGTACATAGCCCTTAATGTCTTAAGATCCAATGTAACTGATCAGTAATGATATCTTCATGTGAATTACTGACGCCCTCTTTCTGAAGAATTTTTATCATAGGGTTTGGAATTTGCTTGAGTTGAATTTGCATTTAACCTTACTTCTTTTATTATGTTCCCATTTAAATATGTCCAATTTATTCACTAGTACTGTTAGTCAATCCATGGTCAGAGCAGTTAAAACTCTATATTTGTGCAGTAGCAGACAAAAGCACAGAATAGTTAAGAATATAAAAGTGAAGTCCACAAAAACTCATTGCAATGGGAGAGATTTTTTCTTTATTCTGTAAAGCAAGACATTATTAACATAAGGTATTATGAAGATATGTAAGAAATCTATTGTGCAATTCGGTCATCAGCAGCTTGAAAAAAGTCCCCTCTGCTTTCTAATTACCAGGTACCTAGAGGATTAAAAAAATACTCCTTGTCCTATTGGCTATCACATTACTGGACTCGTAGATATATTAGTTATACACTTATATTTTGTAATCATCCTCACCCTGTGTATTGAATTTCATGTGTATGGGCAAATGCTCTACACCTTAGTGGATGGAGGGAGTAGGAAATTTGATGGGAAAGAGTAGATATCTGTTGTGGGAGAGAAAGCTTTGAAAGGGGCTATTATTATCAAACCATAATGACTGGAGAGAAAAGTGTCCCATTGAATGGCAGAATTGGAATGCTGGGCCAGGAACCCACCCCCATTGCCAACTCATTGTTAATTTTATAGTCTAGTTTTGTACATACTCCTTAATGTCTTAAAAGTTAAGAGACAATAATAACTGATTAGAAATTATATGATTGCCTATTTTACTTAGGCCCACTTTCTAAATATGTATTATCTTCCAGTTTGAATTTTGCTTCTGGAATTGAATTGGCGTTCAGACTTCGCTCTGTTATTTCATTCCATTTTAAAATGTCAATGCAATTTATTCACTATTTATATTAGTCATTTTATGTTTAGAACAGTTGTTACGGCTACAATCTGTATATTAGTGTAGCAGCAGCATTTTCTTTGTTTACCAGTGCTTTCACAGGATAGCTTCACTGGTGTTCCATCTGTCTTTAATATATTTCAATGAAGTCCAAATTTTTTCCCATCATGGCATCATCCTTTGCCTTGTATACTTCAGCTCATACTAAGGAATTCAATGTAGTTTCAGAACATGAATCTCAAACCAAATTCTCTCCATGTCCTAGCCTCCTCGCAGTGTCTTAGTGTGGCTGTCATTCACATCTAAGGGAGAACAAATCTTCTATTGGCACGAATCGAGACTATAAAGGTGCAGAATTTAATCAATACTGAGTTAGATATAGAGTTTACCTTCACCACGATAAGGTTCCACAAAAGTTAAGGTTTTGCACCAATGATTTATGCTACTAAGGCGAATGATGTAAATAGGTGTAGACATCTCACTTATTTATCCTTGTATCTAGTCCTCTTATCAGTATCCCTTATGTATTCATGTGCTTCAGTCAGTCCTTTTTATGCATGATAAACTAATCCAAACAAAGAAAAATCAATAAAAGGAGATCGGGGCACACTTGAAATGGTAAACCTTGAGCTTGCAAACCATTCTGTAGAGCATATGAATTTTGTATTTTAGTGCTCACATACACTTCTCGACCTAGAGTATAGAAATGTGCCACACCTCTGTGCAAATGTTGTACGTGCCCCGCCCAGTGATGACATCAATATCTCTCTACCATCCCTCTATGTTGGATCACCTCTCTTGAGTCCCCTTTACCTTAGATTAGGGATGTCTAGTGATTAGGTAGGGTCCCTTACCACCTTTCTCTCTCCTCCTTCAACCTTTGGTGGCAATATGTAGCATATGGATTTCACACTTCAGTGCTCACATACACTTATCTACTTGTGTGTAATAGTTGTACGTGAACCACACAATGATTGCATCAATATCTCTCTACCATCCTTTTGAGCTAGATCACCTCTCTTGAGTCCCCCTTACCTTAGGTTAGGTGTGCAACCTCTTAGGGATGTCTAGTGCTTAAGTAAGGTCCCTCACTGCCTTTCTCTCTCCTCCTTTGGCCTTTGGCCTTTGACTGCACATTTTGTTCACATCGACCCTTTAGGTCACTCATTTGGGGTATTTCCTTACTCTATCTATGGATCCAATTTGGGGTGCAAGTCCCTAACTAGATCCATAGTGCTTCATTATGGATCCTCGATGACCAAAATTCATTTGCATTTGCTCTTTATGGAGTCAAATGAGTCAAATCTCCCTTAGCCTTTCTTGGTATCTAGGCACTAAGAGAACCATGACTTTCTTGGCTATACCGCCATTGTGTATTGTGGTAGGTGAAATAGAGAACTTATATTGGGGGAATTTCTCGTAGTATGACCTCCGAGACTCATAATATGCAGTCAAATCACACAATTTGACTTTTCTATACAGGTCGTTCATTCGAACAAATAGTCTAATGTTCACCTACACCTTGGGGTCGTTCCCTTGCCTATTAATACCAATCAATTCCTCTTTGTAAAGTCTCCTTGATCTCTCTTGAGCTCATCGAAGCTACTATTTTTGAAACCCTATCTTACAAGTACACACTCGAATTGGCAACAAATCTTGATTCTGCTTCCTTACTCCTCGTTCATGCTCTTGGCATGCTTGTCCTTGTCTTCTCTAGCTCCTCAATATGGATCTCTTCCTATGACTTTGGCTCCAACCTTGAAGGTTTTTGTTTGGTCCTAGGGTATCTTCATTGGCTTTGTCCCTTCTCATACCATGGACGATTCAACACTACAACCTCAAGGGAGATTCCAACACAGCTAGGTCAAAGAAGGTATCAATACTTTTGAGGGTGCTTTGGTCACCATCCAACTCTTTATTGTTACATTATTTTGGACGGTGGGTCCAGTGCTACATATTGCATTGAGATGATCTGGACATGATGAGGAGACAGTAGGGTACATAGGTTTTGCAGCGGCATTGTAATCAGTCCTGAGATGTACACAGGTTTTGCAAAAGCATTGTAATTAGTCCCGAGATGTACCTACTTGATGGCTTGCTCACAGAAATGATGAAGACCTACATGGAGGCTAGACCTACATCTAGCATGAAAAAGGGCTGGCTCTGTAGAACTTCCTATGACGAGTAGATTGGAGATTGATTGTCAAGATAGCAACAACAGTGACAATGATGATCCAGCTTTGATGATGATCCAGCGACAAAGACTTGTGCTGATGACTGTGTCAAGAGAATACTTTCCTAGTTAAGAGGGAGTGTTAATGTAGTTATAACTTTGGAAGATATTCACTTGTATATTTTATGTTGTATTTATATTTTATTATTGTACCTCCGACGAAGATGTTTATTCCTCCGGTCGGGAGAGTCATTATTGTACTTGAGTCATGTAAAGTCATTGAGGTTAACCCTCCATTGTATGTCAGGGCTTTAGACCCTAGAGTTGAGTCATCATTGGGTTATTAGACTCTCCTAGAGAAGTCGGCCCAGTCAGTTACACTTAGGGTCCGACCTATTTGGGGTTAAGGTCAAGTGAAAGTAAAAGTATAAATAGAGAGGGTGCTCCTCTCTATTTGTTCATTCACTCACTCATCAAGTTCGCATTAGTGAGGAGAAGGACAAGTTCGCACAAGTGGAGAAGAGAGAAGCTGCTGAAGACCATTTCTACTTTTGGGGTTTATATTTTTGCTATTGTATTGTTGCTCATTCTATCTCTAAGGAAGTTGCGGGGTTTTCTCCTTTATGGTTTCCCCGAGGAAAAACTGTCTATTGTCTCTTGTGTTTAAATGTTGTGCATGTTATTCTCTCAGATAAGATCTTAGATAATCTTGAATTAAATTGTGAAAATCTAACAGCCCCAAGGGGAGAGCCCTTTAATGTACCTACCAAGTAGATGCCAAATTCCTTCCAAACACCTTAAAGCAAAGATCGGTGCCTCTAATGGAGTCAAACACAAAGTAATAGAGAGAGTTAGGATGGTGCTTGTATAGTAGTTTTGGCAGTTTTTCAGGTCTGGTTAGGGTTACAAAAGATAGGCTGAGGATTTCATGCCTGAAATTTTATGGCCGCGAGAATTGATGGCCAAAATTTTGGAATCGTGAGAATTTAGAGCCGATATTTTAGGGCCGAAATTTTGGGGTCACGAGAATTTAGGGCCGCGATAATTTAGGGTCGAGGATTTAGAGTCGAGGATTTAGAGTCAAGATTTTAGGGCCGAAATTTTGGGGTCGGGAGAATTTAGGGCCGAAATTTTGGGGTCGGGAGAATTTAGGGCCGAAATTTTGGGGTCGGGAGAATTTAGGGCCGTGTGAATTTAGGAGCGAGATTTTAGGTTGTGAGAATTTAGGGCCGCGAGAATTTATGGGTGAGATTTTAGAGCTACAAGAATTTAGGGCTGCGAGAATTTAGGGCCGAAATTTTAGGGAGGCCAAAAAATGAAGAAATTTTTTATTTTTTTTATTTTTAGGGTTTTTGTTATAAAATTGCAGACCTTGTTCTAACCCTAATTCTACCATGAAAATGCAAAATTACACATGAAAATGCAAGTTTAACCTAGCAATAATATTTACTCAAATTCAAACTAGGGTTTGATGTAGAGAAAATGGACAAACTTAGGGTTTTAATGGATGTTACCCCCAAACCCTAGCCTTAGAGGAAGGTGACAAGCCTTCCTCTTGGAGGTAATTCTCCTTGCTACTAGGTTAGGGCTTCTTGAAACAACCTCTAGGGTTGGTTTCAAGAGTCTAAACTAGGACAAAGTTGGAGCTCCAAGGCCAAGCTTTGTACGCAATGAGGATAGAATAGCAAGAAAAAACCTTATTCAAAGAGAATGTAGCCATAGGGCTACCATTCAATCATTCAAGATGCAAAATTGACCTACAATTCATCAAGCAAACCTTAAAAATGTAAAAGACTTACTTGAGCATGAGTTATTCAAACCATTCTAGCATCCACAAAGCATTAGCAAGACAAATAAAGCATCCAACTTCATCCAAGAGCAAGAAGAATCATCCCTCCAAGAGGTGCACATCACTTCATAAGGCCCTTCTAGGGTAAAAGAGTAGCATAAAGAATTTTATCCCATAGGTTGTGTATAAAACTGAAGTGAGGAGATTGTATTTATATGATTTCACATTCACTTTTTACAAAATAACCAAGCCTACATGCTTTGAAATGTCAATTTAATATTAAAACATGTCAACTTAAAATTATAACATAAAATAATATAAAATAATCAAATCTGTGGGTAACTTGGGGTATTTTCCCCGGAGTTTACCCAAAAATGACTAAAATAGCTAAAATTGAGCAAATCACTCCGAACTGAAGGCTGGAGTAGCGAGGGGGGGAGCATCATACCCCATCTAACCCCAACAGTGGTGAAAATCTCTCAACACCCCCCCCCATATCAAGCAATGTAGGCTTGGTACAAGGATGATGTCATCATGACTAGGAGCCCAAGGAGATAGGGCTCTGCAGTGCAAAGGGACCGTGAGGGTGTGGACGGTGACGTGGAAGAGAGACATAAGCCTCAGTGCTGAGAGAAACGCCACTGGAATGATAAAACATGTGAGGGGTCATGTGACCTAGTGACCCACCCTTGGGAGCCCCGGACACCAACCTCAGGGCTTCAAGTCCTTTCATGAGGCAGTCAACAATGCCACTAAGCTATAGTACTCCTAGGAGAGGAACCAAAAGGGCCTGGCCATAACGTCCACTCAGAAAATGCTGGAAGACACCCTTCCTGGTAAAAAAAAGGAACCCTCTCCCTGGGGCACAGCTGAAAGGTGCGCTGGTACTGGTACTACATAACAACCATCTTGTATTTTTGCCTGCTACTGCACAAATATAGAGATTGAGCTGTTGTCTGTGGAATGACTAGCAGTACTAGTAAATAAATTGGACATATTTAAACTTGAACAAAATAAAAGAGTTAAGGCTGAATACAAATTCAACAGAAGCGAAATCCAAACCCTAAGATAAAAACTATTCAGAAAGGGGACCTCAGTAAAACAGGTGATTCATATTATTATTGGTCAGTCACTATTGGATCTTAAGACATTAAAGGCTATGAACAAAAGAAGGCTATCGAATAAAAAACGGAGCTTGGAATGGAGGTGGACTCCTGCATCAGTTTTTTAATACTGCCATTCAGTTGGAGACCTTCCTCTCCAGTCTTCATGGAATGATGATAATATCTTCTTTCAAAGCTTTCCCTCTCCCATTACAAATATATGTACTCTGTGCCAACAAGCCCCCTCCTCCCTTCATACCCCAAATGGCAACAGTATTTTATACACCAATACATAGAATCAGGATAGTCTCTGAATATAACCTATATCTCAAGATTCAACCTTTATAGGTGGGGCTGGGTGATAACCAATAGGTCTAGGTGTATTCTTTTAATCCTTTAGTTACCTACTATTTAGAGAATAGAGTATTCTTTCAAGCTGCTTACTGAATAGCATAATGGATACTTGCTGATCTTCATAACACCTTATAAAAATAATGTCTTGATCTTAATAAAATTATCTTATCTTATCTCATCTACATAACACAGAAAACATCTTTGTAATTTTGATAAATGACTTTCAAAACTTCACTTTTATATTCTTAGCCATTCCGTGCTTTTATTTGTTACTCCAAAAAGTTAGAGATTGAAGGCTCAACAACTGTCTTGAGTCCTGACCATGGAATTACTAGCAGTGGTGAATAAATTTCCTGGACATATTTTAAAACTTGAATGAAATAACAGAGGTAAGGTTGAATGCAAAATCAAGTCCAGCGGTAAAATTCAAACTATAAGAATATAATTAATCAGAGGGCCTGGGTAAAGTAGGTGATCACAGGGGCTTTGTACAAAAGTAGAATATCAAATTTAAAAATGAGCTTGGCATGGAGGTAGACTCCTGGGTAAATGTCCAACACTGCCATTCAATGGAGGTCTCCTTCCTCTCCAATTTGAATGGGGAGATGACAATAGCCCCTTTGAAGCTTCCCCTAATCAGCCCCTTTCAAAGTGTCCTCCTTCCTTCTGCAGCTGTCCACTTACTTATTCCCAACAAATCCCCTCCTCTTTCCATCCCTTAAGTTCAATACATAGAATGGACAGGGGCATTTGCCAATATACAATAAGTTCAAGACATAGAATGAGAATATTCACAAATATGTCAAGGAGTAGGATATTCACAAATATGTCGAGTTTAGGTATGTGATACCAATTGGACAAGGGGTATCTGTTAATCTTATATCTACCTAGTAAGTAGAGAATAGAGAGGTATTCTTTTGAGTTGCTGATTACCAATTTGCACACTGCGTTTCTCACTGATTTTCATAACACCTAATGGTAATAATGTCTTCCTTCAGAGAACACACAAAAGATGTCTCCCGTTTTGATGAATAATTTGAGTTTTTCAATTTTTATTCTTAGCCATTCTGTGCTCTTATCTATTGATACATCTGCCCTGCTGAACTCCCATTCCTCCTAATGAGCAAATGCCAAACAATGAACACTGATGTTTCACAAATATTAACAATTTTCCTCCTTTAGCTAATATCAACCATGTTGATGCAGTCTATGATAAGTTGCTCCGCAGCAGTGAGGATTTTGTATGGCCTATAGATACTAGCTTTCATGGACGGTTTATAATTGACGTGGAGTTTCTGGACCTGAAAATTGCTACAGTGAATGTAAGAGATGCATGTCTATTTGTGCGTCTTTCTTGAATGCTATGATTTGTGTATATTGTCTGGTTCAAATAATTCTATATATTTTTTGATTGTGGAATATACATATCCAAATAAGGCACTGCTTTTCATAATTGACTTTTACTGATTGACGATGAAGGGTGGAGAAGCTTGTTCAATATGGCCCAATGAAGGAGCAATGCATTGTCAAGCAAGTAAGGGTGCATTAAAATGCCTTTCTCGTATGTTGGATGATGGTCTCCACACGGATGTAACTATTAATACTGCTAATGGTAGTGTTAGAGCACATCGGGCTGTTTTAGCAGCACGATCCCCTGTTTTTGAGAGTATGTTCTTGCATGATCTCAAAGAGAAAGAATCTTCGATAATCAACATTGAAGACATATCCGTGGAAGCTTGCATGGCTCTTCTAAGCTACATCTATGGAGGTATCAAACATGAAGACTTTTGGAACCACAGGATAGCTTTACTGAGAGCTGCTGATAAATATGACATTGGGGACTTGAAAGAATCTTGCGAAGAAAGCCTTTTGGAGGATATAGATTCTAAAAATGTTCTTGAGAGGCTGCAAGAGGCCTGGCTTTACCAGCTAAGTCGACTGAAGAAGTCATGCATGATGTACTTGTTTGACTTTGGAAAGATCTATGATGTGAGGGATGACTTGAACATGTTTTTCCAGTATGCTGACAGGGAGTTGATGATTGAGATGTTTCAAGAAGTGCTAAATGTTTGGAGGGTAGGATAAACTTGATATATTAGATTGACATGAGGTGGCTCAAGCTGATTCATGTATTTAATTCATTTTTTGCTTTTATTTCATTTTGCAATGTAACTGTGTGAAGAAATTTCATAATGGCTCAAGTTACCCAATGCATTTAACTTGTTACCACATTTTCATTTATTTGTCACTGGCGACATTTTCTATGTAGGGAAAAGACTCAAGTATTAATATTGACCAGCGATGGGTTTTGATTCTCCTAAATTTAAAACGATGTCTCTGCTTTCTGGTATTTAAGAAGTTATTTTGCATGCCAAAAACACATTCTCAATGACATCTCTTAGTATATTCATGCAATCCCTGAAATGCAATGACATCCCATAGACTGACCGTGTAGCTTTCTGAATGTAGTGTAGTTGGAAACATGTCATTTCGAGGTGTTAAAGGATACCTGTCATACCCCTTAAATGGTTGGTGAAATGGGCCACCTTCCATTCTTGGTGTTTTCTACTACCAGCTTAGAGGACTTCCTCTTCTCTAGCTATGATCGTTGAGAAGAGGTCGATAGTGGAACGCTATTTATAGAACAAGGTGCACATCCTCAATGGTAAGGGTCTAAAGAATCCACACACACATTATCCCAGTGCCAGGAGGTTCTTGATTCTGAAGAAGGGTATGGCTTTGCTGGTAAGTATGCCGCCATGTTATTCCTAGGTATGCCTGTTTAGGGTTAGTCCAGTAGCCTGGTGGCTACCTCTCTCGTGTATATATATACATATATATATATTATATATAGCCCTGAGGGTTAGCTCAAGTGGTCATGATCCAGACATGAAATCTCTTTCCCCAAAGTTGGGGAGGTAACGGGTTCGACTCTGTTGATCCAATCGGGGTTATGCTCCATAATCAGGGTTGACGATTTACGCTGTTTACCATCCATGAATTCTGGGGAAGTACTCGGAGGAATTTCCGTGAGGTTGTTCCTTGAAATATATATATATATAACCTTCAAAAGATTGAGATGAAATCATGAGTAAGATCTGTTGTGGCAAAGTCCAAAATCATTAGTGAAATAGGCATACAAGACTAAATTCAAAGGGAAATGATTACCACACGCACACACACCCCAAACCAAATTTGAGAGGAAAGCATATGATTGATCTCTATGTTATGACAAAGTCGAAAATCATTAGTGTAATAAGTATAAAAGACTAAATTAAAATGGAAATGATTACTGCAAGTAACTACACTATTGGTATGACATCTTTGAATAGGAAATGCTGTTACAGATCAGAAACAAGGGAGTTTTTAAATCATATATATGCACCCAAAAAAGTTTTAAGATTATAATATTGATAAAATAACAAATGCATTCATGGTTTTAATTACAATGTTTTCATGACAATATTTTGCTCAAAGTGGAACAATTCCCCTAATAACAACCACCATGACAAATGGAAATTAATAAAAAAGATGATAAAACTACCACGATAAACATAAAATAATAAAAAATGAAATAAGCAAACAACAAAGCTTTTTATATCTTTTGAAAATCTAATTGAACAGTTATAAATGCTACTAAGTGTTGCATTGGACAACTACCATCATTTTATTAATAAAGCCTTGTTCTAAAGATCAACTTGATTAATAAGCACACAGAAAGACATGAGCAAATAACATTAGAACACAATTGAAAAACTCTTCAAAGTCTTCCAAGTACTCTGTAGTTAAACTTTGCTCAACGATTGTTTTGGAGCTGAGTCAACTTGGTCTTGTGTCTAACTCTCTGTTGCAAGTCAAACTCAACAAGAAGAATTTAAACCCATGAGTATTTGTGGAGCTGGCATTGACTAGGAGCAACTCCCAAGATATTTGCTCCTCGATTGTTCAAATCACAAGTAGATGGAAAAATTTATTAGTGTCAAATATAAATGCCAAATAGGAGAAGAAAAACCCTCACTTCAAACAATTTCTGTTTTTGAGCTTTTTAGCATGAGTGTTTTTGAGTCGAACTTTTACATTCTAGCCTTACCGATGTAGTGAACCTCTTGCACTTACTCACCATATAGGGTTTAATGGTTTAGTTTTCAAGTCAAACCAGATGCAAAGGAATTTCTCTATCAAATAATAACCCAAAACTTTAATGTTAATGACAATGTCAGATCACAGTGCTCCCAATCAAACTATTTTGGACCAACCATCATTGGTAAGTGTGGATGAAATACCCATTTCTTAAAAAATTTCAACATATGCTTGATATTAATAAGCTTGGATAAGCTACAGCCATGTACAATATTCAATTGTATGTATATCATATACTTCATCAACCTGCAGTGCATATCAAAACAACATTTCAACATATGCTTGATATTAATAAGCTTGGATAAACTACAGCCATGTACAATATTCAATTGTATGTATATCATATACTTCATCAACCTGCAGTGCATATCAAAACAACGGAATACAAGTAGAATTTCAAACTATAGAAGCTCATCAATCTAAGAGCAATTTCTGCTTGCAGGGAGAGGGAATGAAATGGGGTTGTGTTGGAGAGCAGAGGGGAGGGATAAAAAGATATAGTCTGTTGGGAAGAAACCAGAGGCAAAGATAAAACACCTTGTATGAATTTATACCACAGCAGCCCTGAGTGTCTCATTCCAATGATATGCTTAATGAAGGTACAATTTAATGAATGCCAAAGCATACTATGATGCATTGGCAACTTATTTCTGTTTGATGATAATTTTCATGAAAATTTCAGAATGAAATTCTGGGCATGCAATTGTTAAACTGAAAAAAATGGAAAATATGAATGCTTCTTTCTGCAATTATGAGAATCACAATTCCAAGTCAATCAAATCAATTCAGCTGTAAAATATGACAACTGATGTAGTAAACATATCCCTGTTTAAATCTAAATGATAAAATATTTCTACAGATATATAAAATATATTGAGTAATAAGTCATTGATAGAAATTTTGTGATGGTATACTATACTTGTATGCATTGACTGCTCATGAGAAGGGGTGTGTGCCATTTGACCTTTCATTATCTCAATGATATTATTGTTATTATTATAACATTGCCACCCCTTTAAGGATACTTTGTCCTCGAAACATAAGCATAATAACTAGGATTATCTAGAGTTGAGCATGTTTCACTAGAAACACCATCTTTGTCAAGTTGTAAGGGTTTGACTTGATCCTTGTGTTGAGTGTTGATTAAGTTCCTTTGTATTTTGTGCATCATATCATGAAGTCTTTTGACTTGGTTGTTTAATGTAAAACCTTGATGCTTCTTGGTAACATATTTTCCTTGCTTATGTTGTTGTATGTTTATTTGTGTTTCTTGCCCTTTTTTTTATTAATTGTAATTAACATGTGATGGGAACTTTCAACCCCATATAACTTAGACTGTTGTAATTTACTTGCTACCGTTACATGTGGAATTGTAAGTTTGTATTCCTCTTTTCTCAGAACTTGGATCTTATCAATGTTCTTGAGATGAGATGAGGTAGAATATATTTTACAATTGGTTATTGTATTTGGTCCTTTGGAGTAATAGGTTTTGCTTGAGGCATGTTGTCTTCATTTCTAATTTTGTTGGGTGCATGAGATTGAAGCTAATGATATTTTTGGTGGTGCTGCATCATCAATTGCCAATGTTTTGATTTTACACCTATTGGATCGACTTTTTTTGCCCCGACCTCTTTTATGAACTCCGTAGTTAAACTTTGCTCAAAGATATTTTTGAGTTGTTAGTCAACTCGGTCTTGTGTCTAACTCTTTGTTGCAAGTCAAAATCAACAACAAGAAGTTAAACCCATGAGTACTAATGGCATTGAATTGACTAGGAGTAACTCGCAAGATATTTGCTTCTCGAGAAACTCTAAATCATAAGATGGGAAAGTTTACTAGCGTCAAATATAAATGCCAATTAAGAGAAGAAAAGCCCCAAGTTCAAACAATTTTTGTTTCTGAGCTTTCACATGAGTTTTTTGAGTTGAGTTCTTACACTCCAACTTTCCCGATGCAATGAACCTCTTGCATTTATTGAACCATACAAGGTAAACGAATTTCTCTATCAAATTATAGCTGAAAAATATAATGCTAATGACAATGTGGAATCACATTGACTCCAATCAAACTGTTTTGGACATGTTTCCAACTATTTTGTACCATAGTTGGACTTGTGAGCCGCCAATTTTATGAACATATCAAATGTTCATCATCAGTGTTCAGAACTCCAGAAGACTTTTCCAGGGCCGTTTTGGCCCCTTTGTAATAATTACATGTTCATACCCCTTGGGGATATTGTAAACATGTGCTAGCAAGACGTTCTTATGTAAAGAACTTGGCATCCTAGGACTTGTTTATCAACGATGATTATTCCATGGTGTTTTTTTCCTTGTCAATTATGCAAATGCTGAATAAGCATAGTATAATTGATGCGTTTTTCACCCGCTCCAAAGTTGGAATGGTCATCCTGATTTTTGAGCCTTATGATGTTATTAAAGTTCAAATGTCAATGTTTTATGAGCTTGTTAGACATACTATTGAGTCATTATGAACATGTACTAGGTCCCCTAGGATTTTTGGTCAATTCAGTCAGTTTTAATTTTTCTTGTTTTACGGGTGTTTTTAATGATTTTAATTAAAAAAGTAAAAAAAATATGATAAAAGTGTGGCCTAGGGGTTGTTTTTTCCTTAGGGGTGCTCATTTTCTAACCCGGAGCCCCCACAAAACCCCAAAACCCACTTTTCCTAAGTTTTGAGTGAATATTATTCACTTTAATAAAATTCTCTCATAAATAATTAAAAGATAATATTTTAATCAAATTAAGAAAGTTTGGAGAAAAATCAGTTTCTCTAAATTTGAGGGATTGATGCCAAATAAAGGCCCAGTTGACATGGCAATCACCATCGAAGGAGATTCCAATCAAGAGATTGAGCTTTTAGTTCATGCTTGGAGCACTACAAGTGATCCTTCATTGAGAAATACGCCCTCCTCTCTTGGTTGGATGCCTTTCTTATGTGGAGGATTCTTATTTGTTGGGAGTTGGTTCTTATGCTAAGAGGGGCACCCCTCCTATGAGGTGGCAACCACCTCACTCATTCGTGCCAACCAAGTGCTAGTTGAAGCCTAGTTCAAGGCTATGAGAGCTACCTCTTCAAGGATTTGCGCCCTTCAAGCCCTATTGGCTCAATAACTCGCCCTCTTCTTCTCTTTTGATATAAAAGCAAGGAACTTGCTCCTCATTTAGGATGGATGCAAGGAACCTCTGCTTAATCTACATTGTAATGCTTGTTGCCTTTGTGCAACCATTTGAATAAATTTGAAGGCTTTGGAGGCTCATGAGGTGTGATCCATTGATGCATGTGCTTGGTATATGAGGTGATACAATTTTTTTTCATGCTTTGTTGATCTAAATGGTTTGATTAGTCTATGCTTTAGAGGGCTCTTTGAAGCACATAAGAGTATATATTTGTAGTCCCAAGTTATCTGTTTACTTCTTTACTTCTTGTTGGGCTCTAATCTATCAATGTTAATCAGAACTTAAATTTAAAATCAATCCAGGTTTGTGAACTTCGAGACACATCCAAGTTTAGGACAGAGAAGCTGGACTCATTTAGAATTTAGCTATCTGTAATTAAATCTACTGACAGAAACTAAGATACTGCAGCTCACAGAGACAAAATCCTCTTACAAGGGTAATTTCATTGTTTCTTCTTTAAGCATACAGTAGTTGATTTGTGAAAGCATAAAAGACTGAGGTAAAAATTAAATAAACAACAAATTTATAAACCCTAGGATTAAACTGCAAAATTCTACCAGCGCTGAAAGACAATTACCAATCAATTTCTCTTACAAGACAGTGTTCATAATTTGTAAATGTCTTTTTACCATTTCACTATCAAATAAACAGCAGTGAACAATACACAGAGGTCGTGGTCTGAACCATTTGATATCCTTAGCATTTAACCAGTGAAGAACAGTGTTTATCCAATATTTCCAGTGATATACAGTGTGACAGAATTTGTAATTTAAAACCGTAACTAAAAGAAACAGAGCATCAATAGAATCGATTTAAAACTTGACTAAACTGGAAATCACAATAAAATGCATACCATTAACACAATTTAGATAGCTAACACCAGAAGTGAATCGTTGCAACATCCAAATCGATCTACCGGTGACAGGAAAGTGTGAGAGTTTGACGATGGGGGCCCTCCAAAGCCTTGCTCAACACACATTAAAAGATTTCACAGAACTAAAACTTTGTATTCATTCACCAGAATTGTTTTACACAGAGATACCACGCAGTTTGGAAGCACAAGTGCGTTCCTCTTCAAAATCGTGATTATTCTCCTCATTGTCTTGTAAATGATTTATACAAATTCTAAATCAAACTGTAATTGCTATAAACCTGCATCTAATTAATGCTAAGAGCTAATCAAGATCATCTTCAGAATCGTGGAGTTCCACAAAATCAGCATTGTTCCTTCTTTTGTGTTGAACGCAGAACAGGTGGCCACCTTTGACTCTGATTGACTCGACATCTGCACAGGCCACTTCACCTGACTGTTGGATGTTCATCCATCTGTGGACATTAAGGATCCATTCTTGATCTTCCGTTTCCCTCCTAACTGCCCTGCAATTACTCAACTTTGGAGGTAATACGGGAAGTTAGTACATCCCGTAGTTTAAGTAAAAATCCTGGTTAAAATGCCTAAAAAATCACAAAACTCAATTTATTAATAAGCAAATGATATTATACCTCTTTGACCAAGGTTTATAGATGAACTTTAAGGCTTTCTACTCAAAATGGAGGTTTTATGAAGGAAATGAAGGTTATCTAAGAAGCAAAAAGGGGTCAAAAATAGTGCCCAACATCTCCCCCAAAAGAAAACTGCTGCATGTCCTCATGCCAAAAAAAAACTTTGACCCTGTTCAAAACCAAAATTTTACTGCTGATTATCCTGCCTCTAATCTGCTACTGAGATGATGCATCTGTTGATGTTGGAGATGCATAAAGGACCTTCAGCCTCTCATACTTAGCTTTGTAGGTCTTCTTCTGCTTATACCATCTGGATGCAGTCTTAGAAATGTGTGTCCTCTGAATTCTCAGCTTCCGATTGTCTTTTTTTAATTTCTCATTCTTGAGCTCCAACTCCTTGATTTCAAGTTTCAATTTCTTGATCTCCTTATTTTTCTTGGAAGTCTTCTTCTTTGTTGAAGGCTTGACAGAACTGGTGTCCACTCCTAATTCGTCACTTCCCTGTACTGAACCCTCTTTCTTTTCTTCTTGCACAGTTTGTGGCTCTGAGGAAGGAGAAGCTAAGTCTTTTAGTACTCCTTGTCTTGACTGCTTCTCCTTCTCCCTCTCCCTCTCCTGCTGATCTAAGAAGAGATTTATTTTCTTTGTTTGTCTCATTATCTCATCAGCATCTGGGGTTCCCTGTCCTATTTCACCTGCTAGGTCTTCTTCTTGTCCTACCACAGTTTGTGGGTGTTCTTCATCCTCTGATGCTGGCTGGCTATGTACTTGTTTCTTCCTTGGCTTCCTCTAGTAAGTGGTGAAGATTTGTTCCTGTTTTTGAAACTGTTTATCTTCTTTCATTGCACTCCTAGTTCGTATCCTCCTCTGAGGTTGTTTTGAACTTGTTGCTTCAGGGCTGTCTTCATCATCAGGAATGAGCAATACTTCCTCTTTCTTCTTTTTATCCTTTGGCAGTTTTGAACTTGTTGCCTCAGGGCATGTTATCATCAGCAATTCCTCTTCTTTTGGAACCTCTTCATGCAATTCTTCCTGCTCTTCAAATTGATTTTGAACTAAAAATTATGTCCATGTCAAATTCTGCTTCCTTAACTCATGTTGGATGATGATTTTGATAAGTCCACAGTGGAAAAGACTTGTCAATTTGTCTTTTTCACGCTTCTGGACAGCCTTGGCCATTTTGGTTAGACTCTGCAACAGGAAAAAGGGCATATTTATCTCACATTCACCTGTCAAGTGCTGCAACAGTTTGATATGGTAAAGGTAAACGATACTGAATCTCCCTTCACAGGTGATGAATCTTTGTATGATGTACACCATTTCATCCCAAGGATGAACCAACCAGCTCCTTGGTATGCCTTTCTTCCAGTTGACTGACCCTGCTCTAGATCTGCACAAAAAGGGTACCCATGATTTTTCTTTGAATTGCTTGGTTTTGAAAAACCTTTCTCCCTGCTGTGGCAGACCAGTGATTTGTGCCAAAATGTCTTCAGACAGCCTGAAGTTTAAATTCCCTACTGTAGCCTTTTCTCCATCAAACGAGCCAGCAAAGGCTAAGCTCACATTATCGTTGTGCCCATCGAATTTTTCAAAGAAAGGCACCCATTGATTTTTCTTGAAAAATTCTAAACATTTTTCATGAACATCTGCGGGCTCAAATACCTCTGGTTCCAATCTAGATGACATTTTGAAAAATAGAAGACAGGAATCTTTTATCTTTTAACGCTGCCTTCGTCTTCCTATCCCCTCAATAATATTCTGAATCTATGAAATTTGCTGTTGGTTTGAGCAGAGTTGTTTAACAAGGAGAAGGGCTTTTAAATTTACCTCTTCTTCTCGTGCCACTATCTTTCTCTTGCACGATATCCACAGTGTATTCGCAGCTTCCTCTTCACTGATTGCCTTTCTTCCTGCGCAATTTCTTAAACAACTCGTGTATTCACACTTCCTGTAACCCACGACCCTTTCTCTCTGTCAATCACATTCACACAGCAGTCGATTTTGCAGAACAATAACTGGACTCGGCCTCAAGTAGAATAAATGAGTCGTGTTTTAGACTTGCATAATACAGGAACCAAATTTAATTGCGTGCTGTCGTGGGCATCATTCCACGTTTTCCCTCCATCATTACATAATATGGCACTTCTATTTGATGATTTACTTAGGATAGAAAACATATCAATCTTTTTATATGCCCAATGTTTAGTAAACAATTTGGCAATATATATACTTCAATTTATCATATGCCCTATGTTTAATAAACATGCTGTATAAAAGAAGTTTTCTTTTCTCTCTCAAAAATAAACCTTTTCCTTTCATAAAAACTGTGCTGGAGATGTATTTATGCCTTGTTTCCTTCTTCAATTTAACCATTGTATGATGCACTATATACATGTACAAAAGAAACCTTTGAAAGTCTTTTATGTCAATGCTTTACTTTTGCTGAGAAAGAGACCTTGTTTACCTTTTAAACCAAATTGAAACTCTGCCTGTAATATACAGTATACTTCTTGTAGAATGCAATGTATGTTCTATAAAATGCAGTACATTTCCTGTAGAGTCCAGTATAGATGTTGACCATGTAAAATTTCTCTTGGGTTTGATTATGTCAACCATTCTGACCCCTAAGGTGGAAAATGAAGTATTGGCAGAGATAAAAATGAAGTGCTGACAGAGACTAAATGAGGTAATGGCAGAGATTAATGAAAGGTAAATAAGGAGCTTAATAGAGACTTATCAGAATAATGGCAATAATAGGCAGTCAAATTTGTAAGATGTCATCACTTATAAACAAAAGAATTTTGAAACTTTTTAAACATAAAAACCATAAATTCTTACAGACTTGCTTGATGTTCCTTTGATGAGCTTGCTGCCAGTGTAAAATTGGCTTGTATTCTGATTGTCCATCTGATGTTTTCTATCTGCTGCTGTCTCTATTTTCTTCATTTTCACTGAAGGTCGGGTCTCTTCATAGATCTCTTCTGTCTTACCACAAGTCAGGTCCCTTCTGCTGATAAAATTGCTGGTAATCAGGTCCCTTCTGCTGATGAAAAATCACAATCTTTTGCTTGAAAAAGACTCGGAGGGTTCTAAAGAAGAATGACAGTTTATCCCCCCCACAGGCCTAATTTTTGACTTGTCCTCAAGTCAAACAAGATCTGCATTATTTGTAAAACAAAACAGGAAAAATAGAAAAAGATTTTTTTGGGAATTTTCAATGGCCAGGCAAGCCTGGTTTTCCACAGAAAATTCCAGTTTATATTGTGCCAGCGAACTGGTTTTCACAACTAAACTGCCTCTTTTTTTTATATATATATTTTTTTGAATTTTTTTTTTTGTTTTTTTTGTTTTTTTGTTTTATTTGCTAGCTATATCAGAGTAGCTAAGGAGCAGGTGAAGGAAAAACACTGAGGTGTTTATCCAGCACTTGCAGTTCCTTTTGCTGTGAAATCTGTTGGACAAAATCTGCCATGTTGATAGGTTTATGGTACAGCTTGAGCCGGTGGCCATTGACCACAAATTTATGTGCTTCATCATCTATGGTTTGAAGTTTTACTGAACCATTGTCATAGACATCGACAATCTCATATGGACCAAGCCAATGAGTAGTAAATTTGGCTTTGAAGTCTTTAAACTTGGAGTCAAACAACAGTGCCCAGTCACCAATGTGAAATTGCTTCTTTTTGATAAATTTGTCATGCCATTGAGCTCTCTGCTGTTGTATCAGAATATTGTGTTCTATGGCAGCCTGCCTCATCTCATCCAGCTGATTCAACTGAAGTATTCTTTCTTGCTGGGCTTCTGAAAGATCTATGCCCAAATCTGCTGCTAACTTGAAAGTATGAACTTGAAACTCAATGGGAAGGAGGACTTGCTTACCATAAACCAGTTGATAAGGAGAAAAACCAGTACTGTTTTTCCAAGTGATCCTATATGCCCATAAAGCTTCAGTAAGCTTTGCTGACCAGTCCTTCCTATGCATCTGAACAGTCTTAGTGATGATGCCTTCAAGGGTTTTATTTGTAGATTCCCCTTGGCCATTGGCTTGTGGATGGTAAGGAGTGGACTTCCTGTGCTTGATCTTATATTTTTCTGCTATCTCTTGCACTAATTTGGAAGTAAATTGGGCACCTTGATCAGTCACAATTTCCCTAGGCACCCCAAATCTAACAAAGATCTCTTCAAACAGAAAATTTACCACAGTTTGCTCCGTAGCTCTTGGTAAAGGCTTGGCCTCTACCCATTTAGTAACATAGTCTGTGCAGACCAAAATGTATTTATGTCCATGTGATGGTGGATGAATGGGACCAATGAAGTCAAGGGCCCACTTTTCAAATGGTTCAATGAGAATCTGTAGTTGGAGTGGCATTTCATCAGACCGGACTGGGCGTCCCATTCGTTGACAAGTGTCACAACTTCTAACATACCTTTTTGCATCTTTGAAAATGGAAGGCCAATAATACGCCAAATTGAGTATTTTATATGCTGTCCTTTTGTCGGCAAAATGGCCACCACATGGTTCATCATGGCATGCCTTTAAAATATCCAAGATTTCATCCTGTCGGACACATCTTCTTATGATTAAGTCATATCCTGTATAAAAGAGATCACCATTAATCCAGATATGCCTAGCACTTTGTTTAATAATCTTCTTTTTTTCTTTAGAGGTCATTGATGGTGGTAGTTGGCCTGATGACAAATAATTGGCAATGTCAGCATACCAAGGAGTGATAACAGAAATTGCAAATAGATGCTCATCAGGAAAACTATCTAAAACCGGAACAACCTCACCAGTATTGTGTAAGCGAGACAAGAAATCTGCCACCTGATTTTCTCGTCCAGGCCTATCTAAAACAGTGATATTGAACTCTTGCAATAATAACAACCATCTAGTAATCCGACCATTAGTGATAGATTTATTCATTAAATAGCGTAAAGCTGAATGATCTGTATGAACAAAAACTTCATAGCCAGTGATGTAATGACGGAATTTGTTTACAGCATGAACCACTGCCAACATCTCTTTTTCAGTGACTGTATAATTCAGCTCTGCAGGTGCCAGATTTTTACTAATGAAATAGATAGCATAAGTCAAAGTATGTTCTTTCTGGCCCAGTGAGGCTCCTATTGCAGTAGCAGACGCATCAGTGGAAATATGGAAAGGCAATGTCCAATTTGGTCCCCTTAAAATGGGAGCAGTGGAGAGCTTTTCCTTAAGTGTCTGAAATGCAGATTTACAGTCAATATCCCAAGTAAAACATACGTCCTTTGAAAGCAATTTAAACAATGGCAGGGCTATCTTACTAAAATTTGCAATGAATCTACGATAATAGCCTGCATACCCTAAAAAGCTTCTCACGTCTGTTTGAGTTGTGGGTTCAGACAAATTTTTAATGACTTGAATTTTAGCAGGATCTACTTTTATTCCAGACGAAGAAACGTGGTGTCCTAAAACTATCCCTTCAGTCATCATCATGAAACACTTTTCGTTACTCAGGGAAAGGTTGGATTCAACACACCTTTTCAGAATTTTCTCTAAGTTTGCTAAGGAATCTTCAAAGGTACGTCCATATACAGAAAAGTCATCCATGTAAACCTCAACACACTCATGAATCAGATCTGCAAAGATGGCCAAAACAGCTCGCTGAAAGGTAGCTGGGGCATTACATAAGCCAAAAGGTAAAAATTTGTAGGCATAGGTGCCCCAGGGACATGTAAAGGTGGTCTTGTCTTGGTCCTCGTTTGCAATACTAATCTGATTATAACCATTGAAGCCATCTAAAAATGAAAAATATTCTTTGCCAGCTAAATCATCTAGTACTTGATCAATGAAAGGCAATGGAAAATAGTCTTTTAAAGTTGCCTTATTCAATTCTCTGTAATCGATGCATATACGCCATTTACCATTTTTTTTAGGAACAACAACCAAGGGTGAGACCCATTGGCTGTCGGAGATGGGGCAAATAAATCCCACTTTTAACAACTTCTGTAACTCGTCTTTGACTATTTCCTTTAGCATAGGATTCATTCTGCGTTGTGGCTATCTCAGTGGTCGTATTGTGTCATCTAGGTAAATGTGGTGTGTGCATGTCTCAGGATGAATGCCTGGCATATCAGTATACTCCCAGGCAAATGCATGGGAATAATTATTCAACAAAGTGGTCAACTGTTCTTCCTGTGATGTGGTAAGATGTGCACCTATTTTCAGAGTTTTGCCTGGACTGATTTCTACAGTTTTACTGTGAATATCGGTGATGGAATGAACATTAAAAACGTCATCAAGTGCTAATGCTAGGGAATGAACAGTGCAATTTTCCTGGAAATTATGACCCATAACTTGTTCTGCTATAGCATATTCCATTTCTCGTAATTCTGCAGAAATATCAGGTTCAGCAATAAAATGATCCAGTAGATCTTCGTGGTTGTCTTCTTGGAAATCGAAGTACCGATTTATACTTAGAACAGGCTGAATTACCTCTTCTTCTTGTTCTTTGGTTTCACTAATCCATGACAACTGATCTAATGTGGAAGGTCGTTGGGAAGAAGGGTAAAGTGCAATCTGTTTCCTCTCTGTCCCATGCGAAATAAGCATGCTTCCTGATCGACATCCTATGAAAGCATCTGCTGTTGCCAGCCAGGGTCTGCCAAGGATCAATGGGTAACCTCCTAAGTTGGATTTTGGCTGTAGGACTATAAAATCAACAGGATATTCCCAGGAGTCTAGAGAAACAATAATATCTTCCAAGACCCCTTCAGGTGTAATCTTAGACCTATCAGCTAATTCTAAGACAGTTGTGGTGGGTCTGAGATTTGTCAAGTGAAGGTAATTCATTGTCTCTAAGGTCATGACGTTAATGGCAGCACCTAAATCGATCAACGTTTTTGGGATGGAAAAGTTATTAATGGTAATTGTAACCATTGGAATTCCAGGATCTACATACTTCTCAATGAAAACGGTGTTGGACATTAACCCTGCTAGATTGCCTACCACGTGAATTTTTGATGGATCTTTTCTTCTTTTGTTAAGACAGAGTTCTTTAACTGCTTTAGTGTAAATCGGGATATCTTTTAGAGCCTGCAGTAAAGGAATTTTAACATATACATTTGTTAACTCATTCAGAATATCGAAGTCAGGTAAGGGAATCAAAGGTTTCTCCTTGATTAACCTCTCAGGAAAAGGAGGTGGATAAGATGCTATTGTGTTCCCTCGTTGACTGTGATTTTCTAGCTGAGATTTTTCTGTATTCAATTTTTTTGGAGTTTTGTCTTTTGCTGGTGATTCTTCTAAGATAACAGGAGACTGTTTTTCTAAGGTTTTACCAGATCTCAAATTGATATTTTGCAGTGGAAGAATGGAGTAGGGAAGCATTGTCCCATCATCAACATTATACATGGGTCTGTCGGTTTTATTATTTGGATTGGGTATTGGATGAGCTAGCAGTTGTGTAGGCCGAGGTGGAGGTTGATTAGATGGCAACTGAAGTTGTTGAGGTGGTGCATTCAATTGAGGAGCCATATTATTGGGCTGTGGAAAAGATGGATTTTGAAAAGGTGGGGCTTGATAAGGAGTTTGGACTTGTTGCTGCTGGTATTGGGGATAGGCTGAAGGTTGTTGGTATGGCTGCAAATAAGCCTGCTGATATGTTTGATTACCATGGGCATAACCTCTCCAATTTGGAGCAGATTGGGTTAATGGAGGAGACCAAGTTTTCCAAGGCATGGGTGTATTCCATGAATTCTGAACAGGAGTCTAATAATTTGTATTAAATTGCTGCATAGGATCTTGAGACATACCTGAGAATCGTGGCTGCCAAGGTCTCCTTTGTCCCATGAAGTAAAGAGACTCCATACTGTGATTTTCCTCCAGTCGAACTGCCTGCAGTTCCTTCAATCTAGGGTAATCATCAGTTTTGTGATTAAAAGTGCATAAGCCACAAATTTCAACAGTATTTAAAGGACACTCTCTAAGTGGGTGTTTCTTTCTACATTTAGGACAAAAAATAGACAAAGCCTGATCTTGTTGGTCCTGTTGCTCTTGCCTCTTCTTAGTTTTTGTGGCCTCAACTTGTGTACCTAAGGTGCTTAATAAATCAGTCTTGAAATCTTCTAGCAGATTCCCAAGCTCAGCTCTAGAAATACCACTGTTTGCAGATTTAGTTGCCTTGGTATTGCTATCTCTTTTCCCAGTTCGAGCCTTTCCTCTGGAATATTTTTGACATAAGTCTTGTATCTCATCAAAAGGAAGGTAAGAAATGTCACCTTTTCCCATAACATTTAAAATGTCCAAATACTCTTCTCTTATTCCTTTCAAAAATATTGTTCTAATCATTTCAGGTGTTAAAGAATTGTATTTAGATTTCTGTAAATTGTATGAGAATCTTTCCAAATATTCCTCCAAACTCTCATCTTCCTGTTGAGTCATGCCAAAAATGTCATCTTTCAACCCCTTTGATCTGCAATATGCTTGATATTTTCGAAGAAAGATCTTCCTCATGTCATCCCAGCTAGTGATAGAGTGTTCTCCTAAACCCATGAACCATTTCAAGGCAGCTTCTTTAAGAGTAGCAGGGAAAAGACGGAGCTTATGGGTGTCATCAGTATATCCATAAGTTCGACACAAGATGTCAAATTCGAATAGGAAAGAGTCAGGATCTTCAGAGGTCATGCCATAAAAGTTTGGTAAGACAGAGGGTGGAATATTCTTCATTTTCACCTCTTCCCCTAGGATAACGCTAGTGTCTAAGATAGGAAATTTAAAGGTGGCCTCCTGATCTTCTGTTATTCCTTCATCCCTCACATGTCTTCTTTCTTCTTCCCTCCTTTCTTCTTCCCTTCTCTCTTGTCTGCGTTTGTTTTCTATTTCTAACATCCTCTCGTACTCCCTTCTCTGTTCTGCAGTTGGGCCATTTGATGTTTCTTCCTCAGACATTTTGAATTTACCAACTGTTGAGATGAACCCTTTTGGAAGAGAAGCTCCTGTTATTTCTGTTTTTGGGGGGTTTTTAATAAATCTTCCTTTCTCGTCTCTTAGTCTAAACATAAAAGTGAAATCTAATCTATATTTTTGTTTGAAAGTTTTGTTTTTATCAGAAAACTAAAGTTCCTAAGCCTGCTTCTACAATGCCTCCCCGGCAACGGCGCCAAAATGTTGGGCTCTGATCTATCAATGTTAATCAGAACTTAAATTTAAAATCAATCCAGGTTTGTGAACTTCGAGACACATCCAAGTTTAGGACAGAGAAGCTGGACTCATTTAGAATTTAGCTATCTGTAATTAAATCTACTGACAGAAACTAAGATACTGTAGCTCACAGAGACAAAATCCTCTTACAAGGGTAATTTCATTGTTTCTTCTTTAAGCATACAGTAGTTGATTTGTGAAAGCATAAAAGACTGAGGTAAAAATTAAATAAACAACAAATTTATAAACCCTAGGATTAAACTACAAAATTCTACCAGCGCTGAAAGACAATTACCAATCAATTTCTCTTACAAGACAGTGTTCATAATTTGTAAATGTCTTTTTACCATTTCACTATCAAATAAACAGCAGTGAACAATACACAGAGGTCGTGGTCTGAACCATTTGATATCCTTAGCATTTAACCAGTGAAGAACAGTGTTTATCCAATATTTCCAGTGATATACAGTGTGACAGAATTTGTAATTTAAAACCGTAACTGAAAGAAACAGAGCATCAATAGAATCGATTTAAAACTTGACTAAACTGGAAATCACAATAAAATGCATACCATTAACACAATTTAGATAGCTAACACCAGAAGTGAATCGTTGCAACATCCAAATCGATCTACCGGTGACAGGAAAGTGTGAGAGTTTGACGATGGGGGCCCTCCAAAGCCTTGCTCAACACACATTAAAAGATTTCACAGAACTAAAACTTTGTATTCATTCACCAGAATTGTTTTACACAGAGATACCACGCAGTTTGGAAGCACAAGTGCGTTCCTCTTCAAAATCGTGATTATTCTCCTCATTGTCTTGTAAATGATTTATACAAATTCTAAATCAAACTGTAATTGCTATAAACCTGCATCTAATTAATGCTAAGAGCTAATCAAGATCATCTTCAGAATCGTGGAGTTCCACAAAATCAGCATTGTTCCTTCTTTTGTGTTGAACGCAGAACAGGTGGCCACCTTTGACTCTGATTGACTCGACATCTGCACAGGCCACTTCACCTGGCTGTTGGATGTTCATCCATCTGTGGACATTAAGGATCCATTCTTGATCTTCCGTTTCCCTCCTAACTGCCCTGCAATTACTCAACTTTGGAGGTAATACGGGAAGTTAGTACATCCCGTAGTTTAAGTAAAAATCCTGGTTAAAATGCCTAAAAAATCACAAAACTCAATTTATTAATAAGCAAATGATATTATACCTCTTTGACCAAGGTTTATAGATGAACTTTAAGGCTTTCTACTCAAAATGGAGGTTTTATGAAGGAAATGAAGGTTATCTAAGAAGCAAAAAGGGGTCAAAAATAGTGCCCAACACTTCTAAAGATTTGAAAGAGCATTGTCATATTCAGTTATATTTCATGCTTTTTTGGTTTCAATTGATAGAAAGTACTAGTTCTAATATCTATGTTGCAAGTGTGATAGGATTTGTTTGCTGATCACCTTACCAAGTAAAAGGTTGAGCTAAGTTTCATCTCCTTTTCTTGGATCCAAATACAAGTGTTTCTCTCATTTACCAAGTGAAATCCAAGGCTCTTTCAAGGAGATTCAAGACCGGGGAGCCACTTCTTCTTCCATCTTTGAAATTCAAAATTCTCCCTCTCTTTACCTTGTTCTTACTCTATGTTGCTTAACAAAGTTAGATCTGCATAGCTTCATTTTTTAAATCTGATTTGTCATGCAAAATCTATAGATCTAAAAGTACTTTAAAGCCTTATTTCAAGCTTAGATCTAGTTGTAAATTGTTAATATTTGAAGTACCAAAATTTTCCTATCATTCGCAAATATTGTCGTGCAATTTTTATATGATTTGGCTAACCATACTAACATCTTATTAACAATTTCTGTTTGCTGGTTTTTGTATTTGTTTTACAGGAAATCTAGGAAAATAGGCAAATTCCAAGATTTTGAACCATAAATTTCCCCTTTCTTCATTCCCTTGCTTCCCCTTAGTTTTTTTTTCAAAGCTCAAAGTCCCTTGAATCTCGCTTTTAGCAGATCAAGAGTACTCTCTATCGGATAGTTAATAACAATTGTAAATTATTAATGAAAGAAGCGAGGGGGATTACGGCTCCCACACTCCTCTTCCCACATTTGGGGGAAGCCTGTATTTGTCCCCTATTTGCTTACTGTTTTTCATATTGCATAGTTACATCAATAGCATGCTAGATTAGTTTCTATTTTGCAAAAGTAATCAAAAGAATTACTTACAAGTTTTCCTTTTGCATTAGCTAGTCTTTTCCAAAAAGTTTACTTTTGCATAAGTTCCTAAGAATTCTACTTTTGCATAGATATGTCTTTCTTCAAAAAGCTTTTGCAGAAGATTCAAAGATTTTAGTGAAAGATTATTATTTTTGCATTCATAAAAGATTACTTTTGCATTTATTCTCATAAAAATTTACTTTTGCATAGTTCTCTCAAAGTTTCACTATTTTGCAAAAGTATCAAAAGTCTCTGAAAGTTTAATTTTTGCAAGTTTAGCTAGTTTCATTTTTTGCTCATTTAAATCTTGTTTATCTTTTTCCATTTTGTTAAAGTTTTAAGGACTCATCAAATTCTCTTGAATCTCGCCATATGTGGATCAAGAGTGCTCTCTGTCAGAGAGTCTTTTTTATTATTATTCTTTTTTGCATTCTAAATCATTATACTAACCCCCTTGCTTTCCCGAGTACGGTCTTTGACTTGAAAGAGACTCTTAGGTAGTAATTAGATAACTTCAAATTTTGCTTCTTTTCCATTTTGTATCTTTGCATTTATTTTTTTTGTTGCATTTTAAGACTCTTTAAAAATTTCTTGAATCTCATCATTTGCGGATCAAGAGTGCTCTCTGTCAGATGGTTGAAATTGGAATTAACATTTTGTAAGCGCAGCCTAGTCTGAGCTTTGGGATATTAAAATTGGTTGTTTGCACTCTTCAATTTCTCACATTAATTAATTCACTCACATTAATAAAACCAAGTCCCTAATAAACCAATGAAAATTCGGCGTTGATGATAAGTGATCAAGTGGGAAAATTTTTACTAAGGACGCGGGAACAATTGGGAGGCAACCTGAGGGCACAATTAGACTACACCCTTGTTGGTGTAGTGTTGAACACTGCTCTCGATACTCCATTCCAACCCACATGTCTTTGTACGAAGCCACTTGGATCATAATCTGGACACATTCCCTGTATCGTAAGGTATATCAGGAATCTCCTTTTTCCCTCATTAATCAACTCATTCTCTTAAGATCACAAATAAAATAAACCAGGAACATTCGTACAACAACTCTCATTACATCACTCCAACAATCAGTGACTCCATTAGCACTGGTCTCATACAATTGCAATAATATTTTCATATTTCTATTTTTATCTCGCAAGTTGGTGTTTAATTTATGATTATGTCATGCTGTGATTGTGTTTCAATTTATGTGTGAGCATACTTGGTTTAATTTTTCTAATCCATCTATAAACTCCTAAACAACACTCTTTCCCATCACCAAACATTAACTTTAAAAAGACTTAGTACCCTTTTTTTAGTAGGGTCTACCCCCCCTTGGCTTCGTTAGGAGTTTGCCTAAACAAAGGAGTCAGGATCAGGTGACAACACCTGACTCGAGACTTTCCCCCAAGGCCACACCGAGCAACTTCGAAATATTTCTGCTGCACTTCCCCCCAGGTGTGCAATTCGTGGAAACATGACCAACCATCACTGATAAGTGCATATGAAATACTTTTTCTTAAAATTTTCAACATATGCTTGATATCAATAAATTTTGGACAAACTACAACCGTACACCATTCAAATTTATGTATATCATATACTTCACCAACATGCATCACATATCAAAACAAAATAATATAAGTAGAGTTTCAAACTATAGAAGCTCATCAAGCCAAGCGCAATTTTTGATTGTTGGGAGAGGGAATGAAATGGGGTTGTATTAGAAAGCAGCGTGTGAGGTAAAGAGACGTAGTTTGTTGGAAAGCAACCACAGAGACAAACATAAACAACTTGTATCAATTTATACCACAACAACCCTAAGTGTCTCATTCTAATGCTATGCTTAATGAAGGCATAATTTGATAAATGCCAAAGCATAATATGTTGCATTGGCAACTTATTTCTTTTGTATCATAATTTTCATAAAGAATTCAAAATTGAAATTCAGAGCATGCAATTATTAAATGACAAAATTGGGAACCATGCATGCTTCTTCTTTTGCAATTATGGGTAGTTATGGGTAGCATGTTTTCTACGCTAATCAAATCAACTCCATTGTAAAATATGCAAACTTATGTAGTAAACTTGCCCTTGTTTAAAACTGTATGATAAAATATTATTGCAAATATATAAAATATATTGAGTAATAAATAATTGATAGAAAATTCATGACAATATACTTGAATGCATTGATTGGTCATGCAGTGAAGGGGTGTGTGCCCTTTGACCTTTCATTATCCAAATGATATTATTTTTATTATTAAGGAATGCTTTGTCCTCGAAGCATAATAAATAGATTTATCTAGAGTTGAGCATCTTTACCTAACAACATCATCTTGGTTGGTTTGTAGGGGTTTGATTTGGCCATTGCATTGAGTGTTGACAAGTTTCCTTTGTATTATGTGCATCATATCACGAAGTCTTTTGACTTGATTGTTTAATGTAAAACCTTAATGCTTCTTGGTGACATACTTTCCTTTCTTATGATGTTGTATGTTTATTTGTTTTTCTTGTCCCTTTTTATTAATTGTAATACACTTGTGATGGGAACTTTCGAGCCCATATAATTATAATGTTGTAATTTACTTGTCATGGTTACACGTGGAATTGTAAGTTTTCCTTCCTCTTTTCTTAGAACCTGGATCTTATTAGTGTTCTTAAGATGAGACAATATATTTTACAATTGATTGTTGCATTTGGTCCTTCTAAGTAATAGTTTATGTTTGAGGCACATTGTCTTCCTTTCTAATTATTTTGGGGGAATGAGGTTGAAGCTAATGATATTTTTTGGTGGTGTTGCATATCCGTCAGTGTTTTGATTTTACAGCTATTGTGTTCATTTGTTCTACCTTGATTTCTTTCGTGAATTGTGATCAATGAGTTCAGAATAATTGGTAGGATTTTGTAAGTTTTGGGTTATATTGTTGACTCATATTTTCTTTTATTTAGTTTCCGTTCTCTATGCTCATTAGTAATCCTCAATGCCTTGTCTTTGTCGAGCTCCGAATTGTAACTAATAATGATTTTGTTCGATAGGTTCAAAATTTCTACTTCATTTTCGTCATCTATTTTTGAATAGGGTAGTGATTTGTTGTCACATAGATGTCTTAGAATCCATATCTTTCACATATGCAACAATTATTTCTCTTTATTAGTACCTACCAAAAATCTAATATACTTTTCATTTGCAAGTCAAAATGCTTTGACTTTAAATTAGTTCAATTTAATGCTATAAAGTTTTCCAATGTTTTCAAAAAACAATTTTTGAAAATTAAAAATAAATTTTAGAATTTTAAAATTTCACTCATTCCATTTTTTGATTCGTAAAAAAAATTATTGATGGAACATAAATCCCTAAGGTTGTGGCTTTATTTTTAAAACACAAGAAATAAAATTAAAAAACATTTAATATGGTGTTTTGTAAAAGTGCCATGTGGCAACTTTTACATGTCAGTGTGGACTTTTGTTTTTAAAAAAGATTGTTGTCACTTTTCATGTGATCTTTTGATTTTTATGTGACGAATTCTATATATTTTAGTTTTAATGTCTTTATGAGGACAATTACTTATTAATGTGACAAATTCTATAATTTATTATATTCTTATGATTTCTCCTTTACTTTATCAATTTCTATACAGCATAAAACTTATTTTCCTCTTTACAATTATCTTCCAACATATATGCCAATTAGTTGTGGTTCAACACAACAACGTTATCTCCCCCATAACCTCCTCTCTAAATTCGCATCATATGTGGAGATTTCAATACCAATATTCTTGCCCAATGGGCCACAACTTGTTTCATAAACCTAAACCATCATGTAAAGAAACCGTTTTCAACATAACATTATATTATTGACATACAACTTTTAGTGGATACAATCATTTATCTACTTAATTCCCTTCCAACATAGGCATGGACTTAGTTGCCATGCAACTCTATTTCTTGTTAATCTAGCAATCATCTTTGGTACTCTTTGAACAATTTGTCACATACAACTATTATTATATAAAATTATATAGCTTTTACTATATAAATTTTAGTGGATACATACTTGTGGCATATAACATTATATTATTGACATACAACTTTTAGTGGATCCATTCATTTATCTACTTAATTCCCTTCCGACATAGATAGGAACTGAGTTGTTGTGCAACTTTATTTCTTGTTAAATCTAGCCATCATCTTTGGGACTCTTTGAACAACTTGTCGCATATGTGCTTATTTCCAATTAATTTGTCAAAATTTTCCCTATTTTTTGCAACTTCACAATTCTATCCATAATTTGTGTGCCATTACCGACTTCATCTTCATAATGATAACTCTCTACTTCTGCTTTGTTATTATTACTCATATTGGTGGTTGTATTTTTTTGAAACCCTCATATATATATATATAAACCCCTCTTGTGTAACGTCCCCCTCACCCAATCCGACCATCGGGAGGGGACGCTAGCCAAATCCGGGCTCTCAAATTTCGCCCCAATTCTATAATACGATTTTCACAATAAAATGTGTGCATAAACTTAAATAACATGCACATCGGAATTAAAATATATCCACACACATCTAGCATGCAAATACATAAGCATAAACATTACAAGCATGAAATAAAAACATTTCAGAGTCAAATGCATGAGAATACTTATATTTATCCAATGCAGATCCAAGCAACCGGTTGTGTAACAACGATTTTCCACCCAACCATAGGCACTTCGTCCAACATATACTCTTTCTGCTGGGAGGCCACCCCCAAGTTGGGCTATGAGGCCACCAGGGCGAAGGAAACACCTACAGCCTTCTCTCTCTAAGCTCACAACCCATTCTTCTCTCTATGCTTAGCCAAATGCTCATACAGAGCTCTAAATGGGTCTCACTCAGCACTCACAGCCTTGGATTCCACAATAACTGCTCCACACAACACCCTTCTAGCTCAAGCACCCCCTTCACCGATCCACGGCTCTCTTGGGCGATCCATCTTGCTGGTTGCTTCCAGTGTGTTCATAGAAGAAGTCCAATCTGATATTGATTGCTATAGAACCACCTGTAGCCTCAATTTGTGGCGTCTCAAGCACCTATGAGCAAAAAAAATACATGGGTAAGGGTTCCTAGCTTTCCCAACCTCTCTGCTCACCTACAACCAACAATTTTCACTTCCAAATCTGCAGCATGGTCTGCAAATTCGATTTTCTGGGTTCAAAACAACATGGTAAGTTCATGGACAGTAATGGAGAGCTCTGCATAGTCTAAATTTGCATGAAAGAATGAGAGAAAATGAGGGTTGACTCCAAGGGATATGAGAAAATGGTGAAAATACAACTAACATAACTTCTGCCAATAGAAGAAAGGAATCCTAGCAGCTGCAGAGTGACTTCTGTCATGACAGAACTATCACAAAAGTGCAATCAGTCCCATGCTTCAATAACTGCATGAGTTGAATTTTCCCACCAACTACACACATGCATTAATGATTGGAAAATGGTCAAAAAAGAAGATAATTGGCTTATTCAAGGCACATGACATGATTTAGGTGTGAGTTCTAAGGTTGGCACTTGGCAGCAAGGATTTAGTCACCCATGGGCCCCCTTTCCTCTTCCCCTCTGGTGGAATCATAGCCCCTTTGGTGCTCTTTACATAGCCATTGTTGGACCATTTTATTATTTATGCACATAATATCTACATAATATTCTAAATCAACATAAAAACCAACCAAACAGTCCAAATAAAATATAAACATCATACATGCCTAGACATTCACTAGTCGGGCCTTGGCCTTGAGCTCCGCACTAGGAATTCACACTAGCATATTTACATCATTTACATAATTTTGGATAAATACATTCCCAGTCAAAACTAGGGGTATTACACCTTATTTCCATGAGGGATTTGGGGAAGCCAAATATGTTCGTTGAGAATGTGGCTCATCAAGAGCATCATATATGCTCATTTAAGGGCCCAACATGTCGCTTACAAGGAATTGAACTTGGTTGGGGAGGTTATCAACCAACACTCCCAACCACCCAAGCTACATCCAATGGACACACAGACACACACATATATAACTTGTTAAATGGAAAAACATTTAAAAAGGGGCACAACCTTTCAAGATTAACATTTTTCAAGAAGAAAATTAAATAATTTATTGAATGTTTTTTCACTGCATATGAATTGTACAACTTTGATTGTGGTTGGTTGGGGTGTAGAGATGATGATTTATAAACAATCATGGGTATTCCATTGGAAATTTTCTTACAACAAATCTTATAATATTCTACAATCTCTTGTTATGTAGTGTTTTATTTTAGATCGCGTATTTAATGTTAGTAGCTTAATGTATGAAATTAACGAGGGAAGTGAAACTTAAATTAAAGAAGCTAAGAAAATAACACACCATCCACTCAATGAACACAAGATGTACCCATAGAAAACCCAAAATGAGAAAAAAACCAATTAGAAGGTGAGGCCTATGCTTTGCACTTTTCTTCTCAACGATGAAATGCAAATACAAATAAAGGGGCACTCACTATGGAGTTTCCATGGACTTTGTGGTTAGTATGGCTACTACATGATCTTCTACTTCATCTATTCCACTTCAATATCTCATTCCTATATTTTCTGCTCAACTATGGAAGAATAAACAATACAATAAGAATGAAATCCCTTCTTTTCCTAATGGCCTAATGTATCCTAATAGTTGTGTAGGATTATGGTTATGTTTTTTTATATGCCTCAATCCCCAATTAATGTTAGGGTTTGGACCCTCTAGGATCTTCTTGAAATTCCACACATGACTAGATTCACATATGTGAGTAATGGAAGCTAACATTACATCCACTTGGTACCATGGTGGTCAACAAGATAGGTTAACTTGTAGGAAGCATAAATTTTGCGTGTGAATTTTGATTGAGGTGATTTTCATAAAGTTGGAAATCCCTTGATGTGCATAATAACATCGAGAGGCTATGGGAAAATCTCATTTTTTTTTTACTTGAAAAATGGTCGTTTAAGACCTCAAATGGACTCCAAAAGGTTTAGGACCCCAATTCATCAAAGCAGGACCTACCCATAAAATGAAACCTACAAGCCAATCCCTTCAACCGTTCCATCTATAAAGTACCAAAATAGATGAAAAACTATATAATGATACATCTCATATCAAACAAGGGTGTAACTTTTATAAAAAGGGTCACATGAGGATAAGAAGTGTATGGAGTTTATAATGGGAAGGATATGAAGAAATAAAAGATACTACTTCAGAAGCGATTACTCCCACCATATGATGTCATGCATTGGATGGAATTAGCACTTCTCAAACTCTCAAGATCGAAGGATTTATCAAAAAGAAAAAGGTAACAATGTTGATTGATTTTAGTAGTACTCATAATTTCATTCACTATACATTAGCAAAATCTCTCAATTGCTTTGTATATCCAACACCAGAGTTTCAAGTAATGATTGTAGATGGAGGGACTATCAACTGCTCAGGGAAATACCGCAATATAAATATTACTATGGGAGAATATGTATTGAATAGTCCAATCATTGATATTCCAATGGGTGGTGCTGATGTTGTCTTAGGAGTTCAATGGTTAGCATCTTTGGGAACTGCAGCTTTTAATTTTCAGAAGCTTTTCATGAAATTTTTATGGGAAGGAAAGAAAAATGAATTATAGGGTATCACAGTGAAACCAAGCAAGGTGATAAGCTCTAATGGTATGAAAAAATTGATGAAAAATGGACATTAAGGTGTAATTGCACAATTATGCTCATTAGATGTTCAAACATCTAAGCCTCCTATTTCCCCATATATCCAAAGGGTCATTAATAAGCATTCCAAGGTATTTGAAGATATTCCAAAAGGTCTTCCACCTGTCTGATATTTTGATCATGTTATTCACTTAATCCCGTGAAGTGTTTCTCCTAACATCAGACCTACAGATACCCCTATGGACAGAAGAGTGAAATTGAGTGTATGGTTGAAGAAATGTTAGAGGCTGTCATAATTAGGCCTAGCCAAAGTTCTTACTCTGCACTAGTGGTAATGGTACACAAGCTAGATGGATCATGGCGTATGTGTCCATATTATAGAGAGCTCAACAAGATCACCATTAAAGATAAGTTCCCCATTCCTGTGATTGATGAATTGTTAGATGAATTACATGAAGCAATTTTATTCACAAAGTTGGATCTTCATTCTGGGTATCATCAAATTAGAATGAAAGATGAAGAAATCCCCAAAAGAACATTCAGAACTCATGAAGGTCATTATGAATTTCTAGTCATGCCATTTGGTTTCACGAATGCACCTTTCACATTTCAAGGTTTGATGAATTCCATTTTCAAGCCTTTTCTTAGAAAATTTGTGCTAGTATTCTTTGATGATATATTAATCTATAGCAAGTCTTGGGAAGAACATGTTCAACATGTTGACAGGGTACTACAACCAAGGATAATTTTAGGGGCAAAATTTATCCCATGGGCTATTTTTCCAAAAACATATTCGATAATTTGCATTTTTTGAAGCCTTGTTTCGCCCAATTTGGATGGAATAAAAAATTTTCACTCTAAAAATCGCCAAATTATTATATAAACTATATAAATCCTTAGAAATTTAAATAATTTTAGAAAAATATCGCCAAATATTTTATAGTTGACATTTTAAGAATTGGTAAGATTCGCCAAGGTTTATACACTTTTAAATAAGTATGGGTCCTTAAAATTTCCCCTGACTACAACTACTAAAGGAGCAACAACTATATGCAAAACCTTCCAAATTTTTCTTTGGGGTGAAGGAGGTAGAGTATTTAAGTCATATTGTATCTCATGAAGGTATCAAAGTAGACCATAACAAAATTAAAGGCATGATAGACTGGCCGATTCCCAAAAACCTGAAGAATATTCGAGGATGCTTAGGTCTGACATGGTACTACCACAATTTTGTTCGAAATTATGGAAGAAAAACAATGCCTCACAACATTATTGAAGAAATCTGCATTTTCCTGAATTCCAAAGGAAACTCAAGCTTTTGAACAACTTAAATAGGCAATGTGCACAGCTCCTGTATTGGCCACACCAGACTTCACAAAAACCTTTATCGTGGAATGTGATGCTTTAGGAAATGGCATTGGTGTTGTTCTAATGCAAGAAGGACATCCACTTACTTTCACAAGTCATCCAATCAAGGGAAAGAACATACAAAAGCCCATTTATGAGAATGAAATGTTGACAATACTACATGCTCTTAAGAAATGACGTCCTTATCTCATAGGAAGGCACTTCAAGGTCAAAACATATCATGGTAGTCTTAAATAATTCTTAGAACATAGACTATCTTCAGAAGAGAAACAAAAGTGGGTAACCAAGATGTTGGGATATGACTTTGAAATCATCTATAGAAAGGGAAAACATAATGTGGTGGCAAATGCACTCTCCAGAAAAGATGAAGATGCTGGGGCATTACTTTGTTCCATTTCCATTCTACAACCAGATTGGATAGTAGAAATAAGGGAAGAATGGAAAAAAGACTTATCTGTGTGGACGCTCATAAAGCTATAGAATGATCCCAGTGTATCAGATACTTTTCTATGGAAAAATGATTCACTATGGTATACAGATCGCTTATATTTATGCAAAAACTCCCAACTCAAGCAGAAGGTCCTTTCAGAATTACACGACTCTCCTATAGGTGGGCACTCAAGATTCCTGAAAACTTACCACATGGTCAATAAGGATTTTTTTTGGGAATGTCTTAAATATGATGTTCAAAGGTTCGTGGTTGAATCCTTGGTTTTCCAATAGAATAAGCATGAAACAATTAATACCCCAGGACTTCTACAACCATTAGACATACCTTTCCAGCGTTGGGATGAAGTCTCCATGGATTTTATCATAGGTCTACCCAAGTTCGGAGGAAAGAATGTTATTATGGTGGTTGTTTATAGACTGACGAAGTATGCACACTTTTGTGCACTCTTTCACCCTTTTAATGCAAGTACAACAACTGCAACCTTTATGGAAACTGTTAAGAAGTTACATGGAAATATGAAGATTATTGTAAGTGATAGAGATCCAATTTTCACTGGAAAATCTTGGACTGAACTATTTTCCTGTTTGGGTACTCAATTGGATCACAGTTCATCTTATCATCCTCAATCTGATGGGAAAACTGAGATAGTGAACAAGTGTTTGGAAGGCTATCTTCATTGCTTTGCATCTGATAAGCAAGCACAGTGGGTGAAATGGTTGTCTTTGGAAGAACGGTAGTACAATAATTCCTTCCATACATCATAAAAAATGTCTCCATTTATGGCACTTTATGGGTACCATCCTCCATCTATCACATCTCCCTTAAAAGAAAAATCTAAATTTTAAGCCGTGGAATATCACATAGAGCACCAACAAGAAGTTCTCCAGATACTTACGGACAACCTTACTATGTCAAAGAATAGGATGAAACAACAAGATGATCAACATCACAATGAAAGGAGTTTTGAAGAAGGGGATTGGGTATTTCTCAAGCTACAACCTTACAAGCAGATGTCTCTCAAGCTATTAAAGAAGGACAATAAATTAGCACCAAAGTATTATGTTCCTGATAAAGTGTTGCAGAAGATTGGTAGTATGGCTTACAAATTGGAGCTCCCTTCATCTTCAAGAGTACATCCAGTTTTTCATGTTTTTGCTTAAAGATGGTAATAGGAGACAAGATCCCAATTCAAACAATCTTGTCGGAGCTTGATGAAGAAGGAAAAGTCATATTGGAACCTAAACAAATCACTGAAACAAGGACTAAACAACTGCAAAATCGGGCTATTACTGAGTACCTCATAAAGTGGAAGAACTTACCAATCGAAGATTTGACATGGGAAGATGAGTCCTTCATATAGAGGCATCCACAATTAATCCAACATTGAGGACAACACTTGTTTGAAGGGGAGGGGCATGCCAAGCCCTAAATATGGGCACATGTCCCCTATATTGTGGTTCATTACATTAGTTTTGATGTCAGCTTTGGTCCATTAGTGTTAATTATCATTAGTATGGTTATATTAGTTATGTCGGCTAGGGTCAGGTAGTTGGGATTGTACCCCTTAGTCTCCTATATATAGGAAGGATACCTTTCATTTGGAGTATCTTGTCTTTCCTTGTGTACTTAGTACATTTTATAAGGAGGTTTCCCCCTTGAAGAGGCTTGTTATTCAACTAGTTTATTCAATCAAGTCGTGGAATACTCTTTCTGATCTCTTTCTGCTCTTTTCATACTCTTTTTGGAAATTTGTTGCCTAACAGATAAGAAGTGTATGGAGTTTATAATGGGAATGGTATGATCAAACTATTTAGGCGACAATAATGGTACAAAGATTGTATACTAATTTTGCAGCGGTCACCAGTATGCCATGGATTCTTTGTACAACTGTATGGAGGTATGGACCAAGAAATGACAATAGTACGGAAAATCCAGTTGTATGGACTGGTACAGTGAATGCTATGATTCACACATATGATTGTGTGTAGAATGTACATATTGTTGGTTGGCAGTGGATGTACGCAAAAATGGTTGTTGTATGAACAATAGTTTTGGGAAGATTTGAAGCTGGTATGGTTTGCAAGTTTAGCCCACAATTAACCAAGAGTTATCTCTAATACCGAATGTAGTAAATATATTATTGTTTAAAATTGAATGGCCTTATATTTATGGGAATTTTCGAAAATATATTGAGTAATAAATGATTGATAAAAATGATGTTGTTACAATGAGCCTCATGTCAATGTACTTGCATGCATTGATTGGTTACAAGGTCAAGGAGCCTGTGTCATTGACCTCTCATTAACCCAGTGATCCTATCATCATCTTTTTAACAACTTCCTTCAATGTATGTATTTTATGCACTATATATATGTGTGTGTGTGTGAGACCTTTCATTAACCTAGTGATACTATCATCATCATCATCTTTTTAACAACTTCCTTCAATGTATGTATTTTGTGCACAATATATATATATATATATATATATATATATATATATATATATATAACCAACTCTTATCCTAAATCACAAGATGTGCAAGACTCTACGCAAGAGTTATTTTCTTATTTTCCTTTTTTTATTAAAAAGTTGAGATCAACTTGTAAAGAGATTTTCATGTTTATGAAAACAATGCCAAAAACATATGCCCATATATTTCATATAAAAACCAAGCCATTATTGTTGAAATGTTTGTGTAGATATACTCACAAATGTTTTCATATAAAAGCATGCCAAAGATTAAAAATTTGGGCATTCATGTGACTGGAATGCAAATTGAGATGACAATGCATGAATCCATGTTTATACTAATTTCTAAAGCATTCACTCACTACCCATATTTTCATCTTATTCATTAGTTGAAAATGGCAACATGATTTCTTTAGAAAAAAAGACTTGATATTCATCAACAAGATTTTATACAAAACGTTGTTCCACATTAAACTTGTCATTTAAATAATGACATCTAGGGCTTGTCAACAAAACAAAATAGAACTCAATGAAATAGCTTGAGAAGCACATCAAGGGTAAATGCTTTTATTTTACATAGTTAAAACCCATATACCAAATCTTAAACCCACATCAAGAGTATTGTTCCAAAGGGTTTGAAAAGCTCTCATTCAAAAATGGGTATGAACTACAAGGAAGGAGAAAGGGAGGTTGCGGGTAGGAAAAGGAGTGGAAGAACCCATATAATACCGTAATGCTATCCAACAAGTGTAATTATTAACAAAACCATTAAATTTAAGCAATGGAATCACATTTGGAAGTTGTTTACATTTAGAGGAAAGGATATATGGAGGAATAGATTGGTAGCACAAAGTTCATCCATGATAATAATTTTTTTTCTTGTGCATGCCCGATGTTTCAAGTGTTGTGCCAACAATGAGGAATTCAAGGGTTTTAGAAAGTCTGAATTTGGTCCCCAAATGAGGGAACAATCATGTCCAATGTGACTAAGGAAGGGACATAATTTTATCAAGAGAACCATTCCATGCATATAAATCCTATGTAAATTTTTTTGCCATATTTTTTTTATAGAGATTCATGTAGAAATCCATTCCAAGGATCCGTTAAGCTTATATGCTTTGATTTGGCATGTTTTGACATAGATTCATCAAGAAAGACATTCTAGAATTCATATGCATCACGATATAACTTTCAAAGCCACAACAAGTGAGATTTGAAACCGGGAGGAAGATTCATTTTGAGTTTTAACAATATCCAATGCTCTAAATTCTTCTAAAAAACATGAATATGCCGAGGGAAAGGATATTGTTTATTGCAAGACTATCAAGTTCGTTTGAAAAAAAAATCTCGCAATCTTATAATATATTTTCACAAAGAGTTTGCAAACATGAAGTTTGCATACATGCATGAAAAGTCAAATGCAATTACTCATAAGTAAAACATTTTTAGATTCAAGGATAACGAAACATTTCCAAAGTAGAGATACAATACTATACTTATTAATAAGCTAATCCAAGCAATTGATTGAGTGTGAGAAAATATACACCCAACAGTTGGAAGTCCTATGTGGATGCCAACCCCTAGTAGGGTTATGAGGCCATTGGGGTGAAGGAAACAAATTTCAAGACTCCAAAGTCGGTCATCCCATCTCAAAAACATCTAACATCAATAAATAATTCACTACAGATATCTATTGCTAATCTTCCAATCAATCTAACTATGACACTCCCTCCACTACCCCATACAACACAAGAAGATATCACATTCTCTACGCTAGAGTATCACAAGAATCCTCTTCTTATCAATACTCTTCAATATGGACAAGAAGAGTCCAAACTACTTTCTACTTTCAAATTTAACTAAAGCATAAATTTAGTTTTTGGACATTAATGATCAATAATCTACATGATATAGAGATGAATATTTACTTAGCTTGGTATGTCAATTACAAAACTACAGTCGTATTCCCCTTATCTCTGTGATTCTACCTTCTTTCCATCACTCTTCACGAAATTCTAATGTGGTTTTTTTCATGGAAAACAATGCTCTAAAGTAGGAGTGCTCATTCCTCTCCCAAGTTTCTCTTCCTCCTCTTCGAATTTCCCTTTTGCATGAGTGATGAAAGGGAAAGAGAAAGTCCAATTTGAGCTCTTCTTGATTGCATGGATGTAGGAGGTGGTTAGGTTCTCCAAAAAGGATGGATTCTTTCCACTTTCACCTCCTCCCCTTTAGTATTTCCATTAAACTAAAACTAGGCTTTCTAACTAACCATCATCAACATTAAGAGAATGCGGGGTTAGTATAATCATGTGGAAATTACAATAAACAAGGTTATGAGACATAGGTATCTAGGCTTATAACATCCCCTTAGACCCCCGTACCTATTCCCCTCTACTAAACTCATAGCCCCTTCGGTATTTTTTCTTAGTCCTTAGACCTTTTGTTAATCTTTAAAGTAATAATTATAAATCTTTAATAATAACATGTCGAATTCATTCTCCTCCCCCTTGGAATAACACCGCCATTGGTGTTCTTTTCTTTTAGCAATATTTAATATCGGAATAGGAATGGGCTTTCATGGAAGCCTTCAACTCCTACGTAGTCTCATAAAGACCAACATGCTTCCATTGCACCTTTACTTGGTTGATGGATCAATTTCAGAGAAATGTTACTTTGTTGTCTAAGATTCATAGGGTTTTTGTTTGAAATTCTCCCTCTTGTTCCACATGGATCACAATCCAATCAATTACACGTTAGGATCATGTACATGTTTATAGGGTTTTTGTTTGAAATTCTCCCTCTTGTTCCACATGGATCACAATCCAATCAATTACATGTTAGGATCATGTACATGTTTTTCAAGCAATGGAACCTGTAAAACATTATGTTCTTTAATGTTAGTAGGCAATGAAAGTTGATATGCTACTAGACCTATCTTATGTAGGTGCAAGCTTGGAAAATTTTCCTAGTTTCAGGGAACTCTTCTATGGTTTAAGGTAAACATGTTCCCCAATTTTGAATTCCTTATGCACTCGGTTCTTGTTTGCATAAATCTTGTATTCCTTGTGCTGTCTTTAGATTTTGTTTAATCTTAATAATCTCTTGTTCCATCTCCTTAAGCATTTATAGCTCAAACATGATTCTAATAATTCTAATCATTGGATTATCCTAACTTATTGGAGTATTGCATCTTCTGCCATAATGAACCCCAAACATAATCATTTTCAATAATGCATGATATCCATTGTTATAGGCCAACTCCACAAGTTTTATGTAAACCCCCCACTTGATTTGTTCATAACATACATGCGAAGCATGCCTTCAAGTATTTGATTTGTTCTCTTGGTTTGCCCATATATTTGTGGATGATAAGTAGCATTGAAATTTGGGTAAGTACCTAAACCTTCAAACAATCATTTTAGAAATGTGATGTAAACTTTGTATCTCTGTTTGATATAATTGTTGTGGGCATCCTTGCAATCCAAAAAAAATTCTCATGAATATTTATGCAACATTTAGTCTTTATGTGTAGATTTTAGGGTAATAAAATGAACAACCTTGCTCACTTTGCCAATTACAACCATAATAGCATCTTGTTGCTTTACTAATTTTCATAGCCTTGTGATAAAATCCATTGTTATCACCCCCCATTTCCATTATGGAAGTGGGAAAGGCCACAATAGACTTGCTGAATGTTGATGTTCAACTTTACATGTTCACATTCAATGCATCTTGGAATGTATTGTATGCAAGCTCCCCTTTCATTATAGGCCATAAATATTATTTTCTTGAGGCATCAATCATCTTTTGGTAGTCTGGGTATCATGCTTACGACTTCTTATGCATTTCATCCATGATGATGATTTTCATCTTTGTTGAATTAAGAATATATAGCTCATCTTTAGAGATCAACAATCCTTCTTCATTCATCTGGTAATGTTGATATTTCTTTTTAGGTTTTATTTGTTGCAAATAATTTCTTACTTGGATAAAATGTTGATAATCTACTAGAGCTTCTATTACTCTATTTTTAAGATCATATTTACATTTACTAATAGTTGCCAATGTGCCATATATATTGCCTGTATCTTTCCATTAAGTGCATCTACTACTCTATTTTTGTTGGAACACCAAGTTAAAACTTAAAGATAAGTGTGAATGCTCATTTTTCATCAAGATAGTATACATATTAATACAATCATGTGACTCTTAGTTTCATATTCCAAGAGGCCTCTTGGATTTTTGACGACTCTGCATGTTCATCTAACGGATTAGGTTTCCAACATTCCCCCAATCAATCGGAAGGGTTGTATGTGAGTCCATTTTTTTTTTAAAAGAGAGTTGAAAACATGAAGTGTACAATTGCTAAATGCTGAACATTTCCTACTTGACAATATGAATTTGTTAAGTAAGCTAGCAGAAGCTAACGTCTCCAGCTAAGTGGTAAAAAAGAAGTGCTCTTTAAATTGGTGCTTTGGGAATGGCTCCAACTTCCTCTTCCAGCTACAACTTTGACTCTCGCTCTAGCTATGGCTCGAGGCTCTAATTTTGGCTACAACTGAGGCTCGTTTGTTCTGATAGACAATAGGGATTCGAAACTTGAAGCCTAACTATGAATCCATAATGCTCCCCCCTGTCAAGTGTAAGGTGAGAAGCATAAAGACTTTCTTCAGTGTGATCGAAAAGTGCATGGTTGTGTCTTCAATGGAAAGATATATAAAAGAGCTAGGTTTGAGTGTTAGAACTAAACACAATACCTAACCAAACATCTCATAGTGGTTTTGAGTATCAAAAACTAGACACAAATTACCACGATCTAAACTAAAAGATATTGAAAACACATCAAGTATTTCATTGCTAAAACCTGCAAGGCTTCTTACAACTCCACCCTCTGACAAAAACTAAAATTTTGGACCCAAAATATGAAGTGTATCAAGTTCAACCAAGAGTGCACCCAATACAATTCAACATAACTTTACTTTAAAAAAAACTATTGCAAGTACCAAAGAAACAAGTAAACTTACAAAAACACTATTTGCTATTTGCAAATTACAAATGGTTGTTATACCCATACAAATGATTGTTAGACCCATATAGGCTAACTCTCATTGTGTCAAGGCCACTTAAACACAGGCTTCTAATACTATCCACCACCTGCTTCTTTCGCTACAACTTCCTTCCTCACGATCCATGCATCATAGATAAGAAGATTCCTGAGTACCGAAACCATCAATTATCCTATCAATCTCATTGATAACCCTCTCCTCTGGTTGTGATTCAGCATCATGCAAGTAGTGATACTTTTCCCTCGTCTTCTTGTTCATTTTGTCAGTAATCTTTGAAAAACTCTCATTATCCCCACTAGTATGCCGCTTCAAAAATGCGTCCAGAGACATGGAAGTATCGACCAACAACTCGTTGTCCGAATCGCCAACGGGTCTAGGTCGAGAGCCTGTTGGCTGGGAGACCTCATCGATCTCACTGACGACGGTGCAGGAGAAGGGGCAATAAGAGATGCAGGGGTTCCAAAGGGATCCAAAACCGACTATGTTGCCGTGACAAGGGCTCGATCCTGGCCTGTCACCAATCTGTCAGTATCACTCGAATCAACAATATGTATAACCGCCTGAGTTGTTTGGAAAATAACACCGTCAATAGGGCCTGATACTGATTTGTCCACCTAAATCCGACACTTGAAACTTGATGTTGCTATACTGGACCGTTTCAACATTAAATCCAATTGTTGGAACCGTGGAAATTACTTCTCCCATCTGCAGCCTATAGAGAATCATGGTTTTCCCGACATTGTCGAGGCCAAAGACGAGAATGAGAGCCTCCTTGTCTTCGAAGAGTGAAGCGAACAGTCTCGAACAGGAAAACAACATTCCCATCTTTAAAAAAGCTGCAGATTAGCCGATTAACCCTAGCAGAGAGGCAAATATGCTGATTTATCGTCACAAATTGATCATTATCAGATCATCTGTTCGAGTCCCCAGAAAATGAGATTGCTGTGGAGCCTGAGAATTTCCCGGAGATGATAGCATTTCACCTTCGCAGAGGATTCAATCCAACTGAAAATTTTACAGAAGAATTTCGGAAGAAAATAACTCGTGTATATCCGAGTAGTAGAAGGGAGGATCTATGAGAGTGATGAGATGAGATTCCATTGAGAGAGGTAAGGCACACACGAAGATACAGGCCTCAGAAACATGCGGAGATACATAGATACAAATGCAAAGAAGAGGTCGCGGGATAAGAGGGAACACACATAGGTTTACGCCTCATAGGAGGAGACAGTACACAGAGCTAGGCTCTGGCAAATTTGCAGAATTCACAGATGGCACCGCAGAGGAGGATACAGTCCACAGAGCTCTGGCAATTTTGCAGAATTCAGAGATGGCAGATTCCCATAGTGTAGCTCTGCGTTCAGAGATGGCAGATTCTCGTAGTATAGCTCTGATACCACTGTTTCAACACTCATGGAATCATAAGCCTGAAATGTGTTGATGTATTTGTAACTTCGGAAGATATTATTCTATGTATTACATTTTTACTTTATTGTATCCCCAACGAAGATGTATTATTCCTCCGATTGGAAGTGTCGTCATTTGTATTTGCAAGTGTCGCAAGTATTATTGTAAGTGTTGCAACTTATATTTGATGGGTTATTAGACCACCTTGTTGGGGTCGGCCCTGTATAAGTTGTGTGGGTCAAAGGGTTATTAGACCACCCTAGTGGGGTCGGCCCAGAGTCAGTTTATGTTAAGTTGTTAAGTTGGGGCTGACCTAGTTGAGTAAAGGTCAAGTGAAAGTTAGTGTATAAATAGAGAGTGTGTCTCTCTCATTTTACACATTCTCTCATTCACTCACTTCGCATTAGTGAGAGAGAGGAGGAGTGCACACAAGTGGAGGAGGAGTAGCTGCTGCAAAAATTTATCTTTTGGGGCTTCATCTTTGTGATCCTTGTATTGGTGCTTATTCTATCTCTAAAGAAGTTGCAGGGTTTTTCACCTTTTTGGTTTTCCCCGGTGAAATGTTTTGTGTCTCTTGTCTCTTATGCTTGATATGCTATACATGTTGTTCTTTCAGTTAAGATCCTAGATCTATTGAATTAATTGTTGAAAAACTAACATGGTATCAGAGCTAGCCTGAAGCAAGGCATGGTATGGCATTTATGACACTTGTTGCACTTGCGACAAATTGGAAGCTAGGGCTTGATATAGCAAAACCCAGTCATTGTGGCACTTTCATTATAAATCCATTTTGGTGAATGTTCAGGTTCTGAAACTTCTACAGGTAGAAGATAACATAACCATGTACCTTATGTCCGAAGCACAACATCTAATTCGTTGTAATTTATGTTTTATGATCAGTACAATCTAGGGTTTCCGCCTCTTCCAGATCTCAGTCATAAACAAGTGACCTAGGAAAAAAGGTCACAACTTGGCTAGGAAGCTCCAAATGAAATTCTGTAAAAAGTCACAGTAAGATCACGGACTGTAGTTTCTCAGGTAAGTTTTTCAGAGGCCGAAATTGAACCAGTGACACGTGGCACTCCGTACAAGTTCGCTCTCCTGTTTTATCCCATAAACAGGTCACGTTGCGACACTTGGCATAAATCTCTCTCATAGACTCCAATCGAGGGCAAAGCTGTGGGGTTGGAAAGATGACAGGTCAGGCTACCACAGGCCAAAGTTTCAGACCCTGTGGATTCGTAATTTCAGAGATGCACCAGAAACAATCAGGAGCATATTTCTGTCAAAACAGATTTGGATTCTAAGCACCTTCATTCTTGGCTTATCACTGCTGCGGGAATTTAGGGCTTGGGAGAAAGTTGGAATTTTTGGAATCGGAGACCACGGATGAATGATCCTCATCAAAATCAAAATTTAGAGACCAAGATCGAATTTTTTGGTTGGGCAGAAGGTCGGGCTTGATCAAACTCTAGTTTGGGATTTTGATCGGAAAGATGGAAAATTATGGCTTCTGCAAAAGTTGGAATTTTTGAAGTCTGTAACCACGGCTGGAAGCTTCTTAGAAAAATCGAAGTCTAGAGCTTTGGATCGAACCTTTTGGTTGGGAAGAAGGGTGGGCTTTATCAAACCCTAGTTCGGGGTCCTATTGAGTGAATCTGGAAATTTCAAAGGCAATTTTGAGGGGTCAATGTAATTTTCAAAATTGAAGTATACCAGCTTGATCAGATCAACAACCACATTTTTCCATCCATTCAGAAGTTTGAAATTCAAAGTTTGAATTTTTAGGGTTTCTCTGACAAACCCTAATCCAGCTCCAGATCCTGTTTCAGCAAATCAAAGTGGATTGGGTTAATCCTAGAAGAGAATGAATTGGACACCTGCATAAGTGAAGAAGTTCCGGTTCCAGAGGGAGATGAGGCTGAGACTTTACATAAGAATGCTACAAGCAATCCCGATAGGTATGACTTGAAGAAATACATGTATGTTTTGAAATCTGTTCATGTTAAGTTTATGATATGTTTGTCTTCATATTATTGAGGTTAGTACAATCTTGATTAATCTTAGACTTGTCTCATCACCCTAGCAAAAGTATGAATGCATATGAATGATAAAAGACATTCATTGATTAGGGTTATGGCACTTATGATTGTACTAATGCACTGTGGTGTTGTATGAGGTGATGTTGTCCGCTAACATGAAAGGTACGTCAAGAAAGTACAAATCAAGTTCTAGATCAAGAACATATGACCATGGTGACATGAAGACAAAGACTAATGGATCACATAGAAGCTCCACTTACGAGGTATGTATAATTTGGTTCTACAATGGTTAACTTATGAGTTATGCAGGTTACTAAGCACAAGTCATTGAAGAGAACAAGAAGACATTGTTTGGGTATGTTAGACATAACTAGCCAACATGATATTCCAGGTATGTTTTTCCTATATCAAGTTAGAATCCTACCTTGTGTTAGGATATTATACTTTTGTTTGAATGATAATGATTATTCTTAAAAGTTAGAAGTTTAGTAATCAAGTGTTTATGCATATTATATTTCTTACTTTGATTGATGATATGACTAACCAGAAGAGTCCTATGGTCAAATAGGAATATGCATGAGTAAAAGAAGTCTTCCCTGAAACCTTGAATACTAATGCTTATTACCTATGTATGAAATGATCATGACCATACATATTTAAGATTATTTAGAATCATGATGTTTTGATAGTATTGAGATTATACTAATGCATGTATGAGTATGTATGAGACCTAGTGCACACTTAAGCATGCATAGTAGTCCAGGATGGATATAAGTTCAAGGACATGTAATCCAGGAAGCAAAGATCAAGAGGGCGCACACTCCAAAATTTTCTGCAAGGAAGCAAAGATCAAGAGGGAGCACACTCCAAAAGTTCCTGCAAGGAAGCAAAGATCAAGAGGGAGTCCACCCTACAACCAAACAAAGATAAGTATTTGAATTGCCATTTCCTATATATATGATTAAATGATGTTGTCCAGTCATATACATAATTATGTTCCTAGATTTAGGATGTGTATTATGCATATTAGAAAAGTTGCATTAATGAACAAGACACTACTAATATGCAAGTAATGGGTAAGTGGCCTGTGGTATTGTACGACATTCCATTGCTACTTATCATAATGAAACCTCTTTGCTAACATGTTGGGAGTTGTGCACACTCTTAACAAATGTTCTAGTAGAGATGGAAGGCATCTAAAAAGTTACCGTGTGAATACGGGATATGGATAAATGTTGTATTAAATCATTAGCTAAGATAATTGCATGACTATATGACATATATTTTTATGTGTAAGATTTTGTTCTAAAAACTATGAGAAGTTTATAATCATGCAATTGAATTTGACTTGTAGGAAAAATCGTGTACAATCACCTACAAAAGAAGGACTACAACATTTGTTCCAAGCAATGAAGTTAAAAGAAAACTATCTATTGAAGATGTTAAAGAATTTGAAGTTCCCAGGATTTGGGATGCAGTAATGGAAGAATGCCATGATCGAGGAATACCATTTGATCATAAAGAATGATGTCTGGGATGTGGTCCCGAGACCAGAAGGGAAGTCTGTTGTGACTTCCAAGTGGATCTATAATATAAAGCATGCTGCAGATGGTAGCATAAAGAAATACAAAGCGAGGTTTGCGGATCGTGGTTTCTCCCAGAAAGAGGGATATATTTTGAAGAGACTTTTGCACTTGTAGCCAGATACACTTCCATCAGAACAATACTTGCTCTGGCTGTAGTGGTGAAGTGGAAGATACACCAGATGGATATGGTGTAGTCGAAGAGGAAGTGTATGTGGAGCAGCCACTCGGTTTTGAGACACATGATAATGATTCATATGTGTGCAGATTGAAGAAATCCTTGTATGGCTTGAAGCAAGCTCCTAGGACTTGGTATGGTAGGATAGACAACTTTCTATCCAGCTTGGGATTTACTAAGAGTAAAGCAGATTCCAACATTTACTACAAGATCGAGGAAGGCAATTCAGTGATACTACTTCTGTATGTGGATGACCTGTTTGTTACAGGTGAGGATGGGTTGATTGTCGACACCAAGAGGAAGCTTGCTGTCGAGTTCAAGATGAAGGACTTGGGGATGATGCATTATTTCCTAGGTATGGAGGTGTGGTAGAGTGCAGATGGAATCTTCCTTGGACAAGGGAAGTATGAAGTAGAGATCCTGAAGCGGTTTGGGATGATGGATTGCAAGGCCACGGCCACACCTATGGCATCGAACCTGAAGCTTCTGTGTGATGCTTCATCTAATCCAGTTGATGTCACAATGTATCGTCAGATGATTGGGTCCTTGATGTACATGATGAATACAAGACTAGATATTTTCTTTGCGGTGAACACATTGAGCCAATTCCTGATGGATCCCATAGGTGTTCACATGGTTGTTGTAAAGCATATTCTGAGGTACCTGAAGGGTACAATTGATTATGGGCTCAAGTATGATGCGAATCAAAAGTTTAACCTAGAGGGTTATGTTGATTCAGATTGGGCAGACAGTGCTGCAGATAGGAAGATCACTTCTGGGTGCTGCTTCAGTATGGGATCAGGTATGATCTCTTGGTTTAGCAGGAAGCAGTCCTGCATAGCACTGAGTACAGCCGAAGCAGAGTATGTTGCAGCTTGTTCAGCTAGTTGTGAGGAAGTATGGCTTAGGAAGCTACTATTTGAGTTATTTGATCTCCAGTTGAATGCTACTGGTATCTTTTGTGATAACCAGAGTTGCGTGAAGTTGTCAGAGAACCCGGTGTTCCATGACAAGTCGAAGCACATCGAGATCAAATATCACTATATCATGGATATGGTGCAGAGAGGGGCAGTGAAGCTCCTGTATGTTGCGATGGATGAGCAGATTGTGGATGTGTTGATGAAACCACTAGCCAGAGTGAAGTTTGATTACTTCAGAGAGAGGCTTGGTGTTCTTCAGGTTGAAGACACTTCGAGGAAGAAGTGATGGGACACATTTGCAGGAGCCATTCCAAGCATGATGATAGGAGGATCCTTCCCATGGCTGTGGATGTAAGCATTGTGTGATGAGCATCAGGACAATGCTCCAATTACTGCTTTGTATATGCATCAGTTGGATGCTTTGTATGATCAGTTGGATCATGTATTTGTATATGCATCAAGTGGATGCTTTGTATGATCAGTTGGATCATGTATTTGTATATGCATCAAGTGGATGCTTTGTATGATCAGTTGGATCATGTATGATGACATGCATCAAGGCGATGTAGTGATGATGATCAGAATGATCATGTGATGATATACATCAAGATGATGTATGGTGATTATCAGGTTGATACTCTGTGGCCGTGGACAGGTTGTGCATGTAGCATAGAAAAGATCCTGGGAGATCCTATAGTCTGAGCTAGGATGCTCTTTCGAGGTTTTGCTAATGGAGGCATGTAATAAGCCCTAGAGATCCGATAGGTTGAGCAGTAAGCTCATAATCATTCCTGGGATACTCTTTAGAGTACTTGCAAGTTGCAAGACGCTCTTTAAAGGTTTTTCCTAACCATATGTAACAAGCCCTAGAGATCCGATAGGTTGAGCAGTAAGCTCGTAATCAGTCCTGGGATGCTCTTTAGAGTACTTGCAGGTTGCAAGACGCTCTTTAAAGGTTTTGTGGTGTGTAGGTCACATATAATCAATCCTGGAGATCCGATAGGTTGAGCAGTAAGCTCGTAATCAGTCCTGGGATGCTCTTTAGAGTTCTTGAAGGATGCAAGACACTCTTTTAAGGTTTTGTGATAGTCAACATGTAAAAGATCCTGGGAGATCCGACAGGTTGAGCAGAAGCTCGTAATCAATCAAAGTCACAAAGATAAATATCCATACAATTCAACTCCTTGATCTTGGATTACAAAAATCAGGGTATAGGAAACAATCCATGCAAGATCATCATTGTCCTATAAACACAAGAGTCCCTCTCATGCACCTCAAATCCTCTGAGAAATTGGACAAACCTAAACTAGGTCAACTTCCTCATCCTAAGATAATCTTGAAGTAAGAGTAACATCATGGTTAACACCCTCTATTTGAGATAATACATGATCCTTGGAAAGAATATCATCACGGGAAAATCTATCTATCTAAGAGAGAATCCATGATCCCTATCTTTGTACTCTACAATACTCCCTTCATTTGTAACTTTGGAATCCACCTTATTATTATCCTACATCAAGGAATCACACCTATCCTCTATTGAATAACTAGAAGGATCGTGGATGAATTTAATCTCATCATTACATCTCTCCTCCTCTATACAACTAGAAGTCTCATAGATGGAAGAAACCAATGCAATATGACAAGTTTATCTCCTAGGAGGCACACTTTTCCTCATTGGATATCTAGGAACTCCTACATGCTCTCCAGCATCCTGCAATGTCTAAGTGAGGCATCTTAGTCTCCTAAAATCTAGAGTATGTGAGGGCATATCCACACTCAATCTCCCCTCAAGTCCCATTGAATCTAATTCATCAGTATCTGTAACAACCTCCAAATTATCCTCAATCACTGAAGGAGAATCTTGTGAGATATAATATCTCACATTCTCATCAAATATCATATATTTTCTCATCGAGTCTCCCACTATGCCATAATATTGATCCTATAAGATGGAGAAGTATCAATGTATCCATCACAAGATGTAATCACAACATCTCGAGTCCTGAAATCAATCAATAATTAATCCATAAAGTTTATGAACCTGTCTCCATGGCATCTCACCATGCATGTTCTACATGTGCCTCGAAACTATAAGGCTTATCCATCCTCTAACTGGAATGCAGAATTGATACTAGATCAACAAGTAACTTGTAAAGGATAGCCTCTCTCACGCCTCTAGTTAAAGTCCTCAAACCAACTAAACTATAATCATCGATGGTGCATTGTTTTCCCTCGAAAGAAATTGTTCACCATACATCTAAATGGATTAGATCAAGAATCCCTCTTGATCTTGGTCACTAATTGGAAAATTGGCTTTGATGTGCTTGTAAAGAGCACATCATTTGCATACACTCTCTTTATCTATCTTGAATTCGAGCAATCCTTGCAATAAGTTCTTTAAGGTAGAGGGTGCTCCATAATGTAAATGACCAAGATTCATATGCCATAACTTACCCATCTTGGTATTTCCATCACCAAAGCACCATGCTTCATGAGATCCGTGTACAACATATAAACATCTTCAGTATGAACCCCTTTCCTACAACATGGGTTTGTCTTATAAACATGACTTTTTGAGCATCATACTCAGCCATACAATGAATATATACAATACATGATACTAAAATAAGATTCTTCTTCAACCCATGTAAATACAAGACATTATTCAACTCGAGAACATCGCCTGTGGGTGTCTGGAAGGAGATAGAGCCAACGACATCATCAACAAGATTTAAACTCACACCTCCCTCTTGCTCCTAAATATTATTGAATAAATACCTATCACATGTCATGAGAGTCGAAGCTCCACTGTCCACATACCAACCAACACTAGGCATAGTGTTAGGATATAAACTAGACAAACACCATATCCATCTTGGAAAATATAAAAGACAAAGAAGAAAAAACCTTTCCAAAGGTCAAGGTGCTTCTCTCAAGCAACCTAGAGTTTGAAACTCCACAACTTCAAACAATTAGGTTAATACCTGTCCCAAGTTATCTCTTGTTTAAATACAAGTTCCCTCTCACTCTAGAGAGATCTTAGCCATAACAAGCTCTTATACCATGTTGGAATTTCTCATAATTCATAATTCAATGCAAAATATAAATTTCACCTTCAGCCTATAAGTTTTTTTTGGATGTTAGCATATGAATTTTCGTCTATAGGGATACTGTAAAGAGAGGTATAAAACAACAATAGAAAGAGCACAATATTTAAAATCCAAACAACCCAAACTTCTTGTCAATTCAAGGAAAAAACTTCGCCAATCAAAGAGGACAAGTTTCAACCCTTTTAGGGCAACTTATCAACCAATAACTATATTTGTATATACTCTTTTACAACAATAGTACAACCATTGTATGACAACAATAAAATTATCCCCTTATATGTTTTGCTTATATGTCAAGTCACTTTAACAATTGTACTTTTAATCATGTCAAATCAACAAGACATATAATTGTAAATAACAATGCATAAATAACATATATAGCTGAAAATAAAATATGGAAATTGCATAAGTTTTTGATAGTTGAAGGCTTCATTATTGTGCTCAATATCAAGTACATTTACATACCATATCCTTCTCTCAAGGCTAGTACAAATCCTCTCAAATTTCCAAACCCTATCTAGGGAAAATCAACAAAACCATAGATCAACAAAGGAGCTTCAATATGAAAGAATCACTCCAACATGTCCTCCAAGGAAATACATCTTCTCTTCTCTTCTTCATCACAAATCCACCCTAGGATTTTATCACAAAACCCTAATCTCCAAGAGATAAAACCTAACCCTATATCTCAAAGATATTCTAAGAAGATACAAAAACCCTATCACCTCAAGAGAGAGAGAGATCAAGTGCACGTGAAGATCCAAGAGAGAGAGAGAGAGAGAGTACACATGAAGTTTCGAGAGAGAGAAAACTACAAGATTATCATGAGCATCTCCTCCACAAGAGAAAACCCTAGTTACAAGAGCAAACTCCAATTGAAGAAGTCTCCTCTAGACTTCATAACTCCACGTAGGTTTCTTGAAGAAATTCTAGTGACTTCCTCCAAGAAGATAAGTCTAAAGAAAAGAGTGTGATGAATGGAAATAATTTCCCTTTCCTCTATTTATATGAGAAGTAAGGGAGGCCAACAATACAATATGGGCCTTGTCCCTTACAAGAAACCTACAATGAGCACTTCTAAGCCAATACAAGAGAGACTACACTCTAAAGTAAACGTGTCATGCTCCAAGGTGATTTCATTCACAATAATGGCTATGGACATACCTTGTATCAATCAAAATATTATTAATCTTGCCCTCAAATTCAACCATTGATGATTAATGATTTGATTGTCAATCTTCAAAATCAACATAAAATTTGTTGATGTATCTGTAACTTCAGAATGTATTTCATTTATGTATATTGTATTCCTATAGAGATGGTATTATTCCTCTATATGGAAGTGTCGTCATTTATATTGTAAGTGTCGTAACTTATACTTGATGGGTTATTAGACCACCTTGTTGGGGTCGGCCCTGTATAAGTCATTTGGGTCAAAGGGTTATTAGACCACCCCTATTGGGTGTCGGCCTAGTCGGCATTGTTTTATGTGGTTAAGTTGAGACCGACCTAGTAAAGGTTATTAGGCAAGTCAAGTCAAGTATAAATAGAGTGTGGGAGGCACTCTATTTCATCATTATATTCTCACACACACTCTTTGGAGAGTTGCGCACTTGTGGAGGAGGAGAAGCTGCTGCTAGGAGATGTCTATCTATTATGCTTGGGTTGTATCATTGCTCTATCTATCTCTGAGGAAGTTATTGGGGTTTTTCACCTTTATGGTTTTCCCCAAGTAAACTCTATGTCTCTTGTGTGCTTGCATTATTTTGTCCATGATTGATATGTTGTAGATATGATGTACATGTTGTTCTCTCAGTTAATATCCTAGATCAAATTGAAGTAAATTCTAAAAAACTAACATGGTATCATAGCTAGCCTGAAAGAAGGCATGGTATGGCATGTATGACACTTGTTGCACTTACGATGCTAGAGATTGATATAGCAAAAACCAGTCATCATAGCACTTTCACTATAAATCCATTTTGGAGAAGTTTTCGGATCTGAAACTTTTACAGGTCGAATATCAGATCCCCATGTACCTTGTGTCCAAAGGAAAACTTCTAATTCGTTGCACTTTGTGTTTTATGATCTGTACAATCTAGGGTTTCTTCCTCTTCCAGATATGAGTCATAAATAGGTGACCTAGGAAAAAAGGTCACAACTTGGGCTAGGAAGCTCCAAATGAAATTTCATAAAAAGTAAAAGGTAGTGCACGGCATGTACGTTCTCAGGTGACGTTTTCAAAGGCCGAAATGGAACCAGTGACACATGGCACACCGTACAAGTTCGCTCTCCTGTTTTATCCCATAAACAGGTCATGTTGCGACACTTGGCATAACTCTATCTTAGAGAATCCATTTGAGGTTATACATATGGGTTTGGAAAGATGATAGGTCGAGATACCACATGTAGAAGTTTTAGACCATGTGGATTTGTAATTTCGGAGTTACACCAGAAACAATCAGGTGCATATTTCTGTCAAAACAGTATTATTTTTTTAGCACCTTCATTCATGGCTTCGGGAATTTAGGGTTTCAGAGAAAGTTGGAATTCTTGTAATCAGAGACCACGGCTGGATTCTACTCATAAGAATCAAAATTTAGAGACCAAGATCATATTTTTTGGTTGGTCAGAAGGCCAAGCTTGATCAGACCCTAGTTCGGGACTTTGATCGAAAAAGTGGAAAATTAGGGCTTCTACAAAAATGAGAATTTTTGAAATCTGTGACCACGACTGGAAGCTCCTCAGAAAAATAGAAGCTTAGAGATTTGGATTGAACCTTTTGGTTTGGAAGAAGGGTGGGCTTTATCAAACCCTAGTTCGGGGTCCTGTCTAGTGAATCCAGAAGTTTCAAAGGCAAATTTGAGGGGTGAAACTTTGCAGTTTTCAAATTCTGAGTATACCAAGTTGATCAGCTCATCAAGGCGCATATTTCTATCCTTTCAGAAGTTTGAAATTCAAAGTTTGAATTTTTAGGATTTCTCTAACAAACCCTAATCTAGCTCCAGATCCAATTTCTGCAAATCAAGTGGATTGGTTTAATCCTAAAAGAGAATGTATTGGTCACCTGCATAAGTGAAGAAGTTCATGTTTCAGAGGGAGATGAGGCTAAGGCCTTACATAAGAAGATTACAAGCAATCTCAACAGGTCTGACTTACATGTATGTTTTGAATTCTGTTCATGGTTAAGTTTATGATATGTTTGTCTTCATATCATTACGGTTAGTAAAATCTTGATTAAATTACTAGACTTGTCGTATCACCTTAATAAAATTATGAATACATGATAGAAGATATTCATTGATTAAGGTTTTGACACTTATGATTGTACTAATGCATTGTGATGTTGTATAAGGTTTATGTTGTTCGCTAACATGAAAGGTACACCAAGAAAGACAAATCATCTTCTACTTCAAGAGCATATGATCATGGTGACATGAAGACAAAGATTCATCCATTGTCATGGATCACATAGAATATCTACTTACGAGGTATGTATAACTTGGTTCTACAATGGTTAACTTATGAGACATGCAGCTTACTAGCACAAGTCATTGAAGAGAACTAGAAGACATCATGCGGGTATGTTCGACATAACTAGCTAACATAGTAATCCAGGTATGTTTTTCCTATATCAAGTTAGAATATTACCTTGTGTTAGGATCCCTTATATAAGTATACTGGTATGATTGGTTATGTTTATTCATAAAGTTAGAAATGTAAGTAATCAAGGGTTTATGCATATTATGTCTCTTATCTTGATTGATGATTTGACTAACCAAAAGAGTCCTATGATCAAATAAGAATATGCATGAGTAAAAGAAGTCTTCCCTAAAACCTTGAATACTAATGTTTATTATCTGTGTTTGAAATGATCATGACTATGCATGTTTAAGATTATTGTGTTTTGATAGTATTAAGATAATACTAATGAATGTGTGATTATGTATGAGACCTTGAGGATAACACAATGATGATAATAATAAGCATGCATAGTGATTAAGGATGGATATAAGCTCAAGGATAGGTAATCTAGGAAGCAAAGATCAAGAGGGAGCACACTTCAGTAGTTTCTGCAAGGATGCAGATATTCAGAGGGAGTTAACCACTTCTCACAATCCACATCAGAATGGAGTTACAGAAAGGAAGCAAAGACTGAGAGGGAGTCAACCCAACAAAAAAACAAATATAAGTATTTGAATTATCATTTCTTGCATATTTGATTGTTTAAATAATATTGTTCAATAATGTATATACTGATGTTCCTATAATTAGGTTGTGTATTGTGCATATTAGAATAGTTGCATTGATGAACAATATACTACTAATATACATGGGTAAGTGGCCTATGAAACTGTACAACATTCCATTGCTACTTATCTAGAATGAAACCTCTTTGTTGACATGTTGGGAGTTGTGCACACTCTTAACAATGTTCTGGTAGAGATTGGAAGGCATCTAGAAAGTTACGGGATATGGATAAATGTTGTATTGAAGCATTGGCTAAGATAATTGCATGACTATATGACATATTTCTTTATGTGTAAGAATTTGTTCTGAAAACTATGAGATGTTTCTAATCATGCAATTTAACTTGTTTTGTAGGAAAGATCGTATACGAGCACCTACAAAAGAAGGACTACAACATTTGTTTCAGCAACAAAGTTATCTATTGAAGATATTGAATATATTGAAGTTCCCAGGATTCGGGAAGAATGCCATGATTGAGGAGTACCAGTCGATCATGAAGAATGATGTTTGGGATGCAATCCCAAGACCTGAAAGGAAGTCTGTTGTGACTTCCAAATGGATCTATAAGATCAAGCATGTTGCAGATGGTAGCATGGAGAAATACAAAATGAGGTTTGTAGCTTGTGGCTTCTCCCAGAAAAAGGGATTGAGTATGAAGAGACTTCTACACCTGTAGCCAGGTACACTTCCATCAGATCAGTACTTTCTCTGGCTGTAGTGATGAAATGGAAGATACACCAGATGGATGTCAAGACTGCTTTCTTGAATGGTGTAGTCGAGGAGGAAGTGTATGTGGAGCACCCACTTGGTTTTGAGACACATGACAGGAAGTCATATGTGTGCAGATTGAAGAAAGCATTGTATGGCTTGAAGCAAGATCCTAGAGCTTGGTATGGTAGGATAGACAGCTTTCTATCCAGTTTGGGCTTTACCAAGAGAAAAGTGGATTCCAACCTTTACTACAAGGTTGAGGAAAGCAATCCAGTTATACTACTTTGGTATGTGGATGATCTGTTTGTTACAGGTGATGATAGATTGATTCTTGACACAAAGAGGAAGCTTGCTGCCGAGTTCAAGATGAAGTACTTGGGGATGATGCACTATTTCCTAGGCATGGAGGTGTGGCAAAGTGCAGATGGAATCTTCCTTGGACAAGGGGAAGTATGCATTAGAGATCCTGAAGAGGTTCGCGATGATGGACTACAATACCATGGCCACACCTATGGCATCGAACCTGAAGCTTCTGTGTGATGCTTCATCTGATCTGGTTGACGTCACTGTGTATCGTTAGATGATTGGGTCCTTGATGTACCTGACGAACACGAGACCATATATTTGCTTTGCAGTGAACACATTGAGCCAATTCCTGACGGATCCGAGGAGTGTTCACCTGGTTGTTGTAAAGCATATTTTGAGTTACCTGAAGGGTACAGTTGATTATGGGCTCAAGTATGATGTGAATCAAAATTTTAACCTACAGGGTTATGTTGAGTCATATTGGATAGGTAGTGCTGCAGATAGGAAGAGCACTTCTGGGTGCTTCTTCAGTATGGGATCAGGTGTGATCTCTTGGTTTAGCAGGAAGCAGTCCTGCGTAGCACTAAGTACAGCCGAAGTAGAGTATGTTGCAGCTTGTTCGGCTATTTGTGAGGTAGTATGGTTGAGGAAGCTACTGTCTGAGTTATTTGATCTACTGCTGGAGGCTACTGGTATATTTTGTGACAACCAGAGTTGTGTGAAGCTGTCTGAGAACCCAGTGTTCCACGACAGGTCGAAACACATAGAGATCAAATATCACTATATCAGGGATATGGTGCAGAGGGGAGCAGTGAAGCTCCTGTATGTTGCGACGGATGAGCAGATTGCATATGTGTTGACGAAGCCACTAGCCAGAGTGAAGTTCGAGTACTTCAGAGAGAGGCTTGGTATTCTTCAGATTGACGACACTTCGAGGAAGAAGTGATGGAGACATTTGCTGAAGCCATTCCAAGCATGGTGGAAGGAGGACCCTTCACATGGCTATGGATATAAGCGTTGGACGATGAGCATCAGGATGATGTTCTAGTTTCTGCTCTGTATGATCAGTTGGATCATTTATGTATGTATGCATCATGTTGGATGCCGGATATGATCAGTTGGATTATTTATGTATGTATGCATCATGTTGGATGCTTGGACCATGTATCTATATATGTATCAAGTGGATATGTTGTATTATCAAGTAGATCATGTATGTTGATGGATACATTGTGTGGATCATGTATATATGTATGTATCAAGGAGATACATTGCATATGATGATATGTATTAGGTAGATACTTGGTATGCATCAGGTGGATGCATTGTATGATCAGGATGATCATGGATGACGAGCTTCAGGATGTTGCTCCAAATGACATGCATCAGGACGATGCAGTGATGATGATCAAGATGATCATGTGTACATCAGGATGGTGTATGGTGAGTATCAGGTGGATACTCTATGGCCGTGGATAGGTTGTGCAGATGGGCATGTAAGTAGACCTGGGAGATCTGGACAGGATGAAAAAGGCCTCAGATGCTCTTTCGAGGCATTGCTATGGGAGGACATATAATAGCACCCTGGGAGATTTGCAGATGCTCTTGCTAGGTTTTTTCGTTGGCATATAATAGCTCCCTGGGAGATCTGGCAAATGCTCTTGCGAGGTTTTTTCCTATGGCATGTAATGTGTCCTTGAGAGATCTGATAGGTAGAGTTGTGTGTTCATAATAGCATGGGATGCTCTTGCAAGGTTTTTCCATGACCACATGTAATATGCTCCTAGGATATCCAACAGGTGGAGTTGTGTGCTCGTAACAGCCTAGGATGCTTCAGCCAGGTTTTGTGGTGGACCACATGTAATGTGCTCCTGGGAGATCCGACAGGTAGAGTTGTGTGCTCGTAACAGCCTGGGATGCTTCAACCAGGTTTTGTGGTGGACCACATGTAATGTGCTCCTGGGAGATCTGACGGGTAGAGCTGTGTGCTCGTAACAGCCTGGGATGCTTCAGCCAGGTTTTGTGGTGAGATCACATGTAATGTGCTCCTGGGAGATCCGACAGGTAGATCTATGTGCTCATAACAGCCCGGGATGCTTCAGTCAGGTTTTGTGATGGGTCACATGTAATGTGCTCCTGGGAGATCCAACAGGTAGAGTTGTGTGCTCGTAACAGCCTGGGATGTTGCAGCCAGGTTTTGTGACACACGTAATAAGTATTGAGGATTCCACAGTATGGCCAGTGATGATGAAGACCTACAGGTGGTGGGCCTACATCCAGTATGAAAAAGGACTGGATCTGTAGAACTTCCTCTGACGAGTATATCAGAGATTGATTGAGATAGCAGCAGCAGTGATGATGACGATGATCCAGTGATGATGATCCAGAGAAGAAGACTTGTGCTAGAAGACCCGTGTCGAGAAATACCTTCCTAGTTAAGAGGGAGTGTTGATGTATATGTAACTTCGGAATGTATTTCATATATGTATATTGTATTCCTATAGAGATGGTATTATTCCTCTATATGGAAGTGTCGTCATTTATATTGTAAGTGTTGTAACTTATACTTGATGGGTTATTAGACCACCTTGTTGGGGTCGGCCCTGTATAAGTCATGTGGGTCAAAGGGTTATTAGACCACCCTATTGGGTGTCGGCCCAATCAACATTGTGTTATGTGGTTAAGTTGAGGCTGACCTAGTAAAGGTTATTAGGAAAGTCAAGTCAAGTATAAATAGAGTGCGGGAGGCACTCTATTTCATCATTCTATTCTCACACACACTCTTTGGAGAGTGGCGCACTTGTGGAGGAGGAGAAGTTGTTGCTAGGAGATGTCTATCTCTTATGCTTGGGTTGTATCATTGCTCTATCTATCTATGAGGAAGTTATTGGGGTTTTTCACCTTAATGGTTTCCCCAAGTAAACTCTATGTCTCTTGTGTGCTTGCATTATTGTGTCCGTGATTGATATGTTGTAGATATGTTGTACATGTTGTTCTCTCAGTTAAGATCCTAGATCAAATAGAAGTAAATTCTGAAAAACTAACAAAATTATAGGAATGGTCTGTGCTATATATTTGACTAATGTAGCCTCTTGAACGTTATGAACATTCTAGGTGTTCTCATATATATGGGGACAATTTTTGAGTAAATTAGCTCCTCCACATCCCCAACATTTCATAGGTTCTCTTAGTCTCTTCCCCACTAATTCAATTTGTTTATTTCCATTCTATGCCGGGTAGCTTTGCTAGAAACTCCTCAAATGAATTTTTTATTGCTAAGACTTGAATCCCTTATCTATGTTCAAGCTTCTCTTTCTTATTTACTTTACAACCCTTACTAATTTATGGCTTATTCATGTTCTTTTCATAATAGTATTTAGTTTTTTTTATTGTTCCATCAAGGGTTTTATGCTTATGAAATCAATTTGTCCTTGTAAGATTGAGACAATCCATTAATATGTGTTGGAATTTAACATATACTAGTAGCTCCAAAAACATATTTGCATACTCATCCATAGTCATATATCCCAACTTTAGTTCATGTAATTTTTTAATCTTGCCATCATAGTGCTTATATTTTTGAGTTGCTTCTAGTAGTTTTCCTGTCACTAATGTTCTTCACTTGTATGATGTGTTTCCACCAAATAGATTATCTTCCATTCTTATTAAATATGGCCACTATGGGATTCATATTTCTCAAGTAATCATGTACTTTGAAGTATTTTTTTAACCTAATAATCTAAGCCTAAGCTTCTTCACTATATTTCACCTCACCATCAAAGATAGGTGGTTTTAGTTTTTTGAATTCCCTTGCAAATAATATTTGATTTGCCTCTTCTTATATTGATTAGAATAATACTTTGAATGTCTATTGTTGGGATCTTTAGAGGCAGTTGTCTCCTTTTGAGTTGTGTATATGTCCCACCACCATAGATCTAATCTTTGATAATTTGAGACCTTTTCTTTGAGGGACTCTTACCAACATCATATGAAATTTGTTGATTCATTTTCCTTTGAATGGAAGTATTTAATTGATTTTGTTCCTCTTGAGATTTTATTATATTTTCATTATCTGCCTCACAACTCTAAAGTTACACTCTCAAAATTTTCATGGTTTCTTCCATGTTTAGAGGGGTTTCAAAAGTTACTCTTCCATTGGAATCAAATCAACCTCCATTTTTTTCCCTTGCAAATTATTACTTATGTTATTTTCTTTAGAACCCTAAAGATTTTGTATATCTTCCATGTTAGCAATTTCTCAATTCCACCAAGACTATTTTTTTGCAATTTTGTTTGGACAATAGTCATTGTGTAAACATATAATATATTTGTTTTATAATTGTACTAAACATATCTTTCTACCATCCTAGGAATGCACTTGTTAGGGTTTTCATGTTATTATTTATATCTTTGAGGCCATATAGCCTCCATGTTGTAACCAATAGCTCTGATAACAATTTTTCATGAGCCTTCCACACTTACTCACCATACATGGTCTAATGCTCTAGCTTTTTAAGTCAAAGTGTGACTAGTAGAAGAATTTCTCAATCAAATTTTAACCCAAAATTTAATTTAATGATAATGGCATTACATAATCACAATGACTCCAATCAATTTATTTTGGATCAAGCATCATTTGTAAGTGCAGACGAAATACTAATTTCTTAAAAAATTCAAGATATGCTTGGTATCAATAAAACTTTGTTAGAATACAAACATGTACACCATCTAATTGTACTTATATCATACACTCCATCAACATGAAATGCATATCAAAACAAAAGCATATAAGCAGAGTTTCAAATTGTAGAAGGTCATCTAGTGAAGATCAATTTGTGAGTGCAAGGAGAGGCAAGGAAGCTAGTTTGTATTGGGGAGCAGATGGGAGAGGTAAAGAGAGGTAGCTTGTTGGAAACAAACCATAGAGGAAAACATAAACAAATTGTATCAATTTATACCACAACAACCCTAAGTGTCTAATTCAGATTCTATTCTTAATGAAGATACAATTTAATGAATGCAAATCATAGTATGTGCATTCAACTTATTTCTATCTTATCGTTATTTCATGACAAATACAAAATGAAATTGCGAGCATGCAATGTTTAATATGAAAAACTGGGAACCATGCATGCATCTTCTTTTGAAATTGTGGGTAGCATGGTTTCTACATGTCAATCATATCAACTCAGTCATAAAATATGCAATTTTTTTGTTTATATATATATATATATATGAAAACAAGAGCCAAAATCAGCTCCATATATTTCATTTAAAACTCAAATCATCATTGTTGCAATGACTCTATAGATATGATCATAATTTTTTCCCTATGAAAACATACCAGAGATTAACAATTTGGGAATTCATGTAAATGGAAATGAAACATGAGATGCAATCAAGAGAATGCATGCATCCATGCATAAACAAATAATCGTTTCTACAACATTTACTCACTACCCATATTTTCATCTTATTCATTTGGCGAAAATGGAAATATGAACTCTTCAAAAATAGACTTGACGTTCATCAAGATGAGTTTATGCAAACTGTTTTCCCGAAGTAAACTCATAAATAATGCTAACTAGGGTTTGTCAACACAATAAAACTTCATGGAATAGGATGAGAAGCATTAACAAGGACAAATCATTTTTGATCCATAGTTAAAACCCATATAGCAAATCTTAATTCCATAACATCCATAACAAGAGTATGATTGTGAAGGATTTGAATAGCTCTCATTCAAAAATGGGTTTGAACAATAATCAAGGGGAAAGGGAGGTTGCAAGTACGAAAAGGAAAAGAATAACTCATAAACTACCACGATGCTATCCAACAAGTAGCCTTGTAAAAAATCATTAAACTCAAGCGATGGAATAACAATTGTAAGTTTTTTAAATTTAGAGACAAATAAACTTACCATAGAAAAACAATCAATAGATTGTTGACAATGCTAAATAGATCCATTAAAATCCAATTTCATCTTGTGCATGTTCAAGTATCTATGTACTGTGCCAACCATGGTAAATTTAGGGGTTTTAAAACATTTGAATTCAATCCCCATAAAAGGGAACAATCATGTCCAACACGATAGATGAAGGGGTTGAGGGATCTATTGAATCTTAGAGAAAACAAATTAAGTGGACATAAATTTATTAAGAGAACCATTCTATGAATCTAAAGACTATGCAAATCGATTTTCCAAATCTTGGCAGAGAACCATTCTAGGAATCCCTCAATATTATGCAATTTGATTTGGCTTGCTTTGACATATATTCATCAAGAAAGACATTACAAAATCCATATGCTTTAGGATATTATTTCAAAACCACAACAAGCAAGAACTAAAATAAGGGCGAATATTCACTTCCAAGTTTTAACAATATCTAATGCTCTAAATTCTTCTCAGAACATGAATACGCTCAGGGGAAGGGGATTATTTATTGAAAGAATTTTATTTTTGAGAAATGAATACCACCAACAAAATGCAAAATACATCCACATAAAATACTTAACAATTTTAAATCTAAAGAAGTAGAGGTTCATCTATTCAAAATTTATTTTGACAAACAATCTTGCAGTCTTCTAATATATTTTTGTAAACAGTTTGTAAATAACAATTTTATGGACATAGAGGAAAAATAAAATACAATTACTCATAACTAGAATTTTTTTATATTCAAGGATATTGAGGGATTTCCATAGTAGAACATGAATACTTAACTTTTAATAATATGATCCAAACAATTGACTGAGTGTGATCAATTTTCTACTCAACTGTAGAAAATCCTCTATGGATTCCACCCCTAGCCGAGATATGATACCACCAAGGAGAAGGAAATAAGTTTCAAGATTATAAAATCACTCATCCCACTTCCTAAAACCATTTAAAATAAACCAATAAATTCACTACACAGCTCTATTAATAATCTTCCAATCAACCCAACTATGACACTCCCTCTACTACCCCATACAACACAAGAAGATACCCCCATTTCCAAAGTACTTTAGGAATCCTCTTTTGATCAATGTTATTCAACATGGACAACAAGAGTCCAAACTATTGTCTACTTTTATATTTAACTCTAGCAAAAAATTGGTTCCAAGACATTAATGATCAACAATATACAAGACCTAGAGATGACTATTTAATAAGCTTGGTCTCTCTATTACTACAATGCAGTCTCTTTTACACTATCTCTATGATTCTATGTCTCTTCCATTAGATTTCACAATTTTTTCCACTTTTCATTATATTTATTATGGAAAAAAATCCTCTAAGTTAGTAGTGCTCATGCCTCCCCCAAGACTCTTATTCTCTTCAAATTTTCCTTTGGCATGAGTAATGGGAGGGGAATAAGTGTCCTATTTGGATTCTTCTTTATTGCATGAATGTAGGAGGTGGTTAGGTTCTCCAAAAAATATGGAGTATTTCCACTCATTACCTCCTCTACTTGCATGTTTATGTTAAAGTAAAACCATGCCTTCACTAAGAGAGTGAGGGGTTAGGACAAGTACATGGAAATTACAATAAGAAGATAAGTATGTAGGATTACAATTGCCTCCTTGGGACCCCTTACCTCTTCTGCTCTGGTGAACTCGTAGTCCCTTAGGTGGTCTTTTTCATTTAACCTTGGACCTTTTATTAATTTTCAAAGTAATAATTACAAATCTTTAAAAATATCATGTCAAGTATATTTCATGATTTGTAGAAAGCATAGTAATGAAAAGCATTTATGCACATCATTTACAATATATGAAAGTTGAGTTGTCCAAGAATTTTTCAACATTGCATCTCAATAAATAAACAATCAATTTAATATATAATTTCTAAATATTGGAATTTTCAATGATTGTTGTAAATGAAATATAGTTGTAAAATTCAAGCACAACAGATCTAGAAAACAAGAACAATAGTTACAATAACAAGAGATGCATGCTGGTCTTTACATAAAATTGAGTGCAGGAACACAGGTGTAGAAACACTTATGCAGAAACATTGGTGCAGAAGGTTTGGAATAGTAATTCATTATCATTAACTCATAAGAATAATTACAATACAAAATAATGGCATGAATAGCCAAGCAATTTGAATCCTAGAGAGTTCATTCAAATTGAATGCATGAGAGTGGCTTACTTGGTCAATTAACACCACTCGAAACATCAGTTAACCACTTAAATGCACTGTAATTGACTCTAACAGACTCTGAAGTAGTCAAAACGAGTCTAACTAAGTCTGAAACTCAACTGAATACCCAAAAATAGGTGAGGGCACCTTTCTCACTCCAGTTAACTAATTTTTAGGTGAAATTAGGTCAAATATGGTAGGAGGGGCGCCTTTCTGAATCCAGTTAACTGAATTTAGTATTAAATGCTCCTAGTTGGACTGATTTGGGCACTTTAATCATGCATTATCACCCCGGTTGGTTCCCCAAATGAAGGAGGAGGCCCAATTGACTGAAACTGATGATATGTTGATGATGTAAGCACATATTTGAGTCAAAATACTTAGGATAAGTGGTAAATTAGGTTGTTAAGCCCAAATAAATGATGTGTAGTTGGAAAATGACTCCAAACCCCCCCCCCCTTAAGTTAATCTCATGTGGAGGAGTAAAATAAAATAATAAGAGGGCCCTGACAACAAAGGCAATAGATCACCCGGTACATAAATAATCCAAAAAATGCTCAAAAAATCTAAGTGAGGAAAGAGGGAAAAACCCATTGGGAAAGAAACCCCCCCTCAAAGTGAACACTGAAGGATCTAATATGTCCTCACCATAGTAGAAATCACCCCCAACAGTGAACGGAGGTAATAGAAATTCTTCTCGGTGAAGCTCTTGGTGAAGATGTCTGCAATTTGCTCTTCTGTAGGGCAATACTACAGTACAATGGTTATGTCATGCACGAGCTCTCGGATGTAGTGCATGTGGATATCGATATGTTTTTTCCTCTGTCTATGAACTGGATCTGTCGAGATCTTGATAGCACTTTGATTTTCACAAAAAATGACAGTAGAAGTGGTGCTACCAATATCAAACTCAGCTAGAATACCCTGCAACCAAATTGCTTGAATGCAAGCATTGACTGCTCCTCGATACTCTACCTCTGCTGAAGATAAGGAAATGGCTTCCTACTTTTTGCTTGACCAGAAAATAGGCCCTGTACCAATCATGAAAACATATCTGGAAGTGGACTTACGATCAATGCTATCACCTTCCCGATCTGAATCAATGAATCCAACCAAGTCAAGATCAAAATCTGCAACATAGTGAATGCCAAAATGTCTCGTACCATGCACATAATGAAAGATCCTTTTGGATGCCTTCTATTGAAGCTCATGGGGATGTTGCATGTACCTTGACACAACACTCATGGAATAAGAAATACCAGGCCTAGAGTGTATCCGATACAAAATAATACCAATCAGTTGTCGGTAGAGTGTAGAATCCACCAACGATGTAGAATCACCATCCTCAATACTAATTCCTGAGAGGAATGGGAATGGTGCAGCTTTACATTTTGCCATATTGAAATTCTTTATCAAGTACAAAGCATATTTTTATTTAGAAATCATGATCCCATCAAAATTCTAAGTGATTTCGAGACCAAGAAATTGCTTCTGCGGGCCTAAATCACTCATATCAAATGTTTGGTGTAAAGCGGTTTTTATTTTGCCGATCAAAGCAAGACTGCTTCATGTAATCAATAAGTCATCAACATAAAGTACAATGATCAAAAAATTACCTTCATACTTCTCTAGATATACATTCAATCTGGTTTTCATCTCACAAAGTTTTGCAATAGAAGAAAGGAATCCATCTTTGCATACCATGCTCTTGGGACCTGTTTTAAAGCATACAAAGATTTCCTTGATATGAAAACAAGTGTCGGATATGATATGTAACCTTCGGGATGTTTCATGTAGATCTCTTCCTGAAGATACCAATGAATAAAATCACTCTTCACATCCATGTGGTGTACCTCCCAGTGCTTGGATGTGGAAATTGCCAAAACTAGTTGTATTGAGTCCATTTTTGCAACCAGTGCAAAAGTTTCTGTGTAGTCCACACCTTTTGCGACCAACCTTGCTTTGTATTTGCAGGTTGAACCATCATAAGCAACCTTGATTCAGTAGACCCATTTGCATTGAACCAATTTCCTCCTAGGTGGAAGTGAAACTAGCTCCCATGTTGCATTTTTCTTAAGAGAATTGTACTCTTCATCCATGGCAGTTTTCCATATCAGATCATGGTGGGCATGATAGTATGATTTTGGTTCTGAACCAACCATCAAAAAACATTTTTTTGACATCAATGGATCAACATATGAAAGAGCCATACTTTCTCTTTGAAAGTTTGCTTGGGTTCTTCTTGGATCGACATGATTTCCAATGTTGAAACCGAAAGATGTGAGAGTCTTTTCTGCCTACTTTGGAAACTGAGGGAGCTCATATGGATTTGATTTCATGTTCTTCATATTCCCGTATAGGATCAACCTATACAGTGTGACCCTCTACATGCTCTGCAATTGCAACATGGAAAACTACAATTAATGTTCACCATCTGCAATGCTATATATAAAATTGTAGCATATGAATAAATTCATTACTAGGATTCAAAGCATGATCTTCGATTGGTTGTTGTTCATCCTTGACATTAAGTGGATTATTGTTTTCCTGCTCAAAACAGAGTCAATATTTTATGGAAATTATTTATAACGAATAGATTGCACAAGTAATAAATATTCATTAAACTATATATATTTTATATACCTGTGCACAAGATGGATCACCATAAGACTGTGTTTTCCCAGACAACCATTTTTGGCGTTCAACAATAGCTCCAAAGCCGTGCTGGAAGCCAAGCCTCAAGTATTCCTCAGTGGGCACTTCTTTGAATCAATCGGCCTACATATTTGCATAACATCATGAATTTACCTTTTGCGGTGCAATAAAACGAAATTAATTTTCAATTTATTATTTGGATGCATTATTGGTTTTTTGATACTTACAATTTTTGCCGCCAAATTCGAATAACCACCAGGCCCAAGCTTGTGCTGACCAATTTTTTCTTGTCTTTCCTTTGTGGCCTTTGATGTGTTTGACAGCCTATGAAAGTGTTGAAATACGTTAGATGTTCCAAATTTGATATAAAAATTAATAATAATAAGGTTTAGAATTACTTTGTGGAAAGTATTGCATACCTCCCAGTGACTGGTGGTAGCTTTCCTTCTTTTCTCAAAGCCCTCTCCTTTCCATCATACAATAGGGCTTTCCACTCTCTTGTTGGAATCATCAGAGGACGCTCATACCTAGGGTTCCTTTCTAGGTGAACCTTATATTGGTCCCGGACAATCTTCATATGTTGTCCAGCCTTCTTTAGGACCGTGGATCGATTTAAGGTCTTGTTTCTGAACAGGCCAACCAATCGATTAGTGAGCTCATCTTTTAATTAAATTTGTTTATCCCACCTTGTGCGGATGGTGGGCCCAAATATCTCCAAGGACAAATCATTTAGATGTTTATAAAAAACATCATTTCCTGCAAAACAATCATACCATCATTAGTTGAAAAACAATGTTTTATCGGTATATTACAATCAAATTATAAACACTAACTTGAAAAATGTATAATTACCTGGGATTTTCTCTATCTTTATTGAAACGAGCTCTTCGTCCACCAAAAATGTTGTATGTATTGTACATGTTCTAGTGACACAAGAAATGTTGCTTCAGCAATATCAATACTAGCAGTCTCTGCATTGACCCCTTCTTTTGCACGATCTAATGTGCGTCGGTCACTAGCGGGTGCACTTACAGCTGGCCTCGGGGGTGTCGCGGAATGTGTTTCTGACTGTTCAGTCGACAACAATGGCACATGAGATGTACATGGATTTGTTTTCTCATGTGATGACTCTCCACGAGCATCACTGGGGCCAACACCGCCTTGACCACTAGTGTGTGGTCGTAGAAAATACTGTAAATACAAACCATATTTTATAAGTTCACTATCATATAAAAGTAAATTATAAAGTAATAAATGAATTTATATTATGATTCAAGATTTCACAACTTACTTTCAAGGAATGAGATCTCTTTACCAAAACATCAACCTTGGCTCTAATCTCATCTGTCTGCGGCTGAAATTTATTGCAGACGAAGGATATCCTCATTAATTTTTCTCAAGGTCTTCTCTAGCATATTAATCGGGTATAAAGAAGAACCAATGTTAGCATCGTGCATCAACTCATCCACATCAAAAGCTATTGATTGCTCTGGCGTTGGTTCATACGCCGAATCTTTGGTCTTCAACAAAAATATATAAAACATTACTGACATGAAAGCAATAGATTGAGGAAAAAATTATATTAACAAAAAGAAGTAGAAAACATTATCAGAATGAAACCTCGAGGCTATTGATTTCCTCGATACTGGTGTCGTCTAATCCACAGCTGGGGACTTTCCCCGATCATCCCCCTTCCAAAAAGAAGTAGAAAACATTATCAAAATGAAACCAATATACACACGAAAAAAACATAACAAAAAAAACATTATGCTCCATATTATATTTGTACAATTCCAATTAATTATACCTGTTGCCTCGAGGATTGTCTACTCATTGGATCAATCGTTATAGGGTACCTGCCCTGATCTACTAATAGGGAAGTGCCCTGATCATAACACTGCATCAAAAACATAGAAAAAATTATCTAAACGAAACCAAAATACTCACGGAAAAATATTAATAAGAAAACATGTTGATGTATTTAAATTGTACAATTACAATTAGGTATACCCGTTTCCCTGAGGCTGTTGTCGTCTAACTAACATCCGATTGGTTTCCCCGATCAACACTCTGCAACAAGTATATAGATAGCATTATCTAAATGAATTGAATATACTCATTAAAAAACACAACAAAAAAAACTTTTTGTTCATATTAAATTTGTACAATTGCATCGATGTATACTTGCTACCTCGAGGTAGGTCCGGTAACATCTACTGCTAGGGAGGTTCCCCTTACAACACCCTTCACCAAAAACATAGAAAAAATTATCTAAACGAAACCAAAATATTCACGGTAACAACATAATAAGTGTTTTTGGACAGTATACCTAAGCGGACCTAAGGCCAGATCTCCCTAGTCTAACTAGATCTAGAACAAATAAGTACAGAATAAAACCAACTTCCCTAGATCAATAGAATCATAAAGATGTAAACGGGTGTCTTACCTGATATTTACAATCCCTTTTCTCCTTGCTTGATCCAATGCTCCAGAATCTTCAGATCTATAGCTGCAAAACCCTGTTGAACAAACAGACACAAACAAGTAGTGAAAGCATATATTTCATATGATTGATCTAAGCTAACCGTTAAGGAAGTATGCTCTATATATTATCAACACAATAACATATATGGGAAGAGATTATATTGACTGTAATGAAAGAGAGTACAAAAGAGAATAATGTTACAACCCAAGCCTTAACATTGAAACCTTCCTTCCAACAAGCCAAGCCAAAGCCTCCAGGGATGAAATAGGACTCCCAAGGATGTGCAAGGATCACCTAAGCCAATTCCACCAGCATGAGAGTGTTGTAGAACTTCCTCCCTTTGGAATGGGGAGGATCTTCATATTTATAAGACCAAGTGGATATAGTAGGTTGAGAAATGATGCGAAAGGTCTAAGGGATCTTCCCTATAGGTTAGGGAACTGAATGCCAACTCACCTAGAAGTTAGGGATAGACATCCACCTCACCCTACTTCGAGAAGTCGCTCGAAGGTTCCATTTATCCAATTTAACCAACCCCGGCGCATGCTGCATGAGGTTAATTTGCATTGGGAAGGGGCAGGCTCAGGTTGCATGAGGGAAACCTGAGCCACCGGCACAGGCTGCCAGATGGCATTTTGTGCCGAGCCTAGTCAGGGGCATCTTGCTAGAGGACAAGTTGCACCGAATTAACTAGAAAATATGGACAAAGGGTCCACAACTTGCTCTAGATGACTCCAGGTCAGGGAAACTTCAGGGATTAGGGCATTGAGTTAACATGGGACTCATGATGACGAGATTTAGGTGTAACAGAATGCCCCCCAAAGCATGAAACTGGTAAAACGAGACAGGTGATATGCTTTGCAATATAGATGGAAAGGATTTGTTGGTTGGAAGGTGCTGCTGCAGTACCATTGATTTTGAGTTCCCAGTCTCACATGACTCACAACATGGCTACTGACCATTACAATGAAAATCCATGGTAGTAAAGACCGATTGAACACAATCATGGCTACTATACACAATCGTATATCCATGATGAGATGATAACATAGCCACGACCAATACAAAGTGGATATGTGTGATATGACTCAAACAATCTCCATCGCAACCTGGGTGGAATATGAAACAACCCAGGGTCTTCAAGTTGAACCCGCAATGATACGAATCTATCCATGTGATTACAATGTCTTGGAGTTGAACATGGTAGAAACCACTTGATTACCGGTGATTAATGTATACTGTTAACAAGCGCGAGGGAAATCACCATTGATGCCAATTATACCCAAGGTATCACAGTACATACCATCGAGTGTGAATAGATGAATTGAGGTCGAACACTCGATGGGATATTTCAATCAAGAGTCAATGATGTAAACTCATGTTGAAAGCGAGGTAATCTGCCATTGAGGCATGCAAGCCCAAAGTACTTGATTGGTTTCTAGATTCAATCCTCGGATGATGTGCTGAAGTCAACAAGGATGAATCTCTCGAAGGAGGGCCATGATGAATCCCCCATCATCGACACGAAACACGATGATAGATGTTTGGAGTGAATCGGATGGTAGAGTGATGCATAAGACTAACTCAGGGAAAACCAACATGAAAGAAGGTACAATGACTACAGATGATGAATAACAAACATCTCTTGAACATGGGCATGGCATGACTTGGCAGTATTGAAACGACGAGAATGATACCAACCCCTAATGTAAATGATGATGGAAGCATTCTTTGGATGACCCAAAGGAGTGATGATACTCATGGAACTAGTAGTACTCGAAGACAAACGGATAACCCAAGTACTGAATGTAAATGCAAACAAGCGCTACGTTCAAGAGTGACTATGTACTGCCATAACTTACAATGAACACAATCTCATCCATATTCCCCATCATGAATTATGAGTACCTCTTTTGTTTTTTTACCAATATTGAGGAGGGTAACAGATGCTCGGTATAGCTCGTCCCATGGATGAGTCCAATCCAAAATGTTTTACGAACCTGGGATAGGAGGGGTTCGTCCCATGATGGTCCCTTCTATTTCATATTTTAACGAGTCCAAAGAAGGTAAACTCGGCGTCATTTCATGTTTAGGGAGTCTGAAAAGAACTAAAGAAGACTCCAAATGTCCTTTATTCGTAAAGTTAGTCTATTTTCCCGAAAAAAGGTAAAATAATGTGAAAGAAAACTCTTCCAGCCATGATTGGATGGAGTGCTCCTTTTTCATAAACAGTGCATCCTAGTCCAAAAAAGGGGTAAACTATCACCAGAAAGACGATCATTCAAATACTTTTACAAGCGTGAACGCATCAAGTTCGCTTGGTGATATTTTCGTATTTCGAGAGCCTGAAAAGAGCTTAAAGAAAGACTCTGAGGGGTTCCTTTTTCGTGGAATTTTAACGAGCCCGAACAAGTGATAAAAGATAACTCGATAACTTATTCTCATCGTTTTACGAGCACAAGAAGGAACAAAGAGTTAGCTCGGTGTCGTCATTAATTGATTTTAACGAGCGGAATAACGACACAAAAAAGCTTGAAGAGTTGTTCACACTTGAAAAGGAGTGTGAAAAGGATACAAATGTGAGCAATCATTCATAACATCTTATCACACCTGCATATCTCCCAAAAACTAGGTCAAAATAACTCGATGATAAATAAATTAAAAAAGGAATATTCCATTTTTCAATATAAATAGGGTCAAATAGTAAAAAAGAATTACTATTGTTTTTTACCAAGTTGGAGAGTGAAAGTGACCTTTGGAGAGCGATTTTCAACTATCGATTGTAGGAGCCATGATCAGATGTTTCCCATGCCGTCAGCATCTGGTAACCCTAAACTCTGCCCCCTTTCTTTTTAGCGAATTACATTTTGCATTTTCTTCCATTTTTTTGAGTTTTGAGCTTGCTAAATGGGGGATATTGCGCACACGGACCGACGCAGTCTCCCCTTTCGGGAACTGCGGGAGGGCGCACCAGCATAAATCCCTAAAATATGTCTTGCACCGATGGCTCCCTGTTAGAAAGGACGGGTTGCGCCGACGCAAGTCCATATAGAAAACTCAAAATATAAATATAAATTCATGTTTTGATGCTTGGAAAAGGTCCTAATAATGTTTTTATGGACTTTTGGGAAGGGTTGGAGTGATAACAGTGGTTGAATGACGCAAACGAGAGCATGATCTCGATGATTCCCAAGTGGAAAATGACCCTCAATGTGTGGCCGCATTGAGGAATTGAGGATTACTCAAGTAATTCCAGGTTCCGAGCAGGAGGGCCCAAGTATTGTTGTTGGAGCACTTGATCCAATGTTGGGATCCGGTGCAGCAACATTTTCAGATTGGTGTTCATACCTTGATGATAGATATTGAGGATATCTACTTCCTAACTGGGCTGTCTCGACGGGGGAATCCCATATCATTAGCAGGATCACGAGGTGGTGGTCGTACCGTGGAGGATTTGATCAACCAATGGTGCACTGACGACACCCAGATGGTAGGTGGGAAGATTCCCATCAAATAGGTTATAGATAGACCTCTTCGCACGGTGTTGTTTACCATAGTGAGGGTGGCCGACAGTATATCCGCTCATCTGGAAAACAAGTCCCAGATGATGTATGCTGAGGAGTGTATGGCTCCAATAGTTTTCAACTAGTGTGAAGGACTTCTCACGAGCTTGCGAGAACAAATCACCAAGTGTCGACGTGGGGCACTGAAACAGTTTGGTTATGGCTCAGTTGAAGTTTCATTCTTCCTGGAGCTGGTACCTCACCTGCGCCCACAGGTTGTCATAGAGGATTTGGATCCGCGAGATCCACACATGATGCATTGGACCGAGGTGCTGGCCCACCATGGTGGCAGTGGTCCCAATATCAGTTTTGGTGAACCCTTCTTCCAGTGGTTGAGGGGTCAACTCCTCATGGTAGAGGACTATCCATATGATGGGACCGACTTGAGGAGATACCTAGATCTCGTGTTTCCCGAGGGGACGCAATGGGGTGATACCGGTAAGAATGAAAACTCTACTGTGTTTTTCATTTTATATATATTTGATGTTTTTGGAGTAGTCCTGATGGTTGACATGTGTTTGATGCAGATGTGGGCCCAACATGACCAACGGGTATGTTTATGATTGCACAGAGAGGAGAAGTGTCAGTGCTAGGTGCCGCAGCACGCGATACTATAGAGGCGCTAGATGAGCTAGAGGAGAACCTACAACGTGACCCTAGACATTCCCGAGCCCACAGTTCATGATCTACCTCACCAGTACCAGCGCCAGACCGTTGGAGTATCCAAGCACTTCGGTACGCTACTTAGGAAAGTAGCGAGGGAGATCATCTGCTACCATGAGCAGCGAGCGGATTTTGTATCAGTACTACATTTTGATTATGATATATAAAAACTCTATGGCGGATTTATACATCGTGTTCTATGGATGATTATGTGATCTTGTTTATGTGCTTGTTAATGCATTATGTACATGTCGTGTCACTTTTATGTTTATGAATGTTTTCATGTATGTGCAATGTACCAGTCCAATATGAAATTGGCCATGGACTCAGCAACGATGTTCATGTCTCTTGAAATGTCCAGGTACTGAACATATTCGAAGGACCTCTCCAAGAGACGTACTCATCGGAAAAGACGGAGTAACGTGGGATCGCGGATGGCGTAGACCCAATTAAGATGGGAAACCACTAATTGTGAGTTGAGGTGGACCACAATGTGGTCCATACCAAGGGAAAGAGCGTCAGTTAAGACTCCAATCACCGCGTGATATTCTGCGGCATTGTTGGTTGCGTACCCTAGGCAACTCCCTCCCAAACTAATGAGCTCGTCGGTAGGGAAATAAAGTACCCAAGTTGCCGAAGCGAGGCTGCGGGTATGCCGGCTGGCACCGTCAGTGAATCCAAAATAGGTTTCCATATGCACATACAGGTAGAACATGACATAAGCGTAAAATCAAGATCCTAGCACACTAAATCAAAGTGTCACACCACACAAAACACACACCATGTATAGTATATACAAGATACTAATGCGTGAAAAAATAAGGCATAGTATCTCTTCAGGTAGAGCCCATTGCGAAGCTCCCCTAGAAATATTCCATCATAATCCTCGAGCTCGTAAGCTCCCTTCTCCAAGACATGTTTTACTACATATCACCCTGTTAAATTTTCAGAATTTACTTCAATCTGATCTAGGATCTTAACTGAGAGAACAACATGTACAGCATATCTACAGCATATCAATCATGGAGACAATAATGCAAGCACACAAGAGACACAAAGATTTACTTGGGGAAAACCATAAAGGTGAAAAACCCCAATAACTTCCTCAGAGATAGATAGAGCAATGATACAACCAACCAAGAGAGATAGCCATAACCTAGCAGCAGATCCTCCTCCTCCATAAGTGCACCACTCCTCCTTGAGTGCATGTGTGAGAAGTGAGTGAGTAAATAGAGTGCCTCCCGCACTCTATTTATACTTGACTTGACTTGCCTTTTTACCTAACTCATGTAGGCTCGAACTTAACCACATAACATAAAGCTGAGTGGGCCGACCCCCAATAGGGTGGTCTAATAACCCTTTGACCCACATGGCCGACCCCCAATAGGGTGGTCTAATAACCCTTTGACCCACATGACTTATACAGGGCCGACCCCAAACAAGGTGGTCTAATAACCCATCAAGTATAAGTTACGACACTTACAATATAAATGACGACACTTCCGTATAGAGGAATAATACCATCTCTATAGGAGTACATACAACATATATGAAATACATTCCAAAGTTACATATACATCAACACTCCCTCTTAACTAGGAAGGTATTTCTCATCACAGTTCTTCTAGCACAAGTCATCTTCTCTGGATCATCGTCACTGGATAATCGTCATCGAGTCATCATCATCATCACTGCTACTGCTATCTCAATCAATCTCTGAATCTACTCGTCATAGGAAGTTCTACAGAGCCAGTCCTTTTTCATACTGGATGTAGGCCCACCACCTGCAGGTCTTCATCATCACTGGCCATACTGTGGAATCCTCAGGACTTATTACGTGCGTCACAAAACCTCGAAAGAGCATCCCAGGATGTTACGAGTACACAACTCCGACCTGTAGGATCTCCCAGGGCGCTATTACATGTGACCCCACCACAAAACCTCAAAAGAGCATCTCAGGATGTTACGGGTACACAACTCCAACCTGAAATCTCCCAGGGCACAAATTACATGTGGTCCACCACAAAACCTCGCAAGAGCATCTCAGGATGTTACGGGTACACAACTCCGACCTGAAATCTCCCAGGGCGCTATTACATGTGGTCATGGCAAAACCTCGAAAGAGCATCTCAGGATGTTACGGGTACACAACTCCGACCTGAAATCTCCCAGGGCCCAAATTACATGCCATAGGACAAAACCTCGCAAGAGCATCTCAGGATGTTACGGGTACACAACTCCGACCTGAGATCTCCCAGGGCACAAATTACATGTCCTCCCAGAGGAATGTCTCGAAAGAGCATCCCAGGATGTTACGGGTACACAACTCCGACCTATAGGATCTCCCAGACATGCTCATCTGCACAACCTGATCCACGGCCACAGAGTATCAACCTGATACTCACCATACATCATCCTGATGTACTCATGATCGTCCTTATCATCATCACTGCAACGTCCTGTTGCATGTCATCTAGAGAAACATCCTGAAGCTCACCATCCATGATCATCCTGATCATCATCACTGCAACGTCCTGCTGCATGTCATCTGGAGCAACATCCTGAAGCTCACCATCCATGATCATCTTGATCATCATCACTGCAACGTCCTGCTGCATGTCATCTGGAGCAACATCCTGAAGCTCATCATCCATGATCATCCTGATCATCACTGCAACATCCTGCTGCATGATCCACCTGATCATCAATGCATCCACCTGATGCATACCAAGTATCTACCTGATACATATCATCATACATGATCCTCCTGATCATACAATGTATCCACCTAATACATGATACATATCACCATACATGATCCACCTGATCATACAATGTATCCACCTGATACATATACAGATACATGGTCCAAGCATCCAACATGATGCATATACAAAATACATACACATGATCCAACTGATCATATCCAGCATCCAACATGATGCATCCATACATAAATGACCCACCTGATCATATCCAGCATCCAACATGATGCGTACATACATACATAAAAATGATCCAACTGATCATATCCAGCATCCAACATGATGCGTACATACATACATAAAAAAATGATCCAACTGATCATATCCAAGCAGAAACTAGAACATCATCCTGATGCTCATCATCCAGCGCTTACATCCACAGCCATGTGAAGGAACCTCCTTCCAACATGCTTGGAATGGCTTCAGCAAATGTGTCCATCACTTCTTCCTCGAAGTATCCTCGATCTGAAGCACGCCAAGCCTCTCTCTGAAGTACTCGAACTTCACCCTGGCTAGTGGCTTCGTCAGCACATCTGCAATCTGCTCGTCCGTCGCAACATACAGGAGCTTCACAGCTCCTCTCTGCACCATATCCCTGATATAGTGATATTTGATCTCTATGTGTTTCGACCTGTCATGAAACACTGGGTTCTCGGACAGCTTCACACAACTCTGGTTATCACAGAAGATACCAGTAGTCTCCAACGGGAGATCAAATAACTCAGACAGTAGCTTCCGTAGCCATACTGCCTCGCAACTAGCTGAGCAGGCTGCAACATACTCTGCCTCAGCTGTACTCAGTGCTACGCAGGACTGCTTCCTGCTAAACCAAGAGATCACACCTGATCCCATACTGAAGCAACACCCAGATGTGCTCTTCCTATCTGCAGCACTGCCAGCCCAATCTGAATCAACATAACCCTGCAGGTTAAACCTTTGAATCGCCTCATACCTGAGCCCATAATCCACTGTACCCTTTAGGTACCTCAGAATATGCTTTACAGCAACCAGGTGAACACTCCTCGGATCTGTCAGGAACTGGATCAATGTGTTCACAGCAAAGCAAATGTCTGGTCTCGTGTTCGTCAGGTACATCAAGGACCCAATCATCTGGCGATACATAGAGACATCAATCGGCTCAGATGAAGCATCACATAGAAGCTTCAGATTTGATGCCGTAGGAGTGGCCATGGCCTTGCAATCCATCATCCCGAATCTCTTCAGGATATCAACTGTGTACTTCCCTTGACCAAGGAAGATTCAATCTACACTCTTCCACACCTCCATGCCAAAAACAAATAGTGCATCATCCCCAAGTTCTTCATCTCGAACTCGGTAGTAAGCTTCCGCTGCGTGTCAGCAATCAATCTATCTTCACCTGTAACAAACAGGTTATCCGCATACAAAAGTAGTATCACTGGATTGCCTTCCTCAACCTTGTAGTAAAGGTTGGAATCCTCTTTACTCTTGGTAACGCCCAAACTGGATAGAAAGCTGTCTATCCTACCATACCAAGTTCTGCACACATATCTGACTACACCATGCTGTCTTGAAATCCATCTGGTGCATCTTCTATTTCATCACGTTTATATTTCTCAATGCTGCCATCTGCAATATGCTTGATCTGATAGTTCCATTTGGAATTCATAACAAACTTCCCTTCATGTCTTGGGACTGCAACCCAAACATCATTCTTCATGATTGACGGATCATGGCATTCCATTTCTTCATCCCAGATCCTGGGAACTTCAATATCTTCAATAGATATCTTTATTGCTGAACAAATGTTGTAGTTCTTCTTTTGTAGGAGATGGCATACGATCTTTCCTACACAACAAGTTAAATTGCATGATTAGAAAACATCTCATAGTTTTCAGAACAAATTTTTACACATAAAGAAATATTCCATACAGTCATGCAATTATCTTAGCCAATGCTTCAATACAACATTTATCCATACTCCGTAACTTTCTAGATGCCTTCCAATCTCTACCAAAACATTGTTAAGAGTGTGCACAACTCCTAACATGTCAGCAAAGAGGTTTCATTCTAGATAAGTAGCAATGGAATGTTGTACAGTGCCATAGGCCACTTACCCATGTATATTAGTAGTATATTGTTCATCTATGCAACTATTCTAATATGCACAATACATATCCTAAGTCTAGGAACATGAGCATATACATCATTGAACAATTTTATTTAAACAAACATATATGCAAGAAATGATAATTAAAATACTTATCTTTGTTTGTTCCTTGGGTGGACTCCCTCTGAGTCTTTGCTTCGTTGCAGGAGTTGTTGGAGTCCTAATCTGAAGTAGCTTCTTCTACACCTTTCTGTTGTGGAATGTAGAGAGATGGTCAACTCCCTCTTGATCTTTGATTCCTGGATTACCTGTTCTTGAATCTCATATTCATCCTTGGTCCCTATGCATGCTTATTAGTATCATGAATGTGTTATCCTTGTGATCTCATATAAAATCATACATTCATTAGTATACTATTAAAACACAAGAATCTCAAGCATGTATAGTCATGATCATTTCAAACAGAAAATAATAAGTATTAGCATTCAAGGTTTATGTAGAATTCTTAAGGTTAGTCAAATCATAAGAAACATAACATGTCTAAACCTGTAATTACTCAAACCTATGACTCTTCAGGTTAGTTGAATCATCAATCAAGATAAGAGATATAAAATGCATAAAACCTGTTATTATTCAAACCTATACCATCATGATTCTTCTGGTTAGTCATATCATCAATTATGGTAAGAAACATAATATGCATACAATCATGATTATTCAAACCTATGACTTCATGAATAATCATTATCAACAACAGTATAAGATCCTAACACAAGGTAGGATTCTATCTTGATATAGGAAAAACATACCTGGATTAGCATGCTAGCTATTTATGTCTAACATACTCACATGATGTCTTCTTGTTCTTCTTCAATGACTTGTGCTAGTAACCTGTATATCTCATAGGTTAACTATTACAAAACCAAGTTATACATACCTCGTAAATGGATCTTCTATGAGATCCATGACAATGGATGAATCTTTGTCCTCATGTTATCATGATCATATGTTCTTGGACCAGAACATGATCTGTCTTTCTTGGTGTACCTTTCATGTTAGTAGACAACATAAACCTCATACAACACCATAATGCATTAGTACAATCATAAGTGTCAACACCCTAACCAATGAATATCTTCTATCATGCATTCATAATTTTGTTAAGGTGATACGACAAATCTAAAATCAAAATTGTACTAACCGTAATAACATGAAGACAAACATACCATAAACTTAATCATGAACAAATATCGAAACATACCTCGATGAGTCATACTTGTCGAGATCGCTTGTAATCTTCTTATGTAAGGCCTTAGCCTCATCTCCCTCTGAAACAGGAACTCCTTCACTTATGCAGGTGACCAATCCATCTTCTTCTAGGATTAACCCAATCCACTTGATTTGCAAGAACTGGACCTGGAGCTGGATATGGGTTTGTCAGAGAAACCCCAAAAATTCAAACTTTGAATTTCAAACTTCTGACAGGATAGAAATATGCACCTTGATGAGCTGATCAAGCTGGTATAATCAGAATTTGAAAACTGCAAAGTTTCACTCCTCAATTTTGCCTTTGAAACTTCTGGATTCACTGGACGTGACCCTGAACTGGGGTTTGATGAAGCCCACTCTTTTTCCCAATCAAAATGTTTGATCCAAATCTCTAAGCTTCTATTTTTCTAAGGAGCTTCCAGCCGTGGTCACAGATTTCAAAAATTCCCATTTTTACAGAAGCCCTAATTTTCCACTTTTCTGATCAAAGTCCCGAACTAGGGTCTAATCAAGCCCGGCCTTCTGCCCAACCAAAAATTCTGATCTTGGTCTCTAAATTTCTATTTTGATGAGTAGCATCCATCCGTGGTCTCGGATTACAAAAATTTCAACTTTCTTCAAAGCCCTAAATTCCGGAAGCCATGAATGAAGGTACTAAAAAAATAATTCTGTTTTGATAGAAATATGTACCTGATTGTTTATGGTGTAACTCCAAACTTTTCAATCCAAAGGGTCTGAAAAAGTTTCCTGAGATAGCCTGACCTATTATCTTTCCATCCTGACAGGTCTGACCTCAATTGGATTTTCTGAGAGAGAGTTATGCCAAATGTCGCAACGTGACCTGTTTTGGGATAAAACAGGAGAGCGAACTTGTACGGCGTGCCACGTGTCACTGTTTTAACTTCGGCCTCTGAAAAAGTTTTTTGAGATAACTCGGCCTGTTACCTTTCCATCCTGATAGGTCTGACCTCAATTGGACTCTCTGAGAGAGATTTATGCCAAATGTCGCAATGTGACCTGTTTATGGGATAATACAGGAGAGCGAACTTGTACGGCGTGCCACGTGTCACTGGTTCAACTTCGACCTCTGAAAACGTTTTCTGAGATAGTGAAGACTGTGTACTACCTGTGAATTTTTACTAAATTTCATTTGGAGCTTCCTAGCCCAAGATATGACCTTTTTCCCAAGGTCACCTGATTTTGACTCGGATCTGGAAGAGGCAGAAACCCTATATTGTACAGATCATAAATCACAAAATACAACGCATTAGAGGTTGTCCTTTGGACACAAGATACCTGGAGATCTTAGCTTCAGCCTGTAACAATTTCAGATCCGAAAACTTCGCCAAAACGGATTTATAGCGAAAGTGCTACGATGACTGGTTTTTGCTATATCAAGCCCTAGCATCGTAAGTGCAACAAGTGTCATACATGCCATATCATGCCTTCTTTCAGGCTAGCTCTGATACCATGTTAAATTTTCAGAATTTACTTCAATCTGATCTAGGATCTTAACTGAGAGAACAACATGTACAGCATATCTACAGCATATCAATCATGGAGACAATAATGCAAGCACACAAGAGACACAAAGATTTACTTGGGGAAAACCATAAAGGTGAAAAACCCCAATAACTTCCTCAGAGATAGATAGAGCAATGATACAACCAACCAAGAGAGATATCCATAACCTAGCAGCAGATCCTCCTCCTCCATAAGTGTGCCACTCCTCCTTGAGTGCATGTGTGAGAAGTGAGTGAGTAAATAGAGTGCCTCCCGCACTCTATTTATACTTGACTTGACTTGCCTTTTTACCTAACTCATGTAGGCTCGAACTTAACCACATAACATAAAGCTGAGTGGGCCGACCCCCAATAGGGTGGTCTAATAACCCTTTGACCCACATGGCCGACCCCCAATAGGGTGGTCTAATAACCCTTTGACCCACATGGCCGACCCCCAATAGGGTGGTCTAATAACCCTTTGACCCACATGACTTATACAGGGCCGACCCCAAACAAGGTGGTCTAATAACCCATCAAGTATAAGTTACGACACTTACAATATAAATGACGACACTTCCGTATAGAGGAATAATACCATCTCTATAGGATTACATACAACATATATGAAATACATTCCGAAGTTACATATACATCAACACACCCATGCCACATGGACTCAAACTTGCCTACCCCCAGCTTATCATGTTTTTGGTCATATGTGAGGGCCAAATCCCCCTCAATAAAGATACGAGGTTGGAGAGACTTATCGTACTGGGTTTTAATGCATTTCGTGTGTGTTTCATTGGCAATAGCGGCATTGCGACGGGTTTCATCGAGTTTTTCCAAGTGAAGGAAGCATTCTTCCTCGGCAGTGGTGTGTGGGAGAAGTTCGACTGCGAGTTTTAGTGACGGAATCTTGCACTCTATCGGTAAAGCTGCCTCCAATACATAAACTAGTTGGAAAGGTTTGAACCCGGTGGCAGTCTTAACGGAGGTCCTGTATGCCCAAAGGGAAGAAAAGATCATGTTATACTAGTTCGATTTATGTGTACCCACCATGCGTTGAATCCTGGTTTTCAAGACCTTATTGATGGCCTATACTTGTCCATTGGACTGTGGGTAATATGGGTTTGAGTTCTCATGGAGAAAACCCAATCTAGTGCTCAATTCATCTACCATCTTTTTTGAAAGTGGGATCCGTGATCTGTAATGATGGCTTGCGGAACTCCAAATCGCACAATGACATGGTTAAACATGAAGAGTGCAGCGGTTTTTCCATACTCATTGTACGTAGGCGTCGCCTCGACCCATTTAGTAAAATAATCGACGACTACAATGACGTAACTGTGTCCCCCGGACAAGGTAGGATTACAGTGCATGAAATCTATGCCCCATTTAGAAAAGGGGTCGACGACAATAACCGGATGTAAAAGGGATGGATGGGAGAGATTTTTAAATTGAAATTGTTGGCATGGAGGACACTTCTTAACGATCTCAATACAATATTTGAAGATCGAAGGCCAGTATTATCCTATGCGTAATATTTTCTCGGTTGTATCCATCCCAGAAAGATGACCGCCACAAGCCTTGGAGTGACAATCATTCAGTACGTGTTAAGCCTCCTCATGATTCAAACAACGTCGAATAATAGAGTCTACACCACAATGATAGAAGGTATCATTGATTATCAAGTAATACTTGGCATGGTGGCGAATACGACGATGTTCATCACAAGATAGTTGGGGGTCTAACCGTTGGGTTTGAAGATATAAGGTAATATCTCCATACCACTAGTTAGACGTGTTGATGAGAAAAAATGACTCGTCTGGAATGGATTCGATGGGCTCAGTTCCCGTATCAACATGGGGAAGGTCGCAAATGAGCTCTACAAACACCAAATATTTCTTTGACTTAGCTTTCTCGAAGAGGAGGTCAAATTCCTGAAGTATCATGATCCGCGTGAGTACTTTCCCCCGATCACCTGACGTGTAAGGATGTGGTACATGGGGTTCGAGTCGGCAATAACTTTGGTGGTGCGGAGTAGGATATAGTGATGGAACTTTTCGACGGCAATGACTGACGCGAGAGCGAGTTTCTCGACATGTGAATAATGGGTTTCAGAGTCAATGAGACCCTTACTGAGGTAATAGATCACATGGTCCTGGGCGTTGTTGTCTTCCTGGACCAAGACCATGGCGATCGTCGTGGCAGAAGCGACAAGATAAAGGATGTAGTCCTTATAGTAATTGGGCGGTTGGAGCATAGGGGCGTGAGTAATGGCAGACTTTAAGTTGTCAAAGAATTGTTGGGCCTGGCTGTCCCAGATGAAAGGGACGTACTTCTTCAACAATCGCATATAGCCCTGTTTCTTTTGAGAAAAATTACAGACAAAACGCTGTAGGTAAGTTTCCTTCACTTGCAAAATTTGTAGTTCTATGATGTTAGTAGGAGGTGGGAGAGCGACAATGGCTTCCACCTTCAAGGTATCTATGCAGATCCCATCCTTTGAAACGATAAAACCTAGGAGGTGTCCTGATTCGACGCAGAAAATACACTTGTGAAGATTCAGACGAATGTTATACCGCCTGCATCTGAGGAATACAGCCGTCAGATGATCGATGTGGAACTCGCGATGCTACGAATGAGCAGGGAGATCGTTAAGATAGGGCTCAACAAAGTTCTTCACATCATGAAAAGCATACGACATGGCCCACTGGAATGTAGCACTAGCATTTCTAAGACCAAAGGGGATTTTATGATAAGCAAACGTACCCCAGGGGAAGATGAAAGCGGTCTTGTGTTGGTCAGTCGGGTGGATCTCTATTTGATTATAACCAGAAAATCCATCCATAAATGAGAAGATGACGCTCCCAGCGCAATTTTCGATGATCTGATCGATGAAGGGAGTAGGGTAATTGTCCTTAGGACAAGCCTTGTTCAGGTCCCTATAATCGACATAAACCCTAATAGTACCCTACTTCTTGGCCACAGGGACGACATTGGAGACCCATTCTGTTAAAGGAACAGGATAGACGAAGCCGGCTTCCAAGATCTTTTCAATCTCAGCTTTAATTGTCGCAATTTTTCGAGGGTGTATTGGTCATAATTTTTGGCAGACAGGATTAGCATCGGGATAAGTTTTGATCTCATGCAAGGCGATAGCAGGATCGATCTTGGGAATTTCCTCATAGGTCCATGCGAAGACGTTGCGAAAATGTTTAAATAAGGCCGTGAATGTAGTGAGATCTTCACGAGATCAAGTCTGGCTAATGTGGATGTGTTCCACGACGTTGGGTGTAATCGAGATTCTTGCTTGGTTTTGCAACCAAGCATGTCCTAAAGAGAACCTACTAACTTGTAGTAGCAGTCTCAATGGAAATAAATAAAAATCAAGTAAAAAAGAAGATTTAATCTCAGATATGAAGAAGTAAAAAGTTAATCTAGCATGTTCATGTAAAAACTTGGAAGTAAATGGTAAAAACAACTCAGATCTATGTGTAAAACAAATTCTTTATTTCTGAAATTTTTTTTATCAATAATCATGTTACCTCAAATGGTGAGGATGGTGAGTTTGAGCAGCTCCAAGGTTGAGGTGCTCCAATGTCCAATGGTCTCTTCTTCTCCAATGCTCTAATGGGGATCTTCAAACTCGAAAAGGGAGGCAAGGGCTCTCAAAGGGAATTTGGCAGCATAAGGATAGGATGAAATGTGGATGAATAGTGAGGAGCCCCTATCACATTTTTATAGTTTTTTGGTGATGGGGAATACCATTATGGTTTTTAAGGAAACCAGTGGTATTGACCAAAATGGTTTAGGTTTATTTTTCCCTTCTTTTTCCTTTTTTGAATATATTTTATGTTTTTATTCCCTTTTAATTGTTTTTTGGGAATTTTGGACCCCTTTTGAGGGTTTTTTGTATTTTTTGAGGAAAATTACATATTTTGAGTGGAAAAAGATGGGTTTTGGTCTTTTTTGGTGACCTTTTGAAGGTTTTAGAGGCTCAAATGGTGGAAAAAGTGGACAAATGGGTCATGTGAATAGGGAAATGAGCTAGTGAGCACTTTTTGGTTGTTAACATATTGCCCCCTGATGTGTGAGGGCAGGATCTCATCGAATGGCCGATAGACATCATATTTCTTTTGTCTTTTTCCTGGGGTTTGGAGGAGAGAAGAGACCGATTGGAGACTGAAACACTGGGCCCATGAAGACTGTACAAACTAAAAATAGATGTCCTCAAAGTGAATGAGGAATAATCTCTGATAATGGACGAGGCGGGCATACCCATGCTTGTATCAAGACATATAAATAACAATGAGGCCCAAAAAGGGGGACCTAAATAATACATATAAACCTCTTGTGTGCATCATAATGGTCCAGAGGGGACACAATGTCGGGACATACACATGGTCATACCATGATTGATCTAAAGAACTGATACACTGGAAAAGAGCAATCAACCGTTCTAGATAAGGTGTCAGAAGGGTTGATGAATTGTTGAATCTGAAGGTATCCAAAAACTGTAGGGACTCAATAACTGTGAGTCAACTTCAGAAAAGTATATATGGAATTATATACTCGAGGGAGTATAAAACTATGGTACTTTCGAATATTTTCGCCATACGCAACCCGGATATCTATAGGAACATGTAACTGGTTGTTTCCTCAAGTAGACTCACAAATGTGGTAGAGTCAGGTGACATCCAAAGTCTTCAACAAATAACTGGAAGGACCAATACCCTGTACAAATCTCAGCAATGCAATCAAAGTGTTGACGTCGAGCATGTGAGAAACAATCATTCGGAGAGGCACTAAGGAGTCCTTTCAAAATGATCCGTAGGAACTCACCACTGATGGTGATGAGTCCAAGGCACAGGGACCTCTAGGTCTATCCTCTGGAATAGATTGGTTGACATCGACACAAGGAGACCGGAAACTACCAATGCAATGATGTTTCCTTGATAGGAGCGCGAGGTGTACAACCGAAGTGTGATAGTAATGATGGTAGGACTATTGTACTGTGGGGACGGGGAATCAACTAGGGTCATAGAGTGGGTGGACTCAAACTTCCTTTGTTCAGAGCATGATGACATGGTTGAACGGGCAGCATATGAAATTGACTTTGGGTACGGGGATCATAGCTTAAGGGATCAAGGGTATGTACTTCAATGGGAGAAACTCAGAAGGACAAACTGATGTATGGTATCAGGAGACTCTCAAAGTGGCATATCGAAGAATACTCTGAACAAAGGTGACCAAATCGGGTAAGCTGTCATAATAGTGTGGTTATAAATGCTTTACTGTGGTGCCGAGAGGCACTGTTGGGGCCTTCTTCATGGTTTTAATGAGCTCCAAGGAGGGATATAAGTGTGCTCTAAAGTGGTACTATCCCTTGGATTTGTGCGAGCCTAGGACTGTTCTTGCTTGTGAGTGATTTCATTTTTAAGGAGTCTAAAAACGATAAGAAGACTCTGAATTGGTAGAGGAGTACCGTCGTGTGGATTTATACGAGCCCAAGACAGTTATTTCTTGTGGTTTCTTTCAATTTTAGAGAGTCCGAAAGCGGTAAGTAGACTCCATTGGTGGTATTTTTCGTATGTTAGTCTCCAAGGCCCGAAAAAGCATAAAATGATGCCCATGGAGAACTCTTCTAGCCGATGTGACTAGAGTATTCATTTTTCGTAATTAGTCTACAAGGTTCGGAAAAGGGGTAAACTTATACCAGGTAGACGCCCTTTCAGATACTTTTAGCGAGCATGGGCCACCACAGGCACGATGTGGATCGATACTGTGGGCCACCACAGGCGCGATGCGGATCGCGGATGTGGGTCTCCACAAGTGCGATGTGCATCACGGCTGTGGGCCTCCACAGGCGCGATATGGATCACGGCTATGGGCCTCCATAGCCGCGATGTGGATCGTCATTGTGGGCCTCCATAGTCGCGATCTGGATCGCGACTGTGGAACCCCAAAGCCGCAATTTGGATCTTTTGCTTGGGGAATTTTATTTCATTTTTTCTAGACTTTAATTTTCCGTGTTGACTTGGCAGGATGCTCAGGCAGACGAGGGCATCATGGTGGGAGAGAGAGATTCTGGAAGCTCAGATGGAGATCATCTAGGGTAACCATCATGCATAGGTGGATTTGGATTTGGGAAGACTACTGAAGTTCGCTTAGATTCCTCTCATGCGTTCATCAAACTTGTTGCTGAATAAGTTGATTGACTTCTGGGACACGGAGATGGGGGTATTTATGGTTCAAGGTGAGAGACTGGACCTCACCTTGACTGACGTTTATTTTCTTGTTGGACTTCCCCATTTGGGTGAGGTAGCTGACCTTCTGCCGAGGATACCGGCGGGTATCGATATAGAGGATCTCCTAGAGAGGTTTTTCCTTCCGGGTGCTAGTGTGGGAGGGGCCAGCGCCGCCAAGTGCAACATGGGTTACAGATGGGTTTGGAATGGTTCTAGTAATCACTGGGATCTGAGTAGTGGCAGTGATGATAGGTGTAGGTCCCATATTGGGCATACCTAAGCTGGGTGTGGGTCCCATGTTGGGAATACCGAAGGGAGGTGTGGTAGTTGTGGCTATCGTGGTGGTCATTGTGGTGGCGGGGGTGGTTGATGTTCCACCAACAGTCCCTCAAAAAAATGGGTCTAAAGTTGTACCAGCCATGCGGCTAGTGGGTGTGGTGTAGATGGAATTTTCAGATTCTTCCTTAGAGTCAGATGTGAAGTCAGGGGCTCTATGTCGATGACATGTAGAGTCAAGTGACAATGCTCTTCGTCTATGACGAGTGGTGTCAAGTGAACTATATTGTGGGGGTTCACCCCGGAAACATCGAGAACGTCTCGGGGACTTAATGGTGACAATTGTCAATTAAAACTAATGGGTGGTGGTGAGTAGAAAACTCGAAAACCCTAATGCAACCGTGTGTGCAGGAGGGGAGCGTAAAAAACAATAGCACTCAGGCCAACAACCAAACTTGAAACACTTACTATAATAGTTGTGCTATAGGAAGTGGAGTAATCAAAAAATGTGGTCAGAAAACCAACATGCAAACGGCTCCTAAAAATAGAAAATGGTGGACTCACTGACCAAGGGGAGGTAATAGAGCATGCAACCACCTAACTAAAACGTATTATGATTCAACAAGACATATCCTCTGCAAGGTGATGAAATCCAAGTCAGACAATATGAATTGTAGAACCAAAGGCTAGATATCCCCTTACCGGGAGGGACACCGGGTAGACAATCCTATAAGATAGACCACTAAGATACCCCGTTCATGACACGTCTAGAAAGGTGAATCTGTAGCTCTTGTTCTATCACCGTTGTACTCCCACAAGGGTGGTACAACAAGAACATCGAGTAGGTATCCTTCGGTGACTGAATGGATTGCGGTATTCCACTCAAGCCTCCGGAACTAGTCTGGCTACTTCGACCCTCCTAAGGGAGAGGCCTTTCCAACAAATTGGTTTTAAACCGTGCCAATAAATAGTAAGGGATTTTGGTACCCTAAATGTCAACCATTATGTCTCAAAATGTAAGTGAGTGAGGGGTGTTATTTGGATACTTATCCCCTAAGTCCTACCTAACTACAATATTCTTTTGGTGCTCCCCAAATGGGGTTAGAATGTTGGTTGAGTTAAGAGAATTTTAAGGCTCACTTGGATTTATTGTGACAAATTATGTGATGGTGTGGTTATGTACTAAAACAAAGATGCCTCGCTTGGGCAAAAAATTCACAACTTAAAATAAGGATTTCAACTTGCAAAATATGACAGCAATGTAAATATGAAAATGATTTAGATGCAAATGCTTTTTTAAAAAAAATTCAAAAAATATATGAAATTATTTGAAATGTTTAAGGTAAAGCAAATAGCATAAAAATGAGCTCGCTTGGGCGAAATATAAAACAAATCAAAATTATGGTTTTAATTTGTAAAATATAAAATTTCTAACTGAAAAATGCTTCGCTCTTTTTTCTTTCACTGAACTGAAATTTTTTAAAAATGATGTAGCAAAGCAAAAAAAAAAATAGGAAATAAATATGATTTTTTAATGCTGCAAAAATTAAAACAGTAGGCTGTCCAGAAATGCAGGGGAGATGGCTGGAAAAAATGGGCCGAAATAAGAAAAAATCAGAAAAATGAATCGAACTTCACAGGACGAAATCACGGTTGTCTATGGCAAAAGTCACGATCTGGATCGCGGCTTTCGGGCTAAAAGCCGTGATGTGAATCATGACGATCTTGGAAAAACCCGCGATGGGGATCGCAGCTGTCAGGCAGTAAACCCACAATGTGGATCACAGCTGTCAGGAAGTAAACCCGCGATATGGATCGCGGCTGTCAGGGTAAAAACCCGCGATCTGAATCACGGAAAACAGGCTAAAAGCTGCAATGTGAATCGTGACTGTGGGTGCCGAAAGCCGCGATGTGCGAGAAAGAAAACCTCGCCTGAAATGAACCCCAAAATTGAAATTTTGGGCTATTCAGACTGCAAAAAAGGCCAATAGCTATGGTAGTAAGCTAGGGGCTTAGAAGTAGGCCAGATCTACACTATTAAAGGAAAAAAACAACTAAAATATGGATCTAAACCAAAGATGCAAAGATTCGAAACGAAGTGGAGTCGCAAAAAAATGTTGCTTGGTTTTGCAACCAAACATGTGCTAAAGAGCACCTACTATGAAGAAGTAAAAAGTTAATCTAGCATGTTCATGTAAAAAATTGGAAGTAAATGGTAAAAAGAACTCATATCTATGTGTAAAACAAATTCTTTATTTCTAAAAAATAGCTTTAAAATAATCATGTTACCTCAAATGTTGAGGATGGTGAGTTTGAGCAGCTCCAAGGTTGAGGTGCTCCAATGTCCAATGGTCTCTTCTTCTCCAATGCTCTAATGGGGATCTTCAAAGTCGAAAAGGGAGGCAAGGGCTATCAAAGGGAATTTGGCAGCATAAGGATAGGATGAAATGTGGATGAATAGTGAGGAGCCCCTATCACCTTTTTATAGTTTTTTGGTGAAGGGGAATACCATTATGGTTTAAGGAAACCAGTGGTATTGACCAAAATGGTTTAGGTTTATTTTTCCCTCTTTTTCCTTTTTTGAATATATTTTATATTTTTATTCCCTTTTAATTGTTTTTGTAGAATTTTGGACCCCTTTTGAGGGCTTTTTGTATTTTTTTGAGGAAATTTACATATTTTGAGTGGAAAAAGATGGGTTTTGGTCTTTTTTAGCGACCTTTTGAAGGTTTTAGAGGCTCAAATGGTGGAAAAAGTGGACAAATGGGTCATGTGAATAGGGAAATGAGCTAGTGAGCACTTTTTGGGTGTTAACAAGGATGCCAATTGGGATGGTGGGCATGATGTTCTCCATGTTTCCTTCTGTAACCGTATCGCAAGTGAGGATCGGTGACTGTGGGAAAGGATAGACATATGGTGTAAAAATGGTAGTGATGGTGTTCTCCACAAAATCTAATGAGGGTAGGAAAGATGATCGATGGCGAAGGTCTTCCCACGGAGGTTCATCTATGCTCATAATCTCCATAATGGACTCATCCGAATGAAAAGTCCGGAGCAGAGGATCTGGTGAAGATGACGTCCGCTGTAGAGAACAAGATGTAGAGGCCACGACCAAGTGGTCCTCATGTGCTGATTGGATAGCCTCATAAGTAGCTTCAACTGGTGAGAGAGGCATAATATCTCCAATCAATTGCATGGTGGCCTCATCAAGCATGAGCCATTGATCGGTAGAGTTGGAAGAAGATGGAATCATGGAGGATATCATGTTCACCGAGGCAACATGATTAGGGGGATCTGGGGTTGGAAAGAAGCCCATAAGAGATTAATCTTTTATGAGGCCGACCCCCACGCTCTCATATAGCTGCGAAGATTGTCCTAACATAGGGACATTATTGTCAGGGTGAGTAGTGGTGTCCGGTGTACAGAAGTCCAACTGGTCGATAGTGACAATTCGGCCTTGATGGGGGAATTGCACGATGCGGAATACTGATGACGCGACCACAGTCATGGCGTAAAACCAGTTACGACCAAGCAAGAGATTATAATCCAATGGGGTTGCGACTACTTCCACATTAATGGTTACAGTCTTACCCCCCAACTCTACTGCTAAGGATTGTAATAGCCCGTGGGGTTGAAAGCCACGACCGCCAAATGCTTTCAAGGTAGTAGGAGAACGGTTTAACGTAGGAGAACTAATGGATCTCCAACAAGATAACGACATGACCGGGGTAGAGGCACCTTCATCTAGTACAGTACGATGGATTGTATTCCCAGCAACCTTCGTGGCAATTTGGAAAGCCAGCTGGTGGGAAAGCCTCGTTTTAAAGTACTCAAGTCTAAACATGATTGTATTCGAGGCATCCGGGTCTACCGCGCCAATGGCAGCGAGAAGAGTCTTACATTGATTGGGACAATTCTGCAAGACCTCTAGCATCGACATGGAACAAGGGGCTTGTACCAAGTCCTCTACAATGTTATAGTTCTGAGCTACCCGAGCATTAGGATTGAAAACTGCTTTTCGAATCTTGCTCTTAGGCGGATGCAACACTGACTTTAATGAAGTCTTCTAAATGGTGAGAGGATCTTGTGGCACAAAAATATCCGGAATAGAGGTGGAATCTTTTTCAGTATTACTTCAGATGAATTCCTTAGGAGGGACTGATTCGTATGATTGTGATCGTGTATTCAGGTTAACCGTCTCACTACGCATCATGAGAACATGCGCATGGATGACGTTTCTCCTTGAGAATGAGAGGGTTGAGCAATCATTTGTTGATTTTGGGTGGGGAAGGGATCATTGAGAATTGCAAGTGTGGGGTTTTCCTTAAGAAACTTCTGCACTTCATCTCTATGGGGACACTCTTTGGAGAAATGGTCACCACCACACAGTAAGCAAGGATACTTTATCTTCCATTTATGTTTCGTGTCTTCAGGAGGGTTCTTGTGCTTCTGCTAGTTGGAAGACTTATTGGGTTTACCTTTGTTTTTCTTCTTGCCACCGGATTTATGAGGTGAAGCTGATTGAACAGAATTCACCTCCTCAGTGGGAGTAGGAGTGGGTGACTTGGTGGTTCTACTGCCATCCTGTGGCAAGGGTGGAGAAGAACCATGGTGGTTCGATGATCCACCGGTTTGAGTGGGAGGCTGGGAGTGTACAGAACCAATAATTCCATCGGCATGAGTTCCCTAGGGCAGTTTTGCAGGATTGTAGGTGGGGCGGGGGGCATCAGGAACAATGTCATATAAAGTGTCAGATTGAGCATAGATAAGTTCTAAGTAATGGGAACGAGCGATATCCTGTTCCTTGGTGACAACCCCTCCCATAGCTACATCTCTAGCTACTGTGGGTAAAAGAGATTTCGTAAACTAGTCAGCTAATAATTGGTCTGGAATAGGAGCCTTAATGAGACGTCGTCTCCTCTGCCATTAATGGATATGATCAGATATATGAGTCGCGGTAGTCTAACGGAGAGAAGTCAGTAAGTCCGTACCAGTTTCATAGCAGATGGGTAACTGGAAGTGAGTCAAGAATGACATAGCTAAAGAACGAAAATCAAGAAATGAGTGCGGGTGGTAGTTCAATATACCACTTGGCAGCTGTACGGTGAGGGTCCTTTGAAATAACCTTAGATGGATCGATTCGTCCATCAAGGAATTGGATGAGCACCATAGATGGTATGTCATCACATGGTTTTTCGGGTCTTCACCGAGCTTGCCATCAAATTTGGGAATATCAAAGGGTAACTTAACTTGAATGGATGGCCAATTATAACCATGTAGGATGGGATCATTGGTCAGACGAGATAGGTCGGCTAGGTCTAAAGTAGCCAAAAATGCCAGCTATTTTTTTGGCTGCGGATATTGATAGTATTGATATGGCATATATGGAACAGTAGGACCTTGAATCGATTGATTGTAAGGTGTTCCCATAGGGAATTGGCCATAAGGGGGTGTGCCTCCTAGCTTAGGTTGTGGACCATATGGTGGTCCGTTTCCATAATAGGGTGGTCTTCCACCAAAAGGAGAGGGTCCACCATCGTCGTCGGCATAAGGTGGGCCCCCGCCGAAAGGTGGGGGTCCTCCAGTGCCTCCAGAATAGGGTGGTCCTCCTCTAGAAGGTGGTGTTCCTCCACCACCGTCGGAATAAGGTGGTCCTCCAACGCCTCCACTGGAATAGGGTGGCCCTCCACTAGAAGGTGGGGGTCCTCCACCACCACCAGAATAAGGTGGTCCTCCGCCTCCTCCACCAGAATAGGGTGGGCCACCACAAAAAGGTGGGGGTCCTCCACCACCAAAATAAGGTGGTGTGCCACCTCCAGAATAAGGAGGGACTCCGCCTGAAGGTGGGGGTCCTCCGCCGCCGGAAGGGGGTTGGCCTCTGCCTCCTCCATCGGAGTGGGGTGGGCCACCACTGTCAGAATGGGGTGGGCCTCTGCTGCTGGAAGGTGGAGGTTCTCCCCTTCAGAATAAGGTGTGGGCCCGTCGCCTGCAAAAGGAGGTGGAGGTGGAACAAATGGTGGTGGGGGTGGTGGGACTTGAGGAAAGGTTGGTGGGGGTCCACTTGGAATAACATTGTGATGTCCCCATGGAGTGTTTGAGTTTCCGGGATAAGGTACCCCAGGAAGCATGTTTCCCGGCTGGTATTGTCCCAATGGAGGGTTGAAATTACTTGGATATATATAACTCCATAGTGATTTCGTTAGGTTGGATGGTCCCCCACCATGAGGTAATCCCATAGTAGGTCCTACGACTGGTAAGGAGCTTCCAACATAATGACCAGTTGGAATCCCTCCACTCATATTATGGTGAGCGAATATGGGTTTCCCCCCAGTAACAATGTTTTGACCACTTATTGATGCTTGACTCATAATGGGTTGATGGTTACTTACTATTGGAGGAACACTACTCGTGATAAAATTAGGAGGTAAAGAGTATACTCCCTGCGAGTTTTGGGGTGGGGGAGGAGTGGGTAATGTCCCAGTAGAAGTATGAGGGGTGTTGGACTATTGTCCTTCAACGCTCTTAGTCACTTGGGGTATGGAACTGGTCTCCTGATTAAGAGGTGTACTCGGAGGAAATGAGGGTTAAACAAGTTCGTAAGTGGTCATGTTATGTATGGGTGTTTCCGGTGAAGCAATAGATAATGGATGAATTGGGGTATGTCGAAATGTGGGCACTTCTGAGGTGTCTCTTCTCCGTGGGAGACTCTAGTGTCGAAGTTCTTCACCGCGTTGGCATAATTGGGACAAGAGTTCATAGACTAGAGCCAAGCGCTCAGTATTGGGATCCCAATTAAGAGGGGAATACCCTGCCTCCGGATGTAATGCCAAGTGGGCCCATTGTTTCCCTAGAGTGGTGTCCTAAAAGGATGCAGATGGTCCGAAAGCTGCGAATACAGGGTCATCCTGGGGTTGATTTAACAAATCTATAGTCCCAGGTTCTCCTTCCACCGAATGGTGAAAAGATGTGTCTTGTGAAGTAGATGGTTCCATGGTCACAGACCTTGGAGGATAAGTGATTAGTGGACTCAAAGGAAGTGAAAATTTCATTCCCGACTCCATGGTGGAGTCTTCTTCTTCAGGTGACATGACAGTAACTTGTGGATCCATATTTGCCCTCGAAATTACCTCCTGATTAACGGGAGCTTCTCAAAGGTTGTTCATCCAGAATGACTTAAGCAAAGTTTCTCCTAAGTGTCTTATATAAAAAAGAAAAGTAATCCAAAAATCGACACAAACTAAGGCCACAATCAAACTTATGTGACAGGTGTGGATTCAAAATTCTGGAACCTCATAGGATTGTCAAGGCTTCGCAACTCATGATATACCCCAGGGTCCAACAGTTATACTCGGCCCAATTTTCAGAGCACTAACCAGGGAGGATTAGGACCGTACCCCTGACCGTATAACCCGACTACCTAGAAGCACGTGCATAGTAGCTCCCCGAGTGCTGTTCTCGGTGTATTTCTCTGCCAAGATGGCCAAATGGTTAGCTCAGTTGGTTTTTGGAATCCTAGGAGAGTCTCCCGATATACTCAAGGTACGTGGGAGCACAAATCTGTAGTGGTGTTGTCTAATTCACAATCGTACGACAAGAGCCTTCTAATATACTACAAAGTACATGAAGTGCCTTTTGATATACACAAGGGTATGTGAAAGAGCCTTTGATATATCGGTTGGTACGTGGAAGAACTGCAGGACCCCGAGATGTAGTGCAGGAAAATAACGACAACTACCACGTTTTACGATGTCGAATCACGTCACTAGCTTATCACACAAGTTACTAGTAAATTTTAACCTAACGCTACTGATTTATTTTATCTTATGCGGTTAGGTGAATGCATGAGGTGCAGACAGAAATGTAAAAATAAGGCAACCCTAGCTAAATGAAGTTGCACATTTATTTTCTTTCAATGAAGCCTATGTAAGGTAAGGAGAAATGTTTTTCCAATGGTATCACAAAATAGTAAATTTCAACAAGTTCCAAAATCTACCAAAGATGATAAAAGCACTCTTTTTCATTTTTCCAACAAAACACAAAAATCAATAAAACACCAAATCAAAACTTTTTCTTTTCGTCTTTTCAAAAATTAATCTAAACAATAATGAGACGGATGATTTCTGATTAGAATGAACTAACTCTTCAATTTCTACAATGATGAACCAAAAGCATTAAAAGAACAAAAGTGCATATAACATTTCGAATTTGAAATGCTTTTCAAGAACTTGAATTCATTTGATCTTTTCAAAGAGATGAAAAATTCATGACTAAGAAAAATATAACCAATGAATGGTCTCTTCAAACTTCTTGAAAATATAAATAATGGATTCTAAAGCACGAAACAATTTCCACAATAATTCCCAAATGATCTTGAAAATAGTAAAAATGAAGCACTTTTTAGTTTTTTAATATATATATCAAAACAAGATCTAATAATAATAACACTTTCAGATGTTATAGCAGAAAATAAGAGACTAATTGTAACACTCCAATGACTCATAAATTCTCAAAGAAAAATAACAAGCACTCAAATGGGTCCAAAGACACTCAAAATCAATCAAAAGCAATCACAACTAAATGGCTAAGTGCATAGAAGGTTTGGAATCAGATCTAACATAATGAATAGACCTGGTATGGTGATCAGGGAATGCAATATCGAGCGGATGAACATGGGGGATTGAAATTTTCCACCACCACCGAATCTCTAACTTGACCAAATGGAACCCAAAAATCAACAAAAACACATCCAAACACAAGCAAGCTGGGAAAACAAGTCTCTGGCTAGAAGATACAACACACAGAAGCTTGCAAATCAGATCAAAAGCAAAAAATTGGAGAGGGTTTGAACCAAGCACCAAGCTCAAAAGGATGGCGCATTCTGCTAGTATGATGTAGAGCGCCTGATGCAAGATGTCTACAGAGGAAAAGCGCTGCTGGCACAGATTGTATGCAGGGAAATGGCTTCGCCGGTGCAGATTGCACACACAGGTAAAGCGACGGATGGTTTTAGACGCACTGGATGCACATCCCAGGTGCATTGGGCGAATAATGACTTGTAAAAATCAAAATATCTCCAAAGAATAAAAAGAAAATGACCTGAAAATGATCATAAAAGAATCAGAGGAAGTCAACAGACTCTCTAATGATAATATCTAATGGTGGGAATGGATCAGGAGGCTAAGAAATGGATCACTAATAAATCAATGGAAATACATTCAAACTGAAATCAAAGTAAATGTACTCCCCAGTATGGTCGCCATATTTTTTTCGGACAATCTACCTAAGCGGACTTAAGGCCAGATCTCCCTAGTCTAACTAGATCTAGAACAAATAAGTATAGAATAAAACCAGCTTCCCTAGATCAATAGAATCATAAAGCAGTAAACGGGAGTCTTACCTGAGATTTACGATCCCTTTGCTCCTTGCTTGATCCAATTCTCCAGAATATTCAGATCTGTAGCTGCAAAACCCTGTTGAACAAATAGACACAAACAAGTAGTGAAAGCATATATTTCATATGATTGATCTAAGATAACAGTTAAGGAAGTATGATATATATATTATCAACAAAATAACATATATGGGAAGAGATTAGATTGATTGTAATGAAAGAGAGTACAAAAGAGTAGAATGTTACAACCCAAGCCTTAACGTTGAAACCTTCCTTCCAAAAAGCCAAGCCAAAGCCTCCAAGGATGAAGTAGGGATCCCAAGGATGTACAAGGATCACCTAAGCCAATTCCACCAGCATGAGGGTGCTATAGACCTTCATCCCTTTGGAATGGGGAGGAGCTTCATATTTATAAGACCAAGTGGATAGAGTAGGTTGAGAAATGATGGGAGAGGTCTATTAAGGGATCTTCCCTAGAGGTTAGGAAACTGAATGCCAACTCACCTAGAATTTAGGGATAGAAATCCACCTCAACCTACTTCGACAATTCGCTCGAAGGTTCCATTTATCCCATTTAACCAAACTTGACGCATGCTGCATGAGGGTAATTTGCGTCAGGAAGGGGCAGGCACAGGTTGCATGAGGGAAACCTGAGCTACCTGTGCAGGCTTCCAGATGGCATTTTGCGTCGAGCCTAGTTAAGCACATCTTGCTAGAGGACAAGATGCACCGACCTAACTAGAAAATATGGACAAAGGGTCCACAACTTGCTCTAGATGACTCCAGGTTAGAGAAACTTCAGGGATTAGGGCACTAAGTTAACATGGGACTCATGATGACAAGATTTAGGTGTAACAATAAGAAAAAAATTTGATGTATTTAAATTGTACAATTACAATCAGTTATACCTGTTTCCCTGAGACTACTGTCATATGATCAACAGCCGAGTGGTTTCCCCGATCCACACTCTACAACAAGTATATAGATAATATTATCTAAATGAATCAAATATACTCATGAAAAAACTCAACAACAAAAAAAAAATTGTTCATATTAAATTTGTACAATTGCATCGATGTATACCTGCTGCCTCAAGGCAGGTCCGGTATCATCTACTACTAGGGAGGTTCCTCTTACAGCACCCTGCATCAAAAACATAGAAAAAATTATCCAAACAAAACCAAAATACTCATGGAAACAACATAATAAGAAAACATTTTGACGTATTTAAATTGTACAATTACAATCAGGAATACCTATTGCCCCGAGGTTGTTGTTGTCTAATCAACAGCTGGGTGGTTTCCCCGATCAACACTCTGCAACAAATATACAAATAACATTATATATTAAACCAAACGAATATACTCATGAAAAAACACAGCAAAAAAAATCCTTTTTCATATTATATTTGTACTATTAAAAAGATGTATACCTGATGCCTCGAGGAAGTTGTACTCCTCTGACCAGCTGTCGAGGAGATGCCCCGATCACTACCCTGCGAAATAAATATAGAAAATTTTAACTAAATTATAACAATAGACTAACGAAAATACATAATATGTTAAATTCATTAATAAAAGGTTGGGTAAATTTTTAGATGTACCACTCCCATAGTAACCGTGTTTGTATCTACTCGATTCAAATTTTAATTAATAAGCAACTCTTCCCCTACAACTATTGATTTAATGGAACATACAAAAACACGGTTTGCTTCGCGCCCCTCAAATATACAGTTGGGTTGCTTAATTATAGACCCTGGTTGTGTACTATTTATAAACCCCGCAATATTCCCTATGGCTTTTTTCCTTCCGTCAATGTACAACGTTGCTCCTTTATTTTGATCTTTGTCTTTCAGTTGTAAATAATTTGCTTACAATCCATATCTGGGCATACTTTGTGTATATTGGACCAGGCGCATCCAACTTTTGCATTTGTAACAGGGTCCAACATACTCCATCAATTATGTACATCTATCGTAACCGACCTTTATGCCATCCATGCAAAACAACCCCAAACCATGTAATGACGATGGTGCAATTCGATATATCCTCTAGTTCACACAAAAATCTGTGTTTAGTTGAGGAAGATCCTTGGGTACCCATTGTTTCACTAGATGTTTGTACCTCAAGGGCACCTCGATGTTTCCTATTGTCTCATCATCATAGGAACATGATCCCCCTTCAGCGAGAAAAAATTCCATGCGTTTATGGAATATTCTTCTGATATTTTGACATCTAGTTGATATAACTCCTGTATACCTACTGAATGTCTCACTTTCATCTAGTCTTACTAAACTCCCATCACTCGAGGAAGAAATGTCAAACAAATACATGTTTAGTTCTACCTGCACCATGGGAAAAAAGTTCAAATAAGACCTTGTTGGGTATGCATAATTTATATTAGAAAATTACAAGGCATTAAGGCATACATTTTCCACTATCATATACATAGTTAGCATGCCTCCACCAATATTGAAAATGCATATGTTGATTAGTAAGGGATTTTTCCTTTAACTTTCTTGCATGTTCAAAAATGGAAAAAATGGCCAAAAAAAAATTTTGAATGCCTCAAGTTCGTATAAGAAGGAATCATCAAAATTTCGATCCTATGTGTTGTTAAACTATGTGAGACATAGTTTGAAATCATCATGCAATATGCTTTGATATTTGGATATAAAAAAGTGGACATAACGTAATGGAATATGCTTTGAGATTTGGATAAAAAAAGAGTAAAGGTGATCCCAATTATAAAAGAGGATGATGATATGGTGCTCTAAGGTGAATTATTTCCCTTGCATGAGAAAATTATGCCATGGGTCATGTCATATTATTAGAAAATCGATAGAGGTAGACACCCTTGGATGTTAAGATATGAATGGTGGTATGTAAACTCCTTTATTTTATTACATCTAATAAACACGTACTGAAACTAAATAGTAAAACAGTAACAAAACATAATTTTCATCTCTTTCGACTTTTCCACATTAACACTACCAGTTGGCTCATTGTGTTAAAGTAATCTTCAGTAACATATAATTACTAACAATAGTTAATCAACATTAACATGATTAAAGAATATACGTTTAGGGTACTTACACCGTAATGTGGAACCTTCTTGTTAGATACTCAGAAATATTACTTTCAGTCAAAATTGTACCTCTCATAGGTCATCCAACACTAGGAACCCACTAACCCTACTAAAGGGTAAGTACAAACCAGAGAGAGAGAGAAAGGTTGTATGCAACGGTAGTTAGACAAAGAAAGTTACATTCATAACAGAAGTTAAATAAAGCTCAAAGAATGATTACAACAAAAGTCTTAGTGCAAGTAAAAGCTTAACAAAAAACACAAATCTGCTCACCAACAATTTTGTCTGACGGGACAAGTCTTAACTACTTAATACAAAAAATTAAAATTTAAATAAAATATAAAAATTAAAAATTAAAAGTAAAATAATAAAATAACAAATAAAATAAAAAGGAGTCATAAATAATAACATAAATCATAAGTGGGGTACTAGGGTCATCTAGGGGACAAACAACCATAGTACCCAAAGGACCAAAAACATTAAAGGGTGGTACAAACAACTCAAGATGGGAGAAATGACCCTACTAACCACACACCAAGGACAAGGTACCACAATACCAATAAACAACAAGGTGTAAGGACCAAAAGTAAATCAACCAAGGTGGGGAAGGTACAACCATTCATCTCTATCTCAAATGTACAAATGTACAATAGCTCCTTGTAACTACCTCTTATTTGACATGCCAAAGAGATGGAAGGTCAAATAAGGTCAAATATATGCAATAGCTCCTTGTAACTACCTCTTATTTGACCTTCCAAAGAGATGGAAAGTCAAATAAGGTCAAATATATGCCATAGCTCCTTGTAAGGTCAATTCTTGAAGGATAATTCCACAAATCCATCCACACGGATAGAAAATGTATTGATTTCTCAATCATACCCTCTTAACTAAACAATATTGAAATATAGTATATAGAGTAAAATAAAGGAAAAAATTTAGGTGGGATTTACATTTTCCAATCTTTTAGCATACACCCTTTTGTGGAAGTTAATAAATTGACAAAAATAGTGCAAGAAAAAATACTAAATAACACTCCCTGTTGTCACCTAGTAACTACTCTTATCAGATATTATATAGGCATTTCAATGATAAATGTCATGCCTTGTAGGACAAAATACAAATGCTCCTTATTGAATTGTAACAAGAAATCCAAGAACCTACCTTTGGGAACAACAACAAAAACCTGAATTCAACAATATACGCATAAGTCAGATCTGTTTAGTATTTCTTGATAGCTTTAAGCTAGGTGTCTGCTACATGTTAGTGCATATAATGAACAGTTTATTACCATTTCAGTGAAGATTGTGAGGTTCATATCATAAAGTATTCCAAACCCAATTTTCTTCATTTAACACAATAGGAATAACCTCTGAAAAAACAATCTTCTCTATTAATGTAATGATGGTTTCCTTCACCCTTTGTAATAGATATAGTACTAATGTCATGATTGTGGGTTTTTGGATGAGCAAATTCATGTCATGAAATTTATGTGTCATCGTCCTTATCTCTATCCCATGGGTAAAATACTCATGTTGTCTAGTCATGATCGTTTTTCAATATAATATGGTTAGACTTCTCTCATCCCAGATCTAATACTTATGGAAGAATGGCAAAATAACTAGTTGTGGTTGCCTCTGCTAAGATGCATAATAGGAAAATATTCATAAATTGGGTAAACAAATAGGTGCATAATTAGGAGGGGATAGTTGGTGTTGCATTCATATTTGGGTTTGTCAACCAACCATAGAAAGAATGTTGTTATCTTAAACCCCTAGTTTTTAGATTTGAAGCTTACCATAGTCCAAGAGGAACATCCCTGGTTAACTAAAGCTCAACATCTATCCCATATGTTAATCATGGAAATTTCCTTCCCTAGGGAAGGCGTCATGATCTATGGATTTATGGATGAACCACAAGTCATATAATCAACATTTGGGATAGAAATTGCCTATTTTTGGCCTTGAATAATGTCTTGGGTTAGGAGACTAGTCTTCATGTGACAAACCTTTCAATTGGGTTTGTATCCCACTTGTGGGACAAATATTTATGCTAGAGTGCATGTCTTGTGTTATGGGCCCTTATTAATAAACCATGATCCCTAAAAGAAACATGTAGGACCTAATCCCTTGGTTATTGACTCCATACCATGTCCTCTAAGAAGAATATAGATTCTAAGCCTATAGATATTAACCATTAAGTATGTATTGGGAAAGCAGACCCCTCCCTAGTGTGAAAAAACATTGCAATCAGGTATGTGTCCCACTCATATGCCAAATATTCCATCCAAAGTTTTTATCTTGTGGTCAAGAGACTCATGAATATCCAATGTATCCAATAAGTAGCTCGTTCATAGCCCAAGGCATTATATTTTGGCGCTAAATGATGACATTGGTAAGAAGACCCTTTCCTAGTACACCAAACATCAAAATCTAGTTTAATGCATACCGTTATTGGGCCAAATATATCATTTAAAGTAACTATTTTGTGTGCTCTTATGAGAACAGAGGTGTGCTCTTATGAGAACAGAGGTGTGCTCTTATGAGAAGTATGGTTAGACATATTGAAAATATCATAATCTCCACTTTCTATTGAATGATGCTCAAATGCAAATTGACATCAACTCCTTTATTTGGCACTTGTTTAGCCACCTTGTTACATTCCTTGAAACAATGAATGAACATAGTATTGCCTAAGTGAGATTTAAAATTGCATGCCTCCTCAATAATGGCATTGTGACACCATTGAGGGGTTGATCCTTTTCTAATTGCACTATTTATTACTGTGGAATCACCCTCTAGGACAAGGCTAAGTGCCACTCCTAAACCTCATACTAATGCCTGAAATTGTGCTACATTGTTTGAATTGAGGCCTAGATCAATGGCATAGTAAATAATCACTTCTCCTTCTTTATCTATTAGATAAGTGGTAAAGGGTTTGACTCCTAAGTCATCATCATATCAATTTATACACCAAATTTCTTTGTGGGTAGGTTGGGGTCGTTTATAGAAGCTATGATGCCCACGGAACCTTTTTTTGTTCCATCCAAAAGTGATTTGACTCTTAGTCTTTTCACCAAGTGGTTTTTCTATTTTTCTGCTTTTTAGCTTGAGAAACCTTTGCCTTTAGACAAGACGCTACCACATGCCCATGCTCAAATAGAATCTACAATGAAATAAATATGTTAATAATCCAATAGTTGTGTCCATCTAAGGATATCACACTCCAACACAATTTTATTAGGAATACCTTTGCTCTATGTAAATGGAAATTTGGGCAAATGTTGTGGTTGTCATGCCCCTAGTTTTTGGTCTGAAGGTAATAAACTTACGCAAGGAATTTCAATGGTCAAGAGGGTCTTTGAGCTTCAATATTCAAGAGTCTAGGAAGTCTTACCCAAATCGTTACCTTTGATAATAAGTAAAAAAGTACGTTGAATAAATCTTGTAGCATTTTGGCAGTTTCATATTGCTTTGGATAAATGTCGTAGCATGTTGGATGGGATACATATCTTCCCCCTTGCTTCAAATTTATTTTTTCATCGTTTGGCTAGAAACTCCTTAGATAGATTACTAACATGTGTATGCACTTTGGGGCTAGATGTTTCCCAAGATGGGTCAACTAGAATTCTTGTGTAGGGTTGTGTGTGAGTATTCCATCCATGTGTTACATTGTCAGGAGGATCACAAAGTCCTTGACCTTATGCAACATCCTTATGTAGGGATGGAATGGAAAGGGTGTCTGAACCATCAATTTACTACAACTGAGCCACAAGAAGAGAATGATAATATTATCTTGATGTTTTGATGTTTTGATAAAGACAAACCAAGATAATATTTCAACATGTAAAGTAGCACTTGGATCATTCAATTAAATGCAATTTTAATGTAAGAGCATGTAGACAAGGTATGTCATTAGATATATATAGTAACATTCAATGATAGATCACGAGATAACAACTATTAATTATCCAACGTTAGTAGGGTCAATGAGAGATCCTAATATAAAGATAAATCAACATGTACCATAAAAATAGTAAAACGACATTACTCAAAAGATCATAACCATCACTATTGAAATGCAAAGATCACTTGCCAATGTAAAATGTATCATCAAAGTGTAGTGTTGAATGCAATAATGACCAAACTATCAATAATCAACATTAACTATATAAAAAAAGGGAAACAAATGTGATCTAATCCCAATAACCTCAAGGTAACTTTCGGATTTGCATAAGTAAACAGAGTTACTCTCAAGCTTTTGAATATTTATAGAACACAAAATTAGCTTTTGATTACTTTGCATCCAAGATATAAATTGAAAATAGTATTAGCAATTATGAACATTAGAATTATTGAACTGATTACAAACTAGTCTACATTAACTTCTAATCTATGTTTTGTATGGTGTGCAGATGGAGGGAAGGGCACACAAGGTCTGCAATTTGTAATTGCAGGTCTGTGTAAGGTGTAAGAGAGGATCGTATGGAAATCCAAGGAGAAGGTAAGCAAATATGAGTTCATGGGGAATAAGGAGGGACAAATGGCTGAAGGTAAAAGGATAGCAGACTATGGAAAAAGGGCAGTAGGTCCAAAGTTATGAGGGTGGCCAGCGAAGGATTCCAAGATGGGCCCGAAGGTATGGTCTAATAAGTGAAGGGAGGCCGATTTTGGAAAGGTTACACCCATGAACGCCAAATTTGCATGCAAGCAAATAAGCACTATACCATCATCCATGCATCCATGCAATAGATCCTTCTATTTACCTCTTATTTGACCTTCCAAAGAGATTGAAGGTCAAATAAGGTCAAATATATGCAATAGCTCCTTGTAACTACCTCTTATTTGACATTGCCAACCCCATTTGACACAATGTAATAGCTCCTTGTAACTACCTCTTAATTGACAAGCCAAAAATGACAAACTTTAGCACTTTGAAGGTGAACATAAACAAACAGAAAAAATAAGCATTTCGAATTCTAAGGCCGGAATTTGATGAAGATCCCAATTCCAATCCCCATTTTGATCCAAAAATGGGTATTAATAAAACAAATCTCTTGAGGCCTAAGAGGATGACATTTCAATTTGTTGAGGAATGCAAATGGTAAAGGGAGGCAGAAATATTGAAATTTAAGAGTCAATTCGGATAAGCACAGGAAAAGGAGCTGAAGATCAAGCAAGCACAACTTTCCAAGGAAAAGGCTAAGCTTAATATAAATCCTAATTTGATTGAAGTGTCAGAAAGAGTTCCTACAAAAGAAGAGAAACCAAAGGATCCTATACCTGATGTTGAGTGGTGGGATATGGTTCTTTTACCCTCTGGTAGCTACACAGATGTCACAGAAGGTGATTTAAAAGTGAAGATGGAAACAAATACTATATATGTAGAGAAACCTTAGCCAATTGAGCCTCAAGTTGAATCGATTCCACCTCCACTGCAAGAAATCAGACAAGTAGGTCAAGCTCAATAGACTACGCAAAAAAATTGAAGAAATCAGGAAGGTTAACTCACGCTCTCCTCTCAAGAAATAAAATAGTTGAGGAAACCATCCTCCCATGCTCTCATGCTCCCCCATGAAGCTCCAATCACATTAGTGTTGATTAATTAACCTGACCATGAGCAAATTGGGATAACTATCCCCTTGAGATCATTCCCATTCTAAGGATAGTACTTCCTCATGTATGCATAAGGCAGGGTTTGAATGTACTTGGTGTTGAAGCAACCCAGGATCCAACATGGCTCGAAATGGAACCCTCCCAAATAATTCATGGCCAAAGGAGAGAGATGGGCCCTAAATATGAATCGATTTTCCATTTATATTGATTTTTGAGGGAAAACAAACAGATACAATAATAAAATCAACCATTCAAACTATGAAATATTGGACCCCATAAAATTTAGGGCTTCGTACTCACAGACTTGGGAGGCATTGCCTCTTCTCAATGGGTGCACGCATGAGAGGATGAAGATGCACGGCCACAATCTAACTTTGACCACAGCTCACATCTCAGCTCAATCAATTGTTTCACAAAAGCCACAGACAGCTCTGTCTGTAGCACACAGAACTCAAAGGTTTCACGCGCTAGAGGAAGATGCACCGCCACAATCCAACACAGCTCCCATCTCACAGCTCGTTGAAAACAATGGTTGCACAGGAGCCTCGGAATGCTCTGCTCAGAGGTCACAGAACTCAAAGGGTGCACGTGCAAGAGGCTAAGGTCGGTTACAATGAAACAATTCAATGCGCATGAGGTAGAAAGGTATGTTATTTTGCTTGGTTTTTTTTTGTATTGTTTGTATTTTATATAAAATGTTGTTTGTTAATTTGTTTTGTATTTTTTTTGTATTTGTTTTTTTTATGTATTTAAAATATATCTTGGAAACTCTCCAATTTTCCAAAGACAAGCAAGGTAATACTTGAAAGGATGGACCTAAGGATAGTATCCACCTATGAATTTTATCTTGTGTGAGGATTTTAATTATTCCCCTTACCCAAGTTAGACTTAGATTTAAGTGGGGTTTAGATGGCCTTTGGATGGGCTTGATCTTGAGGGTGTAATTTACCCATATTCCTCAAAGTAACTTGATGTTGAATGAGATTAGAGAAAATCCCCTCAAGAGTATGAGCTATAGGATTGTTGACAAATAAATAAATGTTGTAGAATACAAGAGCAAAAGATTTGAATGATGGAGAGAGATTATTCAAAACAATACTTACAAGTTTCAGATCTGATTTTCCTATTTCTCCCACTTGAATAAGGTTAACCTTTATATTTTAAACCTTGCAATATACTCCTCAATCACGTTGAAGTCATCTATTTAGAGGTTGGAGAGTTCAGTTTCAAGTTGGTTTACCTAAGTAGTATTCACCGTTTACAAGAGAGTTTGGGTTGTATCCCAACTTTCCTTTGCATCTTTGTTATCCTTGGTATGATGAATGACATGACGCTCGACATGAAGAATGATCTACCCAAGAGCTTCATTCTACTTCAAACACATGACTTTCTATACTTATAAGTTAATTTAAAGGGGTGGTTAACTTTGGAATTTCTTTGACAAAGGCTGATATGGATTAGAGAACCACCTTTTTTTCTTGCTTATCTTCCAAAATTACCTTGTTTATATGGGTTCGAGAACCACATCGTCATCATCATTATCTTCATTATCATCATCATCACCATCATTATCATCATCACCATCACCATCATCATCATCTTCTTCATCTTGATCATTATGGTTGTCATCATCATCATCATCACCATCATCATCATCAACATCATCGCCATCCCCATCATAATTGTCACCATCACTATTCATCATCACAATCCTAAAAAACAACAACATCATCATCATCGCCATCATCGTCATCATCATTGTTGTCATCATCATCAACAACATCGTCCTTGTCATTAATCATCGTCATCATCACCATAAACAACACCATTATTGTCGTCATCGTTGTCGTCATAGTCATCATGATCGTAAGCATCATCATTAATGTCATCGTCGTCATCAGTCATCATCATCATCATCATCATCATAAACAAAACAATCGTCATCGTCGTCAATATCATCATCATCATCATAAGCTTCATGAATATTAACATTTTTGTCATCATTAATCATCATCATCATAAGCAATAGCATCAATGTAGTCGTTGTCATTAATCGTCATCATCATCACCATAAACAACACCATTATCATCGTCATCGTCGTCGTAAGCATCATCATTAATTTCATCGTCATCAATATCTCCATTATCATCATCATCAACATCGATGTCATCACTATTCATCAGCACAATCATCACAAACGACAACATCATCAGCATCATCATCTTCATTATCATCATCATCACCATCATTATCGTCATCACCATCATTATCATCATGATCATATTCATCTTGATCATTATGGTCGTCATCGTCATCATCATCATCATCACCATCATTATCATCATGATCATATTCATCTTGATCATTATGGTCATCATCATCATCATCACCGTCATCGCCATCCCCATCATAATTGTCATCATCACTGATAATGATATGGGAAGATTCATAACATTACTAAAAGCTTTTGCCAGATAATGAATCCTGATAATGTTATGAATCTTCCCATATCATCACCATCATCATCATCATCATCATCTTCATCTTCATCATTATGGCCATCATCATCATCATCATCTTCATCTTCATCATTATGGTGGTCATCATCATCATCATCATCACCGTCATCACCATCCCCGTCATAATTGTCATCATCACTATGCATCATCACAATCGTAAAAAACAATAGGTATAGGTATGGTTTTTTTATGCTCCGTAAAACGTTGGCCCCATCACAACACATTAATTAATCTATTTTCTCATCGGATTTTGGGTTCATGTATTGAGTGCATATACTCCTCCAATATTAGATAGTATGAAGGTCCATGAGAAAGGTATTTTGTGTAAAATTGTGTTTAGTTATGGATGCATTTAATTATAAATGTTTAATTTTATATGCAACGATAGATTTTATGTATATTGTTTTGGAAATAGAGTTATTTTACTTTTTATTTTTTATACATCTTCAATATATCCATAGTGAAAAAATTCATCATGCATCCCCAATGTCATGGGGAAATGAGATTACTCACATTAATCATAGGAGATTAGTAGACATTCTTGATGGTTTCACAAGGAAATCACAACCATTTAGGTTGATAGTATTATTGATCATTCAATGATGACTATTGTCATGAGTGTAAATTATATGATAATACTATATGAGAGGGTTGGACTTCATAGCAACATTTGGAAGAGTGTTTTTATGAGGAGTCCAGTTTTGGGGCAAAAATGTGGGTTGTAATGAAAGTGTCCAGAAAGGGACATGATGTGGGCTATTTGTTTTTATGATCTTTCTTGACTTCCCAAGGAAGAAACAACTTAAACTATGAGATTTTAAGCTTGAGGTACTGGCAGTCCCTTGTGTTTATGATAGTCAATTCATTAATGCACAAGGCATGATACTACAACATGATAAGGTCCTAGTGTATTCTATGACACATGTTTATTGTGAGTTTGTGTTTCACATGAGAATAGATTATATGAGCATTGGATCTAAATTGTATGGATCCATGAAATGATTTAGTTAAGGGAATCTTGGGTTGATAGATACATTGACCCAACACCAACTCTTGCGATATTGATATTATTTCCTTGTAGGAATATTGTTGTACAAAAGAAGTTAGGAGATTCATGCCAGCTGAGATTTGAGTCAAGGGATGTGATTGCTAACAAAATGAACATTGCATTGGGTAGTGTTTTACTTGCAATATCTAGGGAGATATATGTACCACCACCCATTTCAATATAAATTCATGTACAAAGGGTGGACATTGATATAATTTTGGGGCTATGCCGTGACGATTTAATATTATACATTATGAAACACTAGAGTTTGATTTTTAGTTCCATGAGAGATGTAGACCACATCCCAAGGGTGTGGTATTGTTTTGTACAATTGCATATGTTTATTATATTAATTGGTTGTTAATTGAGCATTTTAATACAAAGAATCAACACATTAATTAATCCTTTTAAGTATTTTAACATGAACATATTGTCATTGATTGAAAATATTAAGTTCTCTATATATGTTTCTTTACAATTATGTTAAATGGAGGACCTATCAGTTTATGGTTGAATTCTAAAATTTGTAATATAAATTATGTAGGTCATTACACATTCACAATTTATTATATACACATAATTTTATTCACATATCCCAAAATCATAATATATAGTATAAAAGAGAGGATGTTGATGAACATATTAATCCTGAACGTGCACACATAGTCACCCCTAAGGAGATAAGTACTCAAATGTAGTTTCATGTCACAACTCAGATAATGTCTTTCAAATCAATAACGTACAATTCTTGAAACAATGATAAAATCCAAGTTATACCTCAATTTTACAACAATGATTATTATGTATTTATTACTTCAAGTCTTTAAATTTAATGCCATCACTTAAATATCAAGATACGTGGGAGTGTCAATGGCTCTATCATGTGGGAAAATGAGTGGCAACACATAGTTAGTCAAATAGGTGAGGGGAAAGTGAGGATCCCATCTATTGTATAGGTTTGAATAAATACAATAAGTGGATATATTTTGAAATTGAAATGTTTTTGATTTTTATTTTTAATCATAATCATGTTTTCTTATAATTATGTTTCTCATGTTTCCATGGCACTATCACGGGATTTCATGGAAAACTAAGATACCCTATACTCTATTTAAATTTTATGATACACACATAACTTAATCAATATTTAAAATTTGAATATGTTAAATTTTCTAAATCCTATGTGACTATTATCTTTAAGTTTTGAAATAAACACAAACTTGTTATTTAATTGAAGAATTTAAATTCTCTCATATAGCATTAATTAATCACATTAGCCCCGTGTAGCACATTAATTAATATATAGGTATGGTTTTTTTATGCTCAAGTTGTTAGTGTCAGTCATGTTTGAGTCTGGAAACCCTCCCATGCTGTCAATGAGTGCGTCTAGTCTAACCATGCCAAATTTCAGTCCAAGCAAGCACAAATTTAAAAAAATTTACGTTGGCCCTGTGTAGCACATTAATTAATATATATGTATGATTTTTTATACTCGAATTGTTATTTTCAGTCATGTTTGAGTATGAAAACCATCCCGCACCGTCAATGCGTGTGTCTATTCTAACCATGCGAAATTTCGGTCCAAGCAAGCAAAAATTTTAAAAAAATCAACGTTAGCCCCATGCAGTACATGATCAAGCATGCCATTTGGGTTAGCATGATAATTGTGTATTGCCTTACTGAGATTCTCTTTGTTTCGAGAATAATTTAATATTCTATATTGAACAGGGCCAACCACGTGAAGGTGGAATCTCTTATGGCCTTCCCTCCCCCCCCCTCACATCACTCTCAATTCCCCATAACCCGACAAAATCTATGTTAAAAAAAAAATTATTTTTTGTCATAATTAAGAAGCAATGTTTCTAATTATAACATATGCCAACATACAGGAAAATGAAAAAAACACTAAGAAACAGTTAATTTATATGTACTAATAAAATTCAATAATTCTATCTCAATATTAAATCAAAATATATATAATAGATATATTAAGGCATAACTCATACACTTCAATGGACTTCATCATCTTCTTCATCCAAGTCATCATCTGTAGCGTCTGATCTAGAGTCAACATTGTAAGGATTGGACAACAAATCATCGTCATCGATGTCAGTTACGATCATCATGTCATCGTCATCGATGTCAGTTACGATCATCATGTCATCGTCATCGATGTCAGTTACGATCATCATGTCATCGTCGATATCATCTTCATGGACATTGTTTGCTACATCATCTGATTCAACTAATTCTTCGACATATTCTTTTGGAACATGATCATCTAACTCATGTTGATCATCTTCAACATCGTCTTCTTCTTCAAGACCCTCTTCATTACCTTCCTCTACGTTATACTTTACCAACATTCCCCTTGGATCGTGTCTCACAACAAATGACCAACCCCCTCTACCTGGAACCTCAGAGTAAAATACATGTTCACATTGGCTTGGAAGAACATAGGGCTTCGTTCTTGGCTCAAACAAACTTGTATTAACCATGGTAAATCCATTATCATGTTCAATAATAGTTTTATAGGGATCACATTGATTCAATCGTAACCTGTACCATTTGACAACGAACATAACTACCTTGAAGAAGTTAAAGTCGCATTGAATAATATATTCCAAATACCCATAGTATCGATTTTCTGAGAGTTCTAGATGTCTGTCACTTCTAGAAGAAACATTGGTCACCTCAAAGACTGCAAATATCCCACAATCTAATGTTTTCTTCGTTTCATCCAAATTTTTGATGCGATATTTACAGCCATTGCACCACATAGCCTTATGGTGTTTTACCTACAACAATCTATACACGTAAAGATTACATCATGATCCATTTATGATTAAGTGCATGTTTATGCCCTATAAGGAAAAAAATCAATGTGTACATCAATATGTTTGCAAAAAAAAAAAATAGTGTGGTTGATTAATATGCTTGCCTACTTATCTTTTAAACCATATGCTAAATCAATTTACCTTTGTGTAAGATTGGTATCTCCATTGCGATGTGTTGCTTTAATCAATGAAGCCACACCTTCCCATGATATTCCATGACCATATTGTTCACATCGTTCAATCCATACCTTCATCCAATCAAGATTGTTTGCGATGTAAACATGAAGTGCATCCCACTCTCGACCAACTGTTTGATGAAAATAAAATTAAAATTCAATGCAATGTATATTCACTTAACAAAGTATCCACTTTTAATTTATGCATATTGAATATTAAAAATAGAATATCTATGATATATACATAAAAATCAACAGTCAAATGTATTATATTAATTAATCTCCACTAGCTAATAATTACCTTTCACCTTCCTCAATCTATCTTTCCCCTTCGGGTACTCCCCTTCTAAATTGTTATTGGAGTCTAGATCACAAATGCGACCTAAATTGATTTTTGATGCTAATTTAGGAAGATATTCACTAATATAAAACATGTTTTGGTATACCATATATCCCTCCATCATAGAACCCTTGGGACGTGCTCGTTGTCTAACCAAACCCTTCAAAAATTTCAAGTGCCTCTCAACCATCTGCATGGACCTTGAGTGTACAGGTCCACACAATTCAATCTCCTCAACTTGGTGTATGAGGTAGTGTTCTTCTGCATTGAAACATGTCGAAGGTAGATGCTTCTGCATTTCACACATGAGACGAGGAATTTCTCTCCTCCAATACTTTATATCTTCTATTTCTTTAGATAGAAACCATCTACATGTGATGCAAATGAATCACGAGATTTAACAAAAAAAATATTATATTACATAACATGAATTAGTGCACAAAAATCAAATATAAGTTCTACAATGAATTAAACAAACACTAAGCGCATGCAAAAAATCACTACTTAGCTCATGTATTTCCCAAGATTATATATAAATTGTTTGGCATTGTTGTCGAAGTTGTCTGAGAGAGAGAGAGGTAGAACATACTGTAACAATATACAAATTGTTTCATTTTTTTAACAAAAAGTAGAGAAAAAAATACCAACAATATGCATTGGAATAAAAAAATATAGCCATAATTATATGCATACCATAATAATTACCTTCATGAAGATATGCCAATCATTCATTTTCACCCCCGCAAAATCACCTTTCTTTGTTATGATATTCTTCATGTTTGAACAAAATCCAGTGGGAAATTTAATTTTTCGCATGACTTCTTTTACAACATTACGTTGCTGCTCTGTTAACATCCATGGAAGTGAGTTTATATTAATTTGGTCTCCATTTCTATGAAATTGAATGATATGTTTCATTGCATTTTCCTTCTTGAATGTCTTTGCAAATTTTGACAATTTTTTATTTCTCACTCCTTCCATCCAACATTTGCCATAATGTTTCAGTCACATTATTTCTGATATGCATTGTATCAAACATAGGAGCAATTTGTAGGTGCTCATAGTAGGGAACTTACTAAATTGTTTAGGATAAATTTTCATTCATCGTGGAATCCCATTAATGCCTTCATGATCACAACGGCCATCATGAATCATAGTTTATAAAGAAATTACAGTAAACAGCACACAATAAAAAAATACATAACATTTCATATATGATGATTCATATGTACCTTGACGATTTCTATTATATTGCAACTTCCATAGGTGAGGTGTCATTCTCTGTGGTTTTAATGCAGTTTCTTGCTTCCCATTGAACAGATGTTTTTTGGTAGTTCAATACCTATGATTCTTAGAGAGGAAGTTCCTATACTCATCAAACACCTCCTTTCCTAAACTTTTTGAACGACAAGATTTGATCTTAGGACCACAAAATGGACATGCAAATTTTCCCTTTGTCTGAAGACCTACATAAAGAGATGGATTATCTATGTCAGTTATAATTATATATAAAATGAATGGATTATTTAAAAAAACACGCGTGCATAATATATTAACTAGTTCATAAAATTAAATGCAATTAAAGTGGAACTCTTAATTACAAACCGCAAAAATGGGTTAACCCTGGGGCATCATGTATTGTCCATACAAGCATTGCATGGAATTGAAATTTCCTTTGTCGTATTAGTCTAGATATGTCATACATAGTGATGTCATTCCATAACTTTAGTAGCTCGTCAATAAGAGGTTCGATATATACATTCATATCTTTAACTTGGTACTTACCTGGTTGATTTGAACATATAAAATATATAATTATTACAACCATTTAGATATATAAACCATACACAAGAGAAAAATAAAAATAAATAAATATATATATATGACATTATGCAATAAAATATGACAAATGAGATGCCACTACATTAAAAAAAAAGTTGTAGACACATACCTGGAATAACCATTGCCAACATTATGTGCTCCCTCTTTATTGATAACCATGGAGGAATGTTATTGTTGATAACAAAAATAGGCCACACCGAGTAAACGGATCTCATCTCTGCAAAAGGATTGACACCATCTGGTTCCAAATAAATCCGAAGATTACGAAGTTCTTCTTTAAAGTGAGGCCATCTTTCCTCCATATCTCTAAATCCAGACCCATCTACGGGAATTCGAATAATGTCATCTTGAATTATGTTCTGTGCATGGCAATCCATAAATTGTGCTATGTTTTTGCACCTGAACAGTCATTGCAAACGTGGAATAATGGGAATATAACGAAGAACCTTGCGAGGCACCTTTTTTGTTACTTGATCTATTCGATATCTACTGATATGACATTCTGGACATTATGTTTCAAATTCATGTTGATTATAATATATAGCATGGTCATCGGGGCATGCATGAATTGATTCATACTGCATTCTAGTTTCTTTCATGAAGGCAAATAAATCTCGATATGTGCGAGGTAAAATATTTGATGGTGGTAACAAAAATTCAGCTATCAAACTACAACAAATTAAAATAAAAATCTAGTTAATATAATATATAAATAATATTAATGAAACATATTTCATCCATATTAATTTGACTTATGAATTACCAATAATTTTATTAGATGAACAGTGATAACCTTTAGCACGATCATATATATGTGATGGAATATATTACATACCTTAACATCCGTGTGATTGATGTGTTTGAAAGACCATTCATAACCTTCAAGTTCATTATCAACATATAGCAGAGAGAATATTTGTGTTGAAGCCCTCATAAAGGGGCTCGTATGCCTTCTCAAGAAGAGGTAAATCATGAACATCATCAAAGTCATCATTTTCATGATCATTATCATCACCCATTCCAACATTAAATGTATCATGGATAAATGTATTTGTACCATCATCTTCAACTATGTTATCAGTATGATCACCTTCTTAAATATGATCATTAACTTGTTCTCCATTATTCATAGCTCCATGTTCCTCCGGTGCTTGTTCTGAAAGCACTTCCTCCGGACGAAATACCATAGGATGTCTTTACTTTATAATTACATGAAACCATCAACAGATATTAGTTAATATAAGAATTATTAAAATAATACATACATTTACAAAAGCAATCAATATAAAAACATATATAATGCAAAACTTACAAATGGACGATATTCATGTCCCCCCTCAGCGTGTCCATGTTCCCTACAATGTTTTCTGGCTATTGTGATCTTTATTCTTCTCCTTTTAAAGCCCCTTCATTCACTACATGGACAATAACATTTCCCATCACCCTTTCTTTTCAATCCATCCCACAATCTAGCAAGCAATTGTCGATTTTGTTCGTCTGGATCAAGAATATTGCTATTTGACATTTTCTCATAAAGAGCTTGAATGAATATTATCGATCTTAGAAAATCAAGCTCCACACTTCACTATTTTTAATCACAAAAACAATTGAAATAATTGTGTATTCTTTTACGGAAAACAATTTGTGCGAAGAATATAATTTCTGCAAACCGTCGCTTGTATAGCAAACATGTCAGAATGTTTCCATAATTTATAGTTTTTAAAATTTAAAGTTTTTAAAACATGTCCGACGACGCCATGTATCAATTAAAAAAAAATTGATCAAAATTCGTAATTTTAAAGGTGAAATCCGATGACACAGTTAATTTCGTCGGATTTCGTTGGATTGTCTCGTTAGATTTTGGGTTCAAATTTTGTTGTGCATTGACAGTACTTGGTTTTACATGCTTATGACAAAGACACTAGCATAGATGCACTTGAAAGGATAGTGAGCAGATTGATAGTTGATTTTATACATAAGATGATGAAGAGTGACACGACAGTGACAAGTGATAGCAGACTGACAAAACAGTGACTTGACTTTGAGCATGGAATTGATTAGTGGACTTGGCAGTTGATTGAGTTGGGAGAGTGGAAAGAGTGGTCTCAAATTGAATATCATATTTGCAAGTTGAGTCTTGCACTGAGGTTTGGATACCTCACTTTTTCTTAGTTGGAGCTAAGAAAACCAGGCTGGGCACTATTGTTAGAGTTGATGCTCTACTTTTCAGTTGGTGATAATTGTAATCGTGAATATTGGTGTCTTCCATTATAAATCATATTAAAACTAAATAAAGCTTTCATACAATTCTAGTGTTTCTCCTATGATGTGTCCACTACTATGATTTATTGATCTGTGCTTATATTACAGTATGACATGTGATGATTGTTTGATGAATGTAGTGATGTACTTGTAGCATTGAAACACTCTGCTTAATTTGTAGAAGTGAAAAAAGGTTTAATTGTTGTCCCATTGATTCACCCCCCTCTCAGTGTGACCATTGTGTCCAACATTAATTCTTAGCATTTTGTCGAAATCTTCGTCGATCTTCTCTTGAAAAGGTTGGTGGGCACTTCAAAGTCTAGAGATAAATTAAAATATCCCCATACCATGGGTCAGAGGTAGGAATTAAGAAGATGTGTTCATCAGGAAATGAATCATCTTCCATCTTACAATCCTCGCCACTTGGGAACTCTGAAATGAGCTCCATGAACACTAAAGACTTCTTATATTTAGTAGACTGAAAGGTAAGATCAAAATCCTGAAGTATAACAATCCATTTATCGAAATTTCCCCCAATTATGCGTCGGGTTAAAACATATTGAAATGGATTAACGTCTGCAACAAGCATAGTGGTTCGCAATAAGATATAATGGTAAAGCCTTTGAACATCGTAAATAGCTACAAGTTCCAACTTCTCAATGTGAGAATACTTAAGTTCGGGTCTTACCAAAGTGTGACTAATATAGTAGATGACATCCTCCTAGATCTTATCATCCTCCTGAACTAGAACTATGCCAATTGTGGAAACAGATGTGGCCAGATATAGAATAAAGTCTCAGGTTTAATCTGGAAGACTTAACAAGGGGGATGATAATCATGCTTTTTTCAAAGCCTCAAAAGAGTTTTGAGCAGCCTCGTCCCATAAAAATGGGGTATCTTGTTTAAGTAGATGCATTAATCCTTTCATTATCTTTGCATAGTTAATGATGAAACGTCTGAGGAAGTTAGACATGGCGTGCAAACTCTAAAGTTGATTAATGTTGCGAGAAGGAGGCAATTTGATGATAGCCTCAACTTTCAATGGATCAAACATAATCCCTTTGTTGGACACAATGAAACCTAGCAAACATCCAGACTTGACACAGAATACACATTTATGAGGATTCAATCGAATCTTGTAATGTATGCATCGTTCAAACACAAGTCGTAAATGGTCTGGATGATCTCGTCTCTTTCGAGATCATCTAAGTACGGTTTAACTATATGCTTGATATCATTGAAAGAAAAATTCATTGCTTGCTGGAAATTAGCTCCATCATTCTTCAAACCGAAAGGCATCTTCCTATAAGAAAAGGTACCCTAGGAACAGATAAAAGTAGTCTTATGTTGATCTTCAGGTTTGATTTGAATTTGGTTGTATCCTGAAAATCCATCTATGAAGGAAAATATTTCGTTACTTACACACGCATCTACAATATGATCAATAAAAGGCATGGTATAGTTATATTTAGGACATGATTTATTCAAATCCCTAAATTCGGTGCAAACACGGATAATACCTTGCTTGTTATCAATAGGAATTGGCTTGGAAACCCATTCTGTCATTGCGATAGGATAAATAAAACCAGATTTCAAGAGATTTTCCACTTCAATTTTTACAGCTGCAACTTTCCGTGGGTTAGCTGGACAAAGCTTTTTTCGAACAAGTTTAATGTTTGGATATGTCTTAATTTCGTGTTAAAAAATAGATGGGTCGATGCCTGACATCTCCTCATATGACCAAGAAAAAACATCACAAAATTCCTTAAATAAATCGGTATACATGCAAACCTCCTCGAGAGAACAGTTCGCCCCGATAAAGATATTTTCCACAACATTAGGTTTTCTAGATATATTGATCTGAATTGTTTTAGACATATTATCCATATTTCCTTCAGCAAAAAATTCCATGTTTCGCTAAAGGGTTAATGGATTGATCAAAATCCCCACTAAGTCTCACACAGAACTCGTCATTCTCAATCCTGACTAACTCTGGAAGGAAGTAGGATCTATGATGCATATGTTCCCAAGGTTGACCAATGGGTACCATTGCTTCCAAAATGGCTTCATCCTAAGTCAAAAACGTTTCTAAATAGTCAAAAGAATGAGCGGAGTCCACCGCCCATGCAAGCGCATAATTAGCATCCAGCTCCTCGGAGACCGAAGGAGTAGCAACGGAATCTATGGAAGTTTCTTGTAATGTTTGGTAAGCAACCTATGCCATGGATAAGGGCACTAATAGTTCATCCCGAGTGGGTAATATCCAAGGACCAAATCTATTAGATATTGTAAAAACATCCTTATATACAGAAACAATGTTTTGAATACTCACGAAACCAATGTAATTAACGGGAGCATGCAAATCAAAAGTGTCCATAAGAGAAGAATATAAACCTACTCCCAAACTCTCGCTGGGTGGACATGCCTGATCAATCAATAGGATGTTTGATTCAGAATAGGCTGTGTTATTTTTCTGGGTAAAGGAAAATTGGTCAACTGTGACGTCCTTCCTTCAAGAGGAAACATCAAGACCCGAAAAATGGACAATGGAACTTCTTGCATAGCATACGTACAACTCCTTCCTAACAATAGATTGCAATCAAGAGGCGCATCTACAACCTTGACTTCCACTAAAACCACTTTCCCTGCTAACTGGATTTCAAAGGAGGGTAAAATCCCATCAGGAAGGAAATATCTTCCATCGAAAGCAATAAGTAGTGTTATAGAAGGAACCAACTTAGGGGAGCCTAAAGCTCGCCAACAAGAAATAGCCATCACGCATGTAGACGTGCCTTCATCCACAACCATTCATCCAATGGTTTTAGAACCATGAACTACTTCAATTTGGAAGGTGACGTGATACAAAATTTAGGGTTTGACATCAGACATATCAAACTTCGCCAACATACTGGAGGAATCAAGACTTCCTATAGCTTCCAGAAGTGCATTATGTTGCGAAGGGAAACTTTGCAAAACTTCTAAAGCAAACATTACACATGTTGTTTGGGCCAAGTCTTCCACAACATAATAGTTAGGAGCATCCCTCGCGTTGGGATTGTGTGAATCCCACTTATAAACACCTTTTGTTCTTTTTGGCATAGGGTCGGTTGGCCTCTCGATATGAAGAGGAGATAACACCTCAGGAATCTCTTTTTCTTTCTGTAATTATTCTGAGCCATAGTTCCTTGCTCTGGTTTGGAATGAAATTCATAAGCTAACCATATTTATGTACAACTGATCAGATGATGTGGCACCTTGGGTGCCCTCAGCACTAGCGCCGCCAGAAGCCATTTTTTCCCTTAGGGAAATCAATCCTTCAGGACAACAGGTTTATTTTGTTACAGTAGCTTACGGGATTCATCAATTAGAGGGCACTGATGAGTCAAGTGGTCTTCCTTGCAAAGTTTACAAGGAAACTTTAATTTCTTCTTTTCTTTCTTGCCCCCCTCAACATTATCAATGGACTTGGGCTTGTTTTAATTACCCTCCCCCTACTTACCCTTATTATTTTTACCACTGGGTTGTTGAGCACCCTTTTGGTTAGACTGCACATTATGTACAGTAGTTGTTTGAGAAGGGGAGGTGGAAACTGTAGTTGCCTCAGTTGTAGAACGCTTAACAGAAAACTCTTGCACCTACTTGTCTAAAGCTTGTACAGTCGATGAGCCAATTGAACCAACAATTCCATCAGCATTTGGTCCAGGATTAGGTTTGGCGGGATCAGTATTTGATCTTGGCACGCAAGGAATAATTTCATACAAGATCCCATACTGAGAGTAAATCAAGTCTAGTTGTTCGGCTCTCAGAATGGATTCCTCCTCAGATGTAACCCCTGAAGTAGAAACATATTTAGAGATGTAAGGTAGAACTGATTTCAAAAACCACTCTAATAAGAATTCTGGGGGTATCTCATCCTTGATCATTTGTTTCCTTCTTTTCCACTATTGAATGTGGTCAGAAATGTGAGTGGCCTTATTCTTCCTAAATGTAGACAGAAGGTCTGTTTCGGCATCATACCAAACACGAAGTTGGAAATGGTTAAGGAATATTGTTGCTAAATCATAAAAACAATGATAAGCAGCGGACGACAATTCGATGTACCACTTAGCTGCTACACCAGTTAAGTTTCTTTGAAAGAGTCCCAATCATATCGAGTTGTCATTCAACGAGTTGGAGGAACACCACAAATTAAATGTAGTGACATGATCCCTGAGATATTCACTAGTCTTACCTTCAAATTTTGGAATGTTTGAAGCTAGTTTGGTTGGAACGGGAGGCCAAGTTGAATCGTGACGGACCGGATCATTCATGAGTTTAGAGAGGTATGGAAAATTCAAAGTTTCTAGAAAAGGTAAATGTGGCCTAGCCGATGGAAAATGTGTTTGGGAAGGTGGGTAAGGAAATTTTCATAAGCCATAGCTCCCATAAGGTTCTTTGGGGTTGCCCCATCCATCGAATGTGAAGTAAAATCATTTTGGAACGAGCTCCATCCATATGAAATTGGATTTCTCCCTTGGGGTCCACTTCACTGAAGTTGAGTATAACTACCTCCAAATGAAACAGGAGCTGAAGAGAAAGCAATGCTACTTCTTCCTCCAAAGAGCGAAAAAGGAGCACTCCCTACAGGCACATTTGAATGTTGGACATTAGTTTGTTGAAAACTATAACCTGTAAAGGAATTATGACTCGTGTAAGGTGCAGTAGAGTGAACCGACACAGAACCTACAAAAGGAGCAAAAGGAGGAATATGTCTTCCATGCCAAGGGAATCTGTGAACAAAAGGAGATGAACTACTAGGACTATTCTGGAAGTTTTGAAAGAAAGGGGACGATGTGAAAGGGAGACTAGGGGACGATATGGAAGGTACACCAAATGAACTAGTGTCGAATCCAAAAGCTATAGAATTAGTAGCAACTTGAGTGCTATATAACCCTGAGGATGGTGAACTAAAATTCAAAGACACAATTGATGCAGCAGATGAATGCATTGAACTAGGTACCTATATACTGACATGAGGAGGAGAGAATCCTCCAGACATGATAGCAGATGTGGGAGTAAAAACATTCCCCGATCCTTCCCCTTTGTTATCCATAATGAAACCAGAGGTGATCCTATATGTACTTAACCCGGGTTGACCTAAAGAATTTATCTGCAGTAAAACTGGATCAGAGGGTCTAGTTAAGGGTGGGTTAAAGAGTCTTACAAATCCTTCAGCTTGCAAGTCCTCAACCTCTGTTGTATGTGAAACCGATGAAGTGTAATTGATAAGATGAGATTACCTAGGAATATCAGTTGTTCTAGTTAGCTCAAAAGAGCCACTTGTGTTTATTCTTCTCCGTTGAGGTTGTGGTGGAGGATCCACAATGAGTGGAGGAAGGTTTTGTAACCTTCTATATCTACGGAAAGGATGATCCTCCACAACTAAAAATTTAACTTAAACAAAACCTAGGGAAAACTAAATCATAAGTAATCAAATAGAAAACCACTAAAAAATCCTAAGTATTCCAAATCAAGCAAACATATGACCTTCCAAAGGAACATCTAGGATGATGACGGCCCAAAACAAACCAGTGAAGGGACAAAAGACAGTTACCCGGGGTCCACAATACAGATACTTTGGGGGCAAGCGTTTGAATCACCAACCACCTTCCCGAAGTACTGCAAGGGATTTCCTCCCACGCATGTCCTAGGTATAGTGGAAATAACCTTCTACTCTCACTTGTGTAGAGCCCTAAAGGTCCAGATACTAAGGTTACCAAATTTATAGAGAGGTTCCGGGGGGACAGTCACAGTTTGAGTCAATTCGCATGGGTAAGTTAAAAAATCCTGAAACTCAAAAGCACCAAAGGTACTGATAAATACTTGTATAGGAACCAACCCTGGGAGATGCTCAATTGAATATCGGAGGGGTATCTCCTCTACTCAATCTCGCACGACCTCGTGCTTAACTCTGTTATGAGTGGAGATTATCGTTTCACCTTCTACAAACTTGGAATTACCTGAAGATAGGCCACTACGTCTAAGTTTAACTACTTTGGACAGTTTAAGACAACCTAGTCCAAAGCAATAACCTAAGCTAGTTGGTGTTGAACCTAAAAAGAAAAGTTTCTAATAAATTTTAAGTTAATTGTTCTTTTTAAGGTTGTTTTATACTCAGAAGGTAGTGGTGGTGCACATAGTGATGTTCTGACTGAAATGTGGAAACAAAATGACAAGTGTATAGATAAATTTGAAAATATGATGCTTTCACTTCTTTTTCTTTTTGGTTTTTTCCTTTCGAAATCATAAAAATTGATAATGCAATCCTAATGATGTAAACGTTTTCTTTTTCTTTTCAAAAATAAAAGTATGTGATTGCAACTACACTTTTGAAAATCAAACTAAAATGCTTACAATGGAAATAGCTTGTTTTTTTAAATTTTCTCTTTAAAGTATGAAAAGAAAAAACTATTTATAAACAAGCACACTACACTAAGATGATAACAAAGTGCATAAAAATCTGCACCTAGGCCTATAAGATCATAATTTAACTCACTTAAAACCCTGACAACAACATACTTGACAAGTTAATTCAAACAAAAGTTCAAATTCACTTACTTTGGCATAAAATGCTTCAATTAAGGAACTGAAAGACAAAAAAGGGATCAAATAAAGAGCCTTTCAGAAGTGTAAGCAACCTCTATACAGTCCAGCAACACCAACAAAGGCCAATCAAAGCACATTCAATCCAAACACTCAAGCATGCAAGACTAAGGCACAAACCCTGAGCAAGCTTTAAGATCAAACAAGGTCTAAAGGAGACGTAAAAACTTCAACACGGACAGTAAAATGTCTAACCAAGACTTGTAAAGAGCAGTATCTTCAGAAAAAATTAAGACAAAACTCTAAAATTTAAACCCTAGGAGGCAAAACTTGACCTACAGGATTACCCGCAACTGTAAGTACAGTAGCAAGCGGGTGACTCGCGAGTATAAAGGATTCCACTAGCGGGTAACAGGGGAAACCACGACTGTAAGTAAAGGAAACCCGCAAGTATGCCTCAAGAAATTTAAAAAAAGAAGAAATTGCTCAACAAAATCAACTTTTGGGTTGAATCCAAAGGTATAGACCCTCTACATACTCCTCCTAACACCTAAAATCTCACTCAAACTAAAGAAATTTCAAGCAAAATACCCCCAAAGCAACAGGGCACTCCCCAATGGAGTCGCTAATTCTGTTGTACGGAAAATTTTCCTAGTGGCTGGGGTAATTAGAGGTCACCAACATACTGACACAAACATGCAGCAACCAAGGAATGTTGTAGACAAACAACAAGATACAATTGATGAAATAAACAAGGGTTTGAAGTTTGAGCAATTGGTACCTTATATCAATGAAGGTTGGTCCCAGCTCTTCAATCCTTTAGCTTTACTCCACAATCTTGCATAAAGACCTGCAAAAAAAATGTAACCTTCCTCAAAGATTTTGACTACACATGAAGAAATAATCAAATTGAAAGCACATATACATAGAAATATGGAATACTCTCAAATATCTAATTCATGCATCAAATGCTAACAATATGGGAAAGGAAAAATCTATGTATTAATTGCAATAAATGGAAACAAGATACATTCACCTTGATCTACACAAGCACTTCTTGAAACCTGATCTAGGTTCTTTTGCTCCTCCCTACTACCGAAATTCCTCCAGCGTGACTTTTCATAATGAGTAAACCCCCTCTCTCATGGCCCTCCCTTTTTGTATTTATGACAAAGCAAGGAGAGTAGTTTTGAAAGAGTATTAGTTAGGATAGGTATGGATGGTAGGAAACCAACTCCAACTACCCATATTTTGAATTTGTTTTTTTTATTTTTCGTGATTTATGAGGAACAAGCGGGTGAAGATTGCACCATTAGCGAGTAACACGCTAGAAGGCTTTGTCCAACCTATGAGTGCAACTTTTGGGGAAACTCACGAGTGGTAAAGGGACCACAAGCAGGTAACTCGCAACTTTTCAAGTCAGGAGTAGCGTGTATGTCCTAAACCAAATACACAAAAAGAGGTAAACTGGTGAAAATAAGGAATGACTAGGGCCACATACATCTATAGCAAATCTAGGCTCTTCCATCCATAATGTATTTTTGTGTGAACGACAATTCAGTGTTGTCATGGACGGAGAAGTGTCAATTTGATTGATAACAAATATGGTATAACTCTGAACCTATAATGAATCGGGATCTGGAAATTGTACCATAGATAGTTAGATATGTCCTTTGCAGCCCCTCCAAATTTTGTTGTCTGAAATGTCCTAGGAAAAAAAGCTATAGTGAAAATTGCAATATGAATTGTTTTGGAAGTGTCCAAGCTCTGATACCAAATGTTATGCACCAAATGCCTCAAAAGAGCATCAATAATCAAGAAAGAGTAATCCACGCCTTAACAATGAAGAAAAGAGATTAATAGAAAGTCTTTTCTAGGGGGCAACCTCCTTAGACAATGTACTAAATGCACGAGACAAGATGAAATGAGATGATTTCAAATTAGATCTCATTGGTATATGTATAGGAGATAAATTGTACAATTACAATTCTAGAGCCTACATAATTACAATTAAGGTCCTAGTCGACCAATAGAGATAATACAAATATGATGTAATGTCACAATATATAGGGCTTAACGAGGGTTATAGCCTCATATTTTGAAAGAATATAAGAATTTTAAAAAGCTTTGTGGTGGGAAAATTATATAGGCAAATTAAATGTATGATATATCATGTAGACATAAATGAATAGGAGTCGCTGGTGGCATAGTTTTTTTGAGGTAGTAGAAGACAAACATGGATTCTTTTAATAAAGAGACATTTGATATGCTAATGAGCATATGAGGAATGTAATCTCGTTTAAAAACATAGCATGGTGTAGCTTAAAGAGATTGGTGTTAACCTCTCCCACTTGAAATTTCAAAAATTAATTTAACAACGCGTTGTTAATGGGCAAACCCATTTCTTTAATTTCTTGATTATAGTTTAGCTTAAGTGCATATTTTGTGCACCAGAGTGTGCATATAATGAACCTAATCTAAATTCTTGAAAAAGGTGCAATGTGTTAGAAATGTGCCAAACCCATATGTATAGATCAACTCTGCACATTAGACAAGGCTTCGTGATGTATTGTTGGTTTCTGACTATAATCCCCTTCAGGCATGCGTTGCTTCACTTATGTGCTTGCATCTTTTTAGTGGAGGAAGGAATCATTGCTTGGACCAGTTGTATGTGGCTCTTTCTTGACAGCAACAGCTTATTCTTCTTGCAAACATTCTAACCATGGTGTTCTGGATATTGGCATTTGTGTGGATCGAAAGAAAACCATAGTAATGGAAACATTGTTTCTGAATATATAATACTCTCTACTGTGTGCAACTAAGGAGGACCTCATGCTTGTGTAACCACAGGAGCGATTTCCTCTGACCTCTATACATCATGGTTGAGCGTCCTGAAGGCTCCAAATTTGCTTCAGGACTTCTAGACTGCAACACTGCTTTGAGGGGATACCATTCACCTTAGTAATGAGCCAAAAGTTGCAATCTCATCCTCAATAGAACGCATTGGAGCAAGAACAAAAGCCATAGAGATAGGAGCCTCTCCACTTTATGTTTATCTCTAGACAGAAGTACTAACCTTGAACTAAACCTCCATGAACGGCTCTTGCAACATGTTTATCTTGTATCCATGTCAAGAGGAATCCCTTTGATAAGAAAAAGAAAAGTCTATACTGAGCAGTAACAGGTATGCAACCATCAAACTGGTAACTTTCTCAGCATATAATTATAACCTTGGCGCTATTTCATACTTGTTTTGTGAAGCTCTGCTAAACTGATATACTAGTCATCACTCTTGGTTATTTCAGAGGTACATGGCCATGTCCATAAATTGGTCTCCACACAAGATAGTAGATACCAGTTAAGATCCTGAGGCGCACCAATACCTCCATGTTTGTTCATGAGACTCAACCCATCAGAGGCATGCATGGCGAGACTAGATTTTCCAATTGCACCTCTCTGTGACTGCATGATTCAGTTCATTGGGAGATGTCTCATCCAAGCTCAGGTGGTGTGAGTAATGGCATGTTGCAGGATTAACGATTGTTTGGAGCATTACCACCAAACCACTCTGAGTTTCCTCGAGTCGTATTCATCATCAAACTGGAACCGTGCATTCATTGTTACCTGCAACAACTGCAGCCGAACCATACTATGTTCACTGGTACTCTTCGTTGGTAGCCTGCAATCTTCTTGTTTCTTCATATGGAAAAATCCCGCATTCATTAGGCACATACATTATCAGAGTTAATATAGGGAGTTGTTCCAATAAAATTTGGATTGTAGGGCACGGGCTTGTGCTATATTTTAGCTTCTCTTTTTAATTAAAAAACATTGTTATTTCATGCTTGGTAAGTGTTATTATTCCTTTTTAGCATCCAGCTATTTTTAGTTTCTTATTTAACATACAGTTTAGCTATTTTTAGTTTTTTATTCCTTTTTTTATCATCTAGTTTAGCCTTTTTTAGTGCCTATTTAATTTTCTTTTTTAGTCTCAACATTTGTTTCATTTTTAGAATAATTTCCCAAGTAGATAAATAAAAATAGAGGAAACTTCTCCAAAAAAGGTAAGGTTTCATGCATGGAAGGTAAGGTTTGATGGAGGAACCTCCACGAAAGGTAATGTCTTCTCATTCCTTCCTCTTTTAATATGCTTCTTCTTTATTGATTTATTAATGTTTATTTTTGTTTTGTTGTTGCAATTTTAACGAAAAAAGAAGAAGACAAAAGTGGCATTTTGTGGGTTCTATTTAATACATAGATTTAGTTCATGGGTGTGGCTTAAGGAAGGCCCTTCCATTCATGTAAGGAGATCTAGGTTCAAATATTGGCACCCATATATCTTTTATTACGTACTTATCCCTTTGAACTAAATATTGATAGTTATCTAAGATCTTCATTATTCACTTGTTTGCATGTATAGGTTACACTAGTTTCTCTACATTTTTAATGGCAATTTTTTGTGGGAATGTAGCTCAAGTAGACTCTTGCCTTTTGGAAAGTGATATGGGTTCAAATAGTAGCTTTCCCTTACCATTTTTCATTTCTATTTTCATTTTTAGCCATTTTTTATTCATGTTTCCCTAAATTTTAATTTGTACTAAGTTAGTCCAGTTCCAATTCAGATATGCACCTTTAATCGTATTTTTGTGGAAATATAGCTCAAGTAGATCTCCTTCCTTTTGGAAAGTGATCTAGTTTCAAATCCGAGCATTCCTTTACCATTTTTTCATTTTTTCATTATTACTATTTTCTGTTTGTATTTCCGTAAATTTGAATTTACACATAGTTGGCACTAAAAAGGAAGCTAAAATCAACACCAAAAAGGAAGGTAGATAAATGTTAAAAATTCAGCTAAAGTCGACAATAAAAAGAAAACTAAACTCGATGTTATTTTCAAATGTTTTTTAGCATCAACTTCATCCTTGGGAAGTTGTGCCAAATTGAAAAAAATAACAGTGAAATCCAAAGCTAAAATAGACACTAACGGTTTGTTTTGTTGTAGTTTTTATAAAAGCTATATAGCATGGTAAAGATTGTGGTTTTTAGACTTTGATAAGGCCATGCCTATATTCAATGATCATGTGCACTTGACAAGGCCAAGGATCCTTATATGCATTTTCTTGTGGACGAAGTAGTGTGATGGGAAGTGCAAAATAACACAATGAGAGTGAGATGGGATGTATGGGGGTGAGTTAAAAAAAAAAGTATTGAACACCTTGGCACAATCCAAAGGATTCTATGAAGTGTATTTAGGGTTGAATTATAGTAGGAAAAGGGGCCAAAGATGGACCTGTAGTTTTAGTATATGGGGTGCATGGCATAATAAATTGTTGCATATCAACATGGCCACAAGATTTTGGATTTATTTTATGAACAATCAATGAATAATGCATCAACAATATGAAGCAATTAGGAAAGAAGGCTTGAAATATTGGGAGGGAGGGTGTGTAGAGAGGCCTATGGTGCTTTCTTCACTTTTGTCATGGAACTAAGCCAAGTCAATAATGCAATGTCAATATTGTCCTAAGCCATCATATGCATTATGCATCAACCATTAACATGTAACATGTACTCATAAGAACTTAACAATGAGTTCTAATATTTCCATCGTTATCCAACCATCTACAAATCAAACAATTTTCCATAAAATTTAAGAACTCCCTAATTGTGGAAACTCGAGATGACATCAAACTAGCTAAAAACCTAGGGTAATGGTGTCAAACTTGACTATTTTCAACTATGCCTTTGAGTTTCTTGGATGAAATTTTTTAAATGGTAGAGTAGCCTAGCAATTCAAACTATATTTGTTGACTAAAATGGTGGTCAATACATGCCATTAACCAACAAATGTGCATTGCTTACATTGGTGTGCAAGCTCAATAACATCTTTGGTTTTGTAGATTAGTAGTGGAAAATAATAAATTTGAAAAAAAACCGACATATGAGCTTGTCGAACAATAGAATTTACAGCATGTCTTTGGAGTAAACAAAAGTAGGATAGTACGAGAGAGAAACCAGTCAACCATGATAGGTATGCCAAGACTATTTTCACGAGGGTGGAGAATGGGGAAGATTAAGAAAGTGGGGGACATATTTCCCAACCCTTGCATCGTCATAATGTCTCCTTCGCTACAATTTGGTAGAAATTGTACTATGGCATATTGCATCATGCGCCTTTAAGCATTAGTGTCAAAGCCACTAGCATTATCAATAATAAATGAGAGTTTCCAACTATTTGTTTCTCAAAACTCAAGAGTGCATGAAACTTGAGATATTGGTCAAGGCAAATTAGACTAAATAAAAATGAAGTAAAAAGAAATGCAAGCAACTCAATGGATATCAAAGGGCTCGAAAGCAATTAGGAGAACTGAAAAGAAAGCAAAGAAAAAATTAATTAATTAATATCAAATCCAAAATTGAAAGTTAAGCTAGAATAGAAGAAAACAAAACAAAAGTAAGGAACGAAAGAAACTTTTTATTTATTTATATGATTTATTTTTGTTTTTATTTTATTTATGTCGAAATATGGGGGAGGGGTCAAAAAACAACTTTAATGTAGATGAAATTTACCATAAAGAAATGCATATTTAATCTTACATGTTAGATTCACATCATGGAAAGGGAAACAAATATGCCAACCAACAAAAATCATGCCACGTACGCAAGGGAAGGGCTTACCAAGACTGAAAAGAATTGGTTGGCATCTTGCAATATTTATCAAGTTTTCAAACCATTGTCACATCTTGCATCAAAGGGATTTGATTACATTTTGAGAATGAATGAAGAGTCAAATAAATCACGGGAAATGGGCTTTATCCTCTTTCTTGGAACATCAAGGATAATTCTCATGAAATCACCTGGTCCCTCCATTGGATATTCATCAAAAAAAGGGAAAGATTCATCATCAATTCTCTCATTAGGTTTGGGCATCTCAAAGTTATGCTTATAGTTTAAAATAAAAGAGTGTGGGATTAGAGTTGTGATAGTAGTGACTTGCAAGTAAAAATTGAAAAGTGTGCCCATCATGATGGACTATAGGTGAGATACCTCTGCCATTTCCATGACACTATCATTCTCTGCTATGTTTGAATTAGTAAAAGGGAAGATGGGAATTCATGATTATTACAATTTGATATGACCCAGGGGGGTCATATTAGGGTCATATCATTGAGATCTTCTCTTTAAATAGGAGGATATCCTTCTCCAATTACCCCAATACATTCACATAATCCTTTCACGTGTTCTTAACAATGACTACAATACCTCTATATATACCTATTCACTCATTGCACATGTGGTCCCTTCATTAGGTCCCTTCATTAAAGACGACCATTATTACATATACATTTACATCAATATATATACATTTAGCTCCATATAACCCCATATATGCCCCCCCTTGGGGTCATAACATGCACATTTAACCTCGTGGATATATTACCGCCCTTGGTATCATTTCTCTCATGTGTTTTTAGTGAGAGAAAACACACTTATTAATTTATTTTCGATTTTTCATGGTATGGATGTTGTTAAAAGTATGCAACATGGGTACTCGTTGGATGCATAATTTAATTATGCATCCAACGAGTCCTCCCGCTTGAAATTTGAGTAAACCTACAAGGAGATAAGTTGAAAATACGATCCAAAAAAGTAGTTTTTTTATTTTTTCCCTCCAGTTTTTTTAGGTGCTCCATTTTTTAATTTTAAAGCATTTTGATTGGCTAATACATGATGACATCGAATTTTTATTATTTTTGGAAGGCCCATTTTAAATTGAAATTTCCTCTATTAAGTTATCTTCTTCTAATTGCCAATGATATGCAAGAGGAATGAGGTCATAGTATTGTATTATGGAAACCAAGTTTGTACAAATAGGATCAAGAATACAGTTGAAATTTTTGGTGAAGCTTAAGTTAAAGGCCCTAATACTCCCACCTGGCTTGATATGTAAATAGTTGAAGCTTTTTAGTAACTAGAAGGGGTTTTCTAAGCTCCCCAAAGTATATGTAAACCGGTAATAAATTTCTAACCAGGTGCATGCATTCATCAAGTAAGCTAGAAAACATGGAGGCAACATGACCTTGAAAAGAATTCATGAACAATAGCATGCAAATATCGTTGTTAGATATTCCTAAGAGGGTATAAACATTCGAAAATGCTCGAAGGTGCTCATTAGTTTCAATGGTCCCATCACCTTGAAAAATGGGCAGATTATGCTTAAATATGGGAAAAGGATTGATGGAATGAGTTAGCTTCAAGGGTGAAGGAACTATCCAAGGGTATCTAGATTTTTCAACCTCCCAACTAAATATTCCATATCAAGGAGCAATCTTATTGGGATTTGTGGAAGAAACCATTGATATGCAGTGACTAGAAATTGCATTGATAGGATTCATGAAAGATATGCCAAAGCCTAAAATTCAACAAGATTAGAATGCAGTTCAAAGTGTAAATTTAAAGAATTTAAACAAAACCAAGAATTGTTCTCCCTAGTATGGACACCAAAATATGTTGATTGTGCAAATGGTTTTCTTGCAACCAAAATCTTGAACCACTTTAGGAGCCTAGATATGAGAGAGGTGGGAATGGACATCTTATTATTTATAGCCCCGAGATAGCTCAATTCGACATTGAATGATCATGTAATTTGAGCATCTCACTATGTGAATTAAACAAGTTGTGATAAAGAATCATGCACCTTGAGTACTCAACTATGAATATCAGACATGCATTAATTGAACATGCATTCAATGCCTCTACATGAATGATTTGATAGATTATCCTTGCATGTTGGTTAATTAATATTTGTTACTTCCTTGATGCATTCACTTTCATTAACATTGATTGACAAAACAAGTTGATCTACCCTCCATGATATTGTCAATTGTGTTATGAGTTTGAATAAGAGAAAATATGATCCCCTTTGTGTTATGAGTTTGAATAAGAGAAAATATGATCCCCTACCTTTTGATATGCAACTAAGTAACACAAGCTAAAGTGAATTAATGTATACTTTGGAGAAAATGTTTAGCATATTAATGACTAGTAAATAGGAATTTTAATCCTCTAATCAATTTGTGTAGTAAAAAAAGCATATACATATAAAGAATAATGTTCCTACCCTGCATTGTGAATTAAATGAGTAAAATTGATGTTTTCCGAGTTACTTTAATACTTTAAGAAATTGCCAACATGATAATGTACTAGTGATTTGTGGGGCAAATTCCCTTTCCAAATTGTTTATTTTCTTAAGCACCTAGCATAGAGTATATTAAAGAGAATAATTTCGAACCTAGCCCACTTGAAATACCATCTAAGATTGCAAAAATGAATACACCAACATGTTGTTAAATGAACTAACCCCTTTCTTTAATTTATTGATTCTAGTTTAGTTAAGTGTAGATGTTGTGCTTTGGAGTGTGCGTATAATGAACCTAATATAAATACTTCCAAGAGAATAAATGTTCGATATACATAAATTAGAAATTAATCCATTTTTGCCATAAACCTACTTGCCTAATAAAATGAAAAGGACCCAAAATTGCTTTGTGAAATTAAACTCCAAATGAGTTGGTCTGAAACCTACCATTAGATCTCCTATTCAATATTTGTGAAAAAAATTATGCAACACATTGGAAAAGAACCAATTTGAAGAGCAAGTGTGTCTAGAGAGATCTACATCCAACTTATCGCCCAAGGAAACTAGGTGTGATTGTATTATATCCTAAGCATGAATGTACAATGAACTTTCATGTGCAATTGATGAACATGAAACATGTGTACCAAACTATGCTTGAAAAATTGGAGGTTATAATCTCTTCACCATAATCTTTTTTCTTGCATAAATTATGAGTTCCAAATAGTAGATTTCATAACAAAAAAATCCTCTCTCAATGACCTATGAAAGGGGGGACCAAGATTGCCCACAACTTGTCCCATTTTTTTCAAGAGCCATACAAGAATGAGTCAAAGTATGAAAAAAGATGAAAACTAAGAATGAAAGAATATTTACTTCAAGGAATTCATATGCTTTCTCTAAAGAATGTATTTCCTCTGAGAAACAAAAAATAGGGCTTGAACCCTTACATTCATTGAACCCTTGGAGGACATCCTCCCTCTTTGTTGTGTCCATTACTTTTTTCTGTTGGATGTTGTTTAAAGACTTGTGACATAGTTATAGTCAATTATTAAACTAGATAAGTTATGGGGAAATGTGTTTTGTAACCTAATATATTGTTGACTCTAAATCGACCGGGGATTCCGCCATCTAAGGGATTTTAATGAAATAAGTTATGAGCTTTGTTGTGTCCATTACTTTGTTCTATAGGATGTTGTTTAAAGACTTGTGACATAGTCATATTCAATTATTAAACTAGATAAGTTATGGGGAAATGTGTTTTGTAACCTAATTTATTGCCGACTCTAAATCGACTAGGGATTCCACCATCTAAGAAATTTTAATGAAATAAGTTATTAGCTACATGTGAAAAATATAGATGCATATACCATCTTGTGTTTTTTTCCTTTTGTCCATATGTACAACTCAAATGTGCACATTAGACAAGGCTTCATTATATATTGTCGGCCGCTAGGCTTCATGATCTATTATTTTCCACTAGGCTTCATGATGTATTGTTAGCCGCTAATTGTAATCATTTTTGTATTAGGATATTTAGACATTTAGGAGTTAGTTAATATCAACTTGGTCTAAAGTGTCTTTAGGTAAATTGTGTTTATTTAGTATGCATTTGTACTTATGTAATGAAACGGTCACGATATGTTCTATACATAGAGTGATCCAATGGTTCATCTTCACCTCAATATTAACGGCAATTGATACTTGTCTTAACACCTAATTGGTCCATGATCTTTGTTTAAAGAGCATGGAGGGTCATCCGTTGGATGGTTGATTGTGAGAAACTCATATGTAAAATATTTTTCCTTTTGCATTAATATATTACCTCAAGTAGCTATTTGGTTGAGGTCGTGGATTGTTTCCCTCTATGAGGGTTTTAACCACGGAAAACATTAGTGTGTTGATATGTGATATGTTTGTGTGAGTAATTGCTTAAGGTGTTCAACCTTGTGTAAATACCATGTTTTAGTCAAACATTTTGAGCATGTGTTTCTTCACTTATGTGTGTGCATCAATTTAGTGGGTGAAAACATCGTTGATTGGGCTAGTTTGGTGTCTTTCTTGACAATAGAAACTTATTCTTTTTACCAACGATGTAACCATGGTGTTGTGGATATTTGACCTTTGTGTGGAATGAAATAAATCCATAGTTGTTGGAAGCATTGTTTCTAAATATATCATATTATCTATGTCCATTTGATGGGGACCTCATGCTTGTGAAAGCCACTAGATTGTTTTTCTTTGACCTTTGTATATAATGGCTAAGTTTCCTAAAGTATCCAACTTTTCTTCAAGTCTCGTGGACTCCAACACTCCTTTGAGGGGATACCATTCACCTTAGCAATGAATAAAAATCTACAAATATCTCTCCCTCAAGAGAGTCTTCTTTTGAAAGCAATAAGAGACAATGGTGTAAAGAATATTGGAGAAAAAATAAAATCCGCAACAAAACACATTAGTTACAAGATCCTTTCCACTTTATCTTCATTATCAGATAGAAACGATGACCTTGAGGATTCTATGAAGTGGATTTGGGATTGAAAATACTAGGAAAAGGGACCAAAGATTGACCTCTAGATTTAGTAGACGAGAGGCATGGAATAATTGTTAGGATATAAGGCTTACATGTTATAATAACGATAACTTTATGATTTAGTTTTTTTTTGTACTTTTGGTATAAAGAAAATCTATCTCATGTTCATAAGTGGAAATGATTTGCTCCATGAGTAAGCATATATAAGGAAGTGAAATCCTATGTAATTATTGCAGCAATTACTCATAATATCATATTGTGTTATTTGGTGTATCTCTCATGTGCAATCTGATGTATATTCCGGTTTTCTAGATTTTGTAATATGGAGAATGATAAAGACTTGATAGAAAGACTAGATTCTCAAAAATTGTAGTCAAGGAGTTGCATTATCAAAGCTAACAATGAGGGAAAGAGATTCATGAGTCCTGAATCTATATATGTAGATTGATTTTGGGAGTATAACAATAACATCAACCTAGTGCCCACATAAAATATTAGATTCATTTTTTTATTAAAAAGTTAGCACTTGAGGTATTATTTTGCACAACTCCACATGTTTCATTTAAATTTGTCAACAGTTTTTAGAAATTTGTTTTCTTCATTAGAGTGAAACTGTCCTAAATAGAACACATTCAAGAAAAGGAAAATCTCTATTTTTTTTGTTAGAATGCTTCGATAAAGATAAGCGCAAGTTGTCTTTCCATTAAGATAATACACATATGAATATAACCAAATGTGACAGTTGGTTTCATCTTCCAATTGAAGTGCTCTATAAATTGGTGATTTTGGAATGACCACAAATAATGGATAACATAAGATGACGTCTTCTACTAAATCATGGTTTTAGGATGACCACAAACCTTGTAGATCATGGTGATTTAGGATGACCACAAACCAATGGTTATGTTATCACACAACTTGTAGTTGTCCCTAAAGTTTATCATATCTAGGACAATAGAGGTGTTGGACAACTAAAGAGGTGACCCAAGAGATGCCACGGTTCCCAATGCATTTGGGTGTCACATTAACTGAGGCACTCTTCACTTTAGATCAAGCCTAATCAAGACCAAGGGGGGGACCCTAGCTTATCCAATGAAGGCTAGCGAACCCAATCAAGACCTCCTAGGGAAATGTGATGATGATAAGGGAGAAGATCAAGATAGGATTAGATCTAGATCTAGAATGGATAAGTGGACCCAATGAATTAGGGCTTGGTTGAAGAGGCTTAAGGAAGGGAAAATGTTTGACCGAGAATAAATAAAGATCACTTATAGGGTTAAAGTAGTAGATCTAGATAGATCTAGTTCCAAAATTATAGATCCAAGTGGGGCCCACCCTTAAAACATGGAAATTGGTCCAAATGGGACACAAAAGGTGAAAATTGAAGAAAGAAAGCATTGGGGTTTTGCAAATGATTGGATCTAATGAAATAATGAGATATAGGAAAAACCCAAGTTGGGATCTAGCAAAAAGGCCACCTACCCAAAAGTGTGACCTCCCTTGGAGAGGCCCAGTGCCTTAAATCAAGGGGCAAATGGAGTCAGATGTCCACCAAACTTTAGATCGAGAATTTTAAGATTAATATTAAGGTGGTTTGTAATTATTAAGCCCAAGTGATTTCTATATCTCCATAGATCTGAAAAATAAAAATATGAGGGTTTTAACTTTTAGGGTTTGAGAGACCAATGGATGAAAATGCATGAAACAAGATACTAACCTTGTAGATCTTACCTCTAGAGCTTGAGGTTACTTTGAAAAGTGATAAATTTCCCCTTTGTGTTAATCAAGAGTGATATCCAAGCCACCCAAGTGAAATCGCTAGCCCTCCAAGATAACATGTGCGCCCTCCTCATGCAAGAAAAGATCTATGTAAGAATCATTCCAGCATGAAAATGACTATAAGGATGAAAAGATGAAAAAGAAAGCATCAACTATGTCACTAAGATACAATAATGATACTCCCTCAGACAAAAAAAATGATCAAAGGTAAGATATGGGGTTTACCCACAATAGCGTCCCCTTGAAACGTCCTCCTCTTCAACCCACACGGCCCCCTATAGAGAAAACGTTTGGATAGATAGATCCACAATGATACACAGAGAAAGAGTTGTATATTCAAGTTGCAAAGACATCCATCAAGACCAAAGAAGCAGATCCACAAAATAGTATTTTTATTCCAAGTTTCTAGAGCTCCAAAGGTGCCTTTATAATGGAGGTCGATCTCTTCCTTAAATAGGAGGAGAGAGACCAAAACCCTAAACCACTTTTGAAATGAGTGGTGGATATCAAAAGATAAAATAATACAATCAACGGCTAAGATGAGTCGTATAACATGGATCACTCACTAAAGAGGGGTGCACACTCACTAAAAGATGGCTCCAAGGGGGTGCGCACTACATACAAGTGACTAGGACACACGTATTCCACATAAGATGACTAGGACAAGTGACTAGGAGCACATGGTGGGGCTAGGAGGCATTAATTTCCTTCACTAGAATCACCCCATGGCACACTAATATAACATATGACTCAGTGAAATGTCCAAGTGAACAAATGATCAAATCCTGGCCCCCTCAATTGAGAGAAGAATGCATCAAAACACAACCTAATGACTGTGTGGATCCCACTGAATTCTGCAAACTGATCATCTGGAAGGAGTGGGATACACCATAGATGACCTTAGAGCATACCTCATTCCAAAACCTTTCCTCAATTGCCCAAATCAATTTCCTTAATGACCTTTTTATTCGACCTGAAAAACCACCAAACAACCCATAGCCCACTGCCTGGTGCCCAGGCATAAAATATGACTATACCATCATGTCCGGAGAGGGGGTAATATGATAATAACAAGTGGCTGGACCACCCCTCTCCTCTATAGCTCCCTAGGAAACGACTCACCATCTATGCATATGCTGGACAGGCCACATCAGAATGGCCAAACTGGTCAATAGGTGAAAAGTTGCTCATATCATCATTGCAAGTGCTTGAAACTGAAAATTAAGTGTCTCAATGGATCCAAAAGACCCAAATCCACTAGGGATGAGTACTCATACACCTCGTGGTAACCTGTATGATCATCTGTGGCATCCATCATACCTGGACAAAAAAAAATATGATGACCTGGAAGTAATAATAATCAATAAAAAGTACATCAATCATCATATGAAACCTGTGTCCAACATATGGAGTCATCAAAAGGTATATCAAGGACCATGGATCAACATCATACAACAAAACTGGTCCAACTCATCACGAATCCCAAGGTTGACCTTGGTCAAACTAGGTTTGACCGGTCAAACTGATCAAAATATGACCCAGGCTAGAGAAGCCTGTTGCTGCAAGTGCAAATGGTTAAGACATGCTCTTTAAATCATTTTCATAGCAAGACTATAAAACATTAAGCATCATTTCACTGGCAATTAATAGATAACAATAGGTTAATTAATAATTTACTTTCAAAAATAACCTCAAGAATATACTCAATTGTGAACATGATCAATTTGCTAGCAGAGGGTGAAGGAATAGGATGCAAGGCTAGGAAAAGGGGGATGACTTGACTGAATTGACACTGTGATACTTTGGATAAGGGAAATGGCATTACACATTCAAGCATATGTTGGATAAAGAATACACAGGGGATGGCAGTGTCTCACAAATGGGTAAGTTGTTTAGATAGGTGCTTTTTCAACCTTGGCAAATGTCTACAACTAGAACCGTCGTGAATTGGGTGCCCGGCTAACCGTAACTTGAGGTTCTAGGGGACACTTAGAATTATATGTCCCTTATTCCATCTCACATCACAACCTGCAGACTCTATGAGGAATTAATCATTACATTACATTTCATTTCCTTGGCCAGTAGTCTTTGGATTTAGCATACATTTAACCACTGCTTTTTAGGCCTTTATGACCCTTTTTGGATTTTGCATGTGCTTATAAGCACAACTAATCGCAGCTCACATCCAGGTTACTTTTCATTTAAATTCATTTCATAGCAAATCCTTTCTTTCATTATGCTGAGAAGCATAGTTTTCAAAGCACTTCCATGGGCTTTCATAGATATAACAATAATTTCCACATGTAATGATGGTATTACTATTTGCTTCAGGTTTTATTCAACAAAAATCATGCAACTATGGGGAATCTCCACAATAAAGACCAAACATCGGGGCAACCGACTAGAGTGATCAACGTATCAAATCCAACTCACCTAAGGAAAGTTTTGTTTCCAACTCAGAGCCAAGACACAAACTATACAGGGATGCTATCCAACAAAGAGGAAAGAATAGGGAGGTCCTCCATATCACAAGTCAAGGTGTAAGTCAAGGTAAAGATCAATAATGGGGAAAGACAATGGATGGATGGAGAAAGTGAAGTTGATGCCTAAGCTAGCAAGTCAAAAAGACGAGAATGATCATGTCCACACTCCTAAGAAGGTCCAAACCAATGAGTATAAAACAAAAGTTTCTAATTGTCAGCAATACAATCATTTATATAATCCAATGTAACCAATTTCATTTTAGCATATATATACTGCCAGATCATAATCACTAGATGCCAAGTCAAGCTATCAAAATGACTAAAATAGCAAGATAATAATGCCAATGCACATCATATACCTGTTGGGTCATATACCTGTATCTGTAATCCAGACCAATTGTAACCACTGAGAACATTGCTGCTGAAACTCTAATCACTGTAACTGTATGGAATAAAAGGTCATCTTGGTCATCAAATCTGAGGTCTTAAGGCTCAACCTTGGCATAAGGTCTACTGCATGTCTGATATAAGGTTGCTCTGATGTGTGAATGATCGCAAGTAATACTGCTCAACATAGTTGATCTCACTGAATATGTGTAAAGGAAAAACTCAAAAATGTGCAGATATTTGCTCTAAAACCATGGTAGCCCAGCTATTATGGATGTGATAACAGGTTAGTAGAATTTGATGTCTTCTACTAAATGGTGGTTTTAGTATGAACACAAACCAAGTGGGTGCTCTAGCTCTATCTATGTATCCTATTTGCAACTCTGACTCTCTTTCTATCTCTTGCACAAGGCCCTAGCTACTGGCTATGGCTCCAGCTCGCGTGTTCCCACAGTGTAGATGTTTGCTTAGTGATAAATCTGATTGATTGATAGGGATTCCAAACTTGAAGCCTGACTGTCAATCCATGATATCCCCCCTATCATGTACAAGGTGAGAAGAAGGAACAGTTTCTACTTCAATATGTGTTAATACTCGAGACTAAATTCTTCAATATTTTGATCCATAAATTACAGTGGATATTCCACTAAAATAGTTCATCACAACGAATCTTACAACTTAGTTCTTTTTATTAACTTTTTTACACCCAATACTAAATAACTAGAACTCGAAGGAAAATAACTAGAGAAAAATAACACATCCACACAAATAACACAATATATACCTTGGGAAACCCAACTAAGGGGAAAAAACCAGCCATAAATGTGGACTATGCCTTGCTCTTTTCTTCTCCAATATGTAGTGTAGATACAAAGAAAGTGGCACTCTATATGGAGTTACCTATGACTTTGTTTCCAAAATGGCTACTAGAAGATCTCCTACTTCCTCTATTCTACTCTAATATCCACTCTCGCAATCATTGTCTCTCAACTATGGGACAATACAATAACATCATAAAAATGGAACCCCTTCTTCTCCTTACAACCCAGTATTTAAAATAGTCAAATAACCATCTTGGGTTAATTTTAAGATTTTTGCATGCCTCAATTCCCGATTAGGGTTAGGGTTTTGTACCTTCTAGAATTTTCTTTAAAGTCCACACATGACTAGCTCCTCATGTGTGAGAAATGAGAGCTAACCTGGAATCCAATTGGTACCATGGTGGTCAACTAGATAGGTCAACTTGCAAGAGACATACCTTCTTCATACGGGATCTGTTCGGGGTGATTCTTGCGTCGTTGGAAAGGTATTGGAGTGTATAATCGTGTCAAGGGGGGCTAAAAAACTTTGTTTAAGCCCTCAAATAGGCCCCAAAAGGTTTTGGACCCTTCTTCTATCTTGGAACATGAGAGAGATGGCAATTCACAGACAAAAACAATCTATTTATGGATTATACAAATGGCTAGACCAGATATATTTTTTTGTAGGAAGTCAACTCTACAAGGTTTGAGCTTCATGATCGAATGAGTTATTGTTGGGATGGACCCGTCTAGACCATGGATCACAGTGGGGGGTGGTCCTTGCCCATTTCCCCTACTTGCAAAGTTATGTTGATGATCATGGGTGTGACCCAAAGAATAGGTCTATGGAGATTACCCTCTTAGATCAAGATTGATGTTTAGGGTTATGTTCAATGTATGATTTCAATATAAATGCAGAGGGAAGTTGTGTTTGGGATTGGGTGGTTCTTCATTATTAAACAAAAATTGGATCGTTGACAGTGATTTCAACATGGTTGAGTGGGAGTGTGATTAGGGGTGGGGTTGGTGTTGTATTTAGTGGTGCATATACACAAGCTTGGATGTGGAGTAAGTCCATGCTTCAACTCTATGATCCCAACTAGTAGAAGAAATATTTGAATTATGGGGGTTGCTTCATTGGGTCCAATTTTAGATAGAGGAAGGGAAGAGTTCAGAAGAGGTTGGATCAAGTGTATGGACCTCAAGATAGTATCTTCTTTTAAGGGAACAATACCTTTTTGATGTATTCAGAGATGTTATAGGATCAAACCACCAACTCGTTCAATGTGTTATCTTAGTGGACATGCAATGGATTTGACTCATTTGCTTAAGGTTAATGTCTCACACTTGGATTCACCTTATTTTCATTCTCTTGTCCATTGTTGCAGAATCTCGGCCCTTACCTACTGGCGATAGAGGTTATCATCTTTGGTGGGAGGATTCCATTTGTATGAAAATCAAATTCATGAAAGGATAGGGTAAAATGATGGCTCGCAGGCATCAACAAGAGCTACGAGAGGCTAGACAAGACTTAAGGATGTGTGTGTTTTTCTTAAGGATGTTTTTCATAACACTACTCACCAAGAAAAATCAGTCTGCTTGGAGTTGATAGTGCATAGAGAAGAGGAATAAATTGTTAGAGGGTCTAGGATTCGTTCCAAATTCTAATGGATTTAGGAGGAAAATGAGAGTTCCAAAATCTTTTTCAACTCCTTAAAAAGTTGGTATCATACAAGGTTCTTAGCTTGCGTAAACCTAATGGTTCTATTAAAGAGGAATCCACTAAGATCAAAGGTATGTTTGGTTTACATTTTCATATTATTTTTTCAGTCTATATGTTAAGCCCTATGTATTGTAACATCACATTTCTATTATCATATTAGTATTGTCTCTATTAGTCGGCTAGGACCTTTTGTCTTCTATATATACACCAAGGAGACCTAGTTTAGAGTCATCTCATATTTTTTATGCATTTGATAAATTGTATAAGGAGGTTTCCCCCTTGAAGAGGCTTCTTATTCATTTCTTTACTTCATTCTCAAGGGGTTGGGGTCACTATTTCTTCCTATTTTTATGATATTTTGGGAATTTGGTAAATAACATTTGGTATCAAATCCATTTTTTCTATAAAAAAATTTGGGGACATCTCAAATAGAGAAATTTTGAGGAGACTCGGAACACATAGTGAAGTATCCGTGGTAAAAAATCCAAGTCTTGTTTCATTATACTTTCAAAGTTATAGTCTAAGGAAGTTAGCGATTTTTTACTAGTCCCAAAACTAGTCTCTAAAAGGTGTTTTGGGTAAAACTATTATATCTAAAGCTTGAGAGATCCGAATTGAGTGCCAACTATTGCATTATAAAAAATATGGACCATAATGTTTGTAATAAAATTTTAGAAGAAAAAAAAGAAAATTAGATACATGTCAATCCATAGAATTTCACTCTCCTAAAAGAGACAAAAATAACAAGTTTTGGGAAAGTTACCATAACTCTCTCTTAGTACATCAAAATTGGGTCAAACCTATGGCATTGTAGAGAAGACATACTGGACCACTAGAGAAAAAAAAATCAGACTTAGAGGGGTCGAAATTTCAAATATACTTCAAGAGCAAGGTTGGCCATCAAGACAACCTACAAACCAGGGTTTTAAAGGTATGTTAACTTGAAAGTTACATAACTTTTGATTAATGATATTTGTTTTGGTTGATTCAAAAGGTGTGATAAAGAGGAAATATAAAATAACTCTAGTAATTATCATGGGATATAATGGCAAGAGGTGCAGAAAAAATTACTTCACCCACTAAACCTCCCGAAATTTCAACCATGGCTAATGAAGAAAATGAAGAAATGTGTAACTGCAACTATCCAATTTGAAGGCCAAGTTTAAGGAATTGAATGATAGTTCAGTGACACATGTTCAATTGTGAACACAAAAATATATATAGAAAGTGAGTTGAAAAATATGGCCAATAAAGAGAATCTTGTAAAGATGGCCAAGGAGATGACTAGTAAAAAGGGTCTCAACAAGTGGAATATTTGGGTCATATTGTATATAATGAAGGTTTCAAAGTGGATCCTGACAAAATTAAGACCATAATGGAATGACCAATTCCTCAAACATGGCAGAATCTTATAGGATTCTTACGATTGACAAGATATTATTGCAAGTTCGTTAAGAATTATGGTCAAATAGCAGCACCTCTAACAAGGTTATTGAAAAATGAGGCATTATCTTGGACTTAAGAGCAACCAAACATTTTGAAAAATTAAAGTAGTTATATGTACAACTCATGTATTAGCCATGGATGGCTTCACAAAAACCTTTATTGCGATGCCTTGGGGCATGGCATTTGTGCAGTTTTAAAGCAAGAAGGATGCCCCATTGCCTTTGTAAGTTGCAAACTTAAAGGAAAAAACTTACTCAAACCAATTTATGGAAAGGAAATGTTGGTCATACTAAATGAAATTAAGAAATGACACACTTACAAATAGTAAGACACTTCAAGGTAAGAACAGATCATAATAGTCTTAAGTACTTCTTGGAACGATGATGATCTTTAGAAGAGAAACAAAAATGGGCTAGGTTATAACATTTAAATTATCTACAAAAAATAGAACATGGTGAAATATGCACTTTCAAAAGAAAAGATGACAGAAAGGACTTATTATGTGTTATTTCCATTATGCAATCTAACTGGGTGGAAGAAGCAAGGACATGATGAAAACATGATCAGAAAGCATGCAAAATAATTCAACAATTACAAGAGTGCTCTAGTTCATTAGAAAAATTTGTGTGGAAGAATGTTCATTATGGTATTAGGCTTTCCTATATTCATGCAAGAATTATCAACTCAAACAAAGGGTCCTTTTGGAATTACACAATTATCCTATAGGAGGACATTTAGGGTTCTTGAAAACTTACCATGAGATTAAGAAGGATTTTTTCTTGGAAAGTCTTAAAACTGATGTCCAAAAATTTGTGGCAAAATGTTTGGTTTTCCAAGAGAAAAAAGGAGAGACAATTGAGACATCCAATCTTCTATAGCCACTAGCCATATCAGGAAGAGATCTCAATGGATTTTATCACAGGTATGCCAAAGTCAAAAGGAAAGACTGGCATCATGGTATTAGTGGATCAACTAACAAAGTATGCCCAGCTTTGTTCTTTTTCTCATGCTTTTAAAGCAAGTGTAGTAGTTGCATCATTCATGGAAACAATTCATAAGTTACATGGAATCCCCAAGATTATTGTAAGTGATAGAGATCCATTTTTCACTAGTAATATTTGGAAGGAAATATTTTCTTGTTTGGGCAGTCAGTTGGTTCACAACTCCCCTTACCATCCTCAATATGATGGGCAAACTGAGATTGCAAATAAATGATAGAAGGGTATCTTCAATGCTTTGCAATTGATAAACAAACATAATGGATTAAGTAGTTTCCCTTAGCAAAATAGTGATACAACACATATTTCCATACTTCATAAAAAATGTCACCATTTATGGAACTTATGGATATCATCCTTCTTCCATCACATCATCCTTAAACGAGAAAGATAAGGTTCAAGCAATGGAGGATCATATAGATCACCAACAAGAGGTTCTTGAACTATTGAAAAATAACTTTGCTATAGCACAAAATAGGACGAAACAAGAAGCAGATCAACATTGTAGTGAAAGGAAATTTAAAGTGGAAGATTGGGTATTTTTTAAGCTACAACCATACAAACACATGTCCCTCAAGTAGAAAAAGAAGTACAATAAATTAGCACTCAAGTATTATGGTCCCTATAAGGTGTTACAAATGATTGGAAGTATGGCTTACAAATTGGAGTTGCCTCAATCTTCACGTGTACATATAGTCTTACATGTTTCTTGCCTAAAAAAGGTAATTGGTAACAAGATCCTAGTCCAGACAATGTATCCACAAATTGATGAAGGGAAATTGACATTAGAACCTAAAACAATCCTTGACACAAGGATCAAGGAACTATGAAATCAAGCAATTGTCTAGTACCCAATGAAGTGGAAGAACTTGCCAATAGATTGGGAGACATGGGAAGATGTGTTCCTCATGCAAAAACGGTATGGTCAACTAGAATTTTAATTGTACCATTTGTCTCATATATATATATATATATATATATATATATCTAGGAAACCTAGTTTTAGGATCATCTCATCTTTTCTTCGGAATTTGATACATGGTATAAGGAGGTTGCACACTTGAAAAGGCTTCTTAATCATCTCTTTACTTTGTTCTAAGGAGACCTAGTTTTAGGATCATCTCATCTTAGTCTTGTGAATTTGATATATTGTATAAGGAGGTTTCCCACTCGAAAATGATTCTTAACCATCTCTTTTGCTTTGTTCTCAAGGCATTGGGGCACTTTTCTATTTTTATGCTATTTTGAGAATTTGGTACATAACACTATACTTTTTACAAACTCAATTGTTACTCCTAGAAACTCATGCAATAAGTTAATTCCTTAGAAAGTTTTCATTGGGGACCGAGATAGATTATACAATGAATTTTCAAATGAAAAGCTCTTTGATGCACTTTGTTCGATGCAAAATAGGAAGTTCTTAGTTATGGATGGATTTCTTGGTGAGTTCTACAAGGGAATGTGGGACACAATAGGGAGTGATTTTTATTGCTTGGCATCTAAGGCCTTCTCCTCAAGTTGATTCACTAAATCTTTTAATCAGGGGTTGATTACACAAATTCCCAATTATGCTTCTAGAGAGTTAATGGGGGGGGATGAGACCTATCACTTTGTTAAGTGTGGCCTATAAGAACATGACCAAGGCAATGGCTCCTCAAGTTCGTAATGTTGACAAATATATTGTTTGGAGGGAACATATAGGTTTTGTGTAGGAGCAGTTTATCTTGAATATAGTGATATCAACATGGGAGGACATGGAATGGACTAGGGAGTCTAACTAGCAATCCCTCTTCTTGACGATTGAGTTTGACAAAGCCTGTAAATCTCACTTATTAGTCTTTCATCACTATGATGTTGACTTGTTTAGGATTTGTCCCTTTATGTGTTGTGATGGTGAACACTTTTTTTCTAGTGCCTCAACGTTTGTATCAGTGTGCAACTTCATGTCCCTACATATTTGTTGTGTCAATCTATTTGGAAGGGGTTTCCTCCAACCCCTTATTTTTAGGTGTTACGTGTAAATGCTTTGGGCTACCTCTTGATAATTGCTTGCTTCCAAGAGAAAATTCGAGGTATTTTTTCTCCTTGATGGTTAATAACCATTTTGCAAATGTTCCCCTTCTTTCTGTGCACACAAATCAGGGCGTAATTGCTAGAACCAAGCACAACGTGGTTATATTTTGTGAGGATTTTCAAGGACAATAATTAGTGATCACAAAATTGACTATCGATTGGTCAGTTTAGATAACCCCTTTGATCGGATCCCCTAACATGAAGTTTTGTCCACCTAGGTGTTATTGTGCTTTATTTTGGCATTTTATTTGGTGTTGATATTTCTTCGATTGCCATGTGGCACTGCTATCTCCAACACTTGCGAAGTAAGCTTCTCTTCTAGCAAAATAAGGACCTCCCATTTGCTAGGAAATTGACTTTCATGGGATCGATCCTTCAAACTTCTCACATTTATTGTGTATCATGTTGGTTGCCCAACATGCACAATTGTGGTGGTTGAAGCAAATGTTAAGGTCATATATGTGGTTCAAATATGGTGGGGAGCAAGGTGTCCTAATGGTGCATTGGGATATATGTGCCATGACCAAAGATGAGGTGGGGCTTGGTTTGACTAATGTCGTTTCTCAAGGAAGCAATCGTGCTGCCAAGTGGGTGGTTTGTTGTCTAGAGGCATCTTCCCCATGTCATGTTCTATTGAGACACATATTGCGTACAACTCATCATGATATTGTTAGGATACAGGGGTCCTTTGGTTTGTGTGATATCATTTCCACATCACACCAATTTCAAATCAACATATTCATTTTCAAGCATATTTGATTTACCTAGAGGAAGGTGGCAAGGTTGGTCATGTCATAGATGGTTGGCAGTAGCGCTAGGTGGCATTTATTTGGATGCCCTATTTGGATCTAAAGGATTCTTGGCACATGTATCACTAATATTTTGTGTTTTTAGGGACAACAATTAAGATTGATTAAGTTAAATAAAGCTTAATTATGCCATGGGCCGCAAATTAGGGTTTACCTATCTTTTTGGGCAAATGAGGGTTTACCTATCTTTTTGGGAAAATGAGGGTTTCCCCATTGTATTTCATTCTATCTATCAATGAAATATATTACCATATTCTCTCAATAGAGATCGCATTGAGAAGATTTCCCTCCATATATTAGAAATTGCAATGCATCCCATGTTGGGGGAGCAAGTGCTCCAAACCCAATATTTTGTACTTTTAGCTTGCATTTGCTATCATAGCTTCATATTCCACTTCATTATAGTTCAAATCTCTATTTACAATTTTAATGTATCAATTTGCATTCAAGCACATTACAATACATTATCATGAATTCAAAATGACAACCCTTTCAACAATCCACTAACAGTCACAATGCTTTTTATGATGTTTAAGATTCCCAAGCGCTCTCGGAGTACTCGAAATGGGTTGGTAACTAGCAACTTGGCCCGCACTTGATCATGTCACATGGCGTATCTAAAGAACACTCATTTTCCATCTATTTATTTGTTCCAACAATGAACATATCATGTTTTTTACATTCTACTTGGTCCATCTCAAGGAAGCAAGAATAACCATATCCAAATACACATAGTACTTTGTTGTCTTCTACCTTTGTCTTCATTACGAAATTTCCTGTTTTTCTTACTCTCTTAAGGGTTAGACATGATCTAAACGTTCCACTCTTCATTTGGACTAGTAATCTGCCTTGCAGATTTCACATGCTCCATTGACGGTCCATAAAGTCTTACAATTTCAATTTTCTACCAATGGAATTCTTGCACACTATTGAAGTAACCAAATCCTAAAATAATAAAACCTAACACCATATAAGAACTATGTTAACTCCAACTTTGGATTGCAATACTAATATTTTCAACATATTGTAAGCAAATTCCATTTCATTTAACCTCAAGTAAATTTTATATAATGTACATGAGTATAAAGGTCTTACACCCATATGCATTTTTTTTTCATCGTTATCTTGTATCTTAAAAAAATATGTAATCCTTTCAAAACACCTTTAATTTGGAGTTGACCACGATTTACAATTTTGATGCAATCTCTCATTTAACAACACATTTCTAAAGAACTCAAATTAAATAGACCCAAAGGTTCAATGTCTTGGACTCGTCAAAGTAAAACTTTGGAAATTCTATCAAAATTTTCAATGTCTTGGACTTGTCATTTTAATATCACATCAGCTTTGAATAATTTAGAAATCATGTTTTCAACATATATTCAATTTTAACTATGTGAGAATATATCTGCAGTGACTCGATATGAACAACGTAATTATTAAATTCATGACTTTTTATAACCTTCGAGACTTAAAACGCATTACTTCTACTCACCTTTCAAGACAAACCAATCATTTTGATTCACTATGGCTTTCAACTTCAATGGATTCAACTTCAACTAGTTGATAGTCAAGGTAGTGTAATTAGCACTTGGGGCAATATATCGTACTTAACCTAGGTATTGGAAGTTAGGTATAAATGTAATGGTCACAAGTTTTAGTTTTCTTGAGCTAATGTAGAATAAAATTTTATAGAATTTTATAGGTAAAAATATTTTGATGGATTTTTATTGTTGTATTAAGAGTAGTGAGGTGCTTTACAATTTAGTATGGGTAGATGTTGTCATAAAAAAAATTTAAATAAAATCAATATAGATCCATCTTAAACCCAAATCTATCAAGCATCGAGAGGGACCAAATTTCATGAAGTATAAATTATTTATCATTTACACCTCAATTAATTTACACCACAATAAGTTTTATCCCTGTCGACACTGGATAGAACCAGGTAAAAAAATTACAGATAAATAAATTTGATCCCTCTGAGGACTTGATAAATCCAAGTTTAAAATAAATCTATATTGATGATAAACTGCTACAAAACATATATAAAAATTTGATGCACTCAGTCAGTCAATTAAAATTTCACTACACCTAATTACCAATCATCTTTTACAAATCTCTTTATAAATTCACACCAAACTTCTTTAAAATTTCACATATGATTAAAATTCTAACCTCCTAATCAACTGATGTTACCAAAAGTTTGGAACATTTTCCCATGTCTAAGTTGCCCACTCATGGAGTAGTTTTTTGGAGTAATCGGATTCTACAGAGTAGTTTTTGGTATCAAGAGTAATCAGATTGTACAGCTACGCATGTCGCAGATGTAATTTCAAATTTTACAAAAAAATCAGAAGTTACAATTAAAAAAGAAGACAAAAATTTATCCTCACCTGTGGATATTATACATAAGTCCCACCAATAAAAGTAGGCTACACTTAAAAACACAAGTAGAAGGAAGAGAAAGGAGGCCATTCTAATATTTATAAACATATAGCACGAAGTTGAAAGGGTGCCCTTAATTTGTTGATTTCCGTGGAAGGTTTTAAAATTTTTCTTTTCTGCTTTCTAATTCTTACATCTATAATAGTTCCTAATTATCAACGTCTGATGGTTGTATTTCCAAACAGAAACGGGGATAACCATACAATCACATCTTGTTTGAGTCTGTTATCATCTATAATGCATGTATGTTCAATGGACAGGGGACAAACAGTGACTAATGTGAAAAACAACATAGATAAAACTAATCAAAGAGATTGCCCCATTAGAAACTTTCTTTGAAGTTTCAAAACTATTCATGAAAAGCACCGTACATGGGCAATGCCCTTTTAAAGCAGAAATACAACGGAATTAAACAAGTATGACCATTAACATCAATGCTAAGCATACCAATATTAATCTAATTCATCTGCTTGCACTGATAATAGGATCCATATTATTTAACACATCCTGATATGGATGAACACAGTTTTCGGTATACCTTTGGAGCTTGGGACTGATATTTTTCATTACAGGACAGATATCTATGGCACTTGAAAGAATTGCAAAATGGATGATTATGAAACATAAGAATCTGTACACAAGCCCCATTGTTTTCCACAGGAATCAGATACATGCCAATACCTCCAAAAGAGATGTAATAAACTGCATCTGAGTTTCCTCATCCACCTTTGTAAACAGAGGGACATGTACAAACAGAGATTTGATGCCATGCTTGGCAGCATAGCGAAGTGAGTGGTAGTATACATAATTGCAAACAAAGCGACCAGCATCATCAGACACAAAAACATCATATCCTTTCTTCACCAGGGCCTGCACAATTTCTTTGGTTGGGAGGATTGTCTGCAATGATACAAGTTAATGAAAAACTGTAAGCAGGGAAATATTCCATTTAAGTGTCAAATTAATGTTTCTAAACAAACATGAAATCAAATTTCCATTGGAAGCGCATCTTGTCACTTTTCTTTTGTATGCAAGATATCCACGATGTGACTATAATCTGGGAACAGAAAGATGAGCTTATAAAAATTGCTTTGGTTTCATAGTATTTTCCATGTTATTGAGCAAGCCCAAAATAACCCTTTTTCCTTAGCCATGACTATGTCTGAAGTGAATTAATCTAGCAGATACAAGTAGTTTGAATCTTCAAAGTTCAAACGTGCCTGGTCCCCATGAGAATAGCAAATGAAACCAAAAGGAATGGTTGGATCAGTATGTGTACATAGCTTCTTGTCTTACAGTGTAACTTAACAAGTTAACAATTATTTTATAATCACAAGAATTAGACAATTCATGTTTATGGGATAGTAATATCCAAAAATTATACACACAAGAAAATCAGTAACACTGTATCAAAAGGAGAATAAGATCGATCTATCACCTCAGGTTTGGATAGCTTAATCATCAAGACAACGTCTTATCCCTTAACCACCAAAATTTTTCAAATGTTCTTTGAAGAGTTCTTATATGAAGTCTAAATATTAAAATTTTATAAGTTGGATTAAATTATACAACCCAGATCTGTAAATCAGATAAAAGGATGTTTTCTATCTCAACAACACCATTCGCAGAATACATTCAGTATTGTTACAAGTTAAGTTGCACTTAGCTGGACTTACAAACGAGCGTGCCAATGATGAACGTGGTTCATGTTCTTTTTCAAGCTTTCTGAAATCCATCAGACCTTTTTCAGGGCCCTTTTTTATTATTTTTTCACATGTTCACGCCCCGCGGGGTTTGTAATAAAGTGTGCTAGCATGGTATTTTATGTAAAGGACTTGGATTCCTAGGACTTAACAATCAAGTTAGGTATTCCAAGGAGTTTTTTCACTTATTAATTATGTTTTGCGTTTTAGCAAGGCATAATTTTTGAGTTTTTCTTCTGCTCCTCCAAAGTTGGAATGCCTGGCGTGGTGGTTAGGCCTTAGGAGGTTATTAAAGTTCATGGGTCAATGTATATGAACATGCTAGACACTAGAATAAAGTCATATGGACATGTGCAAGGTCCCCTAGGTGTTTTTTGAATTTTTCTCCTGCTCCTCCAAAGCTGGAATGCCTGGCGTGGTGGTTAGGCCTTAGGAGGTTATTAAAGTTCATGGGTCAATGTATATGAACATGCTAGACACTAGAATAAAGTCATATGGACATGTGCAAGGTCCCCTAGGTGTTTTTTTTAAGTTTTGAAAAAATTAAATTTTCCTGTAAAATTAGGCCATTTTTAATGATTTAATTCAAAAAGTTCAAATTGTAATAAAAAAGTGGTTTGTGGGCAAAATTTAACAATGGGATGCTCATTTTCTAAGCCAGAGCACCCATTTAACCCATAAACCCACTTTTCCTAAGTTTCGAGTAAGTATTTATCTCCAAAAATGATATTTACTTGAAATTAGCCAAAAAGACCAAATAAATGTCAATTTAAGACATCATAAAGTGAGAAAAGACATAATCCCACGGATTGAGGGAGTCAATTTTGGAGTTCTCAGTTAACTCCAAATCAAATATTTGATTGATTTAGGCATATCGATCAAGGATTGGCACAAGATCCCATCAAATCTAGTTGATCCTCATCAAGGGAATGCGCCCTTCTCTCATGTGGGTGACTTCTCCACATGGCATGTGATGATTTGTGGTGATGTTTCCAAGGAGGGAGGTGCCTACCTCATGGAGAGGTGGTGCACTCCCATGAGATTGTGATCTATTCACTCCACAATTAACTCATTCAATCCCATGTTAACTCTCTCATCAAACTAATGTTTTATTAAGTATTCTTGATATGTGCCATGGGTCACCCTTCCATCTACTAATACAATGATGTTGGGAAAGGCAAGTCCAATGTACATAATACATATAAAACCATCTCGTTGGTTCACATGGTACTATTTTATTAGCTCCATTCCCCAAAGAATATTTGAACTGAAAAACATCAACCAAATATACCAAGGCCACGAAAAGCGTTGGCAATTAACAATGTTTGAAATACATGCATTAAAGGCACCTTAATGTGATAATTAAAATTATAAAGGCTCAATGCCACATTTATCCATCTTCCTTCTTGTTATTGTTCAATCTCCCTAAACCTTCAAGCAGTGAGAGAATTGTCACCACCATTATCATTGATTCTTCCATTATGGTCTGATACTCCCTCCATCAATAGCATTCTTGAGGCAACATCACCAATCTTGTTGCCAGGACTCCTACACTGTTGAAACAAAGATCATCACCGTATTCAAAACTTTTTCTTGAGTTCCTATACAATGCAAAAGCCACACAAGTTTTCATTGTAGACACTGAGAATTCCAAGGCAACTTAGGACTCGAAGTACAATGGGTCAACTTATTATAATTCCCTGGCAAAGTCTCCACCATGCGCCTCATGGAATTTGGGTCTAACCAAGGCAGCATGCATCCCAGAAGTGTTCAATTGCAGAGAGAGAGTACATCGGTGCAATAAGCATTATGATTCCTACACTAGGAGTATTATGTATTATCCAGGTACATATCATACTTACCTTAACACTGATGCTTTTAATTCCATGTTTTATCTCCCCAATGAAGGTACAAAGTATAGCCACAAGGTACGTAATTATTTTCTCTATAACAAAGGTGGGGGAACATAATTAATCAATGGAGAAAGACTCCCACGGGAAAAGTGACTAGCATAGCCAAATAGTATGAGCTTGTTATATTGGAATAATGCATGTTGATGTGGCCTGGACGCTGACAAGCCTACAGGATTGATGAGGTAGCAAAGAACAATGAAATTCTCTCCCTTTGGACTATGTTATAGATGAACTGGTGAGAAGATTGACTCCTTTGGACTAGGGACTATTTTTCTCTGAGATAATTGAGGCCTAATTCACCAATTATGAGGAAAATAAGCACTTTCATGCTACATCATAGCTGGTGTGGGAATTATGCTTCTAGAACACTTAAAGTGGAATCCAAGAAAATCAAGGGTAAAACTAGGTGAGCACCCCAATACAATTCTAGCATCCCCTACTAGGAGCAAGAGACTAAGGAGTCCAGGATCACTTTGTGTTTGGTGTGAGCACAGTCATTACAACAAGGGAACTTGCTAGGCTCACAGAGGAGAGAAAGGAAAGGGGAAAGTGAACTTCTTTGTGGACAATACAAATACCTACATATAGCTGCATGGATCACTTATGGATCCATACTTACTACCTAGAAGTGTATGTGATGGGTTTCTGCTAACTAAGGCAATCAAGTAGCTTGTCCCCCTCGCGTGTGGAACAATGTTATCAAAACAGAACCAATCACCGAATTGGTGGACCTCAAAAACTGGAAACAATTGGAATCAGATTAGAACCGAAAAAAACCAGGAAAAAATGGCCTACCAAAAAATACATAAAATGTTGAAATTTTGACTAAAAGAAATATATATTTACGTATATCCATGCAAATCCAAACCATTAAACACAAATATGCAGAGATTTCCCATGTATATAGATAGCAAGGGAACATATAACTAAAATAACACAAAGTGCAATCCATATCTGAACCAAAATACATAAAAAAGAGGCTCTAAATGGCCCTAGAGTCCAAAAAACATCATGCTACAACAAATAACTACATATCATCAAAATCATTGCGTGTATTTGGATCCTATTCATCAGTAGCACCTTCTGTGCCCCCCCCCCCCCCCCCCTCTCTAGGCTCTACCCTTTGCCTCTACCTTGAATCTCAAAGTCGGTCCTCCAGGGGCATTAGTCAACACCCTCCAATTTTGATGAAACTTCCTAATCCAAGCATTGAAAAAAGGTAGAAAAAGATTCACTTACCTAATAAGTGATTTTACTTGAGTGAAGGTTACATTTTTACTAAGGTCGTGATAGAGGAACTCAACAATCAACACCACCAATATCAAGGTACATAAAGGGCTTGGTACTCTTGATTAAATGTCAATCCCATGCCCTCATACATGATAGAATCCAATGGAAAGGCTACAATCCTAAAAACTGTTAACTTTGTTGAATTCTATATGATCTGAAATTCTACTTTTTGCATATGAAGTCAAATGAGGTTGGAAGTTGGAATCACTCTCAAACTAAGTTGTAGGAAATGCCTAGAATGGTGGCATACCCATCCCAAAAACACGGAAATGGGTATAAAACGTCTTGGAAACGTCCTTGGCCATACAATACGGCCAAAATCATTTCCAAGGCATTTCGACCAATTTCAGTGATGTTTCGGGCATGTCTTGGGGAGTTTCTGGGGCCGCCCAAGTGCCCATAACAGATGTGGGACTCATAGGAAAATATCGCCTTGTCCACCCCAATTCCCAATGACCCTTTAGGACAAAAGAGAGATAGGGGACAGAGATCTAAGGATTTTGTCACCTTGTAATTAATGGTAATGTTAAAGTAAAATTGGCATTCTCCTTTATCTTACCTTTTCTATCATTTTACTTAAGTTTTTAGCATTACCATTAATTGTTTCAAGATGTTTGAGAGTGGTTCCAATCTCATTAAACTTCATATGGAGAAAGTAAAATTTCATAACCCGTTCAAAATTTAGTAAACTTAACAGTTTTCAGGATTTCAAGGTTGGCAAATGGCAAGATTATACCATTTCCACTAGATTATATAATGTATGAGTGTATGAGATTGGCATTTGTCAAGACCACCAAGCTATAGGGTTTTGCATCTTGTAATCATCTATGAGTTAATATGGACATGGGTTTCCTTCTAAAATGTCATTTATGTGTATCATTCTTATTTTTCTTGCAAGATAAAGTGATATTTAAAAAATACTATATATCTATATTTTTTGTATTTTTTATATACCGTGTTTCCCCTGCATACCCATTTTGGGGGGCTCACATTTCCAAGCGTTCCCGTTTTGGAAACTTGTACACGTTTCCACGTTTCATGCAACTCAACACTCAAACATCCTAAAACAATTAATGATAATTTAAAAAAGTTAAGTAAATGTTGACATTCTAGCATTCTCTTTATCTTTCCTTTTCTATCCTTTCACTTTAAGAATTTAATATTACCAGTAATTACTCAGGTTTTTTTTTTTAAATCTTTTTTTTAATTTTGGGGGTAATTTTTGTGGTCCCATGTGATGGCGTAGGGAACGGACCATTTTTGGTTTAGATCTTTGATTTGAACCAACAACCCCTGCAAACCAGTTGGTTTTGGCAAAATCAGTTTGGTTCTAATAACACTAACTTTGGAAGAAACAATCAAAAATTAGAAACAGCTTATTCCTATGCCCTTTGGATTTAAGGGAATCACTTTCATAGATGAGAACTACCTTATCACCACTAGTAAGAGCTTGGATTGCTACAAACTGTTTCAAACTGAGGTTTTGCCTCATTATGATCTTGAACAGATTTAATAAACACATATACAAGCCTCAAGGTTGGATTCTAAATGGCCGGTTATCACACACCCAAATGAAGAAAAGACCATGAATGAAGAAGACTACAAAAGGGCCCAAAAGATGAGAAAAGGGATACCTAGCCCTAAGAGTGAAGATTTAAATCCTCTTAAACCTAATGAGGATGATAGTTCTGATTCTAAAATTATGAACTCTACAATAGTGAATGAGGACACTCCACCGGGATTTTTTGTTACTTCTTTTGTCATTGCTCTTGCTAATGTTGTTGGACACCCTATCCCTGAGCCTTTGGCTCAAATCCCCACAATCATTGTTGCAACCACTGTCATTTCTCCTACTGTGGTAGGTTATAGTTGAACCCCTGACATTTGAATGCATGACCAAGCCTAACATGACTTGCTTCTAAGCTACAAGGGAGAGTGCCTCCCTTGCAATGCTTCTCTCCTAAAGTGCACACCAAGACAAGGCTTCGATCATTTGTTTACGCATGGCTAGGGTTCCTTTAGTGGATAAAAACACTCACTCACTCCATTCGCTCTCATTCTATTTCTCATTTCACTCATTTCACTCCTCTTTGCTAGAATTTTGAGTGGGTTGTTTGCTAGTTGTTAATGAGCAAATTTGTGAGAGCTTGGAAGGGAGATTCAAGGATGCTATTTGTGAGAGCTTGGAAGGGAGATGAAGGCTGCCATAGTTAAATTCAACCACCATTGGGGAGCTAAAGAGGTAGGCTCTCACTCTTTGTTTGTTTTTAAATTTGTTCCACTATGTTGAATCTTGAATGTTCTCTTCTCCTACTCTTTCCCATTTCTCCTTCTCCATCATTGTATTGCAAGTAGTAAATTATTCTCATCTTGATTCAAGAAGAATGATGGGTATGTGGTTTTTCCTTTTGGTTCCATTTCAAATTATGTTGGTGGTGTTGGGAAGCCGGAATACCAATGAAGAGGAGGAAGTAGGCAATGGCACACATCATGGAGAAGAGGAAGAAATGGAAGGAGTTGATGATAATGAAGTTGGCATTGATGATGGACAAAAACACAAAGAGACTTCAACGCCCTTGTGGAAGTATGTGAAAAGGCCTAGGGGAGGGAAAGGGGGTGAAGCCACAAAGTTTGCATGCCCCCATTGTACTCAAACTTACACATGTTCATATACTCGTGTGAGAAAGCATCTATGTCGGATTATGCCATAGGAGGAAAGTAAATCGTAAGACTATAGGAGTCTAAACTTGTGATCGAGTGCCAGTGAAAGAGAGAAACAAATACAAGAAGGAAGAGGTGGCCGCACAAAATAAATCCAAAAAATCAAGGGTTGAAGCTAAGACATTATGATCACATAGAATGTTTGGAGGTCAATCTCCATCCCCCCATGGTAGTGGATTCTCGCCTATGCATAGAACAATATCAGATCTCCATGACCAAGGCTGCAAGGATGATGTGGATGCAAAAAAATTCAGGTTTCTCTATGAATGTGGTGTACCATTCAATGTTCTTCACTCACCCTATCAACATGAAATGGTACAAGCCATAAATGTTGCCCCTAAATGATATAAGACCCCCCAAACCATGAGACTTGAGTCTTGACAAGGAAAGAGCCAAAATCCATAATGCTTTGGGACAATTTAAAATGATTGGACCAACTATGGAGTATCCATTGTATCTAATAGTTGAACAAATGTTAAAGGAAAGCCATTGATAAATATTCTTGGTGTGTTTGCTAGTCGTGCGGTCATCCTTTCAACCCATAACTACTCAGATCATTACAAGACAAGTAATAATATTATAGAATCTTTAATTAAAACCATTCAAGAGATTGGGTCGTACAATGTCATTCAAGACATCACTGATAACGTTGCTAATTGTAAGGCAGCGGAAGCAATCATTGAGGATATGTGCCTTAACATATTTTGGTCAGGGTGTTTGGTTCACACATTGAACCTTTGGATGCCTAACATTATTAAGATGAAGGACCCTAATTATAGATGGATTGGTGCATTGTACAAGAGAGGGAAGAAAATCATAAATTTATTACCAATCATAGCATGGCCCACCACATTTTTTGTGATCAATCGAGGTTGGAGCTACTTACGATTGCAAGGACCAGATTTGCTAGCTACTACCTCACCTTTGGGCACCTTTTGAAGGTAAGAGAGGCATTGGCTAGTATGGTGTCAAGTGATTCATTCAGGGTTTGAAAGACAAGGTTGCATCCACATCTAATAGACATGAATTTCAAGGTGGACAGCGCTATTCTTGATAGTTAGTTTTGGGCACAGGTTAGGTATGTTCTACAATTCACCAAGCCCGTTTATAGTATGATTTGCTTTGCAGATACAGATCAGTCAGTGATTGGGGAGACATATGAGCAGATGGATAGCATGCTAGCCAAATCGAAGACATTGTTGAGAAGAGAGATGTGATCTTGTGTGATTATATTCATAAATATGTGGTCAAAAGGTGGGATAATCTAAATGTTCTTCTCATGATCTAGCATATGTCCGTACACCTAAATATTATTCTCCATCTTGGTTGAACCAACCAGCACCTGGGAGTGGGGTTAGGAGAAAACCATATACAAATCCAAAGGAACTGGTATCACACCATAGTAGCTGAGCTACTATTCTTGTTGAGCAAATATCTGCACTTTCCAGAGCTTGGTTTTTACAGAGATCAGTTATGATGAGCAGAGTTATTTGAGATCACTCACAGATCAGAGCAGTATATATCAGACATTGAGTAGACCTTTTGCCAAGGCTAAGCCTTGAGAGCTTAGATTTGATGACCGATGTGACCTTTTGTTCCATACAGTTTCAGTTCAGTGCCTAGAGTTCCAGATGTTATTATTGCAGCAGTGTTTCAGTTGCTTATGGATGATGATTATTTACATGATATGATGTGACCTATGGACTTGTGATTGTTATCATGGATTATTATCTTGTTGCTCTAGTCATCTTCATAGCATTGACTTGGTATGTAACTCATGATGTGGCAGTACTATCTAAATAATAAAATGAAATATCTTGGATGATCTTATAAAATATAAATTTGGATGTATTACTCGCACTCTAAGGTTTTCTGACAATACTCGTTGGTTTCATTACCCTCGTTGAGCATGGACTTGGCTTTTCATGACATCTTTGTTTGCTAGCCTAGGCACCACACTTCACTTGACTCCATCCATCCATGACCTTCCTTATTTTGGCTTTCACCTTGACTTGCTTTCTTGACTGCTTGATATGGAGGACTTCCCCATTTCTACCTCTGTGTTGGATCGCATCTACGTTTTTTTTGTGTCTCGGCTCTGAGTTGGTGACAGAACTTGCCTTTGGTAAGTTGGATTTTATGCCTAGATCACTCTAGTCGGTTGCCCCGATGTTTGACTTAGCGCGGAATTCCCTCTAGTCACATGAGTTGTTGTTGGCTAAAACTGAAAGCAAATGTACTACTTATATTGGAAATCTATTATGAAATCCTGTGAACTTAAAATTCTAGAATGTGTTTTTCAACACACGTGAATAAAGGCTAAAGCAATGAACTGCTAAAATACCCCGCGAAGGGTATAGAAAGGTCTAAAAAGCAATGGTTAAACAAATGTTATATCTAAATATTGTTGATCTCATAAATGTAAATATGCCCCGGATGCAAGCTGCGATTAGTTGTGCTTTTTAGCGCATGTGAAATCCCAGAGGGGTCATATAGGACAAAAAGGCCATGGAAATGAAATGAATGATCCTAATGAACCTGGATCAGCTTGATGTAGACATGATGCCTAAGTTGAACAAGCTCTCTCAAAACAAATTATCCATTTATGAGGCATTGCCCTTCCCTTTGTTATTTTGTCCAGCACAGAGTGTAGCTTCCTCTTTCCCTGTCCAAAGTGTCACTTAGTTGAGTTGGTCAAGTCATCCCTTTTACCTAGCCTTCTTCTCGTCCTTCACCCTTTGCTAGCAGTTAGGCCATGTCCGTTGAATGAGTATGTCTTTAAAGCTTTTATGCAAGTAAATTATAAATAACACTGAAATATATATGTATTAACTGCCACTGAATGATGTTTATACTTTAAGTTAAGCTGTGAATATGATTAAAGGAACATGTCTTAGTCTTATGTTATAATCTAGTCTTTGGTTATATTTTGACCTAGTCAAACATAGTTTGACCATGGTCATTCTTGGGATCCATGATGAGATGGACCACTTGTGCTTACAGATGTTGATCTATGGTCCCACATACACCTATTGATGATTCCATATGTTGGACATATGATTCAGATGATGATTGATGCAATTGGTCAGTTTTATTATTATTTCTAGATCATCATATTTTACACTGTCCGGGTATGGTGGACCCTGTAGATGACCCCACAGGTTATCACATGGTGTATGAGTACTCATCTCTAAGGTATTTGGGTCTTCTGGATCCATTGAGACACTTCTCTTTCAGTTCTGGGCACTCTTGGGCATGATGACAGCAGTTATCCACCTGTTGACCAGTTTGGGCATGTTGATTCATCCTGTCTAGCAGAGGCATTGGAGGCTAGTCGTTTCCTAGGGCGCTACAGAGGAAGGGGGTGGTCCAACCACTTGTTTTTACCATTATACCCCCCTTCCAGACAGCCTGGTACACTCAGTTTGACAGCACAGGAACCCTGGATAGCAGTTTGGGGCACTTTCAGGGTTTTCAGGAGGATAAAAAAATGGAATAAAAAGATCACTGAGGAATTCGATTTGAGCAATTGAGGCAAGGTTTTGGCACTTGGTCTGCTCTGAGGTCATCCATGGTGAACCCCCCATCTTCCAGATCAGTTGGCACCAGTCAGTGAGGTCCACAGTGGCTACAGGAGGTCTTTTACTGCACGTCTCTCTCAGATTTTGAGGACAGGATTTGATCATTTGTGTTATTTGGACATGTCATAGATTCATACTTTATATTATTGTGCCATGGGGACATGCTAGTGAAGGAAATTAATGCCTCCTAGCCCCACCATGAGCTTTTAGTGAATTGTCTTGGTCTTATTATGTGGCACATGTGTTATTAGCCACCCCTCATGTATGACGTCACTCTCATTGAGTCTTTTCTAGCTATGACGTCATCACTTAGTGAGTGATCCATGTGATATATTATATTGGGCCTTGGCTCATCTTAGCCGTTGATTAGATTGTTATATCTTTTGATCTCAACCACTAGTTTTAAAAAGTGGTTTTGTGGTTTAAGGTTTTGGTCTTTATTATCCTATAAAAGGAGGAGACCCCCCTATTGTAAAAACTATCTAGAGATTTTTGGCTCTTGGCAATTGGAATAAAAATACTTTCTTGGGCATCTTGGATCTTGGAGTTGGAATGCTTGTGGTGATTGCAAATGCTTCTTCCTCTGCACTGACAGATATTGGTGACCATCTTGCATTTTATCTTCACTAACATTTTTTGCAGGCAAAGAAGACGTCTTGGGGGAATTCGCATTGGTGGGGAGGCCTACCCCTCTCACTTCAACAAGTCGTTTTGGGTTTCAGGGAGTTGTTTTGTCTTTGTACCAACAATTTCATGTTATTCATCTCTTTTGTTTGCATCTACTTCCATTTTTTTCAATTGATTGATCTTTGTGTCCTTGATTGACAAGAATAGGGAGGTCGATTTGGGTGAAGGAGACAAAAAGTTGGCAAGAAGGGCTTCATCAAGTTTGGCATTTGATCTTTGTGGGAAGTAATCCTTGTCACAAGCAACCTCCATCTTCATTTTCCAGGTACGCTCAAGGAGGTATGATATTCTTCTATCTTAACCATCTACTCTCTTAGATCACAAAGCCCTCATTGATTAAAACCCTCTTTTTCACTTTTTTCTAGATCTACTTGGATCTAGCAAGCTTTTGGGAATAATCTTTAAGACCCACCTCTATAGCATCCACGGAAATTCGGATCTATAGTTTGGTGGTGATTGGCCTCCATTTGATCCATTTCCCAAGGCACATTAGCCTCTCCAGGGCAATTCGCATTCCCTTGAAGCGGCTAGTTTGCTAGGTTCTAGTACGTGGGTAGGTGACATCCCACTTGATTCGGATAGATCACCCTTGATAACCTACCCCTAGTGCTTCACCTTGTTGATTTTCACCTTGTGGGCCCCATTCCTCATTTTGAGTGTTAAGCCCCACTTGGGTCACTTGGTGATGCATTTTAAATCTCATATCTATGGAGATCTAGCAAGCATTTGGATTTGATAATTTAAAACCACCTTGTTAATTGCCTTAACTATCCTGATCTACAATTTGGTGGAATTTGGACTCCATTTGCCCCCTCAATTTAAGGCACTAGTCTCCCTTAGGTAAATCGCACTCCTTGGGTTAGTGGTCTTTTGCTAGATCCCATATGTGGGTAATGCCTCTTTCATCTATCCTTTGCATACCCCTTAGTACCATTTTCACCTTTAACTTGACCTTGTGGGCCCCATTTCAACCATTTTCCACTTTTTAAGGAGTGGGCCCCATTTGTGTAATTTTCATGGTACTAGATCTCTTTAGATCTATCTAATTGAACCTCATAAGTGGCCCTAGTCATTCATTGGTTGAAACATTTGTCACCCCCTAAGCCTCTTCAACCACACTTAAACCCTTGGGTCCACTTAATTTTCATAGATCTAACTCACCATTGGTCTCCTTGATTTAAATTACACATTTCCCTAGGAACCTTGGGTTAGCTAGTCTTCATTGATTGGCTAGGGTATCCCCCTTGATCTTGATTAGTCTTGATCTAAAGTGAAGAGTGCCTCAGTTATCGTGACACACAGCTTGCATTGGGAACCGTGGCATCTCTTGGGTCACCTCTTTAGTTGTCCATCTCCTCTACCATCCCGGATGGGATACCTTTAGGGACAACTACAAGTTGTGTGATAACAGATACAAAATGGGTATATGCTTGCATTAGACAAGTTGGTCCCTGATGAATAGGAGTGTGTCCAAGTACGAAGCGAATTAAGCAAGTACATCAATGAACATGGAGTCTTCGCTACTTGCATGCAACTAAAGATCGAGGTAAGTTGAATTATATCAAATGGTGGAACATACTTGGGGGTGCAATTCTGAAGACCCTGCTTCAATCTACGATAGGCCTTTCAGCCTCGAGTCAATAAGGACTGCGAATCCTTAGCCATCCTCAAGAGACAACGCTTTAGACACCATTTTCAGGACATCACATTGAAGATGTCCCTCATGGAACCCCTTATCCGACCCACTGTTCTCTATGGCTCTAAGATTTGGGAACCTGGATTGCTTGAGACTAATTGGGCCTCGGCCAAGAGTTTAGATCCTTCTCCTTCAGTGCATAATCAGATGCAAGCAGACAGTTCCTCAGCACATCATCCTAGCAGAGTTTGGAGCCCGACCCTTCTAACTTGAGATAGTGTTAAGTCTGGTCTTTTATCTGCATTGCATTTGGAGCTTCACCGACTCGGTGAAAAGGAGGCGCCGATACCCATACTTGGCATATTGTTCTTCAAAGAATTTAGCCGCATCCAACCCCTCCGGTCGGGATCAAGGATGGTTTGCAGGGGTATCGGATCTTTTGGAGTTAGTCGACATTTAGACGGATCGAGTCCCTCCATTCAGATATTCCTTAAACGCACATGGCCACCTTCTACCCCTCAGACAGGAGTTGAACAGGATCATTGGTTGTATCACAAGCCTTGTTAGCAAGCAAAGATGGAGTGTCTTTTGAAATTGGCCTCGAGAACATCTATAGACAGTTTATTCAGATCACTTGGGTTATGCCCAAAGATGGCATTCTATGCTGAGCACTTCTTGGGAGCTAAGTGACAAACTCATTGTTCAACCTCAGTATACTCTCCGCCACTAGATGCATGCTCTTTGCATTCCCTAAGGACAGTCCAAAGTGGGCTCTCATAGACTTCGGGTAGAGACGGACCACCAGGTTGACCAATCTGACAGGAACTGCCAGCTATGCCACCTCTAGGAGTTCGAGACTGAGAAACACTTCATCTTTCACTGCCCCATCTACTACGATATCAGAGGGAGTTTCCACTGCCTATTCAGAAGGACCCAGACCCTTAACAGCTTCTTCAGATACCCCAATCAGAGATGCATGGCCTCATACACGCAGGAGGCCCTTAGGTTATAGCTGCTAGATGATTGATGTTAGATGTGTACTAAATGATAGATGATTTAATGATCATCATTAATCCAACAGTTAGATCCATGTTTTCATGTTTTCTGCAGCTAATTCGGCATTCTGCATGTTTTTTTAATATAAATACATAAAAATATATTAAAATATGTATTACATAAAAAACACTCCCAAAACACTCTGCTCCTGATATTTTTTGAAAATTTCACTTCCCGCTCACAACAGCCTTGACTTGGTTTCTGCTACTGTTGCATCAATCTTACAAAGTCCTGTGAATATAGCATCCCACTCCTCAACACTTCGCATACAGAAAACTGTTGCAGTAAATGCCCCCAAGACCTCTGCTGGTGTTGGAACAAATTCTACTCATTCCCAAGTAGAAACAGAGCAAACCAAGGAAATCCCATCTCTTCTGCTTTTGGTTGGTCATTCTTATGGTAGAGATGAGAGTGGAGATGGGGGTGAATACCCCAGGGGGACCAAAAGGCCAATGCAGAATGCTCTGGAAACCAGGACCTCCACTAAGAAGAGGAAAGTAGCTACTGTTGTTGGGGACTTGGTCCCAAACCCTGAACCTCTACCCCATATGGAGGAGGAAGTTAACCCTGAGGGAAACTCCCCTGGAGGAAACCCACAAACTGGTGAACAAACATAAGACATTTTTAATTGGACACTTACAAAGTTGAGAGATGAATGGAGCAATAGTCAATAACTGTTGCACAAGCTGAAGACTTTAGCACCAGAAGAGTCCATGACTTGAAATATGACAGTGACGAAGTCTATTACAATTAGATCCCACCAAAATCAAAGGCAACACAGTCAAGAAAAGGATAGAAAATGACAAGGAACCAACTCAGTAACTTAATATTGCAAGATTACAAGGCAGTGATGGCACAGACCTAAGTATGGTTACTGCCCATTTGACCAACAATAAAGTGCAGGAACTGACTGCCAGGATTATGGTACTGGTCCCTGGAGGAGGTTGTAGAAGAGCTGAATACAGGGATTGCTTTGTAGCCCCTCTGTTAATAGCACCAACATCCACTAAGGCTCCTGAGCCATATCAGTCAAAAGAATCAAAAGAAAACAGCTCCCAAAGGGGGAAATTACCTGAGACCACTGTGAGTAGTGTTAATACAGTTATTGTTGATAATCACAATGACAGAAGAGGATTGTCACTGAAGGCAAGGAAACTAGGTGATCCCCTGAATGGCCTAGAAGCTACTGTTGGGTACTTGGACACTTCTCGAAGTGTAGGGCTGGAAGCAGACACTAAGTTTGTCAATGAATATTTGCCAACACATGTCTTATGTGGCTACGGTTCCAGACAATGATAGGCTTGCCCAGAAACTGCCCATAAACTTCCAACTGAAACAGATCCAATTGGACTGGAATCAAAGACTGTAGGTTTCAAGAAAGCAATCAAGCGAGATCGGGGGACACTGAATGACAATGCAACCCAATTAGGTGGCCCTACCCTGCTCCAGGATTGTAAATTCATGGACGAGAAGGGTGTGGACAAATCCAGAAATAACTTCGATGTGGAATTGGAGACCAAAGATAGCGTGAAGCCTGGGGATATACAAAAGTGGATCAGTCAAGTGGCAGTCAAGAATTCCAAGTTGAGGGACAGCTTAAAAGATGGTTGAAACTGCCTTGCCAAAACTGGAGCAAGAATAAATGGAGATATTGGAGAAGAATACCTCTATTGTGGGTTCCATGAGGACACGCATTAAAATATTGGTGGATAGCATTAGACAACCTGCTCCATCCGAGCAGCATGAGGGCTGACCCCAACCATCTTCACAGGGAGTCCCTTGCAGCTTCCAACTCACCATGCCCCACCTCAACAAACAGCCTGTAAACAACAGACTCCTCCACTGAAGTAACACTTGTCAGTTGAATGGCTCAAGCACTCGAGACATAACAGAATCAGTTTCTGAAGCCATTTAAGTTCATCTCCATATTTTCCAGCCATTAGCGGTGTTGACATTCTGTCAGGATTAACAAATTTCAGCTCAAGGCAAATTATAAATATGAAGCGAGAAGAGAAGTGAGTTCCAGACTTATTGTCACTGGTTGTAACTTCTGCATTTGTGAGTTTCACTGTCTTCTCATCTTCTCTTACGTTTCCTTCCATTTCCCTCTATTTTCTTTCCTTCCTTGTTTATCTCCTTTGGGATTGCCACTGGCCATGGTTGTCTCATTTGTTCTCCTATTCGCAGATGTGGAAACTGCCTGGAGTTTAATGGAGTCATAAACTCAAGAATTGAGTTGCCGTTGTCGCCTGCCTATTTCCTTTGTTATGAATGTATTCCCTGCACGTGATCTAAGGATCAGCCATTTCAGGGTTAACGCAATTATGCTTTGTTGTACTAGTCATTTTCTTCAAAGACAAAATAGCTCCTCATCTTGGGATTTGTAATCACCATGGGACAGATTTGATTTCATGCTGGATTTGTTCAGTGATGTGAATAGCACTCTTTCAATTCTGTAAACACTTAAATAAATAGATTTTGTCCTGATTTCCAGGCATTCTTGGTTATGTCGAGTTTTCATGTTAATTCATTTGAGTGATGTTCATTTTCTTTTCTTCTAGTTTTTATGAGACTCAATGAAAAGTCTAGTTGTGGGACTGTTTATTGGACATCTGAAATCTTCATGAGCACCTCCACTCATTCTCCATTGGAAACCCCTCGGCTTTTTTGCTATGGATTATATCTGTTTTTTACAAGTGTTTATTTCATTGATCCCTTTTAAGTTTCTACTGGAACTGGTGAATATTATCTAGAAAAGAAAACAGCAACCCGTACTCTCCTTGTTTACTTCATATATTAAGGTTTGTTTGTGTGCATGGGTGAACACCACCCTCTTTAATCATGAAGGAGACTCCCATTGCTCATTTAGTCCATGTTAGCATTTTCATTGATTAGTGTTGTGCACACAACTTATTTTCACAAAATTTCCTCTGATCATGAAAATCTCATTAACAAGGCCCTCACTTCTAATGTAATGGAAAGTTGAGTTTCTCTAAGTTAATAGAGTTGTGTTTCTTGAGCAATTCATACAATCTCCCATTTTGCAGTTTGAACATTTGACAATTCTTGCATCTTGCTCCATCTGAGCTTAAATCAACTCCATTTACTTTGCAAGTCTTGCTCTCCTATACTTGAACTTTCGAGTTCTCTTCTTGACCACATTATTTAGTAACGAAGTAGGGTTCTCTCCCAATTATCTATCCCTCTGCACCCTAGGACCTTCCTTACCTTCTTGCTTTAGCCTTTACCCATGGTTTCCTAAATTCATTTTCTACTTGAAAACAGTCATTTCTATGTTTACATACAATTAGTCCACCAATCCACTGCCTTGCTGCCCCCTGTCTGTACCATAAAATGAGTCCACCAAATCTTGCTTCAAATCCTAAATTTCATTGGGTTCCCTCAAAATGACTGCAGCAATGTCTCTCACAGGATCTAGATTTTTTTTTTTCGTTGTTCTTTCTTGAACTTCACCCATCCTTTGCATCACCTACAAATTCTAAAAACAAAAAAGTGTCCCCCCTCATTTGCTTAGTCCATTTCCATCCCTTTGAGCTACATTATGCTTTGTTGTTCTTGTAAATTTCACTCATTTGAAACCCAAAACGGAATGGATCAAGCATGAAATTCATGGAATCCAACAAAAACCACCAATCACACTACCAAGTTCTCGATGCAAAGCCCACATGTGCTCTAGTAAGTTGCCAAAGACTCATTTTGCCAATAATTCCTTCCACATAAGGAAACCATGTATCTATTTGATCTTATTTGAGATTTCAATGCAATTTATGTTCTTAATTGTATAAAGTATTTCTTGGGCCTTTCTTCTAAGGACGTGATCTTTATGAACTTGAGCTAAAATGTTGGTTTTTTGGCTACTACTGTCTTTTCTCAAGGTTTTGGCCACTACATTTCTGACTAGCTCTGTTGCTTTGTTAGATTCACCGGTCACAAGTTCGACTCTTGTTTTGGATCTTTTTCGTTAGAACTAGTGACACCTCTATCTAGCAAATCATCCTTATCATGTATCATCCTATATGTCATTCTATATATCATTCTACATTTGTTGTTGCAGGTCATTCCAGTTACTCTTGACATCATTTCTCTTGCCATCCCTATTAAACATCATTTCATGACCATTTATGACATCCACCATAAGGACATCCATAAGAAGCAAGGCGTCCACATTATATAGGATGTCCACATTAGGTAAGATATCCACGTTGCAAGAAAGACATCCACTTCAAGAAGGACATCCACTTCATCTAAATAGTACATATGCATTAAATTGAACAATTTGAATTTGTCATCCTCTTTCTCTATTGGTCGTCCTTCGCGTATATGATGTCATATGAGGTAAGTCATCTTCCTTCTCCACGCCATCCTCTACACATGATGTCATGTCTCTTCATTTAAGAGCTTGTCCTCATTTATGACATCATTTTTGCAATATATATTCTTTAAATGTTTCACACCCCTTTGGTAGGACATCTCCCATGTTCATGGTGTCCCCATTGTCTTGCTTTCCCCGTTTTGAGTATTGACCATCAAGGTATCCTTAATTAGACCATTCTCTCCAAGTACAACATCCCATTAATGAGGCCATCATCCCTCGGGACACCGCCATTAAGGAGTTGGTACATGTTTTTTGAGTCATCTTATATTTTTATAATATCAGCCATCACTTATAAATTTATAATCTCCCATACTTTTGCATGATATCATTACACATTATGACATTATCACTCACCAACAAGTCATCCATGGCATGACATCATCCTTCAACGTGTCCTTTGCACTCATTGGTCATCCACGAGACACAATGTCCTTCATTACATTTATTTTTGTTGTTGAATGTTTCCTCAAACTGTCCATTGTTAGGGTGAGTTATCCTTGTATCATTCATCAACAAAATGTCTTCATCAACCCTCATGCATGATGTTTTCCCATCACTTGTATAGATCATCCTTGCAACACTCCCTTTGTTGCTCTTCTCAATGAACATCTTTACAAATCGTCTTCCATCCAAGTATTTTTGAACACCTTGTGTCTTGAACATGGTCTTGAAGATATCTTCATCCTTGATACTAACTAAAGTGTTATCCAAACTTGAAATCAATCTACGACAAGACCTTTTCTTCTCTCATTTAATCAAACAAGTCATCAATCCTCAACAACAAATACTTGTTCTTGATCATTGCTTTATTCAACTCCCTATAATCTATGCATAACGTCAAGTTTCCATCTTTTTTCTTCACAAAAAACAATGATGCTCCCCATAGGGATACATTTGACATGACAAAGCCCTTATCAAGAAATTCTTGGAATTTTATCTTCAACTCTAATAATTTTGTTGTGCTCATCTGAAGTCAAGCTTTAGATGTTGTTGGCTCTATTATAAACCAAACTCACACCCTTTGAGATAAAGTCCTAAAGCTCTAGGTATAGGTTTAGTGAAACTAAGAGGGAGGCCAATGTCACCACACCAAACCTTCTTTCCCTCTTTATTTGGCTCTTCTCCAACTCAAGGAAGGCTGCCCTAGGATAGGATTGCTAAAGCTTGCAATGAGGTTCAAGGTGAAATGAAGAGAAGGCTCTAGCAAAATAGTTTGTTTTAGTAAAGATAAAAGAAGTGGATGGAAGGATAGGGAGTAGTGCCTTAACCATTGAGAAATATGGGGTAAACAAAGACTCAATGAAGGATTTTAAAAGAAATGATTAAAAGAATTAGGGAAGCAAGATCACATACCCTAGTCACTTCTAATGGCTTTATTAATTTCAGAAATCTACAAAGGGAAAATACTAGATTAGATATTTTTAAATGATTTTAGGAGGACAATTATCATGCAAGGGTAAGAGAGCAGATAACCAATAGCTAAGATACATACCACACCTATCACTTCCAACTGACAAGCATCATATAGAAGAAAAAAAAGGCTCACTTACTTCATTAGCCCAAAACCATTATCAATTGAAAATCTCATCCATAAGTAAAACATAAGCAACACCATACAATTCAATAGAAAGCACTTTGGTTCACCATCCAAAGAAGACCAATAGATATTCAACTAGGCTCAATGGGATTTCTCCCCAAATCCAACCAAGAAAAATGGAGAGAGCAAAGCCTTATATAGCTTTTAGCTCATCTTCCCTCTACAATAAATAATAATAAGATATTTGATCTAGTCTAGGGAGGAGTAAAGAAACCAAAATACTCCAAGTACTCAACCAAATGCAATAAATGAGGTGGTGAAAGACACAAGTACAAGTCTACAAGATTAATGAGAGGACCACCTCCATCAAGAGAGGGAATATGACAAGTAAAAGTGATAAGGCGCTCCATCAAAAAGTGAACAATGTATCATGAACCAGCAATGTATGAGTGAGATGCACCATCATGTTCTATCTAGGAGGCCTCGTACCCTCATAAAGACATCCATAATCATCCATAGGCAATGCCTCATATAATAGCACTTACTAACCATTCTTACAACTTTGGGAGCCCCCAAGTTGATGGGTTCCCATTCCATTAATGTACAAGGTATTAGTCGAATGTCAAGACTCAAACAAGACAAACTCCATGCATGCCAATATTATCCATATGAGAGCATATCCAAAGTCCAAATATCATGAGAGATTACATGTCATAGCTACTAGCACAATTAGATCCACCAAGCAATCATCAACTAGGGCATCATCACACCTGAAGCAACCTGTTATCAAGCACTTCTGATAAAAATCACTAGAAAATCTCCTAGTCACCCTATAGGACATGGGGTCACAAGCTCAACTCTTAAAATCAACTCTATTGAAAAATCCACTTCCCTCCTGAAACGAAATCTAAGCACTCATCTAGAAATACATCCTCAAATCCCTGCAACACCAGAAAATCCTCAAGCTGCAGTCCCTCACATTCAAGTAGCTTGATCACATTCAAATTCAATGCAAATATCTGCCATCATTTTCTAAAACCTGTCTTCACTTGCATAGCTAATATCTGTCTTATAAAGATTGGCCTTGGAATGTCTTGCAAAGTTCTGGCATACCCTTATCATCAAGGCAATTGAAGCTTTTAAAATAGCAGTCAACTCTATCTTAGCATGACTCCAATGCATCCCCACTAACACATCATATGATCCCAGAGCTGATATGCTCAGATTTGAATGAGTAGAGAGATCATTATGTTAAAATTTCAAGAATCGTGATTTTAATACAAATTCCAAAATTTCATCTCAACCATAAGGTCTCCTAGATTATTTCATATGAACTTTCACCCTTAAGGCTGACTCCGAAATGTTAAATTACAGCAGCTAACATTTCACTTCTATTCACCGTCACTAGGCCGCCCAAGAAAATAAATACCAAACAAGTGTACTTCAATACTAACAAGTTACAGCCCTTAGGGCACACTTCCAAGTTCCCAAGCAAATAACAGATCTGAAATGTCTTATAAAAGCAGTAAATCTGCCCTCTTATCTTACAAAGCTGGTATGAGTCAGGCTCTCCAAACACTAACTAGGGAAACCATCAGAAACCCCTAGTCACAAACTCCTGCTAGCTGGGAATCACTCCCAACCAGAGTTACCGGAATCGACCTCCCCTGCTCAGATTCCGTACCGGAATCTCATTGGAATCGGGGATTCGGAGAATCGTACCGGAATCTTAAAAAAATTGCAAAATTCGGTTCGGAAACGATTCTTTGTCTCTTGGATTCGGTTTTGTGTTTAGGAATTGGAACATGAAATTAGGAATCCGATTCCAGTTGAAGGAACCGATTCCTAAAACTTGGGAATGAGTTCCTTAACCTGGAACCAGATCCCCCTATTAAAAAAAAATCAAAATTTAATGGGAAACAAAGCGGCAATAAAGCCCACCGAAGAGCCTATTGACCTCACACTTACTCAAAAATGCAGGAGAGCTAACATCAGTTGACAGTCGCACATATTAACAACACGGCCGCATAGTAGAGAAGGACACTCGACTTCAGGAGCTTGGAGCACCGACTGAGAAATTGGGTGTGCAGACTTTATAAATTACTTCTGATAAATAATTTTGTTCAGAAATTGGGTGTGCAGACTTTGCCAGTTGCCACAGGTGACTTGAAAACAAGTGATTACTTCATAAAATATGCACAATTGACTCGAAAATAATTACTCTAAATAAAAGAATAAAAGAATTACTTCATATTTTATTACTTCATGTGCACAGTTGACTCGAAAAGAATTACTTCATGTGCATAGTTGACTCGAAAAGAATTACTTCATCAAATAGAATAAAAGTATAAAGTCTGCACACCCAACTGTGCATATTTTATTTTATGACATATGTACATCTGTGGAAGCCTTGTATTTGGGAGAATGCATATAGATTTAATGTGTAATACAATATAGTAGCATGTGCACAAAGCTCTTTGGTTATGCACCTGCTGGAAAAAACAAGTGAACATAACCAAACAATTCATTGTAGTTCAGTATGATTTACCCCAAAATAAATCAATCTATTAATTTAGCTGATAAAGCATGCACATATTTATGAAATTGGTAATCTTCTACAGGGTAGTATACACAACAATTTACTATAGATATGTAGAGAAATGTCGTCCTTTCCAAAAATGTTCTTTGTGGAAAGACAGAGAGCTACACAACGTTATACAAATAGTAAATATAATTTCGATGTTGTAGAGGATCAAACTATAATAGGACGGATGAGATGTGATAGATAAACCAAAATGTGTTTCAACATTAACTTTTACTAAATATTAATTCTATGAATCATTAAATATTTGTTTATTTTGCTAAATAGCTAAATTAGTTATATGAATCATTGAGTCATTTTCTTTTGAGATTTTAGTTTTTTTGCTTCTATTAGTTTTATTTTATATTTTATTATTTTCATTATAAATTAAAACTTAAAAAATATAAATATAAAATATATATTTAAAAAAAATTAGGGTTAGGGTTCCGATTCCCCGATTCCTATTTTCAGGATGAGTGCCGAATCCGTACCGGAATCTTTAGCCGATTCCGACCGCACCCACGATTCTTGTAACCTTGCTCCCAACCAAAGCTGGTCACTGCACCAATGATCCTCAACAATCTAGCATACACACCAACAAGTCCTCCTTGGACTTTCACCAAACTTGTATAACACATCTCTCCACTAACACTCCTGTCTTCCTTAAGGATTACAATCCTGGACATGTTGCATCACACAAGTAAATGGCAAGAGTCAAGACAACTCTAACATGAACCTCCAACACTATATGTCCATCCTAGGGTATGAGTCCTCAAACCTTATGTCTTCAACTCTTGCATCAACACAAGCAACAAGACCTTCATGGGACATCAAGATTCAAGAATACAATAACTGGGTCTTATTCCAAGGAAGGCATCTCACCAAGCTCAAGACTTAGCAAGTCAAGCTCTCCGTGATCTTTCCCTAGCCTCCACACATCACAAGAACAATGCTGCAATCTCATCCAAGGCACTAGCTCTTTTTTTCATGTCTTCTACTACGGTTAGAATTCTAGCGCTACAACTAGAGCCATAAGATAAACCATCATCACCTTCACCATCATGTTCTTCACTGGGTTTACTTGCATTGTGTTACCGGATGAACTAGCAGGGCTAGTATCCGATGAACAGATGTAGGAGAAAGTGACCACTGTCACCTTAGCAACTTCTCCAACTTCTTCGGAGAGTCGGAACCTCCAAGGGGAGAGCTCTTATGTGGCTTGCAAAAACACCCAATATGTTCTATCTTCTAGGTAAACAAGTCAGTGACCAGTGCCTTAATCAATATGTTTTTGCGAATGAAGAAGACATACTAGTTAGTTAGGTACTTAATAGATAACAAATATATCATGTCAATGTATTCACAATCAATGGCAATTTAACAAGGTCATTCATCAATGACTAATCGACTACCATGTGCATAGACCATCAATTGAATGTAAGTGCCAATGTATAACAATATCAAGTGAATGTGTGCTAGATCAGCAATAGAACATTCAATGGTATTCTAGCATATAAGCAATATCATTCATAAATAATCAACATGAGATACAACCACCAGAATATTAGTGTCAACAGGTATTAATGAGATTGGAACAGCAGTAAGTTAGCATGCACAAGGTGTTTATTAAAGGTGTTCCAAACCAACAAATCAACCGCCTCTTATTTGGCAATTTTCAGGCATGTATCAAAGTACTAACAGTATGATTGTGATCGCAACAGCTGCAAGGTAAATCATGATAATGAAACCAACTTGTACTTCAAGTTACAACCACTTTATTCATTCGTTAACATCAAAATTTCAGACTGTAAAAAAGGTGTAATTTCAGACTTCTTTAGCAGTAATATGGCAGCCCCTTTATACTGAATAGTTGATAGTAATTACTAACCAATCCTGTGTGTTTACTGTGTTTGAAGGAGATGACAATTCAAGAATATAACAGTCAGCAAAATTGCAGACTCTTGTTGCAGCAGAGAAAGGTTTTAGTTGATGGCTGCTTTAGGCCTTAGGAAGGTAAGGCTGAGACCTTCTAGGGCTGGCCGAGGTAGGGGAGAAGGAAAGAAAGGGGAGGAGGGAGAGAAAGAAGGAGGGAGAAAAGAAGAGGAAAGGAATGGAGGAAGAAAAAGGGAAGGGAGAAGGAAGGAGGAAAGGGAGAGATGAAAGGGAGATGAAAGTGGAGAAGAAGAAGAGGACAGAGAAGGAGGAAGAAGATGGAGAAAGGAAGGGGAGAGAGGCTGCTAGGAAGGGTTTAGGACTGTTTTAGGGCTAGATTTTAGGGTAATTTTTAGTATTTTTATAAATTTTCAATTTTTAGGGTTTTTTAGGCCTTTAGGAATTTCGTTTTAGGGTTTATAGGGATAAATAGGGAAGGCCGAAATTGTAGGAGAGAGGGACGAAATTTTAGCGAGACCCAAATTTTGGAAAGAAAAAAAAAATTATTTTCTAGGGTTAGGGTTTCAGATTTTAGGGTTCTTAATTATTTACAAAACAGAAATAAAACTAATTACAAAAAAAACACAGATTAAACCTAAAATAATAATTACAAATGTACAAACTAGGGTTTGATGTAGAGAAAATGGACAAACTTAGGGTTTCAATGGATGTTACCCCAAACCCTAACCTTAGAGGAAGGTGACCAGCCTTCCTCTTGGAGGTAGTTCTCCTTGTCAACTAGGTTAGGGCTTCTTGGAACAACCTCTATGGTTGGTTTTAAGACCCTAAACTAGGGCAAAGTTGGATCTCCAATCTCAAACTTTGTAAAAACCTCCTCTTTGGAGCGTTTTTACTATGCAATCAGGATAGAACAGCACACAAAGCCCTATTCAAAGAGAATGTAGCTCTAGGGATACCATTCAATCATCTAAGATGCAAAATTTACCTACCATTCATCAAGCAAACCTTAAAAATGTAAAAGACTTACTTGAGCATGAGTTATTCCAACCATTCTAGCATCCACAAAGCATTAGCAAGACAAAGAAAGCATCCAACTTCATCGAAGAACAAAAAGAATAATCCCTCCAAGAGGTGCGCATCACTTCATAAGGCCCTTCTAGGGTAAAAGAGTAGCATAATGAATTATATCCCATCAGTTGTAATTTGAAAATGAAGTGAGGAGACTTTATTTATATGTTCTCATACTCACTTTTACAAAATAACCAGGCCTGCATGCCTTAAAATGTCAATTTAAAATTATAACATGTCAACTTAAAATTATAACATAAAATAATCAAATTTGTGGGTAACTTGGGGCATTTTCCCCAAAGTTTACCCAAAAGTGACTAAAATGACTAAAAATGAGCAAAATACTCCAAACTGAAGGCTGGAGTAGACAGGGGGGGTGTCATGCCCCATCTAACCCCAACAGTGTCGAAAATCCCTCAGCGCCCCCCCCCAAAAAAAAAAACAAGCAATACGACCTGGTAAGGAAGATGACGTCATCAGTGGAAGAGGCCCAAGGAGAGAGGGTGCTAAGTTGTAGAGTGACCAGGAGGGTGTCTGTGGTGACCTGGAAGAAAGGCAAAGACCTCAGAGCTAAGAGAAATGTCACCAGAGTAATGAAACAGGTGGGGGGTTATGTGACCCAGTGATCCACCCCTAAAAGCCCCAGACACCAACCTCAAGGCTTCAAGCCCTTTAATGATTTAATTAGCAATGCCACTAAGCCATAGTACTCCTAAGAGAAGGACTGAAGGGTCGGTCCATGACCACCACTGAAAAAATGTTGGATAACACCCCTCATGTTCCAGAAAAAAACAACCTTTTACCCCCCCTTTTCAACAGGGGTGTCCACAGGTTTTTACATGGGGCACCAAAATGGTGATTCCAAGGCGAGTACTGGTTCAAAGGAATACGAAAAAGTGCAGAAACATGCCTTTGAAGTTTCACCTCATGGAGTGGCTGCATGTAGTTAAAATAGCAGCAGGCATGACTCACAGCATAGTACTTTCTGATGATGGCTCTTTATTCTACTGGGTTTCATCTGATCCAAATCTTCATTGCCATCAGCTTTACTCCATGACTAGCAGCAACGTGGTCTCTGTTTCAGTCGGCAAATACTGGACTGCCATTGCTACTTTAACAGGTGACATTTATGCATGGGATGGACAAAAACACAAAGGAGATGCTCCTATTCTCCATCGTATACATGGGATTAAGCATGCCACTTCAGTATCTATTGGTGAAACTCACTTTCTGGCTGTTTCTACCAATTATATTCCCAAATACACCCCCAAACGTTTTGAAGAAATTCAGACAACAACAAAAGAACACTGTGAGGAAGACGATGAGATTGAAGATGATGCATCATTGAATGTTGTCAAAATGTATCCAAAGGAGGTGAATGTGATAGTGATAAACTCGAAAAAATTGTTTCAAGTTTGAAGGATTTGTGCCAGAAGGTGGCGGCAGAGTTTCTGGTGGAACCAAAAAATGCAGTACAATTGATTGATGTTGCGGATACACTGGAAGCTGAGGACTTGCGGATACATTGTAAGGATCTGGTGCTTCGCAACCTTGATTATATTCTTACAATATCTCCTACAACCTTTGCTAATGTAAGTTCAGAGTTGTTGGCTAGATTGGAGAAGTCCTTGGATGCCAAGTCTTCTGAGCCTTGGAGCTATCGTCATCTTCCAACCCCAACTGCCTGCCATTTTTTATAGTGAGGAAGATAATGGTGAAATTCGATTTCCTAAGTTACGCAACATTGCTTCTGCAGAGACTATTGATCAGTCAATGTGCAAGAGAAGATCCGGGGATGGCTTTTTGCACCAGACAAGTGCAGCTGATCAAGCTATGGAGAAAGAAGTGAGAGCTATAAGGAAGAAACTTCAGCAGATAGAGATGCTTGAGATGAAACAAAGCAATAGTATTTTACTGGCTCGTTAAGTGGACGCCACGACAACAAGTCAGAAAAAGGGTTGAGTCGTGGTCATTGCTTGCAGCTCGTATCACACAGCCGGTTGCAAATTGGATCTTAGACTGCGAGTTTGAGAAATCAGTCAAACTGCCAATACATTGGCACGGGCAGAGGAACTAGTGGCTGTCGATTTCCAGAATTTGTGATTTGGAGCAGCCGAATACCAAATAGAATCCCACGTGCATTTCTCCATGTCGAGCTTGGAGCACTGTATCGGTTTCATTTAGCAGCCGATTGCATCCGTGATGAGTTAAGTGTTTGGCAGATTTGGGTTACATGGGGCTAGTTCCAATTATGGCATGGTTCAAATCGTTAATCGATTTTCTTAAAGGCGCGTCGAGGTGCCAACCGATATTTTTCCGCCACTTCATTCCTTATGGCCGTTTTGGAAATCAATGACCCCTCTCAGATATGATTCACCAGAATTTTAATGGCCCACGGATTGCTGGTGACGTCTTAATGGCTACGTGGAGTTTTTTTTGAAGCAGCGCTCATCCATATTTTGACTCACATATCATTTGTCTTGAATGACGGCTGTGTGCTCGGAGTTCAGTTTCAAGGGAAGGAAACTCTTGTGGTAGGCGAATGTGGTTCATGGGTATGCAACAAAAGCCAAAGAAAGGAGTCCCATTAATAAAGTGGAGTTAGTCATGCTTTCGATGCAGAGAAAAAAGTGGATCTAGGATTCACTTTTTCCACTTTTTTCTCCATTATTTTATTATTATTCTGTTTTCTTTTGAAAAAAGGTGAAAGGCTTTTAGGTCTATAAAAGGACCAGCCTTCTCCATTGTAAAAGGTGGAAAAAAGTTGGGAGTTCTTCTTTTCCTTTGAGCTTAATAGAAAAAATCATGTTCGGTTTTTTGGATACAATGGAGCACTCTTTCTGAATTGTGGTGTGATCTTGTATGAGCTTAAATAAGTGTGAATATTACTAGACATTCTTTTTTCTTTTATATGTTTGTGTAAGAGGCCATAGAAGGGTGTTTCCATCACGTTGGAATGGAAAGAGTCTTAGCAATTGCTTGTCTCTCTCATTTGTAAGCGTGCATATACGGGTATCGATCTTCAAATTTTATCTTAGTTGATTGTGTGATATTGATCCTTTGTGTGTACAGTGCACCTCCTGTAGCTAGAAATGAAGAAATAAATTTGGTTGTTTACACTAGACTGAGCAGGGTTTACTCAATCATGCGATCTCTCCTCCTCAATGATATATAACGCAAGGCCCTCTTGAGTTCTCTTTTGACTCCATTCTCCCTTCTGGTATACTGACATTGGTCTTTCCTCGAGGACTGATTCTCCCTTCCTTTCCATCGCTTATTCAAACTACTTTTATACCACAACCGTTTCTCTAAGGCAGCCTCTTCGATTCACCTTGCCCTTTTATTGCACCTGCCTTAGTGATCCTACCTTAGGGAAACCCCCCTTGAGTTGGAGAAGAGCCAACCTAAAGCAAGGAAGAGAGGAGTGTGGTGACATTGGCTGCTCTTTTCACAGTTGCCATCGGGCTGGTGTGCTTATTTTGGGCTTCAGCACACGCATGTCAATTTTGGGTAATTATCTTGAATACTATAGCTTTCTCCATAATTACTTGAATTGTAGCAACTCAACTCTTCACCCTATCTTGAATACTATAGCTTTTCATCGACAAACATTAGAAATCCACATAACAGCAATATTAATCCATGAAAGCCACACATTAATAGGAAAAAATCCTTACACTTCACACATGCTCCAAGATATTAAGCTCCAAGGAGAGAAAAACTCCAATGATCCAGCCATGGAAATGGATGAAAGGCTACTCTTTATATAGAGAGTGTGGCTCAACTGACTTTACAATAAAACCAGCATAGATCCATCTTAAACCTGGATCTGTTAAGCATCGAGAGGGATCCAATTTCTTGAGGAGTAAATATTTTTATCTTAAAGTTTGTACACATTAAAAAAAATTAGCTTAAATTTTTTACACATTTAGAAAATGTTTACACCTCAAGAAATTTGATCCCTCCGGGTGCTTAATAGATGTAGGTTTAAGATGGATTTATGTTGGTTTTAATTTTTTATTTTATGAGCCAACATGAATTTTTTAATTACTTTTTTTTTGATAAGTTATGATCCAACACGGGAACGTTATGTTACGTTGTTAAAGTTAGTGCAGCTACGAGACCCATTCTCAGAGAAGATGGTACCCTAGTCAGTTAACTAGGGTTCCTGGTCAGTTAACCAGGCAGAGTAGGTCTCTAGAAGGTACCCTAGGGCCCCCAGCAGTCTCTTGGGGTTCTTGGTCGAAGACCAAGCAGGTTGATGCCATGGCAAAGTCCCTGGCATGTGGCTAGGGCCCCTATTTGTCTCTAGGGTATTCTGGTCTGGGACCAAACAGTTTCTTGGTCACAAGGACCAAGCAGATCCTACAGGTTGAGACAAAGACCTCTTGGTTTGGGACCAGGCAGATTCTTGGTCACAATGACCAAGCAATTCTTGCAAGTACATACCTGGTCAGTTAACCAAGGGGATCTTGGTCAGTTAACCAAGATGATGACGTGTGATGCCCTCCTCTCCTATGTCTTCGAGATGGTTGATCTAGATGGTCTTCTCAAGGAACTAGCCACCCCTTGATGGAGTCACTAGCATTTGACCTCAGGATCAATCTGGAGGAACACAGGATCACATCATCCAGTGTGGACCTTCTTTATACAGTGATGATGAACTTTCAGTTAGTGTATGGAACACTTGTACATTTGAGAGAGAGTGAATGGTTGTAACCCCACCTTGGTTGTTCACCCTTGGTCTTCCCATTTTGTTATTCTTGGTCTTGTGCACCTTGTCTTGTGGTTAGAAGGGTTGTCTATGCACCTTGAGTTGTCTTGGCTTTTACCACCTTGATGTTTTTGGTCTTATGGGTAAGAGGGATATTTACCCACCTTGTTATTATACCTTTGGAACTATGGGTTGTGGGTCATGTACCACTCCTTGTTTTATGATTTGATTTGTACCACTTGTTGGTCCCCGTACCCTTAACCATGACCTTAGTACCCACCTAAAGACACCTTAATTATATTTTATATTATTATAAGTGGTTTTATTGTTTGGTGTCTTAAACCTTATTTGTTGGTACCCTCCCTAATTAATGGAACCTGTTATCACACAACTTGTAGTTGTCCCTAAAGGTATCATATCAAGGACGGTAGAGGTGTTGGACAACTAAAGAGGTGACCCAAGAGATGCCACGGTTCCCAATGCAAGCTGGGTGTCACGCTAACCGAGGCACTCTTCACTTTAGATCAAGGGGGAGACCCTAGCCAATCTATGAAGACTAGCTAACCCAAAGACTCCTAGGGAAGTGTGTAAAGTTAAGCAAGGAGATCAAGGGTGTAAGATTTTAGATCTAGGAAGGTAAGTGGACCCAAGGTGGTTAGGGCTTGGTTGAGAAGCTTAAGCAATGGACAAATGATTCAACCAAGTGTTTGATTTAGGCCACTTATGAAGTTAAACAAGTAGATCTAAGAAAAGACTAATGCATCACCCAATGACCCAAGTGTAGGCTAACGTCAAAGTTTTATGCTGCTAGAGTTCGCTGCTGCCATCTGTGACTGAGCCATGAGGACTGTTAAAGGTCTAGTTGAGGTCCGATCTTCCTGTTGAGGTCTTGATTGAGGTCTGATTTGCTTGTTAGGGTATTGGTGAGGTCCGATCTGCCTAATCCGTGAGCTTGTTTAGGTCTGGTTTACTTGGGCGTGGCTACTGTTGATCTGATCTAGTTTGTTGAGAGTTCATATGTGGAGGCCGCATGCCCTAGTAATGTTTGTTGGTTGTTCTTTGGACTTACTTGGAGGCCGCCTACCCTAGATATCTGATCCGTGAGCCCTTTTGGTTTGAGATCTGCCTGTCGTGAGCTTATCTCCTGAATCGTGGACATGTTGAGGATTTGTTGAAGTCTGATCTATTATCATGTGAAGGTCATAACCCCCTGAGACTGTTCTGTGGTCAGTTTGTTAATTTTGTGAAGGCCCTATGTGCTGAGTTTAGCTTCAGGTCTGATCTATTGTGCTAAGACCTTGTTGAGGTCTGATCTATTGTGCTGAGGCCTTATTGAGATCTGATCTACTTGCTGAGACCCTGTTTGGGTCTATTCTATTGTGCTAAGACCTTGTTGAGGTTTGATCTATTATGTTGAGGCCTTATTGAGATCGGATCTACTTGTTGAGACCCTATTTGGGTTTGTTCTATTGTGTTGAGATCTTGTTGAGGTCTGTTCTATTGTGCTGAGACTTAATTGAGATCGGATCGGATTCGACTGTCATTGACCATCACTGTTACCTTTATCTATTTGACTATACTACAACCTATCATCTCTCTCTCTTAGGTTTGTACTAACCCTCTAGTAAGGGTCAATTTGTTCTTAATGATTGGCTTGCCTCTAAGAGGCACAGTCTATTCTGAAAGTTAGTTTTTCTGAGTATAAAAAGGAAGGGTCCCACACTCCAGGTAAGTATTCTAACTCGTTCTTTTTATTATGAGTTAGACATGTTATTGTTGTTAGAACTTTGTTATTTATACTACTACTACTGATTGCATGTTACTGAAGATTTCAACTATAACACGAGGACCTCTTTGGGAGTGTTAAAGTTGAAAGAGATGAAAATTTTGTTTTAAATTTATCTTGCTTAGTTACAGCTGTATCATTCTGCTTCAGTACTAGTTTGTTACATTTATTTATGCATTAAAGTATATGATTTTTTTAATTTTCTGCATCAAACCCTAACCTAACTCAAAATTTAACATACGTAACGTGACAAACATGACAACATCTCGCCCATACTGGGTTGTAAGAACCTCACTACTCTCTATGCAACAATAATTTCCCTTCTAGATCCACTATTTGCTCAACTAAATTTTCTAAAAATAGCAAACTAGTGGTTAGATCCACTTTTCTCCATGGGAAAAAATACAATAAGAGTTCTCATGTAACCAACTCTTTGAGAAGAGTTCAACAATAATAATCAAATGGAGTTGGCTATTTCCACTTGCTACAACTACCTAACTCCATGAGAAAGTTTCAACAATGAATAAACAATGCAATTAGTTACTAACCACCTCCAAAATGGCTCAAGGAAAGAGTGTACACCCCTCCTTTGAGTGATTGATTGACCAAGTGCTCTCCACCATGAGCATTTATTAATGATGCTCTCTCCAAATCATCAAAACTCTCAAGCATCCAAGGTGGGATGCTCCTTAAATTGAGTGGTCAAGAAAAAAGGCAAGTACCTCAAGGCAACAGTTTTGAAATTGCAACTTCCCCAATATTTGTCAAATTTTCTATTATAATCAATTTTCAAAAATCCCACGGCCACCCTACTTCTAATGTCATTGAAGTGGCAAAATTATAGGCACTCTTTTAAAAGGTAATTACTCCCAAAGTTAGGACACCCATCCAAAAGTGTAACAACTTTCCCATGTGTCAAGTGCCTCCAAATCCCCTAGGGCATTCCATCTAGGAGCCCCTCAACCTTAATCTTCATGAAATAATCATCAATTTAATTGCACGAGAGACTATTGTGACTAGAATCCCCCTCTTAAGTGATTTTTAAATTAATCCCAAGTGAAACCTTAGGTGCTTTGGTTAATTAGTGTGATTAATTATATTTCTTCATTGGCTTTAATTAATCACACTAAAACCTTAGAAACCCAAGGTTAAACACTTTAATTAATCCATCACTTAAAAAGTACAATTAGACCTTAAGTTGATGGGTTCCCCTTCCATAACATAAGTGTTAACTAATTGCCTCGTTACCTTAGTCAAGTATCATTTAATCATTATTTAAAGGGAGTGCATCATCTTATGAGCATCGTTTTACTTGTTAAGCACATCAAACTTTACCAATAATCACCATTAAGACCTGAGAGCACATCACATCATACCTCCTAGCCAACCACCATGGCCACCATTCAACCATGAAGAAGCACTATCTCTGAGTCAAGAACACAAGTGTACCCCCTTCCCTTCCAACTATCTAGCCATGAAGAAATGCAACCTCGATCCTTGTGAAAATGTTCACAAGTGATGTGATGAAAATCACATGTGTGATACTCATACAATACGAGGGGTAACAAGTAGACTAGAGAGGATTTGTGGGATGCCAATGCTCGCTCTTGGAAGGATTGGCAATCCCTAGCTTGAGAGTATGCCCTTTCTTCTGCTAATTGGCACACCGTCATGGAGATAGTTGGCCTCATACAGCAGGACTACCTGTTCAAAATGAATATTGACATGACAGGACCCATCTAAGGTCCAATGGATTTGGCGGTTATACAGTTTTTATGACAAATAAAACTTGCAAGGCAGCTGATCCAAACCTGGATATTTTCCCTTAGCAATGCACTAAAGGGCCTTGGACAGTTCATCTGTATCTAAGAGGCAAGACAAGAAAGATTATTCGTACTTGGGAAATTTAGTTTCCACAACACGGGATAAGCTCATTGTGATGGGCCTCATTTGTAACAACATAGATACAATTGAGGTTATGGATCAGAGCATGAAGGGCCCATATGAACCGATTACTGTTTTAGCCCTTAGGAGCTTTCACCATGCCTTCAAATGACCTTTCACAAATGCTTCAACTCAATAACTACCACATGACTAATGCCCTTTAATATAGGGACTTGAGATTAATGGAGGGATTGCTCCACTTAACATTTTATTATCTCTTGAGCAGGAGACTGAATTTTGGCTTTTAAGAATGTAGAATGAGATGCTCTCTTTTCACTAAGCTTGATAGGCAATATAATCCTTATATTTATTGTTCCACTGTGCATCCTAAACACACAAATCCTTAAAAAAGTGCTCTCTGGTGTGTAATTAAAAATCACTTTCAACACGTTAGCATTCCTGGTAAGAACATAAATTGATTAGTGCTACTTTGACAAGCCTGTTTCAATCAAAGTTACAAAAACCGAACCGGTGGTCAAACCGGCCAACCCCAAAAACAGGAACCAGATTGAAACCGGGAAAAAAACCAGACACAAAACCGGTCCACCAAAAACACATAAAATATTCAAATTTTGAAAAATGATATATATATATGTGTGTGTGTACAGTGTGTGTGTGTGTGTGTGTTCAACCATGTGAATCAAAACCATTATACACAAATTTGCAAAAAGGGCTCTTGTATGTATTTTGCTAGGTGCCATACTAAGCATATTTCATTTGAATCATATGTCTAACAGGCAGAGGAAACTGTTGTTGTTGAAAGGGTTGTTTCAAGGTTGCTGTAACAGACTGTCACCTTGGAATATGCCCACAAAATTTCCTTTAACTACACAGTTAGCTCAGAGTTGTTGTTAGGGCTGGTCAAAGCCTCTTTACTATTGTAGGTAACTGCTATTAGGTGTATTTTATTGCTGTTATGATGATATAACCAGGACTGTTGTAGGTACTTAGCATACTCTTTCAAGGCTGCTACACTTCCCAGGAATGTCAAGAATGGTTCTTAACTCAAAATACTCAAATGAATAGTGTGAGAGAAATAGAGGGGTTGGAGTTGCTTTTATAGATTTTTTAGGGGTTTAGGGTTATCTAGAACCTTCCCCACTCAACTAACTTTTTTATTTTATTTTTTAAATTAAAAATGGCCTCTTAAGTGTTGTTGTATAGTTCTGTATTGAACCGGTAAAACCAGAACCAGCCGGTTCCGTACAGAACCGGCCATTTCTGGTCTGAGACACCGATTTGAACTGGTGAGGCCTCTGAACTGGTCGGACTGGCTGGTTTTGCCGGTTCCGGTCTGGTTTTTGTAACCTTGGTTTCAATTATAAAAATTGAAGCCAAAAATACTACAAACTAAATAATGAGACTTTCATCACTTGTGCTTGTTTTGTACCAGCTATACTTATATCAATAATGTAAATGCCACAGCCAGTTGGTTGTGGTCTAGTGGTTGAGATGGAGCGTCACCATGCAAACAACCCAGCTTCAAACCTTGGAGGGCCTAAAGCGCTAGTATGCATGCTGGCCAAGTTTGACAGGTCCCCACATCCCTTGTAATGCAAAAAAAGGGATTCATAGCTCCCCATCGATCCAAAAAATGCATTTACCCTACCCAAAAAATAAATAATGAAAGTGTTGCACAGTTCCACCAGTCACTATGTATCAAAGAACATTAGTTGTTTAATAAACATGTCTTAGATCTCCTAATGTGATACTATGCTAGGATTTGAATAAAAATTACCAAACCTATCTAGTTGTTGGAGTAATGAGTTAACTTACTAAGAAAACATACAATACAATAAAACATTTTGAATCTCATTAATTCCAAGTTTATCTTCCAGGAGGAAATTGACGTAAATGCACATTACAAATCCTATATCTCATAATACAGATACATGCAAACAGGAAAACATAAATTACCTCTATCGCATGGGAAATGCCACCATCCTCGGGAAAGATGGGAGCCCTCTGCAGTACAGAATCCAGATGATTACAAATTCATGTATGTCTTGCAAAATAGTATTGAGATTACATGAAAATAAATAACCAACAGAATACCACCAACTTTTATTGTTCTCTTCACATTTAAAATGCATTAAACACGAAATATGCTGTTTACAAAATCATGAAATCAATGATATAAAAGGATAAAAAATACAGTTGGATGTACCTGAGGCTGCCAGCCCATTTCATCAGGGCAGCGAAATGTAGCTTCATTCAATGCCCGGCATTCGACAGCAAATTTGCTTGCACCACTATTCACTCCAAGGTGTAACTGGAAAAACAAGGAATTTTATGAACCAATATTTTCTGAGTAAACAAACAGAACTTTGTTCTCTCCAAGAACATAGAACTCTTATCAATTGGCAAGAATGTTAGTGCCTTCTTCGGCTACAAGCTCCATATTTTCCCACTTCCATCACAACTTCTGAATCATCTTTGCATACTCACAACTCATACTTTCAGATAATATTTTCTCAAGGGTCAGCGTGCACAAAGAGGATCTATATGGTTATGAGAATATTTGTCTGGTTTGCAACTTTGCACTAATGAATCCCAATATATCAGATTCAAGAATATGATGCAATAAACTCCAGTCTCCAGATAGTTTCAATACTAATAAATACCAAATGTAATACTTCCTCACCAAAATGATTTACCATATTGATATTATTGATAAGGCTGCCAGCATCTACATTGTATACTTGAAATTGAAGCAAGCAAGTATAGTACAAATAAAGAGTGCTTTGATGTGACTTTGATAAAAGAGAAATGCCCCACAGAAAATTATATCGAATAACAACTTATAAATGTAAACTATATTCTCTTAAAACAGTCAACTTATTAGTCCAGTGGGCTAGTTTGAGTCGTTTGCTTTGAGCTTCAAGTAGGAGGTCTCAAGTTCGATCCCTGGGTGGGTTGTCTATGTTGTGTGCTTCACTCGATGTTCCTAGCAGGATAGGCGCAGTAATCAGTACTAATGGATTTACACTGAGTACCATCTGCAAAATGCAGGAATGTGCCCAGAGATTTTCCTGCAAGGTTTTCCTTCAAAAAAAAACAGTTAACTTATTCCATATAAACTCTCAATCTCCTCGCCAATTCATTTGCATGAGGTTCTCACATGGTAATCTTCTATTCTCAAAGTGATAAGGAACTAGACAACATTGTATATTCCACGTGACGTAGTATAAAGGTCATAAATCAAGAAACATTTGATTCGTATCAATGCATCATGGGAAATTGTCTAGCGACCAGCCTAATCACAATCAGAAAAAACTCAATGACAAATAATGAAAAAGATGAGAAATCAAAGTCGTGAAATATTTGATCAAATAAAGAGATATTAGGATTGCAATATCAATACACCCTAAATAAATCAGCCTTCACATGTTCAAGCTCATCCAATAACCCCTCAAAGCTCAATAGGAAGGATGATATAAGTTTAAAAGGGGAAGAGTATGTGATAAATATATTTTATATATTATTCTAGTTATGGATACGAATATCTAAAAGAAGGGATAATATGTAATGAACATTTTAAATAAACTTTATACTATTATATATACTAAGGGGTTATCTCAATCGATTGTCGTCAATATTATTGGTCATTGACTCATTTGGCTAGTTCCATGCCAGCAAGTACCCAGTTTGAATCTCCTGGGTAACATGAACTAGTCTATGCAAAAGGGTTTACTAGAGATACCATACATGAATGTGAAGAAGGATCCCCTAAATTTCCCTACAAGAATTTTCTTGGGAGAAAAAGATACTAGTATCATTATGATTAACTCAATGTTAGATTAACAAAGTATTAAGGAATAGGAACAACCATGGTTATGCTTGTTATGAATGCATATATTTGGTTGCCAAGGAACACTAAATTATTTGCAAAGTGTAACATATCATTGTATATTGAAAAAGCTGGCTAATCAAGGCCTAAACGTATGACTAGCTTATATTTTCTAGCATGTATTATGATGTATATTATGGACTCATGGATCAATCTAATTACAATTGAGGATACATCATAGGTTTTATATTGGTTGTCTGTCGTTTAAAACTAAAATGTATTAGAATTATATGTAGTCTATTAAAAAACTGTAGTTTAAACAAATGTTAACTTCTTGTCGAAATGAAGAAGTTTAATCTTACTTTTCATTTGAAGGATTATTTTCACGGCCCTCATATGACAAGCAAGATACCTTCTTAAGGGCATTGAAGTCTACAGATATGTCCCTGAAATATCTGCATTGATGCATTATTATATATTATTATTAACCCATCAATGATTTGTATGTGCCATTGACCAGACTCGCGCAACAAACAAATCCCTTCTCTATTAAACCACTCTTGTGTGAAAAAACGCAATTAGTTCAATTACGATTTGTCACTGCAATAATGGAAGATAGTTTCCGATGGGGCATTAGTTCACTGGTGAGGCCATGAGGTCCATGACTCCATGAAGCATTAAGCTAATAAGCAGTCCACCACAGCCCCATCTACATTACGGTATGTCTACCATATGGCATGAGTTTCAAAAGGGGCAAGGCCTGGTGCAAATCCCAATCAATTTTGGTGGAGCAGATACCTGTTAGACCTGGTACTCTCTGTCAATTATTTTTTATGAGGACAGAAATGCATAACCACCCCCACAGCCCACTGGATGAGTGAACTCTCCCCTTGAAGAGAATATCAAGGCGGCAAGAGAAAGATGGGGAGAAGCACAAAAAATTGTAAGCAATTAATCAAAAGTTAATTATTCTTCAATTAGGTGCAGCTAGGATTCATTTTAGTGTGGGTTCCTAAGTTATATTGCAACATGACAAAAGACTGGCCACAAGCTCAATAGGTCACTCGAGTCCAACATGAAATATTCACTAGCAAAGATTTGAATCCCACATGCAGTATTTGAGGATTTGACAGTTTATTGATGGAGGGGGTCTCCGAAAATAGAGGGAGAGGGAGTGAACCACTGAGTTTAGGAAAGGTGAGAAGTCTATCTAAAGGTGTTCCATCCCACCTGAAGTTCCCAGGTCTCAACACTTAGTATTCTGTTTGCAAAAATGAAATTGCAGAAATTGAAATCTTTTCTAAGTGCTGAAAATAAAATGCAAAAAACTGTGAAAGTTAAATGGAATCTATTCTAATTTCTAAGTGCTGAATATAAAGTGCAAAAGACTAAAGTGTGAAAGTTCACTGTGCTAAACTCAACAATGAGGGGAGAGATGAGAGTGGACCTGAAATGATATCAAAATTGTGAAAGTAAACCCTAGCTAACTGCTCGTGAAATCGCAACAAAATTTGAAAGCTAATGCAACTGTTAATCTCTAAAAATTGCAACAAAATTTGAAAGCTAATGCAACTGTTAATCTCTAAAAATTGCAACAAAATTTGAAAGCTAATGCAACTGTTAATCTCTAATTTACCAATAGAGAGATGAGAGTGGACCTGAAATGATATCAAAATTGAGAAAGTAAACCTATGCTAACTGCTGGTGAAATTGCAACAAAATTCGAAAGCTAATGCAACTGTTAATCCCTAACAATTGCAACAAAATTCGAAAGCGAATGCAACTGTTAATCTCTAAATTACCAATAGCTTTGTTTTTTGTGTTTTTTAGCAAAGCGCTTTTTACCAACATGCAAGCATACCCACAGAGTGGGTAGGGGACCTAGTAAAATCAAAAACATGCAAAATGAGATCAAAAATAAGTGCAAAAATGTTTTTGCGACTTTGGATTAGAGACAATGGGCCTTAAAAGGTTTTGCTACAGATCCTGAAGCTACAGAGCTTGCAAGGAGTCAAGGACTTGTTTGAGTAGCCTAGTTCCAAAGTCATTTTCTGGCTTTATAAAAAGCAAGTCAACAACAGTCAATCAGATTCAAATTCAAGCAGATTAAGATGACCGACTCATGAATCAAGTAAGATCAGAGAAAGCAGAACTGGACCCAAATCAATTAACTGGTGAAGAAAAAACCAAAGAGATCTTTGACAAATTCTTGCAAGATCCAAGTCTGAAGTAAGATAAAAAAAAGATAATTTATATAATATCCAACAAACAACAAAAGTAAGTTAATGGGAATAAGATGGTACATCCAGTGCAGGTACAAAGTCATCTCCTCAGTCAACGCTTAAATCAGAAAAATATTAAGGTCTAAGAACAAGCTAGAAACTAAATGCTAAATGTCTGCTGAGAGAGAAAAGGCCTTTCAATCAAACAGAGACCGAAATTTGAATTCAAAGTTTAAAAGTTTAATGTAAAACGAAAGCGTGAAAGCATTAACAAATAGTTTTTAATTGAACTCCTGAAAAATCAAAAGCCAAAAGAAAACAGACCTTTTAGTAAGCTAGAGATTGATTGTGGAAATTATAGGGTTTTTGTATGAAGTGAAAAAAAAGAAGAGAATTTTATCCAAATTCTTGAAAACCTATGGTTGAAGGAGGCTGAACTTTCAATCAACTAGAGATTATTTGCTGATTTTTAGAGTTTTGCAAAATAACGGTAAGAAAAAATGTGAATAAATAAATCTGAAACTAGAAATTGTTGGCTTCCATGTAGCAGAGTAAACAGAATTAAAATCTCCTGAAAAGAGATAGTCTGGGGGTAGCCAGGCTATCAATCCTCCAAGATTCTAAAGCCCAATATAAGAAGCTTCCCAAAACAAATCAAAATTAGCCATTTAACAGCTGAATACTAAGTAACACAGGAACATATAGCATAAAAGCTTCAATAAATTACACTAGGTTGATATATTCACAAGCCTACAAAGCTATTTATTCCTATTATAGGTTCAAAATATAACTATAAATGACATGGAGAACAAAATAAAACATTTACACATTGAGGAGCAAAAGATAATCTATAAAATTTCTCCAAAGTTTCAATTTTATAAAACTTGTCCTCCAAATAAAATGTTCAAGCCTCTTATTTATAGGCTGAAGTTTGAACACGGCACTGAAAATACAAGTTTGATTAACCTTTAAACATAGGTTAATATATTATTTGATCCAGCATAACCTCCTCACTAATGCCCTGCAACAAATTAAATATATCTGTAAACATTATCCTTTGACATAGCCTCCCTTTCAGCTGTCAAAAAGCTTTGTTAAAATCTTCTTCAACCCTCATGTAATGGTTTGACTTTAGGGCAAATATGTGGGTGACATGTCAAAAAGTTTAGGCCCATTTCGACAAGCTGCAAGTAGCACCTCATAGGGGACATTGTCATGTATGGCCAGCCCCCATGAAAGAGTGGCTGCTTGATTTAGCTCACCCTTATTAAGAGGCCGGCGCTGTCTTCTGTGGCCCACCCTTTCCTCAAGGGCATCATTGTTCTTGTATGGCCCACCCTTGTGAAGAAGGAAACACTGTCTTGTAGGGCCTGCCCTCTCCGTGAGGGTAGCACAGGCACCCTCTTCATACAACCCGCCCATTGGGGCAGGCTGGATTGGCCGCCCTCCAGTGGACAACACCTCTAACATGGTCTGCTCACAAGGCTGCCGGTCCAATGGGTAGAGCCTCTAATATGGTCCCCCCATGGGACCTGCATGAAATGGCTGCCCTCCCATAGGCATCTTTGCTACAAGCCCCCTGTGGGAATCAACATGGTATGGCCACCCTCCATGGGCAGCGCTGTTTCGAGAGTGCACAACAGCCCCATATGAGGCTGTCACCCCTCCCTTGATGAGGCTGCTATAGGTTGGCGGTGCCCTTCGGGCTGTGCATGAGATGGAAAAGTGCTTGGGCACTACAATAAAAATAAGAATTACTTCCTCTTAATGATAATCTCTACAAAAAACCATCAAACGTTCATTGTAAAATAATATCTCGCCGATACATGATTATGAAAAGGAGAAATATGCTGCCAATGAATATTCATGATCAAGACTCATGCCCTGGGATTGGATAAGATCACCCATGTTGGTTGATCCCTATTTGAAATGTGCAGGTAAAGCACCTATTGCATATCCTGTATTTATTATTTCTTTAAAAGTGGGCTTAGCTCTGCATGCTATCATCGTAAATAGAGTTTAACAGATGAAGATAGTTAGAATTATATGTTGAAAATATGTTTGGTGTTAAGCCTGCATAGGGTACTGATCACAACCAGAGGACTGCATGAATCTTTCAGATTTCAAACATTATCTTCTAGCGTTCTTTTATTAAGTATTTTCTGCCAATGTCATAGGAAAGAGGCACTTAGGGTGGAATCCTATGTGCTCCTCTCTTTGCCTTGTGAGTGCCTCCCCTGCTGTTTGAAAATAAAACCCCATTACTTTCAAAAGAATCTTTGAACGGAATTTCCCTCAGAATACAGGCTAGTGGAGGGTTGGTAAGAGGCAAGACATTGGTAGAGGAAACCTGGGTTCAAATTCCATGGGCTCTCCTTTTCTTCCCCTTTGGCTTGTATGCATCTTTAATAACTCCTAACTATTATTTCTAATAATCTTCAATCAACATAGTAAATGTGATCTTCGATAGCAAAGAGGATCAAAAGATTTTGAACTGGGAGTTTAAGGTTCAAATCCTCTCGTCTCCTCCATCATTCATTGAATTAAAAGGTAAAACAATATTTTTGTTTGATGTCACTAACAGGCCTCTGTAAGTTTCCGATATATAGCCTCCCTCTAATGTTTATGTTCCTTTATATTTGTCAAACATAGGTGAAAGGAGCCAATCTTTAAACTGCGTCATGCAGACTCCGATTACAAAGAAAATTGAAACACAAGATGTTAATGGTCTGTACTTGGTTGCCAAAGGATCAGTTTTGTGATTAGGAAGCTGTAGGAGCATCAATTAGGGGCTGGAAGATGGTTGACTTTTGGTCCATGCACCTATGGGAATATTCACCAATTCACATTTTTGCATGGAATAACTATCAACATGTGATTTTACCCTGCAACTACTCAGTATATATGTAAATGGCTTTAAAAATGATCTCGAACTGGACTGTTCCTAGATGAGAATATATATTTTGTCCAAATAAAATCTGCACATAACAACATATAAGGCAAAGGCAGCCCGCTCTGCTGTGCAGCCCCTTGGGGCATCTTTCTTAAAGTACTTCTGGAAAAATGAAAATAATGGAATATTGTCACCATCATGCATTAAAATATCCTCAGTCAACATGGCTGCTATTTCCAGTAGTTCTTAGTTTCAAAATTTGATATATCAGTTATTTCATCCAGGCATCTATAGAGTGGTAATTGTTCAAACTAGAAGATGCCATTGATCTAAGAAGATATGCACATTCCTTCAAAACTCCTATAGTCCTTAAAGAGAATGCACGTGTGCAAATTTCATGAATAGTAATGAGTTCTTATCCTTCTATCAATGCCCACAATAGTGTGTTGCCCGTGCTGCATCTGGACCCCCATTCAACCTATCTAACAAACATCCTATCTAACAGCCTGATCATCCTGGCAAAGGTACAGGTAATTAAAACCCAAAAGAGTCAAAGCAAACAGTTTTCCATGGCAGGTATACCTAAATTATCCGGTGGCTAAATCATTCGATTGTCTTATGCAAATCTGAATGCAGTGAAGTTTACATCAGCAACTGATCAATTTACTCAAAATGGTATAAATTAAATACAAACCCCTCAAGCTCAATGAAATCGTATAAAACAGCATGGTGCTTTGTTGGATCTTTTTGAAGAGTGTGATTAGGAGAGTGCCCCGGGTCACGGGAACTTCTATGTGCAAAATCATATACAGATAGACCGTGATGATTGGAAATTCGTAAACAGAAATTGCAGACTTCCCAAGCCACAGTGAGAACGTGGGTGCCTAATAAGCATGGATTCGCCATGTAGCTGGAGCTTTGACAGCTCAAAATCAATATCAGAGGCTTAAAAGCAAATGAAATTTCAATAACATTGGACCAATCACTTCTTTTTCTTTCTGGAAAATCAAATGAAGTTAAGCCCACTACTGGCCACCATGATAAAGCTACCGCGCAAATACTACTAAACAGGACACAATTCTATCAACCACTGCAAAGTTTCAATCATAAGAACTACCCCATTGAAATAACAGAAATTTTCAAATCATATATGTTCAAGCCGCTTGGAATTTCTATGTAGTCAATCTAGCTCTATTGAAAAACATATTTTTCGTATTTTCAAATCATCTGCATGCAACCCATTTGAAATAACAAAGAATTTCGACGAAACAAATCCAACCCACTTGAGGGCTTGTCTGTAGAAACTCACCCAAATTACCCGTTCCCCACTGCCATAGTCTGACAGAAATTCAGAGCCTGTCCCAACATTCGACGGCAAAGTCGACTCAAGAAGAGCGTAGAGAGTGTCGACAACTCCTCTTCCGGCAGTTGCCAATACATTACAACTGCTGGGAGTGGCTCCCTCAGGCAATCCCTGTCTATTGACATAATCCATCAGCCGGCTCACGATAGTCTCCGTCGGATTCTCTGCAACTCCATGAAATTTTGTGAATCCTGTCACATGAATTTTAGTTACAGGAGGACCCTCTGATCCCATGTTTCTCCCACAGTGGATCTCCAGACCAAAATTCACAGCCTCCCCAATACTAATTACCTATGCGCTTGAACCAAACTTGTCATTTGAAGGAAGGTTGGTCCGTTGAGAGACGACACTATGCGTCATGTCCAATCATCGCTTAGCTCACACGGAATATTTCTTGAGAATCGGGTGAGGTATTATTATCATTATTATATATGCATGAAAACCTTACCAAGAATATTTTTTGAAAATGGCATGGATGGGGTATATCATATGTAGCAGAAGCTCCCTTCCACAGCCTGTCTCTTTTCGAAAATTGGATGGATGGGATATCATATGTTAAAAAAGCTCCTTTCCCACAACATGCCTTTCCTGATTGTCCAATCCAAAAGTATGAAATTCTGAAGCATATCATAAGGAGAGGAATCAGAAGCCCAATTGGTCCACGACAGGAGGTCATTAATGACGGCTTTCTCTGGGCCCAAATTAGTTGAATGGCAAGATGCCATTCCACCTAACCTACAGCCATCGTACATGTTGGTATATCAGCGGTATAACCAAATGTGGGAGAAGAATCTCGATGATCCATTTCGTTTGTGCAATTATCCTTTCGTCTAATCTGTCTGTGGATAAGATTACATTGTGAACTAACATAGTAAAAATCAAATACAAATCGGTGTGATTGAGTTATATAAAAAAAAAAAATTATGTAACTGTGTTGCTTTAAATTATTATAGATTTTTCTTAAATTCAAATTTATTAAATATATGTAAGAATTTAATTTTTTGAAGTGTAATTTTTTTTATCTTAAATTTTTTATATATTAAGAAAATGTTTATATCTCAAGAAATTGGATATCTTTAATTAATTTATAGATCCAGGTTTAAGATAGATCGTTTTTTATATATAGTAGTGTAACTGGCGGCTCAATACAGCGAGAGTGTCGAATCTCTCTGGGTCAAGGGTCGATCTTGGGTGGGGACGAGCCACGGCCATAATGGCGGCCCCTTTAAGATAGATCTATGTTAGTTTTAATTTTTTTTTTTTTATGGTTCTCCATCAAAAAAATTAATTACTTTTTATTTTTGATAATTATAAACCTACATCGTTATGTTAGACAACATCTCCCCAAGTTGCCTTAATAAAAATTAAAAATTTAATAAATCATTAAATGCCAACATAAAATATATATTTTTGTATTTTGTATTTATTTTATTATTTGTATTGTATTTTTATGGTGATGTGTTTATTTCATTGTAATATTATAAGGTGTAGTTGGAAATCTTTAAAAAATATTAGAATCACATATATTAGCTATGGAAAGTGCATAATTTGGGTGTCATAGGGGTATTCGAGGGTGTTGAGTCTATTTATGGATTCAAAAAAACAATTTAAACACTTCCAAATTTGGATTTTACCAACAAAAAATTACTGGATTCCGACCAAAACGCATCGTAAAATCCAAAATGTAGAATAAATAGACTAGTCCATATTATAAAGCTCCATTTATATGAGTTTGGTAGCAAATTTGAAAGTTATTATAACTATAGAGTTGATAAATAGAACGCCCAAGCTTATTCTGTAAGTATGGAGTCTATTAGATGCTAATAGACATATTTCAATGTCCCCAGGTAGCTTTCGAGTAAGATTCAGCTCTGATGTTTCTTAAAGGTAAATGGGCCTAAAACATTGTGTCTAGGCATTTAGATCAAGTTGCAGTGATGAGTTTCGCCCTCTGAAGCCGATCTGCCTAAATGTATTGAGTTGTCGTTGTTTCAATAAAATTTCTGATGAGCAAGCAAGATTCCGCGTTTAATGAAAGAAAATTGATGCTTGAGGTCCTAGCGCTTCTGGTATCAGAGCCAGTACAAGTATTGAAGAATTGCATATTTCTCTGTAAGTGTATGCTCATGATTTATATCTACTAAATCTGTTGCTTTATTTCATCAATCTCTGTGTTTTATATTCTACAATAGAGTCCAGGTAGATGGTGGAAATGACCATCGAGCGAATTGTTGGGCATGTGAGGGTGTAAGATTGGGTTGTCGTAATTCGTACAGGCAGTTGAGCCGAGGTTAGCATAAATAAGTCCTCAGACCAGACAATACTCTGTGAGCATTCATCCTCTCTTAGATCATGGACCCTGCAATGGGTTTTGTTGAGCTCACTAAATTAGAATGTAAAGCCAATAATAATGAAGTTAGATTAGCAGACCGAGTATCATCTTTTCAAGGAGCATCTTCCAGTAATTCTTCCATCATACATATTAATGACATTAATCCATCTGAAAATTGACAAGTGCCTAAAATGCTTCCTTCTGATGTTTATAAGCTTAGATGGTGGCAGCTTAGATCTGCAACTCAAATAAAAGTTTCTTCAGTAGATGTTTCGTTTACTGATTCTGATGATCCTATCCATATCAATCTCATAGATAAAGCTCAAATCGATTGGGCGAGAAAAGAAGGTTTTTTGTATGCACATCTTGGTGCTATTAAGTTAGGTTTAGGACCGCTTGTCCGTCCTTATCTCCCTATATCTTCTTTATGTGTGGTTGTAGATACCTGTCATACTAATTTTGCAGACGCCATTATTGGTGGTTTGACTACACCTTTGCATAATGGTCCAGCGTTTGGTACAAATATTTCCTAAATATGTTGTTAGTCTGTCTGATCCCTGTATCTATGACTTGTTAAAGGCCTATATCCAACCACGGGGTTTCCAAATGCTTGCTGATTCCAAGATTATCCAGCTAAAAGCAATTGTTTGTATTTGCTTCGAAAATGATACCCTGCCTTCCTCCACTGTCCATCATAGTCCGCGCTTGCAAAGCATGGTGGAAACTGACACATCTCGACATGCTACTCCTGTCACATTCGACTGGACTGGCATTACTTACCCAAAAGCATGGGAAGTAAAATATAAAGAAGTCAGAAATGTCGAGGCAATGAATAGATTAATCAAGAACAAACCTTTACAGTTTGATAAATGTACTAATTCTTTCTGAGCAACTGAAGGGAATCCTCCTCCTTGATTTGGTCCACCTTTAATTAGGTCTACTTCTCGTTCCTCTTATGATAATGCTAGACGCCAAGAAGTTAGCAATACTCTTTCTTCTTCTTCTTCGCACACAAAACCATCATACACAGGGTTGTATGAAACTGAACATCATGGCCAGCATGATGATTGTCCTGCTTGTAAAAATATCATCCAAAGATTACAACATCAAACCAAAAGGGAACTTCCATCCTTGGGTATGTTTTCTCTTCCACGCCAAGGTCATGATATGGAAACAGCTACACCCAGTGGTTGATCTTTTATTCCTGATCGAAATCTACCAGATGTCCCATTTCAACAGTACACATCTGATGGTCAAGGCAAAAAATAATTTCTGCCCCTCAAATCTTCTGCTCCTGATCAGACTGTGTCTGATGAAATTAAGTTGGAAAACTGGGGTAATCTGCAACAAGTTCAGACTGGAAGAAATATTGATGATATGCATCATGATATTCTCTTTCTTAAGAGAAGTTGCATAGAGCAGACAGCTATGATAGAAGCACTGGCAACAAAGCTTGAATTGTTGAATCATCTTCTACATGATTCAACACAAATCAAAATCAACCTTGATTAAGCATCAAACAAAGCTCAAAGAAGATTAGGTGTACTAGAAGATCTGTTTTCCAAAACAGAAAGTCTGAAGCAAAAATCATATGTTGTTCCTGATCATGTTTTTGCCTTAGCAGCTAAAGGTCGTACACCATCTGCTCATAAGAAAAGTGTGTCTCTTGGACAGTTCTCTGTTCAGACTGAAGATTCTTTTCCTGAATGGGATTTTGGAGAATCTGATAATCTGAGAACTGAAATTGAAAATTGGATCTCTGAATTTAAACAATTCAAGTCTTGCGTAGATCCAACTATTGTCTCTCACCTTAGAGCCTTAGATGTAGGTTTCCATGATGTCGGTTCATCCAATAGAGGTGAGACACAGAGAGCGCCTCCTCAAGGACCTCCTCCATCTTTTGATGTACATATGGCAGATGTAAATGCTTCTACTCCTCCTCCTAACAAATTCCAATTTGGAATCAATTCTATGAATCAATTGATCTCACAAATGCCAGAACAGCCTGTTCTGAACATCTAATGTCAGACAAGGGCTGAGATAAAGAATGCCTTGCAGCTTTTGAATCAATGGGTCTTGTATAAGAAAACGCAAGATAATAACCTCACTGGTCAAAATATAGGTACACAGTTGATTGTTGGACTCTCAGGTTTAGCAAGTGAATGGTGGCATTGGCCTCCTCAGGAGTCACGCAATGAAATGTTAGCAGCTGATGATGTTGACAGTTAGATTTTGACAGCCCTAGGTCGAGAGTTTTATGGTCCTGATCAAGGCGAAGACTATGACCACTTAGCTTCACTTTTTATGTCTACAAGACTTTGTGATCTGAGTAAAAGTGAAGAATACTTTTGCTATATGCAGCAATTGTTAGTCTCCTCAAGTAAATCAGGTGATCCAGCTTATTTAAAGCATTATCTGAGAAGTTATCCTGGTCATGTCCCAGATGCAGTTGAGCAGCATCTCAAAGACAAGAACATTGCTCTCAGAGGAATGTCATTGGCACAATTGCATGGTTTTATTCTTGAAACCTGGCAAGAACACTGCTTAGAACGACGAGCGAGTAAGGATTTCAAACGACACCAAGAAATGTATTCAGCTTCATTCTGTAAGGATGTAGCTCAGATGCCCAATTGGGGGTGTGGTGTGCATAACAGAGGACATTTTGGGAAAGAATCTTGCCACTACAAAAAGAAAAAGAAAGGATTCTATACTAGTAAGCCCAGATATCACCCTGACAAACATTATAAACACAAAAAGAGATATTCTGAAAGGAAATTCCATAAGAAGCCTTTCAAGAAATTTGTGAAAAGGCGATTTGAGAAAGGTCGGACAGATGTTTGTTTCATTTGTGGTAAAACAGGCCATTGGGCTAGTAAATGTCCAGATAGAAAATCTCGTCCGCAGTTGGTAGCTTTCTGTACAGCTTTAGATCCATGTTGGTGGGATCTCTGTAAATTCTATGTTAATGACCCCGTTCCGGAAGGTGAAGTTCTATTTCTTCCTGAAGAATCTGATGATTCCGAGTCCGACTCTGATTCGGATGTTGCTTTAGCCAAGTTTGCTCCCTCCTCCTTCGATTCTGACTCGGATGAGTCTTGTGCAAACTTAGGGGGGTGTGAAGTGCCAGAGTTTGATTTCTCTTTAAATATGATGTCTTTCAGTCAGCAATCTTCTTTAGAAAAAAAATTGGCAGAAATTGATCTGCAACTATGCTCAGTGCCTGTACATCAATATATGTTAAGGCAAGATCTCAGAGAGGAGAAAAGAAGATTAATCAGTCAGCTTGAGAAAACAAAGGGTAACTAAAAGGTCTCAGCAACACCTTTCGCTTTACAATACAATCCAGCTGATATTTATAGACATTATCCAGATCAGCATGAGGAAAGGCAGAGTCACAGAGGTGACAAAGAGAAATTGCTTCGTTTACAGATCAAAGAAAAGCAGCAAATTCTGAGAAAGCTTGTTACAGAAATTGAAGGTATGAAAGAAATGCTTAGAATTGTTATTATGGAAAAAGATCAATCTTCTGATGATGATCTAAGCAAACACCTTGAACAAGCACTAGTTGACCCTGAAAGGAAGGAAGATTCTCCCTCCTCTTCTCCTCCCCAATCTCATGTGTCACAATTGCCCAGTTTGTTAGGAATGTTTCAAGCTCCTAAATTGTTTGTAAAGATTTTATTTTGTGCTCCAGAATTTAAGTCTTATACTTTAGATTGCACGATAGATTATGGTTGTTAGTTGAATCTTGCAAAAGGTTCAGCTATCCCTAGCTTTTATTGGGAAAAAGCTAAAGATCATGGCTCAGCCATTGAAGGCACTGCAGTTTCCCTTACTAGTAAAGTCGAAGATTTCCCTATACAAATTTCTAATAATTTTCCAGTTTATCCTTGTATAGATTAGATAGTTTGAAGGAATACTGTGTAATTGGGTTAGAATGTCTTCATCGTTGGAGTCCATTTTCTATAGATACTGCCAAAATGTTATTTTCTTGTACTATCAATAACCAGCTTGTGATTTCCTCTCTGTCCTTCACTCCAACTTACCACTGTAAATCCTAGCTCCCTGCTCCTCTTCAAAAACCCAGTATAGCAGCTTTGAATAAAATGGAAAGAGTTGTGGCTTATGCTGAAAGCCATAAAGAAAAGTCTCTTGCAACAATAACGGAAAAATTGATAAAAGATTGTTGTTCAAAAAGTCCCAATGTTTTCTGGAAGAGAGAAAAATATTTTGTTTCACTTCCATTTGATCCTCTTCAGAAAATCAAACCAATGAAAGCCTTAGCAAGGTTAATGTCTCCTTCTGAGAAGGAATTTTGTGCTGTTGAAATAAAATAACTGTTAATTAAAGGGTTGATTGAACCATCAAAGAGTCCATGGGCTTGTAGATCCTTTGTGGTAAATAAGCATGCAGAACAGAAAAGAGGGAAACCTAGACTAGTGGTCAATTATAAACCTCTGAATGTAGTGTTGCAGAAAGTTCGTTATCCTCTCCCTGATAAGTCAAGTCTTCTGCAAAGAATTACTGGATGTTCAATCTTCAGTAAGTTCGATCTTAAGTCTGGTTTTTACCAGATAGGTATAAATGAGAAAGATCATTTCAAAACGGCTCTTGTTGTCCCTCACGGACAATATCAGTGGAAAGTCATGCTGTTTGGAATAAATAATGCTCCCTCTGAATTTCAGAAAAGAATGGAGGATAGCTTCAGAGACAAGCAGTGGGCATTAGTTTTCATAGATGACATCCTCATCTGTTCCAAGAATTTGCAAGAACATTTGAAGCACTTGCAGTTGTTTTATGATTTGGTCTATAAGCATGGATTAGTCCTGTCTCAGTCAAAGATGGAGATAGGTAAAACATAAATGGATTTTCTTGGCTTTAAGATTCAAAAAGGCCAAGTAATTTTGTAGAAACATGTTCTTTCTGTTTTCAGTAATTTTCCTGACCAAATAATAGAGAAAGTGCAGCTTCAAAGATTTCTTGGAAGCCTGAATTATATCAGACCTTTTTACAGAGGGCAAGCAACAGATATTCATGTGTTGCAGCAGCGTTTGAAGAAAAACCCTCCAGTGTGGTCTGAAGATATGACTGTGGCAGTCCAGTCAATAAAAAGGAAAGTTCAAAATCTCCCAGCTTTGAACCTCCCTCAAGGCACTGGTCAGTTGGTAATTGAAACTGATGCATCATCTAAAACATGGGGTGGTGTGCTGATAGAAATCATCGACACCAAAGAAAATATATGTGGCTATGCTTCTGGTTCCTTCAAATCTGCAGAACTTAATTATCCAAGTAGCCATAAAGAGATTCTGGTTGTAAAGAAGACCGTGCAACATTTTATTTTGTTTCTTAAGCCTGTTAAGTTTGTAATTAGAATAGATTTGAAAATAATGCCAGGTATCTTTAAAAATGAGAACCTGATGGCAGAAAATAGCAGTAGAATTTTAAAATGGTTTGTTTGGTTAAGTAGTTTTTATTATGACGTTGTATATAATCCTGGCTATCTAAATTGTTTGGCTGATATGTTAACCAGAGAACAGTCTCAGCCTGCAGAGCCATTTCCTGCATTAAATATGTTTACTCCAGGTTCCAGCTCCAGTTCCAGAAAAGGAAAAGCACCTGCTGAACTTGTGTACCAACCCAGAGAATCCCTATTTTTAAAGCCTTGGGATGAATTTGTTTCTCCTGAAGAACATCAACAGCTTCTGGATTTTGCTGATAGAAGGGAAGCTAAGAAATATTTGGATTTGACGATGATTAAGCAAATCCAAGCAAGTCCACTGAAAATCCAAATTATGGAACGATGGGAAAGATCTGCTTTTCATAGCTTTGAGAAAGCTAGAGACAAATTGAAGCAATGCAAATAGCTCTGGATAGACTGTAATTTTGAAGGAGAAAATTATGATGAAGTTTGGTATGTAGATATTGGTGCAGGTGATTTAACATGGACTAGCTATAATTTGATTTTGCAATTTTGTAGAGAAGAGAAGTCCGTTGTCATTTGTGGCGACCCAGCCGCTCTCATAAATAAAACTTGGTCCAGCTGGACTGAAGTGTTATTAGATAAATTTTGTCCTCGTGTTGATTGGGAGAACAGAAGAGCCAACTTCATTCTGCATCTGCAGGCAGACATGCAAGTTGCAGAACAAAACCATCAGTGATTTAAGTTCCTGTTAAGACACCATGGAGGACGCTATACGCAGCTTGAACACACCATGTTCATAAGGAAAAAGTTTATAAAACGTGATCATGAAGGAAAGAGAGTTGATTCCAAAGTTCATATAAGACAACTCCCACTAAACTTCCATGTAGAATCTCTTTTCGCTGGAGAATATCTTTGTCCAGATAATCCAATCTTTAAAGGATCCGATGTTGAGAGATGCTTCGGCAAAGATCTCTACCCTCCTGCTCCTAGCTTTGAAGATTCTTAGCCGTATGAAGATGATTATGATCGGGCACTTAGTGATGAAATCCTAGGTGGTTTTGATTGTACCTGCGGTGGAATAATGATCGGCGACCGTGAAGTTTGCCTCTGTACCCAAGGCCGTGATCCATATTCACCTTGTTGTAATTTGTTGTACTTGTTGCTGTGGTGGGCCAGTCCACTCTACTTATGTAATAATTTGATGCCTTGTCAGCCATTTGGCCTTTTGCTTTCTGTCATGTCGGTTCGGGTCCCCATATGTCACTAACCACTAAGGGACGAGATAACAATCATGACAGTACTCGTGATTTCCCTGAATCTTTTGACCGCCATTTGCTGGTCCGTGCTCACCGGGTAACCGATTGATAATTGTATAAATAAGAGACCCTCAGGCTCATTTAGATCATCGAGTCTTTGATTTTGCAAGCGATCCAGTAGTTGGAGCTCTGCAAGAGTCTTAGAGAGTCAAGAGCCGAAGGCCTATGCTCTGCAAGTTTCCCTAGTGGTATAACATTGCATCAGAACGCCCAAGCTTAATCTGTAAGTATGGAGTCTGTTAGATGCTAGTAGACATATTTCAGTGTCCCCAGGTAGCTTCCGAGTAAGATTCAGCTCTGTTGTTTCTCAAAGGTAAATGGGCCTGAAACATTGTGTCTAGGCATTTAGATCAAGTTGCAGTGATGAGATTCGCCCTCCGAAGCCGATCTGCAACTTCACGGTCGCTGATCATTATTCCACCGCAAGTACAATCGAAACCACCCAGGATTTCATCACTAAGTGCCCGATCATAATCATCTTCATACGGCTGAGAATCTTCAAAGCTAGGAGGAGGAGGATAGAGATCACTGCTGAAGAATCTCTCAACATCGGATCCTTTAAAGATTGGATTATCTGGACAAAGATATTCTCCAGCAAAAAGAGATTCTACACGGAAGTTTAGTGGGAGTTGTCTTGTATGAACTTTGGAATCAACTCTCTTTCCTTCATGATCACGTTTTATGAACTTTTTCCTTATGAACATGGTGTGTTCAATCCGCGTATAGCGTCCTCCATGGTGTCTCAACAGGAACTTAAACCACTGATGGTTTTGGTCTACAACTTGCATGTCTGCCTATAGATGCAGAATGAAGTTGGCTCTTCTGTTCTCCCAATCAACACGAGGACAAAATTTATCTAATAACACTTCAGTCCAACCGGACCAAGTTTTATTTCTGAGAGCAGCTGGGTCGCCACAAATGACAACGGACTTCTCTTCTCTGCAAAATTGCAAAATCAAATTATAGCTAGTCCATGTTAAATCACCTGCACCAATATCTACATACCAAACTTCATCACAATTTTCTCCTTCAAAATTACAGTCTATCCAGAGCTCTTTGCATTGCTTCAATTTGTCTCTGGCTTTCTCAAAGCTATGAAAAGCAGATCTTTCCCATCGTTCCATAATCTGGATTTTCAGCGGACTTGCTTGGATTTGCTTAACCAATGTCAAATCCAAATATTTCTCAGCTTCCCTTCTATCAGCAAAATCTAGAAGCTGTCGACGTTCTTCGGGAGAAACAGATTCATCCCAAGGCTTTAAAAACAAAAATTCTTTGGGTTGGTACACAAGTTTAGTAGGTGCTTTTCCTTTTCTGGAACTGGAGCTGGAACCTGGAGTAAACATATTTAATGCAGGAAATGGCTCTACAGGCTGAGACTGTTCTCTGGTTAACATATTAGCCAAACAATTTAGATAGCTAGGCTTATATACAATGTCATAATCAAAACTACTTAACCAAACAAACCATTTTAAAATTCTACTGCTATTTTCTGCCATCGGGTTCTCATTTTTAAAGATACCTGGCATTATTTTCAAATTTGTTCTAATTACAAACTTAACCGGCTTAAGAAACAAAATAAAATGTTGCACAGTCATCTTTACAGCCATAATCTCTTTATGGCTACTTGGATAATTAAGTTTTGCAGATTTGAAGGAACCAGAAGCATAGCCACAAATATTTTCTTTGGTGTTGATGATTTCTATCAACACACCACCCCATGTTTTAGATGATGCATCAGTTTCAATTACCAACTGACAAGTGCCTTGAGGGAGGTTCAAAGTTGGGAGATTCTGAACTTTCCTTTTTATTGATTGGACTGCCACAGTCATATCTTCAGACCACGCTGGAGGGTTTTTCTTCAAACGCTACTGCAACACATGAATATCTGTTGCTTGCTCTCTGTAAAAAGGTCTGATATAATTCAGGATTCCAAGAAATCTTTGAAGCTGCACTTTCTCTATTATTTGGTCAAGAAAATTACTGAAAACAGAAAGAACATGTTTCTGCAAAATTACTTAGCCTTTTTGAATCTTAAAGCCAAGAAAATCCATTTCTGTTTTACCTATCTCCATATTTGACTGAGACAAGACTAATCCATGCTTATAGACCAAATCATAAAACAACTGTAAGTGCTTCAAATGTTCTTGCAAATTCTTGGAACAGATGAGGATGTCATCTATGAAAACTAATGCCCACTGCTTGTCTCTGAAGATATCCTCCATTCTTTTCTGAAATTCAGAGGGAGCATTATTTATTCCAAATGGCATGACTTTCCGCTGATACTGTCCGTGAGGGACAACAAAAGCCGTTTTCAAACGATCTTTCTCATTTATACCTATCTGGTAAAAACCAGACTTAAGATCGAACTTACTGAAGATTGAACATCCAGTAATTCTTTGCAAAAGACTTGACTTATCAGGGAGAGGATAAAGAACTTTCTGCAACACTACATTCATAGGTTTATAATTGACCACTAGTCTAGGTTTACCTCTTTTCTGTTCTGCATGCTTATTTACCACAAAGGCTCTACAAGCCCATGGACTCTTTGATGGTTCAATCAACGCTTTACTTAACCGTTCTTTTATTTCAGCAGCACAAAATTCCTTCTCAGAAGGAGACATTAACCTTGCTGAGGCTTTCATTGGTTTGATTTTCTGAAGAGGATCAAATGGAAGTGAAACAAAATATTTTTCTCTCTTCCAGAAAGCATTGGGACTTTCTGAACAACAATCTTTTATCAATTTTTCCGTTATTGTTGCAAGAGACTTTTCTTTATGGCTTTCAGCATAAGCCACAACTCTTTCCATTTTATTCAAAGCTGCCATACTGGGTTTTGGAAGAGGAGCAGGGAGCTGTGATTTAGAGTGGTCAGTTGGAGTGAAGGACAGAGGGGAAATCACAAGCTGGTTATTGATAGTACAAGAAAATAACATTTTGGAAGTATCTATAGAAAATGGACTCCAACGATGAAGACATTCTGACCCAATTACACAGTCTTCCTTCAAACTATCTAATCTATACAAGGATAAACTGGAAGAATTATTAGAAATTTGTACAGGGAAATCTTCGACTTTACCAGTAAGGGAAACTGCAGTGCCTTCAATGGTTGAGCCATGATCTTTAGCTTTTTCCCAATAAAAGCTAGGGATAGCTGAACCGTTTGCAAGATTCAACTAACAACCATAATCTATCCTGCAATCTAAAGTATAAGACTTAAATTCTAGAGCACAAAATAAAATCTTTACAAACAATTTAGGAGCTTGAAACATTCCTAACAAACTGGGAAATTGTGACACAGGAGATTGGGGAGGAGAAGAGGAGGGAGAATCTTCCTTCCTTTCAAGGTCAACCAATGCTTGTTCAAGGTGTTTGCTTAGATCATCATCAGAAGATTGATCTTTTTCCATAATAACAATTATGAGCATTTCTTTCATACCTTCAATTTCTGTAACAAGCTTTCTCAGAATTTGCTGCTTTTCTTTGATCTGTAAACGAAGCAATTTCTCTTTGTCACCTCTGTGACTCTGCCTTTCCTCATGTTGATCTGGATAATGTCTATAAATATCAGTTGGATTGTATTGTAAAGCGAAAGGTGTTGTTGAGACCTTTTCGTTACCCTTTGTTTTCTCAAGCTGACTGATTAATCTTCTTTTCTCCTCTCTGAGATCTTGCCTTAACATATATTGATGTACAGGCAATGAGCATAGTTGCAGATCAATTTCTGCCAATTGTTTTTCTAAAGAAGATTGTTGACTGAAAGACATCATATTTAAAGAGAAATCAAACTCTGGCACTTCACACCCCCCTAAGTTTGCACAAGACTCATCCAAGTCAAAATCAGAGGAGGAGGGAGCAAACTTAGCTAAAGCAACATCCGAATCAGAGTCGGACTCGGAATCATCAGATTCTTCGGGAAGAAATAGAACTTCACCTTCCAGAATGGGGTCATTAACATAGAATTTACAGAGATCCCACCAACGTGGATCTAAAGCTGTACAGAAAGCTGCCAACCGTGGACGAGATTTTCTATCTGGACATTTACTAGCCCAATGGCCTGTTTTACCACAAATGAAACAAACATCTGTCCGACCTTTCTTAGCTTTGGAAGAAATGTAAATATATTTTGATAACAAGGTTATATTTAGGATGTTATTTTAATCTTGCAATAGTTATAGTAATAAGAAGTTTATAAACTTGATTCATGATGAATAATAATGATGGTAGTAATAAAGAGTAATAGTTAAATGAAGACAATAATGGTAAAAGTTAATTTATTGTTTAACTTAAATGATGCAACATTGCTTAAATGGGTTGGATCTATTGGTGAAGAGCGAGGAGATTTTCATCAGTGGGTAAGGTTCAATTCCAATGAGGGCCGAACCTGGAGCCATAGGGGCACCTTGAGGTAGTGGTCGAACGTGTGGTTATTAAATGATCGCGTGAACCGTGAACACATAAGTGGATCAAAGCTCACCCCCATGTCCTTCTAACATTTAAGTCAATTCTCGCTAGCTCACTCGGTTAAGGTGTGGATCTCATCAGCAAGGCGATCAGAGTTCAATTCCCCTTAGCAGTGACTTAGTTGGGAGGTGACACTAAAAAACCCAGTCAAGTTGAGGCTAGTGCAGTCTAGGCCAGATACGATCCTTGAGTGATTTTGACGGCTTAGATGACCCTATGTCATGGTTTCTCATACCACAGGCCACTCTCACAAGTCCAAAAAATTCAAACAAACAAACAAACAAAATGCCACCTTAACCCCCTAACCATAATTATTTGTATTTACATGTAACCCGATACAAAGCAATGACATATATGATATACTTATATTTCCTAACTAAAAATTTAAAAAAAAAATATTTACTTAAATCATGTATTGTGCAATGACCACTTTGTCTTGCTTTAATAACGATTTGCAACAAAACACATTCAACGAACTAAGACCTTAATCCAAGTATCGTACGAAGACCAATTATCTTGCTTAACAACTATTAACAACAAGACATATTCAATGAATTAAGAAAGTTAATATCATACATCATATTTAACGTTATTATAAAAAGAAATTGATTCATTATTATTCCAAATTAATGCATTAAAATGTTAAAAAAATCATTTACATTCTATCACTTTATCATAAAAAGAAATTAATGCATTGCTATTTCCAACTGATTGAATAACATATATCATATTTTGTTGTATAACTTTATTATAAAACTAAATTCATCTTATTGGTATAGTAAATATCATATTTTGTTGTATAACTTTATCAAAAAAAATTGTCTCATTGTTATTACAAATTAATGAATCAAAGCATATATCATATTTTGTTGTATAATTTTATTATAAAACTAAATTCATTTGGATGGTATAGCAAATATCATATTTTGTTTTATAACTTCATCATAAAAAAAAAGTGTTCCATTATTGTTACAAATTAATGAATCAAAGTGTTTAAAAAACCATTTATGTCTTATAATTTTTCAATTAAAAGAAATAGATCTATTATTGATTATAATTTTACCATAAAAAGAAATAGATTTATTGTTGGTTTAAATTGATGAATGTTAGAAATTTTGGTTTATGAAAATGGAAAGTAACAAAAACATTTAAAATTAAGTATTATAAACTATGTAAAGTAAGACTTCCCTAGTATTTTGAGAATGAGAGAATGGGTTATGGTTAAGGTTTGGCAGGAGATTTTTTTGGTATTCTACATGAATGGGCCGAGGATATGTATAATGAGACGTTTTTCTAAGCAAACTCGACTTGGAGTCAAGATGGTTCTTTCGAACCATCCCAGTACCAACCAAGTATAAAAAAAGTGGGAACTTTTTGTGTCCGTAGGTTGCTTTCCAAACGCCTTTATTTACTCTATGGTTTTTTTTAGCACATTTTATGGGTGCCCGCTTTTTTTGGCCTAGATTCCGTTACTTTGGTAATATTTTCAGTACTTTTTGTTGGTACCCACTATTTTTTGCCCTTTCCTCGTTTTCTTGGTGTGTCTCTATGTGTTTTGGTATATGGGTGGGCTCCAGGTTGGTTCCATTGAATATTTTGCAGTGCCAGATCGATATTTTATTGTTACTTTTCCCTTTTCTTGTCTTGGGGGGACAATTTCTCTCTATACTCAGTGTACTGTCGTTTTCGTTCTTTGTACTTGTTCTATACCGACTAGTGCCGGTCACGGTGACTACTATGGGTCATCATATAGATGCTTTGGGGTTTGTTTCTCCATATGCCAGTGTGCGTGACCTTCCTCCTCATTCTAGAACGGCTCGGGGAGGTTTACAACCTGGTGGATCTGCGGAAAATCATGTTTTGCTCTCAAACCCTAATTCTGAAGGGGATTGGCCTCGTCGTTTCAAAGGGGCAAAAGCAAGAAAGCAGATACAGGCTAAAGCCCTAAAGGTCTGTGAAGGTTTGGACCGGTTCTCCATTCCTTTGGAAACCAATCTTGAACACATCGAAATGTTGGCGTCCAGAGCTATCGTTGGGAGGCTGGAATTTACATATGGTGACCAGAAAGATTTAGTTGAGTGGATTCGAAAGCATTAGATTCCCATTGTTGGGGACTTATCGAGGGTTCTCCAGCTTATCAATGGCTGGATAATGTTTATCTTTTCTAAACTTGAGCATGTCGGTTGCATCCTCAAATGCTTCTGGTGCTTTAAAGATGGTTCCCTCTGTCTGAAAAAATGGCATGTGGCATTCGACCCATTGTGGGAAGTTCAGTGTATTCGTCACCTATGGTTACTTATCCTAGGTTTGCCTATAGAATTGTGGACTAAGAGCATTTTAATTGGTATAACCAATTTTGTGGGAAAATTTGTGAGGTTGGACGATTGTTCTCTCTATGGTTTTGATCGACGGTATGCAAAAGTGATGGTCGCATTTGAAATGGCAAAGGGACTTCCAGCAGAGGTCGAATTAGAATGGGATTCTAAGGTTTGGTGACAATGTATCGATTATTTCAAGGTGCCCTTCCGGTGTTTCTTGTGTCAGCAGACTGGCCATACGAAATCCCATTGTCCGAAACTTTTTCTATCTGCTATTTCTACACAGATTCCGACTCCTGCAAATGCCCTTGACTCTTCGATCAAGTCCTTGGATGTAATGGAGCGGCCTCTGGCATCGGGTAAGTCTAAAATTCCTGCTACCCCTGATTTTCCTGACATTTCCAATGTCGAAATGAATGTGATTTTGGATGCGGAAGCAATTTTAGATAGGAAGATTGCTTCTGGTGATATTGTTTTGAAATTAGATACTCCGGGGGTTTCTCCTTTGCTTCGTGAGGCTACCTTTCCTGATAAGTCTAAGATTTGTCAAGACCTCTTTTGGGAGGGTTCCTTATTGGCGGTGGAAGATTTGACCTCAAATTCCCTTACTGTCTTGGGGAATATTGATGACTATCTAGGGGAGACATCTGAGGGGAGGGTTTGACGGACTTGAAGTTCCCAGAAGAGGGCAATTCTAATTCTAAATATTTGGTGCTCTTAGGGGAAGCTGGTTATGGGGCTCCGGAAGGGGGGGGTTCTATCACACCTTTACCAATTTTTTCCAAAAACCCCTCTTCTAATACGTTAGTACAATCAGTGAACACTGGCAGATTCAGGAATGTTACTTTGAGGAAAGCTCGAAAGAAGGGTAGGTTGTTGGATGTTTTGGGTGGGGGAGATATTCAGGGACATACTCCTATTTCTGAGAGAATTGACTTGGTGGAGGAAGAAGTTGGAATTTCTGTTCATGCTGGGGGCCTTAGAGCTGTTTCCCCCTCTGATAGGGGTACTTAATGTCTATTTGCTCTATGAATATTTGGGGTTTGGGAAGCGTTGTGCGAGTTAGGGCCCTTACATACCTTATCACTACTACTCGCCCTAGCGTTATTTTATTGCAGGAAACCATGTGTGAGGATGTGGTTGCGATTGCCAAAATTGTTGGAATTTTGGGGGGTTGGGAAGTCTCTGCTGTTAGTTCCAATGGGATTTCGGGCGGGTTATTGGTGGCCTGATATCCCAGATTTTTTTCCTTTGTGGTATTTAAAACTACTTGGGGTATTTTGTTGGAGGAATTCTGCAAATCTTATGATCTTCATATCTCCATTTTGAATTGTTATGCTCCCTATAAGAACAGAAAACACTTACGGAATGGTTTGCAAAATTCTGGACTTTTGGATAAGGATAATATTATGGTGGCTGGTGACCTACATTTTACGATATTGGCACAGGAAGTTTGGGGATCTAATGCTAAGGTGGATACTTTGGCTAATTATTTTTCTAAGTTTTTAATTCACAATGAATTGATTGATGTCTGCACAGGTGTTCTTTCTCCTACTTGGTTCAATGGTAGAAGTGGTCTTGAGAGTATCCATAAAAGACTGGATAAGTTTTTGGTTAAAGCTACACTTCTGGAGTCTCGTAATTGGTACCGTTCTTGGGTAGGCAAAATCAAGATATTACATCATTGGCTGATCTATTTGCAGTTGGATGAGGGTGATCTTCAACAGAATTACCCTTTTAAATTTGATAGTTCTTGGCTTTCCAACGAGGCTTTTGTGCTATTTGTTAAATATGCCTAGCTTAAATCGAACATCAATGAGGATTTTAATCCTGTGGACCGTTTTTGTTTGAAGTTGAAGGAACTAAAGGGGAAAGTTACTCATTGGATCCATCAGAGGAAGCAGATGGATAGGCAGTATTTACTAAATGTGGAATCGCAATTGCAGCTTCTTTACTCATATAACTTGGAGGCTCCATTAGACAATCATAATTTTGAAATTATGAAGCATTTGGAAGCTGAGAAAGAGAGTATATATTTGAAGGAGGAAAAGGAGTGGCGACTAAAAAGTCGAGCACTGTGGGTTCAATCTGGTGATAAAAATACGAGATTCTTTCACTCCTATGCATCGGTCAGGAGGAATAACAATACCATCTGGAAGATTGTTGATCAGGATGGCATTGAAGTGTCTGGTGAAAAGGATCTTTAGGCATTGGCTAAAAAACATTTCAACAGTGTCTATTTTGATGACAAAGGATGTGACTTACTCTCTCAACTTCAGGTGGCTAGACTTTATCCTAAATTCTTTGAGAATGAGGAGGCTGCAGATTTGTGTATGGAGATCACTCTGGAGGAGGTTGAAAGAACTCTTAAACTGTTTGCTAAAGAGAAAATCCCATGGCCTGATGGCTGGACCGTAGAGCTTTTCTTGCATTTTTTTGACATCATGGGTGAAGACATCTTGAAGATGGTGGAGTACACTAGGACTCAGGGCTACATCTCTGGTGCCTTGAACTCTACATTTCTTACTCTTATTCCTAAATTTAATGATCCGAAGTCCTTTGGAGACTTTAGGCCTATTGCTTTATGTAACCTTGCATATGTTGTTGGTATTACTCATGAACTACTTCATACTATTAAGAGTAAGAAGCAGAAGGTTATTATTCTTAAAATGGATTTAGAGAAGGCTTATGACACAGTTAGTTGGGATTTTCTCCAGATTATTTTGATACAAATTAGGGTCCCTGCTCTTGCTATCCGATGGATTATGGCATGTGTGAATTCTATGAACATTGTTGTTCTGGTTAATGGTGCCCCTACTTCATTTTTCAGTTGTTCTAGAGGCATTAAACAAGGCTGCTCAATGTCTCCCTTGTTGTTTCTGTTGGTTATTGATGGTCTGAGTAGGCTGATAAAGAAGGCTCAAATGGAAGGTAAAATCAAAGGTCTGAAAATATATAAAGACCTATTCATCACGCATGCTCTGTTCGTGGATGATGTATTAATTGAAGGTTCTGATTCGGTGGATGAATGGATGGTATATCATGACATTATAGACCTTTTCTGCAAAGCATCTGGTATGAAGGTCAGGTTGCATAAGTCATGCTTTTACGAGAATCTTATTGGGACTGATAAGGTGAGGATTATTCAAACTTTGATGCCTTTTAAATGTTGCAAGATTGTTGATGGATTTACATATCTCGGTTTCCATCTGAAACCGAATGGCTACCTCATCAAAGATTGGAAATGGTTGATAAAAACGTTTGAATCTTGTATCTCTCATTGGACATATCGCCTATTACCTATTGGAGGTAAGCTCACCTTGCTCAAATCTGTACTTATGGGGACACCTATCTACTGGTTTTCTCTTCTGCATGTACCCTGTACTGTGCTCAATACATTTAGAAGAATTATCTTTAATTTCTTATGGACTGGAGGTTTCAAGAAATCTTATTTAATGATGATTGGATGGGAGAGGATCTCTCTTCCTTTTACTTCAAGTGGATGGGGGATAAAAGATTTGTCAGTTTTTAGTGCTGCACTTCGACTGAAGAGTCTCTGGAGCGATTTATTCGGTAATTCTCTATGGTCGAAAGTCATTCACCAGAAATATGTTAAGACCAAGATTTCTCATTGGCTCAGGATGCCTAGAAAAATTGTGAGAAGGGTTTCCCCTGTATGGAATGGTTTCATGAAAGTTTACTGTTGGATAGCGGTTGAACTGTGTTGGAAAGTTTGGAATGGGCAAGAGGTGGCTATTGGTGTTGATCTGATTGTGGGTTTGAATGAATATTACAAACTGTCTCCTGAGCTGTTATTGTTTTAAAGAATGCTGGAATATTTACCTTGAACTCCATTATTAAGGATAGTTTGCAGAGCTATTGGTTTGATGTTGTGGATTTACTACTTCCTAGGAATTTTATTTGTGAATGGGGAAGATATGTGCTATCTTTAAATGATGTTGGAATTCGTATCTGTTCAGAAGAGGATGTACTGGTTTGGGCAGGTAATGAGGCTACTGGTAGGGTTACTGCTAGTTCTGCATACAACTATATTATTAAGAGGAGATGTATCTTCCCCAATCATTAGTGGTACAAGGTTATTTGGTGTTGGCACATACCGCTGAAACTTAAATGTTTTATTTGATTTGTGCTTTTGGATAAACTTAAAACATGGGATAATCTTACTTTGATGGGATGGATTGGGCCAAATCAATGCATTATCTGCAAGAATAGTGTAGAATCATCATCTCACCTGTTCTTAGAATGCTCTTTTACTCAAACTCTATGGAAGAGGATTTGTCAGAATTTTGGTATTACTGTGAAGTGGGGAGGCAGCAGTGTTGAATCTGGTTTACATTCATGGATTATAGGTGTAAGACATATTCTACTCTTCCAGCATTTATTTGCTGGACCATTTGGTGGGAAAGGAACAAAGCTATATTTGAGAACCATGCCCCAAATTTGGATAATACATATAATTATGTTTTATGTCATTATTTAAAGTATATGAATGCAGAGGCAAAATCTCTCAGGCGTAATATTGGGCATTTTCATCTTTCTTTTAATGATCCTGCTCTTTTATTTGATGGGGCGATAAATCTGGGGAATTGTGGTGCAGGGGGAGTTATCTTTCTCAACTCGGAATACTTCTTCAATCTTCGTCTGAAATGTGGCAGAGGGACAAATATGAGGGCTGAACTAATAACCCTTTGGTGTGTTCTTCGAGTGGCAAATCTCTTTGGGCTGGCAAAAGTTAATATCTTTGGTGACTCCAGGGTCACTATCAAATGGGTTAGAGGAGAATTTGATTTAAAGGTGTTGAATTTAGCAAATTGGTGTAATAGAATTAAATCTGAATTGAAATCTTTTAGCACAACATCTCTGCAGCATATATATCGAGAATTTAATTCTTAGGCTGATTAGATATCTAAACAAGATTTGGAGGGTGAGGAGGGCTGCTTACATTGGGATGAATACTGTGAAGACTTGCTGATTGAATTTGGCACTATGTACTTTCTACACTAGAGACTACTTTTGGATCTTTTTTTGGTTCTGGGAATTTGTAATTACTCTATTTTTTGTTTGTTGATGTAAAAAGCAGATAGCTTTGATCATGAATTTTGAGAAGACAACATTATATATGTTCACATCATGTACTATTTGATTCAGTTTATGAATAACAATAGTATGCTTTTTTTCGCGGAAAAAAGACTTCCCTAGTATAAAGGATCTTTGTGTTGCATTGATATATTGAAATATTTACGATGAAATTTTTTAAACTGAAATGATATTGTGATATCTTTACACATTTATTCTAAAATTGGCATAGAATTGAAGTAGATAGTGCACTCACATATGTTGCTCTATCACATCAATAACACATGTGATGTGATAGAATAAAATATGTTAAAACATGCACATTGTAATGATTTGTTACAATAAGCATTATTAATATTGTTCAAATAGTGTGTAGTAAGTTGCACTTATATAACTTGTGTTTTTGTTATGTAGGATTTTGAAAGTAAATGGTACAATCTAACCATTAATATTTCATAATGTAATTAATAATTAATATTATGTATACATTGTGAATTTACTGTATTTTTGGTCAATTTTCTTGTTTTCCAAAGGGTTGGAACCCACGTACAAATAAGAACTTGTCTCCAATATGTGAGCAATGCAAGTGATGCTACTTATAGGGTTGGAACCTATACATTGTTTAGGGGTAATTGAACATCTGAGTATCAAATTCTCATCAATAAGTAGTTGGTTATTTATTGGTAGAACCGAAAGAAGGGATACGTAACCTTCCTAATGTTAAATTTAATGAAGAAGACACAAGCTAGGAATAAAGACAAGTACCTATGTTTATATCCAATAGGTCTTCTCTTCAAATCCTTTGTTTAAAGAGGTGGAAGAGCAGGATGAGGAGCAACATTCACACTAAGAAGATTCCCATAGTACATGCACATAATTTAGCAACCAAATCTTACTCTTTCTTTGGAAAGTCAAAAGCTCTATCTATGATTACCAATCCTCCTTGCATATACCAAAAGGAGGCCTAAAAACAATGAAGAGATTCAATACAACTCAATGAATATAAAGCATCAACACACCTACATTGAACTCATGAATATATGAGAACTTCAAATTCAAGGGAGGGAAAGAAGAGAGATATCCATTAAACATGAAAGAGAAGACACTTCAAAAGTATACCTCACATGTGAAATCGATGACCTCCATGCCACTCTCTTTCGTTCATTCCCACTTAGTCTCCAACCTCCATCAAAGTCTTCGACACCTCATAGTAATAATTACAAAGAAAGAAAGAAAAAGCATCACAACAACCCTAAGCTTCATGGAGGGGGGGAATCAACAACATAACAAAGATGGAGAGAGAAGGTCCCTCATTCTACCATGGAAATATTGTATTTATATGGAAAATTTAGATCTTCTAGGGGTAGTTCTTTTCTTGGAATGAAGTAAAGGATGCTTTCGCATATCTACTTCAAATGACATCTACCCATAATTAGTTTTTTCATGGAATTGAGTCATATTTTTATATATTTTTGTATTTTTTGGATTGTGCATGTAGGGTTTTTAAGAAAAGTTGGCCAACCTATCATGTGCAAAGGTTGAATGAAGTACGCCTAGGTTCAAGGTGTCAAAAATGTCAGAGAACTAAGATCAACACTTGTTAATGAGGTTCATTATATTTATGCCCCAAGAGAAAACGATAGGAGTGGAACATATAAAGGAGGTGCACCTCTAGATGCAATTGATTCCATCATCAATTTAGGATAGGTGGGACCAAGTTGGGGTGCTAACAAATGCTACCTAATGTGTGAGGTAAGGAATGTAATGGGTGGACAAAATGCATTATATGTTTCTTTTGCATAGGAGACCATAAGTGAACCAAGTGAGAAATCACCAACAACTTAAAGACAAGAGAAACATGTACATGCAAAACACAAGTCAATATAAATAAACTCTCTTCTAAGCCCAATATGTTCATGCTCAAGTGAAATGTAAACATGGCCACCAAGTCAAATACATTATGGATCCATATGATATAAATGTGTTATCATGACCTCAAATTGAGAATCTTGGATCCATGGTTAAGTACATGAAAGAGAAGAGACCATATTTGAATACTCTAAAGAGGATCAAGACATAAGATAGTGATACATCATCAATCAAAATGATAATTGTATGTAATGATAAAGTATACCAATGCAAGTATTTAACTATTGTGATACATTGATGGTGGAGCAATGGCACCAATGAGGGGTGCAAACATGCCCAAGATATTCAAGCATGAATCTTGTCACTGAGTACGAATCCTCAACATGCAAATTATGATCCAATTGTCCATCCAAGTTTGTTTACAAATGGTCTTGATATTAGCAATTTTCAGGCCATTTTTCTCAACATAGTTTTCAAGGATTTCTCGTGCATTTTATGGGGTAGTTATACTTGGATCCTAGGGAGCTAACTCATTTTGCTAATGTTTTTCCATAGAGATAAGACATTTAATAGAATGTATCACCTTATGTTGGATAACTTCACCATAAAAATAAATTTACAAATTTGTTGATCTACTAAACCCTAGCCCTCCCAAGTTGCCTCCCTTTGAAATCTACATTTTTCTCCCATGGAGTCTCTCTTGAACCCTGGTTTGAGGGGGATTTATTAGTCTTAAGTTGAAGCATTTCTCTCCCTAGCTGCCTCCTTTTGATTTTCCCCTGCTTTTTCCTTTTAGTCATTTTGCTTTATTAAGCTTATCTCAATGCCTAAGGTTAATCTTTCCTCTTTTTCTTCTTGTTGTAAGGCTCTTGCTCTCTTAGAGCGTGGTTTGGTGGGACAATTTAATAGGATTTGGCCATCCGCTATGGTGATGGATATGTAGATCAATAAAAACTGGAAGCCTCTTATATTTGATGATCTGCAACAAAGTTTTTTTGGAAGAGGGATTTTTTCTTTACTCTTTGAAAAAAGGAATATTGAGACCTTGTCTTCATAAGTGGGCCTTATTGTATGGGGCCAAAAGGAATGTACTTGGAATGGTGGTCCTCAGATTTGATCCTGATATAGGTGTTCCATCTATAGTCTCTATATGGGTGTGTATTCCACATTTACCACTCCACTGTTGGAGTGATGAAGAGCTGACAACTATTAGCAATTTTTTGGGTCAATACATTGATAGATTTGAGCCAAAAGCCCCTATATTTTCTTGTGCTTGCATCTATGCTGAGGTCGATCTAGAGAAAGGTCATCCTAAAGCATTCAACATTTCAATGGATGGATGGAATCACACTTAAAAGTATGATCGCAAGTAGTTCCCTTTCAAACACAAGATCTATCATGAGTATGGGCATTTTGCAAGGAATTATGCCAAATTTTTTCCTCCTCAAGCAAGTAATGAGAGTGAAAGTGGTTGGAAATAAGCCAAAAAGGGGGGCAAATACTTTGGGAGTGTTGGGCCATCTAGAGCTAGAAAATATCCTTCCACTCCCCCCTCCTCCAATTAATTCAAAACCCTTTCCCAGTTAGAGCTAGAAGAGAAAATTGAAGAGCATTCTCCTAAGACTTTGTCAAATCTAGCACCAAAGCATAAAGCACCACTAGAGCAACCTGTGTTAGAAGATATTAGATCCAAGGATAACTATATATCCCCACTTCCCCAGGAATCGATTCAAGAAGTTCAAGCTTCCCAAGTCAAATGCTCAATCACTCTCAATGGCATAGTGACTAGAATGAACACATGGTATATCCAAGATGAAGTAATTGAAGAATCTAAGGAATATTGACTTCTTCCCAAAAGATATGGTAGGAAAACTACCAAAGAAAAAAAAAAGAATTGGAATCTATGAAAAAGGTTTTGGATAGGCATACCTCAACATAAAACCATTTTAAAATGTCCCTTCAAAGAGACTTGTAAGAGGCAACCTAGTATTCAATTAGGAAACGAGTCCCTCCCATCAAATAGTCAATAATGAATATGGTATCCTGGAGTTCTAAAGGTATGGGGAATAAGAACAAGATAGAAGCAATAAAGGATTTAATTAAAGGAGAAAGGTTCTCTCTTGTGCTCATCTAAGAGACCAAAATGGTTGTAGCAACAAAGGTTCTAGGAATTATGTCAAAAGTTTCGAAGCAAATCAATGGATATGGAATAAGTGCATGAGATGCTTATGGTGGTGTCACTACTCATTGGGATGCAAAAAAAATCAGAAACTTGGATCAAGTGGAGACTCATCATCGGCTCATGGTTGAGTTGAAGAACTTATACACCAAGGAAATGATAAGGGTATGTAATGTTTAACCTATCCAATACGGAGAAAATGTGAGATTTTGGAGAATGATTCCTCTCCTTCATGAGAGAGGACTAACTCGAAATATTGTTGATTCGTAAACTACCGTGGATATTCCACTAAAACAGTTCGTCACAATGGATTTTACTACTTAGTTCTTTTTATTAGCTTATTTCCACTGAATGTTAAATAAACTGGAACTAGAAGAAAAATAACTAGAGCAAAGAAATACACAAACCACACAATCAACACAAGATTTACCTTGGGAAAACCCCAACCATAAATGAGGACTATGCCTTGCTCTTTTATATAGAATGCAAACACAAAGGAAAAGGTACTCTCTATGGAGTTACCTATGACTTTGCGATTAGAATGGCTACTACATCATTTGCTACTTCCTTTGTTTTGCTCTAATATCCACTCTCGTGCATTGCTCAACCATAGAACAATACAATAACATCATAAGAATGCAACCCCTTCTTCTCATAACGACCTGATATTTAACATAACCCAATAGCCATCTAGGGTTAATTTTAGGTTTATTACATGCCTCGATTCTTAAGGTTTTGGACCTTCTAGAATGTTCTTGAAAGTCCATATGTTACTAGCTATGCATGTGTGAGAAATGAGAGCTGATGTGGAATCCACTCGGTACCATGGTGGTTAACTAGATAGGTCAACTTGCAGGAGGCATAACTTCCTCATATGGACTTCGATTGAGGTGATTCTTGGACCATTGGAAAGGTCTCGAAGTGTAGAATAGTGTCAAGGGGCATTGAGTTAGTAATGAAATTTTGATCCCAAAAAAAAATCATTTAAGCCCTCAAACAGGCCCTGGAAGGTTTTGGACCCCCAATTTGCAAAGTGAGGCATGCCCCTAAAATGGGCCCTACAAGCCAATTCACCTAAGTTTTCCATCCAAAAAGCACCAAAATACATGGCAAATTATATATTGATCCATTTTGGATCAATTATAGTGGTTGGTGATTTTAATGCCACTATTTCTCACAAATAAATAAGAGGTGCCAGCTTGTTCAAGGACCATTTAGGTGAACAACCAGAGGAACTAATGGTGGACTAGAATTTAGTTGATAACCCTCCAAAGAAAGGCATTTTTACATGGACCTCCTCTCTTAGAACCTCCTTAGCTCGAATGCTTATATTTCCTCTTCGAGGGTTTCTTTGACATGTAGTATTATTCTTTGAATGAGAGGTTGAAACAATATGGATCCACTTATATGTTCCTTCTTCCCATAGATATGGGCATCCACTACTAACTATTTCATTTGAGGGCCTCGTCTTGTTTTTTTTGTAAGATAGTACCCACATGGATTTGAACTTGTGACCTTCCATTTACAACTTCTCATCTCATTAACTTATTACCAATTTCTCTAACCCCCATGGGCTTGAGGGCCTCATCTTGTTATCATAAACCATTATAGCTTTATTAAGTAAACCTCCATTCACAAATCATGATTTTCATGCATCGTGTTTTGGAGAAACTTAGGGGCATGCATGTTTTGAGGGAAAAAATTATTCATAGAATCTCTATGTTTGAAATAGATCCTAAAACGATCATGGTGGCTCCCACTCAATAAATTCCTTGGTCTTTAGGATCCACTACTACCTTGATTAGGGTTAAAACCTTTGGACAATATTCAATCTTCCTATGTTAATGAGAAAACCCCCCACGGGTTATCAAATATGATATAAATAGTTACTTACATCTTCTTAACAAATTTTTGCCCATGATATTTTTTGACATTTTTATTCTTCTATATCTACACATTCAATACATTTTCATGCAAGGGAATATGAAATTCTCACGTAATCCTTCAAGTGGATTAATGGATAAATTGAATAGGTATTCTTCCACCATATTATCTCCAACCTTATAAGGTTCTACTTACCTACAGTTACATAGGGCACAATACCAATCATGGACAAGTGTGTGTATGTGTGTGTGTGGCACAACCAAAGTACAAGGTATCTAATTTAGTGTGAGGACCATTGATCTCATAGATCAACCATAGCTACACTAATCCAAGTAAGATGAGTAGATACATGGGAAAACAAAAGTTGGAAATTACTTATGTGGAGAACATAGCAAAGGGAGAATGTAGAAAAGGGAAATTCTTTATTTAAGAAGCATGTCAAGGGACTCTATAAAAGGACCCATGAACTTCCCATTCTATGGAACACAACTTTTTTTATGCAAATGAGTTAGCAATCGCAAGATCAACTTGGGTACAATGGTATAGGTATATGAGCTAGTAAATGAACTATTCTTGGGGAATGATCAACACAATCTAGAACAACCACCAATTTTCACTTCATTAATCCTTTCATCATCACAACCCTAACTACCTCAAGATCAAGTTCAAGTTTTTGCACTACTAATAACTCTAGTAAATAATGTCAAACAACTATATGACTTCTAGATCATTGTCACATACCCCAATTTTAATAAAATAATGTAATTATTTTATTAATATTCCTGAGACATTATGTTAAATTTAATGCTAAGTAGGAATGGATGACTCAGCAGAGTCTCCAGAAATGGAATGTAAATTCTGAATAATTATTATTAATAAATAAATTATGGAGACAACAGCATGGGAGAGCTGTTAAAAGAGGTTACTGGTCTAACTGGTGGATGGAACTAGGTGGAAAGACAAAAGACAAGTGGCAGCATCCTCAAACACTTCCTGAGTTGCAGGTGGCAACTTCCCTATATTTTGGGGTCATGATTCCCCAAGAAAGTGGAATCTGAGCAGGTGGCTCATTAATGACAGATAACCCAACTAAGACCTAGGCAATCTTTTAAATAGTACTCAATGAACTGAGCTGGGGGTTCAGCATTGTTCTAGAGGGAGGATACATTCAGGTGAATGTTATTCAGGAGTCCCATTGAGGAAGTGGGAAAAACAGTAAGGAAGTGTTTTGAGTCAGGAAGTTGCAGTAACTTGGTTCCAGTATAGCTATTTTGGCTGAGGGAATAGTTGGTTGTACCTAGTTTCCAGCCAGTTAGACCAGAGCAAGCTCGGGGGTCCTGAGAAGTGCTGTCTGGGCACTCTCCAGGAATTGGTAGGGAGGAACAACCTCCCATTGCTGTTATTGTCTACCATTGATACAGGTTCTGCCACTTTTCCTGCTGATTATTTAATAAATTTAAATGCAGAATGGACTATCGTATCTGTGTTTGAACAGTATTTATTTTCAGTAAAGTAGCCTCTGTATCGTCCTATGATAGAATGTGTAGAATTTATATGTCTTAGAATTTTTCCTACTATCACATAATCGAGTAATTATTTTATGCAGAATATATTTGTTGCTATTACAGTAATAAAAATATCATGGTGACTTATTATAGAGTTATTATTAATAGTTAGAAATAGATATAGAATATTATACAGTAGTCATTCCGGAAATACACTTATTAAAAACAATCACAAGAACCGACACATAGATAAATTGTAGAATTTTAGAGAAATATTTCCCAATAGAGAAATTTACAGGTATAATTTCTATTAGAGCAAATATACCAGTTTATATCTGCTTCATTTTCTTAGTCAAACTAGAATACAGGTTATTCTCTGTATCAAGCTAGAGATTAACAAAAGTTATAACAGTAAATTTATCTATATTTCAGAACATAACTGACTGTTTAGAATATTCACAAGTTGCAGATTACAGAAAGTTTTCATTTTCAAAACCATCATATACAATCCTATCCGACAAAATCATAGTGAATACAAACCAGTAATCGGAAAACAAAGAATCGTGGTGAAAATTGTTTTATCTAAAACCTATCACTATAGTTATTATATCCTGGATGCTTACAACAGAGTTGACAGAGTTATTAAAAGCCAAATTTATTGACTGGCTCGAAGCCGAGTCTTACAACATAGAAAATTTCATTACGCCTTCATCCAAACCCATCCATTATCACAAGCATAGGCTACTGCCCATTTCGAGCTCCTCTTACATGTAATACACAGCACTGTCGTAGGGTTTTCAATAGCTATAGTCAACATCATAAAAACGCAGAGAAGGAGGCATCGAACCCAGCCATCGTTGGCTTTTACAAATCCTACCATTAATCATTGACATGGAGACATTCGTCACAGTATGTAAATACAAAACCAAAAATTTTTATTATTTCATTTCCAGCCACAACAGAACTTAATTACTTCTCCTATTTTTTTTCTTATATATTTTAACCAGGGAGAGAAACCCAATTTGCCAGGGTTAATATTATTTCTTCGACTATTACAGTAAAGGATAGCGAACCCCATCATTATCATTTAAATACCCAAAAACCAAATAAACGCAGAGAACTCATATATTACCATTACCTACAGCTGAGATATCATTCCCTGAGAATATCTGAGAAACTCAAAACAATTCCTAATTTAAACATTTTGTTCATTTAATAAAAACGCAGATGATACACGGCCACTTGACAGGCCAAACGTTACAGTATTTATAAACTTCTACAGGGTTGGGTTAACCCCCATATATTCAAAATATAATGACAATAACAACCCCGAGGCCGTCATAACAGACTGGGCCTTAGTTTGTTCTTCGTAAACATGCAAGGGTAGATAAACCCTATCTACTATAAGAAAAAATATTTATACAGGTGATTGTATCCATGTCACCAAAAACGACAACAACCCAGTTACAAAGGAGGTCCTTCCAGACATGACCCTAGCACAACAAAACCAACAAAGGGAGAGACAACCATGGAATAACCAGGCTTACCCGGAGGAGCCAGCGCTGGAGATGAAGCCCCGTGCACCTTCAGGAACCGCATGACCTGCTTATTACAAAGTGACGAGAATTGTCAACATTTAATTTAAATATAAACAATCTTTTGCAACACAGAAATCTATGAAACCATTGATATTTTCTTACCTGAGCCAATGGAGAAAGTAACCCCGTGGACAACTTGGTAGCCACGAGTTGAGCCAGGTAGCAAAAACCCATCACATTCGTCAGAAGGATGAACAAGGAAAACTTCCAGTACCTCTCTATTGACAGCCGTGACAGGTAATATTATAAACAAACCCTTAAGCTGTGAATGAACCAGTCGGGGAGCACACTTTAAAACCCATTACACGACCACCTCATGGATAAAACAACAGAGAAAACCCTGCCTCTAACTCACACCAGCAACAGTGTAAGACTGTAAGTAGCAGGTGGCTTAAACACAGTGACAGTAACGATACCAAGATGCCAAATGAACTGTAGCAGACGCCTATAGCAGAGCCCACAGACTTTTAAACCACCAGAGGGTAAACTACGTAACCATAACCTTAAGAAAATTGCATTTTTACAGTGTCCAATTGACGAGTTCAGACATGAAGGGTTTCTCTCTTACAACCCGAGCCCGAAGGCAGAGAAATAACCAGGTAAGGGTTTCAAGAAAGGCTTATCTATCACCGAACGCAAGGAGGAGAGCCAACCACGTAGCCATTTAATTTATCAACTTACCATGGGTCGAATTCCTATAGTGCAGCTGCAGCTCGAATTATTGTTCATCGATTTTATATCGATGCATGGATAAAAATCATATTCGTAGTATGAATATTCCCTATGATTGATATACAATCATTGTTTAGTGCATATTTTGAAACCAAGCCATCGATAGAGTCAAGGGTACATTATATTTTCCCCTACAATCAATTGAAAAATGATGTAGTCAATTTTCAAAAGAGAACTCCACATCATTAAAACATTGAAATATTACCTTGACAATATGATTGGATACACCGTGGTTATATAAGTTCTATTTATCATAATTCTCCCAATACTATTGTTAACAATCAACGATGAAAATAACAATCTTTAATATTGTGATGTATGAATATAAAATCATCTACAGGTCCATACTATGACCGTAGATTTAAAGACAAGGAATAGAGATTTTGACATAAGTTAAACAAAAATACTAAGTAGACAATGGACCATAAAGTATAGATGGATATAATGGAACATCGCTAGAGGTGTCACATTTCCAACTCATGCTAATAACCAGTAATCGCAGCCGTAATCACAGCTAATAGTTGATAGTATGTTACATAATGCTAACATCACGTTATGCATACGATGAATATGATACAAACAACTTGTTCCGGTGATAGTTTACAGCATTAACATAGAATCATGGTCACAACGCAATGAAAATGACGGAGACATTGTAATTCATCGCAAAGCCTAATGATACTATCCAGAATAAGAGATATCATGTCAAGGCAGACTATCAATCATATATCAAGCATAAATTTCATGAAAAGAACTTTACTGTCTTACACGACAACCAGTAATGATATTTAGATCTTCTTTGAGTTTTCACAGTGCAGGGAAGGAGTTTGATATTTATAAAAATTAAATTACAGTGATCCATACTTTACCGGTGTACCTGTGAACAAAGGACGAATTATGCACTAGCTCGTAAGCTAAGTAAGCCAGTCAGCTATGGCTAGGTACCTGTGAACAAAAGACAAATTATGCATTAGCTCGTAAGCTAAGTAAGCCAGTCAGCTATGGCTAGTTCTCCCTTTGAAGTTCCAAACGAAAACAGTCAACATCTAAAAAAAAAAAAAACACATTAGTATTATAACAGCACCTTTTAAAACAAAATTACGATTAGTTAAGTAAAAGAAAACAGGACCAGGAATGCAATTTAGTTAACATTTATTGTTATGACAAAAATTTTAATTTTTTCAGAAATTGCGGGTTCTGACAATCATTATAGATGGAATAATTGCTTATACATCTAAAAAAATTGACATCTCAAAAGAAACTATCATTTCTATTGTTAGAAATGGTGACTTTAGAGACATGGACATAGTTAATCTCATTGCAACTACATATGCTTACTTTATGCAAGAGCTGAGATAACATGGATGATCTCATTTTTCTAAACTAAAATGGGTATATTATATTATAAAAGGCTGATGAGATCAACAAAACATATTATATAAGTCCAAAACAGAGCATCAAAATATGCCTGAGCATAGTCTTTCTCTTTTATATCATCCCACAGACTTGATACTATTAAAGAGGTGCTAACATGTACTGGACAATTATATACTTTAACATACTAGCCGAGCAACAAAATAAAAAAACAAACCATAAACAATTGGATTTAACTAGCACCGTGACCACTAAACATGACCCATGGAGCAGCATTGTCTCCTACATGTTAGTTGGAGCATGACATATCCACAATGGCGTGAGTAGGTTGTTGTCAAGAATCTTCATCAATGCATTTGATTCTGGCACTTTGGGTGAGCCTAGACCGATTCGCTATCAACATCTGTTGGGGGTGGTCCATTGTTGTCATCGGAGTCTCCACTTGGGCACGATAAACATGAATTTGTCCCTCTGCATTCTTAATGCGGTGGTCCAAACCTAAGCCATGTGTCATGAGCTGACTGATTGCTTCCAAGACTCCTCCCAATTGTGAGTTCATCGAATAGAGATTACTCTTGATATCTCAGATGTCATCCCTGACATCCCTAATTCCAACATCTAACTCGCCCAACTTGGATTCTCAATATACCTATGTTTTCATGTTGGGCACCACCTCTATATTCCAAAGAACCCACAAATAAATGGGACCCCATGGACTCCATATAAAACTCATAATTTTTCCCTATTTCACAGACCTGTAATAGATCCACAATTTCATTGGGAGACCTCCTAAATATCCACAGACTATTCAAATACAGAGTCGTCGCCCCTGAGAATCTAATGGGAAAGTGGTGTCCTCAACTAAAGCCAATATCACCATCCCGAGGCTGTCAAGCCAGATAACAATACTCTCAGGATTAGAACAGGAATAACTTCGATCTTTAGTCCCAAATGAAACTTAGTAGCATATAGAGGGAACCAAATAAACATGACATGAAGGCGTTGAGCCCATGACCAGACTATCTGAAGCCTCTCCCATGTATGAAAGAAGATAATCCTTAATAACATGATCTTGGGGATCATAATGATGGATGGATGCATTCATGTTTGAGGGGTCTATATTAATTTCCAATTTGAGATGCATATAAACCTTGAAGAAGCCAATGAGTTTCATATAAACCTTAGTGGATCCAACAAGATGTAAGTTGGCCCCCATTTTGAACCATTTATCCTTTTGCTAGAAGCTTGCCGAGTTTGCATGCTAGTTGGTGATGGTGTTGTTGGCATGCCAAATATGCAACAATTTGACATATGAAATTTGTTGAAGGAGAACTATGATACTGTTTTGAAGTCTCTTGGAAATAATATCTTCTAGACCCACTATTTTCCTAGCTTGGGAGATAATCAAAAGGGAGTCTCCTATAATAACAACCTTTTGGATACCTAGAGAAATAGTATAGTCTAATCCTAGGTAGAGTGTGTGGTGTTATGCTTGATTTTTGGTAGCTCTCCCTAAACCCCATACAAAGGTTAAGACTGTATCTCCTTCGACATCAAGAAGGATCCCACAAGCTCCTGCCTTCCCAGTATTTCCTTTCAAAGAGCCATAAAAAATAACACGTGACATTGTAGATTTGAAAGCCAACAATGGAATTCCTCAATAGCCAAATCCAACTTCCAAGAATATATAGGGATAGGCATATCCACGAGAGTCTTATGTTGATGGGTGCTTTGAGGGAGGACATCTTGGATCCAGAGCCTCTTCATTTATGTCAAGTGTTCATGAGAAAATTTAGGAGTACCTTTAGCAATAATTGTTTCATAAAGGAGAGCCTTGGAACTTACAGTTGTTTTGGCTGGAGGAGTATACTTTGAGTCAAATATTTCCATGTTTCTAGTTGTCCATACCTTCCAACACACACATTTTTTAAGAGTGCTCCATATCCGATATAGTGTGGGATTGCTTAAGAGAAATCCAAGGTAGTTGTCTTTTCAAGTCGGGAAGAATCCACTCCAATTAGCTGGAAGGATAACTGGTTGGTTAAGATCCTTCAATATATGATCCTAGACTTTCATGGTAAATTCACAATTAAAGAAAATATGCTTAATTGTTTCTTCATATTTTTTGTAGAGAACACATCAAGACGGTCCATAAATTTGTCTTTTCTTGATATTTTCAGCTGTTAGAATATTTCCATGAACAAGAACCCAGCAAAACACATTTACCTTGGGGAGTCCATTCTTGATGCCAAATATTATCCCAGAGTCTAGAGAATGGTAGATGGGGCTACTCAAGATATAATTTTTCACAGCCTTCTTTGATAGAATACAATCCACACTTACCCCAACCCCTATTTCCTTTGATACTCAAGTTGACTGGGTCTTCCCCATGCAACGATTGAAGTAGAAGTTCAAAAGCATTATTCAGTGGCTTTGGCACATCCATAGTCCACCGGTTCTACCATTTTCCTTCATTTTCCCATTCTAACAGTTTGAATAAACTCTTATCTCCTCTTTTTTTTATCCACTCCTCTATATCGAAAATCATATCCTATTTATAAGAGGACCTTTCCCATTATGCTCTCTTTCCATAGGTCAATCCTCTTGCCATTTCCAGGATTCTAGTACAGTCCTGCTTGGATTAAATTTCCATCCAGCTTGCATAGTCGCCATATTTCATAACCCTCTCTTTCCCATTCACAATTATCTAAACATCGAAGTCTTGAATTTATGAAGTATTATTTGGGGAGGATTTCTTTCCACCAAGGATTTTCCCTTAAGACCAGAGGCCATAGCATTTTGGATCTCATTGCTAAATTCATTAATTATGGATCTTGAATACCAATGCCTCTATTGCTTTTAAGGCCCTTTACAATCTCCCATCAACCAAATGAAACTTTTTCTAGTTTGATTTCCCGAAGCCAGTAGAAAAGAACATTGAAATAAAGGAAGAGAGGAGAGAACAAACCTGATGAGGATGATTTTTCCAGCAAGATTGAGCCACCGCATTTCCCAATTCCACATTTTTTCTTTAATTTTTTGCAAGATTTTTTCCCATTTTGAGGATCTTACTCATTTGTGAGAAATGGGAATGCCCAAATATTTAAATGAGGACCAATTACCAACTCTCACAAAATCCCCAAAACGCGAGAAATATTTTGAAGAAGAATAGGAGGTATATTCCATCCAAAGGTTTTTCTCTTTTTCTCATTGACTTTTCCACTTTAAGCCTCAATAAAGAAATCAAGGATGCACTTAAATCTCTTGGCGTTGATTATAGAGGATCCTCTGAGGAGCATTGTATCATCCAAAAATTGCACATAATTAACTACTTTTAATCCTTGAGCAATCGATATTCCAAGTAAATTGCCTTCCTCCCACTCCTTCTCAAGACTTCTCCCAAGAGTTTATGCTAATAGAATGTAGAGAAACAGGGAAAGAGGGCAGCCTTTCCAAAGGCCACGTGATGCTTAAAAGAAATCAGATGGTCTACCATTGACCAAGGGAACAATCCAAGGTTGGCTAATGTAAGCTTTGATCCATTTGATGAAGAGAGGGGAAAACCCAAAGTGCTATAGAACTACAAAGAGGAAGTTATGTCTAACTTGGTCAAATGCATTTGCCATGTCAAACTTAATTTCCGTGCATGATTATTTCCTTGAGGTGTTGGAGTGAATAGCTTCTTGGGAAAGAACGATATTGTCCACTATTTTCCTTTTAAGACAAAACCGTCTACCCTTCATATATGATCTTGGGAAGCAACATTTTCAAATATTTTTCCAATATCTTAGTTAAAATTTTACCAGACAAGTTGCAATGTGAGATCGGTCTAAAACTTGCGAATGAGGAGGGCTTTAAATATTTAGGAATTAAGGCGAGAAAGGAGGATTTTGTGATACCTTCTATCTTGTCCTTTCCTCTCATCTAGTTCAACATCCGACAAAGATCCCTTTTTATTGTGGACCAATGCGCTTGAAAGAAGTGGTTGGTGAACCCATTCATACCTGGATCTTTGTCTAGACTTAATCCCCTTATGGCTGCTTGCACTTCTTCTTCGCCAATGGGATTATTGAGCATCTTATTTTCACCTCCTATAACCATTCACGACACGTTTGCAAGCATCTCCTCCTTTGCTATAAAAACAGTCATGCCTTGTTCAATGTAGAGGTCCTTGAAATGTTGATGGAGCTCATCTCAGAATATGGCGGTGCTTATGAACTTGGATCTTTCAATATCCTGGATTTCTCTAATCATGTTTTTATTTTGATGGATCTTCGCTTGGTTTTGAAAAAAAAGTGTTTATATCCCCAATCTTGAGCTAGAGGGATCAATATTTTAACCTTCATGACTCCTCTTCTTGCCTATAAGCTTCATACAATTGTCTACTGAGTTGTTGCTCTCTTTGAAGGAGTTCAAGAGTTACTTAGGTTGTTTCCATATGATCCTGTAAGAGTCATTATTTTGACTGCAAATTAACCCTTCTCTTCTTAGAGCCTAATACTTATTTTTGGCCCAATCTTTTAATGTTATTTTCATGAGACACAACTTTGACTCCCAAATAAAGGAGGGAGAGTCCTCAACATAGGTTCCCCACGTTTTTTGAATGAAGAGATGGACTTCCTCATGTTTTAGCTAGAGGGGATTAAAGCGGAAAGGTATAGGTCCTTGATCCTCTGGAAGGTCTATTGTGAGCAAGACGGTCTTGTGATCTGAAACTACATTAGGGAGAATAATGATTTGTAGAAAGAAATCCTTCTAGAGAAGGTAGCTATGAACAAAAAATTTGTATAATCTAGCGACAATGTGACCTGGCTTGATCCTCTTATTTGACCAAGTGAAGATGCCTTGCTTTGGTATGACATCCACTAGATTGAATTCCCCTATTAAATCCTCCAAAGGGATCACATACTTCACTGCCCCCTCTTCATTCCTTATTTAAAATGGTGCAGACATTAAAATCTCTTGCCACTATGCTGCAAAGATATTCTCAAAGAGGGTTCAATGAACTTTATAAATCTTGTTTGCTTCCATATTGCACCGGACCGTATACATTGCATACTTTGATAATCTCACGAGTAATAATATCTTCCAACTCAGTCAGGATCCAATTGTTATTGTCTTTCCTATGGAAGAGCTTATACTTCCTAGAATCCTAGAAGGTTGCTAGTCCTCCTGAAGATCCTCTAGCTCTTACTACAATTCCTATACCATTTCCACACTTTTTGAATGAGAATGCATACTTCACCTGCCTCCATTTTAGTCTCTTGGAGAAAAAGAAGGGAGAGACAATTCTTATACACCATATTCTTGATTGCTTCTATTTTGTGTTTTCCTCTTAGACCTCTACAATTCCAAGAGATTGTATTTATTATTTTTTAATATGGGGACCGGGTTTACCTCCAGCTTCAACTTTTTTCCCCTTTTTGTTTTGGCTGGATTTTGTTACCTTATTGTGCTTATCTAAAGAGGCAGTTTTCCCAGCTATTTTTATCTATCTGCTTCATCTTCTTTGATTTGTTTGTGGCTCCTTCTTCTTGATTTTTTATGCATGAATATGTCTTCTTCAGTGCCTTTTGAGGATTCATCTTGTGGCTAGTTTGGCCTTTGTCTAATCGGTACACCAATATCGTCATTTTTCCCACTGCTCAATTGTGAGTTAATTTCTTGAATTGGTTTAGTAGAAGGGGGGAAATATATTTTCTATACCTATCTCCTCCAAAACTGTTTGGGGGCTGGATATTTGGGCACTTGAATCTCCTTGAACATGCTCGCTTGTTGTGTTAGCTTGTTCCTCCACACTATCTCCTTCCTTGACATTAAATAGGGCTTGAAATTGGTTTGAGGAAGAGGGATTTGAAAGTTTGGTTGGCGCTGAAGTTGATGGGGCATGTTTTCCTTTCTTCGACACATGAGCCAACCTTGTTCTTTCTCATTCTCTTATTTATTTGGACAGTCTCTTGCGAAGTGTCCATATTCGTGACCTATTTTGCATTTGAAGGACAACTGGTCATAGTCCACCTTTTGAGCATGTGTCTAGCCATCCATGATGAGATTAATGGCCACAGGAAGCCCTTTGTCCATATCCACCACCACATCGATCCGGGCACACAAAAATGTTGGGGGTTTGGGCTTAGATTTGTCAATATAACGCCCTAAGGAGTTTCCTATAGCTGATGATACTTCATTAGACGAAAAATGAAGGGGAAGATGGGGAAGCTTTACCTAGACATGAATGGTTGAGGAAATATCACATTCGGGGTCAAAATACATACTTCAACTATTTATATAAATACCTCTTGGACCCATAAAATCAGGGCCATTTCTGAATATCAAATCTCAATCCTCCTTGTTTTCAGTACCCTCTTGAATCTAATAAAAATGTGCCCATCCACAATCAAAAGACCCCGACGCGAGAGTGCATCCGCAATAGCATTGTGCTCCCTGAAAATGTGGATGATAGAAGTATGAGGGCAGTGACCCAAGAGAAGCTTGATCTGGTCCATCCAAGAGGTGAGTGCAAGGGCATTAATAGAAGCATCCGAGTAAGCCCAGTTCACAATGGTCAATGCATCCCCCGCCGCCTGTTCCAAGATGATGTTGGCCTTAGTAGAAAAGAATAAAACAAGCCACGTCGCCAATAATTCCCCTTTTGTATTAGTGCCCCGACCACCGGACATCCAAAGCTTAATATGATCACCATTTGCACATTCAATAAAATCCCCTGCCCTGCATCTGCCTGTAGATTCCTGTGCAGCACCATCAAAACAAGCTCTATTCCCTAAACGAAGAAGAAGTGGAGGCCATGCAACCTTATCAATAGTCGAACGCCCCACCTTCAGAGATTCCACAAAATCCTGTAAATGTGATTGGACAGTACAAGCAACCCTACTGGCCTCTATAGAAATATGGTAAAAAATCTATCGGTTGCGCTATTTCTAGATCTCCCATGTAGCAAAACATGCCAGCTCCCCAGAATTGTTGTTTAATGCGAACCAATTTTTAAATCAATCCTGAATAGTATCACCTGACCAAACTTGTAAAATTGTAAATTGTGATCCAAAATATGACCATACTTTGACAGTGAAGGGACAAGTAACAAAGAGATGTACAAAAGTTTTTGCATCTTGATGACAAAGTGAACAAATATTTGGGCCCGAAAATCCCCTCTTTTGAAGATTTTCCCAGACTAGTATCTTCCCATATAACAATAACCACATAAAAACCTTAACTTTAAGAGGTAATCTCCATCTCCAGCAGCATTGGTGCCACCACTTCTTCTCCCAATGCAAATTTGAGCAAATCGCCTCATAATCCAAATGAGGAGAAATAGTACCGTCCCTGGTATTCCAGGACCAGAGAAGACTGTCTTCACCATCTGAAATCCTAATATTGGCCCGATACAGATCCAGAATGTAGCTCTTCCATTCAACAGCCATCCCACCAACAAGGTCCAACTGTGAGGCACTCAACTAGCTATGGAGACATGTGCCAGATTGTTGTCAATGAGTATGTGATTAAGATAGTAGTATCCCCGGATTCTGAGGTGATATATAGATGCATTCGAAAGCTTGAATGTTAAAGGGCCACCCACGATTGGATCTTCGCCAATCAAAATGTGTCGACTGTTCCCAGGATACCAGGCTAGCCATTTAGCCATAACCGGGAAGGATGAGAGTAATCCTGCCCAAATATTTGAGATATCTTTAGTTTTTTTCCTCTTGGATCGTATCCACTGGATAGTCGAGAGTTTACCGAAATATTTATCTTTTATGATGTTGCCCCACACACAGTCCATAGATAGTGCTCGCCATAGAATTTTGGACAATAATGCTGAAGAAAAGGAGAATATATTCTTTATCGCCCAACCAACTTGAGAAAAAGGCCTAGCCAACTTGACCCAATCAACTAAATGGATCTTTTGACTACCATTACCCGACTATAAAAAATGATGCATCTTCTGGAAAATACTGGACAAAATGGATTTTGGGATTTTGCACAGTAAGTGTTGGCCCGGTTTTGCAACCAGGCTTAGTGCTATGGGCACCTGCTAACTAGTAGCAGCAGTTTCAATGGAAATAAATAACAATAAACTAATTAAACAAGACTATTCATGGATCTAAGCAAAGATATTAAGCAAATAACAAAGATAATTTAAAATCAAGAACAAGAACATATAAGAATAATAAATTTGTATTGAAAGAATGGGGCAAGCAAGTGCTTGCGGAATCAATACCTCTAATGGTGAGGTTGAATGGCTCCAAGGATGAGCAACTCCAATCTCCAATGGTCTCTTCTCCAATGTGGTTTGCAATGGCTAAAATGCTCAGGGGAGATTTCAGCAGCATAAGGATGAGATAATGGATGGATGTGAAATGAGGAGCCCCTACCACCTTTTTATAGGTTTTGGTGGTGGGAAATACCATTTGTGGTTTTGTGGAAACCAAATGGTATTGACCAACATGGTTTAGGTACTTTTCCCTCCTTTTTCCTTTTTTGAATAAAAATAATATTTTAATTCCCTTTTTAATATTTTTGGGAATTTGGACCCTTTTTGAGGGTTTTTTATGATTTTCTTGGAAAAATAATCTTTTTTAATGGAAAAAGGGGTGTACTGAGGTCTTTTGGTGACCTTTTGTTGGTTTCAGAGGCTCAGATGGTGAAAAAGTGGACAAATGGGTCATGTGAGTAAGGGAGTGAGCTAGTGAGCACTTTTTAGGTGTTAACAGATTGCCCCCTGATGTGTGAGGGCAGGAGCTCATCGTATGGCCGATAGACATCATAGTTCTTTTGTCCTTTTTTCTGGGGTTTAGGGGAGAGAAGAGACCGGTTGTAGACTGGAGCCACGGCCCTTGGAAGCTGCAAAAACAAAAAATATTACATGGCCTCAATATGAATGAGGTATAATCTCTGATAAAGGACGAGGCGGGCATTCCCATGCTCGTATCAAGACATATACTAAACAATTAGTCCCAAGAAGGGGGATCTAATACGTGAAGAAATATACTGGTACATCATAATGGTCCAGAGGGGACATTATTGTGGGATATACTCGTGATCATGGCTGATCTCAATAACTGATACACTGGAATAACTGTTGAAACTAAAGGTGTTCAATCATCTGTATGGACTTAATGACTGTGAGCCATCTTTGGGAAGTATTTGTATCTGTATACTCGAGGGAGTATAAAACTGGGGTACATCTGAATATTGTCGCCATACGCAACCCGGATATCTATAGAAAAAATGTGACTGCTTGTATCCATAGGTAGACTCTCAAATGTGGAGGAGTCAGGTGGTATCCGGGGTCTTCGACTAATAACTGAACGGACCAATACCCTGTGCGAGTCTCAACGATGCGGTCAAGGTGTTGAAGTTGAGCATGTGAGAAACAATCATTCGGAGAGGCACTGAGGATTCCTCTCGAAATGATTCGTAGGCACTCATCATAAATGGTAATGAGTCCAAGACACAGGGACCTCTAGGTCTATCCTCTGGAATCAATATGGTTGTCGTCGACAGAGGGAGACCAGCAACTAACAAGGCAATGATGTTTCCTTGATAGGAGCACGAGGTGTATAACTGAAGTGATGTAGTACTGCTGGTAGGACTGACATACTTGTGGGGATGGGAAATAACTGGGTCAAAAAATGGGTAGACTCAAACTTCCTTTGTTCAGCGCATGATGACATGGTTGACCTGGCAGCGTAGGGAACTGACTTGTAGGTGTAGGGATCATAGCTTTTTTTTAGGGACTGAAGGGTATGTATTGATTCCGGGGGGGGTGAAGCTGATGGTAGCTGTCGAGGGATTATCAAGGTGACGTACTGCAGAATACTCTGAACAAAGGCGACCAAAATGGGGAAGCTGACTAATGAGTAGATGTGATCTGTCGTGGCGCCAAGAGGCACCATTGATTCCTTCTTCGTAGTTTTAATGAGCTCCAAGAAGGGATAAAAAGTGTGCTCTGAAATGGTACAGTCCTGTGGATTTTGTGAGCCCAGGACGGCTCGTGCTCATGGTTGCTTTCATGTTTAGGGAGTCTGAAAGCGGTAAGTGGACTCTATTGGTATTCTTTTTCGTAGTTTAGTCTCCAAGGCCCGAAAAAACATAAAATGATGCGGATGGAGAACTCTTCTAGCCGATGTGACTAGAGTATACCTTTTTCGTAATTAGTCTACGAGGTCCGGAAAAGGGGTAAACTTATACCAGGTAGACGCCCTTTCAGATACGTTTATCGAGCATGAAAGGAAGCAAGATTACTCGGCGATCTTTTCATTGTTTTAGGAGTCAGAAAAGAGCTTAACAGAAACTCCCTAAGTGCCTTTTTCGTAAAAAGGGGTTGCTCGGTCCGAAAAAGGGGTAAAATTATACCGAACAAAAATGGATTGATGAGGGCGAGGAAAGGTCTCGAGCATCGTCATCCTTGCGGAAAACTGGATCCGGTGACATAAGGATTGTTGGAAACGGAGAACGGCCGATGTGGCACGCAAACCGAGGTGACGAGGGGGCGTGGTAAAAATGCCTGAAAAATCTAAAGGTGAGAGCGAGAAATGATCTCAAGCATCATCATGAGCACGGAAAACTGAATCCGGCTATATAAGGCATGTCGAAAACGGAGAACGGCCGATGTGGCACGCAAACCGAGGCGACGAAGGGGGCATGGGAAAAAATGCCCGAAAAATCTAAAGGTGAGAGCGAGAAATGATCTCAAGCATCATCATGAGTGCGGAAAACTGAATCCGGCTATATAAGGCACGTCGAAAACGGAGAACGGCCGATGTGGCACGCAAACCGAGGCGACGAAGGGGGCATGGGAAAAAATGCCCGAAAAATCTAAAGGTGAGAGCGAGAAATGATCTCAAGCATCATCATGAGCGCAGAAAACTGAATCCGGCTATATAAGGCATGTCAAAAACGGAGAACGGCCGATGTGGCACGCAAACCGAGGCGATGAGAGAGGCTAAAAAATGGTCAAAAAATGGACCCCGTGAAAACGGGAAAAGGAAGGAACCTGTATGAAGTTCTCGCTGTGCTGATCCCAACGGTACCAACGGTTTGAGAAATGGACTTCGTATGATACCGCAATGGTTGTTGGAAAATTGGTAGATTTTCTATAAATAGGACGTGGGGCCCAAATGACTTGTCATTGTTACGTGCGAGTTTGATAGAGCTGTCAGAGCTATTTCTTGATTTCCGGGAGATTTCACCGTTGGTTTTCGATTTAGCGAGTTGCAGGTAACTCTATTCGCCTTAGCCTTTTCAATTATGTCTTTTTTGTTTGGCGGCGGGCCCCTGAAGGCCGCGAAATTCCACGTTGACTCTCCAACGTGGAACCGCGCGGGTTTCGGGGCTGAACCCGCGATGAACCGCGCGGGTTTTAGGCTCACAGTCGCGATGTTCATCGCGACTGTGAGGTCGGAACCCGCGATGTTCATCGTGAGTTCATGGGGGATAGTCGCGATGTTCATCGCGACTGTCCGGCCAAAACCCGCGATGTTCATCGCGGGTTTTTATATGGATCCCGCGATGGTCATCGCGGCTTTTTGTGGAAAAGCCGCGATGGGCATCGCGGCTTTTTGTGTAAAAGCCGCGATGGGATTTTTCTAAAATTTTTTATGCTGGGGCTAAAAATTTCTTCTGTTTTCCTGGCAGGGTGTTGCGGAGAGCTCAGTCCTTGTGGCGGGAGAGGGAGATCGATGGTGATCTCATGCTGAGGATTGAGACTGATGCAGGGGTGAGACAGACCCTGGCTATGAGCGGACTTTTGAAGTTCGCTTAGATCCCGCCTATACGTTCAGTGAGACGGCTCCTGAACAAGCTTGTGCAGTGGTGGGTGCCGGCGGAGGGTGCGTTCATTATTGGGGGTGAGAGGTTAGAGATCACTCTCACAGATGTTTATTTTTTGACTGGGTTGCCTCGCTTGGGTGAGGTGGGCGATATCATGCCGAGGTTGCCTCCAGGTATAGATATGGAGGACCTTTTACAGACTTTCTGTTCCGATGATGCTGTTTTGGTAAACAACTCTATTAGTTTGAGATCCCTACGTGAGTGGGATATGCGAGCTGTTGGTGCCTGCGTGCTGCGGATATTGGGTGCTGCTGCACCACATCGTATGTCTGGGGGGCAGACGATGATGGTAGATTCCGTTCTTCAGGGTACCTATTATGCCTGGGCGCAGATGTTCCTGGCTGGTGTCCGGAGAGATCTAGACAAGGCCATTAGAGAGGGAGGCGAGTTTTGTTATGCCTCGTTTTTATGCTGTTTTTTCTTCGAGCGGGTGCCGACCTTACGGCCACGGGTACCTGTTCGTGCTGCTCTTCCGAGTGAGCCTCGTATGATGATGTGGGGGCAGATGATGCCCCGTGGCGGCGGTGGTGTCCGCGGCTACTTCACAGAGGATTTCTATCAGCAGTGGGAGCAGATGCCTCTGGTGATTGAGGACTATCCCTACGCCGGCATGGACTACCGAGGTGACCCAGAGATGCCTCGTGCCCCAGGACAGGCCTGGAGTTTAGACGGTATGTTTTTTGTTTTATTTGATAGTATATCATATGTTGTTTGATTTATCATTGATGATTTTTTGTTCTATAGTATGTGATGGCTTACTTGCTTTGTGCAGATGTGGGTCCAGTGCCACCGCCTGACTACGTGGCTCGGCAGGGGCGGGCGATGGTGGTCGCCCATCCACCTGTACCTGTACCTCCTCCGCGTGGTGGAGGATTTGCAGCTCGTGGGCTAGGGGTTGGCCCTCGTGATAACGCCATGGATGGTGTCCGACAGACTCTTGCCCGGATCGTAGCTGGGCTTCCCGAGGATGGTTGGAGAGACCTGGATCGGGATATTTTGCAGGGTTGTTTTGGTGCGCCGCCCGAGTGGCAGTCGCTCTTATTGAGGGCAGCGGTGTTCGTGGCGAGGCACAGGGATCGGGATGCTCCGGCAGGGCCGGCTCAGGGGAGGATACGTCAGCGGGACGATCCAGCGGGGCCGGCAGAGCGGAGAGTTCGGGTTCGTCATGACCCGGCAGGGCCAGCGGAGAAGGATCCGGAGGAGGAGCCAGAGGATCCTAGGGATCCAGATGAGTAGATGATACTGTATCTGCCCCCAAATGCTGATGAGCATATGGGGAAGTATTTTTTGTATGACAGATGTATTTTTTGTATATCGGGTGCTGAGGGCACTTATGACATGTTGACTATTTGATTTATATATATATGTGGATATATATTTGGATATATTGTCGTGTATGCACGTGGATGCACCTTTGTCTTTTGTATATGCCCGTGGAGGCACCTGTTATGCACGTGGATGCAGTATGTTTGTTGATTTATGTATGCCCGTGGAGGCACATGTTATGCACATGGATGCATTATTTGGTTGTTTGTTTTATGCCCGTGGAGGCACATGTTATGCACATGGATGCATTTTTTTGTTTATGGATATGACATGATGTGATTGGTGTGCCAGTGGAGGACGATGTTGGCCATATTATCTGCTATACTATTGAGGTGTCTTGGGACATGTGTGAATGTAATGGATTCAAACTGTCTAACCATTTGTTTAGTGCACAGGAATTTTCTGAAAAGGCAGGGATCGCGTACCTGGTAATCATTGTTGAGCTGGGAAACTAGGAGCTGTGAGTCCAAGAAAACGTTGAGGCGACGGATGCTCATTTGGAGAGCAGCGGCCAGGAGACCGGTCACGGCATCGTATTCAGCTTGATTATTGGTAGCGGCACCTAAACATACTCCGTCAATGTGAATTAACTCATGTGAAGGGGAGTATATTACCCAAGCTGCGGAGGCGAGATTGGGAGACCAACGGCTTGCACCATCAGCGAAACCGACATGGCAGAGTGGAAGAGGCTCCATCTGTGGTCATGCAGAGAAAAACAAATATTTAGGTTTTTGGAAATTTTTTGTGAACAAAAAATGTATGCCTATACTAAAATGGACGATGGTGTCCATCAGGTTTTCTATGGGTAAAATCGTTTAAGGTACAACCCGTTGCGTGGGTTGCGTAGGGTGTTGCCTTCTGAATCGGTCAGAATGTATGCCCCCTGCCCAAGGCAGGTGTGTATGATGTAGGGGCCTTGCCACATAGATACGAACTTTCCTTTCCCGGTTTTATCATGAGCTTGATCGTAAGCGAGGACAAGGTCTCCCTCAGAAAAGGTTCTCGGGTGGACGTGTTTGTCGTAACTTAGTTTCAATCGTTGTTTAGCTGCTTCCATGTTTTGAATGGCGATGCGCCGATCTTCATCGGCCTGCTCTAGGAGTAGTAAACGTTGCTCGATCGGGGAAGTATCTGGTAGGAGTTCGATGGCAATATGTAAGGCTGGGATCTGGCACTCAATAGGGAGGACGGATTCGACACCGTGAACTAAATGGAAAGGGGTAAAACCGGTGGCGGTTTTAGTCGAGGTGCGGTAGGCCCATAATGCCGGGAAGAGCATGTGGTGCCAATTGGATTTGTGTTTGTCTACAGTGCGCTGCAGGATGGTCTTCAAAATTTTATTGATCGCTTCGACCTGGCCGTTTCCTTGGGGATAGTAGGCTGACGAAAAATGGTGTTCAAATTTCAACATGGTCGATAATTCTTTCCATACGGCGTCTTCGAAGTGAGAGCCGTGGTCAGAGACTAGTTGTTTCGGCACTCCGAATCGTGTGATAACATGGTTGAAGAAAAACCGTGCTGCAGTGTCGGCTTTGCAATTATAAGTTGGCATTGCTTCCGCCCACTTGGTAAAGTAATCTACGGCCACAATGATGTGTTTGTGACCGCCGGCTGACGGGGGGTTGCAGTCGAGGAAGTCGATGGCCCATTTGCAGAATGGTCCGACGGTGATAACTGGATGAAGGGGGGCGGGGGGGGGGTTCTTGCTTTGGGGGCAAAGAGTTGGCAGTTCTGGCAATGCTTGACTGCGGTTATGCAATCAGTAAACAGTGATGGCCAAAAATAACCTGCCCGAATGATCTTCTGGGCGGTGGCCATGCCGGAGAAATGGCCTCCGTAGGCACCGCTATGACAATCATTGAGGACTTGTTCTGCCTCACTGTGGGATAGGCAGCGGCGTAGGATGGTATCAATGCCGCGTCGGTAAAGCACATCCCCTAATAAGAGGTATCGGGGGGCATGGTGTCGTATGCGACGGCGTTCGTCACGGTCGATCTGTGGTCGAAACTTTTGCGTGCGAAGGTAAATCAAAATGTCTCCGTACCATGGGTCGTCAGATGAAATGATGAAGATTTGATCGTCAATCAGATCCGTTTGGATAACGGGTGATGATGAAGAGGACGGGAGGTCGGTGATGAGGTGAGCAAGCGCGAGGGCTTTGGTGCTCTTAGGAGTCTTGAAAGTAAGGTCATATTCCTGGAGGATAATGACCCATTTAGCGACATGACCCTGAAGGAGCCGTCGGCTGAGGAGATAGACCATGGGGTTGGAGTCGACACGACCGTGGTATGACTGAGTAGGATGTAGTGTCGCAATTTTTGTACGGAAAAGACTACAGCTAGGGCTAATCTTTCCTCGTATGGGTAATGCAGAGGTGGGCCAGACAAGGTCTGGCTGACGTAATAAATCACATGCTCTCGGTGTGAGGCATCTTCTTGGACCAAAACTCTGGACACAGCATGTTCGGATGCCGAGACATAAAGGGTGAAGTCTTGAGAGAAATCCGGTGGGGATATCAAGGGGGCTTGTGTGAGAGCTTTCTTGAGGTCTTCGAATGCCGTGTCTGCTTGCTCATCCCAAACAAAGGGTATGTGGGTACGGAGTAAGCGTAAGAAACCGTGAACTTTGGTTGCATAGTCAGGAATGAAGCGCCTAAGGAAATTGGACCGCCCTTGCAAGCTCTGAAGCTGCCGAAGCGTGCGAGGAGGGGGAAGTTCTAAGATGGCTTTGACTTTCAGGGGATCGACAGTGATTCCGTCTTGGGAAACAATGAAACCCAACAACCGGCCCGCCGGGACGCAAAAGACACACTTGTGTGGGTTCAAGCGGATTTTATATTTGTGACAACGCAGGAAAACTTGCCGGAGGTCGTTAAGGTGGTCTGATCGTTTTCGGGAACGAGCTGTGAGGTCGTCAAGGTAGACTCGCAGGATATGGACCAAGTCGTGAAAACAGTAGGTCATGGCTCGCTGGAAGGTGGCACCAGCATTTTTAAGGCCAAATGGCATGACGCGATAGGCAAAGGTGCCCCATGGGGTGGTAAAGGCAGTCTTGTACTGATCCTCCTTGCGGATGTGAATCTGGTTATATCCGAAAAACCCGTCCATGAAGGATAGGACTTCATGGCCCGCACACTCATCAATGAGTTGGTCAATGAATGGCGTGGGGAAATTGTCTTTTGGACAAGCGTGGTTTAAATCACGGAAGTCAGTGCATACTCTAAGGGTGCCTTGCTTTTTGTTGACCGGAACGGGGTTCGACACCCAGGTGGTGTATGGAATGGGATAAATGAATCCTGCTTTGCGGAGTTTCTCGACCTCAGCTTTAACGGCAGGTAGCTTGGAAGGGTGAATGGGTCGCTGTTTCTGACGAACAGGGGGTACCTCAGGCCATGTATCAATGTGGTGTTCAATGATGGCGGGGTCGAGACCAGGCATCTCGGTATAGGACCAGGAAAAGACATCACGGAACTCTTGAAAGAGCTTTTTGTATGCCTGAGTTTCTGCTTGAGTGCAAGATGCGCCCAGTGAGATGAGCTCAGGTTTCCCTGGTGTTGTGGAAATGTCTATCTGTATAGTGGGGGAAATGTTCGACATGTTCCCTTCTTCAAAGGCATCCGGTGCTGGGATGGGGTCCCTTAACCAATCGACCTTAGTGGGTATGAAATCTTTCGATTCGACCGATAGCTGGTTGGATGCGTTGGATGTAGATGCTTCCGGGAGGAAGTACGAGCGATGATGCATATCATCCCAAGGGTAGTCGGGTGCAGTTAGTGTCTCCAAAATTTGCTCATCAGTATTGAAGTAGTCAGACCATAAATCAAGGGGTTCTGGTTTGAAGGTTGTTGAAATCATATATATTGTATTGACTTCTTCCGACGAGGATGATGGCGGGGGGTGGATCTCCTCGATGAGGGGAGGAGATATCTCTAAGTCGACGTTGTTTAATTCGTACAATGCTGCTCTATAATCGGGTAGATCAGGACAATGGTGAGAGTAGTGGCCGTAAACACTGCATATAGCACAAGGATGGTTGGTGCGCAGTGATTTGTCGCGAGGCTGTAGAGGTGGCTCTAGTCTAACTACTGGGATGCTGATGTCATCGTCCAACATATTCATATGCTCTTGGAGTGCCGGTAAGTGTGGGCATTGATGAGTTGGATGGCCTATCTCATCGCACAACGAGCATTTAGGGGGGGCTCGAAACACCGGTGGGGGTTTAACTGCCTTAGGAGGTGGTATAGCAGTGTATGGTTGTGGACCTCTGCCCCCAGTGGGCTTGATAGGAGGGGGAGGATTTGTTGACGACAAAGGGATATTGAGGTTAGGAGGAGGTTTCGTTGACGACGAAGGGATTGCGACACCAGGAGGAGGTTGATTTGTGGTAACAATAGGTTGTACCGGTTGGAGGATGACGTTTGGTGTCGGCGGTCGAACAGGAGGCAGAATATACCACACGGGTAATCCCAATGTTAACCCGGGTAGACTAAGGGTAGCCATAACCGGGGCGCTTACTACACCCGAAGGAGGAAATAGGAAAGGGATGGTGTGGATGGGTGTAACACCAATGTGACTGGGGATCAATGGTGGTTGACTACCGGATGTTTGTGTATTCTGTGAAAGAGTACAGAGGTTTGCGACATGGGTCTCCGGTGACGGTGGTGGAATGGCCTGGAATGTAGAGGTCATTGGTGTATCCGAATAAAGTCCGGGTCCCACGGAAGACACAAAGGAGGTAGTTGCACTAGAAGTGGGTTGTTCAATCATGGGAAGAACATTCTCGGGTGCTGCAGGGGCGTTGGGATCATAGTAGGTGAGTTGGTCGATTTTGACCACGCGTCCCTCATGGTGGAACATCATGGTACGAAAAACGGATGAGGCAACTGCTTTCATGGCGTACATGTAACTGCGGCCAAGTAAAAGGTTATAATCGAGCTGGGCGTTAATGACCTCTATGTCGATGAGCATAGTTTTCCCACCTAATTGGACGGGCACTTTGGGTAGTAAACCTTGAGGTTGAGCTGACCGGCCGTCGTAGGCCCGCAATGCAGTGGTGGATTGCTGGAGAGTAGGGGATCCCAACTTCTGCGAAAAAAATGTGGACATGACGCATGTGGAGGCACCCTCGTCGATGATACATCGATGGATGACAAGATTCCGAATAGAAATGGAAACTTGGACTGCTATGGTGGAAGGCAGCCGTGGTTCAGACTGGTCTAAATCAAAGGTCATCAATTTCGAATCATTTGGGTCAATCGCCCCAATGGCGGAAAGTAAAGTCTTGCGCTGAGTAGGACAGTTTTTTAAGACTTCTAACGCAGACATGGCTGCGGGAGATTGAGCTAAGTCATCTACAATGTTGTAATTGGACGCAGCCCGTGAATTGGGGTTGTTGTTGATTCGGCGAAGGGGGAAGCGAGGTGCTTTAGAAGCGCCATCGAGTGGAACCTGAGGTATACGCAATGTCTAATCAGTGGGATGAGCATTAGTATCCTTTTCGGCGGGGGGGGCTTCAGAAGTCGGTCCGTATTGATTCCGACGGGTTTGGATATTGACGTCGGCAGTGGACATCATCAATAAATGGTGGGTGCCTGAATCAAACATGGGTTGGTCCGGAGCTGCGTAAGTAATTTGTTGTGGTTGCACGTTGCCCTGTGGGGGGGCTAACGGCTGAGTGTTCACCACTCCTTGTGTTGGAAAAGGGTTTTGTAGTACCAAAGGTTGTTGTGGAGGTGGTGGGGGGTTGGGTGGCGGCTGAGGAGCTGCCTGCCCTTGACGATGGGCGTCATTTGTCCATAGTTGTCGAGATTGCTCCAGATGTGGGCAAGCGTGGGTATAGTGACCATAGACACCGCAAATGGAACAAGGATGGTTTGTTCGTAAATTAGCATTTTTGGCTTGCTTAGGTGGTCGATCAGGATTCTGATGAGCAGGTGCCGCGTTATTGTTTTGCGGAGGATGGGTAGGTTGTGGAGCTTGGTTACGGTTTTGATTGTTTCCACGGTTGCGTCCTCTTCCGTGGTTTGGTTGCCCACCCTGGTTGCGTTGGTTATTTTGGTATTGGGGCTGATGTTGTTGTGCATACACATGCCCTTGAGCATTGGGGGGATTCTGAGGAGCCGCAGGTGCGGGAGCAGGTTGCGGTGGATAGTATGCAGGTGGAGCTGGAGGTGGTCCAGTTGCCTGTTGGGGTTGTTGGTACCCCTGAGCTGGTGGAGGTGTGAGGTTAGCTGGTGCAACCGGTTGTGGGTAATGCATGGGCTGTTGTGGGAACTGCATGGGGGTCTGTACCATAGGTTGAGCATAGTATGTAGGAGGTACATATGCTGATGGCGCTTGGCCATAACAATGTTGTGGACAAGAGGGTCCATGAACGTGATGGGTCTGGTTTGTTGGAGCATAAGAAGTTGTCGCTCCGGAACTAGATGTATCCCTAGAAAGGTCTGGGGCAGGCATGGTGCTCACCATACTGAAAGGTTTTGCTTGCGGTGTAATTTGGCCAATAATGCCATTAGCGGCATGTGATGCCCCCGGTGTGTCACCGCGTGCAGAGTCGCCTCGTGGGGCGTCCGGTATGATCGTGTATAGGTAACCCGACTGGGCGTAGATGAGATCAAACTGTTGGGCTTTGAGGATGGCCTCTTCTTCAGACTGGGGTCTTTCAGATGCTACATCCTTCGCAATGAGAGGAAGGAGGGATTTTAGAAACCAATCTAGGAAGATTCGGTCGTCTAATTTGATTTTGCATAGGCTTCGGCGCCGACGCCAATCATGAATATGGTCAGTGATATGCGTGGCCGTGTTTTGTCTGCAAGACAGTAGGATCTCGACGCCCGCATCATAGCGGAAAGGTAACTGAAATAACTGTAGGAAGGTCGAGGCAAGGGAGGTAAATGTGGAATGCGTCCCATGGGGTTGCTCGATATACCATTTGGCTGCAGATCCAGTGAAGGTGCGTTGTAAAAGCCGGAGGCGGATTGAGTCGTCCACTATGGAGTTGGAGGAACACCATAAATGGAAGGACATGATGTGGTTCTGGGGGTCCTCTCCTACCTTACCCTCAAACTTAGGGATGTCAGAGGGGAGTTTGGTGGGCATTTGAGGCCACGCCGGATCATGTCTGATGGGGTCATTTGTGAGCCTAGCTAAATCTGGCAGGTTCAGACTTGCCATGTATGGTAGACTAGCAGATGTGGTGACTGGAATTGGGACATGCCTAGCCATAGTGGTATGGTGTAGGGGTCCAGTAGCGCCTAAAGGTATGCTAGGTATGGAGGGTATATGCCCTCCAATAGGTGTAGTCTGGTATGGGCCAGCGCCTCCAAGTGCAACTTGGGTTACACTTGGGTTAGGAATCGCACTAGGGATTCCTGGGATAGCACTTCCAAGTGCAACATGGGTTGCACTTGGGTTGGGAATCGTACTAGGGATTCCTGGGATGGGGTTTGTGGAAACCAAAGGGGGTATGACCCCCATGTTGGGTATACCCATGACAGGTGGTGGCCCTGTGTTAGGCATTCCTAAATGTGGAGTGTTACCCGTATTGGGCATACCCAGAGGGGTGGTTGTTGCCGTGGATGGTACTACAACAGAAGGGTCTGCGGATGTCTGACCTATGGTAGTTGTAAATAGTGGATCAAATGGTGTTCCAGACATAATGGTGGTTGGTGGTAACTCTGTGGGGTTTTCGGATTCTACCTCCAAATCAAAGGTGAAGTGAGGTGTGTCAGAATCGGATGACTGCCTAATTGATTGACGATGTGTCGAATCAAGGGATAAGGCTCTGCGTCCGTGACGTGGAGAGCCAAGTGGACTAAACTCTGGGAGTTCGCCCTGTAGACGACGAGAGCGTCTAAAATTCTCAATGGTGAGAATATGTGTTTGGGTAAAAAATTTATTTAAGTATCAGGTGGTGATATATATAAAAGACTCAAAACCCTAATGCAACCAAGGGTGCAAGAAGGGGAGTGAAAAAAGAAGGCTCTCAGGCCAAAAATCAATCCTCAAAAAAGGCACTTATTCTAGCAGCTGTGCTACAATAAGTGGAGGAATGCAACAACTGGTCAGAATACCAACATGCAAGCGGCTCCTAGAAAAAATAGTTGTAACTAGACCACAGGTAGGTTGAAATCATGCAAACACCTAATCTAAAAGTATTGTGACTCAAACAGACGATATCCTCTGCAAGGTGATGAAATCCAAGTCAGACAATATGAATGTTGAGACAGCGGCTAGATATCCCCCTACCGGGAGGGACACCGGGTAATCAATCCTAAAGACAGGCTACTAGGATACTCCGTTCATGATGCGTCGAGAAAAGGTAAATCTGCCGTTTGGTCCTTTGATCGCAATATCCCAATACAGGGATATCCCGAGAACTGCGAATGGTAGCCCTTCGGTTACTGAATGGATTTCGGTATTCCACTCAGGCTTCCGGAACCATCCTCGCGACTTCAACCCTCCTAAGGGAGAGGCCTTCCCACAAACCGGTTGTGACCGCGCCAAAAAGTACTAAGAGATTTTAGCTCCCTAATTGGACAACTTCTATGTCTCAGATGTAAGAACTGAGGGGTGTTATTGGAACACCTATCCCCCCAATACTACCTAGCTACAAGAATTCTTTTAGTGTTCCCCAAGTGGGGTTAAAAGTGTGTTCAAATTAGGGTACGTTTTAAGGCTTAGTTCAATTAAGTGATCGTGTGAGTGCACGTGAGGTGTTGTAAACTGAACTTGAAAAAATTAAATGCTTTACAGGAAATTTTCAAAAAATAAAGGATTTTTCGAAAATAAAAAGCAAATATTTATGACTTTTTTCACTAAAAGGAATTTAAATGCCTTTAAAAAAATAGCTCAAAAAACAAAGGATTTCTTGGATTTATGAAAGCAAATAATAGACTTCTTTTTAAAAGAAATAAATGGATTTCTTCGTTTCAAGAAAAAATTGCTAAGGGCAAGATTTTTAAAGAAGTAAACAGGAAAAAATTTGAATCTAGATGAAAATGCAAAATGAGTCTTTCTTTCACTTTCTTGAAAATTTTTAAAAAGATTTCTAGATATGCACTTTAAATAGTAAATTTTTTTTCAAAGATGTCAAATATGCAGAATTTAATACTGTAAAAAATTTGCTATGGGTAGAAAGTACAGTAAAAAAAAAAAAAAAATTTCAAAATCGGGATGGCCGAATGAAAAATTCAGCCGCGCGGGTTTTGACAGAAAAGCCGCGATGGACCGCGCGGGTTTTGGTCGCACAGTCGCGCTGGACCGCGCGGGTTTTGGCCGCACAGTCGCGATGGACCGCGCGGGTTTTAACCGCACAGTCACGATGAGCAGCGCGGAAATCGGCCGCGACGCCGCGGTGTGCAGCGCGGAAAAATGCAGAAAGGTCACGATGGACCGCGCGACTGTCTGGCAAAAAGCCGCGATGGACCGCGCGGAAAAACGCAGAAAAGTCGCGATGGACCGCGCGACTGTCTGGCAAAAAACCGTGATGCGGAAGCCGTGCACGGAAACCGAGAAACGAACCCGAAAATTGAAAATTTCGGGCTGTTTATGGGGCCAAAACTCAGAGCAGCAATGGATCTGCTGTCTAAGATGGCAGATCTATGGATCTAAAGGTTAAAAACTCATAAAAAACTAAGATTAAAGGCAAAACTAGAGATCTATAGTTCAAACCAAAGCGGAGTCGCCAAAAACTGTTGGCCCGGTTTTGCAACCAGGCTTAGTGCTATGGGCACCTGCTAACTAGTAGCAGCAGTTTCAATGGAAATAAATAACAATAAACTAATTAAACAAGACTATTCATGGATCTAAGCAAAGATATTAAGCAAATAACAAAGATAATTTAAAATCAAGAACAAGAAGATATAAGAATAATAAATTTGTATTGAAAGAATGGGGCAAGCAAGTGCTTGCGGAATCAATACCTCTAATGGTGAGGTTGAATGGCTCCAAGGATGAGCAACTCCAATCTCCAATGGTCTCTTCTCCAATGTGGTTTGCAATGGCTAAAATGCTCAGGGGAGATTTCAACAGCATAAGGATGAGATAATGGATGGATGTGAAATGAGGAGCCCCTACCACCTTTTTATAGGTTTTGGTGGTGGAAAATACCATTTGTGGTTTTGTGGAAACCAAATGGTATTGACCAACATGGTTTATGTACTTTTCCCTCCTTTTTCCTTTTTTGAATAAAAATAATATTTTAATTCCCTTTTTAATATTTTTGGGAATTTGGACCCTTTTTGAGGGTTTTTTATGATTTTCTTGGAAAAATAATCTTTTTTAATGGAAAAATAATCTTTTTTAATGGAAAAAGGGGTGTACTGAGGTCTTTTGGTGACCTTTTGTTGGTTTCAGAGGCTCAGATGGTGAAAAAGTGGACAAATGGGTCATGTGAGTAAGGGAGTGAGCTAGTGAGCACTTTTTAGGTGTTAACAGTAAGAACCAATATACCCCACGCTTTGGATGACAGACTTTGCTAATATAAGGCGTCCCCCATTGGTTTTAAAATAATATATATATATATAAAAGTTATTACCTTCTTTTGAGATTTATTGACTTCTTGTATGTGCTTGGCATTCTTATGAGACACTCATTCTTCATTATTTCTTTATGACATAATAAAGAGAATGAATTTTTAATTAGATGTACAACTTTATTTCTAAAGCCAACTTTTGAGATTCATTCGCGGCGGGTGCTTAAAAATAAGAAAGCAAAAAACGAAGAAGCTTTATGGACATTTTTCCTAGACACGTTCATTCTTTTGTTATTTATAATAAAGATAATGATTATGAAATAGATAAATGGTTTTATTTTTATAAAATATTTATTTTAGTTTTTAACATAATTGATCAATTGGATTTGACCTGTTTTTTTTAATGGTATTAAAAGGTATTTTGTACAATTCATTAGAAAGGAGATGTTTAATCATTTTGTATTCTTAAGTAGAAGAAAAATATACAATGTTGATATCGATTTAAAAATAAAAAAATATATGTGTTAGAAATCTTTACATAGTTAAATTTAGAAATTATATATATATATATAGTTTAGTAGATTAGTTTGAGTGGTTGAGAGTTATAAATTACAAGCTAGAGGTTATAAGGTAAAGTTTTGACATCCAACCTTAAACCTTCTTTACTTTTATAAAGTAAGACATACAAAAATACAAATATTAAGATATTCATTTTTACTATACAAAGATAAATAAGATTTTAAGTAAAGTGACATTTACTGCAAGCTTAGTGGGCTTGATTACGGGGAAAACTCCACAATTAAGCACGCTTAAGCTAGAAGAGTCTTGGGATGAGTGCACTCCACAAAAGTCCTAGTTATTGGGTGCAAGCCTCGAAAGTGATGATTGATGCTATGTGTTTCATTTCACTAGTCTCAATCCCACTTCTTCACCCTTGTGAGCATTACCCGATGCAATGAGTGCTAAGTGGACTATTCAAAAACCATGACAAATTAGTCAGTTGCGACTATACTCATGGGATATGGTTCATAGATTAATGACTTACACTACATAGATAATCCCCAAAAAATGATATATCATATGTTGGACTACGAAAACCCCACAATACTGAAACATTTATTGCGTCGAGAGGCGCTTTCTACAACCCAATATGAGGAAGAAGTGTAATTCGGTGCTCAACGTGGAGTTGACACATGACTAATAAAATATTAAGTAAAAAAAATTACAATGTCGTTCCCAACTTAAAGTTCAAAATAAAAAGATATATATTACAATGAATTGATCAAACTTGGATACTTCTTGCTATAGATCCCGCATGTGATCTAGGGAACATTTTCACTATCCAAGTATAAAGTTATCCCTAGTTTCAACCACATGTCCTATATTATCTAATTTACTAATTGATATAGCTTTCAACATTGCAAGTTTGACTATATCTAATTAGTTATACTTGTTATGGATATTAAAAAATCTATCTATCTTTACCTCTTTGCTCTTTACATAGATTTTTACCTTTTTGCAATTTACATGGTTTTTTTTACAATGGTGATGGCATTCATCTTTTATGATTTCATTTAAGATAGTTTTATCACCAGCATAAATCCATCTTAACTACGAAAGAAATGTTTGCACCTCCAGAGATATGATCCCTATTGGCACATGATAGATCCAAAGTTAAGATGGATCTATGCTAGTAATAACTTCATTTGAAGTGCTTTTTGTTGAGTGAAAGAGTCAAAGCACTCCTTCCATTCACATAAGTGTTTGAATGACAATACTTCAAAGAGTAACACTTAAAGAAAAATTACACCTAAAAAAGTTTATTCGCTCTCTCTCTCTCTCTTTTTAAAAACATGAACAAGTATTGAAATATATTAAGCTGTTGAAAAAACAACCAAAATTTTACAAAAATGTAGGATCCATATTGTCTATGTTTCCAACCAACCCACTGAAAGGAGAAGCAAATCTAACACATATTCTCTAACTATTACATCCACCATTACTACAATGTGGAAGCTATAAAGTTTAATAAACTACCCTAAAAGAAACACATAAAAGGAAACCAAAAAATATAATAAAGATAATACTAAACATGATCATTCTTGGATTTTCATAGGCTTGTTGTATGGCTTCGGAGTGCTTGAAATGTCCACATAAACCTTTTCCTGCTGTTGCACCGAATCCTCCACGAGCTCCTTGGAATCAGCATCCTTGGTATCCCAAGACTGCTCCCCTTGTAACAGTTCCTGATATCTATCCACGATGAGGGTAAGTTGCTCCAGGTGAGCGCCCTGAACCTTCACCTAATCCTCCAGGTCATCAAACCTATAATCCATATTGGAAACATGATTAGTCAATTGCACTATGGCTGCAACCACACCCTCCAACTGCTCAAAAATTCACCTAACAATAGTCCTCAAATTTACAATTCCCCCCTTAACATCACTTAGGATAGCTCCCCAACCCGACTCCTCCATAACCATGCTTACCATTTTTTTCAGGATTTTGTTTCCACTCGAGTCCAACTATGAACTCCAAACTTCCTCTTGTCTACTAGCCACGCACGAAGGTGGATCCCTAAGAACCCACTGGATAATCCCCTGCCTAAGTGCAACTTCAAGCTCACTCCCCCAACCCACCAACACCAAGCACAAAGTTAAGACAACACTCCCCTCACACATTGCAGAGTGTACAAGGTTATCACTTCGAAGATCCACAAGAAATTCCATATTCTAAAACCCCACCATCAAAATAAAATCAAAGAATATTCTAGAGACTTATCTTGTGAGCTACCATAAATGCTCACCCACCCTCGTACTTCGTACAATTCTAGGTGGCATGTTCGTTGCATGCATGTTGAGTCTAGGGGCTAAACAAACCAAGGTTATTGAAATGTCTACAATTGAATGTCTAATGGGATTTCTAAAACATGCATAAACCTTACCATTTTTACTAAACAAATTTCCAGCTACCTGCTATTGATGGTAAATGGACTTATTTACTAAAAATGAAATACATACATAAAATAGATCATTATAATTCCATTCTACGTGTTTGTCATGGAATTTGTGTTAATGAATTTAGTTTTACAACAAGAAGATGATATTTTCATGGAGAATGCAATGGTAGCTTGAGTTCTTATGGTGCAACCCAGTCAACTCCTTGAGTGTGTGCAGTTGCCAATGATTCCCAACTAGACTCGTGGGTACCACTTTCCTCCCAACCAATACCCTTAGCTTCAACTGAGATCCCCCTGATCCCTCAAGCAGTAGGCTATACCATGTCATCTTTCCCCTTGTCAATTTCGAGTACTCTCTCTTTTCTGATCGTTTCGCCCCTCCAATCCATTATTTTCCCAACTTCCCCCTAAATCCTCTGTCCATTCACCCTTTTACTCCTCTCCAACCATTCCTTTATTTCCCCATCCAATCTACCCCTTTGCAGGGGTGACCCCCCATTTGTCATCCATGCAGGGAGCTTTTTCATGCACTAATCACATTTAGTTAGCTAATCATTAATCACCAGCTATGTTAATATTAATTATTAAACAATTTATGTAATATTATGATATATATACATTTTAATATTTACTATTATTATATTAATTCTATTTATTGAATAATTTGGCATTACTTACCTTCCCCCTTCAGGAAAATTCGTCTTGAAGTTACATCACACATAACTAAATGATATGCATAATCAAGACAAAATATGCACTTAGATAACTAATACTATTGTGCTAGTGAGGGAGTTTATTCATGTGGCCACCACTAGTAAATCCCTCATCAACACTAATAAGGATAAGACCTAATATAACTATATGCTCTCATGAATATTTCTAAGTGTTTCTATCCTATACACATGCATATCAGGGTGGGGATTTAGCTCCACCTAAAATTAATTTTAACTCAATAATGGTTAATTGTACAAAAGGAGAATACCGATACCTATCCTCCACATCCTTCTTAGGTAAGAGATCCTGCCTAGGAGTCACCTAGGCATAAATAAAATCCTAGGTTCTTCTCCATCCTCACACACCCTCACTCCAACATCATACAATTTGATCAACCTTCGAACACCCCCAGTACTCTGGATGGTCATGCTCCCCATGGTATGGGCCCTCCGATACTGCAACTAGTATAAGGGTCACCCAACGTGGGGTGACCACAAAAGGCATCAGAAGTCTCATCATGTATTCAATAAATTGCAAGCATAGTCCTTGCTCCTTTCTGACTTATGGCATCACGAGAAGGCTTAAGGCCTAATCCTTCTAGTCTTCACTGGGCTATATGCCCCCAAGACCTCATATGGAGGCAACGGGCATTTGGTCCAGTACGTTAACCCACGTACACTAGGAATCTGGTCCAATACATTAACCCACGTACACTAGGCATCTCAAAGGGTTGGCCCAAAACTTCCTTCACAACTCCCATCAACAACAACCCCAGGCATCAAAAGTCCTACAACACAACTCCAAAGGTGAATCTAACTCTCACCTAAATTCACAGGCTTTTGGTGTTTGAGGATGAGAGGACTACTAGCATAGATTATCGGTTGAGATTGTACCCACAGATTCAGTTTCCCATAAAGTGTTAAAGTATAGATTCTCCTTCATGGATATGGGCTCCCATGAGATCACAAAATGAACTGGCCTTCCAGGCCCTAAGTGGATTTCCTGTCACTCCACCTCTCATTATGCCATCATAGTATTAGTCATAAATATAACATTTAAGAGAATGCATATTATCAACATCATGAATAACAAAGACTTGCATGCTACCACATGCCCTTATGAGATTATACTATCATCATAAATACCATGGAACCACATGTACACATGTTATTATGTAACATAACATATCCAAGAGTAACAATGAATTACATGCTATAATATGCCATCACATAAATATACATCAACCTGTTGAATATGAGGAACCACATGCCACTACGTCTCATCTTGAAAACATAACATCATCACTATGAATGTGAAGGAAACACATGGTACTAAAGAAACATAAGGTTAACATATAGCCATCACAGTCAGGTTATCATCATTAACCTCAAAAAAACATATTTTATAGTGAATCATAAATCATTTCCATAATGTCATTATAATAATCCCAATCCATAGCATGAAATGAATCCTTCACAATACTCATTCATTCAATGGCCATGGAAACTTAATGAAGAACATTTTAATTTCCATCATGATCAATTAATACATAGCATGTGATGAATCAACATAATTAGCACGATCAATTTTAATCTATGGCATGTGATGGAACAACATAATAACATAATCATAATCAATTAATCCATAATATGAGTTGAAACAACGTAATAAACGTCAACACGATCGATTGATTCCATAGTGTATAATGAGCAATATAAGAACATCATCATGATCAACCAATCCGTAATACGTGAAGATACAACACACTAAACACCAGTGTAACTGATTTAATCTATATATGACGGACAATATCAGAATATCATCATGATCCACTAATTCATAATAATTGCTTAAACAACTTAATATCCAAAATCCAACACCCTTATTATGATTGATTCATTTCACACATAGTATTTTCACAATCAAAATTATTAGCCGAGTATGTATGCATGTAATGGGTCTCTCAGGATTGTATCCATTGTGTACCAAAATCATCAGACCATTGTACCATATGAACCTATTAATACTATGTTAACCTACTCAAAAGATATGGAAAAATCTCAGGGCATTGCTTCTATGTCCTCCTCTAATAGAAGAGGAAAAACCTAAAATTGGACAGAGTCAAAAATTCTTTATTCCCCAAGTATTTATTTTGGAATATTTATTCTGCATTCTTTACAAACGTGGTTTTTTTTTAATTGTTTGGGGATCAGTCTTCCTCGTGGAGGTCATCCCTCCCATCGAGGAGAGATGTGGACAAAAGAAATTAATGTATAGTGAACAATAGGTTGGAGTCGGTTCTCTCTCTCGAGGCCGCTACTACCTTCTCCACAACAAACAATAATGAAATAATATAGATACTTTCACAGTACCTTTAACACATGTAGGACATAAGGACACACTTGGACTGCTCTTCCTTTTTTACTGCAAACACAATCACTAGAAACATACAAACTCTATATAAATAAATTACAATTAACTATGGTTAGGGTTCAACTACACGTGCTTGTTCATTGATGTAACATCATTAATCATTACTGAATGATAAGATGAATACGTTGTTGAATACTTATCTGTAGGAACCTTCCCACAATATATACTATCTATGGAGTGGATGAGATTGGTGAAGAAAGCAGTATCTAACCAGTAGCTTGGATGTACCCTATATCATGTTGGAGAAAACTACATACTATAGTGACATATCCTAGAGGAGACTGATGCAATCCTTGAGGAGGCAAAAGATTGTTTATCAAATGCGAGCAGACTCAATAGCAAAACAAATCTACTTGTTAGATTCTAAGTGCAGCCTCGAGATCATTGTTGCACTTAGTCATTTTTTTTTGTTATTCTAGTTTTATTCTTCTTGTTTACTGACTCTTTTCTTCGGTTTATTTGTCTTTATTGGGGCATCTATTATGAAATGAGACCTTTCACAATGTCTACACTTATAATAATGGAAAGAATAGGATCATCTCCCTATCTATAACACTCATCCCTCTTAGTCCAATGTAAACAATAATTATTAATTGAGAGGATTGGAAGACATTCTCAATAATCAAACAATAAATTAGAGTCTTGGATTGACTAACACACTGAATAAACCATAACAACATATTTCAGACATTGGTTCCCCTTCGTGAGACCATTCTTCATTCAATCCCAAAGAATATATAAAAAGGAAAAATTTGTAATAGGGCTAAGTAGGGAGGATCATGATTATTGAGGTGTGTTTATTGACTTATATTAATATAACAAATTTATCTTTAAACTGTCAATATGGAAACCACTACAACTCTCTGCAATCACTATATGTGTGTTCTTCTTAAAGTGTTTCCAGGTGGGGGGGGGGGGGGGGTATTCATGTGGATGCGTCTGTTTCCACGCATATGGAAGCTTCATGATGCCAGGGACTTTTGTGTCAACTTTTTGTGTCTACCTATATGGTCCTGTTCACGGATTGTCAAAAGATATTGCATGATTTCTAATTTCAATTTATGAAAAGAAAAAAAAAAAGAGCGAGGCAATGTATGCTTCATTCTAGAACGAAAGGCTTGTTTGAAAATAAACATTTGGAAACATTTGTAGAATGGTTAGCCATAGGACTTGAAAATCATGCGCCATATAAAAATTGCATTATAGGGCCAAAGGGCCATAAGTAGTATGTCAACTACCTCATGAGGAGAGGGCAAACAATGATCATCTTAATAAGAGTGATTAAGCAACTTGAAACCCATTTGCACACTTAATGTGTGGATCATATATCCTTCTCTTCGTAGCAGAAAAATAACCATCTTTAGTTGAAACTCAATAAAGCTTTAGAAGAGAGTTCTAGATCAGAATACGTTCATAGGCCAACTAATTCGAAATTTAGACTTATTAAATACAAAATATACCAACAAGCGATTGAAAAGCATAACAGGATAAAAGTGCCAAACTATATAGATTCATTGTTACTTTTTTAGTAGGTAATTATCACACACAAAAGAGATATTGAGGTATGAGGGTTGATTAGGAACTTAACCAGTCAAAATACCCAATCAAGAGACATTAAACAAAGATTTCCAAGCGAGGGGATAATTAGCAAAATATAATTATTGAAATAAAAACAATAATGCATAAATACTATTTCTCAAACTTACTGCCAGGCATATCCACCAATGAATTTCCCAATTCCAAATTCAATACTAGTATACAACCTAATTCGCATTAAAGATGATGATGTACCATTTAGAACCCTGATACCCCCTATTTGCATGGGGTGCTCACTCATGTTTTAGAGGAGTTCTGGGCTAATTGCTAGAATCTCTAGACATGTATTATAGGAGAGAGTAGTTGTTTGTCCATAATCAGAACATCATATATTGGATAAATGAAATTTCTGATACAAATAACCTCATTTAAGGGTGTGGAGTGTGCTCATGTCTTTTGCATCGAGCATGCATGAACAATAAACAAAGTTAATGTGTTAATTTATCTGTTTATAGGTGTTTGTCCCATGTAACATTGAGAATTGCACAATTATGTCAATGATTTATAATGAATGAATTCATCATATTAATAATAATAATGAGCAATTTGTTCATATTCCTATGTCCAATCAATTTTTATCTGATAGTTGAGTTGTTTATAAGAATATTATTGCTCTCTAGAAGACTCTATAGAATATTATTTTTCTGCTATTGAATGCACAATTTTTTTTTTTTTGCTATTTGTGGATAATCTGAAAATCTATACAATGTAGTAAAGCTGTAAAGCATTACTTGCCATTTTCCTAAGAATTGTAGTTGCATTTTCATGGAAACTTGAAAAAAGAACAAAGCTATTTTACCTGGATGACCATGCAGATTAAGTTTTCCGAAGTTTTACATTATGGTTATCTTGTATATTCCATGAGTGTGCATGCATTAACTATTTTAAAGTGGCGTTGAGGCATTCAAGGTCACATTTGCATATAAGCATTTTCAAGAAAGCAGAAAAATGACATTAAAAATTGGAACCAAACTTGTGCGACCTATATAATCTTATTTCTTTTAAGACAATTCATCCTGTTCGGGTAAGTTAAAAGCGCAAAATTAATTAATGGAAAGGCACATCAATTGAAACTTTGAATGCATGCAAAATGATCCTTAGGTGTAGTATTATCCTACAAAATCAACTTAGGTGTAGTATTATCCTACAAAATCAATTGATTGATTTGTTGTATTCATTCATCCATAGTTTGATGCAAGATTTGATTTGATTTTTTTTGAGGTGCAAAGGTTCCACATAATTAATCTAATTAAACCTAAATAGTAACAAGTGTCTCTGTCCAAGGGCCACAATCCTTCCTAGTGACATAACGCCTCAAGTTCTCTCTCTCTCTATAGTTCATCCTTGTATAGGCTACAGAATGCAAAGAAGCCTTTGACACCTTGAAATAAAATTTATCTAAGCCCCATGCGAAAAGGACACAACTGGATAATAAATGAATAAATTATATTATATATTGAAAGATAAATTATATGAATAATTAATATATGGATATGAATAATTTATATTGCATGGATATGGATGATAAATCACAGTACCAACAAAGGATCCGAGAAGTAATTCCAATTGCTTTTGGAAAGGTTTGTGTTACCACAAAGTATACAAGGTCTTCTTTGTGAGGGTTGATTTTTGACAGTGCAATGAACCACTATTCATTTTTTTAAAGCGTCTCGAGAGAGAAAATGAAATTTATAAATAATTCACCATCTTTAAAAGTAAATTAAAAATAAATTATATTTTAATCATGCATTACACTTTGAAATTGGTTGAACAATGATAATAAAATCTATCATTGTTATTGCGATTACACTATTAAACTCATTAAACATGTTAACACCCAGTTGCATTATTTTATTTAGGAATATGTGTACAATATAAGTCCTTAAACAAATTTCATGAGATTCCATGTGGAAATTTCCAAAAAGATTACCAAGCTCAAAACTAGCTTGCTTGCTTATTAATCACGCACCATATCCCTTACAATAACGTCTGTTCGACGGTAGTTAAAATCTCAGTTCAATGGGAGGAGAAGGAGAAAGACAAGGTTGTGATTATTACACACACATAGAGGATGGAAATGACATCGCCTTTGCCAGTTTCCATGACCATTTAGTGAAATATCAATGCATTTATGCCACAATAAGTTGTGCATTAAGATTCTCTGAAATATTTGAATATGGAATATAACATATGAGATTTTCTAAAGGAAATCAAAAGACTTAAATTATTGCCCAGCTCAAGGCCCAGAACCTTGTGCTTTTATAAATTGTACATGTGCACGACATTATTCAAGTAACTCAAGTGGGAGAGTAATGTCATGGGTGACCTTATTGCATGGTTCAGAGAGCACGACTTGGTATTGCTTCAACATAGTTGTTAATATGGACAAGAAAGAAATACCCTCTTATTTTGGGCTATAGTATGATTATTATGGGAAACGTCTATCGTCGTTTGGCCTGCCCTGGAAGAAACCCAACCACCCTGGACACACATGGGGTACCATGAGTGCCACACACACACACACACCTCAAAAACTCCCATACCATTGGCACACTTCCTGCCCAACCTAGTCGTTTATTATAGTAGGACCCGCTATGGCTTCTAATTCACCATGGCGTCTATCGTATCATCTGGGGTCTTATTATTACTGACTTTTTGTGCCTTGTGCTTCTTATGACCAATCGTGTAAAAGCGAAACATTTCCATGCTCAGGCTTGAATACCAGGAGATTTTGATTGATCCGTCTTTCCAAGGCATGACCTAAACTGGAGACTTAATTCACTCTTCAACACCCTTAAGTCAAAGAGGCGAGACGAAACTAGTTTAGGAATCTCCATAGAAAAGGTAGCTTCGGGAATGTCCGTCCTATTAGATAAGGTGTTCTCATTTTGATATTTTTAAATGAGGTTTATATGGGTATTCTCTTTGATGTGTGTGTGTGTGTGTATTTTCAAGCAGGCAACCTACCAACACAACCGCATCGATCTTGGAATGGTTGCATGCCATGCGGTCTGTTATCACACAAACCTACATATTATGATAAAAAGCCCTAATTTGCTTGCCCAATCTCTTCTATATGGTGCTGTTAAACGTGTGCGAACATGGTAGTAAACTAATAAGGGTTGTTGCTTGTTTACAATGAAAAATACGACTTGCTTCAGATTATTTCTGGAAGTGTTTGTAATTTTAAAACTTGAAATGTATAATACTAAATAATGCACTTGGAATTAATCAAATATGACATTTATAGAGCGAATAAATCAAATCTCTCAATAAACGAGTTGAACAATGATAATAAAATCTATCACTGTTATTGCGATTACACTATTAAACTCATTAAACATGTTAACACCAAGTCGCATTATTTTATTTAGGAATATGTGTACAATATAAGTCCTTAAACAAATTTCATGAGATTCCATATGTAAATTTCCAAAAAGATTACCAAGCTCAAAACTAGCTTGCTTGCTTATCAATCATGCACCATAGCCCTTACAATAACGTCTGTTTGACGGTAGTTAAAATCTCAATTCGATGGGAGGAGAAAGAGAAAGACAAGGTTGTGATTATTACACACACATAGAGGATGGAAATGACATCGCCTTAGCCAGTTGCCATGACCATTTAGTGAAATATCAATGCATTTATGCCACAATAAGTTGTGCATTAAGATTCTTTGAAATATTTGAATACAGAATATAACATATGAGATTTTCTAAAGGAAATCAAAAGACTTAAATTATTGCCCATCTCAAGGCCCAGAACCTTGTGCTTTTATAAATTGTACATGTGCACGACATTCTTCAAGTAACTCAAGTGGGAGAGTGATGTCATGGGTGACCTTATTGCATGGTTCAGAGAGCACGACTTGGTATTGCTTCAACAGAGTTGCTAATACGGACAAGAAAGAAATACCCTCTTATTTCGGGCTATAGTCTGATTATTACGGGAAATGTCTATCATCGTTTGGCCTGCCTTGGAAGAAACCCAACCACCCCGGACACACATGGGGTACCATGAGGGCCACACACACACACACACCTCAAAAACTCCCATACCACTGGCACACTTCCTACCTAACCTAGTATTTTATTATAGTAGGACCCGCTATGGCTTCCAATTCACCATGGCATCTCTCGTATCATCTGGGGTCTTATTATTACTGACTTTTTGTGCCTTGTGCTTCTTATGACCAGTTGTGTAAAAGCAAAACATTTGCATGCTCAGGCTTGAAGACCAGGAGACTTTGATTGATCCGTCTTGCCAAGGCATGATCTAAACTGGAGACTTAATTCACTCTTCAACACCCTTAAGTCAAAGAGGCGAACAAAAGTAGTTTAGGAATCTCCATAGAAAATGTAGCTTCGGGAATGTCCGTCCTATTAGATAAGGTGTTCTCATTTTGATATTTTTAAATGAGGTTTATATGGGTATTCTCTTTGATGTGTGTGTGTGTGTGTATTTTCAAGCAGGCAACCTACCAACACAACTGCATCGAGCTTGGAATGGTTGCATGCCATGCGGTCTATTATCACACAAACCTACATATTATGATAAAAAGCCCTAAATTCGTGCTTCCAATCTCTTCTATATGGTGCTGTTAAGCATGTGTGAACATGGTAGTAAACTAATAAGGGGTGTTGCTTGTTTACAATGAAAAATACGACTTGCTTCAGATTATTTCTGGAAGTGTTTGTAATTGTAAAACTTGAATTGTATAATACTGAATAATGCACTTGGAATTAATCAAATATGACATTTATAGAGCGAATAAATCAAATCTCTCAATAAACGAGTTGAACAATGATAATAAAATCTATCACTGTTATTGAGATTACACTATTAAACTCATTAAACATGTTGACACCCAGTTGCATTATTTTATTTAGGAATATGTGTACAATATAAGTCCTTCAACAAATTTCATGAGATTCCATGTGTAAATTTCCAAAAAGATTACCAAGCTCAAAACTAGCCTACTTGCTTATCAATCACGCACCATAGCCCTTACAATAACGTATGTTCGACGGTAGTTAAAATCTTAGTTCGATGGGAGGAGAAAGAGAAAGTCAAGGTTGTGATTATTACACACACATAGAGGATGGAAATGACATTGCCTTTGCCAGTTGCCATGACCATTTAGTGAAATATAAATGCATTTAGGCCACAATAAGTTGTGCATTAAGATTCTCTGAAATATTTGAATACGGAATATAACATATGAGATTTTCTAAAGGAAATCAAAAGACTTAAATTATTGCCCATCTCAAGGCCCAGAACCTTGTGCTTTTATAAATTGTACATGTGCACGACATTCTTCAAGTAAATCAAGTGGGAGAGTGATGTCATGGGTGACCTTATTGCATGGTTCAGAGAGCACGACTTGGTATTGCTTCAACAGAGTTGTTAATATGGACAAGAAAGAAATACCCTCTTATTTCGGGCTATAGTCCGATTATTACGGAAAACGTCTATCGTCGTTTGGCTGCCCTGGAAGAAACCCAACCACCCCGGACACACATGGGGTACCATGAGGGACACACACACACACACACCTCAAAAAATCCCATACCACTGGCACACTTCCTACCTAACCTAGTAGTTTATTATAGTAGGACCTTCTATGGCTTTCGATTCACCATGGCGTCTCTCGTATCATCTAGGGTCTTACTATTACTGAATTTTTGTGCCTTGTGCTTCTTATGACTAGTCGTGTAAAAGAGAAACATTTCCATGCTCAAGCTTGAACACCAAGAGATTTTGATTGATCTGTCTTTCCAAGGCATGACCTGAACTGGAGACTTAATTCACTCTTCAACACCCTTAAGTCAAAGAGGAAAGATGAAAGTAGTTTAGGAATCTTCATAGAAAAGGTAGCTTCGGGAATGTCCGTCCTATTAGATAAGGTGTTCTCATTTTGATATTTTTAAATGAGGTTTATATGGGTATTCTCTTTGATGTGTGTGTGTGTGTATTTTCAAGCAGGCAACCTACCAACACAACCGCATCGAGCTTGGAGTGGTTGCATGCCATGCGGTCTTTTATCACACAAACCTACATATTATGATAAAAAGCCCTAAATTCGCTCGCCCAATCTCTTCTGTATGGTGATGTTAAGTGTGTGAGAACATGGTAGTAAACTAATAAGGGGTGTTGCTTGTTTACAATGAAAAATATGACTTGCTTCAGATTATTTCTGGAAGTGTTTGTAATTGTAAAACTTGAAATGTATAATACTGAATAATGCACTTGGAATTAATCAAATATGGCATTTATAGAGAGAATAAATCAAATCTCTCAATAAATGAGTTGAATCTCCATGCCCTGATAAGAAGAATACTCTCCACCTATTAAATAGAAACAAGCTCATTCAACAGTCAATTTTTTTTTTAATTCTTAAATGATGGCCAGACCCTAAAAAACTAACACAACTGGTTGAACACAATAGAGAACTAACAATACAAAATTCACAATGAATGTAGCAAAAAGTGAAAACCTGCCAACAATTGTCAGTCATGAGCAATTAAATGAATAAACTACTCAAATCAATTTGGATCGAGTCTTGCACTGAATATTATTGCGTACGCAATTAGGTATTTGTTTATTATCATCATAGTGGCACTGGGTAGTGTGAATTGGTAAGAAAGAAAACATAAATAATAATGACGAAGAAAACATCATTTTTTTTATAATGCTGCAACTATATATTTATAAAAGAGAACCGAAGATTACATATTTGTTTACAAGCTTAGGTGGTCTGAGGTGGTGAAACCACCACCCTAGGCGCTCAAAAATATTAGAGAAACTATTATCAATACAAAAAAAGGTGTGCAAGGAGATGTGGTCGTGTAAGAGTCTTGACATAATATATTTTGGAACAAACCAAACCAAAAAAACAGACTATGAAGCCAATGTAAACAAAAACACTGAAAATCACATCAAGAACTTGGAACCACCAAATCCAACCTATGAGATTTCTCCTTCATGAGGAGGATTCAGTTTCTCTTCCAGAATTGGGAAGCTTCCAAAGAAGTCGTCGTCCCAGCTATGAGGAGGGAGCTTAGGAGACAGAGGCTCTGCTTTGCGACGGGGGGAGACGCTTCCATCATCATACTTATGAACTTGCTTGTACTGCAAGGGCCCAATGGTGGACGACATGGGGAAGGTATCCAGGAAGGAAGGGTCATCCGGATTGGTTGTGGCCTCCGACAGTTGCTCTTCAGTGGCCACAATGTATTTGGTAGATGATTCAGCACTAGCGGTGACCGAGACAATGCCAGAACTTGTAACCTATCCAGCTGCAGAGGCCTCCTCATTTTTTGCATAACTAACGTGCACAGAGCCTGCACGTAAGATGGTGCAGCGCTCCATAGAGCATTTTCCACCTACAAAGTTGGAGTCTAAGCTTACTAGTTTTTCGTCCAAGTGCACCAGGTTGGATATGATGTCAAGGATTGAGGTTTTGGCCATGTTCCAATTGGAAATCATTTCCTCCACCAGAGTACCCATCATGTTTTTGACCAGCTAGTAGTATTTTATCTGGTTTCCATGGCTGCTAGAAGCCAGGATCTCCGCAACTCTACTGGACTCCCAGTCGTCAATCAGGAAACAGACTGGACCAGAGACATTATCTGCATACCCGTTGATGACCGTTTTTTCTTTACCCGGTTTATCAGCTCCACGCCCGTTGCCATGGCCAACATTTCTTTTGGAGATACCACATGGTCTCGACATTCTGAAACTTTCAACCACCAAAAATAGAAACTGTTGTGCAGTGCAATCGAATTCACTTACCCAGTTGCAATTGCAAATGAGGATGGTATCGATCCTATTCACCATAAAACTTTGCTTAGGGAAGGATCCGTGGGATGTCACATGAGGGATCGTGATGGTACTATCTACAGGATTAATGGAAAGAGACATCCCCGTCCTACTCCAAGCTCGCCCACCCTGGCGTAATAACTTTAGCGTCATTTCCCACCACAACAACTTCCACCGCAATGAGTGCTCTTGCCAGCCTGCTGTAGTGGGAGCTCATGTTGCATGTTGTTTCCAAGTGTGCTCTTGACGCGTCCACCTGTGAGCAGGTTTTGAGTGACACCCACGTCCGGGAATCAAGGCTTTTCTTTCTACTATACTCTACTAACAACAAATAAAATTTGGCTTATAACACCGCTCTTTTTAATAAACAAAACACAATACATTCATTTTATAACATGAAATCCATCGAATTGGCATTACCTCGGTACCAATTTCATTTTCATATAAAATTAGGAGAAAGACACCAGTAGCGGAGTGCGGACCAGAAGTGGTCATAGAAACAGTCACATTAACACTCCATAAACCATACATATAAAGATCCACTGAAATAGCTTAAATACAAAATTAAATATATACAAAAAGTCCAAAAGTTTATCACAAAATGCCTATAAATTGACTGGGCCTACAAATGATCCAAAAGTGATCCTTTATGCCCAGTTGTTTGTGCCTGGTAAGCCAACTTTACAAAACATCATGTCACTGTCACCACATGCAGTGTTCTGACTAAAAACCACCATCAGACCTTAAACCTTCCTAAGTAGTCATTTCCGACAGTACTCCTGCACTATCAAATCATTCCCAACGAATGACATACCAAACCGTTCTACCAAGATTCATGCACAATACTAACCCAAGACCTACCCCACCTGCACAAGTAATCAAAATGAAGTGTTCATCCTCACTTGCAACATCATTCCACCACCCAACCCTAAAATGCAATAAGTAGCATTAAATCAATTAACCATTAAATCAAGTAATTGCAAATCAACCATTAAATCAATTAACTACAAATCAATCAGCACAACAGGATAAGGCAGCATAAAGAAAAAGGAGTAGGCAGCCTTGAATTTGCATGTTCAATCGCACAAGTGGACAACCAAACTGGCTCAGTAATCTAATAAACCATTAAACTCCTCAAAAGAACAAGCATACAGATTGAATAAATTGTTCAATCGCACAAGGATCAACCATGCCATGAATTTAATGACAACCATACCACTGAACACATCTAATCAACCATTAAACCATCAAAATCACAAGGATCCATTAAACTAATTAAATGCATAGGGATCAACCATGCTATCCCTTGGATCGTTCTCCAAGCAATCAAAACCACACATTCCTAAAAACAAGTTTGCAATCCATGCCAATAACAACCAACATTCTTAATTAAGAGTTGAAGACTATAAATCACATGTAATCTCCAATACTTTTCATTGTTTTTGCATTTCACAACTGGAACTGCTTAGCAGAGCACCCCCTCCCATAACCTACTCGGCTTAGGTATTTTCACAAGTAACTTCTTATATGTTTTAAAATGCATAGAATTCCAATTATCAAAGTCAATGCTTTATAACTGTTCAAATGCACAAAATTACAATTTTCACACAATGTTTTATAAGGTTTCAAATGCACATAATTACGATTATCACAGTGAAGCATTCATAATGCATAGAATTACAATTCCAATTATCACAGTGAATGCTTTATAACTGTTCAAATGCATAGAATTACAATTTTCACACAATGTTTTATAAGGTTTTGAATGCACATAATTACAATTATCACAGTGAAGCGTTCATAATGCATAGAACTACAATTATCATAGTGAAGCATTCATAAGTTTATGTTTATGTTTGTTCCCAACTATCTTGCCTTAAGACAATGGAGACAAACTCAAATTTATTCTTTTCATGAGCATCGTCACCAAAGTGACTCCAATATTATGAAGAATCTAGTGGTATACTACAAAGTAGCTAGGGGAATCCAATAACTAGGTTCAATATATGGATGCATGTTGCAAGCTTGTTAGTGTCAATAACTAGGTTCATATATGGATGTCATGTTAACAAAAACTACATAATGCCAGTTGCAATCTTGTTGCAAGCTTGTTCAAGTCAATAACTAGGTTCATATATGGATGCAATGTTAACAAAAGCTACAGATCAACTTTGAAATACTCAGTAGATGACAAACTGGCCTAGAAAATATTTTAGTAGACCTACACATGCAACTAGCCACCGTTATGCTTAGCATGAAATGTATTAGAAGATTTGCTAAAATGCAGTGGGGAAACATAAGAGGACGTGGACATATAATTTGGAAATAAGCAGTGTTGTATGCCATCTCATTGTTCTTATCACAATTTTTCCATGTTCTCATACAAGTTGTTGTAATCATGGAAAGAGGAAATTATGTGGCTCAAATAAGGAGGACACGTAGGCGAGGAACTAGAGGTGCACAACTACAACATGTTACGTCAGATGAGGAGCCACATGAGAATGTTGTTGGCCAGGATGGAGATTCAAATGGTAAAGACCAATGCATGTCGGAGCCTGACGGTGCCGCTCCACCTGCACCTGCAGTGCATGTAACTGGTTCAAGCAAGAAGATTAGTGCTATCAGATGTTGGACAAAAGAGGACATGATGAAGGAAATTGATGATGTCGAATACAACGAATATTTTGTGAGAACAACTGCAAAAAAATATGGGATCGCATTAGCCTCAATGCATTCTTTTCTAAATGGTCTCACTCATACCAAGAGGAAAGGGCCTCTCACAGTGTTAACTGAATAGGAGGAGGAAGAAGTTGCCAGTTGGTGTAAGGAGATGGATGAAATGGGACACGGCCTGGAGTTGATACAGATGAAGTTGAATGTCACACAAATCTGTCAATCAAGGCCAAATGCAATCAAAGATGGATTTCCAGAGAAGTCATGGTGGGCAGGGTTCAAGAAAATACAACCATAACTTGTTTTACGAACATCAGAAGGCTTGGATAGAGACAGAGCCTTGAACTTGCGCCCTACAATTGTGTCCATATTCTATGACACTCTGTCCAATGCCTATCGGAAGCATTCATATAGTCCAGATCATATATGGAACTGTGATGAGACTAGGTTACAAGATGGAATGAATTGTGGAATGTGGGTAATCACGAGGAGAGGTAGCAGGAACGTGCCAAAAAATATGCCCAAGAATAGGGAGTGGATAACCATTTTGTGTTGTGTGAATGAAGCTGGTGCATCAGTCCCCCGGGTTCTATCTGTTCAAGGGAAAGTGTAGGTTGAAGAATTATATAAAAAATTGTGAAGTGGGAGCATGCATGGATGCACATCCAAACACAAGGATGGACAAAGAATTGTTTATGAATTGGTTGTGCCACTTTGTTGCATCTATACCAGGTGGTGTGTCACATGAAAACATACACTTGTTGATATTCGATGGCTATGGTAACCACATAGCCCTACAAACAGTTGAAGCGACAAACACCATGGGCATTAATTTGCTAACCTTGCCCGCACATACCACCCACAAGTTGCAACTCCTTGATGTAAGTGTGTTTGTGCCATTCAAGACATTTTTCAGGTCTGAGAGAGTAGCATGGATGACGAAGAACCTGGGGCTAGAGGTGAAAAGGTTTGAATTAGCTAAACTTGACAGTAATGCATTGAGAAAGGCTCTCACTCCCTCAAATATCAAGGCTGGGTTTAGGCATACTGGAATCTGACCACTAGACTATGATGCTATTATCCATGATATGGCTTGCATCCAAGCTTTTAAGGTGCATGCAAACGATGAAGATGTTGCAACAGAAGATGCAGATGCTGCAGACAACATGTTATCCCTCTCTCAAGGAAATTTCCAACCATTGGGTGACAACGATGAACAGGTCAGCACTACTCAGTATGACAATGAAGTTATGGAAGATGTCATGGAAGCTATTCAAACTATACATGAAACACATACAAAATCTACAAATAAAGTTCATAATGACATTGTTGAAAGGAATTTGATCGAAGGTTGTCAAGCATAGCGAAGCAATGAGGAGCAGTTGACACTATCAAGCCAGGTGCAACAACCTGAATGGTTAGTGGAGGCCATGATGAATATGAGAAAGCGTATTGTTACAAACACCAATTAAGAAAGCATGAACATGCCTTCACAACTAGCATTATTGAACAATGGAGTTGTCCATTATTATGTGGATGGGGGGGTTCAGAAGAAGGTGATGTGGGCAGTGAAGAACCAGTTGAAGGAGATGATGCAGATGTAACACAAGTCCCATATGTTACTCATAGTCCCACCGGGGGTGCTACACTCAAGTCATTCATAAGGTTTCCAGTGGAGAGAGTGGTAGACAAGACAATTAGAGGACCAGTAGATGTCCTTCGATTGAGCAAGAGTTCATAGTTACTCACTTTCGATGATTACATAAAACTATTGGTTGTTGCAGAACAAAAGAAAAAAGAGATGCAAGAACTAAGAGATAAGAATAAGGAGCATGCAAATGTGGGAACTTCAACCTGCTTGGGCGATGCTAATGTAGGGAACCCTACAATAGTGGGCAATGTAAACAGTCAACCTACACATGAGTGAATATATTTGGTGCTTATGTCTAACCACATCCTATTTGGATTTTGATACCTTGACAATGTTTTGTTGTAATAAGAACCAAGCCATAAGGGATTTGGTACCCTATGTCTCCTAGTTCCTAGTCCTATCTTAAACTCATGGCCACGTTTTCCAAGACTACTAATATAAACTGAATTTTTGTTACCCTTAATTGGTTTTGCATTGAATTATCTGATCATTTCTTAGTTTTCAAGTTTACCAATACAAATTTAAAGACCAAATTACATCAAAGATCAACATTTCAATTACCATTAGATTACATTACAAAATTCATTTCAACACCAAATTACATAGAAGACGAACACAAGCAATACAATTACATTACATTATATATTTGATTGCAAGGACCAAATTACATAGAAAGACCAGAATTCATTACAACATCACTGTTTTCACCATTAAATTGGATTACATAATTCATTACTGTCACCAAATTACCATAACATTGAAACAATTCGAATGCATAAAACCTCAAGAGACCCGAATACAAGGGTATAATCCTCCCAACCAAAGGGTACGAATACAAGGGTGTTACATAACAGTCACGACCAGGGCAAAACGAATGATGGAAGGCCACAAACAAATGCCCAATTTTTGCATGAAATCCACAAACAAATCCCAACTATTCGCTCGAAATCCCACAATCAAATCGCATATATTCATGTGACCAAATTACCATAGCATTGACCAAATTACCATAACTGTGACCAAATTACCATAACTGTGACCAAATTACCATAACATTGAAACAATTACCATAATTGTGACTAATTACCATATATTCGCATGAACAAATTACCATAACTATGACCAAATTACCATAACATTGAAATAATTACCATATATTCACATGACCAAATTACCATAACTGTGACCAAATTACCATAACATTGAAACAATTCGAATGCATTAAACCTCAAGAGACCCGGATACAAGGGTATAATCCTCCCAAATAAAGGGTACAAATACAAGGGTGGTACATAATAGTCATAGCCAGGGGAAAACAAATGATAGAATCCCACAAACAAACGCTCAGTTTTCACATGAAATCCACAAACAAATCCCAACTATTTGCTAGGGTTTTAGCAGGGCCCTTCACATAGAGTTATTTTGGCCGGGCCTATTCAAACCGGTGAATCCCTAATACCTACAGTGAATCCCACCACCCAAATCAATAGGGTCCTTGCAAAAAGCTGAGTCTAGCCTGCCACAATACAATTGAGCCCTACTATGGCAAAAAATGCACAAACAACAAGTTCGAATTATGCAAGGACTGCAAATGCACAAAGGTGGTGGTCGCATTCCAAAAAACAAACAATTATTTTCATAACCCTACTACAAATCCTTTCAAGCCGTGGAGAAGCCGAATTAAAACCATGCGCTCAAATTTTAACCTAAGCATTTTTAACAATTCATTAAAAATTACAAGAAATTTTAATCATGAACCTAGAACAAATCCCACAAACCCATGGGGAAGCCGAAGAAAAACCATTGAAACCACCATGCAACCAATTTAAAACCACAATATGGGTAAAAATATTACAAATCTCCAAACATATATGAAATGTTTAAAATCACAAAGGGAAAGCGAACTCAAAATCAACACAAGAGCACAACAAATTCCATCCAGCAATTGAGGTGTTGTTGAAAAACACAGCGGGTCATTGGTTGGTAGGGTCGGACGCCTACCAGGAAAACATAACCAAAACGCCACTAAAGACTCCATGCCCAGGCTCCACACGCAGTTCCCAACCAAGCTTCATGAACGAGCTCCACTGCCGACCTCCACCTGCAAACAAACATGCGATGCTTATGAGCCGAGCTACAAAAAAACCCAAAAATGCAGTGGACAACCAGCAAACAAGGAACAATTACCTGGTGCCCGAGCTTCTTAGATGCCAACGACGGGTCGAATACACATAGGAACACTCAACAATGGCACACAACACCATGTAATCCACCACATGAACCTTCTTCCACCGCGCTTCAAACCATGTGGCCAAAACCATCTACAAGGGTGAACCACGAACCAAGTAATAGAGGTCGAGGGTAAATCCAAAGACAAACCACCGAGCAGACAAGGCTGCACAACCACCCCAGGGGGGGGAAGGAAATCACCCACTGGGCCCGCTCAAAACTACACTACGCAAAACCTTCTCCAAAAACCCTAGCGTAAACACTTTAATGCACTTTCAGACAATTGTCAAATAATAGGTTTGAGGTGGGCACGTGGCGGGATTTCTAGCGTTCCCTCGTCGTACGCCAGGTGGGCCTCCAGGATGGATTCAGGGAGGGCGCACCACTATTGGTGTCCCTCCCCTAACACTGCGTAGGAAGCCACCATGGACTCACAAAATATTTAAAACTAGCAACTTATTACTCAATTAATTTCTCTCAACTACTTTAGATGCAAAACTTCTAGGCTTACAAGCTATGCCATTACTTATTAATGTTCACAACTACAATGTACCCACGTGGCGAGTAAGGTACGCATCTCGAGGCATCACAACTACAATGTATGACCATGGTGAGATTTCAAATAAAAATTATCTCAGAAAAAGTTCAACTGGGATCAGTCCTTGATTTCCTTAGTTAGATTTCCCCACAAGTATTATTTTCATAATGGTGGTTGTTGAGGGGGAGGCTGGGAGATCCTATTCATATCAGCTATGTGTCAATTTTCCAAGTTGAATGAGAGCCTATCCATGCATACAGTTCCCAACAAAAAACCTCCAATAATCAATACACTTGCAATTCAATGCCTCGATTTCCGTGCAATCTGCCATATTTGGATTCATCAAAGTAGATAATATATATTTTCCATAGAACTCGAAGTACAAGGCGAATAATTCATCTAAAACGTACCTTATCATACTCCAAGCTCGATGCCAAGGTTATGGGAATTTGTGTTAAAAACTCGAAACCCTTTTTAAACAATGTAATCCCCACAAACATCTAATGGATTTATAATGAATAATTAGTATTGGTAAATCCAAACTCAAATTATCATTTAGGAGAGTATTTAACCTGGTTTATGAGTAAGCCTATACAAACGTCCAAAACCCATTAAAAAAGAAAATGAACCTTCAACCATTGTATAAAAATGGGGCATTAAATACAATGAAATGTAAAATCATTGTTTATGCTTATTATAGAGTTTTTATTAGCCAAAATTATAAGCAAAACCTTCCCGCCCTTTATTAAAAACCCTAGTATATTTAACTAGCACCCTACAACTTGAGAACCAATGTAAGATTTAAGAAATAACTCCTAAATATATTTATTAGGAAAACAATAATTTAATACCTGGTTCGAGTAAGTCTTGACGTCGGCACCATAAACCCTAAAAATCTTGTAACTTGTTCATTTGGTTTACACACGAGTAACCACATAAAAATCTTCTTTAAATTCCAGAACTAACTGAACTCAAAAGACACTTGATATCGGAAGGGAAGAGTTTGAATTATCCTCAATCTACAACTCTATGAGAAATCCTAAATGATCTCCATGCCCATAATTATGAACACATAGTCTTAGTTTCCAAATAAGCGTTACAATCCTTAGGACTCTCCTCAAAATATATACTATAGATTTGGATTCCAACCCTAGAACAAGTAAAAGGGGGACTCTTTAAAGATTAAATGATAAATATAGAAAGAGTGAAGCCATGATCCTCTTGGGTCGAGCCCTGAAAACCATGTAGAATCACCTTACACTAGTCAAAGGATTAAGTGTAAAACGCATGTAATGGAGTGCATGCTTGGAAGTTTGGTGCTAAAAGGAAATTTTGGTGTCTAAAGGAATGGTTTGTGATGAATCCAATAATGATAATGTGGGCATGGATTTGTCTGAGTGGATTGATGTTGATACAAGATTGTAAGAGTGAAGCATCTTGGGTTGATTGGATTAGAGTCTATGGATGCCATGGGTTCAATGTATTATTTGTTTGAAACCTTCAGTAGGGTTGGACTCCAACAACAATAGAATAATCATAAACAAAAGGCATATAAATATGAAAATGTTTATAATAGAAGATATGAAATTTAATGGCCATTGCCATGTTTCATAGAATAGTGCCCAACTCCATATCTCTAACTTAGAACTCAACACTAGTTAGGGTTGTAAGGAAACTAAAATATATTTAGATTAAGCATTCGAAGAAAAAAATCATGTGTAATTACTTTGGCAAAAATGGGTTCAATTCCGTGCATAATAGACAATTTAGTAAACTACAAAATGGAATAAGCACACTAGTAACTCGCATCAAATCTATCACAACATAATATAATTGCCAAATCTACCACTGCATGAAGCCTGAAATATATGTTTATGTTTGCAATGGTTATATGATTTACTTTTCCAACATGTCCAATTCAATGCAATTATTTAATGGTTGTTTTATGTAATGGAATCGTATTTTGTTTTAGCAGGAAAAAGGCTTGAAGGATTATCGAAAGAATCATCTTATCTATACCTTTAGGTAGAGGGTTAAAAACGCTCAACGGTTTTAGGGATAGTCCAGATGACTATTTTGAAAATAAAAAATTAGGAGTTCTCAGGATTCAACTCTTCTTTGGGGAATATTAATTTAAATTGGAAACCCCACTTGTCGACAATATCATTAAGAAATAAAATAGTAGGCATTGTCCAAATGAGAATTCAACTGGGAAATTGCTTAACCATAAGGGTCAAACCATAAATAGTTTTGTTTTTACTTCTTAATCATTCTCCTTTAACAATAGTTTTCCTTAAACCCTAGGTCCTAGTGCAGAACCTAACCGGCTCTGATACCATATGGAATGCCTACAATTGTCTAATTGGGATTTCTAAAACATGCACAAACCTTACCATTTCTACTAAACAAATTTCCAACTACCTGCTACTGATGATAAATGGACTTATTTACTAAAAATGACACTATAGACATAAAATAGATCAGTATAATTCCATTATATGTGTTTGTCATGGAATTTGTGTTAATGACTTCGATTTTACAAGAAGAAAGCAATACTTACTAGGAGAATGCAGTGGTAGCTTGAGTTCTTAGGGTGCATCCCGATCAGTTCCTTGATTGTGTGGAGTAGCCAACCATTCCCAACCGAATTCGTGGGTACCACTGTCCTCCCAACCAATACCCTTAGCTTCAACAGAGAGCCCCCCGATTCCTCAAGCAATAGGCTATGCCATGTCATATTTCCCCTTGTCAATTTCAAGTACTCTCTCTTTTCTGACCGTTTCCCCCCTTCGGTCCATTATTTTTTCCAACTTCCCCCTAAAACCTCCATCCATTCACCCCTTTACTCCTCTCCAATCATTCCTTTATTTCCCCATCCAATCTCCCCCTTGGCATGGCTGACCACCCACTTGTCATCCATGCAGGGGGGATTTTTCATGCACTAATCATATTTAGTTAGCTAATAATTAATCACCAATTGTGTTAATTAATTATTAAACGCTTTATGTAATATTATGATATATATACATTTTTATATTTACTATTATTATATAATTCTATTTATTGAATAATTTGGGCATTACAATTATGAAGTTCATTAGGGGAGTCATTTAAGATGCCTTTGGTCCCCTCTTTTCTCAATTATGTCGTTGGGCAACCAAGTTGGCCAAGCGATCCACCTCCCCATTGTTTTCCCTTTCGACATGCATTAGAAAATACGCTGGGAGTTGATCAATTAGGTTATTGATTCGAGATTCATTCTTCTTTGAAGAGGGTCCTAAGGCATGGTATGCTTGCGTGCTTGTGAGATAACAAGCAAGGAGTCTCTGAGATTGAGCACGTTTGGTGCACCCATAGTAATCAAAATTTCTAAACCCATGTACAAAGCATAACTCTTAACTAGATTGTTTGTAGCCACGTCTAGACCCCATGCATAGGTTTCAACCATTTAACCATCAAGATCAAAAAAATCCCCTTATACCTGCCACCCTCTAAAAATTGATCTCTCTTAACACATAACAATTTAGAGTTAAAATCAATTTACACTTATGACTAACAACAAATAACAAATGACTAATAATAATTCAAATATGAATAAATCCATACATAATTAAATCATCCCTCTTACCATCATGATTATGATAATTAATATTACAACGTGAAAAAGGATGATTATGATAATTAATATTACAACGTGAAAAAGGATGAGAAACTTAAAGTGCATTATAAAGTAATATTCAATTATTATAATATCTCAAAAATTTCTATAAGATAATGTGATTTCAATAGATTTGAAGTAAATTTCAATTTTGAATGTACTTCCATTATATTTGAAGTGTGTTTACCATGAATGTAATGAATATGCCCTTTTGAATTTAATTATATGGAAATTGTGTTTTATTTTGAACTTAATGAATTTACTCTTGATTTTATCTATAATTATTATACCTGCCAAGTTAGGTATATAGCAATAAATTTGCATTTTCTATTAATTAATTTACAAATTTTTAGTCTAATTTTTTATATAGTTGTCTATTGTTTTAAGAATTTTAATTATTAAATTGATTTTAAAATAAATAAAAAATTATATTTTAAATTTTATAGATCATATAAACCTTAATTTTTATTGGTTATTTTTATTTATTCTTTTTTTTTTCTGTTAATTAACAAATTTGATTTGACTAATTATCCCTACCTCGGATGTAACTTTTTTAAAATTAAAAAATTAAAATTTATAAAAATTTTAAATGAGACACCTATTTTGAAATGACTAATTATACATATTTTTAAGTATAGTTGTTAGAATTAAAAAATATTTAAAAAACAAAAAAAAATCGCATACATTAGCTTGCACTTACGCGGAGTTTGTTTAAACCTCGTCACCATGAGATATTGGGCGGCCATTAATGTAGGCCTGGATCACATTCACCAACGCCGATTTCGTATCGATTGTAAAACCATCAACCTGACAATCAATTAATTGCATGTCAGCACTCGTTTCCCAACGTTCTAAATGCAAACATTGTTACACAACGTTATAACATTTTATGTGATGGTTTTTCGAATCCAAAGTTCATATGGTTCCAAGTTACGATTCATAAAACACTTTATGATGCTATAATGGCCAACGACTATACATATATATTCATATAGTTCCAGCCCTTTAACATATTAAATTCATTTGTTATGTAGATTAACAATTCGAAGTTTATGTAGTTCCTAACTATTTAAATCAATATTTTCTTTCCATTTTAATTATTTTGAATAGCTTTACTTTCTTAATTTTAGTTTGCAATTAATTTATAATAAATAAAACTACAAATTGGATAAGGATTGATTTTCACACTAAAATCTTCCAAAGTATTTTCTAAAAATACAATTCCTTTTCTCTTTTGGTTATTTTGAGTGACAAAAAATATCAAACTTTTACGACTCTAATTTTGTTTTGCAATTATAATTTATAGTTAGTAAAATTACTAGTTATTGTTAGGTAAGGGTTGATTTTCCCATTAAATTTTTTCAAAATATTTTCTCAAAGAAAAAAAAAATAGCCTTTATCACATGTAAATTATCCCAGTTATTATTATTTTTTCTTATTTTTAAGATGCAGTAATAAGCAGCGTAGTTGCTAATTCCATTTCTTATTTTTGTGATGTATTATTTTAATATTATTGATTTACTTTTGTTGTCATTTATTATATATTGATAAACTTAATTAACTTTATATGTCTTATGTATAGGCATGATTGGACACAATTTTATTTTTAAAAGTACACAATTTAGTCATTAAACCAGGAGACCCTCAATTAAAGGTCACTTGTACGTTTAGCAATTATCTCATTTATTATGCTAATATGTTAGTTTAATATATCATTATTTAATATGGATTTCTTTTATTACTTATAATTAAAGTATCATAGTTGAAACAATTGAGGACTAAAAATACTATGCCCTCAAGGATTGCTTTGAAAGAATAGTGAAAGTTTAGTAGTGCGTGCCCTCGTTAATTAATTATTTTAATTAATCATTTTAAGTATTAATTTTTGTTCACTTGTATATAGTTAGAATTATTCTTTAATTAATGGAGTTATTATTGTATTCTTATAGATTGATGATTATGAGAGTAGTTCAAATTAATCAAATTTTATTGACAATTTTTAAACCTATATACACTTTGTTATATCTATAAATGTTAGCAATTATTTATTTTATTGAAGATGTGCTCTTTTATTATGTTCTTACAAAGTTGAGGAACTTCCAATAGTTCAATGCACTAGTTATGTTAAATTTATTTCATTTCCTTATGTGTAGATATTTTTTCATGCATTAATGTTGGTACATAGTTGGCATTTCCATGAGGTGGCAATGTACCACTTGTTATAGGCAAAAAAAATCAATGATAATTTTTTTATTTAACTTAAACTTTCATAATTGTGTTTATGTATACACACAATTATGAAATTTGCATTCAATCAATGTCCGACCATGAAAGCAAAAACTAGTTCCATATTAATACAAAATTGTATTATTGTTCTTATTTTTTGTAATAGCCAATTATACAATTTTATATATGTTTCTATTTGTTAATTAGAAGAGGCAGGTATAAGCAGCTTTGTTGTTATTTCACTTGTTTATATTAAAATACTTAATATTTTTAATACTTTATGTCTCTTTTTAAGTTTATTAATTGCTTTCCCATTGTTAATTTATTCATTTTCAAGTTTGTATATTAGTTTAAAAATGAGGATTTCAACATTCATAACTTGAATAAAATTTGAACATGAGATTGATTAGAGTGTGAATGGTGAGAATGGAAGATTGTTTCCATGAGAATAAAGGGAGAGGAATAAATTCTTGTGAGGGCATAGAAATGCATTTTCATAAGGATGGAGGACTCTTACACTTTCCTATGATGATTGTCTTCTAAGTCAAAGATGGTGGATGGTATTTAAATAAGGCACATGTTGAACAGGTAGAAGTTCCTAGGAGACATAAGATTATTCTTTCCTTTAGTCCCCTTTCCTCTTTCCTTCTAGTAGACTAATAGTCTTTCTCATGCTTTCCACATTAATCTTAAACCTTTAAAGAAATTTTTAACAAAAATATTTACATATCTTGAGTATGCCATGAAATATCTACCTTATAGTACATCGAAAGCATATTTACTGCAATTACATGCCTAGTTGTTCACTAATCAGGCCTTAGCCTTGAGCTCCACACTAGGAATCCATACAAACACATTTAAATTATTTACACATGTGACCATTTATTTACTATCACATCGCTTGACTCTGCTGCCCATTTCTCTTGCACCATATGCATGCCTACCTAGGCTGCTCAGACTAGGGCTCGCTTTGACCAACTTATGTTTCATTTTAACCAAATTCTCTCCATTTTCCCATGATCCCTTATACAAAGACAATCATTTCCAAGTCCCAATATCCATTATAACTAAATATATTTTATTTCATTTTATTTTAGCGCATGCGTGTGTGTGGCTCTTACCCATGGAGTTTCAAACCAATAACCTTATGCAAGGAGTGTCTTAACAATATAGCCATCACTGTCTATTCTATATCCCATGAGGTAATAATATATATATATATATATATGAATATTGGATTTCAAAATTTTTAAATAATAAATCAAATGCAATTATAATATATAATTCTAATAATTAAGCATGATTCCTTTTAAAGAGTTAGATAGAGAACTTTTCCTTCTGCAAATGAATTCTTCATTGAAATAGTGATGTATCTATCTCATATATCATGATTTGGTCAATAAATTAGAAATCAACAATTTTGTGGCAACATCCATATTGTGGTTTTTATTTATTTTGTTTTTTCATGATTTTTATCCCTATTAAAGAGATATTTTGTTTTCTTTAATGGTTGTTATTCATATTAAAGAGATATTTTGTTTTTTCATGATTGTTATATTAAAAATCATGTGTTTAATCTTGTAAGATGGTTTGGTGAATAAATTAGAGGATAACAACGCATAGATATAATTCTTGACATTGTTGTTATACTACCAAAACATGCATTTAAACTTGTAAGAATAAAATATAACAAGGTCAAGTTGAATAAAGGATAAGTTATTATCATCTACATGTAAGTTCAAGTTCTTCTTATGGTATATTCGCTCTTCACAAACCAATTGTTGAATAAGTCTTTTTGTGAGCGTATTGTTGAATGGGAATCCCATTGGAATTTTTTCCATAAAGTATTATACGATACCAAAAAAATAAATTTCCAATTTCCTCAAATTATATGACATCTCACCAAATGCTACATTAAAAATTAGTAATCCTTATGTTTTACTTATTAATATTATAAATACAAGTAAAACACTCATCATCATATGCAAGAATTAAGTCATATATCTATAATAAGAGATTATAATTTCCTAAACAACTCATATCTAGTTCATCATGATTATCCTTTTCTTAATACAAAATATATTTACCATTTCTATTTAATGGAAAATCACATTTAATTATACAATTGTTTGTGTATCTTGATCACACTACTTAAACCAATTTGAAAATAGTAACATTTAGTTATTTTTCTCTTCATACACATTTACATTTAATGGAAAGTCACATTTTGAAGACTCACATTTAATTATATTATTGTTAATTTGTCATGATCACATTACTTAAGCCATTTTGGAAAGAATCACATTCAATTATACAATGGTTTATGTTTTTTTTGTAAGCATCATAAGGAAATTATATTAAAGTACAAAAATTTTTACATTCACATGAGAATCTGTAGATTCAAGAGCTTTCTGAAGCTTCTCATGGAGCAAAAAGAACAACAAAGAACCTCAGTAGACCTGCCCTTCTATGGGCTAAACAACATTGACATAATTACAGCCGACCAGTAAAAACATAGACTGAACTAGACCAGAAAGATATACTAGAGTCTGACAGTAAACTATTACCTAAAACAGAGAAAAACAGGCAATGCTAACCGCAAAAAGAGAAGAGTTGGGCTCACTCAGAGCAGCTCTAGGTGCTGGCTTCTGCATTCTGGGAACAGGGTTTGTCTTCAATGATAGGGCAACTGCCGAAGAAATCTTCATCCCAATTTTGGGTTGGGAGTTTGATAGGCAGAGGCTTTGTCTTGCATGGAGTGACAACATCGTCCTCGGTCTTCCTTACACACTTGTAGTGCAGGGAGTCAATAGTCAAGGGTATAGGGAAGGATGTCCCAAGGGGAGGGCCCCCCTGTAACATTACCGCGATAGGAGAACTCGGGCCTGGGGTGGGGCCCCGAACAGGAGCAGAGCCATCCGCAACAGCAACACCGAAGGATTCATGCAGGGAGCTATCTGTTGCTTGGGTGTCTGTTGCAGTAGCGGTGCCATCAACTTGAACGATCGGATTTCCAGCCAATCCCTCTGTGTGGGCTTGTTGTTGCAGCAACATCCCCCCCAAAAGTTTTGTAAATATTGGGGCCCCTCCTTCTTATTTTTTTAGAAAGTGTACTTAGGAGCTAAAACATTCCCTAGAAGGTCTTTTATACTTAGTTTTTCTAGAGAAGTAAGTTTTGAGTTTGTTTTATCTTTTCTTTCTAAGTCTAAACTCAACTTTTTCACCCGCAACGACGGACGAACTCAACTAGTTCCACCGCAACGGCAGAAGAACTCAGCAAGTTCCGCCGCAACGGGCGCTTTCTTTTTTATTAAGTCTTTTAAGCTCGCGAGTTTCAGACAAACTCACCAAGTTCATCCGAAACGGGGAACGAACTCGACGAGTCTCGCTGCAACGGTGGAACAACTCATAAGGTTTTGCCGCAACGGGCGGGCAGTTTTTTATTTTTTCACTAAGGCACGAAACCATTTTTGCACCGGGTGAACTCACCAAGTTCCGCCGCAACGTCGGGCGAACTCGGCTAGTTCTGCCGCAACGTCGGAACAACTCCCACAGTCTCGCCGCAACGAGCGCATGTCTTTATTAAGGCCCGAAGCCGCAAATCGTCGGATAAAATCGTGAACTCTCGCCACAACGGGCGGCTAAACTCATCCTTTTCATCTGCAACACCGCTAGCGACTCAAAAGTTTTCGTCGAAAATCGTCGGGCGAACTCGCCATTTCTTTCCGATTTCGGCGGTTATTTTTAATGCTAAGCGTGCCGAAGTGACCCCTACCGTACATGCCTTAAACCCCATTTTCAAAAACCTCACCAACCCAATTGAATGCATACACGTGTCGACCTTTATGTAAAGGGTTTGGGCGGTTTAGTTTTCATTGGTAGATTTTTTTTTATGCTGTAAGAACCCTGTTTGAAGACTACGTTAAGCAGCTCTAGCTCATCCCGGTTTTAGCACAGTCAACTACCGTTAGGACCAACCATTTTCTGCCAGGTAGGTGGTTCTAACGTTGTTTTTCACTTTTCTTTTTCGGTTGTTATCAAGCCAGTCTCGACATTGCTATCGCTGCACCAGCTGCATGGCCTGTAATTGTTTTTCCTTTTGTTGTTTTGGCCATTCCCAAGCGTAGAGCTCATAACCGTTAGCCCTTACAACCCACTCCTAGTCCCTTAAACCTGCAATGCTCAGCCTCCTAAGCAGCATTTACCCGTCACTTCGCTCACATTTTCTCGTTAAGGAAGTATCAGGCCAGGTCTCATTCTGAAACCACTAGCGTCTTCCCCAACCCGACTTATCATCCTAAGGAGGAGCATGGTTTTGGGTCTAGTAAAATCTTAATTCATGTCTCTATTTTTACACGTGCTTGTCATTGCTATATCTATGCTAGTCCAATGTTTGATATTCTTGCGTTTTGCTCAATTGTGTGTCTACTCATGCATGGTTGTTGGATAGGATTAAGCCACGATGCCGAAGGGTAGCAGAAAGAAAGCTAATATGACTGGGCTAGAATTAGTAGAGGCAAGAGTTGAAAATTTGTTCAAAGACACCAAGTCTATCACAGACGTTCCTCCTGAAGCCAAGTGGGGAGATATATACCGCATGTTAAGAGACCAAGATATCCCTGGGGCACTCTTGGAAGAAGAGCATTTATACCAAAACATCAGAAGCTCTGGTATATCTAAAGCTTCCACATGCCCTGAGCTCTTTCCTTGTTCAGAAGTGATCGGATGGATCCTGGAACATGCAAACCCTGAATCAAGAGTGTTGTCCGATAGCAATGGAGAGGCTTTTGCCTCGTTTCATCCAGCCTACATTACAGCAGCTTACAAGTTACCATGTGCTCAGCAGCCACTGAACGACGAGTGGTTGGGTCAGCTCCAGATCACCTCCAGATGGACAATTTTGAAATTGCTAAGAAGCTGTTAATTGTAGGAAAGCAACTAAGAAAAAAGGATAGTGATGAGTATGAAGTCCAGAACCTGAGGCCTCCTTTCCGGATGATCGCCCTTATGTTAAGTAGAATTTTTGGCATGGCTGACGGAACCATTTATAAGATACAGTGGGTCCCCATAATTCACTATGTGGCATTCAAGGGAACGGTCTTTAATTGGGAAACTATCATCTCGGATAGTTTCTCATCCGCCATAGCCGCCGCAAAAGAAGGGCTGATCCTTAAGAAGTCAGAATTTTACATGTCATCCTATCTCATTGATTGTATTTTGGAAAAACTTCCTTTCCCTAAGTTAGGTTGCGTTTGGGATCAGGCCAACACCCCAGTATACACTGCTTATAGAATGCTTTGGGCTCAATATTACAGGACGCACTACAAACTCATTTGTGAAGAATTCATCATACCTTTGTATGAGCTAATGTTTAATGAAGAACCCAATTGTTTATCTAAGAACTCCATCGAGGTCATGGAAAGCTACGACGATTTCTATTTTTCAGAGAACGATACTTATATAAGAATGTATGGAGGCTCCAAGCCACCATACATCCTGCCTTGGTATGCTATTGATTACATAATCCACAAGGAGGCAGTCAGGAAAGTTTTTCTTGATGGAGTTGGCGGGTTTTTGAATAGATTGAAGAAGGCTTCTTTCCCTCCTTTGCCTTTCTATGTGGGAGCCTATAAGTTCTCAAAGGTTCCATCGGTCGAAGATTTTGTTCAAGAGTTAAAGGGTTTTCACTTCGGGGAAGTAGTATTCCATAGAAATGACAGGGGGAACAAAGCTACAGAACATTGTAGAGAAATCCATGCCTACTTTGATTATGCTCATTACTATGATGAATATGAAGAGGTATATAGAGGAATCAACAACTTGACTGAGCTCCAAATTTGCCGTAACATCAAGAGTGGATCCAGTTCTAGCTCCACAACCACCCAAGGTACCCATGAAGCCGAACTATTGAAGGAAAAGGAAGTAGCCGAAGCTCAATCCAAAGAAGAGCAGAGGCTTAAAGAGGAAGCTGAAAGGATCCAAAAGGAAGCTTCCGATAAGATGCATAAGGAGCAGGGAGAAGCTCTTAAACTTTAAGAGGAAGAAGCTCTTACGTTTCAGCAGGAAGAAGCTCTTAAATTTCAAGAGGAAGAAGCTCTTAGGTTTCAGCAGGAAGACACTCTAAGGCTTAAAGAAGAAGAAGCCCAGAGGCTTCGAGTTTAAGATCTAGAGCAGATAAGATTACAAGAAGCTACTAAAGAGCAGGAAGAAAGGGAGGTGGTTGAGAACCAGCTAAGGGCCGAAGAAATGGAAAGACATCTCAAAGCCGAGAGAGAAAATAACGGAAATGAAGATGCACAAGCTGGTAGTTCCAACACGCAGGACATGGAGGTAGACTCATCCCAAATGGTCCAAACCCCGCCTGCGGAAGAGAATATCCCTTTAGAGAGTCTTCCACTGATCCCTTTCACTCCATCGGAAGATCATACTGTGTCCCAGTGGGAAAAATTTGTGTATAATAAGAAAAGGAAGTCCATTTTGCTAAAGTCAGAGACAAGGCTGAAAAAACCTTTTCACCCGGACATCGTTACCCGACGAGAAACTACTGTTATACAAAACACGAAAAAGGCTCCTGTGGCTATGGCATCTGCTACTGTAGCGGCAGCAAAAGCAAGCGAAGGAAACGTAATCGAAATGGTAAAGGAGTTTGAAAAAACCAAGAGAAGGGCTCGTATGCTGCAACACACCGTGGTTAACGAGCAGGCCTATAAGGACCTCGTGGTGAAGAAATACAATCGCCTTTTGTCAAATCAAAAGGAATTGTCAGATAAATATGAGCACATGGAGGAAGAGAAAGAGAACCTGGTTGTCCAAATGATGATAGTCGAAGGAGAGAAGAATGATTTCGAAGCCCGAATCATTCAACTAGAGGAAGAGAAGGAGTTGATGGCTGAGCAGCTGGAACAAGCAAATAGCAGAACAATGGACATGACTCCCTTTCATGAACAATCCTGTGACATACTAAAGCAAATGCATGAGTCACAGGAACTTCTTACTGAAGAGCTTTGCAAGCTAAAGGCCATGATGGATAGAATGAAGGAGATTAACTCTGAAGCTATTAGGATCAAGAAAAAGTACACACGGGTAAAGGAGGATATAGTAAAACAAATGGAATGGAGAGAAGGAAAGGCAAATTTCCCCAAACACCTCCCTTTCAAACCCGTGGCTGGTTTCAAAGAAGACATAGGCTTCTTGGAGTTCTGTCAGAGCTGTAGTGTAAAATTGATATCTGTGATCCAGATAACGGTTGGAAAGTGCAACAACCTCTATCAGAAGGTTCAATAATTTCATGAGAGGTGCAAATTAGCATTTCCCCATACCCTCGAAGATATTCCAAGTAAAGAGCAACGCCTATCTGAGTTGAGAGATGAGTTGAACACCCAAATGGAGTATGTGAAGAGAATAGATGTGTTATCGACAGATGATCTCCATCAATGCAACGAACAACCTTCCATACACGCTCATATGTTCTGCGAGATTCTCCAGACTTCAGTGGCAGAAATGCAGGATATTGAAGCAGAACTGGACAAACATGTGATTTCTAAGAAAATCTTGCTCCCTACCCCTGTAAATGTTGTTATAAGGGATACAAGCAATTGGTTCAGTTACATAGCAGAAGAAGATAAGTGTACAGCAGCAAAAGCATCAGTCGAAGAAGGGGCACCACCTGGGATAGAGGCTCCAATAGAAGCAGAAGCGCCACTTGGAAGCTAACTTGGCATCCACAAGATGCTGAAAGTTTCTCTTTTGTCAAGTCATGAAGTTAAAGGGACAACTGTCTCCTTTTTGTTTTTTGTGTAAAGGCTACCACGAATTATTTCATTTTGTAAAAGGCATTTAAAAGAAAATTAAGGGATTTAGGGAATAGAGATAGGTGTCAGCTCAAGGAGCATTTTGTAAAGCTATATATAGAGATGATTAGAGAATAGAAGGGACTTTTGGCAGGTGAAAGACATTTTTTGTCTTGTACGTGAACTATTTTACTGCATGTATATGAAATTCGAATTTGCCTAATGAAAGCCTGGGAGACTGCATTTTTGCCCGAAGGATGTGTTAAATGTTTTCTGGATTACTCCTGTATCATCTATACATTACTGTGAGATCTTTCCTGACTGTTATGAATTATTTCTATGTGATGAATGTTCTCCTATTTTCTGTGCAAAGATGTTTATCTCAAATGAGTAATGGAATGTGTTAATTGAATTAAAGCTATCTTTAATATCTTTTATCTTCTGCTGGAACTGCATCTTTATGGTTAAATAGCTATCTGTTTGATCTTTAGATGTTTCTTTCAGTTTATTACTTATATTTAAAGTTTTCTCCTTGCGAGGATAGTTTAGATTTGCTTATACAGTTTTAGATTAATTTAGATCAGTTACCTGCATTTATCTTAGAGCACTTGCATATCATCTTTAAAATAAAATACATAAACGGTGGATCGGGCCGCAACCGGTGCAAAGAATACAAATCTTTAACTCTTACGGTATCCAGAACCGTTAACCGGATGGATTCCCCACACCAAACGATGAGCGATCTAATTGGGCTTGCTTACCGGGGAGAATCCCTTGTTGATTGATGCTACGATTTTCGAGGCATCAACAGTTTTTGGCTCTAGAAGGAGGGCCACCAGTGCATGGATGATAAAGGAGACTCTTCTTTAAGAGGAGATCCAACTGGAAACCCACTTGAAACAACAATCCCAGACAATTTAGATCTGGAAATAATAAATCAAGAAGATCCTAATTCTGAGTTTGAGTAGAAAGAAACGTTGTATGCTATACCTTTTGCTGAAGTAGCAAACTTAAGAAGACATACCCGTGCTTATGTTAAGCAGCTTGGTGGTCTGAACGCAATCCCTTTTCTCCCTAGAAGAAGAGCTCCTAGAAGGGAAAGACAGTATACATGTGATTCCGTTCTTGTTCATAACTTTGAAGAATTAGTGGATTTATCTTTGGAAGAGATCACAGAGCCTCTGGCAGAAGTCGAACTTGAAGATCCTCTAGATCTTGAAGAAGCACATACTCCACACAATTATCCACCTAATTCTCCACGTGGAGCCATGGCTGTACCTTCCTGGAGAGCAAGAGGAGCATTAAATTTGGCTGGATGTTTTCACAATCTGCCTAAGAATCCTGAGAAAGTTTTTCCTAAGTATGATCCTGGGAAAGGTATCTCTGCTGAAGATCACCTTAAGAGCTTTTATTTAGCTTTGAGCCTTATGAATGTGCAGCATGAAGATGTAGTCTGTAGACTCTTTCCTTATACTTTCGATCCCAAGGTATCTTCCTGGTACTTTAGTTTACAAGCTAGCTCGATATGCAATTGGGAAGAATTTGAAAAGTGTTTCTTAAAAAAATATGGAAATCAGAAAACTATAGCTACACTCATGAAAGAGTTGTTGTCCATGAGAATGGAAAAGAAAGAAAAGGTTCAAGAATTTAACCAAAGATTCACCACACTGTTAAATAATTTTAGTGAAGCAGCTAAACCCGCAGAAGAATCTTTAGTCGAATATTATACAACAGCACTCGATCCTCCCATAGCAATGTTTGTCAAAAGAACTAAGAAAACTACCTTAATAGAAAATTTCGAAGAAGCTAGGAAGGTAGAGGAAGAAGCGGACATCATTTCTAAACATGCTCTTGATGCAGAAGAAAAACCAACAACTACTAAGAAAACCCAGCTGCTTACTAGGAATAAAGAAGAGCCATCAGCATATATGGAAAATGTAGTCAAAATGATGCAAAAGTTGTCCAATAAAATAGTAGATCTTGAAAAGGATAAAACAACTAGCACATCTAGGAAACCTTTCAAACCTTTTTACAAAAAGAGAGAAGAAAATGATCAACCTCATCCACCTACAAACAACTCTCCTGTTTTAAATTTAAATGAAGTAGGAATGGATAATTTTTGCACTTTCCATCAGGAACCACATTCTGAAAAGAGTTGTCCGCAATGGATAACTTCAATGAGTTTAGTGATGAAGGAAATACTGGATGCACAAATCACGGATCAGGAAGATCCTCAGGAAGAACAGACCTTGGAGGCAGAAGAACCCGCTCGAGATACCACTATGGTGTTGTGGGATTGGGTGCCTTTAACTGAATTGATTAAGGATGACTCCGAAGAAAGTCAAGTCTCGGCTGTGAACATTAATACTCGCAGTAAAGGTCCGATCGCTGATTCGGTGCCAAGCTCAACTATGCCCAAGCGTAAAGTCTCCAAAGAAGTACCTAAAAGGTGCATCACGGTTATTCCACCACATCCCAAGGCAAGTTCAATGCCTACCAAACAGCCAAATGTAGAAACAACTCAGCAACTAGAAGTTACTTTAAACAAAACAGACAATCAACCAAAAGTTGTAAAGGAATGTGACATGGGATATGATATAATTGAAGACATAAAGAAAGTAAAAGCAAATGTTTCCATATTTGATATGTGTAGTTTGCCTCAGCAACGAAAGAAGCTGTTACAAGCTCTTGAACCCCAATCTAGCACTCCGTTAGCAAGTACTCAGGAAGATCCTAAAATAAATGAAGCTAGTATTGGCGGGAAATCCAAATCCCAAACATTGCCTTTTCTTTTAACTTTTGAAATTTTCAATCACAATGTGCATAACTGTTTGGTAGATTCTGGAGCTTCCTTGAATGTCATGCCACTGTCAATCTGCAAAAGGATCAATGGGCAGTCAATCCCATCCCCAGCTCAGATTATTCAACTAGATAGAATTGTTGTTAAAGTCATTGGGGAGATGAAAGATGTGCTTATCAGGTTGTCAGCAGATCCTAGAGTGTGTCAGTTTATTGATATAATGGTAGTTGATATTCCTGAAGCTTATGGTTTGATATTGAGCAGGGACTGGTCTACAAAACTAAATGGTTATTTTGCAACTGACTGGTCTCACTTGTGGTTACCATATCAGAATAGGAAAAATCAGATTAAAGTACGAAGAGAACCGCACATGAAGCATAACGTAACTCAGCTAGAGGAAAAGAATGAAGCTGTAGCTTTTTCATCTTCGGTCTTGGGGAATTATTTCTTAGAAATCGAACCGGGTAATTATCAATCAGAAAACGTTAGCCATGAATCAGATGAACAGTCCGATCTCCTTCAATTTTCTCGGACTAATGATATTGACTGTAACATAGTTAGTTTAGTTACTGACTTAGATGGTAAAGATACTAACTTAGTTAGATCAAAGAATGTTTTTTGGGTTTTATATTTTGACGGTTCCAAAACTCAGGAAGGATTCGGAGTTGGTTGTGTTCTAGTTGATCCTGAAAACAACAAACATTTCTTGTCTTGTATATTAGAGTTCGATTGTACTAACAATACTGTGGAATATGAAGCTTTAGTCCACGGATTAAAGAAAGCCATCGGTTTGAACGTTAAATACCTCAAAGTCATTGGTGACTTGGAAATAGTCGTCAGACAATTGAGAGATACAATTCATTGTCTTTCACAACATTTGAAAGGTTATCAGTCTAAGGTATGGGATTTAATTACGCACTTTGATGCTTTTAATATAAAATCTGTTCCTAGATTGCAGAATGCTGCAGCTGATTTACTAGCTACTTCCACTTCTAGGTTAGTGCCTACTAATAATAAATGTTCTATTGAATTGGTTTTCAGGCCTTCTATTCCAGATAATATCACAAATATCTGAGTGTTCGATGATGATGATCAGATCATTAGTTTCCTCACAAATGAAAACATGTTCCAAGAGGCTGTTATAGATGAAGAAAAGCATGATTCTGATCTGCAAAACAAGGACGCAGTCAAAGGAAATTTCATGCCCAAAGGAGTAAGATCACTTGTAAGTTTGTTCGATCTGCAGAGCAAATTCAAGAAGCCAGCGAATGTCAAAACTCATAGATCCTCTATGTAGCATGAATTGGTAAATCTGGGCACAGAAGCTGAACCAAAGTATGTCAACCTTGGTAAATGTTGTTCATCGGGTGAAAGAGATAAGTTCATTAAGCTCTTTCGGCAATATAAAGATGTGTTTGCTTAGACTTATGAGGATCTGAAAACATATGATACTCGTATCATTCAGCATGTCATACCAATGAAGGTAGGCGCTAAGCCATTTCAGCAACAATTAAGAAGAATGCATCCTACTCTTGAACCTTTAATTCAAAAGGAATTGAAGAAATTATTAGATGCTAAGATCATTTTTAAACTCCGGCATTCAAAATGGGTTGCTAATCTAGTTCCAGCGAGGAAGAAGTCAGGAGAAATAAGACTATGTGTTGATTTCATAAACTTGAATAGAACCTCCGATAAAGATAACTATCTCGTGCCCTCCATGGAACAAATTCTACAGATGGTATCAGGATTAGAACTTTTCTCTCTCCTAGATGGTTTCTCTGGTTACAATCAAGTATTGGTAGCAGAAGAAGACCGTCTTAAGATTTCTTTCCGCACTAAGTGGGGAACATTTGCATACCGAAGGATGCCATTCGGCTTGATAAATGCAGGAGCAACCTTCCAACGTGCAATGGACATTGCCTTCCGAGGATTGGGAGGTCATTGTGTTGTAGTCTATCTAGATGATGTGACAGTTTTCTCGAAAAAGAGAGAAGACCATGTTTTCCATTTAAAGCAGATTTTCAATTGTTGCAGGAAGTATGGTATCTCTTTAAACCCCAAGAAAAGTGTTTTTGTTGTTCTTGAGGGAAAGATTTTGGGTCACATTATTTCAAAGAAGGGAATTTCGATAGATTAAGAGAGAGTGCAAGTTATCAACAAAATTCCCATGCCCCACAACAAAAAATCTATGCAATCGTTTATGGGCACTATCAATTTTGTTCGAAGGTTTGTCTCCGATTTTGCACAAACCATTAAAACTTTGCAGAAAATGGTCAAGCAAAGCGTACAGTTCAAATGGACAGACTTGGAAAAGGATGCATTTAAGTATATCAAAGCTGCCATAGCTAATTTCCCCTCTCTAAGAAGTCCAGATTTTGACAAAGATTTTATTTTGTATACCTTTGCTTCATATGACTCTCTCGCAACTGTGCTCACGCAAAAGGTAGAATCAGGAAATCAATACCCAATTTCGTTCATGAGCACTGGTGTGCAATTCGCTGAACTAAACTATCCTGTTGTAGACAAATAAGCATATGCCATATTCAAAGTGGTAAAGTAGTTTAGGCCATATATTCTTAAGAACAGAACTAAAGTTGTAGTTCCCCACCCTGCTGTCATATCTCTTTTCATTCAAAAGGAACTAGGAGAAAGAAAAGGAAACTGGGTCACAGCTCTTCAAGAATATGATTTAGAATTTAAACCAGCTACTATCATTAAAGGTCAGGACCTATGTAAATTGCTCACTGAAATCCAGAGTATGAAGAGCAAAGCTAGGAAAATGAAGCTGAACTAAACATGGTTGAGGTATGCCCTATTTTCACAGCTCCTGAATCCTGGTATAGAGACCTAGTGCACTATTTGCAACAAGGGTACTTACCAAAGCACTGGAGTTCTAAGCAGAGAAGGGCACTTCGCTTGAAATCAACAACTTATCAAATCATTGATGGAGTACTTTTTAGAAAAAATTATGATGGCATTTTTCTCAGATGTTTACAGAAGTATGATGCAAGTAAAGTAGTCAAAGAATTACACGATGGCCCTGCTGGGGGACATTACTCCGGAGATACAACAACTCACAAAATATTGAGGGATGGATATTATTGGCCCACCTTGTTCAGAGATGCTCATGCCTATGCAAGAAATTGTGATGTATGCCAAAGGAGTGCTGGGAAATACTGAAAGCAGCAGGACCGTTGCAGCCAGTTATTATCTTAGAACCTTTCAAACAATGGGGCATAGATTTCATTGGAGAAATAAAAACGAACTCTTCCCTATAGCACCAATACATCCTGACGGCCACAGACTATTTTACAAGATGGACAGAGGCTGTTCCACTGCGCAAAATCGATGAAGATGCAGTTATCAGTTTCTTAAAAGAGAACATCATAACCAGGTTTGGGGTTCCAATTTCCCTAGTCTTTGATAATGCAACTTACTTTTCATCCTTTAAAATAAATGAATTAGTTTATGAGAGAGGAATTAAGTTACATTATTTAGCCAATTATTATCCCCAAGGAAACAAATTAGCTGAATCTTCAAATAAAAACCTCATCCAGATTCTTAAGAAAACTGTGATTGAAAATCAAAGAAGCTGGCACATAGCTCTCTCAAATACCTTATGGGCAGATAGGGTTACTCCAAAGAATGCTTTAGGGGTTTCCCCGTATACCCTTGTTTATGGTAAAGAAGCCATCCTCCCTCCCAACATCTTACTCCCATCTTTGCAATTGGCCCAAGCCTCCCGAGGTTCCAGTGGTCAAGTTTTACAATCGAGAATTGACACCCTGCTAAAACTTGAAGAATCCCGGCAGAAAGCCAAGGATCGATTGCACCAGCACCAAGACATAGTCAAAAGATGGTTAGATAAAAGGAAGTATGGCAAAAGAAGTTTTGAAGTAGGCGACTTAGTTCTGAAATGGGACTATCCACACGAAGGTAAGGAAATGCACACAAAATTTCAACACTTATGGGTTGGCCCTTACCAGAATTTTGAAAAGCTCGGCCCGACTACCTACAAGCTAAAAGATTTACAAGGAGAGGAAGTAACTCTACCTCTCAACAACCTCGCTTTGAAGCAGTACTTCTCTTAGTCCTTTAAGAACTCCTTTTGTACATAAATAAACACGCTTGTTTCTTTCTTGCTTGCTTGTTGATTTTGTTTTCTATTTTTTTTTTCAGTCAGCTTGTTTTGCTTTCCACCTTACTTTCGTTTAGAATTTTCTTTATTTCTTTCTTTAATAAAAGCCCAGCTCAACTTTTGGTGAAGAGGTAAGATAGATGTTCAAACAAAACTCAAAGTCCTGTAAGGTTGGAACTTGCTTACAAAGAAATGTTTTGCAACTTTGTTTTCACTATTGAGTCTCCAAGAATTTAGAGATCCTTTTTCTGATTGGTCAAAGTAACCCCGCTTCAAATAACTAAGATTCGGCATTTCTTTCCTACTATCTTGGGGCTTCACCCACTCTAACAATAAATTCCTATCTCGAGGAGTTCACTATGAGAGACCCATGGAAAGAAAGCATGTCTCACATATGTATGGTACTTAAAATGATCCCATGCTACAAATGAAAGCTAAAAAAGCTTGTATTAAAGAGTCCGATTTCCAGAAATTCTCACCTCAATCAAAGCATGGCAGAGAAAAGCGAAATACATTCAGTCAAGGAAGCTGTTCAAATAAATCATCCCAGCAAGGTTCTTCTCGGTTCGTGAAGCATGATAATCAAACAAACTTATCACTCACACAAAAGGACATTATGGCTTGAAGAACCAAAATCAAATATGAAAATTGAAGAAATTCATTTCTGGAATACTCAAGTGACAAAAGTCATCAAGAAACATCCAAAAGGATGCAAATAGCATGGGAATGAGGAACAAACGAATATGTCTGTGAGATATTGTTACGATCCTATGGAGTTTGTTTAGTTGACATTTGAGAGGCAGAATTCTAAAATGAACTCCATACTCAGGCCCTAAGAGAGTTGTAAGGAAATATGATTCTAAGTTGCCCTCTCCCAAAATGACCATGATGATGAGAGTGATCATTGTATTCATGGAAGCTGAACTATGAAGACATTTTGTTGCCCATATAAATCAACAGTTTGTAAGTTTTCCACCCCTAAGGAGAGTTCTTTTTCAGAGATCTGTGTTCACCAGAGAATCGCCAATTGTTGTTGCTGCAACATCCCCCCCAAAAGTTTTGTAAATATTGGGGCCCCTCCTTCTTATTTTTTTAGAAAGTTTACTTAGGAGCTAAAACATTCCCTAGAAGGTCTTTTATACTTAGTTTTTTTAGAGAAGTAAGTTTTAAGTTTGTTTTATCTTTTCTTTCTAAGTCTAAACTCAAATTTTTCACCCGCAACGGCGGACGAACTCAATTAGTTCCGTCGCAACGACGGAAGAACTCAGCCCGAATCATTCAACTAGAGGAAGAGAAGGAGTTGATGACTGAGCAACTGGAACAAGCAAATAGCAGAACAATGGACATGACTCCCTTTCATGAACAATCATGTGACATACTAAAGCAAATGCATGAGTCACAGGAACTGCTTACTGAAGAGATTTGCAAGATAAAGGCCATGATGGATAGAAGGAAGGAGATTAAATTTGAAGCTATTAGGCTCAAGAAAAAGTGCACACGGGTAAAGGAGGATATAGTAAAACAAATGGAATGGAGGGAAGGAAAGGCAGATTTTCCCAAACACCTCCCTTTCAAACCTGTGGCTGGTTTCAAAGAAGACATATGCCTCTTGGAGTTCTGTCAGAGCTGCAGTGTAAAATTGATATCTGTGATCTAGATAAGGGTTGGAAAGTGCAACAGCCTCTATCAAAAGGTTCAAGAAGTTCATGAGAGGTGCGAAGTAGCAACGCCTATTTGAGTTGAGAGATGAGATGAACACCCAAATGGAGCATGTGAAGAGAATAGATGTGTTAATGACAGATGATCTCCATTAATGCATCAAACAACCTTCCATACACGCTCATATGTTCCACGAGATTATCCAGACTTCATTGGCAGAAATGCAAGATATTGAAGCAGAACTGGACAAACATGTGATTTCTAAGAAAATCCTGCTCCCTGCCCCTGTAAATGTTGTTATAAGGGATACATGCATTTGGTTCATTTACATAGTAGAAGAAGATAAGCGTGCAACAGCAAAAGCATTAGTCGAAGAAGGGGCACCACCTGGGATAGAGGCTCCAACAAAAGCAAAAGCGCCAGCTCCAACAGAAGCAAAAGCGCCAGCTCCAACAGAAGCAAAAGCGCCAGCTGGAAGCTAACTTGGCATCCACAAGATGCTGAAAGTTTCTCTTTTGTCAAGTCGTGAAGTCAAAGGGACAGCTGTCTCCTTTTTGTTTTTTGTGTAAAGGATGCCACGAATTATTTCATTTTGTAAAAGGCATTTAAAAGAAAATTAAGGGATTTAGGGAATAACGACAAGTGTTATCTCAAGGAGCATTTTGTAAAGATATATATAGAGATGATTAGAGAATAGAAGGGACTTTTGGCAGGTGAAAGACATTTTCTGTCTTGTACGTGAACTATTTTACTGCATGTATACGAAATTCGAATTTTCCTAATGAAAGCCTGGGAGACTGCATTTTTGCCTGAAGGATGTGTTAAATGTTTGCTGGATTACTCCTATATCATCTATACATTACTGTGAGATCTTTCCTGACCGTTATGAATTATTTCTATGTGATGAATGTTCTCCTATTTTCTGCGCAAAGATGTTTATCTCAAATGAGTAATGGAATGTGTTAACTGAATTAAAGCTATCTTTAATATCTTTTATCTTCTGCTGGAACTGCATCTTTATGATTAAATAGTTATCTGTTTGATCTTTAGATGTTTCTTTCAGTTTATTACGCATCTTTAAAGGTTGCTCGTTGCAAGGATAGTTTAGATTTGCTTATACAGTTTTAGATTAATTTAGATCAGTTACCTGCATTTAACTTAGAGCACTTGCATATCATCTTTAAAATAAAATACATAAACGGTGGATCGGGCCGCAACCGGTGCAAAGAATACAAATCTTTAACTCTTACGGTAGCTGGAACCGTTAACTAGATGGATTTCCCACACCAAACGGTGAGCGATCTAATTGGGATTGCTTACCGGGGAGAATCCCTTGCTGATTGATGCAACGATTTTCGAGGCATCAACGGGGCTATAGGGCCATAATTGTGGGGGGAGTGGAATTGTGAAAGAGAGAGTATCTTTGACCGGCCAAATTGGCTTTCAGAGCAGCCATCATTCCGTCCAGATGGGCCATATTAGCCCTGGTGTCCATTATTGCAACCTTGGTCATGTTCCAGTTGGTCAACATTTCTTCGATCAATGTTCCCAACATATTATTCATCAACCAGTAGTAATTGACTTGGTTTCCTTGGTTACCAATGGCCAAAATCTCAGCAACACTGTGCGATTCCAAATCGTCAACCAGCCTGCAAATAGGGATGGAGACATTCTCATCACAACCATTGTTGGATTTCTTCTCTTTCTTAGCAGAATTTGCAGTCTTGCCGACGCCATGACCAACTCGACGGTTGGAAGTGTCGCGCGTACAAGTCATGGCGCTGTCAGCTAGTTCACAGGTTAATGGAGAAGGAGCGGATCTTTCTGTAGTGGAAGCAGGAAGAGAATAACAGAGGCAAGTGATGACCGCATGGGCATGAAGAGGGATCCTCATATCAAGAAATTCGAAGCTGGAGCATCCAGACCTCACACGGGAGAGAATAATGGAACGACTAAGCCAGTTAAGGATATGGGATGTAGAAACCCGAGCCAACTTGAATGCCAACTATCGGGCCATGGGGGGAGTAAAGTCAGACACGCGCGAGGATGCCAGATGGCCCTGTGTAGGACACTCCTTTAATGACAGAACCATGGGGAAGGCACCGACAGAGGGCATTTTTCAGATGGGGGAGTCGCGCTACCAGGTGGGCAGGTGGCACTTCTTTCCTCGACTGTGTCACTCTTGGCACCTGCATCCGGGGCAATGGTTTATGCATATTGATCACACTATTCATATCCAATTCTTTTTTGTCATAGTTGTTGAGTCTTAATCTTATATACATCTTTTAAACCTTCAATTAAATTCCATGAAGTATTAGTATTTATAAATATGATCTTAGAATTGGAAAGTTGTGAACATCTTTGGTTTTCATGAAAATAATCTCCCAAAACCATATTTGGGATTCCCTTCAAAGAAAGAGCACAACAAAAAATCATATGGGTATTGGATAAATCTAATTTCTAAGAGTTATCTCAATTGGCGGATGCTCTTGTGCAAAATTTCTTAGAGGTGTCAAGATTAAATCCGATTGAGTTTTTTGAGCTTACGAACTTGTATTTCAACATAGTTTTTATGGGAAAATGGATTTAGATAAGAGACCACCCTAGATGGTGTGGGGGGTGCTAGGGGGTGGATAAGACAAATTATGTTACGACAATTCCTCATACCTTAGTTACAAAGAATATATCATCCCATCTTAGTCAATCTATCATGGAATACAATGTACATACCTTTCTTTTATACCTCTCTAACTTTCTCTAACATGATAAGCCCTTGCAATAACTTGCATTGGGAACCCCTTCCATTACACTACAAGAAAATTTATAATTTCATTTAAAAAAAACTATAAAATATATCATAACATATTTAATGGTATTTCTATTTTGAGCAAAATGGACTTGTAGACTAATTGTTTTCTAATCGATATCATTATGTTCCATTATTGTTGTAGAATATCAATGTTGAACTTCATTGACTACTCTTCTAATATTGCATCTTTCTACAATGAGAAAGTCAAAATATGGGTTTGGTTGAAGTCATTGGTATTATCTTCATGCATATTTTCTCTTGAAATTGTTGAACCCTCCCTAGGATTAGCAAGACCTCTATCCTAACAATCCCTCCAAGGGATAAAGTTGTCTTTCTTGGAGATGGAAATGCCAAAAGTCTGTTATTTGTTTCCTCGGAAAATATGCACTCTATTATTTCTTGAAAGTTACAGTTTAAAATTATGTTCCATATCTCCTTATCCAACAACATTCTATGTTATGAGTTCTAGTAATGATGATCATTGTTCTTAAATATCTTAATTCAACTACATTTTATATAATGGCATTATGCCCATTGTTTCTCTTTGATCTCATGTTTATATTCTTGATTTTCTCTAAATTATCTTGGAATGCAATGCACTTGTGTTTGTGATGAATACATTGGAATGCTCAATATAGTTAATGTAGTGGATGACCCAAAACTTTGAACAAGTTCTTACACTTAAGACTTCTTTCCAACACTCTATCCTTCAATGAGATTGTGGTCTTTTGGAGAAGAAGATTGGTAAGAATCAAGTAAATGTTATGTCCGTGAAGAGTTGGTCTCAAAATAATCATAGCTAAGAAGTTGAAAATGTATTATATCCATGTTTATTTTTAATGGAAGTCGTTGAACCCATGCTATGATTAGAAACACTAGTATACTTACAAATACTCCAAGTGATAAAGTCAAGTCCAAATATTTGTTAATTGTTTCCTTTAATAGTGTGCACTCTATTCTTCCATGAAACTTACAAAAATGGAGAGTTACAATTCTTCATCAAATTCCGAATGTACAATTATTTCATTAATAGTTGGAATGCACAAAATTGGCTAGCCATATGTGTAGCCAAGTCACTATAGTCAAATGGTGCAAAAGGAGAGTTTTCAAAGGGGGTTAGGGTTTTGTAGAAATGGTTGATTAATCATTGGAACCTTTCAAGGGCCACTAGATCTAGTCATCCCTCTTAAGTGGAGACGAAGTGGGCACTAAAAGTATAGGTAACTCTAAGGTAAAACTCTCAGCACCCAACTCTTTATTTGTTGTCACTTTGGACAAGAATAGTGAAGTGGGTAAATTTTATCTATAAGAGTAGGGTATGGGTCTGTTAGGGACACTAAAGGATTTGGTCCTTTTTCGTAAGCACTAGTTCAATCCAAATTGGTGGATGGTGGTAGGACTGTTATCTTGCATCATATTGGGGATTTATATGTACCTAGCTTGGTTATTGTTGACAATTCATGAGATGGGAATATTCAAGGTTGGAAATGGTGAATTTATTTTGTCTTGGATTTTTCTTCCATTTTCATTCCTATGAAATATCTAGATTTGATTCAAGTTGTTTTTTCTTCTGGTGATGATTGAGGATTCAATTGTGGTTTATTGTTAAGGATTTGGATTTAGAAGTATTAAGTGGAGGATTTGAAGTTGGTGTTGTTTCTTAGGCCAACCAAGGTCAAGGGTAATCAAAGGAAAAGAGGCAACAAAGTGGTTAAGAAGATGATAATTAAGTTAAAAATGGTCTTGGGTGAGGATTTACAGGTTGAGTGGGTCTTGGTTTTTGGTTAAGGCCCTAATTGGAAAGTTTCATGGTTGTTCTATTTCAGTTCGTGGATGCAAAATTTGTGGCAACTAATGCTAATACATGTTATTATATTTCATCTAATGACAAGTGGATGGATAGGTTTTCTTTTTTGCTTAGTCGATGATGCCTAGAAGATTAAGAAGGGATGTTGGTATTGGGGATATGGCTATATACTATTGAAATTTTAGATTGCTTGCTTTGATCCTTGCCAAAATTTCATTAAGTTGATTCTTATATGGGTAAGGATGTTGGTAATCCCTTAGGAGACGTGGTCTGAAAAAGTGCTTCATGTATTGCATATTTGTTGGAAAAAATCTAGAATTTGATCTTTCATTTCAATCTACCCCTTTCCAAAGGTGGATTGAGTTTTAGTTCAGATGGATATCGAGGCAGGGTTGTGTTGATGGGTTGAAATGATCCAGGACCAAAATAGGGGTCCTCCCTGATAAGAAGTACCAATTAGACCCTGAACCTTTTGGAATAGGGAAGCCATATGGATTTTGTCCTAACAACCATTACTTGTTTAGGTTTCACCAGTTGCGACCCAGTCCACTGTTTATGGTTTTTACAGTGAAGAGGATAAATGCAAGATGATCTAACCTAAATGCAGTTCCTAACTAAACTAACCTATCCCATCTGGGACTGAGATTAAAGAGAGTAAGCAGTGAAATAGAAATTGAACATCCACATTCATAATTTAAGTAGTTGTTTTGAGAAGCAGATAAACAATTAACAAAATGAAATCATAAATATTAGAACAATCCTTCTATTTATATCATGTTGATTTCACTAGCCACATCAAGAAAAAGAACATAAATAACATATGAAATAAGAAACAAAGAGTTTTTTTTTGTACTAGGGGAATCGACAACTGGGGCGGTGAACGTACTCGTGTTACACAGGGTTGATTCCTGTCATCTACCACTATACCCCTAGGTGCACCCACACAACCCACAAGCATGGAGAACGAGTAATATGGGGTGAATTGAACTTGTAACATCTATATACACCGTGACATTTTTTTCACTTAATTTTCCAGTCGAGCTACACCCCTGCGAGCAAATAAGAAACAAAGAGTTGTACAAAGAGTCCATTCATAAATATGAAAAAATATTACCCCATATCTGCATGTGAAAGAACATGCAACAGTTCAAGACATTCATCCACATAACATAAATATTCCTGTGCAAAACCTAGTCCATGGCTTCTCCTCATTCACAGTTTGACACCAATACATGAAAAAGTTTGAGAGCAAAAATCCCTTTTCTCATCATATGAGATTACAATATATAGGTCAAGGCTAGGTGACCCTTGGCCTTCCATATTCCCTTAATAGTTTTGGAATTCTTTGAATAAATTTATTACAAAAATTGATTTAATTTCCCTTGGGTGACCTTTGGTATTCCACTAATTAGTCCTTTAGTAACTTTTTCTTCATGTGGCATGTTTACTTCATTGAATTTTGACTACAGAGAGACTCTCCATGGATACGGCTAATAAGATTTTGATAAATGAAATATTATATGGTGAACTGAATCTTTGACTCTGCCATCTCTATTTCTTGATATGCATATTTCTTGGCCATTCTTCGATCTTCTTGAATGTGGTGGACTACTTCATGTTTCAATGCTTGTTTTTACCCCATCTATTGAAATTTCAGTGTGTTATGTCACATGGATTGATCCTGATGCATCACAGTTTCATCAAAGGTGAAGTGTCGTCATTTGTTGTAGAAACATATGTTTCCATTAAATTTAACATGAGATTTGTCCTTGCATTTCATCCTTCTTCACCACACAACTAGTGTTTGCAACTTGTACAGGTCAACCTTGCATCAAAAAAACTTCCATCATCGTACTACTTGACATGCATTTTGGAGGTTTCAACTCATGTTCTACTTTCTCGGTGATCATTGTGAGCACATGTATATGTACATTGTCACACCACATGACCATATAAGGCTGAACCATGCTTCTCTCATAGAATTTGTAGCAAAAAAAGTCTCCAATCAAAGAAATATTCACGACCATTAATGATGTGGTACTCCTTTTGTAATGAAATTTCTATCACACCTAATAGGCAATTTGAGAAAATATTAACCACTAGGTCGTAGATCTCATCGATATCTTTCCAATGATATAAAGTGTTAATATTTGGTTGAGCTTTGATCTTTAATTCTTTTAGATGCTGAAACTTGAACCAATGAGACAATTCAATCACATGAAATTCATACATCCATAACATAAGATATACCCTAGGGAAAATCCTCAAAATTATGAGGACAAAACCCCAACAATTCTTCTTAGTATAATATAATGGATAACAGAGAATTCTTTCTTTTACAACATAATAGATTGCTTTCGGAAGATAAGAGATCACCAAAACACTCTTGGTAAAGATATGGAAGCAATAGAGAAGAGAGATCAATCAGAGAAGCGCCTTGCCTTCAATAATAATATCCCACACACTGTAACATACCCTTTTTGCTGAAAAACATTTTATGCTGGAAACATTATCTTAACTTTTATTGTAAAGTTTTATATTGGACAAGTGTCCAAGGATGACTGTAATTTGCACAATATTTTATTATTTAATAAATTAAATAGGAGACAAACACCTAAGGCGACTGTTGAAAGAGTGTTTACTGACCCACTAGGTGGAATGGAATCTGGGGTAGAAGGAAATGGACAAATGGCAGCTTCATGAGGCAAGTAACTAGCTGTTGGTATGGGACAACTCCCTTAAATTGTGGTATTAGTGCCTTGAAAGATGGGACTGGAGCTTGAGTCCCATTCATTAAAAACTGACCACTAAAGACCTAGGCAGTCTATATAAGAGCCATCGAATTATGAACTGAGGTACATCACTTTTCCTGACGGGGAAATTTACCTTGGGGTTTTGTTGCTTGCACCCAAGATATTCGATGAGGGAATATGCTTGTTTTTTATCATGGTGTAAGTCTGCATATTATACTACTGAGTGCTGAAGTCATAAAAGTTACTGCTGAGTGCAGAGTTATACTACTGAGTGCTGAAGTCATAAAAGCTGAGGAGCAAGTCTTAATAGTTTGTTGCCTGTACAATTTTTGAGTGCCTTGCTTCTACACAGAGTCCATCTACCTGGTGGTTCAATAAACAGGCTCGGGTGTCCAAAGGAAGCAAGTAGTTTGGCTGCTTATTCTGGAGAAGGTTGGGAGGAACAGGCCTCCTTGGGTGTTTGTCGGTCCTATCTACAGTTACAGGTTCTAATTGTCTTTCATGTTCCTAACTAGTTAAATTATTTCTGCAAATTGTTGTTAGTATTCCTAAGTTATCATCATAACATAAATATTGTTAGAATCCTAATCTAGTTATGATTTGTGTAATGATGATAAAATAAATGAAATGATTGAACAAATAGCTTCTTTATATTTTTCCCCATACTGTTTTTTGTATAGTACTCTAGTGCAGAGAAGGAAAAATTAATATAGATGAATGATAGGCAGATTGCCAAATCATTGGATAGATTAACACTGCTATAGTTCATTAATAGTTTCTTATCAGTTACATTCTGTAATACAAGCATGATAATACTCCTGTTATATAATGGGTAGAAAATTATTTCATCTCTGTATAAACCTAGGGTTTACACTTTAGGTCATGTAGTTTTACTCAAAATATATAATGTTATAGATTCATTGTAATTTTTTTTATGTCTTTATTCAGAAAATTGTAACAACTGCATTTTAAACTTAATAGCAGTCACAACATTTTATTTTTATCTCCACTTCTGACAGAATTTATAATAATATAGGGTTTATGTTTTCCCATGTTTCTCTAAATATTACAAAGGCTACTATTTTATCCCTGTATTATACTTTATTTCCTCTATCAAAACTTCTTAAAACACAGAATAAGTTTAAACATAGGATAATTCTCATTTGGACGAATATTCTTTGTTTATCATAATCCTTAAAATCCTATACTTAGACTTTTTTTTATATAAATCATTTCAACATCGTAAGGTACAGTAACGAAAACCTTATTCACAGACATTGTTCAAAACTAAAACGATGGAATATCTCAACGATAACATCTGACAGAGGTATCAATTTCAAATCATAAACAAGGTTTGCAAACACCTACAGGTTTTGAAATTAAAAGCCCTAAGATTTTAAATAGCCAGCTTACGGCCAAACATTCAAATCATAAAACCTCATCTCTATGGCCGAACCCTTACATTTAAAATATTAACTCAGCCATTGCTAGGATTCTCATAGGTTAAGTACAAATGTTCAACATTATTAAATACATTAATAAATTATCATCTACAACCAACCATATGAGTACACGAAACCAGATTACTATTTCCAAAAACAACTCCTGAATCGAATAGGTTAAGGTTTTAACAGTTTCAATTTAAACATTGAGTTTATGGCTCTCGGCCAACACCAAAACAACGAGCAAGGACAAGCATTACACATAACATAGTTTCTAGACGGTGTAAAACTAAGGGCCGAACCCTTCATCAATATCCAGGAGTTAAGGGTTATAAACCCTGATAACAAGTGTTACATTTCAACAGACAAGTCAATCGAAGAATACATTATAACAGTAGTTTGAGGATCCCATCATCCTCACGACATCTTGACAGAATGGAAACTTAGTAAAGGCAACCACATCTCCAGAATAAGCCGAAGGCTTCGACCTTTTTAACCCAATAACAGTTGCCGGGAGAACCCATAAGGGAACCACCGAGACTTACCATTTTACGCAATAGATCCTAATCCACTAGAGTTCAGAACCTTGAAGATGTTAGAACCTGCCACATTATCGAAGAGGGTTAAACCTTATTTTTCAAAGCTAAAACAAAGTACTAACGAATACAACATTACAAATCACACACGAGAAACATTACCTTGAAGTCTTGAAAGCCGGAGGATAAAAAGATAACTTCTGCAACGAATGGAATCCTGAGCCATTCGCACTTCATGAATGCAAGTAATCTTGTACAGGAATGACTCGACCTCTAAACCTTAAAGACTACTCCCCTCCTCTGCAAAGCGTGAAAGCAAACCGGAGGCAAGGGTTCTTCATGAACCAGCTTCAAGAAGAATATCACTACAACCGGCAGAAGCTTCAACTAGACATCCACTTACCAAACAATACAGTAAACACCCATACAGAGCTTGGCTCTTAAGCTACTAAACGGTAACAGTATCCACCCACAGGTCACGAGTTCAAAACATGAGAAGAGCCCTCAGAAAACCTGTTACAAAACCCTATTCCTTAGCAGGCCGGTTGGCCTCTCCCCAAAACCACACCCAAACACAATGAATGCCAAAGGAAACAGCCACAACGTAACTTAGTGGAGGTTAGGGTTACTTCACCATTGTCGAGAACATCTCCAAATCAACGATGCATATCCCTTTTCACAATCCCAAGCAATTACTGCATTGAAAGCACTTTATTACACTTTCCATCATTCATTCCTGCTTAGGAATAAACTAGAGTAAGGGTCGATACAACTCCACATATTCGGCTTTGACCTCACCACCTTTCACATGATACTAGACACGTAGCTGCCAACAGGATCTCCCACGAAGGTGGTAGATGGATGTGTTTAATGCTAATGTTGGGTTACGAATTCCTGCCAGCTCACAACCACTACAACTTAATTACCCTGTCTTATCATTCGGTTGTAGGATAACCTTGTTTACAACCCTGTCATATATGCATATCAATATAAATCACATATTACTTTAGGACCATGTTGTAGCTAGGCATCGTTAGTAAGATCTAAAAAGATTCACGTGAATGCACTTTCAACCATGTTTATTTCATAGTCGAGCCAAGACTTAAACTTATACAAATGGGATATGCATATAGTTTTTATTTCGTAGGTTATATAATTTATATATAAATTACACATAATCTATACATTAGGAGATGCATAGTTTTATTACGTATGAATTGCACAACTATTTAATAGCATGATAATTGCAAGTTATACTTTTATGCAAAACATGTATGATAACAACACCTTGTGTAAAGGGGAGACTCTATACAACAATAGAACATAATGATAATCTCCATACTCTAGAACTTAACAAACTATCGCCGAAGCAAGTACATGATTTGGATATAAACCATTACCTTAGCCTTAGACAAATCAATATATTATGATATGCATGCTTGGTACATAAGAATAAAGTTACGCAATGAATTACAATAATAGTATTAGAGTTAGATTAGGATTTATTTCCTATATCATCTGTTGCGTAAGGATATCGCTAAAGCAGTAATGTAAACTTCCTAATGATAGAATAATATTTCAATACTTCAATATTATATTTCAGTCCAATAGCATAATGAAAATCATGATAGAAATGCTACTGCACATTTGGTATAGAGCAAATTATACATTTTTAAACAAATAGTTGATGTTATGTCTCAAGCAGATCTCACCTAGAAAAGCTCCGTAAGGTTACTCTTTTATCTCTTTTAAAAATTGGAAAGCTATTTGATAATATGGTAGATCTTCGTAATTTCACTTCGTAAACATTAACGCTCTTATTTGTAAGCTGCGAAAGGAACGATTCAAATGCTTTAGCATGAATGCTAAGTAAGCCTTGGGGTACCCTTGGGACCCCTTTCATCATCAAAAGGAGGATAACAGTTAGTACTTATAAACATACATATTTGATAGAGTTTCGACATAGAAAATGTAAAACTATAGCTGAAACAACCATTGGCAACTTACTTTAGACTATAAGTTTCATTTTATTTCAATACTCAAACATTACATTATACGACTGTCATAAACATTCATTTTAGCATGACGAAATAGAAACATTAAATATAATTCCGCACAGTCAGTATTGGCATTAATTGCTACGTTGAAAAAATTTAAATTTTTGGTAAATTTTGGGATGTTACATGTGGTATCAGAGCACTAGTTCAAACTCTAGGCCTGAAATAGGCTCACGCGCGCAAACAGAAAATAAAAACCAGAAAGTTTATGTTACTAACTTTTATTTTAATTTTGTTTCTGTACAGAACAGATTGACGTTTAAATTGCAGGTATGGATATACCAGAGGAATCAGCAGAGGAAAGGTCTCCTTGTACTAAGCATAATAATAATTATCATCATGCAGGAATATATGTCGAATTAAATAATCAATCTTCTGAACTGCTACGTACTGTAAAAGATTTAAAATCTGAAATAAGGACTATCAAAGAAGAAAATGAACGAATTATGAAGGCACAGTATGAGTTAAATCAGATTTTAATGGAGAAATACCATAACGAGGAAAGAGGAAGGAAATCAGAAGTAAATTCTGATTCTGGTAGAATGTATCATAAACATAAGAGTAAGAAAGTAAAGAATGGTAAAAATAATAATTGCTCTTCATCTGAATCTGATCAAAGTAATTATAATTATGTCATGACAGCATTGACAGTGATTGCTGTTCTAAGAAGAGGAAGCATAAGCATCATGAACAGATTACAGGAAAGTTTAAAAAGATTAAGCCACCAACCTTTAATGGCGAAATTGAAAAGGGTGAGACAACGGAAGCATGGTTGTCTGGCATGAAGAAATACTTTCATTGTTACACCTAAAATCTTCCCATCATGAGATTCAGTGTATACACCCCTGGAGACACCTTGATTGAGTGATTACCCTGGAAGGATTTGTACCCATTTGTACTAGGTTTTGAGAGGTCGTTGCAGGTCGCACTCATGCAACATGCGACGTCACATCTTGCTCTATTGCAGGGTGTGCCGATGTCAGTTAATGGACAAAAATAGCCCTTCGAGTCCTTTCTCGAAGCTTGCTGACTTGGGACCCTATCCCTAACCTCTTAGGGAGCTGGCATTCGATTCCTATCATCTTGGAAAGATCCCTCAAGCTTCTCCTACCATATCTCAACCTATCCTATCCATACCCTATCCACTTAGTCCTATTTAAATGAAGCTCACTCCCATTCCAAAGGGAGGAAGTCTATGGCACTCTTATGCTGGTGAAACTAAGCCTGATAGACCTGACACTATAGCTTGAGGAACATCTACTTCTCTCTAGTATTTTTGGCATGGCTTGGATGGAGAAGGGCTGCAGCGTTAAGCCTTAGTTGTAGTTCTATGTCTATACTATGTATTTCCCTTTTTTACAGTAATACAAATGCTTTCTACCAATATTGTTAATGTGTGATGATATTGAGTAGTTTACCTGCTTAACTGTTTACTTAGATCTCTTATTGTATAGATGCTCTTTCCTCGTTTCGTGTTGTTGTTTGTGTCTTAACAGGTCTTGTAGCTGAGATCTGACGACTGTTGGATGTGGAGCAACATTCAGGAGAAAGGATTGTGACGTAAAAGGTAAGACATCTAGCACTTGATCCTTAAGCAGATCTAGGAAATCCATTTGTAGTCTGTTCTATTTGTTCTAGACTCATGTTGAGCTAGGGAGATCTGGCTCGCGTCTGCTCGAGTGGATTGTATGTCAAACAAATCTGGTGACCATACTAGGGAACGTACATCTTGTTTTAATAGTTGTCAATCTGAGAGTCATTTTCGGTTGATTGCTTGACACAAGCCTTTTATTATCCACTTGCTTCTTGAGTTAGTTTCATCGTCAGTTCTTCACATTGAAGACTCTGATCTACTTCCTCTAAGTTCATATTACTCATTTCCAAACCATTTCACAGTTCATTGCTTGGAGATTTGATCCATTTTAGAATTTAGATCTCACCTGTCGCACCTGGTTAGTGAAAACAGAGCGACACTGTGTCTTTTCTGATCTTTGTTCTTTTCCTGTTGGTCACTCATCGCAGTCCTTCTATTGGTATACTGCGATACCGTCGCACTTCCCGTGTTAGTGAACTGCGACGTCGCACTATTTACAAACACAGAGTGCGCCGATTATTCAAATTTGGCATGCAGACACCCATCCTCCATTTTTCTATCTGAGTTTTGGTTTGCTGTATGAACTCTCTCTGTGCTGCAAGATCCAACCAGAGGTCCCACCATTGATTTGTGTGTTGAGTGTTTGGCTTACTTTGGATTGATTTTGGGTTCCGCTTTGGACAAGTTTGAGAATCGGTAGTGGTGGACACTCTTGTCTCCTCCACCTTCATCCTCTCACCCTTGCATTCCCTTATCTCCATTAGATTGATCTAGTTATTGCATTAGATAAGCTTCTAGACCTCATTTACATTATCGTTTGAGCTTTGCTTGCTTGGTTTGCTTGCTACTGTCTGATTTTGAGTTTTGTGTGTCTTTCAGCCTGACAGAGTGCTGCAAGTAGTGTTTTCTTTTCAGTCATTTACATCTGAAAGCGTAGTTGTTATCAAGTTAGTCTTTTGATGCATCCATTGAAAAGTTAAAAGTGCTTCTTTCCCATCATTTCTCAGGCATTGTTGAAGAAAATTGTTTGTGCATTGGAATGTTTTGCTCATGCATTTGTTGGAGAAATTGAATGAATGTGTGATCACTTGCGTCTTTCTTGGATTATGAATTGCTCATCTTCTTGAAAGACTCGAAGGATGTTTCAGTTTTTGCGAAATTAGTTCCATGCTAAGGAAAGATAGATGCATTTTTAATTTTTATTGATTTTAGGTCATTGAAAGTGAAATTGAAAATCTTGCATACTCCATCTTAAAATCCTCTCTTTTCATTACTTAGTGTCATTTTGCTTTGAAAAGAAAAAGAAAAGGAAAAAATGTTGTGATTTGGATAAGTAGTGTTGTGATCTTTGCGTTTCACACAAAAGGAAAAGAATGCTTCAATATCATTTTTCGTAGATTTGGGATTGTGTTACATTGCATTGTTCTGGTCAAATTGTTGGAAAAGAAAAGAAGATTTCTCCTTCCAATAGGTAGCAATCATCGAAAGAAAAGCATACTTTTTGCATGTAGCTAGGGCTTGCATTATGTTTCCGATTATGTACTCACCTCATGCATTCACGTAACCGTCCAGATAAAATTAACGGTATAACTAGGGTAAAATATTTAGAAACTTGTGTGTAAGTTAGAGAAGTGTTCTGGCGTCGTTAAGCGTGGCAGCTGTCATTATTTGCCATCACTGTATCCTGAGGGTATTGTAGTATTCCACGTACTTATCGGTATATCAATCTCCTTCGCGTACCCACCAAGTACCATAATCCGTACTTGGCGTATATCGAAGGGTGTATCACGTACTCAGTAGTATATCGGAAGGTCTCTTTCCGAACGGTTGTGCATTAGACAGCACCACTACGGATTTGATCTCCCACGTACCTTGCGTATATCGGGAGACACCACTAGGATTCCTGAAACCAACTGATTTAACCATTTGGCCATCTTGGCAAAGCAATACATCATGAACAACACTCGGGGAGATTAGCACGCACGTACTGTCCAGGTAATTGGGTATGCAGGCAAGGGTATGGTCCCAATCCTCCTTGTCGCGTCATATTGTTGGACCTTGCAGTATATAGCGGTTTGCGATGCCTTGATAATCCCGTGAGGTTCCAGACTTTTGAATCCACTCTTATAACATAAGTTTGCCTGTTGCCTTAGTTTGTGTAGGTTTTTGTCTGGTCTGATTTCTTTTAGCTTGCCTTAGGAGAAACTCTTGTTTCAGTCACTCTAGCTGACTTTCCTTGGAGAAGGTCCCTTAAAATTCAAAACTTGCCACCCGAATAGCCCCTTAATCAGGAGGTTATTTCGAGGGTAAGGATGGATCCACACACTAGGGTCGGGTCACATGAAGTGGAAAACCCCACTTTGAATGTTGGAGTACTTTTGTTTCCACATACTCCTCCAGATTCACCTGCCTCTCATCCCCCACAAGATGCAGAAGCACAACTCCCCACTTCACAAGACCTGCCTCCCGTTGCTTCGGGAGATCCTGGGTCATTGGAATGGATAAACCAACCCTAGGACAACCCCACAGCCTCTGTTGGCCCATCAGCATCCTACTGGACATCTTCTAGCGGTCACCCAGCGGCCCATTTTGCCATTGCACCCCCACCCAGTCAGGCTAGTCCTGACGATCGCTTGACACCTTATCGCGAGCAATTGGCTCATCTATGTGCCATGGGTGAGGAGTTTCGAAATCGGAACTTTCAAATAAGATTCGACGATCGACCAATCCCAAGTCGTTCTTCATCTTTCGAATCACCGGAATCATCCATGCAACACATGACCACTTCTGAAACTGGTCAACTTGCACATGCATCTCCTATACATGAGACCGGTTCAGTACTCCCTACTGCCCAACCTGTTGAACAGCAACAGTCCAACACACCTGTAACCACCACAGTTGCGTTACCTGTTCCCCCACCTCAAACTTCGAGGGGAGGATACTCTCTACCCCCTACCTTTTTTACAAGTAACGTTCACCCTACTGTGGATAACCAACAACCAGTGTTGGGTCAACCTTTACCTAGAGATCACCAAGTTGTTGCTGGGGGGAAACCCCCGTCTCTTAACCATAATACTAGAGTTGGAGTCCCTATCGGACCTACCATTGACAATTCGCTACCTCCTGGACCTTCTACGACAGGAGTATCTCATGTTGGAGGACCATCCAATGTAATCCAACCTCCATCGAGTCAAACATATCCAAGTTATCCTAACCCCGTGCTGGGTCAACTTAATCCTGGAAACGCACTTTACGGGGTACCATACCCCGGTAATCCTTACACTCTTTGGGGACAGCAGAATGTTTTACAACATGGACCCCCACTTACAGTCCCTCAAATCCCCCTACCTCCCATTGGTCCACCCTCACCTCCCAACGGAGGCGGCGGGCCCCCACATAACCCTGGAGGAGGCGGACCTCTACCTTCTGGTGGAGGGCCCCCTCATTTCGGTCATCGTGGCCCACCCCCCCTAGTGGAGGTGGTGGAGGACCACCACCACCACCTCTTGGAGATGGTGGTGCTGGAGGACCATCTTATCCTTGTGGTGGTGGTGGTGGTCCACCACCCCACCATGGTGGAGGCGACGGAGGAAACCCTCCCCCATCTGGTAGTGGTGGTAGTGGACCACCACCTCCTCCTGGCGGAGGCGGTGGAGGTCCATCCTATTATGGTAGTGGTGGTGGACCACCCTCGCCCCCTGGCAGAGGTGGTGGAGGCCCATCTTATCCCAGCGGTGGTGGTGGACCACCCCCTTTCGGCGGCGGCCTGCCCCTCCCGATGGTGGAGGCGGACCACCACCTTGTGGTCATGGCCCACCTTATTATGGTAACAGACCACCCCACTATGGTGGCGGACCTCCTTCCAGTCCGGGCGACACATACCCCTATGGGCAGTTTCCTACTAGTACACCTTATAGTCATACCAGTCCTTACACGCCTTATTCGTATTATCAGTACACGCAGCCTAATACACAGCTGCCCTTTTTGGCTACTTTGGACCTACCTGACCTCTCTCGTTTAACCAATGACCCCATTTACCACGGAACTAACTAGCCATCTATTCTGGTGAAACTTCCGTCTGATATCCTGAAATTTGATGGCAAGTCGGGTGAAGATCCCAAAAACCATGTGATGACATACCATTTGTGGTGTTCATCCAACTCCTTAATAGACGACTCCATTCGTCTTAAATTGTTTCAAAGGACTCTCACCGGTTCGACTGCCAAGTGGTACATCGAGTTACCACCCCACTCTTTTCCTGATTTTAGTTCTCTTGCCATGAACTTCTTGACTCATTTCCAGCTTCCTATATAGTATGAAACTGGTACTGAGCTTTTAACCTCGCTCCGTCAGAATACCACCACTCATATTTCAAATCACATTCATGAATGGCGAAGGAGACGTCGTCTCATTAAAGCACCTATTCCAGATCAACTCCTAGCAGACTGGTTCACGAAGTCTCTCATCCCTTCTATAGCACGAGATGTTGCCATGAGAGGTGTTGTCACTGAAGAACAGACCATCGCTAGTGCCCATGTGCTAGACTTAGTTTATACTCAATCCGACACATTGTTTGATATTCTTCCTGACGCAACCCATGATGCTAATGACCTTGCAAAACCACCCAAGGGACCCCAAGCCGAGGGCATCATTGGAGCCCTTCACACCCAGCCTTCTCATCAACTTGTTGGTTCTGCGAACCTCCAAGGCTCTTCCCCATCACCAACGCGGGCTGGTCTCAGCACCACCAAATCATTCACCCCTGCTGCTACTGAAGAGGTGAATTCTATTTCATCAGCTTCACCTCAGAGGAATGGCGGTAAGAAGAAGAACAAGGGGAAACCTAAGAAATATTTCTCCCAGTAGGAACAAAAGAGCACCCCTGATGATACCAAACAAAAAAGGAAGTTAAAGTTTCCTTGTGTATTGTGTGGTGATGATCATTTTTCCAAGGAATGCCCCTATAGAGACGAAGTTCAAAAGTTTCTTAAGGGCAAATCCACACCCGCAGTTCTCAACAACCCCTTCCCTGCTCAAAATCAGCAATCAATTGCTCACACTTCTTCTTCCCAAGAAGAAGCATCCAACAATACACATGTTATCATGGTAAGTAATGAGACTGTCAACTTGACCACTCGTTCTCGTTTGTATGACACCGTTCCAGCCAAAGAACCCGGTGGAAGTAATACTGAAAAAACTTCCACCTCGATACCCGATGTCACTATACCGGCTACGCCTCTCACCATCGAGAAGCCGTCTTTTGAGTCAGTGTTGCGTCCACCCAAGAGCACGATTAGAAAATCAGTTTTTAATCCTAATGCTCGGGCTGCCCAAAACTACAATATTGTAGAGGGCCTGGCACAAGCTCCTTGTGCTATGTCGATGCTCGAAGTCTTGTAAAACTGTCTAAATCAGTGCAAGAATCTCCTCTCTACTATCGGTGCAGTTGACCCGGATCTATCGAACACCATCATGTTCTGGATGGAATACTTCAAATCGAGGCTCTCCCATCAATTGGCATTCCAAGTTGCCACAAATATTGTTGAGAAGATTATCCATCGTACCCTCTTAGATGAAGGAGCCTCTACGTCAGTCATCTCGATCGCATGTTGGAGAGCCATAGGTTCTCTCGAGTTGAATCGTTCTGCTACTACTTTGAGAGCCTTTGACGGCTGTGGCTTTCAACCTCATGGGCTGTTACAAGCTTTAACGGTGGAGCTGGGGGGCAAGACCGTAACCCTTAACGTGGAAGTGGTTGCTTCCCCGTTAGATTATAACATTCTACTTGGTCATAATTGGTTTTATTCCATGCACGTGGTTGCGTTATCTATCTTTCGCGTAGTACAATTCCCCCATCAAGGGCGAATTGTCACAGTCGACCAACTGGATTTCTGTACTCCTGACACCACTTCTAATCCAGGCGATAACGTTCCTTCCACTGGACAGTCTTTGCAAAAATATGAGAGTGTGGGGGTTGGCCTCCTTAAGGATTCATCCCTTATGAGCGTTTTTCCTATCTCAAATCCCCTGAATCATTTCGCTATGATCAACATGATCTCTTCGCAGTTATCCTCTATCTCCGCCTCTATTGATTCATGGATTGTACTTGATGAAGCCACCACACACCTAATTGGAGACCGCATGCCTCTGTCACCCGCTGAACTTATGTACGAGGCTATCCAGTCAGCCTCGGAGGATCACTTATTTGTGATCTCCACCCCTAGTTCTCTGCAACGGACCTCCTCTGACCCCTTTCTACGGACTTTTCATTTCGACGAGTCTATCATGGAAATCATGAGCGCGGACGATCCTCCATGGGAAGACCTACATCATCATTCGTCTTCCCTTCCCATTTTAGCTATTGTAGAGAACGACATTCACACCATTTCTACACCGAACGTTCTTTTTGGATCTCCATCTTTGATGCTCGCGTGTCAAACCAATTCTGAAGGCAACTTAGCCAACATCGAGCCTACTACTTTGATTGACATCTCAGTTAAACCTGGTGTAGTGGAACACATTCAGCTAGGCCAGAAGTGTTCCCCTGAAGAAATCATCTTCGCTACGGCCTTGTTCAAGCAATTTCGAGGCGTATTCGATTGGACTTATGAGGAGATGCCTGGGATAGACCCCTCCATTGTTTTGCACGAAATCAAAACCTATCCCGACATCAAACCTGTTAGCCAAAAGTTGCGACCGGTCCACCCCCAGAAAACTGCGGGAATCAAGGCAGAAATTGAAAAGCTCTTGAAGGCTGGTTTCATTTACCTTGTCCCATTGACAGAATGGGTCTCAAATGTCGTCCCTGTGAACAAAAAGTAGGGCACCATCTACGTCTGTGTTGATTATTGGGATCTCAACAAAGCTTTTCCCAAGGACAAGTACCTAACTCCCTTCATCGACCAGATCATCGACAATTGTGCTGGAAGCGTCATCTTCTCATTTATGGATGGTTTTTCTGGTTACAACCAAATTGAGATCCACCCGACCGATCAACACAAGATGACTTTCATCTACCCTTGGGGGACATTTGCATACCGCAAACTCCCTTTTGGCCTTAAAAATGTTGGCGCCACTTTCCAGCGGGCCATGTCGTACGCTTTCCACGATGTGAAGGATTTTATGGAACCCTACTTGGACGATCTCCCTGCCCATTCAAATCAGCGTGAGTTCCACTTTGATCATCTGACGGTCGTTTTCCTCAGATGCAGGCGGTATCACATCCGCCTAAATCCTCACAAAAGTATTTTTTGTGCCGATTCTGGACACCTCCTCGGCTTTATCGTCTCCAAATATGGGATCTGCATTAATCCCTCGAAGGTGGAAGCCATTGTCGCCCTTCCGCCTCCAACTAATATCACAGAACTTCAAAGCTTGCAAGGCAGAGCTACTTACTTACGGCGTTTCGTTTGTAACTTCACACAAAAGACGCAGGGCTACATGAGGTTAATGAAAAAGGACGTCCTGTTCATTGGGGATGACCAAGCTCAACAATATTTTGATAGTTTGAAGCATGTCATCACGCATGCCCCTGTGATCCAACCGCCGAACTACTATCGAGATTACATCCTATATCTCGCTGCTTCCGATACCACTATCGCCATGGTTTTGGTTCAGGAAGACCAGAACGCCCAGGAGCATGTGATCTATTATGCCAGTAAAGGTCTCATTGACGCTGAAACTCGCTATTCACATGTTGAGAAGCTTGCTCTCGCAGCATTCATTGCTGTGCAGAAGTTTCGACATTATATTTTGCTCCGCACCACCACCATCATTTCCAATTCGAACCCCATGTACCACATTCTAACACGTCAAGTGCTTAGGGGCAAGTATTCACGCTGGATCGTGATACTGCAAGAATTCGATCTTCTTTTCGAAAAAGCTAAGTCTAAGAAGTCTTTGGTGTTTGTCGAGCTTATTTGCAACCTCCCCCGTACCGATGTAGAATCTGAGCCCAATGACTCCTTTCCAGATGAGTCATTGTTTCTTATCAGTACGTCTGACCCATGGTATGGAGATATCACATTATATCTTCAAACCCAACGTTTCAACCCCGATCTGTCTCGTGACGATCGTTGTCGCATACGCCACCACGCAAAGTATTACTTGATCATTAGTGACACTTTGTACCGCTGTGGCATCGATTCAATTCTTTGACATTGTCTAACTCATGATGAGGCTGAACGCGTTTTGAATGACTGTCACGCCGGGGCATGTGGTGGTCACCTCTCTGGGATGGCTACATCCCAGAAGATTCTGCACGCAGGATATTATTGGCCTACTATCTTTAAAGATTGTATTGAGGCCGTGAAGAGATGTCCTCCATATCAACACTTCCATACAAAGAAGCGCACCCATCCCGCCCCGTTACACCCGGTTATTGCCGTGGGCCCCTTTGCAAAATGGGGCATCGATTTTATACATTGTAAGCCTACCTCGGCTGGGGGGCATAGTTACATCATTGTAGCTGTGGATTATTTCACAAAATGGGCAGAGGCAATGCCTACATACCAAAACGACGGCAAAACCGTCGCACTCTTCATGTTCAATCATGTGATAGCACGTTTTGGAGTTCCTCAGGCGATAGTTACCGATCATGGTTCTCACTTTCGGAACCATATGGTTGATGAACTGAGCGATAGATTGGGTTTTCACCATGAAAAATCAACACCCTACTACTCGCAATCCAATGGACAGGTCGAGGCCATTAACAAGGTCTTGAAAACTATGGTCCAAAGGATGGTAGGTACGCATAAGTCCAACTGGCATAATATGCTCTTTTCATCATTATGGGCCTATCGAACTTCCGTCAAAACCGCTACAGGTTTTACTCCTTTCCAATTGGTGTATGGATTGGAAACTGTCCTTCCTATAGAGTGCGAAATTCCGTCTCTACAACTCGCTGTCGAACTTCTTCCCAACACTACTACCGAGGAAGAACGTTTCCTGTACCTAGCAAAACTTGACGAGTCCCGTCGAGATGTCGCTCTTGCTAATGAAGCACACAAGAAACGCATCAAAGCTCAGTATGACAAGTCAATACAACCTCGTATCTTCAACGAGGGTGACCTGGTCCTCACATACAACCAGAAACATGACAAGTTGGGGGCAGGAAAGTTCAAGTCCATGTGGCATGGACCTTACATTGTCAAACATGTTTTGGAAAAGGGAGCTTATGAGCTTGAAGACTATGACGGAATATCTTTGGGTGAACCCCGTAATGGGATTTACCTGAAGAGGTATTGTGCCTGATCCTGTCATGCATAGACTTTTTTTATATACTGTACATGGCGTGTGTGTTTTTGTGTGGTGTGACACCTTTAATTTTTTGGCTGTCTCTCGATCTTGTTTCCGCTTCTTATACCATGTCCTGTCTGCGTGTGTAGATGGAAACATGCTACGGATTTGCGGACGGCGCCAGCCGGCATACCCGTAACCTTGCCTCGACAGCCTGGGTACTGTATTCCCCAACAGGAGAGCTCATTAGCTCAGGAGGAAGTTGTCTTGGATTTGCAACCAACAATGTCGCAGAATATCAGGCGGTAATTGGAACCTTAACCGATGCTACTTCCGTGGGTATGGACCACATTGTCGTCCATATGGATTCTCAATTAGTGGTCTCCCATCTTAACTGGATCTATGCTATCCGTGATCCCACCTTACTCCGTCTCTTTAGGTAGGTACATCTCCTTGAAAGGTCATTTGAATCCATTCAATACCTGCACATTCCACGAGAGTTAAACATAGTTGTTGAATCGATGACCAACTTCATTTTAGATTGGTACATCACACACACATAATACTCATAATATGTAAAAGCATTCACGACATGTAAATAGTGCACTGTATAAAAAGCATAACATATGGACAAAATCACATCATTCATCATTTCTAAAAACACATAATGTATAAATCATCGGGAATGTTTGTAAATATATATCATCAAAAGTAGTGCTAGTACAAAAATTTGAAGCACGATGGCTTTCAGTAAGTCTCTACAAAAATCTGAAGCCTCGCGGATTTCAGTAGTACAAAATCTGAGGCATCTAAGCTCTCAGTAAAAGTATAGTAGTGTCATCAGGCCTGGCGCCTGACTCGTACACCCCGAGGTCGGACAACTCTCTATCGCTGAGACTGGAAGCACTCTACTGTCCTCGCTACCTTGCAGAGTAAGGCATTGAAGCGTACTGACGCTCCAACTGCAAACCTATGCATAGGTCTCGGTAGGTCGTCTACTGCTGGTTCAGGAAAATCCACTATCAGTTGTGACAAGTTCCTGTACACATCTTCCATCTCCACGATGGCAACATGAGCACCTGGGGGCACAACCGCTTCCTCACCTCTATCTCTCCTCGCCATAAGAGAAACCCCCACGGGCCGTATGGGACCCACATCTGCACACACACGTCGCATACTTGTTAGCACTACACCAAAAAAATCATAAATATACAAAACTTAAAAAATGCAAGGGTTTTGTTCTTACCGATGTCTCCCCATGCTGTACCCTCGAGCAACACTAATTCGGGATCCTCTCTGAAATCCGTACCGCCGTACGGGTAGTCCTCAACCATGAGAAACTGACCTTCCAACCAGTTGAAGAACTCGAGACCAAAGCTGATGATAGGGCCCCCACCATGACGAGCCATAACCTCTGCCCATCGAAGCATGTGTGGATCCCTAGGATCCCTGTCATCCAGTAGTATCTGTGGGCGCAAGAGAGGGACCCGCTCCAAGAGGAACGATATCACAATCGATCCGTACCCGAACTGCTTAAGCTCTCCCCGCCGACACTTGGTCAGTTGAGCTCGAATGTTGACGAGGAGACCCTTGCACCAGTTGAAGATCATAGGGGACATACAGTCCTCTGCATAGAGCATCTGATTCCGAGTGGCCATGTATGGGGCTTGGCTCCCCACCACTCTAGTGATAGTAAATAGTATGGCATGTAGTGGAGGGATTACAACATCTCTAATGGGGATCTTCCCACTAGAAGATCGAGCATGAGCGGTACAATGCTGCGTCACCATGTCATCGACAGTGCAATCACTAGCTCGTGATCCGATGAGAACTACAGGTTCCCCTCTCCGGGACAGACCCATAAGGAAATAGATATCCTCAATGTCTATTGTGAGGATGTGCTCAGCGATCATAAAGTGTTGCTGGGCTGCATCCCAACACCGGAGCATATGTGTCAATAGCGGGATTTGGGCCCTCATGCCCTGAATCTCAAAAAACTTGAGCAAACCATAGTTTCTCAAAGCATTCACGCATTATGGATCTTTAGCAACTTATATGTCTTACAGCTTGTGTTCTCTTTCCTGCCACTCTAATACCATCTTTGCTTGCTATCAACCTGCCAAAGTGGGCATTTAAACACTGTTAGACTTCACTTCAACCACTGGAAGTCCACCATTTGAGTTTAATTTGATGGTTGGGTTGAGCGTTTTCGCTGTCGCAATGTGTTATTATACACAGTGCGACGACGTCGCACTCCACATTTTCAGGATTTGCGCCGAGTAGGTCTCGTTGCAGTTCTCAAAACGGCAAACTGCGATGATCCGAGGGTGCAATATCCCTCCACAAATCCATTAAAAACTCAAAAAATGGACCTAAAATCAAAATGTAATCCACTACAATTTTGCTGGATGAAGTTTAGGCCTACTTGCTCCAGACGGTGGGTGAAATGGCGACTCGTAGCTCCCGGAATCGACAAGTGAAATCTTGGCTCCGAATTGGCACTTCTTCTCCCAAATTGGAAAATGAAACAATGGTGACTATATTTGGCTCTTTTTTCTATTTATAGATGGAATAGAATATTATTTTTCAAATATTTGATGCCTTGAAGTCATTTGCTATAGTTTTGATCATTTTTAATCGCATTTGGAATATCAATTGACTATTTGACCTAGTTTCCAAGTGTGCAGGAGTTGTTGAGTAGTCTTTTGGGCCATCTCTCGCGTTACAATGGTCATCTCTGGTATGAACTCTCCCTTGGATGTTTTGTCATTATTTTGCAATGGTTAGGTTGTAATTATTTTATGATGATGAGCTTACTCTTTGTTTGTTCTCGTGCTCTCGAAACTATGAGAATCAGTACCGAGTTATGATTTATCACTTTTTAGGGCTCGTTAAACTCCTACGGAAAAGGACACCCCCCGGAGTCTACCTTTAAGCTCTTTTTAGGCTCTCGAAAAATGAAAAGATTGCCAAACGAACTTGTCGCGTTCACGCTTGTTAAAGTATTTGAATGGTCATCTTCCTAGTGATAGTTTACCCCTTTTCCAGACCAAGGGGCACTATTTACGAAAAAGGTATACTCCAGCCAATCATGACTGGAAGATTCCTCTCCCGCGTTGTTTTACCCCTTTTCGGGCGATGAGGCTAACTTTACGAAAAAGGACCTTTGGAGTCTTCTTTAGTTCTTTTCAGACTCTCTAAACATGAAATGATGATCGAGTTTACCTTCTATGGACTCGTTAAATTCTTACATTGAAGGGCCCGCCATGGGACGAACCCCTCCTATCTCAGGTTCGAAAAATGTTTGGAATTGGACTCATCTATGAGATGAGTTATACCGAGCATCTGGTTACCCTTATCAAGCTCGTAAAAAACACATGAGGCACTCATCATTCATGATGGGAAAAAAGGAAAGCTTTTATGTTACACCCTTTGTCTGTGGTAGTACATAATCACTCTTGAACATGGCACTCGTTTGCATTTGCATTCAATACTTGGGTAATCCGTTTGTCTTCGAGTCTTGTCAATTCCATGAGTCGCATTTCTCCTTTGGATCAACCAAAGAATGCTTCCACCATCAGTTGCATTTGGGGTTGGTATCATTCTCGTCATGTCAATACTTCCAAGTCATGCCATGCCCATGTTCAAGAGGTATTTCATTACTCATCATCTGTAGTCAGTACACCTTCAATCATGTCAGTCTATTCTGAGTCAGTCTTGCATGTTACTATACCGTCCGATCTACTCTACACATATGTTTCCGTGTTTCGTGTCGATTGATGGGGGATTCATCATGGCCCTCCTTTGATGGGTCCATCCTCATCCACTTCAAATCATCATCCGAGGATTGAACTTAGAAACCAACCAAGTACCTTGGCCCTGCATGCCTCAATGGCAGGTTACCTCGCTTTCAACATGAGTCCACATCAATGACTCTTGATTGAAAGATTTCATCTTGCGTTCGACTTCAACTCACTTATTCACGCTTGATGATATGTACTGTGATACCTTGGGGATCATTAAAATTAATGATGATTTCCCTCGCACTTGTTAATGGTATACATCAATGATCAGTAATCAAGTGGCTTCTACCATGTTCGACGTCAAGACATTTGTAATCACATGGTTAGATTCATATCATTGCGGGTTCGGCTCGAAGACCCCGGGGAATCATATTTTACCTAGGTTGCGATGGAGTTTGTATTGAGTCATATTACATGGATCCACATTTGTATTGGTCATGGTTGTGTTATCATCTCATCATGGATCTACGCTTGTGTCTAGTAGCCATGATTGTGTTCAATCGATCATTACTACCATGGATCTGCATTGTATTGGTCGGCAGCCATGTGAGTCATTTGAGACTGTATACTCAGAGTCAGTTGTACTGCAGCAGAGTCCTTCATCCGATAAGTCCATTGCCATTTTCTCTTGTCAAAGCATTTCACCTGTCTATCTTTCAACAACTTCATGCTTTGGGGGGCATTCTGTTACACCTAAAATCTTCCCACCATGAGATTCAGTGTATACACCCCTGGAGACACCTTGATTGAGTGATTACCCTGGAAGGATTTGAACCCATTTGTACCAGGTTTTGAGAGGTCATCGCAGGTTGCACTCATGCAACATGCGACGTCGCAAATTTCTCTATTGCAGGGTGCGTCGATGTCAGTTAATGGACAAAAATAGCCCTTCGAGTCCTTTCTCGAAGCTTGCTGACTTGGGACCCTATCCCTAACCTCTTGGTGAGCTGGCATTTGATTCCTATCATCTTGGAAAGATCCCTTAAGCTTCTCCTACCATATCTCAACCTATCCTATCCATACCCTATCCACTTAGTCCTATTTAAATGAAGCTCGCTCCCATTCCAAAGGGAGGAAGTCTATGGTACTCTTATGCTGGTGAAACTAAGCCTGATAGACTTGACACTCTAGCTTGAGGAACATCTACTTATCTCTAGGAGTTTTGGCATGGCTTGGATGGAGAAGGGCTGCAGCGTTAAGCCTTGGTTGTAGTTCTATGTCTCTACTAGGTATTTCCCTTTTTTACAGTAATACAAATGCTTTCCACCAATATTGTTAATGTGTGATGATATTGAGTAGTTTACCTGCTTAATTGTTTACTTAGATCTCTTATTGTATAGATGCCCTTTACTCGTTTCGTGTTGTTGTTTGTGTCTTAACAGGTCTTACAGCTGATATCTGACGACTATTGGACGTGGAGAAACATTCGGGAGAAAGGATTGCGAAGTAAAAGGTAAGACATCTAGCACTTGATCCTTAAGAAGATCTAGGAAATCCATTTGTAATCTGTTCTATTTGTTCTAGACTCATGTTGAGCTAGGGAGATCCGCCTCGCGTCCGCTCGAGTGGATTGTCCGTCAAACATTCATATTTACGATTACTCTTCTCAGTTAAAAGCCAAGATGGCTATTTACAATCTGACCGGAAAGGAAGATATTTGGTGGCAGGATCTTAAAATAATTAAGAACATAAAAGAAAGAAACATAACCTGGAGTATGTTTAAAAATTTATTTAAGAAAAAGTTTATGTCAGAACAGTACTACGAAGATAAATCTAAGGAATTTTATGATTTAAAACGGGCTACTATGAGTATGAAAGAGTTGTGCAGCAAGTTCCTTAGTTTACTGAGGTATGTACCTTACATGGTCGAAGAGAATCCTAAGGTACAAAGGTTTCTAAGTTGTCTACCTTTCAACATAAAAGACAGGATCGAGTATGATAACCCTTCCACCTTGGAAGAGGCTATGAGGAAAGCTAATTTTTGTTTTGATCAAAACAGAAAGGAGAAGAAATATCTGGCTGGAGAAGTAACAAGTCTAATCATTTTGAGCATAAAAAGAAAATCTTTAATCATAATTCTGCAAAATTTAAGAAAAAATTTAATAACAGAAATTTTACAAGTAATAATAATTACAGAAGTAATGCACCGCAGAACTTTATTGCTACAAGGAACGTGCCTAATAATAAGAACAACAACAGGTATGCTGATCAGAAAGCACCTTTGAGGTGTTTCGATTGCGGTGGACCACATAAGAGAGCTGATTTCCCACGCAACAGAAAGACAGTCAACAACATTCACACCATACAAGTAGAACCTACAGTTGGAGATGTAGCAAGAGAGATGCCCAGAATAAACGCAGCACTGGAGAATCGTCAAGTAGATCATCAAACGTTTATGGTTGAAATCGAAGGTATGATACACAACAAATCTATTTCCATTTTAATAGATCCAGGTGCAAGTTTGAGTTACATTTCACCTGAATTAGTGAAAAGTTGCAAGTTAAAGATAGAGAAATTTGATAATTCATGGTTAGTTCAGCTAGCAACAGGCACTAAAAGAAAGGTTACAGACTTTGTCAAAAATTGTGATGTATTTATGAGTCAGCTGAAAACACAAGTTAATCTGAATGTTTTACCATTAGGGTCATATGACTTGTTGATTGGCATGGATTGGCTTGAACAACATAGAGTAGTGTTTAATTATTATGATAAATCTTTTACGTGTCTAAATAATGAAGGTAAAACTGAAACAGTAAAAGGAATACATAGGAAGGTTTTAGTAAGACAAATTTCTGCTTTACAAGTTAAGAGAGCTGCCCAAAAGGGCTGTAAAATGTTTGTTGTTAATGTTATTAATGATGAATGCTCATATAAAGAAGATAAGTTAAAACTGGAGGATATACCCATCCTTAAGGAATTTTCTGACGTATTTCCGGAAGAAATTCCAGGATTACCTCCGAAAAGGGAACTTGATTTCACCATTGAGTTAGTACCAGGTGCGGTACCAAACTCAAAGGCTCCCTACAGGATGAATATTCTGGAACTGAACGAACTAAAATCTCAACTGAAATAATTAATAGATAAAAACTACATAAGGCCAAGTGTGTCTCCTTAGGGAGCATCGGTTATTTTTGTTAAAAAAAAAGGACGGTACCATGCGACTGTGCATTGATTACCGTTAGCTTAATAAAATGACAATTAAGAATCGATATCCCTTGACCCGCATTGATGATCTATTTGATCAAGTACGCGGAGTAGAGATATTCACTAAAATTGATTTAAGGTCTGGATATCATCAAGTTAGGATAAAATACGAAGACATATTCAAAACTGCTTTTAGAACGCGATATGGGCACTACGAGTTCGTAGTTATGCCTTTTGGGCTAACTAACGCACCTGCAGTATTCACGTGTTTAATGAATAACGTTATGCATAAGTATTTCGATAAGTTTTTAGTTGTGTTCATCAACGATATTCTGATTTACTCAAAAACTAAAGAAGAGCATGACAAACATTTAAGAATAACTCTACAAGTGTTAAGAGAACATCAGCTTTATGCTAAGTTCAGCAAGTGTGACTTTTATAAAGATAAAATACAGTACCTAGGTCACATAATCTCTAAAGACGGAATTTCTGTCGACCCTGATAAGATAAAGGCAATTAACGAGTGACCTGTTCCTAAAGATGTAATTGACGTTCGGTCATTTATGGGGATAACAGGTTACTACATAAAGTTTATTGAAGGGTTCTCACGAATTGCAAATCCCATCACTTCTTTGCAGAAGAAGGGGAAGAAATTCGTATAGGATCAAAAGTGTCAAGAAAGCTTTAATAAGTTAAAAGAACTGTTAACAACTGCACCCATTTTAAAAATTGTTGATCCTAACAAAGACTTCGTTGTATGCACTAATGCGTGCAATGATGGACTTGGTGGGGTCTTAACTCAAGAAGGTCATGCTATTGCTTTTGAATCTAGAAAGTTAAAAGTCCACAAAAGGAATTATGCAACTTACGATCTTGAGTTGGCAGCCGTGATACATACACTGAAAATGTGGTGCCATCACTTGATTGGGAGAAAATTTATACTAATGACAATTAATAAGGGTTTAAAGTACTTGTTGGATCAAACAAATCTAAACGCAAGGCAAGCTAGATGGCTAGCTTTCCTTAACGAGTATGATTTCGAAATTCAACACATTAAGGGAAAAGAAAACAAAGTTACTAATGCCTTGAGCAGAAATGCCAGATTAAGCTTTGTGGCAACAATCAGCACGTTTAAGACAGATTTGGAAAATCAAATTGAAGAAGGAATTAAGCAAGATGAAAATTATCAAAAATTGCTTGGTAAAGTTGCTAGAAATTTATTTGAAAATTTAATAACAGATTACAAAATTAATGAAAAGGGATTAATGACTTATAAAAACAGAATTTATGTACCAAATGTGTAAAAAATTAAGTTGTTGATTTTGGATGAAGTTCATAAGAGTCCTTATTCGGGACATCCAGGTTATCAGAAAATGATAACTATGTTAAGGAAAGATTATTTTTGGCCCAACATGAAGAACGAAGTGGCTGAATACATAGCTAGATGTTTTGAATGTCAGACCATTAAGGGTGAACATCAACATCCAGCTGGCCTATTACAGCCATTTTCAGTTTCGGAATGGAAGTGGGAGATTATAAGTATTGATTTTATTACAGGTTTGCCTAAGAATCAGAAACAGAATGATTCAATAATGGTGGTTGTGGACAAATTAAGTAAAGCTTCTCATTTTATTCCTGTTAAGACTACATTCAAAGCTGCTAACATTGCAGATGTGTTCATGAGACAAATTTTTCGCTTACACGGAATTCCAAAGATAATTATTTTTGATCGAGACTCCAAGTTCACTGGAAATTTTTGGACAACATTGTTTAAGAGTTTAAATACTAAGTTAAATTTCAGCACTGCTTTTCATCCACAAAATGATGGACAGACTGAAAGGGTTAATCAGATTTTAGAAGATATGTTACGAATGTATGTTAAAGATCAGCCAACTAAGTGGGAAGATTACTTGCATTTAGCTGAATTTGCATACAATAATCATTATCAAGCATCTGCTAGACTTAGTCCATTTGAGATTTTATATGGAAAAAAATGTTGTACTCCTATTTCTTGGGATAACCCTATAGATGGATTAATGTTAGGACCAGATTTGTTGAAAGGAATGGAGCTAACTGTGAAACAGGTTCAAGGTAACTTAAAAGTTGCACAAGATCGGCAAAAAAGTTATGCAGATCTGAAACGCACTGAAAGATAATTTCAGGTTGGAGACCATGTTTTTGTAAAGGTAAAACCCAAGAAAAGTTCTTTAAAGCTTGAGAGTTGTGCTAAGCTAGCACCAAGGTACTGTGGACTATTCAAAGTACTATCAAGGATTGGATTTGTTGCATATCAGTTGGCTTTGCCATCTAACTTAAGAATCCATAATGTCTTTCACATTTCTGTTTTAAATAAGTATGTGCACGATACTACTCATGTGTTGAATTGGAATGATATATACGTGGAACCCGAAGGAGATTTTCAGGTGGAACCGGACTGTATTCTCGATAGGAGGGAAATTATGCTCCGGAATCGCACCATAGGGCAGGTAAAGGTGCAATGGAAGCACCTTAGCCCTGATGAAGCTACCTGGGAGCTGGAAAGTAAAATGCGGGCAGCATATCCAGTTTTGTTTTAGGGAGGCTCTGAAGAAGAATAAGCAACATCAAGGATGATGTTGATCTTAAGTGGGGGTGTTTGTAACATACTCTTTTTGCTGAAAAACATTTTATGCTAGAAACATTATCTTAACTTTTATTGTAAAGTTGTATATTGGACAAGTGTCCAAGCATGACTGTAATTTGCACAATATTTTATTATTTAATAAATTAAATAGGAGACAAACACCTAAGGGGACTGTTGAAAGAGTGTTTACTAACCCACTAGGTGGAATGGAATCTGGGGTAGAAGGCAATGGACAAATGGCAGCTTCATGAGGCAAGTAACTACCCGTTGGTATGGGACAACTCCCTTAAATTGTGGTCTTAGTGCCCTGAAAGATGGGACTGGAGCTTGAGGCCCATTCATTAAAAACTGACCACTAAAGACCTAGGTAGTCTATATAAGAGCCATCGAATTATGAACTGAGGTACATCACTTTTCCTGACGAGGAAATTTACCTTGGGGTTTTGCTATTTGCACCCAAGAGATTCGACGAGGGGATATGCTAGTTTTTTATCATGGTGTAAGTCTACATATTATACTACTGAGTGCTGAAGTCATAAAATTTACTGCTGAGTGCAGAGTTATACTACTGAGTGCTGAAGTCATAAAAGCTGAGGAGCAAGTCTTAATAGTTTGTTTCCTGTACAATTTCTGAGTGCCTTGCTTCTACACAGATTCCATCTACCTGGTGGTTCAGTAAACAGGCTCGGGGGTCCAAAGGAAGCAAGTAGTTTGGCTGCTTCTTCTGGAGAAGGTTGGGAGGAATATGCCTCCTTGGGTGTTTGTCGGTCCTATCTACAATTACAGGTTCTAATTGTCTTTCCTGTTCCTAAGTAGTTAAATTATTTCTGCAAATTGTTATTTAGTATTCCTAAGTTATCATCATAACAGAAATATTGCTTGAATCCTAATCTAGTTATGATTTGTGTAATGATGATAAAATAAATGAAATGATTGAACAAAGAGCTTCTCTGTATTTTTCCCCATATTGTTTTTTGTATAGTACTCTAGTGCAGAGAAGGAAAAATTAAGATAGATGAATGATAGGCAGATTTCCAAATGATTGGATAGATTAACGCTGCTATAGTTCATTAATAGTTTATTATCAGTTACATTCTGTAATACAATTATATGTTTAGACTCATGAAATTATGAACAACATTCGTAATACAAGCATGATAATACTCCTATTATATAATGGGTAGAAAATTATTTCATCTCTATATAAACCTAGGGTTTACACTTTAGGTCATGTAGTTTTTCTCAAAATATATAATGTTATAGATTCATTATATTTTTTTTAAGTCTTTATTCAGAAAATTTTAACAGCTGCAATTTAAACTTAATAGCAGTCACAGCATTTTATTTTTATCTCCACTTCTGACAGAATTTAAAATAATCTAGGGTTTATGTTTTCCCATGTTTCTCTAAATATTACAAAGGCTTCTATTTTATCCCTGTATTATACTTTATTTCCTCTATCAAAACTTCTTAAAACATAGAATAAGTTTAAACATAGGATAATTCTCATTTGGATGAATATTCTTTGTTTATCATAATCCTTAAACTCCTATACTTAGACTTTTTTTTTTATATAAATCATTTCAACATCGTAAGGTACAGTCACGAAAACCTTATTCACATACATTGTTCAAAACTAAAACGATGGAATATCTCAATGATAACATCTAAGAGAGGTATCAATTTCATATCATAAACAAGGTTTGAAAAAACCTATAGGTTTTGAAATTAAAAGCCCTAAGATTTTAAATAGCCAGCTTACAGCCAAACATTCAAATCATAAAACCTCATCTCTATGGCCAAACCCTTACATTTAAAATATTAACTCAGCCATTGCCAGGATTCTCATAGGTTAAGTACAAATGTTCAACATTATTAAATACATTAATAGATTATCATCTGCAACCAACCATATGAGTACACGAAACCAGATTACTATTTCCAAAAACAACTCCTGAACCTAATAGGTTAAGGTTTTAACAGTTTCAATTTAAACATTGAGTTTATGGCTCTCGGCCAAGACCAAAACAACGAGCAAGTACAACCATTACACATAACATAGTTTCCAGACGGTGTAAAACTAAGGGCCGAACCCTTCATCAATATCCAGGATTTGAGGGTTATAAACCCTGATAACAAGTGTTACATTTCAACAGACAAGTCAATCGAAGAATACATTATAACAGTAGTTTGAGGATCCCATCATCCTCACGACATCTTGACAAAATGGAAACTTAGTAACAACAACCACATCTCCAGAATAAACCGAAGGCTTCGACCTTTTTAACACAATAACAGTTTCCGGGAGAACCCATAAGGGAACCACCGAGACTTACCATTTTACGCAGTGGATCCCAATCCACTGGAGTTCAGAACCTTGAAGATGTTAGAACCTGCCACATTATCGAAGAGGGTTAAACCTTATTTTTCAAAGCTAAAACAAAGTACTGACGAATACAACATTACAAATCACACACGAGAAACATTACCTTGAAGTCTTGAAAGCCGGAGGATAAAAAGATAACTTCTGCAACGAATGGAATCCTGAGCCATTCGCACTTCATGAATGCAAGTAATCCTGTACAGGAATGACTCTGCCTCTGAACCTTAAAGACTACTCCCCTCCTCTGCAAAGCGTGAAAGCAAACCAGAGGGAAGGGTTCTTCATGAACCAGCTTCAAGAAGAATATCACTACAACTGGAAGAAGCTTCAACTAGACATCCAGTTACCAAACAATACAGTAAACACCCATACATAGCTCGGCTCTTAAGATACTAAACGGTAATAGTATCCACCCACAGGTCACAAGTTCAAAACATGAGAAGAGCCCTTAGAAAACCTATTACAAAACCCTATTCCTTAGCAGGTTGGTCGGCCTCTCCCCAGAACCACACCCAAAGACAATGAATGCCAAAGGAAACATCCACAACGTAACTTAGTGCAGGTTAGGGTTACTTCACCATTGTCGAGAACATCTCCATATCAATAGTGCAGATCCCATTTCACAATCCCGAGCAACTACTGCATTGAAAGCACTTTATTACACTTTCCATCATTCATTCCTGCTTAGGAAGACACTAGAGCAAGGGTCGATACAGCTCCACATATTCGGCTTTGACCTCACCACCTTTCACATGATACTAGACACGTAGCTGCCAACAGGCTCTCCCACGAAGGTGGTAGATGGATGTGTTTAATGCTAATGTTGGGTTACGAATTCCTGCCAGCTCACAACCACTACAACTTAATTACCCTGTCTTATCATTCGGTGGTACGATAACCTTGTTTACAACCCTGTCATATATGCATATCAATATAAATCACATATTGCTTTAGGACCATGTTGTAGCTAGGCATCGTTAGTATGATCTAAAAAGATTCACGTGAATGCACTTTCAACCATGCTTATTTCATAGTCGAGCCAAGACTTAAACTTATACAAATGGGATATGCATATAGTTTTTATTTCGTAGGTTATATAATTTATATATAAATTACACATGATCTATACATTAGGAGATGCATAGTTTTATTACGTATGAATTGCACAACTATTTAATAGCATGATAATTGCAAGTTCTACTTTTATGCAAAACATGTATGATAACAACACCTTGTGTAAAGGGGAGAGTCTATACAACAATAGAACATAATGATAATCTCCATACTCTAGAACTTAACAAACTATTGCCGAAGCAAGTACATGATTTGGATATAAACCATTACCTTAGCCTTAGACAAATCAATATATTATGATATGCATGCTTGGTACATAGGAATAAAGTTACGCAATGAATTACAACAATAGTATTAGAGTTAGATTAGGATTTATTTCCTATATCATCTGTTGCGTAAGGATATCGCATGATATGCATGCTTGGTACATAAGAATAAAGTTACGCAATGAATTACAACAATAGTATTAGAGTTAGATTAGGATTTATTTCCTATATCATCTGTTGCGTAAGGATATCGCTAAAGCAGTAATGTAAACTTCCTAATGATAGAATACTATTTCAATACTTCAATATTATATTTCAGTCCAATAGCATAATGAAAATCATGATAGAAATGCTATTGCACATTTGGTATAGAGCAAATTATACATTTTTAAACATATAGTTGATGTTATGTCTCAAGCAGATCTCACCCAGAAAAGCTCCGTAAGGTTACTCTTTTATCTCTTTAAAAACTGGAAAGCTATTTGATAAGATGGTAGATCTTCATAATTTCACTTCGTAAACATTAACGCTCTTACCTGTAAGCTGCGAAAGGAATGATTCAAATGCTTTAGCATGAATGCTAAGTAAGCCGCGGGGTACCCTTAGGACCCCTTTCATCATCAAAAGGAGAATAACAGTTAGTACTTATAAACATACATATTTGATAGAGTTTCGACATAGAAAATGTAAAACTATAGCTGAAACCACCATTGGCAACTTACATTAGACTATAAGTTTCATTTTATTTCAATACGCAAACATTACATTATACGACTGTCATAAACATTCGTTTCAGCATGACAGAATAGAAACATTAAATATAATTCCGCACAGTCAGTATTGGCATTAATTGCTACGTTGAAAATTTTTAAATTTTTGGTAAATTTTGGGAGGTTACACACACAAAGAGAAGTGCCTTGCCTTCAAAGGAGAAGAGAATTTGCTTCACATTGAATTCATCAATCCTGTATATCATATTTATACGTTCTTCTCTTCTATTTTTATCTTCTAACTTCAGGATGAACTCGCCCTCAAACATGATGTATCGATCTTGCATACAGAAGTGCACCCGAATTCTCATGCAGTGCTTTATATCACTGAGCTGTCAATTAGGTTGAACTCACCTCTTAACTGAAATCTTTCCCACTTAGTTAGGTGGATAAATTAAGTGTCGACATGCAAATGTCGCAACTCACATGTCGTCTTTTAGTTTAACATAAGTGTCGTTATGCAATAACACTTAGTTAACTAGATCTTCTTTGTTGTCACTTAGTTAACTGAAATCATGCTGATTGATTTACTTGAAGTGACCACTGTGAGTTCTTTAGTTAACTGAGGCATATCTTTAACTGATGCTTTAACTGAAGAAATGATTGAGGCATTTATTATACTTAATTGAAGCTTTATAAATGAATCTTTAACAATTCGAGTTCTCTTTAATTAGTTGAAGTGTCTACATGGGAAATTTCAAATTCTCTTTATCTATATGCTTTATCTTTTATTTCTTTATCTCTTACTGCATGGTCAATATGTGCTAACTTTAATTGTCCATCACATGACATTATACTAAGAAGAATTATCGGATAGTGTGATCATATTATATTATTCTGGACCAAATAATCATATGCTAAAGTAATTCACTTTAGAGGTGATCAATCTCTAAAGGAGACTTAATAGGAACTAATGATCATGGTTAATAATACATCACATAACATTAAACGATTTTAACAAGTAAAGCATGACCTTTATAGGAAATTCCACCTCTATATGGGAAGTCCATCTCATGGATACCTTTATACGGAAGGTTCACATAAGAATCACGAATTGACACACAAGTCCGAAGCCTTGTCCAACAATACTTTACAAAATCATTACTTTGATCAATTACCTCTATACGAGAGGAATAAACTTTACACGGAAGGAAATCAAAGTGATCACCTCTATATGGGAGGATCAATATTGGCTACACAAGATTGGTTTGGAGAATGTATCCTAATGCTGTATATTTAACACTCCCTCTTAGCGAGGGAGGCATTTTATGCCATACCAAGCTTGTCTCGGAAGTAATTGAACTTCGTCACTAATAGAAGCTTTGTTAACACATCTGAAATATGCTCATCAGTAGCAATGTACTGAAATTTCATTTCACCTTTCTAGACCATGTCTTAGATGAAGTGATACTTCGTTTCAATGTGCTTCGACTTGTCATGAAACACTAGGTTTTCAGAAATCTTGATGCAACTCTAATTGTCACACCTAATAGCTGTAGGATCAATCTTTTCACTGAAAAAACCTACAAGTATTTTTTTGAGCCACAATGCGTCTCAGTAGGAAACACTAGTAGCTATGTATTCTGCTTCGGTAGTACTCTGGGATACAGAGCCCTGCTTCCTGTTGGACCAAGATATCATAGCTGATACTAGGCTATAACAGTAGTTAGATGTTCTCTTATGGTCCACAATGATTCCTCCCCAGTCTGAGTCTATATAACCAAGTAACATGACTCCTCCACTGGAGGCATATCTGATTCCATATGAAATTGTACCTCGAAGGTACCTAAGCACATGCTTAGCTTCTATCAAGTATACATGCCTCAGATCAGACATAAATTGACTCAGAATGCTCACGGCATAACATGCATCATGCCTCGAATGTATCAAGTAAATTAGCAAGCCTATAAGTTGTCTATATAAAGTAGTATCTGTTGGATTTGATCCAAATCCTGACTCATGAAGTTTCCTCAAATTGGAAACCATCGGTGTAATCGTAGATTTGCAATCTATCATGCCAAACTTGTGCAATATATCCACAGTGTAATTCCCTTGAAATAGAAAAAATTCATCCTTTCTTTTCCATATCCCAAGGCCAAGAAAGTAGTGCATTAGACCTAAGTCTTTCATCTCAAAATCTGAGGTGAGATCCCTCTTGCACCAAGCAATCATATGTTCCTCTCCAGTGAGAAACAAATAATCAACATACAGAACCAATATCAACAATTGGTTCTTCACTACTTTGAAGTACAAATTTGGATTAGCTTCACTCTTACAGAAACCTAGTTTATGAAGGTATCTATCAATTATGGAGTACTAAGCCCTAGGGGATTGCTTAAGCTCATATAGAGATTTCTTTAGCTTGCAAACATGGGACTCCTTCCCATGCACAAAAAATGTTTCAAGCTGTTGAATATAAACCTCTTCCTCAACCTCACCATCGAGGAAGGTTGTCTTCACATCCATGTAGTGAAGTTTCCATCCTAGAACAAATGCAAGTGCAATCATTTCTCGGATTGTGGTGTACCATGCCACAGGCGAAAATGTCTCATCATAATTGATGCCTTCTTTCTGGTATAAACCTCTGGCAATGAATATGGATTTATACTTCTCAATGCTACCATCCACAACATGCTTTATCTTGTACAACCATATAGAAGTCACAATGGACTTCCCATTAGGTTTAAGAACAACCTCCCAAACATCATTCTTCATTATAGAGTTGTACTCTTCTGTCATTGCATCTTTCCAAACTTTCTGCTTTGCAGCTTATTCATATGAGGATGGTTCTGAATCATTGATGTGACTCATCAATGCAACATACCCTGAATATCTGTTAGGTTGCTTGTGCTCTCTGGATGAGCCTGTTGGTGCTTCATGTTTCTCTGCATCTTGTAAGATATATCGACACCAAGCAAATATTCTTTTAGCAGGGGGTTCATCAAGTGACCTCTCAATTAGTTCTACTGATTCTCCATGTGCTAGTGAATCTGATGCATCTTCTGGTTTCTCCCTCTCAAACTCTAAAGGGGGAGAATCAGACTTGGGACCCTCCATCTCTGAATCACATTGAATCTCTTTCGATATTTTGAAAGCAACTTCCTCATGGAAGGTAACATCTTGGTTGACTTCAATGTGTCTCTCACTAGGTACATATATTCAATATGATTTGGATGACTCGTTGTAACCCACAAAGGTGCCTTTCTTTCCAGAAGGCTCCATATTTGTTCTTTTTTCTTTCGGTACATGAATGTATACTGGGCTCCCAAAGATCCTCAAGTGTGAGATGTATGGCTTCTCACCGGTAAACACTTCTTTTGGTGTCTTCTCATCTAGAGTGGCATGCGGGCCTGCATTCTAGATGTACACAGCTGTATGGGCGGCTTCTTCCCATAATGAGGTAGACATATCTTGATCATGCATCATGGATTTTGCAGCCTCACATATGGTTCTATTCTTACTTTCGGCAACCCCATTTTTCCAAGGGTTGTATGGTATTTTTATCTGTCTACATATTCCTACATCACTACATAAATCATTAAATGCATGTGAATCAAATTCACTTCCATCATCAAACTTTAATGCACGGATGTGCTCTTCTTTTCTATTTTCAACTAGGGATTTAAACTCTTTAAATTTGCTAAGAGTTTCACTTTTAGCCTTCATGAAATAAATCCATGACTTCCTAGAAAATAAATATATGAACAATACATAATCTAAGAAGCCACTGAGGGAGGTGGATGACATGGGACCACATACATCAGAATGTATTAAATCTAAAATCCCTTTAGATCTAGTAGTACTGCTAGAATTTTTTTCTTAACATTCTTCACAAGTGCACAACCCCGACATACACTATCATGCTCAAAATCAAATACGGGCATACCTTTTACCAACCTTTGAAGTCATGGTAGCGCTTTGTAGTGTAGGTGTCCAAGCCTTCGGTGCCATAGTTCACATGGATTTATAGTTTGGAAAATCATAGCTTGAATGTACTTCCCGGGTACCTTGTAGAGTCCTCCCTCTCGAAATCCAATCACATCAATAGATTCTAGTATTTTGTTCTTTGTCCATAAAAGTGCTTTGTTATCCATGAAGATAACTCGGAAGCCTTTGTCTTCAAGAACCGAAACTAAAAGGAAGTTATTCTTCAATCCTAGAACATATAGAATGTGCTCCACATGTAGAATATCACTGTTGCTTAGTTGGAATGAGGTGGATCCAACTCCTTGGATCAAACATGTTGAGTTGTTCCCCAACTCTACCATGCATGCGAATTCTTTCTCCTTTAGATCACTGATGGCACTCTTGTAACTAGTCATATATTTGGATGCGCCACTGTCAATCAACCATGTGTCTGCACTTGTGATGATAGATCCCAAAATGGATGAAACAAGGTAAAAATCCCTTCTTGTCTCCTTTTCTTCGGATGCATTCTTTTGAGTGGTTTCATCTTCTTCTATGTTTGTAGAAGCATGAAACTTTCCTTTCCGCTTTACTTTTCACTCTCTTCAGAAATGGCCTTTCTTGTTGCAATTGTAGCATCTAGCTTTTGACTTGTCAAAGCCTTTTTTGAACTCCTTCTTCTTTGGATAAGAGAAATTTTTTTGGAAGAAGGATTTCTTTCCTTTCTTCAATCTTTCCGTGAGGGCAATATTTTCTTCTTTTATGCACACTGACTTGCTCTGGATTCGCCCCTCCTCTTGGAGGTATTCATGCCAGAACCTTTCGAAGTTAGGTTGTACCTCTTGGCCATTTACCGCATCCAAGAATATCTCCCATGAGTATGGGAGACCATCAATAACGGTTTAGAGAAGATCATCTTCATCCACCACTACTCCAATACTAGCAAGTTGATCTCTCACCTAAGAGATATTGGTGAAGAAGGAGGCCACTATCTCATCTGTCTCCATCTTTAAGTTTCAAAGCTTATTCTTCAATGCCCTCTTTTGACTCGGGGCCTTCTTATCATATATATTAGTCGATCTATCATAAAATTCTTTCGCGATCTTCAGTGGTGTGATCACGGGCATCAAGTTATCTTTTATCGAATCATAGATGATCCGTTTGGCCTTAGCTTTATTCTTCTTGAAGTTGATTTTCCCTGCATTACATGTAGGCTCCTCCACCATATTGGATACATATCCATCCAAGTCATGTTCCTCTGGGATGTTGAGAAACCTATCCTTCCAAGTGTTGAAGTTTGAGGTTCCCTCAAGATGGTCTTCCGGTCGTACAAAGATTGATGCCATAGTTTTCAAATCTTGAACTCAACTTCTCAAGATCAACGTAGGCTCTAGCTGGAATGGAAAACTGAGCTCCTTCATGCCTTGAGCTCTTATACCATGTTAATATTTGGTTGAGCATTGATATTTAATTCTTTTAGATGCCGAAACTTGAAACAATGAGACAATTCAATCACATGAAATTCTTACATCCATAACACAAAATATGCCATGGGCCCGAAAATCCTCAAATTATGAGAACAAAAAACCCAACAATTCTTCTTAGTTTAATATAATAGATAACATAGAATTCTTTCTTTTGCAACATAGCATATTACTTTTGGAAGATAAGAGATCACCAAAACACTCTAGGTGAAGATAGAAAAGCAATAGAGAAGAGAGATCAATCAGAGAAGCACCTTGCCTTCAATAATAATATCCTGCACACAAGGAGAAGTGCCTTGCCTTCAAAGGAGAAGAAAATTCAGTTCACATTGAATTCATCAATCTTGTATATCATATTTATAACTTATTTTCTTCTATTGTTATATTCTAACTTCAAGATGAACTCGCCCTCAAACTGGAGGTATCAATCTTGCATGCAGGAGTGCACCCTACTTCTCATGCAGTGCTTTATCTCACTGAGCTGCCACTTAGGATGAACTCACCTCTTAACTAAAAGATTTCCCACTTAGTTAGGTGGATAACTTAAGTGTTGACATAAAAATGTCGCAACTCACATGTCGTATTTTAGCTTAACATAAGTGTTGTTATGCTAACACTTAGTCAACTAGATCTTCTTTGTTGTCACTTAGTTAACTGAAATCATGTTGATTGATTTACTTGAAGTGACCACTGTGAGTTCTCTAGTTAACTGAGGCATATCTTTAACTTATGCTTTAACTGAAGCATTGATTGAGGCATGCATTGATACTTAACTGAATCTTTAACAATTTGAGGTCTCTTTAATTAGATGAAGTGTCTACATGGGAAATTTGAATTTCTCTTGATCTCTATGTTTTATCTTTTATTTCTTTATCTCTTATTGCATGGTCAATATGTGTTAACTTTAATTATCCATCACATTACATTATACTAAGAAAAATTATTGGATGTTGTTATCATATTATATTATTCTGGACCAAATGATCATATGTTAAAGTAATTCACTTTAGAGGCGAGCAATCTCTAAAGGAGACTTAATAGCAACTGGTAATCATGGTTAATAATAAATCACACAACATTAAATGATTTTAAAAATTAAAGCATGACCTTTATACGAAATGTCCACCTCTCTATGAGAGTTCCATCTCATGGATACCTTTATACGAAAGGTTCACATGAGAATCATGACTTGACACACAAGTACGGAGCCTTGTCCAACAAGACTTTACAACATCATTAATTTGATTAATTCCCTCTATACAAGAGGAATAACCTTTACATGGAAGGCAATCAAAGTGCTCACCCCTATATGGGAGGATCAATATTGGATACACAAGATTGGTTTGGATAATCCAAGAGCCTTGTGTGGATTATTATAGTATACCTCTCCTTATTAAAACATTAATGGAATATTTATTAAAGTAATTTTTTATTAAAACAAAGCTTTTTGTTAAAGAGAAGTATGTGTTCCTCCTTGAGACATACCAAAGTGAGCGTTGGGTTACCAATGAAGAATGCGATGAAGCATTGGGTTAGCATGGAGGGTATGATGGATGGTGATAAATTTAATACTACAACCACACATCAAAAGTTTACAACGCACAAGGCGATGAGTTGAGGGTAAAGTGTGAGTACTGACAACTAGGTTTGACAGGAAAACATCAATGGCATTTTGGAACTTCCGGGACTCGAATTTGAATTGGACCAAATGCTTTGGATTTGTAACAACAATCTCATAAAATGTGGGTAGGTTCATTGATTTTTTTTTCACTTTCATTGACCCCCAAAATTACGCGTGGAAGCATTTTTTAATAAAAGTTGAGACCTTGTTCTTGCAACTGCTTCACTCAAATTTAATTTTGTCAGCTTCCTCGCATTATGTTTTATATAGGATTTCATTGTGCTATTAGGTATTGACACCATCCATCACTAATTGAAAGTTTTTAGTTCTTGAACTAGGCCAATTGATCACCTCGTGCACCTCATGCTTGCCATCTAGCGAAAGATTGAGTTGTTTTCAAAATAGACTCTAAGTAAACTAGTGACCAATAAACATTGTATAAATATGGTTTGAGGTGAGAGAAGGTCTTAAAACGAGGCAAAATCACTTACGACATGAAATACAAGGAGGATGCTTATGGATCATGAAACTCGCCAGATGCAGCTCGTATGAAGCTGTAGCGTTCATTGATTTAATCAAGAAAGTATTCAAGGACCAGTGAAAAAACATTTCCAAAGATGTGATCAATAAAATAGGGCAATCGTCAGATCACGACATAGACCATATTAGAGCATCTTATCTTGGCTTGATTGTTTCCATGCAATTTTCAAACTTGGCAAGACAAGGTCACAAGCAAAATTGGGAGACGATGATTGAGAATTGCACATAGGAGGCTTGGGGGTAACATAATGTACCTTGAAACTGACACTTAGAACACTTAATCAGTCACATCAAAGAAACCTTCCAAGGAGGGTAAAACAACTAGATTAAACAATACAAATTACTCATTCAAGGACAACAGTGACATTGATGAAGATCAACATGAAGTTATTGATAGACATCCAAGCAATCAAAATTCATTTAAATTATTCAACATTTACATATCAATCCAGGTTACACTCAGAAACCCAAAATTTAGTAAGGGGAACCCCTACTTTTCTCTTCCAAGATCAAGAAAAGAAGGGTAAATTGTTGTGGCCACAACAGGTTGTTAGAATATTTGGAAATCATGGCTAGTAATGTTGTATGTGCATAGTTTATCGACTATGAAATAATTCTATCTAGATGTGTGTGTTATCACCTCTATGGACACATTGTAGGATATTGCTCGTTTACTTTTGTTTTCAAAGTGTGGGAGAAGAAGCAATGCTTGATGTCTGCAATGGAGGAATAAAAAATTAGGCTCAAAGTCCTAAAGGTTATCTAATATTTGAGCTAGGATATGACCAATCAAGAAATATATTTGTTCAATAAGGTTTGATCCTAGAGGTGTGAATCCAAAATATCTTTTCAAAACGATGGAGTTTCCAACTATTTTTTGAAGAGTTATAAAGGGATAGGAGGATTGAGTGTCCGTAAGAAGGATTTGCAAGGGAGAAATATTTAAGATATTCAAATGGTGCTAGAAATCCTCTCCCTTCTATTTCTAGTAAGTTTTCTATGTTGTTTAATGATGATAAATCTTCTTTTTTTCGTCTAGGGATGGTGGTGTTAAATGCAGGTTTGAGAAAGTTTCTCTCTTGGAAAATTCAACCTATTTTTGGGTTGAATTTACCTCATGTTTTTGTTCTCAAGGATGCCATTCTTATTAATCTCATCAATTTGGACTTAGGAAACCCAAAATATTGGGCATATCCTTTCATGGATTCCAAAAAATTTCTAAAGGTGAGGTATTCACCTAGTTCAATGGAAGTTGAGCTAGGGGATTCCATCCCACAAGATGAGTGCAATTATCTTAAGGGTTTTTTTTAGGGGAAGGTTTAGCTAATTCTACATTCTTGTTTGGGAGAATCAATGTTGGAATATTTTGGTTATGGAGAGAGCATGGATCTAGCTTTTTTACGTAGATATTGTTTGAAGTATAGGAAAGGCAATGAGATCAAGAAGGTTAAGGGTTATCATGGGAGTCTTGGTATAGGTCTTGAATATGTTAAAGATCGATAGTATTCCTCTAAAGGAAGTAAATATTTTTTACAACATGCCTAGATAAAGGCCTTAAAGTAATTTAAGTAGGGGAAGTAGAAATCTCTCCATGGGGTCCTTAGAGAGGGGTGGGAAGAAAAAGAGGGGGCAAGGAAGGGGATGAAGGATAAGAGAAACGGGTAAAGGAAGAGTGGGAGGAGGGAGAGGGAGAAGAGGAATGTTATGTGAGACAAAAATATGAAGAGGGAGAGGTGTGGGGTGGGGGTGGGGGGAAGTGGAGTGGGATAGGGAGGAGGGGAAGATAGAGAGAGAGGGGGAGAGAGAGAGGGAGAGGATTAGTGTAACATCCCGAAAAATTTACAAAAATTTAAAAAAATTTAAAATAGCAATAACTATGAAATTGCTAATGCGGAAAATAAAATAATGGTTAAATCTTTTAACTAAAATAATTAATGATAACGACACATAGTAGTTCTTAATACAAATTACGGCAATAGTTGTATTTGCTAATGCAGAAATACAATAAATACTAATATTTTAACTATTGACAAATTACGATAACAACAATTTTGTACTTCATAGCACAAAATACATCATTAGTTCTGCTTGTGTTTAATTGTAATCTACATGTTGTAATTAAGTTTATCTTGTGATATATTTTCTTGATAAAGTACGGACAGTTTGATTTTGGATGATGACGAAGGGGTCCTACGAGGTACCCTGAGGTTTACTTAGCTATGTTAGCTAAAGCATTTGAACCTGTCTCTTTGTACAGAAACACAGGTAAGATTATTACGAAAATTCAAGTGTTTAGAGTAATTCTAATTATGTTTTCAGTTAACCGTCAATGCTTTACGATACTCTAAGTACTTCTTTGCATGAGGGTTATTACTGGTATGGATTTCTGTCCTAATTTTGTATGTGTTACTTTGCTCATACTTACAAGTCATAGAAGTCGTAACTAAAAATATCTACACTAGACTCTTTAGTGAACGTCAAGGAAAATAGACTTACACTATGAAATTCTCCAATATGTGCTATATTACAACGTCTAAGTATTTAATATGATGTTGTCATCAATTCTCTATTTGTAAAGAGTTACACTATCATGCATACTATTAGGTAAATTGTTACAACATTATATGTTACCCATACTATTGTTGCAAAGGGATATTATATTGTAATTATTCTATATGTGATAATATTAGTTTCAAGTTAGTAAAACTATAGGTTTGTACACATTCCTTGTGTAATACTTATACAATGGGTTAATAATATAGTGACATTGCATATATAAAGGTAGTCATACAATATAACTTAGAGTCACAATGTTCACTCTAATGGAATTCTAACTATATACCAATATTGAATGCATTCCTATAGATAATACGATCTATTTGAACATTATGAAATCACCGAAAAAGAGTATGCTAACATATATTGTCTTATATCCTATCATTAATACTTGGAGAATGTATTGTATGACATGTATCGACTTTATACTTTGATTATCCAATGGAAAAGATATGCAATGAATCCTAACTTAAATTGAATGATAACGACAGTGCATTGAATATTTTTAATGTTGATGTGTTGGCAGACTGTCATAACTAGTCTTGGTCTTTAAATCTCTCGTCTACTGCATTAAGTGGAAAGCTTAGTGGATGCCACCATGGCTGGGGTTCATGTGATGGAAGTTACAAATGTTACCATTATGTCGAGCTGTTACTGTGTTGTCCCTTGGTCTACTGAGCTGGCACCATAGTGGATGTGATAATAAATATGGTATTTAAACATGGTTGTTGCCTGAACTTTGACGTGCATTGTTGGCTTCTTCTCCATCATTGATCTCACGTTTTCTTGGTTTTTGGAATGAAAACCTATTCCTTTATTATGAATTGCATCGAAATGGTTTTTTGGTTTTTTATTTTGCTCTAGTGGTGGTGGTAATGTGGAGAGGGCAACCGCCTGCTACAATGTAGGGTTTGGTAGTTTATTGTTGGAGGACTCCTTCCTTAAGTTCGACCCTTGGACCTGTGGGAAAACTTATTTGTTTCAGGTTTTGCTTTTCTTATAGAGCCGAGCCATTATACAGTCTTGAATGGAGTAATAAGAAATAGAAGTCAGAGTTTGATGGTAGCCTTAGAACCTGGGTTCGATTCTCTTGCAAGGATAGCCCGTTTCTCAGAAATTGGAATCCTCTTCTCTGGGTTTGATAGATGGCTCCGTCGTTATTGTTTGCTTAAGGTGTCTCTTGCTCCAAAGCTGCATACACAAGTAATGTCTAAAATTTAAAGTGTTTATGTTATCTATTGCATCGTTATTTATCTCTGTAGTTTCTTGTTTAACCACCTGTGGGTTTTTGTGGCAGGTTGTACTTCGTCGAAGGTTACTATGCTTGAAGTTTAGTGGGAGGAAACTACTCTACCATTAGGTAAGCCTCAGTGGTTCTTTCCTTCGTAGGTTATCTTGGCTTGTTGTGGCCGAAGCTTGATGTTTGACGAGAGTGTGATATTTTTGGTTCCCGACAAGGTTTTTGGCCGGTGTTTGAAATTTTGGAGAGCAAATGACAAGAGTCCAGAGGTTGGAACCCTCGGCTTGTCCTGCTACTTTGCTCTGCAACATTTCTCTGTAACTCCTGTTGAAAATGTATAATGTTGCAGATATATTGTTTTAGAGGGATGAACCCTCAGTCATTTTAATGGAGAAATATACAGTGTTTAAGAAAACTTTATAAAGTTTCTATGTGATATATAAGTTTAATTAAGTTAATGTTTAAGTAGTTAATATCGTATTTTTGGTGAAAGTCGGCAGCCATGAGCTGACTCGTTTTATGTGAAAAGAATGGTCCTATACTACAATCTTTATACATTTGTTTAAGTGGTAATATGGAATTGAGTTTGCATTGAGACAAAACTGAGCGGTTTCTATTTTTATATGAATCGATATTTAACTAGTTGGTACTGTGTTGATACCAGTTGAGAGCCATGGCTAACCTGTTCCTCAGAAGAGAACCCTGATAATTGCAATGTTTAAGTTTAAGCTTTTGAATAGTGACGAGACTTAGTTTTTGGGGTTTGAACCAAACTTTAAATGAATAAAGATTGCTGGAAAGAATACTTATGTTTGAGTTTGTCTTGTTCAAGTGGATAACTATCGTAAAAGTGATAGTCGAATAATGATGATACGTTTAGCTTTGGAAAAACTTGATATAATAAAAATAGGTTTACGATTTTAAATGTAGACTGTAGGCTGGCTATAAAATGGTCTTAGGGTTTTAAAAATGAACCTGTAGATGTTTTCAAACTTTATACAGTTGAAATTTTAGTCTTGCAACTTTTGTTGCAGAATGATAAATGTTTTTGTTTATAGAACTAAATGGAAGACTTTATAAATAAAACCTAAATTAGTCCATTTCTGCAAATTTTGGAACATAGTAGATCGTTTTAAATAATGGAAAAATGCTAAGTTTAATTCATGAATGTTGAATGAAAGAAATGAAATGAGAATAAAATGCATGTATAAATTCTGTATAAAAGAATATTTGCAGCTGTTAAATTTCTAGAAATAATAATGTCTAAAATAAGTGGAAATATAACACCTTATTGTTGGAAAGAATAATAATAGAATGCATAGTATTAGCTTTCAAAAATAGATAGTAATAATTTGAGAACCTAGTTTTGTGCAGAGATGAAATGTTTTATTTTTCTTACTAAGTACAGAAAATGCTATATATCTATTTATGATATGTTCTATTTTTTGAGTTTAGACATATATAATTGAAATTGCAGAATTTAAATGAGTCTATCTATTCACTTGGCATTCTACCCATCAATCATTTGACTTAATTCTACTTCTCTGTACTAGAGTACTATACAGAAAATAGTATGGGAAAAATACAGAAAGGATTTTTAATCAATCATCTCATTTACTTAACCATCATTATACAAAATCATACCTAGGTCAGAAATTGAAATAGTGACTTCTGTATGCCATTAACTGTAAATACTAAGTCTACAAATGCAGAAAATCATTTAACTGAAAATAACAAGATAGAACAGTAGAACCTGATGAAGGTAGGAGAAACAAACAACCCAAGGAGCCTATTCCACCCAACCTATTCCTGAAGACAGCCAAATTACTTACCTTAGCACCCCCGAGCCTGTTCACTGAACCACTAGGAAGAGGAATATGTAGAAGCTTTAGGTTGCAGCAACAATTTGGATCATTAAGTCCTATAGACTTAGCAGTCAAAGAGACTTGCACCAACACCTCTGGTTCCCTTCTTAGAATATTTTCAGTAGACTCACCATGCACTTCCACTTAGCCTCCCTATTCGAATCTCTCGGTGATCACCTGATACACTTGAGGAATTATTTCTGTAGAAAAATAATGTAGAGCTCCCTGCCTAATTCGAATTACCTTATCTAGGCTGCCTGGGCATTTTTAGTGGTTAACCTGGTCATTAATGAGCTAACAGCTCTGTTCCACCCACCTGGGGGATAATGCCACAATTTCAGGGGTTTTTGTCCCATAACCAACATCTAGTGGTGGAGTGCAAATGCTGACATCTATCACATGCCTTCTAACAGCTTCCATTCCTCCTAGTGGGTCAATGAACACTCATTTAACAGTTCCCTTGGGTGTTTGTTTCCTGTTTTAATTTATTAAATAATAACAATATGTTATTACAATCATCCTTGACCAGATTTGGTCATAATTACAAAACTTTGTAATTATAATTTAACATAACGTTTTTGCAAATAAAATAAATAGTCTCAAAATTTGGGTAGGTGACAATTAGGGTGAGGGAGAGAAGTGGAGGAGGAAGAGGAAGACGAAGACGAAGAGGGGAAGAGAAAAAAATAGAGAAAGGGAGTGGAAGGAGAGGAAGATAGATTTGGATAGGTGTGGAAGGAGAGGAAGAGGGAGGGGAAGGGAAGAGGAAGAGGAAGAGGGAGAGGGAGTGGAAGTTAGAGGAAGAAGGAGAGGAAGAGAGGAAAATAAATGATAAGAGGGATAGAAGGAGATCAAGAAGAGGAGAAAGAGGAAAAGGAAGGATAGGAGGAAGGGGAAAGGAAGACCCTAAACCCACATAGAAAAGAAAAAAAAATCTCATCTCCCATATCCCATCTCCAAAACTGGAAACTAATTTTGTTTTAAATCTTTATTTAATTTTAAATGAGGAAAAATGATAAAATAATTACTTTTAATATGATGTTGCCCCTCAAACATCCATATATTTCCCTTACTAAGTGCCTCCATAAATCCATTTCATCTCTAGGAATCTCCTCCCCAAACTCTCATGTGAAACGAGGGGTACCCCTTTTTTTTACTTTATATTAGAAATGCATAGGAAGGACGACGTACAACTTAATTTTGCATCGTATTTTATTTATGAGTTGTGCATTGTATATGTATTGAAAATACATCACACCGGATGGTTGATGCTTTTGCAGGGTTTGGAGTCCAGTCAGATTGTGTGAGTTGACTCTAGTACCAACCAAACCTAAAACAAAAAGTGGGAACTTACCGGCTGTTTATTTTTTTCACAGGGGTTTAGGGGTCTTGTCATTTAGTGGACAAAGCCTATCTTATACCTATTTTGTTTGGTGGCTTGATGTCGTTTTCAATAGAGTTTTACTGCAGGTTTTTTGTCCTTTTTATTGTCCCTACTGACTTCACTCGACAGTTGCCGGTTGTCTTTCGGTCGGGAGGGTTTTGTTTATCTTTCGTACCTCTCACTAGTATGTCTGGGTCTTTTGTTGTTTCTCGACCGGGTGAGGGTTCTCCCTTGGCTGGAGACCCACAGGTATGGGGGGGTAAACGGGCTGGGATCACCGGTGCCAGGGCTAGACGCCGTCGCAAGCATAAGGCGCTCAAGGCCCACGAGGGATTAGAACAATTTTTTATTGAGGTAGACTCAAACCTGGATAGGGTTGAGTTGTTGGCTCGCAGGGCCATCGTGGGTCGATTGGAGTTCACGTCGGGCTCAAAGGAGGATATTCTAGAGTGGGTCAATAAACATTGGACCCCTATTATGGGGCTTGCTCCTCGAATAAACCTGTTACTCAATGGTTGGATTCTATTTATTTTTCCCTTGTCGGAGCATGCTGGGACCATTCTTTCTAGCAACTAGGTTTTCAAAGATGGCTCTCTATTCTTGAAGAAGTGGCACCTGGATTTTGACCCATTGAAGGAGGTGTAATCTAAGCGTCATTTATGGATGCTGCTACTTGGTTTTCCCCTGGTTCTCTGGACTGAGAGTATTTTGACCGGTCTGGCCAACAAAGTGGGTAAGTTTATTAGGTCTGACAAGAACTCTTTATATGGGATGGAGAAGAAGGTTGCCCGGGTCATGGTTGAGTTTGATCTCAACAAGGGGTTACCGACAGAAGTAGAAATTAGTTGGGGCTAGGTTATCTTCAGGCAGAGGTTGGACTACTTCGGGGTGCCTTTCTGATGCTTCAAGTGTCATGGTACTGGTCATATTATGGCTGGTTGTCCTCTATTGTTGCGCCCTGGATCATCATCTGAGAAGGTTGGGGTTTCGGCCACTATGCCTCGTGCAACGGCTGTGAAGGAGTCATCTCCATTACATGATTCATCAGGTAAGTTTACTTCCTCACTTCCTTTAGCAGAGAAGGAATTACCCAAAGAGGAATTAGACTTCATTTTAGATATTGAAAAGTCTTTCGACAGGCGTATCGTGGAGGAAAATCTCAAACTTAACCCTAAGGGTTTTTTTGAAAAATCACCCTTTTCGCCACCTGTGGCGGCCTTTTATCCCGATTCAGGACCCCTCTCTCCGGTGGTGTTCCCTCATCTTGATAGTCTTGCTTCCATTATCCTGACTCCAATTGCTGAGTGTTCATCTTCCCAAGGGGGTTTACTGTCGGGGGGCTCCCATTGGCTTCTAAGCCGGTTTCTACATCACTCTCCACTTTGGGCACAGACTTGAGTTCCCCTTCTTCTCCTGCTGGGGATTTTTCTAGTCGGGATGGACCTGTGCATTAGGCAAGATCTACTTCATTATTGGAGAGATTTGTGCTGTTGGCTATATTTTCGAAGAACCCCTATATTAATCCTCTTGTCAAACCTATCACTTTGGATAAATTTATGAATGTTACCATTCAAAAGAACAGAAGGAAGGCTTTGGGTAAGGGGGGCTCGGGCACTGAGGAGTTTTGTACCCCACTTTCATCAAGACTTGCTGATTTTGAGGCTATCTGTGATGGTTCCACACCTACTCTACTTTTTGAGGCTCTTAGAGATATTTTGCCTCCTCTTTTGGTTCCTTAATGTTATTTCTCCCACTAAACATTTGGGGTTTGGGGAAGGGTTCCAGGACTAGGGCCTTAACCCATTTATTCAAGTCTACTAGTCCTCAACTGATTTTGCTTCAAGAAACTATCTGCTCAGAACTTGTTGCGGTTCATAAACTTGCCACCATCCTCCCTGGTTGGGATTTTTACGCTATTGATGTTGTGGGACTGTCGGGGGGTCTACTCGTGGGTTGAAACCCTTTCCTTTTCAATTTTCGTACATACAAAACACAGTGGGGTTTTCTACTAAAAGGATAATGTCTATGCTTAAATTTGCCTCTCACTGTTTTTAATATATATGTTCCTTATAAAGACCGAGGCAAATTTTGGGAGTCTTTGTGTGCCTCTAGTATTCTTAATACTCAAAATCTTATAATCGCATGTGATCTCAACTTCACTTGCAGTGCTGGAGATATTTGGGGCACACATGCTCGTCTGGATGACATGGCGTATTTTTTTAATGGGATGCTGAATTCTTTTGATCTTATTGATGTGCTTCCTTGTACACTGGGACCTACTTGGACTAATGGAAGGGCAGGTTCGCCAGGCATACATAAGAGACTTGACAAATTTTTAGTAAAATATGGTCTTATCGATGGATGGGCGAGGCACAGATCGTGGGTTGGAGATAACGAGTTTTATGATCACTGGTCGGTCCCATTTCAGATTGATACGACATTATGTAAAGTGAATTATCCTTTTAAGTTCAATTTTACATGGTTGGGTAATGAGGACTTCTGTACTGTTATCAAGGACTTCTGATTAAATTATTGTAATGAGGGTGAGCTGAATCCGATTGATTCTTTTGTTCAGAAGCTACATAAGCTCAAAGGTATATGTTCTAAGTGGACTCACGATAAACAGAAGGATGATGTGTCGGAACTTAACTCATTGGAAGTGCTTTTACAGGAGTTACATAGCCGGAATTTCAATGTTGGTTTAAAGGATGAAGAGTTTGATTTGATCAAACTCATTGAAAGAAAAAAAGAGGAACTTTTGATATAGGAAACAAAAGATTGGAGACTCAAGATTCGTGCGACTTGGATCAGTCACAGTGATGCCGATACAAAAAAATTTCATTCCTATGCTTCGCATAGAAGGAATATGAATGTTGTTTGGGACCTCCAAGATGATTTAAGGAATGTGATATCTGGCCAAGACGCTCTTCATAATTTAGCACTTGATTACTTTGGTAAACTGTACTCTGATTTTGGTCAGAATGACTTAATCACACAAATTAATGTTGCTAGATATTATCCTGCTTTCATCACTTTACAAGATGCTGAAGTTTTAAATAGATAAATTAATCTTGAAGAGATTGAAGCTGCACTCAAGAGTTTTGCTAAGGAGAAAATCCCAGGCCCGGATGGCTAGATTGTTGAGTTATTTCTCCATTTTTATGATATTATGGGACCTGATATATTGAAGATGGTGGAATTCTCTCGTACGGAGGGGTACATTTCTGGTGGGCTCAATTCTACCTTCCTTACACTTATACCAAAGAAGGGAAATCCCACTAATTTAGGTGATTTTCGTCCAATTGTGTTATGCAACTTGGCCTACAAGCTGATTACCAAAATTATCTCTATTCGACTGAAACCTATTTTATCTACCCATATCTCTGCGAAACAATTCGGATTCTTGCAAGATCGCCAGATTCTTGATGCAATCGGAATTACATAAGAGATTATGCATATTGTTAAATCGAAGAAGATGAAGGCTATGTTTCTTAAGATGGACCTCGAAAAGGCATTTGATAAAGTTGATTGGTCTATTCTAAGGTTGGTTACTATACAAATTGGAACGCCACCACTGGTCATACAATGAATTATGGCTTGTGTCACCACTGCTAGTATCTCAGTTCTTATAAATGGTGCACCTTCCAGTTTCTTCAGTATGCGCAGGGGAATCCGTTAGGGATGTCCACTTTCTCCCTTGCTATTTCTATTAGTTATTGAAGGACTGAGTAGAATGATCACTGCAGCAAAAGTGGATGGGAGTATTTCTGGCATCAAACTCTCTTAGGAGTTGGTCTTCACACATGTTTTATTTGCCGATGATGTTTTAATTACTGGCCTGGATACTGATCGTGAATAGCAGAGATATATGGATATCATCTCTATGTTATGTGTGGCTTCAGGTATGAAGGTTAGTATAAGAAAATCTTGTATTCACCACTTTCGACTTTCTGACCAGCGGATTTAGATTATAAAAAATATCTTACCTTATAACTTCTAGCAACTTGAGGAAGGTTTTATGTATCTCGGTTATTTTTTGAAGCCGAATGGTTATAGAATTGTTGACTGGCTTTGGTTATTGAGGAAAGTGGAGAAGAGGATTTCTCACTGGACATTTAGAATGCTGTCAATTGGGGGTCGGCTGGTCCTTGTAAAGGTTGTTCTTACCGGCATTCTGGTGTATTGGCTCTCTCTACTTCAAATTCATGTGTCTATCCTTACTAGACCGAGAAGGTTATACTTCAACTTCTTATGGACAGGTGGTTCTGATCGTAAAAATATGGTCATGACCAGGTGGGAAACCATTGCTCTTCCTACTTGTCATGGTGGTTGGGGCGTCCGCAACATTTCCTTCTTCAGTATTGCGTTGGGAATGAAGTGTTTATGGAGATCTCTCTTTGGGACCATCCTTTGGTCTAAGGTGATCTCAGTAAACTATTTGAATGGAGATGTGATTAGTTGGATGAGACATCCAATGAAGAGATTACACATTGTGTCCAAAATTTGGAGCGGTTTTTTAAAGATTTACAATGGGACGGCTAGGGACCTAGCGTGGAAGGTGGGAAATGGTCATAATGTACTGGTCGGCATTGATCATGTCCTTGGCTTGGAGGATGGCTACAGATTGTCAGATGAGATATTGTTCACCCTTCATCGTTTTGACTACAAGACCCTCAATAAGATCCGGAATATGAACCATATGTCGAGCCATAACTACTTGTTGACATCATTCGAATTGGGGTTTGAAGATGATTATGCAGCTGAATGGAGCCATTATGTGCAGAGATTAAATGTGATTGGATGCAGGCTTTCTGCTGAACTTGATAAGGTGATTTGGCTGAAAAATAATAAACATGGCATTATTACGACCAATATGGCATATCATGTTGTTATCAATAAATATTGTATTTTTCCTGTGAACTGGTGGTACAAGGCTCTATGGATTTGGAATATCCCTGTCAAAATTAAATGTTTTATGTGGCGGGCATTGAGGGGTGAACTCCCTACTTGGGATATCTTGGTAATTAGAGGCTGGCAATGGCCGAATATCTACTTTCTATGCTGGCACAAATCTGAATCTGTCGACCACATATTTGTGGACTGCATCTTCACGAAGGAACTCTGGTTGGCTATTCAGCAACACCATAAAACAAATTGTTAGTGGGGTGTGGACTCCTTTGCACAGAATGCATTGTCTTGGTACAGGTCTCCCGATGAGCTCCCCTATCTGCCTGGTGTGACTGCGTGGGCGGTTTGGAGGACACGTAATCTTGTCATTTTTGAGGATCAACATGCTAGTATTGACTGGACACTAATGTGTATTACTAAGATGATTTCTGAGCAGTGTACTGATTGCAAGAGGGTGAAATAAAAATATATATATACTTTTTGCACCCCAGATCAAAGAGATGTAATCTATTTTGATGGAGCTGCGGATGGTGGTAAGTGTGCTTCTGGTGGGGTCATCTACATCAACTTGGACCATTACTTTACTCTGAAATTGAACTGTGGTCATGGTACTAATATGAAAGCAGAGATTCTTGGACTTTGGTGTGTCCTTTTTTTTTTGTAAATAAAAGGACTTCATATTAACTGTAGAAAACAAAGATACATAACTGCTTATAGCAGAGACGAGTTTTATATCTTAACCCCCAAAACCAAAGTTTGTAACAACAATACATATCCGATTAAAGCATGCCTGAGTTTCAAACACTAACCCCATAACCAAAGTCTGGACATAAGAAATACATATTACACAGCCCACACCCCAAGGCCGAACCATCCACTAAAAACTCAAAATTACATACACATGCCAAAAAACTGAACTGACCCCTATCACTGATAATCCTTTTTCTAACTAAATGTTTAACTACATATAATAAAAGCATGAAACGAGAACCTTTAAACAGGATGTCAAACCCTGGTTCCATCAGAAGCCCTAGCAGAGGAGCTGCTCGTGTCTTTCTTCTGGGCTTGAGTGACCACCTCCGACAGCTGGGGAGAAGTAGTAGCAGTGAACGCAACAACCATTGGATGGTGCTCATCCTTCTTGGGAGTCTTGCTGGGAGGAATCCAATTTTCGTTTGCATCCAAACCGAGATAGTGAAATGAAAGGCCAAGGTTTTTTGCAATTGCATCAATCTTGCAATGCATAAGCCTATTATCCGCATTGTGGGCCTTCCATGCCTTAATCGGCTCCTCATCCCCTTTCCTCTTTAGGTTCCCCTCCATCAGCACATTGGCTAAGAGGTTGTTGGTAACCCAATATGTCATCACCATCCTATCATACGCCGAGGCACGACCCACCGTAGAGCCTGGATCAGTAACCCAATCTTCAACTGTGGTTTAGACTTCCGCTATAGGCATAGCCTTAACTTCTTTCCAAAGATTTTCCTCCATTACCTCAATGTCTTCCCTTATGGAATCAGGAATGCGATCTCGGAAGAAAACCGCGTCAGTTTGTGCCCGCAATTGGGCTCTTGTGACCCTTCCCTCCCCTCCTCGTTTTCCTAAGACCTTCTCCTTTCCTTGAAGAGTCGCACCAGCCGGAGCCGACCCAGAAGGAGCTACAGACTCTTGTTTTGGGGCCATGACGTAACACAAGACTGATAGAAGCAAAAACTCAGGAGGTCGTAATTGGACGAAACCACACTGAAACAGAGGACTCAGAGCAGGATTCATAAAGACACAGCTATTACCATCAACTGCCTTTGGGCGGGGATGAAGCCAATGCAGGAGGGAGCTCAAATAAAAGGGGCATCTACTAATTAATGATGAGACCGTCCATACCATAAATGGCCAAGCATTCTGAAGAACTAACCAGGCTCAGATACATACCATTGCCATAAACCACACTGATTGCCACCATCGTGCGAGCATACGGAGATCACATCAAATCTTCCATCATGATTACAAAACAACTTAAGACGTACCACCCTCGCAGTCCCATAGTGATTTATCTATGGGTTATATCCTTCTCTAATGTTAACCTCCCCATCATCCAAGCGTCATGGATGAAACCTCTGAATGACCTCTGTACTATCCTCAGGGGGCGATCTGTCCTTCGTTCTCCACCTGTCCTCCTCTCATGTCCTCCTCTGCCAGCTGTAGGCACCTCGGGGCCCAAGCTTCATTTCAGAAACCGTCCATGCGTCCCACCACGTGGCCTCTTCTCCTATCCACCCCAAGGTTAGCCATGTAATCAGCCACTTTATTGGCTTCCCGCCTAACGTGGAGAAAGGACAACTGATTATGAGATTGAAGAAGGTGGTGAAGGGTCTCCAGGCGGTGTGAGAGCCGCCAGCTGGATGTAACATGCTCCATCGATTTACCATGCGCAAGGCCTTTATCCATCTGGATGACGATATGTGAGTCTCCCTCGATAATGGCTGGGAAGAGTCTTTCTTAGATAATTATCTTCAGACCAATGATAAGCTCGTCCAGCTCTGCCAAGTTATTCGTGTCATGGCCTACGTATCCAAAAAAGACAAGCAGAACCTCTCCCTTCTCATTTCTACATACCTCTCCAAAACCTGCAGGCCCCGGGTTGCCTCGCGACGCCCCGTCAAAATTCAATTTAAAGAATAATGGCGCCAGAGGGGACCAGAACTTAGGACTAGATGGTTTGCAAAGTTTGTCTTTTCTGTGGAGCCCAAGTAAATCCTCCTTGCCTAGATCCCAACCATTAGCAATGAGCATTTCTCCCTCCGTAAGGTTTTTGTCCTCGTCAGTCCATTGGCGACTCCTAAAAGTTTCTTGGATGTTGCATACCAGCGTAGTCCAGACCACCTCCTTATTTTGACTTTTGTCCTGGAAAATCCTTCCATAAGTTCCAACAAAGCATGCCAGGGAACATTTTCCAGATGAAAGCAATAATGGGATTATTAAATGCTTTAGCATCCCAATTCCTTAGAGAGAGCCCTGGTTGACCATGATCCCAGTCGCTTCTTCGAAAAATCATGGCTCCTTTGTCCCAGAGGAATGAGGAAAACTCACATTCATCCAGAAGATGGCCCAGAGTTTCCTCATTGTTTCTGCAAAGCGAGCAAAATGATGGTCCTTGAATTCCTCTTTTCTTAAGATTTCCCCCCGTTACGACTCTTTGCCATATGACCAACCAGCAAAAGATTGTTGTTTTTGGCCAGGGGTTCATTTTCCAAATCTTAACCCAATAACTATCACCATCCTCTGCTCGATTTGTGTGGAGGTCGTAGGCTTCCTTAATGCTGAAAACACCTTTTTGCATGTAACCCCAGCGAAGCTTATTAGGGCCCGTCCTGATTCAAATATATCGTTCTTGAAGAATTTATCCAAAAGCTTGACCATCCCTGATATTAGTAAGATCATTCCACCAATCTTGAGCCATCCAATTCCTACTAAAATTCCCAATTATATTAGACCAATAATGACAGACCTTCGATTCTCCTTCCATCATACCTTTGTTTCTGAGATCCTGCCACTGTTGATCACTCCCCAATTTCGGGAATTGGTTCCACGAATCATCCCAGAAGTTGGCTATCTCCCCATCTCCAATCTTCCAGAAGCTATGCTCCTGCACCATTTTCCTTCCTGTCAGAGCTTTCCTCCAAATGTGGGAGCCTCTGATATCTGTATTGAAACGAATTAATTCGTTGGGGGGCTGGGTCCTAACATACTTTATTTGCCACAATTTTTCCCAGGGCTCGTTACTATGATTGCACCAGCGCCACCACAACTTTGCACCTTGGATGTCACTAACAACTTCTGGATCGCGAAGTCCCAATCCTCCCTTGTCCTTTGGTTGGCAAAGGACATCCCATCGAATCAAGGAAAACTTAGACTTGGATGCCCGACCTCCCCATAAGAAATTGTGTTGAATACCTTTGATTTCACGAAGGATAGACTTAGGAGCTGACAAAAGAGAAAAGAGATAGATAGGCATGGCCTGAAGAACAGATTTAACCAAAATGACCCTGCTAGGAAAGTTAAGTGGTCTATTGATCCAATTATGCAATCTGTTCTTTATTCGATTCAGAAGATATTTCCAAGAAATCCCTCTAAGGGAGTCGTCAGAGAGAGGCGCACCCAAAAATTTAGTGGGAAGGGAACCTTTAGAAAAGTTGAGAATGTGAAGGATATTACGTTGAGTAACACTGGGAGTGTTAAAAAAGAGCACTTGAGACTTATCTGGATTGACTTTAAGCCCCGATGCCTTAGCAAAAAGTTTTAGACTTTTTTTAAAAGCATGGGCTTCTTGGATTGAAGGGTGCCCCATAAGCATGGGGTCATCAACAAATTGTTGGTGAGTCTATTTTTTCAAACCCGCATGGAGATCTAGACCCCGAAGTTCCCCAGCCCCTGCTTTAACCTCAACCAGGCGACCCAATCCTTTCGCCATTAGGATGAATAGAAAAGGTGATAGGGGATCGCCTTACCTGATGCCACGAGAGGATTGAATAAACCTGGTGGGGGATCCATTAAGCAAGATGGAGAAAAAGGGGGGTAGTGACAAGATTCAGAATCCAGCTCACCCATTCGGCATCAAAGCCGTAAGCTTCCAACATTCCATGCATATACTGCCAATTTAATTTGTCATATGCTTTGGCAATGTCCAATTTGATTAACATACCCTATTTTCTGGTGGTTTTCAGGGAATGAAAGGTCTCATGGGCCAGAATAATACCATCCAGAATATGTCAACCTTCCACAAAACTCGACTGTTCTGGGCTTATCAGGAGAGGGAGAAGGGGTTTAAGACGATTAGCAATTACCTTAGTAATAATTTTATAAATAACGTTGCATAGGGAAATTTGCCGAAAATTGTTAGGCACCTCTGCCCTGTCCTCCTTGGGGATTAGGGCCAGAAAGGTGGCATTGAAGGCCTTCAAAACCCCCCCACTTCGGCGAGATTCTTCCACAATGTCAGCAACTTCCTTCTTGATAAGATCCCAAAAGCAATGAAAAAAGTTGGTGGAGAAACCATCAGGGCCAGGGGCTTTTCCAAGAGCCATTTGTTGCATGGCTTCCTCAACCTCTTGTAAGGAAACATATTTATTTAGGAGCTCATTGTGCTCATTTGTGACTAGTCTAGGGATGTGCCTAATGATTCTGGTAATAGCAGAGATGCGGTCCACCCTATCCTCATTGAGAATATCCGAAAAATGGAGAACTAGTTCATCCTCAATCTCCTGTCTAGATTCCGCATGGGTCCCATCATATTTTCTCAATTTATAGATTTTCGATTTGTGGCGATTATGAACCATAGAATTATGAAAGAATTTTGTATTCCATTCTCCTTCCTGAAGCCATTGAATTCTAGATTTATGCTTCCAAAAAATCTCTTCTTGCTTTTCACGAGCTTCAAGTTGTGACAACAGGTGGAATTCCTGTTCTTTTAGCTCATCAGTCCATCCTATTTCCATACCCTAACGTTGTACCCTCTCCAAGTCAGCCACCACCCTAGCCTTGTCCTGGAAGATATTCCCAAAGTCTGACTTGTTCCAGTCTTTGATTTTGACTTTTAAGGCTTTTAATTTTTGCTGGAATTGGAACATTCCTATTCCCCTGGGAGGGACAATCTCCTGCCACCACTGTCCCACCAGCTCCTTAAAGTCTTTATGCTCTAGCCAGAATTGTTCAAACCTAAAAGGTTTGAAACGGGATGAATTGGAGCCATCCCATTGGAGGCAGATAGGCCAATGATCAGATCCAGCCACCGGCAGGACAATTGCATGGGCTTCCCCACCATTTCTGACCAAATCTTCAGTGGTCAGAAATCTGTCAATGCGTGAGGCCACCAGGTGGGAACTCCCTCGCCTATTGTTCCAAGTGTATAACCCATTTCCCGTCTCAATGTCTATGAAAGGTCCTTGGGTAATAAGGTCCCCGAAAGCTTCCTGATATTTATCTAGATTTCTCCTACCTCCTTTCTTTTCCTCCAGAGACGCTATGAGATTGAAGTATCCCCCAATAATCCAGGAACCACAGGAGGCCTGGTCACGTAGCCATGATAACTGATGGATGAACGCCCCTTTTTGAGGGAAAGCGCTAGGCCCATAAACATTTACAAGTCTACCAGAAGAGCCAATATCACGGTATTTGAACAGGGCACTCAGGGAAAAGCGAGTGGCCCACCACTCTGACAGACCTACTACCTTAGGCCGCCAAAAAATTGCCATACCCCCTGCAAATCCATTAGAATCAATGGCCATCACAGCGCTTCCTTTCCATATTTTCTGCTTAATATGCTCCAGAACAAGAGAACTACATTTTGTTTCTTGGAGAAAGAGTATATCCAGTTTCTCTTGCTTAATCTTCCTGGCCAAAGTTTTGACCTTCCTGGGGTGGTTGCACCCTCTGATATTCCATGATATCAGCTTCATTGAGCAACCTTATGGACTTAAGAGAAGGCTTCCAGTATCATGGGATACTGGCCAGACTCAATTAACTTTACGCCTATCTCAGCAATCCTCTGCTTGTTTGTTTTCCTGCCCCTCTTTAAGTCAGCCTCCGAGGGTTTCCTTTTGCTGCCCTTATAAGGATCAGAGGCTATTCCTAACTGTCGAGGGACTTTGGCACTAATGATGGCTTCCTTGAGAAGTTTTATCTGCTGTCTGGTGACATAACCTTTCCCTTTCTTGTTCCATTCCCTCTCAATCTCGTCGAGATTTAAATCCCCGAGATCCATATCCTCCTCTTCATCCTCCGCCATTGGTTCTGCAAGATCTATGTCAGTTTGAGCTTGCTCCGTTTCCTCTATTACTCCTTCCATTGGATCAACTTTTTCTTTACCTTTGTTCTTGCCAGTCATCTCCCCTTCCTGGTGATTCTCCAGAATCTCGAACGGATTAGATGTCTCGATCCCCTTCCCCTAGGGTTCCTTCCCTCCCTTATTTTGTCCTGCCGTTTTATTTCTTCTTCTATTACGAACCTAAGAAAAACCTTCCTTGTCCATACCACCTTCTAGGCCACTTTTCGAGGGGGGAGGGGAAAACGAACTTACATGTGGGCAATCTTTGCCCAAATGGCCATATGCATGGCATTGACGGCATCGAAAAGGAAGTTGTTCATAATCCAGAGGCTGAACCCACTCCTCATCCTCCCAATTTAAACTAATTGCTTCAGGAATCTCCTTTGACAGATCCATTTAGACACATATCCTAGCATATGCAGTGTCACGATGTTATTTGGTTTGGTCTGCGACTTTAACAAATTCACCCAGCGTGTTGCCAATATCTTGAAGAATCTCCATATCCCAGTATTCACAAGGAAGGGAAAATAACTTGATCCATACCGGGGCCACTGTCACATCCTCAGTCTCTGGGTTGAATCTTTCCTTCCAGGGCCTAAGATATAACCCAGCTGAGAAGAAAAAATATGGGCCTCCTTCTAGAACCCGATCCCGATCCTCCACATTGAAGAAAATAATTGTAAAAAACCCCTTAGCACCTAGTTGAAGGTCATAATGACCCTTAGGTTTCCATGTTGTCTTGATCCAATTCACCATCTCTCGTTCTTTAGGGCCCATCCCCATGGATTTCCCAACTAGGGATTTTTAACGCCATTATTCTATTCTCTCACGGATCTTGTCTGATTTGATCTGCATGGCTGGGATCTTCAACGATCTGGGTAGGCATCCGCCTGGTCCCATTATTTTCCTAACTCCATTCCCGACTGTCTCCTGAGACTCCCCATAACCGTCCACCTGTAGAGCCGACGGCGGCGACCGCGGGGGGGAGCTCGTCCCCATTGAAAAGATTGGGGAAAGGGCCCCGAGCCCACTGCTCTCAACCTGTCAGGGCTGGGCGTGCGATCACACCATGACCTGCCGCCACAACCTTGAGCCAAGACGTCCCTGCTTCACAACCCTACATATCTATGGTTTCCCTACTACCGCTCCTAAAATCCCCTCCTTCTCACTCATCAATTTACCCAAACATGTTGATCAATGTTGAATTGTTCGTTATGATTCGGACTTTGGTGTGTCCTTACTGTCGCTTATAGATTTGGTTTATCAGATGTGGCGATCTTTGGAGATTGTCGAGTGAATAAAATGGGCTCAGGGAGTCTATAATCTGAACAATTTACCCCTTTATCACTGGTGCAAAAGGATTAAAGAATTATTGCAGCACTTTGATCACGACACAATTGATCATATTTACAGGTAGTTTAATTCAATGGCTGACTCACTTTCCAAGGAAGCTTATGCCGGAGATGAGGGAGTTATTTGTTGGGAGGAACACTTTGAATCTTCAATGATAGACTTTGGGATGATTCAGATCTATGACATCTGATCAACTTTCTTTTTTGGCACATTGATCGGTAGCATGGAGCAATGTTTTTCAAAATGATTTTGAGCAGGGTTTTATATTTTTTAAGTTTATGTTTTGAAAATGTACACAGCCCTTTTGGAGCTTTTGATAAGTCTATCTATAGACTTATGCGCATTTGTACTATTTGATTCAGGTTTGAATAGCAATAGTATGGTTTTTTTTCGCTGGAAAAAATACATCACACCAACCACTTTTTGGTAATATGACAAAAAACGTTATGTTGTCGTCTCATTTTTCAATGCTAATACGAACTACCCATTAATTTCGTGTCTTGGAGCACCATATCATCATCGCTTACACATTATGATCAAATTTGGCATTAATAACTCTACTAAAAAATTAATCACTAGTATTATATTTATTATAAGCCTCATAGAAAATTAATCATTGGTATTATTAGTCCCTGCCATGGCAGGGAATATAGCGATGGGTTGGTCGTTAAACTGAGTTTGACTTTTTAATATTTTTAGCTATCCAAAGTTATTTTTCAATGTTTTGAAAAAATAGTTATTAATTATATTTTTTAATAAATAAAAAATATTATTTTATTTTTTAAAATTAAATATTATGTATTTTTTATTGGTCGAAAAGCTGAATTTGACTAAATACCCCTGGTGGGAGGTGACATTTAGTTTAAAAATAATACAAATAAGATTAAATAAAAATAAAAAAATCTTGCAGTTCGACACGTCCATACTTGTAATAAAAATTGGTTCAGGTCATTAATTGCAATTATTTCAACCCATTAATTGTGATTGTGTCCAGCTCATTAGTTAATTGCATTCTCGATATCAACCACTTGGTCATTGTCGATACTGCTAGAGCATGGTCTATACGTTTAGCCCATCTTCCATGGAAAGACCTATATGCTCGAGGACCTATATGCTCGAGAGTGAAGGGGTAGGCTCATTGAGCCACAACATTCATTGAAATATTCTTGGATTGCCACTTGTAGTCAGGGTATAATTATCTCAGTACTGAAATAAATAAATAAATATCTCGTTGTCAAGATACGATGTACACTCGCATACTCCAACAATTGGATATTTCAATTGTTCCCCATAGTTTTCATAATTTAATTATTATTGCGAAATAAGAATACAATTGGCTACAATCCCCATACATGACACTAATAAAATTGACATGACAGTTTTGCAATAAAATAGACATGACACTAATAAAATCGACATGACAGTTATGCAGAGAGAGAGGGGGAATAATGGGGATATGATATCGAAGAGAGTATGATCTCCATTTGCATAGTGCTTCTGAAGCTTTTCTAAAAGTGCCATATATGGCCATGCCTAGAACCTCTATGGCCCTCTTCCCACACAAAAACCTCCGGTTTGAACCAGAGAATTACCTATTAGTCTCTTCATTTTAGAGCCATCTACACTAGCTTTCCCAAAGTTACTGTTAATAAATCGTGAATGAAAGTCTTACTAATTACCTAAAATCTTGTGTATTGAATACTGCAAGGTTTTATTTACAAAATTTATAACAATATTGCTACAGAAAATAGAGAATCCCCATACTTACAGAAAATTGAGAATCGCCATGCAATATCTGCTACCGAGATTGTCAGGCTCAACATGTGAATTGAATCTAACTGCTAACCTAGCTCTCTATGTCTCATGGAATCATTTTCCTTACCCCAATTTTCAAACCCCGGCTCCATTCCAGAAAATCCCCATACTTACAGAAAATTGAGAATCGCCATGCAATATCTGCTACCGAGATTGTCAGGCTCAACATGTGAATTGAATCTAGCTGCTAACCTAGCTCTCTATGTCTCATGGAATCATTTTCCTTACCCCAATTTTCAAACCCCAGCTCCATTCCAGAAAATGACTTGGATACAGAACCAAACCTTTTGTCTTCTCCACACTCTCGAGTGCAGGAACCCGCTTAGCAGTCTGATCCAAAACCACTATATTTTCCTTAGGGTTAACATCTCTGTTGGCTTCAGGCAGAACATGAAATGCGCGTCGTCCACCTCCACTCTATGAACTTTGTTATTACTAATTCATCTCAAGAACTAGCTTAAGGAACAATGACATAGCTCATAGAAATCCTAGCTTTTGTACCAGGCCACAGAATACCAGACCGTAAAAACCACATCAAGATAAAAACCACTCCTAATTGCAAGAACAACGTGCCAAATTCCTAAGCCTGGTTTGCAAGGGTTTCCCTCCAGTTCCACTTTGGATTTCTCCACTAACCCTTGCTTTGCCTTTCCTGTGGCGGGTCCGATGCAGGGGACGACAAATTCTTGCTAGCAGCTTCTTCAATGCCTCCCTTCGAGATTCCAGAAGCAATATTCGGATTCCTCGACCAATTCTCCTCGTCGCTTTGTTAGAAGTAGTTTTGGAAATTCTATCTTGCTCACAGGAACTGTTTGTTATGATTTGCAGCTGCCGGAACCTAATGATTTGCAGCTGCTGGAACCTAAAAACGCCCTCTTAAAAACTAGATTCTTTGGTGCTCCTCTGCAGCAGAGCATCTTCAAGGTCACAGTTCGTTAGAAAAGCGACAGGAATTCTTCTCGATCCCTCATCGTTCTTGTCAACATAAAGGGTTGTATGTTGTTTGGAAGATTGACCTGCATCGTCAAATAATAAAATTGAAAGATTGAAACCATACAACATCCTAAAAATTGGAAGGAGCTTTAGCATTGGTAAAATGTGGCATCCAGCAACAGTTACACATGTCAAGCACCGAGTCAGTCAAATATATTAATTTTTAGGTGAGATTGATTCACAGTTGTGTTAGATCTACAACAAAGAATTTATTCATCGCAACCCACGCAAATATGTTAATTTTTAGGTGAGATTGATTCACACTTGTGCTAGATCTACATCAAAGAATTTATTCATCACAACCTACGCTATGGTAAGTTTTATTCGTGGAAAAAAGTGGGTGAATTTTTACCGTCGTCACCGCAAGTCAAACTCGTTTTGTTTTATTGAAATGTAGAAATGCAAGAAGGAAAACAAATGTATTTTCTAGAAACAAAGAATTTAAATGCACAATCACACTACATCATATTCAGAGTGAAATGCGGGCCACAATGGCAATGGCTTCGGATTCCCATTTTCCAATCCAACATGGATAGCTATTGACTTTGAGTAAATAGTTAGGTGACTCACGGGATGGGATGTCCGTCCAACATGCTTTCTGTTTTCTTTCCTTATGATGAGCAATGACCACTCCATCAAATTATTTAACACGAGGTTTAGTGGACTCGTTGTGGCAGTCTGGGACACCTACAATTTCTCAATCATGTCATGATTATCGTAAATAATCTTAAACTAATTTTTTCACGTTTGGTTTTTAGAGGTCATTGATCAAGATTTGTTATTGTTTTCTTACTTTATTTCTTTTCCAAATACATGATTCAAGTTCATGGAATTTGTGAGGAAGCATTTAGTCACAAATTGTTGGCTACCAAAGAGATGGAGAGTCTGTTCCAGATGATGTTTTTGAGTAAATAATGAGGATGCAGTGTTCCCCACAGAGAACAAATATGAAGACACTGATTAATTACGAATTCCAAACAGACTTTGTGATCATCCATATTTTTCTATTTTTGGAGGTAATTGTTATCATTTATTTATATCGATATTATCATTTATACTGGCCAAGCTGAAATATTATCATTTATATTCCATCCACTCAATTTTCTTGAAAATTTTGAACGTAGGTTATTAGATTTAAATCAATGGTTTATTAGCTTAAATGGTTTAATTACAGCTTTCACATTAAAATTGTAAGAGTTATAATGATTTGATTATGGCATAATTTGCAAATGCCTTCAAGTCTCAAAGACATGGAATTAGATGAATCTCTCTAGTGATTTTCGACAACTCTGGAATTTGCGGATACAAATAATTCAGATGATAACTGGATGTTTTCTGTTATCTTTAAGTTTTTCCTAGCATTTTAAATGCCACTGGGAATAGTAGCATAACAGAGGGTTAAAAATACCAGTAACATTAATCAGTTTTTGTTAACATGAATTAAAGTATTCTAGAGATGTAATAAAACTAAATTAAAGTTTAACTTTAACTTTAAAACGTGATTAGAAATGACGATATATATATATATATATACATGTTTGGACTGGTGGCTTCTTTAAATTATTCGCTACTTGACTGGACTGGAGTTGACATGATTCATTACTATACTCCATTTTAATAAATATTTTAATTTTTGTCTCTAACTTAACTTTAATTTAATATATATATAGTTAAAAAGATTGTGAATTTTTCATTTGGAAATTGTGATTCTATAATATTGAATAGTTTTTTTTTTAATTTTTTAATTATTAACTTTTTTTTATCTATTAATTTCTTTTAATGTTAAAGATACTTTCATCTTTACTTTCTTTTAATGTTAAAGACACTTTCATCTTTAATTTCTTTAATTTAGATTAATTAAGTTATAAGAAACTTTTGCTGATTGTTATTTTGCTTTAGAATTTTTATGAGTGGAAAGAACCATTGATAACTATGGATTTACCTAAAGATTATACTTCAATGCATAATCGGCGACAAATTAAAAGTGGCTATCAACAGCTTAGATGATCTTCCGGGCCTCGATGACAAACTATATATATCATTTTTTTCACAATTCCTATATAATTAGACAAAACATAACATAATTTTTAATTTTGTGGCAAGGACTTACTGCTTTGCAGCTATTGTACTTGTATTTATTATAAGCCTCATAGAAATTGATGGGAGAATCATACATCATGATTGCATTATCTTGGAGTCATGTCAATGTTATACATGTTTATTGGAACCCATATCAAGTGTCATTTTATGCATCATTTTTGTGTCATAAGAGCATCATAATATAATTGAGTTTGCCACTAGGCATGATTATTATATTTAAAAATAAATAAATATTATTATAATTGTTATTGAATGTTATTAATTGCAATTAATATTAAAAATAAAAAATAAAAATATTTTTATAATATTAATAGTAATATTTTTTTTTCTTTCAAAATTGGATAATGATTTTAGTTATATAAAAAGGGAGACTCTTAAAAGTCAAACATCAAATGGAAAATTTTGTCTCACAAATATGGATCTATAGAGTGAAATTTAACTAAAAAATTTCCTTATTACATGCAATAATTAAATTTGTTCTATACTATATCTTTTTTCATTGTGGTTCACAATCCTAGAGAGGAGTTGCTACGCCCACGGGAAGAATTCACAGGTGGGCCACTCGAAGGGGCCTCTCTCTGTCGGCTCTGATTACAGAGCCTAACCTGATGGGGACATCAAGTGAGGCCCTTATATATCTATGCATAACCACCCAAGGATTTGACCCCGAGGCCTTCTGCTTACAACTCACAATTCTCAACCACTTGAGCTAACCCATCAGGCTTTGTCCTATACTATCTATAGATATATTGCTTGACAAATCGACTAGAATAAAAAATACAAGAAAATATCGGCTTCTAGATTAATATTGGATAAAGATATGGCCACTATGGGCTTCCTCCATGGATATATTCTCCATATTAGGTCTATGGTTTTCAAGGGTCTTTTGTTGTCCTTCTGGAGCTACTTCTAACTGTTGCACAATAGTTTCGTCAACACCTTATTCCTAATAACAAGTGGCTAGGATCTCCTTGCAAAACATAAGATAATGTTGTAATGCATTTCAAGGTCACCACCCATTTTCTCAATTTTTATCTTCTGTTGTTCAAGATGAAGTTCCATTTCTTCTTGCTTTGTCACCCGCTTCTCCATATGCATGTTTAGATATTCAATGGCTTGATGCATACCTTCAACTGATTGGAAAGGTGTCTCAAGATTTTTTTGATTTCATTCAATCCATATGGCCCTAGGATTTCTGTAATGACTAGGAACACTAGCCATTTATAAGTGCCAAGTTAAGGATTCCTCTATCCCCAACCTACCCACAAAACCAAAAAAGATGCAAACAACAATGACCAAGTACTAATTTTGAATAGAGGTACTACCTAGAAACCTTTTATGGAGGTTGATCAAGAGATATTGAGTAATGACAAAGAAAAGGATGAGGTTTCTAAATGTTTACCTTTGTAAAAAACCCTGAAAAGGTTGATCTTTCACAAGCACTCCTCTTGCTCCCTTACAGTTTCGAAACTCTCTTGTAGAGGAAGAAAACCCCACTATTATCTTCACACCAGCTAGAAACCAAACCAATGAACAAAAAAGGGGATCAATGCACCTATCTTCATCCCTAAAAAACAATCCCATAGCACAATATCCCACTTTCACCCAAAAATTCCATTAATATTGGTTTAACTCATCAATCATTCCAATACATAATAAATTAACAGTAATAATATTAATAATTATCATTAGTAGAACTCAAAATTAATAATTATTATAGAACTATAATTCTAAAATAGCCCCAAGGTTTAGCTCAAGAAATCATAAGCTAGCATGATCTAGACGTGAGAGATTTCCCCTAAGTCGGGGAGGTCACGGGTTCAAATCTCGTGATCCCCTCTAGGTTAGATGCTTGGTGTTAAAGTTACAACATCATGAGTCATTCTCCAAGTCAATCTTGTGTGCCAATATTGAGTCTTGTGTGTCGAGGTAGTGCCTTGAAGGTGCTTGAGTTGGACTCAGGAAACTTGGAGCATAATCTTGAGTTGGACTCAAGAATGACTAAGCCTTATGTGTAAAGGTTAAAGCCTCGTGTGTTGAGGTAATTACTTTGAATGCCAAAGTGATGGTGTTGTATAGTCTTGTTTGTCAAGACAAATCCTCATGTGCTGAGGTGGTGCCTCATGTGTTGAGGTAATGCTTTGCTTGTCGAAGCATGAATGATGTGTGACATACTATTAGCCATGGTCTTAGAGATGGATAATCTATTAAGTCTCCTCTAGAGATTGACCACCTCTAGAGTGAATTAGTTTAGCATATGACCACTTGGAACGAGAGTAGAATGAGATGATCACATCATTGGAAAAATATCCTTAGTATATTTGATATGATAAACAAGTAAGTTGGCACAAGTGGACCATGCAGATAAGACAAGAGATAAGATGAGATGAGTTAAGATAAAGAGAGAACTCGAATTTGTTGACTTTAGTGATCAATGCGTTAAATGAGTTATCTATGTGTTAACAAGAAAGACTTCAATTATCAAGTGTGCTAAAAGAGTTAACTAAAATATTAACAAGAACGACTTATGTAAAAGGAGTTAACTAAAGTATTAACAAAGAAGATTTAGTTAACTAAGTGTTATGCATGATGACACTTAAAGACGACACTTGAGTTACGACTCTTGCATGTCGACACTTGAGTTAGACTAAAAGACGACACTTGAGTTACGACGAACACTTGCATGATGGCGCTTGAGTTAAACTAAAATAGGACACTTGAGTTGCGACAGTTGAGTTATGGCACTTGCATGACGACACTTGAGTTAGCCACCTAACTAAGTGATCTTGCATCTAGTTGAAGGGTGAGTTTATCCTAAAGTCATAAGACAAAGATAAATGGAGAAGCATGAGAAGTATGGTGCACTTTTCATACAGGATTGATGAAACCAATATCAAAGTGAATTCAAGGAAATTTGTGTGTGTGACCAAATTAGTGAATTGGTTTAGTGCATTCTATTATTTAGAGTTCTCTCATTCACATCTACCTCTCTTGCTTTGTAATTGCACTAAGGGTGCTTGATATTTCTCTTTGGTATTGCACCAGGGGTGCTTGATGTAATTTGCTCATTGTAAATCAATCATTCTCTGTTATCTATCAATATACTAAGGAAGATTTGCTGGGGTTTTCTCCCTCAAGTTATATTGGGTTTCCCTAGGGTAAATTTCTATGTCGATTGTAAATGTTTATGCTTTCGATTATTCATTGTTTTCAAGTACTATTGTAATTCCACAATTAAAAATAAAAAATTACCATGGTATTAGAGCTCAGGGCGTGAAAGAGCTAAGTTCAGCAGTCGAGCTTGAGCCTATGTTGATCATGGGTGAGCATAGTACTTGAAGAATAATGGCTTCAATATTAGTAAGACCGGAAGACAAACTTGAAGGAACTTTGAACTTCAATACTTGGAAGGCCAGGATTCTGAATATCCTCGAAGAGCATGATCTGGATGGATACGTATCCAGTGTTGTTAAAGAGCCTACTACTAATGCTAAGCACACTAATTTCAAGAAGAATCAAGCCAAAGCAAAGAGAATCATTTATGATTCCGTGAAAGAAAATTTGATATCGGTGATTACTCCATTGAAGACCGCAAAGTAATGCTTCGAAACTTTGACCAATATTTATGAGAAGAAGGCTCCCAGTCAGAAGAGAGAATTGAATAACAAACTTTAGAATATGAAGATGGAGAAGGACGAAGCTGTTGCTTCCTTCTTCACAGAGATATCTCAAGTGTAATATCAAATCATGAGTATTGTTGTAACTGTTGATGATGATGATCTCATACAGACTGCTATTGATGACCTTCCATCTTCATGGGAGACATTCTTGGCCACTATAAATGGTCAAAAAGTGCAAGCAAATTTTGAAAGACTGTGGCATGATTTCCTACAAGAAGAAGGGAAAATTCAAAGCAAATATACTTCCTCCAAAGAAGAGAACCTTTCTCTTACGACACAGATGAAGAGAGGAAATAAATCCTTTTCTCAGAAGAAGTTTCCTCATCAAAAGGAAAATAAATACAACAAGAACTTTGATAAGTCTAAAGTTAAATGCTTCAACTGCAATAAGAAGGGTCACTTTGCAAGATATTGCCGTGAAAAGAAAAGAGGAAATTTCAAGGGCAATTTTCATGCTTTTACTACTACAGAAGATGAAGCTACAAGAAATAATTCTTCCAATGATAAGGAGAAAAGGAAGAAGTACTATCTTGTCTCATACCTATCTGGATCCATTACTACTAGTTCTGAGATATGGCTAGTGCATAGTGGTGCATCCAAACACATGACTGGATATAGAAGCATTATCTGAGATCTAAAGGAAAAGAAGTTCTCATGGCAAGTGGATCTTGGAGATAATACCACCTATTCAATCCAAGGAGTTGGATCCACTTCATTTTAGTTGGATTCGGGAGATGTACTGCATGTTGATGAAATTTTGTTTGTTCTTGGTCTGAAGAAGAACCTCTTGTCTGTTTCAGTTCTAGAAGATAAATGATTCAGAGTAATCTTTATGGACAATAAAGCGCTCTTGTTGCCTAAGAATACAAACTTGAACTCTGCATTTGTAATTGGAGTTAGAGAGGGAGGTCTCTACAAAGTTCCTGGAAAGCTAATTCAAGCCATAATCCATGACACATTCAGTCCTTGTGAACTCTGGCATAGGAGGCTTTGTCATCTTCATTTCAAAGTGCTACCTAGATTGCAGAAGATGGTAAAATGAATTCCTATGTTTCAATCTGAACTTGATGGTATTTGTAGAGGTTTTTCTCTTAGTAAGAACACCAAGAAGAGATTTCCAAGAAGTACCAAAATATCCAAAGGGATCCTGGACTTGATATATTCTGATCTATGTGGTCCTATGTCATCACCCCGATGAAGGATGTTTGGATAAGCTGCCATCCACTTGAGGGTTTTAGCCCTATGTAATCTCTTATCTACAAGCTTGGGAAGTTAAAGAAAAATGTTTCAAACTGGGAAAAAACAAAGAAAGAAAAACAGAGCCAGGAATTAAACTCTGTGGAACATCTCCTTAAAAAATACTATGAGAACAATCACAACTGTATCTTCCTTGAGGAAGAAAAATTGGAAATGCTAAATCTGGATAACAGAAGGAAACAATTATTGCTTCACGAGGAAATTACCCGGTGTTTGAGAAGAAGAGCCATTTGGTTAAAATCGGGGGACAATAATACCCGTTTCTTCCATAACTACGATACCTTCAGAAGAAATATTAACACTAAACGAGGAAGGCATTTCATTACATAAAGAAGAAGACCTGAAAAACAATGTTGTGAAATATTTCAAAATTCATTTTAGGGATCCCAACATATCTGATATTGGGGCTCAACTTCAAGTCATAAAATTTCCCCCCTCCTTTTTCTCTATGGAAGAAGGGAAGGATATTGGTGCTCCTGTCACTCTAAAGGAGATTGAGGATGTTCTCAAATATTTTGCTCATGAGAAAATTCCAGGGCCTGGTGGCTGGACTATGGAGATATTCTTGGCATTTTTTTGATATCATGGGAGAAGACCTATTGTAGATGGTAGAACAATCCATGTATGAAGGGTGTGTTTCAAGAGCTCTCAATCAAACCTACATTACCCTTATTCCAAAATTGAATATGCCCAAGGGACTAAATGATTTTAGACCAATTGCATTATGCAATTTGGCCTATAAAGTCATTACAGAAATTATTGCCAATAGAATCAGACCTAAACTTGCACAAATGATGACCAAGGAACAATTTGGCTTCCTTGCCATTAGACAGATCCTAGATGTTGTGGGGATAACTCAGGAAAGCATACACTCTATAAAAACGAAGAATTTGGATGCAATAATTCTTAAGATGGACTTGGTAAAAGCATACGATAGGGCGAACTGGACCTTTCTTAGGCTCATACTCCTACATATAGGTCTTCCTTTAGATGCGATAGATTGGATCATGGCGTGTGTTACCTCTGCAAATTATTCTGTTCTTATCAATGGCTCTCCTACATAATTTTTTCATGGATCAAGGGGAATAAGACAAGGTTGTCCATTATCCCCCCTTCTTTTTCTTCTTGTCAGAGAAGGTCCGAGTAATCTTATACACTCTGCTAGAAATGAGGGCAAGCTCAAGGGTATAAAAATTTCCACATCTATTTTTATCTCTCAGATTTTGTTTGTTGATGATGTGGTTCTGTTTGGGAGAGGTAACTCGAAGGAATGGAAACATTTTGCAAAAATTATAAAACTGTTCTGTGATGCTTTAGGTATGGAGGTGAGCAACAAAAAATCTGCTTTTTATTTCCATAAGGTGGATGTTGATATCATGGAAGACATACATTCTTTTCTACCCTTTCAGGTTTCACTTATTGAAGAAGGATTTAAATATTTGGGTTATTTTCTCAAGCCCAATTGTTACAGGATACATGATTGGAAATGGTTAATTAAAAAATTTGAAAAAAGGATCACAAACTGGACTTATAGATTACTCTCTATGGGTGGAAGATAGAATCTCCTCAAATATGTTTTAGTTGGTATACCTGTCTACTGGTTCTCCTTAGCTTATATTCCTAAGTCCATTATTAATACATTGAGAAAATTGATGTTCAATTTCCTGTGGTCAGGGACATTGGGAAATGGTAAGTTTCACCTTACAAACTGGAGAAAACTTTCATAGCCAAAACTTAAAGGTGGATGGGACATAAAGAACCTGGAGTGGTTCAGTATGGCACTCAGTATGAAATGTATGTGGAGGGGCCTTTGAGGGAAAGGATTATGGAATCGGATATTACGTGGAAAATATATCAGGTGTGATATCTACCAGTGGATTAGGAATCGTTTAAAGACTGAAGAATACTTCAAATTTCTGGACAAGGTTCATAAAGTCTTTCCACTGGATTAACAAAGCACTTTCTTGGAAAGTAGGTTCGAGTGATAGAATTTTAGTTGGCATTGATCCGATTATTGGTTGTGAGGATGGATATAAAATCTCAACTGAAATCCTAGAATACCTGAAAGAGATTGGTTATACAAAGTTATCACAAATTAAAAAACTCGGTAGAGAGAGAATTGATGATGATTATTGGTACTCGACTACAGATCTGGGTATTTGAGGCATTTTCCATTTTGAATGGGAATGCTACCTGCATAGAGTAAGGATTGCTGGTATTAGACTCTCAAATTATGATGATAAACTGCTCTGGACAGGTAATAAGAAAGATGGTCAAGTAAATGCCAAAGATGCATACTTTTATATTGCTCATAGTGAAAATTATATTGCTCCCAATTGGTGGTATGAGAAACTGTGGATGTGGAAAATTCCACAAAAATTCAAATGTTTTCTCTTGTTTTCTTTGGAAAATGTGATCCTTACCTGGGAGAACCTACTTAAGAGAGGTTGGCAAGGTCCCAATAGATGCCCTTTATGCAAATGTGAAACTGAAACCACTAATCATATCTTTATAAACTGCTCTTTCTCTCGAAATCTGTGGTCTGCTATATGCTCAAAACTTGACATTCCTATGTCTTGGGGCTTAGAGACTTTGGACAGGAACCTCTACACTTGGTACAAGGATAATAAAGAACATCATATGCTTCCTGTCATAATCTGCTGGGTAATCTGGAATTTAAGGAATGCTGCAATTTTCAATGACATATTTCCTTCTATAAATGCTGAATTGATAAAATTTATGGAATGGTATAAGGATTCATATCATTTGCAAGCAAATACAAAACATAATAGAATTGTAGACAAATTACCTACTATTAATGTTGCTCATGGATTCTTTGACGGGTCTGTTGTGGATGGAATTTGTGTAGTTGATGCTTTACTTGTGACCAACTCCACACATCATTACAGATTGAAATTAAATTGTGGTAGTGGTTCGAATACAAAGGCATAATTATTAACATTATGGTGCTTGATCAAATCAGCTAGGATTTTTGGAATTGATACTTTCTACATTTTTGGGGATTCCCTCACTGTGGTAAACTGGGCCAATAATGCAACTTCTTTACATGCTATTATGCTTCTCCATTGGTGCAACAGGACAAAGGAGATTCTAGACAGCTTTCATAACTAGAGGATACAACATATTTATAGGGAACTCAATACAGAAGCAAATATACCGTCAAATGAGGCTCTTAAACATGTTGAGGGCCAGTGCTTTTGGGAGGAATGCATTAAGGATCATCTTGAACATGATGGTCATTTCTACTTCTTCAACTGATCACTGGATGATGTGGTTCCAGTTCCCATTTGATACTATAAAACTATGGCTTACAATTTTTCTACTTTTTGCTTCTACTGATAAGCTATCATGTTACTTTAGCATTTTGGGACCTTGTTTAGACTCTTCTTAAATATTTAAACAGTTTTGATCCTTTTTTACACTTTTTGATTCGAAAAAATAACATGCTTTTTTTTTTCCTAAAAAAAAAGAAATCTCCCCAAATTTCCTTTAAAAATTTAAAATAAATCTATATTAATATAAAATACATTGATCAATACAAATAATTTTATATTTGCTTTATTAAATACATAAAAATATACTTAATAATTTCCCACTAAAGATTCTTTGTCTTCTTACAAAGAGAAAGAAAGGTGTGAAACCAAAACTCAACCTCCATCGTGTTTTGCGGGCGGCGAAGGATTCAATTTCGACCCTCTACTGATTCATATTTCTAATAGGTTTTATGAAGGAGATCAGCACCCAATGCTTATGATCTTCCCATCTGGAAGGATGTCTAGAAAGGGGCAAATAAATGCTAGATACCCTTTTTTTTAAAATCTTTCTTCGGTTCGCTGAATTTACGCGTCTTTCGGTCCGCACTGACTGATCTTTATCCTCCCGCTTTTAATGGATATGGTTTCGAAACTTGTTATTACTCATTAAATCATCTCACTTTTTTATTATGTTATTGTTAGAGTGAGTAACGGATACTTTTGGTGTTGGAGCCCTCGTTTGCCCACTTTAGCGCCGCCGCCTCCACATTGGGGTTAAACTCGCTGTCTATATATATCCCACATACATCCATGTAGGGCTGTTGTAGATTCCAAAAGCCGCGGCTCATTCGTCATTTGCCCAAATGTTTGGCTTACAACTGACATATTACTAATTACCAGTATAGATCTGGTTTTTCTTGTTTTTATATGCCAAAATCTTCATAGCCGAGGCACTGAGGGTGAGCAGGTACGGTCCATTATTCTGAGTTTGGTGTTTAAGAAAATGTGGATTCTGCATTTAGTTCTAAAAAAGTTAATACACAGTTGGGTATGGCAAATTTTCATTTATCGATTTTGTTAGAGCTACAAAGATGGGGATCTGATGGTGGGTATGACTCAATTGGGGTTGAAATTGCAGGTAGGATGGCAAACGAGGAGTTCAGTAATGTAAAGACATCAGTATGGTGGGATTTGGAGAACTGCCCGGTTCCCAGTGGAGTGAATCCTCATGCAATAGCACAGAATATAAGCACGACTCTTTCTAAGCATGATTACAAAGGTCCTATCTCCATTAGTGCTTTTGGTGACACCCACAGCTTACCAGCAAATGTCCAGCACGCTCTCTCCAGTACTGGGATAGCCCTCAATCACGTGCCAGCAGGTCAGTCATTGTTTTGTTAATTTTTATTTTTTTTAAACCCCTAGGTGGCTAAGCCCTGGTGTGTTCTGCCATGACTATCTGGTGATTGTGGGTAATTATCTGCTGAGGTTTGACCAGTTAGCAACGGGAACAAACCCACTTCGTTTTACATTCTTTTTACCAATTATATTAATTTTAAATTTTTAGTACTGTATTCCTTGACTAAATTGGCCTTTGTTTTTTTTTCTTGTTCGAATTGCCATTTGTCTTAAGGTATTTTATTTGGAGGGCTTGGACTGTAACCTTGACTTACGCTATTTTGTTTGGGGGTCTTGGACTGTAACCTTGACTTATGCTATTAGTACTGTATTCCTTGACTAAATTGCCCTTTGTTTGTTTTTCCTTGTTTGAATTGCCATTCGTCTTAAGATATTTCGTTTGGGGTCTTGGACTGTAACCTTGACTTATGCTATCCTTTTATGTGATAAATTTACTTGTCATCTGGGTTTTGAGCGTAGTCACAACATACCCTCAATTTTTAGGAAGCCAGTACTTTTCCATATTTTGGTATATTTGTCTTCTGATTCATAATGCCGATAAGGATCACAAGCAGGTAAGTAATCCCTAGGATATTTGAACTCTATTAAGGTATTTTGTTTGGGGGGCTTGGACTGTAACCTTGACTTACGCTGTTTTGTTTGGGGGTCTTGGACTGTAACGTTGACTTATGTTATTAGTACTGTATTCCTTGACTAAATTGCCCTTTGTTTGTTTTTCCTTGTTTGAATTGCCATTCGTCTTAAGATATTTCGTTTGGGGTCTTGGACTGTAACCTTGACTTATGCTATTCTTTTATGTGATAAATTTACTTGTCATCTGGGTTTTGAGCGTAGTCACAACATACCCTCAATTTTTAGGAAGCCAGTACTTTTCCATATTTTGGTATATTTGTCTTCTGATTCATAATGCCGATAGGGATCACAAGCAGGTAAGTAATCCCTAGGATATTTGAACTCTGTTAAGGTTTTTCATGATCATGCTAGTTCCTGGCCCCAGTCTTTCTTTTTCCTTATTGATTGTTTCGAGGAGATTTTTTTTTCAGTTTTTGCAATTTTTTTCTTATGTATATTACCCTATATTTGTGTACTTTCATAGCCTCTTTAGAGTCTCGTATTTTGGACGTAGTTTGGTGGGCTTTTACATTTTTCTTCAACATAATTTGTGACTATGCTTTTAACCTACCAAATATAGTACTCACTAAAGAGATATCCCTGTCATTATGGATAACGAAGCTTGGTTGGGTCCCATAGATTGCCCTAACTATTTTTTGAGAAATCTGATTTGCAGCCATTCGTTCATTCATTCATTAACATTCCTATCCTTTTACTGTATTCAAATTTAACTGTTAATAATTATATCTTGTAGGTTGTGATCAATCAAGATTCACTGGGCTTGGTTGAATGGCCCTTAGGAAATTTTGTATCATGATAATTACAAGTGCAATTTGAATGGAGAACTATGCAAGAATTCCATGTGGATTCTAATGGTTTTAAATGGATTTCTTGGCTATAATTGTTATGAGGTTAACTTGGTGCTGATTATGGGAATTTCGGAAATCTGCACTTTAAGACACTTTCATTTCATTTTCCTGAGGTTCCTCGGATCTATTTCAGAGAAATTTTAGTCATATGGCTGAACCTACAGCAGCAAATATACCTGAGTTTTGTCCAACCAAATTACTAGGGAAGCTCAAGAAAATATACACCAAAAATGTGTCCTTGAAGGAGAGAAGATTTGCAGCCCCTAGGGAACAATCACCTTCATCGATCAGATCTGAAAATTACTAACAGCAGATTTATTACAACAGTAAATCTGATCTCTAATCTCTTCTGAGCATGCTAGATCACATGACATATTAGCCAAGCTGTCCCGATAAATCAGCATATGGAAAAAACCAAGAAACCACTCATCAACAATCATACCTGCAACATACAAATTTGAACAACAATGCTTATTCTTCATATTACAACATAAATATTACAACATAAATGAATATACAATTCAACACCTTAGCTTATTCCAAGGTCATACAACAAGCTAGCATCACACCAACAAGTCTGCCCTTCGATCTCCTGCTTGCATCACACACGTCTTCAAGGAGATTCACAAGCTTCAAGGAGATTCACAAGCTTGCATCACACAAGCAACACTAGCATCAAGCACTTCAAATCTTCCTTAGGGTTTAATGCCACAAACCCTAGGTCTTGCTCGTGGATAACAGTCAGAAGACCTGTCTTTAAGATATTGTTATCTGATTCAAATTTTCTCTGATACTATCTTAAGAAATAGAGCATACAAGAACTTGGTGGAAAAAGATTTATGCTATATTCAACATTTGTATTCATCTGATGATATCGGTTTATGATAGATTAGATAACCTCTAGATCTAGATCTCATTGACAACTAATTAGTAGATAATGACAACAACTCATCAAGAGATAATGTCAACCACTCATACTGGGGCGATCTCGGACTTTGTAGTTGTTTAGGGACTGACAGTCTAACATGGACTGTCCAATATAACCTAACTAGTGAAATGCTGTGGGTCTCACTGATCCCTGCACTTATCTACATATCAACATGATATGGTGCTTGGTGGATGCACCTCAGTAGCATACTCTGAACAGTAAGCGCTCACTAGTCAAAGCTCTCCATGCCTTGAAAGATAGCAGACTCTACTCCTAAGGGCGCTGGCCAAAACAGAACTATGATTTCTGAATCTTATTTCTTAAATCAAATGACAGACCTCTAGTAATCTGTTGAAATTTGATTTTAGTAATTCTCTGATGTTTCAACTGGAAAGATTCTCTTCTCCCACATTATAATGCTTGAACAACTAAACTGAGGGTGGAACCTTGTTCTGGTATTATCCTGCAAAGAAAATAATGATGCTATTTCACACTTTAGCTAAGTATGTAGGGTTCCTTGTCTACAGTGGTTCTTTCAGGATGGAAATTCTGCAGAGGTATGCTCTTGCTGGTTGAGCCCAATATGCTGCCCACTAGTCAAAGCTCTCCATGCCTTGAAAGATAGCAGACTCTACTCCTAAGGGCGCTAGCCAAAACAGAACTATGATTTCTGAATCTTATTTCTTAAATCAAATGACAGACCTCTAGTAATCTGTTGAAATTTGATTTTAGTAATTCTCTGATGTTTCAACTGGAAAGATTCTCTTCTCCCACATTATAATGCTTGAACAACTAAAGTGAGGGTGGAACCTTGTTCCAGTATGATCCAGCATGGACAATAATGATGCTATTTCACACTTAAAAGCTAAGTATGTAGGGTTCCTTGTCTACAGTGGTTCTTTCAGGATGGAAATTCAGCAGAGATATGCTCTTGCTGTTTGAGCCCAACATGCTGTGGTTCTAGCTGTTCTCACTATTTAAATCATTTCAACATGATATGGTGCTTGATGGATGCACTTTAATAGCATACTCCGAGCAGTAAAATCCAACTATCCAAATCTCTTCATGCCTTGAGAGACAGAAGACTCTACCCATAAGGGTGTCAGCCAAAGCAGAACTATAACTTCTGAATCTTAGTTCTTAAAAAGTTAAATCAAATAACAGACCTCCAGTAATCTGTTGAAATTTGAAATTTCTAATTTTCTGATGTTTCATCTGGAACGATTCTCTTCTTCCACCTTGCAATCATTGCACAGGAAGGTGGATCCTGGGAAGCACAATAGTGATGCTATTTCACACTTCATAGCTAATAATGGAGGGCTCCTTGTTATGTACCTTAGATCTGAATATAAGGTACATGACAAGATAACCAAGGCTTTATTAAATCACAAACAATAATATTCAGAAATGATCCAAACTTTATTAATATTAATACCCTTAAGGTAGGGCAACACCATCAGTTATTCCTTATGGAAGGAATCAGTCCACAAGTCATGCTTGTTTCAAATATTACATCCAATATCCAACTTCAATTTCCTCATTTCAACTTACTCAATACAATGATACCCATGTGTATATATGCCGAGTGGAATTATTCACATTACATTCATTATCCTCTTCGGTACCTCCCTAGGTACCCCATATTATTCTCCCTAGGTACGTTACATTCCTTGTCTAGAGTGGTTCTTTTGTGATGGAACTTTGAGTTTTTAATGTAGACAGAAATTGAAAGGAGACTGATTTGAGTGATTACAGCATGTTTTTTAGTGTCTTGAGTTAAGCTCAAGTTGTTTATGCTGTCCTGGTATTGCTTTTTTTCTGTTTTTTGATTGAGAACTTAAATTGATGTGTTATTAAGGTCTGTTGTTCAGTTATTTACAGCTCAGCTATTTATTGCAGGCATTAAAGATGCCAGTGACAAAAGGATTTTAGTTGATATGCTCTTCTGGGCAGTGGACAATTCTGCACCAGCAAACTATTTGCTTATATCTGGTGATCGTGACTTTGCTAATGCTCTCCATCAGCTCAGCATGAGGAGGTATAACATTCTTTTAGCTCACCCCACTCTGAACATTCCTCCCTCCCTCTCTGGCGCTGCAACAATTATCTGGCTCTGGACAAGCCTTGCAATGGGTAAGGAGGTTATGCCAATTATTAAGGATAACAAACAACTAGATAGAAAATCTGATTCCCTGGAGATGAAGAGCACTATGTCAAAGTTACAAGCTCCACTTAACAAGGGTGATGGGGTTGGATCATTGCCAGATTTTGATCAGGCAAATTGGCAGTTATATACACAAAATGGTGGCTTCAAGCAGTCAATGCAAAGAGTTGGGTATGCAAACAGAGAAATATATTCTGCTAATAAAGCATACTGCTCTGAAACACATCTGCCAACATCTAGCTCTTTGATGATACGGAATATTTCTCCAATTTGTGATACTAGAGCTTCGGCACCTCCAGATTCACATGATGTAAGGCCATTACAATCACTAGAAAACTACAATAATAATAGGCTAGAGAGTAATGACCCGAAGTACAATTCTTGCATTTCAAGAACTAAACCTAACACACTTGTAAAGTTAAGCTCAGCTCCATCTCGTACAAATTTTACACCTGCAGTAAACAATCTTCAAGCTAAAGTAGGCGCCCAACATAATGTCAATCGTAGTCGCTCTCTCCACACAAAGGCTAGTTGTTCCCCTCAAATGATGCCTTCCTATCCTCCCCAAGTGAGGCCTAACTGCCCTCCCCAAGTCATCTCTAATTTTCGTATGGAACATCATGCTGGAAATAGACAAAAGTTTCCTGCTACTGTGTCTGATTTTGACAAACTGGATATTTCTTCTGATTCACAGCATAGTCCCAGTATTCCATCTGGGAATTCTAGTTTGCTTTGTATCTCACAATTCCTTCCTTCAGAACAAACAACCCAACCTCTAGGGAGTTTAGAGGCACATATTCCACCTCAAACAGAAACTTCTAGAGATGCAACACACACGTCCCCATCTAGGTTGCCACCAGCTCAACTTCCTGGATCAGATATATCTCATAGAGTTCATCTGAGGATTCTTTCTCTGGCCATGGAAACGTTGAAGCAAAATATGATGGCACCAACAAAACAAAATCTTGAAGACTGTATTTGGTATAGTGAGATGCTTCATATTCCTAATTTCAATCTTCAAGAGTGCTTGGATAAAGCTGTTGAACTAAAAGATATAGTAGTGATGAGGACAGGTGGTGTTTTTAAAATCTATCTCCCTCTTGACTCAGTTATTTGGCAGTGTGTTGATCCACTTAGCATGCATGATAGTTATCCTAAGGTACTCTGGGATGAACTCTATAAATTCCTATCTAGCCGCAAAGGACATGAAGCTATGATTCGATCCAAAAGCAGGTCAGCATTATTTTCTCTTGTTATTTTGCAAATATTGTAGAAGAGACCAAATTTGCTGTCTAGAATTTGCTCATTGTTGCCTTGTTTGATACATGTACCAAAGCTATGCTCAAGAAAACATTACGTATTTCAGGTATGATGCAGCACAGGAGCTGAGGAAATCTTGCCTCAAATCTCTTTTGTTAGGACAAATCATACATATGTTGCACCTTGCCATAAACGTTAAAAAATGGTTGAGACCACCAAATCAGGCACAATGGTCTCCATTATCCATCACCATTGGCCAGAGATCTACTGGATCAAAACCTGATGGTTATCAAGGAGGATCTCCAACCTTTTCATAGAAGTAAGAAATAGTTGTGCAAAGGAGGCACACCATAGAGGCAAAGACTCCAGTTTTAGTTGAATGTATAAGTGCTAGTGCTAAAGATCTTGTAGAGTAGGGCATCGACAAAGGGTTCTGTGGTGTGTGTTGGTATGTTTCAGCTTCAAAGAGTTCATAACAAAGGCAGTAAGAATCATCATATTGTTTCCATGAGATACAGTGCAGAATTATTATGGATGCCAAGGGATATTTAGAAAAGAATAATATCCTTTAGGAAAACGTCTTGATAAGTTTCTTTACAGTATCTTATTTCCTGCCACAAGTTATTACACAGTTCTGTGGTATTCTTAATAGTTTCTCTAATTACTAGCAGGGAGGATATTATTTTCAGCATGACAAAAGCTGAAAAACTGATACAAATATGTGGCTTCAAAGGTTCCAAGGTGTTGCTGCCCAAAGTAGATGAGGGCGTATGCAGTTTTCTTCTCTTTCTCAATCGAAGTTGGATTTTAGATGTGGTTCTAAATATATTATGGGGTCTTTAACCTCCAGTTTGTTTGAGGTCTTCTTATTTCCGATTTAAGGTTGGATATGACAATGTGATTTAGAATTCAAAATTTTTCCGGAATCCTTGTGCCCTTAGCTTCTTTCTGGAGAGCCTGGACGATTAGAAGGCAAATAACAATCTTCATTTGAAAAAGCTAATATGTTGGATATTTATCCATTGGGTTCTCAGCAGGTCTTCCAGGAAGAAAGAATTTTGCAAGAAAATGGGATTTCATGTTTGGACTTGGGATTTTGTTCACTGTAATTTGTGTATATTGTGGTGATTATGGCCACAATGTAAAGTTGGACTGCAGGTGGTTGTGACATTACTTCTATTGAACTTTGTTGCTTCTAGTGTGGGGAATTCAGCTAGTTTGAATATTTTGTATGTAGTATACATTTCCAGTATCCAGCTGTGGCATCCATGGTATTTCAGTATTATTCAAGAAATTACAGGAGAAATATTTTGAGGATTCTGGTAAATAGTCATCAAGATACAAATTCTGGGAAACAGACCCCCAGTTGACAGTTTCTTGACTTGGACACTTGGGACTGTAATTCAGAGATGATGGAGGCAGTGTGAGCATGAATATTCCAATTAGTCTGATTTTGTGAGCAATAGTGTCATGTTTGAGGCGGTGTAGAAATTTGGTAACATTGCAGCTTTAATATTGAAGCCCTCTATCAACCATTTGCACAACATTTCAGTAACAATTACATGATGCTGGACTGGATGTTAGAAACATAGAACTATGTTTTTTTCAGTTTGTGATATGGCAAACTATAAATACAGGGGAGAAATGTAACATGTTGGCATGAGTGGAAAGCAGGGTTACTGGTTATGGATGGATGAGTGGTAATTATTTTCAATTTGCTGTTGTCATTGAAGCTATAGAACGAGAGGTGGTATGGTAGGTTTCATAATCTTGAAATCAGTTGGGCAGAAGGAAATTGTGAGCATCACCAGTGAGTGTAAACAAATGTTCTAGTGATTATTTGTCAGGTATGCATTTGACTAGAGGTGGTTGAACTGTTTGCTTCTCATGCTCGGACCCCTTTTAGAGTAAATATTGTGTGCTGGAAGGGAAGGTAATTGCTTATATTCTGGTGCAGTGAATCCTAGTCTTGGACCTTTCTTTGGGTTATGATTCTGATAAAAGGAATCTCGGTTCTAATCTTCTTTCACTACAAATTGTCATAACAGGTTGATTCCTTTCAGAGGTTTGGCAGTTTGAATTTTCTTGATGGTTTACTTACAAACAATTGTTGATGATGTCTAGCTGTGTTCATGTCCCTGATGCAACAGAAGCCATTTTGCAGGGAATTAAGCATAAGAATATCATATGCTGGTAAAAATGTTTTTTACAAATGATTTATAATGCATTTTGAATTTGGACTGATAGGTGACCCATAAAATTTTGAAACTCCTCGTCAATGTGATGATAATTTTTGAGAGGTTGAATTGCATTAGGAACAAGAATAAAGTTTTGCAATGCTTCCACATGATTAAAACTTACTGTGGTGCACAATTTATGTTGCAACCTAAAAGTTGCCTACAATAGGATGTGCAATGTTCCCATTCTTATGATGCTAAAATTGGTCTACAGTTTCAAGGTCATCGTCATTCTGGAAGGCAGCTGCATTATTTAAATTTGGTTTGTCTGAGCTTAGTCAATAGAAATATGGTTGCACGCGTCAAATTCTTACTACTTATATATATTGATGGAATCAGTTGTCTTGTTTTTTTATAAATACACTGCATGATAGGGATTTTGATGTATAATTCAGGTCTGTCACAATAGTACATGGATAATTACATTAATGGTTAGAACTTAGCATTACCAAGCTGGTTATATTTTTCTTGTTGGAATCAATTGTAATTGTTGTGAATACAATATTGTGCATAACAGGAGTTTTCCATCCATGGATCTATCATAAAAGCACATAGGTGACAGTCGGGAGTATTCATCGTTTGAAAGATGCTGGAGTTCAATTGATGGAAATATTTTAAAATTATGAGTTTGACAGCTCTCTACTATTTTGTCTATGGGGGTATTAGTTATTTCTTTTGCGGGAATCGATTTTTTCATTCTTGTGAATATGTACTGTGCATGATGGGGATTCTCCATGCATAAATCTAGTCTGTCACAATAGCACATAGATTATGACATTAGTGGTTAGCACTGCCATGCAGGTTCTGTTTTTTTTTCGCTGGAATCAATTGTCTTATTCTTGTAGGGATTTTCCATGCTTGAATCTGTATGTCTTAATAGCACACGGATTATGACATTTTCCTCTTTTTCCTCTTTTGAAAGAGTGCTTTAAATTTCTTTTGTCCAGCTTCACTTGATGGAAAGGTGGTTGCATTGTTAAAAAATGTAGCTTGAGCAGGAACTTCTTGCATAGGCTAGGTGTAAGTGTGCGAGAAGTTCGAAATAACTTTTAGTTCGAGAAAACCTTTTAGTGACCATTGAGTTAAACTGGAAAATAATATCATCATTTCACTTAATAAATAAAAGTGGAAGTTTAAATTCATTTGATCTCTTAGTTTTAGAAATCTTAATGAATGTTTTAGAGTTTTTATAATACTAGTGAATTGGATTTGATATAATCTTTAGCCATACATTTCATTGTTGAGATAAGGTGGTTGCTAGGATTAAGGAGATTAATGGAGATTGATTGCTAAAATCAAGGAGTTGGTTAGAATCAAGAAAGTTGGTTGTTAAAATTGATGAGATTCGTTATATTTCTCAAAGCATAAATAAGATAAAATTGGAAAGTTGTGGAATACATCAAGGAAGTTGTGTGAGGAATACATACAAGTGAGTTTGTGTGAGGAACACACACGAGTGAAGCCAACGAGAGAGCATATGGTAGGAAAATGATCGACCAACAATGCGGAAGATTGTTAGGATTGTACTGTACAATGTCGTACATGGTATAACAATTTATCAGGCATATATATATATATATATATATATATATATTTAACTAGGGGAATTGACCACTGGGTGGGGTTGGTACTTGCGTGACACGGGGTCAAGGGATCCAATCCTTCCCGCTATCACTATACTCCTAGGTGTGCCCACATAGCTTGCAAGCATGGGGCACGGGTATGCCAGGGTGATTTACAATGTTTCCTTCATATCAAGTGCATCGTCAGTTGAGCTACACCCATGCAGGCATGTAGGCATATTGTTGCACCGAGATAAATGAGGTGTTCTACAACCCAGTATGGGGGAGATGTTGTAACGTTTGTGATGTAACGTTTGTTACTAACAAAATAATTAAAAAAATTCATGTTGGCTCATAAAAAAAATTATGGAAAATATTTAAAAAAATCCATGTTGGTTCATAAAATAAAATATTATGAAAAGTATTTAAAAAATAGATGTTCGTTTATAAAATAAAAACTTAAAACTTAAACCCGGATCTATCAGTCAAGAGAGATCAAATTTCTTGAATTTAAATTTAAAAAAAAAATACACCTCAAGAAATTGGATCTCTCTTGGTGCTTGATAGATATGGGTTTAAGATGGATCTATGCTGGTTTATTTTTAGCACGCTGTAAACTTTAGGTTGAGGTGTCCTTGTAAGTTTTGGTTCTTAAATAAATAACAAATTGATTTGAATGACACAAGTTTTGTGTATCGCGTTTATGCTTTTGCTATTCATTTTTAGCTATATGTGTGATTGTTGGATGTTTACAAACATTTATTTTTGTGGTTAAATAAGTTCGAATTTGATTTATTTAATTAAAGAGAAACACCGGATAACAATCACCTAGGGCTTGAAAATTTACATGGTATATTAAAGCTTGGTTTATTGGTTGAGATTCTCAAATATTTACAATAGTAAATCAACAACTGAAAATAAAGTTGTTAGAGGGTTTTATTATTTATTTGAAGGACTAATTTTTATATTTGCGTGATTGTGCATTAGATTACAGATGACATTAACTAGCCTTAGATTCGATGACATATTGGATGGTGCATCGAATTTCTTATCATGGAAAGTTAGGCAACTCTTCTTTCTTATTATGGAAAGTTGGGTAACTCTTCTATTAGAAAAGAATAACCTTTCGGATATTGTCAAAGATGTGGTAGAATCCACATATTTGACGTAGTTGACAACTCATAAGAAAGAAGTGAGAGCCAAGCAGATGATCATGGATGCTATAAGGATCATATGATCCCTCATATATTTGAGAAAACAACAAAGGAGATGTTCAATGCCTTGGTTGATCTTTACCAGAGCGAGAACGTTAATTGAAAGAGAACACCAAACTCATATTTGTTGAGATGACTAGTTCAGACGTTGTTACCATTTACTTTATGAAGGTCACACATATTCATAATCAACTTCTTGTGGTTGGGGAGAAAGTTGAAGAGAAAGAGTTAGTAAACAAGGCACTGAATGGGTTCCGACTTCAATGGGAAATATTTGTCCAAGGTGTTTGTACTAGAGAGAACTTTCCTTCTTGGGAAAGATCGTGGGTTCCCACTTCAATGGGAAATATTTGACCATCTCTAGCAGGAAACTTGGATGGGAGGTGATAGAGACCATGCTCTAATTGGTCAAGTGAAGAAGGGTAGGGGTAAATGATTTAGAAAGGGTAAGATGAAGGGTGAGGAGTCAGCCTCACAACCAGGGAATAAGGACTCGAGTAAAATTGCATGTTTTATATGTCACAAGAACAACCATTATGCATCACAATGTCTAGAGAATAAGTGTAAAGGAAAACAACACCACCAGGTAGTAGCGTCAGTTGAAAGTCAAATGAGTTTGGTTCGAAGTTCAAGAAGGATTTCTTGATGGTATCTTGCATTTTTTCCAACATAATTCCAAAGAATGCGTGGTATGTGGACATTGGAGCATCGAGGCATATGACATTAACTTGAGAACTATTTTCAAGTCTAATAGAGCACGTCTTAGGAGTTTATGTTTAATTTGGTGATGATGCAAGGTATTCGGTAGCATGAGTTGGTACCATTCATTTCCAACTCCAGTCAGGTAACTCTTTTTGATGATGTGTTATTTGTTTCAAGGCTTGGGAAGAATTTGCTTTCAATCTCAATCATGGAAGATGATGGCTATGCAGTAGAGTTGAAGAACCACCATGTCCTTGCAAGATTGAAATAGTCTAATGAACTCAGGTGATTATGGTTAGAGAAGGCACTTTGTATTGGTTCCAGGGTGAATCTATTCTAGCCCAAGTTCATAACATAGATAACTTGTGTGAGTTGTGGCACAAGAGAATGGGGCACTTGCATCATTGAGGGATACCTATTATGAGGGAGATCGTCACAGGCCTTCTAGAGTCCATCATTGAGCAACAAGGTGCATGCAGAGGGTGTGCGCTTGACAAATATGCCAAGGCTGCTTTCCCAAGCAGTTAGCATTGATCTTAGGGGATTATAGATTTGGTGCATTCAGGGATGTATGTGGACCGATGTTAGTGGCATCAATCACATGAAGCATGCACTATGTTTATTTCATTGTTGACTTATCTTGCGAAACTTGGATCTACTTCTTGAAGATCAAGGATGAAGTCTTCAATAGATTTAAAGAGTTCAAGGCTCTTGTAGAGAATCAAATAGGGAATAAGATTTGAAAAATGGGGGTGAGTATACCTCCAATGGTTTTGATGATTTTTGCAAGGATGCAAGATCAAGAGGGATTTATTGTTCCATACAACCCACAACAGAATGGGGATGTAGAGTGGAAGAATTGATCCATCATAGAGGCTACTAAGGCCATGATACATGACTAGGATTTGTCAATGTTTCTACAAGAATAAGCATGCAACATAATAGTTTACAACCAACATAGGCGTCCTCGGAGGATTTTGGGAGACAAGACACCAAAGGAGACATTCATTTGCATAAAGTTAGAGGTGAGTCATTTCCGCATCTTTGGTTGTCCAATTTACATTCATATATCAATCGAGAAGAGGACCAAGTTGGAGCCCTCTGGTAGAAAGGGTTTGTTTGTTGGTTACAATGAGACTTTGAAAGCCTACAAGATCTATATTTCAATGGAGAGAAAGACACTTGTAAGTAGGGGATGTAAAGTTTGAAGAAGACTCTGCATCAAGGAAGTCTCATGAGGTAGTACTAGTGACAAAGGATGAGGAATAAGAAACTCCAAAGGCTGACCCAGTGAATGGCGACTTCTAGTTAAGGGTAGTAACTTTTAGATCTAGAGGAGGAGCCACAAGCTCCAACCAATTCCCTTAAGAGACCTTGATGGTTCAATCAGACATTGAGGGATGCTTAGGAGTATGTTGAGGCTCCTAGGAGTACATTCTAGGAGAGAAGGCCTCCGAAGAAGTTTTCTAACTAAATGGCATTGATGAGCAACATCATAGATTCAAAGCTTTCTAATTTTCAAGAGGCAGTAGACTAGCAGGTATGGTGGGATGCCATGGTGGAATACAACTCCATCATGTAGAATGATGTATGGGACATTGTGCTAAGAACATATGAGAAACCAATTATGACTTCTAGATGGTTCTATAAGATCAAACATGCAATAGATGGGAAAATAAAGAAGTTCAAGGCAAGGTTCATGGCGAGGGTTCTCTTAGAAAGAGGGAGTAGACTATGATGATACTTTTGCTCCAATCGTTAGGTACACTTTCATTAGAACAATTTTGTCTTTAGTTTCAGTTATGAGATGGAAGATACATTAGATGGATCTGAAGACAATTTTCCTTGATGGGATCATTAAGGAAGAATTGCACATAGAGCAACTTCAAGGCTTTAAGGTAAATGGGAAGGAGTCCCATGTTTGCAATCTTAAGAAACGCTTGCATGGACTCAAGTAGGCATTGAGAGCATGGTATTCCAAGATTGATGGATACTTGTAGGGGCTTCACCAAAAGTGAAGTCGATTCCAAATTATATTACATATTTGTTGAGGTTGATTTGCTTATTTTGGTGTTGTATGTAGATGACCCATTTCTTATAGGTTTAGAGAAGCTCATTGCAAGGTTCAAAATAGACATGTCCACTAAGTTTGAGATGAAAGACATCGACATGATGCTTGGCCTCACCACTTCTTGGGTTTGGAGGCTTGGTATAAACCATGACAGATTTTCCATCGATAGGATAAGTATGCAGTTGAGATCCTAAAGAGATTTTAGATGGAGGATTGCAAATCTATGGCCACATCCATGATTACCAATTTGAAGAAGATGACAACTTCATATTTAGAGTTGGTGGATCCCACATTGTACAAGCAACTGATAGGTTTCTTGATGTATTTGGTCAATACTTGAGCATATGTATATTTTACAGTAAACACCTTGAGTTAGTTCATGGTGGAGCCAAGACAAGAGCATTGGGTAGCAACAAAACATGTGCTCAAATATTTGAGGGGCACAATGAAATACGGTCTAAGATATATTGGAGAATAGGAAGTGAAGTTGCAGGAGTATACAAACTCAAATTGAGTAAGTAGTGCAACAAACAGGTAGGGCACCTCAAGGTGTTGCTTTAGTTTGGGGTCGATGATGATATATTGGTTCAACAAGAACCAAACTTTCATGGCACTAAGCTCAACAAAGGAAAAGTATATGGCAGTTAGTACAATGAGTTGTGAGGCCATATGGATTCTGAAGTTACTTGCAACATTGTTTGATTAAAAGTTGGATCCCATGGTGATTTACTGTGACAATTAGAGTTGTATCAAACTCTCTGAAAATCCAATATTTCATGATAGTTCCAAACACATAGAGATCACATACCACTTCATATGAGACATGATCTAGAAGGGAGCAGCAAAGTTTTAGTATATACCCTTATATCAATGGGTAGCTGATATTTTGACCAGGAACTTATCAAAAGGGAAGTTTGAAGCATTTATAGACAAACTTAGATTGGGTAAGAAGTGCAATAGGTAGGAAGAGCACCTCAGGGTGTTGCTTTAGTTTGGGGTTGGTGATGATATTTTGGTTTAATAAGAAATAAACTTTCATGGCACTTAGCTCACTAGAGGTAGAGTATATGGCAGTTAGTACAACGAGTTGTAAGGTCCTCTGGCTTTGCAAGTTACTTGCAGCATTGTTTGATTATGAGTTGGATCTCATGGTGATTTATAGTGACAATCAGAGTTGTATCAAACTCTCCGAGAATCTAATCTTTCATGATCGATCCAAATACATAGAGATCATATACCACTTCATATGAGATATGATACAGAAGGGAGTAGTGAAGGTTCAGTATATATCCACATATCAACAGGTTGCTGATATTCTAACCAAGCCCTTAGCAAAAGGGAAGTTTGAAGCATTTAGAGACAAACTTGGATTGGTGCAAAATTATTTCCTTGCTAAGATGGAGTGTTGAAAAATGTAGTTTGAGAAAAAACTTCTAGCATAGGTTAGGTGTGAACATGCGAGAATAAGTTCAAGACTTCTTAGTGACCACTTAGTAAAAGTAGGAAATAATACCATCTGTAATTTCATTTAATAAATAAAAGTGAAAGTTCAAATTCTTTTGATCTCTTAGCCTTATAAATCTATATGAAATGTTCTAGAGATTCTAGAATATTAGTGAGTTGGATTTGATATAATTTTAGCCATACACCTCATTGTTGAGATATGTAGTTGTCAGGAATAAGGAGATTAGTTAGATTGATTGCTAGAATCAAAGAGTTAGGTGCTAGAATCAAGAAAGTTGGTTGCTAGAATTGAGAAAATTAATTCTCTCTCTCAAATCATAAATAGGACAATAGGGAAGGAGAAGTTGTGGAACACACCAAGGAAGTTGTGTTAGGAACATACACAAGTGAGCCAAGGAGGAGAGAACACACATAGCAAAAAGATGATTGACCAACAAAGTGGAAAACTGCTAGGATAGTACCATACAATGTTGTACATGGTACAACAACTCCTCAAATTTTTGTGTAGGCATAATGTTTCTTTTTTCTTCAGCAGGCTATAAACCTTAGGTTGAGGTGTCCTTGTAAGTTTTGATTGTTAAATGATAAGCTGATTTTATGAACAAAGTTCTTGTGGATTGTGTTTATGCTTCTATTATTCATTTTCAATTATGTGTGTGATTGTTGCATGTTAAAAAATCTGTATTTCTGTGGTTAAATAAATTCAGATTTGATTTACTTAATTAAAGAAAATATAGGACAACAATCACCCAGTCCCTAAAATTTACAATTTCTTTTAGAGTCAATTGTTTTATTCTTGTGAATATACTTGTACATGATTGGGATTTTCCACGCACGAATCGAGTCTTTCACAACAACACATATTTGTATTAGATTATTTTGTTGTTGGATTTTTATTTTTGTGAATATGCCATGTATGAAATTTGTCTGTCACAATAGCATTACCACTCCGCATGTGATAATCCATGATGTTAAATAAAAACTTAGCCTGTAGTGTATTTGCATTTGTAAGAGCGATATGAACTAGATCTTTATTTGATCTTTCACATATTAAGCATTTAGCATGAAGACGGTGTTGAAAATGAAATGAGTTAGGTCCCTTATCATGTTTTTGTGTTTACCATGGTGGGGGCACAAGTTGTTTTTCCTAGAAATTGTATTTTTTAAAATATAAAAAGTGACTTTATGTTTTAAAAGTTAAGTGACTTTATTAAATGTATTTGTGCATTAAATGATTAAAAATGATATTTAATGTGTAATTAATGTAAGCCCTTGGATCTAAAGTGATCTCATCCATTCAAAAAATAGTTTGAAATAGTTAGGGTTTAGGGAGGATAAAGTCACCTATATATTACATCTTGGGAGGAGAGTCAAAACACACAAGACAAAAGAGAGAGCATTTTTTATTGAGAGAGAGAGCATTTGCTTCACAAACTAAAGTGCACAGTTTCCAAGGTGGCCAAAGAATTCCGTACAACATAGTTTCATATAGAAAATTTTCAGTAATTAGAAGGCATAGATTTCGAGGAGTTCTGACAACAACAAATCTGTACTGCAGAGGACGAATCCAAGAGAGAGCATTTGCTTCACAAACTAAAGTGCATAGTTTCCAAGGTGACCAAAGAAGTCCGTACAACATAGTTTCATATAGAAAATTTTCAGTAATCAAAAGGCATAGATTTCGAGGAGTTCTGACAACAACAAATATGTACATCAGAGGATGAATCCATACAATACGGATCTAACACATTTTGTATAGTAGAGGACAAGTCCGTACAATACGGATCTGACACGATTTTCGAGATAGTCTGTGCATTTATTGTAGATTTTCTGTTAGTTTGCAGACTGTACAGTCTATCAGTTTGTAGGCCGTACAATGGCACGTTTTCCTAGAAATATTTAGTTTGGTCACACATGTGGACAGTCTGGTATTTATTTATGCTTGCACAATTTTCAAAAAGGAGGGCAGAGATAAGTTATTTATGCATTTATGAGTTTGTTGTTTGAAGTATAAATTTCTGAGTTTTGTAAAGGAAATTTCAATTTTGCTCGAGCATAATAAAATACATCTCTCTGGGTTTTTCCACGGGAATTGGCCCTAAATTCAAGTGTTCATTTATTGCAGAGATTTATTGGTGAATGTTTCATTGAGTACTTTTATTTTAGTTATTTCAGTCATTAAATAACTCAAAGAAATATTAAATCATTTGTGAAACAAGGTTTGAAGAAATGTTTTAGTCATTTCTTCAAAAATTATTCATGGTATCAGAGCTTGACTCTGTAAGTTTATGAATCTTGTGGTTTCTTGAAGTGGGCATAACATTTTTTTTTTGTAGAAGAAAAGATGGGTCTTGCAGGTGGTTATCAGTTTGAGGGTCATGTCATCAACGGGATTAAGGTACGAGGATAGGTTGGATGGAGCTGGCAACTTCAGTCCATGGAAGGAGCGTATCACGATATTGTTCAAGGAGCAAGGTTTGTGGGGTGTTGTTGGAGCTTCTGCTGCAATAACAATTCCTACAGATCCCACACAGAAAGATGACTTTGATAAGAAGGATATCAAATCTCAGAGGATATTCTTGGACTCTATCAAGGATCATGTGATACCTCATGTCTCTGGTAAGACTTATGCTTTTGAAATGTGGTTTTCTTTATGTACCTTATATCAGAGTAAGAACCAGGACAAGAAGATGGTTCTCAGAGAGAAGCTGAGGAACATCAAGATGACATAAACTGATACTATTTCTACTTATCTAAAAAAGATCACCCAAGTTAGAGATGAACTAGGTTCTGCAGGTGAGAAAGTGGATGATGAAGAGCTAGTGATGTATGATCTCAATGGATTCACTGCAAATTGGCACAGTTTTGTGCGAGGATTTGTTGCCAGATAAAAGCTTCTAGATTGGACAAGGTTATGGAATGAATTTGTTCAAGAAGAGTCCCGAGAGGGGACATTCCAAAATGGAGCTCAGAACAATGAAGATAATGTTTCCCTTGCAACTAAAGGTAAGGGAAAATGGAAGAAGAAAGAAAAAGACCTTAGCAAGGTACGTTGTTTCTGTTGTAATAAAAATGGTCATTATGCTAGTTAGTGTCCGAAAAGGAAAGGGAATGAAGAAAAAGAGGGAGCACCATCAATAGAGATGGGAGATTTTGTTTCTTAGTTTGAAAATGAATTCTCTTTAGTTTCTGTACAAACTAGTGTAGGGAGCATTATAGATTTCCATGACATGTGGGTAGTTGATAGTGGATCAACAAACCACATGACGGAGAAATATGCAAATTTTTAGAAGATTGAAGAAATAACCAGAGGACATTTTGTTGGAACAGGTATTGGAAGCACTCAAGCAGAAATCAGAGTAGTTGGAACTGCAAAATTCCAATTCAGGTTTGGAGAAATTCTTGAAGTAGACAGAGTGTTGTTCGTCCCAGGCATGAAAGTCAACAGACTTTCTATATCATCCTTGGAGGATGATGGGTATGGAGTTTTCATCAAAAGAGGAAATGTGTTCCTTATCGGACAAAAAACTCTAACAATACTATTCTACTTGGGAATAGAAAAGACAAACTTTACTTTCTGCATGGAGAAGTGATGCTTCTAGGTTCAGGTGGGTGGCTATCTGAATCAGAGTTTGAGAATGAAGCAGATGCACAGATGGTACTTTCAGATGGGGAGAGCTGCACTGGTGGCAGACTCAATCAGCGTAGAGAAGATGAGCAGGATCCAGTTATGTTCCGACATCAACTTCCAGATTTAGTTGAAGCTCTTGACAGTGGTCAAGATGATTGTGTTGGGACCTCCCTCATTAAGAGGGAGTGTTGAAAATTGTAATGAGTTGGGTCCCTTATCATGTTTTTGTGCTTACCATGGTGGGGAAACAAGTTGTCTTTCCTAGAAATTGTATTTTTTGAAATATAAAAAGTGACTTTATGTTTTAAAAGTTAAGTGACTTTATTAAATGTATTTGTGCATTAAATGATTAAAAAGGACATTTAATGTGCAATTAATGTAATCCCTTGGATCTAAAGTGATCTCAACCATTCAAAAAATAGTTTGAATTAGTTAGGGTTTAGGGAGGATAAAGTCACCTATATATTACATCTTGGGAGGAGAGCCAAAACACACAAGACAAAAGAGAGATCAATTTTAATTGAGAGAGAGAGCATTTGCTTCACAAACTAAAGTGCACAGTTTCCAAGGTGGCCAAAGAAGTCAGTACAACACAGTTTCATACAAAAAAATTTCAGTAATCAGAAGGAACATATTTCGAGGAGTTTTGACAACAACAAATCTGTAAAGGAGAGGATGAATCTGTACAATACGTATCTGGAACATTCCGTACAACCGAGGACAAGTCCGTACAGTACGGATTTGACACGATTTTCGAGATAGTCTGTGCATTTATTGCAATTTTTTTGTCAGTTTGCAGACCGTATAGTCTTTCAGTTTGTAGGATGTACAGTGGCATGTTTTCCCAGAAATATTCAGTTTGGTCACACGTGTGGACAGTCTGGTATTTATTTATGCTTGCACAGTTTTCAAAAAGGAGGGTAGAGATAAGTTATTTATGCATTTCTGAGTTTGCTGTTTGAAGTAAAATTTTTTGAGTTTTGTAAAGGAAAATTCAGTTTTGCTCCAGCATAATAAAATACATCTCTCTGGGTTTTCTTCACACTGAGGTTTTTCCCTGGGCATTGGCCCTAAATTCAAGTGTTCATTTATTGTAGAGATTTATTGGTGAATGTTTCATTGAATACTTTAATTTCAGTCATTAAATAACTCAAAAAAATATTAAGTCATTTGTGAAACAAGGGTTTGAAGAAATGTTTTAGTCATTTCTTCAAAAATTCTTGAGAAGGTGGTACCTAGTTAGTGTTGTAGATTACCCCTTTTGTCTAGGGTTTTTCAGATGGAGGACGATATTAATTGTTAGCAACAATAGCCATTGGTAGCCTTACATGATTCACTAGAAATGGATCCCATGATTTAGGCATTATGCATTAGTGGAAAGGGTTGAACCCATTGAGCTATCCCATGGGGTTATCAATTGTCATATTCTTGCGAATATACTCTAGAATATACTTATGCTTGAGTGATTTTCAAAGCACAAATCTGATCTGTCACAACAATGTTGTCACAAGAGCACACATCATGATATTAGTGTTTAGCGTTACCCAAATTCATTAGATTTTTCTTTTGTTGGAATCATTTGTCTTATTTTTGTGAATAGATTACGCCTGATAGAGATTTTTCATGCATGAATCTGTCTGGCACAATAGAGCAGAAAGGATGACATTTGGGGTTTTAGCATTACCACACTGCATGTGATAATGCAGGATGCAAAATAAAAACTTATTCTAAAGTGTAGTTGGACTTTTATAGTTGATGCAATAAATAATTGGTTTAGGTTTTAAGATTTTGATTTTGATTTGATAAAGCTCAAAACTGGAAACCATAACCCCAAAGAAGAGAGGCATGTAGTGGTTTAAGTGAATGTTTTATTTATCTAAATATCTTTGATACAATGCAAAAAATTATGCTCTGTTTTATTTAGTCTTAGGAATGCCTAGGATTGATCTCTGATCTAAACATCATTTAAGATCTATATTTAGAATAAGGGAAATACATATTGTGGATACATAAGTATTTTTTTCACGTTTAGTCATGTTGAGGTCTCAACTAGTCCCAAGTTTTTAAATTTGAGAATCCTCCAAATTTTTTGCATTGTACTTTGTTTTCATTTTGATTTGTTCTTTTAATGTATAGTTGATGATTATAAATTTATTGTGGATTTGTTTTTCATGCGTAGAGTCTTGTTGAGGCCTCAACTAACCCTTAGGTGTTTAAACTTGAGAAAACCTTTTTTTTAATGAGTTTTGTCATTGGACTTTGCATTTTCTTTGATATGTTCTTTTAATGCATTTCCTCTTTTAATGAATATTTGGAAATATTTGCGAATCGTTGAATGAGGGAATGCTTGAGCCTTGTGGATGCAATGATGTTGGCTTTGTCTTGGGTTACACCAAGAGTTTGCTTTGTCTCTTTTACAATTCCGCTTATTTGATCAATCACATGATAGTCATTGTATCTTATTGATGTGAGTTGATTAAGATTGCTATAATTCGCTTGATGTCTATGAATGTGAAGGTACAAAAGGAATTATGTCATGAGTTTGTAATGAGAAAATAATCATGTCCATTAAGAGCACAAACAAAAAGAGGAAACATAAGATATAATAGAAACACCACCAAAAAGGTTTCCAAGGAGCTCAAGGCAGATATGAACCCATGAGAGGGGAACATAAAAGGGCTTCCGGGGGTAGAAAATTGGTGCCATGTGTCTCAATACCAACTTCCCACTTTTATCTTGGTTATTGGAAATATCTTTGACCTTTGACTTAGGTTTTTGAAGGAAAATCAAGGATTCTCTTTTTGGAAAACACATATGCCTCATGTAAGAAGGAGGTATATCAACGGTAATTTTCTACTTGGAAGATTCTTCTCTCCCATTATGTAATTGGAATCACACGTTCTCTCATAATTTTCATTACTTGTGGTCTACACCTAGAAATCATGGATTTGAGAGCATGTATGAGCATGTTTTAGTCCAAGTGGTTTGGTGCCAGGGAGGATGTGGGGAATGATTGAATTGGTAATGAATCCAACGTTGTAGATTGATCATAGAAGCGAGGTAAAGATAAAATCCATATACCTACATGCAACTATTGTTAGTTCACTGTAAATGATGGATTTATAGACTATCATACATCATATTACCATAGGGAAACATGAAAATAAGATCTTCTTGGGGTAAGATTCCTAAGGGATTGTGTAGAATAGAATGAAAATATTGTTCTCTTATTGTGATTTTATGAGAGGTAAAAAACCCATATTTGATAAAAGGTTGGTTAAGATTCTTGGAGTACCCTATGTTATGGGAGTTTGCTTGTTTAAGAATATTATGGTTTGGGATGAGGAAAAAATTTCCTTTAGATTCCTTTGTCTTTTTGGACAAATAGCTTAGCTTGAGTGTAGCTTAACTTGGGTGTGTCTTATACAAGAGATGACTATGCATGGGAGCTGGATCTCTCCTCTACAACCAATTTGGTGGAAAAATTCTTAAGAAAATTCTTGGTGGAAAAATGAATCTCTCCTCTACAACCAGTTTGGTGGACAATACTAGAAGAGGCCGCAGCGCATGTTCGGCAATTCAAGGAGTGATTGAAGAAATGTAGCAGGATCGTGAGTTGCAGATATCTAGCCAGAGAAAAGCAAGCCCAATGCTGAGATGTTGTACAGTCTACCAGGTGTAGAGGCCCCTTTTAATGTACCAACTTATACAAGTGTGACAAAAACTCTTTTCTTCTTCAAAATTAATTAAAACAATGGCCAAGGAAGCTAGAACTGTTGGGGATGGGAAATATCAGAGGCTATGGAAGGATGGAAGGTTCTGATGTGGTCTGATATCTATGCACAATGTATTGAGACCATTTATTTTTCAATAGCAGCAAGCTGCAATTTACTCGAACACTCCTGGGCTACTCAACATATACAGACTAGTATGGGTGAGGTATTTAATTGGAGACCGGAGATGGATGTTTCTGAGATTAAAGAGGTTATATATAAATTAATAACATCCATTCAATAGTAATACATCATTCCATAAAGTTACAAAGAGATCTGAGTAAGTCTCACAAAAACATACACAAAATTGCCTTCTAGGACAACTCAGCTAGTGTGAATTCAGGATTTCCAAACAGGCTTTAAAGGGTCATAAATTTCTGAAATGAAGCATGGGATGTGATGTTTGGAATATTAGTGATATCTAGGAACAACAATTACTTAATATGGATACGTTCTCTTACATTTATTGCTTGCAAACTGGAAACTAGTCAAATTCTAGCTAAATCTAGAGAGGGTAGAGAAATATGAGATTAAATTTGAGTTTTGCAATTTTATTCAAGTTGACTGATATTAGAGTATGAATTTCACTGTTATTACATCATATATGGGCCAAGAGGCTCCTCATATAATTACAAAACATTCTCTCCATTTCTACTGAACATTACAACTAGAAATCAATGAATGGAGATGAGATTCGAACTACAGACTTGTAGAAGCTTCCTGAAATCCGACCACTGATATCAGAGGATTACTTTCACTTTCATTACATCAGAAATAGGCCAAAATACCTCTCAAAATATTATGAAAATCTCTCTCTTCTTCTACACCAGAAACTAGCTCCAGAAATCCATAGGAAGCTTGGAGATTCGAACTTTGGAATGAATGATGCTTTTTCTGATCTTAAAATTTGACTTGATCAGCGACATGACCTTCAAATAAAATCATTGACAATGGCTAAATGCCATCATCCTCTCACAAAAAGCTGGGGCACATCTTACATGCTTGACTAGGGGCACATCTCCCAAGTCTCAGATGCACAAATGCATTCATAAAATTTCTCATACTAGCAAAAGTTGTGAATGTGGTTCTCATAGCATTATTTATAGATGTTTTCATGCCTTGGTGAGCAAGTCTCCTTGAGGAATGCGCATTCCTTGAGAGGATGAGGAAAGCTTGCTTTCCTTCCTTGCTTTGGCTTTCCTTCTTTTTTCTCTTTTTCTGACTTTCCTTCTTTTTCCAACTTTCCTGCTTTTCCCGTTTTATCCCGCTTTCTGTATTTATGCTACTTTTCCTGAAATATTCCTCTTTTCTCATTTTTGGCATCATTTTTGGACTCTAGTGCTTACTTGACTTCTACTCCAAGTAATTCCTCCAACCTTATCCACTAATTCGAATTGGTGGGCCAATTTCTCCATTTATTCAACATAACAAATACAAATATTAATTGCACCAATAATATTAAATGCTCCATAATGATTTATTCCAAGTAGGTAGCAAACTATGGATAAATTTAAATGCACACTCCTAATTAATTAATAGCCTGGAATACAAAATTTAACCCATGGTTATGCAACTGCCTCCTCAACCCAAGGGATTGGTTTGTTAGGAACTTGTTCCAATGCTCAATTTTGTGGGGACATGACAGTCCTCCCCACCCAAGATTGCTTGTCCTCAAGCAATTTCAAACCAGGATGCTGTAAGATGTGCTCTCCTTCCCAAGTAGCATCTTCACTTGGTAGTCCTTCCCACTATACCAAAAATTCCTTAAGGATTTTGCTCCTTAGCTTATTTTCTCTGACATCAAGGATCCTTCTAGGGATCAGCACCAAATTCCCCTCATCATCAAGGGGTGGCGAGTCTTGTGAAACTTTGACTTGCTTCCCTACTGCTTGTTTCAAACATGACACACGGAAAACATTGTGAATCCAACTGCCTCGAGGCAACTTTAGCTCATAAGCCACTTCACCGATCTTTCTCAAAACTTGGTAGGGGCCATAGAACCTTGGCTGCAACTTCTCAGCCCCTTTAGACTTCAATGAGGATTGTCTATAGGGATGCAACCTCAAATATACTAGATCTCCCACTTGGAAGGCTCGCTCAACTCTATGCTTGTCTGCATGTAACTTCTAGCGGTTCTGTGCTACCTGCAAGTTGTCCTTGAGAGTTCTGAGTATGTCTTGAATCTCTTGGAGCCAATCCTTTGCTTTATGTGTCTTACAATCACCAAGTACCAGGTCAGCAAAATTAAGTACATCATATCCATAAAGAGCTTTAAAGGGAGTCATACCAATTGAAAGATGGAAAGTAGTATTGTAACAAAATTCTCCCAGATGGAGCCAAGCGGTCCATGAATTTAATTGACCAGTGACATAGTTTCTTAGGTACCCTTCCAGCCATTGGTTCACTCTCTCTGTTTGGCCATCATTCTGTGGATGGTAGCTTGTGCTCATGTCCAAACTTGTGCCTACTAACTTGAATAGTTCTTGCCAAAAGTTGCTAGTAAACTTACTATCTCTATCACTAATGATGGACTTGGGTATGCCATGAAGTTTGAAGATTTCTTTGATGAAAATTTCAACCACTTGGTTGGATGCAATATTATTTGTGACAACAAATAAATGTGCTTATTTAGTCAACCTATCAACCACAACAAAGATGCTATCTTTACCTTGGCTTTTGGGCAGCCCCGTGATGAAATCCATTGATATACTCTCCCATTTTGCCTCAGGAATGGGGAGTGGTTGTAGGAGCCCTGCTAGATGAGTATGCTCTACTTTATTTTGCTAACATGCCACACATTATCTGACATATTCCATTACCTCTTTCTTCAGCCCCTTCCATGTGAACCTTTCCCTCACTTTCCTATAGGTCTTCACAAATCCTGGATGCCCTGCCAAAGGCACGTCATGGGCAGCTTCAAGAATCTTTTTCTTTAGTATGGATTCTGGAACTACAAATATTATATCCTTATAATAAATGACATCATTAAGAATCTTATAAGCATCATCATGAATCAATCCATCAAATAAATCACACACAAACTGATTCTTAGTGTATTCTACACGAAGTTGTGCTTTCCAATCATCTTGAAATTTCAGCAGTGCAAGTGTGGGTTTTCTAGAAAGTGCATCAGCTACTATGTTCATCTTACCCTTATTATACTCAATCTCAAAATCAAATGCTTGGACCTTTCTTACCCACTTTTGTTGTCTATCATTCAGCTCCTTTTGGGTTAAGAAGTGCCTCAAATTGTTGTGGTCATTTTTTATGATAAACTTGCCTCCCACCAAATACTTTCTGAACTTGACTAGCGCATGCATGATGGCTAGCATCTCTTTGTCATAAAATGAATACAACCTTTCATGTGGCTGCAACTTTCTTCTCTAAAAGGCTAATGGATGTTTATTTTGCATTAAGACAACCCCAATACCACTTTCTGAAGCATCACACTCAAGCACAAAAGGTTGATAAAAATCTGGAAGTGCAAGAACATGACAAGTGCTCATTACCTCCTTCATTTTGTTGAATGCTTTTTCTGATTCTTCCGACCAATGGAAAGTTCCCTTCTTAGTGAGATTTGTCAAAGGGGAGGTCATCTTGGAGAACCCCCTTCCAAACTTCCGATAGTAGGTGCATAGCCCAATGAACCCCCTCAGTTCAATGAGATTTTTAGGACTAGGCCAATTTAGAATAGCTTAGATTTTTTCCATGTGAACCTTAACTCCATCTTGACCAATCACATGACCAAGATACAAAATCTCAGTCATTCCAAACTCACACTTGGTTAGCTTTGCATAAAAATATTGATTAGCCAAGATTGTTAGTACAATATCCAAATGATGCAAATGCTCTTCCCAAGTCCTACTATAGATCAAAATATCATCGAAGAAGACAAGTACAAACTTACGGAGTTGTTTGCTAAACATTTTGTTCATGGAAGATTGAAAAGTTGCAGGTGCATTTGTTAGGCCAAAGGCATAACCAAAAACTCAAAGTGCCCATGGTGGCACCGAAAGGCAGTCTTCTGTATGTCTTCTTCTCTCATGCTAATTTGATGGTAGCCAGATCTAAGGTCAATATTTGAAAAGTACTTGGCCCCATGGAGCTCATCCATAAGCTCATCTATCCTTGGAATAGGATATCTATTCTTGATAGTCTTCTTGTTAATAGCTCGGTAATCTATGCACATTCTCATGGTCCCATTTTCTTCTTCACAAGAACTACTGAAGAGGAAAAGGGACTTGAGCTTGGCCTAATGAACCCCATCTTAAGCAAATATTTAATGGTTCTCTCTATTTCATCCTTGAATCTCTTTGGATGCTTGTAGGGATGCACCTTGATAGGTGAGGTTCCTATCTCCAACTCAATCCTATGCTCTATTCCTCTATTTAGAGGCCTACCATGAGGAAGGTCCTTAAACACTTTCTTATGCTTTTGGAGTAGCCTTTGAATATATTTAGGGAAATGAGATACTTCGAAGGAGCTTCCCTTAGTTGTGATTAGGCATTCAGCAACACACTCAATGTCTCCATGCCTTAGGATAGACCTCATACTATGCGCACTTACTACTTGTTTGGGATAAGTGTTGATTCCCTTCAACACCATCTCTTTTCCATTTTCTCCTTTAAAGACCATTTCAGGGACTTGGTAGTCCACTGAATGCTTTCCAATGGAGTGTAGCCATTGTACTCCCAAGACCATGTCAGTATCAACCACATCAACAAAATAAAATCTATCTGTAATGGTATCCTCTCCTACACAAATCTGCAATTTAGGAATCCACCTACAACAGTTCATAGAATGATTACCTGGGATGATAACAATGAAGCTCCAAATTTTTCAGTGTGTAGCTTCCTTCTTTCAACCAAGTTTGAATCAATGAAGGTGTGGCTCCTCGTACCCCCATCCACCCAAATAGTCACTGATTTTCCTTGAACCACTCCTTTGAATCTGAGTGTGTGGTAGCGAGGTACTCCAGAGAGCACTGCAATCTTTCCTACCTCAGGGTGAGGTCCTTCTTCTGCAGACTCATAGGTTACTTCTGCATCTATTGGGGTCTCTTCTTCTTCTTGTTCCTCCTCAACTTCACTCTCTGAATAAACTTCAATGTAATGTGCCTTTCCTTTGGCACATCTATGCCCAGGAACCCATGGTTCTTGACAAGTGAAACACAACTTTCTCCTTCTCAACTCATCTTGGTCCTCAGCAAAGTTTTCTTTTCTGAATTTTCTATGAGGACTCTTCATGGGTGGCCTTTGGTTCTTGAATGGAGTAGGACCAACAAACCTTGGAGGAAATCTTGTCCGTGGAAGAGAGTATTGCAAATTTATGGTTCGACTTAGTGCATCTTGCAAGGTGTTGGGTCTATAGTCTTTTACCAAGCCTTTCAAAGGTTCTGTCAACCCTTCTATGAACAATAAGATCAGCCTTGCTTCTGATATATTAGAGACCATAATAACCACCTTTTGGAACTCAGTTATGTAGGCTTCTGGAGTTCCAGTTTGTCTCACATGCGCTAGTTCCCTGAAGGCAATCTCAGGATCCCTTCTTTCAAATCTTTCAGCCAACCTCCTTGTGAATTATTCATAGGTAGTTACTTGGTCATGAACAAGAGTCTTTAGGCCATGAAAACACCACTCATTTTCTTCTCCATCTAAGTGTAGAGTATCTATCTTGATGGCATCTCTTTCAGCCATAGGATTCAACTGAAAATATGTGTCAAGTTTCTGAATCCAAGAGTTAGCAGTGCATTTTTGAGAACCATCAAAATAGGGTAAGGAAATTTCACCAATGACATTTCGGAGTTCAAAATTCTGATTTTGAATTCTGAATCTTCCTCTTGGGTTGGACTTATATTGCAGATCACAAAATTATTTCAATGGTAGAGCACTTCTACATTCTTCATTCAATGTAAGGTACTCAATGTACTTGTCCTCCCATGAAGCTAGACCTCCATTTCGACCCTCAGGTTCTTCTTTGTGTTCTTCAGTAAACTTAGGCATTGTAGGCCTTCAGAAAGATGGAGCCTCCATATTGAATTCAATAGCCCTATTGTGAGGCCCAGTATTTGAGAAAATGTGGCCACCAATGCTCTTCCTCTCGCCATGTGGAGTGCCATTGCTTCTCCCCTCTCCCACCTTGGATCCTAGCTGCTGAGCTAAGAAATCCCTTCCTTCTTTTCCTGATTGCACAATATTGAGAGAGATGTCTTGCAGCCCTTTCATCATACCTTGAACAAAGAGTTTGAACTCTTCCTTATCATCATTATGAGACATATCTGATTCTTCTTGTATTTTCCGTTAAGTGGAATTGATCTCCTCTTCCTCTTCTTCTTCTGACAAGGAAATTTTCTTCTTGGAATCTGTAAATATTCTTGAACTCATAGAATCAAATTAAGAGCAGGTTCAGAGGACCATGTTCTGCTACCGCCGTAATGTACCAACTTATACAAGTGATACAAAAACTCTTTTCTTCTTCAAAATTAATTAAAACAATGGTTAAGGAAGCTAGAACTGTTGGGGATGGGAAATATTAGAGGCTATTTAAGGATGGAAGGTTCTGATGTGGTACGATACCTCTGCACAATGTACTGAGACCATTTATGTTTCAAGAGCAGCAATCTGCAATTTACTCCAACGCTCTTGGGCTACTCAACATATACAGACTAGTATGGGTGAGGTATTTAACTGGAGACTGGAGATGGATGTTTATGAGATTAAAGAGGTTAAATATCAATTAATAAAATTCATTCAATAATAATACATTATTCCAGAAATTTACGAAGATATCTGAGCAAGTCTCACAAAACAATACACAAAATTGCCTTCCAGGACAGTTCAGCTAGTGTGAATTCAGGATTTCCAAACATGATTTAAAGGGTCATGAATTTATGAAATGAATCATGGGATGTGATTTTTGGCATATTAGTGATCTCCAAGAACAAGAATTACTTCATTTGGATGCGTTCTCATGCATTTATTGTTTGCAAACTGAAAACTAGTCAAATTCTAGCTAAATCTAGAGAGGGTAAAGAAATATGAGAATAAATCTGAGTTCTGCAATTTTATTCAAGCTGACTGATATCATAGGATGAATTTCACTATTATTACATAAAATATGGGCCAAGAGGCACCTCATATCATTAGAAAACATTCTCTCCATTTCTATTGAACATTACAACACTAGAAATCAATGAATGGAGCTGAGATTCAAACCACAGACTTGTAGAAGCTTCCTGAAATTTGACCACTGATATCAAAGGATTACATTCACTTTTAATACATCCGAAATAGGCCGAAATACCTCTCAAAACATTATGGAAAAATCTCTCTTCTTCTACACCAGAAACTAGCTCTAGAAATCCATAGGAAGCTTGGAGATTCGAACTCTGGAATGAGTGATGCTTTTTATGATCTTCAAATTTAAATTGATTAGCTACAAGACCTGCAAATAAAATCAATGACAATGGTTTAATGCCATCATCCTCTCACATAAAGCTGGGGCACATCTCCCATGCTTGACTAGGGGCACATCTCCCAAGTCTCAGATGAACAAATGCATTCATAAAAGTTCTCATACTAGCAAAAGATGTGAATGTGGTTCTCATAGCATTATTTATAGGTGTTTCATTCTTGGGTGAGAAAGTCTCCTTGAGGAATGTGCATTCCTTGAGAGGATGAGGAAAGCTTGTTTTCCTTCCTTGCTTTGCTTTGGCTTTCCTTATTTTTCCTCTTTTTTTGACTTTCCTTTTTTTTTCCAACTTTCCCACTTTTCAAACTTTCCTGCTTTTCCTGTTTTATCCCGCTTTCTAGATTTATGCTACTTTTCTTGAAATATTCCTCTTTTCTCATTTTTGGCATCATTTTTGGACTCTAGTGCTTACTTGACTTCTACTCCAAGTAATTCCTCCAACCTTATCCACTAATTCGAATTGATGGGCCAATTTCTCCATTTATTCAGCATAACAAATACACATATTAATTGCACCAATAATATTAAATGCTCCATAATTATTTATTCCAAGTAGGTAGCAAACTATGGATAAATTTAAATGCACACTCCTAATTAATTAATAGCCTGGAATACAAAATTTAACCCCATGGTTATGCAACTACCTCTTCAACCCAAGGGATTGGTTTGTTAGGAACTTGTTCCAATGCTCAATTTTGTGGGGACATGAAACCCCTCCATCAAGTTTGGTATCAGAGGCACTAGGTTAACCAAGTTCCTCATGGAATCTCATATTTCTTATATTGATGCATTAAAAATGAAAAATGATAATGAAGCATCTTCTTCTTGTTGAAATATTGTAACTTCTAAGAATATTCTATTTGCACATTATTATTATATCCATAGATGTTTATTCCTCCTTTGGAATGTTGTAACTTGGGTTATTAGACTTCCTAGTGGGGTCGGCCCGGAGTCAGTTATAATGGGGTGTTTAAGTCCCCTAGTGGGGTTATTATTTATAGATGTTTCATGCCTGGGTGAGCAAGTCTCCTTGAGGAATGTGCATTCCTTGAGAGGATGAGGAAATCTTGCTTTCCTTCCTTGCTTTGCTTTGGCTTTCCTTATTTTTCCTCTTTTTTTTCCAACTTTCCCGCTTTTCCAACTTTTCTGCTTTTCCTGTTTTATCCCGCTTTCTAGATTTATGCTACTTTTCCTGAAATATTCCTCTTTTCTCATTTTTGGCATCATTTTTGGACTCTAGTGCTTACTTGGCTTCTACTCCAAGTAATTCCTCCAACCTTATCCACTAATTCGAATTGATGGGCTAATTTCTCCAGTTATTCAGCATAACAAATACACATATTAATTGCACCAATAATATTAAATGCTCCATAGTTAATTAGTATCTTGGAATACAAAATTTAACCCCATGGTTATGCAACTGCCTCTTCAACCCAAGGGATTGGTGGGGTTAGGAACTTGTTCCAATGCTCAATTTTGTGGGGACATGAAACCCCTCCATCAAGTTTGGTATCAGAGGGACCAGGTTAACCAAGTTCCTCATGGAATCTCATATTTCTTATATTGATGCATTAAAAATGAAAATTGATAATGAAGCATCTTCTTCTTGTTGAAATATTGTAACTTCTAAGAATATTCTATTTGTACATTTTTATTATATCCAGAGATGTTTATTCTTCCTTCGGAATGTTGTAACTTGGGTTATTAGACTTCCTAGTGGGGTCGGCCCGGATTCAGTTATAATGGGGTGTTTAAGTCCCCTAGTGGGGTTGGCCTAGTCAGCATTGGGTTATATCTGTTGGGGCCGACCTAGTTAGGTATTTTGTCTAGTGAGAGATAAAGTATAAATAGAAGTGTTATGTCTGTCATTTATACACACTCACTCACTTGTGAAATCACATAGGAGAGAGAGAGATCTCTCATTTATACATCTTTGTATTTGTTGGTCATCTATATTGAGGAAACTTTGCTGGGTTTTCTACCCCATGAGGGTTTCCCAGGATAAATTGTGTCTCTTGTGTTTATGCTGTGCTTGTTGTTCTTTCAGTGATCCTGTATATACTATTGTTGTGAAATAAAATGGAATACTGATGTTATCTATCTTAGCACATTGAATCTTAACATGGTATTAGAGCTAGCCTGAAGGAAGGCAATTTATGGCACTTGCGACAATTTGAAAGTTAGGGTTTTGTATAGCAAAACCTAGTCATCGTGGAACTTTCTCTATAAATCCATTTTGGTGAAGGTTCAGGATCTGAAACTTGGACAAGACGAAGATGAAATTTTCCTATACCTCGTGTCCAAGTTTCAGCTTCAGATTCGTTGTACTTTCTGAGATATGATCCGTACAAGTTAGGGTTTCTACCTCTTCCATACTGAAACCCTAAACAAGTGACTTAGGGAAAAAATGTCATATCTCTGGATTGGAAGCTCCAAATGGAATTTCGTAAAAAGTAACAGTTAGGGAACAGATTGTAGTTTCACAGGTTTGAGTTTCAAAGGCCGAAGATGAAACAGTGACACGTGGCACTCCGTACAAGTTCGCTATGCTGTTTCATCCCTTAAACAGGTCATGTTTGGAAACATAGCATATCTCTCTGATGGAGAATCCAATGAAGAGAAAACCCGTGGGGTTGGAAAGATGACAGGTTAGGATAGCAGAGGTTGAAGTTTTAGATCCTGCAGATCCAAAATTTGAGAGATGCACCAGAAACAATACGGCACATCTGAACTGACTCAACAGAGGAAATCAAAGAAGAGGAGGAAGAAGCTCTCACTTAGGGTTTTCAGTTTTTAGGTATGGAAGGACCCGATACAATGTTGGAGACACCTGATGCAACATTGGAAACTTTGATAATGGATTTGGAATCCATTCATCATAGATATTAATCATCCATCAAAATTTTGTGGGAGGAAGGAGATTGAAGATTAGGGTTTCCAAGTAAGAAGAAACCCTAGTAAAGTTGGGAAACTCATAGGGCAGCAATGAAGGAGGTTTAAATGGCACTGATATTTATCATCCTAGCACCATGAACCTATATAATATGTTTTACAAGTGATATACCTTGGATGGTTAGGGTTTTACCCTTATAAAGAAGACTACACGCAATCTCGACAGGTATGACTTGAAGAGATACATGTATGTTTTGAAATTTGTTTGTCTTCATATTATTGAGGTTAGTACAATTATGATTAATTTTAGATTGTCTGATAACCTTAGTAAAAGTATGAATGCATGATAATAATAGAAGACATTCATTGATTAGGGTTATGACACTTATGATTGTACTAATGCACTTGTGGTGTTGTATGAGGATGATGTTCTCTACTAACATGAAAGGTACATCAATAAAGACAAATCCATATGACCATGATGACATGAAGACAAAGACTCATCCATAGTCATTGATCACATAGAAGCTCTACTTACAAGGTATGTATAATTTGGTTATACAATGCTTAACTTATGAGATATGCAGGTTACTAGCACAAGGTCTCTAAATCATTGAAGAGAACAAAGAAGACATTGTTTTGGTATGTTAGACATAACTAGCAAGCATGATAATCCATGTATGTTTTCCTATATCAAGTTAGAATGCTACTTTGTGTTAGGATCTTAGATAAGTATACCTGTGTATGAAATGATCATGACCATACATGCTTAATATTATTTAGAATCATAATGTTTTGATAGTATTAAGATTATACTAATGAATGCATGATTATGTATGAGATCTTGAGAAAAGTCACAATGATGAAACTAGTACACACTTAAGCATGCATTGTGGTACAGAATGGATAGAAGTTCAAAGACATATAATCATGATGCTATCATAAAGGGAAAATAGAGATCAAGCGGGAGACAACCACACAAACATAAAAGATAAGTATTTGAGTTGTTATTTGAATTACCTATTGAATCTCTGAATAGTCAATGATATTGCTCGTAATAGTTATATGCATATTTGTATTCCTAGAATATATCATGCATAGTGTAAGCATTCATATAGCATTGAACACGTATACTACTAATATGCATATGATGGGTAAGTTGGACAAACATTCCATTGTTGCTTGTCTAGAATGAAACCTCTTTGCTGACATGCTAAGAGCTATGCACGCTCTTGATAGTATGTTCTGGTAGAGATGGAAGGCATCTAGATAGCCACTGTATGCACACAGGATATGGAAAAGTGTTGTGCCAAAGTATTGGTTAAGATAGTTGCATAACTATGTGAATCATATAAGTATGCATAATAGGCTATCATGTCAACATGATTTGATGATTATGAAGTATTACTAATCATGTAATTAACTTTGATTTGTAGGAAAGATCATGTAAAAGAAGGATGATGAAAACCTGTTCCAAAGAATAAGTGATGGATGTTCAACACGAAGACTTACAAATCAAATGTACTATAGAAGGCTCGTGGCTAGAGGATTCTCTTAGAAAGAGGGAGAGGATCATGACGAGGTGTTTGCTCCAAGTGGCTAGACACACCCATGGATGACAAGACCGTTCTCTTAATGGTGTAATTGAAGAAGAAGTGCGAATCGAGCAAAATCCCAGGATTCGATAGAGAATCACACGATTGAAGAAAGCTCTGTATGGGTACCCAGGATCGATAGTCATTTGATGAGCTTAATGATCACTACGGGTGATGCGGATTTCAACCTTTGCTACAAGGTTGAAGATGGTTTTTATATACAGATGACATTCTTCTCTTAGATGGATGCAAGAAGGAACTCACCATAGAGTTCGAATGATCTTGAGGCTCATATCAGTAGACCCATCTGACGGGAGATGGCACAGATAGATATGTAGAAGATCACTCAATGCAGAATGTGAATGATGTTCAGTCACAGAGGGAGAATTGATAGCTTCTTAACATGCTTGGGCTTTACCAAAATTAAATATGATCCTAACCTTTACCTTAAGGTTATGGATGATGAACCTGTCATACTATTACTGTATGTGGATGATCTCTTTCTGACAGGGAATGAGAAACAGATAATGGAAAGCAAGAAGAAGCTAGCTACAGAATTTGAGATCTTGGATTGATGCATTACTTCTTAGGTCTAGAAGTATGGCAAGGCCCAGAAGGAATCTTTCTCAACCAAGGGAAAGTATGCTGTGGAAATCTTGAAAAGTTTTGATATGTTGGAATGTAAAGCCATGACCACTCGTATGGATTCCAACTTGAAGTTGTTGGCTGATTAATCGTCAGAATTGGTTGATGTAACTTAGTACATACGGATTATTGGGTCATTGATTTATCTGATGAATACCAGGCCAGATATATGCTTTGCTGTGAACACCTTGAGTCAGTATCTAGTGGAACCTAGATGTGTTCACCTGATAGCTGCAAAGCATGTGATGAGGTACCTAAAAGGTACGATAGACTTTGGTCTATATTATCTTGGAGATAATGATTTCAGATTGTATGGATATACAGATGCAGATTGGCTTGGAAGTGTGTAAGACAGAAAGAGCACATCGGGTGGATGTTATTGTCTAGGATCTTCTATGATATCATGGTTTAGCAGGAAGCAGTCCAGTGTGGCTCTCAGCACAGCTGAAGTGGAATACATAGCAGCTTGCTCTGCTAGTTGTGAAGTGACATGGATTCAGAAGTTGTTATCAGGACTATTTGACTTAGAGATGGACCCCACTGTGATCTTGTGTGACAACCAGAGTTGTATCAAGATGAATGAGAATCCAGTGTTCCATGATAAGTCAAAGCACATAGAGATCCGATATTTCTATATACGAGATATGGTGCAGAAAGGAGCTATAAAGCTCGAGGATGTGAGCACTGACGAACAAGTTACTGATGTATTGACCAAACCTCTGTCTCAAGTAAAGTTTGAGTACTTCTGAGACAAGCTTGGTGTAGTTCAGAAGGACCCTCCTCGAAAGGGGGAGTGATATGGTCGACGATGATGTGGATACTTGTATCAATGATGTGGATACCTATTTATGAGGATACCTTTATCGATGACGTGGATACATGTATCGATGATGTGGATACTTGTATCTATGATGAGGATACTTGTATCGATGATGAGGTTACTTGTTCCGATGATGAGGTCGACTATAAGGATACTTGTACAGTCGATGAGTTCGATGTGTGGTCCTTAGACTTTGTCTAAGTAGACGAGTGGATTGCATCATCCCTGGATTTTATGTCTTAAAGAGATCAGGATTAACCATCCTGTAAGTGGTTGAGGATTAATCATGCTTAGACAATAAATACAGTATTTCCGAAAGGAAGGATAGTCTTAAATGCTGATTGTGATAAGATTAATCATCCTTAGATAGTAAATCCGGTAATTTCGAAAGGACAGATAGTCTTAAATGATGATTGTGATGGGATTAATCATCCTTAGACAATAAATCCAGTAATTTCGAAAGGAAGGATAGTCTTAAATGCTGATTGTGATGGGATTGATCATCCCTAGACAGTAAATCTAGTAATTCTGAAAGGAAGGATAGTCTTAAATGTTGATTGTGATGGGATTGATCATCCCTAGACAGTAAATCCCGTAATTCCGAAAGGAAGGATAGTATTAAATATTGATTGTGATGGGATTGATCATCCCGCGACAGTAAATCCTATAATTCCGAAAGGAAGGATAGTCTTAAATATTGATTGTGATGGGATTGATAATCCCTAGACAGTAAATCCCGTAATTCCGAAAGGAAGGATAGTCTTGAATATTGATTGTGATGGGATTGATCATCCCTAGACAATAAATCCCATAATTCTGAAAGGAAGGATAGTCTTAAATATTGATTGTGATGGGATTGATCATCCCTAGACAGTAAATCCCATAATTCCGAAAGGAACGATAGTCTTAAATATTGATTTTGATGGGATTGATCATCCCTAGACAGTAAATCCAGTAATTTCGAAAGGAAGGATAGTCTTAAATGTTGATTGCGATGGGATTGATCATCCCTAGATAGTAAATCTCGTAATTCTAAAAGGGAGGATAGTCTTAAATATTGATTGTGATGAGATTGATCATCCCTAGATAGTGATCCCGTAATTCTAAAAGGAAGGATCATGTGTGTTGCAGATGATGATGTTGTTGATCGAGAGATCTAGATGATGCTGTTGATCGGGAGATCCAGACGATGAGGCTATTGATCGAGAGATCCAGATGATGATGTTGATCAAGAGATCCAGACGATGAGGCTGTTGATCAAGAGATCCAGATTATGTTGTTGATCGGGAGATCCAGACGATGAGGCTGCTGATCGAGAGATCCAGATGATGCTGTTGATCGAGAGATCCAGATGATGAGGCTGTTGATCGAGATATCCAAATGTTGCTGTTGATCGGGAGATCCAGACAATGAGGCTGTTGATCGAGAGATTCAGATGATGATGTTAATTGGGAGATCTAGACGATGAGGCTTTTGATTGAGAGATCCAGATGATGATGTTTATCGGAAGATACAGATGCTGCTGCTGCTGTAGCTGATCAAGTGCTGCAAAAGATGAAGACTCAGTACTGACGATGTTGATGTTCCAGTATTGATTATGTTCCAGTAACTGGTTGATTTACTGATGATGATTGAAGAAGGCTTCCAATGATTTATAGATGTATTATGTATGATGTTGATGACTCCTTGCTCCTATCGATGTTGTTAGAATATCCTTCTCATTAAGGGGAGTGTTGAAATATTGTAACTTCTAAGAATATTCTATTTGTACATTATTATTATATCCGGAGATGTTTATTCCTCCATCAGAATGTTGTAACTTGGGTTATTAGACTTCCTAGTGGGGTTGGCCTAGAGTCAGTTATAATGGGGTGTTTAAGTTCCCTAGTGGGGTCGGACCAGTCAGCATTGAGTTATATCTGTTGGGATCGACCTAGTTAGGTATTTTGTCTAGTGAGAGATAAAGTATAAGTAGAAGTGTTGTGTCTCTCATTTATACACACTCACTCACTTGTGAACTCGCATAGGAGAGAGAGAGAGATCTGCAAAGGAGGAGAAGGAGCTCTTGTTTGGGGATTACATCTTTGTATTTGTTGGTCATCTATATTGAGGAAGCTTTGCTGGGTTTTCTACCCCATGAGGATTTCCCAGGATAAATTGTGTCTCTTGTGTTTATGTTGTGCTTATTGTTCTTTCAATGATCCTGTATATGCTATTGTTTTGAAATCAAATGTAATACTGATGTTATATATCTTAGCATATTGAATCTTAACACTTCTTCTTCTATGGATTCTCTTTTCCCTCCTAAAGATGTTCAATGGATAAATCATGGGAGCTTTGAATTTGTAAATAATGATCCTACAAAACCCTTCAAACTTCCTCGTATCGTAGTTAAAAAAATCTATAAAGATACGTCAACATTTCATCTAAAATCTACGCGACTGTTTTGTAAGGTGCACCAAATGGGCAAATAGGAAGATACACACAACAAGACAAAAGATAGGCGTTAAGCACACTCTATATTTCTCATTAACCAAATGTACATATATATACAAGGAGAAATGTTCCCTTGGGTTTCATATTCCCAAGTGGACTCTTGGACTCCCGGGTGACTCTTGGTCTCCCTTTCATATTGATATTCCTTACACCGAGGATTAGAATCCAACAAATCCTCCCTTAATCCGAAGGGTGTATATGAGTCCAAGAAAAAGAAGAGAGCTGAATAAGTGGAAGTGGACAACTACCACTAGCTGAACATTTCGATATTGAACATTCTTTACTAAGAAGGTTAGCTAGAAGCTTGTACATGCTTATGCTAAATACAATGGTTCTCTGAAGGCATGGTTTTTAGGATGACCATAAACTGAAATGGGATATTAGAAGGCTGAAATCTTCTACTATGTGTGTGGTTCAATGCTGACCATAAAATCTCAAACTTGGCGACAACACTCACTCAAAGGTTCTATGGAATGGTTGCGATGGGATGACACCAAACCAACTGGAGAGCTGAAAACAAGAAGTGAATAGAAGCAAGTAGCTGAACATTTCCATCTTGAAAACCTTTTTCCAAGTTAGCTAGAAGCTTGCACATGCTTATGCTAATATAAGGCGCTCTCGATACCGGTGGTTTGAGGCTGACCACCAACTCTGGATCTCAGTTGAACATAGCTCTTCACAGGCTCGCTTGTTCTGGCTTGCTTTCACTTTCTCACTTGTTACTGATGGTCTTCATTCCCCCCTGTCAGGAACAATGTGAGGAGAGGAGAGTCTCATGGTGTCACAACTAGACACAAAACACATGAGTACTCTATGTCATGGTTCTCTTTTGTCTGAGTGCCTCTTTCAATGAATATGGCCTCTGAAACTGGATGTGATCATGCTGGTTTGATCTCACTTGTAGAGGGCCATGGCTCCTTGTTGTTAGATGGAGGCTTCAAAACTTGACGCCTGACATCATGTTCCCCCCTGTCAGGTACAAGGTGAGGATAATAAGATGTCTCAACTGCAAGATGTGTCAATACTCATGAATGAACTCTCTGGTATGACTTGTAAATATTCTTAGCTATTGACGACCATTGCCAAGAAGCGATCCACCCATAGTGAATCTTCTCTCTTGTAGGTTTCTTCAAATTGAAGCATCTGTGCGATGAGTGTGTATGTTTTCCCCATTGCTTACAAGGGTGAAGATAAAAAAAATGATCTTTCATGTGGCGTACTCGATGACAGTGTTGGCATGTCGAACTCTGAACTAATGTGGATGAATATGGACTCTCATGGAGGAATCCAACACTATGAAACTGAATGGGCTTGGAGAATTTAGGAATGTGAACTGTCACTTCCTTGTCATATCCAAGGCCGGTTCTGTGCTTGTTATGGTTGATCTCTTCCATAGTTTGATGATGGTCTTGGAAGGAACAAGCAGAACCTCTGCATGCATGTCTTCATATTCATTTTCTTTCACTTCTGATGGCGTGCCATTGAAGGGGATTCTTCTGAACATGAACAAGTTCATAATGTCTTTCTTCTTGTTGAAGCTACAACTCAAGTTGTAGGAAATCAAGAGTGTCTTGTGAATCTTGTACATAATCTCGAATGTGAGTGAGAGTGCTCTTGTCGATCATGACAGTGTTGTTGACATAGGAAAATAGTAGAGTGTTCAGTAACTCTACCAAGTCATTTAATCTCGCCATTAATAAACTGAAGACTCACTCAACTAAACAAGGGCTTCTTGTAATTCCACCCTTTTACAACGAGACTCAGTAGATTCAAATTTAAAAGGTGAGGGGTGTCGGTCTCAGCCGAAAGTGCACCCAAGTACAATGAAATTTAACTCTTCAGTTTAATACTTACAAAACACAAGCAAGTATAAAAAAGACGCATGAAAACTTACAAAAAACAGTTTGTAAGTTATACTCCTAAATGATGAATTAAAGAATCTGCTATACCCGAGTTTTTGGATGATGGTAATCTGCTTCTGCAATCTTCTTCTTTTGGAGCAAGATGCAAACTTGCTTCTGCAAGAGTCTTTTGTAATAATCTGCAACAGTCTCTGCATAGTCTTTATGTATTTCCAGTCTTCAATCCGCACTCCGCACACTGGTCAGATTGCATCTCACAAGCAACAATGGTTTGCTGGCAGTTTGGTATGCAATCGTTGCACCATAGCAATCTAAACAAAAATAGCTTTAGCAATTTTTTCCTCTCTTCTTGTCGTGAACAAGAAATTTCAAGTCCTCTTTGTCATCGTTTATTTTGCCTAGTCCACTTGAAAAATTAAATTATCAAGTCGTGAGGTGAATCAACTGCCCTCAAAATTCTCGGGGTTTCTTTTCTGCAAATAAAATCCTTCGTTCTTTTGGACTTGGTCCAAACAATGTGGGATACCTTCAGCTCAACAAACTAGTACAAAATCTCTTTGAAGCAACATGCTTCAAAATATCCTGGCTTCTTATTTACAACCAATAATTAGAACAATTGTGAATATGAAAAGAATATACCAATGCAATTGGCAAATATAGTAACCATACAAATCTTTAACTTAGAGAATAATTTCCAGTTTGCAGAGGGTCTTGATTGCAGCTCACTTCATCAAACACTCAGAGATAGTTTTACCTCCAACAAGCTCCAGGCATTAGAAGTTTCCAGCTCCATTGAAAGAGAATGCAACAGCTTCAAGTGGAGTTGCAGCACTAGTGTGAAGGAGAGAGAACACAACATTCAATACGCAAATGTTCCCTCTAGTCGCAACTTCACAATCTTCGACAATTCAACGCAGTGTTAAGCTCTCAGCTCACGCATCACTTTGAGAGATCCCACGATCTTATCTCTTATAGAATCCACACACCACTCGCATAGGGGAGGATATCTCATGTGACAGTCTTCACGTCGGTGGAAAGCTCTCTTCTTTTGATCCTTCAAGCAAATATGGATAAAACATCGCGCTCAAACTCAGATTGGATCTCCACGCAGATTGGGGAGAGGCTGTAGCTCTTCAACAACTCTTCAACATACTAATCCAGACTTCAATGTTCTCCATAACTTAGTGTTTCCCAGCTCTAAAAAAAGAGGAGACGCCTTCCAAAAATTGCAGCACCAAAGAATGAAAAAACAACTCTAGACCTTTTAAAAAATTTGCAGCTCTCCATATGATCTTCAAATACATTTCACACTTCCACACAAAGAAGTTCCACCATGCAACTTTCACGGTGGTCTATCAACAAGACATAGGTCGTAATAAAAGAGAGCAGATTAGTAACATATGAAAAATATTCAAACCATCCACCACATGAAGCAAAGGGAAGCTCATCGGTCAATTTGAAGGTGAGGGTTGTTCACAGTTTTGGAGTTGTTAGCCTTGTGCAACAACACCACCGCGACCTTGGGTACAAGCAGAACGAATCCGATCTTTCTATTGCAATTTCTTGGGAGTAGTCTTCTACAACATATGAACAAGCATGGCCTCCAACTCGCATACGGTCTCTCAATCCGTCTTCACACACAAAACCACATATACACTCACCATGAAAGAAAATACAATAGTTTGGAGTAGTATGAAGTCACAATACTTTCAACGTGCACCTCACCAGCAACAATACACTTTCTAGAGATGAAATCATTAACGTAGAGTTGATACATAACATCTTTTGAGAATTCAATAACTCAAGATCTAAACTCATGATAATGTAATATGCAGTCCACAAACCATACTTCACGCACTTCATGCAGAGGAAGCAGTTCCAAATGGCCTCACGCATCAGTAATTTCTACGAAGATAACACACAAAGGTCTGGAATGATTTGAATATTCCCAGGTAGTGGGAATGCCAATGGAGGAGAACGTTATTTCCTCGAAGAATCAAAGCAGAGAATATGGTAGAACCTTCCAGATAGAGAAGAAACGCTCTCATTACAATGCACAGGTCAGCCCAACTCTACGCAAAGAAGGCACGGGATAGAAATCAGATGGCAGCTCTTCTTCCCCATCACCATCTCCACGATGGACTATAGGCTAAGCAGCTCCATTAGGGTTTCCACCCAGATGGAAGCTCCACGCGCTTTGGTCGCAGCTCTCTGAAAATGAGCAGTCTGGTCGCAGCACCAAATTAAAGACACACTCCAACGCATAGATTAGGTTTTCCGTCACTGGAGTAGCCCGCGAAGGATAACGTAGGAATGAGGGATATGCAAAAGAAATTAGGGTTTCTATGCAAGAAGGCAGATGACTCAAAAAATGGAGGTAGACAGTCGCAGGCTGAGAAGAAGCGTTTAATGAAAATTGGGGCGTTCCCTTATTGGAGTTGATCCTTTAGTCAGGCATGGAATAAACGCTACAACACTTTGATGTTTAGATAACCGCCATAATAAATTCATGGATGCAATTATAGGAGGAGTACAGATTCCCTTGTCCAATGGTATCCAACTTTTGGCGTTGACATGAAACCTGCTCTTAATTTTCGGATCCATCATGCCCTGGCACTATGTTTCACCCATACGGAAAATCCTATCAATCAGTTATTACCCCTTGACCAAGATACTATTGTTGTCTTGGTTAAAAGTGATCCCTCAAACGATGCCCTTGTGCCATCCAAGATAACTTGGAACCAGCTCAGTTTTCCTCCTGAATGGATCGTAGATGCTCCTAAACAACCACCATCCCAATCAATTACCACTTCCGACATTCATGAAACCTCTTCGTCCGCTGTCATTTCTTTCCCCTCTGTTGCTACACCCCTTGAACTAGCAGCCCAACGTGGTGGGAATTCATCAATAAGATCTCGGTATTTAAGAATAAATACCCCTGAGCAGCTTATCCCCAGAACAAACTCCCTTCATGAGCCTATGCTAAAATACCGTGCTTGCTCACACACAAAAGTCCCTGTAAATATTCCTCTTACAATCATATGTTCAAATTGTCAGCAGATGATACCCCCAAGGAATCTGGCTAGTGAACCATTAACATAAATTAAAGGCCTAAAAAATATTCATGTCGTGATCCAAAATGTGAACCGTCGCCATTAAGCCAGTAACCTCATGAGACACATCTAATGATGGCTTCTTCCCTTGCAGACTGGTGGCAGGAAAACTTTAGAAAAGCATATAATTCTGTGACTGAAACTCATAAATACGAGGTGATAGATGCCAAATCCCAGCTAGACAAAAACTTGTCAATCCAGAAGCCCCATAAATATCATACATGACTTGGATTTTTTCCTATGTCTAATCAGACAAAGCAACTGCTCGATCTGCCTGCTAAAGAACGAGAAAAGGTTGAGCAGTACAGAATAACTATGCAACAGTATAAAGTGGAACAAAAGCTAGCCCTACCTCCATCCCGCTTGAAACATTGCACGATTAAAGATATCAGAGAACCGTCATTAGCCCAACAGGAGATCTTTGAAACTATTAAATATGGACATTCTCCTTTTGATCCCAAGGATAAAATAATGAAAAATTTGTTTTATTGGGACCTCCATACTCATCCAGAAGCTGAAGAATTCTAGAAACAAGATCTCCCGAAAGGAGAAAGGAGAATTTCAGAATGATGGCATTTTGAAATGGATCTCAGGAATCATTGGATTTCCTTTTATGAATGGAGGAAAGAATTTTGGAAAACCATTTCCATGATGCAATCAAGTCCTCAGCCTGAAAGCAAACAACTAGAAGCAAAAGGTGAAAAAACCCCAAAGGGACACTTGTGGAAAACTCCAACAGGAAAGGAAATCTACACAGAAGCTAATTTTCCACCATTTAGACCAATTAAGCTAGAATATGAGGACGCCGCTGCACCAACAACCCCTGTCATAATTAATAATGAAAAAGATGAGCAAGCAAATTGGTCGAATCTAGCTCTAAAAGGTCTGTCAATTCAAAATATAGAAATCCAAAGCAAGATGCCAAGGGAAACTCAAGTTGATTCCCTACAAGTCCTTTGCCGAAGAATACATGATGAAATCCAACAACTCAGAATTGATATCCAAAAAGAGGATCATTCCCCAATTTCTGTTGAAGAAGTAAAATGTTTATGTGAATCCCTCAAGGAAGAAATTACAAATTCAATCACTGATCTAGATAAGAATTTAGGAGATGCCTTTGCCTGCATAGCTGATAAGCTGAATGAAAATGCAAAGAGATGCTGACAAAACCAATATAGATCCATCCAAGCTTACTAGTTATGGAGAACTACCCCCTGCGAGCTCTTTGAGCATGCAACTCTCAAATCCTAAGCAAGAAGGAAAATAAGTCTCCCTTATGACCATTGATTCATGATGGGACTACAATAAGCCCAAGAAGTTTGTTCCTCCTTATTTGTATAAGGAAGACTCTAGCTATCAAGATTCTTATAACCCAATTTTTTTTTACTCATGGAACTTAAATGATAAGAATGAAGCTGAAATACTTGTTATGGTCAACAAAATGATGGTTTGTTTTAGGGCTTATATGTCTACTGGAAAATATGACCATATTGAGTCAGTGAACATTATCATCACTGGATTCAATGGGAATTTAGGATTTTGGTGAAACACCCATCTTCCTGCCCCTAAAAAGGCCGAAATCCATACCAATACTCAAAATGGTGAGTCCAACATCATTGGAGATCTCTTGGAAGAAATTATTGCAGAATTACATGGTTATGGTGCTATCATTGTTGAAAAACATAAGCAGATCCTGTTACAACTCCGCATCAAATATGTTACTCAATTCCACTGGTACCACAAGCAATGGATCCGCCGTATCTATCAAATTGAATTTGATAGAACTGAAGAGAACGGTATTTAAAGAAAAATATTTCGTTGGTTTACCCTTAAGCTTCCTAGAACAACTCAGAGACAAATTTCAGGAAGATCTCACTCGGCACACTTGGGGCTAATTCAGGGCAGTCGCATTAATTTTTTTCTCCAGTATTGTGAAGTTAAACAAATTGAAAAATATCTTGCACACAATACTGATTTTCATGGGGCTAGGGAAGTTTGTCGAATGTTTGGTATAGAACCCCAAAAATCTTCCTATAAGAAAAGCAAGCATCACCCCAAATGGACACCATAACGAAAACATTTTAATAAAAAGTATAGAAAGAGGCAAAATAACATGTGGCACCCAGAAGAAGCCTATTATAAGCAAAATAACGAAAATAAAATCCGAGAAAGGAAAGATGCAGAATACACAAGAGAACTAGAAGAAATAAAGGTTACATGCTACTATTATGGTAAATAAGGCCACACTTCTCGAGAATGCCACAAGAGGGCTAGAGACTACCAGAGGAAACAAAAGGGAGAAAGAACATGGACTGATAGAGAAAGGGTTTTCCCTAAAGATGAGCCAATAGACGACAACTTCAGAGGCCATCCTAGAAGAGGGGAACCCGAGCACCGAGGTTTAATGTATGCATAAATAATAGACCAAGATAGCTCTGAATATGAATCCAACTCCGAAGAAGATGTTAAACTAATGCATATTCAACATATGTATGAAAGGCCATGCAAATGTGGAGGAACTTGCCAAGAATGTCAATAATACCAGGAAACATATGAATTAGGAGGTTCTCCCAGCTCAGATGAACAAAGACTGTTTTCAGCATGGACCAGACAACACCATGAATAAATATCACCTCTAGAAACAGAAATAGAGGAAGTAAATTGTTTATGGCATATACACAAGAAAACCCAAAAGCCTTGATGAAAAGGGAAATATCTCAAATGAAGGACGGAAGAGACAAAGACGAGATGGTAAACAACTTCAATAAAATATTTCTTGATGACAAAAAAGGAAAGGGTAAAGAGATCCCTAGGGGAAAATTCAGAAGAAAGTATGTACAAAGTTCTGAAGAAGAAAGGGATGATTCTGACAAGGAAGAAACCACATGGAAATGGAAGGCATCAAACTTTCCCACGATGGAGAAAAATGTGTATCCATTACTGCGAAAAATGCTCCAGGAACTCAAAAAAATAGACCTAGCAACTCTCCACAAAGAACATTTAAAACTAGTTTAGGAAGTAAAATAACTCAGAAATGAAGTTGAAAGGATAAGGGAAGAAGCTGGATCTTCTCAGAAGAAGCCACCTACTGGAGAAGATGAAATGCATCTTATGATGGCCATCCACCAAATTACAACTGTGAAAATCAAAATCAAAGTACATGAAGATGAAATAATAGTCCTGGCACTAATTGACTCTGGAGTAGAAATGTGTTTTCTAAAAAGAAAATATGTTGATCCCAATTATTGGGAACCATGCCAAGCCCCAGTCAGAGGTTTCAGAGGAAGAAGAGCAGTTGAGTATAAGACCAGCCACGAAAATGTAGGCCTAGGAAAATTCTATATAAATTGTATATTCCTGCTAGTTGAATATGATTTTGCACATGAATGTGTGATAGGGACCAACCTATTATCCACCACCATTACCCATGGAGTAAAATATGATGAGAAGGGAAATGCTAGATACAATTTCACTATAAGAAGGAAATAAATATTTCTCCCATTAATTTCCGTAGAAGAGGTTACAAAATTTGTATGGAACATGGAATTTGATCCAGTAGGACACCTAAAAGCTCAAATAAAAAAAAAGGGAGAACATATAAGGGAAATAAAGAAGGTGAAGCACCTGCATAAAATTGAAGAAGAATTGAAAACTCCTTAGAAGTAGAAAAAAATGAAGGAGATTGAGTCAGAATTTGCAAGTAAAGTATGCCACAGCACACCAAATGCATTCTAACACAGAAAGCAATTATGGGTAAGCCTTAAGTAAAAATAAGGATACAAAGGAAATCCTGGCAGAAGTAGGGAAATCCCCATGAATAAAGAATACATAAGTATTTGCATAAAAAAAATACAAGACTGGCTCAACAAAGGACTTATCCAAAATTCAAGAAACCCATGGTCTTGTGCAACCTTTTATACGAATAAGCATTCAAAGAAAGAGGAGTACCAAGAATGGTGATTAATTATAAGCCCTTGAATGATGCCCTGGGGAGGATAAGATACCCAATTCCAAATAAGTCAGACTTGATTAAAAGGATCGTAGGATCAAAGATATTTTCCAAGTTCGATTTAAAATCCTAATTCTAGCAAATTGAGATCAAGCCAGAAGACCAGTTCAAAACAACATCCAATGTGACATATGGACACTATGAATGGAAGGTAATTCCGTTTGGCCTGAAAAATGCCCCTTCTGAATTCCAAAGTATTATTGAATCCGTTTCAGAACCTTATATGGATTGGCTCATTGTTCACATTGATGACATACTTGTTTTTTCTAAATCCATTGAAGAGCACATTAAACATCTCAGAATACTGCTACATACAATCTATAAAAATGGATTCGTATTGTCTGAAAAGAAAATGAAGTTATTCCAAACTGAGATTGAGTTCTTAGGAAAAAAGATAAAAAATGGAAAGATAGAGATCCAACAAAATGCTGTCAATTTTGCAGAAAAGTTTCCACACGTTATCCTGGATAAGAAACAACTACAGAGATTTCTAGGATGCTTAAATCATGTAGCAGCCTATTATGAGAATTGTGCACAAGCCTTAAAATTATTGAATAAAAGGCTTGGAACAAGCCCGCCTCCTTGGACACAAAAACACACAGATGCAGTCCGAAGAATAAAATCCAAGTTCATAACCTTTCATATTCTTCATGTGATAGATGAAATCCTAACCAAGATCCTGGAAACAAATGCATCAGAAGAGGGATGGGGAGTTGTCTTGAAGCAGTGCCGAAAAGATTGTAATGGTATTGATGAAGAAAATATGTTGGGTAAAATATATGCTATCTAATTCAACACTTAATTTCCAACCTGGGAAGGTAGCTTATGAGATGCAAACACTATATGTGCAGGATTGAAGGCTTGAACTAACCTAAGCTAACTAAAGATGCAAGTGCGCTAACATGCAACTATATGATTTTAAACTACATGCATGACTTTCATAATTCAAATGAAAGAATTTAATCTATCTATGAAAACATGAAACTAACTAAGAACTTGAAAAACAACTATAAATTCAAATCTAATCTAATGTTATACTAATCTATTCTATAAGGCAGGGAAACTAATTAATAAATGGAATTCAAACTTGTCTAACGCTATGCTAATCTATTCTATGGAAGGGAATTGCAGATACTAATCTAGAAAGCAATCACTTGGTCCGAAAGCGATCTAATCTAATGAAAGCAAATTAACTAATCTATGCTATTAATTGGAAACTATTTATGTATGTAGAAGTAAATGCCTATCTAAGAATGCAAGTGCAACTATTTATTGGAAAGCGAGGAACTACTTAATTTATGAAATTTAACCTAACTATTTAACTGCGGATTCGTAGAAAGCAAAGCAAATATTATTCTAAAGACCAAGCGTAAATAAATGTGTTGCGAAACGATAACTAATCAAAGCAAACTAAACTTGGGGTTCAAGCAGACCTAAGTAAACCTAAGCATATTCAAATGGCTAGAAATGAACTTGGTTTGTAAACAAAACAAAAACAAGATATTTGCTCATCTACTTCTAAAGTAAATCAAACTAAGTCATTCTAAGCAATCATAAGAAAGTGATGTAACTAATCTATATTTCGAAAAGAAAGTCTATACTAGGTTAAGAATGGAATCAACAAGTTCTAGGACAACATCAAGCTATAAAAACAAAGATAAAAGAAACATAATTTTGAAAAGTAACTAAAGCAAAGTGAAGGAGAATGAGATGGAGATTAAGGATAAGGATGAAACTTAATTAAAAATCTATGTAGTGTGAAACAAGATCTTAATTACAGTTAAGAATGCTAATTAAAGGCAAGAAATATTATAGTTCAAAAACCTAAGAAACTAGATTCTAAATAAGCACAAAAACAATGTAGAAAGTATTAAAGTCCATATGACGATCCGGATGATAGTCTGAAAGACGGTCCGAATGACAGTTCGGATGAAGAAAAATGATTTAAACTAAGAAAACGAGTAGACTAAATGATCTTAATGCCAGCTGGTAAATGCATATGAACCTACAGTGCAAGAAAAGCAGTAAGTAGACTGTTTAAAAGCTGAAATAACAAGAAGCCATTTATACTAATCACTATCTAAGGAAATAAACTATTTCCATTGCATAATAAAGCAACACTGAAACGTAAGTGAAGCTAATTTACAGCTACAGAAAAATTACAGAACTGAATCTAATTATGAATTAAACTTGAAATATTAACTAGTTAACTTTATCTAGTTGCAAAAAGAAAGACTGAAAACAAACTAAGAAGAGCTATGCATGACCGGTCGTTCTAGATTATGGAAATGCAATATTACATGAGAATAAAAGAAAATTGCATTTAACTTAAAAACTAATTCCTATTGCAAATTAACCAAGTGAAATAGACAATGCAATCCTTTCTACTTGATGAAAGCTACAAGAGTGAAGATTAGTTCTTGGATCCAAGGTGCATGAAATATAAATGACTTCAAATGTATAAACCATAAACTAAACTTCAAATCCTAACCTATGTGAAGAGCAATAACACCGCTGTACAAAATGAACTAAAACATTACCTACGAATTACACTAAATAGAGATCTCCAAATGAAATTTGAAATGTAACTAATTCTTTGAATGAAAACTATAGAATTGAGAAACTATTCTTGAGTTCAATACGCATCAATATAAAACAAATTCAAATGATTGGAAAACAAATACTACTTCAAATCCTATCTAAACTAGAAGTATGAACATAATGATAGAAATCAAATGATGGACTAAGATCTCATTATATGTACACAGTGAGCTCATATGGACACAAAATACACGAAATAGAAGCAAGGGTGTTTATATGCTATATAGAGAAACAAAGGAAAAATATTTCAGTCACACAATTTAATATATAGAACGTTTACACAACAATAAATAAAAGAATGGAAATACAGTAACTTATCTGGACGATGGGAACAAAAACGAAATACACAACACAACACAACACAATCCACTGCTGCTGAGGGGCCCTCCCAAGTAGCAATGGCTACAGGTGCACGAACTACTCAGTCACCAAAAGCATAAAAACGGATTTGAACCAGGAACAAAGCAAAACTTCCATTATAAAAACACAGAGCAAAATTACATCCCTTTCTTAGCCCAATGAGCTCTATTTATACATAAAAATGTCAGTGGGGAAGGATAGAACCGAATCCCTAAGCTCCTGAGCTGTTAAAACAAATTTCTAAATTTAGAAAACAGCCAACCGTGTTTTCTGGGCAAATCCATTTCAAGGAATCACAAACTGCTCCCAAATGGCTTCAAATTTCCCAAAAATTCCTTGTTGTGACCTAAATGGGCCTATTCCGCACAAAACCCATGTGCCGGAATTTTCAATTTTGCTTCCGTTTTCCCGCAAATCCAGCCCAAAATTTTGTTGTTAGTTGAAAACACGTTTTTGACAGAAATTATGATTTGCAAGCTGCTCACATCTGAACGGTTTTGGGTGAGATCCGATAGATTCCCCACCATCTAGAAGCATCTAGATAACTCCTCCAATTGGCGGAATTAGGATTGGTGAAGTGGAAGTATGATAATGGATGATCTTTAGTGCGAATGGCAATCCGAATGACCTGTAACGGAAATTAGTTCATAAATCTGGTTTCTGAGCAGAATTGATGCTAGGTTGTTGCATGAGTTAACTGCTAGGTGCTGAGTTGCTGATTGGCTGGGCTCTATTTGTTGTAGAATCATGATCTTCCTTCTTTACATGTGAGCTTGCCTTTTAAAATTCTTGCGTTGGTTCGTTTAAGCTTGAACGCATTCTCCTTATATCCTGGGTACACAAATACGTTATGTTATAAGTCATAAAATCATGTCATATAATTAATAAAACAAACCATGGCATAAAAACATATCACATGAGGAATTATGGAAGAAGTCAACGCATTTTTCCACCATGGCTTAATTATTATATAAGTGGCTTGTATGATGTGAATGTTACAATTTTGCAATGATTATAATGTTTTGTTTCAAGCAGAAACTTTAAACCAATACACTTTTCCATATGACCTTAATTAATATATGATTTTAATAATTTTTAAAAAGATAATGAATATGCTAATATAATATCTTTTCAGTTATTCATTTATTTGAGATTTAAAATATTCCAAAGCTCATCATCATGGTTTTTATTTGCACTTGCAGGATCAATAGGACTTGAAAGAATCAAATGATGAATGTATCACGAGATCAACAAGAACCAAAAGACAAAGGAAAGCCAAACTTAATGAACGAATAAGAAACATGTCATTAAACCCAGTGTGGAACTTCGAACCGGAAGAAGGGTTGAATGAAAGGTCATATGAAATACCGAACGTCTATCATTTGCACAATATTGCATTTAATGCATTTAAAAATAACATATTGGGCTCACTTTTCAGTTACGAGATTTTATAAATAAAATAAAGTAAAAGACAGCCTTATTGAACATAGATGTATTAAATCATGGTAGATAGGATGGGAAATTAATGTAAATAACATCATTATAAAAGACAATTTCAGAGCCTAACAAAATAGTCTGGTATGCATCAGGGCTATGGAACAAGGCCCAAAGGAAATATCATACAATTGACAAAGAGATCAATGCATGTTTAAATGCAATAGAAAAATTCAAAATTCATTTAATAAACAAGAAATTCATGATCAGAACGGACAACCAGGCTATGAAGTTTGTACTAGAGAACCCCATTAGAAATTCCACTGCAAAGGCCAATTTCGCCAGATGGCAAGCTATGTTTTCCCAGTATGAATTTGAAATCAAACATATCAAAGGAACTCAAAACTGTATTGCATATTTTCTCATAAGAGAACATTTATAGACTAATTATGGAGTCACAACCCCGACTTGCATGATGATGATAACATATTGGTATAATGGAGCATATTCTTGCAGATATGTTCATGATGAAATGAGTTGGGAAGAATATATAGAGCAATGGAAACCTACATGGCAACTGAGATCTAGAGAAGTGCTAGAAAAAAATATACAACACCCAAACCTACTGATAAACCTGGTACCAGAACACAGGAGGTATCCGACATCCACTTGCAATGTTCCCAACATGGTTTATGGTCGACAACTCAGACAAGCTCTTGATGCATACCATGTGCTACAAACTAATTTCCAAGACTTGAGACTCATTAGTACTGGATCAACAAGAGTACAGGTCCAACAACAATATTACTGCATCAATTGTTGGATTTTGTACAACTTCGGAAGTTATATTCTATTGTAATTATTTGTACCTCCTATGGGAGTTGATCTTTATGTAATTAATCATGTAAATCCTTGAAAGAATCAATGTAAACCTTTGGTAGAAAACTAAGTAAAGAAAATAATTATTAAATGTATTTTTATATTCCACCAAGACAAGTCGGCCCTATTAGATTAAACAAGTCGGCCTAGTGGGTAAACTGCGCTAAAATAGTGGGTAGTCTGCCCCAAACAATGGGTAGAAATGCCCTAGTCAGGTCAACCCAGTTTGGGAAAAGTCATGTCGGTCCAGAAAGGGAAAAAGTCATTTTTGCATGTGTATAAATAGAGAGGTTGTATGCCTCATTTGTTCATTCACTCATACACAACAAGTTTGCATCACTTGGAGAGGAGCTCACATCTGCAGCTAGGAGAAGCTTATTTTTGGGGCTTTTAGTTAGAGATACTTTCTAATTTCTCTCTCTCATCTCTGTACTCTGTTCTCGGAATTATTCTTCTCTATACAAAGGTTTCTGGGTTTTCTCCAGTTTGGGTTTCCCAGGATAAATTCTCATGTTATTGTTTTTGTGCTTTATCTTTCTTCTAGTGATCCTATTGATTTTATGCATTTGAATTATTATGATATAAATGTATGAAACACTAACATGGTATTAGAGCGGTACTAGACGAAGCCGTTTGTGGAACTAGGGTTTCATCTTTCAAGGCCTTCACTCAACTTTTTGGCAGAAAAAGAGCCTTGGGAATTTCTCTCTAAGGAGGGTGCATTTTTTTGTGAAGGAAGAATTCAATTCTATGAATTTTTAATTTTTGACCTAATTCTACAGCTGCAGCAGAAATTAGGGTTTTAGTTTTTGACCTACTTCCTCCACAGTTTTGGCTCGGCCCCACCATTTCTCAACTTTCCTTGCTAGGGCACATCTCCCCATGGAGTCAGTTGTCCAAGAATCCAACTTTCATTTTTGACCTAGCTCTTGCTAGGGTTTCTGGTCCAGATCTGCTGTCAAAGATGATTGGAATGAAGGTTGAAGATCGTCTAGAATGGGATTCCAATTTCATCCTTTGGAAGTCTAGGGTTCTTCTCATACTAGAAGAAAATGATCGTTCCGAGTTCTTCTTTTATCTCTCCATATGTTAAGGAGATATGAAGATCCAGACTGCAAGAACAAAGGTCTATCATGGTTCCCACAAGAAGGAAGTGGGAGCCCACAAAAAAAAGAGAGATAAGTATTTGGTTTTCTTGCTTACATAGATATGTTTTGTCTTATATGTCTTCATAACCATTATATACAGATCAATCGGGAAGTGCGTTGAGCAGTTGATACAATTTACCTTGTTGTATTTATTATGCATACGAGCTACACGACACTTCATGAACACATGATGGATCTAGTCTAGATGATATCTCCTTCCTGCATGCTTAGAGTAGTGCACACTCTTGATGGCATGTTCTAGTGGAGATACCAAACATCTAGATAGTTACTAGATGTCTTTGGAAGACATGTTTATGATTGTTGTGCTAAAGTACTAGCCAAGATGCCTGTGTAAACTATTATCATTACATAGAAATAAAAATTGGTTAAATTTGATTATGCAATGTCACTAATAATCAGATGGGATTTGAATTGTAGGGAAAATACCATGTGATATGGCCTACAAGAGAAGGATGACAAGCCTTGTTCTTGTAATATCCTGATTTTGACCCTATTGCATTAAAATTGTAAATGATGTAAATATCGTTATTAAATCATGGTGAGGAGCTCAAGGCCAAGGCCCCGCCATCGATTTATTGTTTTATGTATCGACAATTAAAAATAGATGCATATGTTTCTTGTGCTAGCCACGCACAATAGAAATTAAGACATCATGTAAATATGAATTTTAATGAAATACCCATAACTAGCTATGCAATACAACAAGAGATGGGGGCATGATTTTACAAGAAATAGGGATGGAAAATATTCAAACCCTTGAGCCAATAGTGTTAAGCCAAATGTCATTGAGAGAACCCATAAACTCTCAACTACCCATTTTGACTTATGCACCCAATCATTTAATTCTTCCAAGAGTTGGTTGAGGTAGTTAATGCCTTGGGAATTGAGAGGTATGTCAGCCAATTTCGTGTATGGAAAAGCCATCAATATGGGAAAACGTATTTTTTCTTCTTGGGCAAGAAAACACCCACGAAATTGTGCCCAAAGCCATTCTTCACCCACGGTCTTTGCTCTCTCACACAGTCTAAGCTAGTTGGGGCTTTCTCCTTCACATTTTCCATCATTTTCCTGCATTTTCCGTAGCTGGGAACTCGTTTTTGTATTGCGCAGTGGCTGGGAGGAAGGGAGTCACGATTTGGGGGTTTATGGAGGCCATTTATGTCCCTTGAATGCCCATAAACGTTTTCTGAAAACGATTTTGCTCTCCTAGGGTTTATTTCCCATCTGCCATTTTGTTTTTGGTTGCCCACGTTTTTCTGAAACTAATGGAAACCCATTTTGGGCATCCCACTGTCAAAACGTCTCTCTTCATGCCCAACACTTGTGATTTTGCTGTTATGTGCATCCCTGTTTTGGTTTGAACTTGTGAGCAAGAAATTAGGAGTGGAAGCGGACTAGAATTGGCTTGATAAACCTAGTGAGGAAGGTAACCTCTCAAGAAGATCAAAAGGGTTGGCTACTCTTCTATGCACACCTTGAAGAACACTGGAATGGAAGATATGGCTTGAGGGACTGTGTAGTAGTGAAGGGAATACTTCCTTGTGCTAGGTGTGTAGGTATTGTGGGGACCAAGCTAGATAGATCTTGTAGAGGGGGTATCCATAGCTTTGTGGTTGAGCTCACTAGCTTAGCGATTATTCCTTTCCATTTCCTTAGCAGCCTGATAAACCCACCTGTAGATTGGCTTGGTTGATTTTGGTGTATATTTGGCTATGTGTGAGTCTGCTATTCCCTTTTTCCTTGTAGAAATCATGCCGAGCTCGACGGTGGCAGTTGTGTTGAGAGATTGATGAGAACAACTGGCCTATGGTTGGGTGGAACGTTGCAGTTGCATAGCCAGTTGCTCGGGACTACTTTGTTTTAAGATGAGTACTCTCTTGTGTTAATTCTGTAATGTATTTATTTGATGACTATCATCAACATCTTGAATGTATGATAGATGTGTAATAGAATTTACTTCCGCTATGTTTCTTACACACACACACATATATATGTATACATCTGCATATGTCTTTTTTTTATATTCTGTGAATTTTGTTAATAAACATGGGGATAGATGCCCAGACTTAGGATCATGTTCTCTCCATCGCACTGGTATGATGGGAGGGGACGTGACAGTTCTGATGAACAAGTGGTGGATACATGAATCCTGTTGATGTTCAGCAGGAAGCTTCTAGGAGTATGACTCTCATACTAGAGGGATGACCTCGAAAGAAGCTTTCACAGGAGTGAAACCAGAAGTGGGCCACCTACGGATCTTTAGATGTCCAGTCTACATACATGTTCCCAAGGAGAAAAGGAAGAAGTTAGAACCTTCGGGAAAGAAAGGAACTTTCATGGGATACAATGAGTCTTCAAAGTCATACAGAATATACATCCCAAGATCCATACAGATTGAAGTCAGTAGGGACGTGTCCTTTGAAGTAGAACTGGCTATCAGGAAAGGTGGAGGATCAGATATGGAGATCGATGATGAGGAAATGCTAGAACCAAAGGAGATGAGATCATCTCCCCCTTAAGTTTAGAGGGAGTTAGTATAAGAGGATGAATCCATCGATTGCATTGATCCAGTTGATCCAATTGTTGTTCCTAGAGATATTGCAGTAGGATGGAAGAGGCCTAGATGGGCACAACAGAATTTGCATGGAGCATATGGGAGTGTTGAAAAACACAAGGCTATATTTGTTTCCAGAGGGTTTTCTCAGAAAGAGGGAGTCGATTATCATGAGACATTTTCTCTTGTGGCTTGATATACTTCCATCAGATCGATCATTGTTGTTTCTTTAGACATGGGGTGGAAGTTGCATCAGAGTGATGCAGACCCCAACCTTTACTACAAGGTTGTGAATGATGAGCCACTGATTTTGGTCCCTTATGTTGATGACCCATTTCTCACTGGAAATGAGAAACTTATTATATGGTGTAAGAAGAAACTTGCCTCTGAGTTCGAAATGTAGGATCTTGGATTGATGCATTACTTCTTGGGATTAGAAGTATAGCAAAGGAAGAAGGAGATTTTCCTAGGTCAAGGAAAATGCACCATAGATATTCTGAAGAAATTCAGGATGCTGGACTGCAAGTTCATGGCCACTCCGATGGATGCAAATTTGAAGAAGCTGAGGGATTCTACTTCATATTCAAATTTGATTGATCCCATTATGTATCTCCAGCTGATTGGTTCCTTGATGTATTTGACGAACACCAGACCAGATATATGTTTTGCTATGAATTCTCTCAGCTATTTTATGTGTGAGTCGAGGAAGATTCATTGGATTGCTGCAAAAAATGTGCTCAGATACTTGCGTGGCACTGTGGGATATGGCCCGAGATATGTTTCAGAGAGTGACTTGATATTGCAGGGGGTTACAGACTCAAATTGGGCCGGATGTGCTACAAATAGGAAGAGTACTTCCGTATTTTGCTTCAGTTTGGGTTATGCAATGATTTCCTGGTGCAACAGGAAGCAGAACTCAGTATCACTCAGTACTGTAGAGGCCGAGTAAATGGATGCTAGTACAACAACCCGAGAAGCAGTATGGCTTTGTAAAATCCTTGTAGGATTGTTTGGCCAGATTCCAGATCCAACCGTGATTCACAGTGATAACTATAGTTATGTGTAGATGTCAGTGAATCATGTATTCCACGACAGGTCGAAGCATTTAGAGATTCGGTATCACTTCATACGTGATATGGTGCAAAAAGGTGTAGTCGAGTTATAGTATGTTCCGACAGATGACCAGATTGCATATGTTCTCACCAAGCCTCTTCCCAGGATGAAGTTCGAATACTTTTGCAGAAGACTTGGAGTAGAAGAGAACGTGTCCCTCCTTGAGAGGGAGAGATGACATAGATATGTTCACCCTGCTTTCACCCAGGTGCCTATAATCGTCCAGGTTCTCAGCCAGGTATGGGAGAAATCCCATCGACATATGAGACAGATAGGCAGTAGATGGTCGAGTTCCACCCAGGTGCCTCTACTCGTATAGGTTATCAGCCAGGTATGGGATAATTCCCATCGATAGATGAGACATACATGTAGTAGATGTTCGAGTTACACACAGGTGCCTTTGTTCATCTAGGTTCTCATCCAGGTATGGGAGAAATCACATCGACATATGAGACAGACAGGTAGTAGATGGTTATGTGATGATTGCACAGGTACCTCTACTCGTTCAGGTTCTCATCCAGGTATGGGAGTACCCCATCGATAGATGAGACGAATAGGTAGTAGATGGTCATGCACCTCTACTCGTCCAGGTTCTCATACAGGTATGGGAGGATCTCATCGGTAGATGAGACAGATAGGTAGCAGATGGTATAGAAGATGGTAAAGCCTATCTCTCGGACATCCAGGTAGGATGGAGAGACTCTCTTGGACTCACCGAAGGACTAGTGGATTTGATGCATGATGAAACTTCTCGAAGGATTGAGAGTGTGTTGACAACCTTCAGTATGTATAGAGATGATTGAGACAGTATATATGTATATGAAACCCAGATGATCATGATGTTGATGAAGACCGAAGAATACCTTCCTTGTTGAGAGAGAGTGTTGGATTTTGTGCAACTTCGGAAGTTATATTCTATTGTAATTATTTGTACCTCCTATGGTAGTTGATCTTGATGTAATTAATCATGTAAACCCTTGAAAGAATCAATGTAAACCTTGGGGAGAAAATTAAGTAAAGAAAATAATTATTAAATGTATTTTTATATTCCCCCAAGACAAGTTGGCCTTGTCAGATTAAATAAGTCGGCCCAGTGGGTAAACTGCCCCAAAACAGTGGGAAGTCTGCCCCAAACAATGGGAAGAATTGCCCCAGTCAGGTCGACCCAGTTTTGGAAAAGTCAGGTCATCCCAGAAAGGGAAAAGTCATTTTTTCATGTGTATAAATAGAGAGGTCGTATGCCTCATTTGTTTATTCACTCACACACAATGAGTTCGTATCACTTGGAGAGGAGCTCGCACCTACAGCTAGAAGAAGATTATTTTTGGGGTTTTTGGTTAGACAGAATTTCTACTTTCTCTCTCTCATCTCTGTACTCTGTTCTCATAATTATTCATCTCTATATGAAGGTTGTTGGGTTTTCTCCTGATTGGGTTTCCTACGATAAATTCTTGTGTTATTGTTTCTGTGCTTTGTCTTTCTTCTAGTGATCCTATTGATTTTATGCATTTGACTTATTATGCTATAAATGTATGAAACACTAACATGGTATCAGAGTGGTACTAGAAGAAGCCATTACCGGAACTAGGGTTTCATCTTTCAAGGCCTCCACTCAAATTTTTCACAGAAAAAGAGACTTGGGAATTTCGCTCTAAGGAGGGCGCATCTTTTGGTGAAGGCATAATTCAATTCTGAGAATTTTCAAATTTTGACCTAATTCTACAAATGCAATAGAAATTATGGTTTTAGTTTTTGACCTACTTCCTCCACAGTTTTGGCTTGACCCCACCATTTCTCAACTCGCCTTGCTAGGGCACATCTCCCTGTGGAGTCAATTTTCCAACAATCTAACTTTCATTTTTGACCTGGTATTAGAACACAAGAGGTATCCGACATCCACTTGCGATGTCCCCAACATGGTTTATGGTCGACAACTCAGACAAGCTCTTGATGCATCCCATGTGCTACAAAGTAATTTCCAAGACTTGAGACTCATCAATACTGAATCAACAAGAGGACAGGTCCGACAATAGTATTACTGCATCAACTGTTGGATTTTGAGCAACTTCAGACGTTATATTCTATTGTAATTATTTGTACCTCCTACGAGATTTGATCTTGATGTAATTAATCATGTAAAACCTTGAAAGAATCAATGTAAACCTTGGGGAGAAAATTAAGTAAAGAAAATAATTATTAAATGTATTTTTATATTCCCCCAAGACAAGTCGGCCTTGTCAGATTAAACAAGTCATCCTAGTGGGTAAACTGCCCCAAAACAGTGGGCAGTCTACCCCAAACAATGGGAAGAACTGCCCCAGTCAATTCGAACCAGTTTGGGAAAATTTAGGTCGGCCCAGAAAGGGAAAAAGTCATTTTTGCATGTGCATAAATAGAGAGGTCGGAAAGTTCAACTATTAGGGTCTTATTGGAAGTAGTCTTGTATGCTCTGCGAATTGATGATAAGGTATAATATCGCATCAGAAAATCTCTCCAAGTTATATGTAACAAATATCTGTAATATTTTCTATTGCAAGATTAATAAAATTTTGGGTACCATTCCCAGTTCTGAGGTTGTCTATTTCTGGTCTGTCTAAGTTGTATCACTCATTAGCCCGGATTTGTAATTCCCTAGCTATCTCGCAAGATTCATCATTCTTGTCATGAATAGTAGTTAGTCGTGAAGTAAGTCCTAAGGAGAGGCCGCAGCGCATGTTCGACAATTCAAGGAGTGATTGAAGAAGGTAGCAGGCTCGTGAGTTGCAGATATTCAACCAGAGAAAAGTAAGCCCAGTGCCAAGGCATTGTCCAATCTACTAGGTGTAGAGTCCTCTGCATCAAGTTTGAATGGAAATGTTTATTTGAGGGAGATATCACTTATTTGTAAATGTAAACAAATTTTAATTGGATATTTGCATGGTTTATATCTCTGCAATGATTTTTGCACTTATATTTCACATATGAAATTCATGTGGTGTTTTAGGAGATAACTGGGATCACATTCAATAAGTATGATTTAGTCAATTTTTTATTTGATTGGAGTGCCTGTTGGCTATTTTGATACATAACAAAATTGATTTGTATGAAAGTGTTTTCTATAACTCTTACCTTATCTCTCCATATTAGCAAACTCTATTGGAATCGATTGAGAACATGGCCGCTTCTTCCTACATTTAACTCTTGATCACACAGGAATGGTGGATTTGGATTAATATTGATTGAGAATGGATCTACATAGTTAATATCTTTGTTGAATCCCCATAGTTGGAAATATTGAATTTTAGGCCTAGAAGGGTTAGTTTGGGTTAGATCCTAAAAATTGCATTGACATATCAGAATAGTGAAACCTCCTTTTGAGTACCCAAGCCTTGGTCATGCTTACCATAATGTAAATGATGGTATCTTTCCAATAGTGGTTCATTTTCACAAAATTGACTTTGTATGTGAAAGTTATAACCCCGATAAGGTAACAAGCCAAATTATTCCTTGTGGGGACAAGTGGCAACCAAGCTAACCATGATTTACCCATAAAGAGTTAGAAACATGTTGGAATCCAATATAGACTTCTATAAGCATAATGAAGTTTATAAGAGGGTTCCAAAACCCCAAAACTATCACTAATTTGAGCTACCAAAACCCTCATCAAAGGGAAAGCTTGTAACTTTTTTTTAAAGTCACTGCTAATTATTCCATAGTATGAGTGGAAGTGTGGAGGAGACGTTAACATAATAAAGGGAGAATTAATCTTTAAGATAAGTTTAGTGGACGATAGTCATTAATAACTTCATATTAAACATGTATTGGCTTGTATTATGTAATGTGATATCCATTATAAAAAAAGACGAAAGGCATGGTTCTTTATTTCTCATTGCTTTTCCCATATTGGTTCTTTATTTCTCATTGTTTTTCCCATATTGGGTTCAATTCAAGGTTAAATACTTATGTTCCCTTGTGTGTATTTTCTATTTTATTCTATTTCACAAGTCATAAGTTAAATAAGTTAAATAATTTGTATGGTGTTTTTTTTTTAAATTTCTATTGAAGCATTTAAAATACAAAAATTTAATGGCTCAATTGAGCATAAGCTCATTGTGGCAGCTTTATGTTTAGATTTTCTTTAGTGAGTTGGTTACTGGAATATCTAAGGTTTTTTTTATTATCATATTTGGTGTCGTCTATGAGAATAAATTCACAAAAAATTGATATGGACATCAAGTACTTGGGTTGTCTTCATAGTCATATAACAAGGAAAGTTAGACCTATTGATGTTCTCCATGGTTTTAGCATCGGGAAAACATTCTCCATATTATTATCTTGGATAGGTTCACGACCCAGAGAGAATGGCATCATTGTAGCCCTTGACTGTATGTCTTATGGCTCAGATGCTTAGCATCATCCAGTCATGTGTTGAATGGAGTGGTTGTAGGCTACATGTCACATTACGTACTCTAGGTGGGAGTGCTCCTTAGCAGGAGTGATCTATTCTTATAGAGTGAGATGACTTGGTAGACTCTCTAAAATACCACTTGATTCCTCATATCTATGAGTTGAATATTGCTAAAGCAATGTATTATGCCTTAGTAGGATTCTTCGAAAGCAAAACCACCAGCAAAAGACTAGCCTTGAGAAATCAACTCCGTTGCATAAAAGATGTCAAACTCAGATTATGTTGTTACTTACTTCATGAAGGTCACATAGTTGAGACATCAACTTAAAGCCATTGGAGACATTATTGAAGATGCATAACTTGTCATGATGACTCTTAATGGATTTCCTTCCACATGGGAATCATTTATTTAGAGTGTTTGTGGAGGAGAAGAATTGCCCAAGTTTAATCGACTATGGGATGATTGTATTCAAGAAGAGGCTAGAGTATTATCAAAGAATAACTCACATAAACCTTAAGAAGAATAAAATAATCTCTTGCAAATCATGCAAGAAAAGGAAGAGGAAGAAGAAGAAAGTTTGAAAAGAAGAAAAATACAAGTGAAGGATCAACCCCAGCTCAAAGGAAGAAGGATATTTCAAAGATAAAGTGTTACAATTGTTAGAATTTTGGTCACTATCCTAACTAGTGTACTCAAGGGAAAATGAAGGAAAGGAAACATTCATCAACAACCAATGTTGATGAACCTCCATCAAAGAAGATAAAATAAGATAAACATGAGGAAATTGCAAATGATCTACAGAAGGAGTATTTCACTCAAAATATATGCACACCAATGATAATATCATCTTTGGATAATGTCTCGTAATATGTGACTGTAATTAGTGATCTACTCCATGAAGACCCATGATGAAGACTTCAACATGTTTTATAAGTTTAGAAAAAGATCAAAGTTGTTAGATCATACGATTAAGAAGAGCTCCCTCCCAGAAACTCCAAGTGATTTTTGCAAGGAGGCAAACATTAAGAGGGATACAACAAAACAAACAAAGATAAGTATTTTATATGATAAGTCTTATTTGCTCAAATTGAATTGTTATTTTATTGATGAATATCATAACTGTTTAAACTAGTGTTGGTTAACCTTTGTGGACATTTTTGTCATGAATAGGTGCATTATAAAGATTGTGGAGACAAAGATCCATGATTAAGATCTACCCATGTTCTTATGGGAAGATGCTCCAATACAACAGTTATTAGATGACAAGACTCCCAAGGAAGCATTCGTATAAGTGTATCCTTGGTTGTCCTGCATACACCTATGTGCCAAGGAATAGAGGACGAAGATGGTAACCTTCAAGATATATAGAAGATTTCATATGGAGTTTGATAATGAGAAGCAGAATATTCCGAAGGATGAGTACCCTCTTAGTACAATAATCATCATTCTATTAGGATGAGATAGTAGAGCCAGCAGAACAAGTGCAGCTTCCAAGAGATGATGCGGTGATCAGGTAGTAGGCCAGGAGGAAGTCATGATGGAAGAATATTAGCCCATCATGAAGAATGATGTATGATAGTACCAAGACATGAAGGGAAGTCAATGGTGACCTATAAGTAGATATATAATATCTAACATGCAATCTAGATTAGCATCAAAGATGGCTCATAAAGGAAAACCAAGTTACAGACTTAGAGGGAGTATTCAATGTCCTTGAGTGAGCAAGAGGCTCACCTTAGCAGACCCACTTGATGGGAGGTGACACAAATGGATACTAAAGATACAAAGAGAGAAGAGTATCTAGATGCAGAGGGAGAAGGATTCTCAAATGAAGAGTGAACATTATGCTCCCACACAAAGGGATTAGCTGCAGCTCAACTTGTTGATAAAGAAGATATTGTAGGAACTCAAGTAGAACCCCAGAGCTTGGTACGACAAGATTAACATATATTTAATGAGCTTGGAATTCATCAAGAGTGATGTGGACTCCAACCTTTACTACAAGGTTGTTGATGATGATCCGGTAATCTTGGTATTGTATATTGTATGATCTGTTCCTTACAGGAGCTAAGAGGCTCATAGATGAGTGGAAGTGGGAGTGAGCCTCCGAGTCCCAGAATATTGGGATTGGAGGTGTGATGAGATATTCCTTAGACAAAGGGAGTGAATAGTCAAGATATTGAAAGATAAAACATGATGGAATCCAAGTCCATGACCACACCTATGACGATAGATATGGAGAAGCTGAGTGATTCCACTTCATATTCAGATCCAATGGATCTCGTGATATGCAGATCTAGAGAAGCTAAGAAATTTCCCTTTAGATTCAGATTTGGTGATCAAATTCTTGATGAAATATTTGATTTGCAATAATGAAAACTGAGCCAATTATGGTTGAGCTTAGACTCCTTCATTGGGTTGTGGGTAATCATGTGCTGAGGTACTTACGTGGTATAGTTGGATATGATCTTAGGTGAGTGAAGCTACAAAATATATACAGATTCTGACTAAGAGGAGTGCAGCGGACAAAGAATCATCTTGAGGTATTGCTTAAGCTTGGATCAATTATGATATCCTGGATTAGCGGGAAGCAAGCTTCTGTGGCACTTAGTACAATAGAAGTAGACCAAATTGCAGCTAGTTTCACAAAACTATTTGATTTGGAGATCAAATACCACTTTATCCTATACACGGTATAGAAGGGAGCAGTGAACCTCCAGTACATATCCACGGACGAGCAGATAACCGATGTTCTCACCAAGCCTCCGTCCAAGGAAAAATTTGTATACTTTAGGGACAAGCTTGGTGTGATGGAGAATGCCTCTCTAAGTGAGAGGGAGAATTGATATATGGGTAACATCGTGATGAGCAGGAAAAATTCATATGAGAGATGAATGGCGCAGACACCATGATGAGCAGGCAGACATTCATATGAGAGATGAATGGCCCAGACACCATGATGATATTCCATATGAACAACATACATTCATATGAGAGATGAATGGGCCAAAGATCATGATGATTCGATAGATGAGTGGCCGACATTCACAAAAGTGAATGGCCCAGTATAGATGCAGTTGCAGTTGTAGTACAATAGTACAGATGTAGTTGCAGTATAGACACCATAGTACATATGCAGTTGCAATACAGATACAATACAGTTGCATCATAGAGGCAATTGAGATGATTAAAATTAGGGAAGACGTTCTCCACAGGAATCCATAGTGATGGAAAATGACTCATTCACTCACAAAAATAGACAGTTTGGCTAGTGGTGAATGGCCCAGGCGTAGTCTTAATAGACTCGAGATGCAGATTATGGACATTCTCACCAAGTTAGCGACTTGTCGGAGAATGTATCCCTCGCTGATAGGGAGTGTTGATGTTCTCCATGGTTCTAGCACTAGGCAAACATTCTGCAGATCACTCTCTCTTGGATGGGTTCGCAACCGAGAAAGAATGGCTTTGTCGTAGCCCTAGAATGTGTGTCTTATGGCTCGGATGCTTAGCCTAATCCAGTCATGTGTTGACTGGAGCAGTAGTAGGCTAGAGTTCACATTGCGTACTGTAGGTGGGAGTGCTCCTTAGCAGGAGTGATCTATTCTTATAGAGTGAGATGACTTGTCTATGTTACAAGGAGATATTATCTCCCTGTATACAAAGTCTAATCTAATGTTGAATTCGAAAATTGGCTCTAAGAAGTGTCCTGGACTTCTTAGAGTATGGTCAAATCAACATTAGATCTCCAGTGAAAGAATGTGACAGCATGTGAGGATATGTCAACAAGGAGAACTTTTCTCTGATGAAGAAATAACCGAGGAGTCAAGAAAATCCATTGAAGAAGTCCTAGAGACAGTGTAAGGCAAGAAAGAGCACAACTTCCCAAGCAAAAGGGGTAAATTGACTCTAGAAAACAAAGGACAAGTTGGCTTGAAAGATAAATAAAAGATAAATAAAGAATAAATAAAGTACAAGTCGGCCTCAAGAGTAAAAATCAAGTCAACTGAAGAATATCAATAGAAGTGTTCCACACTTCATTTTACACATTAAAGCAAGCTCATCTCTCTCAATTGGTGCGCACTTCTCAAGGAGGACAAGTGAAGTTCACTAGAAGCATAATTTTTGGGGTTTCTCTTATTCTCTTATTCTCTTGGACGATTATATACCCTCGCTAGGGTTTCATGTGGAAGAAGAGCACACTCTTGTGCTAGGGCATAATCTCCACGTTTGGTATTGTTCTTGTATTGGATTAATTTCTTTTGAGAAAATTTTGTTGGGTTTTCTCCCATTAGGGTTTCCCAGCATAAATCTTTGTGTCTCTTGTGCATGGTTATTCTTTCAGTGATCCTTGTTTTATTTTCTGCTGCAAATGAATGATGCTATAATTGTGGGATGAAATGAATTATGAATTAAGTTGAAAGAGATGAACATTATACTGGCAAGTTAAAATTGTAGGATGAAATGAATTATGAATTATGAATTGTGGGATGAAATGAATTATGAATTAAAATTGTAGGATGAAATGAATTATAAACCGTTAGATGAAATGAATTATGAATTAAAATTGTGGGTTGAAATGAATTATAAACCGTTAAAAGACTTTATGTCTGCTGCATGTGGTCTATCATGCACACTAAATATAAAAGCTCATGCCAACGCCCATGCCAAATGACGAGAAGACGAGAAGAGATAGTTTGAAATGTGAAGTGGCAACCATTAAGTGAAAAGGACCTATGAAATCAACATCATCTTAGATCCTCGAGATTGGAAATCGATTTCAAAGTTATTATTTATCCTCAGAAATTTGAATTCATGAAGGCTATAATAATTGGATAAATGCGTTGCAAAAATAGTGACTACGGACTGTGGATACAATTTTGAAATTGGTGATCAATTTCCTTATAAAGGAGGTCAACTACTGTCTACTCAACTTGAAAAATCATTTTGTAGAATTGAAAAGCGGTTATTTATTTTGGTCGAATGAAGTTTATTTATCTTCAAGTGTGGAGAAGAATTTTCTGATTTTCTGATCTTTGTCATCATTGTCAGAGCAAGTCATTCAAAATATTCTTCAATTCTTTGATTGGTAAATCAAATATAAGCTATATATTTTAAAACAACTTCAAGTAACCTGAGTTCCATATTTTAATCTTTGATAAGAATAGGTGGCAAGGTATATGGGGGCAGAGCAATTAAATTGGACAGCTAATGCAGCGGGTGTCAAGAGTTTATACACAGTTATGTAGCATTGCGCTACCGAACTGCATGTAGGTCACTGTTCTAGTCATCATCTTCTGCAATAGATTCGCTCCAAACCATAAGGAATCGTTTGAAATGGTTAAAAACCCACTTCAGGAATGGGCCAAATTACAAAATCCTATCTCAGTTTTTACATAGGTGTCACGGTTTGGAAATTATGAGTGTCTGTTTGAAGCTTATTTTTCAGGATTTCGCCACATTCAGTTTCCTAAAAATATGCCAATCAAGCGGTTGAAATGCCACCTCAACAATTCGATATGGGAGAAGATATTTTAATTTAAATTAGTTAATTAAATATGAGGAAGTGGTTTTCAAATGCATGAGTTTTGGGATCTTGATGTAATTGCTATAAAAATTTAGAAAGATGAAGAAGAAGGGGATTCTTCTCCGAGGAGAAAGAAGGGATTTGATGGTCTGAGTTGGAGGTCGACATTGTAATTACCAGACAACCATCTGATGCAAAACAAGTTCATGCTTCAGATCTATACTTTATTTGCAAGCTGTGCTTTCACTCTATTTTCTCTTCTTCTTATTTGGATGTTAAGATTATTTCCGTTCACAGGAATAATTAAGTAGTTTGCATATCTAATTGGTGCACACTGTGTAATTAAATTGTCTGCAAAATTTACGTTAACATTCGGTGATTATGCTTTGGTGCTTAACATTGTTGGGTTACTGAAGCTATTCCTTGTGAATATTTATGTTTTCCTATCTTGATCACATATATATTCACATTCTAAACTATCGATTCTCTCCATTCCTATTTCTACATGCTGCAGTTTCAATAAATGTGTTCCTGAACCTATGAGGTTATTTGTTTTGGAATTTTTGTTGCACATAAAGCCTTAATACCTTTATTCAATCAATTTTCCAACCATCTATCTGGAAAATATCCCTCTAAACCAACCAACAAACCCAATCAAAATTCTCTTAAATCCAAGATGTGTTGAACTTGACCTTTCATGAAGTCATTGGACAACTTTTAGTGCTAACACTGGGTGCATTGGAACTCACCCTAGGAGGGTGCATCTTTCCGTGGAGGCGAAATTCAATTTTGACAATTTTTCAGTTTTGACCTAATTTCTGTTGGAATCAAGAAATTAGGGCTTTCAGTTTCAAACATTTTTTAACATAGATTAGGTTCAATCTTATTATTTTGGAGCTCGCCCTAGGAGGGCACATCTAACTATGGACTCAATTTTCACATTTACCAAACTTCAGTTTTGACCTAGCTCCTGCTAGGGTTTCTCGATCAGAAATTCAAAAATGGTGTCCATTCTTAGAGTGGAAGATAGGCTGGATGGTGCTTCAAATTTTAGATCCCGGAAGACAAGAATACTTTTCATTTTGGAAGAAAATGAGATCTAGGATCATGTAAAGAAGGATATCTCAGAACCAAAATACTATGGAGAGAAATCCAAATACAAGAAGAATGAAGCAAAGGCAAAGAGGATCTTGGTAGAGTCTCTAAAAGACCACTTGATTCCTCATATATCTGAGTTGAAGACCACTCAAGCAATGTATGATTCCTTAGTAGGATTGTTTGAAAGCAAAACCACCAGCAAAATACTAGCCTTGAGTAATCAACTTTGTTGCATAAATATGTCTAACTCATATTTTGTTGTTACTTAATTCATGAAGGTCTCATAGTTGAGAGATCAACTTAAATCCATTGGAGACATTATTGAAGATGCAGAACTTGTCATGATGAACCTTAATGGATTTCCTTCCACATGGGAATCATTTATTCAAAGTGTTTGTGGAAGATAAGAGTTTCCCAAGTTTGATTGACTATGGATTGATTGTGTTCAAGAAGAGGCCAGAGTATTATCAAAGAACAACTCACAAAAACCTAAAGAAGAATAAAATCAAGCTCTTGCAGCTCACGCAAGAAAAGGAAGAGGGAGAATACGAAAGTTCGATAAGAAGAAAAATACAAGTGAAGGATCAGCGCCAGCTCAAAGGAAGAAGGATCTTTCAAAGATAAAGTGTTACACTTGTCATAAATTTGGTCACTATGCTAACCAGTGTACTTAAGGGAAAAGGAAGGAAATGAATCATGCATCAACAACCAGTGTTGATGAACCTCCATCAAAGAAGATGAAAGAAGATAAACTTGAGGAAATTGCAGATGATCCCTCTCCGGAAGGAGTATTTCTTTAGTACACTCAAAATATATGCACACCAATGATAATATCATCTTTGGATGATTTATTGTACCATGTGACTGCCATTAGTGATATACTCCATGAATACCCATGATGAATACTTCAGCATGTTTTAGAAGTTCAGAAGAAGATCAAGTTTGTTAGATCAGACAATGAAGAAGAGTTCCCTCCCGGAAACTCCAGGTGATTTATGCAAGGAGGTAGACATAAAGAGGGAGCCAACAAAACAAACAAAGATAAGTATTTTATATGATAAGTCTTATTTGCTCAAATTGATTTGTTATTTTATTGATGAATAGAAAAACTATTTAAATGAGTGTTGGTTAACCCTTGTGGACATTTTTGTCATGAATAGGTCCATTATAAATATTGTGGAGACAAATATTCGTGATTAATATCTACCCATGTTCTTATGGGAAGATGCATCCAGTACGACAATTATTAGATGACAAGACTCCCGAGGAAGCATTTGCAAAAGTGGATCCTTGGTTGTCCCGCATACACCTATGTGCCAAGGAAGAAGAGGATGAAGACGATAACCTTCAAGATATCTAGAAGATTTCATATGGAGTTTGATAATAAGAGGCAGAATATTCTGAAGGATGAGTATCCCTCTAAGTATAGTAATCATAATCATATCAGGATGAGACAATAGAGCCAACCGAGCAAGTGGATATTCCAAGAGATGATGCGATGATCAGGCAGTAGGCTAGCAGGAAGCCATAATGGAAGAATATTAGTCCATCATGAAGAATGATGTATGATATTTTCGATACCTGAAGGGAAGTCCATGGTGAAATCCAAGTAGATCTAACATGCAATATAGATTAGCATCAAAGATGGCTCATAAAGGACAACCAAGTTGCAAACTCAAAGGGACTATTCAATGTTCTTGAGTGAGCAAGAGGCTTTCCTCTTGATGGGAGGTGACACAAATGGATACTCAAGATACATAGAGAGAAGAGTATCCAGATGCAGAGGGAGAAGGATACTCAAATGGAGAGTGAGCAGTATGCTCCTACACGAAGTGATTAGCTGTAGATTAGCTTGTTGATAAAGAAGATACTGTAGGAACTCAAGTAGACCCTCAGATATTGGTATGACAATATTGACATATATTTGATGAGCTTGGACTTCAACAAGAGTGATGTGGATTCCAACATTTACTACAAGGTTGTTGATGATGATCTAGTGATATTGGTATTGTATATTGTATGATTTGTTCCTTACAGGACCAGAGAAGCTCATTTACGAGTGCAAGAGAGATTTATCCTTTGAGTATGAGAATATTGGGATTGGAGTTGTGAAGAGATCTTCCTTAGGTAGAGGGAGTGAATAGTCAAGATATTGCAAGATACAACATGATGGACTGCAAGTCCATGACCACACCTATGATGATAGATATGGATAAGTTGAGTGATTCTGCTTCATATTCAGATCTAATGGATCCCATGATATGCATATATGGAGAAGCTAAGTGATTCCGCTTCAAATTCATATTTGGTGATCATATTCTTGATGAGATATTTGCTTTTTGGTAAATACCTTGAGCCAGTTATGGTTGAGTCGAGACTCCTCCATTAGGTTGTGGAAAAACATGTGTGGAGGTACCTGCGTGGTACAGTTGGATATGATCTTAGGTGATGAAGTGAAGCTGCAAATAATATATAGATTATGAATAAGAGGATTGAAGTGAACAAAGAAGCATCTTGGGGTATTACTTTAGCTTGGATCAGTTATGATATCTTGTATTTGAGGAAAGCATGATTTTTTGACACTAAGTACAACAAAAATAGATCAAATTGCAACCAATGTCATAGACCTATTTGATTTGGAGATCAAATACCATTTCATCCTAGACATGGTACGGAAAGGAGCAATGAATCTCCAGTACATATCCACGGACGAGCAGATAGTCGACGTTCTCACCAAGCCTCTGTCCAAGGCAAAGTTTGTATACTTTAGGGACATGCTTGGTGTGATGGAGAATTCCTCTCTAGGTGAGAGGGAGCATTGATAGATGTGTAACATTGTGATGTGAAAGTATACATTCATATGAGATATGAATGAGTCAGACATCGTGATGAGCAGGGAGACATTCATATGAGAGATGAATCGCCTAGACACCGTGATGATATTCCAGATGAACAACAATCATTCATATGAGAGATGAATGGTCCAAAAATCATGATGATTCGATAGATGAGTGGTAGACATTCACAAAAGTGAATGGCCCAATATTGTTGCAATTGCAGTACATACACCGTAATACATATGCAGTTGCAGTATAGATACAATATAGTTGTAGTACATATGAAGTACAGATGAGTAGCATTAGGGTATACATTCTCCCCAAGAATTGATGGTGATGGAAAATGACTCATTCACTCATAGAAATATCCAGTTTGGCTAGTGGTGAATGGCCCAAGTGTAATCTTAATAGAATCAAGATGCAAATTATGGACATTCTCACCAAGTTAGTGACTTGGCATATAATGTCTCCCTCGCTGAGAGGGAGTGTTGATGTTCTCCATGGTTCCAACATCGGGAAACCATTCTGCAGATGATTCTCTTGGATGGGTTCGCAACCTAGAGAGAGTGGCCCCATCGTAGCCCTTGACTATGTGAATTATGGCTCGGATGCGTAGCCTTGTCCAATCATGTGTTGACTGGAGTGGTAGTACACTAGAGGTCACATTATGTACTCCAGGTGGGAGTGCTCCTTAGCAGGAGTGATCTATTCTTATAGAGTGAGATGATTTGTCTATGTTACAAGGATATCTTATCTCCTTGTATATTAAACAAAGTCTAATCTAATGTTGAACTTGAAAATTGGCTCTAAGAAGTGTTCATGACTTCTTAGTGTATGGTCAAATCAACATTATAGATCTATTGAAATAATGTGACCATGTGTGAGGAGATATCAACAAGGATAGATGTTCTATGATGAAGAAATAACCAAGGAGTCAAGACAATCCATTGAAGAAGTCCTAGAGAAAGTGGAAGGCAAGAAAGAAATCAACTGCCCCAACAAAAGGGGTAAATTGACCCTGGAATACAAAATGACAAGTTGGCTTGAAATATAAAGAAAAGAGAAATAAAGAATAAATAAAAGTAAAAATCAATAAATGACAAGTCTTCCTAAAGAGTAAAAATCAATTCAACTGAAGAATAATGACAAATCTTCCTAAAGAGTAAAAATCAATTCAACTGAAGAATATAAATATAAGTGTTCTCACACTTCATTTCACACATTAAAGCAAGCTAATCTCTCTCGATTGGTGAAAAATTCTCAAGGAGGACAAGTGAAGTGCACTAGAAGCATATTTTTTGTGGTTTTTCTTATTCAAGACTATCTACCCCTGCTAGGGTTTCATGTGGAAGAAGAGCACACTCTTGTGCTAGGGATTAATCTTCATGTTTGGTATTTGTCTTTTAATGGATTAATTTCTCTTGAGAAAAGTTTGTTTTGTTTTTTCCTGTTAGGGTTTCCCGGGATAAATCTTTGTGTCTCTTGTGCATGGTTATTCTTTCAGTGATCCTTGTTTTATTTCCTGCTTCAAATGAATGATGCTATAATTGTGGGATGAAATGAATTATGAATTAAGTTGAAATAGATGAAAATTATACTGCTAAGTTAAAATTCAACAATACCATATAAGCCCAAGACTATAGATGAAGCCAAAGTGTAGACATAATACATTGTATATGAAAAGAAGAGAGAACCACAAGGTTCAAATTAATCAAACAAATATGGATCTTGCAAAAGGGAGAGAATAAGGGAAAATAAAATATGAAAGTTTTCCACCATTGCATGTGTGTGCAAGGAACCTAATAACCACTTATACCACTACAACATTGATGATGAAACAAAATAAAAATGTTGGAAATTGCATCCAAATTTGAATCCTAGGAGTTGTAAGCAGATGCAGTCCAAGAAGAGGAATGTTCTAATGGAAGTCAGAAAGACGAAAGAAATCAATTCATATTTGGGTGAAAATATTTTTTTCATATCAACATGGAGGGAGGTGAACCTGCATATTATCCATATTAAAGAGGAGAAGTATATCCCATAGTGATTCCATATTAATATTCAAATCAAATTAGATGTTTTATTCAATTTGGGTTTGCATGCCAACCTCATTGAAGATGATCTAATAAGTAAGCATGGTTTAAATATGTATGATCACACTCTTCTGTAACCTTTGGGTTGCGTGAATATGGATGTGGAGTTAAAATTTACAACTAATGAAAGCCTTATATTTTATATCAATGCAAATTATATTGATGAAATATAAGTCAATGTAGTGCCCTTGATGTGGGTGGTGCAGGGTTTGGTAGTCCCTACATGTATATGAGGGATTCCATCTTCATGAGAAGGGAAAACCAATACCATTTGATTAAGTACGATAAATGTTTTATAATCAATGCACATAAGGGGATGTCTAAAATCTCTTTGTCTAGTGCACAACAAAATAATATATTACCTAAATCTATAAATAGGTATGTACTTTGCTTCTTGAGGTGTAACTATAAAGAGGTAAATATTTTAGGTGTGAAGGCATGCCTGGAAGGATGTACAAAAGAAACTTAGCTATTGAATTGACAATAAATGTGACATCAAAATGAGAAATCTATCCCTAAAACTCCATATCTTTGGGTCAAAAACACCAAAATCAATCACCAAATTGAAAAGTGGTGCTACTATTAGTACCATTTTTTGGGGGTTAAAATTACATCCTTTTGCAACCATGGCCTTAAATGCTTGTAATTTTTTTAGCAAAGACTTTAAAATCAACCCTTGCTTCAAAATATGGTACTACCAATTGTGACCTTTTTGTTTTTGGGCCTAAATACTCTTTTTAACCATGGCCTTAGAAACCTCGTAATGTTGCTAACCAAAGCCTTAAAACCAACCATCGAATACAAAAGCAACACTGCTAACAACATTATTTTTTAGGGTTAAAGTTACAATTTGTTTGAAACCATGGCCTTAACAAGAGGCATTGTTGCAAGAAAAATCTTAAAATCAACTTCTAAATCATAAAGTGGTAACACACTTTTTTTTTCGAGGTTAAAATTGCAATTTTTTTCAAACCATGCGCTTAACAATTAGTATTTTTGCAACCAAAATTTTAAAATCCATTTTCAAATAAAAAATAGTTGCTCCTAGTAGCACCTATTTTATGCATGTAATTGCAACAATTTTGAAACCATAACCTAAAAGATCAACATTGTTGCAAACAAAATCACAAAAAAAAAAAAAAAATGGGGAAAGATCAATTAAAAAAATAGAGGATAAAAAACAAAAATGCAGAGAACAAATGTTTTTGTTTTAAAAAAATCAAAAAAAGATAAACAACCCGCACCACACTTTTTTTAACAAAAGAAATTAAAAACAATGTTTAAAATAAATTAAAATAAGACAAATTTAATATGAAATTGAATAAAAAGGTTGCATCTAAAACAAAGTTAATAAAAACAAACATGAAAAAATCAAATTTAAACAAACAAATAAACAAATTTTTAAAAAATTAAAAAAAAAAATATAATATAAGAAATAAGAAGAAGTTAAAAAAATAAAATAGAAACAAGTTATATGAAAAAGATGAAGTAGGGTGTCGCGACGGTGTTTTTCTCATGATGAGGTTGAGCAATTCCTTAACGATCGCTATGACAGTGCATGCAAAGACTACTTATCAGGATTGGCCACCACTTAAAAAATTCCACGCCCTGGCTACATTTTTCCCTTGCTCTTCAATGATTGTATTCATGGCATCAAACAATGCAAAAACTGCCAAATCTTCTCTGGAAAAAATAAGGCCCCTCTTGCCCCTTTGGATTCAGTCATAAGTACTATTGGTCCCTTCTGCAAATGGAGAAACGATTTCATTGGATGTTAGCCCGTGTTTGATCAAGGTCATAAGTACATTGTCATCACTGTCAATTAATTTACCAAGTAGGCCGAGGCAATGCCTGCTTTTACTACTACATATGGGGTCAAAATTCAACAAAATAGTCCGACGATACGGATAAAATCAACCATACCATCGAAAATTGCTGGGTAAATATTTAAATTTCTATATTTTTTTAGTTTCCTTGAGTTCATTGATCTTATGGTGCGGCTTTTGTCTTTGGCATTATTCCGATGAAAATCCCACTATCATCAGTCTTTCAATGAAAAATAGGTTGTTCGTCTCAATTGCGACAATAGGTTATATACTCGTTGCACCTTTGAAACAGTCAATGCTTTTCTGTGTGGTCAACTCTATCATGGTCAATGTTCATCAGAAGTTCGACGACGATGACCTCTATACATATGTGATATCTAAGAGATGTTTCGACGGTTTTGCTATACTTGCGACACAATTTTGAGAGGCTATAAGGCCTTTTTTTGGGGGGAAAAAACATATTTATTTTATCTATCAATTTCATTACGAATATTTGATCTACATCACTTGATTTTTTAAGATAATCATCACTCTATTTTGGTAGGGAAGAGTGTTAGATAACAATAGTCCAACAGAAAATCAAAGGATGCTTGCTAGGTTGTGGGTGGCATTGAGGGAAAGGGGTGATGGGGAACGCTATTTCCCTTGCACTAGTTGCAAGGGATTTTGTCACAGAATAATTTTGATAAAAACACCTGAAAAAATGGTAGGCAATAGAGGCACGCTGAAGAGGGGTATGAATATCATCCCTTTGTAAGTTATATATTAATCATATGTATTTATATTGATTGTATTTGTAAAATTTTATATTGTTTTAATATAGATTAATTTTACTTGATTATTTGTAATTATAAATACAAGTCCCTCTAAGTGTCTGTCACTAGAGAATGTGCCAAGTAGTAGTAGAAATGATGTTGTACAAGTTGAGGAACATGGAGTGAATATTGAAGATCAAGTTAATGCTCCTATTGGAGAAGATGACAATAATAACATAGTTGAATATTATGGAACAAATACATTGATCCAAGACACATTCGCTCGAATGGATTAGGACAAATTTGATGATATTCATGATGAACCTCTACTTGAGAAGGCACATCAACCCCTCTATGAAGGCTCAAGAGCAAATCTTCTCTCTGCTACATTATTGTTGGTGAAAAAGGTTTTGAATGGTTTCTCAAACATTTGTCTCACACAAATCCTAGGGTATGTAATATGTTTCGTCATATATACATAAATGTTGACTTTTTCCCTCTATTTTTAGTGTTACGTAATGTGTAAAATAATGATGCAATATTTATGATTAATACTCTTTACATTAACTAGTTATTTTTTATGTTGTAGATTGTTAGGTGAATTTTGATTACCACCACCAAATATTTCACCTCGCACATACCGAGATTTATCTACCATTATGAAATGTATTGGAATGGAGTATCAAGCTATTGATGCATGTCCTAATGATTATAATATATATTATGTACAATATGCATCGGAAACAAAATGCCTACAATGTCATATCAGTAGATATCAAACCGATCAAGTAACAAAAAAGATGCCTTGCAAGGTTCTTCATCATATTACCATAATTCTATGTTTGGAGCTATTGTTTTCAACAACTATTCAAATGCCAAAGCATAGAAAAATTTATGGATTACCATGGATGGAACAAAAATGGAGATGGTTATGCATTTAGGAACATGGAGGAAATATTGTTAGTTTTTAAAGAGGAACCTTGTAATGTTAGCCTTTCATTTGCAATTGACTATGTCAATCCATTTGGAGAGCTCAAGGCTATTTAATCACCGTGTCCAATTTTTGTAATCAACAATAACATTCCTCGAATGTCAATAAAGAGGGAGTACATAATGTTGGCAATGATTGTTCAAGGTATTACAATATTTTTTTAAACATAACATTTCATTTGTCTTATTTGTTGCATAATATATTACATTTATTTATTTATTACTTATATATACATATGGTAGTAATTATGTGTATTTTCAATCAATTAGGTAAGTACAAAGTTAAATATATGAATGTATATATGGAGACTCTTATCGACAAGCTACTAAAGTTATGGGTTAGCATCACTATGTATGATGTCTCTAGACCAATAGGACAAAACGAGTTTCAATTCCATTGAATACTTGTATGGACAATTCATGATGCCCCAAGTATAACACATTTTTTTGGTATGCAACGTTCCACTGCACTTTAATGGCATATAATTTTATGAAGATACCATGCATGTTTTTTAAATAATCCCTTCATATATATATATATAATCCATCTCTTGTAGGTATTCAAACAAATGGTAAATTTGCATGTCCAGTTTGTGGTCCTAAGATGAAATCTTGTTGTTCAATAAGTTCAGGAAAGCAGGTGTTTTATGAGTATAAGCACTTCCTCTCTAAGAACCATAAGTATTGAACTATTGAAAAACATATTTTCAATGGGAAAGAAGAGAGTGTATTAAGACCACGAAGAATGACACCTCAGCTATGGAAGTTTGAATATAATAGAAATCATCAAGGTACGCAAATTGTCTATGTATCATTTATCTAATGTTTGGAATTTTTATTTTTATTTACCATATTTGACAATTATTTTTGTAATTTCTTTTATGCTTCATGAAGGTCGTCAAGGAATTAATGGGATTCCACGAGGAATGAAAATTTATCCCATACAATTGAATAGGTTTCCCTACTGTAAGAACCTACAAATAGATCATTTGTTTGATACAATGCATATAGAGAAGAATGTAATAGAAACGGTATGGAAAATCTTAGATGGTAGGAGCGACAAAGAAAAATTGTCAAAAATTGTGGTGACATTCAAGAAGCCAATCATGCAATGCAAAGTGTGATTCATTCAAATAGAGATGGAGACCAAAATAGCTTTCCATGGTTATTGATAGAGAAACAAAGCAATGTCGTAAAAGAGGTCATTCTCAAAATTAAATTTCCGACGAGATTTTCTTCAAACATAAATAATATCTTAACAAAAAAAGGTGAATTTGGTGGGGTAAAAACTCATGAATGGCATACCTTCATTAAGGTAATTATTTTGGTATATAGTTTTCTATATTGGTATACATATTTTTAGTATTTTTTTGTCTACTTTGGAAACAAATAATGGTTCATTTTTATTTTTATAGTGTGGTCTACCTCTATCTCTCCCAGACAACTTTGACAACAATGTCAACAAGTTATATATGATCTTGGAAAATACATGAGGTAAGTAGTGATTTATATGATAAATGTTTGTTCAATTTGTTTTCAAACTCTATGACACATGTTTTACTTGTAATGTATATACCTTTTTGCTGAAACTTGTGATTTGCTTGCATCACTTGTAGTTGGTTGTCATCTAAAGAAATCCATAAAGAAGATATCAAGTATTAGAAGAGAGAAATTCCTTAGTTAATGTGTGAAATGAAAAAGTATCTACCTCCAACATGTTTCACTGCACAAGAACACTACCTCATACAGCAAGTTGAGGAGATTGAAATGTGTGGACCTATAAACACAAGGTCAATGTGGATGGTGGAGAGGCACTTGAAATCATTGAAGGAGTTGGTTAGACAACGAGCACGTCTTGAGGGTTCTATGGTGGAAGGATATATGGTATATCAATCCATGGTGTATATTAGTTAGTATCTTTCTAAATTAGCAGCAAATATGCAGGTGGATCGCATTTGGGATGTGAAATCCATCAAGAAATTTGAAGGGGAGTATATGTTAGGGAAAGGTAGAATGAGGAAAGTGAAAGGTAATTAGATGGTGGAGATTTATAATACATTTGACTTTTTGATTTTATGTATATCGTGCTTATTTAATTTTTATTCTTCCATCAATTATTAAGATTTACGATGGTAACTAATTATTGGTGTTTTTTTTCACACAGTTGGTTGAGAGTGGGATGCACTACATTTATACATTGCAAACAATATTGATTGGATGAAGGTATGGACTGAAATATGTATACAATGTTATGGTAGGTTATCATGGGAAGGGGTGGCTACATTGGTTAAAGGAGTTCATTGTAATTAAGATACCAATCTTACATAGAGGGAAATTGATTTAGCATATGGTTTAAAAGATAAACATGCAAGCATATTCACCCATATTATTCCATTATTTTTTATTATATTAATTTGTATGGTATGGTTTTTTTCTTCAAATACTTTCCAAGTATAAATATGTTTATTAGTTGACAATGCATTTTTTACTTGTTTGGCATATTGCAGCTGAAACACCACAAGGTTATGTGGTGCAATGGCCATAAATTTTGCATCAAAAAGTTGGATGGAAAGAAGAAAAATTATGATTGTGGGATAACTGCAGTATTCCAGGTTACTAATGTTTCCTCTAGGAGTGTCAGGCATCCAGAAGTATATGAAAATAGATATTATGGGTATTTGGATGTTATACTTGAGTATGACTTTAAATCCTTCAAAATAGTTCTATTCGACGTCAAATGGTACGGGTTACAGATGAATGAATGTGATACTGAGAGAACTGTTATTCAACATTCTAATGGACTTACCATGGTTAATACAAGGACATTTGAGCCGACAAGAAATACCTATGTTCTTCCAAGCCATTGTGAACAATACTTTTACTCAAAGGTTCTAAGTAAAATAGGTTGGTCATATGTTGATAGATATGATCCAAGAGGAAGGCTGACAAAGTATAATGTAGTGGAAGAAGAAGATGATGCAGAGGAGCAGGTAGATGTTCCAGATGAATAACTTAAAGAAGTTAAACTAGATGTAGGAGACAATGTTCGCAATGATGATATCAATGATGATATTATTGAAAATGACATTGATGACGGTGATGATATGGTCGCCAAACCTTTCAGTGTTGATTTTTAACCGGATGATACAGATGTGGAATTGGATGAAGAAGAATATCAATGATATTGAGATGTATGAGGTATGTGATTATATCGTTTCTCTGATTTATTGATAGAATAATTGACTTATATGGGTTAATCATATGTTTTTAAGTTTTATAACAATTTCTATGGCGCATGTTAAATCTTATTGCACCGAAAGTAGCAAGGTGCTCTATGGCCTAATATGGGGGATATGTTGTCACACAATGTAATGAACATTATGTAATTTTACCAACTATAAAAAGTAAATAAAAAAAATCAGGTCGACTAACAAAATAAAAAAATTAAAACCAAATAAAAAATAATTAAAAAAATCCATGTTGAGTCATAAAAAAACAAGCATAGATCCATCTTAAAACCAGATCTATCAAGCACCAAGAGTGATCAAATTTCTTGAGGTGTAAATTTTTTCTAAACATGTACAAAATTTAAAATAAAAAATTTACACCTCAAATTTAAAATAAAAAACTTACACCTCAAGAAATTGGATCCTTTTCGGTGCTTGATAGATCTGGGTTTAAGATGGATATATCCTGGTTTTAATTAATTTAATTTATTTTACATTAAATATGGTAATGATATTTTGGAATCATCATCATCATCATCATCATCATCATACAATCACATTATATTCAACGTTGTTGTCATTGCCATCATCATTCATGTCATTGTCATCATCATGGTCATCACCATTTCCATCATCATCATTATCGTCATTATCTCCATCATCATCATCATTTTCATTGTCATAATCATCATCACCATCATCTCCATCATCATCATTGGAATTCATCATTTCCATCCTCATCATCTTCGCCACCAACATCATCATCGACATAAACGTCTTTGTCATCAATGCCATTGTCATCATCTTCGTCATCATCTTTTTCATTAATCGCACCATCATCAACAACATCATTGTGATCATAATCGTCATCGTCATCCTCATCATCTTCTTCATCAACGTCATCATCAGCATCAACATCATCGTCATCATCTTTGTCATCATCAACATTAACATCATCATCGTCATCATAATTGTCATCATCTTTGTCATCATCGTCATCATAATCATCATCATCCATGCCATGGTCATCATCATCATCATCATCAGCATCGTCGTCGTCGTCATTTTCATCATCCTCATCCTCATTGTCATCATCATCGCCATCATATTTGTCATCAATGTTATGGATTTCATCTTTGTGATGGACGTCATCATAATCATAATCATCATCGTCATCATCATCGCCATCATATTCGTCATCATCATCATCATCATCATCATTGTCGTCATCATCATCGTCATCGTCATCATCATCATCATCATCATCATCATCATCATCTTTGTCATCTTTTTCATCATCATCATCATTGTCATCATCTTCATCATTAACGTCATCATCAACATCATCATCAACATCATCATCAACATCATCATATTTTTCGTCATCTTTGTCAGCATCAACATAAAAATCATCACCATCATCATTATTGTTGTCGTCGTCATCATCATCATCATCAACATCATCATCGCCATTGTCGTCATCTCTGTTGCCATCATCATCTTTGTCATTGATGTCAAAATCATCGTCATCATCTTTTCCATCAACGTCATCATCAACATCATCATCAACATCATCATCATTGTCAACGATCATTGTCATCATATTTATCATTGATGCCATCATCGACATCATCACCACCATCATCATCAACATCAACATCATCATCAACAACATCTTTGTCATCATCTTCGTCATCAACATCACCATCAACATCATCTTCATTATCAACGTCATTATCAACATCATCATCAACATTGTCATCATCATTGCCATCCTCATCATCTACTACATGAACGCCCATGCAATGAATTAGATATATACATCCTTATATTTGAGGATCTATATCTAATATTCTCCAAATTAGGTTTCTTATATGAGATTAAACATGATGCTCCTAGACCTTATCTAGTAAGCTCACCTACCATGTCAAAGGAAGCTCATGTAATCGATGGCCTCATACGCATCAACCTAGTATAAGATGGTAGATTATGACACAAACCACTTTGGTCATAAATACTTGAATCGATGTGTTATTTCTTAGGTAGGGCTGAGTGTCCTTTCTTCCCTGAATACTCCACAAAAATCCACTTCGTATTAATATATAAAAATGTACTCCTCACTCATTTCCACCATCAAACATTAATTTGGTCTAACCTCCTCCTCAACTATGTCAAATTTTAGCCCAACAACCTCCAAATAATATTGAAAAGACTTGAGTTTTTACATTCATAATATAGAGTAAAAGACAAAACTACCTAAAAGCGTTTTAACTCTTAATATTTTTGAAATAAATACTTTCGACATATTATGTTAAAAATAAAGAGTTTGCTTTTAACTCTTAATATTTTTGAAATAAATACTTTCAACATATTATGTTAAAAATAAAGAGTTTGATGTGTAAACATGTAGCACATAAAGTTACTCAACACTTTTTCATGAAAGGTGGCAAAACTAGCATTAAAAAAATAAAAAGGCCTCACATTTTCTAACATTACTGAAGACATCATTTTGATGATTATGTCAAAATAATCTCATATTTGGACAACATTTTCAAGCATAGAGTAACATTTTAATTAATAAGTTGTATGTGAAAATTTGTTATTATGTTTTGATTATGTTATAAGAGTATATATATATATATATAATAATAAATATTTCTTATTCAAAATTAACACTTATTAACAATCTGCGATATAGAATTTGTTTTAGGAGACCATCCTTTATCAGAGTTAGAGTTTCCAGTCTCATGTACTAGTCGATTTGTTCCTTTGTTTTGTTTGGATCTTTTGAAAGAACTACCCCCTAAAGTGGACATTATTAGTATGCATTATTTCTTCTCCAATCTTTGAGGGAGGGTGTAAATGTGCAACCTATATTTTTGTATCATTATTGATATACGTCTCTGTTTTTGACGTATAATAAATTGTTGCCTTATGATCTTCTCCCTCTTTTATTGACAATGGATCACATGACTATTGTCTTTATGGAGTGGGATATGATCCTTTTTCCACTTTGCATGCGGTCAAGGTAAATGATTTTATTTTAAAAGTAAATGTAAAGGTACTGGATAATCTTTGGGGTCTCTATTTTAAGGTTTACAACTAAAAAATATTGTTATCACTATGGGAACTTTGAAGAGGGTCGTGAATTTTGTCCAATGGTAATTAAGATGTACTAGATGACTTTCTTAATTGCATGTTTAATTTGTATTGTCATGTATCTATATGTTTTAATTTATTGTTTTAATATTTCATTTATATACTAAAGAAATTTTATTGTTTGTAATTACAAAGACGAAGTGTCTCACGATTAATGGATCGAACGACAAGTAGGTCAATGAGCCAAACTGTAGTACAAATAATATTGGTGAACAATATGATGGAGATCATGATGGAGCAAATAATATTGGAGATTGTGAATTTAATCCTATGGTCGAGGAAAATGATGATACTGATGTAATTCAGAATGATGGGATAAATATATTGATCGACGATGCCTTTCAATATGTTAATTCATCGATGGATGATAATAAATTTGATGAAAATGTTCATGATGTAACTTTGATTGATAAGGCACAAAAATATTATATGAAGGCTCAAGGACAAATATTCCTCTCTACGATTTTATTGTCAGTGAACTTAAAAGTGTTGAACATTTTGTCAAACACCTTCCTCACACAGATCCTAAGTTATGTAATATAATTTATACATGAATTCCATTTGTTCTTCTATTTTTAGAGTTAATTATATCGTATATAGGTTGATGCAGTATTGATGAATGATATTCATCATTTTTAATTTTTTTTTATTGTCGTAGACTATTAGGTGATATTCTCCTTCCATCACCAAATAATGTACCTCGTACGTACCAGGAATTGTCTCTCGTGATGAAAGATTTAGGAATGGAGTATGAATACATTGGTGCATGTCCTAATGACCATATTATATATTGTGGACAACATGCAACAAATTTAGAATGCCCTCAATGTGGAATTAGTAGACGTCGAACCGATCAAGTAAAAAATAAGGTACCTTGCAAGGTTCTTTGGTGTATTCCCATAATTCCACATTTCCAACGATTGTTATGGATTACCATCCACAAAATAGGAGTAATATGGTGTTATGTGAATTCATGCATATGGTACCGCATTCAAGAACATCAAATAAAGGTGGCCAATTTTTAAAGAAGAGCCTCACAATGTTAGGCTTTCATTCACAGTTGATGGTGTCAATACATTTGGAGAGATGAGGTCCATTTACTCAGTGTGGCCTATTTTTGTTATTAACAATAACCTTCCTCCTTGGATGTCAATAAAGAGGGAACACACAATGTTGGAAATGATTGTTCCATATATTTGTTCAAAATATTTTTTTCAAGTATACATATCATTTCAATTGTACTTTAGTTGTTTGTTACATATATTAATTTATTATATGTTCAATATAATAATAGTGTGTATTTTAAAATAATTAGGGAAGTACCAACTTAAAGATATGGATGTATTTATTGAGCCTCTAATTGATGAAATTCTAAATTTATGGTCTAGCATCACTATGTACGACATCTCCAAACCAATAGGGTGGCAAAGGCAATTTTAATTTCATGGAATACTTACATGGACAATTCCCGATGCTCCAGGACTAACACATTTTTGTGGTAATTAGTATGAAATGATTGCATTCTAATAGTATATTATTTTATCACTGATTCATGCATTTTTTGAATAATTGTTGTGTATCATTCTAGCATATTTAACATAGTTCCATATCTTACAGGTCTTCATAGAAAGGGTAAATGTGAATGTCTAGTATGTGGTCCCAGAGTGATATCTCGACACTCCCAAAGTTTAGGAAAGCAAGTATTTGATGAATATAGGTACTTCTTTCCTAAGAAACATAGGTATGGAACTTCCAAGAAATGTATTTTTAATGGGAAGGAAGAGGCTAGACAAAAACCTCGAAGAATGACACCGCAACTCTAGAAATTGGAATACAATAAGAATCGTTGTTGAGGTAAGTAATTGGATTCCATATATAACGTGTAACAATGTTATACAACTTGATATATTTATATTCAATTGTTAATTTCTATGTTATCTAATATTTAATAATTGTGTTCATTGCGATGAGAAAGCACATTTCTACAGCCTGAGTGGGGGAGAAGTGTCTGTCTGCCCCATAAAATAAAAATAAAATAAAATAAAATAAAAAATAATAATGCATGCATCTGCGTGTTGTAGCATAGTGGAGCCCGGGTGGGTGAAGTGTTCGTTGTCCCATAAAAAAATAAAAAATAAATAATCAAAACAAATAAATAATCAAAATAAAAAATAAGAATACATGCATCAATGTGTTGTAACACAGTGGTGAGAGGGATGTGTGTTGTAGTTTAGCGGTGAAAGGTTTGCAAATTTGGCTCCTCTCAGCTCTTTGTAGAGCCGGAGTTAGATGGGTCTATACTGTTTAATCATTGTTTGTAAAGGTCAACAATGCATTAATGAGATTCCTACACAATAAATGAAAAGATACTCCATTTAATTCAATAGGTTTCCTTATTATGAACACCTACAAGTTGCTCATTTGTTTGATACAATGCATATTGGGAAGAATTTTATAGAAACATTATAGAGAATATTAGATGGAAGGAGTAATAAATATAAAATCACCAAATTTTGTAGCGACATTTAGGAATCCAATCATGTAGTGGGAAATTTGATTCATTATTCCAATGATGGACAACTAGACAATATTCCATGGTTATTACAGGGTAGGAAAGCAATGTTGTAAAAGATGTTATTTAGAAAATTAAATTTCCCACTCGTTTTTCTTTGAACATAAATAATATCTTAACAAAGAAATGGGAATTTAGTGGGGTAAAAACTCATGATTGGAATACCTTTATTAAGGTAATTTTTAAATTTAATCTCCTTTTTTTAAAGAATTTAGTTGTTGTTTTTAATTTTTGAATAAAATAATGAGTACATGTCTTGATTCTATGTTACAGTTCGTTCTACCCCTATCTCTCCCAGATAGCTTTGATGAAAACATAAAACAAGTTATATATGATCTCAACAAGTCAATGAGGTAAGGTGCTTGTAAATCCAGGGGGTCGGTTCCTCCTTCCAGTTGGTGCTGGTAAACACAAGAATTCGGTGCTTCCTCGAATGTAATATTTTCATTATAAAAGAGCATTCTGTGGTTTTCTCACGTTTGGGTTTCCACGTAAAAATTCGGTGTGTTCCGTGTTTTGGTGCATATGTGAATGAATGATTTATTTATGGTGGATGCATAATTGAATATCAAGTTAAGTTCAGATCAATCTGTTAAAGAATTTAAAAACTGTTCATAATTGCGCTAATACTGATTCACCCCCCACTCTCAGTATTAAATAGATTCCAACAGTTTACCCCTAGTTGTCATATTTGCTTCTATGTCAATTGCAGCGTCCTGCGTAATGAGGAGGGTGGTTGATCTTCTTTCCGTCGGAATGATGGAAAAATACGACGGGAATGTCATGACATAAGTGACATTCGAGGCTAATTTCATGGGTCTGCTATCTATAGGGATCTAGTTAAATAAATTATTAAATATTGCAGTAAGATCAACCACTAACTTAGAATTTCCTTTCTTGAGAGCAGTTTTTCTCCCCATTTATTCATGAAGGTGATTTCTAATTCATCCATTGACCCTATGGTTGCATCAGGAATCACTTTGAACCATTTTTGGACATCTCCTTCTAAATTTTGAGCAAAGACCCTCATATATGTTAAAGTTACAACTTCATGAGTCATTCTCCAAGTCAATTTTGTGTTCAAGATTGAGTCTCGTGTGTCAAGGTAGTGCCTTATAGGAGCCCAAGTTAGACTCAGGAAACTTGGAAAAAAATCTCGAGTTGGACTCACAAAGGGATAAGCTTCATGTGTTGAGGCAAGTGATTTGTATTCCAAAGTGATGATGTTGTATAGTCTTGCTAGTCAAGGCTAAGGTCTTGTGTGTCAACACATATCCTCATGTGTTGAGGTGATGCTTTACATGTTGAAGCATGTATGGTGTGTGATGTACTACTAACCATGTTTGAGCTATTAAGTCTCCTCTAGAGACTGGCCACCTCTAGAGTGAATTACTTTAGCATATAACCACTTGGAACGATAGTAGAACAATATGATCACATCATTGGGAAAATATCCTTAGTATATTTGATATGATAATTAATTAAGCTGACACATGTGGACCATGCAGATGAGATGATATAAGATATGAGAGAATTCAAATTGCTCATAAAGACTTAATTTAATTAAGAGACAATTCGATTTGTTAAAATTCAGTGATATTAACAAAGAAGACTTCAATCAATCAAAGGAGAACTCGAATTGTTCACTACAGTGATGATAACAAGAAATATTCCAGTTAAGAGAGTTAACTAAGTGATAACAAAGAAGATCTAGTTAACTGAGTGTTTTTGCATGACAACACTTCTCTTAAAATAAAAGACGACACTTATGTTAAATTAAAAGATGACACTTGAGTTGTGACACTTGCATGATCACACTTAATTTAGCCATCTAACTAAGTGGGAAGGATTTCAGTTAAATGGCGAGTTCAGCCTGAAGTCAGTACTATGAGTTAAAGTTATTGCATCAGAAGTGGGGCGCACTTCTCCATGCAAGATTGATGTCTCCAAGGTTGGAACGAATTCCAATGAAGTAAATTTGTGCATGAGACCAATATTACCGAATTGGTTGATTGGAGAATCATTATTCTGAGTCTCTTCTATATCTATCTTTCTTGCTCTGTAAATTGCACCGTGGGTGCTTGATGTCAAAGACATTCTATTCTATATTGTTAAAATTCAATATGCTAAGACAGAAAATAGCAGCATTACATTCCATTTCACAATAATAGCATATACAGGATCACTGAAGAAACAACAAGCATAGCATAAACACAAGAGACACAGATTTATCCTGGGAAACCCTCATGGGGTAGAAAACCCAGCAAAGCTTCCTCAATATAGATGACCAACAATATACAAAGATGCAAACCCTGAGCATAAGCTCCTCCTTCTCCATAGCAGACCTCTCCTCCACAAGTGCGCCACTCTCAAGTGAGTGAGTGTGTGTATCAAATGAGGAACACACCTCCTCTATTTATACACTACTTCGACTTTTCTTTTACACAAGACATGTAGGCTCGTATTTAACCAATGGGTTAAATACCCCACTACAACTGACTGGGCCGACCCCTCTAGGGTGGTCTAATAACCCTTTGACCCACATAACACATACAGGGCCGACCCCCACTAGGGAAGTCTAATAACCCAAGTTACCACATTCCGACGGAGGAATAAACATCTCCGGATATACAATAAGATCTTCACGGAGGAATGAAACATCTCCGGAATAATAAAGTACAAATATAATATTCTTTGAAGTTACAATATCTCAACATATATATCAATATGCTAAGGGAGGTTTTGCTGGGGTTTTCTCACTTAAGTCATAGAGGGTTTCCCCGGGGTAAATTCATGTATAGAATGTGATTGCTTATGTGTATGATTGTTATTTGATTTCAAGTACTATTGTGTTTCCGAATTAAAGATAAAAAAATTTAACAATATACACATCATCATGTTGACTGAACAGATTATCAATGAAATATTCAAAAGAAACCATATTGAATTATGCAGAAGTCCCCTTTCCCCCATCATATTTCGGTAATAACTTGAGGTAGTTATTAGGAATATCACTGTGGTTCCATGGTAGGATTAAGGGTGCATGTCTAGTATCCACCCAATGGTGAATCTCCGGTGGTGGGAAACAAATTTTAAAATACAACCTAACCCCCACCCCCCCTTATCTCTCTCTCCCCCTCCTCTCTGTAACCCTTACTAACCCCTAACCTCCAACCCATTAATGCTCTCTCTCTCTCTCTCTAACATCTAACCCCTCTCTCTAACTCTTACTAACCCCCCTATGTCCTTACCTCTAACCCTTTAACAAACCCCCTCTCCTTCTACCTATAAGCCCTTACCACCCTCCAATTCTTTGAATACATTTTTCACCAAACCAAACAATATAGTTGTAATGTTAAATATTGCGATAAAAGTGTGACGCTAAATATCGCAACAAAATTGTAATGTTAAATATCTCGGAGGAATTGTAATGTTAAATATCGCGTATGTTTTTTTGTGAATAAAAACGCGCACGTGTTTTATTCAACAAAAACATGTATGCGTTTTATTTAACAAAAACATGTGCGCGTTATTTTTACCTATGCTCGTAACCCCCCAAACCCTCTAATACACGCCCCCTACAACTCCCAAACACCCCCACATTAATAAAGAACATCCCCCCAACCCACTAGCACCCCCTTCTCTCTCTCTCACACACATGTGCATCCATATGCCTCCCCCTACCACTGACCCCCCTCCTCTCTCTCTCTCTCTCTCCCCTCCACTCCCTAAACCTTACTAACTCCTCTCACTCTTTCTCCCTTGCTCCACTTACCCCCAATCTCCTGACACCCCCCTAATCACCGTTCTCATCCCCAAACCCCCCTCTCTCTCTCTCTCCCTCTCCCTAACTCTTACTAACCCTCTATATCTCACTCTCCCTCTAACTCTTACTTACCCTCAATATCCTAACACCCCCTCTGTCTCTACCTCTAACCCCTTAACAATTCACTTCCGTCTCTACCTCTAACCCATTACAACCCCCTAAAGTCTCTCCCTTTCTTTACCCCCCTCTCTCTCTCTAACCCAAACACTCATGCTCCTCACCTATACCCCTTTCTCCGTAATCACCCTTCTCATCCCCAAAGCTATCACTTGATATGTGACTAATCAGGATATCAAGCTATCACTTATAGGTTGATGGAGTTAGTGGAAACTATTCTGGATTATTTGTATTTGCATGAAACCTGTTTGGAAAAGACGTGGAGTTTTCTATTGTTATTATTTATAAACCAGACATAAAACAATACGAGACTCGGCGTGATTATGATATTTCTTGCAAGGCGATTTCCTCAATTCACTGGATCCAGGGGATTTTTTGTTCCAAGAGAATAAAAATTGTTAGCACGATTGCCACGATCGCAAGTTAAGTTAGCTGAAGAAGATTGCACCAAACCACTGAAGATTATTAGCATAAGCCCGAGGAGGTTGTACGCTTAATTTGCTACCATCACGATGAGACTTTAGAGAACTGCGCTCATCAAATCATTAAAACTCCAGAAAATATTATCATTGAGAGTGCCAGTTGTAACATATCTGGAGATTTAGTTCCTGGAAATCACCTCAAATCTTGGCTATCTCAAGCTACAGAATCCGAATCTCACATCTTTCATATGTTCTTTATGGAGGTGATCAAGTTGGTTGCACCTAGATTTCTAGGTTGGTTGTTCCCTTCTGTAATGAAAAGAGAATGGAATAAGAGGCGCTGCTTACAATGGATGGACCAGAATGTTTATGAAGGGATGGTGCTGGAGTTTGTAAAATATTCTTTCTTGCATCTGTATGAATGTCTTCTGCAGCTGTAAAAATTCAGACTTTCTCATATGCTCATCATTGTTTCAAGAGAGTTTGGTAAACCATGTGTTTTATCCAAGTTCTTTTACAATCATAATCTTTATAACTGTGATCTAAAAGATTATGAGTAACATTTGGTCTGATCTATTTAGTGTATATCAGTTCAGCTTTACAAAATTAAAAAAAATTGTTGTAATTCTATATGACTGTGTCTCTTTAGTATTGCAATAAACTTTTAAATTGTCTAAATGGGTAACGATTTAACACGGGAATGTCTTCCTCGATTTTGATGAATTCATGTTTAGGATGCACAACTGAATTGATTTAGTTAAATCGTTTTGCTCCACATGATAGGGCTTAGATAGGTTTATTAACTTAATTAGTTAACATATAATCTTGCATGTTGCATTCTATAGCGGTCTGTGCTACAGCTATAGGTTTCATATTTGCATAAGCATTCTAGAACTGACAATTGACTTCTTTCTGAAATTCTGATGTATGCCTACTAGAATTTGAGGAGGCAAGTTTTAAGTTCATTTCCTATTCATATTTTTTTTTTCTTTTTTTTGTAATTAGGAGAATCGGCAATTGGGAAGGGGCTGGTACTCGCGTGACACGAGGTCCAGGGATCCAATCTCGTCCGCTACCACTATACCCCTAGGTGCACCCACACAGCCCGTAAGCATGGGGAACAGGTAAGGTGGGGTGATTTGAACTCGTGACCTCCATTTACAACATTTCCTTCATATCAAGCGAATCGTCGCCCTGCCGGCCTTCTATTCATATCCTTCGTTTAAACATCTTTAGTTTATTTCTTTTATAAAATTTCAAGTCATTCTTAGGACTTTCCAAGAAACATTTTTGTAGATTTATACACTCTATGTATATAGTCATTTTGTATATATTCAGTTAAGTTAGTTTATTGTGTAGTTAGTTTAGTAGAGGTTAGCGTTTAGTCGACCAAAGGGCGTTGTTAAACTCGTCGAGTACATCCATCCCAAACAACTAGGGGTTGCTAAACACCTAATGCTCGGGTTATTTCCCCTTTGTTGACTTGGACGACAAAATTCCCGTCAACATGCATGTAAGAAATTAAAGATAAAAATTGGACATATTATTGTCCAACTTGTAAAATGCAATATTTTTCATTCCCTTTAATTAAGAACATTACATTAAAATGCTAACTTAGATTTTTTGACAAAAAAATGGGTATACAGAGACACATAAGGGAGAATGAGTCATTGGCATCATCATCATCATACTAGTTTTCATTGAATATTCCATAATAATGTTAATACATGTTATAACATATATTTTAATGCATGTCAAAACATATAATAAAATATATTTCATAACATATTTATGAAATTTATTTTCCTAAGGGGTTGGACCAAGCACTAATTTTTGCTATTGGTGATGGATATTTGGCTACTTTCATTCTAGTAAATGTCTAGTTTGAGGTCCCCTTGGTTATGCACACTAGTCCACACCAATGGGTTTACTGGGGATGCCAGACAAGAATGTGGGGAAGAACCCCTTGGATTTCTTGTGACATTTTCCTTGGTAAAAATATATATATGAAATGTATGGGTGTGTGCAAGCTAATGAGGGTCTCTTTTGCCACGTTAGATGCAATAGAAAACTGAAAAAACAGACATCCATCAACTTAAATGGTTTTTTTGAGACACATACACAATGAATCTTGTGATGAGTAAAAAAGATGAAACATAGGAAATTGAATGGCATTTCTGAATATATAATTTTTTTCTATTGAAAATGTTCTTAACTATATGAAGTTTGATCCTTTGTAATAGACACTTTTTATTTTTTGGACAAATTATAAGGTATATGTTTTTGTGGGTGCAGCCTTTGAGTTCCTAAATGATGGAATCAACTTACGAAAACTAGTAGACATATAGAGAACAAGTAGTACTAGTGCACCGCTATTTCCCCCCAAAAGAATAATATTTTTTATTTTTTTCTTTAATTATCTAATTGATCGAACCTTGAAAACAATATGCCAATTGTGGGTGCAGCCTTTGAAGGTCTTAATGCAATTATTTCCAATCGTTTTTTTTTATAGCATGTAGAGGTCGGTGTCCTTTAGTGTACCATACAATTTTTTTTTCAAAATGGTTGAGAAACGGAAGAGTTATGGATGAAACACTAACAATGTGTTTTTTGAGTTAAGGAGTCATGACACAAGAAAAATAAGAAAATATAGAAAAATATATATATTCTTTTAAAAAATTACATATTTGGAATATGCAGAAAAAATGTTATCTATGTCTAAAATTTCATAAAAAATGATGTGTAGCATACTGTAACCAGCGGCTAAACACGAGCACACTTAAAAAACTGGATACAATGCTCAATTAGCCATGGTATATCATATTCCAAGGCACATGAATGGTAAATCCGAAGCAAAGTCCAAAGCAGACATATAGGCATAGGAATGTCACACTAGCTTGTGTGGAAGTTCGGGCATATTGCTAAGTAACGCGTACGCGTTTTGTTTAAATTTAAATTTTAAAGCCCGCCAAAACAAAATGTGTGCGCGTTTTGTAACAATATAATTTTTTTTGCCGAAGGGGGGGTATAATTTTATTGTGTGTTGATTATAAAATTAAAAATAATTCTTGGTGGTAAGGGGTTAGAGGTAGAAAAAGGGGAATGGGGAGTGGTAAGGGGTTAGAGGTATAAAAAGTGGGGTGGGGGGTGGTAAGGGGTTAGAGGTAGAAAAGGGGTGGGGGTGTTAATGGGTGAGAGAGAGAGAGAGAGAGAGAGAGGGAGAGACATTGGGTGGTGGTAAGGGGTTAGAGGTAGAGTGAGAGGAGGGTGTTCCACAGATTCCAAATATAGCCAACTTAAGGCTTCAAATATATCTAGGGATTCAAGGGGATAACCATCAGGTAATAAATGTTGTATTTTTTCTAATTTGATGCACACAATCCAACGAAAAATGGCCGTGGAATTTATCACCGGGAAGGGTGGGATAACTCCCTCTAAACAATGTCATTGACACAAATCCATGAAATGGGATAAGGGTGGGAAACAAAAAATACAACCAGAAAAATATATGTGTCGGCCTTTTTTTTAAATTAGATATTAGTGCAAATATATAACCCTCTGGTTTTCTTTCTTGCTTTGAATGGAAAATTATTGTTTTCATTGCAGGTATTGGATTTAAGAGCGTTTTCTTAGTCACAATTGTCACATACCCACTCATCCATCCAAGGCAAGGGAGGGAACATGAAGCCAATCTATGGGGCTTTTAAAACAAACTCATCCCATTCATTAGATTCATACCATTAAAAGCCCATGTGTGCAGATGTAAATTCAACAAACATGCACAGCTGAGATAAACTCATCCACACACATAATTTCATATGCATTCAATATATCAATAACAGTCATTTAATTTAAACACTGAAGAGGCAAACCGCATAAATAGAAAACACTTATCTTTGTCGTGCAATTGTCCCACACAACTAGCTATGTCGCTGCAATGTTCCTCCCAACTGTAGGTCTCTGCCCAGCCTGTATTATTTCAACACTCAGAGACCACCCCCAAACTGGACATGATATCTACAAGGAAAAGGGGACTCTCAAACTCATACACATCCAAATAATCATTTGCATTTAAGCCAAGCCAATCCACAGCTGGGTTCATCAGGCTAAATATGAACCCTCTTCATTTGTGTATGCTTCCACTCAAGCTCAAGCCAAAACAATGGAAACCCATTTCAACCCCAACAATCTTTCACACGCAACAACTCAAACTAGGCATGGATACACATTTTCAGCAATGGGATTTACAAACACAATGGCCATGGATTTTCCCAAATCATGGGCACACCAAAAATGGGCTATGAGAAAGGGCAATTCGACCACATGGAGAAAAACAATTTATCCCACAGATTGTGGGCATTCCAATGGCCAAATCGACCTCCAGGAAAACCCCCAAATCAATATGTTCTCTTCCCCACTGGTAACCAAAGCAAAAACGCCCTTCCCAGCTATGAAAAAGAAGGAAAACACAGGAAAAAACGTTTATGGGCATTCAAGGGACAAAAACAACCTTCACACAGTCATTAACTGGTAGCAAGGAACCAAAACGAATTTTGGGCAAAACCGTGACAGGTTGGCACCCGAAATTGACATATATATAGTCACACAATTGATGAAAACATTCCAAAAACGATTTTTGAGGTAGGAGATAACAACTAGGTTCACAAAAACGATTTTTCCACAAATGAAACCAAATCTGGAAATTCAAAAACATTTTTACAACAATAATGGAAACATCAGGCTATCAAACTTATCTATTGAGCTTCCCAATGGATCCTCTTCTTTCCCCACAATCCAACCATCACAAAAACGAGATTCCCAGCTTGAAAACCAGTGAATTCATAGCATACTCCATGAGAGAAACGCCCAGCAAGCTCCAAAAACGCGAGAGAGTGAAGTCTGGTCATGAATAATGGCTTGGGAAGACAATTCGTGGGTTTTTTCTTGCCCAAGAAGGAGAAAAACGATTTTCCATGAGGGTGGCTTGCCCATACTCGAATTTGGACAGCCATACCTCCCCAATCCCCAAGGCATTAACTACTTCACCCAACTCTTGGGCGAAATCAATGATTGGGTACAAAAGTCAACATGGGTAGTTGAGGGTTTTATGGGTACTCTCATTGACACTTGGCTTGACCTGATTGGCTCCAAGGGTTTGAATATTTCCCTCCCAATTCCTTGTAAAATCATGTCCCCATCTCTTGTTGCATTGCATAGCTAGTTGTGGGTATTTTATTAAATGCATATTTACAAGATATTTGAAGTTCCAATGTGCTTGGCTAGCACGTAAACCATATGCATCGATAAATCGATGGCAGGGCCTTGGCCTTGAGCTCCTCACCATGATTTTATAACAATATTACATCATTTACATTTTAATGCAATGGGGTCAAGATTGGGACGTGACAACAATCCATCCTTGCATTTTCAGAAACGGATATAGGATAATATTCAATGAACCCCCCTCGATGTTAATATTTGATATATTTTTCCCGAATGGATAGATGATAGGCCATGCACAACACAACTCAAAGAAATTTATGTATGCTAGCTTCCCAATTTTGTTATAGTTCTACCCCTACTCCCTGACAAGGTTGAAGTTGTAAAGCAACAACTCTCTAGTATTCATCCTGAAGTTATTTTGTTTATGTCTAAGATAAATAAGCTCTCAATTCGTGAGCTGGAACATATGGATCTTAACAGGATTTATACAATCTCTGTTTTACGAGAAACTAACCTTAGAACTTCTTGGAGCAATGACAATGAATCCATTATTCTACATTTGTTAGCAAAAGAAGATCAATTTTCGACAACACAATGTAGTTATTACATGTGGAGGTAGTGGTTTCCTATGTAAGATGAGTGTAAGGTTGAGCAGAGGAAAGATGTCAAAAAATGGGCTATTACATCAGCTTTTCCATTGGGAGAATGACTTATAGGAGGAAATATGGCGGCTGAGAGAAATCTATGATTTTCTTCCCACTGAAATGGTAACTAGATTTCCATTTAAAATATAGGCATATTTAAAATACATGTAATAAGAGTTTTATAATAGCTTGAATGTTTTGGGCATGGTTAATGTGTCTGACAATTGGTATTCTCCCTTCATTCGGTCATCTGGTTGGTTGAAAGGTCTGCCTGAAAATATGTACATTGAAATTTTTTATTTCTTTGCTGGAAATTGAAAGGGACTTTCAAGTCACTTGCAAAACTCTCCTTTGTTGAAGTATGTAAGTTCTTCCAACAACACAGATTTGGAAAGTGTATCAAATGTTTCCATCTACACCAGAATTTATTCTCCTTGTAGCTGAATATGGGAATATTAGTAGGGAATGAGGCTCTCTAAATTTTTTTCTGCTTGCATCCACAAGTAACTGGACCAAGTTAATGGAAAGGACTCCATGGAATACTATGGGATTTTCAACCTTTTTAAAGATTACCTTACATTACAACCTTGTGCAGGAGGTTTGGTGTATTCAGTTAATTATTTGATTTTCATTATTTTGAAGACACCTTGATGTAGTAGATATTCCAGAGCTATTTCCCCCAAAATCCAATCTTCATGTTGTTTCCCATGCTTTAAAGGCTATTATTTTTCTAATTTGATGCACACAATCCAATGGAAAATGGTTGTGGAATTTATCACTTGAAGGGAGTGATAACTCCCTCCAAACAATGTCGTCAGCAAAAATCCATGAAATGGGATAAGGGTGGGAAACAAATTTTAAAATACAACCTAACCCCCACCCCCCCTTATCTGTCTCTCCCCCTCCTCTCTGTAACCCTTACTAACCGCTAACCTCCAACCCATTAACGCTCTCTCTCTCTCTCTCTCTCTCTCTCTCTCTCTCTCACCCCTAACCTCTAACCCCTCTCTCTAACTCTTACTAACCCCCCTATGTCTCTGCATCTAACCCTTTAACAAACCCCCTCTTGTTCTACCTCTAAGCCCTTACCACCCCCCAATTCCTTTGAATACCCTTTTCACCAATCCAAACAATATAGTTGTAATGTTAAATATCGCGACAAAAGTGTAATGTTAAATATTGCGACAAAATTGTAATGTTAAATATCATGGAGGAATTGTAATGTTAAATATCACGTACATTTTTTTGTGAACAAAAATGTGCACGTGTTTTATTCAACAAAAACATGTATGTGTTTTATTTAACAAAAACACATGCGCGTTATTTTTACCTATGCTCGTAACCCCCCAAACCCTATAATACACCCCCCTACAACTCCCAAAGACCCCCACATTAATAAAGAATATCCCCCCAACCCACTAGCACCCCCTTCTCTCTCTCTCTCACACACATGCATCCATATGCCTCCCCCTACCACTGACCCCCCTCCCCTCTCTCTCTCTCTCCCCTCCACTCCCTAAACCTTACTAACTCCTCTCACTCTTTCTCCCTTGCTCCACTTACCCCCAATCTCCTGACACCCCCCTAATCACCCTTCTCATCCCCAAACCTCTCTCTCTCTCTCTCTCTAACTCTTACGAACCCCCTATATCTCACTCTCCCCCTAACTCTTACTTACCCTAAATATCCTAACACCCCCCTCTGTCTCTACTTATAACCCCTTAACAATTCACCTCCGTCTCTACCTCTAACCCATTACCACCCCCTAAAGTCTCTCCCTTTACCTCTCTCTCTCTCTCTAACCCAAACACTCATGCTCCTCACCTATACCCCCCTTTCTCCCTAATCACCCGTATCATTCCCAAAACCCTAACCCTCTATTTCTCTCTCTCTCTCTCTACCCCTCACCACCCCCAAATCTATCTCTCCCTAACTCTTACTAACACCCTATATCTCTCTATCCCCCTAACTCTTACTTACCCCCAATCTCCTAACACCCCCCTATGTCTGTACCTCTAACCCTTAACAATCCCCCTATGTTTGTACCTCTAACCCCTTAACACCTCCTAAAGTCTCTCCCTTTACCTCTCTCTCTAACCCAAACACTCATGATCCTCACCTATACATCCCTTCTCCCTAATCACCCTTCTCATCCCCAAACCCATAACCCTCTCTTTCTCTATCTCTCCATTTTCCCCTTACCATCTCTCTCTCTCCCTCTCTCTCTCTCTCTCTCATGCTCCTCACCTATACCCCCTTTTTCCCTACTCACCCTTCTCCTCCCCAAAACCTCTCTCTCTCTCTCTCACACACACACACACACACACACACATGCACACACACACACACAGAAACATCCCTATGATCCCCCTACCATTAACAGTCCCCTCCTCTCTCTCTCTCTCTCCCCCCCACCCATATTCACCCTAACTCATACTAACCCCCCTATCACTCTCTCTCACTCCCCTACTCATCCACCTACATGTAACCCCCACCCCCTATCTCTTCCCAACCACCTAACACACCACCACCCCATTGGTTCTCTCTCTCTCTCTCTCTCTCAAACACACACACACACACACACACACACACATGCACACACACACACACACATACATCCCTATGCCCCCCCCTACACTAGCACCCCCCCTCCTCTCTCTCTCTCCCCCCCCCCAAATATTCCCCTAACTTATACTAACCCCCTCTCCCACTCTCTCTCACTCCCCTATTCCTCCACCTACACCTAACCCCGAACCCCCCTCCTCTTCCTAACCCTTACTAACCCCATCTATCACTATCTTTATTCCCTGCAGGGAGAGGAGGGGGTAAGCCTGCAGGGGAGAGAGAGAGATAGAGAAGGCATTAGTAAGGTTTAGGGAGTGGAGGGGAGAGAGAGGGGGGGGGGTTTGGGTTAGGTGTAGGTGTAGGAGTAGGGGAGTGAGAGAGAGTGGGAGAGGGGGTTAGTATGAGTTATGGGGAATATGGGGGGGGGGAGAGAGAGGGAGGAGGGGGGGTATTAGTGGTAGGGGGAGGCATAGGGATTTGTCTCCTTGTGTGTGTGTAGAGGGGTGGGTGTTAGTAAGAGGTAAAATGATATTTTGAGAAACTGCAAATCCAAATTTGCAAATATAGCATCTAGTCAACCTATTTTGTGATATTGTCTAATGGAATTATTCTTCGTTTAGTTCATGAGTCTTCTTGTTTTACGTTGGTTCATTATCTCGATCGCCATGTTATTTGTTTTTATCTTTTTTACTATAATTTTTCCTTTACAGCTTCTGATATTTGTGTATTGAATCCTTTATTTGGTGCCTAAGAGAAGATTTTTAATGTGTTAGGGTAGCTTCGATTATTAAAAAAAAAATAGAATGTTGTGTGTTTCTCTCTACCTACAAGTAGATTGTTCCATTTGGTTTGATGTTCTATGTAAAAATATAATTATTGTTATTAACAAGCAATGATGTTGAATGTAAAGTGAGAGAGGGGGTGTTAGGTGGTTAAGACACAGGGGGTGCGGGTAGATGTTCAATGATATGTTATCCATGGAACTACCTTCTTAAATGTTGTTGATCATTAGCAGATAAAACGCGTACGCATTATAAAAATACAAAACGCACACGCGTTTTGTACAAGAAAAACATGTACGCATTTTTGGACAGTGTGCGTCGCTGTCCGAGATACACTCTAATAGGCTCACAAAGAAACATGACAGTGCACACAATTTTGGATTCTATACAGAGCATACACTCTTTCCATTGCAAGAAAGTTCACACAAATTAATTATTTCATTGAGAACATCTCCATCAAAAGTGTTATAAGGATTTCTTGGATCACCAAAGACATTGGACAAGGTTCAAGAGTCCAATAAGAAAACCATCTCTAATCCTCCACCATTAAATTTCTTACAACTTATGAACATCAAATGCAATATTTCATTGATAATTGTGGTGGAGTATAGATTCAATTGAGCAAAAAAAGCACCAAGGTTGGAGAATTTCCTATTGAGGAGCACCATAGACCATCCCCACCATTGATGGTCTTACAATTGAGGAGCATCAAAGGCATCATCTCATTGATCATTGTGCTGGATTGTAGAAACTATTGAGCAAGAAAAATACCTATCTTGGAGAATCTCCAATTGAGAAGCACCATAGACCATCTCCACCATTGATTTTCTTACAATTGAGTAGTATTAAAGGAAATTTATCTCATTGATCATTGTGGTGGAGTATAACACAATTGAGCAAGACAAAAACTAAGCTTGGAGAATATCCAATTGAAGACCACCATAAATCATTGATCATTGTGGTCATGGGAAATCTACGCAATCGAAAAAGAAAATCCGCAAGGAAGAAGCTACCCGAAGAAATCACCGAAAAAATTAGAGAAAAGAGAAGAAATGACATGACCAATCAGAGAATTTTCGTGGACACTCACCCAATTCCGGTTGTAGAGGATGTCATGATTCTTCAAACCAATCCACAACCAGAAAGACGTCTAGAGCATTCACTCGAGGGACCTTCGATTTCCACAACAGTTGAATAAAAAGTAACCCATGTCCTGATCAAGGAGTATAACATATGTGCACAACAAGTCCACCTGAAACAATTGACGATTTGGTAGGTTGTGGTTATACAAGTGACGAAGTTAGAGAGGTGTTGCATGGTGAATATATGCTTGAAGAAGACAATGCCATTGAGACCCTCCAAGAGGATGTCCTATTGCCACCATCTAGATGCCAGCAAGAGAAAGAAGGACTTGAAGCTACTGTTGAAATTCCAAACAGGCCAAGTGATGAAGCTCCAACCTCCCTACCTCCATTAGAAAGTTCACACTAAAGAACTCCAAAGCGCATATAGAATGATGAAATTCTCATTGGTTCGCTTGAAGGTACGCTATCTAAACGCAATATTGCATATCAAACTCAACAAATACTTGTTAATTATTTTGATTCTAAATGTGATGGAGATAAATGTAAATTATTTTTATCATTATTAAAATATAGGAGTATGATTATTATTAGGAGAAAGTGAAATGTAAAGATGATAAACAGTTCTGAACCAAGTTCTCATATTGTTGAAAGTTTAGTAGATGCATTTGGTACAATTGGAAAGAAATCCCATTCAAAGGATTGCAATGCAGCTTTCTGTGTGTTGTCACAATCAATCCTGAAAAAAATCATCAAGGCCCTTCGTCTTCTTAAGCCTATACCCAAACTTATTAATTTGAATGTCAAAACACTCTGTAGGTATTGTGTTAGAAGGGAACAACTTGAAACTGGTCAAATATATGTCTAGGCCTTCATTGGCAGGTTTCCACGCTCTAATATGAATCTCATTGACGTTGTAAAGGGACCAGTGCAATATTTTGGAATGAAAACACTAGACCTTCTTCCAACCAAAAAGATGTACTAAAATTGAGAAGGGGTTCAAGGGATCATGAACCCCACATTAAACATTTTCTTGACATGATACAAACAGAACTATATGAGAGATTTAGGCATGAACATAATGAACTTAACTTGGGCCAAAGATCCTTCGAGAAATGAAAACCATGGTATATTAAAATAAACACAACTCATAACACATGTTGTTGTCGATACCACATTGAGTACGGTTATTATTATGACACACATATATATATGTTGTGTGTATTGCATAACACTCTTGTGCAGGAATGCTCAGCTACATTGCCGCCAATGTCATCTAGAGACTTTATTCATAGCATATTGTGCAGTAGGCCAGAAGGTTGCACATTTTATCAAAAATCTTGTGTAGATGGGACATGCCAAGGGTGCGGTGGAATGTCATTATTGGAAAAATGCATACATGTGACCGATGAGCATGAACTTGTGAGGCAGGAGGTGAACTTGTAGTCATTGAAATATGTCACAAATGATATTGATGGAGGGAATGAAAGAAAAAAATACAGTCGAACACTTCTTAGGTTAGTAATGAGTTCTTGAATATTATTTTTTTCTTCGGATTGCAATTTCATATGTAACAATCTACTGATCTGTGTCTTTATTGTTGATCTACCAGGTACGGGTTTGCGACTTCATGGAGGGATTCTTCGAAAAGGCACAACAATATGTAAATCATGTACATGTGGCTCGTTGGAAATATGAGCAATTTAGAACATGCAGGGATACATTTCCTGTTGGGACTATCTTATTAGTGGTCAATTTTGCGGAAAACTACACTCTTCAACCGTAAAACAAGATTCCTAGTCAATACTATCACTCAGACCAGGTCATCATTATGGTCCATATCACCTATAGACATGGGGAAGATAGTATTGAAGGCAACAGGGTTGTATTGAAGGGGTATCACTTCTACATAAGTGATGACAGGTGTCATGACTTGGGTTTTGTACAACACAACTTTCAAATGTTCTCCAATCACTCGAAGGATAACAATAAATAGATGGAACAACATTGGATTTGGTCTGACGGTTGTGCATGGAAATTAAAAAATGCCTGTGTCTTCCAATGGTTGTGTATGCTCCACAAAAGGCACAAGGTGCCACATATTTTGAACTATTTTGAGACCGGACACGGAAAAGGTGAACATGATGGACTAGGTGCGTGCATCACGATTGCATTACGTAGGCAAGAAATGAAGTTCACAAATGTATCGCTCATCCGATATGCAAATACCATTGTGGAAAGGTATTCTTCAGTCACGAGGGAGAGAGAAAGAAGGCATGAATATCAGCCAACCAAGAAAGCACATGTACATAGATATTTTTGGGAGGTGGTGGATGTAGATCGATCACAGTTATATGAGTGCAAGACCGTTCATGGAACTTGTGCATTTCATTTAGTTAGAACGTCGGATAGTGCTATACTTGAAATGTGGACAAGGAAACTCTCTTGTTTTTGTTCTCCATGCGGTGGTGGTGAATGGGACAAATGTTAATCCATGGATTGGGTTGACAGTTGGGACTGTGTATCACTCCCCATTGGTCGATGTATAGCTACATAATTATCCCAGTTGGAGGAGGACCAATCAAGAATTTCACTAGACTATGACCACATACCAAATATCATACAACCAAATTCGATTAATATTTTGATCATTTTGAAATTTTTGACAATTTGTTGTGTCTAGTTAGTTGACTCAAATGTTGGTGCTATATTTTTTGTAGGGCACATATACGTAGTGGTTTCCCTGAGAGGCAATGCATGGTGCATTGATTATTGGTTGGCACATTGCTTGGAGGGGAAGCAAACCCTCAATGTCTCATTAAGGGACTGCGAGGACAATGATTTTCCAATTGGGTCGATGGTTATCAAAGGAGAGTATTTGAACTAGGTTTCCAACTCAGGCACTAGGAAAGGGTATGTATTTGAAGATTATAGACCGGGTCAAATTGTATACCATTATACACACTTAGTTATTGGTACAAACCTCCATCTGCAAACAATTCCAAGGAAGAACTCATCAAAGGTACGATACTTGTTGCCTGAATCCGAGCACGAGAGGTTAAAGGAGACCGTTGGTATTAGAGGTAATCCCGATGGTTTAGTCGAATGACTATAGGTAGGTAATCTGGTATGTGGTTTGCATGTTATATTTTGTTTTTATGTTATATGTATGTAGTGTACATGTACATTATGATTTTGTTTCATGGTCTCATTGATTATTGACATTAATATTTTGACTATTGCAACCAGACACTGACAGCTTGATAGATTGATAAATTGCACAAGCTTCGTCATGGATCCTAAATTGATAAATTGCACAAGCTTCATAATGGATCCTAAGTACACCATAACATATGCATCCTCGTTCCCATTTTCATGCTTATTGTCGCCATCATCATCCCCATGCTCATTGTCACTATCCCCATGCTCATTGTCACCACCACCATGCATATTTCCGCCATCAACATCACCGCCATCCTCCTCATACCCATGTTTTCACCATCCCCTTCTTCACCATAAGATTCTCATCCATCATCTAGCCTTAGAAACGTAATCTACCCTAGAAACACAAATATAACCATAGCAACCTAATCTATATGCATATAAACCTAATCTATCCTTAGAAACCTCCATCACCATTGAATCCAAACTATTATGCTACAAATATGCACAAGAGTCCAAAAAACCCCAGTTTGTGCATTCATGTGCATCCATTTAAATCCAGATTTCATGTTGCAACTATATATGCATGCCAAAAAAACTTCGTATATTCATGTGCTACAAATACGCACAAGATTTCAAGAAACCCTAGTTTGTATTCTAAACCCTTAGCGTAGAAATCCTAACCTATAAATCCTAGCCTAGAAACCCTAGTTTGTATTCTAAACCCTTAGCCTATAAATCCGAGCCTATAAACCCTAGCCTATAAATCCTATCCTATAAACTCTAATTTGAATTCTAACCCTTAGAAACCCTAGTTTGTAGCCTAGAGACTAGTTTGTGTTCAAAATCATTAGAAACCTCTATCACCATTTGAATTCAAACCATTATGCTACAAATATGCATAAGAGTCCAAAAAACCCTATTTTGTGCATTCATATGCATCCATTACACCATTATGCACAATTATGCACAAGAGTAAAAAACCTTCATGATGCAACTATATATGCATGCCAAAAAATAATGTTATATTCATGTGCATCCATTTGAATCCATACCATTGTGCTACAAACATGTACAAGAGTCCAAGAAACCCTAGTTTGTACTCTAAACCCCCATCCTAGAAATCCTACCCTATAAACCCTAGAGCGAAGTCTATAAACCTTAGTTTGTAGCCTAAACCCTAATTTGAATTCTAATCCCTAGAAACCCTAGTTTGTATCCTAGAGCCTAGTTTGTGTTCAAAATCCTTAGAAAGCTCTGCCACTAGTTGAATCCAAACCATTGTGCTACAAATATGCACAAGAGTCCAAAAAACCCTAGTTTGTGCATTCATGTGCATCCATTTGAATCCACCCCATTGTGCACAATTATGCACAAGAGTCCAAAACAATTCATGATGCAACTATATATGCATGCCAAAAAATCTTGTTATGTTCATGTGCATCCATTTGAATCCATACGATTGTGCTACAAACATGTACAAGAGTCCAAGAAACCCTAGTTTGTACTCTAAACCCCTATCCTATAAATCCTGGCCTATAAACCCTAGTTTGTAGCCTAGAGCCTAGTTTGTGTTCAAAATCCTTAGAAACCTCCATCACCATTTAAATCCAAATCATTATGCTACAAATATGCATAAGAGTCCAAAAAACCCTAGTTTGTGCATTCATGTGCATCCATTTGAATCTACACCATTGTGCACAATTATGCACAAGAGTCCAAAACAATTCATGATGCAACTATATATGCATGCCAAAACATCTTGTTATATTCATGTGCATCCATTTGAATCCATACGATTGTGCTACAAACATGTACAAGAGTCCAAGAAACCCTAGTTTGTACTCTAAACCCCTATCCTATAAATCCTGGCCTATAAACCCTAGAGAGAAGACTATAAACCCTAATTTGAATTCTAATCCCTAGAAACCCTAGTTTGTAGCCTAGAGCCTAGTTTGTGTTCAAAATCCTTAGAAACCTCCATCACCATTTGAATCCAAATCATTATGCTACAAATATGCACAAGAGTCTAAAAAACCCTAGTTTGTGCATTCATGTGCATCCATTTGAATCCACACGATTGTGCACAATTATGCACAAGAGTCCAAAAAACATCATGATGCATCTATATAGGCATGCCAAAAAATATTCGTATATTCATGTGCATCCATTTGAATCCATACCATTGTGATACAAAGATGCACAAGAGTCCAAAAAACCTTAGTTTGTGCATTCATGTACATCCATTTGAATCCACACCATTGTGCACAATTATGCACAAGAGTCCAAAAAACTTCATGTTGCAACTATACATGCATGCCAAAAAAATTTCGTGTATTCATGTACATCCATTTGAATCCTAACCATTATGATACAAATATGCACAAGAGTCCAAACAACCCTAGTTTTTGCATTCATGTGCATCCGTAAGAATCCATGGCACATAGATCATCTTCTAGGTCGATTTTGGAAACTAGGGTTTTGCTCAATAAGGGACTTTGCAATTATTTCACATAGGGGTCAACTTTGAAAATTCCTCGACCAGGAACTTGTGGATAGCATTCCCACGTGGAACTTTCTTAGACACACTTGTAGGAACTCTCGGAACCCAATTTTGTTGCATGGTTGGAATTCTATGCCCCTGGTAGAGATTCAATAGGTGTCCCTAAAAGCCTTTAGGGTGCGAGTTGTAATGGGCCATATAATGGTGATCATGGATTGGATCAATGAACCATTGACTCCATTGGTTCAGGACATCAGGATAGTGCTAGGGTTTCCCCTCTCCTCTAGGTCCAAGGCCTAGATATTGCCTTATAGGATGATTTTGGAAACTAGGGTTTCGCTCAGTAAGGGTCTATGCTTTTTTTGCACATAGGGGTCAACTTTGCAAATTCCTCGAATGTGAACTTGTGGCTAGCATTTCCATGTGGAACCTTCCTGGACACACTTTCAAGACCTCCTGGAACCCATTTTTGTTGCACGGTTGGAATTCTATGCCCTCGGTATGGATTTAACAGGTGTCCCTAAAAGCCTTTAGGGTGCTAGTTGCAACGGGCCATACAATGGTGATCGTAGCTTGGATTGACGAACTGTCAAATAAGTTGGATTCAAGACATCAAATAGATGCTAAGGATAGCCCTCTCCTCTGGGTCCAAGGCCTAGAGATTTCCTTATAGGACGATTTTGGAAACTAGGGTTTTGCTCAGTAAAGGTCTATGCATTTTTTGCACAAAGGGGTCAACTTTGCATTATTTTGATTTTTATTGTATAACTAGACATTCAGAGAGTGGCACTCAAACCTACCATAGTGCACTCTTAATAGATTTCTATGTCCTTAGTGTTCCACTGTATTTTCATTTTGAGCAATTAATGTCGTTTTTAAGAATTCAAAGTTCCAAATAAAAAAGGGAGGTGATGTTTCATCAATGATATCTCTCTGATCCTTTCTAGATTTGTCACTTTCCTTGACTTGTCCTCGTGGTTTCTTAGGAGCCACTTGCAAAAAATATTTTGTTGAGCTTTCTAATCTCTTTCATTTGAATTGGACAACTATTCAAGTCATTTGTAAATTTTTGTGGGGTATACAATTATTCATTTATGTGGGCTACATAGGTGCATCACTTAGGTGTGTCAACTATGTGCATCCTTTATGTTTGTTAGGTTCTTATGTGTGTAAGGTTCTTATGTGTTCCACTTGGTTGGGTCAATTGCTTAGGTGTGTTGGGTTATTATGTGTGTTAGATATGTTGCAAAGTGACTTAGGTAGTTAGGGTTAGGATCATTAGTAGGTTGTGTGTTAGGGGTTTTGGGGGCAGTGGGTTAGCCATAAATGGTATTGTGTTATATGGATTAGTGTTATAGGGGTTGTGTGGGCCAAGGTAAAAGATAAGTATCACCTCTGTGGGATAAATAAGTGTGTTTCATAGGTGTGCCATCTATGTGCATCCTTTAATATGTCTAATAGGTGCTTATGTAGGTTAGGTATTCATGTGATTGAGATGGATTGATTTGTTACTTATGTGTGTCACTTGAGTACATTGGGTGCTTACGTGACTGAGGTGAAACATGAGATGCATTAGGTGGTTAGGGTAAACAATGTTAGTGGGTTAGGATAAAAAGGCTTTGAGTGTAGTTGGTGAGTTTTGGGTGGGGCCTATGATAAAGGGATTATTGATTTAGGGGTCGAGGGTCATGTTAATAGGATAGTCTCACATTGAACTTATGTGCATGCCCATGTTCATTTTGTTATATGAGTGTCATCACAATAAAATTTAACATTCCTATATGGGTTGCATGAGTGCATCACATGTGTGTGAAATTTTAGATGCATAACCTATGTGTGTTTGTCCCAATTGTTAATTTTTTATGTGGGTTAGGATTTAATGTACATCACTTAGTTGTATTAGTTTCTTATTTTGTAGGTTAAGTGTGTTAGTACATTGTGTGGATTAGGTGCTCCACTTACATCATTTCACGTGCAATTTCATATAATTCGATTGTGGTCAAGAACATGTTGTAAATGTGCATTGTTGTGGATACAAGTTAACATTGTTAATTTAACATTGTATATGCAATTGGATCGTTGTCAAGAACATTGTAAATGTGCATTGTTGTAATTGTGCATTTTTCTCAACGTTATAACTGATATCTCCATGAAATAGTCCAAGCTATACAAAATTGGGAACATTACGTATATAAACATTATTGGCTTCACATGTATGATCACACATAAGACTGAACTGTGAATATGTCAAGAGACATGTGAGGAACCTCCAACAATTAAATGATGAAAATGTGTGATATATGAAAAATAGTAGAACACGGAAGGGATTTATTGATCACAGGCCACTTCGAGGGGGAAACCTTCTTTGAGAAATCTCAATACACATAACTCGTGGATGCCTTCATTGGCCTCAACACGTACTTATATACTAATTCTAATCTAAACAACTATTACTCCCCATAAATGTGGGATAATACAATATACTCATGGGACGACTTACAAAGCATATGTGTCCAATAACAATATACTAACAATGTGGGATAATACAATATACTCACGGGATGAATTACAAAGCATATGCGTCCAACAACAATATACTAACAAAGTAAAGAGAAGGGTTGGCATGGGTTCCTAACAAGACAATATGGAATATATAATATATCATGGAAGTTTTAATAAAAAAATAGACGGCCCTTAGATGGCCTGCCAATGTACATGTATCAAAAAGGTCAATGATGTACATGTAAAGAAAAGTACATCTGTCCACGATCACACATCAAAACTCTAACTTCCTATTGTAAAAAAAAAGTATATATGTCCTAGACTACACATCAAAACTCCAAATTCCATATTGTGATGCATCTTGCCTCTATCTACGACCATTCTGCATCTTTGGCGACTGCAAGTCAAAGATCATATTTCTTGATTAGGTAACTGAACTAATACTGAATCACTAACAAACTTAAAAAATTTAAAATATGACTCAATTACTTATAACAAACACTCACTGAATCCATCCGAGGAATAGAGGCCTGTGGTTTCCTCCTCCTAGACAAAATCCTCTCTGCAATGGTGCTCTACGAATAAAATATGCTATGTCAATTAGCTCAACAATTATCAACATGTATGTGTGATAAAGTACTAAACAATTTTATAATTGATGAACATGTCTCATCGAAAAAATATGCTCTAGGAAAGGAGACTGGGTTTCATCTGTAGCAAGTGGAGCCACAGGTTGAACATGAACCTTGGTCACATGCTCTGCTGGACTAGACTCAGACTACATTCACCAAATGCTGAAATAGTTAGACATCATGCATGTGCATACACAATACGAATGAACTGTACATGTACAAATAGTCAAGTAGATACCTCTGTGTGGCTTGCTCCCATTGTACATGCAACATTAATGGTAGCATCAACAACCCCTCTAAGTTCTGGCATGGAGGACTCTCTAGCCTAATGCTGTAAACATGTGAAAGAAAAACATTAATAAAAACAAGTTGTGGAGTGAATTGAAATCTAACCGAAAACTATCATCGAAGGATATGTACATTACCATGGAATCAGTAGGTCCATTATCATGCACGCCCACTCTTTTTACAGAAGAGGGTTATCTGGTGTAGACAAGACCCTTCTCTACGTTTGGACTCCGGGGAGATCCAAACCAAAGCGGTGGTGGATTGATTTGCATTGATGCTTGCAGTCATAGAGTGTTGTCATGTTAGACATGTACATGAATAGATGAAATAAGATGTATTGAAAAACTAACATGTTGTAATACTTACCTCTGCTTGGGACATATCTCCCCCATGGGAGAGATCACTACTACCAAATTCTTTCCCCTTTGCAGAGCCAGATAACACCTACAAGTTTCAAAATTATAAATGTTAGCAATCTATAAAGGAGTACACTAAGAAAAAATTAATTTGAACAAGATTAATTCATTAACCATGTACTTACATTCCTAAAAAAATCATAGAATCCACTTGTGGGGAATTCTCTCAAATCAATGTCTCCCTCATCCTATTGAGAATGCGGTGCCTACAACTTCAAAAATTGTAGATATTAGACGATCTAAGAAATTAATGAACTAACATGTATTAACGAACTGACATTTATTAACAAAATGACATGTTGAAACTATGACCTCAGTGTTGGTTATTGTCGCCTTAGATACGACAACACCAGGTACACTACCACCCATTGTTGAGGCATCAAGCTCCTGCAAGATTAAAAATTGTATATATTAACAATTTGTTAATGTGTACAATATGGAAAAAAATAATTTGAACAACAAATTGATGTTTTAAAAATGTCCTTACCTAACCAGAAGACATCGTAGAGGTGCCATGTGTTGTTCGAAAGCCATAGAAAGTTTGACCACACGTCATGCACACATGTGGATCAATTTGTGGATCAATAGGGCCCACCAGAGGAAGAGGGTCCTTCCTGTTCAATGGTTGTATTGTGGTGTACAGTCACCTGAGTTAGCATAAAAAATTCCTCTTGTTTATGGGGAATCATAGTATGTGCAGGAGGGATGTCTGACCTCGGTAGCTGGCTATGCGATGTAGGTATCATTCGATTGGAATCTCTATGCCTATCTTTGAGACGGTTTTGGGGAATCCCCATACTAGCGCCCTGGAACCCCAACATATCGAAATAGTTGACATGTTTTCCCATCACAAACTCAACATAAAGTTTTTGGAGGAGTATAGAGGTACTTCCATGTTTTTGTGTGGGGGAATGTCAAATACCATATACCATCAATCCATCCAGTGATCTCTGATTGGTGGAAAAACACACCACTCAATTGAAATATGTGCTCTAGTAGTCTCTCAAATGGCATATGTCCCAAGCACTCTAAAAAGTGAATATATTTTCTCTTTATTTATTTTTAATTTCTTCACCTCATTGTAACTCAATCCATTAGCACATTCTTGTTGTTTTATTTCTCTGTACGATGCTATGTTGTACAATGCATCGTCTGAGCGACTAATAGTATCCACAATAGAATCTAGTGATATTGTCAATGAGCGGCGGAGTTCATATCCACCCCTCCAAGTCTTACCAATCTCTCTCAAATGAGCAATCTCTCTTAATATCTCCACATTATGATCCATAATAGCCATTGAAATCATAAATACAAAAAACATATCATTAGAAAAATACACGTGGTATAATGACATCTCTAAGCAATGGAAAATGTAAAACTAGTGTACAACAAATAACAAATTAAACTATTTATAATTTGAAATTTAGAATTGAACAAATTATACACTGAAGAATAAACATATAATATTTTTCCATCTTAAATTTATGTCATATATGTGTATTAATTTCAATTTCCAGATACATACATTAAATTTCCTAAGTGTATATGTTGATTGGGAAGCTTCTCTACCTTCTTCTTCTTCTTCTTCTTCTTCTTCATCTTCTTCTTCTTCTTTTTTGTTTTTTTGTTTTTCGGAATTGATATGCAATGGCTCTGGATAGATGTAATCGGCTATCTATTAGCCGACAATAGATATGGACCCCAAGTATGCTCAACTTCCTGAAGGTTTAGGGGATTCACCCGGCTACCAATGTTGTCTAACGGCTTGCGTATTGGGGCAGTACCCCTTAATCCACGTCTCAGGTAAAACTGATAACCGCTTTGCCAAAAACGATAGCTCTTGGTTTACCTCACAGGTGGGAACTAGTCAATCAAGTGGGGGTCGTTTCCCTTTTTGTTGTCAAGTCCTCTCAATGGGCCAGCTACTTTGGGGTTCCTTTGGTACTCCTCACAATGAGTTTTAGGTCTATGCCCAAGTACTTCCCACAGTTAAGCGGATATGGATTATTCCCGTATACGAACCTGCAATTGAAAGGAACAAATGCATATGCAAAGAAAAAGACTACTGCAATAATCACAACGCCTGGAAGCCACTGCAAAAAAACAAATTGGAAGAAATTCCACCTAACGAGCCCAAGAAAGTGCTCTGATACCAGATGTGAGGAACCTCCAGCATTTAAATGATGAAAATGCACAATAGCATGTAGTGATGCTGCCAATGAGCGACGGAGTTCATATCCACCCCTCCAAGTTGTACCAATCTCTCTCAATATATCTACATTTTGATCCATAATATCCACTACAATCATAAATACAAAAAACATATTATTAGAAAAATACACATGGTATAATGACATCTCTAAGGAATGGAAAATTTAAACCTAGTGTACAACAAATAACAAAATGAACTATTTATAAGTTGAAATTTAAAATTGAACAAATTATACACTAAAGAATAACCATTTAATATTTGTTCATCTTAAATTTATGTTATATATGTGTATTAATATCAATTTCCAGATACATACATTAAATTTCCTAAGTGTATATGTTGATTGAGAAGCTTCTCTACTTGGAATTCAACATGGCAGGCTTGGGACTAGGTTTGGCAGTGTCGGGATTGCTTGGGATCAATTATATTTATAGAACTTGAATGAGTTTCTTGAATCTACCATTGAATCTAAAAGGTCCCTCAACTTTGTGCACTAACCCATATACTATAACATATCTAAAATATATATTATCACATATATTTTATGTTGATTCCCCACCCCAACTGAACCTAACCAAATCCTCATTCCATGATAGAGACATTCCCATGTAGCCTTGATTCACTATTCAATTTGTTTTGAGGAAAAACAAAAAATGATCAAGTGTTATGTGATAACCCAACAAAGCTAAATGCATGGATAATTTGAATAACGGGGAAAATCTACAGGAAATCAAGTCATAAGGGAAATTTATAAATGCAATGATATTCCTCCATGGATTGAATTGATAAATAGATGGGATAAAAATAAACTTACTTAATTGATCTCTAAATCCAACTTCAAACATGCATTGGGATTCCATCAATCAAATGGGATTTCAGTTAGATTATGTGATTCACAACTACCCTCCAAATAAAAATTGTTTTGATTGGATATACAATAGGTAATGAAAACTAAGGTGATAAACCAAGGAAACCTCATATTTTGATTTTGTTGTCATCTTTCTTCATCCAACCATCTTTTGTTTCCTTCCACACTCTTTACCCAAGATAAGGATTACTATGTTTTCCCATATATAATGAAGTTGAAACAAGTGGCAATATGATGAGGAAAAAGCTCATTTTTAAACATGTGATGAAATATATCCTATGCACATTAAGTACATAAAACATGGGCCAAAACTGGACCAAAAATAACCAATTTGGTGCAATATTTATGAAAAGAATATAACACATACCCAACAACAACTACGGTAATAATAATGATCAATGATGATGATGATGACATAAACAATGATTTGGTGATGATTATGACAAAGACGACTATGCCATTGACAATGAAAAAGATGATGGAAATGAAAATGATGATGACAATGATGATGAGACGAATGATGATGGTGATAAAAATGATGATGATGATGAACATTGTCATTGTCATCATGTCTTGTGTAGTAGTATGGAACATTGGGAATAACCATGCATTCTTGAATACAATGTTAAAGATTGCATCATTTTAATTCTCAACATCATCATCATTATCATTGTTTTTGTCATATAATTATCATTATTGTTGTCATATAATCACATTTTCGTCATCATCATCATCGTCGTCAACGTTATCATTGTCATTACCATCAATATTGGCATCTTCATCACTGTTGTCATCATCAGATAATCATACCATCATCATTATCATCATCACCACCAACACCACCACCATTATCATTTCCATTATCGTCGTCATCATCATTTCCATTGTTATCATTGTCATCATTCACATCGTCATCACCTTCATTGCCATCATCGTCATCATTGTCATCGCCATCATCATTATCATTTCCATTTTCATTGTCATTATTGTTGTCATAATCATTGTCATGTTCATCATCATCCCCATCATTATATTCATTTAATCACATCATCCTCATCCTTGTTGAGTTTGTCATCATCGTCATCCTCATTGTCATCATCATCGTCGTCCTCATTGTCATCATCATCGACGTCATCAACCCTATCTATGCAACCATTGTCATTGTCATAATCATCAATGGCGATGATAACAATGACCAATGTCGATGATGAAAATGATGATGATCAACATCGTTAAGGTCATGATCATCATCATCATCATCATCATCATAAACACAGTGATCATTGTCATCATCATTTCTATAATTATCATCATCATTATACTAGTCACTGTTGACATCATATTCATATAATCACATCATTGCATCTTAATTTTCATAATCATCGTTATCATCATGGACATAATCATCATTAATGGCATCATCATCATCATTGTCATCATTCATGTCATTGCTGATGATGATGACCTAGACGACGACGACTATGACGTAGATGGCAATGACAAAGATAATGATTATGATGATGACAATGACAATGATGGCATTTTAAGAATTGAAAATATTTTCCAAGGTCATTGGCATCATCATCATTATAATCAATATCATCATCATCATCATCATCAACATCATTTTCATCATAACCATCATCGTTATCGTCATCATCATTGTCATCATCATCATTCATGTCATCATCGTCATCGTCGTCATCATCATGATTATCGACATTGTCATCAACTATTCATAATTATCGTTGGCATAAGAAATATCATCAACCTAAAAGATGTGATTAGTGAAAAAGGGTCATGGAGGACACATATGATCTATGCATGAGAAATAAAAAGTTTATTTTGGAATATAATCTCCATCATCAATGTCATTGTCATCCTCATTGTCATCGTCATCATTATCATCATCATTTTCATTTCCATCATCACTATCATCATCATTCATTACATTGTCGTCATCATCATCATCAACGTTGTCATTGTCATTGTCAATATCACCACCACCACCATCATCATCATTGCTATCATTGTTGTCATCGTCATCATTTACATCGGTGCCATCATCAATAGCAACATTACCATCTCCATCATAGTCATTGTGAATATCATCATCATTATCCCCATCGCCGTCTTCAACATTTGGGCGCAAAATTGGATGCAAAATTGGACATAGAATTGGATGGAAAAGTGGACAAAAACCTGGACACAAAAGAGGATGCAAAAGTGGAAGCATAAGTGGGTGCAAAAGTAGGCACAAAAGTGGGTGCAGAATGCGGCACAACAAAAGAGGATGCAATAATGGATACAATAAAGGAAGCAACCGTGGATGCAAAACCAAATGCAAAAAGGGATGCATAAGTGGATGCAACTGTGGGTGCAAAAGTGGACACAAAATTGGATGCGAAAGTGGATGCAATACTAGATGAAAAACTAGACGTAACACTTGGCACAAAACTCGATGCAAAAGTGGATGAAAAAATGGATGCACAAAGGGATGTAATAGTTGATGCAAACTTGGACGGAAAAAAGGATGCAAATGTCGATGCAAAAGTAGAAGCAAAAGAAGGTGCAAAAGTAGGCACAAAATTGGGTGCAAATTAGGGCGCAACAAAAGTGGACGTAACAGTAGATGCAAAAAAGGACAAACATGGATGTAAAACGAGATGCAAAAAGGGACGCAAACATGGGTGCAAAAGTGAATGCAATAGTCCATGCAAAATTCGATGCAAAACTAGACATAAAATGGGGTGTGAACCTCGTTGCAAAACCCAATGCAATAGGGGATGCAAATCAAGAAGCATAAGTATATGCAAAAGAGGATGTGGAAGTCGATGCAAAAATGGACGCAAAAAGGGGTGCAACAAGAGTAGATAAAAAAACTAGGCACAAAACCAAGCGCTAATCCTGACGCTAAATCCAACATAATTTCTATCGGATTTAGATCCAACTTCGGCAAAAAGGTGCAAAAAACTCCTAGAATAGCACCGACCTAAAAAATTCCTCCTATTTGGCCTAGGAAATTAATAAAAACACATTAAAAAGGAGTATATACGCAAAAAAGGAAGCAAAAAGGGACGTTAATCACAGGGTTTAGTTGTACTATTAAAAATCCTTGTAGGCTTAAAGATACAATCCAAGGCCACCCATGTCATGGGTCTAGGATTTTTCTATCCCTCTCAAGCGTCCCATACCGTCCGAAAGCATAGACACGCGCGACACCAGCGTGACATTGCTAGTTGGTCTTGGCCATCAACCGCAACTATCACCTGGACTACACCTTACCGAAACCAGCCTGACCAACCTACGTCAGACACCATCGAGATGTGCGGAATGAAGTGCTCCTTTCACCATAGGAGATGCATCCAACAACATCGCCTCCCAACCTTAGACCATGTGGTCTCGATGCATGTTCACCCCCAAGACAACACTTGCCTCGTCCTACTCGACTCGACATGATCCTTGGTCCTCCTAGAGATCAAACATGCTAGTACACCATCCGTTTGACTGATGCTCCAACCAACAGTCGACCGCCAAGCCTACCAAAATTTATGGGTCGTGACATTATCCCCCACTTAAATATGTTGACATCCTCATCAACGTAATGCATCTCAACTGGAGCCTCTAGTAAAAGGGAAGTTGGTAGTGAAGAGACACTTCTGTGTTTGCCGAAACCAAACGTGGGCTCTGATACCAACTGTCATAGCCACACTTTTTTGTTAGTCACCAGCATCCAAATGTGGTGTGCGGCACTTCCTGGGAATGACTTGAGGGAGTGACCAACTCAAGCGTTACACCAGCAGACTACACCTAACCTGTGGAAATCGTTTCAACTTAACACTTGCAACAATTTACTTGTTTAACCAGTTTAACATGTAAGCCTAACATCCCATACTTAGACAATTTTACACATGCATGAACATCAAGTAAATTACACACAATTATAAGTTGGGGTTGCCAAACCAGCAACCCGTTTATCTTTTGTATAATCAATTGTTTACAACAGGAGGAGTTTCCCTAGCAGATCTCAGGTGTGAGCCAAACCAGCAACACGCCTTACAATAGTTATACAAATTACAAATATAGAGTAGACCCTTCCAACGGGCATCTAACTCATGAAATTGATGAATTCTGCATCACCTTGCTGCTACCGAACTATCTCACTGTGCAACCAGACTGAGTGCGAACCTGCCTGCCAAATTCAACACTACTGCAGCACCTTGCTGCCACCGAACTGTCTCACTATGCAACCAGAATAAATGTAAACCCCCACAAATCTGCTTCTTCTGCAACACCTTGCTGCAATCAGATTCTGCTGGAACAGACTGTACAAGAATGTAGAGCTCGGATAGCTTCCCTAGCTCCATGTCTTCTCCTTCTCCAAAATTTCCAACTTGAATGCTCCCTTCTTTGGTTTTCTACTAAGCCTTTTAATATGGCTCCCAACTCGAGTTTGTCGTGCTTCGATCCTGAGTTCGCAGCGTGCTCCCATCCCGAGTTTGCGGGCTTCCATCCCGAGCTCATGGGATTCCATCCCGAGTTCGCGGGCTTCCATCGCGAGTTCGCGTGCTTTCTAGCGGAGCTTCCATCCCGAGTTCAAATGAGCTTCCATTCCGAGTTCGCGGGCTTCCATCCCGAGCTCGCGGGGATGTGCATGCGGGCTCCCAACTCTAGCTTGTTTTCCTAGGCTGCCAATGTGAGCTCGTTTCCTGGGCTCCCAACTCTAGCTCGTTTTACTGGGCTTCCAACATGATTTCGTTTCTAGGCATCCCAACATGAGTTAATTTCCAGAGATTCCAACCCGACTTTGGTCGTGGGCTCCCAACCTGAGCTCAATGCCCAAGCTATATTTTCTGTCTAAGTGTTGGACACTTGGGTGTTTTCTTATTGGAGTGTATGTGGGAACTTGGTTCGTTGTTCCACTACTCCCACATCTGTTTGGTCCAAGGGTGTGCCTGACACCCCTTCATCTTGTCGACTTGTCGTCTTGCAACTACGCCCCACTCTCGGGATTTCCATGCGCCGATGGGTGAGTGTGGCATCGTTTGTGGGAGTGCGCCCAGGCATGGTCCGCACACCCCTTTTTTTGGTCCATCGCTTGCCTCTTCTCTAAGTCTTATGCAACCAAACATCGTTTTTCCCATACGGGCGCCCAAGCGAGCCTCTTGGGAGGGAGTGAAATACTCCCACAAGCTTGTGGGTGTTGCGGAAAAACATGGCCGTGACATCGAATGTCACGACCGATAAATTTTGGTAGCCTTGGCGGCCAGCAGTTGGTTGGAGCCTCAGTTGGACTTACGGTGTACTAGCGTGTTTGATCACTTGGAGAACCAAGGATCATGTCAAGTTGAGTAGGACGAGGAAAGTGTTAGCTCGAGGGTGAACATGCGTCGAGACCGCATGTTCTAAGGTTGGGAGGAAATGTTGTTGGATGCATCGCCTACAGTGAAACAAGCACTTCATTTCGCACATCTCGATGGTGTCTGCCGCAGGTTGGTCAGGATGGTTTCAGTAAGGTGTAGTCCAAATGATACTTGCAGTTGGTGGCCAAGCCCAACTAGCAATATCATGCTGGTGTCACATGTGTCTAGGATTTCGGACGGTATGGGACGCTAGAGAGGGATAGAAAAATCCTAGGCCCGTGACAGTTGGTGTCAGAGCACGTTTCAGAAGTGCTTTTGTTCTGTAACTCGGGGGTTCATAACAGTTTGTTGCAATAGTTTACAGAGGTTTGCTAAAGTGGTCACAATGCTAGAATTCATTGGAGTTACTCCAAGACAGTGTTGCAGGTCTAAATCTTGCGATCGCAGAACCACAGGAGCTGCAGGTTTGCTACAGGAAAACGCAAAGTTGACGATTTGAAGCTAAGTCTGGAAAAACGTAGAATTTGGCTGCAAAAGTGAAGCAACTTGAAGCATTGTTGTTGGACCTAAACGAGAGTTTGGTAGAATCTCTTAGGAGGGTGTTTTGGTGGAGCACCTCCGTTGCAACCGCAGAATAGAACCAAAGTTTTTGTTGGAGGAATCACACACAGGTTGACTTGGCATGTCACTTAGACGGGTGTCGTAACAAAAACACAGGTTGGTTGGTTGCAGAAATTCGTTTGGAGCACAAGGCAGGTGCACCCAAGTGAAAAATGACTTGGCATGACAAGCAAAGGGTTGCATTAGCAACCACAGTCGTAGATTTGGGTTGGACATATGCACAGTCACACTCAAAGAGAGTTGTAGCAGAATGTGCATGAAGAGGAAACTCTACGGAAAGCCAAGATGGAAAAGTGTCTAAGAGCATGGAACGAGTGGTTTGCGAGGTAAGGCAAGCGTTCCAACAACAAATTACAAGGGTAGAGAAAGTGCCGAAACAAGGCAAAGAATATATGTGGAAGCTAGAGGCGTTGGAGATCCAAGTTAAGCCTTGGGAAGTGCAGAGATTGGGGTCGTTACACTCAATGGAGGGCACTCAAGAAATCACGAAAATGCAGCTGAAGCCATCTTTGAAGTCATTCAGCTGCTACCATCGCGAAGGTAACCACTTCATATGAAAGTGTCCAAAGAAAGAAGAGTTGACAGGTTCGGTGGGAGAGGTCCAACAAAACCCAACTGTGGAAAAGATGACTTAGAGTGAACCCCAAGTGCAGCCACCTTCAGATGAGATCGTGGAAGCGGTGAATGCCTTAACCAAGTGTTTTGGCAAGTTACCAATGGATCCGTAGGATGAGAAACATTTCAGCCTCAATTTTGTGGATGCGATGGTAAGTGGGGTAAAGGTTGCTTCATTAGTCGATACAGGCACCACCCACAGTGTTGTGAGCAGCATAACCGCAAGCTCACTTCCCAACGAGGTTGATGGAAGTCAAGCTACATTCAAGGAAGTGAACGGAAAGAAGAAATCAGTGGATGGAATCATTAGAGGAGAACCCATTTGAGTTGGTGAATGGCATGTCAGAATGGATTTTGCTGTAGGACCTATACATGACCACTCTATGATCCTTGGGTGTTACGGAGAAAACTTCCTATGGCTTGGGGTAGACCACAACAGATAGCTGACTACCAGAAAATAACTCAATTCTCAATGCTATGCTATATAAATGACAATGCTAATATAATGGAGAATATAACCAACCTTGAACCGGACGTTCGATGTAGATCCCCATTGAAGCTTTCAATTCGTGCACTTGAACCTGCAAATTAGTCTTGACATCCAATATACAACAAGCGCATATAAAAAATGAAAGACATTAACATCATCAATAGCAATGGTCCATGATATCATAAGTAAATGCAACCCAATGTAATATAAAAAACATTCACAACATTAATGGACGAGAATATGAGTACTTCTATTAATGAATAACAAGAAGTACAATGTGATACGACCTCTTGCCAGCAACCAATCTGAACCAAGAACTGGGTCTCTCCACTTGTGCCTCCACCACTTCAATCCTCCATATTATGGCAAACTCAAACTATGAAAAGGAGTTTGGGAGGTGAACATAAGAAGTTCACAACAACAAGGATCAATGAGTGTAGACTCAAGTCACAGCAAAAATCCACTAGAGTTCTCTTGCTTTCTCTTTCTCCCTCCTTCCATATGCCATAAGAGCTCAATATATAGCCATCCAAAGGTAAGTGAAAGGACACATCGAAGCGTTTCGGGGAAAATGGAAGGCCAAAGGTCACCCTAAGACCGCTTTTTGGGAGTAAAACGTAATTTTCTAGTGACTTTTACCATTTTACTTGGCACCCGCGGGCTATAGTGGAACAGCTCACGTGTACGCTGGCTAGAATGGAACAGCTAGCGTATAGGAAGAAAAGTAGGGAAAAAGTGTTTTTGAAGGACATAAAGTGCATCTGAGTTATTGAAATGGATCTTGAAGGCCAAAGAGTGCTGATGCTCACAGGGTGGAAAATTACGCTGTAACAGATGCCCCCTAATGTGTGAGGTTAGAGAATGGTGCTACGATGGCTGAAATACATTATACATCTCAGAAGTGGAGTGATGGAGACACAAGTGGAAGGCCCAACTCACTTGTCATAATACAATAATATCTCTGAGTACATGTCGGTACAATACAACAATCTGATATAATGGCTATGAATAGGCAGTACATAGTGAATACATGTCATAAGTGATCATAGCCACAATCCCTCTATAGTAAGATATGGTTCCCTGCTGAAAAGGAAACAACTGGTGAAACCTGGAGGTACAAACTGCTGATATCTGAGAGATGATATCTCAGATGTAAAGTCATGCTCATAAGTAGCATACTGAATTCCACGATCGCCTGGGGTGTTCTACACAAATCATCTATGGTGCAAGTACCATCAAGTGAATAAAGGTGTTGAGGTCGAACCTGATGTGACATAGTCTGATTACCGGTCAATGATGCATACCGTTAACAGACGCGAGATAACCCACCAATAATGAAAATGGGCATCAAGGCACAAAGTACAATCATCAGAGTGTGAATAGATGTGTTGAAGTCGAACACTAAGATGAATCCATCGATCAGGGGACATTAATGTATTCCCAAAATTGTTGATGGCGAGAGAACCTACCACTAATGACTGCAAGCCTCAAGGTACTCAACCGAAATCTATGTCTCAAATTCTGGAATAAATGAGTTGAGGTCGACGGAACGAAACTCGTTGGAAGGATGGAATTAAGGAATCCCCCATCAACCAACACGAGGTAACAGCTACGCTGAAATATTTGGAAGAACTCAGGTGAAATGTACTGACTCAATAAGGATGGCCGACATGCAATAGTCAAGAGATCTGAGGAGTGGCTGACTCTAGTTTCGGGACTTCCTTTGAACAAGAGCATGAGCAGATGGATAGACTTAGGCAACATAGACTCAAATCAATCGGTGATAATGACACTGTGCGATGCAGGAGGCATCAACAGAGGGATCCATAAGGAGTGGAAGCTTAACCAGTCGGTGGAGTAACAACTAAGAAACGAGAACAAATCCTAAGGTCCTACTATAGTCCTGATTCATAATGGATGGAGTGGAGTAAATGCTCTGTTCAAAGGCAACACAATAGCTGCTAACATAATCCCATCCAGCTTTTTGGAATACTTGATTTTTTTGGTCTTTTTCATATTTGGAAAGCTGAAAAAGAATAAAATTTCTTATAGTACAACATGTGAGGGAACGAGTGTCAATTTGCGAGCAAACTAGTTCCAAGTAGTGGAACATACCTATGATCAATGCAAGGAAGCATGTGCAGGATGTGGACACTCGGGGGGGGGGTGTTCCCTCAGGGTAAAGGGTCATCAAACTGTGAAAGGAAAATGAAAGCTCTGAATGGGTTGACAGGGAAAGTGCTTAGGCACCAAGCTAACAATCGAGTAAGCAGGAGTCGGCATAAGGCTCAAGCGGAAAGCAGGATGATGCAATGCAATCACAACTTGATACAAATGGGGGATTCCTTATGGGAGATGTCCAACATAAGACAAAGTAGAGTATGAGTCTTTATCGCAAAGTCATGGTGTAACTACGAAGGACTCCCGATCTTAAGGACAAACAACGGCATGGGCACCATACGACAATGGGGTTCTAACTAGGGCACCCATGTTTGGAAAGGCCCTACCGCCAAATAATGACACTTCTATAATAGTGTGAAGGTTCTGTGTCGGTTAAGAAGCGGGGTCGCACCTAGGGTTTGTGAAAATGGTCAAAAGGTCAAATGCATAATGCATGTGAAAATGATATCTAACCTATATGCCAGGTGTGAAATATACCTGCTATAGGTGCGAAACGGTCGAAAAGATCAACTCTTGTTGAAGAAATATGTGCAAAATGCTACTCCAAGACATGACATTAGTCCAAAACAACTTAAAATGGTAAAAAACGATAGACAAGTGGGTTTCCAAAACTATAAATAGTAATAAAAAATTACAATTTACAATTCATTTTCACTTTTTACCCAATTTGGAGTTTTTGGTTAGTTTTCACCTTGGATTTCAATCACTGATTCTAGGAGCTATGGGCATCTGTTCGTCGAGCCGTCTGGAGCAGGTAAGCTATCTCATCCTCCTCTTTCATTTAATAGTTTTTATTTCCATTTTCATTGGTTAAATTTTTTTAATGGGGAAGCCCTATTTGGTTACGGCGTTACCCGCGGGCTACAAGCATACGGGTAGCGGGTAGGGCATGGTACCCGTGGTCAACGCATGAGTTGACCACGTGTACCCACCTCTGTGAGCTAATTAGCCTGCGGGTATGGCCGTAAGGTTGGGTTTTTTAAATGAAAAAGACTAAACTGTTGGTTTCTCTTCCTCTAGGATGGTTCTAGAATGGAGAGAAAGGGAGCATGACCTTGTGGATGTCGTTCGCAATGATTTTCCTGCACAACAAGCATTACAAGCATATGGTATTTTCAAATTTTAGAGCATAGGGGGTTTGAGGGCCCAAAACCTATTGCTCCGTCACTTGATAGACTATTGGGACGTAGATGCGCAAAAATTCAACCTAGACAGTCAAATACTCTCCTTGGAGGTAGATGAAATTTACTTTATTACTGGATTATCCCGTCAAGGTGAAGTGGCAAGTCTTAGATATCGTACTATGGGTGGTGGGATCACCATACCCAACTACATAGAGCGGTATTGTCTTCCCAACACTCGGATGGTGGGGAGTTAGGTACCCATCAGAGCCATAGCCAGTCTGAGCATGAAGATTATAGTGGCTACCCTTGTCAGGATTACAGGTTCAGCATCTCTACACCAGGCTTCAAGGCCGGTGATGTTCTACGCCTCACAGTGCATGCAACCCATGGTATATGACTGGTGCACAACGTTATTGGGGTCTATGAAGACTCAGTTAACGGAGTGCAAGCATGGAGATGCATAAAACTTTGGATACGACAGTATACTATGCAAATTCTTCTTTGAGAGGGTTTTGGGGCTCAGTTCGAGGGTTGAAGTCCCTCCTCATAGTCTCTGTGACCCATCCCTGACCCTGTGGGAAGATGTCTTGACACAACAAGGTGGTGGCCGACAGGCATCACCATACTCAGTTGAGTTCTTCCATTGGTGGGACCGACAGGTCATAGCCATTGACGACTACCCCTATGCAGGGATAGACTTCCGTGGTGATCGCGACATGCCGCTTCCACCAGGGGCAGCGTTTGGAGACATCAGTAAGTGACTCTTTTTATGTTTTTGTGTATTAAATTTTTTTGGATTTTTTATTATATATGAAAATGCAAAAATATTTTTGGGGTAGTATCACCTATTAACATTCTACTGTTTGCTCGAAGATCTGGGTCCGCGAAGACCAGATGGTTTCCTAATACATCGTCGACGGGGTAGGGGTGGAGAGGTAGTCAGTGCTGCGGCAGAGCGCACATTAGAGACCGTGCGGTTCAACCTATCCTGCATGACCACCAAGGAACCTATGATCGAGGTAGCGCAACTGCCAGAGGACATGCACCACCATGTTGTAGGAGTACCGAGGCCCTGGGTGCGACTACTGCAGCGGATAGCCAACACAGTACACTATTACTATCAGACACATCCTGTCGAGGCAGCTAGGCATCCTCATGGGGCTTAGACATCTTAGAGTCCCATATTTTTTGTATCGATATGTATATTTTTTAGAGCTACTGGCTGCAGTTTTGTATTATGACACTACCATTTTGGACATCTTATTTATAAAAAACTATGGTTCTCTGATTCTACTATGTGTATATACAAATGTATGAATGTATGTTTTATTTGTGTGCTTCATTATGAATGTGACAAATGCCAATCTAGGACATAGTTAGCAGATGCATCAGATACATGATTAAAACTTCTTGGAACATGAATGTATGTAATGGAAACAAAATGGCGTTCCAAAAGTCTTACCCTTAAGAACCTCTGTAGTAAAGAAGGATCTCTCACACGGTACTGACCATTCAATTGAGACACATCGAGTTGTGAATCCAGGCGGACTTCTAAAGACTGGATACCATGTGAAATGGGATCACAAAATAGCTCAACTATGGCACTGTACTCGGCCACATTGTTGGATGTAGGACCGAGACAAACACCTCCTGAAGACACAATCTGATGGTCAGGTGAATAAATAACCCATGTAGCAGAAGCAAGTCTCTGCGTGTGACGGATGGCACCATCTGCGAAACCCAAGAACACAGGAGATTCCATTGACATCTGTCAACCAAACAGAAGAGAATCAGCAGATCTGGAAAACCAAAAGAAATCTAAACTATGTACAGAAGCAACTATACAATAGTATACAATAGTATTAGTTCGAAATAAAGGTTCAAGCGTAATATCGCTTGAGGTAGAGCCCATTTCTAGGCTCCTTCAAGACGTTCCCTTCATAATCTTCCAATTCGTAGGCTTCTTTTTCCAGGACACGCCTCACAATGTAAGGACCGTGCCACATGGGGTTAAAATTGCCTTCCCCCAGGGGTTCCTTAGCTTGGTCATATAAAAGGACCAAGTCACCTTCAGCATATTGTCGGGGATGGACAGACCTATCATACTGAACCTTGATACGATGTTTATTGGCATCTATAGCCACGGCGGCATCTCGACGTTCTTCGTCAAGTTGCTCGAGGTGGATTACATGTTGCTCAATACTCGACGTATCGGGGAGGAGCTCTATGGATAGTTTTAACGAAGGGATTTCTCATTCAATCAGTAAAATAGACTCCACACCGTGTACCAGATGAAACGGTGAGAACCCAGTGGCAATCTTGACTGCGGTTCGATATACCCACAAAGCAGGATATAACATAATATGACAGTTGTTCTTGCTCTATTGGATGGTACGTTTGAGAATGGTCTGTAAAGACTTATTTACTGCTTCAACCTGACCATTCCCTTGGGGGTAGTAAGAAGATGAGTGTTCTTGACAAAACCCAAGCTTGAGTGACAAATCCTCCATCATCTTGTTCTGAAAGTGACTGCCATGGTCAATGACAATCTCTTTCAGAATACCGAACATAATAATAATCTAATTGAATACGAAATGGCCTGCTGTAGCACCATCAGCTTTTACGGTAGGCATGGCCTCGACCCATTTGGAGAAGTAGTCCATGGCCAATATGATATGGTAATTCCCCCCAGCTGAAGCTGGTTTGCAATCCATGAAATCCAGCCCCCACTTGGTGAAGGGACCGACGGTGACGACCAGATGAAGGGGTACTGGATGCGAGCGTATATTGCGAGAAAACACCTGGAAAGGGTGTGTTGATGCCTCGAAGATCATACCATCAATCGGCAAGGGATTCTCCCCGATAAGCAAGCCTAATTAGATCTCTCACCATTTGGTGTGGGGAATCTATCCGGTTAACGGTTCCAGCTACCGTAAGATTTAAAGATTCATATTCTTAGCACCGGTCATGGCCCGATCCACCGTTTATGTATTTTATTTTTAAATATGATATGCAAGTGCCCTAAGCTAAATGTAGGTAACTAATCTAAACTAATCGAAGACTGTATAAGCAAACTTAATCTATCCTTGCAAGGAGCAAACTTTAAAGATGAGTAATAGACTGAAAAAAACATCTAAAGATCAGACATATAGCTATTTAATCATAAAGATGCATCTACAGCAGAATATAAAAGATATTAAAGATAGATTTAACTCAGTTAATACATTCCATTACTCATTTGAAATAGACATCTTTGCACAGAAAATAAGAGAATCATTCATTACACAGAAATAATTCACAACAGTAAGGAAAGATCTCACAGTAGTGTATGGATGATATAAGAGTAATCCATCAAACATTCAACACATCTTTCAGGCAAAAATGTAGTCTCCCAAGCTTTCATTAGGCAAAATCGAATTCCTTATACATGCAGAGAAATAGTTCACGTACAAGACAGAAAAAAAATTTTCACCTGCAAAAAGTCCCTCTTACTATTCACTAATCATCTATATATAAGTTTACAAAAATCCCCCAGGTCTGCCACTTGTCCTCTTTCTTTAACTCTTTTAATTTTATTTTAAATGTTTTACAAAAATGAAGTAATTCATGGCACCCTTTACATAACAGACAAAACAGAGACAGTTGACCTTAATACTTCACGATTCAACAATGGAGAAGAGAAAATTTCAACAAATTATGGCTGCCACGTTAACTTTCGAGTGGTGCCTCTGTTTCAGCTGGGGCTGCCAATCCAGGGGACACTTCTGTCTCAGCTGGCGCCTCTGCTCCAGATGATGTGCCTTTATCGATTAATGTCATTGTTGTTGCTTTCTTATCTTCTTCTGCAATATAGCTGAACCAAACACTAGTGTCTCTTATAACCACATTGGCAGGCGAAGGGAGCAGGATTTTCTTAGAAGTTACATGTTTGTCAAGATCTGCCTCGATGTCTTGCATTTCTGCTATTGCAGTCTGGCGGATTTCATGGAACATCTGAGCGTCTACTGAAGGCAGCACGATGCATTGATGGAGATCATCTGTGGTTAACAAATCAATTCTTATCACATAATCCATTTGAACACTTAGTTCATCTTTTAAATCGGAGAGGTGTTGCTCTCTACTTGGAAATTCATCAAGAGTATGGGGAAATGCAACCTTGCACTTTACATGAACTTCTTGAATCTTTTGATAAAGGTTATTTCACTTTCCCATTGTCACCTGGATCACAGTGATTACTTTGGCGGCGCAGTTCCTACAAAATTCCATGAAGGTTACATCTTCCTTAAAATCAACTATAGATTTGAACGGGAGGTGCTTGGGGAAATCCGCTTTCCCTTCTCTCCACTCCGTCTGTCTTAAAATATCTGCTTTTACCAGTGTGTACTTGTTTCTTAGCCTAACAGCTTCAGAGTTGATTTCCTTCATTCTGTCCATCATGGCCTTTAGCCTGCAAACTTATTTAGTATGCAGTTCTTGCTTCTCATGCATTTGCTTAAGCACATCATAGGATCGCTCGTGAAAAGGAGTCATATCCATTGCTCTGTTGTTTGTTTGTTCTAGTTTCTCAACCAACAACTGCTTATCTTCTTCTAATTGAACAACTTTAGCTTCAGAGTCGTTCTTTTCTGCTTCAAGCACCATCATTTGGACTGCCAGGTGTTCCTTTTCCTCTTCCAGATGTTGATATTTATCTGACAACTCCTTATGATCGGACATAAGGCGATCATATTTCTTTACTGCGAGCTCCCTAAAGGATTTCTCATTGGCCATGGTGTGTTGTAGCAGACGAGACCTTTTCTTAGTTGACTCAAACTCATTAACTATGCCGATTACATTGTCCTCGCTTGCTTTGGTTGCTGCCACAATAGCAGATGCCATAGCCACAGGAGCTTGCTTCGTGTTTTTTATAACAGTAGTTTCCCGATGGGTGACGATGTCCGACTCAAAAGGTCTCTTTAACCTTGTCTCTGACTTCAAAACAATAGACTTCATGTCTCTGTTATATAAAAATATGTTCCACTAGGACACAATGTGATCCTTTGATGGGGTGAAAGGGATAAGTGGAAGATTTTCTATGGGTATATTCTCTTCAACGGGTAAGGTCTGTACCGTTTGGGATGAACCTACATCCATGTCCTGTGTATTAGGACCACTAGCTTGTGCATCTTCATTGGCGTTATTTTCGTCTTCGGCTTTACGCCGTCTTTCTTCCTCCTCAGCCCTTAGCTGATTTTCAAACGCCTCCCTTTCTTCATGCTCTTTAGCAGCTTGCTGCAATCTTGCGTCCTCTAACTCTTGATCCTGAAGCCTCTGGGCTTCCTCTTCTTGCATCCTAAGAGTTTCATCCTCCTGAAGATTAAGAGCTTCTTCTTGTTGAAGCGTAAGAGCTTGTTCCTGCTCCTTTTGCAACTTGTCAGAAAATTATTTTTAGATTCTATCTGCTTCCTCCTTTAGCCTTTTCTCTTCATTGGTTAGAGCTTCTGCTACTTCCTTTTCTTTCTACAGCTTGGATTCTTTGGAATCTTGGACAGTGATATAGCTAGAACTAGCTCCACCTTTGTGACGACAGATTTGCAACTCAGTCATGTTGCTGATTCCCCTATATACCTCCTCATCCTGATCGTAGTAATGGGCATAATCAAAGTGAGCGTACAACTCTCTACAATGTTCTGCAACTTTGTTATGCCTGTCATTTCTATGAAAGATTGCTTCCTCAAAGCGAAAACCCTTTAGCTCTTGAATGAAATCCTTGGCTAATGCAACCCTTGAGAACTTATAGGCTCCCACGTCGAAAGGCAGAGGAGGGAATGAAGCCTTCTTCAATTTATTCAAAAATCCTCCGAATCCATCAATAAAAACTTGCCCAACTGCTTCTTTTAAGACTATGTAATCAATAGCATATATGGGAAAGATATATGGTGGCTTGGAGCCTCCATACATTCTGATATAAGTACCATCTTCTGAAAAGTAGAAATCACCATAATTTTCCATAACTACCATGGCATTCTCTGATAAGCAATTAGGTTCTTCATTAAACATTTGCTCATACAGAGGTGTGATGAATTCTTCACAGATGAGTTTGTAATGCATCCTGTAATTTTGATCCCACGGTATCTTATAAGCAGCATATACTGGGGTGTTGGACTGATCCCAAATGCAACCTAGCTTAGGGAAAGGGAGCTTTGCCAAAATGCAATCAATGAGATATGAAGACATGTAAAATCTTGACTTCTTTAGAGCCAGTCCTTCATTGGCTGTGGCCACGGCGGATGACAAACTATCTGAGAGGATAGTTTCCCAATCAAAGATAGTTCCCTTAAATGCCACGTAATGGATTATGGGGGCCCATTGTATCCTATAAAAAATTCCATCAACCATGCCGAAAATTCTTCTTAACATAAGGGCGATCATCCAAAAAGGAGCCCTCATGTTTTGAACTTCATATTCATCACTGTCTCTTTTCCTTAGCTTATTTCCTGTGATTAATAGCTTATTAGCCATTTCAAAATTGTCCATCTGCCCTAGCCATGCAATGTTTAGTGGCTGTTGAGAATGTGGTAACTTGTAAGCTGTTGCAATGTAGGATGGATGGAACGAGGCGAACACCTATCCTTTGCTATCATACAACACTCTTGTTTCTGGGTTTGCATGCTCCAGGATCCACCCAATCACTTCTGAGCAAGGAAAGAGATAAGGGCGTGTGGAAGCTTTGGATATACCAGAGCTTCTGATATTTTGGTAGATGTGCTCTTCCTCCAAGAGTGCCCCTGGGATATCTTGGTCTCTGAGCATACGGTAAACATCTCCCCATTTGACTTCAGGAGAGACGCTTGTGATGGACTTGGTATCCTCGAACAGAGTTTCAACTCTTGGCTCTACTGGTTCCGGCTCAATCATCTTAGATTTCTTTCTGCTACCCTTCGGCATTTCAGCTTAATCCTGTCAAGCAACTACGCATGAATAGACAAAATATTGCAAAATAGTATAAGAATGGAGCAAGACACGAGATTTTTAAAACATAGGATTACCATGATAATATGTAACACTGTCAAATAAAGACGAGAATCAAGATTTTGTTTCAACAGAACTATACTTCTCCCTTCCATGATAAGTATTTTCGGGGGGGATGCTAACTGAGTTTTAGAAGGGACCGGGTTCAGGATTTCCTCAGGTGAAAACGTGAGTGGAGCGATGGGTAAAAGTTTCCCATGAATGTTAAGTCTCACAGGTTCAAGGGACTAGGGGAAAGTTGTGAGGGTCTACGGATATGAGTTAGATGCTTAGGAATGGTCAAAATAACAACACATGCAGAACATCTACAAGCCATGCAGCTTATATGGTGATATTGATACCGAGAAAGGATTGACGCAAAAAAGTTAAAACAAAACAGTGGTAGAACCACCTACCTAGAAAGAGTCGTTGGTCTCATGGAGGTTGACTAGGCTGCAAATAAGCTGAGCTGGAGCAATCTAACATAGTCTTCAAACGATGTTTTCCACAACATGCAAATTCTACCGATAAAAAACAATACAAACTTCCCCCAAACCCTTATATAAGAGCTGACACGTGCGGGCAATTAATAGGTTGGTGGAGGCCTTAAAAAGGCATTAAAGGTGCATATGGCGGGGTCACCTCAGCACACTTGGAATTTAAGCGTAACCACCGAAATCGAAAGGAAAAGATAAGCTAACCCAACGTTGCGGCGAGAACTCGTAAGTTCCACCTGCTGTTTCAGCGAAAGATGCTGAGTTTTCCCGCTATCGCGGTGAGAACTCTCAAGTTCCACCCGACATTGAAAGGTTTTGCATTTTGAATAAAGTGTCTGCCCATTGCGGCGGAGCTCCATAAGTTCGCCCGAAGTTGCGACGAGACTTACCGGGTTGATCAACGGTCATTGGCTTTGATACTTAATAAGAGACATGTGTCCGTTGCGGAAAAAGATTGGGAGTCGTTCCGACGTTGCGGTGGAACTTCGTGAGTTCTTCCGCCGTTGCGGGAAGACTTGCTGAGTTCGCCCGAAGTTTTGGATGGACTTGGTGATTTTTCCCGAAAATTACATGGTCAAGAGACTTGATAAAAGAGGCGCCCGTTGCGGCAGAACTTCATGAATTCTTCCGTCGTTGCGGGTGAAAAGGACGAGTTCTTCCCCCATTGCGGGTAAAAAACTTGAGTTTTGACTTAGAAGAAAAAGATCAACAAACTCCAAAAGAATGGCTTCTCTAGAAAAAAACTAAGTATAAAAGACCTTCTAGGGAAATCTTAGCTCCTAAGTAAACTTTCTAAAAAATAAAAGGAGGGGCCCCAATATCTACAAAATTTTGGGGGGGATGTTGCAGCAACAACAACTGGCGATTCTCTGGTGAACACAGATCTCTGAAAAAGCACTCTCCTTAGGGGTAGAAAACTTACAAACAGTTGATTTACATGAGCGACAAAATGTTTTCGTAGTTCAGCTTTCATGAATACAATGATCACTCTCATCATCATGGTCATTTTGGGAGAGGGAAACTTAGAATCACACTTCTTTTCAACTCTCTTATGGCCTGAGTATGGAGTTCATTTTAGAATTCTTCCTCTTAGGGATCAAGAAAAAAGACTCCATAGGATCGTAACAGTATCTCACAGTCATATTCGTTTGTTCCTCATTCCCATGCTATTTATATCCTTTTGGATATTTCTTGATAACTTTTGTCATTTGAGTCTTCCAGAAATGAGTTTCTTCAACTTGCATTTTTTTATTTCTTTGGTTCTTCAATCCATAATGTCCTTTTGTGTGAGTGATAAATTTGTTTGATTATAATGCTTCACGGATGGAGAAGAACCTTGTTGGGCTGATTTATTTGGACAACTTTCTTGATTGAATGTGCTTAGTATTTCTTTGTCATGCTTTGATTGAGGCGAGAATTTCTGGAAATCAACTCTTTAGTAAAATCCCTTTTGGCTTTTATTTGTAGCATGGGATCATTTTAAATTCCATATATCTGTGAGACATGCTTCCTTTCCATGGGTCTAATTATAGTGAAATCCTTGAGATAGATAATTATGTTAAAGTGAATGGAGCCTCAAGATAGTAGGAAATAAATGTTGAATCTTAGTTATTAAAAATAGGCTTATTTTGACCAATTAGAGAAAGGATCTCTAAATTCCTGAAAATTCAATCATTGAAGACAAAGTCACCAAAACATTTCTTTGTAAGTGGTTTTCAACCTTTCAGGATTGAGCTTAGCTCGAAGATCTATCTTATGCTTTACCATAAGCCGAGCTGAGTTTTATGGAAGGATAAAGAAAAAAAAATATGAGCGTAAAGAAAGGTAGAAAACAAAAAAGGCTGACTTAAAGAAAAGATAAAAGACAAAACTAAAAACAAAAGAGTTTATGTACAAAGGAGTCCTCAAAGGACGATGAGAAGTATTGTTTCAAAGCGAGGCCATTGAGAGGTAGGGTTACCTCCTCTCCTTGTAAATCCTTTAGCTTGTAGGTAGTCGGGCCAAGCTTTTCAGAAATTTGGTAAGGACCCACCCATAAGTGCTGAAATTTTCTATGCATTCCTTTACCTTCATGGGGATGGTCCCATTTCAGAACTAGGTCACCTACTTCAAAAATTCTTTTGCTAGATTTTCTCTTATCGAACCACCTTTTGACTATGTCTTGGTGTTGTTGGAATCGGTCATTGGCTTTCTGTCGGGATTCTTCAAGTTTCAGCAAGGTGTCAATTCAAGATTGTAGAACCCGACTACTGGAACCTTGGGAGGCTTGGGCCAATTTCAAAGATGGGAGTAAGATGTTAAGAGGGAGAATGGCTTCTTTACCATAGACAAGGGTATACGGGGAGACCCCTAAAGCATTTTTTGGAGTAACCCAATCTACCCATAAGGCATTTGGGAGAGCTATGTTCTAGCTCCTCTGATTTTCAATCACGGTTTTCTTATGAATCCGAATGAGGTTTTTGTTCGAAGATTCAGCTAATCCGTTGCCTTGGGGATAATAATTGGCTAAATAATGTAACTTAAATCCTCTCTCATAAACAAATTCATTTATCTTAAAAGATGAAAAATAATTTGCGTTATCAAAGACTAGGGAAATTGGAACCCCAAACCTGGTTATGATATTCTCCTTTAAGAAATTGATAACTGCATTCTCGTTGATTTTGCGCAATGGGACAACCTCTGTCCACCTTGTAAAATAGTTTGTGGCTGTCAATATATATCGATGCTGTAGAGATGAATTCGGTTTTATTTCTCCAATAACATATATGCCCCATTGTTTGAAAGGTCCCGAGATCATCACTGGCTGCAACGGTCCCAATGCTTTGGGTAGTTTCCCAGTACTCCTTTGACATACATCACAATTCCTTGCATAGGCATGAGCATCTTTGAACAAGGTGGGCCAATAATATCCGACCCTCAATATTTTGTGAGTTGTTGTATCTCCGGAATAATGTCCCATAGCAGGGCCATCATGTAATTCTTTGACTACCTTATTTGCATCATCTTTCTCTAAGCATCTAAGAAAGATGCCATCATAATTTTTTCTGAAGAGTACCCCTTCAATGATTTGATACGCTGTTGATTTCAAACGAAGTGCCCTTCTTTGCTTAGAGCTCCAATGCTCTGGTAAGTATCCCTGTTGCAAATAGTGTACTAGATCTCTATACCAGGATTCAGGAGCTGTGAAAATAGGGCATACCTCAATCATGTTTAGTTCAGCTTCATTTTCCCAACTCTGTTCTTCATCAACTGGATGTTCAGTGAGCAATTTACATAGGCCCTGACCTTTAATGATAGTAGCTGGTTTGAATTCTAAATCATATTCTTGAAGAGCTGTGACCCAATTCCCTCTTCTTTCTCCCAATTCCTTTTGAACAAAAAGAGATCTGACAGCCGGATGAGGGACTACAACCTTAGTTCTGTTCTTAAGAATATATGGCCTGAACTGCTTTACCACTTTGAATACGGCGTAAGCTTGTTTATCAACAACAGGATAATTCAGTTCAGCGCCTTACAGACCAGTGCTCATGAAGGAAATTGGGTATTCATCTCCTGATTCTACCATTTGTGTAAGCACAGCTGCGAGAGAGTCATCCGAAGCAAAGGTATACAAAATAAAATCTTTGTCAAAATCTGGACTTCTCAAAGAAGGAGCGTTAGCTATGGTTGCTTTGATATCTTTAAATGCATTCTTTTCTAAGTATGTCCATTTGAATTGTACGCTTTCCCTGACCATTTGTTGCAAAGGTTTAACGGTTTGTGCGAAATCGGGAACAAACCTTCGAACAAAATTGATAGTGCCCATGAACGATTGCATAGATTTTTTGTTGTGGGGCATGGGAATTTTATTGATAAGTTTCACTCTCTCTTGATCTATTGAAATTCCCTTTTTCGAAATGATGTGACCAAATATTTTACCCTCAAGAACAACAAAAACACTTTTCTTGGGGTTTAAAGAGATACCATGTTTTCAGCAGCGATAAAAAATCTGTTTTAAATGAACAACACGGTCTTCTCTCTTCTTTGAGAAAACTGTCACATCATCTAGATAGAGTACAACACAATGACCGCCCAATCCTCAGAAGGCAATGTCCATTGCTCGCTGGAAAGTTTCTCCTGCGTTTCTTAAACCAAACGGCATTCTTCGGTAGGCGAATGTTCCCCACTTAGTGCGGAAAGTAGTCTTAAGACGGTCTTCTCAGCTACTAATACTTGATTGTAACCAGAGAAACCATCTAGGAGAGAGAAGAGTTCCGATCCTGATACCATCTGGAGAATTTCTCCATTTAAGGAATGGGATAGTTATCTTTATCAGAGGCTTTGTTCAGATTTCGGAAGTCAACACATAATCTTATTTCTCCTGATTTCTTTCTTACGGGAACTAGGTTAGCAAGCCATTCAGAGTGCTGGACTTTAAAAATGATCTTAGCATCTAATAATTTCTTCAATTCCTTTTGAATTAAAGGTTTGAGAGTAGGATGCATTCTTCTCAGTTGTTGTTGAAATGGTTTAATGCCTACCTTCATCGGTATGACATGCTGAATAATATGAGTATCATATGTTTTCAGATATTCATAAGTCCACGCAAAAACATCCTTATATTGCCGAAAAAGCTTAATGAACTTATCTCTTTCACCCGGTGAATAGCATTTACCAACATTAACATATTTTGGTTCAACCTCCGTGCCCAAATTTACTAATTCATGTTGCATAGAAGAGATGTGAGTCTTGACATTTGCTGGCTTCTTGAACTTGCTCTGCAGATCGAACAAACTTTCAAGTGATCTCACCCCTTTGGGCATAAAATTTCCTTCGACTGTGTCCTTGTTTTGCAAATCAGAATCATGTTTTTCTTCATCTATAACAGCTTCTTGGAACATGTTTTCATTTGTTATAAAATTAATGATTTTATCATCATCATCGAACACTCTGAGATTTGTGATATTGTCTGGAACAGAAGGCCTGAAAACCAATTCAATTGAACATTTATTATTAGTAGGCACCAACCTGGAAGTGGAAGTTGCTAATAAATCAGCCGCAGCATTTTGCAATCTAGGAAAAGATTTTATATTAAAAGCATCAAAATGTGGAATTAAATCCCATACCTCAGCCTGATAACCTTTCAAATGCGGTGAAAGACAATGAATGGTATCTCTCACCTGTATAACGACTATTTCCGAGTCACCAAAGACTTTCAGGTATTTAACATTCAAACCGATGGCTTTCTTTAATCCGTGAACTAAAGCTTCATATTCAGCAGTATTGTTAGTACAATCGAACTCTAATCGACAGGACAAGAAATATTTGTTGTTTTCAGGATCAACTAGAACACAACCAGCTCCGGATCCTTCCTGATTTTTGGAACCATCAAAGTATAAAATACAAAAAACATTCTTTGATCTAACTAAGTTAGTATCTTTATCATCTAAGTCAGTAACTAAGCTAACTATGTTACAGTCAAGATCATCAGTCCTAGAAAATTGAAGGAGATTGGATTGTTCATCTTATTTATGGCTAACATTTTCAGATTGTTAGTTACCCGTCTTGGTTTCTAAGAAATAATTCCCCAAAACTGAAGATGAAAAGGCTACAGCTTCATTCTTTTCCTCTAGTTGAGTTACATTTTGTTTTATGTGCGGTTCTCTTAGAACTTTAATCTGATTTTGCCTATTCTGATATGGTAACCATAAATGGGACCAATCAGTTGCAAAGTAACCATTTAGTTGTGTATACCAGTCTCTACTTAAGATCAAACCATAGGCTTCAGGAATATCAACTACCATTATATCGATAAACTGACACACTCTAGAATTCGCTGACAATCTAATAAGGACATCTTTCATTTCCCCAATGACTTTAGCAACAGTTCTATCTATTTGGATAATTTGAGATGGGGATGAAATTGGCTGCCCATTAATCCTCTTGCAGATTGACTGTGACATGACATTCGAGGATGCTCCAGAATCTACCAAACAATTATGCACATTGTGATTGAAAATTTCAAAAGTTAAAAGGAAAGGCAATGTTTGGGATTTGGATTTCCTGCCAATACTAGATTCATTAATTTCAAGATCTTCCCGAGTATCTGCTAACGGAGTGTTGGATTGGGGTTCAAGAGCTTGCAACAACTTCTTTCGTTGCTGAGGAAAACTACACATCGAATATTGAAACATTTGCTTTTACTTTCTTTATATCTTCAATTATGTCATATCCCATGTCACATTCTTTTATGACTTTTGGTTGATTATCTGTCTTGCTCAAAGTGGCTTTTGGTTGCTGAGTTGTTGTCTCAATGTTTGATTGTTTGGTAGGTATGTGGTTAGCTTTAGGTTGTGGTGGAATAACCGTGATGTGTATTTTAGGTACTTCTTTGGAGACTTTAGGCGTGGGCGTAGTCGAGTTTGGAATTGGATCAACAATTGAACCTTTACTACGAGTGTTAATGTTTACAGCTGAAACGTGGCTTTCCTCAGGATCATTTTCAATTTACTCAGTTAAAGGCACCCAGTCCCATAGCACCATAGTGGTGTCTGGAATAGGCTCCTCTAATTCAAGAGTTTGTTCTTCTAGAAGATTGTCTTGATCTAGAATCTGTGAGTCCAACATTTGGTTCATTACGAAGCTCATAGAATTTATCCATTGCGGACATCTTTTTTCGGAGTGTGGTTCCCGATGAAAGGTAAAAAAGTGTTCCATTCCTACTTCATTTAAATTCAAAACAGGAGAGTTGTTCATAGGTGGATCAGGCTGATCATTTTCGTCTCTTTTCTTGTAGAAAGGTTTGAAAGGCTTCCTAGATGTGCCGGCTGCCTTATCCTTTCCAAGATATGCAATTTTGTTGGACAATTTTTGCATCATTTTAACTACGTTCTCCATATCTGCTGATGGCTCTTCTTTATTCCTAGTTAGCAGCAAGGTTTTCTTAGAAGTTGTTGGTTTTGCTTCCACGTCTACAGAATGTTTAGCAATGTTGTTCGCTTCTTCCTCTACCTTCCTAGCTTCTTCGAAATTCTCTATTAAAGTAGTTTTCTTGGTTCTTTTAACAAACATTACTATTGGAGGGTCAAGTGCTATAGTATAGTACTCAACTAAGGATTCTTCAGCTGGTCTAGTTGCTGCACTAAATTTATTTAACAATGTGGTGAATCTTTGGTTGAATTCTTGAACCTTTTCGTTCTTTTCCATTCTCATGGACAACAACTCTTTCATGAGTGTAGCTATAGTTTTCTGATTTCCATATTTTTTTAAGAAGCATTTTTCAAATTCTTCCCAATTCGATAGTGAACTAGCTTGTAAACTAAAATACCCGAAAGAAACTTTAGGTTCGAAAGTATATGGAAAAAGCCTACAGACGACATCTTCGTGTTGCACATTTAAAAGACTCAGGGCTAAATAAAATCTCTTTAGGTGATCTTCGACAGAGATACCTTTACCAGGATCGTACTTAGGCAGATTGTGAAAAGATCCATCCAAATTCAAATCTCCTCTTGCTCTCCATGCAAGTACAGCCATGGCTCCTCGTGGAGAATTAGGTGGAGAATCGTGTGGAGTATTAGGTGGAGAATTCTTTGGAGTGCACAGTTCTTCAAAATCTAGAGGATCTTTGAGTTCAATCTCTCCGAGAGGTTCTGTGATCTCTTCTAAAGATAAATCGACTAATTCTTCAAAGCTCTGAACAAGAACTGAATTGTGTGTATATTGTCTTTCTCGTCTAGAAGCTCTTCTTCTAGGGAGAAAAGGAATCGCGTTTAAACCGCCAAGATGCTTAACATAAGCACGGTTATGTCTTCTTAATTTTGCTACTTCAGCAAAAGGTATAGTGTACAGTGTTTCCTGCTATTCAAACTCGGAATTGGGGTTTAGATTTTCTTGATTTGCGATTTCAAGATTAGAATTATCTAGGATTGTTGTTCCAAGCGGGTTTCAAATTGGATCTCCTCTTAAAGAAGAGTCTCCTTTATCATCCATGCACTGGTGGCCCTCCTTATAGCGCCAAAAACTATTGATGTCGCGAAGATCATAGTATTAATTAGCAAGGGATTCTCCTCGGTAAGCAAGCCCAATTAGATCGCTCATCGTTTGGTGTGGGGAATCCGTCCGGTTGATGGTTCCGGCTACCGTAAGATTTAAAGATTCTTATTCTTAGCACCGGTCGCGGCTCGATCCACCATTTATGTATTTTATTTTTAAAGATGATATGCAAGTGCCCTAAGCCAAATGCAGGTAACTAATCTAAACTAATCTAAGACTGTATAAGAAAACTTAATCTATCATTGCAAGGAGCAAACTTTAAAGATGAGTAATAGACTGAAAGAAACATCTAAAGATCAAACATATAGCTATTTAATCATAAAGATGCATCTACAACAGAATATAAAAGATATTAAATATAGCTTTAACTCAGTTAATACATTCCATTACTCATTTGAGATAGACATCTTTGCACAGAAAATAAGAGAATCATTCATTACACAGAAATAATTCACAACAGTAAGGAAACATCTCACAGTAGTGTATGGATGATATAAGAGTAATCCATCAAACATTCAACACATCTTTCAGGCAAAAATGTAGTCTCCCAGGCTTTCATTAGGAAAAATTGAATTCCTTATACATGCAGATAAATAGTTCATGTATAAGATAGAAAAAATATTTCACCTGCAAAAAGTCCCTCTTACTATTCACTAATCATCTATATATAAGTTTACAAAAATCCCCCAGGGCTGCCACCTGTCCTCTTTCTTTAACTCTATTAATTTTTTTTAAATGTTTTACAAAAATGAAGTAATTCGTGGCACCCTTTACATAACAGACAAAACAAAGACAGTTGTCCTTAATACTTCACGATTCAACAGTGGAGAAGAGAAAATTTCAACAAATTATGGCTGCCACATTAACTTTTGGGTGGTGCCTCTGTTTCAGCTGGGGCTTCCAATGCAGGGGGCGCTTCTGTCTCAGCTGGTGCCGCTGCTCCAAATGATGTGCCTTTATCGATTAATGCCATTGTTGTTGCTTTCTTATCTTCTTCTGCAATATATCTGAACCAAACACCAATGTATCTTATAAACACATTGGCAGGCGAAGGGAGTGGGATTTTCTTAGAAGTTACATGTTTTTCAAGCTCTGCCTCGATGTCTTGCATTTCTGCTATTGCAGTCTAGTGGATTTCATGGAACATCTGAGCGTGTACTGAAGGCAGCACGATGCATTGATGGAGATCATTTGTGGTTAACACATCAATTCTTCTCACATACTCCATTTGAACGCTCAATTCATCGTTTAAATCGGAGAGGCGCTGCTCTTTACTTGGAAATTCATCAAGAGTCTGGGGAAATACAACCTTGCACTTTACATGAACTTCTTCAATATTTTGATAAAGGTTATTGCACTTTCCCATTGTCACCTAGATCACAGTGATTAGTTTGGCACCGCAGTTCCTACAAAATTCCCTGAAGGTTACATCTTCCTTAAAATCAACTACAGATTTGAACAGGAGGTGCCTGGGGAAATCCACTTTCCCTTCTCTCCACTCCATCTGTCTTAAAATATCTACTTTAACCCATGTGTACTTGTTTCTTAGCCTAACAGCTTTAGAGTTGAATTCCTTCATTCTGTCCGACATGGCCTTTAGCCTGCAAACTTCTTCAGTAAGCAGTTCTTGCTTCTCATGCATTTGCTTAAGCACATCACAGGATTGCTCGTGAAAATGAGTCATATCCATTGCTCTGTTGTTTGCTTGTTCTAGCTTCCCAACCAACAACTACTTATCTTCTTCTAATTGAACAACTTTAGCTTCGGAGTTGTTCTTTTCTACTTCAAGCACCATCATTTGGATTGCCGGGTGTTCCTTTTCCTCTTCCAGATGTTGATATTTATCTGACAACTCCTTATGATCGGACAGAAGGTGATCATATTTATTTACTCCGAGCTCCCTATAGGACTTCTCATTGGCCACGCTGTGCTGCAACATAAGAGCCCTTTTCTTAGTTGAATCGAACTCATTAACTATGCTGATTACATTGTCCTCGCTTGCTTTGGTTGTTGCCACAACAACAGATGCCATAGCCACAGGAGCTTGCTTCGTGTTTTGCATAACAGTAGTTTCCTGATGGGTGTCGATGTCCGACTCAAAAGATCTCTTTAACCTTGTCTCTGGTTTCAAAACAATAGACTTCCTGTCTCTGTTATATACAAATTTGTTCCACTGGGACACAGTGTGATCCTTTGATGGGGTGAAAGGGATCAATGGAACATTTTCTATGGGGATATTCTCTTCAGCGGGCGGGGTCTGTACCGTTTGGGATGAACCTACATCCATGTCATGTGTATTAGGACCACTATCTTGTGCATCTTCAATGGCCTTATTTTCTTCTTCGGCTTTACGCCGTCTTTCTTCCTCCTCGACCCTTAGTTGATTTTCAATCGCCTCCCTTTCTTCATGCTCTTTAGCAGCTTGTTGCAATATTGCCTCCTCTAACTCTTGAACCCGAAGCCTTTGGGCTTCCTCTTCTTGTTGCCTAATATTTTCTGCCCCTTGAATCTTAAGAGCTTCTTCTTGCTGAAGCTTAAGAGTTGTTCCTGCTCCTTTCGTAACTTGTCAGCAACTTCTTTCTGGATTCTATCTGCTTCCTCGTTTAGCCTTTGCTCTTCATTGGCTAGAGCTTCTGCTACTTCCTTTTCTTTCTACAGCTTGGCTTATTTGGAATCCTTGACAGCGGTAGAGCTAGAACTAGCTCCACCTTTGTGACAGCAGATTTGCAACTCAGTCATGTTGCTGATTCCCCTATATACCTCCTCATCCTGATCGTAGTAATGGGAATAATCAAAGTGAGCGTACAATTCTCTAGAATGTTCTGTAACTTTACTCCACCTGTCATTTCTATGAAATATTGCTTCCCCGAAGTGAAAACCCTTTAGATATTGAATGAACTCCTCAACTAATGCAATACCTGAGAACTTATAGGCTCCCATGTAGAAAGGCAAAGGAGGGAATGAAACCTTCTTCAATTTATTCAAAAATCCTCCGACTCCATCAAGAAAAAATTGCCTAACTGCTTCTTTCAAGACTATGTAATCAGTAGCATATATGGGCAAGATATATGGTGTCTTGGAGCCTCCATACATTCTGATATAAGTACCATTGTCTAAAAAGTAGAAATAGCCATAGCTTTCCATAACTGCCATGTCATTCTCTAATAAGCAATTAGGTTCTCCATTAAACATTTGCTCATACAGAGGTATGATCAATTCCTCACATATGAGTTTGTAATGCATCCTGTAATTTTGAGCCCATAGTATCTTATAAGCAGTATATACTGGGGTGTTGGACTGATCCCAAACACAACCTAGCTTAGGGAAAGGGAGCTTTGCCAAAATGCAATCAATGAGATATGAAGACATGTAAAATTCTAACTTCTTTAGAGCCAGTCCTTCTTTGGCTGCGGCCACGGTGGATGACAAACTATCTAAGAGGATAGTTTCCCAATCAAAGATAGTTCCCTTAAATGCCACATAATGGATTATGGGGGCCCATTGTATCCTATAAACAGTTCCGTCAGCCATGCCGAAAATTCTGCTTAACATAAGGGTGATCATCTGAAAAGGAGCCCTCAGGTTTTGAACTTCATATTCATCACTGTCTCTTTTCCTTAGTTTCTTTCCTATGATTAACAACTTCTTAGCCATTTCAAAATTGTCCATCTTCCCCAACCATGCATCGTTTAGTGGCTGTTGAGAACGTGGTAACTTGTAAGCTGTTGCAATGTAGGTTGGATGGAACGAGGCGAAGGCCTCTCCTTTTCTATCATACAACACTCTTGTTTCCAGGTTTGCATGCTCCAAGATCCACCCAATCACTTCTGAGCAAGGAAAGAGATAAGGGCGTGTGGAAGCTTTGGATATACCAGAGCTTCTGATATTTTGGTAGATGTGCTCTTCCTCCAAGAGTGCCCCTGGGATGTCTTGGTCTCTGAGCATACGGTAAAAATCTCCCCGTTTAACTTCAGGAGGGACGCTTGTGATGGACTTGGTATCCTCGAACAGAGTTTCAACTCTTGGCTCTGTTGGTTTCGACTCAATCATCTTAGCTTTGTTTCTGCTACCCTTTGGCATTTCGGCTTAATCCTGTCAAGCAACTACGCATGAATAGACAAAAGATTGCAAAATAGTATAAGAATGGAGCAAGACGCAAGATTTTTAAAACATAGGATTAGCATGATAATATGTAACACTGTCAAATAAAGAAGGGAATCAAGATTTTGTTTCAACAGAACTATACTTCTCCCTTCCATGATAAGTAGTTTCGGGGGGGGGGGGATGCTAACTGAGTTTTAGAAGGAACCAGGTTCAGGATTTCCTCAGACGAAAACGTGAGTGGAGCGATGGGTAAAAGCTTCCCATGAACGTTAAGTCTCGCAGGTTCAAGGGACTAAGGGAAAGCTGTGAGGGTCTACGGCTATGAGTTAGATGCTTGGGAATGGTCAAAATAAAAACACACGCAGAACATCTACAGGCCATGCAGCTTATACGGTGATATTGATACCAAGAAAGGCTTGATGTAAAAAAGTTAAAATAAAACAGTGGTAGAACAACCTACCTGGAAAGAGATCGTTGGTCTCACGGAGGTTGAGTAGGCTGCGAATAAGCTAAGCTGGAGCAATCTACCACAGTCTTCAAACGGCGTTTTCCACAGCATGCAAATTCTACCAATAAAAAACAATACAAACTCCCCAAAAACCTTATATAAGAGATGACACATGCGGGCAATTAATAGGTTGGTGGAGGCCTTAAAACGGCGTTAAAGGCGCATACGACGGGGTCACCTCTGCACACTTGGCATTTAAGCGTAACCACTGAAATTGGAAGGAAAAGATAAGCTCACCTGACGTTGCGGTGAGAAATCGTAAGTTCCACCCGCTGTTTCGGCGAAAGATGATGAGTTTTCCCGCTATCGTGGCGAGAACTCTCAAGTTCCACCCGACATTGAAAGGTTTTGCATTTTTAATAAAGCATCTTCCCGTTGTGGCAGAGCTCCATAAGTTCGCCCGAAGCTGCGACGAGACTTACCGGGTTGATCTGATGGTCATTGGATTCGAGACTTAATAAGAGACATGCACCCTTGCACTAAAATATTGGGAGTCGTTCCAACGTTGTGGCAGAACTTCGTGAGTTCTTCCGCCGTTGTAGGAATACTTGCCAAGTTCGCCCGAAGTTTCGGATAGACTTGGTGATTTTTCCCAAAAATTACATGGTCAAGAGACTTGATAAAAGAGGTGCCCGTTGCGGCAGAACTTCATGAATTCTTCCACCGTTGCGGGTGAAAAGGACGAGTTCTTCCGCCATTGCGGGTAAAAAACTTGAGTTTTGACTTAGAAGAAAAAGATCAACAAACTCAAAAAGAATGGCTTCTCTAGAAAAAACTAAGAAGACCTTCTAGGGAAATCTTAGCTCCTAAGTAAACTTTCTAGAAAATAAAAAGAGGGGCCCCAATATCTACAAAATTTTGGGGGGTATGTTGCAGCAACAACAGGGTGACATCTCTTTACAGCATTCATACAATCTTTAAATATGGAAGGCCAAAAGTAACCATCTCGCATAATGCATTGGGATGTTGCAAGCCCGGATAAGTGACTGCCACACGCCCCAACATGGGAATCATTAAGAACACGCTCCGCTTCTTCGTGACTCAAACAACGATGGAGAATAGAATCCTTTCCTCGACGATACAAAGTGTCTCCGATGATGGTATAATCTTTCGCATGATGTTTCACACGTCGTCGTTCATCTCGTGAATGGTGCGAAGGAAACTTCAAAGTTTGGAGATATACAATGATATCCCCATACCAAGGGTCCTCAGACGAGATAAGGAATAAGTGCTCATCCACAAATGAATCTTCATGGATGATATTATCATCAAGTCGAGGAAGGTCTGACATGAGCTGAGAAAAAACCAAGAATTTCACTGACTTTGCCAAAGCAAAATCGAGATCAAACTCCTAAAGAATCAAAATCCATTTATTGTACTTCCCTCCTATAAGACATCGTGATAGCATGAACTGAAATGGATTGATATGCGCTATGACTGTGGTCTTCCTAAGCTTGATATAGTGCCATAACTGTTGGACTCCATGTACAGTCGCAAGTGCCAACTTTTCCACATGAGTATATCTCATCTCAGTGTCTACTAGATTTGGACTAAGGTAATAGATCACATGCTCCACGAGGACATCATCAACCTGAACTAAGACCATGCCAATCATCTCTTGAGATGCAGCCACATAAAGTATAAATATCTTGCAAAGTCGGGTGGACTAAGCAGAGGGGTTGATACCAAAGCTTTCTTTAAGGCATCGAAAGACTGTTGGGCTCACTCATCCCAGATAAACGGTGTGTCTTTCTTCAACAAGCGCACAAAACCTTTGGTAAGACTAGCATAATTCACTACAAAGCGACGTAGAAAATTAGCTCTCCCTTGGAGGCTCTGAAGTTGAAACAAGGTGTGCCGAGGAGGAAACCGAAGTATTGCCTCAACTTTAAGAGGATCGACTCTGATACCCTCTTTAGAAACTATGAAACCTAGAAGGCGACATGTCCTCACAGCAAAGATGCACTTATTGGGATTCAATCGAATCTTGTAGCGTATACATTGTTTGAGAATCAAACGGAGGTGCTTGGGGTGGTCCACTCTCTTGCGAGAATGGCCAGCAAGATCATCCAAGAAAACCTCCATTATACGTTTAAGGTCGTGAAAGGCATAGGTCATAGCACGCTGAAACGTAGCTCCGGAGTTTTTAAGGCCGAAGGGAAATTTCCAGTACGCAAATGTACCCCAAGGACAAATGAAAGCAGTCTTATGTTGGTCCTCGGGTTTGATCTATATCTGGTTATACCCCAAAAATCCGTCCATGAACGAAAAAATTTCACTTCTCGCACAAGCATCCAAGATCTAATCAATGAATGGAGTGGGAAAATTGTCTTCCGGACACCCGCGGTTCAAGTCTCTAAAATCAGTGCATACACGAATAGTTCCCTGCTTCTTATCCACAGGAACAGGGTTTGACACCCATTCGGTAAGGGGAACTGGGTAGATGTAACCAGCCTTAAGCAATTTCTCCACCTCTACCTTGATAGTGGTTTCCTTCCTAGGGTTAACAGCACGAAGACGTTGTCGAACCGGTTTAGCATTGGGATATGTTCTAATCTCCTGTTCGACAATACTGGTGTCTATTCCTGGCATCTCCTCGTATGACCAGGAAAAAGCTTCCCAAAGTTCTATAAACAACTCTATGTAAATGGAAACCTCCTTAGAATAGCAATAATCACCGATGTAAACGTTCTCAATCTTTCCGGGAGTGCGAGAGATGTTGATCAGTATAGTCGGGGAAACATTAGCCATGTTCCCCTCCACGTAAATACCATGTGAAACCAGAGGAGCCACAGGGTGACCAACCATCTCGGCAAGAGTCGTCCTAAACTCTTCTTGCTCGGCGAGATCAAGGTTGGGAAGAAAATAAGAGTGATGATGCATGTCCTCCCAAGGTCTCTCACTACCACACATGGCCTCAATAATAGCTTCATCCAAAGGTAAAGTACCATCAAGGAAATCATGCGAACAAGACGAGTCGACTTCCCATTCCGGCAGCATAACGGGATCTTCCTCCTCTGTCTAAGAAGAGGGAAGATCTGGCTCTGCAGTGGCTTGTTGAATATCATGATATGCAAGCTCAACAATAGAGAGTGGTATAGCCATTCCAACATGCGCAATGTCTCCATATGTGGAACTCGTGGATGGTAAGGTCCATGTATCATCAAAATATGAAGTCCGGAATGATACATTATTCAATGGAGGAGACGCATTATCAAAAATGGTTCCAATAAAATTAATGGGTGAAGGGAAATCATAAGATCCCATCAGTGAGGGGTACAATCTGACACCCATGTTGCCAGTTGCCGGCTGAGAATCTGTAACTTGGGGGACTACTAATCCCGTGGATGCTATGGAATAAGGACTAACAAAATCCAACTGGTTGACTGTCACAGTATTGCCTTCATGAGGAAAGAAAATAACTCTGAACATAGTGGACACGACCGCTTTCATAGCGTACATCCAATTCCTACCCAGGAGAAGGTTGTAGCCGATGGGCGCATCAACCACTTAAACTTCAATAGGCATAGGTTTCCCACCCAAGCGGGCAACAAGGAAAGGGATAATCCCATGCAGCTTAAACGATCGACCGTCAAATGCAGTGAGCATGGTCATAGATTTTGAAAAGGGAGGATATCCAAGAGCTTTCCAACAAGATAAAGACATCACTGACACAGAAGCACCTTCGTCAACCACCGTTCTCTTGATGAAATTCTGAAGGCACTCCACATGGATTTGAAAATCCATGTGTTAAGGTAAGCGAGGTTGAACGTCAGTAGTATCAAACTTGATAACATTAGGACTTCCCCCATCCTGAACTCCTAAAGCACTCAAAAGGGCATGCCTTTGAGAAGGACACGCTTGTAAAACTTCAAGAGCCGGCATGGCACACAGAATTTGACCCAAATCTTCTACAATAGAGTAGTTATGTGCGGCTCGAGCATTGGGATTATGCGTAGAGCGGTTGAGAACACCTTTCGGTATCCACGGCATAGTAGAGGGCTTCTCGATATGCAAGGAAGTATCAGGAGGAGGAGGAGGCTCATTCCCCATATTTGGTTGTGGTGCACCATAATCACGTTGATGAGTAGCAACACTAACCTCTGATTGGACCATATTCATGCATCCATAGCCACTAGTATTGGAGGAAGATGTTTTAGTCTCATTAGGTCTGTAACCAGTAGCGGGAGCATGCGAAGCCATGTTCTGATAATGAGGAAGGGGATCTTTCAACACAGTTGGGCTCTGCGCAATATGCTTCGATGCTTCTTCGATACGAGGACACAAGTGAGTAAGATGATCTTCCCCACAAAGCTTGCAAGGGAATTTTACTTTACGCCTAGGTTTATGGTCCTCACTAGCATTTCCATCGTCCCAAGGAGGGTTGGCATTCTCTTTCCGAGGGGTATTACGATTACTACCATTGTTCCCATTGTTTCCACCCTTACGGTTGTTTTTCCCCTTGTTCTTACCACCAGGTTGTTGGTTACCCGATGGGTTCGTCAATTGCACAGCATGTACATCAGACGATGGGGTGGAAGTGGACAAGGTGTGAACCTGTCCGGGAGTAGATTGGTTAAGCGACAAATTTTGCACTTGATTAGAAACCAAATCTATGGGTTGAGTACTTGCGGATCCAACAATGCCATCAACATGTGGTCCAGGAACTGACTTGGGCTCATGTCATGTTTGCGGTGCGTCAGGAATAATGTCATACAAGATGCCAGACTGAGAATATAGTAAATCTAGTTGCTGGACTTTTAAGATGGCTTGTTCCTCAGTCACAATGCCGGACATCGAAACATCCTTAGCAATATATGGAAGCAAAGACTTGAGAAACCATTCCAACAGAAACTCTGGAGGAATGTTGGCTTTCACTAACCTCTTCCGTCGATGCCACTCTTGAACGTGGTCAGAAATGTATGTGGCCTTATTCTAGCAGAAGGTAGACAAAAGTTCAGTACCAGTATCGTAACGAACCGGAAACTGGAAATGATCCAAGAAAACCAAAGCTATCTCATTGAAACCCCTATAAGTTCCCCTAGGCAACTCGACATACCACTTCATGGCTTCCCCCGTGAGGGTGCGTTGAAATAGTCTCAAAAGAATGGAATCGTGATTTATCGAGTTTGATGAACACCACAGGTGAAAAGTAGTAACATGATCACCCGGATCCTCACCACCCTTCCCCTCAAACTTGGGAATGTCCGAAGGGAGCTTGGTAGGGACTGGAGGCCAAGAAGGATCGTGATACACCGGATCATTCGTGAGCTTCGAAAGATCTGAAAGATTCAATCGAGCAAGGAACGGAAGCTGTGGCTGTAAAGCTTGATTATAAGATCCCATAAAAGGTTGATTGTATGGACCTGAAGGATAGGATTGACCATAACCATGACCATGACCATGATTATAAGGCTAATAACCTCCTCCAACCTGACCCGTGTGAGGGTAAGCAGGTATATATGTATTATGAGTGTCGTAATGAGGTGGGTTGTAGTAAGGACCAGAACTGACTGTATTGTAGTAAGAGTTACCACCATAATTATGGGTCATATAGGTACTATTCATATCGAGAACCATATTGTAAGAACCGTAATGGTAGGGTATGTTACCACCCCATGCGTAAGTACTCTGAGTAGCAGGAGCAGTCGTATTGTGACCATAAGTGTAAGGTATATTTCCCCCCCATGTAAGCACTACTAGTAGTAGGAGTGATGGAGTTGTGACCATAATTATAAGGTATATTCCCACCCCCCACATTGGTTTTATGAGTAGCAGAATTAGTCGTAAAAGTATACGGTATGTGTCCACTCCTGGTATTAGGAGGATTGTTAACATTAGAAAACGTGGTCCTGGGTTGACGTGTAAAAGCATGTGTATTATGCTGTGGAATCTAAGTCGTAGAATGAACAGTATTCCCATCAGGTGGGGCAGTCCTAGGAGGCGGTCCCCCTCCAATATTTGGAAATTTGGGAGGGATATGGCTTGCCCCCGCACGATGTGTGTGAGTAGCGAAATTGGTGCCCCCAGTGGGTGTAGTGTTTCCAACACCATGACTAGTGCTAGAATGATTACCTAACGTAGTGGAGGTATTAAGTGCATTCAAACCCGACATACCATAAGAGAACGGTGAAGTGTTGGTCGTAGGGTCTGTGTCAACAAGTGAATCTGGCATCCCATATAGGAAATTATGTGGAATCAAAGGATTGAACGGGTCATCCTCGGGTGGATCTGGACCAAACAAACTAGGTTGGGTCTCAGGTGGATCACCCCCCCATGCCTCTCTAGGAGTAGGGGTTTCTGAAGTGTGTTCGACTCTACCCGACATAGTCGTAGGGATTTCTCCTGTGCCAGAATGTGTAGTCATGAATTCGGTACGATACATTTTATAAGAATCCGAAGACTCAGAGAGGGCCTTCCGGCTTCCCCTAATAACACGACGTGAAACCTCGACAGCCGATAAACCATCCAACCGATGAGACCGACGGAGGGTTGGACCTCGTGCCACGTTATCTCCAGAGAGACTATAAAATCAAAGCATCCCCTAACGGCCAAACTATCGATCAAAAACAAAAAATAAAGAGCACACACCTAGAGAAAGTACATCCAAATGCACACAAACAGTGTGGCTAAATGAGCTCCCGACACTACAGTCGGTATGTCTCACCTAGGAGAGGCTTGAGACTCCCAAACTATATCCAGAGGTAACAGAATCAGTTATAAAGGCCCCTAGACTTCACTGTGTGCACAAGGTCAAATCCATGCACAAACACAACTGTGTTGTCCGACCTCTATCTGACTTAGGACACTTGCAGTATAACCACTACGAATACCCTATGCGATACCTAGGTAAAGCAACTAAGGTCACCAAAATATAACCAATGCTCAAGGGGACAGTCGCAGGTGGGATCCGTTGTATGGGAAAGGTATCTAAGCCCGAAGCACAAGAGGACGAACCTCCGGTACCCCCAGATACGAACAAATCCTGAAAATATCTCCCACGTTCAGCCAGTATTGGAGGGCTATCTCCACAACCAACCTCCCGTGACGTCGTGCTTAACTCCAGTCTGAGTAGAGCTTCTTGAGAACACTGATGTATATAATGGATTTCACCACTCTTTGGTCAGACACATAATGTTTCGTCTAGTAGTCTTGCATTGTTAATTCACAATGATCTATTCCAAGACTCTAAACCTATACTAGTTGGTGCACCCTATAAAATAAAAATCATTCTAATCAATTTTAAGATTAAGCGTTAATTTTAGGTGGTTGTGATTACTCAAAGGATATGGTCATGAAGCTGATTATGTATAAGACTCAATAGTATGCACAATCGGAAAACACTAGACTCATCTACTCAATAAAAAAAATGCCACTAGAATGAAAATCAATCCAACGATTTTTGAAATAAAAATGCAACTCTTTTATATTTTCAATGCACAAGCAGAACCTAGATGAATGAACAAGCACTCAGATGCAAAATTCAGTACATAAAAGTAGAAAAAAAATATATTTAATTTTCACTTATAAGAAAAAGGAAAATGCAAAACTATGTTTTTGTATTTTTCAATATAATGAAATGAAAAATGCAAGCAAAATCTCACTATTTAGTTACAGAAATGCAGAGGAGATCACTAAGACAACCTAGCAGATCCCAAACAATAAGACTTAGCCAATGTGATGAGCTAGAAAATTCAAGGATGGGTAAAAACCAACAAGGCTCAAAACCAAGAGAAGAGAGGAGTTATGGTCACGAACAGGGCATGGAACAGTCATGAATCAGGCCAATAAAGACTCAGGAACATTCAAATCCAACCCAGCAATGACCAAGGGTCATATAACAACCAAAGTTGGAGTTGTACGCGACTATACAGAGCAAACCAGTGGGTAGACGCGAGCAGTAGTGCAAACATAGGTGGGTAGACGCAGGCAGAACTAGGCTCACCCACGTACAGGGAAGGAAAAACGAACCAAAGGAGAGTCCAATAGCCTAGAAAAAACCAGTTTTCTATAGTGTATCCCAACAGCCAATCAATGACACAGAGCTTTGACAAACAACAACTCTAAAAAGGGACAAATACCTTAAAATCCCCAAAAATGGATGTTATCCCCAGCGGAGTCGCCATTTCTGTTATGGAGAAAACTTCCTATGGCTTGGGGTAGACCACAACAGACAGCTGACTACCAGAAAATAACTCAATTCTCAATGCTATGCCATATAAATGACAATGCTAAGATAATGGAGAATATAACCAACCTTGAACCGGACGTTCGATGTAGATCCCCGTTGAAGCTTTCAATTCGTGCACTTGAACCTGCAAATTAGTCTTGATAGCCAATATACAACAAGCGCATATAATATATGAAAGACATTAACATCATCAATAGCAATGGTCCATGATATCATAAGTAAATGCAACCCAATGTAATATAAACAACATTCACAACATTAATGGACGAGAATATGAGTATTTCTATTAATGAATAACAAGAAGTACAATGTGATACGACCTCTTGCCGGCAACCAATCTGAACCAAGAACTGGGTCTCTCCACTTGTGCCTCCACCACTTCAATCCTCCATACTATGGAAAACTCAAACTATGAAAAGGAGTTTGGGAGGTGAACATAAGAAGTTCACAACAACAAGGATCAATGAGTGTAGACTCAAGTCACCGCAAAAATCCACTAGAGTTCTCTTGCTTTCTCTTTCTCCCCCCTTCCATATGCCATAAGAGCTCAATAGATAACCTTCCAAACGTAAGTGAAAGGACACATCGAGGCATTTCGGGGCAAATGGAGGGCCAAAGGTCACCCTAATACCACTTTTTGGGAGTAAAAAGTAATTTTCTAAGGACTTTTACCATTTTACTTGGCACCCACGGGCTATAGTGGAACAGCTCGTGTGTATGCTGGCTAGAATGGAACAGCTAGCGTATAGGAAGAAAAGTAGGGAAAAAGTGTTTCTGAAGGACATAAAGTGCATCTGAGTCAGTGAAATGGATCCTGAAGGCCAAAGAGTGCTGATGCTCACAAGGTAGAAAATTACGTTGTAACATTGGGTTGGACTTTTTGAAGTTAGCCAAGGCGGTTCTGGTACCGTTCAGTAATCGGTTGGTGTTCTTGGAGAAGGATCATACTTGGAGTATTCCGATGAATTCCAAGGCAAAGTTGGGAAGGATGCCACGAATGTCCTCCATTTAGTTGCATGGGATAGACGAAACGTCTATGAAGAGTTCTATTGGAGTCACTCAACAGTTAGAGGAGTCAAGGGACCAAGGCACAACAAAGAACAAAGACCACTTAACGCAAAGATTGGCTAAGTTGGCGTTGCATACAGATTCAGTCTTGCAAGAGATTGATTAGTTACACCATCAACAACTTGTTGGTAGCGAAGCAGAGCTTGCACCAACGATAATGGCAGCAGAATTTGCAAAGGTGAGCACTCCAAGTAGCACAACATGAGGAGCAGGTGACAGCAGTTCGAAGGGAGTGGATTGAGAGGCAGATTCACTTCGACATGTTGAGCAGAGTCTTGACATAGGAAAGTGTGAGGCAGCACTTTACCAACAACATGATCAGTGGGTAGAAGACATGATTGCGGATGCAGAAGGTGCCAACGAAACGAGAGTTTCTACGGTAGATCTGGTTGCGAAGCAAAGCAGTTGCAAAGGTGAGGACAACCTCCCAGCTCGCGACGTAGCAGACATAGTGTCCTTTTGCATGCATGCTATTGGTGTCCAAGAGTCCCAATTGACGGCTAGAAAGTTAGCAAAAGTAGGATGCACACGAGTGGAAATGGTGGCGGTCCTAGCCTACTTAGAAGAAAAATATCGCTTGTTGGAAGAATCAAATGCAAAGAAGGCCAAGGAGATGGAACTCACCTTGAGCACACTTCAGCAGATTGAGGATTGGCAAGACGAAGATTCAGATAGCTCGTAGCACCAAGAGGATTACTTGGGAAAGACTCGACCTCCGTTTAAGGGGACAAGCAAAGGTGGAAGGAAACGAGCTAGGAAAAGACAGCAGCATGCCGAAGCTGAGGAAGCTTCAATGGCAGTTGCGGATGTCTACAATGCAACCAAGCTTGGGGAGTTTAGTTGTAATTCTGAGGAGATAGAATTAATCATGAGGAACTTGTGTCAGTTGCATGAGTTGGATGGTCAAACAGTTGGGAGTGGCATCCTACGGCTCCACATACCGGTTTTACCAGGATCAGACTTGAGCTAGTCAGCTCATTACTTTTGGATGGGGCAATGAGGCCGTAGGAACCTTGAAGAGGTGGCCTAAGACAAAAATTCATCCAAGGTTGTGTGATGGCATACAGCAAATCGTGGAACCGCAGTGGGAAGTTTCGCAACAAAGGGGTAGAAGAAATTGTGTCCAAGTGTGGTAGCATGGCACAAGGCGGACCGAAGTGCAGCAAGAAAGGCAGTCTTTGATATGAAGAAGTTTGTTCTAATTATGAAGAGCGATATGATTGGGAGTCACGAACCAACTTGTTCGGCACGTGGGGGTTAACAACAAATGGAAACTTGGAAGAGCTGGCCAAGTACCGCAGCAACAGTAGGTTGAGCAGGTGTGGTTACCGGAAGAGACTTCAGAAGAAGACTCAATTGCAGCAGTAGTTGCAGCAAGTTTCTAAGTGTGTGGAGTTACTTGGAGACGTTGTTGGCACGGAAACAATATTAAGTGGCGGAGGATGTCACAGCCATGTTTTATCGCAACACCCACAAGCTTGTGGGAGTCTTGCACTCCCGCCCAAGAGGATGGCTTGGGTGCCCGGCTGGGAAAAATGATGTTTGGTTGCACAAGACTTAGTGAAGAGGCAATCAATGGACGAACGAAGGGGTGCGCAGACCATGCTTGAGCGTACTCCCACAAACGATGCCACACTCACCCATCGGCGCATGGCAAGCCTGAGAGTGGGGCACGGTTGCAAAACGAAAATTCGGCAAGATGAAGGGGCGTCAGGCGCACCCTTGGACCAAACGGTCGTGGGAGTAGGGCACGACGGACCAAGTGCCCACATACACTCCAAGAAGCAAACGCCCAAGTTTCCAACACTTAGCCACAAAAGATAGCTTGGGCATTGAGCTCGGGTTGGGATCCCACGAGCGAAGTCGGGTTGGAATCCCTGGAAACGAACTCATGTTGGGAGCGTTGGAAACAAACTCATGTTGGAATCCCAGTAAAACAAGCTCGGGTTGGGATCCCATGAAACGAGCTCACATTGGCATCCCAGGAAAACGAGCTCGGGTTGGAAGCCCGCATGCACATCCCCGCAAGCTCAAGATGGAATCCCGTGAACTCGGGATGGAAGCTCGTTTGAACTTGGGATGTAAGCTCCACCGGAAATCCCATGAACTCACGATGGAATCCCGCGAACTCGGGATGGAAGCCCGTGATCTCGGGATGGAAGCCCGCGAACTCAGGATGGGAGCACGCCGCGAACTCGGGATCGGAGCACGGTGAACTCAAGTTGGGAGCCATATAAAAAGGCTTAGAAAACCAAAGAAGGGAGCATTCAAGTTGGAAATTTCAGACAAGGAGAAGATGCAGAGCTAGGGAGGTTATTCGAGCTATGCATTCTTGTACAGTTTGTTCCAGCAGAATCTGCTTACAGCAAGGTGTTGCAGAAGAAGAAGATCTGTGGGGGTTTGCATTCATTCCGGTTGCACAGTAAGACAGTTCAGTGGTAGGAAGGTGTTGTAGCAGTGTTGAATTTGGCAGGCAGGGTTGCACTCAGTCTGGTTGCAAAGTGAGACAGTTCGGTAGCAGCAAGGTGTTGCAGAAGTCGGTAGTTTCATGTGTTAGATGCCCGTTGGAAGGGTCTACTCTATCTTTGTAATTTGTATAACTGTTGTAAGGTGTGTTGCTGGTTTGGCTCACACCGGAGCTCTGCTAGGGAAACTCCTCTTGTTGTAAACAATTGATTATACAAAAGATAAACATGTTGCTGGTTTGGAAACCCCAACTTATACTTGTGTGTAATTTACTTGATGTTCATGCATGTGTAAAATTGTCTAAGTGTGGGATGTTAGGCTTACATGTTAAACTGGTTAAACAAGTAAACTGTTTCAAGTGTTAAGTTGAAACGAGTTCCACAGGTTAGGCATAGTTTGTTGGTGCAACGCTTGAGTTGGTAACGCCCTCAAGTCGTTCCCAGGAAGTGTCGCACACCACATTTGGATGCTGGTGACTAGCAAAAAAGTGTGGTTGTGACAACCCGGGCTAGGTCAGAGAAGTATGACCAGTGCAAACTTGGCCAGGGTGGATACTTGAAATTGTATGCCTGATTTGTAAGTATGAAAATGATTTTACCATATTATTACTGAAAAAATGCAACTAGTTCATTATTGACATGTTATGGAATATTAGGGGTATGTCATGAAGCAAGCACCCATGGAAGAAGAAAGGAAACTCATGTTCAAACGCAGGTTTCAAATTGTGCTTGAACGTGTCCAAGCTGGGGGGAAAGATGAAGACCAAACATATGTTAGTTTTGAAAATGATATTTATGCTTAATATCATTTCCGAAAAGAAAATAATGTTTTCTACAAGATCAAACACCTATAATTCAATGTTTTCATTTTTTTAATGTAGGAAAAAACATGCAGTATTGATTGATGTCGGAGGAGATCAATGACCTCATGACGGTAGTATCATTGTATAATTATCATATTTATGAAATATTTAATTTTAAGATTAGCTTTCGTATAATGATTACTTTCATTTTGTTTTAGGGGAAGACTCGTTGTAGATGAGGAAACTAGGAGAGAAAAGGAGGTGATTACACCTCAGACCATGGCCACTCCACATCAAGAAGGTAATAAACATTGATTCAATATTAACATTGAACAATTATTAAATGTTGATTTAATATTAACGTTGAACATTTATTATGAATGCTAATTATATTTTTTTCACTTTTTTATAGTAGATGTTGGTCCCACTCAACATGTACATGACCGGAGACATGTTGTGTTCCCATGTTAGGCAGCAAGAACCAACAGAGTCGAACCAACAACCACCAAACACAAAAGAGGATGGTGTGCCTCTTATGAATTTGCTTAAGAATAAGAAACTCCGTAGGAAGTGATGTAAAATGAAATTTTTTGATATAATACATTTTGTAATCTGATTTTTGTATAATGAACTTTGTTGATATAATATATTTGGTACTATTTTGTAAGTGATCTTTCTTATGGAATCTACATGTTTAATTATTTTATGTTAATTTAATTTTTGTTGCACTAGATAGATGGGCTTTGGGGAATTGAGAGTGATGTGAGGGGGGGAGGATCCATATGAGCTTCCACCTTCACATGGTTGTCCTTGTTCAATAGAGAATAAATTATTATTGAAACCAAATGAAGCTCAAGAAATTATATACTTTGACATCTTCTGTTTTTAATTTTATTGATAAGATGTTAAAAATGGTTAAATAAACAGAGTATTGGTTAGATGAATATACATCTTATGTGCCCTTGTGTAGATGATACATTTCGATGTTCCAAAAGTGTTGTACACCTTATGTACATTAGTCGCCAACTCTACGGTAGTTTAGATGATTCAAGTATTGAGAATTTCTATTGAGTATTTTCTCATTGAAAAAATTAGTTCTTTCAATATTTTTAAATAAATTTTATGTTTCTAGTATAGATTTTTAGGCTCTAATGCCCATATATGAAGTGAAATTAATGAATGGTAAGAGGACCATAAAACTGTTAACCTTAGTTAACCTTACTTAACCCAGTAAAACACAACCAAACTTGTTTAACTTTATTTGTGTCTCCACACATTTGCATGTTTAGGGTTATTGCATTGTATCCCATTGCTACAGGCACATGAGTTATGGATACTATAAATCTAGGAAATCAATGTATTCATAATAAAACCATACTTGATTAGTCAAATGTGAAAACTTATAACATAGGTTAAACTCCCTAGAGGAGACCACAACCACATTGTCATCATCCATCATACCATCGAAAATTATAGTAGTAATCTCATCACAATGTAGTTGTATAATAGTGGCATAGTAGCAACACCAACATACCTCCAAGATGTATCATGAGCTTATATTGGGTGTAGCCATCAAGGAGGAGGAATAGCCTTGTATTGATTATAATTGTTTTTCCTATAATGTGTTTATAAATTTATAAACACCTTATAGAAAAACAAGAAAAATCCTTTCTCTATCCTAGGATACAAGACCTATATCTGTTTCAAGTGACTAATACAAAAACATTACAAAATCTACTTGATTGAAGGAGACAATGATGTCAGTAACTACGAAAATTGTCTTAAATTTCCAAATTTTGTCTAATTACTTAATTAAAAGAAAAATTGTTGATGAAAACTACAACAACCATTTTTAACTTCAGCAAACACCCTAATCACTTAAATAAATAATATAATTATATATCTTAACAGCTATATTATATTTTATCCAACTAGATTGTCACATCCTATTATGTGTTCATTTGAGATAATAAAGCTTCTTCTTTGCTTGGAAAAGTTTCACCACTAACTAGTTAGTGCAATTGTAGGGAGCATCTTGTCTAATTATTGGGAGAACCCTCTTAAGTTAAGGTACACCTAAGCATATGAGAATTTTGATGTAAAATATATTTATGGGTGTTTAACCCTAACTTGAATGTTGTGTAACCTAAACATGATTCTGTGAGTGCATATAATTAAAGTATTGGATTGTTAGAATTAGAGTAAGAGATTGGTATTGCCTCTTAAGGACAAACTTGGTGAAATTGATTATACTCTTTTTTTCTTTCAAAATCAAACATATATATATATATATATATATATATATATATATATATATATAAGTAATTTTCTTGTACAAATTTCTCTAAATTCTTACAATTGCTTACTATTTCTTCAAATATATATAGATAGTGTTTCATCTATAGATGGGTTGGTAAGTCTATTTATGGATAATATGTAGAATTTTATGTTCTAGTGACATGATTTTCTTACCTCTCAATTATCACTAGTCTCGCAAGGGTTTTGATGAGAATAAGGTGAAATCAACCTTCAATCCTAATGTCTCTTTGTTTATATGTGAACACAGGAAAGGAATTTCAACAATTTAAGAATTGGTTGCTTGGCTTGTTGGAGGAAAGGCTTAGAAGAGCCACTAAGTATCTAAACAAACAAAAAATCAATCTAACATCCATAATGTTTATTTACAAAACAATTTTGTTAAGCTTGAACTATCACCTGGCCTCATATATTCACAACTCACTTTTGTGCAAATCCATTTGGAATAGAACCCAATTATATGGAAAGTACCCTAGAGTATAATTTATAACTATACAAAGTACAAACATATTGGTTTTGATAAAATTAAAGGAGACATTGCTATTAGTAACTACAACAATTGTCTTTAATTTCATAAATGTGTCTAATTACTTAATTGTCCTTAACTTCATCAAACTCCCTAATCACTTAACTAAATAATACTACTAGATATTTCAGCAACTATATTAGATTTTAGTCAACTGGATTATCACCTCCAATTGTTCATTCACTTGAGAGAATAAATCTTACGGTGTGCTTGTAAAAGCTCAGCCACTTACTAATTAGTATAGTTGCAGGGGGAATATTGTCTAATTATACAACACCTTTTGGGACAACCATCTGTAGTTCAAGGATTCCTAAGAATCTAAGACTTGTGATGTAAAACATATTTACGGGTGTTTAACCCTAGCTTAAATGTTGTGTAGCCTAAACAAATTTCTCTAAGTGCATATAACTGAAGTATTGGATTGTTAGAATAGGAGTAATAGATTGTTGTATCATCTTAAGGACAACATTATCAAACTTGTTTATACTCATTTTTTTTAGTTAAAAAAAATGTATATAATTGTCTTGTTCAAATTTTTCTAAAGGCTTACCATTTCTTACTCTTATATATATATATATATATATATGGGTTGATAAGTCTATCTATATATATGTGGAAGTTTATGTTCCATCACATGGATCAACAACATTAACAATTGGATTTCTTGAGGTCTTCATCAAAGAAGCATGAAGGAATTCACAACACTCAAGCCAATAAGAGTCAAATATTGTGAGTGAGGAGATGATCGACAATTGAAGGAGACGGTAAGGATAGGTTTCTCATCTAACATGAGACTTGGTGCAATGAACGAGAGAAATTCAAGCCGGAAAGAATGATTGGGACTTCCAAGTCACCAATGTTTTGCTTGATTCTTCTTATGTACTTGATTGTTACAATATTCTGGTCAAATATTATCATAATTGTTATTGTGGGTTCTGTGCCCTTCTTTTGAAAGCGTAGTGCCTAAGACAATCCATATTTTGTCCAACTTTCAAAAAAATGTTATCCAAATTTTGTCCAAAGGTACTTACCTTAGACAAAATATGGATCATCTTAGACACTAAGCTTCCAAAGGATGAGTGTAGAACCCATAATAACAATTATGAGATTGTGTATCACAACTTCAGCAATAAATCCAATCTTTATGTTTACGAAAGGCAGTCAATAGAAGTCAATATTTGATCATAGGATTCACATCGGAACACCGATGTACACATGCATTTATCAATGTTTGAATGACATGCGTGCAATAGTTTCGATGATCGCTACGTCAGAATTCCATTTCCTTGTTGACAAAAGGAAATGGTTTCGACGAGGGCCTACGCTAGAACGTCGACCTTGATGCGATGAGTGAGCAATGACATCCACAATATGGTTATATCGGCAAGGAGTTGGAAGTCCATCTCAATTGCGACATTGATTTGACAAGTTGCAAGTTTTCCAATAATGGAGGGACATTGGAAATATGTCCACAAAATGTCAATAGACCGTTGAGGGAGTAGAAATATTATTTCAAGAAACTTTCCATGTAGTCATAAGGGGACATCATAAGGTCGACATAGGAACGACGAGTTTATTTGATGTCGTACTTTCGATAGAAAATTTGTGACGTACCAAAGTAGTTTTTTGTTGGAGAAAACTTCCTATGGCTTGGGGTGGACCACAACAGACAGCTGACTACCAGAGATTAAATCAATTCTCAATGCTATGCTATATAAATGACAATGCTAAGATAGTGAAGGACATAACCAACCTCTATCCAAATGTTTGATGTAGATCCCCGTTGGAGCTTTCAATCCATGCACTTGAACCTGCAAATTATTCTTGACAACCAATATACAACAAGTGCATATAATATATAAACGACATTAACATCATCAATAGCAATGGTCCATGGTATTATAAGTAAATGCAACCCAATGTAATATAAACAACATTCACAACATTAATGGACGAGAATATGAGTATTTCTATTAATAAATAACAAGAAGTACAATGTGATACGACCTCTTGTCGGCAACCAATTTGAACCAAGATCTGGGTCAATCCACTTGTGCCTCCACCACTTCAATCCTCCATGGAATGGAAAACTCAAACTATGATAGGAGTTTGGAAGGTGAACATAAGGGGTTCACAACTACAAGGATCAATGAGTGTAGACTCAAGATAGGGAAAAATACAATAGAGTTCTCTTGCTCTCCTTTCTCCTCCCTTCCATAAGACATATGTGCTCAATATATAGTCCTCTCAAAGGTAAGTGAAAGAACACATCGAGGTGTTTCGGGGAAAATGGAGGGCCAAAGGTCACCCAATGACTGCTTTTTGGGAGTAAAAAGTAATTAACTAGTGATTTTTACCATTTTACATGCTACCCGCGGGCTATAGTGATGCAACTTGCAGATACGCCCACTATAGTGATGCAGCTAGCGTACAGAGGAAAAAATAGGGAAAATAGTGTGTCTGAAGGATATAAAGTGGATCTAAGTCAGTAAAATGGATCTTGCAGGCCAAAGAGTGCTGATGCTCACAAGGTGGAAGATTACGTTGTAACAAGTTTTTTTTTGTGACGTTCGTACATCAAACGTCTTGTCTTTATAATGTCATAAATTGGGACCTTTTGTAGTAGTGATAGCTTGTATTTATCGAAACTTATACAACTGCTCTAGAGGGTTAGCAATGTTTTGAGCCTCTATGTTCATGTTCTTAATCCTCTCATGCAACTCCTTAATGGGCTTGTTCCTTTTCTCTAGCACGTCTATTCAGTCTTGGACAGCAATGAAATATTTTTTTCTCTATCTAGTAGTTTGGTGCAACATACTAATCCTTTGTAATGTGAACTTGTTCAACCAAGAGGCCCACTCTACACATTAATTGTTATTGTTGTTGAATTCCTAGGCTTGAGCATTATCTAATTGATATTGCATATCCTCATCCCACTAACATGAAGTACACACAAGCTCAAGGCCTTCAATAACTTGGCATTCTCAAATATCCACATGTTTTGTAGGTGCACCTGAATAAATTATACTTCAACTTCTGCGTGTTGTTAGGCATGTCTCTTAGTATCTCATTCTCTAATCACTTCCACGAGAAGTTAATGTAATTATTGATTGTTAACTTGTAGGTATTCATGCCCATGCTCCACCATAGCAATGTATTTTTCTACCTCATTCGAGGCCATCCTCATAACATGCAATAGATTTGTAGTGGACCATTAGTCAACCCCAAAATATTATTTATATTTTCTTTCTAGTTGAAACCAACTAAGTGGCTTTTCAATAGCAATCGAAGGATTTGAATGAGAGGGTGTTTAAACTTACACTATGTATGCTACTTTGTTAATTGAAACACCCTCATTACTTTCTCTTTGGTGGCTTCAAATAAGGATGGGGCGACCAAATCATTATGGTTTTGGCATATCCACAACATAGATCAATAGTGAATAGGGTCCTACATGAATTGTTCTAATTGCACCATGATTTACAAGTTTTCTAGTGGTGAATGTGGAGGAGGGGGGTTGTTGGGTATGTTCACTTACATCTCCTCATCATCAACCTCCTCCATAGGCACATAATCCTACTTCCTAGCATCATCTTGTAATTCCCTAGAACCACATGGAACATATGGTGGTTCTTCACCATTTCCACCAAATCCTAAGATTCTTGTAGAAATATCTATCACTTTTTCTTACATTCCCTCTATTGTCTAGTTGGTTTCCACTACACCAAGCTCTATAAAACTACCTTGAACTTCTTGTTGTTTTTCCCTGACAAAACAAGGGACTGCTTTCATCGCTTCATTCTTAACAAGATTTCTTGAGACGTCTAGAATGGATTCCTCGTGATCATTAATGATATGAATAATTATCATCTAGGCCTTGGTTATCTCAAACATTTGGTCTACCAATCCCAACATGTTCTTATTTCCAAAATCCATGAAATAATAAAAAAAGGAATATGACACAGCCATTTGTTGGGATGACTCAATAGATGTCACAAAAAGAACAGGATCTAAGTCAATATGGATAGGTCAATCAAATATGGATGTGGGGAACTGGCTCAATGCCTAAACCACTTTCTTATTTTTCATTGTTTACCCCTTTAAAAACCCAATCAATTGGCTCAAAGAAGATTTGAATTAAAGTTCCCTGAAAATGTAGTCGAATCATAGATAGACTACATTAACATAGCCAATAATGTTGGGGACTGCAAAGGATGACATGATTTCTCCATAGACTCTAATTCATAATTCAAGATGGCCTAAGTCTCCTTCATCTTGTTTATCATCTCTACTTTGACCACCACATGCTTGGTCCAAGGATCCTAAGGGGGTTGAAAGACTTTGGGCAATAGATAAGTGACCCCTACTACTATTTATGACTTCTTGACTCCCATATATGAATAAAAATCCTTATCTAGAATGACCTATGGTAAGTAAAAAGGAAATGTAGACGTTGTGAACTTGGTGGGATCAAATTCCCATGGACTCACCAAAGTATTATCTCATGACATTCAAAACCATAACTTGTCAACAAGTGCATTCAAATTTCATGTGGAATCATCATAACATGATTGGTGCCATTGAAATCCCATCAAGCCATTTGGTGAATGATCCATCATTAAATTCAATGTTCTTGGAGTCTATGTGGCTCCTCCATGGCTCGTATTCATGCAAGGAAATGATAGTTTGGTCTAGTGTTGCATGAAACCGATGACCCTATGGTGGTATCCACTTCCACATGGAAAATTATACCAAAAAATACCCAAATATGAAATAGGATGTTGATGCATGAGCATCTACACAAGCTTGTAGCAACTTGTTGATGAGAAACTTGCACCAATTTAGTTTGACGCTCTGAATGTAGAATCATACCACTAAAATGGTATTTTAGGTGCATTCACCCTTGTCATACTTGCACAGGATATTACAACTTATCAATTGGCATGCAAAGCACACATATTCATTGTTAATATGGATAATAATCACCCTACAACCCCCTCTTTTTGTCTCGTGTTTCTCATACAAAGTAGGCTCTCTTCTCAGTCATCCATGCTTGCCAACACCCTAAAATGCGTTCTTAACATCCTAACCTTCCATGGAAAGGCTAGTTAAAGCACAAATATATTGGACATGGATGGGATATGCTCTATTCAAATAGATAGCATTCACATGCACCTTATTAATCAAACTTTAGTGCACTTCACCACTTTCCTAGAACTTAGTAGACTATTGAGAGTGGAATCCCTTAGGTACTTGAATGCATGCCTCCAAACTATACTGATTTCTCTAGATTCCAATGGAATGTGATCCATGTAAACTAATAACTTCATATCAAGGAATAGGTCTTGATCTAAAAAATTGTTTTTGAGAAGCTTTGTCTACTCCACCTTCCCATATAAATCGCCCATTATGTCCACTCTAGGATCATAGAAGTCTAGTGGAACAAATTCCTTGGATCTAATGGCCAAATATTTATCTCTTAATTCCTTATCCATGGATATAATATGTACAAACACAACTCAAAACTTGAACATGAGGGCCACATTAATCACCAATAGACTCATATTCTGCAGGCTACAACATGAACATTAATAGTTATGCACATGAAAACCAAAGTGATGGATTGACTGAAGGTTGGAATACTTAAAGTCTCTAGATGCATTTACGATTGGTACTAGCGACAAGATTCAACCAAGCATGTGAAGTATCATATGTTGGCTCATTCATAATTGTTTCCACACAACACATTAAACTAGACTCAATAACTAAGTAGACATGTCTAATCGACACAGAAGATGGCCCACAAATGTTTTGCCCTTAACCACTAAAACTTCCAACTTACACAAGACACATTGACCAACAAAACCTCAATAATATAATCAAACATCCATAGACCACATTTTCCAAAAAACCCTAAAGGTTCTGAAACTAAGATGATTGCAATAATACTTTGATTTCCATCGACTTCCAACCTTCAACACAAGTTGACTTTAATTACTTCTCCTCAACCACAAAGGTTTTTCTAGTACTAAACTGGTGACTCAATGAACCAATATACTTTGGTCCCCTGACCATAGGTTATTACTAAGGTTGATATGGAAATAAAAAAACACACAAAGTGCATCTAACTAATGAACAATAGAAACAAATGACACAAACAAACTTGTGAAACAAACCAAATTTGACCTATCCTACCCATATCCATTTGATGGGAGTGGAATAAAACATCTTCATGGAGTAGTACTATAAGGCTTAAGGGGAGCACCTCACCCATCCAAGTTTGGGAACACCATCTAGATGGGCCAAGCAAACTACACTTGAATCTCTAATTTATACAACTATAAATTGTTTGGGCCAATGCATTTGGAGCTTTCTAGGATTCTTCAAATATTTGTTATCATATAATAATATGAAATATCCCTTGGAAAAAGACATAGTCTTGATGTGTTGGCCATGTTATGCTCTCTTTCTTGTTTTCTCCATGGATTGATGATAATTTGTCATAAATCTAGATTCTTCCAATGCCATCAACTCTACCACTCATTCTGCAACTTAATCTTCATCTTTCATATGTGTATCATGTGAAATATAAAGTCTAGGGACAACAAAATCTACAAAAACAATAGCCACTCAATCATACACCAACTAAAAAGGTGTATGGTATTGCAACTTCTTGGTGGTGATTCTATATGCCCATAATACTACATGAATTATATCATCCCAATCATCTTTTTTTGTGGAACATACGCTAGTCAATCCATTCCCCAAAATATTATTAGAATCTTCCACAATCCCATTAGCTTGAGGATGATATGGGTTACTTGTGTAATGCTAGATAAGAAACCCCCTACTTAAAGTAGTTATATTGGTGCTCAGGAAATGCCTACCTTGATCATTGGTCAAAGTCCTTGGACAACTAACCTTGTATTCTCAAAAATAAATTTGGTTATATTGTCAATAGAGAAATCATGTGTATTTGTAGTGCCTTCCCATTTGATGAGAAAATCATTTGTGGAAATAGTATATCATGAGTTAGAATGGTGAGGAGGGTTGATGGGCCCAACAAATTCAATAGCCCATTTATGAAAAGGTTACAATGCCATTACTGGATTCAAGGGTAGATCATCTCTTCTACAAGGTTGGCCTACCCGTTGTCGAACATCACAAGCTTTGGCATACTCCTTAAAATCTTTAAACATTATAGGACACTACAACCTATCTTGTAAAACCTTACAAGTTGTTGCTTTTCCTCCAACATGCCCTCCTACAACTCCCTGATGACATTTCCATAGAATATCCTTACATGATCCATCACATAGCACCGAACAATACCATCAATCCCCAATTTGTACATTTTTCCTACAATTGGCTAATAATCTGCAACTCTAACCCCTAACGATGTTCTGAGTTGTGGAATAATCCTCTGAGGTGGCACTAGTAGTTAAAAACAAAGCATTCTTTTCCAAGTAGTCAAGAACAACTTTGACTTTGAAAATATTTTCATATGGAAGTTGATCATCCATAGCACCACCTTATTCTCCTACTCCAGCCTAGAAAAGTGATCATGTGTTACATTATGTTTGCTAGGTTTAACCACAACTTCAAATGAAAATTCTTGAAATAAGAGAAACCATCTACAAATATTACCCTCCAACATAGGATTGTTAACCAAATACTTTAATGTGGAATGATCTATATAAAATTTAAAGTGTCCTCCTAAAGGTATTCCATTAACTTGTGTACAGCATAAACCATAGCAAGTCCCTCGAGTTCAATAGTTGTATAGTTGTGCTTCGATTGCGAAAGCTTTCGACTTGCAAAGTATATAGGGTGATCAAAATTTACTTCCCCTTGTAGCACAATAATTTCTCCTAACGCTATCCTCAAAGCATCTACATGTACATGAAATTCCACTTTCCAATTAGAAAACACTAGGATTGAGGTACTTACCAATTTTTCCTTGAGTAAATTAAACAAGCTTCACACTCTGGAGTCCATCTTTCTTCAATAACTTCTCTAAGGCCTTTGTGATGGAAGCATAGTTGCAAATAAATATTTGTAGTATCTAGTATGTCCCAAATTAGACTGCAACTATTTAACACTCGTCGGGGAAAGCAAATTCACAATGACAACAATCTTGGTAGGGTCCACCAATACTCCTTCCTTGCAAACAATTTGTCCCAATAGAGTGCCAAATGATACATCGAATATGCATTTCTTCAAAGTTAAAGAGATATGGAGCTGCCTACACCAATCAAAGATTAACATGAACAACCCAATTTTATCTTTTAATAAGTTATAGACGATTCAATCATCTATATACAACTCTAAGAACTTATGAATTAAATATCTAAAGTCTGCAATCACAACTCAAGAAAATATGTTATGAACTCTTGAGACCAAAATGCAAGACATTATAAGAAAAGGATCCCCATTTAGCAGCAAAGGTGGTATTCCTTTTATCTTCTTCTACGAGACTTGATAAAATCCTAAAAAACGATTTGTAAATGAGTAAGCATCCTTTCTCACAACTTAATCAGGCACGTCATCAATTAAAGGAGTGGGAAAAGGACCATTCATGCACACAAGTAGAGTTTAAAATTCGGAATTCCACACAAACTTTGATATCATCAATGTCCTTGTTCTGAATAACAATAACATTGATCCAATCATATTCATTTATTGGAAATATTAATCCTATAGCCAACATTCTATCAATTTATTTTTTTACCTTCTCCTTAACCCTAGGATTACGATGGTAGGTTTGATGTTTAATAGGATTTGCATCCAATCGCATCTTTATTTGCATCCAATCGCATCTTTATCTTCATTTTTCCTAACTCTCCTATGATTCCTTTCATCTCAATAAAACTTTGCAAAAACAAGTCTTCATATTATTCTAGTAAGGCTTCAATCTCAAACATAGTTTGGTCATCCCAATAATCTCTTATGGAGAATCTTTTAGGTCATCCTCATTTCCAGTGTTGAATTTTTCCAACTTTAGAGGCCGATTATATGATTCATTGAAACCATCCTTACTATTCTCCTTCATCTCTCCAGACCCTTCAAATTCTTTAAATGACAGATGTCTCAACTTTTCTAAATCATATGCATCTTCTCCACTCTAACCAACATTACCGCAATAGGAAGGGAGGTCCAATTGTTTCATAGGTTATTATAAAGAAAACATCCTCGAATAACAGGGAAAAATAAAAAGAGAATGAGTATTCCACAACTTATAAATAAACATAACTTCCTTAATGAGCTACAAGACCTCAATTACCTCAAGGGACTTGCCAACAAAAGAAAAGTATTCACAAAATTGCATCTAAAGGATAGGCCAACTCTTGGTCTACCTTCTAGTTTCTTCATGTAAGTATCAAACATTAGGAATGGTTCCCAAAGTATGAAAGAATCTCTAAACCCAAAACTAAGGCTACAAGCAATCACTTTACCACTTTTGGGTGCAATTTTTTACATGAATGAAGGGATATATTCTACCTTCATATATTTCCAAAACCATAACACCTTTAACTTATTCAAATAAAAATATTCGCAATTGAATTTAGTGGGAGGAGCAAACCTATGATTCATGGTTGTTTGTACTTTGTTCCAAGTGTGTAGGTTTTCTGTATGGCACCATCTAGCAAGAGTAGCATTCAAAGCCACATCTAGAGCAAGGATTATCTATTCATCATTATACTCAAAAAATATTCTAAACTGGAGATCCCATCATACATGATAGATTCTATAACTATGTTCCAAGCCAGCAAACATATTTAAGTATACCGCGTATTTTGAATGGCATCTCATGTCTTATATTCCACCAAATATTCAAACCTTATTCTGAGTCACTATCAAAAGAATGATTGCTCCTCCAACTCACTAATATGGATATAAGGGTTAATATAGACTTCTCTTTTCCCATAGGTATTATTATAGATATGATCCAACACATTCATTTCCATAACATCCTCAACAAGATTAGTGTAGCATTTTCCTTTATATGGATATAAGGGTTGGACTACCCTAGTACCATCAACCCCAAAAATCATTGTTTACTTCTTTAGATAGATAACATCATAGTTATCAAAGACCTACTTGATTCCCAATAGTGCTAGATAGGGATCCTTCTCATCCATAATCTCTATGACTTCAAAGTCTTTTAATTTTTCAATAATTTCATTCAATAGGATCACTAAGAGAATAACATGCACAGCATAACAATCATAAGAGACGATGGACACAAAGCATTTCACCGGGGAAAACCAAGAAGGTAAAAAAAACCGCAACTTCCTCAGAGATAGAATCAGCACCAATACAAGGATCACAAAGATCAAACCCCAAAACATAGATGTCTTCAGCAACTACCCCTCCTCCACTTGTGCGCACTCTTCTCTCTCAACTATGCGAGTTGGATGAGTGAGTGAATGAGTAAAATGAGAGAGACACGCTCTCTATTTATACACTACTTCACTTGTCTTTTAACTCTAACTAGGTCGACATCCCTTAGGAGAGTCTAATAACCCATTACCACTTGTCACTGGAACGACCCCACTAGGGTGGTATAATAACCCATAAACCCACATGACTCATATAGGGCCAACCCCACCAAGGTGGTCTAATAACCCATCAAGTATAAGTTACGACACTTCCAATCGGAGGAATAATACATCTTCGTTGGGGATACAATAAAGTACAAATGTAGTACATACAATATACAAGTGAATATCTTTTGAAGCTACAAATACATCAACACTCCCTCTTAACTAGGAAATTATTCTCTTGACACGGGTCATCAATACATATAGGCACAAGTCTTCAATTCTGGAGCTGGATCATCATCACTGGATCACGGAGCATCATCGTCACTATTGTTGTACTCGTCATCTCGATCACTGGTGCTATCTCTCAATTCTTCTCATCATACGAAGTTCTACAGAGCCAGCCCTTTTCCATGTTGGTTGTAGGCCTAGCCTCCTGTAGGTATTCATCATATCTAGCCATCCTGTGGAATCCTTAAGGCTGATTACATGCGTCAACAAAACCTCGAAAGAGCATCCAAGGACTTTTACGAGCTTACTGCTCAACCTATCGGATCTCCCAGGATCTTTTACTTGTGACCTTCACAAAACCTTAAAAGAGTATCTTGCAACCTGTAAGATCTCTAAAGAGCATCCCAGGATCTTCTCTGTTCCTAGCACAACCTATCCGGATCTCCAAGATCTCTTATATGTGAACTCGCAAAACCTTAAAAGAGTATCTTGCATCCTACAAAATATCTAAAGAGCATCCCAGGATATTTTTCGTGTCTAGAACAACCTGTCTGAATCTCCAGGATCTTTTCTATGCGACCCTTGCAAAACCTTAAAAGAGTATCTTGCATCCTGCAAGATCTCTAAAGAGCATACCAGGATCTTTTACGTGCCTAGCACAACCTGTCTGGATCTCCAGGATCTTTTCTATGCAACTGCACAACCTGTCCATAGCCACGGAGTATCAACCTGATACTCATGATCATACTGATCATACAGTACATCATCTTGATGCACATCATCTGGAGCATCATCCTGATGCTCATCATCATCACATGATCATCCTGATCATATACATAGTATCATCCTGATGGATATCATCTGGAGCATCGTCCTGATGCTCATCATCATCATAGCATCATCCTGATGCATATCATCTGGAGCATCATCCTGATGCTCATCATCATCACATGATCATCCTTATCATCATCATAGCATCATCCTGATGCATATCATTTGTACCATCATCCTGATGCTCATCACACAGTGCTTACACCCATAGCCATGGGAAGGATCCTCCTACCACCATGCTTGGAATGGCTCCTACAAATGTGTCCCATCACTTCCTCCTCGAAGTATCTTCTATCTGAAGAACACCAAGCCTCTCTCTGAAGTACTCGAACTTCACTTTGGCTAGTGGTTTGGTCAACACATCTGCAATTTGCTCATCCGTCGCAACATACTGGAGCTTCACTACTCCTCTCTGCACCATATCCCTAATATAGTGATATTTGATCTCGATATGCTTCGACTTGTCATGGAACACCAAGTTCTCTGAAAAATTTACACAACTCTGGTTGTCACAATAGATATAAGTAGCATCCAACTCGAGATCAAATAAATCAGACAGTAGCTTCCTTAGCCATACTGCCTCACAACTAGCCGAACAAGCTGCGACATACTCTGCTTCGGCTGTACTCAGTGCTACGTAGGATTGCTTCCTGCTAAACCAGGAGATCACACCTGATCCCATACTGAAGTAGCACCCCGAAGTGCTCTTCCTATCTGCAGCACTTCCTTCCCAATATGAATCAACATAACCCTCCAGGTTAAACTTTTCATTCGCATCATACTTGAGCCCATAATCAATCGTACCCTTCAGGTACCTCAAAATATGCTTTACAGCAATCATGTGAACATGTCTAGGATCCGTCAGGAACTGGCTCAAAGTGTTCACCGCAAAGCAAATATCTGGTCTCGTGTTCGTCAGGTACATCAAGGACCCAATCATCTAACGATACATCGTGGCATCAACTGACTCTGATGAAGCATCACTCAATAGCTTCATGTTCGATGCCATAGGTGTAGCCATGGCCTTGTAGTCCATCATCATGAACCGCTTTAGGATCTCTACTACATACTTCCCTTGTCCAAGAAAGATTCCATATGCACTCTGCCACGCCTCCATACCTAGAAAGTAATGCATCATACCCAAGTCCTTCATCTCGATCTCGGCAGCAAGCTTCCTCTTCATATCAGCAATCAACCCAATCTCACTTGTCACAAACAGGTCATCTACATACAGTAGGAGTATCACTGGATTTCCTTCCTCAACCTTGTAGTAAAGGTTGGAATCCGCTTCACTCTTAGCAAATTCCAAACTGGACAGGAAGTTGTCTATCCTGTTGTACCAAGTCCTGGGTGCTTGCTTCAAGCCATACAAGGATTTCTTCAATCTGCACACATATGACTCCCTGTCATGTGTCTCAAAACCGAGTGGCTGCTCCACATTCACTTCTTCTTCGACTACACCATTCAAGAAAGCTTCCTTGAAATCCATCTGGTGTATCTTCCACTTCATTACTGTAGCCAGAGAAAGTAATGTTCTGATGGAAGTGTATATGGCTACAGGTGCAACAGTCTCTTCATAATCTATCCCCTCTTTCTGGGAGAAGCCATGAACCACAAACCTTGCCTTGTATTTCTCTATGTTGCCATCTGCAGCATGCTTGATCTTGTAGATCCACTTGGAAGTCACAACAGACTTCCCTTCAGGTCTTGGGACCACATCCCAAACATCATTCTTCATGATCGACTGGTATTCTTCAATCATGGTATCCTTCCATTACTGCATCCCTGATCCTGGGAACTTTAGATTCCTCCATATCTTCAATAGGTAGTTTTCTTGAACTTCGTCGCTGAAACAAATGTTGTTGTTCTTCTTTTGTAGGTGATTGTATACGATCTTTCCTACAAGTCAAATTCAATTGCATGATTAGAAACTTCTCATAGTTTTCAGAACAAAGTCTTACACATAAAGGAATATGTCATACAGTAATGCAATTATCTTAGCCAATGCTTCAATACAACATTCATCCATATCCCGTATTCATACGGTAACTTTCTAGATGCCTTCCATCTCTACCAGAACATTGTTAAGAGTTTGCACTACTCCCAACATGTCTGCAAAGAGGTTTCATTCTAGATAAGTAGGAATGGAATGTTGTACAGTGCCATAGGCCACTTACCCATCAAACCACTTCCTTCTCTTGGCAAAGACATCATTTTGAATGAAGGTAAGACTGAAAACATACCTAGGGAAGGCAGTTCCTACTGTTTCTGTTTTTGTTGGTGGATCAATTTTGGTTTGATTTTTTGGCATGCCTGATAGGCAGCATGCTGACCTTTATGTTCTACATCTACAGAAACATCAGAGGGATAGGTATTTACAGAAGAAGAAGGGGATTCATTAGCTTTGCTAACTTGATTTGACAAAGCTTGTAATCTGGCATTGTTATAGGAAGAGATGGAGGCATATTTGATCAATGGAGAACCAAACCTTTGGGTTGGCTGTTCATTGGGAACACGGAAGGAGATGGATGCTTCATCAAAAATCAAAGGTTGGGAGTTAAAGGAAGCTGCAACTCTTTCTTGATTTCTAAGCTCCGTATATTTCATTTCCCAAGACTGAGGATAATTAATGCCAGTCCAATTGAATGTAATTGGGGTATAATTTTTGGATTTCTCTCTTTCCACCACGCTGGTGTCTGCAGAACTTTGATGGACACGAGTTCGAAGCTGGGGAAGAGTGTCATTTCCAAACCTAACACAGACTCCACATTTAAGTTGGATAATCTTTGAACCAGATTCCATATCAAATCCTTTGGGTAAGATATAGGCTTCAAGCAGATTATAGATATGAGGATCAGTTAGACTTACTGAAAAATTAGGATATATAATGCCAAAAGCAGGACCATCATGAAGAGGAGCAGTAAATCCCCTGATTACGGCATCAGAAAAATTCCTATGATGAGTATCTACAATGCAACACAGGGAAGATACAGCTAAATGAGGCCGGACTAATGGGCCAAGTCCTAATTGAATAGCACCAAAGTGAGCATACTTATAATTTTGCTTGATATCCCAATCAATTTGACATTTATCAAGAAGATTTATGCGAACAGGCTCTTGTTTGTCAGTAAAAGAGACATCAATACTTGAGACACGGATGTGTGTGGCGGTAGTAATATTCCACCACGGTAGTCTGTATACTTCACAAGGAAGTATCTGAGGTAATTGCCAGTTCTCCGAAGGATTATGATCATAGATTGTAATGTAAGAAGAATCTGATGATGAAGGATTAAAGGATGACTGTCTTCGTTCTGCTAGAATGACTTGAGTGTCATTAGAAGATTAACATTCTAAGTTTGCCATCTCAACAATGTCCATTGAAGGGTCCATTTTCTAAAGAGAGTGAGTGCTGACTCAAAATTAGTCTACGGAAACTATGTAGACTTACTCCCCTATCCCAACGGGTCTTACTGCTACTCTGACTTCGGACAACTCTTACACTCTCAATGACCCAACAATCCACTCAGCGGTCATTTCCATTGTCTAACTTGGTGCTATTAAATTAGGACTTGGCCCATTAGTCCGGCCTCGTTTAGCTGTATCTTCCCTGTGTTGCATTGTAGATACTCGTCACAGGAAGTTTTTCGATGTCGTAATTGGGGGCTTTACCGCTCCTCTTCATGATGGTCCTGCTTTTGGCACTGTATATCCTAAGTTTTTAGTAAGTCTAACTGATCCTCATATCTATAATCTGCTTAAATCCTATATCTTACCCAAAGGATTCGATATGGAATATGGTTCAAAGATTATCCAACTTAAAGGTGGAGTCTGTGTTAGGTTTGGAAATGACACTCTTCCCCACCTTCGAACTTGTGTCCATCAGAGTTCTGCATACACCAGCGTGGTGGAAAGAGAGAAATCCAAAAATGCTACCTCAATTACATTCAATTGGACTGGAATTAATTATCCTCAGTCTTGGGAAATGAAATATACAGAGCTTAGAAATCAAGAAAGAGTTGCAGCTTCCTTTAACTCCCAACCTTTGATTTTTGATGAAGCATCCAGCTCCTTTCGTGTTCCCAATGAACAACCAACCCAAAGGTTTGGTCCTCCACTGATCAAATCTGCCTCCATCTCTTCCTATAACAATTCCAGATTACAAGCTTTGTCAAATCAAGTTAGCAAAGCTAATGAATCCCCTTCTTCTTCTGTAAATACCTATCCCTCTGATGTTTCCGTAGATGTAGAACATAAAGGTCAGCATGCGGCCTGTCAGGCATGCCAAAAAATCAAACAAAACTTGATCCACCAACAAAAACAGAAACAACAGGAACTGGCTTCCCTAGGTATGTTTTCAGTCTTACCTTCATTCGGAATGATGTCTCTTCCAAGAGAAGGAAGTGGTTTGGAAGTTGTTAATATTGGCCAAAGATCATTTATCCCTGGTAGGAATTTGCCTGATTTTGGTTTTAGGCAATATACACCTGATGGCCAAACCAAAAGAGAATTCATGCCCTGTAAGTCTTCCATCCAAGATCAAACTGTTTCTGATGAGATTAAGCTTGCAAATTGGGGTAATTTGCAACAAATACATTCTGCACGAAATCTCGATGACATGGCTCGAGATATCCTGGTTCTAAAAAGTCAATGTGCAGATCAAAGGGAGCATATCAGTAAAGTGGAAACAAAATTAGAATTGTTAGATCACCTATTTCATGATTCCACAGAAATCAAGCTTGCAATCAGTGAAGCTTCTCAAAATCTTGAGAGAAGACTTCATGTTTTAGAAGATCTCTGTCACAAAATAGAGAATCTCCAAAAGAAGCATTATGTGGTTCCGGACCATGTGTTTAAACTAGCCACTAGAGGTCACACCAAAAGTCACTCTTTAGGACAATTCAGTGTTCAATCTGAAGAAGATAAACCTAAATGGGACTTTGGAGAAAGTGATGCGATCCGAGATGAAATGGAAGAATGGATCTCTGAGTTTAAAGGTTTTAATCATGTATTAGATCCAAAGTATTTGGTCAGTTTAAATGATGTAGATGTTGAGTCTTCCAACACTAGAAGACTTCCTCCTGTCTGCTTTGACACCCATATTTCAGATGCTACTGCTGCTGCAAGTGCTCCTGCCAATGTTTTCCACTTTGGTATTAATTCCATGAATGAACTATTGTCCCAGATGCCTGAGCAACCTGTGCTCAATATCCAGTGTCAGTCCAGAGAGGACATTAGAAATGCTATACAAATGCTGGCACAATGGATTCTTTATCAAAAGCAACAAGACAATAACCTTACTGGGCAGATGTTGGGTACTCAGTTAGTTGCATGCTTGTCAGGACTTGCATATGAATGGTGGCGATGGTTGCCACAATAAACCCGCAATGAAATGCTTGATGCTGATGATGTGGATGAACAGATTCTAAGTGCCTTTGGTAGGGAATTCTATGGTCCTGAAGATGGTGAAGATTATGACCATCTTGCTTCACTCTTTATGTCTGCTAGGTTATGCGATCTTAGTAAGAGTGAGGAATATTTTTGTTATATGCAAAAGCTTCTGATTTCTTCTTGTAAATCTGGAAATCCTGCATATTTAAAACACTATCTTAGAAGCTATCCAGTACATGTTCTTGATGCAGATTAGAAAACATTCCATGGTTGGTTGTATTTATTGATGATATTCTAATCTGGTTGGTCCTGCTTGAGGAAATGGATGGCAGAGAAAACATTTGTGGCTATGTCTCTGGTTCGTTTAAAGCAGCATAATTAAATTACCCGAGCAGTCACAAAGAGATCCTTGCTGTTAAGAAAACAGTCCAGCATTTTATTTTGTTCCTGAAACCTATTAGATTCACTATTAGAACAGATTTAAAGATAATGCCTGGAATCTTTGAAAATGAAAATTTAATGGCAGAAAATAGCAACAGGATTCTGAAATGGTTTATCTGGCTTTCTAACTTTGACTGTGATATTGTTTATAAGCCAGGTTATCTTAATTGTTTAGCTGACATGCTGACACGTGAAGTTTTGCAGCAAAAAGAAGCTGCCAGTTTAAACATGTTTTCTGTTGGATCAAGCTCTGCAGCTCCGAAAGATGATAAGGGAAAAGCCCCAACTCCAGCAGAAGGAACTGAACCTGATTATGTTAGGTTCGAACCCATAAATGCTCTGTTCATGAAGCACTAGGATGAAAGCCTATCTCCATTTGATCGAAGAGAGTTACTGGATTATGATGATAGACATGCTGCTGAGAAATATCTTAGTCTTACTTTGATAAAACAAATCCAGTCGTCTCCATGTAAACTGCATATCATGGAAAGATGGGAGTGTTCAGATTTCAGAGGTTTTTCCCAAGCCCAGGAAAAACTAAGAAGATGCAGAGAACTTTGGGTGGATTGCAATGAGGAAAAAGAAGGTTCGGTTTGGTACGTTGACATTGGTGAAGGTAATTTAACCTAGACTAGCTACAACCTTAGTTTGCAATTCTGTCATGAGGAAAAGTCCATTGTAATATGTGCAAACCCTGGTAATATGAGAAACAAGTCCTGGTCTGGGTGGACTGAAATTCTTTTGGATAAGTTCTATCCAAGAACAGATTGGATAAATGGGCGAGCAAATTTTATAATCCATATGCAGGCCGACATGCAGGTGGCGGACCAGAATAACCTCTGGTTCAAGTTTCTGTTAAGACACCATGGTGGCCGGTACACCAAGTTAGAGCACACTGTGCACGTTACCCAAAAATACAACAAGCGTGACTACAAGGGTAACCGTATTGATACAAAGGTCTAGGGGCGAACCCTCCCATTGGATTTCAAAGTTGAATCCATGTTTGAGAGCGAGCTCATTGGCGAAGAAAATGAAGTCTTGCACGGCTCTGACATTGAGAAGTGTTTCAGTACCTGGCTGTATCCTCCTCTGATTTTTTTCAGACCAAAGTCCTGTACCAAATGACTCCCAAGACATGGACGCATCGCTGGAAGCACGAGAATTAGAAGAATATCTACAGGACAATGACCTTGACTTCCCATGTGGCAGACAACCAGTCGGATCGCCAAGAAATCCTTATTTGTTTTGTGTCTGCCGCTCAGGCGACGACTGATGTAAATAATTGTCATTATGCATTTTACTTTATGTCAAATAATGGAAGCCGTAGTGGGCCGGTAATAGTAGCTCCACTATGTAATTTGTCGGGATTCTATTGCTTGAATAGTTTTGCTTTAAGTCGGTCTCAGTCCATTGTGGGCCATGTCTATCGGCCATGATGTTTGTCCGGTCTCTGGGTCCCCTTATGGCGCTACCTCCTACAGGACGAGATAATAGTGGTGCGTCCCACCACTACCCCGGATTCCCTGCCTTTTGACCGAATGGTTCTTGTTTCTTGCAACCTGTAAACCGACTAGAGTGCTATAAAAGAAAGGCCTCAGTCCTCATTTCATACATTCCACTCGAGTGCATTGAGCTAGTAGTTTGCTCTGCAACTTAGAGTCTAGGGCCGAGCGATACAGTAGTTGGAGCTCTGCGAGTCATAGGAGTCTTGTCTAGAGCCAAGGTATTATGCTATGTTGGTTGCTGAAAGGTATAACACAGCATCAGAAAGCCGAGGTTCACCTCTGTAAAAATTGGTCTGTATGAGTCTGTAAGTGTTAGTGGGCATATCTCAGGATCCCCAGGTAGCCTCTGAGTAACTTCATTGCTCTGCGAAGTTCTGAAAAGGAAATGGGTCTGAGACATTGTGCCTAGGCACTGAGTTTGTGTTTGTAGTGATGAGCTTCTCCCTATGAAGCCGATCTACAGGAGTCTGTATGTCATGCTATCAATAATAAGATCAATTGAATGCTGTGGAATTGATGTTTGAATTGCTGCAGATAGATCCTGGCGCATTTGGTATCAAAAAGAAGCTGTCAGTTTAAACATGTTTTCTGTTGGATTGACCTCTGCAGCTCCGAAAGATGATAAGGGCAAAGCCCCAGCTGCAGCAGAAGGAACTGAACCTGATTATGTTAGGTTCGAACCCGAAAATGCTCTGTTCATGAAGCCCTGGGATGAAAGCCTATCTCCATCTAATCGAAGAGATTTATTGCATTACGCTGATAGACATGCTCCTGAGAATATCTCAGTCTTACTTTGATCAAACAAATCCAATCGTCTCCATGTAAACTGCATATCATGGAAAGATGGGAGCGTTCAGATTTCAGAGGTTTTTCCTAAGCCCAGGAAAAACTAAGAAGATGCAGAGAATTTTGGGTGGATTGCAATAAGGAACAAGAAGGACCGGTTTGGTACATTGACATTGGTGAAGGTAATTTAACCTGGACTAGCTACAACCTTATTTTGCAATTCTGTCGTGAGGAAAAGTCCATTGTAATATGTGCAGACCTTGGTAATATGAGAAACAAGTCCTGGTCTGGGTGGACTGAAATTATTTTGGATAAGTTCTGTCCAAGAACAGATTGGACAAATCGGCGAGCAAATTTTATACTCCATATGCAGGCCGACATGTAGGTGGTGGACCAGAATAACCTCTGGTTCAAGTTTCTGTTAAGACACCATGGTGGCCGATACACCAAGTTAGAGCACACTGTGCACGTTACCAAAAAATACATCAAGCGTGACTACAAGGGTAACCGTATTGATACAAAGGTCCATAGGCGAACCCTCCCATTGGATTTCAGAGTTGAATCCATGTTTGAGAGCGAGTTCATTGGTGAAGAAAATGAACTCTTGCACGGCTCTGACATTGAGAAGTGTTTCAGTGCCTGGCTATATCCTCCTCCGATTTTTTCAGACCAAATACATGTACCAGATGACTCCCAAGACGTGGACGCCTTGCTGGAAGCACGAGAATTAGAAGAATATCTACAAGACAATGAATTTGACTGCCCATGTGGCGGACAGCCTGTCAGACCGCCGGGAAATCTTGATTTGTTTTGTGTCTGCCGCTCAGGAGATGACTGATGTAAATAATTGTCATTATGCATTTTACTTTATGTCAAATAATGGAAGCCGTAGTGGGCCAGTAATAGTAGCTCCACTGTGTAATTTGTCGGGATTTTGTTCCCTGAATAGTTTTGCTTTAAGTCGGTTTCAGTCCTTTGTGGGCCATGTCTGTCGGCCATGATGTTTGTCCGGTCTCTGGGTCCCCTTATGGCGCTGCCACCTACGGAACGAGATAATAGTGGTGTGTACCACCACTACCCCGGATTCCCTACCTTTTGACCGAATCGTGCCCGTTTCTTGCAACCTGTAAACCGGCTAGAGTGCTATAAAAGAAAAGCCTCAGTCCTCATTTCATACATTCGAGTCGAGTGCATCGAGCAGGTAGTTAGCTATGCAACTTAGAGTCTAGGGCCAAGTGATCCAGTAGTTGGATCTTTACGAGTAATAGGAGTCTTGTCCAGAGCCAAGGTATTATGTTCTGCTGGTTGCCGAAAGGTATAACACAGCATCAGAAAGCCGAGGTTCGCCTCTGTAAAAATTGGTCTGTAAGTGTTAGTGGGCATATCTCAGGATCCCCAGGTAGCCTCTGAGTAAGTTCATCACTCTGCGAAGTTCTGAAAAGTAAATGGGTTTGAGACATTGTGCCTAGGCACTGAGTTTTTGTTTTTACTGATGAGCTTCACCCTCTGAAGCCGATCTACAGGAGTCTGTATGTCATGCTGTCAATAATAAAATCAATTGAATGCTGTGGAATTGTTGTTTGAATCGTTGAAGATAGATCCTGGCTCGAATCTTTTCCCAATAAAACTGAGGTATTGCATTTCCTTTAACAAGGTTAAACTGACAACCATAATCAATTAAACAATGTACAGAATAAGATTTGAATTCTGGAGGACAAAACTGTAAGGACACAAATAACTTGGGACTAGACAAGGCACCCAAAAGACTCGGGACTTTGGTTCAGCTATTGAAGGTTCTCTAGTATCTTTGTCTGGAAAAGTAAAAGAATTCCTGGTACAAATCTCAGGTGTTTTGAGTAATTTGTCTCTTTTTAGATTAGATGTGTTGAAACAAGACTGTGTCTCAGGTTCTGAGTTCCTTCAGAAAGTAAGTCCGTTTTCTATTGATACTAGTAAAATGGTATTCTCCTGTACATTTGTAGGTCGATCTGTCTCTATTCCTTTAAGTTTTAGTACTGTCAATAAATGTAAGTCTATTCTTGTACAGTCAGTTGAGTCAGTCAAGTCTGTTAATTTAAATAAGATGGATCGATGCATAGCATATGCAGAGATTCACGGTGAGAAAGCTCTGGCTGAAATCAAAGGGAAGCTTGTAAAGAACTGTTGCTCTGAGAGTCCGAATTCCTTTTGGACTAGAGAAAAATATTTTGTCTCTTTGTCGTTTGATCCCATGCAGAAGATCAAACCCATGAAACAATCAGCCCGTGTGATGAGTCCCTCAGAGAGAGAATTTTGTTCTAAATAAATTCAAGAGTTGCTGCAAAAAGGATTGATTGAGCCCTCCAAGAGTCCTTGGGCTTGCAGAGCGTTTGTGGTAAACAAGCACTCTGAGCAGAAAAGAGGTAAACCCCGCCTGGTCGTAAATTTCAAGCCTCTTAATGATGTTCTGCAAAAAGTACGATACCCTCTACCGGATAAAGCAAGTTTGCTACAAAAGATTACTGGTTGCACTATCTTTAGAAAATTTGATCTAAAATCTGGTTTTTATCAAATTGGTATTGAAGCAAAACACCGCTTCAAAACGGCATTTGTGGTCCATGGTCAATATCAATTGAAAGTCATGCCCTTCGGTTTGAACAATGCTCCATCAGAATTCCAGAAGCGGATGGAGGATATATTTAGGGATATTCCATGGTTGGTTGTATTTATTGATGATATTCTAATATGTTCCAGGAACCTGCAAGATCACCTTAAACATCTCCAGAAATTTTATGATCTTGTGTTTAAACATGGATTAGCTTTGTCTGAGTCTAAGATGGAGATTGGTAAAACTGAGATGGATTTTCTTGGTTTTCACATACAGAAAGGTCAGGTTGTGCTACAAAAACATGTGTTATCTTCTTTTGAGCATTTTCCTAATAAGATCTTAGATAAAACCCAGCTTCAAAGGTTTCTTGGTAGTCTGAATTATATCAGACCATTCTATCGTGGCCAAGTAACAAACATTCACTGTTTACAACAAAGGTTAAAGAAAAACCCTGTTGCATGGTCAGAAGAGATGACTTTGGCGGTGCAAAAGATAAAGGCCAAAGCAAAAGATCTGCCATCCCTTCATCTGCCACAAGGTACTGGTAAGTTGATTATTGAAACTGATGCATCATCCACCATTTGGGGTGGTGTCCTGCTTGAGGAAATGGATGGGAGAGAAAACATTTGTGGCTATCGCTCTGGTTCGTTTAAAGCAGCATAATTAAATTACCCGAGCATTCACAAAGAGATCCTTGTTGTTAAGAAAACAGTCCAGCATTTTATTATGTTCCTGAAACCTGTTAGATTCACTATTAGAACAGATTTAAAGATAATGCCTAGAATCTTTTAAAATGAAAATTTAATGGCAGAAAATAGCAGCAGGATTCTGAAATGGTTTATCTGGTTTTCTAACTTTGACTATGATATTGTTTATAAGCCAGGTTATCTTAATTGTTTAGTTGACATGCTGACACGTGAAGTTTTGCAGCAAAACGAAGCTGTCAGTTTAAACATGTTTTCTGTTGGATCGAGCTCTGAAGCTCCGAAAGATAATAAGGGCAAAGCCCCAGCTCCAGCAGAAGGAACTGAACCTGATTATGTTAGGTTCGAACCCATAAATTCTCTGTTCATGAAGCCCTGGGATGAAATCCTATCTCCATCTGATCGAAGAGAGTTACTGGATTATACCGATAGACATGCTGCTGAGAAATATCTTAGTCTTGCTTTTATAAAACAAATCCAGTCGTCTCCATGTAAACTGCATATCATGGAAAGATGGGAACGTTCAGATTTCAGAGGTTTTTCCCAAGCCCAGGAAAAACTAAGAAGATGCAGAGAAATTTGGGTGGATTGCAATGAGGAACAAGAAGGTCTGGTTTGGTACGTTTACATTGGTGAAGGTAATTTAACCTGGACTAGATACAACCTTATTTTGCAATTCTGTCGTGAGGAAAAGTCCTTTGTAATATGTGCAAACCCTGGTAATATGAGAAACAAGTCCTGGTCTAGGTGGACTGAAATTCTTTTGGATAAGTTCTATCCAAGAACAGATTGGACAAATCGGCGAGCAAATTTTATACTCCATATGCAGGCCGACATGCAGGTGGTGGACCAGAATAACCTCTGGTTCAAGTTTCTGTTAAGACACCATGGTGGCCGGTACACCAAGTTAGAGCACACTGTGCACGTTACCCAAAAATACATCAAGCGTGACTACAAGGGTAACCGTATTGATACAAAGGTCCATAGGCGAACCCTCCCATTGGATTTCAGAGTTGAATCCATGTTTGAGAGCGAGTTCATTGGTGAAGAAAATGAAGTTTTGCACAGCTCTGACATTGAGAAGTGTTTCAATACCTGGTTGTTTTCTCCTCTGGTTTTTTTCAGACCAAAGTCCTATACCAAATGACTCCCAAGACATGGACGCCTTGCTGGAAGCACGATAATTAGAAGATTATCTATAGGATAATGACTTTGACTTCCCATGCGGCAAACAGCCGATCAGACAGCCGGGAAATCCTGATTTGTTTTGTGTCTGTCGCTCAGGTGACGACTGATGTAAATAATTGTCATTATGCATTTTACTTTATGTCAAATAATGGAAGTCGTAGTGGGCCGATAATAGTATCTCCACTGTTTAAATTGTCGGAATTCTGTTCCCTGAATAGTTTTGCTTTAAGTCGGTCTCAGTCCTTTGTGGACCATGTCTATCGGCCATGATGTTTGTCCGGTCTCCGGGTCCCCTTATGGTGCTACCTCCTACTGTATGAGATAATAGTGGTGTGTCCCACCACTACCCCGGATTCCCTGCCTTTTGACCGAATGGTGCCTATTTCTTACATCCTGTAAACCGACTAGAGTGCTATAAAAGAAAGGCCTCAGTCCTCATTTCATACATTCGACTCGATTTCATCGAGCTAGTAGTTTGCTCTGCAACTTAGAGTCTAGGGCCGAGCGATCCAGTAGTTGGACCTCTACGATTCATAGGAGTATTGTCCAGAGCCAAGGTGTAATGCTCTGTTGGTTGCTGAAAGGTATAACACAGCATCAGAAAGCCGAGGTTCGTCTCAGTAAAAATTGGTCTGTATGAGTCTGTAAGTGTTAGTGGGCATATCTCAGGATCCCCAGGTAACCTCTAAGTAAGTTCATCGCTCTGCGAAGTTCTGAAAAGTAAATGGGTCTGAGAAATTGTGCCTAGGCACTAAGTTTTTGTTTGTAGTGATGAGCTTCGCCCTCCGAAGTCGATCTACAGGAGTCTGTATGTCATGTTGTCAATAATAAAATCAATTGAATGCTGTGGAATTGTTGTTTGAATCGCTGCAGATAGATCCTGACGCGTTTCGTATCAAAAAGAAGCTGTCAGTTTAAACATGTTTTCTGTTGGATTGACCTCTGCAGTTCCGAAAGATGATAAGGGAAAAGCCATAGCTGCAGCAGAAGGAACTGAACCTGATTATGTTAGGTTCGAACCCAAAAATTCTATGTTCATGAAGCTTTGGGATGAAATCCTATATCCATCTAATCGAAGAGAGTTATTGGATTACGCTGATAGACATGCTGCTGAGAAATATCTCAGTCTTACTTTGATAAAACAAATCCAGTCGTCTCCATGTAAACTGCATATCATGGAAAGATGGGAGCGTTCAGCTTTCAGAGGTTTTTCCCAAGCCCAGGAAAAACTAAGAAGATGCAGAGAACTTTGGGTGGATTGCAATGAGGAGCAAGATGGTCCGGTTTGGTACGTTGACATTGGTGAAGGTAATTTAACCTGGACTAGCTACAACCTTATTTTGCAATTATGTCGTGAGGAAAATTCCATTGTAATATGTGCAGACCCTGGTAATATGAGAAACAAGTCCTTGTCTAGGTGGAATGAAATTATTTTGGATAAGTTCTGTCCAAGAACAGATTGGACAAATCGGCGAGCAAATGTTATACTCCATATGCAGGCCGACATGCAGGTGGCGGACCAGAATAACCTCTGGTTCAAGTTTCTGTTAAGACACCATGGTGGCCGGTACACCAAGTTAGAGCACACTGTGCACGTTACCAAAAAATACATCAAGCATGACTACAAGGGTAACCGTATTGATACAAAGGTCCATAGGCAAACCCTCCCATTGGATTTCAGAGTTGAATCCATGTTTGAGAGCGATTTCATTGGCGAAGAAAATGAAGTCTTTCACGGCTCTGACATTGAGAAGTGTTTCAGTACCTGGCTATATCGTCCTCCGGTTTTTTCAGACCAAAGTCCTGTACCAGATGACTCCCAAGACATGGATGCCTTGTTGGAAGCACGAGAATTATAAGAATATCTACAGGACAATGAATTTGACTTCCCATGTGGCGGACAGCCGGTCGAACCGCCGGGAAATCCTGATTTGTTTTGTGTCTGCCGCTCAGGCGACGATTGATGTAAATAATTGTCATTATGCATTTTACTTTATGTCAAATAATGGAAGCCATAGTGGGTCGGTAATAGTAGCTCCACTGTGTAATTTGTCGGGATTCTGTTCCCTGAATAGTTTTGCTTTAAGTCGGTCTCAATCCTTTGTGGGCCATGTCTGTCGGCCATGATGTTTGTCCGGTCTCCAGGTCCCCTTATGGCGCTGCTTCCTATGGGACGAGATAATAGTGGTTTATCCCACCACTGCCCCGGATTCCCTACCTTTTGACCGAATGGTGCCTGTTTCTTGCAACCTGTAAATCGGCTAAAGTGCTATAAAAGAAAGGCCTCAGTCCTCATTTCATACATTCGAGTCGAGTGCATCGAGCTAGTAGTTTTCTCTGCAACATAGATTCTAGGGTCAAGCGATCCAGTAGTTGGACCTCTGCGAGTCATAGGAGTCTTGTCCAGACCCAAGGTATTATGCTCTGCTGGTTGCCAAAAGCTATAACACAGCATCAGAAAGCCGAGGTTTGCCTCTGTAAAAATTGGTCTGTATGAGTCTGTAAGTGTTAGTGGGCATATCTCAGGATCCCCAGGTAGCCTCTGAGTAAGTTCATCGCTCTGCGAAGTTCTGAAAATTAAATGGGTCTAAGACATTGTGCCTAGGCACTGTGTTTTTCTTTGTAGTGATGAGCTTCGCTCTCCGAAGTTGATCTACAGGAGCCTGTATGTCATGCTGTCAATAATAAAATCAATTGAATACTGTGGAATTGTTGTTTGAATCGTTGAAGATAGATCCTAGCGTGTTTGGTATCAGAGCCAGAGAAGTGCAATAATTTTCTGGTATATCTTATTCACTTAAATCTGATGAATGCATTTACTGTCTGTTAAATCTGCTACAATATCATTGTTCAGTTTCTTATGTTGATTATACACATTCTACAATATTGTTCTGTAGGCAGTGGAAATGAATGCTGAGTGGATTGTTGGGTCATTGAGAATGTAAGATTCGTCCGAAGTCAGAGTAGCAGTAAGACCCGTTGGGATAGGGGAGTAAGTCTACATAGTTGTCGGACACTAATTTCGAGTCAGCACTCACTCTCTTTAGAAAATGGACCCTTCAATGGACACTGTTGAGTTGGAAAACTTAGAATGTGAATCTTCTAATGACACTGAAGTCAGTCTAGCAGAATGAAGACAGTCATCCTTTAATCCTTCATCATCAAATTCTTCTTACATTACAATATCTGATCATAATCCTTCAGAGAACTGGCAATTACCTCAGATACTTCCTCGTGAAGTATACACACTACCGTGGTGGAATATTACTGCCATTGCACACATCCATGTCTCAAGTATTGATGTCTCTTTTACTAACAAACAAGAGCTTGTTCACATAAATCTTGTTGATAAATGTCAAATTGATTGGGCTATCAAGCAAAATTATAAGTATGCTCACTTTGGTGCTATTAAATTAGGACTTGGCCCATTAGTCTGGCCTCGTTTAGCTGTATCTTCCCTGTGTTGCATTGTAGATACTCGTCACGGGAAGTTTTCCGATGCCGTAATCGGGGGATTTACTGCTCCTCTTCATGATGGTCCTACTTTTGGCACTGTATATCCTAAGTTTTCAGTAAGTCTAACTGATCCTCATATCTATAATCTGCTTAAAGCCTATATCTTACCCAAAGGATTCGATATGGAATCTGGTTCAAAGATTATCCAACTTAAAGGTGGAGTCTGTGTTAGGTTTGGCAATGACACTCTTCCCCAGCTTCGAACTCGTGTCCATCAGATTTCTGCAGACACCAGCGTAGTCAAAAGAGAGAAATCCAAAAATGCTACCCCAATTACATTCAATTGGACTGGCATTAATTATCCTCAGTCTTGGGAAATGAAATATACAGAGCTTAGAAATCAAGAAAGAGTTGCAGCTTCCTTTAACTCCCAGCCTTTGATTTTTGATGAAGCATCCAGCTCCTTCCGTGTTCCCAATGAACAGCCAACCCAAAGGTTTGGTCCTCCACTAATCAAATCTGCCTCCATCTCTTCCTATAACAATGCTAGATTACAAGCTTTGTCAAATCAAGTTAGCAAAGCTAATGAATCCCCTTCTTCTTCTGTAAATACCTATCCCTATGATGTTTCCGTATATGTAGAACATAAAGGTCAGCATGCTGCCTGTCAGGCATGCCAAAAAATCAAACAAAAATTGATCCACCAACAAAAACAGAAACAGCAGGAACTGCCTTCCCCAGGTATGTTTTCAGTCTTACCTTCATTCGGAATGATGTCTCTGCCAAGAGAAGGAAGTGGTTTGGAAGTTGTTAATACTGGACAAAGATCATTTATCCCTGGTAGGAATTTTCCCGAGTCTGGTTTTAGGCAATATACACCTGATGGCCAAACCAAAAGAGAATTCATGCCCTATAAGTCTTCCAGCCAAGATCAAACTGTTTCTGATGAGATTAAGCTTGCAAATTGGGGTAATTTGCAACAAATACATTATGCACGAAATCTCGATGACATGGCTCGAGATATCCTGGTTCTAAAAAGTCAATGTGTAGATCAAAGGGAGCATATCAGTAAAGTGGAAACAAAATTAGAATTGTTAGATCACCTATTACATGATTCCACATAAATCAAGCTTGCAATCAGTGAAGCTTCTCAAAAGCTTGAGAGAAGACTTCGTGTTTTAGAAGATCTCTGTCACAAAACATAGAATCTCCAAAAGAAGCATTATGTGGTTCCGGACCATGTGTTTAAACTAGCCACTAAAGGTCACACCAAAAGTCACTCTTTAGGACAATTCAGTGTTCAATCTGAAGAAGATAAACCTAAATGGGACTTCGGAGAAAGTGATGCGATCCGAGATGAAATTAAAGAATGGATCTCTGAGTTTAAAGGTTTTAAGCCTGTATTAGATCCAAAGTATTTGGTCAGTTTAAATGTTGTAGATGTTGAGTCTTCCAACACTAGAAGACTTCCTCTTGTCCGCTTTGACACCCATATGTCAGATGCTACTGCTACTGCAAGTGCTCCTGCCAAAGTTTTCCACTTTGGTATTAATTCCATGAATGAACTATTGTCCCAGATGCCAGGGCAACCTGTGCTCAATATCCAGTGTCAGTCCAGAGAGGACATTAGAAATGCTATACAAATGCTGGCACAATGGATTCTTTATAAAAAGCAACAGGACAATAACCTTACCGGGCAGATGTTGGGTACTCAGTTAGTTGCAGGCTTGTCAGGCCTTGCATATAAATGGTGGTGATGGTTGCCACAAGAAACCCGCAATGAAATGCTTGCTGCTGATGATGCGGATGAACAGATTCTAAGTGCCCTTGGTAGGGAATTCTATGGTCCTGAAGATGGTGAAGATTATGACCATCTTGCTTCACTCTTTATGTCTGCTAGGTTATGCGATCTTAGAAAGAGTGAGGAATATTTTTGTTATATGCAAAAGCTTCTGATTTATTCTTGTAAATCTGGAAATCCTGCATATTTAAAACACTATCTCAGAAGTTATCCAGGACATGTTCGTGATGCAGTAGAGCAAGCTCTTAAAGATAAAAAGGTAGAGCTGCGAACACTTTCACTTTCCGAGTTACATGGCCACATAATGGAAACATGGCAAGAACACTGCCTAGAAAAATGGGTAAGTAAAGATTTCAAGAGACACCAGCAAATGTATTCTACGTCTTTTTTTAAAGATGTTGCTGGTATGCCTGATTGGGGGTGCGGTGCACACAACAGAGGACACTTTGGTCAAGATTCTTGCAAATGCAAGAAAAAGAAAAAGGGGTTTTATACGTCTGAGCCTAGATATCATCCTGATAAACCCTATCACCATAAGTCCAAGCACAAGCACAAGTATAAACATCGGTATGAAAAACCCTATCGTAAGTCCAAATACAAAGCCAAGCACTATGTGAAAAGAAGGACAGAAAAGGGTAAGAAAAATGTTTGTTTCATTTGTGGTAAATCAGACCATTGGGCTGCTAAATGTCCAGAAAGAAAATCTAGACCCCGTCTTGCTGCACTCTACAAAGGGTTGGATCTCGCATGGTGGGATTTACTTGAAGTATCTATACATTCTCCTGCTCCTTCCGGAGAAGTTGTCTACCTTCCCAATGATGATTATTCTACTGATTCCAGTTCCGATTTTGAACCTCCTACTTTAGCTAAATTTGATCCTAATCCTTCATCATCCTCTTTTTCTTCTGAGTCTGATTCCGATCCAGATGCAAATTTAGGGGGGTCTAGCCTGCCTTAGTTTGATTTCTCTTTATATATGTTTTCCCGATATTCTTCCAAAACCTCTTCACGATACCACTTGGAAAAGAAATTAGCTGATTTAGATCTCTAGCTTTCCCTTATTCCGGTCTATCGCCATTTTGAGAGAACTGAACTTAGAACAGAAAAAGCTAGGCTTCAGCAACAGCTAGAAAAATTGAAGTCTGATACAGATAAAGGAAAAGAAAAAGTCTAGTCTCTGTCTGTCAGTTACAACCCTGCTGAATTCTATAAAGAATACCATGACGGCCATGAAGATAGAAAGTCTGATAGGAAAGATAAACAAAAAATTTTGAGGCTATAGCTAAAGGAAAAACAGGATAAATTTAAGCTCCTTGTCAAAGAAATTGAAAACATCAAAAGTATGATTTATGTTTTGGTCACTGAAAGAGATCAATCTTCTGATGAAGAGTTATCCAAACAGATAGAACAAGCTTGTTTCAATCCTGATCATAAAGAAGAGTCTCCTACATCCACTCCTCCACAATCACCACAATCTCAAGTCCCGAGTCTTTTGGGTGCCTTGTCTGGTCCCAAGTTATTTGTGTCCTTACAGTTTTGTCCTCCAGAATTCAAATATTATTCTGTACATTGTTTAATTGATTCTGGTTGTCAGTTTAACCTTGCTAAAGGAAATGAAATACCTCAGTTTTATTGGAAAAAGAGTCGTGAGTTTGGTTCATCTATTGAAGGTTCTCCAGTATCTTTGTCTGGAAAAGTAAAAGAATTCCCAGTACAAATCTCAGGTGTTTTGAGTAATTTGTCTCTTTTTAGATTAGATGTGTTGAAACAAGACTGTGTCTTAGGTTCTGAGTTCCTTCAGAAAGTAAGTCCATTTTCTATTGATACTAGTAAAATGGTATTCTCCTGTACAGTTGCAGGTCGGTCTGTCTCTATTCCTTTAAGTTTTAATCATGTCAATAAATGTAAGTCTCTTCCTGTACAGTTAGTTGAGTCAGTCAAGTCTGTTAATTTAAATAAGATGGATCGATGCATAGCATATGCAGAGATTCACGGTGAGAAAGCTCTGTCTGAAATCAAAGAGAAGCTTGTAGAGAACTGTTGCTCTGAGAGTCCGAATGCCTTTTGGTGTCATGTACCCACCTGCTGACCCAATGCAAGGAAGGAAACATGATGCCAAACTCAGGGCTTCCACATGTTCTCAGCCCATTGTTAGATTCATATAAATTAAAATATGAGTGTGCAGATGTAAATCAAAGAAACTATGCACAGCGGAATTTAAAACAACATCCACACACACAATTTCATATGCATACAGTATATCAAAAACAGTTATCAATCTAAACATGGCAGAAGTAAATGTATGGACAACAAGACACTTATCTCCATTTTTCAACTGCCCAAGCAACTAGCTATGTCGCTGCAACGTTCCACCCAGCCATAGGCTCTTCGACAGCTTATACTGAGTCCGTCCGAAGGCCACCCCCGAGTTGGGCATGATTCTCACAAGGAAAAAGGGGACATTCGCGCTCCCACACAGCCTATTAACCATTTCATCTCAGCAAAGCCAGTCCATAGCTGGGTTTATCATGCTACAATTAAAACCTAGAGGATTGCACTCAACCTCAAGCCCAAGCCATGGACACCCATACCCATACCCAACACACTCTTCTCTCACACAGTAAGCACAAACAGGGCAAGGATACAAATTTTAAACAGTGGGATTTACAAATAAGACAGCCATGGGTTTTTCCCAAAAACGTTTCCAACAAAAACGGATTGTGGGATGGGGCAAACAACCACAGAGAGGAAAAACGATTTCTTCCCCAGATATCTCCGCCTTCAACAGCCCAAAACGGTCTCTATTGAACCCCCATTCGTTTTCCCTTCTTCCCCACTGGTATACAACACAGAAAAACACCCTTCTCTACTGGGGAAAATGAAGAAAACATTGCAGCATGCCTGGAAAATGCCCAGGTAGCTCTCAACTCGTGAGGGAGGAAGAATGATCATGGATGATGGCTTAGAGAGACATTTCGTGGCTCTATTCTTGCCCAAGGAGACCAACACGATTTTCCATGAAGGGTGGCTTTCCCATACCCGAATTTGGACAGCCATACCTCTCCATTCCCAAGGCACTAACTACCCCAACCAACTCTTGGGAGAAATCAATGGTTTGGTACAAAAGTCAACATGGGTAGTTGAGGGTTTGATGGGTTCCAACATTGACACTTGGCTTGACTCTATTGGCTCAAGGGTTTGAATGTTTTCCCTCCCAATTCCTTGTGAAATCATGCCCCCATCTCTTTGTTGCATTGCATAGCTAATTGTGGGTATTTTTATTAAGATGCATATTACATTATATTTGAATTTCCAATGTGCATTGCTAGCACGCAAACCATATGCATCACTAAATCGATGGCGGGGCCTTGGCCTTGAGCTCCTCACCATGATTTCATAACAATATTACATCATTTATAATGTTAATGCCATGGGGTCAAGCTGGGGACATTACATTTGGACTAGAGAAAAATATTTTGTCTCTTTGCCGTTTGATCCCATGCAAAAGATCAAACCCAGGAAAGCATCAGCCCGTGTGATGAGTCCCTCAGAGAGAGAATTTTGTTCTAAAGAAATTCAAGAGTTGTTGCAGAAAGGATTGATTGAGCCCTCCAAGAGTCCTTGGGCTTGCAGAGCATTTGTGGTAAACAAGCACTCTAAGCAGAAAAGAGGTAAGCCCCGCCTGGTCGTAAATTTCAAGCCTCTTAATGCTGTTCTGCAAAAAGTACGATACCCTCTACCGGATAAAGCAAGTTTGCTACAAAAGATTACTGGCTGCACTATCTTTAGCAAATTTGATCTAAAATCTGGTTTTTATCAAATTGGTATTGAAGCAAAAGACCGCTTCAAAACGCCATTTGTGGTCCCCCATGGTCAATATCAATGGAAAGTCATGCCCTTCGGTGTGAACAATGCTCCATCAGAATTCGAGAAGCGGATGGAGGATATATATAGGGATATTCCATGGTTGGTTGTATTTATTGATGATATTCTAATCTGTTCCAGGAACCTGCAAGATCACCTTAAACATCTCAAGAAATTTTATGATCTTGTGTTTAAACATGGATTAGTTTTGTCTGAGTCTAAGATGGAGATTGGTAAAACTGAGATGGATGTTCTTGGTTTTCACATACAGAAAAGTCAGGTTGTGCTACAAAAACATGTGTTATCTTCTTTTGAGCATTTTCCTGATAAGATCTTAGATAAAACCCAGCTTCAAAGGTTTCTTGGTAGTCTGAATTATATCAGACCATTCAATCGTGGCCAGGGAACAGACATTCATTGTCTACAACAAAGGTTAAAGAAAAACCCTGTTGCATGGTCAGAAGAGATGACTTTGGCGGTGCAAAAGATAAAGTCCAAAGTAAAAGATCTTCCAACCCTTCATCTACCACAAGGTACTGGTAAGCTGATTATTGAAACTGATGCATCATCCACCACTTGGGGTGGTGTCCTGCTTGAGGAAATGGATGGCAGAGAAAACATTTGTGGCTATGGCTCTGGTTCGTTTAAAGCAACAGAATTAAATTACCCGAGCAGTCACAAAGAGATCCTTGCTGTTAAGAAAACAGTCCAGCATTTTATTCTGTTCCTGAAACCTGTTAGATTCACTATTAGAACAGATTTAAAGATAATGCCTGGAATCTTTAAAAATGAAAATTTAATGGCAAAAAATAGCAACAGGATTCCGAAATGGTATATCTGGCTTTCTAACTTTGACTATGATATTGTTTATAAGCCAGGTTATCTTAATTGTTTAGCTGACATGTGAAGTTTTGCAGCAAAAAGAAGCTGTCAGTTTAAACATGTTTTCTGTTGGATCGAGCTCTGCAGCTCCGAAAGATGATAAGGGAAAAGCCCCAGCTCCAGCAGAAGGAACTAAACCTGATTATGTTAGGTTCGAACCCAGAAATGCTCTATTCATGAATCCCCGGGATGAAAGCCTATCTCCATCTGATCGAAGAGAGTTACTGGATTACGTTGATAGACATGTTGTTGAGAAATATCTCAGTCTTAATTTGATAAAACAAATCCAGTCGTCTCCATGTAAACTGCATATCATGGAAATATGGGAGCGTTAAGCTTTCAGAGGTTTTTCCCAAGCCCAGGAAAAACTAAGAAGATGCAGAGAACTTTGGGTGGATTGCAATGAGGAACAAGAAGGTCTGGTTTGGTACGTTGACATTGGTGAAGGTAATTTAACCTGGACTAGGTTGTTTAACCTGGACTAGCTACAACCTTATTTTGCAATTCTGTCATGAGGAAAAGTCCATTGTAATATGTGCAGACCTTGGTAATATGAGAAACAAGTCCTGGTCTGGGTGGACTGAAATTCTTTTGGATAAGTTCTGTCCAAGAACAGATTGGACAAATCGGTGATCAAATTTTATACTCCATATGCAAGCCGACATGTAGGTGGTGGACTAGAATAACCTCTGGTTCAAGTTTATGTTAAGACACCATGGTGGTCGGTACACCAAGTTAGAGCACACTGTGCACGTTTCCCAAAAATACATCAAGTGTGACTACAAGGGTAACCGTATTGATACAAAGGTCCATAGGTGAACCCTCCCATTGGATTTCAGAGTTGAATCCATGTTTGAGAGCGAGTTCATTGGCGAAGAAAATGAAGTCTTGCACGGCTTTGACATTGAGAAGTGTTTTAGTACCTGGCTGTATCCTCCTCCGATTTTTTCAGACCAAAGTCCTGTACCAAATGACTCCCAAGACGTGGACGCCTTGATGGAAGCACAAGAATTAGAAGAATATCTACAGGACAATTAATTTGACTGCCCATGTGGCGGAAAATCGGTCGGACTGCCGGGAAATCCTGATTTGTTTTGTGTCTATTGCTCAGGCGACCACTGATGTAAATAATTGTCATTATGCATTTTACTTTATGTCAAAAAATGGAAGCCATAGTGGGCCGGTAATAGTATCTCCACTGTGTAATTTGTCGGGATTCTGTTCCCTGAATAGTTTTGCTTTAAGTCGGTCTCAGTCCTTTGTGGGCCATGTCTTTCGGCCATGATGTTTGTCCGGTATCCGGCTCCCCTTATGGCATTGCCTCCTACAGGATGAGATAATAGTGGTGTGTCCCACCACTACCCCGGATTCCGACTGAATGGTGCCTCTTTCTTGCAACCTATAAACCGGCCAGAGTGCTATAAAAGAAAGGCCTCAGTCCTCATTTCATACATTCGATTCGAGTGCATTGAGCTAGCAGTTTTCTCTGCAACTTAGAGTCTAGGGCCGAGCGATCCAGTAGTTGGAGCTCTGCGATTCATAGGAGTCTTGTCCAGAGCCAAGGTATTATGCTCTGCTGGTTACCGAAAGGTATAACAAAGCATCAGAAAGCCGAGGTTCGCCTCTATAAAAATTGGTCTGTATGAGTCTGTAAGTGTTAAACACAAACTCAGTCAGTGCCTAAGCAGAATGTCTCAGACCCATTTACTTTCCAGAACTTTATAGAGTGATGAACTTACTCAGAGGCTACGTGGGGATCCTAAGATATGGCCACTAACACTTACAGACTCATACAAACCAATTTTTATAGAGGCAAACCTCGGCTTTATGATGTTGTATTATACCTTTCGGCAACATGCAGAGCATAATACCTTGGGTCTGGATAAGAGTCCTATGACTCGCAGAGCTCCAACTACTGGATTGCTCGGCCCTAGACTCTAAGTTGCAGAGCAAACTACTAGCTCGATGCACTCGACTCGACTCTAAGTGATGCAATCTGAGATGAAATTGAAGAATGGATCTCTGAGTTTAAAGGTTTTAAGCCTGTATCAGAGCTAAGGTATTATGCTCTGCTGGTTTCCGAAAGGTATAACACAGCATCAGAAAGCTGAGGTTCGCCTCTATAAAAATTGGTCTGTATGAGTCTGTAAGTGTTAGTGGGCATATCTCAGGATCCCCAGGTAGCCTCTGAGTAAGTTCATCGCTCTGCGAGGTTCTGAAAAGTAAATGGGTCTGAGACATTGTGCCTAGGCACTGAGTTTGTGTTTGTAGTGATGAGCTTCGCCCTCCGAAGCCGATCTACATGAGTCTGTATGTCATGCTGTCAATAATAAAATCAATTGAATGATGTGGAATTGCTGTTTGAATCGCTGAAGATAGATACTGGCGCGTTTGGTATCAGAGCCAGAGAAGTGCAATAATTTTCTGGTATATCTTATTCACTTAAATCTGATGAATGCATTTATTGTATGTTTAATCTGCTACAATATCATTGTTCAGTTTCTTATGTTGATTATACACATTCTACAATAGTGTTCTGTAGGTGGTAGAAATGACCGTTGAGTGGATTGTTGGGTCATTGAGAGTGTAAGAGTCGTCCGAAGTCAAAGTAGCAGTAAGACCCGTTGGGATAGGGGAGTAAGTCTACATAGTTGCTGGAGACTAATTTCGAGTCAACACTCGCTCTCTTTAGAAAATGGACCCTTAAATGGACACTGTTGAGATGGAAAACTTAGAATGTGAATCTTCTAATGACATTGAAGTCAATCTAGCAGAACGAAGACAGTCATCCTTTAATCCTTCATCATCAGATTCTTCTTGATTTCCACAGCATTCAATTGATTTTATTATTGACAGCATGACATACAGACTCCTATAGATCGGCTTCGGAGGGAGAAGCTCATCACTACAAACACAAACTCAGTTCCTAGGCACAATGTCTCAGACCCATTTAATTTTCAGAACTTCACAGAGCGATGAACTTACTTAGAGGCTACCTGGGGATCCTGAGATATGCCCACTAACACTACAGACTCATACAGACCAATTTTTACAGAGGCGAACCTCGTCTTTCTGATGCTGTGTTATACCTTTCGGCAACCAGCAGAGCATAATACCTTGGCTCTGGACAAGACTCCTATGACTCGCAGAGCTCCAACTACTGGATCTCTTGGCCCTGGACTTTAAGTTGCAGAGAAAACTACTAGCTCGATGCACTCGACTCGAATGTATGAAATGAGGACTGAGGCCTTTCTTTTATAGCACTCTAGCCGGCTTACAGGTTGCAACAAACAAGCACCATTCGGTCAAAAGGTAGGGAATCCGGGGTAGTAGTGGGACACACCACTATTATCTCGTCCCGTAGGAGGCAGCACCATAAGGGGACCCGGAGACCAAACAAACATCATGGCCGACAGACATGTCCCACAAAGGACTGAGACTGACTTGAAGCAAAACTATTCAGGGAACAGAATCCCGACAAATTACACAGTGGAGCTACTATTACCGGCCCACTACGGCTTCCATTATTTGACATAAAGTAAAATGCATAATGACAATTATTTACATCAGTCGTCGCCTGAGCGGCAGACACAAAACAAATCAGGATTTCCCAGCGGTCTGACTGGTTGTCCGTCACATGGGAAGTCAAAGTCATTGTCCTGTAGATATTGTTCTAATTCTCGTGCTTCCAGCAAGGCATCCACGTCTTAGGAGTCATCTAGTACAGGACTTTGGTCTGAAAAAACCGGAGGAGGATACAACCAGGTACTGAAACACTTCTCAATGTCAGAGCCGTGCAAGACTTCATTTTCTTCGCCAATGAACTCGCTCTCAAACATGGATTCAACTCTGAAATCCAATGGGAGGGGTCTCCTATGGACCTTTGTATCAATACGGTTACCCTTGTAGTCACGCTTGATGTATTTTTTGGTAACGTGCACAGTGTGCTCTAACTTGGTGTACCGGACACCATGGTGTCTTAACAGAAACTTGAACCAGAGGTTATTCTGGTCCGCCACCTGTATGTCGGCCTGCATATGGAGTATAAAATTTGCTCACCAATTTGTCCAATCTGTTCTTGGACAGAACTTATCCAAAAGAATTTCAGTCCACCCAAACCAAGACTTGTTTCTCATATTACCAGGGTCTGCACATATTACAATGGACTTTTCCTCACGACAGAATTGCAAAATAAGGTTGTAGCTAGTCCAGGTTAAATTACCTTCACCAATGTCAGCGTACCAAACTGGACCTTCTTGTTCCTCATTGCTATCCACCCAAAGTTCTCTGCATCTTCTTAGTTTTTCCTGGGCTTGGGAAAAACCTCTGAAAGCTTAACGCTCCCATCTTTCCATGATATGCAGTTTACATGGAGACGACTGGATTTGTTTTATCAAAGTAAGACTGAGATATTTCTCAGCAGCATGTCTATCAGCGTAATCCAGTAACTCTCTTCGATCAGATGGAGATAGGCTTTCATCCCAGGGATTCATGAACAGAGCATTTCTGGGTTCGAACCTAACATAATCAGGTTCAGTTCCTTCTGCTGGAGCTGGGGCTTTGCCCTTATCATCTTTCGGTGCTGCAAAGCTCGATCCAACAGAAAACATGTTTAAACTGACAGCTTGTTTTTGCTGCAAAACTTCACGTGTCAGCATGTCAGCTAAACAATTAAGATAACCTTGCTTATAAACAATATCATAGTCAAAGTTAGAAAGCCAGATAAACCATTTCAAAATCCTGCTGCTATTTTCTACCATTAAATTTTCATTTTTAAAGATTCCAGGCATTATCTTTAAATCTGTTCTAATAGTAAATCTAACAGGTTTCAGGAACAGAATAAAATGCTGGACAATTTTCTTAACAGCAAGGATCTCTTTGTGACTGCTCGGGTAATTTAATTCTGCTGCTTTAAACGAACCAAATCCATAGCCACAAATGTTTTCTCTGCCATCCATTTCCTCAAGCAGGACACCACCCCAAGTGGTGGATGATGCATCAATTTCAATAATCAGCTTACCAGTACCTTGTGGCAGATGAAGGGCTGGCAGATCTTTTACTTTGGCCTTTATCTTTTGCACCGCCAAAGTCATCTCTTCTGACCATGCAACAGGGTTTTTCTTTAACCTTTGTTGTAGACAATGAATGTCTGTTGCCTAGCCACGATAGAATGGTCTGATATAATTCAGACTACCAAGAAACCTTTGAAGCTGGGTTTTATCTAAGATCTTATCAGGAAAATGCTCAAAAGAAGATAACACATGTTTTTGTAGCACAACCTGACCTTTCTGTATGTGAAAACCAAGAAAATCCATCTCAGTTTTACCATTCTCCATCTTAAACTTAGACAAAACTAATCCATGTTTAAACACAATATCATAAAATTTCTGGAGATGTTTAAGGTGATCTTGCAGGTTCCTGGAACAGATTAGAATATCATCAATAAATACAACCAACCATGGAATATCCCTAAATATATCCTCCATCCGCTTCTGGAATTCTGATGGGGCATTGTTTACACCGAAGGGCATGACTTTCCATTGATATTGACCATGGGGGACCACAAATGCCGTTTTGAAGCGGTCTTTTGCTTCAATACCAATTTGATAAAAACTAGATTTTAGATCAAATTTGCTAAAGATAGTGCAGCCATTAATCTTTTGTAGCAAACTTGCTTTATCTGGTAGAGGGTATCGTACTTTTTGCAGAACAGCATTAAGAGGCTTGAAATTTACAACCAGGCGGGACTTACCTATTTTCTGCTCAGAGTGCTTGTTTACCACAAATGCTCTGCAAGCCCAAGGACTCTTGGAGGGCTCAATCAATCCTTTCTGCAGCAACTCTTGAATTTCTTTAGAACAAAAATCTCTCTGTGAGGGACTCATCACATGGGATGATGCTTTCATGGGTTTGATCTTCTGCATGGGATCAAATGGAAAAGAGACAAAATATTTTTCTCTAGTCCAAAAGGCTTTCGGACTCTCATAGCAACAGTTATTTGCAAGCTTCTCTTTGATTTCATCCAGAGCTTTCTCACCGTGAATCTCTACATATGCTATGCATCGATCCATCTTATTTAAATTAATAGACTTGACTGACTCAACTGACTTTACAGGAAGAGACTTACATTTATTGACAAGACTAAAACTTAAAGGAATAGAGACAGACCGACCTGCAACTATACAGGAGAATACCATTTTACTAGTATCAATAGAAAATGGACTTACTTTCTGAAGGAACTCAGAACCTAAGACATAGTCTTCTTTCAACACATCTAATCTAAAAAGAGACAAACTACTCAAAACACCTAAGATTTGTACTGGGAATTCTTTTACTGTTCCAGACAAAGATGCTGGAGAACCTTCAATAGTTGAACCAAACTCACGACTCTTTTCCCAATAAAACTGAGGTATTGCATTTCCTTTAGCAAGGTTAAACTGACAACCAGAATCAATTAAACAATGTACAGAATAAGATTTGAATTCTGGAGGACAAAACTGTAAGGACACAAATAACTTGGGACCAGACAAGGCACCCAAAAGACTCGGGACTTGAGATTGAGGTGACTGTGGAGGAGTGGATGTAGGAGACTCTTCTTTATGATCAGGATTGAAACAAGCTCATTCTATCTGTTTGGATAACTCTTCATCAGAAGATTGATCTCTTTTAGTGACCAAAACAGAAATCATACTTTTGATGTTTTCAATTTCTTTGACAAGGAGCTTAAGTTTATCCTGTTTTTCCTTTAGTTGTGGCCTCAAAAGTTTTTCTTTATCTTTCCTATGAGACTGTCTATCTCCATGGCCGTCAGGGTATTCTTTATAGAATTCAGCAGGGTTGTAATTGACAGACAGAGACAGGAGTTTTTCTTTTCCTTTATCTGTATCAGACTTCAGTTTTTCTAGCTGTTGCTGAAGCCTAGATTTTTCTGTTCTAAGTTCAGTTCTCTCAAAATGGCGATAGACCGGAATAAGGGAAAGCTGGAGGTCTAAATCAACTAATTGCTTTTCCAAGTGGTAGCGTGAAGAGGTTTTGGAAGAAGATCAGGAAAACATATATAAAGAGAAATCAAACTCAAGCAGGCTACACCCCCCTAAATTTGTATCTAGATCGGAATCAGACTCAGAAGAAGAAGAGGATGATGAAGGATTAGGAGCAAATTTAGCTAAAGTAGGAGGTTCAGAATCGAAACTGGAATCAGTAGAATAATCATCATTGGGAAGGTAGACAACTTTGTCGGAAGGAGCAGGAGAATGTACAGATACTTCAAGTAAATCCCACCATGCGGGATCCAACCCTTTGCAGAGTGCAGCAAGACGGGGTCTATATTTTATTTCCAGACATTTAGCAGCCCAATGGTCTGATTTACCACAAATGAAACAAACATTTTTCTTACCCTTTTCTGTCCTTCTTTTCACATAGCGCTTGGCTTTGTATTTGGACTTACGATAGGGTTTTCGTACCGATGTTTATATTTGTGCTTGTGCTTGGACTTATGGTGATAGGGTTTATCAGGATGATATCTAGGCTCAGATGTATAAAACCCCTTTTTCTTTTTCTTGCATTTGCAAGAATCTTGACCAAAGTGTCCTCTGTTGTGTGCACCGCACCCCCAATCCGGCATACCAGCAACATCTTTACAAAAAGACACATAATACATTTGTTGGTGTCTCTTGAAATCTTTACTTACCCGTTTTTCTAGGCAGTGTTCTTGCCATGTTTCCATTATGTGGGCATGTTACTGGGCAAGTGAAAGTGTTCGTAGCTCTACCTTTTTATCTTTAAGAGCTTGCTCTACTGCATTATGAACATGTCCTGGATAGCTTCTGGGATAGTGTTTTAAATATGCAGGATTTCCAGATTTACCAGAAGAAATCAGAAGCTTTTGCATATAACAAAAATATTCCTCACTCTTACTAAGATCGCATAACCTAGTAGACATAAAGAGTGAAGCAAGATGGTCATAATCTTCACCATCTTCAGGACCATAGAATTCCCTACCAAGGGCACTTAGAATCTGTTCATCCGCATCATCAGCAGCAAGCATTTCATTGCGGGTTTCTTGTGGCAACCATCGCCACCATTCATATGCAAGGCCTGACAAGCCTGCAACTAACTGAGTACCCAACATCTGCCCGGTAAGGTTATTGTCCTGTTGCTTTTTATAAAGAGTCCATTGTGCCAGCATTTGTATAGCATTTCTAATGTCCTCTCTGGACTGAAACTGGATATTGAGCACAGGTTGCCCTGGCATCTGGGACAATAGTTCATTCATGGAATTAATACCAAAGTGGAAAACTTTGGCAGGAACACTTGCAGTAGCAGTAGCATCTGACATATGGGTGTCAAAGCGGACAGGAGGAAGTCTTCTAGTGTTGGAAGACTCAACATCTACATCATTTAAACTGACCAAATACTTTGGATCTAATACAGGCTTAAAACCTTTAAACTCAGAGATCCATTCTTCAATTTCATCTCGGATCGCATCACTTTCTCCAAAGTCCCATTCAGGTTTCTCTTCTTCAGATTGAACACTGAATTGTCCTAAAGAGTGACTTTTGGTGTGACCTTTAGTGGCTAGTTTAAACACATGGTCCGGAACCACATAATGCTTATTTTGGAGATTCTTTGTTTTGTGACAGAGATCTTCTAAAACACGAAGTCTTCTCTCAAGCTTTTGAGAAGCTTCACTGATTGCAAGCTTGATTTTTTTGGAATCATGTAATAGGTGATCTAACAATTCTAATTTTGTTTCCACTTTACTGATATGCTCCCTTTGATCTACACATTGAGTTTTTAGAACCAGGATATCTCGAGCCATGTCATCGAGATTTCGTGCAGAATGTATTTGTTGCAAATTACCCCAATTTGCAAGCTTAATCTCATCAGAAACAGTTTGATCTTGGCTGGAAGACTTACAAGGCATGAATTCTTTTTTGGTTTGGCCATCAGGTGTATATTGCCTAAAACCAAACTCAGGCAAATTCCTACCAGGGATAAATGATCTTTGGCCAGTATTAACAACTTCCAAACCACTTCCTTCTCTTGGCAGAGACATCATTCCGAATGAAGGTAAGACTGAAAACATACCTAGGGAAGGCAGTTCCCGTTGTTTCTGTTTTTGTTGGTGGATCAATTTTTGTTTTATTTTTTGGCATGCCTGACAGGAAGCATGCTGACCTTTATGTTCTACATCCACGGAAACATCAGAGGGATAGGTATTTATAGAAGAAGAAGGGGATTCATTAGCTTTGCTAACTTGATTTGACAAAGCTTGTAATCTGGCATTGTTATAGGAAGAGATGGAGGCAGATTTGATCAGTGGAGGACCAAACCTTTGGGTTGGATGTTCATTGCGAACACGGAAGGAGTTGGATGCTTCATCAAAAATCAAAGTCTGGGAGTTAAAGGAAGCTGCAACTCTTTCTTGATTTCTTAACTCTGTATATTTCATTTCCCATGACTGAGGATAATTAATGCAATTATTCTAATATGCATAATACACAACCTAAGTCTAGGAACATAAGTATATACATCATTGAACAATATTAAACAATCAGATATACAAGAAATGAAAATTCAAATACTTATCTTTGTTTGTTTGTTGGGTGGACTCCCTCTCATTCTTTGCTTCATTTCTGCAACTCCATTCTGTTGTGTATTGTAAGGAGTGGTCAACTCCCTCTTAATAGCTTCTTGAAGTCTGCTGCAATGAATTCTCCACCATTGTCGGATCTAAAAGTCTTGATCTTCTTTTCATTGTGGTTTTCTATCAAGGCTTTGAATTCCTTGAATTTGTTGAATACTTCATCTTTGTCCTTCAAGAAATAAACCCAAGTCTTCCTAAAGAAATCATCAATGAAAGAAACATAATATACATACCCACTCAGAGAACTGGATGACATCGGACCGCATACATCGGAGTGGATAATTTCCAAGATTCCTTTTGCCTTGCATTCACTTGCTTGGAAATGCCTTCTTTGTGTTCTTTCCTTTTGTAAACACCTTCATGCTTTGATTGGATTTCAGGAAGACCTTCTACTGTTTTGCTTGCAATTGGTAGTGCTCTATAGTGCACATGTGCAAGCCTTCTATGCCAAAGTTCACTCAACTCCATGGATTCATGTACCATGGCATGTTCAGGTTTTCCCTTTAATTTGTACAATCATCCCTCTTGCTCTCCAATCACTACTGCATCATCTATAGTTTTACCTTTTGGCCACATAAGTACTTGTCCATCCACAAATGCAACTCTCATCCCCTTTGCATCCAAAGATGATATGGAGAGAAGATTCTTCTTGAGACCAGGTACATATAGAACATCTTGCATCTTTAAAGACTTCCCAGAGTCTAGCTTGTAGGAGGCTTCAACACTTCCTTTTATAGGGTATTGATAGTCATCCCCAAGTTTTACCTTATGAGGTGACTCATGTTCAGATAGGTCCATTGAGAGATTCTTTGAATCCCGTCATATGTTTAGAAGCCCCACTATCAATAAGCCAATCATTACACCCATGTGTAACAGTACCTGTGAGAGCAGAGATTAGAACATATTCTTCATCACTTGAAGAGTCTTCACTTTCTGCTCTGATCTTCTTCCTGGGAGGTTCATCATCCTCAGCAGCATGAGCATGATATCTCTTATTGTTGTTCTTCTTGAAGTCTTGATTATTCTTGAGACATTTTGAGGCATAGTGTCCATTCTCATTACAAGATAAGCATCTAATGCGATAGAGATCATTCTTCTTTTGATGGAAGTGAGAAGATTTCTTGTGATGAGATTTATCCCTCTTGAACTTACCTTTCTTGGTGTGTGTTGTGAGAGCTTGGTCTTCACTTCCCATCTTCTCTCCTCGGGCCACAAACCTAGCTTCTTCTTGTGAGCATTCCTCCCATAGTCTACTGAAGGAGACCAATTTCTTTCTTGCACAAATACCTTGGATGAAGGAATCCCATGACCTGGGTAGGCCATTCAATGTGGTCATTACAATTTCTTCATTCTCCACTACTTCATCCACAACTTCAAGTTGTTCTTTGATTTGGGAGACCTTAGTAAAGTAGGATTGGATGGTCTCTCCATTCTGGATCTTTACCCCTTTTAATTGGTTCTGCAGAGTCATCTTCCAATTTATGTTCTTTCCTTCAAACAACTTGGTCAAGGAGTCAAACATCTCCTTAGGTGTCTTTAGGGAAGACACATGGGAAATGATATGGTCTTTGATAGAATCAGCAATGAATCTCTTGGCCTTAACCAAGTTCTTCTTATGTAAGGCCTTAGCCTCATCTCCCTCTGGAACTGGAACCTCTTCTTTTATGTAGGTGTCAAATTCATTGTCTTCTAAGATTAACCCAATCCTATACTTCCATGCTCGTAAATTATCAACCCCTTCAATCTTATCCTCAAGCTTGGTGTGGTGAGACATCTTAATGAGAAACTCAAATGGAAATAAAAGATTTAGATCTTACCAATTTAATGCTGAGAACTAGATGAGCAAGCTGGTGTGGAAATTCCAAAATTTGACCTTCCAGAATTGACTGTAATGTTTCTGGTGTAAATCAGAACTTTCGAGTCCTCAGGGTCTGAAACTTTGACCTGTGGTAGCCTGTCCTGTTATCTTTCGAGCCCCACAATTTTGAGCTCAATTGGATTCTCCAGGAGAGAGTTATTCCAAGTGTCGTAATGTGATCTGTTTATGGGATGAAACAGGACAGTGAACTTGTACGGAGTGCCACGTGTCACTGGTTCAACTTCGGCCTCTGAAACCCAGACCTATGAAACTACAATCCGTTCTCTTACTGATACTTTTTACAGAATTTCATTTGGAGCTTCCTAGCCCAAGTTATGACATTTTTCCCTAGGTCACCTGTTTATGACTGAGATCTGGAAGAGGCATAAACCCTAATTTGTACGGATCATAAATTAGAAAGTACAGTGAATCAGATGTTGTGCTTCGGACACAAGGTACAGGGGGATGTTATCTTCGGCCTGTACAAGTTTCAGATCCTGAACCTTCACAGAAATGAATTTATAGCGAAAGTTCCAAGATGACTACATTTTGCTATGCAAAACCCTTCTCTAGCCTAGCCTCCTCTTGCCTTTGATGAACTGTGGAGAGAAAACCCAAAAATCAAGAAGCCCTAGCTTCTTCTGCTGCACAATGTCTTCTTCTTAGGTCAGCTCTGATACCATGTTAATTTTTCAATAATTTCATTCAATAGGATCACTAAGAGAATAACATGCACAGCATAACAATCATGAGAGACAATGGACACAAAGCATTTCACTGGGGAAAACCAAGAAGGTGAAAAACCCCGCAACTTCCTCGGAGATAGAATCAGCACCAATACAAGGATCACAGAGATCAAACCCCAAAAGATAGATGTCTTCAACAACTACTCCTCCTCCACTTGTGTGCACTCCTCTCTCTCAACAATGTGAGTTGGATGAGTAAAATGAGAGAGACAGACTCTCTATTTATACACTACTTCACTTGTCTTTTAACTCTAACTAGGTCGACCTCCCTTAGGAGAGTCTAATAACTCATTACCACTTGTCACTGGGCCGACCCCACTAGGGTGGTCTAATAACCCTTTAACCCACATGACTCATACAGGGCCGACCCCACCAAGGTGGTCTAATAAGCCATCAAGTATAAGTTACGACACTTTCAATCGGAGGAATAATACATCTCCGTTGGGGATACAATAAAGTACAAATGTAATACATACAATATACAAGTGAATATCTTCCGAAGTTACAAATACATCAACAAAGTCAACAATGGTTTTCATATCAACCAAATCCACTTCTATATTCTCTAGTCTATGGATAAGAAAAACCTTGTATTGATTGGCCATCCACAACTATATAGGTGAGTAGACAAACTTGTGTTTTCCCATCATGTTGCATCACTTTTTAGAAAGAATGTTGACATCAAATCTATAATCTAACATCACATATTTAATGTCCTGTCCACCCATCTAAGCATCCAATCTAAACTATGTTATAATTCTCCCCCTCCTTCCCCCCACCTAATGTGTCCACCTCTCAAGAAGATTAGCAACAATATATTAATCTTCTTATTCAACTCCCATGAGCTTTCTAAATGTGTTGCACACCTTCCTAGTTAACTTCTCATCATCCAACATATCAAAAAATAGTTGAAACCAAATATCAATCATCTTCTTGTAATTACCTTGGGATTTTCCTTCTTACCTTGTTCCACAACTCTAGGTAGTGATATTGGTCTTGAACCTTGATCTTTATGTCCTTCCATAGCTCTAGGTGAAGCAAGTATTGACATATGGAAGAGCATCTCAACATCTCTGAAAGATGCCTTCTGCTACATAGGGTTAAATTTAGTTGCTCTAGGATTGGCCTTCTGAACTTTAGGAAGTCTAAGATCATTGACATCTTCAATAGCATGTATATTGGCTTTACAATAGAAACACCATAGCCTTCTAGGTAAAGGAAAATCTCGAGCAAGATATCCTACTTAATTAGAGTAGTAACAACTTTTTGGTCAAGTTCTTCCCCTAATATTCCTACCCCCTTTGTATCTACAACCTCTTTTGTGACCTCCTCTTCCCTATGGTTGTGAGTTATCTACTACCCTTAATGCAATTATGTCAAAGCTACCAATTAGACTATCCAAAGCCCTACATTTATATGTACTATGACTAGAAGTGCCACAAAAATCACAATAGATTGTATTAGGAATAGAAGAGTATTTTTGTAAAATGGGGAAATGTTTGAAGGATGTCCATATGTTCCACAAATTTCACAATATTCTCCAATCTTTGAAGTCTGAGCACAAGGGAAATCTTTATAAGGTGTAGTATTATGGATCTGAGAAGTGGTAATATCTTGCACGACTCCTATAGTTTTTCTTAGGAAGGGTCCCATATGGGGGCTTGATGGAAGTTCCCCTAACAACCGTGGGCACTTAGAAGCATGATGTCCTTCATTTTGACACCCGGTACACCACAGTTACTCTATGCCAACCTCGGGTAGAGAAAACTTGTATATTCTTTGTAAGTGCAATGATCTAATTTTGAAATTTTGACAAGTTTGGACTTACCAATATGCTAGAACTAAATCTTGTTATATCATTGCACCGAGTGAAACGAGGTGCTCTACAACACAGTATGGGAGAGATCCTCTAATGTGATATAATGTTATAACGTTAGTAACAAAATAATTAAAAAAATTCATGTCGGCTTATAAAATAAAAAATTATGGAAAATATTTATTAAAAAAAATCCATGTTGATTCATAAAATAAAATATTATGAAAAGTAATTAAAAAATAGATGTTCGTTTATAAAATAAAAACTTAAAACTTAAACCCAGATTTATCAATCAAGAAAGATCAAATTTCTTGAGTTTAAATTTAAAAAAAGAAATACACCTCAAGAAATTGGATCCCTCTCGGTGCTTGATAGATACGAGTTTAAGATGGATCTATAATGGTTTTACAAACAATACCTCTTTCATCATAATCTTTGTATATAATGACAAAGATATAAATGCTCAAACTTGGTAATAAGTTTTCTTCTAGAACAAAACACAAAAAATCATTTGGTCAACTAAATTATAATGATTTGAAAAAATCACAAAAACATTGGTCTTAACAATACCACCATCTTCTACCTTTCCATTAATTTTTTATATGCATTGGGTTACTTGCCTCACATTTTTTCCTGTTATATAAACAAATATTCATTATTTACCTTTTTGTCCTATGTGCTTTAGCTAAAAGGAGTGGACAAGATTTCCAATATGTTTAATCGACAAACAAAGTGAGATGGTGCTTAAATGATATATTATCTCTCGTAATTGGGAAGTTGATCGAAATCAGTAGTTTAGTGTGATATTAGTGCTAATAACAATAAGGTTATTTGTCAATGTCTCAATGATTACATTATCCACACATTTTGGATATCGGCTTCACTTCATTTCGTACAGCTTACATGACATATGAAACATATGTTATCTAGTCAATAAGTTATCAGAAGCACTACAAACCATAACTTTGTAGTAAAATTTGAGGTCAGCAAGTTATCAAAAGCACTGCAAACCAGAATTTTATATTAAAATAGTAAAATTTACAAGTAAACGCTCAATTTTCCACAAACCAAAACTTCGTAGTCAAATTTATAGTCAATACGTTATCAAAATCACTACAAACCAGAACTTCTTAGTCAAATTTATAGTCAATACGGTATCAAAAGCACTACAAACCAGAACTTCGTAGTCAAATTTATAGGCGAACACTCACTTTTATTGAAATATTTCTTCCATAATTTGTGCAAGCATGTTAGTCTTTTGACTTGCATCTTGTAACCCTAAGCCAAACTGATATTGACAAACTGGTATTTTATCTACAAACATAAATCGGGATATGAAAAAGACTCGTACAGGTGGCTCCCCAACCTAGCAGAGAACCCTTATGTTTTTCATATCCCTGGCTATAGTTTTATTTACATAATATGAATAGTAAGATGACTCTGAACTTCCCCGAGGCTACTATGGATAGGAACCATTAGCTTGAGTATCCAAAATACTTTTTAAGAACTGAAGTCAAGCTACCACAATGTCAAGACTGATGTACATGGAAGAGGAATATTTTTTTATCATTTATATATTTAGATCCAAGAGATATTTAACTAACAAATGTCATACTTTTTAAGAACTGAAGTCAAGCTACCACAATGTCAAGACTGATGTACATGGAAGAGGAATATTTTTTTATCATTTATATATTTAGATCCAAGAGATATTTAATTAACAAATGATAAATATACAACATCAAAACTGATATTCTCCACATTTCTCACCCATTATTTGCATGTAATATTCACTATTTGCATCACAATTAACAAGCACTCCGGCAGCTCAACCAGCATTCGATATACATTTTTTGTCCTATAACAACATTTTTGTCATCCATCATGGATACAGTATCAAATTCATTTGGAAGAGATTCCAATGAAAAGGTAGCTAAAACTAGTACATTTCGGCACAACCATAAGCTTTTCATGGTAGTCAGATGCAAACTGCAAATAACACAGCACCATAAGATATCCCTCGTACACAGAAATATTCAGAGGCAAAAGAGAACTGGTTCAAGTGATTTTTGACCATCATGGAAAGAAGTATAATAGAACTAAAGACCCATGCAATTTAACTATTTTGCATTTAACTAGCTTTTCTTGTGAAGTTTAATGATTTATTGCGTGTTGAGTCCACATCATTCACCATAAACCTGGTCTACAAAAGCTAAGTGAAAAAGACACAAGGTGTGGTTGCCTAGCATTTAAAATTCAACATGTTCAAGCTACAAGTTAAAAGCACAACTTGGCAGAAGAGTTGCAGGCTATCATAATTTTATAACCACGAGTCTTTTGTAACCAGTCCCTCCCAAATTCACATTAGCCCCTGCTAATGGCAGATACAATACAAAATCGATATAGCCAGTTATATATTATCACTGGCAAATTGAAAGATAGTAATTTATGGTATTGAAGCTTCATCAACAAAAGCTAAATCATAGTACTAAGCTGTGATGACCATGCAACCAGTTACCATCATTTTGCAATGAAATGATCATAGCACTAATATATAAAGGTCTTGCCCAGCTGATGTCAGGACTGGCACAAAAACATCTTTAACCAGTTTTTCCTTACACTGCACCATACACTTGACTACACATAGTCCTGCCTGTCCTCTAGCAAAACACTGCGGGGTAAATAATGGGAGCAACAATCATACCGCTTCATTGCAGGTGCTGAATTAATTCCTCTACTTCGGTCTTCTGGAATCTACCTGACATCTACAACCAAGCATCGTACACAGTATGACAATCCATTTCATAGGTGATAGCCAGCTTCTATATACTGGCCGCCTCTTTAAACATCCAGTTGTCCACACTTTGTATCTAGAAGATCAGTGCAAAAAATTTATTTTCACTGTTATAATGTTGCAGATCCCAGATATTCCAGACAGTTGAAAAGCCAGATTTATGGCTCCAATAGTCAATCTCCAAGAACATCTCAAGCAATAATACCTTAGAACTCTCTGGTTAAGTCTTACACCATTCTCAAATGCTATTGAAGACAAGGTAATTTGTCTAACTGCACTCTATTTGGTGATCTGTTTAAAGGAACTACAAGCTATAAAATGAACAAGTACATTGCAAGAAATGCACACAAGTTAAACTAACCAAAGCCATGCTTTGGGCTCTGGATTAAAATATGCAAGGATGGCATAATCTTGATACATAGAACCCATCAATCGATCACCCTGATGTATACCAGCCACTGTCCAGAGCACTGTGCCTCTGGGTAAGAAAAGGAATTTGTCAATACTTCTACGATACCAACTTATAACTGAATAGTGAATTCCTTAGCTTGGGCCTATCAGAATAATAATCCAAGCATCCTGCATAAATGTTGAACATCCTACATATATACCAGCATACCACTATGCAGTGTATTTACATCTATTATATATAAATGTAGAACATATACTTCTGTATTTCATATGCCTGCAATGTAAAACGATTCCCAGGATTCATGCTTGTGGTCCAAGATCTGTCACTGGGGTCTATTGTAAGTTGTAATAGATAAGGGCTGCCACCCTGACTGATGATGGGATAGCCACCGTCTATTATCTACTGCTAGCTGCAGCATGTGTATAATTTCTCCTAGTTTAAGATTTTTCAAACAATATGACTTCAACATTAAAGCTGCATGATACCTGTTCACACAATGAATAATCATATTTTAATATTTCAATGCACTTTCAACTTTAAATAACAGGTGAAACCAAAATTTAAAATAGTACAATCAACTATAAAAGTACAAGGGTTAACTAATCAGTTTGAAGCTTAATGGTAAAAAAATTAGACTTACCGCCTCTCAGATTTCATCATTGAGTCCCGCCCTTCAAAACTAGAGAGATATTTATGAAATTCCTCCCAGGTTTCCTTTGGATAGTTATCATGCATATTACAAGGATCCACACATTTCCAAAGAGTAGTAGCACGTGGAAGATATAATGGGGATGCTCCCCCAGCCCTCATAACTACTATTTCTTTTTGCTCAACAGCCTTCCCCAACAACTCACAGATGTTGAAATTAGAAATATGCATCTCTCCATATTTAATGCAATCTTCAATATTACCTTCTGAAGGTATCATCATATTATGTTTCAGTGTCTCTATCACCTGCAAAATAATCCTTACTTGAGACCCAGTATCACTGTGCTCCGGAGGTAGCAGCCATCTTCCTATGGGATGCACCTGAGCAGAGGTGTTTGGATTTAAATTTCCTGGATAAGTAGGTTTCTGTTCTGGAGGAATTGTTTGATGCATTTGATTTGAAACGTAACGTCCAGCTTGTACATTATAATTTTGTTGCAAAACATTAGTCCACGAGTCAAAAGAGATGGTTGTCCTTGATACAGGAATTTTATCCATAGTTAAACTACTTGTAACAGGCGGATGAAGATTTGGCCTTGGACTACGAAAAATATCTGACCTCACTTCAGGACGAAATGAATTTCCTTCAGCTCCATAACTTTTCCCACATGGAGGAAATGAGCTGAATGTCATAGATGGCTTGCTAGAAGAATTGGGATCAGTTGGAATCTGATTACCATTATTATTGTGAACATTCATAGAGCACTGTAAAGAGGATATAGGCCCCATAGGATTAGAAATTTCACTAGAACGTGAATGCACTGGAAAGTTACCTTCAGATGTTATGACAGGAAGTTTCATTCCTGAAAAATGAATTGAGTTACCAGGCTGTGCCTGCCCATTTGGATGCCCTGTCACTGATTTGTGGTTATGTAAAGAGGACAAGGATCCCATAGCATTAGAATTTCCCAATGCACTAGCATGTGAATTGGATCGAAAGTTGACCTCAGATGTTATGACAGGAGCTTTCAATCCTGGAAAGCGTATATGGTTATTTGAAGAGGATAAAGGTCCCATAGCATTAGAATTTCCAAATGCACTAGCATGTAAATGAGATGGAAAGCTAAGTTCAGATGTTACACCAGGAGGTTTTGTTCCTGGAAAGCGCATTGAGATACCATGCTGTTCTTGCCCATTTGGATGCCCTGCGACTGGTATATGATTAGATAATTTTGGTTGAAACTGAGCAGCTTCCTGAAAGTTGGATTCCATAGAACGACAAGTTGTGTTGCTTGTAGACACTCCTGGCATGCCCTGAGAAACTGCAGATTTGAAATTTAGTTCCGAGAATGAGTGCATTTTCTCCAAGGGTTCTGTTTTTGGAACACTTTCTGAAATATTAGAATTAGCTTTTTTCTCTATTTGTTCAGAGTCCTGCAGAGAATTTTGTAGAGCCGGCTCACCCCTTGCTAAATTTGCCCAAAGCCAAATACTTTTCGCTGCTCCAATAAGAGGAGCAGATACATGTTGAGCAGGACGTGCCAACAGGACATTGTACCTCCTCAGTCGGAGTTGATGAAGTGCATTAGAAAAATCACGGTCTCCAGAAATAAGCATATAATTTGCTGGTGCAGGATTGTCTACTGCCCAGAACAACATGTCAACTAAAATTTTTTTATCACTTGCATCCTTAACACCTGTATCATATCATGAAAATAAAGTGAACAAATGACCATGGAGCCTAATGCATCAGACCTATTTACTCTCAAAATGCTAAAAAGAAAACATAATCATAGTGGACCATTTGACAATAAACACTTTCCACATAAGCAAATCGAATGAAACAAGTGCGTCATCATCGAATTATACAGGAAAACAATTTAAAAAACGATAAGAATTCCAAAGCAGAGATATCAGACTCAGACTTGGCTAGCCTGGGACTCGGCAAAACTAGGTTCAAGACATGGCAATGTGATGAACCTGCAATAATTAATTAATGCAAATACACAAGATATTAGAAATAACAGAACAGAATCACTTTTATATTGATCACGGGCCACTTAGAGGGGGCCACCTCCTTTGAGCAAGTTCAATACAATTAACTTCACGGTGCCTTCAATGACCTCAACACACACTTATATACTAAGTCTATGCCCAATACTATGAGTCAAAACAATGGGACATATAATACTACAGGACGACTTACAAAGCATATGCGTCCAATACTATGGGTCAATACTATGGGCTAATATAAACTACGGATCAACAAATACTACAGGACGACTTACAAAGCATATGCGTCCAACAACAATATACTAACATAGTAAAGAGAAGGGTTGACATAGGTTCCTAACAGGCAAATAGAAAAAAAAAAAACTCAAAATATAGTAAATTTTGTGCATTCTGAGTCTCAGCAATAGCATAGTCTGAGACAAGTCTAGTGAGTTTTAGCTGAGTTTGAGCCAAGTCTGAGCTGAGTTTGAGACAAGTCCAAGCCGACTCTGCCCAAGTCCCAAGTCTCAGGCCGAGTATGAGCAAAGTACTCAGCTTAATTGTGACTTGCAAAGACTCGTGGGGACTCACAAGTATCGCATCAGTCAAACTTCACTGCTTTGAAGTCCTTTCTGCGACAATAACACCCGATTTCAATGTGCAAAAACATATTTTAAAAGCCAATTTTAGCCCAAGATAAAGCACTATTGTGCATGAATATTACAATTCTAAAAACTTTTCCCAAAAAAGAAAAGTACAGAGGATGCCAATTTCAAAAAGAAAAATTCCTCAAGAAAACAATCTGTAACAAGGCAACTCAACAGGCGTCGGAAGTATAATCTCCAGGTGAATCACAGTGTCCACAAGAATGGAAGAGCTGCGCAAGGCTTGCGGCTAGGGTTTCTGCCCTAGCCGTCTCCATCTCCTGTTCGAAGGACTCTCGCCCGAGCTGGAGACCTCAAGCAACATGCAGGACGATGGATTCTGCTCCCTCTTTTGCAGATCTGGTGAAAGTAGCGACCACAGCTCCAAGATGCCCTCCATCTCGCTTTGTAAAAAGGGCAGATGAAATCCCATCTCTAGATCTTTCTTCCAAGTCAGGGAACAGAGCCCTCCTCCATGAGAACACTCTGGTTGGGAAATTTACTGGTCTATGGCCCAGTTGCCACGTGATGAGTGAATGGGTTCACGAGCACTGGACTCCAAAGACTCAAAATCCCCAGTCTATTGACTCTTGTGGGCAAGGTTTCTTTATGTTTCTATTGAGCTGCAAGGAGGAGAAAGACAAGATTTTCAGATCTGGTCCATACTTTATGGATTCCAAAGGCATGTTTCTTGCCCACTGGTCTCTAGATTTTGACCCAAAAATGGAGCTAACCACAGTTCCTGTATGTGTCAGATTACCTAATCTACCCATGTTCCTATGGGAAAAGACCTTAGTCACCACGTTTGGCGAATTTCGACCTTGAAATTTGAAATTCAACGAACTTCAACCAAATTCAAACTTGAAGCCAAATTTCAAAGTCGAACTTCAAGCTAAACTTCAAGTCAAATTCAAACTTCAAGACAAACATCAAGGCAAATTTCAAGGCGAATTTAATCGAATTTATTTGATAAAAAATTTAAAAGGTAAAAATAAAGACAAAAAACCTAACCTTAATTCCTAAATTCCTATATTTTTTACAAGATATCATCCTTTTGAAATATAATTATATATGTTAATGTCGGCATGCAATTTTAATTTTATCATATATGTTTAACGAGTGCTTAGAATTATATATATATATATATTAAAATTTTGAAATATATAGTCTCTTGAACTTAATGTAGAATTTTATCTTCAAATTTTTCATTGCCGAATTTTTGTCAAACTTCAAGGTCGCCAAATTCGAACACGAACTCGAACCAGATGAGACTTAGGAAAAGACTCCTTTCGAGACATTGAGAACAAGCTGGGACAATTCATAGACAGTACAAAGCCAAAAGGAAGAATTTACTCTTCTGCCCGAATCTGTGTGGAAAGAAATCTGGAGAATGGGCTTCCGAAGGCAATCAGACTTGGACTGTAAGACTCGAATCATCTTCAGCCCCTCGACTATGAGCACACCCTTTCAAATGCAATCTGCGTCATGAAGATGGACACTTTGTCAAGAGCTGCCCAAAAACTCAGGAAACATCTCCTCAAGAAGAGCAGGGTGTCTTTCAGCAGGTAGCTAACAGGTGCCGGAACAAAAAAGTTAAAAGCTCTCACACTGTGGCACAATCTGATCCCCCCACCAAGAACAGATTTGAAGTCCTCCAAGATTTAGCGGACCAGAAGGAAGAAAGTGGTCCAAATCCGATTGAAGAAGAGGCCCAGGCGGCAGTGGCAGTCTCGGTGGATGAGGACATTCAAGCACATCCCTGAGAGGAAAGAATATTGGAATACCATCATGAAGTGTGTCAAGATGAGGAAGTATCAGCCAAAATACACTTCTCTGCTGAGCCTTCTAATGCTTCTCCCCCCTCTCCTCCTCACACAAGGGGATGGAGGACAAACAGGGAAAGAATGGAGAGAGGCGGAAAAAAAGTATCTCTGGGCTCTCAAAAAAGGTTGGATTCCATTCTTAAGGGAAGACTTTCCTCCCATCCCAGTAAATTTTAATGTATTGTTTCTGTACTTTGCTATGCTTTCAGTTCATTAGAGTATATTCTTGTAATCAAGAGATAAGAGCAAAGAAAAAATGTAAGAGAAAAATCTGGGAGCTTCCTTCCTCGAATTTTGCAAGGAGAATGGAACTTGACATCCTGTTTGTAAATATGGAATTTACTGTTTCTAATGCTCGTCTTAGAAATCAGCAGAATGTATACTCAGGTTGTCCGGTTCGGCCGCAACCTATTTTTGATTAATACAAAAGAGTAACCATTTTTGCAGGGAAAAAAACAAGGCAACTCCAGTCAATTTGAAAATAATACTTGAATACTGTAGAATTGTTAAGAGCAAGAAATCACAGGAGTATCAAGAAAAGTTATGGGGGGGATGAAAAGAAGTAATCTCATTATTAGTTTCAGCCTGTGATACAAGAGATGGGATAGAGGGGATTAGATAAAAAGTAGTGAGGATGATTTTCAAAATTTGAGGACTTTGAGATCCGTCAAAAATAGGATTTTGAAAAAAGATATGAACATAAAAAAATACATAAATAATTAATTATAATAAACTCTTTTTTTAAATCAAAGTAAATATCATAAATGCGATATAATAGTCAGCATCAATGGCCAAAAAGACACATTTACTGGCTGACCCTGCCACAAGCATCACTAATCACACTGGATTAATCCCCAGATCCATCCCCAGTCTGGGATCCAATTTTGAGATAGGTCCCAGCCAAATCTTGGAAGCCAGGTCACTCAATCGATGAATTCAACACAAACCAAATTGAGATTAATCTGTCCAATTGACACATCTAGTAACCTTGATTTTTGACATCAAAAAGGATGAAGGCTCAGAGAAACTGTGAAGAAATCTACCATGGCTGCTTAAAGATTTGGCATGCAAAGAGAAAGTGGGATAGAAACCAAATCTTTTTTCATTGTACACTTCTTAATTTGACAGCACACTACCTCCTTATTTCCTTCATAATCTCTTAATATTAGTGGAGATTGCTCATAGTTCCATGTGTCTTTGCTAAAAAAACATAAAGATGTTTAGCAACAATTATTTCTCATGTCATGCAAGGATTTTGGACTCGCTAAACAAACATTGGAAAATCTAATCACACTGGGTTAATCCCCAGATACATCCCCACTCTGGATCCAATTTTGAGAGGTCCCAGCCAAATCTTGGAAGCCAGGTCACTCGATCCATGGATTCAACACAAACAACATCGAGATTAAGCTGTCCACCTGACACATCTAATAGCCTTGATTTTTGACATAAAAAAGGATGAAGGCTCGGAGAAACTGTGAAGAAATCCACCATGGCTGCTTAAAGATTTGGCATGCAAAGAGAGAGTGGGATAAAAACCACATCTGTTTTCAATGTACATTCTCTTAATTTGACAGCACACCATCTCCTATTTTTTTATTCATAATCTCTCAATATTGGTGGAGGTTGCTCATAGTTCCATGTGTCTTTGCTAAAAAAACAGTAAAGACGTTTCGCAAACAATTATCTCTCATGTTAGGCAAGGCTTTTGGACTTCAGTATATTGTATACCCAACTCTTCATCAGATATATCCATTATGACGTCTTAGAATTTCCCATAGTGTGAGGTTTACAAGTGTTATTATCCTGTTGCCAATCTCTGATGATGTAATCTGTACCACCATTTAGTAGAATAGAAACTTGCAAGCTTTTCTTAGTAATTTGATAATCATGGACCCCCTAATGTTAAAAAAAGGAAATCATTTCAATGAAATGCAAAATATCTGTGGTTCCAGTCATGAGCACCTTTATGCTTCAACATTAGGCATTTTCATATTCCATCTTTGGCTTTCGGATCACATTCAACTAGTGTACCATCCACAGGACCGCAACCAGGAGGAGAAATGAAGCCTTAAAATAACATGATCCACATTAATTAAGTATGTGTGTCATCCATGGTCTTAATTTTGGTCAAAATGCAAGACTTTATAAATCTAGGGCTGTTCCCTGTATGCAAACAAATTTCCAAAAGTTATCTACACATGCTTCATACACCAAAAAGCAATTGCACAGACAAAATAGAGTTAAGGTTAACAATATAACCACATGTTACATGGAATTCGCAACATTGTTTCTTTTTATTGGATATCAAAGAATCCATTGACTGCCTCAGACTCCTCAAAAGGCAGAGGAACAACAGATTATCAGAGAATGTTATGTCAGCTCTCAGAAAGATCCTCTCAATAGTTTAAGTGGTTGCCAACCAAGTCGGACTCAATTGCAACATAAAGTTACATTAACTCTCTCAAACAACAGATAGAGTGAAACCAAACATAGCCTTGTTGAATTCTTATTAAATATGTCTGCATGACCTGGAATGGCCTTTTAGGCCAGTTTTGTAAGGCCTCTACAACCTAATTATGTGGAAAAAAAATCAGTAAAAACACTAAAGACGTAATGATTCACATAAATGGTTTTTCCACATCTACAATGAAAATTTTACAGGGAGTTATCGTGGGGTGAAGCAACACCTTTTGGACATCAATCATGGAGGAGTCAAGAAACATAGAGAAAATTAATAGTGCAAAAAAAGTCTCAAGGCACCTTTCAAGTGGCAACAGAAGCTAAAGGTACATTTTTAAATAAACACGTCTTCTTGCCTCCTTAACTCAATGCAACATCAAGCAGTAAATCAGGTCTTCAAAGGTTACTGATGTTGGGGAGGACGTGGGAGCAGCTTCTAAAAAAAACTAGTTGTAGGCATCATGACAAAAATGCTTAACATGCGACTGCAGGAAGATGCAATGATCCACTTGCAAGATCTTTCTATGCCAATGCCATTTCCTTCAATGATTTCCATTCTCCTTTTTAATATGAGATGTTCAAGAAGGTTTTAACTTCACAGCCTTTGTATATTCCATCAAGTTGAAACACTCATAGGACCCATAGCTGTTGGGAGTGCGAGCAAAGTGGGAAGTCGAAGCACCAAGCAACAATTTTCAAAAGACCACAGGAGCGAAGCATTCCAGAAGCATTTCTTATATAATATATACTTTAAAGTATTTTGATGAATATATATTCAAAAAATGCATGCAGAATGGCAAATTAGTTTCTGAAAATATGAAAACATAGGTTTCTGTAATAGATTAATGATAATCATTAAAGCATCAACCATTTAATCGTTAATACACAAATAACTTCAACCATCTAGCAGTTGTAACTTAGAACATTGTCACCAAATGATCAAACATAATCAATTTTCAAGTTTCAAAAGATAACATTTGTAATCAACAAACTGTAACAAATAACATCAACCATGAAATGAAACAGGGCATCATAACCAAAGAGATGTAATATGCACTCAGCAGTTCAACTGTCATATAATGTTTACAAATTAGGTCATAACAAAGACAAATAATTATACTATCTCAAGCTTTCTTAAGCCTCTTGCCACAAGCAATTTCTAATTTCTTCTCCCGTGGTTTAGTAGCAACAGGAATCATTACAGGGATGCTGGGAATCGTTCCAAGAGCACACTCCCCTCCAAAGTGAGCTTAAGGAGCACGGAGTGGGAGCAAGGGAGAGAGGGGCCTTCCCCACAGATAGGCAAAGGACATCTACAAAAAAAATGCCCAAAATTAACCTACAGATGAAGGAGACAAGACAAACCCAGATGAGGCCACAGTGCTTTAAATATTAATGCTATGGATGGGTGGATAGATATTAGTCAGTAGCCTCTTATCAAGCAATTTATTGTTCTAAAAAGCGTGAGGGTTGCATTTTCCAGTTTAACTTCTTTGAGTCCATAGAGGTTGGGACATCCAACATGGCCCAAGTAGTCACAACTCACAACAGCATCATGCATTTTACTTTCAATTGGGTTATTCGTTCAAAGCAGGTACTAGCACATTAATTGGGCCCCTTGTTCTGTGTATTCATTCAGCAATGTATGGAAAGATGTTGGTAAGACTGGATGGATCCATAGACAGCAACCTACCTTGCACCATAATCATCATCTCCTATAAAAAGAAGTAACTGGTATATCTGGTCAGTAGTATCTCTGGCCTTGAAGATTCCTTCATTGCTTGAGACCTTTAAGTTTAAATACCGAAGGAGTATGGTTGTAGGTAAACATTTGCATAATCTAGGAATTTTAACCATTACCAAATTTAATATGCAATGCTTGTTCCAATGAGAGTCAAAGAAAAATAAGAGGAAAAGTGCAAAACAAAGGTTGTGGAATATCAGATTGATGAGCAAATTCAACAAATGTTAGATTCTATGAAGACACCATTACAATCGCAGCCTATGTGTTCAATCCTAAATGGTGTGTGGAAATGCCTGGGAAAATGCCTCTCATTTGCAAGTGAGAGGTAAAAGAGGGGTGCTAAGATGTTCATTGTTAATGAGCACAATGTACTTCAACAATGATTCCTTTCATTTGCAAAACTTGGTTGCTGCTTCAACACACCATAGCTGAGGGATAGACCAAGAGAACCTGATTGGGTGGTGAAACAATGCATGGGGGTAGAGCTCCACCAGCTTGGTGTCCATCTACTATCTCAAATTGTTAGTTACTCTACTGCTGTGTCTCAAATCATTTGGGGGTCTTCTCAAGCGTTTTTGTTCATGAAGATCTCGCATGCAGGCACACGTGTGTCTGTGAATCTGTGCAGAGATGCTTCTGTGTGCAAGCATGCACATGCTCACTTGAAATTCTATTTACAAGATATATAAACAATTGATATCTGTAAGCAATTGCTTTATAACAATTGATATAAGTATATAGCTATCACCTTAACTAGCTATAGCCTTACCAACCTTACAAGATATAAGCTGAGAGGGCAAAATGAACAAGCTTTCCTCTAGGAGAGCATAGACGCTAGTTGCACTGCATAGAGCATTAGGTCTTTGATTAGACAATACTTGAGTATCTACAGAGTCTATCAACAGGGCAAAATGTCTAACTAAAAGAGGCCACATAAGCAAACTATAAGGGTGCAGAGGGCAATAGGATTTGATTGGGGTGCCCCTCAACATATTTCATGAGTCTATGAGTCTAACAGGAACAATGACAATGTCTCTACTGACAAAACAGGATGTCTAACCAGAAGAGACCACATAGGCAAATTGCGAGGATGCAAAGTTGCACAGGTTTGACTGGGATGCTTCTCAACATCCTTCAAGAGCCAGATGATCTAAAAGCAACAATGAAAATGGCATTAGCATCGATGATGTTGCAGAACTATTGCATAAAGCAGACAACCAAGGATAAGTTATTTAAACCTTGTCTGGTGGCTCGCTCCTTGTGTTTTTTATTTTGTAACAGGCATCTATTTAATAATTTAAGCAGTTAATCCAATCAACTTTTCAAGGATATTAATATACACAATTTTTCAATGTAAGTCCTATAAGATTTTCTTGTTGTCCACTTTGAAAGTAACAACGTCACAAAATTGAAGCACAGAATCCATTAGCCAATTGAGTGGTCTTAACATTGTACCATACTACTAACATTTTCCGAATGTTGAGTTGGATGTTAAGACTCTACCCACAAAGATGAACTAAAAAGCCAAAGTGATCCACTACAAAGAACCACCAAACAATTATAGAGCACCCAAGAGATTCAAGATTCTAACAGAATAACCTGGTAGCTTCCACCCCAGAGCCTCAAATTTTTACTTCATGGTCATTAACTATGGCAACAGGTAGGTCCAAACCGAGAAATAAAGCTAGATTTCTTCATGTTATCCAGTGTTCCACCAAGTTTCCACATTGAGGACATATGGAGACCACCACCAAATTTCAGGAAAATTTAGGGGACAGGGGGACGTCAAGGTCTTTAAAATTATTAAAAATACAGAATTTATATAAATTCCACCATATTGGCGTTTAAATTCCTCATCCCATCACCATTTACATACTAAAACTTAAAAGTAAATTGTAAATACAAAATAGTAAATTCATCATTGATTCATGAATCATTTATCATTCCAATATTTGAATTTCACATAAATTCTAAATTTATAATACATGCTCATCTTCCATTATAACTTTGAATATAAATCATAGACATGTCACATAAACTTGTCTTAAACAACTCCAAATTTAAAGAGTCGAAAGAGTGATGAGTGAAAGACTCAGTCTAAGGTCATCAATGACAGTATCTACTTCTAGGGTCAAAAGTTTGTTGAAGAATGTAACTTCAGAAGATATTCTTATTTGGTTTTTGTATTATTTGTATTGTACTTCCTTCAGGAATTATTGATGTTGTATTTGATCATGTAAAAGTCATTGAAAGAGTTGATGTAAACCCTAATAGTTATGTCGGCCTAGAAGAATCTAGAAAAGAATATTTTATTGGAGTGATCCAGATCAAGAGGGAGTGATGAGGAACATAGCACGTGTGAGACGCAGGTAGTCACAGGTCATGTGACGTAATTGAGTCTCCTGGGCGTCTGCACTTGAGATGTGAGTTGTAGCCAGTAGTCACGGGTTATGTGACGTAATTGAGTCTCCTGGACTACACTCACGAGGTTATAGCAGGTAGTCACTGGTTATGTGACGTAATTGAGCTTCCTAGACTACACCCCTGAGGATGCAGTAGGTAGTCACTATGTGTGACGTAGTTGGGTCTCCTGACTGCAGTGTTATGTTGGACAACACACATGTGCAAAGACGCAAGTTTCGGACCTGGGTTGTTCTCCACATGGGGTGATGTGGTAGCAGGAAGTCACTGGTTATGTGACGTAATTAAGTCTCCTAGGCTACACTCACAAGGTTGAGTTGTCCTGATGTTGATATGAGACGTGGTAGCAAGTAGTCACGAGTTATGTGAGGTAATTGAGTCTCCTAGGCTACACTCACGAGATGATCTGGACATATGGTGAGGTAACGTAGGTGGTTGCAGTATGCAACGTAATGTACGCTCCTGGGATGGACCCACCGGATGGCTTGCTTGGTTCATGATACAAGGTGAGGTAACACAGGTGGTCGGTGTGTGCGACGTAATATACGCTCCTGGGTTGGACCCACTTGATATTTCAAAACTTCTAGTGATGTATAGATTCAAGAGATGTCAAAAGTCAATGGTCAAAGTACAGAAGTGCAGCAAGTGGATGATGATGGTGACAATGACAGAAGAATACCTTCCTTGTCAAGAGGGAGTGTTGAAGAATGTAACTTTGAAGGATATTCTTATTTGGTTTATTTGTATTATTTATATTGTACTTCCTTCGGGAATTATTGATGTTGTATTTGATCATGTAAAAGTCATTGAAAGAGTCAATGTAAACCCTAATAGTTATGTCGGCCTACAAGAATCTTAAAAAGAATATTTTATTGTGTAATTGACAAGTCGGCCCTATTTGAGAGGTCAAGTCGACCCTGTTAGGGAAAAAGGCGGCCCTGTTAGGGAAAAAGGTCAAGTCATTGATTAGTATAAATAGGAGGCTCACCCTCCTCATTTGGTCACCTCACTCACTCAGCAAGTTCGCATGAGTAGAGAGATAGAGTCAAGGAGAGTAGCTGCTATTGAAGACTTCTTGTTTTGGGTTATTGCACGAGGATTGACAATGTACTTTTTGACGAATCTATTTGAAGCAGTTTTGCTGGGTTTTCTGCCCCACGAGGGTTTCCCAGGATAAATTGTTATGTTCTATTGTCTATGTTGTGCTTGTTTATCTTTCAGTGATCCTTTATGTTACTGCATTTAAAATTCTAACAAAGTTAAACTTAAAACAAACAATGGACAATGAACACTGAAAATAAAAGTAGAGAAAAGAAAGTTGAAAGCATCAAGGAGATAGTTCCATGTATTAGTCCTTCTCATGCATCTGTTGCGTGAAGCCATCGGGACGATCAATGAGAGTCTCACTATTTGAGTCAAAGTCACTCTCATGATTGACCAATGGCACACCAACCAAACCATGCTCCAGCCTTCAAAGTTCAAACCCCTTGCTCCAGCCTTGAAAGTTCAAACCCCTTGCTCCAGCCTTCAAACCTCTTGCTCCAGCCTTCAAGCAATGAAATCGCTCTTCCCTTGGAAAATAACTTCTTCCCTTTGGAAAATCAATCCTCTCTTCTTCATTGTCAGTTGCTTCTCTCCAAGGAAATCAGTTTGCATAAAATAAATGTGAGAATGTGAGAATAAGGGATGGGTTGGGCTTTTAAGAGAGGGGTTGGGTGAGGAAGCTTGTTTCTTTAAGTAATGCAAAAAAAATTGAAAACCGTGTGGGGGCATTCCTTGTGCATTTCCCTGAGTTTTTGGAAAAAGGGGACGTGGGGAAACGTTTCCCATGGAGTCCCCAAGCCTCCAAGGCATGGGAAACGAGGGGAGCATGCCGCCGACCCTAGGGGACGTGTATCCGTGGAACATTGATGTTATCACACAAATCTGCAACAACAGACCAGCGTAAAAATTATAGACCAACTAACCCTGTCACCACTAGAGGCCTTTCTATTTGGATTGGTGCTTTTCCAATCTCAAGGGGGATGTCCCTAAAAGGTGCATGCTGCCATCATATCAATAAATCTACACAAATCCAAGACGAACAACAAACAAAAAACTCCATTTTGAGCTATCCATAAACGATCAAGAGCGAGGGTAAGTTTCAAATAATAATTTTAAGTGGTTATGAATTATGATGAAATCTTTTTTTTTAACCATGGTAACAGCTGTCACGTCCCCACCCATCACACCAGTGCAATGGAGAGGATCGTGAGGCTAAAACCGGGCATCTAGCCCCATAAATCGTTTAACCAAGCATTCACATAATTTAAAAGAGATATGGGATGTATAATTATAAGAAAAACACAGCGGAAATAATCAATTACACATCCATTATACATTCAGCCCATTCATGCCATTCATCAATCTAAACAATATCAAATTAGCAAATGGGAATACTTATCTTAAACCAAGTAATCCCTGAGCAACCAGCTACGCTTCTGCAACGTTCCACCCAACCGTAGGCCAGTGTGCTCCTTAATCTCTCAGCACCACTGCCACCCCCGAGCTGGGCATGATCTCCACAAGGAACTAGGGAACAACAGGGTCTCCCATAACCATAGATACACTAGAATCAGCCATGCCAACCAGCAGTTGGGTTTCTGAGGCTGCTAGGAGATGGAGGCATATAACAGCAAAAGTGTAAGTGCTGGGCATGAGAAAAACGCTTATACAGTGAAGCTCCCAACAATGGGTTTCTACCAGTTCCATAAAAACGTGGGCAACCAAAAACGAAAAGGAGAAAAAGGGAAATCAACCCCAGGAGAGCAGAATCGTTTTCAGCAAAATGCTCATGGGCATTTCGTGGGCAGAAACAGCCTCCCGAACCCCAAAAATCGTGGCTCTCTTCTCCCAGCCACTGAGCTAACCGAAAACGAGTTTGCAGGCATGGAATAATGCAGGAAATGGTGAAAAACGTGAAGGATAAAACCCCAACAAGCTCAGACTGCGTGAGAGGATGAATGCCATGGGTGAAGAATGGCTTTGGGCCAATTTCGTGGGGGTTTTCTTGCCCAGCAACCCAAAACTCGATTTCCCAGGTTGTTGTCTTGCCCATACACGAAAATTGACAGCCATACCTCTCCCATCCCAAGGCATTAATTGTCTCAACCAATTCTTGGAAGAATTAAATGATTGGGTGCATGAGACCAAATGGGTAGTTGAGAGTTCATGGGCTTCCTCAATGAAAATGGCTTAACACCATGGCTCAAGGGTTTGGTTATTTTCCCTCCCTATTCCTTGTAAAGATCATGCCCCTATCTCTTTGTTGCATTGCGTAGCTGGTTGTGGGTATCTTTCATTAAATTCGTATTTACATGATGTCTTATTTACATCGTGCCCTTCTAGCACAAGAACCATAGGCATCTATCTCTTTGATTTCAAGTACATAAAATGCTAAATCAATGGTGGGGCCTTGGCCTTGAGCTCCTCACCATGATTAAGTTACAATATTTACATCATTTACGATTTAATGCAAAGGGGGTCAAAATGGGGACGTGACAACAGCAACCTCCCAAGGGTATATCCAACAGCCCGCAAGCCAGATATACCAGAAACTTGTGACTCAGCAGGCTCCGAGACGTCCCGAGACCCTTTATCCCAGGGGAGAGCCTCTATCCTAGGGGTCGCTTACCCTTCAAGCCTTGTCACAACGGGCCAATGAGCAATTATGATGAAATCTTAAAGATAGTTGCAACAACAAAGTAATGGAAATGAATGGAGTGAATGTGCGCCTTAAGTGAAGAAAATTCAAAGTAAGTGTACCATAAAGTATGATAACATTGCCAACAACTTAATCCATGACAACCAATAGAGTCAAAGAGCTAGAATAAAGCATAATCATACCAAACCAGCATAGATCCATCTTAAACCCGTATCTATCAAGCACCAAGAGGGATCCAATTTCTTGAGGTGTATTTCTTTTTTGAAATTTGAACTCAAGAAATTTGATCTCTCTTGATTGATAGATCCGGGTTTAAGTTTTGAGTTTTTATTTTATAAACGAGCATCTATTTTTTAATTACTTTTCATAATATTTTATTTTATGAACCAACATGGATTTCTTTTTAAATACTTTCCATAATTTTTTATTTTATGAGCCGACATGAATTTTTTTAATTATTTTGTTACATCACAAACATTACAACATCCCCCCCATACTGGGTTGTAGAGCACCTCATTTCACTCGGTGCAATCACATATTACCCAAGAGATTGATTACAACATAGTGAGTCTTAAGCGACAGGCTACCATGGATCTCCTTGCTGGCAATGGAGGTAGCGATCTGAGGTCGTGGATCTAAGACTTAAAAAGTTTGATATATTTATTGAAATTCACCATAGTACTACTAAAATGCTATAATTACTACTTCCAGGTTGACAAGTCATAGTAATATTTTTTTACAACTCATAACAAAGTAGGTTGCATAAGGAAAGGAGTTACTTTTAAACTAAAACTTTAAAATCTCATTTTAGTTAACCTAATCTAAAATAGTATAAAATGTTTATAATGATAAATATAAGAGATTGAAGCACAGAATCCATCAACCAATTTAATCTTAACATTGTAGCATATTACTAACATTTTCCAAATGTTGAGTTGGATGTCTAGACTCTACCCACAAAGGTGAACCAAAAAGCCAAAGAGGTCCACTACAATGAACCATCAAGCAATTATAGAGCACCCAGGAGATTCAGAATGCTAACAGATTAGCCTGGTAGCTTCCACTCCAAAGGCCACCTTCATAAAATAATCAATGTCAAAAAAAAATTATAAATTATAAACTTATAAATTTTATAAGTAGTTGTAACATTTAACAAAAAAAAATAAAAACATATTTGATATTTCAGATTTCTTATAAATTTTATAAGTAGTTGTAACTTTTAACAAAAAATAAATAAAAACATATTTGATATTTCAGATTTCTTCAAGTTCATAATTCAACGATTCATCAATGTCAATAATCATTCATTCAACATTCAAATTGGAACATAAGTTAGTAGTTACATAACTAAAATATGATATCAAGTGGAAAAAAAAAAAAAAAAAATTCAAACAATGAAATTAGAATTTAGTTTTAGTATTTAGTAATTTAAATTTACTAATTTGGAATCGACTAAAATTAAAATACTAAAACTAAAAACAGTAAAACTTTAATATTGTACTTGTTCTATATGCTGTTAGCATACACAGCAAAGCAAGCTTGCTTGCTGTGTATGCTAACAGCATACAGAACAATATGTTGTTTAGTGTTTGTTGTTGTGTATGCTATTAGCATACACAGCAAGCTAGCTTGCTGCTTGCTGTGTATTGCACAAAAATTTAAACATTGAAAATTTGAAACAAAATTTAATTATTAAATTAACAATGAACATTGAAAATTTGAAACATACCTGTGAAGTTAACCACCTATCACATGCATATTTCTTCATAAAAATTAAAAACATGTCACATGCATATTTCTTCATAATTCAATGATTCATCATTCATTCAACATTCACATTGGAACATAAAATTTGATATCAAGTGGAAGTTATATTATGATTCCATTGCCATACTACATTCAATATTTGCCTATTGGGCCAATGGCATTTCCAGACATGATATAGAAAATACAAAATTCAGAAAACACTCAACAGTGATTTCTTTCAATGATTCTCCTTGTTGTAACAGTGTAACCTTGTCGTTGTATTCAACGTGTAAAGCCCTTCACGGTTTCACCAAACACTGTTGCCGTGGAAATCCCTTCACCAAACACTGCCGCTGTTGAATGAAATGATTATGAGATGTTTGAATGGCAAATTATGATGTTTGAAGAGTTTGGGGGTCGTCATTTTAGGTTTGGGAGGGGGGCACCTTTCCCCCCTTCCATTTATTTATTTCACTTCTTAAAAAATCAGGGTACGTCATCCCCTCTAAGCCAAACAAACCCATTTTTTCAAGATGGTGTCTCGGGTTCTTCAGTCAAGAACCCGGTTCGTATGGGTTCACCAACCAAGAACCCGAATCGGAGACGTGGGTTTGTGAACCCGGCGCAGGGACGTGAACCCTACCCCTGGGTACACGACCCATGCAACTAAGCTTTTAACAAACCATGAAAAATGTCAAATATACCAAAGAGGTCAAACTAGGTTTTGGATTGGTCAAATTTAACATATGGAATCAAAGTTTGGAAAGTCAAGCTTGGCAAGAATGACCGCTAAACCTAGCAATTCGAATTAGGGTTTTGAAAAGCAATTTTAGGGTTGTGGCATAAGGCAAATGGAAGCCTTCCAACAAGCTGCCATGTGACACACAGGGATAATGATCCACCCACACAAGACTGCTCTTGACTCATCATTCTTTCACCACTGAGACCTTGAATCACACCATCTCTGCTTGCTCGGAATCATGACATTTAACTTGTACTGGCCATGCATAGAAACTGCTAATTATAGACATCCCAAAATAACAGTCTTTCCCAAAACAACAAAAGGCAAAAAAGTAGGAAGGATTGATGTTGAAGAAAAGAGCATCAGTCTAGCTTCTTGAAAAAAGCAACAAAAAAAAAACAGCGGAAAAAAGTCCCACTAGACTCTATCAAAGTCATCTCTCCCCGCCCCCCGATCTCAGGTTCCCAAAAAAAACAACTATAAATAGCACTCTCAGACTCTGCTGGCTCTGGAAATAACTTTGATTAATTTGTATGTCTGGATCAGTACACAATACCAGCTTGGTGGAATCTCACTGGATTTTCACTTTCCAGTAGTGCAAGCACAACTGGGGTTAACACTTCACCAGATTAATGAATGTTTGAATCTTGTGGGATATATGTTGACCTGCAAACTACTAGTGTAAGCAGTTGTTGCAAATCTCCCAAGCCACAGTGAGAACGTGGGTACTTAATAAGAATGGAATTATGTACGTCTGAGCCCTATGAACCCTGAGTTTCACCAGCTCAAAATCAAAATCAATGTTCATATGGGTGTCGAACACTATACAGTTTAGTTCCCTATAAATTTTCAGTGATGGAGAAAAAAGTAATGGGCGTCCAGAACAATACAATTCAATACCCTATAAATTTTAACAGAAATGCACACCCATTCAAACTTTTTAACAAGAAAAAAATTCAAACTTTAAAAAGAAAATGAAAAGTTGAACGTGGAAGAGAGAAATTCACACTAACATACAGACACAGACAAGAAATAAACGGTTTTAAAAAATATATCAAACAACAATGATCAAACGTGAAAAGAGAAAAGCACACCCCACATAAATTGAAAAGAATTGAATTGTTTTTCAATAAAAGTGGGAAATAAAATACAGATAAAACTAACCCGAGGGTACATGATGGAGAGCTATTCCGGTGCTGGAGATGGCATGCTGCACACGGTCAGGTAAGAGCTTGGTGTCTCCGTATGCAGTAATAGAAACAGGGCCTTTGTAGTCCAGCTTTGAAAGAGCGGATCTGATGTTCTGGGCAATTACGTGAGCATCCAGCCCCTTTGGGACATGACAATTCTCAATATCCCACCATACAGATGTCTTAGCATTTGCGTAATCCTCCTCGGCTGCCATTATATACCCTAATTCTAAATTTTGGACTAAACTCTATAACAACGAAAATACTATACTGTGATAATCAGATAGTAATTACAATGAAGATGATAAACCTATAACCCTGAGAATGCCAGGAGCTGCCGGGTTTCATTTATATGGCCGGAAATGATGGCCCGAACATATAGAAATGGATCACTATTTATAGCTGAACACAATGAAAGCACCGAAACAGTCCTGTTATGTTTGGGGAAAGGTTCCCCGCAAAAGCCTACATTATGAGAGTTTCAATGAACAACGAATGCGAGGGTCTTTAGCGGCTCGGCTATATTTAACGTTTTGCCAACATTTTGCTACGGCTAGAACGGCCCTTCACTCGCCATTGACGTCTCTGGCAAGCTTCTTCTGAATGGCGGAATATAATTAAAGCGAAAAACAGCATTTCGTACCAAGGAATCCTAGAAACCGATAAAGACGCGACATTAAGTTTTAAATATAATATTAAATTTGTTTAGTGGATCAAAGCATTGAAACTCACTATTTATTGTGTTTTTTATTTATAAATAATGGACCGAGGATTCTAAACTTTCCATGCTTTGGGCCATTTTTAACAATAGCCTTAGGGAGTGGATAACAAACAAGAGCATGCATGCCGTTGAGAAGATCAGTTTTACTTTATTATTAAGGATTTTATGTAAGTATATGTTTTGGTTTATTTTAAAACAATTTAAATAAGAGAAATAGTTGCAAAGCAGCTAGTCCCTGTCTTAATATTATGTTTATAATTAAGATATAATTTATGTGTTTATAATTTTTTAGTACATATGATATTATTTTTGTTACTATTTATTATTAAAAAGCTAATTCATATATTTATTTTTAAAAGACTTACCCACTTTCCTTGTAATACTAAAATTTTAAATATTTTAAATATAATATATATAACAATACCAAAGTATGATAAATGGTGTGTCTATATTCACCACTTTAAAGTATATATTATGTCAAAACAAATTATTTTGTAAAACCATTAAACTAAATGCATATTATTATAAATTTCAAAGTGTATTTAATATTTAAAGTATATATTTTGCAAAAGTATAAATAATAGTATGCATTTATATTTTGCATGTTAAGTCAAATATATTGTATTAATTAAAAATACATATGCCAATAAAAATAAAAATAATATATATATATATAGTTTGTGTAACCACACAAAATTATATATATTAGTGCTAAGTCAACAAAAAAAAGTATATTAAAGAAACTTATATTCATATATTCTTATTAATTAAAAATATATATGTTAATAAAAAGACAAACATATGCCCGGGATGTGGTTCATTAGCGATTCGCTTGATATGAAGTCACATGTTGTAAACAGAGGTCCAGTAACACACACACACATATATATATTATCATTGATCGAGTTTTTAGAATTGGAAATTAATTTTAATATGAATATAGTAGATTGCACAAAATGATATCATTAATAGAATTGAAAATTGCGTACTTATCATTAATGACAATATATAAAAATGATAGTTTTCATTAGCATTAATAAATTATGGAACCTTTAGTACAAAGACCACATGTAAAGCTAGAAAAAAAAATTGAATTTTTTAATTTTGAATTATTATTTTGTTTTAACAATTTTGCAAGTGCACAAAAATGATAGTATTCATTAGCATTAATAAAACCTTTAGTACAAAGACCACATGTCAAGCTAGACTTTTTTTTGAATTTTTAAAATTTAAATTATTATTTTGTTGAAACAATTTCACATCTAACCAGAGGTAATTTGTCACTCCAAAGCCTTTAACCAAACATAAAACAGAAATAACAAATTTTATATATTCAACAAAATAATTTTTATTTTCAAAATATTAGATTTAATACATAAATATTACACAAAAATGAGAAACATTATGAATTTGTTTTAGGATAATATAAAACAAAAGTTTCTGTATAACCAACTTAATTGCTGCTATATTCCTTATTTGAGTTTCTAGTTTCTAGTCTCTTCTTTGGTTTTATTTGTTTTAAATTAAAATTTAAAGATTCAAAATAACAATAATATCATCTTTCAAGGTGAATGAAAGGTTGTAATATATAATATATATATATATATATGAAAAACAATTTAACATGTAAAACTAATGGAAAGAGCATTATTTTAAATATGGCGCATTTAAAATAACTAAATGTCATTTTATTTTTTATTCAAAATTATTTAATGTTAAGAAGTTTTCATGGTCTATCTAGCTTTAACAACCACAATTTGTATAGTTATGTTAATTATGCACACAAAGTATTGATTTAGAAAAATTATTAATTTAGTTGAATTTCATAAAATATTGGATTCTCCAACATTACTTAAGTTGTGGTCAATGGTCTATCTACCTTTATCAACCACAAGTTAAATAATTATGCTAATTATACAAACAATATTGATTTAGAAAATTTAAATCTATTTGAATTTCATAAAAGATGTTATTCTCCAATATTATTTATAAATTTCCACAAAAGTTAGATAGAAAAATATAAGAATAAACAAAAAATAAATTTAAATTAATATTAAAACTATTTGTAAAATAATAATATTTTATTTTTTAATTTGAAAACAAAACTCCTCAAACTATGTTATCTAACTTTTTTTAATCAAATATTTTAAAGTCCAAGAATAGCTTATGTAAAGTTGAAAATATTTTAAAAATATAAACAATTAAAAAAATTTATAAGTTTAAAAATAAAAATAAAAATTATGTTTTTATGTTTCTTTTGTATGTTTGGTTTGATTTATATGTGAATTATGGTAACAAATATAATGTAAAACGTTGTACACAAAGAAAGAATATTTATCATGAGAATTGAATTAAACTATTTTCTATGTGCATACATACCAATAACATATTCCGAGTCATTCCAAGTGTAAAAGCCCAACATGCACACTAGGCAAGATCTCCCTTTTTCTTTTGGAATGTTTTTTCCCTTGCTATTTCAGTTTTTTTTCTTGTTTTCCTTTTAACAACAGCAGCTTTATACCTTTTACCACTTCTTTGCATGCAAGGATAATATTCCAAAGTCAAAAGCAAGCTTTTAGGCTTTTAACCTAAGTTGCCAGGGGACGGGGACGGGTGCGGGTACTTGGGGACGGGTGCAAGGCGGGGACGCCACTTTTTGAAACAGGGTACTTGGGTTCGTTGGGGTACTATATATATATATATGTGTGTATTATAAACTCATAAATTTTATAAGTAGTTGTAACTTTTAACAAAAAAAAAAGAAAAACATATTTGATATTTCAAATTTCTTATAAATTTTATAAGTAGTTGTAACTTTTAACAAAAAATAAATAAAAACATATTTGATATTTTAGATTTCTTTAAGTTCATAATTCAACGATTCATCAATGTCAATGATCATTCATTCAACATTCAAATTGGAACATAAGTTAATAGCTACATAACTAAAATATGATATCAAATGGAAAAAAAAAAAATTCAAACAATGAAATTATAATTTAGTTTTAGTATTTAGTAATTTAAATTTACTAATTTAGAATTGACTAAAATTAAAATACTAAAACTAAAAACAGTAAAACTTTAATGTTGTACTTGTTCTGTATGCTAACAGCATACAGAACAATATGTTGTTTAGTGTTTGTTGTTGTGTAAGCTGTTAGCATACACAGCAAGCTAGCTTGCTGCTTGCTGTGTATGCTAACAACATACACATTGCACAAAAATTTAAAAATTTAAACATTTAAAATTTGAAACAAAATTTAATTATTAAATTAACAATGAACATTGAAAATTTGAAACATACGTGTGAAGTTAACCACCTATCACATGCATATTTCTTCATAAAAATTAAAAACATGTCACATCCAAATTTCTTCATAATTGAGTGATTCATCATTCATTCAACATTCACATTGGAACATAAAATTTGATATCAAGTGGAAGTTATATTATGATTCCATTGCCATACTACATTCAATATTTGCCTAATGGGCCAATGGCATTTCCAGACATGATATAGAAAATACAAAATTCAGAAAACACTCAATAGTGATTTCTTTCAGTGATTCTCCTTGTTGTAACAGTGTAACCTTGTCGTTGTATTCAACGTGGAAAGCCCTTCATGGTTTCACCAAACACTGTTGCCGTGGCAAATTATGATGTTTGAAGAGTTTGGGGGTCGTCATTTTAGGTTTGGGAGGGGGGCACCTTTCCCCCCTTCCATTTATTTATTTCACTTCTTAAAAAATCAGGGTACGTCGTCCCCTCTAAGCCAAACGAACCCATTTTTTCAAGATGGCGTCTCGGGTTCTTCAGTCAAGAACCCGGTTCGTATGGGTTCACCAACCAAGAACCCGAATCGGAGACGTGGGTTTGTGAACCCGGCGCAGGGACGTGAACCCTACCCCTGGGTACACGACCCATGCAACTAAGCTTTTAACAAACCATGAAAAATGTCAAATATACCAAAGAGGTCAAACTAGGTTTTGGATTGGTCAAATTTAACATATGGAATCAAAGTTTGGAAAGTCAAGCTTGGCAAGAATGACCGCTAAACCTAGCAATTCGAATTAGGGTTTTGAAAAGCAATTTTAGGGTTGTGGCATAAGGCAAATGGAAGCCTTCCAACAAGCTGCCATGTGACACACAGGGATAATGATCCACCCACACAAGACTGCTCTTGACTCATCATTCTTTCACCACTGAGACCTTGAATCACACCATCTCTGCTTGCTCGGAATCATGACATTTAACTTGTACTGGCCATGCATAGAAACTGCTAATTATAGACATCCCAAAATAACAGTCTTTCCCAAAACAACAAAAGACAAAAAGGTAGGAAGGATTGATCTTGAAGAAAAGAGCATCAGTCTAGCTTCTTGAAAAAAGCAACAAAAAAAAACAGCGGAAAAAAGTCCCACTAGACTCTATCAAAGTCATCTCTCCCCGCCCCCCGATCTCAGGTTCCCGAAAAAAAAACTAAAAATAGCACTCTCAGACTCTGCTGGCTCTGGAAATAACTTTGATTAATATGTATGTCTGGATCAATACACAATACCAGCTTGGTGGAATCTCACTGGATTTTCACTTTCCAGTAGTGCAAGCACAACTGGGGTTAACACTTCACCAGATTAATGAATGTTTGAATCTTGTGGGATATATGTTGACCTGCAAACTACTAGTGTAAGCAGTTGTTGCAAATCTCCCAAGCCACAGTGAGAACTTGGGTACTTAATAAGAATGGAATTATGTACGTCTGAGCCCTATGAACCCTGAGTTTCACCAGCTCAAAATCAAAATCAATGTTCATATGGGTGTCGAACACTATACAGTTTAGTTCCCTATAAATTTTCAATGATGGAGAAAAAAGTAATGGGCGTCCAGAACAATACAATTCAATACCCTATAAATTTTAACAGAAATGCACACCCACATACCCCACACACACACATACTTTTTAACAAGAAAATAATTCAAACTTTAAAAAGAAAATGAAAAGTTGAACGTGGAAGAGAGAAATTCACACCAACATACAGACACAGACAAGAAATAAACGGTTTTAAAAAATATATCAAACAACAATGATCAAACGTGAAGAGAGAAAAGCACACCCCACATAAATTGAAAAGAATTGAATTGTTTTTCAATAAAAGTGGGAAATAAAATACAGATAAAACTAACCCGAGGGTACATGATGGAGAGCTATTCCGGTGCTGGAGATGGCGTGCTGCACACGGTCAGGTAAGAGCTTGGTATCTCCGTATGCAGAAATAGAAACAGGGCCTTTGTAGTCCAGCTTTGAAAGAGCGGATCTGACGTTCTGAGCAATTACGTGAGCATCCAGCCCCTTTGGGACATGACAATTCTCAATATCCCACCATACAGATGTCTTAGCATTTGCGTAATCCTCCTCGGCTGCCATTATATACCCTAATTCTAAATTTTGGACTAAACTCTATAACAACGAAAATACTATACTGCGATAATCAGATAGTAATTACAATGAAGATGATAAACCTATAACCCTGAGAATGCCAGGAGCTGCCGGGTTTCATTTATATGGCCGGAAATGATGGCCCGAACATATAGAAATGGATCACTATTTATAGCTGAACTGAACACAATGAAAGCACCGAAACAGTCCTGTTATGTTTGGGGAAAGGTGCCCCGCAAAAGCCTACATTATGAGAATTTCAATGAACAACGGATGCGAGGGTCTTTAGCGGCTCGGCTATATTTAACGTTTTGCCAACATTTTGCTACGGCTAGAACGGCCCTTCACTCGCCATTGACGTCTCTGGCAAGCTTCTTCTGAATGGCGGAATATATTAAAAGCGAAAAACAGTATTTCGTACCAAGGAATCCTAGAAACCGATAAAGACGCGACATTAAGTTTTAAATATAATATTAAATTTGTTTAGTGGATCAAAGCATTGAAACTCACTATTTATTATTTTTTTTATTTATAAATAATGGACCGAGTATTCTAAACTTTCCATGCTTTGGGCCATTTTTAACAATAGCCTTAGGGAGTGGATAACAAACAAGAGCATGCATGCCGTTGAGAAGATCAGTTTTACTTTATTATTAAGGATTTTATGTGAGTATATGTTTTGGTTCATTTTAAAACAATTTAAATAAGAGAAATAGTTCTAAAGCAGTTAGTTTATGTGTTTATAATTCTTTTAGTACATATGATATTATTTTTGTTACTATTTATTATTAAAAAGCTAATTCATATATTTATTTTTAAAAGACTTACCCACTTTCCTTGTAATACTAAAATTCTAAATATTTTAAATATAATATATATAACAATATCAAAGTATGATAAATGGTGTGTCTATATTCACCACTTTAAAGTATATCTTATGTCAAAACAAATTATTTTGTAAAACCATTAAACTAAATGCATATTATTATAAATTTCAAAGTGTATTTAATATTTAAAGTATATATTTTGCAAAAGTAAAAATAAGTATAAATAATAGTATGCATTTATATTTTGCATGTTAAGTCAAATATATTGTATTAATTAAAAATACATATGCCAATAAAATTCAAAATAATATATATATATAGTTTGTGTAACCATACAAAATTATATATATTAGTGCTAAATCAACAAAACAAAAAAATGTATATTAAAGAAACTTATATTCATATATTCTTATTAATTAAAAATATATATGTCAATAAAAAGACAAACATATGACCTGGGTGTGGCTCATTGGCGACTTGATATGAAGTTACATGTTGTAAACAGAGGTCCAGTAACACACACACACATATATATATTATCATTGATCGAGCTTTTAGAATTGGAAATTAATTTTAATATGAATATGGTAGATTGCACAAAATGATATCATTAATAGAATTGAAAATTGCCTACCTATCATTAATGACAATATATAAAAATGATAATTTTCATTAGCATTAATAAATTATGAAACCTTTAGTACAAAGACCACATGTAAAGGTAGAAAAAAAAATTGAATTTTATAATTTTGAATTATTATTTTGTTTTAACAATTTTGCAAGTGCACAAAAATGATAGTATTCATTAGCATTAATAAAACCTTTAGTACAAAGACCACATGTCAAGCTAGACTTTTTTTTGAATTTTTAAAATTTAAATTATTATTTTGTTGAAACAATTTCACATCTAACCAGAGGTAATTTGTCACTCCAAAGCCTTTAAGCAAACATAAAATAGAAATAACAAATTTTATATATTCAACCAAATAATTTTTATTTTCAAAATATTAGATTTAATACATAAATATTACACAAAAATGAGAAACATTATGAATTTGTTTTAGGATAATATAAACCCAAAGTTTATGTATAACCAACTTAATTGCTGCTATATTCCTTATTTGAGTTTTTAGTTTCTAGTCTCTTCTTTGGTTTTATTTGTTTTAAATTAAAATTTAAAGATTCAAAATAACAATAATATCATCTTTCAAGGTGAATGAAAGGTTGTAATATATAATATATATATATATATATGAAAAACAGTTTAACATGTAAAACTAATGGAAAGAGCATTATTTTAAATATGGTGCATTTAAAATAACCAATTGTCATTTTATTTTTTATTCAAAATTATTTATTGTTAAGAAGTTTTTATGGTCTATCTATCTTTAACAACCACAAGTTGTATAGTTATGTTAATTATGCACACAAAGTATTGATTTAGAAAAATTATTAATTTAGTTGAATTCCATAAAATATTGGATTCTCCAACATTACTTAACTTGTGGTCGATGGTCTATCTACCTTTATCAACCACAAGTTAAATAATTATGCTAATTATACAAACAATATTGATTTAGAAAGGGGTGCGATCATACCAGCGTTAATGCACCGGATCCCATCACAACTCCCCAGTTAAGCGCGCTTGGGCTAGAGTAGTACTGGGATGGGTGACCTCCCAGGAAGTCCTAGTGTTGCACCCTCCACCCCCTTAAGCCCCAAGAGTTAGCTCAACCACATTGAAAATATATATATATATATATATATATATATATATATATATATATATATTGATTTAGAAAATTTAAATCTATTTGAATTTCATAAAAGATGTTATTCTCCAATATTATTTATAAATTTCCACAAAAGTTAGATAGAAAAATATAAGAATAAACAAAAAATAAATTTAAATTAATATTAAAACTATTTATAAAATAATAATATTTTATTTTTTAATTTGAAAACAAAACTCATGAAACTATGTTATCTAACTTTTTTTAATCAAATATTTTAAAGTCCAAGAATAACTTATGTAAAGTTGAAAATATTTTAAAAATATAAATAATTAAAAAAATTTATAAGTTTAAAAATAAATAAAAAATTATGTTTTTATGTTTCTTTTGCATGTTTGGTTTGATTTATATGTGAATTATGGTAACAAATATAATGTAAAACGTTGTATACAAAGAAAGAATATTTATCATGATAATTGAATTAAACTATTTTCTATGTGCATACATACCACTAACATATTCCGAGTCATTCTAAGTGTATATATGTTACATCTATAAATACATAAGTGTGTATCTCAAAACTTAAGTAAATGTGCTTGGTTTATCAATTAAAATAGAGAAATTGAATGACAACATGTCACATGCATATGCATGCCAAGTAAATACATGTCACCAATCAAATATGCCATGGTGTATATGGATCTATATATATATAGGACTATCACATGTATTATTAATTAAAATAGAGAAATGGAATGTTAGAGTAAATTTGAAGTTATATTAAATGAAATATGAATTATATGGAGTAATGAAATTGGAGTGTATAGAGGAATAAATGAAATTGGTGTTGTAATCAAATGAGATGGTGTAAGGAAGTCAAAGAAACTTAAAAATGAAATATGAAAACAAACTTTAAACTTGTAATTAATATTTCAATTACAACTTATATATAAAATAGTTAATAATGAAAATACATAATATTAATAATAAATATTCAAATTAAATATATATATGATAACTCATTTATTAAACATTTCACATCACTCACTTTTCAAATTAACTTTATGTTAATCTTAGTAATCACTTATATTTTCAATTGACTTGTACTTCTCAACCTTGTTAAAATTACAACATATTTAAATATAACACTACAACTTCAACCTTCATTTATATAATATTAATATGTAAATGTTTACATAATATTAAAACTTTGAAAAATATAAATATTATAGTAAATTAGTTTTTATTTTAAAAATAATCTAAAATATTAAATTATTATTTATCACTAAAAATAACATTAAATATAACATTAAATGTTAATACATTTAATTATATAATAAATTTTAATATACTATCTCAAATATTTGAAAATTCCATATATAATCCAAATTGCCTTAAAAAAAAAGTGCCAATACCATGGAATCTTGTTTCTATGAATTTAAATGAAAGAGCACAATTAGTTTTCTTTCTGAAAATGTAGTGTGGTGTTTCCAAATATGCTCTCAAGTATACATTTCCCTTTTATATCAAGTATACATTTCACTTTTAGACATTATTAAAACACTACCAAACCAAATCAAAGATATGTATAAAGAGAAATCTCATTCCATATAAAGAGAAATCTCATTCCATACTCAAAATGACTAGACTACCAAATTATGACTCAAAATACACATAGCTACAATGTTTAAATTCATTTTTGAAATTTTGATTAAAGTTATATCATAATTGATTTCTAAACAAATTTGCAAATAGACGACCTATGATAAGGCTTTAATTTTCAAAAGTTGTCTTCATAAAACCATGTCATCTAATAATATATTCCACTTTTCTAAGCAAATGCACATCACTCATTTACAAGTAATTCTCTTGATGATCCAATCCCTCCAACTCTCCATTGAAAACCATTTTAGTAATTTTTGCACATAATCCAAACCATCCATAAAAGATCACCGAGTAGACTTTTCGTAAGTCATGTTTGTTTATATATAATTTATAATATATATTCTTAGAGTATATATATATATTTACCTACCATCCTATAAATCAAAATATTCATTTAAATATTTAATGAATATAAAAACAATTTAAAATTTACATAATTAAAATAATAATAAAAATTACCATCCAAATCTTGAATTCACCGCTTTCCAAGACCATAACTTAACCAAAGAAAATATTGGATCAATGATTATACTATTAAACGAGATTTTCATGGAACTACTCGTTAACATCTCTCATGTTAACAGTCGAAATTCAATGTTAATAACAAGATATAAGATCGAGGATTTAACAATAAACAAACAAGGAGATCGCCTAATCCACAAAAGGACACATTAGGAATTTCATAACTGATTGGAGAGGAATGCATCTACCATATATTCTTTATAACAATAAATATTACAATACTTATTTAATTTGCATAGTTAATTACATGTTGTTATCTTATGCAGCACGGATACCACGTAGATCAGACAGAGTTTAATTAATGGTTAATTATATGCAAACCTCGTAGCGTTAACTACCAAGAAAAAGAGATCAAGAAGCAAAGTTGTCAAGTATGGAAACATTGTTTATCTGGGTTCAACATAGCGGGTGTACATTAAATCAAACTTAACTGAAAATTTCAATCCAAAAGAGAGAAATTTTGAATCCTGCATCCTCATGCGCCATCACAAAAGAGGCAGAGTTTCAACCATACAGTAAGTCAACAATTGAAAGGAGAATAGGCCCACGATCCCATTCCACATAGCTGGAAAACGTGGAAACACCACAATTAAAACCATTTTAAAACCTTGACAGGTATGGTCCATAAAAAGTCAACAGAACTGTGGTTGTTGACAGGTGCCAGCTATATCGTGTTACAGCAGCTACATGGTAACGCATAAACAATACACTGTTAAAAGAATTGTAATGAGGAAGTTCAAGGAGGTAGAAAAGCCTTGCTTTAGCCGCAGTCCATAATAGATCTCGACAAACTTTTGATTCTTTCAATCCCTACTTCAAACATCACTCCCATTCCCAGAAAGAAATGCACTTCTACATGACAATGGAAAGCTCACACTCCAGGATTGTCAGTTATGAATACTATGGCAGTTCAACCGTATGGAAAGAAAGGCACTGTTTTTTTCATGGGTGGATTTATTAGATTAAACTTCTCTGTATCCTTCAGCGAATCAAATGACTCGTCTCCATGAGCAAGAACCCAGAAATCATTGTTGTGAAGATGCTATCATGGATGAATCCCGCTCGTATTGTTAGCCAGCATTGGCATTCTGGAAAATTACATCCATCATGCTGTTAAATTCCAATCTGTAAATCACATTGTTGCAGGTGGCGTTTTGGTTGGATTGAGTGATGGATAGTAATCCCTCTATGTATCGTCAATCATTCATCTTGAAGACAGCCATCAAGAAGAAAATTGAGTTGTTGTTGGAGTTGCATCCCAAGTTTTCAGGTTGTTAATTGCACCTAAACATGGCTTGTACGAAGCAGACAGCTTGTAAATCGACTAGAGGGAAGGCTCCAAGGAAGCAGCTGGCTACAAAGGTTCTACTTTTCTATTTTATCTATTTTTTCAAACTTGTAGGGTTAAATAGCTTTTAATGTGTATTATTTCGAATGCATTCTGAAATACTGCTCTGTCCTACTCTGTCCTAGGCTGCACGTAAATCTGCTCCTACAACAGGTGGTATCAAGAAGCCTCATAGATACCGCCCTGGTATAGTTGCTCTTCCGTATGTGCACTTGTTTATTTGAATTTGTCAGGAATGCCTCCGAATTATGGTTAGTTGTTTGTATTGCCTTCCTTTGTCTAATATATGTATCTAATTTGCAACTTATATAATTATACAGAAAATTGGAAAGTACCAAAACTAGAGTATTGATCTGCTTATTCCAAAGCTGCCTTTTCAAAGGCTTATCAGGGAAATTGCCGAGGACTTCAAGTAAGGCCTTTACTTTTCATAGTAAAAAGAAATCTGTATAGGGTATTAATCTGGGTTTCCAAAGTCATGCAGTGCTAGCTGTTCATGAGGCTGCAGAAGCCTATCTTCTGGGTCTGTTTGAGGATACGAACTTGTGTGCCATCCATGCCAAGAGGGTGATGATCATGCCCAAGGATATTAGGCTTGCAAGGAAATTCTGTGGGGAAAGGGTTTAGGATCTCATTTGATAGGAGGGGATGTGAAACAGATTAAGTTTTGTATTTAAATTTCTGTAGTTTGTATATATATTTATTTGATATTGACGCCTTTGCAGAAACGCATCGACCACAAGTGCTAGATAGTATTCGAATTGCTAGATAGTATTCGAATTGCACGGCAAGAGGTGCCTCGTCTCTTTATCAAATCTGTTTTCAGTTTTTTTTGCAGAAATACATTCCGAGTCCCAGGTTTCTCTATTTGTAGATGTATATTCGAAGTCCCAGATTGGAAACTCATCTTCCCCTCGTCTTCCCCTATAGCAGAAATAGATTCAGAGTCCCATGTTTTTGTTTTCGTTTTTGTTTTTTTCCTCCATGACTGGATTATTCACATAAGTAAATTATTAGTTTAATATTTTTAAAGAATTCCAGTTAAATATGCCTTATGAACACTTGAAAGGCTTATAGATTTAAAGGCATCTAGATTTAAGTATTTATAATAATAATATTTAAGTATTTATAATAATAATACTCAACATGAGCCACGAGGTGGCAATGTCATGCGCTATTGCAAATTATATTTTTTGAAATTTGCAAAATCAACATGTGAACCATAAATTAATTACTCCATCATTGTTGAGTATATGAGCCATTCTCCATCATTGTTGAGTATATGAGCCATTCTCCATGCGCACAAACAACTCAAGAGACTCTCAAAACCTAGAAGGATATTGGCTTAATTACATTATCATTGTCTCCATGAGACTCTCAAAACCTAGAAGGATATTGGCTTAATTACATTATCATTGTCTCCATGCGCACAAACAACTCAAGAGACTCTCAAAACCTAGAAGGATATTGGCTTTTATATCTCCATGCGCACAAACAACTCAAGAGACTCTCAAAACCTAGAAGGATATTGGCTTTTATATAGACATTATCATTGTTGAGTATATGAGCCATTCTCCATGCGCACAAACAACTCAAGAGACTCTCAAAACCTAGAAGGATATTGGCTTTTATATAGATTTATCTACGTATACAAAAGATGAACTAACAACAATTAGATGATATTTTCCTATTTGGAATTGCCATCTTTCACACTGCTATTAAGTAATTATATAATTACTTCGCAAGTGACATTTACTAGAGATGAGTCTCTCTTTATTTTGTTACAAATTTTATTATTTGTTAAAACTTTCCCAAAATAAATAAAAAATATCCATTAACTTGTCCATAGTTGACATTAACTAAATTATCACAACCCTGCATGAGCAAATTTTAATGGAAAAATAAAACAAAAAAAACCCAATTTTTAATGTAAAAATAAAACCAATAAAACCCAAAAGAAAAGGTGAAAAATGAGGCATACTTCTATCCATCCTCGGATAACTTTCCTTGCTGCCAAATGAAAACGAAAATAACGAAATGATTGAGTTATCCGAACTTGGATAGAAAGAAAAACCCTTGCAAATTTCCCCAGAATAACGATAACGTAATGAAAACCCTAAAAAGACACTAAAAATAAAACCAAGACTAAAGTTTATTTTAATTCAATCTACAAAATTCCAAACCAACGATTCATTTCAGTAGAGAACTAGGATGCAAGGAATTTTGTTGTTGTTAACTCAGCTTTGGTGATTGGCTTGTATTCGGGCCTTACAAGCCATTGTACCCGTCCATTGATATTGAATAACCTTTTGGGTATTTATATATGTATTGCTTTTGTGAGTCATGTTCGGTGGCCATGTTTTGCAATTGGAATGTATATCAAGAGGGCATGGCCATACGGTCAAACAATATAGTTGTTCAAATTTCAGCCACACATTCTAAAGTCCATTCTTCGCAATGGGAAAAATATTGACATTTGAATCCAGTCCTTTCGGTTATCATTATTTAATCTTAATGTAATAACCAATCCTTACAAAGATACCAAAGTGATGCCCACTTGTTAATATATTAAAAATTAAGGGGAAAATCATTGGAGTAAATCAAGAGAAAGATAATTAATATTTTAGACAAACAAAATAAATTTCAACTGAAGAGAAGAATTTGGAAAGTAAATCAAGATGAGGTAATTCACAGTTTTGTTTCTCCATACATAAATCCAAGAAGGGGAAGGTTAAGTTTGGTGAAAGTCCAGGTAGTGGAGTACTTTTTAAATATACCTTAAAGCACCTTCGCAAGTATTTTGAGATATTTCTAGCCTATAAGCTAACTTCCTAGAAACTAATTCATCTTCAATAAGTGATGCTCTTAGTCTGTGCAAAGGGCCCTAATAAATCTAAGTCAGACCAAACTAGCTGCGGAAAGTATCCCTATGTAGGCCCTTGGACTTGGGCTTACTTGTGGAATATCCTTCAAAAGTCTTGACCGTCGCAACAAGTCTTGTATATTCATGACAAGTAAAGATTTAATATTCGCAGAATCGCATGTTTGTGTTATATTTTAAAAAAAAAAAAATTGCAGGTACAAATTTTTTTGGGAATTTCTCCTCAACACCTTAGACAGTTTGGAAAGGATATGTTGCATAACCAGGGGTTTCTTCTGCCTATGAGTGAATGTGAATTCAATTTCACCACGGCCGTTGAAGAGTTGCAGTCTTGTTCCTTCCCTGTTTGCCTGACCACCGCCCATGGAGGACTACCGGTGCAGCTATAGCAGTTGCTACTAGACTTCTAGAAGCTTGTCTGCCAAATGCAGGTGCTCGGATTATGGTCTTTGTTGCAAGACCAACAAAAACATGACCTGGAATGATTGTAGATATAGACCTTGGAAAAAGCATTCGCACTCATCAAGATCTTCTTAATAATAACTCCCCCTACTATAGAAAAGCTTGCAAATTTTACAAGTATCTAGCAGAGAGGTTAGTAGCAGTAGGGCTTGTTTTGGACATTTTTTCCTGTTCTTTAGATTAAGTGGGCACTTAAGAAATGAAACCATCAATAGAAGCAACAGGAGGATTGGTGGTTCTTGCAGAGACATTCAATTATGATCAGTTCAAGAAATGTATGCAACACCTATTTTCCCATATGATGAACAAGGCCACCTAAAGATGAATTTCAATGCAATAGTTGAGATAATCACAACGAAGGACATTAAAATATGTGGTGCCCTTGGACCATTCTCTTCACTACAGAAGAAAAAGAAAAATAAATAAATAAATAAATAAAATAAAAAAATAAAAATAAAAAATAAAAAATAAAATAAAATAAAATAAAAAAATAAATAATAATATTTCTGTAAGTGAGAATGAGATAGGAATCGGGGGCACTAGTGCATGGAAAATGAGTACACTCACCAACAAAACTTGTATTGCTTTCTTCTTTGATGTGAGCAGGAAGCAACCTAGTAAAATCCAACGAGGTGTTGCATTTTTATCCAATTCATCACACAATACCAACATGGCAATGGGAAAATCTGTTTGCGAGTGACAACTACTGCAAGAAGATCAGTTGATGGAACCCAAGTGCAGGAACTGGCAACTGGATTTGACCAGGAAGTTGCAGCAAAAATTATGGCCAGACTTGCTATGCAAAAAACTGAGACCGAGGATATTCACGAGATTCTTAGATGGCTGGATAGGATTCTCATTCGTTTTGCTGCAAAATTTGGTGACTATATAAAGAAGATACGACTTCCTTCCACATGTACTCCAACTTTTCTCTTTATCCTCAATTTATGTACCATCTTCTTCGTTCACAATTCCTCCAAGTCTTCAACAACCCTCCTGACGAGACTGCATTTTTTAGATTGATGATTAACTCAGAAGGTGTAGTTGGATCTCTTATAATGATCCAGCCCACACTTTTTTCTTATTCCTTTGATGGTCCTCCCATGCCTATGCTTATTGACATGAGTTCCATCTCATGTGATTGCATCCTTATTTTTGATTCCTACTTATATGTTGTGGTGGATTATAGGTCTACAATTGCACAGTGGTAGAAACTTGGATACCTGAATGAACCCAGCCATGGGAATTTCAAGAAGCTCTCATCTATTTGTTTGTTTACGACATTTTCTGGGTGTTCTTTTCATTCATATTCTGCAGATTTAGATACGCCATTTATAAAATGCAGTTCTCCCACCCAGCGACCCATTGTAATGGGTGTTCTTTGCAACCATTGCGGTTCTCCCACCCAACGACCAAATGGATTAGTTCGTGGTCTCTATTTCTGGTGGAAGGAATCAATTCTATTGATCTCTTGTCCATGCTAACTATCTTATGAACATGAATGCATTATTGACCCATTTCCCTTGACATATATTGTCAATATGTTGTGAATCTTAATTACCCAACAGATCATGAAGGAGATTTTTCTGCAAAAATGGTAAACCCATTTTTCGACTTCTCAAATACTTCATCTGTTAAAATCAGGGCGTCTCAAGTTGTAGAGATGTTTGACAAGATTTGATTTCTCGATACCGTCTATGTCTAATATGACAATCCCCACAATCATTGTAGTATTTGAATCGTTGTGTTTCAAGATGACGTGAGAGGCATCAACCTAACTTCCAGGTGGAGCATTGCATGCACCTTTCTACTGCATCACATGCACCTCGACTACAGCAACATGCTGCAAGCTCGCCATCCAATCCATAGTGCACTGAGCCACCTCAAAAAGACCAAGGAACAAGGAACATATTTATTTTTGGAGTGCCTGAACTCTGCAAAATACATTAACAACCGCTTACGACATCCCGCCGCCACCTCTTGGGGTGTCAAATTCAAGAGTTACGTCATCATTCTGAACCAATTACATTCGAGATAAATATTTTTTTATTAAAATGAGTTTAATAAATACATTAACAACCACTTACGACATCCCGCTGCCACCTCTTGGGGTGTCAAATTCAAGAGTTACGTCATCATTCTGAACCAATTACATTCGAGATAAATATTTTTTTATTAAAATGAGTTTAATAAATAAAATTGTTACTATATAAAACTTTATAGATAAAAACAAAATTTGTATGTTGTAGGGTAGATTAATAGGGGTTGAGCGATTCATATATATCCTGCTGCACAAGACATAACAAAATGAAACATGTGGCAGTACACGCTGAAACCTATGGCAATACATGCATAAATGAATGCACTTCCGCTAGGTGGCAGTGCATGCAAAAATAAATGACTTGCATGCTTGACGGATGGATGAAGCATCAAAGGTTCGATGCAAAAATAAATGACTCGCTAGGTGAAAGGCTCGGATGGATGAAGCATCAAAGGCTCGATGCAAAAAATAAATGATTCGCATGCTTGACGGATGGACGAATCATCAAAGGCTCGATGGATGAATTGACAAAAGCCATGGCCAAAAAAATATCATTAAATGACAATGTACACTATCATTAAATGATGTTGATTCACATGCTTGACGGATGGACGAATCATCAAAGGCTCGATGGATGAATTGACAAAAGCCATGGCCAAAAAAATATCATTAAATGACAATGTACACTATCATTAAATGATGTACCAAGTGGCAATGCCAAAAAAATTGTTAATTTTTATTTTTTAAATAATTCTTTATTTCTGACCATTATCCCTCACACCACGGTTATGAGTATTTAGTCATTTCAATGTACTCCACCATTTAGTCATTTCAATGTACTCCACCAATTGAAAATAAGATATAACTAATTTCAAAAAATACTTTTCAATTTTCAAATTATTAAAAATTGTGTAAATTATTAAAAAATATGAAAACTTTACAAAACATTGACAGAGAATATTAATTTTTTTAATATTAATAGAATGTCAAACTATGTGTAAGACCATCGATCGCTATAATCCTTGATTGGATTTCTTTAAAATTAGTAGAATGGGTGGAATTTTGCCTCAATCTTTTCTAAGTCATTAAATATGGTTTAATCGTCAATTTTTGTTAACTCATTTGGTTAAGGTGTGGGTCAGGTAACTCCAGGTTCAATTTCCTTTAGGGTTAAGCTAGTTGGAAGGAGACACTTAAAATCCAATCAGTTGAGAGTTGTTCTGGCCCAAGCTAGGTGCGATCCTCGGGTGATTTTGACGACTTAGATGCCCTTGGGTCATAGTTTCTTAGACCAAAGGACACTCTCTCAAGTCAAGGAGATTCTAGTAAACAAACAAAAATTATAGATGATTCAGCCAAAGTAGTGACAAATTTGTGCCCTTACCCACCATTGGATTAAAGCAATGCTAAAGTTCTGTTCAAATATTTATGGAGGATAGGATTTTGGTGATAATGCTAACAAATGGATTTAGAGTTAGAGTTAATTATGATGGTTATACATAGAGGAGATTTAATAGTTATAGAAGCTACTACAAGATAGTGACTTTATAGTGAGTAACATAAGGTTAGTAAATTAAAATGAGAGAAAATTTGAAGTGTGTAATATAAAAGTGAAAAACAAGTGTATTTAGTTTCTAGCAATTTTTCCAATAAAAATCAGGCTGAAATTGTTGAATTGCAATTTTAAGTTGTTGGAATTGCATACTCAAGGTGCCCCAAGGGTAATTGAGGATGTCAAATCCATTTCTGCAATCAAAATTGCAATTTGAACAACAAAAATCATGATTTTAGCAAATATTGCATTGTCGGATTTCAAGAAAAATCGTCGAAAAAAGTGCAGATCGTCAACCATTTAATTTACTCCTTAATAAAAAAGGTCATGTTAAAATGTAATATGTTTTTTGAAAATACACCATCTCTATCAAATGATCTATGTAAACATGATTATAAATGTTATGATCCATCCAATGTAAGCCTCTTACTTGGTCCTAAAGGTTATGCTCCACCCGGTGCACATTCAATTTGAATGTTTTTTTACATGTGGATATGGAGAGAAAACCATAAGATTAAGTGGAACAGTATTCACGAATTTGTTTGAAATGATATGATATTTTGTATGTCCATTTAATACTTTGTCTTGCTCTACAAAATCATTATTGCTTATGCCATTTGAGTTTATTGCAACGAGAGACCCTCTACAGCCCAGTATGAGGGAGATCTTGTAACATGTGAATGTTTCTCGAGTTTGTCCAGTGTTTGTCGAGTAACAAAATAATACAAAGTAAACAAAAAAGAATAATACAAAGTAAAAAGTAATAAATATTATGTCGGCCATAAACAAAAAAGAATAATACAAAGTAAAAAGTAAATATGAAACTTAAACTAGAGACTTTAGAACTTAGGATTAGGTGGTAAATATTATGTCGGTCATAAACAAAAAATAATAATACAAAGTAAAAAGTAAATATGAGACTTAAACTGGAGTCTTTAGAGCTTAGGATTAGGTGGTAAATATTATGTTAGCCATAAACAAAAAAGAATAATACAAAATAAAAAGTAAATATGAGACTTAAACTAGAGACTTTACTTTTTGCTTTTAATACAAAGTAAAAAGTAAATATGAAACTTTAGAGTGTTTGTGGAGTTTGTCGAGTAACAAAATAATACAAAGTAAGCAAAAAAGAGTAACAAAATAATAGAAAGTAAACACAAAAGAATAATAGAAAATAAAAAGTAATAAATATTATGTGGGTCATAAACAAAAAAGAATAATACAAAGTAAAAAGTAAATATGAGACTTAAACTAGAGACTTTAGAGCTTAGGATTAGCTGGCTTAGGTATTGCACTCAAGGAGCTATTCAATGAGAGGTTTGCACCTCGGGAAATTTGATCCCTCTATGAGCTTGATAGAGCCTAGGATTTGGATCTAGGCTGGTGTTTATTGCACAGAGTGAAACTAGGTGCTCTATAGCCCAATAGGGGACGTTACATGTAATGTTTGTCTTTATTATTGTCGGACATTAATTAAAATGTAAAAAAAAAAGTAAAATGTAGTGGAAAGTATTTAATGAAAAGTAAAAGAGTAAAATGTAATGAAAAGTAAAAAAATAAAATGTATTGTCGGCCATTAATTAAAATGTAAAAAAAAATAAAATTATGGAAAGTATTTAAAAAAAATCCATGTCGGCTCATAAAATAAAATATTGTGAAAAGTAATTAAAAAATCGATGTTCGTTTATAAAATAAAAACTTAAAACTTAAACCCGGATCTTAAATTTCTTGAGTTTAAATTTAAAAAAAGGAATACACTTCAAGAAATTGGATCCCTCTCGGTGCTTGATAGATACAGGGTGCTTGATAGATACGGGTTTAAGATGGATCTATGCTGGTTTATATGAAAAAACATATGGGTAGAAGATTCATGAATGTGGTCATTATCTTGTGATAGTAAAGTTATGAATAATATAAGTTATTATAGTTGTTTATATTGATAATTAATGAATACTTGAATTGTTAAAAGTTAAACTACACGCTAGGATTCTAATTGAAGTCTCACTCTTATCTTAATATATCATGAAGTTTAAACATTTAAATATATTTCAATACACATAGTAACATTTAGTTAATTTTCAAAAGTTTAAAATTGTAAATATACTTAAGCACTAAGCTAACATTAGTAGTTAATTGGGTATAGTCCACTCAATTGGGTATAGTCCAAGTGGTTGTGAGATGGAGTGTTATCCTCCCCACCCAAGCAGTTGTGGGATGGAGTGTTATCCTTCCCACCTAGTTTCTATTCTCATAAATGGCATACACCATAGGTCAATCTTGTTACTATTCCATGTTTTACTTTGTATTTGTATTATATTAAAAATATGTTTTTGATTTTTTTTTATTCTCTTTTCAACTTCTTAACTTCTTCTTTTTTTTTTTCTTTTTTTTTTTCGCCTGAAGAAAAAAAAAAAAAAAAACACGTCCTATCTCTTTTACATGCAAACAAGTATCATGAATATAAAGGATCTAGGATATGATCTTAGAAAGAACGTCCTATCTCTTTTACATGCAAACAAGTATCAATGATACTATCAAAAAATATTGTCCATAAACTGTAGAATAGTGTACAAGTTTGTCCTTTGTCATACTGTTTACAAAAAGAAGAATTGATCACATCATTGAGTATATGATGCCCCCTTAATATTGAAAAAAAAAGATGATGAAATAAACTAATTAAATAGTCAATAACATGTAAAAATAACAGATCAGGTATCCTGAATTATAGACAAAATCCCTTGTATTTCCATGAAGGGACGATGATAATACTGGAAGCTTTGATCCCGATTATGTTCTACTACTTTAAATTGCCTTGCATCCAACTGTAAGCCCTCTTTAGGAAGGGCATTTGTTGTTCTATTATTTTGCCTGTAAACATCAATGCATGGAAAGGAATTAAATCTTTATTTTATATCCACAATTTCTTCAAGTAAAGGAATCAATCTCGTGTGTGTGCATCTTTGTGCTCCATTGACCCAATTGATAACTAGCATAGAGTCCAACACTTGAATATCATGAACTTCTTTTTCCACGGCAAAGGTCATGAGGCTTTTAAGGGATAATAGATCAGCATAGTTATTTGTCCCCTGCCCAAAACCCAAATAAATCTTGAAGAAATGAGAATTAGATAGGTTTAAGGTGTCACCTCCACCACATCGAGATTGTTCATTCTGAGAAGCCCCATAAAAAAAGGCACATCACGTAGATTTGTTAATCTCTACCTCCCTAATTCTTCAAAGAGTTGTCTTCCATTTTACTTGTGAGAAGTTAGATAATATTGCAATGCAAGAGGCAACTACAAGCGTTGGAACAATAGTTTTTGCTGGAAGATTAAATTGTTTCTATCAATCCAGATGCCCCAAGCTATAATTAAGGGAAGAGCTTTATACTAATGGTTTTCTTTGTTGTTTAACCATTCATGAAGGGTTGAGTTGATTATGTCCCCAATCCAGGAAAAGACCCTACCATAACCTCTGCTAATCTCTTTCCACACCAAAATTGTAAATGGGCATTTCAAAAATAAATGTATGACAAATTCATCATATGATTTATAGAGGGTGCACCTACATGTACCTTCCAATATTATTTTTGTAAATTATCCCAAGTTGGAACTTTATTTTCCAAAGCACGCCACATAAGCAGTCATGCTTTTGAAGGGCATTTAAACTTTTGTAATATCTTCCACCACCAACAGATCTCCCTATTGAAAATGTCTATGTTTAATTGTATATATCCTTGTTTTAGACCGTAGGATCTCAATGGAGCGGGATCCCATATCAACTCATCCTCTGAATCCCTGATGTGAATATGTGCCTCTTATAAGGACCTTTATGTATGCATCCCACATCGCATTGTCTACATTTGACAAACCAATTGATCTAGATGATAGCCAACCTTGATTCCACATGTTGGAAGTGATCAAATATACCACCTAGTTTAATGTAAAAAACCCTAGCTCATGGAGTCTTTCCACTAGATTCATGGGAAGGAGATGTCTAGCTCTACTCCCAGGCTATGGATCCATCCCAATCCACACTTTGATCCCCTTTACTACACTCTAATCAATTCCATTACCTATGAAATCAAAAGAGCTTACCATGGCTTTCCAGCTAATGGAAGCATTGTTAATTTTCTTATAGGGGAACGAACCCAGTTGATAATGGAGTTTGGGGATATATACTTCTGTTCAACAATTTTTTCCAGAGACTACTGGTAGTTAATATCCTCCAAACCCCCTTGGCAACTAAAGCTTTTGAAAAAATAAATATATTTTTTAACCCCCATCCACCAAGGGATTTTGGAACAACAAACTTTTCCCATTTAACCCAAGGCACAACATAATGATCCTTGTGATCACTCCAAAGGAATTGCGCACACACCCTCTTATCTTTCTCCAATATTCCTTTTGGAATCCAAGCTAATGACATCCAATAGAATGGAACTGCTTCCAACACTGATTTAATGAGCACTAGTCTTCCATCCCTAGAAATCCATTGTGACACCAAATCTGAATACTACTTTCCAATTTTGAGATTAACCACATTCATTCTTTCTTTTGATAGTTATTAGGATTTAAGAGAAAGCCAAGGTATTTTTAGACCCGATTCCAAATCAACTTAAGGAAAGGGAAATTTGGATTTGTAATATCTTACCTTAATCTCTTCCATATTCACACAAGAAAGAGAGGACTTCTAGACATTGATATCCATCCTCGCTGCTTGACAAAACAAGTCAAGAATATTTACAAGATTATCTGCATCACGCATTGACTCGTTGTAGAAGATTAGGATGTCATCTATGAACAATAGATGTGTAATATACAGAAGAATCCACACTCATTTCATCCTTATTGTCCTTTTGGCCTCCACCAGAGATCTACTCAAACCTTCAACAACCAACATAAATAATAATGGAGAAAGTGGACTACCTTGACAAAGCCCCCTTTCAGCTCCAAAAAAATGGGGAAGATGAACCATTTATTAACACTGCAAGTGAAACCAAAGTAATGCAACTCATAACCCAATTAATAAAAGTTACATCAAAGCCTAAGTGAGTGAGGAGAAGTCTGATGTATAGCCAATTAAATCTATCATATGCCTTGGATAAGTCATTTTTTATGACAAGTCCTTTCTCTTTTATGGATTTTAGGCTGTGGAGTACCTCTTGTGCCACCACAATCACTTAATGAATTTGCCTTCCTTCCAAAAAGCCAAATTGTTCCTTAGAAATATGTCTTGACAGTATTTCCTTGATCCTTTTAGCTATGATTTTTGCCAGTATTTTATAGATGCCATTGGCTAGAGAGATTGGCCTAAATTCCTCAAAGGAAGCCGGATTATAGACTTTTCAGATGAGAGCGATGAAAGTTGAATTGAAAGAGTTCAAAATTCTCCCTGTAACTTGAGTCTCTTACACCACTCGAATAAGGTTAGCCCCCATAATTTCGAAGGTATCTAGGAAGAATTCCACTGGCCAACTAGCCCTGGACTCTTATCCCTTTGGAATCTATGAAGGACCCCTTTTAACTCATCCATGGAAATGTAACATCCCTCCAATTTAACCCTAATTATTATTATTATTGTAAAATAATTATAATTATGTAAATAGGCCATGGTGAGGAGCTCAAGGCCAAGGCCCCACCAATGGACCTTGAGTTAGTGTCATGATTATAAGTCTTAGTTAAGACTACAAAATTAAGAATAGTAAATGCGACTAAAAGATAAACCAAAAGAAAAGATGAGATGGCAGACAAGCCATGAGATTGAGTTTTCTAATGACTAGGGTACATGAAGATGATAATATGTTTTTTGACTTAAATAATTAGGGCGCCTTCCCAATAGAGTTTATCCCTAAGTAGAGGACCTAAACTACTATATTTAAATAGTAAACTTTTGCAGCTTCGACCTAATTCCATGCATTTATCCTACCATCCTAAAAGGGCAAAATCTAACGGCTGTTATAAACAGTTTTGGTGGCTTGCGACAAAGATCTAAGTTATAAGTTCTTATAATAAGAAAGTGATCTTACTCCATATAAAAGATACCAAGTATTTTGAAAGGGTGAAAGAGATGACTAAGTAAACATATATAGGAAGGGATAAAAGTAATAAAAAGGATAATAGAACCTTTATATATATATATATGTGTGTGTGTGTGTGTGTGTTATTATACTTGATAAGTCTAAAGAAAATCATAAACGACAAAATGATTAAGATACATATATGTAAATGGACAAGATTATAACCTTGATTTCGATAGGAGTATATATTCTTTTAGAGGAAGGCTACCTTCTTAAATTGTTATATACATGATGATATGCATGGTAGGGACAAAAATACTAATGAGCAATATTATATATATTTATATTTTAGAGGATGAAGATGATGCATGTTGGTAAAAACGCTTATAATCAAAATAAGAGCTTTTCGGTATGGTTATCGTTTGTTGGTGACTGGATGTGTAACAACCGTAAAGGTGGGGAGTAAATATGGTAATCTTGTCTCCATAGTGGGGTACTACCATCGCCACATGGCATCACTTGAGGGACGCGTTTCCTGCCAACCGTTTTCTATTGTAGAATCCTAAGTTACCTTGACTGCCAGTTCTTGCGATGGATGGGGAAGAGGAGTCGGTCCATGTTTTGTTGTGCAACACCGTTTGATGTTTTTATTAACATGGTTTACGATCCCTTGGGGGGTGTCGGTTGCTCTGTGGAAGAGAGTTTTACGGTGCCTCCAACTTGTGTTGTCCATACTCTGTTGCAGGGCGTATGATTGTTTTGGTAATCGTTATTTTTCTCTGTTGCTCTGGTTATTCTCGGATGAAAACGATGGATCAGTCTCTGAGATGAAGGGAAATCGTAGTAAGTCGATTGGTTGCTATTGTAGGATTTCCCTCTATGAACTGCCATCAGTTTGGTGAAATCTATGTAGGCTGAATGCCTTCCGTCGTATGGTATGTTTGAATGCTGCACCAATTTTGGGGAATCTGTGTACCATGAGAAGGTGTTATAGATCTGTTGCTTAAAGTTAAAAATAACCCTAGAATTATTCCTTATATACTTAACTAAGTGGGATACGATCCCTAGATATCAAGCTGCGTGAATGCTTGATTGCTGAAATCATGCTTTATTTTGCTGCTAAGGGTTTGGGTTGGGATATGTTTGGAATAGTAGGCATCCGTCTTTGCTCTGTTTCGTTTTATATATTATCAATATTTATGTTTCCTGGAAAATGCAGAGAAACAAGATCGATCCCTGACCATGCATTTTTAATCCGATGCTAGCGCCCAGATGAGGCCAGCACCTTGCATTAGTTAGTCTGGTCATTTCTTTATATGTATACTACCATTAACACTAGTATTTTATAATCGAGTTAGATGGTTTTATTGTTACTTACATTGCTAAGATCAGGTTGGCTGAAGATCGACCTCCATGTTCTGCTTCGGTCAGGAAACTCATAGCTTACATGGTCTCTTCTTGGTCATGAAATTTATCAGAAAATGCATAGTCCACGCCATTACGGTTTGGTACATCTAACTTCCTTTATGCTTGCTAGAGTTGTTGAAACGTTTTGCATGTTAAAATTCTTTGCTGCTAGTAAGTGTTGAGTTCATTCTAGGAGAATGCTTAGGTAAATATTTGTTATTCATTATTATGGGATGCAGAACGTTAGGACCTCGGCTCTTTAGGCTATGTTGAAATCATATTTTCTGTATAGAGTGAGTAGATTGCTTTGTTTTCTTTATGGATCTTCCTTGTGTTGGGTCAGCATGATCTCTGTTGGGATATATGTGTTGTATGTTTAGGGAATCGTTGTGTTCCATCTTTATGTTTACTTAGAGGAAAGAGTGTATTGTCTATATGCTGCAAACACACAGATCCTTTGAAACCTCTACACCATTCTTTATGCAATGCTTATTACTTCTTTTGATGCCACTAGTTATCATAGCCAGGATCTTCTGCGTTGTAACTCACTGTTGTCTACATAGGCGTCATCGTTGTATTCGAACCTTGATCTAAACTAGGGTTGATCTAAGAGTACCCAAAACTCTGTCCCGTCTTCCATTTTTTGCTCTGGCGAAATTCAATTATGGATGATTGCTAGCCTGGCCTTTAAATTTATGAATGACGCTTCTGCACACTTTTATTATACTTCTCTTCGTAGGCTTAACCTTGTTGTGACTCGGTGTTGGATGCGTTAGGATTCGTATGCTGGTCTTTGTGTAGTGTGTCTTAATGAATTGTAGGTAACCTAACATGAAGATTTTAATCGAAAGAGAAATCAATCCAAGATATTTATGCACCGGTTGTTTTCATATTAAAACCCCGCCATTATACGATATTTTTTATAGTAATCATTCATTCCATGCCCTCGGCGACGAGAATGGCATTGACCGGTTCTATGCTACTGTAGAGAAGTGAGTTTATAAAGATTACTTAGCCTAAAACTTAAATATATGGTATGACAGGATCTTTGCATCATTTTATTTAAATTGTTAGAATTATGGTTTAAGTGAAGCAACCTCCGAGTTAGCTTAAGTTTTGCATCTTAGTATGGACGGTGAGAAGGGAATGACCTCTTGAGCTATGTATGTGTAAACGTTTAAGGGAGGAATCCCATGTCATATAGGTCATTTGTAGATAGATATAAGTTAAATATTTTGGTTTTCCTTACTTTGATACTCTCCGTATATATATATTTCAATTGGAGATTGAAGAAAATTTAATATATAGAAATTGATTGTTCATAAGTAAAAAGGGGAATGTTCTTGTTTTGAAATCAAAGTGTGAGAGTATAATAATATTGTTAAAATAGACCTTATAGGGTAAGTAAAATTGTTGCTTAGAATTTTTCCCATGGGTTGTTGTACAATTGTGACATGAGGCTAGTGGGAAAGGGCATGGTCTTTCGCTGAATTACTAAATAATTTATTTGGATCTCAGTCGTTGTTCTGATGCGAGCTTTCTAGATCTTTGTAGTCAGCATAACATGTCCTAGAAGATGCTCTCTAGGAGAGAAGCACCAAGAATGATGGAAAATTGCAAACAACTGATTTTGCCATTTTGTAACACTTCACTTGATTCGATAATTATAATAAAAGATGCACACACTTTTGTGGACTAGCCCGTGTACGGGTGAACCACGTTACTCTTGGTCTCCTATGTTTTCTTATGGTGTTCCTCAATGTGTCTATACGTATGAGTACTTAATTCTTTCTTAAAATGTTAATGATTACCTTGATGTATAATGCCAATATGTTCGCTTTATGATTATGCTAACGTTGTTATCATTTATGATGTTCTCCTAGTCCGATTAACTGATAAAATATGTACATGTGCATTCCGTCTATTTTGTCTACGAAGACTTTCTTTATACAGGTGAATGTTTTAGCAATTGATAGTTTCTTATGTACTCTTAATTATGGGTCATTAATTGCTTTCTAGAATTAATGATGGAAATTTTTTTATAGTTACATCTAAATATGGAAAATGGTTCAGTTAAAGTATAAATCAAAGTCGTTTTTCTCTTGATTGTACAAAGTATTTGAGTACATGCTTATCAGCTAAAATGTCGCATGATGTAAATGAATTATTTGGTTATGTAGACTTACGTTGTCAAGAGAATAAATAAATTCTAAGACGTTGCTGTCTTATTTTATAAATGTTTAAAAGGTGAGAAAGTGGTTGGCAAAATAGGTAATGATACATCATAGAGTTATGTCGTTACATGTCATTACGACATGTATGGATTGTTGATCACAAATCTAAGTATTACGATACTTTCTATTTGGTAATTGTCTAGGCAATTAAATAATTGCGAGAGGGTTAAATGTCGTTTTTATTTTAATAGTAATTTAAAATGCCAGAAATTTATACTTCCGTGTAGTAGTTATGAGTGAATAGTCCTTTTGGAAGGATTCTTAAATTTTTATGAAATTCGGGTATGTGACATGTGGTATCAGAGTGTTAGGTTTAAACACTCGGGCCTAATGGCCTCAACATGTGAAGTATGAATACTGATAAGATAATAAATCAAGTTGTCTTGTTTCATTTTGTTTTGGATGCATGGATTGGGATGGACGAGGAGTTAACATCATCGGAGTGCAACTTCAAGTTCTCCAACAAGGAGTAAGGATAACCATTTTTTTTACATTGTTTCTTTACAAAATCACGAGTAAGGTATGTTTTATTTATCATAAAGTTTTCACTTCGTGAATAGCATTGTCATAGAATGGGATATCCGATTGCAAATCATTCCATTTAAAATGAAATGATCTCAGTATATGTGTAGAGGGCTATTAGAATTACATAAAATAGAAAATACTCAGTTGAATGATACAAGTGTGTAACCAATGCACTTTCCTTTTCAAATCTATAAATAGTGAACGCATATGTAATACCTTAATCAATGCTGTAACCTTCTAGGATATAGACAAAAATATCAAACTAATTTATGTACTTTTGTTTAAAGGTCGATTAGTTTGAGTATGCTATACAAAAAATACATGAAGGGTTTCAAAGGTTGCACTAGAGTGTAAATTATTCATATACCGACATAGATGTTGTTTTTATATATTATCTATCATGATTGATTAAATTTGTTAAGAAGTAACATAACCTTTTATGTTGAAATGGTGGATTCATAATTGTATGTCATTTGGTGAGTACTAGTCGGAGCAATAGATAAAGATACAGAAGATTTAGACCAAATAGGTTATTACCTTGACAAAAGAACAGAATGTGAAAGATGTTACGAACATCCGCGTATGGTAAATTAAAGGTTTCATAGAAACGTCATTTAATTTCCCACATTTTAGTTTTGGATATTAAGCACACTACCTATGAGCTTCATTAGGATAAAAGTATAAATGTACACTCCAAGCAGTAAGCTTGTTAGACTATATGAAGTCATTTGAATATCTTCAATTATCATAGCTACATTTTATTTTGATATTTTTCTTTTGATAGTTTCATGAAAAGCTATATTGAAAAATATTGCATTCATAGACATTAGAAAGTATGAACCGGTAAATTATTTGATTAATTAGTTGGTAGGAAGTTCTTGCTATATGTTTATTAAGTACACTTCTCAAAATAAAATTTGATGATATCAAATCGTTTTACTCAAGTCTTGGTAGTACAGGTTGACTCCCCTCCTTTTTCGCCATGGTTGAATTTCGTGTAAGACATAGCCTAAGTATTAGTCACTCTTGAGCATTGATGGCAAGAATAGATTTGACAAAACTAGGGTACTAGATTATGTGTAAAGACGTGAAGGAATTTCCGAGATGACTGACGTGTTTGAATGTTTTTATTTTATTTTATTTTTTATAAGAAACCGTTATTTTGACTATTTAACATAAATTGTATTTTATTTGGGACTTATTATCGTTATAAACTTAAAAGTGTTGCAAGCAGTATTTTCTGGAAGATTAAAAATATCTTATGCATTATGGTCGTAAATATTGCTTCTAAAGGTTGGCATGAAGGTCGACATGCATCAAGCTAAAAGATATTGTTAATAGTAGAAATGTGATTATAGGAAAAAGAAGAATCCTAACTTTGATGTGATGACCTGAATTATGTGTCCATATGTGTCTCTAACTGTGTGAATTTTCATGTATTATTCTGTTGGATAATTTGTGTAAGAGTATGCTTTTGTTGAAATAATTTAATTATAACAATTGAATATATGAGTAAACTTAATGTTTGATTTTAGGGTTTTACATTGAAAAATATTTTATATTTTATGAAATCTCTTACGTCATGGAAACTGCATGAAAGGGGATGCTTCCTTTATTATCAAAATATGATTTTGTAAAAGTGGATATTTCCATATGGTCAAGGATAGTTGTTTAGAATCCCTGTTTTTTAAGGAGGTGTTTATGCTAGTCGATTTGAATAACTTAATTGGAAGTCAAATTAGCTTACCTCATTAAGTCATTATGAATATTGTAGTAAAATAAATAAAAGGGTTGAATCTTCAGGATTATACTTCTACGATATTTAATATTAGTATTTACTATGGTATGGAAAAAAAAATTAAAATTATTTGAAATTTATAATTCTATATCATTAGTCAGCACTCAGACCATATAAAGAGATGAAAAACTTTGACGAAAACATGCTATTACCTTGATCAAACCAAAATTAATGAATAGTGTTTTTAAAATTTCATCAAGTAAATCCGCATTATAATGATTAATGTCTTCTTGTAAGTTTCACTAAGTGCATTACCCATCGGTTAGACTATAGTATTACTAATAAGTAAGTTTATCTTGTTTTGGCAAGGTCACTTAAAAATTTCACGTAGTACTGGATATGACATAGCTGTTACGACGGCTATATCGGAAGTTGTTGCAGATATTATGACACTTGTTTTAATTAGTAAGTGGAAAGTTATAAGTGCATTCCTCAAGATAAAATTTGGTTTTCAAGTATTAATGATAGAATGTATATATTCTGTTTTGATAGCATGCTAATTACAAAAATAAACGTTGACTTGTTTTATTCTCTTTATGGATCCAAGAGTATGGAGTCCATAGTCTAAGTAAAATGTTATTGATAACCAGAATGAATCTAGATGAAATGATTGAACTAGGATACTAACATATTATCAACATGATATTGAAGAGTTTATAGCAGGATGAAAAGATGAAGATACACAAACTATTCGAACGAACATGCGTATACTAATATGGAAATAATGTGTTCAATTATTGAGCAATTGAAGCAAGGAAATTTTCCTCTATACTAACATTTCAGGAAGTGATCTTAATGACCTGATCAAGGAGGGACATTGATTTTAAAAGCATGTATACAGATAAGTTGGTTTGAATCACTCAAAAGTAAGTAATGATTTACTTTTTACTTTGTCACGAGTAGTGATGAGGTTTATGATTGATGATGTGTAATCATCCAAATGCGAAGAATATGATGGGTGAATCTAATTTTGGTTGCTATTTTGTGGCATACAGGAATTAATAAATGGTTGTCATAAAGAGGTGTTTCCTGGACTCAAATGAGAAGGTTTGAGAGGAAGGGAAATTATCTCTGGGCTCAGGTAGAGCCGACAACATCATGGGCTCATTTACTAGCTGTTGCAGGGTGCAATTTCCCTAAATTGTGGCCATGTTCCCCATGGAAGTGGAACAGAGCAGGTATCTCATTGAATGTTATACTGACACAAAAGACCTAGGCAATCTTTATATCCATCAAATTGAGCAGGTGCTCACAAATTTTCCTTGTGTTGTTAGAATGGAGCACACACGAGGTTCTCTGAGGAGACTTAACTTTTCCTTGTGGTGTTAGAACGAAGCTCACAAGAAGATTCGATGAGGGGAAGCTATGTAATGAGTTGCAGAGTAAGACTTTGTATTCCTACGGTATGCAGAGGTTTTACTGCTGAGTTGAAGAGGACTAATGTTAATGTTGCAAGTCTTCATGATTGCTGAAATACAAAGAGTGCTATGTACGCAAGTCTACATGATTGCAGAAGTACATGAGCAGGATAAATATGGCAAGTCTCCACGATTGCGGAAATACATAAAAATTTTGTATGCAAGTCTCCACGATTGCTAAAGTACAAAGAGGTTTGATGATTGCAAGGTTTGAATGGTTTAAACAATGATAATGATTTGTCTTGTATTTAGACTATCAAAAGTATTTATGTGTGAATTGCTATGAATGCTAGAATAAGCGAAATTATTTCCTCAAAAGATTACTTTTTGAAATTGTGCATACTCATGTAGTACTAAAGAACGTTGGAAGATCTTGTATGATCTGTGTAATGCACAGGATATAAGTGAAAAGAGGTTGCGGGAAATTTGCAAAAATGTAAATATGATCAAAGCATGAGAACAAAGGCAAGAGGAGGCAGTGACGGGATGCAAAAGACAAACCGATGAACACCGAGGACGGTGTTATCTTTAAGGGGTGGAGTGTGTAACATCCCTCCAATTTAACCCTAATTATTATTATTTTTGTAAAATAATTATAATTATGTAAATAGGCCATGGTGAGGAGCTCAAGGCCAAGGCCCCACCAGTGGACCTCAAGTTAGTGTCAGGATTCTAAGTCTTAGTTAAGACTACAAAGTTAAGAATAGTAAATGCGACTAAACGATAAACGACCAAACCCATCCAAAAGAAAAGATGAGATGGCAGACAAGCCATGAGATCGAGTTTTCTAATGACTAGGGTACATGAAGATGATAATATATTTTTTGACTTAAATAATTAGGGCACCTTCCGAATAGAGTTTAGCCCTAAGTAGAGGACCTAAACTACTATATTTAAATAGTAAACTTTTGCGGCTTCAACCTAATTCCACGCATTTAACCTACCATCCTAAAAGGGAAAAATCTAACGGCTGTTATAAACAGTTTTGGTGGCTCGCGACAAAGATCTAAGTAATAAGTTCTTATAATAAGAAAGTGATCTTACTCCATATAAAAGATACCAAGTATTTTGAAAGGGTGAAAGAGATGACTAAGTAAACATATATAGGAAGGGATAAAAGTAATAAAAAGGATAATAGAACCTTTTTATATATATGTGTTATTATACTTGATAAGTCTAAAGAAAATAATAAATGACAAAATGATTAAGATACATATATGTAAATGGACAAGATTATAACCTTGATTTCGATAGGAGTATATATTCTTTTAGAGGAAGGATACCTTCTTAAATTTTTATATACATGATGATATGCATGGTAGGGACAAAAATACTAATGAGCAATATTATATATATTTATATTTTAGAGGATGAAGATGATGTATGTTGGTAAAAACGCTTATAATCAAAATAAGAGCTTTTCGGTATGGTTATCGTTTGTTGGTGACTGGACGTGTAACAACCGTAAAGGTGGGGAGTAAATATGGTAATCTTGTCTCCATAGTGGGGTACTACCATCGCCACATGGCATCACTTGAGGGACGCGTTTCCTACCAACCATTTTCTATTGTAGAATCCTAAGTTACCTTGACTACCAGTTCTTGCGATGGATGGGGAAGAGGAGTCGGTCCATGTTTTGCTGTGCAACACCGTTTGATGTTTTTATTAACATGGTTTATGATCCCTTGGGGGGTTTCGGTTGCTCTATGGAAGAGGTTTTTACGGTGCCTCCAACTTGTGTTGTCCATACTCTACTGCAGGGCGTATGATCCTTTTGGTAATCGTTATTTTTTTTCGTTGCTCTGGTTATTCTCGGATGAAAATGATGGATCAGTATCTGAGCTAAAGGGAAATCATAGTAAGTCGATTGGTTGCTATTGTAGGATTTCCTTCTATGAACTGCCATCGGTTTGGTGAAATCTATGTAGGCTGAATGCCTTCCGTCGTATGGTATGTTTGAATGCTGCACCAATTTTGGGGAATCTGTGTACCATGAGAAGGTGTTATAGATCTGCTGCTTAAAGTTAAAAATCGTCCTAGAATTATTCCTTATATACTTAAATAAGTGGGATACGATCCCTAGATATCAAGCTGCGTGAATGCTTGATTGCTGAAATCATGCTTTATTTTGCTGCTAAGGGTTTGGGTTGGGATATGTTTGGAATAGTAGGCATCCGTCTTTTCTCTGTTTCGTTTTATATATTATCAATACTTATGTTGCCTTGAAAATGCAGAGAAACGGGATCAATCCCCGACCATGCATTTTTAATCCGATGCTAGCGCCTAGATGAGGCCAACGCCTTACATTAGTTAGTCTGGTCATTTTCTTTATACGTATACTACCATTAACACCAGTATTTTCTAATCGATTGAGATGGTTTTATTGTTACTTACATTGCTAAGATCAGGTTGGCTGAGATCGACCTCCACGTTCTGCTTCGGTCAGGAACCTCATAGCTTATATGGTCACTTCTTAGTCATGAAATTTATCAGAAAATGCATAGTCCACGCCATTACGGTTTAGTACATGTAACTTCCTTTATGCTTGCTAGAGTCGCTGAAACGTTTTGCATGTTAAAATTCTTTGTTGCTAGTAAGTGTTGAGTTCAATATAGGAGAACGCTTAGGTAAATATTTGTTATTCATTATTATGGGATGCAGAATGTTAGGACCTCGGCTCTTTAGGCTGCGTTGAAATCGTATTTTCTGTATAGAGTGAGTAGATTTCTTTGTTTGCTTTCTGGATATTCCTTGTGCTGGGTCAGCGTGATCTCTGTTGGGATATTTGCGTTGTATGTTTAGGGAATCGTTGTGTTCCATCTTTATGTTTACTTAGAGGAAAGAGCGTATTGTCTATATGCTGCAAACACACAGATCCTTTGAAACCTCTACACCATTCTTTATGCAATGCTTATTACTTCTTTCGATGCCACTAGTTATCATAACCAGGATCTTCTACGTTGTAACTCACTGTTGTCTACAGAGGCATCATCGATGTATTCGAACCTTGATCTAAACTAGGGTTGATCTAAGAGTACCCAAAACTCTGTCCTGTCTTCCATTTTCTGCTCTGGCGAAATTCAATTATGGATGATTGCTAGCCTGGCCTTTAAATTTATGAATGACGCTTGTGCACACTTTTATTATACTTCTCTTCGTAAGTTTAACCTTGTTGTGACTCGGTGTTGGATGCGTTAGGATTCGTATGCTGGTCTTTGTGTAGTGTGTCTTAATGAATTTTAGGTAACCTAACATGAAGATTTTAATCGAAAGAGAAATCAATCCAAGATATTTATGCACCGGTTGTTTTCATATTAAAACCCTGCCATTATACGATATTTTTTATAATAATCATTCATTCCATGCCCTCGACGACAAGAATGGCATCGACCGGTTCTATGCTACTGTAGAGAAGCGAGTTTATAAAGATTACTTAGCCTAAAACTTAAATATATGGTATGACAGGATATTTGCATCATTTTATTTAAATTGTTAGAATTATGGTTTAAGTGAAGCAACCTCCGAGTTAGCTTAAGTTTTGCATCTTAGTATGGACGGTGAGAAGGGAATGACCTCTTGAGCTATGTATGTGTAAATGTTTAAGGGAGGAAGCCCATCTCATATAGGTCATTTATAGATAGATATAAGTTAAATATTTTGGTTTTCCTTACTTTGATACTCTCCGTATATATATATTTCAATTGGAGATTGAAGAAAATTTAATATATAGAAATTGATTTTTCATAAGTAAAAAGGGGAATGCTCTTGTTTTCAAATCAAAGTGTGAGAGTATAATAATATTGTTAAAATAGACCTTATAGGGTAAGTAAAATTGTTGCTTAGAATTTTTCCCATGGGTTGTTGTACAATTGTGACATGAGGCTAGTGGGAAAGGGCATGGTCTTTCGTCGAATTACTAAATAGTTTATTTAGATCTCGACCGTTGTTCTGATGCGAGCTTTCTAGATCTTTGTAGTCAGCATAACATGTCCTAGAAGATGCTCTCTAGGAGAGAAGCACCAAGAATGATGGAAAATTACAAACAACTGATTTTGCCATTTTGTAACACTTCACTTGATTCGATAATTATAATAAAAGATGCACACACTTTTGTGGACTAGCCCGTGTACGGGTGAACCACGTTACTCTTGGTCTCCTATGTTTTCTTATGGTGTTCCTCAATGTGTCTATACGTATGAGTACTTAATTCTTTCTTAAAATGTTAATGATTACCTTGATGTATAATGCCATTATGTTCGCTTTATGATTATGCTAACGTTGTTATCATTTATGATATTCTCCTGGTCCGATTAACTGATAAAAGATGTACATGTGCATTCCGTCTATTCTGTCTACGAAGACTTTCTTTATATAAGCGAATTTTTTAGCAATTGATAGTTTCTTATGTAATCTTAATTATGGGTCATTAATTGCTTTCTAGAATTAATGATGGCGAAAATTTTATAGTTACATCTAAATATGGAAAATGGTTCAGTTAAAGTATAAATCAAAGTCGTTTTTCTCTTGATCGTACAAAGTATTTGAGTACATGCTTATCAGCTAAAATGTCGCATGATGTAAATGAATTGTTTGGTTATGTAGACATACGTTGTCAAGAGAATAAATAAATTCTAAGATGTTGCTCTCTTATTTTATAAATGTTTAAAAGGTGAGAAAGTGTTTGCAAAAATAGGTAATGATACATCATAGAGTTATGTCGTTACATGTCATTACGACATGTATGGATTGTTGATCGCAAATCTAAGTATTACGATACTTTCTATTTGGTAATTGTCTAGGCAATTAAATAATTGCGAGAGGGTTAAATGTTGTTGGTAATTGTCCCCCCCACTACCTCACACTTACCAAACTATCCACCAGCTGGGCGTTCAACATAAATCTCTCCAATCTTTTTGTTATTTTTTTCTCCCTCACACTCATATTCCTCCAACTCGGCTTTATTTTGATTGGTTGGATGTCCAATAGGTCCTTAGATTCCACCAAGTGGGTAAAAAATCATGCTAGAGGTTCTGGAAAGGCCTTTGGCCCCCAAACCTCAGAAGCACCCAAGGTAAAGTTTATATCAACCCCTATAATGAGATTGGGTGACCTAAAAAAAGATTTGTTTTCTTGCTCATCCCAAAAATCTTTCCAATCTCCGTAAGAGCCATAAATATTAAGGACCTTTAGATTCATCCCAAGGGCTTCAACATGTATTTCAAAGGTCAAACCTACTTCAAAACCCCAATTGTCAGTCACCTTAATGGTTGATGGGTTCCACCCAACTACAAGCCCACCCCACCTGAGCGCCCTCTTACATTAGAAGCAATAAAATTCTAGTCCTTAAAAAGAATTTTTAGAATAATTTCAACTCGTTCATATTTGCCCAAAGTTTCCTGAAGAACAATATCTAGAGAATTGGATAGAACTAGCCTCCTTAATGACGATTTTTTTTACGAATTCACCAAACCCCTACAATTGAAAGAAATGACCTTCATTTGGAAACCTTCTTGAGGGTTCATGCTACTCTAAGTGCCCCAATATTGGAAGTTTGTCTGCTTGAAGCTAAGTCAAGCCTAGATTTATCCTGTGCTTTGGATAAATTTGATTTCCTTCCCCGACCCTTGCCACCTTTAGGATTCTCTAAATTTTGTCCCAACCCACCTCTAATAGGCCGACTCTTAGATTATTAAGGCCTAGGTCTAAAGTTATAATGTGTAAGGGAATCCTTAGTGTCCTTTGAGGATTCATGATTTGAAATGGTCCATGGTTGAGATAATATATAGTCTGCCCATATAATTGAGCAAGAAGTGGTGCAAGTGGGTAGGCTCAAAGTGAGTGAAGCCAGCAATTGTGCAATTAAAGGTGAACAATGCAATGCACTAATATTACTTGTGATGGAAAACAAGAAGAAAAGGGTTGTGATGAGGGGTCCTTCGTACATAATATAGATGAAATAGGAGCACCCTCGATTTTAATTTCATGTTCATCCTTCCGATAGACCCCTTCAATAGAATCCCCTTGATGACTTACACCCAGAATGGGAACGAAACCCTGAGAGCCAATATCCTAGATACGATGCCCCTCATTGTGCCCAATTAGCTCCTCTCCCCAGAAATCCCTTTCAAAACTATTGCTTTTTGTGGCATCCCCCCAACCCTACAAGCCCTGAATACTTTGATCCCTTATTAGATTCATGACCAGCCTTGACTTCCTATCTCGATCGGAAAGGGAGATGGAAGGAGTTTGCAAGGTGCCCATACTGATGGCACCACTTGCAGTGGAAGGGGACCCCTTCGTAATCCAACTTCTAGATGAGGGTGAACAATCCCCTCTCAATTTCTAAATCCTCCTACAACCCTTCCCTCATGTCAATTTTAACCAGGATCTTGGCTACCAACATTTCACGAGTCTCTTTGAAAGACATATCGGCCTCAATAAATTCACCCAACATGTTCTCGATACTTCTGAACATATCCATCGATCGATAGTCCAATGCTAGTCCTAAAATCCAAACCCATAATGGGGAATATATAGTCGTTCACTTCGGACATCAAAGAGAGGGGATCAAAGTTTTAGGGCCATTGGAGCTGCACCGATACACCAATTCTTTTATAGAATCCACTACGCATCCTCTGCCTTATAAAGAATAAAGGTGAACCAACCTTTTTCCAATCCAATCACCTTTGGAGTGTACCCAAATTGTTGTCCCCAATAGGTATTATCCCACTATGTGAGCGATTTGACATTAAACATGTTCCCACAAACCCATCCAATGATAGTCGTCTCCACCATTTTAACAACACTGTGGAGTTGTATATCTTCTCCAAGTATAATTTTTTTTGTTTTTGAGCTTTGTTTTTTAAAACCCTTTGCCTCTTCTGAACCCTGCGATCCCCATCCCTTAGATATGAAACTAACTACTCCTATTCTTTGGCGGAACCACCACTCTCAACCCCCACAAGATCTTGAACCCTTTCAATCACCAGCTCTAGAGTGTGAAAAAACCCACCATAAGAGACACATCCTACTACCTAGATTGCATTCTCCAAAGATCCGCCAGAGATAGCTAGAAAATAGTTTGTTTCTAGAGGCATATCGATGAGAGGACTTGAACGCTGTGGACATGATCTTGGAATTTCATTCAATAGTTGTAAGGCTTCGAAGCCTACACCACCCTCCACCAGGGTCTCATGGGTGCCATGTATCTCACCATCCGTCTGAAACAGTACCAAACCTAGGGCACCAGACCAAATCTCATAGGGTTGGGAAAAACACAAATCCAGTCGTGGTGCAAGCCTGGACCTGACATTCGGGGAATTTTTCCACTTCCATTCCTTTCGACACCTGGTTTCACACAATAGTTACCCCGAAGAATAGCAACATCGATTTTCCGGGAAAGTTTTCACCAAAAGATACAAACCCTAACTCCACCCGTGCCCTCACCTTAGTCTCCTGCTTGCCAAGTAGCACATACCAAATGTCAACCTCATCAAATGGATTCGAGGAATAATAAATTAGTTCCTCTTCCTTTGCCATTTTTAGAAACCCTGGAGAATTTTAAAGCACACGGTGACTACAGTATAGCTACCCGCTACTCTTTATTCGAGAAACCACGGAGCCCACCGCCCCTGTGTTAATCTTATCTTAATCTCTTATTATTAAAAGTTCACAATATATACATTTTGTGAGACTTATTAATTTATGTAAATTAAAAGATAATCACAAATATCAAAGCATCATAATTTTTTTGTTTGAAAAGTAAAGGTAAATGCCAAATTTTAATATCGGCTCCACCCAATATAAAACTCTTACTAGATCATAAATGCTATGTTCTATCCAATATAAAATAATATGTAATATGTAAAATATTTATTCTAAGATAAATTATGCTTGCAAAATGATCCATGGTCTAAACTTAAGCATAACTGCTACACTCCATTCAATGTAAGGCTTTTACTTGGTCATAAATTATATGGTTTATCACATGACAATTATTATGTCTATGACATATTGTGTTCATTGTGTTCATTTTGGACATATTACTTTCACCGTATCAAAACGATTTATTTATTTTCCTAAGTTTGGCAATGTTTTTGTTTTAATTATTTCCTCGTAATTTGTTACGTGGGTTTCGGCTGCCACGTCTCCCTCATCCGTGCCATCCTCGCACGATAGACAAGGGGATAATATTCGAAAAGTTCGCAGACGCATGTGACAAAGTCACGTGACTTTGGGGCCGCCGTTATGGCCGGGTGGCTGGGGCGGTCGGCTGTGGCCATCCCCACCCAGGTTCGACCCCGAGACCCCGTCCGATTGGCGCTCTCACCCACCATTGAGCGCCAGTTTAACTATGCGTGAAAAAAAAAAGTCACGTGACTTTACGGTCTTTCTGGACAATAGAAGCGTTTATGTTACTTCTCTGATTGCGTTGCTTCGTAATTTTTTTGTTTTCTCATGTAATAAATTATTATGCCGAGTTATCTCGTAATAACATATTATGCTAAGTTATCGTAATCTTTATTTAAGTAACAAAATTTGAATTTTAAAGAAAGTAAGCCGCCGTGTTTTTATTGCTAAGTTTTCGTAGTGGTTTTTAAGCAACAAACCATGAAGTTACTTGATATCTTAATACTATGTCTTGATTATGGTTACGGTCGAATTATTAACGAAAAGAATATTGAAGAAGAAAATTTGGTATATATTATAAAATGGTCAAAGGATGACCATGCAAACATGTTTTAGACATATTCCCATGTTGCATTGTTTTTGTTCATGCAAACATGGTTTTAGAAAACATTATGCAATGGCTTCAAACCCTTTATGAAGTCCATGAATCTAGAATTTTGTGGAATAAAGCTTTATTATGAACCAAATACCCTTTTCTAGCTCGTTGAAAAGTTAAGATTTTAAATTGATTCATCTCAACCAAGTTTTCAAATTTATTAGTATTACCTTTTCTTTTCAATATTCCCCAAAGAGATATAGGAGAGGTTGTCCCTTAGAAAGACAAGAAAGATATTTAAAGATGGTAAACTAAACCTATGTATTAAGTTTCATATGTTCTAAGGTGCTCATGGATACTCACATTTAGTACTCTTCATGTTGGGTATCATCTTTGAGTATGTATCAAAGGATGTTAAAACGTATTTTTTTAGGGTACTTCTTTTTGGGGAAAAAATAAGATAGGGCCTCAATATATGCAATTTGATCGTTACTCTAACTATGATAAAAACTAAAGGATCCTTTATGACACAAAGTATATCGAAGGTTTAGGAGGATTTAAATCATTTCTTGGTGACTGCCCTTCACAATCAAATGATGCACATTGTTTTTTCCCAAGTTGTCGCTCACAAGAAACACTCTGGAGAAGTCGATGTGGGACTGAAGCCACAGATCCTCATCTCTTTCATTCTCGTTGTCTCTCTCCGTCGCTTTGGAGCAGAGCCACGAGAACGCGGTGAGGCTATCATCATAGGCAGCAAGGAGCTGATGCTTGGGAGCAAGCCTATAGCTGGCAAAAACAAAAATTTATCCTGCGGTAATGGCCCTTCTAATACAAATCCTATGGAAATAGAACCAGGCCGGAGAGCCCATGCCATGAAGGCAGCGCCATGGAAACCGAGGAAAACGGGCATGCGCATGCTCTCATCGTGACCAGTTTGAGTTGGAGGAAGATAGATCCACAGCCAGAGGTCGAGATTCTGATCCAATATTACGTCCTTGGAGGCCACTCTGTAATCCTCAAGTAGAAAAACTTCTGGGGACGGTGGGACATGGTTGGTCAGTGTTTCGTAATCCATATATATCCATTATTTTTCTTCTCTTAACACCATACAACTTATTAACCAACGCTATGGAATACTGAATTGCAGCAGCATCATGTTCAATGATACATAAGTACAGTTGGGTCGGTGTGTCAATGGAGAAGTCGAAACGCATTGGGAAAGATACCAACTCTTACTCGATAGTCTTTGTGTATCTTTCCCATCATCCCACGTCATCTTCTTCATGATGATATAAATCATCGTCACCCATTGGAGGTACTCAACAACCTCTGTTATGGCCCATCACAAAACTGAATCAAATAATAACAATATTATCACGATCACATCGTTGAATTTTTGTCCGAAGAGCGATATCAATAACGTAAGAAGACCAAAATTAGATATCAAATCAATTACAAGGAGCAGGAATGAACCATCCCTCATGGTGTAGGATGCTTTAAATAATTCAATTTTTTTTAACAATATGTTATGTATGTATTATTTTAAGTGTTTTTATCAGTGGATCATTTAACGTATGAAAAAGTACAAATTCCCGTGACTTGAGGACTACTTCTACATTATCTCTTGACATAATCTTGGATCAAACTCTTGACTTGTGTCTACAGAATTTATTTTCCTCTCACTAAAATGCAAATTGATCAGAATTTATGCCCGTGTCTACAATCCAACGATCATTGAAGCGTGGCAATCTTTACAACAATACCATCTATGACCTCGAGTATTTCCATGCTCCCAACAACCTCAGCAATCTACGATCCTTGAAACATTGGCACGCTAAATCCTCCACAATCTCTTGATGGCAACTTGAAAGGGATTAAATGATAGGTGTGTTTCTCTTTTAACTAAAAAGTCATGATATTTGACTAGTGTGTTCATAATGATTGTAACAGAATTGTCACAAGTCATAATAATCTAGTAGCCTCATTACATGGGCACTTTAAACTACGTGATCTTTGCATTGTGTTAACTAAAATATATAGCAATGGACAACAATCGGAGAACATAACGATTCAGGCGGTTTGGCAAGATCTCCCCATTTATCTTGGCGATGAAAAGATCTGCCATGCAATAAATCCCTGTCATCTTAGCCTTCATTTTCATATGAATCTCCACATAATATCCCTTTATATAAATCTGATACGTGGCAATTATAGAGCCGCCAATTCAATTTAAAATTAACTATATGTGGAGGCTTTCTTTCGTATGATATGGAAATTATTTTGTATACACTGCATCTTCCTTTATTAAATCATGCACACAAACAACAAAACATACATACATTATAATACGTGCATCCAACAAATAATATAAGGAAATACTTTAATTAACTAAAATAAAGCAAATCATCTACCATCGCAAAACATAACTATAACTATGATGTATTGTCTCCTTTGTTATCGTGTTGCAAGTTGTGTATGATGAGTGTAAAATAAATTCCCTTTATACCTACATCCAAAGGGATATGTGTCTAAAGAGTATAAAGTGAAATATGAAGGTATGATAGTGTATACTATTACTATTTTTACTTTTATGTTCTTTTTCATATTTGACCAAATTTTTTAACCATTTAAATTTTACTTATCAGGTAGGTACATTGTGTATACTTATATTTGTTATTCACATCACAATTCTTTGGAGACAAAGAATGCTAACGAAAGAAGCCTATATATACATTGTGTATCCTTATACTTGCTATTCACATCACAATTCTTTGGAGAAAAGAATGCTAACGAAAGAAGCCTATAAAAAATAGAGAGAACAATATATCAATTAGTTATTACTGAAAATTTTCAAATAGACATCAACTTTATTGTCTGAAAGTAGACTCACTAGTAATTTTTTTCTTTGGAAAAATAAATATTAGTGGTCTACTTGCCAATATTTATAGCTCAACTGATCTAAATTCAAAGCTCAGCTAGCTGATCTAAATTCAAATTTTATTATCAAATTTTATTGATTTCCAGCATGGATTTCTAGCATTTGAACATTGAAACAAGAAACTACTCTATTAGATGAGTTTATCCCCAACCTCAAAAACCCCATTTAGGACAAACTAGACAAGCTAGACCGAGATCGCGGGTTCCCATACATTTCAATTTATCAATAGGAATCAAATATATAAACATGAAGAACAAACAACAAGTACAAGGATTCAAACTAGATGGATTGGGAACACAATTGAAACTTCTTTTACATATTACATAACCTGTTTGCCAATGTTTTTCTAAATCATGCAAAAATTCACCTCAACATTCCTTTTATTTGAATATGTAAATATTCAAATTTGCGATCATATGCATGCCATGCATCTATGCTACAAGCTAATGTCATAGACATTGATGCTTGCAGCTCTTGTTTATTGTACAATCATTTTGATACACAACAATCTTATCCGTGAACCACCTTTCAAGTACATACATTTCTCTAACTAATTTGAAAAAATATGAAAACACCACACCCACTCCATAGTTATATATACAAAGGTTTTCTTTTTAAAGTACAAGTTTCAAATATTTAATTTCCTAAACAAAGTTGTTGCTTAACTTGTGAAATATCAACAAAATATAGTCAAATAAAACTAAGGAATGCGTCAAAGATTCACATTGCTCTATTGTTGGAGCAATGTGTGGAGCAACGACCTTTTCTATTTTCTAGAGAATATCAATATCATTTAAAGCATCATGGAGTCCACAAACATTGAATGTCATACCAAACTAGGCATAATTGTACAGATTGTGGTCTTCCTTATTTTTCTAGAATTTTCCACAACACTACTATAAATATAAATTGAATAGGAGCTCTCAATAGCTAATAGATACCATGGATATGATAATATATTGTAAGGGGTTCAAATAGCATGGGAACACATCCCATTATAAGATAATCAAACATTGATGGACCTTTGAGTAAGGATGTAAGAAGGACCTAAGGCATGATTTGAATGACATGAAGAGCTTAACTATATCTTTGGGATGGAATTACATTTCAGAGAGAAAACTACAAGTATTTGGCCCGGTTGAATAGTCTTCGAGAAGGATAGAAAGAATGATTATGGAGCCATTGATATTTGAGGAAGATTGGTTACAGTACACCTATAAAGCGTAGATCTGGGGTTTGGGCTATCACTACCAATGTCGAATACCTACATCAAAATGAGGGTGGAAGAGTATGGGGTATGCAATTGATCATATCACATGGATGGAATTTAATAAAAAAAACTTGGTAATAAAATCCATTTTTGGTTGATGTGATAGATTATGACTAGTTGAATTCATTGTAATAGTCATCAAGAGATTTATCACGTTTGCAATGAAAAATACTATTAGCTAGCTAGATAATACAAAAGTCCATGACTATAGTGTACTATCCAAATCATCCACCCAAATTTTGTTTTTAACAAAATCAAATGAATTTGTACAAATACACAAATATGGAAGTGAAAGAAACCACTGTCACTATTAAGGAAACAAAATGAGGTGCGACCCTTTACGCATGCTCTCTATTTTATATATTATTTATTAAAGAAAGGCACCCAAATGGTGTAATAAAAATGTTGTTGTCAAGCACATTAGTGGCCCAAACTCCCCAACACAAACAAACATGGTGCTTTTGATGGTAACACATCAATTGATTGATGCCAACAAATAACGAGGCAATGCAACACAATAACCTTTCAGTGTTTTCAACTTAATTCCTCCTCATTCTTACTCTCCATTTTTGGACAAGTACATGGCATCTGCCCTGCTAAGAAATTCAAGTAGGTGAGTCATGATATTTTTCAGATCCACCATGGAGAAAAAATTTTCTTTCATGTTTTCATCTCCTTTTTTACACAAGTATTGTGTATTTTCTTAGGTTGGGATGTAATCTCGTTGAATAACAAAAGCATGTTGGGCATCAACAACAATGAGAGGCAATCAAAGGGGTTCAACAAAATAAGAATGAAGCATTATGGCACCATCCATAGGCTCATGCTCCCATGCATAAGTTGTAATTGCACCATCCACATGATTTAAATTGGGAACCAAGATATTTAGATCAATGGCTCTATTGTCAACAATGATGTTACATAAATTGTCTTCTAGGTCATGATGACCTCTTTAAAGTTGAGGTTGCTAGTGTCAGTGCCACCACCCTTGCAGGCACCTCCAAGTGCATGGTCTTGTAGAAATTCCTCCATAGGGAACTTGAAGGGGGGGCATTTGATAAATGACAATGTTCTTAGGACCCACCCATGAATCCAACATGTTGCTTTGGTTGCAAATATGGTTGTCTAATAGAGTCGAAAAAGTTTCCTTTAGCTTAGCACCTCCAAGGGCCTTAGCTACATTATTGTAAACAGTTGTAGTTTCTTACAGGGTATGAAAGGTTGTTGATGTATTTGTAACTTTGGAAGATATTCACTTGTATATTACATTTGTATTTTATTGTATATCCAAAAGAGATGTATTATTCCTCTGCTTGGAAGTGTCGTCATTTGTATTTGCAAGTGTCGCAAGTTACATTGTAAGTGTCGTCATTTGTATTGATGGGTTATTAGACCACCAGTGTGGGGTCGGACCTAGTTAGGTCATGTGGTTGGGTTATTAGGCTTCCTTAGGAAGTCGACCCTGTTGGTTTATTGGAAGGTCAAGTCAATGTATAAATAGAGGGTGTGCCTCTCTCATTCTATTCATTCACTCACTTCTCAAGCTCGTATAGCTAAGAGAGAAAGTGGCGCACATGTGGAGGAGGAGGAGTATATGCTAGAGACATCCTTTGGGTTTGATCCTTGTGATCTTGTATTGGGGCTTATTCTATCTTTGAGGAAGTTGCGGGGCTTTTCACCTTCTTGGTTTTCCCCAAGGAAACTATGTGTCTCTTGTGTGCTTGCATTATTGTGTCTATGATTGATATGCTGTAGATATGCTGTACATGTTATTCTCTTAGTGATACTGAATGATAATGGAATGAAATTATCAAAAAATTAACATGGTATCAGAGCTAACCTAAGAAGAAGGCACTGTGCAACTGTAGAAGCTAGGGCTTCTTAATTTTTGGGTTTCTCTCCACAGATCATCAAAGGTAGGAGGCTAGATTGACTCTCCTAGCAAGGGTGCATCTTTCTGTCGAGATGGAATTCAATTCTGAGCATTTTCAGTTTTTGGCCCAGAAATTAGGGTTTCTGCAAAAGTTGAAATTTCTAAAATCTGAGACCACGACTGGAAGCTCCTTTGAAAAATCAAAGTTTAGAGCTTTGGATCGAACTTTTTGGTTGGGTGAAGCTCTGGGAAAATCAAACCCTAATTCAGGGTCGTGTCTAGTGAATCCGAAAGTTTCAAAACCAATTTTGAGGGATGAAATTTTGTAGATTTCAAAATCTGAGTATACCAGCTTGACCAGCTCAGCAAGGCACATATTTCTATCCTTTCAGAAGTTTGAAATTCAAATTTTGAATTTTTAGGGTTTCTCTGACAAACCCTAATCCAGCTCCAGATCCAGTTTTCAACAAATTAAGTGGTAAGACCTAATAACTTTTCTATTTCCATTTGAAGTACTCTTTAAGATGTCTCACCACACCAAGCTTGAGGATAAGCTTGAAGGGGCTGATAACTTCTGAGCCTGAAAGTATAGGATTGGGTTAATCCTAGAAGAGAATGAGTTGGACACTTACATAAGTGAAGAGGTTCCTGTCCCAGAGGGAGAAGAGGCTAAAGCCTTACACAAGAAGAACCTGGTCAAGGCTAAGAGAATCATTGTTAATTCTATCAAAGACCATCTCATACCTCATGTGTCTTCCCTAAAGACACCTAAGGAGATGTTTGACTCCTTGACCAATTTGTTTGAAGGAAAGAACATAAATCAGAAGATGACTCTGCAGAACCAATTGAAAGGGGTAAAGCTCCAGAATGGAGAGACCATTCAATCCTACTTTTCTAAGGTCTCTCAAATCAAGGAACAACTTGAAGCTGTGGATGAAGTAGTGGAGAATGGTGAAATTGTAATGACCACATTGAATGGCCTACCTAGGTCATGGGACTCCTTCATCCAAGGAATCTGTGCAGGAAGGAAATCGATCTCTTTCAGTAGACTGTGGGAGGAATGTTCACAAAAAGAAGCTAGGCTTGTGGCCCGAGAAGAAAAGATGGGAAATGAAGATCAAGCTGTCACAACACACACCAAGAAAGGAAAGTCCAAGAGGGAGCAATCTTATCACAAGAAAACTCCACACCATCATCATAGAGATAAGAAAGATCTAAGATGTTTTACATGTAATGAGAAGGGACACTTTTCCTCAGAATGTCCTAAGAACAAAAGGAACAACAACAACAAATTCAACAAGAAGAGGAAGAACAACAAGAAGAGATATCATGCTCATGCTGCTGAGGATGATGAGCCTCCCAAGAAGAAGACTAGAGCAGAAAGTGATGACTCATCAAGTGAAGATGAATATGTTCTAATCTTTGCTCTCATAGGTACTATCTCTCATGGATGTGATGATTGGCTTATTGATAGCAGGGCTTCCAAACACATGACTGGGTTTAAAGAATCCTCTGTAGATCTATCTGAACATGAGTCACCTCATAAGGTAAAACTTGGGGATGACTATCAATATCCTATAAAAGGAAGTGGTGAAGCCTCCTACAAACTAGACACTGGGAAGTCTTTGAAGATGAAAGATGTTTTCTATGCACTTGGGATTAAGAAGAATCTCCTCTCCATATCATCTTTGGATGCAAAGGGGATTAGAGTTGCATTTGTGGATGGCCAAGTACTCATGTGGCCAAAGGGTAAGGCCATAGATGATGCAGTAGTGATTGGAGAGCAAGAGGGATGATTGTACAAATTGAAGGGACAACTTGAACATGCCATGGTACATGAGTCCATGGAGCCAAGTGAACTTTGGCATAGAAGGCTTGCACACATGCACTATAGAGCACTACCAATCGCAAGAAAAGTAGTAGAAGGTCTTCCTGAAATCCAGTCAAAGCATGAAGGTGTTTGCAAAGGATGTGCAAAAGGAAAGAACATAAAGAAAGCATTTCCAAGCAGTGAAAGCAAAGCAAAAGGAATCTTGGAAATTATCCACTCCGATGTATGCGGTCTGATGTCATCCAGTGCTCTAAGTGGGTATGTATACTATGTTTCCTTCATTGATGATTTCTCTAAGAAGTCTTGGGTTTATTTCTTGAAGAATAAAGATGAAGTATTTGATAAGTTCAAGGAATTCAAAGCCTTGATAGAAAATCAAACTAATAAGAAGATCAAGACCTTCAGATCCAATAATGGTGGAGAATTCACCTCAGGTGATTTCAAGAAGCTATGCAGTGATTCAGGGATTAAGAGGGAGTTGACTGCTCCCTACAATCCACAAAAAAATGGAGTTATAGAAAGGAAGAATAGAACTATCGTGGAAGAATCACGTGCAATGCTTCATGTCCAGGATCTGCCAATGCATCTATGGGCAGAAGCAACTAGGACAGCTGTATATGTGCAGAACATAACACCTCACAAGATACTTGACAACAAGATACCAGAAGAAGTTTTCTTTGGTAAGAAACCTGAAGTTAGCCATCTCAGGATATTTGGCTGTCTAGTATATACACACATTCCAAAGGAAAAGAGGACAAAGCTAGATCCTTCAGGAAAGAAGGGCATCTTTGTGCGTTATAATGAAAGCTCGAAGGCTTACAGAATATACTTTCCAGGATTCAAGAAGATTGACATCAGCAGGGATGTAACATTTGATGAAGACTCAGCATACATCAAATCAAGGAAGACACCTGTTGAAGACCATGAAGAACCAGAGGTAACTAGATTTCAAGACACCACTATGAAAGAAGCAATTCCAAAAGAAGTTCGTGAAATTGAAGATCCACAAGAACCTGTAGATCCACCCCGTGAGAAGAAATCTCACAAGAGGAAACTTGCATGGGATAGAGAGCTCATCCAAGATGCATAAAGGTATGGCATTCCAGAAGAAGAACACAGAGAAAGGAAGAGGACTAGATCACATACCAGTTATGTTGCCTTGCTCTGTGACATTATGAACAAAGAACCTTCCAGTTATGAAGAAGCAGTGAAAAATAAAGAATGGAAGGATGCCATGGTCAAGGAGTACTAGTTGATCATGAAGAATGATGTTTGGGATGTGGTCCCAAGACTTGAAGGGAAGTCTGTTGTGACTTCCAAGTGGATCTATAAGATCAAGCATGCTGCAGATGGCAGCATAGAGAAATACAAGGCAGGTTTGTAGCTCGTGGCTTCTCCCAGAAAGAGGGAATAGACTATGAAGAGAATTTTGCTCTTGTAGCCAGATACACTTCCATCATAACAGTACTTGCTCTGGCTACAGTGATGAAGTGGAAGATACACCAGATGGATGTCAAGACAACTTTCTTGAATGGTGTAGTCGAAGAGGAAGTGTATGTGGAGCAGCCACTCGGTTTTAAGACACATGATAGAGAGTCATATGTGTGCAGGTTGAAGAAATCCTTGTATGGCTTGAAGCAAGCTCCTAGGACTTGGTATGGTAGGATAGACAACTTTCTATCCAGTTTGGGCTTTACCAAGAGTAAAGCGGATTCCAACCTTTACTACAAGGTTGAGGAAGGCAATCCTGTGATACTATTACTGTATGTAGATGACCTGTTTGTGACAGGGTAGGATGGGTTGATTGCCGACACGAAGAGGAAGCTTGCTGACGAGTTCGAGATGAAGGACTTGGGGATGATGCATTACTTTCTAGGCATGGAGGTGTGGCAGAGTGCAGATGGAATCTTCCTTGGACAAGGGAAGTATGCAGTAGAGATCCTGAAGCAGTTCGGGATGATGGACTGCAAGGGCATGGACACACCTATGGCATCGAACCTAAAGATTATGTGTGATGCTTCATCTAAGCCGGTTGATGTCACTATGTATCGTCAGATGATTGGGTCCTTGATGTACCTAACGAACACAAGGCCAACTATTTGCTTTGCGGTGAACACATTGAGCCAGTTCTTGACGGCTCCCAGAAGTGTTCACCTAGTTGTTGTAAAGCATATTATGAGGTACCTGAAGGGTACAGTTGATTATGGGCTCAAGTATGATGCGAATCAAAAGTTTAACCTGTAGGGTTATGTTGATTCAGATTGGGCAGGCAGTGCTACAGATAGGAAGAGCACTTCGGGGTGCTGCTTCAGTATGGGATCAAGTGTGATCTCTTGGTTTAGCAGGAAGGAGTCCTGCGTGGCACTGAGTACAGCCGAAGCAGAGTATGTCGCAGCTTGTTTCGTTAGTTGTGAGGCAGTATGGCTGAGGAAGCTACTGTCTGAGTTATTTGATCTCCCGTTGGATGCTACCTGTATCTATTGTGACAACCAGAGTTGTGTGAAGTTGTCAGAGAACCCAGTGTTCCATGACAGGTCGAAGCACATCGAGATCAAATATCACTATATCAGGGATATGGTGCAGAGAGGAGTAGTGAAGCTCCTGTATGTTGCGACGGATGAGCCAGTTGCAGATGTGTTGACGAAACCACTAGCCAGAGTGAAGTTTGAGTACTTCAGAGAGAGGCTTGGTGTTCTTCAGATTGAAGATACTTCGAGGAAGAAGTGATGGGACACATTTGTAGGAGCCATTCCAAGCATGGTGATAGGAGGATCCTTCCCATGGTTGTGGATGTAAGCACTGTGTGATGAGCATCAGGATGATGCTCCAGTTACTACTTTGTATATGCATCAGTTGGATGCTTTGTACGATGAGTTGGATCATGTATTTGTATATGCATCAGTTGGATGCTTTGTATGATCAGTTGGATCATGTATTTGTATATGCATCAGTTGGATGCTTTGTATGATTAGTTGGATCATGTATTTGTATATGCATCAGTTGGATGCTTTGTATGATCAGTTGGATTATGTATTTGCATATGCATCAGTTGGATCATGTATGATGATATGCATCAGGACGATGCTATGACGATGATCAAGATGATCATGCAATGATGACATGCATCAGGATGATGCAGTGATGATGATTAGGATGATCATGTGATGATGTATGGTGAGTATCAGGTTGATACTCCGTGGCCGTGGACAGGTTGTGCAGATGAGCATATAATCTTGCCCTAGGATATTTGCAGATACTCTTGTGAGGTTTTGTCTATGACATGTAATATTTCCCTGGGAGATCTGGAAAATGCTCTTTCGAGGTTTTGCTTTGGGAGGACATGTAATATTGCCCTCGGAGATCTTGTCAGTCGTGCTTAAGCACATAAGGATCCTGGGATACTCTTTCAAGGTTTTGTCCTACGGCATATAATATTGCCTTGGGAGATCCGATAGGTTGAGCTGTGTGCTCGTAATCAGTCCTGGGATGCTCTTTCGAGGTTTTGTGATGACCGCATGTAATATTGCCCTGGGAGATCTTGTTGGTCGTGCTTAGGCACATAAAGGATCCTGGGATACTCTTTCAAGGTTTTGTGGTGGGGTCACATATAATATTGCCCTGGGAGATCTTGTCGGTTGTGCTTAGGCACATAAAGGATCATGGGGTACTCTTTCGAGGTTTTGTGATGCACGTAATAAGTCATGAGGATTCCACAGTATGGCTAGTGTTGATGAAGACCTACAAGAGGCTAGGCCTACATCCAGCATGAAAAAGGGCTGGCTCTGTAGAACTTCCTATGACGAGAAGAATTATGAGATAGCCCAGTGATCGAGATGTCAAGTACAACAACAGTCATGATGATGATGCTCCGTGATCCAGTGTTGATGATCCAACTCCATAATTGAAGACTTGTGCCAATATGTATTGATGACCTGTGTCTACAGAATACCTTCCTAGTTAAGAGGGAGTGTTGATGTATTTGTAACTTTGGAAGATATTCACTTGTATATTACATTTGTATTTTATTGTATATCCAACAGAGATGTATTATTCCTCTGATTGGAAGTGTCGTCATTTATATTTGCAAGTGTCGCAAGTTACATTGTAAGTGTTGTCATTTGTATTAATGGGTTATTAGACCACTAGTGTGGGGTCGGCACTAGTTAGGTCATGTGGTTGGGTTATTAGGATTCCTTAGGAAGTCGGTCCTGTTGGTTTATTGGCAGGTCAAGTCAATGTATAAATAGAGGGTGTGCCTCTCTCATTCTATTCATTCAATCACTTCTCAAGCTCGCATAGCTAAGAGAGAAAGTGGTGCACATTTGGAGGAGGAGGATTATATGCTAGAGACATCTCTTTGGGTTTGATCCTTGTGATCTTGTATTGGGGCTTATTCTATCTTTGAGGAAGTTGCGGGGTTTTTCACCTTCTTGGTTTTCCCCGAGGCAAGTCTGTGTCTCTTTTGTGCTTGAATTATTGTGTCTATGATTGATATGCTATACATGTTATTCTCTTAGTGATCCTGAATGATAATGGAATGAAATTATCGAAAAATTAACAAAGGTATCGAGCTAGACCCAAATTTTCCTCCAATGATATTAAATTTCCATGCCAAATCAAACTTGCACGGGGGGGGAAGGCGGGGGAGGCATGTTTGCACTGTGAATGGAAGATTGGTTTCCATGAAGATGGTGTTATTGTTGCTATAAGATTCAGAGGACAAAGATCTCATCGACATTTCCCTCACAGCTGTCACTAGACTTCAGTCTCTCTTTGGATATATTATCATAAACAATCATGGCTTACTTTGTTCTAAGACCTATATATTGTGACATTAGATTTAAATTAGTATATTAGTATTGTCTTTATTGGTTGGTTAGGACCTTAATTGTAATTCTATGGTCGGATAGAATTGTGAATGTACCCTTGCCTCCTATATATATACCAAGGAGACCTAGTTTTTGTTAATTTTTGAGCAAATATGATGAGCTTTGAACTTTAAAAATTTAAGTGCGGAAATGTTGAATACTTGAATCAATGAACCATTCAATCACATGAAACATTCAATCATAACACAAGATGTACCCTGAAGAAAACCCTCAAAACAATGAGGATGAAAAACCCCAGCAAATCTTCAGAGTATATTGATAGGTAGCAGAGAATGTCTTTTACATAAAGCATCCCCAGTACAATTACAGAGCAAGAGAAAGATAAAGAAGAGAGACTCAGAATAATATCCTACACAAATAGAAGTGCATTTCCTTCAAGGAAGAAGAGAACTTGCTTCACATTGAATTCATCAATCCTGTATAACATATTTATACATTCTTCACATGCATCAGCTTCTATTTTTATCTTTTGACTTCACGATGAACTCGCCCTCCATATGGATGTATCAATCTTGCATGAAGATGAGCGCCCACTTCTCATGTAGTGCATTAACTCACTGGACTGAGTCTTAGGATCAACTAGCCCCTTAAATGAAAGTTATCCCACTTAATTAGGTGGCTAACTTAAGTGTCGTCGTGCAAGTGTCACAACTCAAGTGTACTCTTTTAGTTTAACATAAGTGTTGTCTTTTAGTTTAACATAAGTGTCATCATGCAATAGCTCTTAGTTAACTAGATCTTCTTTGTTATCACTTAGCTAACCCTCTTTAACTGAAATCATGCTGATTGATTTACTTGTAGTGACCACTGTGAGTTCTTTATTTAACTTAGGCATACGTCGTGGCTTTAACTGAATCTTAACAATTTGAGTTCACTTAGTCATCTCATGAGCCATTCAAATTCTCTTTTTCTCTATGCATTTATATTTATCTCTTATCTTTACTGAATGATCAATATGTGTTAACTTTAATTATCTATCATATCAGATTATACTCATAAGATTTGTCAGATATTGTGATCATATTATATTACTCTCGAACCAAATGATCATATACTAAAGTAGTTCACTCTAGAGGTGGTCAGTCTCTAAAGGAGACTTAATAACAATCGGTGACCATGGTTAGTAATACATCACACAACATTAATGCTTCAACATGCAAAGAATCTACCTCTATAATTGGAGGTCCACCCCATGGGTACCTACTATAACTAGAGGTCCACATGAGAATCTGACTTGACACACAAGTCTTGAGCCTTGTCCAATAAGACTTTACAACATCATCACTTTGATACATCAAAGCATTCACCTCAACACATGAGGAATAACCTTTTACAATTGAAGGTTTAGTCATTCTTGAGTCCAACTCAAGAATCTACTCCAAGTTCCTAAGTCCAACTCAGGCTCCCTACCTCAACACATGAGGCCCAATTATGGATGCACAATATTGGCTTGGAGAATGACTCGTGATGTTGTACATTTAACACTCCCTCTTAGTGAGGGAGGCATTCTCTTCCATACCAAGCTTGTCTCGAAAGTACCTGAACTTCATCATTGACAGAGGCTTTGTTCACACATATGCAATCTACTCATCAGTAGCAATGTACTAAATTTTCACTATACCTTTTTGGACCATGTCTCTCATGAAGTGATACTTCATTTCAATGTGCTTCGACTTATCATGAAACACAAGGTTTTCATAAAGCTTGATGCAGCTTTGATTGTCAGACTGAATGACTGTAGACTCAAACTTCTCACCGAATAACCTAGCAAGTATATTCCTAATCCACGTTGCTTCTCGATAGGCAGTACTAGCAGCAATATACTCTGCTTCTGTAGTAATATGGGCTACAAATCCCTACTTCATATTGGACCAAGTGAACATAGCAGAACCCAAGCTAAAACAATAGCTAGATGTACTCATTTGGTCCACAATGCTACCACCCCAATCAAAGTCAGTATAACCAAGTAACAACACCCCTCCACTGGAGGCATATCTGAGTCCATAAGCAATCGTTCCTCAAAGGTACCTAAGCACATGCTTAGCAACAACCCAATGTCTATGTCTCGGATCATACATAAACTGACTCAGAATACTCACATCATAACATATATCTGGTTTTGAGTGTATCAAGTACATCAATGAACCAATAAGTTGTCTGTACAAAGTGGGATCCACTAGATCCGATCCAAAATTTGACTCATGTAGTTTCCTCAAATTGGAAACCATTGGAGTACTCATGGATTTTCCATCCATCATGCCAAACCCACACAATATATCAACAGTGCACCTCCCTTGAGAAAGAAATATCTCATCTTTTCTTTTCCAAATCTCAAGGCCAAGAAAGTAGTGCATAAGACCTAAGTTTTTCATCTCGAACTCAGAAGTGAGCTCCCTCTTGCACCAAGAAATCAGTTGTTCCTCTCTATTAAGGAACAAATCATCAACATATATAACCAATATCAACTGTTGGTTCTTCACTACTTTGAAGTACAAATTGGGATTTTCTTTGCTCTTAGAGAAGCCTAGTCTGAAGATAGTTGTCAACCTAGTCTGAAGATAGTTTTCAATTCTTGAATACCAAGCTTTGGGAGCTTGCTTAATCCTAGACAAGGCTTTCTTCAATTTGCACACATGCGACTCCTTCCCATGAACCACAAACCCCTCAGGTTGCTGAATATAAACCTCTTCCTCAACCTCACCATTGAGGAAGGTTGTCTTCACATCCATTTGGTGAATCTTCCATCCTAGAACAGATGTAAGTGAGATCACAGCTCGAATAGTGTTGTTCATGGCCACAGGAGCGAATGTCTCCTCATAGTCTATGCCTTCTTTTTGAGAGAAACCTCGGGCAACAAATATGGCTTTATACTTTTCAATACTGCCATCAACATCATGCTTGATCTTGTAAATCCATATGGAAGTAACTATGGACTTCCCTTTAGGTTTAGGAACAACTTCCCAAACATCATTCTTCATAATAGACTCGTATTCCTCTACCATTGCATCTTTCCATACTTGCTGCTTTGTAGATTCTTCATAGGTGGAAGGCTTTGAATCACTAATGTGACTCATTTGTGAAACATACCCTGAATATCTATTAGGTTTCTTTTGCTCTTTGTAAGAGCCTAATGGTGCTCCATGCCTCTACATATATTATAGTATATATCAGCACCATGCAGACCTCCTCTTGGCAGGAGGTTCATCAATCAATTCTACTGGTTCATCAGGAGCTAGAGAATCTGAGAACTCTGTTGGATTCTCCCTCTAAACATATGAATGGGGAGAATCAATATCTGGGTCCTCCATCATAGGAGTCTCATGCTCCTCTGTGTTTGTATCATACTGAAGCTCTTTTGATCGCTTGAATGCTGTCTCTTCATGGAAGGTCACATCTCGACTGACCTCAATGTGTCTTTCACTTGGCACATATATTATGTAGGCTTTGGATGTTTTTCTATAACCAACAAATGTTCCCTTCTTTCCTAATGGATCCATCTTTGTCCTCTTTTCTTTCGGCACATGAATGTATATAGGACTCCCAAAGATCCTCAGGTGTGAAATCTGGTTTTTCACCAGTGAACACTTCTTCAAGTGTCTTCTCATCCAGAATGGCATGAGGACTTCTATTCTAGAAATACACTGTTGTATTGGTGGCCTCTTCCCATAATGAGGTAGAAAGGTCTTGATCATGCATCATGGATTTTCCGGCCTCACATATGGTTCTATTCTTCCTTTCAAAAACCCCATTTTGTTGAGGGTTGTAGGGTATAGTTAATTGTCTACAAATTCCTGTATCACTACAGAACTCATTAAACACATGTGAATCAAATTCACCTCCATTGTCATATCTCAAAGCACGGATGTGATTTCCCGTCTCATTCTCAACTAGGGCATTGAATTCCTAAAACTTGCTAAAGGTTTCACTCTTAGCCTTTAGGAAATAAATCCATGACTTTCTATAGAAGTAATATATAAACAATACATAATATAAATAACCACTCAGGGAAGGGGATGACATAGGACCACATACATCGGAATTTATTAAATCTAAAATCCCTTTAGATCTAGTAGTATTGCTAGAGAAACTATTTTTAACATTCTTCCCAAGTGCACAACTCCTACATACACTATCATGCTCAAGATCAAATATGGGCATACCTTTCACCATTTGTTGTCATCTTGGTAGCACTTTGTAGTGGAGGTGACCAAGCCTCCTATGCCATAGCTCACATGTACTGAAAGTGTTGTGAACCATAGCTTGAATGTACTTCCCAGGGACCTTGTAGAGACCTCCCTCTCTAACTCCAATCAATGTTGCATATTTCAACTCTTTGTTCTTTGGACATAATAGTGATTGATTATCCATGAAGATAACTCGGAATCCCTTATCTTCAAGAACCGAAACTGATAGGAGGTTATTCTTCAAGCCTAGAACATAAAGAATGTCCTCCACATGTAAAATATCTCTTGAACTTAGCTGTAAGGAGGTGGATCCAACTCCTTGGATCGAATAGGTTGTGTTGTCTCCGAACTCTACCTTGCATGCAAACTTTTTCTCCTTGAGATTGGTGATGGTGCTCTTATAACTAGTCATATGTTTAGATGCGCCACTGTCAACCAACCACGTGTCCTTAGTTGTGATGACGGATCCAGAAAGTGCCGAGACTAGGTAATACTCCCTCCTTGTCTCCTTTTCTTTGGGTGCATTCTTTTGAGTAGTTTTATCTGCTATAGCAGTAGAAGCACAAAACCTTCCTTTTCCCTTTTTATTTGCTTTGCACTCCCTTGCATAATATCCCTTCATGTCACAGTTGTAGCATCTAACCTTTGACTTGTCAAAATCCTTGCTGTATGCCTTCTTCTTCAAATGGGAAAACTTATTTTGAGAGAAATTCTTCTTGCATTTCTTCATCCTTGCCATGAGTTGGGCAAGGTTTTCTTCTTTGATGCACATTGGCTTGCTCTGGATTTGCCCCTCCTCTTGGAGGAAATCATGCCACAACCTTTAGAAGTTAGGTTTTACCTCTCATCCATTTACCGCAATAAAGAATGTCTCCCATGAGGATGGGAGATCATCAATAGCGGTTTGAAGAAGATCATCTTCATCCACCACTACTCCAATACTAGCAAGATGATCTCTTACCTAAGAGATCCTGATGAAGAAGTGATCTGTCGTGATCAAGAGGGCTGAAAGCAATGCATAGTGGGATTTTCTCATCCAACCCATCTAGGTGCCCTCCTTAGGTATAGCACATCCCATTCTTTCCTGGGGGCAAATCGCATTCCTATTCAAACAAGGGAATAGAGGCATTGCCAGAAATGGGTGCAGAAGGTGTGAAGGTTTTTGGTAGAAGGTAAGGTGCATAGACAACGTGAGAATGGAGGCAAAGGGAGTGCATGAAGGCTAGAGGAGCTAGGGCAGAACATGTTGCGTGAGAATGGAGGAAAAAGGGAATGCGTGGATGTTGGAGGAGCTAGGGCGCAACAGGCTGCATGAGAATGGAGGCTAGGGAATATGTGGATGCTGGAGGAGCTAGGGCGCAACAGACTGCATGAGAATGGAGGCCAGGAAATGCGTGAAGGATGGAGGAGCTAGGGCGCAAGTGAATGTTGTAGGAGTTAGGGCACAGAAGGCAGCGTGAGAGTGGAGCATGAATGTTGCAGGAGTTAGGGTGCAAAACAACAGCGTGAATGTGGAAGGAGAGAGCACAATGTGTAGATGGGAAATGGAGCAGCGTGACAGATGGGAGTGGAATGGAGCATGAAGATAGTGCACGAAGGCTGCTTGGAGAGTGGGCACGGGAAGCTTGAAGAGTGTTGGGGATGAATAAATGAAAGACAAGAAGTTGCTCAAAATAAGCCCAATTTGTATTAAACAAGAGGTTACTTTTATAAGAAAAGGACCTGCTTATTTACATGATATGTTCTAATACATTTTAACACACTTAATTATGTTTATTACATTATTCCCAATTTCCACTATGGGTTGCAAAGAAGACTAGCTTCTTTGTGGCCCAAGAAGGAGGCCACTGTCTCATCCTTCTCCATCTTTAGGTTTCGAATATTATTCTTCAATTTCATCTTTTGACTTGGGGTCTTCTTCTCATATAGGTTTTTCAATGTATCAAAACACTCCTTTGCAGTCTTCAATAGAGTGATCACAGACATCAGATTGTCCTTTACCGAATCATAAATGATCTATTTGGCTTTAGCTTGGTTCTTCTTGAAGTTGATGCGCCCTGCATTAGATGTAGACTCCTCCACCACAGTGGATACGTATCCATCCAAGTCATGTTCCTCCAAGATGTTCAACACCCTCACCTTCCAAGTGTTTAAATGTGAAGTGCCCTCAAGACGGTCTTCTAGTCGAACAAAGATCGATGCCATGGCTCTCAAGTATTGTGCTCAACTCCTCAGGATCTATGTAGGCTCAAGCTTGATTGACAAATCTCAGCTCCTTCACGCATGAGCTCTGATACCATGTTAAATTTTTGAGCAAATATGATGAGCATTGAACTTTAAAACTTTAAGTGCATACATGTTGAATACTTGAATCAATGAACCATTCAATCACATGAAACATTCAACCATAACACAAGATGTACCCTAGGGAAAACCCTCAAAACAATGAGGATGAAAAACCCCAACAAATATTTAGAGTATATTGATAGGTAGCAGAGAATGTATTTTACATCAAGCACCCCCGGTGCAATTACAGAGCAAGAGAAAGATAAAGAAGAGAGACTCAGAATAATATCCTGCACAAATAGAAACGCGTTTCCTTCAAGGAAGAAGAGAATTCGCTTCACATTGAATTCATCAATCGTGTATAACATATTTATACATTCTTCACATGCATCGACTTCTATTTTTATCTTCTGACTTCATGATGAATTCGCCCTCCATATGGATGTATCATCTTGCATGAAGAAGAGCGCCCACTTCTCCTGCAGTGCATTAACACACTAAACTGAGTCTTATGATGAACTCGCCCCTTAATTGAAAGCTAACCCACTTAGTTAGGTGGCTAACGCAAGTGTCATCATGCAAGTGTCGCAACTCAAGTGTCGTCATGGAATAACACTTAGTTAACTAGATCTTCTTTGTTATCACTTAGTTAACTCTCTTTAATTGAAATCATGCTAATTGATTTACTTGTAGTGACCATTGTGAGTTCTTTAATTAACTGAGGCATACATTGTGGCTTTAACTGAAGCTTAACAATTCGAGTTCACTTAGTCATCTCATGAGCAATTCAAATTCTCTTTTTCTCTATGCATTTATCTTTATCCCTTATCTTTAGTACATGGCCAATATGTGTTAACTTTAATTATCTATCATATCAGATAATACTCAGAAGACTTGTCAAATGATGTGATCATATTATATTACTCTCGAACCAAATGATCATATGCTAAAGTAATTCACTCTAGAGGTGGCCAATCTCTAAAGGAGACTTAATAGTAATCGGTGATCATGGTTAGTAATACATCACACAACATTAATGCTTCAACATGTAAATCATCTACCTCTATAACTGGAGGTCCACCCCATGGGTACCTACTATAACTGGAGGTCCACATGAGAATCTAACTTGACACGCAAGTCTCGAGCCTTGTCCAACAAGACTTTGCAACATCATCACTTTGATACATCAAAGCATTCACCTCAACACATGAGGAATAACCTTTTACAACTGAAGGCTTAGTCATTCTTGAGTCCAACTCAAGAATCTACTCCAAGTTACTGAGTCCAACTCAGGCTCCCTAACTCAGGATAGGTAAGGAGGTTGGGGGATTGAACCCTGTGTTGCCATGTGTCACCCTATGAATTTGTATGTCTCCCCATGCTGACATTGATTTGGTTGCAGAGGGTGGTTGGAAAACCCTGTTGATGAAGTCGATGGAGTATGGGGAGGACCTGCAGACCCATATGGCAGGGGACAACCTATGCTTGCGTGCCCCGTAAACCACTCCATGCTTGGGGAATCCGCGCAACTTGTTTGCTATTCTAGGGATAGTGGAAATCCGTAGGGGGGGGATTCATGGATTCATGGATGGAGACTCACGAACCCGCAGAAGGAGAGAGAAGAGAACCAGAGGTCGCGATTCTGTGGAAGCACAAATCGCAGAGTCAAGTATTACCAGAAAACCCTGTTTTAGAAGCGGATAGTGGAAATCTGTGAGGGGATTCACGTTGGTATATTTTTGGAAAGATCTAAGAGTGGATTGAAGTGGGAAAGGGATCAAAGAGTTGGATTCCAGAGTGGAATAAGTGAAAGCTCAAGTATCTATTGGTTTAGAAGTCAGGACCAGCCATACCTTCCTAGATCAGTGTTGAGGGAAGGGGCACTTGAGGGATTGTGTAGTAGAGAAGGGGACCTTACTCAGGCTGAGAGTGGAGGTGATGGGGGTGCCTGGGATGTCTGAAGCTAAGGGGATATGCTTGTAGATTCATGGTTGAGCTCAATGAGTTAGTAAACTCAGTCCCTGCCTCCCCACTTGCTTGAAAAACCCACTGTGTGCTGAATGCCTTGAGTGACTGTGAACCAATGTTGTGAGTGAGCCTGAGTGATGCTCCTTAGTGGATACATAGCCCCAGCTCGGAGGTGATCTCTGATTTCTGAAATAATAGAGGCTAGGCAGATATCTATGGTTGGTATGGAACGTTGCAGTCCATAGCCGGTTACCTGGTGGTTTTATATTAAAAGATAAGTTCCTTGTGGTGTTTTGAATAAAGATGTCTCATGTGTTTATGGCTATGCTTATTACATACCAATTATTAATAGAATGAATTTATATGGAAGTTGAACAATAGGAAGCTATGTACGAGTAGGGTTGTATACTTATGCTTTGTATATGAACCTGTGTTTGAAGTTGTTGTTGTGCCATGATGAATGTTGGATGCATGCTATATGTGTGTGTGTTATATATGTTTAATGTATGATTTGGTTCGGAGGGTTAATAGGGTTGAATGCCCAAGTATTAGGGCTTATGTTGTTGGGCACGTCATTGCTTTACTCTTGCACCTTGCATCTTCTTGTTATGCTAGCATTCATAAATTGTAGGACCTCGTCCTAGATTTTCTAATTAACTTTAATTAAATCTGTGTTTTCTTTGTTTTCACACTGTTTCAGATTTCTGTTTTGATTTTTTAACTTACGTCTATCTCTATGCATGTAAATTATATCAAATCTCTATGCATGTAAATTATATCTAGTTTACATTTAATTTCTAACATTTACTTCTCATGTGCAGGTGCAACAACATATAGCATATAACTGGAAATAATAATTTGATAGAGTAGAATGATAAATATACCTGCTAGAAAAATACCTGTAGATAGCTGGTAGATCCCTCTTTTGTTGTTGCGTCTTTTGTTGCCCTGCTTGATGTTTCCCTACTTGCTGCCCTGCAACCAATATCTTCCCAAACCCTTGAAACTCAACCTTCCCAAACAAGTATGCCACCCTGCCAACTGGCGAGGTCTCGCCGACCACCCAGCTCCAAAGGTACCCCTTTGGACCCCCGAGCCCAAACCGAGTACAAGCCAACCGGTATTTCCCTTCTGCAAACTCTCCAACAAGAACCCCCTTCCTTTGCTGCTTCCTCCTCCTCTCTGCTCCTCCTATCCAAAATATGCAAGGTGAAGAAGAAGCCCCCTTCTCCTCCCCCTCCTCTCGACCTTATTCCCCCCTCTTGTCCTTCCACCGACACCTCCTCTCATAACTACCCCTATCTTTCTCATTAATTTTATCCAACCCCCCATTCCTCCTCGAGCCCCCAACTTGACTCATAAACCAAGACTATATTATTTTATTATTTAATTCAAGTTTGGGTTGGTTTATCTTTGAACCTTAAGTGCTTTCCACTCAACCGACAATCTCTCGTCAATATTCTAACATTCTTTCCCTTTTTCAAAATAATAATTAATAATTAATAAAATGTTATATTATAAAATTTAAGTTTTACACCAATCACAAATGTTTTACACTTACACGTTTTACCCCCAATAATTACTAGTCCACTCTCGGTGACCTCATAATTAAATGTTTCATAATTAATTTATAATTAATTCATCATTTTTATTAAACAACTACAAATGTGCATTCCGACAATTTTATAAATTGCATAATATATCTATTTGCAATTTACCCTAGGCTCTAATTAACTTAGACATGATCATAATTAAATTAATAGTTAATAATTAATTCTTTATCCATATATATATATATATATTTTTAATTAACTAACCTTGTAATTAATACTAACCTATGAGATTATTATTACTTAAATTAATATTACAATAACCATTAAACATTTTAACCCTTACCCTTGACTAATTAAAATCATAAATAATCAATCAAGCATTACTAATCAATTACATTAGTTGTTACTTAGGTTAATCCATAGTTCGTTCATTAATCAACACTATTAATCATTAACTCATAACGATTAACATTAATCAACATTACTAACCTTAATCGACAATATTTAACATTATTATTCAGTATTATTAACATTAACCAACGATAATTACATTAATCAATATTCTTAACATTAATCGACAATATTTAACATTAATCAACAATATTAATCATTAATCAACAATGACTAACCTTAATCAATGTTACTAACATTAATCGACAATAATTAACACTATTACTAAACCGTCTTTTATTACCACCTAATTCCTCTATTACCTTATTCAATTATTAATCCAAAATTTACTAACTCGACGTATTAACTTAATCTCCTATTTAGGTAAGTAGTAACAACATAATTAATGCCTAAACATTATAGTTCACTTTTATTTCATGCAATTTTTAAATATGTAGGCGAGTTATGTAAGCGTAGCTACTGCTTACATACCTTGCGTAAGTACACTAACAGTAATAAATCGCACACACATCAATCAAAATCACGAAACTTATTGTTTACCGAGATAGGTTTAAACATAGTTTGCGAGGTACATTCTTTTACTAACTGAAATTTTATTAAATTACGACAATTCATACATTACTGAGTTACGACACATACTCAATCCAGGGTTTTACACACATACAATTAGATCTTGTTTTCACCCCTACTTCAAGCTACACCTATTTACCTACATCATCACTAACTTTCACATCCTATCCTGTCCTCTACTGGACTACCCTGAAATGTCAAGTCATGACCGATTCCAGCTAGAACCCGTAAGCGGAAGTGTCGACTACATCGACCAAGCTTCCCCAACAGGCAACCACCAGTCATCATCACACACCTTGGGGAGTGCGCCGTAGCACAACCCTCCCATGACTCTGGGTTTCGTGGATAAACGGTGGGTAAAGCCTCCACCCCCTTAATGGAACAAGGGACTATGTCTACCCGACATAATAGCCGCGTTGCACTTGTACTCGGTTTGTCATCGTATAACCAATCTGGGAGGTTGAGTTTCATGGAACCCTACTCCACCCATACATCATAATAGACAGCATAATAATCATGCGAAAGTAAATAATGCATCACCTGCATACCGTTTATCTTTCGGAGTCCATGTCCCCGAGGCTCTCCCACCTCGTAGGACCCAGCTATCACTTAGCCTTTTTAACCTGTAAGTCAGTCCTCGAAATACAATCTTGAATATCGTGCACAAATCCTCAACATGTATAAATGCATTTCATCATAACATAACAACAATAATCCATTCATTATTTTCACCATACGCTTGATATAACATTCTTTCGTTCAAGAATAACTTTAACGGTATCCACATACCCATCATTCATTAACTTGCATATATGAGACATAACTAACACATGATACATATCTAACATGACTACGTATCCTAATACTAACATCGCACACACACATATTTATATCGTCAAAATAATAGAACCACCTGTCCACAGTGTCGTCAAACCGTCGAAGTCTCATAATCAAGCATATACAACATATAATAATATTCCAGGTAGTAATGTCAAAACGGGGCGTTACATACACCCACCCTTCAGGAAACTTCATCCCGAAGTTATGGTCAAAATAGTGTGGAACCATCACGATGCATGATCTATGCGTCCTCCTAGGTAGCTGAACCTAGGGTGTACTTTCCCTACTGGGCCACCTCCTAAATATACATACGACATCTACAATTCCATTCATTTAATCTTATTGGAGTTGTCCTTATATTTCGTTTAACATTCACATAGGTTCTTGGTTTGACTACTCAAGGTTCATTACCATTCTTAACCCATAGAATATTCAACATCCTTGTTAAATTAAATGACTCTTTAATCGGAGCTTATCTTTAATTAATTTCACTTTGACTTACGCCATTTCTCTATATCAAGATTTATTATTAGTGATAAATTATGAAGCCATCATGCTCTTTATTTAATTGTTGTTGGTTTAAATGATACACCTATTGAGACTACAATTTAAACATTAAGGAGAAATTCCATATCATCATTAACAACTTTCAAAGTCCAACTAGAACTTATCTTCGACTGCATTTCCATTTATCTTGTAATATTTACATCATTGTCCTATATTTGGTACTATTTATTTAACTATCCCTTACCTTGACATACCCATTTCCTTCATTCACATATCTATGTTAATCCACTAATCTTATCTACTCCATTACTTCAGTATCTAAGTTACACTTATTAATTCTTTTTATTCATAATCCATTAATTACACAAGATGGCGACTCTTACGTATTTGTGCACACTAACATTATAATCCTTACTCATCATTACTTATACTATATTAACAATACTTCCATCACAACATGCAAATGAGCTCATGTGTTCTCACACCTTACCAAATACTATGATCGTTGCTCATGTGGTTTACCCCTTTACTTATCTTAATGGTCACTTGTCATCGACATGCTTATAATCGATATGTTGCAATTTTGTTGTTGTCGTTCTCATTGTTTTAGTCGTAGTAGGGGTTGTTGTTGTTTTTTTAAACCTGTATAAATTCATTCAATGCACCATATTACTTGGATGTGTGATACCATTACTTGCTCATACATGAATATGAGAAATCTTGCAATTAACACATCATCAACAACCTATGCTAATGTGGGGTACCTTAGGTAATTTCAAACTAGGCACACTCAACAATGTCCTTCAAAAACACTATATAACCATACTTAGGGCTAATAATTAGGTTAAAATCAAGTTGAATTCGTTCCAAAATCCAATTTTTCCATTAAGTAATTGACTACTTCTAAGCCATACATCACACACCATTCTCCCATCAATGCATTACATTATGAACCACTTTCAAGAAATATGACTTATGCATCTTGCGATATATCATTTTTGTTGTTTACAACTTAAATTATGATATAAGGTCATTCCCTCACATGATAGCATCACATCCTCACGAGTTTCCTACTAGCATGACTATATAGGCTCCTCATAAAATTTTACAATTTTACAACCCTATCTATTGTCAATCGGCTTTTAATTCATCCTTAAAGAGTGAAGGTGAAGATCATGTATTAACTCGACGTACCAAAATTAACTTTATGTCCTACCATGTATTGATGAAACATGCGCATATTCATCTATTATGATCTTCCCTTTATTATTACTGCCAGCTACTTTAGTTGTCACAATCTCTCACTATTACATTGTGTGTCATTATACTCTTCCAGTTAGGGACTAAGTTAATGCCTAACTTGCATATGTGCCACCTTAATCTTTTGTTTCCTCGATAACTCTATGGATAGAGAATTCCATGACTTATGATTAAGCCACTTATATTTCCTTGTCTATATATACACCTTTACAAAAAATTTGTATTACTTCACCCCATAATTATAGTATAATTACTAACCCCCCCCTTTTTTTTCCCATCATTTGTTTACTCTCTTCGCATAACCCTATCTTCCTATGTGGCGATAGTTCCCCTTCTTCTTTCATTACGACCCTAATCTCTCATATATTGATATGAGTTATTTCGTGCACATTCATAAATATCATTTATCAATGCAATCCACCTCATAGGTGCTCCTCGTACTAATACATAAGCACATTACCCTCTAATGCATCGAGACATCTTACGTTGCATCTATTGCGTCAAGACATCTTATATTGTATTGACTCACGCCTCAATTTCTAAGACTACCTCCCTATCTACTAGTATTATAATAATGATTTCATTTATCACCACTGGGTCCATATGTACATTGTTTAGGGATTGCTCCCTTATTAGGAATATTTTATCCTATGTACCTACTCATTATAGTCTTTTTGCTACTTGAATCGCTCCCTTCCCTTGTCTTGACTTAAGTTGATCATTATTCCCCTCTTACTATTTGAATGACTCTCATAATGGTGCTCATCTTACCATACACCTATTATCCTCGACCTACACCGATTATGTTAATTCTTGCATTTACTATATCCATAACATAATTTTCAATTGCACTAATTACTTGAAATTCTTCTTTTATTATTTATTTCCCCATTTATATACCTTATTGTTTGTAGCATATTTGGTACCCTCATAATTGTGTGCCTTAAAATTTATTATTATTATTATTATTATTTTTTAACTTCTCCATCCTTATCGGCACCACATATTCTCATTCATAATTTGCATTACACGTGCTATTTAATCACCTTGAGTCATCCTCATGTTACTCATTAATACCCTTCTCTCACTCCTGTGATACTATGCCTTGTAATGATTTAGTTATGCATTGTGCTATCGTTATATTAACCATAATGGCCTCTAACCCCTTAACATACCCTAACCCCCTTGAGATTCATTGCCCTTACTAATCCTTCTTTCCACAAAAGAAGTTTAATAATGGGGTGACCATGTCCCCTTCTTGCCACAATATTTAAATCTTACTTTAGTTATTAGAGATGACTTCCTTCGGCTTAATTATAATTGAAATTTCCCTTAGGTTACCACTCTAATGAATGTATGGATTGATTCCATTAAATATTTAGCTTAACCATACACTCGTCTACTCGTAAGGAGGTAACAATCATTATATAGATACCTTACATTATGTAATTGTCTTATCTATTTATTTATAAATTTATTTAATTTATCGTTTTATCTAACATATAAATGTTACACAACGCCGATATTATCTTCTTCTTTTTGTTTATTATAACTCATCCAAATAACATCGTTTTAACCACTTTGCAATAGGAAGTAGATTAGTAAACATCACATGAATTATACTTTATTAATCTAAAACGATTAAATTTCAATTAACTTGATATAACTTGTCTCTATCGAATACATGTTAATATTAATTTTCAATACCACAACGCTTCATTGAATGACTAAATGTCATGTCAACACCAAAGGAAATGTCATTTTCTAAAGCATTAATGTGTTATTTTATCTTGTAGATCCTACCAAATCCTCCTTTCGTATTTTGGTGATTTCTACTATCCTTTCATATCACCTAACATTAAATATCATATCATCTAATTTCACAATTATAATCATCTTTTTTTTTTCCTCGGAAAAAAGTCGTAATTTTATTATCAGAAGATACAAAATTACATTCTGCAGATATATGGAGAGCATAAGCTACTCCATACATTGTCACATATGAGTGGGTACAGTAAATGAGCTCGGGAACAAACCCTCATTGCACAGAAAGAGATTTTTCATAACTGAAACCCTCATCGGAGGAAGCAGAAGATCCATGTCTGTGGACAGAGAAGCAGACACGATAGACCTCCCAAACCGGTAAAAAAAGCCAGCAATCATACCCCTGATAAAGAGCAGCCAGACAAACCCCATAATGGACTGGAGCAGTCCGCCTTAGCAATCCGAGCGTTCCTGAAACCATTTTCTGTCCCATTAACATCAAGTATAGTGCCCCAAACACAAAGGCCTGCACATGTAGTAGAATCACTGAGATCCCTACATTGTCACATATTTACTGTCCCATATTAACATCATTTCTGTCCCATCCATAAAACAAAAACAACTACTGCTGTCCTTACAGCCGCATATATCCGAGTACATAAAAACAAATAGTGTTACAGAAATGGAAGAGCTTAACCATCATTGGTCAACAAAGGCTGAGCTATTGCTCAAATCTGTGCCTCAATATCATCATGAAAAGGTCTGTGATAATAGCTGAAAGTGCCCCCAGATGAATGAACAATAATCCTCTATTTTCCCAGAGCTAAATCCTGCTGCGTCGCTTCCTTGGAGAGCTGATCGGCCATCCCATTCCTCTCCCTGTAAACATGTGTAAAAGTAATGTGATCAAAGGATTGCTTCAACCTTATCACCTCCTCCAGGATAGGTAATAGAACCATCACATGACAGCGTGTAATCTCCTTTGCCCAGTCAATAACTAACAAGGAGTCGCCAAAAACCTGTAGAGATAGACATCCTTGTTCTAGTGCAAATAACATCAGCAATTTTAAAGATATAATTTCAGCATAGTTATTGGATCCTCTCCCCAAACCAGCCACAAGATGAAAGTAATGGAATTCAGATTTGTAAAGAACTGCCCCCCCCACCACACACCAACTGATGGTCTAATGAGGCACCATCAAAATAGGCCCATGGCATGGATAGATCAATCTGTTCCACACGCACAGGTCGAATTCTAACCGCTTGGACAGGTACCATGTAATGTTGAAGAACCGCTACAGCGTGAGCCACTACAGACTCCAGCGGAACCCAGCTATCCTGAAATACGATCTTGTTCCGGGTAATCCATAGGCCCCATGCGAAAATACACGGGAAGGCTCGGAAGGATGAGGACTTATAAATTGACCACCAAATATGGAACGCTTCAAGGACGCTCGCTCCCCTCCACCTCACCTGAATATCCAAAAAATTGCAAATACCATCCCAAACAGCATGTGAATACCGACAATGAACAAATAGATGAGTAATGGTATCATCCGCAACCCGACAAAGTGGACAGATCCCCGGACCCTGGAGGAATCGTTTTTGTAGAATGTCCCAGGTAGGAGCCTTATTTTCTAGTATAGCCCAGAAGAGTAATTTAGCTTTACCCGGACACCTTAACTTCCACAGATATTTCCACCACCACACCAATTCCCTGTTGTGTACTTCCACATTCAGCTGGATATATCCATTCTTTGGTGTGTAAATTCCCGAGGGATGATGATCCCAGATAAGTTCATCAGCCCTATCGGTCAGTCGAATATTAGTAAGTCGTAATATCCACAGAAAATCCTCCCAAGTCCCGTGCAGTTCTACAGAGATCTCCAATCGCTGTGCAGAGATCCACCCCTGATGCCAATGGGTAGATGATCCCGGATCCTCTATATCAGCCAGAAAATGACAACCTCTAGCAGCCAAAAAAGTCCTCAAGCCCACTGGAAGGACATGACCTCCCCTGCAGCCAACCCAAGGGTCCAGCCCAAGTCATAAGAGACATCCATTCCCTATCCTCCACACCAATCCAGAACCGACCAAAGAAAAATGCTGCACCACCGCTTTCCAGACCACAGAGCAATTTTCCCTCGACTTATTGCCCAGCCTTATCCATTCGAGAAGAGTAAGAGGGGCAATATATTTATGATATACCACTCTTGTCCAGAGACTATGTGTATGGATAAGTCGCCACGACACTTTGGTCCCCAATGCTTTTGCAAACAGAAAAATATTCTTTAACCCCCATCCACCCAACGCTTTTGGGACAGCAATTTTATCCCATCTGACCCACACCAATGCACGATGCTCACTCAAACCCTTCCAAAGAAAGGCAAAACACAACCTCCGGATCTGCTCTAGGACTCCTATGGGGATCCAAGCAAGAGACATCCAATACACCGGAATTGCTTCCAAAACAGATTTAACCAGGACCAGCCTCCCAGCCTGAGAGAGCCATTTATGACTCCATCCATGTAGTCGCTGTTCTAATTTAGCTATTAACCAGTGCCAATCAGCCTTCAGATAAGCATTTGGTTTCAAGTGAAAGCCAAGGTACTTTAATCCATCATCAATATCCAAAATCCTATAAGGTACTTTGTTAGCCAATCTCTGAATCTCCTGCTCGGATAAATTCAAGCATGTGATAGTAGATTTGTCCAAATTTACTAACATACCCGCAGCAACTTGCACTAAATGGAGACCTTCGACCACCTTATCAATATCCTGTCTCGTGCCATCACAAAAGATTAGAATGTCATCAACAAAAAGGAGATGTGTAATAAACAATATCTGAGAAATGGATATGCCCCGAAATGAACCATCAGCTTTTGCATTCAGGATAAATCGGTTGAGTCCTTCTGCAACAAGGAGAAACATCAGTGAGGAGAGGGGACATCCCTGTCGTAGACCCCTTCCCGCTTGAAAGAATGGACTAGCAGAACCATTGATCAGTACAGCAAAGCTCATCGTAGTGATACAGGCCATAATCCAACGGATAAATTCGTAGCAGAACCCCAGGTGAGTAAGAAGCATCCGGATATATAGCCAGCTAACTCGATCAAATGCTTTTGAGAGATCAATCTTAATCACGACACCCTTCTGCTTCTGCACTTTCAGTGTGTGTAATCCTTCCTGGGCAACACCAATGGCCTCATGAATTTGGCGACCTTCCAAGAATCCAAATTGCTCACAAGAAATATGCTGAGACAAAAGTTTTTTGAGTCTCCTCGCCATAACCTTAGAGATGATCTTATAGATACAAGTGCAGAGAGAGATAGGTCTGAATTCATCAAAGCTGTCTGGCTTATTCGTCTTCGGAATAAGAGCTATAAAGGTGGAGTTGAATGGGCCATGAACAAACCCAGCCTTACGCGATTCTTCCACCACCTGCAATAATTCCTCCCCAAAGAAGTCATAGAATCCTAAAAAGAATTCTATAGGCCAACCATCTGGCCCCGGGCTTTTATCCTTTTGAAAGGATTGCATTACCAGCGAGAGCTCAATCGGCAACACCTCCTCCATCAACATTCTATTATCATCCTCCCCCACAAAACGAGGGAAAAGCTGAGTCACCCTAATAACCTCAGCAATGGAGGTTCCAGGATGTGCAGTGAATAAATATCCAAAATGTTTAACACCCAACTCCACTAATCCATCAAAGCTGGAGACCGGTTCCCCTTCTGCTGAAGATAGTTCCCAAATAGAGTTTGTGAATTTCCTCCCCTTAGCACATGCTTGAAAAAATTTTGTATTCTCATCACCGCACTGAAGCCATATCGCCCTACTTTTCATTCTCCACATCTCTTCTCTCTCACACAGAATCACATTCCTGATCGTTCCCACTCCATCAGCTCGCCTTTCTGCTGATCATCCAGATATCCCATTCCCAGACTAATAAGTATCCGGTCAATATTCATCTCAGCATCCCGCAAAGTCTGATCATCAATCACCCTTTTATCATGAGCCCAGGAAATAGTGGCCTCTTTAATTCGCTTAAGGTTGTGATGAAAGTGTACACCCGCATGCATCTGAGAATCATGAGGTCGATGAACCCACAGATCCTGAACCAGTTTAAGAAAATCCTTCTCCTTCAGCCAGCTAGGATTGAATTTGAAAGGGCTAGGAGGTTTTTTCCTTCTACCTCGTAACTCCATGAAGATGGGGCAGTGGTCAGATATCCCACCTGACCCTACCCACTGTCTGACAACATCAACCCCCAGTGCCAACACATCGGCCACCAGAAACCTATCCAGTATTTTTGCCACCCTGTGTTCCCTAGCTCTCTTATTCCTCCAAGTGGGAGTTAACAAGGGGGGTGTAATGTCAAGAAGATCCTTCCTGGCAAAGGCTTGAATGAAATAATTTGCTAATGTATCCGGAGCAGCCCGAGGCCCCCACACTTCAGCAGACCCCAGAGTAAGATTTAAATCCCCACCCAAAATCACATCCCTTCCATAAAAAAGATCCATACATAACAAGGAGTCCCAGAAGCCAACCCTATTTAAATAGGGCCCGTAGATATTGAGAACCGTGATCATCCGACCTATCTCAGCATCCCAAATTTCCAATCCGATACCAGAAGAGATTCCCCAAGAACTATCACATCTGCAACTCTTTACCTTCCACCCTGATGCCAGCCCTCCAGAGCGCCCCCGAGCATCCACACCAACAAACTTCCAGCCAGGAAGCAAAGATTCTAAAGCCCGTACAACATCCTCACTGCCACCCAAAGTCTCTTGCAACAGCAAAACATCCGGTTGATTTAAGTCAACCATCCTCCTAAGCGACGATTTTTTAATGGGACTCGCCAACCCACGATAGTTGAAGGACATAAGTTTCATGATAATCCCCCATCCAGGGCAGTCACAGCTCGAAGTGCCCACACAATAGAAATTGTGTACCCATCACAAATCCACTTTAGCCCGATCTTGAGCTTTAGACAAGACCCAAGACAACCCCCCCCAAAATGAGAGTCATCAGATAGGATACAACAGGAGAAATGAGATTAGACATACCTGAGGGATTCACAGATGCATCCCGATGAATAATGGACAGATCCTATAGTATACTGGAAAGCCTCCACCATTCCAAGCCCATTCACCAAACTAGCAACAAATCCGCTTATAGGATGGAATCCCCATAAAAGATTAAAAAATCCCAATCACAGAAAGGGATCTGCCTCCAATCCATACTGCCCACAAATCTGCAAACATCACCACACAATCCCCAGCGATCCCCACAAGTCCCCAAATAATCAGACCCTCCTCCACGGCTAAGAGAGCAAGACCGACCACACGACACCAAGAATCAGAGCATACATCAGCTGATCTATCCAAGAAAGCACCCGATTCAGATGCCCAGAATCAACATAGCTCAGAATCCCACGTTCCTACATCCTGGTACGGGATCGACCAAGTGTATATGCAAAACACTAAAGAATAACAAAAAAGGCTGGCTCATTCATAGCAGAATAGATATTGCTATACAAGAATCATGGCAGAGAAATCCGCATGGGATGTTGCCGAGAAAAGGGATATAAAGCAGGATGTAATAAATCCAGTCCGTGTTTTAGATCCAAGGTTTCAGTCGTCCAAGAAAATCCTCTGGTCCATCGCCATGAATTCTCTGATGTATTCAATACCAATCAACACTTCATCAACAGAAATCGTCGATTCCCCTGTAATGCTGCTCACTGCCTTCAATCTATTCTGAACCAGGTTTTGGCGAGGGTTGATGAATCTTGAATTCGAAATCCGCGCTTCTAGCAACTCCCAGAGTTTCAGTTTCAAGTCTCAGAGAATGCCCAGAATCCATTCTCCAATTACAATCATCTTTTATACCCCTCTATTATTGTATTTGTGGATTTAAATAATTAATTGTGTCCTATCATTCAGCTCGTCATGCTAATCCCACCGGTGTATCGTTTTCAAGATTCTGTGACCGTCTCACCCCTTCGACTATCAGTCGAAGTCTCGACAGAAGGACATTTTCGAGAACAAGATCATCTATTTAGTGCTAATTCAGCCCCCTCTTTTTTTTTATAAAATAATAAAAAAACTAATTAGTTTGTCTTAGTTAACAATAATTAGTTAACATGCTACACTAATTAAGTAACACTAACCTTAATTAACACTAGTTAATTAGCATTAGCATTAACATCATTATTATAATTTTTAATTAATTAATTTTTTTTTTTAAATAAAACTTTAATTTATGACATAGTTATACATTAATTATTAATGTATAATTTTTTTTTTTGTATAGTAATTAATAATAAAAAAATTTAAACAAACTATTTAAGTAAATAAAATAAATTCAAAACTCGAAATTAATAATATATATATATATATATATATATATATATATATATATATATATATATATATATATATATAAAATTTATACTAAAACAATAATGACAAAAAGAATAAAATAAAATAAAAATAAAAATCTAACCCTAAATTCAAACCCTAGAATTACATGGAAGCATTGCATGAGGGACCACGCGCCCTCCTCCAAGCAGCCCATCGCCCTAGTGAATAAAATAGTATTATTTTTTTATTATAAGAAGGTTAAACCCTCGGGGCACTCATTTTTTTCCACGGTTTTCTTCTGGGCCCAGTTGCTCTGCCCTGCACTTGGCGAGGAGCTCTGCAAATCCGGCGCCGACTGCATGCTCGTCATAGCACCGGCTGTTGGCGAAGTTGCGCCCTAGTCGCGTCCTGTGGGCTGCTGGCCGGCTGCCATGGCCGCAGCTAAATTTTTTTTGACTTAGGTTTATTTTTTATTTTTTTGTACCTATTTATTTTCATTATATGGTTTTTTTTTCTTTCTTTTTCAGCCAGCTGCATGCTCGTCGTAGCACCCACTGTTGGCCGAGCTAACATGGCCGTGCCCTGCGGCGGCTGGCCGGCCTTGTCAAAGAGGCATGAGTTAAATTTAATTCCACGGGAAGCTTATTGAATTTTTTTTTTGAAATCAAGACTGTGTGTTTGAATTTTTAAAGTATCTCCATGAAAATTGGTTTTTTTTTTTTTAGCTAAGAGAGATTTAGAAACAGTTTCCGAAGATTGATTTACTTATCAAGCATATTTTTTTTTTCCTTTGTTGCTGGCCGACTGCACATAAGCACAGTGCAGCAGATTCCACGGTCGCGCCCTTGGCTGCTGGCCGGCTTGCCCACGACAATGTCCTGCTGGGCTACCATAGCCGCACCAGGACTCACATTTTGTGGGTTTTTTTTGTATATATAAATATTATATAAAAAAAAACATTTTCGTATTTATTTTATATATATATATATATATATATATATATATATTTTGCCTCTCAAGGCCAGCTGCTCATGGCTGTAGCAGCACTGCTGGCCGAGCCGTGCCCTGGCCGTGCCCTTTGGGCTGCAGGCCGACCGCTTAGGCCGCAACTGCTGCTGGCTGAGCTGTGTCCTGGTCGCGCCCTCTGGGCTGCAGGCCGGGCCGCTCAGGCCACGCCCTGCTACTGGCCAGGCCTTGCCCAGGCCTCCCTGCGGCTGCGCCCTGCTAGGTAAACCCTAAATTTTTTTGTTTCATTTTTTTTTTAACTATATCATGTATATTTTTTTTTTTCAGCTGTTAGTACGTTTAGGAATGGCGGCAGACCCCGGCGCCTCATCCTCCCTACTCCGCCTTCTGACAGGGCCATGGCCCATGGCCGTATCCTCGCTGCTGGCCGGCCGTGCCAGGCCACCATGGCCGCAGCCCCTGGGCTTGGCCCAAAATAGATTCAACCTTAAGCTGGAAGCATAGTGCACTATAATATAACTCCAGTCCATGTGAAGCTTGGCGCTTGGGCTTGGTTGGCGATCCTAGAGTTTGTTTGCTAACTTGACCTTGTGTGTGGATGTGGCTGGTGCTTGGTCGACATATTAAATGGCGATATGGCTCTCAGTGCTGAGCTAAACTTGGAGATAGGGCTTGGCCCAATATTTCTTCAACCTTAATTTTTATTTATTTATTATTATTATTAATAATGTTTGATTTTATTTTCATATAGTTAAAAGAAAACTATATAATATATATATTTTTGTTTCAATAGTTTTTTTTTTTTTTCTTAAATTTCATATTTGTATTTTTTTTTTTTTTTTAATTTGTTTCATATCTATATATAATATATATATATATATATAGAATTTTTTTTCAATTGTTTAACAAAATTACATCATATTTGTTTTCTTTTTGTTTCATATGCATCTATATATAATGGATATAGAGATTTTTTTTTCTTTATAAGTTTTTTTGTTTTGTTTTTAACCTTTAAAAAAAAATAAAAATATGTCATATTTTTTTCTTTCCATTTAGTATAATATATATATATCGTTATAGAGATGTATCTAAATTTTTTTTTCTAGATTTGTAAGTGTAGTTTGCCCTATATTTTCTTTTTCCCTATTTTTGTATATAGAAAATATTTTTAACCATTACTCTCTTCCAACTGTGGAGAGAAGAAATTTCAAATTAAATACCCTAATCCTTAAGTTTTGTCTTTTGCAGGTGTAGAAATGGTCCAAGGTTTCTGTGCCTGGCACCTCATTTCATACCCCCCCCCCCCCTTTTTTTTCTTTTACCTAAGAATTTATTTGCAAATTTTTTTTTTTTTATAAATGTCCCAATAGCCCATTGCAATGTAAATTTGCTTTTTACTTTACTGTTATTTTTCAACTGTAGTGAGCCCTCTGGTTCCATATTTGGAACCATGGCTCTGATACCATATGTAGGACCCCGTCCTAGATTTTCTAATTAACTTTAATTAAATCTGTGTTTTCTTTGTTTTCACACTGTTTTAGATTTCTGTTTTGATTTTCTAACTTACGTCTATCTCTATGCATGTAAATTATATCAAATCTCTATGCATGTAAATTATATCTAGTTTACATTTAATTTCTAACATTTACTTCTCATGTGCAGGTGCAACAACATATAGCATATAACTGGAAATAATAATTTGATAGAGTAGAATGATAAATATACATGCTAGAAAAATACCTGTAGATAGCTGGTAGATCCCTCTTTTGTTGCTACGTCTTTTGTTGCCCTGCTTGCTGTTTCCCTACTTGCTACCCTGCAACCAATATCTTCCCAAACCCTTGAAACTCAACCTGCCCAAACAAGTATGCCACCCTGCCAACTGGCGAGGTCTCGCCGACCACCCAGCTCCAAAGGTACCCCTTTGGACCCCCGAGCCCAAACCGAGTACAAGACAACCGGTATTTCCCTTCTGCAAACTCTCCAACAAGAACCCCCTTCCTTTGCTGCTTCCTCCTCCTCTCTGCTCCTCCTATCCAAAATATGCAAGGTGAAGAAGAAGCCCCCTTCTCCTCCCCCTCCTCTCGACCTTATTCCCCCCTCTTGTCCTTCCACCGACACCTCCTCTCATAACTACCCCTATCTTCCTCATTAATTTTATCCAACCCCCCATTCCTCCTCGAGCCCCCAACTTGACTCATAAACCAAGACTATATTATTTTATTATTTAATTCAAGTTTGGGTTGGTTCATCTTTGAACCTTAAGTGCTTTCCACTCAACCGACAATCTCTCGACAATATTCTAACATTCTTTCCCTTTTTCAAAAAATAATTAATAATTAATAAAATGTTATATTATAAAATTTAAGTTTTACACCAATCACAAATGTTTTACACTTACACGTGTTACCCCCAATAATTACTAGTCCACTCTCGGTGACCTCATAATTAAATGTTTCATAATTAATTTATAATTAATTCATCATTTTTATTAAACAACTACAAATGTGCATTCTGACAATTTTATAAATTGCATAATATATTTATTTGCAATTTACCCTAGGTTCTAATTAACTTAGACATGATCATAATTAAATTAATAGTTAATAATTAATTCTTTATCCATATATATATATATATTTTTAATTAACTAACCTTGTAATTAATACTAACCTATGAGATTATTTTTACTTAAATTAATATTACAATAACCATTAAACATTTTAACCCTTACCCTTGACTAATTAAATTCATAAATAATCAATCAAGCATTACTAATCAATTACATTAGTTGTTACTTAGGTTAATCCATAGTTCGTTCATTAATCAACACTATTAATCATTAACTCATAACGATTACATTAATCAACATTACTAACCTTAATCGACAATATTTAACATTATTATTCAGTATTATTAACATTAACCAACGATAATTACATTAATCAATATTCTTAACATTAATCGACAATATTTAATATTAATCAACAATATTAATCATTAATCAACAATGACTAACCTTAATCAATGTTACTAACATTAATCGACAATAATTGACACTATTACTAAACCATCTTTTATTACCACCTAATTCCTCTATTACCTTTTTTTTTCCTTGGAAATTCCTCTATTACCTTATTCAATTATTAATCCAAAATTTACTAACTCGACGTATTAACTTAATCTCCTATTTAGGTAAGTAGTAACAACATAATTAATGCCTAAACATTATAGTTCACTTTTATTTCATGCAACTTTTAAATATGTAGGCGAGTTATGTAAGCGTAGCTACTACTTACATACCTCGCGTAAGTACACTAACAGTGATAAATCGCACACACATCAATCAAAATCACGAAACTTATTGTTTACCGAGACAGGTTTAAACATAGTTTGCGAGGTACATTCTTTTACTAACTGAAATTTTATTAAATTACGACAATTCATACATTACTGAGTTACGACACATACTCAATCCAGGGGTTTACACACATACAGTTAGATCTTGTTTTCACCCCTACTTCAAGCTACACCTATTTACCTACATCATCACTAACTTCCACATCCTATCCTGTCCTCTGCTGGACTACCCTGAAATGTCAAGTCATGACCGATTCCAGCTAGAACCCGTAAGCGGAAGTGTCGACTACATCGACCAAGCTTCCCCAGCAGGAAACCACCAGTCATCATCACACACCTTGGGGAGCGCGTCGTAGCACAGCCCTCCCGTGACTCTGGGTTTCGCGGATAAACGGTGGGTAAAGCCTCCACCCCCCTAATGGAACAAGGGACTATGTCTACCCGACATAATAGCCGCGTTGCACTTGTACTCGGTTTGTCATCGTATAACCAATCTGGGCGGTTGAGTTTCATGGAACCCTACCCCACCCATACATCATAATAAACAACATAATAATCATGCGAAAGTAAATAATGCATCACCTGCATACCGTTTATCTTTCGGAGTCCATGTCCCCGAGGCTCTCCCACCTCGTAGGACCCAGCTATCACTTAGCCTTTTTAACCTGTAAGTCAGTCCTCGAAATACAATCTCGAATATCGTGCACAAATTCTCAACATGTATACATGCATTTCATCATAACATAACAACAATAATCCATTCATTATTTTCACCATACACTTGATATAACATTCTTTCATTCAACAATAACTTTAACGGTATCCACATACCCATCATTCATTAACTTGCATATATGAGACATAACTAACACATGATACATATCTAACATGACTACGTATCCAAATACTAACATCGCACACACACATATTTATATCGTCAAAATAATAGAACCACCTGTCCATAGTGTCGTCAAACCGTCGAAGTCTCATAATCAAGCATATACAACATATAATAATATTCCAGGTAGTAATGTCAAAACGGGGCGTTACATAAATATTCATGCTTGAGGAATTGGGCTAAATGTCTACATGTCATCCCTCGATCTGTTTAGAGGAAATGGTGGATAATGCTTCAGTACCTTTGTGTTTATGGATGTATGGACCTTCCTACATGAGTTATTGAGCATGCTTATGTGTACTGTCTTTTATACTTATGTTGTACTTACATATATTACCCTTGATGGATAGGACTAAGTTCAAGGCTAAGAGGTGCAGTCTATTCCACTCAGGACTGTGATCAGGGAGAATAGGCACCCTTGTAGACCAGATGAAGGAGAAAAGACTTGGCATAAGTGGAGCAGAACCTTGGCAGGAAGAAGGTTAAGGTCAGTCAAGGTGTATTTATGCACATAATGTTTAGTTGGATAAATGACGGGGTTGGAGACCTCGGTTTGGAGTGGAAGTTGCACCATTGGAAATATCCCTCCAAGATCTTTACAACGGTACCAACCTTGCCTCATTTGGACCAGGGACGAGGAAGTTATGCCTCTCCGAAGTTTGCAGTTGGCGAGTTGCAGGAGTAGGGAAGTTGCTTCCGCAATTCCGATTTCCACAATGCAGATTGCGGATTGCGGAAGGGGAAGTTTCCCGTTGAAGTTAGATTTCTGCAATGCAGATTGAGGATTGCGGAAGGGGAAGTTTTCCGTTGAATTTAGACTTTCGCAATTCCGACTTCTGCAATGCAGATTGTGGATTGCAGAAGGGGAAGTTTTTCGTTGAAGTTAGACTTCCACAATTCCGACTTCCGCAATGCGGATTGCAGAAGGGGAAGTTTCCCGTTGAAGTTGGAATTCCACAATGTGGATTGCGGATTGCGGAAGGGGAAGTTTCCTGAAGGTTGAAAATGGATCTCCGCAATTCCAACTTCCATAATGCGGATTGTAGAAAGGCAGTTGACGAACTAATTAGACTTTTGCTATCCCGAGTTCCGCAATGCGGATTGCGGATTGAAGAAGGGTGTTGGAGAGATAAGTTCGGCGATCCGTCTTCCGAATCCCGCAATGCGGATTGCGGATTGCAGAAGGACAGATTGAGGATTGCAGATCTAAGGTAACTTGCGAATTGTGGATCCAAGAGAGTTGTGGATTGCAGATCCAAGAGAGTTGCGGATTGCGGATCCAGTGATGCAAATTGCGGAAAGGTGTGAATGGAAGCATTTTGAAGAAAAAAAAAGTATCAAGGTCTCCCATCGCCTCTGAAGGACACCGAGGTGATTTGGGGATGTTGCAGAGTGGTATCAGAGCTTCAGTTACAACACTGGGGATGTATGGGTCTAAGTATGAGCTCACAGGTTAGTCCAAGGGAGGTCGAGTTGGACTTGACCGCAGATTCTGAAAGAGACGTGAGAAGCAATCATGTGAGCCTGGTTCAATGAGAGTTGTTTCAGTGCTCCAGGAAAGCTACTAAAGGCTGACAGGGCCATGCAATTGGACTAGCTATTACATGGAAGAAGAATCCGATGCTATGAAAGGGAATTGGAAGGGAGAATTCCTTAACCCCATTCTAATCTTGCGTTATATTTTATGATTTTATATACAGAAAATCATAACATAGAGATGCTGAAAATGAGAGATGATTAGATAAATTGAAATGAATATGCACTAGTAGACATATTGCATAGTACATGAATATGAGAATTGCATATTGGTAAAGCTAGTGATGTTTTACATATGCAATAAACCACTAATGACAATTGTTGTGGTTGAATCTTGGTTGAAAACGTTGATAATGTTGTTGCATGTGACTAGTAAACTTATGAAGAAAGGCTGGTGCAGCAGATCTGTGATCATGAGGATTGGTGAAAGGATTGTGTAATCCTTGAATCCAAGTTGACCAGGTAACATCAAGAATGCTAATGGGAACCATGCAGGTATGATCTGTTTGTGATGATGGTACAAGTGTTGAAGGATTGGGTAAGAATCCCTTGAACCATACTTTATAATCATAAGTTGGTATGCATGTATGGTTGAATGCACTTGATGTGAATGCCATACCACCATGGCATGGTAAGTGAAATACCCCCAATTCGACCCTTAGGATATATTAGCCTTTAATGTAAATAATGTGTACATGTGATGTATGTTTTCCTAGCGTGGAGCTCAAGGCCAAGGCCCCGCTAGTGAAAGCCCGAATTTTATTTAAAGGGCAAGTATTTGATATTTTGATACCATGTGCTCTGAAGCCATGGAACATTGTAAAAGGGTGTAATTAAACATCATGCAATATAAAATACCAAAACTGGCTATGGAGACAACGAATGAGAAGGGGCCACGTGTATCCAATAGGGAGTGGTGAGGGGGCTATGGGACTAAACCCTAGGCTGCCACATGTCATTATGAGAACCCATTGACTTCCCTAGATGACATTTATGCCTGTTGTAAGGAAGTGGTTGAGATGTCAGCCAATGGCTTTAATGGGGGATGGGCAACCCAGAAATTCATATGGGTAGGTATGGGCTCTGTTTACTTGTCCCACAAGTCACTCTACCTCATGGGAGGTGGCTTCATTCTCATCCCCATTGCATGGTGAAGGGGCAGCATCATTCTCCATCCAAAAACGAGCTCCCAGTAGTGAGAAAACCAGAAATCGCGACTGTGAGAAAACCCACGTTTTGGGAAGCCAAAAACGTCAAGATTTGGTATTGGACAGTGAAATCCAATGGGGGATCCATTGGTATGAACCCTGGGGAGAATTTGGGAGCAATAGCTACCCCAAAATCCATGGAAAAACCCAGTTTTAACTGCCCAGAAAATCAGTGACGGATTTGGGGTTATTTGTGACAGAGTTGTGAGAAATCCAGTTGTGGATGTATGAACAGAGGATGTGATTGCTGAGTCCAGCTTGAAGTGTATGTGGCTCTGGGATTGAGCTCAGTGGACTAGTATCCTCCTCCAACTCCTATTGCATGCTTGAAAAACCCAACTGTGTGTTGGCTTAGCATGGCTGTTTGAGCGAAACCCTGACTGTGAGTGAGCCATCTAGTTCCTCCTTAGTGGATACACAGCCCAGCTCGGGGGTGATCTCTTAGCTGAAAGAATACAGGCTGGACAGAGATCTATGGTTGGGTGGAATGTTGCTCTCACGTAGCCAGTCGTGGGACATTTGCGTTGCAAGATAAGTATTCTTCGTGGATTAAATTATATACAATCTATGTTCTGCAATGTGCTAAATCTGAATGTTATGTATTCATGAGGTTGAAATCGATATGATGTAGCTTAAGTAGGGGATTGAATTCTCTGCCTATTGATTGCTTGAGATAAATATGCTGATGCGAATCTATGCTTATATGTGTTGTTATGTTTAAATTTCGCTGTGTTTTATTGAAGTTTACATCTGTATAGAGAAGTTTTTTAATTGTTAATATTTTATGAGTAAAAATATTGGGGCTAAGTTTACAAAAGCCCGGTGTGTTGTTAATGTTTCCTTCCCTGCATTTGATGATGGGTGAAGGGGACATTACAGAGTGGTATCAGAGCTCTAGGTTCAACACTACGGCTGTTGGGCCCTTCACAGAGATATAAATAATTGTGTGTACATGCATTTTGTATTTGGAACTAAAATGCATTAAAGAAACGTCAAGATCGCATGGCTTTTATTTGTTGGAATGGGAAATCATTTCCATGACTGTTTGGGGATTTTTGCAAGCTGCTTGCATTGATTGCATTCTATGAAATAGAGGAAGGAGCGAGAAAATTCATTTTCAGGATGAATGCTTGTTCTAATTTGTCCCCAATGCTGTAGCATGCAGTTTTGTATTTCTCTGTTTGCCTCCATGGAAGAGAGAAAGGAGGGGCAATCTATGCCATCTTATGTTGTTTTGTTGTTTTGCTGTTTCATGCTTAACATGAAGAAGTGCAATTTCTTTTCTTGAAATAATGTGACTTCAAATTTTTCCTAAGTGTCTTTGAAAAATTTGTTTAAAGTCTGTTTCGGAAAGAATTCCCGAATGTCTTCCGCAACTGCGGAAGCATTCGGTAAAGTGCTCCGAAACTTCGGAAGCATTCCGCGAGTTTTTCCGAAACGCGGAAGAGTTCGGGAAGTCGCCCCGAAATTTGCGGAAGGATTCCGCGAGTTGTCCCGCAACGCGGAAAAATTCGGCGAAATGCTCCAAAAAAGCAGAAAATTTTATAAGTGTTTGGCGTCGAAAGGAAAAATTTTGGAAGGAATTCTCTTCCAAAATTGCGGAAGGGTTCCGCGAATCGTTCTGCAACGCGGAAGAGTTCGGCGAGTCGTTCCGAAATTGCGGAAGACTTTGGCGAATCGTTCCGCAACGCGGAAGAGTTCGGCAAGTCGTTCCGAAACTGCGGAAGACTTCGGCGAATCGTTCCGCAACTGCGGAAGACTTCGGCGAATCGTTCCGCAATTGCGGAAGCATTCCGCGAATGGCTCCGAAACAGCGGAAGCCTTCACCGAATGGCTCCGCAATTGCGGGAGCATTCGCCGAATGGCTCCGCAACGGAAGCCTTCGCCGAATGGCTCCGTAGTTGCGGGAGCATTCGCCGAATGGCTCCGCAGTTGCGGGAGCCTTCGCCGAATGGCTCCGCAATTGCGGGAGCCTTCGTCGAATTGATCCGCAATTGCGGAAGCGTTCGGAGAACCGGCCTGCAACGGCGGCGCGCGCGAAAAAAAAGAAGAAAAAGAGAGTAAAGTGACCAAAACTTGATTTTTGGATAACAGGAGTATCCGAGCTTAGAATGGGATGATTCCTGTGGGGCTCGGAGGCCATTGACGAAGGCCATGAAAGAACCAGTGAAGACCCCGAGCCCATTACACTCCGATTTGACAGAAAATAGATAATAGTGACTTTTGAAGGACGGAGTCCCGAAGCTTGACGGAAGGTTGGTTTGAGTTGAAATTGATCAGGCGCAGCCATGAAGCAGGCATGATGTTAAGTTCAGAATCTTGGAGCCAAAATCCAAAGGATGTGGAGTCGGGGTGAGCAAGAAGGCCAAAAAGCACTGTTCCGGGCCACTTTTTCGGGATTTTGAAAAGCTTGTGGACAGTAAAAGTGACCCTAGATGTGGGAATCAAAATTTTTACTGAACTAGACATTTCATATTCCCATTAAGACGGACAGTTTTCGTTAGACGAAGATTTCCCAGAAATGCACCGTTTGGGAGATAGCCGTTTTTGGCAAAAAATTTGGAATTTTGGAAAAATGTGAAAAGTGAGAAGTAGTAAAACCCAGAAATTCATAGAAGATGAATGGTGCATCGGAATTGAAATCCGTGAATTGCTGAGTGTTCCTTGCTATATGGAATAACTTCGCCCGATAGATAAGTTTTTTTTATTCCTCATAGATTTTCTTCCGCAGGTGGCTAAAGTTGGCATTCTGGACCAAAATGCAACTGTGTAAAATGTGCGGAATTGGAGTGAAAGTTGTCATTTTTGAAGAGATGCAGTTCCCGCACCCGATATCGGAATGGAGCATGAAGACAAGCATTGGAAAGCTTGTCCAGCAGGGAACAAGGATGCATGACCAGAGTTTGAATGAGGTCTACATATATCATAGATATTTAGTGCAGAAGAGTGCCAGCGGCTGTCTTGACAAACAAATTTTGTTGTCAATATGGGCAATTTCTACAATTGCATGATATGGAAGAGGAATTCCATGTTGCAATGAGGGATCGAAAAGGGAAGAATTCCTTAAACCCCTGTTTGTTATCATACTTATAATTATGAAATTGTCATATGGCATAAAAATGTTAAAAATGTAAGGGATTACATAGATGTATATGCACTAGAGGGCATCTTAACAAACATTGCATAGTGCATATGGAAATGCTTGTGCATAAATGGGATATTGCATATTGGTAGAATAATGAAGTCTGCATATGCAATGAACCACTAATAGAGAATATTGTGGTTGATAATCACTATTGATGTCGGTATTGGTTGTAGGACCAGAGATAACAAAGAGCATGGCTAAATGTGCTGAGGATGTTGTAGCATGAAGCCAGCAACCTTATGCAGAAAGGATGGTGCAACAAATCTATGATCATAAAGTTGGAAAAAGGACTGAGCAGCCTTGGTAAGAGTCCAACTGATCAGGTAACATCAGGCGATGTTAATGGTAACCATGCAGGTAATGATTATTGGTGCCAAATTGCATGAATGTTGAAAGAGGATTTGGTAAGATCTATTCAACTATGTTTGAGCTATGTTGAGTTAGTTTGCATGTAATATTGAATACCGATTGGGACTGTTAACCTACCAATCTTGGTGAGGTGTGGATAAGTGAAGGAAATGATCCTTACACCCTATGACTGTTTAGAAATCTCAATGCATTCATATGAATGTATATCATGCCATGTGTATGTTATGTACTTAATAACCAAAGCAAGTGAGGAGTGGTGGTCCTGATTATGATAATGCAAGTTATATGAGATAGTCATGTTTCGATCATAATATGCTTAAATGCATAGTACTCATGAAACAATACAAGGTAGCATTGAGTAGATGTGCATTAAGAGATTTTATAAATCTTGTGATGCATTGTATGAATGCATAGGGATGATGCATATGTTGTTGCAAAATAAATAATGAATGAAATGATGAATTGATGATAATTCTAGGATCATTTCATGAGCCGTTATGAATGCAGAATAGTAAGCGCATGAAGAGCCCAATCATGATCGATCGGCTGCTATAATGCTTTGTGGAAGGACAGAGTTGCATAAATGATGTGACTGTACCTTGCAACTGAGTATGCTAATGATGCACGTGAAGTAAATAAATCTTGGTGATATTGATATATTAACAGCTGAAAATTTTGAATTATGGAATGTTATAATTCTGAAAATATTTCAGCAACTGTTGCAGTAATGAAACATTATATGCATAGAGACTTACAAAGTGTTTGGCTGATTGAAGTTTCAATTTCAGGTAGAAAGGTATTACATATGGCAATGAGGATAAGTCCATAGTAGAGACCGGGATCTACCACATGCAGAAGCCAAGGGTTATGAGAAGGTTCTCATGGTTGAGAGCTCTAAGTTCTGTTAGTAAGAACAGTTGTAAATATCAGATTTGTAAATGTTTCGGATTTGAAATTTTACTAATAATTGCTAATGACTGTTTGGCTTATATGAAAATGTGTCAGGAGGACATGCTGTAAGTAGATGCTCATGTATGGCAGCGGGCATAAGACCATAACAGACAGAGTGGTATCACTTACAGGAGCCAAACAATATGAGGATAGCCTCATGGATAAGAAAACCAAATTCTGTAGTAGACAGAGTTGCAAATTCATACTGAATTTAATTATTAGTGCCATGGATTGGTTATGGAACAATCAGATTTGAATTGTATTGTTAAATGTTGCTAACTGTTTGGTTGTTCAATAAGTGTGCCAGGGAGACACATTGCATTAAGACCCTGAGAGTGGGCCTGCAGAAGCCAAACTTCATGGGAAGGGATTCCATGATTTGGAAACTAGGTTTCAGTTGAAATGCCATAAGACATTATTAATGTCTCATCTGCACTACATGATTGGTAAACAATATGAGTGGGATGGTGAAGATTATGTCGATAAGACATATGAAGGTGATGTAACATCAAAAGGAATTGGGATGGCAAACCGAGGGACTGACAACTCAGAGAAGGAGCCTCCATTCCTCATTAAAGAAGAGAAATAACATCTGGAAAATGGATAAGTGTTCCACAAACCCTGAATGATATATATATATACATACATGCATGTCTAATTATTAGAGTTAATATGCAGAGCATGTTTTGATTTTATTTCCATTATGGAAAACTGCTTGAAGTATGATTAGGACCTTCATAGTTCACATCAGTAAGGAGTGCACGCCTTTCTGGTGCTGAGTTATGATAGGGATACCAATATTGACTACACCTTAAGGGAATGGACGCATTCCTGGTGTTTCAAGGTTGGATAGTGAATGTTATGAGATATGTGTACAGTTCTAGAGCAGCAACACTAATGAGCTTGCTATTCATTTTGTGTTGACAGATTATACATATGAAATTCAGTGCTGCACATTAAAGGGAAAAGTAAAGAAAAGAAGACTCAAGAGGACTGTAGGAGCAGTGGTAACCCTTGTGTAAGGTGAGTGGGTATCATGGGGCCATGATAGCCTGTAGTTAAAAGTCACCTAAAGAATTCCTAAATGGAACCGTCGGCTTACATAAGAGAAGAAGTGCCACCCTTGTGTGGGTGAAGAATTGTTATGCGCATTGAGGGATTGTGATACCTGTGAAAGGCTGATGCAAGCCTAAGGCAGAGTAGTGGAGCCTTGACCTGTAATGGTCGGTGGCGCAGTTACCTTCCATTGGCCGATGACCCAGACGTATGTGCTGGCTCAACAATGGAGAGGGCCAACCAGGTATGGGACTGGTTGGGCACCACCAAATGCTTGGTAAACCCAGTTGACGTGAAGGTGTACTGGTAGGGCATTCATTATTTGATGATTTGGAGAAGTCTGCGTGCTGGACAAACATCCTAGTCCGCAGGAGGATCCCAAGGCTTATAAAGTAAAAGCAGGACCCTGTGGACCAGAGAAGAAATGCACAATACAGATAAGTATTCAATTTCATTTATTTCTTGTTTGGAATAATGAAGATTACAAGTATAAGCTTGTAACAGTGAGCTGATGCATTATTGTTTCTTTGTTGGAAACCTTGGTCAATGCAGGAAGCAAGGACCCTGAAAGAACTATAAATTGCTTGGTAAATCCAGAGAGTGGCTGGTTGGGTAAGAATTATTGATGATTTGGAGCAGCCTGCGTGTTGGCCAAACATGCAAGAATTATTGATGATTTGGAGCAGCCTGCGTGCTGGCCAAACATGCAAGATGGTTGATGATTTGGAGCAGCCTGCGTAATTAATTAATGTTGAGGAGTAGTCTGCGTGCCATCCCAACATTCGTTATTATACCCATAGGAGATCCAAGGCTTGTAAAGCAAAGAAGGGTCCTATGAAATAAAGTGAAGACATCTAGTGCAAATAAGTATTTGGTTATCTTGTAATTTCTTGCTTATGAGTATACATGTGTATATGATTTGGTTATGATTTCCTATGAAAATAAACTAAACATGTGAATTAATTCAATGTTTGAGTGTAGGTATTGCTGGAAGCAATGACTATGAAAGCATCTCAAGGATGCGTGTGGACATGTAACCGTCCTAAAGAGCTCAGCATGAGCAGTAATGAAAGATGGGGCTAGTGGAACTGTGTGAGTCCTAGCAGCCAAGAGTTAGACCAACCAAGTGGAGGAACTCCATGGTTGAGAGGTCTCGAATAGACCATAGACACTACGTGTCATAGCCAAGAAGGGCAGGTCAAGCATTCACGTTGAAGTGAAAGAGGACAGGAGCATGAAAACCACAGTGGTGGTGTGGGTTCCAGAATGGAACAAGACTAAGAGGAGAAACTCTTACTGCTCTCTCTCTTTCCTTTTTATTGATGCATTTATAGAATTAGAAAATTGCTGGATGCATGCATGACTGAAAGTAAAAGTGTGTTTACTTGATTAAAGTGAATTGTGAATGCTAATTAATGAATTTCTTGTGAATGGATGAACATGAAGGAATTCATGTGTATGTTGGGCAAGCATAAAAAGTGTGGAAGTCTCATGAGTAAAGCATGGACTATCCATGTCAACTGGGGAAAAACCATTGACTGATTTTTAAATGTTTGAGTTATACTTGGCCTAACGAGAATTGTAATGATGAATTTCACTGGTGGAAATTGAATCAATTGGTTGTAGCCGGTGCAGGCAAGTGTTGCTAGTGAGCAAAGTGTGGTCAGTTGTTTCCATTGACCATGGCGGCAGACCAAGGGCTATTAGAATTGGCTGGAAGTCTTCTTCAAACAATTTCCAAGACCCAAGAAAATCTTGGAGAGATGCTCAAGATGCAAAATCAGCAGAACAAGATGAACCATAAGGTCTTGCAGGACACTCTTCGTCTGCAGAAAGATGTAAAAAGCATTATGAGAGCAATCAGCAAGGGAAAGAAAAGTGGATCAATGAAGAAGCATTCATCCAATCGTCCGATTAAGAAACGCTCCAGGTGGGAAGACTTAAAGGAAATTGAACAGGTAAAGATGAAGCAACCAGTGAAGTGTTGGAAATGTGGAGGGGATCATTGCCTCCGCAATTGCCCAACAAGAGAACCTCAAGAGGGTAGTAGCCATAAAGTTTTTAGACTTATGGATGAGCTGGAAGATCCGAATCAACAGGAGCAGCTCGTGAAGATCAAAGGACTTGGTCCTGAAAGTTCAAAGTAAAGGATAGAATGCAGGGCAGATCTGCAAAGTTTTTGAAGTTTTGGACATGTGTAAATTGTATATGTATGCCTAAGTCTTGGAACACCGAGGACGGTGTTGTTCTAAGGGGGAGGGGAATGTAATACCCCCAATTCGACCCTTAGGATATATTAGCCTTTAATGTAAATAATGTGTACATGTGATGTATGTTTTCTTAGCGTGGAGCTCAAGGCCAAGGCCCCACTAGTGAAAGCCCGAATTTTATTTAAAGAGCAAGTATTTGATATTTTGATACCATGTGCTCTGAAGCCATGGAACATTGTAAAAGGGTGTAATTAAACATCATGCAATATAAAATACCAAAACTGGCTACGGAGGCAACGAATGAGAAGGGGCCACGTGTATCCACTAGGGAGTGGTGAGGGGGCTATGGGACTAAACCCTAGGCTGCCACATGTCATTATGAGAACTCATTGACTTCCCTAGATGACATTTATGCCTGTTGTAAGGAAGTGGTTGAGATGTCATCCCATGGCTTTAATGGGGGATGGGCAACCCAGAAATTCATATGGGTAGGTATGGGCTCTGTTTACTTGTCCCACAAGTCACTTTACCTCATGGGAGGTGGCTTCATTCTCATCCCCGTTGCATGGTGAAGGGGCAACATCATTCTCCACCCAAAAACGAGCTCCCAGTAGTGAGAAAACCAGAAATCGCGACTGTGAGAAAACCCACGTTTTGGGAAGCCAAAAACGTCAAGATTTGGTATTGGACAGTGAAATCCAATGGGGGATCCATTGGTATGAACCTTGGGGCGAATTTGGGAGCAATAGCTACCCCAAAATCCATGGAAAAACCCAGTTTTAACTGCCTAGAAAATCAATGACGGATTTGGGGTTATTTGTGACAGAGTTGTGAGAAATCCAGTTGTGGATGTATGAACAGAGGATGGGATTGCTGAGTCCAGCTTGAAGTGTATGTGGCTCTGGGATTGAGCTCAGTGGACTAGTATCCTCCTCCAACTCCTATTGCATGCTTGAAAAACCCAACTGTGTGTTGGCTTAGCATGGCTATTTGAGCGAAACCCTGACTGTGAGTGAGCCATCTAGTTCCTCCTTAGTGGATACACAGCCCAGCTCGGGGGTGATCTCTTAGCTGAAAGAATACAGGCTGGACAGAGATCTATGGTTGGGTGGAACGTTGCTCTCAAGTAGCCAGTCGTGGGACATTTGCGTTGCAAGATCAGTATTCTTCGTGGATTAAATTATATACAATCTGTGTTCTGCAATGTGCTAAATCTGAATGTTATGTATTTATAAGGTTGAAATCGATATGATGTAGCTTAAGTAGGGGATTGAATTCTCTGCCTATTGATTGCTTGAGATAAATATGCTGATGCGAATCTATGCTTATATGTGTTGTTATGTTTAAATTCCGCTGTGTTTTATTGAAGTTTACATCTGTATAGAGAAGTTTTTTAATTGTTAATATTTTATGAGTAAAAATATTGGGGCTAAGTTTACAAAAGCCCGGTGTGTTGTTAATGTTTCCTTCCCTGCATTTGATGATGGGCGAAGGGGACATTACAGTATGGTATGCAGTAGTGAGGGAAAATGACCTTCTACCATGTTACTGTTTAAATGTTAGAATGCATTCATATGAAGTTACATCATGCCATTTGCATAGATTGGTTATGAGTTTAATAACTAAGCAAGTAAGGGCCATATGTGTTTGGAATGGTAAGTGTCCATTAGAATATTTGTAAACCTATGGTTGCATGAAGTGAATGCATATGAAAAGCTGTGTAAATGTTGTAAATGTGCATGCATAGGTGTGGGTGCACATGTTGAGATGCATTGTGTGAATGCATGGTTGTGATGTATGATCATTGCAAATAAATAATAGATGAAATGTTGAATTAGTGGTAATTCTGAGATCATTTCCTGAACTGTTGTTAATGCAGGAGAAGTATTGTACAAAGGTAGTCATGATGAGAGGACTACCAAAGTGCTCTGTTGGAAGGACAGAGTTACATAAAAATGATATGGCTGCATTTAAAGTTTTGAGTTGATTGCAGGGATAAGGTGATTGTGTCTTGCAATTTTATTACGACAATGATGCATGTAAAATAAATAAATAAATAAATATATATATATATATATTTCATTGCATTTGAAATATTAACAGCTGAAAGTGTTTGAATTATGAAGTGCTAGAATTCTGAGATCACTTCAGTGACTGTTATACTATTGCAGCAATGAAGAGGTTACATGCATGAAAACTTACAAGTGTTTGGGTGCTTTAAGTTTCAGATTTCAGGTAGAAATGTCTTGGGTATGGCAGCGTGGGTAAGACCATAGCGAAGACTGAAATCTACCATGTACGAGAGCCAAACAATATGAGGGTGGCCTCATGGTTAAACAAATCAATTCTGTAGGAGACAGAACTGTAAATTCATGTTTGAATTTAATTCTTAATGCCATCGACTGATTACGGAAATTAGGTTTGAATTTGATTGTTAAATGTTGATGACTGTTTGGCTATTTGATAAGTGTTTCAGGAAGACACATTGCAGGAAGACCATGTGTGATGGCCTGCAAAAGACAAACTTCATGGGAAGGATCCCATGCTTTGGAAATGGGTTTTAGTTGAAACGCCATTGTAAATCTTGATAATATCTCAGCTGAATTGCATGTGGTAAACCATGCGAGTGAGATGGTAAATATTATGTTAGGAAGACAAGTGTGGGTTACAGAATATAAAAAGTAAATGGGATGGAAAACTAAGGGACTGTTAACTCAGAGAAGGGAGCCCCCATTCCTCACAAGTAAAGAGAGACTACATATGCAAATGGATAAGTGTCTGTAAACCTTGGTTGATATATATATATGCATGTCTAATTGTTAGAATTACTATGCAAAGCATGTTGTGATTTTATTTTATGGCAGATTGCTTGAGTATGACTAGGGGCCTACATGGCTCACATCAGTGAGGGGTGCACACTTTTTTGATGCTGGGTTATGTTAGGGTTGTCAATATTGATTACGCCCTACGGGAATGGACGCATTCCTGGTGTTTCAATAGTTGATAATGAATGTTATGAAACATGTTTACAATTTTAGAGCAGCAACACTGATGTGCTTGTTTATCCAACTTGTGTTGACAACTTGAACAAATGCAATTGCTGCTGCACCTTAAAGAAGCAAAGTAAAGAAGGTTGTTGTGGAGGTTGTAGAGGGATGCTATGAGTATGAAGGGTGTTATTTCCTGATAAACCGAATCGGAGAACTAGCTTGGAAATAGTTGTTGTATGCCTAATAAACCCACTGTAGGTTGGCTTAGCATGATCAACTTTCCTGGTATGCTTGATAAACCCAACTGTATGTTGGCTTGGCATGATTGTGTTGCTTGGTATGCTTGATAAACCCAACTATAAGTTGGATTAGCATGACCAGTATATCCCTATATGCTTGATAAACTCACTGCAGGTTGGCTTAGCATGATCATCTTGCTTAGTATGCTTGATAAACCCAATTGCATGCTGACTTAACATACTGATTTTTGAAATGCTTGATAAACCCAGTCGGTGTACTGGATTAGAATACTGATTTTTGAAATGCTTGATAAACCTAGTCGGCGTACTGGCTTAGCATACTGATTTTTGAAATGCTTGATAAACCCAGTCGGCATACTGGCTTAGCATAATGATTTTTGAAATGCTTGATAAACCCAGTCGGCATACTGGCTTAGCATACTGATTTTTGAAATGCTCGATAAACCCAGTCAATGTACTGGCTTGGCATATTGCTAAATGGAATGCCTGATAAACCCAGTCAACGTACTGGCTTGGCATATTACTAAATGGGACGACTGATAAACCCAATAGGCGTACTGGCTTGGCATTGCCTATTCGAATGATGTTGTGGAGCAGCATGTGTGATGTCCAAACATCCACCCCACAAGTGATCCAGGGCTTGTAAAGCAAAGAAGGAGCCTATGGAATAAAGTGAAGACATCCAATACAGATAAGTATTTGGTTATCTTGCAACTTCTTGCTTATTTAATATGAATATACGCGTGTATATGATTTGATTATGATTTCTTAAACTCTTGTTTAGAGATAAACCCTATGAAAATAAACTAAGCATGTGAATTGCTTCAATGTTTGAGTGTAGGTATTGCTGGAAGCAAGGACTATGCAGGCATCTTAGGGATGCATGTGGACATGTGACCGTCCTAAAGAGCTCAACATGAGTAGGAATGAATGATGGTGCTAGTGAAACTGTGTGGATCCTAGCAGCCAAGAGTTGTATACAAACCATGTGGAGGGACTCCATGGATGAGAGGTCTGGAATAGACCATAGACACTAAGTGTCATACCCAAGAAGGGCAGGTCAAGCATTCACGTTGAAGTGAAAGAGGCTAAGAGCATGAAAACCACAATGGTGGTGTGGGTTCCAGAATGGAACAAGACTAAGAGGAGAAAACTCTTATTGCTCTCTCTTTCCTTTTATTGATGCATTTATAAAAACAAAAAAAAATTGATGCATGTCATGACTTGAAATGATTATGTTGATTGCTTGAAATAATTGTGAATGTTGAATTAATGAATTTCCCGTGAAAGGATGAACATGAAGGAGTTCATGTGTATGTTGGGAAAGCATGGGAAGTGTGAAAGTCTCATGGACAAAGCATGGGCTTTCATGTCAATTGGGAAGTTAAATGATTGATTTTAATGTTATGTTATGCTTTTCCTAATGGAAAATTTCAATGATGAATTTCATAGGTGAGAAATTGAAAGCAATTGGTTGCAGCTGTTATAAGACCAGTGGTACTAGCAAGTAAAGTGTGGGATGCTGTGCACATTGACCATGGCAGTTGACCATAGGTTGTTGGATTTGGATAAAAATATTCTTCAAACAATTTCCAAGATCCAAGAACATCTTGGAGAGATGCTCAAGCTATAGAAGCAACAAGAAAGCTAGCAGCCATGAAGATTCCAGGATTCTATATCAATTGAGAAGCAAGGAAAAATAAGGGATTGCTGTGGAGCAATGCCCACCTGTAGAGATGGAAGATCACATCCAGCAGGGGCAACTTGTGGAAGACAAAGAACTTGGTCCTAGAAGTTCCAAGTAAAAGGATGCAATGCAAGGGAAAACCTGCAACATTTTGCAATTTTGGATATGTATAAATTGTAAATGTAATCCTAAGTAATGGAACACCGAGGACGGTGTTATTTTAAGGGAGGGGGAGTTGTAGTACCCCTATCCTGACCCTTATGGTTATTGGCCTCAATATAAATATTGTATGCAATGTGTGTCACCCTAGTGTGGAGCTCAAGGCCAAGGCCCCACTAGTGGATATTCAGGTTTTAATAGCATCGGCAAGTATTTGACAGTTGGTTATTCATGGGCTATTAAGCCATGAAGACATTTAAATGATGTAAATATTAACATTTCAATAAAACACCTAAGGAACTGGCTATGGAGGCAACGTGAGAAATAGGAGCTGCGTATCCACTAGGGAGAGGTAAGGGGGTTGGGGGATTGAACCCTGTGTTTCCATGTGTCACCCTGTGAATTCGTACGACTCCCCATGCTGACATTAATTCAGTTGCAGAGGGTGGTTGGGAAACCCTGTTGATGAATTCGATGGATTATGGGGCGGACCTACGGACCCGTATGGCAGGGGACAACTTGTGCTTGTGTGCCCCGTAAACCACTCCATCCTGGGGAATCTGCGCAACCTGTTTGATATTCCGGGGATAGTGGAAATCCGTGGGGGGGGATTCATGGATTCATGGATGGAGACTCATGAACCCGCGGAAGGAGAGAGGAGCGAACCAAAGGTTGGGACTCTTTGGAGGCACAAATCGCAGAGCTAAGTATTACCAGAAAACCCTGTTTTAGAAGCGGATAGTGGAAATTTGTGAGGGGATTCACGTGGGCATATTTTGGGAAAGATCCAAGAGTGGATTGAAGTGGGAAAGCGATCAAAGAGTTGGATTCCAAGGTGGAACCAGTGAAAGCTCAAGTATCCATTGGTTTAGAAGTCAAGACCAGCCATACCTGCCTAGATCAATGCTGAGGGAAGGGGCACCGAAGGGAATGTGTAGTAGAGAAGGGGACCTTACTTAGGCTGAGAGTGGAGGTGATGGGGGTTCCTGGGATGTCTGAAGCCAAGGGGATATGCTTGTAGCTCTATGGTTGAGCTCATTGAGTTAGTAAACTCAATCCCTGCCTCCCCACTTGCTTGAAAAACCCACTATGTGCTGAATGCCTTGAGTTACTGTGAACCAATGCCATGAGGGAGCCTGAGTGATGCTCCTTAGTGGATACATAGCCCTAGATCGGGGGTGATCTATGATTGATGAAATAATAGAGGCTAGGCAGAGATATATGGTTGGGATGGAACGTTGCAGTCCATAGCCGGTTGCCTGGTGGTTTCTATTAAAAGATAAGTTCCTTGTGGTGTTTTGAATAAAAATGTCTCATGTGTTTATGGCTATGCTTATTACATACCAGTTATTAATAGAATGAATTTATATGGAAGTGGAACAATAAGAAGCTATGTATGAGTAGGGTTGTATACTTATGCTTTGTATATGAACCTGTTTTTGAAGTTGTTGTTGTGCCATGATGAATGTTGGATGCATGCTATATGTGTGTGTGTTATATATGTCAAATGTATGATTTGGTTCAGAGAGTTAATAGGGTTGAATGCCCAAGTATTAGGTCTTATGTTGTTGGGAATGTCATTGCTTTACTCTTGCACCTTGCATCTTCTTATTATGCTGGTATTCATAAATATTCATGCTTGAGGAATAGGGATAAATGACTACATGTCATCCCTCGATCTGTTTAGAGGAAATGGTCTAAGTATAATCCCTTTTGGAGGGTGGATAATGCTTCAGTACCTTTGTGTTTATGGATGTATGGACCTTCCTACATGAGTTATTGAGCATGCTTCTGTGTACTGTCTTTTATACTTATGTTGTAATTACATATATTACCCTTGATGGATAGGACTAAGTTCAAGGCTAATAGGTGCAGTATATTCCAATTAGGACTATGATCAGGGAGAATAGGCACCCCTGTGGACCAGATGAAGGAGAAAATACTTGGCAGAAGTGGTGCAGAACCTTTGCAGGAATAAGGTTAAGGTCAATTAAGGTGGATTTATGCACATAATGTTCAGTTGGAGAAATGATAGGGTTGGAGACCTCGGTTTGGAGTGGAATTTACACCATTGGAAAGATCTCTCCAAGAGATTTCCAACAGTACCGACCTTGCCTCATTTGGAACAAGGACGAGGAAGTTATGCCTCTCTGAAGTTTGCAGTTGATGAGTTGCAGGAGCGGGGAAGTTGCTTCCGCAATTCCGATTTCCGCAATGCGGATTGCGGATTGTGGAAGGGGAAGTTTCCCGTTGAAGTTAGACTTACGCAATAAAGATTGCGGACTGCAGAAGGGGAAGTTTTCTGTTGAAGTTAGACTTCCGCAATGCGGATTGCAGATTGCAGAAGGGGAAGTTTCCTGTTGAAGTTAGACTTCTACAATTCCGACTTCCGCAATGCGGATTGCGGAAGGGGAAGTTTCCCATTGAAGTTAGACTTCCACAATGCGGATTGCAGATTGAGGAAGGGGAAGTTTTTCGTTGAAGTTAGACTTCCGCAATGCAGATTGCGGATTGCGGAAGGGGAAGTTTCCCGTTGAAGTCGGACTTCCGCAATTCCGACTTCCGCAATGCGGATTGCGGATTGCAGAAGGGGAAGTTTGCCGTTGAAGTTGGACTTCCACAATGCGGATTGTAGATTGCGTAAGGGAAAGTTTCAGGTCTAGTGGCTACAATCATTAGGAACAATGGCTCTTAATTTTCAGGAACTTTTCATGAGATTCTCTTTAGAAGGAAAGGAAATTGAACTGATAGGTACTCCAAGGAAACCCTCTAAAGTGATAAGCTCTAACAACATGAAAAAATTGCTAAAAAGGGGACACCATGGAGTTATTGCACAATTGTGCTTACTAGATGTTCAAGCATTTATACCCTCTATTTGAGTGGATCTACGACAAGTTATTGACAACCATTCCAAGATATTTGGAGAGATTCCTAAAATCCTTCCAATCATATGCACTAAAGAGAGAGGTTGCAAATATGGTTCAAGAAATGTTAGATGCAAGCATCATTCAACCCATACAAAGTGCTTTCTCTACACTAGTGGTGATGGTTCGCAAAAAGGAAGTAGCATAGTGTATGTGTACAAATTATAGAAAGCTTAATAAGATGACTATTAAATATAAGTTTCCTATTCTTATCATTGATGAATTACATGGAGCAATTTTCTTTACCAATTTGGATCTCCATTCTGGATATCATCAAATTGAAATGAGGAAAAAAGACATTCCAAAAATAGCCTTCAGAACACAAAAGTGTCATTATGAATTTTTGGTGATGCCATTTGGCCTTATTAACGCACCTTCCACATTTCAAAGCTTGATGAATTCTATTTTTAAACCCTTCCTCAAAAACTTTGTGTTAGTATTTTTTATTATATGCTAGTCTATAGCAAATCTTGGGAAGAGCATGTGCAACATGTTGACAAGGTCTTAAAACTATTGGAGGAGCACAAACTATATCCCAAGCCTCTAAGTGTGCCCTCGGAGTTCAAGAAGTGGAATATTTGGATCATGTTATATCTCATGAAGGTTTCAAAGTGAACCCTAAAAAAATTAATCCTATCATGCAATGAGCAATTCCTAAAACCTTAAAGAGCCTTAGAGGATTCTTGCAATTTATAGGCTACTGCCACAAGTTTGTTAAGAATTATGGTCAAATAGCAACATCTCTAACAAGTTTATAGAAAAAGGAGGCATTCTATTGGACTCGAGAAGCAACCAAATATTTTGAAAAACTTAAAGTGGTTATGTGTACAACTCCTTTATTAGCCACGCCTGACTTCACAAAAAAAATTATTGTGGAATGTGATGCCTTAGGGTATGGAATTGGTGTAGTTTTAATTCAAGAAGGAAGGCCCCTTGCCTTTGAAAGTTTCTAACTTAAAGAAGGAAAAAAACATACTCAAACCAATTTATGAAAGGAAATGTTGGACACACTGCCTGCAATTAAGAAATGACACTCTTACCTGATATGAAGACACTTTAAGGTAAAAATAAATCATGATAGTCTTAAGTACTTCTTGGAACAATGATTATCTTTAGAAGAGAAACAAAAGTGGGTTAAAAAGATGCTAGGTTATGACTTTGAAATAATTTACAAAAAAGGAAATCAAAATGTGGTGGCAAATGCACTTTCAAGAAAAGAAGATGACACATAGGGATTACTTTGTGATATTTCCATTATGCAATCTAATTGGGTGGAAGAAGCAAGGACAAAATGGAAACAATATCAGAAGGCATGAAAGATAATTCAACAACTACAAGAGGAACCTAGTTCATTAGATAAATTCATGGAAGAATAATTCACTATGGTAACTGGATCACCTATATTTATGTAAGAATCCTCAACTCAAACAAAAGGTCCTTTTGGAATTGCACACTTCTCCTATAGGAGGACATTCAATATTTTTTTAAAGTAACCACAAGATCAAGAAGTTTTTTTTTGGAAAGGTTTTAAAATTGATGCCCAAACGTTTGTGGCATAATGTTTGGTTTGCCTATAGGAAAAAGGAGAGACAATCAAGACACCGAATCTTTTACAACCATTATCTATACCAAGCCAACGTTGAGAAGTGGTATCAATGGATTTTATTACAGGTCTACCAAAGTTAGAAGGAAATATTATCATCATGGTAGTAGTGGATCAACTCACAAATCATTCCCATATTTGCTCTTTTTCTCATCCTCTTAAAGTAAGTATAGTTTCTCATCCTTTTAAAGTAAGTACAGTAGTTGCAGCATTCATGGAAACAATTCAAAAGCTATGTGGAGTCCCCAAGATTACTATAAGTGATATAGATCCAATTTTCACTGGTAATTTTTGGAAGGAAATAGTCTCTTATTTGGGCACTTAGTTGGCTCACAACTCCACTTACTATCCTCAATTTGATGGGAAAACTGAGATTGTGAATAAATGCCTAGAAGGGTGTCTTCATTGCTTTGCATCTGATAAACAAACATAATGGTTCAAGTCGTTTCTCTTAGCAGAATGGTGGTACAACACATATTTCCATACTTCATAAAAAATGTCACCATTTATGGCACTTTATGGCTATCATCCTCCTTGCATCAAATCATCCTTGAAAGAGAAAGCTAAGGTTCAAGCAATGGAGGATCACATAGAGCACCAACAAGAGGTCCTCCAACTATTGAAAGATAACTTGGTTATCGCAAAAAATATAATGAAACAACAAGTGTATCAACATTGTAGTGAAAGGAAATTTGAAGTGGGGGATATGGTATTTTGAGGCTACAACCATACAAACAAATGTCTCTCAAGCAGCAAAAGAAGGACAATAAATTAACACCCAAATACCATGGTCCCTATATAAAGGTGTTTCAAAGGATTGGAAGTATGGTTTAAAAATTGGAGTTACCTCCATCTTCACATGTGCATCCAGTCTTCCATGTTTCTTGTCTAAAAAAACCAATTGGTGGCAAGATCATAGTACAAATTATTTTACCAAATATTCATGAAGAAGAGAAATTGACACTAGAACCTAAAACAATCCTTAACACAAGGATCGAGCAACTACGAATTTGAGCAATTACTGAGTACCTCATTAAGTGGAAGAACTTGCGAATATAAGAGGCAGCATGGGAATATGAGTTCTTCATGGAGAAACATCTAGAGTTAATCAAGTGTTAAGGACAACACTTGTTTGAAGGGGAGGGGAATGTTAATATTTATATATTGTGACATTACATTTCTATTATTATATTGGTGTTTTATTTATTGGTTGGCTAGAAGCTTAATTGTAATTGTATGGTCAACTAGAATTGCAATTGTACCCCTTGTCTCCTATATATATATATATACCAAGGAGGCCTAGTTTTAGGATCATCTCATCTTATATTGTGCATTTGATACTTTGTATAAGGAGGTTTCCCCCTTGAAGAGGGTTCTTATTCATCACTTTATTTCATTCTCAAGGCAAGGTTACTCTTTCTTTCTATTTTTATGTTATTTCGGGAATCTAGTGCATACCATTTGGGGTATGAAAGATATCGAGCTAGACACGGGTTTTCTTCCAGTGATCTTGGATCTCCATCACAAATTGAACTCATAGGTCGATTTGCATTGTGAATGGAAGATTGGTTTCCACAAGATGATGTTATTGTTGTTGTAAGATTCGAATGACATGGATCTCATCAGCATTGTTGTCACAGTTATCGCTATACGACAATGATGTGGCTCGAAGCCAAATAGTGTAGGATGTAGCATACATGGAAGGAAATCACCATCTAGAAATGACCATGTGTTATTTGAATGAACATATAGAATCATATTATTGGGCAACCATGGAACGAGCTTTATGCAAAATATTATATTTTTTATAGCTTAGCCAATTTTTATTATAATAAATGAGATAGCAAAAACTCTACATTTTATAAAGAATACTATGAATTTTTATCTTATATCAATTAAATAATGTCATTAATTTTAATTACATTTTTTTCAAGCAGAAAAAGGAGCATGAGTCTTGTTATTCATAGGAATCAAAGAGTGCATAGTCATCCAATACTTTTGACCTGTCACGATGTGAGAAGTATCATACAAAAATACTACATATCATCCATCGTCACTGCTTATCAAAATTCATATCACATCAAAACAACCCATACAAGTCCGATAACAATTCTATGAGCAGATATACTGCAATATTGAATGGTCCAAACAACCCAAAAATAACATTACTGCAAAATAGATCAATAATGCTGACAAAAACATACAACTGATTTTGTCTATCTACTACATAAAAAACATAGAATCCTTGAAAGAGAGACATTCTTCAAAATATTCTTCAATGTGCAGAACACCTTCAACACTCCCAAGTGCATTCTTGGATAGACCATCTGTAACATCATTAAGTTCTCTATAAAAATTTACAATAGAAAAATTCATAAAGGAGTCCATCAACACATTTATCCTCAAGCACCAATGTTCCAGTGAGAGAACCTGAAGTTTGAATAATTTTTTAGCCCAGTTGAAAATGACCAAGGAGTCATTGAATACCTGCAAAGTGGGGATGCTAACTATGAATGCAAATTTAAGTAGACACTATAAGGCCAATAATTCAACCTTATTGTTTGAACCAAGTCCATAGTTCATTGACAATTTAAAGTGATGATCATAATTTATCTTCAATACAATCCATGCACCACAAATGCCATTTTTTGCAACGCCATTAAAGAAGCCCGTAGCATATGTGAGAGCAGGAAGATTAGTGATTTTCTGAGGCCTTTTCCTAATCTTAGATGATGCATAATCTTTGTATAAGCTCAAAATTCTAACACATATAGCATAAACATTCAAAGGTCTATCTTCAAAAATATAAAAGTTCCTAGCTTTCCACACATCCCAGCAAATAAAAATAGGAACTGTTCTGTGTGTAGGAAGTTTCATAGCCCAAGATTCTAGATTTTCTTCCACAGTAGTAGATCCCCATCGCTGGTGTATACCAAGTTCAACAGTGATAGTCTGTGGATATTCTGCCAAATATTCTTGCTATAATTGCAATGAACAAATATGTGGTTTACAGACTCACAATTATGTTTTCAAAGTACACAAATATTGGGACCATACCACCCTCTTTGGAGAAGATTATCCCAAGTTAGTAAACAATTTTCACACATAAGCCAAAAGAAGCATTTGATCTTCAATGGCAAATGCCACTTCAATATTTTGGTATACCACCATTTATAGATAGGATTTGAGAGATAATTTGCAATTTCAGAGTATGCATCCTTAGCATAAACTTTCCTTGTAGATTGATTCAAAGACCAAACCAATACATCATCTTTGTCATTTAACTTGATACCAGCTCTGTTCATGGATATAATAGAGTCATTCCACTCTTCTTCCCAAACATTCCCTAGCCCCAAATATTCAACATTCAACCAATATGAATCAGAGTACCTTATGTACCTCAACCAGTGAGGTCTCTTGATATGAGCCAAAGTATGAAAACCAAATTAAGCCAAATAATCCAGGAGATAAGAAGAAAGTACATAATTGTCCTCATTTCCAACAATTGGATCGATCTCAACCAGAACCTAAGATCCATTACCAACATTCCAGGAAAGACCCCTACTAATCCAAGTAAAGGCCCTTACAAAACCATTCAAAAAATTTGAAGTATTCATAACCTTTTTATCTGAATTCCTAATCCATCCAATAGGATTTCCTTTCAGGTGCTTTGCACTGAGCACCTCACATCACAACCTAGATCCAAATAGGTTTCTCCACATACTTTTCATACACAAACCAGTACTAAACCAATGGATGTTTTTTTATGTTCCAACCTCCAAGGGACTTTGGTTTAGCAAGTTTATCCTATCTAACAAGATGAATTTGGTCCCCCATAAAAGGCCCAAGCCATAAAAATTTGAACATTTTTTCCTGATCAACTGAAGAATTGCTTGAGGCACTTGAGCAAGTGAGAATCAGTATACAGGTATATCAACTAAAACAGATCTCACTAAAGTGAATCTTCCACCCAAAGATAGATACTTGTACGTCCAATTTCCAATTCTTTTCTCCACGTTTTTAACAAGCCACATCCAATCTTTAACTCCATAATTATTTTGTTTCAAGAAGTAACCCAAACACTTAAAAAACCATCATTCAATTATGCCCCTTGAAAAGGAAGTAAAGTGACAATCTGAGCATAAATATCATCTTCAATACCATTCTTGATGAATACCGATCATTTCATAATATTAAACAAGAGCCACGAGGTGGCAACGTCCCTGACATTTCCACTTGGGCTAGATGCGGGTAGCGTTGTGGACGAGCTCTTAGTTCAAAGCATTGTGGGGAAGCTTATCCTCATTTTTTTTTTAAATTCTAAGTGGCATATAAATTTGGAGCTGAAATTGACATCGAAGAAAACTTACCTAGTAGCTAGGTGATCTACAACCTAGTATGATATCGAAAAAAACTTACCACCACCACCACACGTGATTTGCTTGCCCAAAATGCTTTCCCAACTTGCATGTACAAAACATGTTAACATGGATCTATGAACCACTACTTAGTAAGTTGCATTTCTCTCTCTTCTGCGTTGTTACAATTCAAAATGTAGAACATGTCAATTTGTATCGTGTTAAAAAGTGTTTGTCGTCATATACTTCAAGCAATCATGTCACAAAGTGTTTGTTGTCGTAACCTTTCTCCTATAATAGAGGCATTAGTATTACTTGGCTTATCATTATTCTTTAATAAGATGTGATGGTTAATATTAAGTGGAAATCTCAATTGCTTTATTTATCCTTATCATGTATATATAAATATTAGTGTCAATAGTACTAGCACATCACATCATTGATAGATTGAAAATGTCGATAAGAATCACCATCTAGCTCGAATATACGTGAGAGTGGGTTTATTAAACGTGGACATCTACCAATCCTTCTATTCAATACGTAATTCTCCTCTTCTTTTTAGGGGATATTGCAATTATATAGTAGTAAAATGAAAACCACTCTTCAAATACAAATTATGCAATCAAGTTAAAGAGGACCGACATGATTTAATTCAATTAAAAAAATAAATTGACTTAATAACACAATACTTTAAAACCTCAAATTACCTTGGAGGTTTTCTTTGGAATTTTAATATTTCAATATTATTAAAAAAACATTTTATTATTTTCGGAAAATAAAAAATAAAGTAATCATTTTTAAACTATTGACTATTATTTGAATGCGTTGGATAATATTGTACCCTTGATTTTCTTCTTTCCAGGTGGGGCTACAACAACAATAACTTCGTTAATATCAATGAAATCTATTGCAAACCTCTCATAGATACATACTATCAGATGATTTGACTCTAAATTTCTAAATTGACTTGATAACGGTTTATTGTTGTTTAACCTATAACTATTTTTTTACAAAAATAGTTGTTTAACTCTCTTTAAAAGGGAAAATGTCCTACTTTATGATAAGTGTAAGAAAAACCAAGAAGCTATGTTACAGAGGGATGGGTCCCTATCGCTAAAACTTTTTAACAATGGAAATGTTCATCCATAAACAATAAAATGTTTGGCCCATTGCCATAGGCGATTCATTAATATAATGGGAGATTATTATCACCATGTATTAGGGGCGGAGTGACTTAGTCATCGATTTGAAACCAACCCCTTTCCCTCCTATCACATTCAAGGCAATGGGGGGATTTCTTTATTTATTTTTCGGGTTCAACTTTTTCAAGGCTTATTAAGATGGAGAGTGGGATAGATAGAATGAATCAGGAGAGCGATCAACATACCACCTTATGAATAGATAGATATATCAAAATAGAAATTGGAAAGACGCCTGCTCCTAGAATAAAATGAGTCGTTTTCTAAAGGGTCAGATGATTTCAAATGCACTAAATGAGAAACAAATGGATGGATAGCCAATTGTAGACAATATCTTATTTAATAGTTATTCTAGCAAATCATGTGTAGGATATCATGTTCATGTTGGAGTGGAATTTGATAGATGATATACCTGCTCTCATGGAAAATTTCCCTTGCATCATCAATGGAAGTTCATACATGGAAATGCTTTAACAAAAAAAACAAGATACCTAGAGGGTTATCTCCAATTCGCCCAATGGAGAAGAGGCCGAGAGATCTCCATTTCCCTGCATCCAACTAGCAAACTAATTAGTCTTATGGCATAGGCTTACCTGGTCCTCCCTATGCACCTCAGAAGGTGTATGTGCTTCTTAGAGAAAGTAACATAATAAGTGCCAGATACATGGCATGTGAATGCATGACACATAATCATAGCAAAAATAACAATGAAAATGGAAATTTTAGCATCGAGCAAAGCGCATATGAAATCGACAAAGTTTATAGTCTTATCAAATAAAATAATCAACAAAAAGAACCCATAAATAAAAAAACTAAGCATGGCATTTAATTAAAAAGAGCATGAACCGTGTTCTTATCAATCCTATAACCACTACCACAAATAACAACATTTCAATTAACATTAGAAAACATGGAAAACACATTAAAAAAAAACATGTAAACACATGACTTAATAAGAAAGAAACATTTTTTGCGCAAGTTTTACTTTACAGTGTATGCGATCTAATTGCAACGCAAGGACTTGCAGTTCATAGCCTTCGTAAGAATTCGCGGTTTGAAAAATTCACAGGTAATTTTTTTTCACGGCAGTAAACCTTTAAATCAGAGTACTTGTGTGAAATTTGACAATATCAGTGATCTCTCGTCGTTTCTTTGCATTTGAAATTTGGTGGATTCTGTAAAAAAATCATAATTTCAGCTGCAGAGTTTGGTAGCTTTTGGTTAAATATTAAGGTTTTTGTCTTAAAATTTAATTTATATATGTTATATTGGAGCTTCATTTAAGAAATATAAAGCTTTTCCGATCAACGAGCTACTTCTTTTATGTTGTTTTAAAATTTAGTATTCTAGTTTTTCGTCGGAAAACCGAGGACATAATAATCATTTCATATTAAATGTAATACTCTTATACAAAACAAGTTAACTACTGTGTTCCATGTCTTCAGACATCCTCATAACACTTAAACATGGTGTCTTTAGGACCCAAGCTTTGAACAATCGGTGTAGAGGGTATTTATATGTCACATAACAAAATACAAAATACATTATAATGGCATGCGTATCACTTGGGAGGCATACACATGAAAAGGTCACTACAATAAAATAAAGTGCTCTCATATCACAAAATATAGAGATTTAGAGCTCATGCCCTCGTTTTATGACATTACATTTTACAACTCATACTCATGTTCTATCACATTAATTTTTAATATAATTTATTAAAAAAAATTATTGAAAAAATATAGGAAACTTCAATATACATCCTTCTTTATTATTATTAATATTCACTTTAAAATATATAAGAAAAAATTAACCAAAATAATTATTTTATATAGATGATTTGAATTTTACAGTTAATTGAGAATCTAATATTATATTATTAAATTGCATATCTTATAATATATATGAAAAATTAAACTTAAACAAGTGTCACAGTAGTGGCGATGTCTCTGTTGTAAATGATGGGAAGTATTTGTTGGCTTAAAGTCAAAACACGATGGATGATGCTCGTGGTTGTGATATGCATATATTAACATATTGCAACTAGAAGCATGTGATGTCAATTAAGAAACTTGGAGTTTGGACCCATGCATGCCTACCCTCGTGGAGTTTGGAAACTTGGGCATGCACACTGACACCCTTCACTGCACCCATAACAAGTTGCACCCTTTGCATCCAGTTAAGAAATGAGCCTGGTTGAGCATCGTGCATTCCTTTCCTTTCTACATGGAAAAATGATGAGTTTTCAATAAGACGAATTATATATTTGAAGCATGAAAGCAAATAGACAAATACTATATTTGATGCATGGAAACAAATGAAGAAAATAATAAGTAATGAAACTACAAACCATTCCATAGTGCAGAGAAGACATATAGATCATGAAACAAAAAATGATAAAAATGGCATTTATACCATGCAAAATGTTATGTAAGGAACCCATAGTTGCAAACTCATAAACCAAGATGAGTTGATTCGCATTGATGCAATAGCCCTCCAATTCAACATGATGCTCTTATTTCAGCCTGGAAAACGTTGACACCTACAATTTTGAAGGATATATGTAAAAAATAGATTTTGATATGCATATAAAGTGAAGAACATACCACGACTAAAAATGTAATTGATCAAAAAGCAAGACAAAACATAGAAGATTGACTCAATTTACTACTATTAAATAATCAAAATAAGTTTATTTCATTAAATATTCCTAAGTTTTTTGTTAATATGTATACATGTGCCAAAAAACCAGAATTAGACTCTTGTTGCCTTCTCACATCCAATTTCTTTATTAATTCAACCTTGCCATTGCTTAAAGTCATATAATAAACCCCTGATCATTCCTTAATCAAAGATTTGGGCCCAAAATTATATGTTCTTCCTCTAACTCTTTAAGTAACAAACTAGGTGCTTCAATAGGTAAAACTTTATGTGGAGCACCATTATTCACTGGTTGAGGCTTGGACTCTCCTTGGATTTTTGAAAGGTCACAAATCCAATACCTATTCAGTTTTAATGATTTCAAATCCATATGAATTATTTTAATTAATGGGGAGAAATATTAGATATCATTGGAGCGAAAATAAAAATCCTCATTCATATAATCTCATTAGCATATAATGTAACACACACCTTAAGTAAACTCTTCAAAAACAAAATGACCCCCCCACACACACATATTAATAAATAATAGTTAGATTCAATTAGTCATGAACTTGCAAGAGCATAAATGTTTGATGAGTTTATTTATTAATCCATGAACCTAAAGGAGCATAAATGTTTGAAGAGCTTAAATCAAACATATACTCTAGTGCATGTATTGTAAACACTACGCATGTGATAAGCCTGGAACTTTGAGAAAACTAAAGCGCCCATATCAAGCTTTGCAATGTAACTTCTTAAAGAACTTTTCTCTTGTACGCAAGCTAACAACAATCAAAGGATATATGTTTCCATACATCAGAAGACATAACTCCTCAATTACTTTGGCTCACTGACAAAAGGATTAGAAGCACGAGGAATATGAAACATTCCAGTCCTTTTAAACGTGGGAAGGACACTGAAAAGATAGAAATCCCCTTGTGTAAGGGCACCATATCCCAATATTATAGAGAAATTCACCAAGAAGTGAAATGCTTGCTTTCAAATAGCATTGTAGAGGCGATAGACAAAAGAGAATTTATAATCTTGGAGCTAAACCTTTATTCATTTCCGGTTGTTGGATCCAGTTTACCTAGACCGTCTCTATCTCCCACTGCTCCATAAATAACAAGCAATTTTTTTAACAAAAGCAGGTATTTGATATTTATAAACAGTTGAATAAATTCAGCAACAAAAAAGTTACAAAAAGATAAAGAGCACCAATCCAAAAGAGAAACTGACAGAGTTTTTGAGAGAAACAATCATACAATATACAGTCTTCCATAATTTCGAATCTAAAAACATATAACTACAGACTACTATGCTACTATAGATCTTGATAAACTGCCTTAGCAATAATAAACAAAAAAGTTCATAAACAAAACAGACTAGCTAGAACTATGGTCACTATGCATGACCCGATCTTCAACATTTTCTTCAAGGTTTTATCCAACAAATTCTTCTTCTTATTCCTCCATACTTGAGATATCCATTAGATAATGAGAAGGTTGACGAGCATAGGAGCCCTCAAATCCCTTGCTAGCGAAGTAGTTTGTAGTTCCAGACTGTTTTTCAACTAGTAGTTCATCATGTCAATCCAAGGTGGTCTGGATAGTGTCAATATTAGCTTTATGAATGGGAATGCTTCCTTCTGCATCATCCAAGTAGGACATTTGCGATGAGAGCTGATGTAACTCCTACTCTACATAGTCCAAGCAAGAGTCCAAACCAGGAATATAGATAGTAACCTGACGAATTGCCTCCATAAAACCTTCCATCTACGAATTCATTCAACAAAGATGGCTTCGAATGTCCCTAATGTCATCACGTGTGTCTCTAATTTGATCTAGAAGTTCCTGAATTTTCATCTCCAAATCTAGAGTAGGCTTCATCGTTGCTAAACGAACACCAACCAAAACTCCCATATCCCAAACTTTCCAAGTTAGATAAATGACAGAAACATAATCGGACCTATAAATGAGCTCCTGTAGATTATTCTCTGAGTGCCCAGGAAACAATGCAATCAAAAGGCACTCCCCCAGGGCATAGGGGAATGATTCATTAGCCTCTACAACCCAAAATACCATTCCCTAAACACACAACAAACCAGTCTCCCCCCTCTTCACTCTGGACCAAATGAAAATGAAACTTGAATGAGAAGAAGGGAGATACATATCCCAAAGCATTGACAAATTCAGACCACCCGTAAATCCCTTAAAGTACAAAGTAGATTGTTGTAATAACACATGTGTTGATGACAAGAAATGGCAGTGGCTATTTCATATATATTTATTGTACCCTTATTAGAGATGTGTTATTCCTCTCTAAGGAAGTGTCGTCATGTGGATTGACAAGTGTCGCAAGTGTGTGTACTTGTCGATGGGTTATTAGACCACCATGTGTGGGATCGGCCCTGAAATATATATTATATTGTGGATGTATCTAGATAGACAAGTCGGCCCCATAGTGTAACTGGGCAAACATGTTAAGTATAAATAGAGATCGGGAGATCTCTATTTGTATCATTCGGAAAGTCATACTTCTCTCACTCAGAAAGTGGAGCACTAGTGAGGAGGAGGATCATCTGCTACTAGGAGACTATCTCAGTGTATTTTGGTTGTACTTGGGTTGAGCCATTTCTCTCTCTATCTTTGAGGAAGTTGTGGGGTTTTTCACCTTAGGGTTTTCCCCACAGAAACTCTGTGTCTCTTGTCTCTCATGCTTTTGATTCTTGTGATGCTTGTCATGCTTATTGTGATTGTTATGCATTGATGTACTATATATGTTATTCTCTCAGTGAAGATCCTAGAGTATTGTGAATTAATGCTCAAAATTTAACATGGTATCAGAGCTAACCTGAGAAGAAGACATTTTGCAGTGACGAAAACTTGGGTTTCTTGTTTATTGGGTTTCTCTCCACAGATTTTGGAAAAGCAGTATAGTAGATTGACTCTACTCATCAAGGAGAATCTATCTGTCCAATCAGAATTCAGTTCTGAGCATTTTCAGATTTGGCCCTAAAAATTAGGGTTTCCACAAAAATAGGAATTTATTAAATCTGAAGACATAGCTGGAAGCGCCTTGCAAAAATCAAAGTTTAGAGCTTTGGATCGAGATTTTTGGCTGAGTAGATCTTCTGGAAACTCAAACCCTAATTCAGGGCTCTCCCTACAAAAAGTCAAATCTGAAGGGTAAAGCTTTGCTGATCTCAAATTCTGAATACACCAGGCTGATCAGCTCATCAAGGCGCATCTTTCTATCCTTTCAGAAAGTTGAAATTCACATTTTGAATTTTTAGGGTTTTTTCAACAAACCCTAATCTGGGACCAGATCCAGTTTTCAGTATTTCAAGTGGTAAGACCTAAATCTTTTCTATTTCCATTTGAAGTACTCTTTAAGATGTCTCACCACACCAAGCTTGAGGATAAGCTTGAAGGGGCTGATAACTTTCGAGCTTGGAAGTATAGGATTGGGTTAATCTTGGAAGAGAATGAGTTGGACTCATTTATAAAAGAAGACATCCCTATCCCAAAGGATGAAGAGGCTAAGGTATTGCATAAGAAGAACTTAGTAAAGGCAAAGAGAATCATTGTTGATTCTATCAAAGACCATCTCATACCCCATGTGTCTTCTCTAAAGACACCCAAGGAGATGTTTGACTCTTTGACCAAGCTATTTGAAGGGAAGAACATAAATCGGAAGATGACCCTGCGGAACCAATTGAAAGGAGTAAAGTTTCAGAATGGAGAAACCATTCAATCTTATTTTTCTAGGGTCTCCCAGATTAAGGAACAACTGGAAACGGTAGATGAAATGGTGGAGAATGGTGAAGTTGTCATGACCACTCTAAATGGCCTACCCAGGTCATGGGATTCCTTTATTCAAGGAATTTGTGCAAGGAAGAAGTTGATCTCCTTCAACAGATTGCGGGAAGAATGCTCTCAAGAAGAAGCTAGACTTGTAGCTCGTGAGGAAAAGATGGGAGGTGAAGATCAAGCTCTCGCAGCTCACACCAAAAGAAGCAAGCCCAAGAAGGAGCACTCTCGCTACAAGAGATCCTATCAAAAGAGTAAGAAGGATCTAAGATGCTTCACATGCAATGAGAAGGGTCACTTTGCCTCATATTGTCCCAAGAACAAAATGGATAATAACAACAACTCCAGCAAGAAGAAGAAGGGCAGCAAAAGAAAGTTCCATGCTCATGCTTCCGAGGATGATGAACCTCCAAAGAAGAAGGCTAGAGCAGAAAGTGATGATAGTGATGATGACTCATCAAGTGAAGAAGAGTATGTTCTAATCTTTGCTCTCACAGGTACTATCTCCCATGGTTGTAATGATTGGTTGATTGACAGTGGGGCTTCCAAACACATGGCTGGGTTTAAGGAATCTTTTGTGAATCTATCTGAACATGAATCACCCCATAAGGTGAAACTTGGGGATGATTAGCAATACCCAATCAAAGGAAGTGGTGAAGCCTCCTACAACCTAGATTCTAGAAAATCTTTGAAGATGAAAGAAGTCCTTTATGTACCTGGGCTCAAGAAGAACTTACTCTCCATCTCTGCATTGGATGCAAAAGGTATGAGGGTTGCATTTGTGGATGGCCAAGTCCTAATGTGGCCAAAGGGAAAGACCATAGATGATGCAGTAGTGATTGGAGAGCAAGAGGGAGGTTTGTATAAATTGAAGGGTCAACCTGAACATGCCAGTATACATGAATCCATGGATCCAAATGAACTTTGTCATAGAAGACTTGCTCATATGCATTATAGGGCACTTCCAATTGCAAGCAAGGCTGTAGAGGGTCTTCCTGAAATCAAGACCAAACATGAAGGTGTTTGCAAAGGATGTACAAAAGGTAAAAACATCAAGAAGGATTTCCCAAGAAGTGAAAGCAAGGCAAAAGATATCCTGGAAATCATCCACTCAGATGTATGTGGTCCTATGTCATCCAGTTCTCTGAATGGGTATGTTTACTATGTCTCATTTATTGATGACTTCTCCAGGAAGACTTGGGTATACTTCTTGAGAACAAAGATGAGGTGCTTGATAAGTTCAAGGAATTCAAAACCTTGATGGAGAATCAAACTGACAAGAAGATCAAAACACTCAGATTTGACAATGGTGGAGAATTCACCTCAGGTGACTTCAAGAAGCTTTGCAGTGATTCAGGGATTAAGAGGGAGTTGACTGCTCCTTATAATCCTCAACAGAATGGAGTTGCAAAAATGAAGAACAGAACAATCATGGAAGCAGCAAGGGAAATGCTGCATGACCAGGATCTACCTATGCATCTATGGGCAGAAGCAGCTAAAACAACTGTATATGTGCAGAACAGAACACCCCACAAGATATTGGACAACAAGACACAAGAAGAGGTCTTTTCTAGTAAGAAACCTGAAGTCATACATCTCAGAATATTTGGTTGTCCAGTATACACTCATGTCCCAAAGGAAAAGAGGACTAAACTAGATCCTTCAGGAAACAAGGGTATCTTTGTGGGTTACAGTGAAAGCTCGAAGGGTTACAGAATATACTTTCCAGGGTTCAAAAAGATTGATGTCAGCAGGGATGTAACATTTGATGAAAACTCAGCATTCATCAAATCAAGGAAGGCACCTATCGAAGTTTATGAAGAACCTAAGGAAACTAGATTTCAAGAGACTACCATGACTGAAGCAGTTCCAGAAGTTGTTTGTAAGTTTGAAGATCCGCAAGAACCTGTAGATCCACCCCATGAGGATAACTCTCACAAGAGAAAACCTGCATGGGCTAGAGAGCTCATTCAAGATGCAGAAAGATTTGGCATTCCAGAAGAAGAGCACAGAGCAAAGAAGAGAACCAGATCACACACCAGCTATGTTTCTTTACTCTGTGACATTATGAACAAAGAGCCTTCCAGTTATGAAGAAGCAGCGGAAAATAAAGAATGGAAGGATGCCATGGTTGAGGAATACCAATCAATAATGAAGAATGATGTTTGGGATGTTGTCCCAAGACCTAAAGAGAAGTCTGTTGTGACTTCCAAATGGATCTACAAAATCAAACATGTTGCAGATGGCAGTGTAGAGAAATACAAGGCAAGATTCGTAGCTCGTGGCTTCTCTCAGAAAGAGGGAGTAGATTATGAAGAAACTTTTGCACCTGTAGCCAGGTATACTTCCATCAGAATAGTACTTGCCCTGGCTGCAGCAATGAAATGGAAAATACACCAAATGGATGTCAAGACTGCTTTCTTGAATGGTGTAGTTGAAGAGGAAGTATATGTGGAGCATCCACTCGGTTTTGAAATACATGACAGGGAGTCATATGTGTGCAGATTGAAGAAAGCCTTGTATGGCTTGAAGCAAACTCCCAGAACCTGGTATGGTAGGATGGATAGTTTCCTATCTAGTTTGGGCTTTACCAAGAGTAAAGTAGATTCCAACCTCTACTACAAGGTTGAGGAAGAGAATCTTGTGATTCTACTCCTGTATGTGGATGACTTATTTGTAACAGGAGATGACAGACTGATTGCAGATACTAAGAGGAAGCTTGCTGCTGAGTTCGATATGAAATATTTGGGAATGATGCATTATTTCCTAGGTATGGAGGTGTGGCAGAGTGTAGGTGGGATCTTCCTTGGTCAAGGAAAGTACACAATAGATATCCTGAAGAGATTCGGGATGATGGATTGCAAGGCCATGGCCACACCTATGGCATTGAATCTGAAGCTTCTATGTGATGCTTCATCTGAGCCAGTTGATGTCTCTATGTATCATCAGATGATTGGGTCCTTGATGTACCTAACAAACGCAAGACCGGATATTTGCTTTGCTGTGAACACATTGAGCTAGTTCCTGACGGATCCAAGGAGTGTTCACCTGGTTGCTGTAAAGCATGTTCTGAGGTACCTGAAGGGTATAGTGGATTATGGGCTCAAGTATGAAGCAAATCAAAAGTTTAACTTGCAGGGTTATGTTGATTCAGATTGGGCTGGCAGTGCTGCAGATAGGAAGAGCACATCTAGGTGCTGCTTCAGTATGGGATCAGGTGTGATCTCTTGGTTTAGCAGGAAGCAGTCCTGCGTAGCACTGAGTACAACTGAGGCAGAGTATGTTGCAGTCTGTTCAGCTAGTTGTGAGGCAGTATGGCTATGGAAGCTACTGTCTGAGTTATTTGATCTCCCATTGGATGCTACTAGTATCTTCTGTGATAACCAGAGTTGTGTGAAGCTATCCGAGAACCCAGTGTTTCATGACAGGTTGAAACACATAGAGATCAAATATCACTATATCAGGGATATGGTGCAGAGAGGAGCTGTGAAGCTCCTGTATGTTGCGACGAACGAGCAGATTGCAGATGTGATGACGAAGCCACTAGCCAGGGTGAAGTTCGAGTACTTCAGGGAGAGGCTTGGCGTTCTTCAGATTGATGACACTTCAAGGAAGAAGTGATGGACACATTTGCTGAAGCCATTCCAAGCATGTTGGAAGGAGGATCCTTCACATGGATGTGGATGTAAGCGCTGGATGATGAGCATCAGGATGATGTTCTGGTTTCTGCTTGGTATGATCAGTTGGATCATTTATATATGTATGTATGCATCATGTTGGATGCTGGATATGATCGATCAGTTATATGTATATGTATGTACGCATCATGTTGGATGCTGGATATGATCAGTTGGATCATTTATATGTATGTACGCGTCATGTTGGATGCTGGATATGATCAGTAGGATCATTCGTATGTATTTTGTATATGCATCATGTTGGATGCTTGGACCATGTATCTGTATATGTATCAGGTGGATACATTGTATGATCAGGTGGATCATGTATGGTGATATGTATCATGTATTTGTATTTGTATCAGGTGGATACACTGTATGATCAGGTGGATACACTGTATGATCAGGTGGATCATGTATGGTGATATGTATCATGTATTTGTATTTGTATCAGGTGGATACACTGTATGATCAGGTGGATCATGTATGATGATATGTATCAGGTAGATACTTGGTATGCATCAAGTAGATGCATTGTATGACCAGGATGATCATGGATGATGAGCTTTAGGATGTTGCTCCAGATGACATGCAGCAGGATGTTGCAGTGATGATGATTAGGATGATCATGGAAGACGAGCTTTAGGATGTTGCTCCATATGACATGCAGCAGGATGTTGTAGTGATGATGATCAGGATGATCATGTGTACATTAGGATGATGTATGGTGAGTATCAGGTGGATACTCTATGGTCGTGGATCAGGTTGTGCAGATGGGCATATAATTTGGCCCTGGGAGATTTGCAGATAGTCTTTCGAGGTTTTGCCTATGGCATATAATTTGGCCTTGGGATATCTGGAAAATGCTCTTTCGAGGTTTTTCTCTGGGAGGACATATAATTTGGCCCTGGGAGATCTGCAGATAGTCTTTTCAGGTTTTGCCTATGGAATATAATCTGGCCCTGGGATATCTGGCAGATGCTCTTTCGAGGTTTTGTCCTATGGCATATAATATGTCCCTGGGAGATCCGATAGGTTGGGCTGTGTGCCGGTAATAATTCCTAGGATGCTCTTGCGAGGTTTTGCCATGACCACATATAATATGTCCCTGGGAGATCCTATAGGTAGAGTTGTGTGCTCGTAACATCCTGGGATGCTCTTGCGAGGTTTTGTGGTGAGGTCACATATAATATGGCCCTGGGAGATCCTATAGGTAGAGCCGTGTGCTCGTAACAGACTGGGATGCTCTTTGGAGGTTTTGTGATGCACGTAATAAGTCCTGAGGATTCCACAGTATGGCCAGTGATGACGAAGACCTGCAGGTGGTGAGCCTACATCCAGTATGAAAAAGGACTGGCTCTATAGAACTTCCTATGACGAGTAGAGTCAGAGATTGGTTGAGATAGCAGCAGCAGTGACGATGATGGTGATGATGCATCAATGACGATGATCCCGAGAAGAAGACTTGTCTAGCAGATCTGTGTCGAGAAATACCTTCCTAGTTAAGAGGGAGTGTTGATGTATATGTAACTTCAGAATGTATTTCATCTATGTATTTCATATATATTTATTGTACCCTTATTAGAGATGTGTTATTCCTCTATAAGGAAGTGTCATCATGTGGATTGACAAGTGTCGCAAGTGTGTGTACTTGCCGATGGGTTATTAGACCACCATGTGTGGGGTCGGCCCTGAAATATATATTATATTGTGGATGTATCTAGATAGACAAGTCGGCCCCATAGTGTAACTGGGCAAACAGGTTAAGTATAAATAGAGATCAAGAGATCTCTATTTGTATCATTCGGAAAGTCATACTTCTCTCACTCAGAAAGTGGCACACTAGTGAGGAGGAGGATTGTCTGCTACTAGGAGACTATCTCAGTGTATTTTGGTTGTACTTTGGTTGAGCCATTGCTCTCTCTATCTCTGAGGAAGTTGTGGGGTTTTTCACCTTAGGGTTTTCCCCACGGAAACTCCGTGTCTCTTGTCTCTCATGCTTTTGATTCTTGTGATGCTTGTCATGCTTATTGTGATTGTTATGCATTGATATACTATATATGTTATTCTCTCAGTGAAGATCCTAGAGTATTGTGAATTAATGCTCAAAATTTAACAGCTAAGGGGGTGAATTAGATTCAAAAATTTATTTATTTCTTGCAACCCAAACTTTCCAGAAAATATATTTTGGGAGGGCAGACCAAATTCGCAATAAGATATACTTGTTTTCTAGTGAGCCTGGATGCTCCTTTTTCCGGTTTATAAAATATCCACTCCAATTTTATGGAATTCGAATTGGCCTATTAAGATCCTTCAAACTTTTTTCCCAAACTTGCTTTATATATTCACATTGAAAAAATAGACGATGGAATGTTTCTTCAACGCCTTTACAAAGAACACATCTAAGTGTCCCTTGAATTTGTCTTTTTTTAAGATTTTCAGAACATAGAATTTTTCCATGTAAAAGAACCTAGCAAAAAGTATTTACCTTGGGAATTCCATTTTATCGCCATATTTTAGACCAGATCCAAGATAAAGGAGGATGAGGTTGTCCTAAATACAATGTATCGTATCCTTCTTTGACTATATAATATCCTCTCTTACCCCAACCCCTGCTATCTTTACTATCCAAACCAAAAGGGGTATCCCCATGCAAAACTCACAACATAAGAAAGAAATTTTCATTTAAGGCCAATGGTACTTCCATAGTTCTCCACTTCATCTACTTACCCTCCTCATCCCATTCAAGTATATAAAAAATTGTTTGAACCCCCTTTCCTATAACCAATCTCTTATATCTATAAATCCTGCATTATGGATGAGAGGGAATTTATCCATGCCATAGGTTTATCCAATACGCATTTCCAAGAAGCCAATAGAGCTCTTCTTCTATAATTTTACCAACAAATTTACAAAATTTCCATATTTTCGAGCCATCCCCTTCCCATTTATAGGAGTCTATACATTGTAGGCTAGATTTAAAGAAGTATTTTTGTCGGAAGTATTTCTTTCCACCATAATTTTTCTCCAAAGACCAGACTCCAAACTAAACTAGCCCCCATATCCAAGTTCATTAACTTGGTATATTTAATACCAATGCATCCATTCCCTTTAGGAGCTTTAACTGTATCCCAATTTACCAAATGGAATTTTCTATGATTTGATTTCCCTCCTTGCCAAAGGAAATTCCTAAGGTATTATTTGAGGTTTTCATGATTCCAATTGTATCCAAAAGGGAAGAGCATTGAAATAATGGAAGGCAGGATAAGGCTGACATGATCAAAACTATTTATCTAGTTGGATTGATCCATCGCATGCATCGGCTCTGAACTTTTTCCTTAATTTTCTGATATATTTTCTCCCATTTAGCTGATTTGACTCTTATTCGAAATAGGAATGCCAAGATTCTTGAATGAAGTCCAACTACCAATACCCATGAAACCAAACAATCTCAAAATTTTCTATAAAAGGAGATGAGAATCGTTCTATCCATATATATTGCTTTTTCCATTGTTGATTTTTTCTCCAGAGGGACTAATGAAAAGATCCAATCACTAGTAGATTTGGTCAAATTTGCCACGTTTTTTCGTTGTAATTGCCACGATGTGGGTTTCATTTTTTTGCAGAGAAATGTTTGTGGATATAGAGATGAAGTTTCCCCGTCGTGGAAATATCCACGCTTCATAGTGGCCACGTGTCACCTATCCAACAATTCTCAGATCTACTTCAACTTGAAACCTGCCACGAATATTCGTCACTCTATCGACGCATGTCCTCTGTATGTTTCCACGCAAATGCTAAACCTACCACGAACATTCGTGTCTATAGAGACGAACTTATAGCAGGGGTTCGTTGCTATAGAGACGAATGTTGGTCGCAGGTATAGCTTCTGCGTGGAAACATTTTCTATAGCTCCACGAATGTTCGTCGCAATATCCACAAATCGCTTCACTAACTTTCGTGCCAGGTTCAACATCTGCGTGGAAACATTTTCTATAGCTCCACGAATGTCTGTCGTAGTATCCACGAATCGCTTCACTAACTTTCGTGGCAGGTTCAGCATCTGCGTGGAAATATATAGAAGACGTGCATCAATATAGAGACAAATATTCAGGTTTAACATCTGCGTGGAACCCTCTTCTATAGCCTACATGAATATTCGTCGATATTGAGATGATACCTGGAAGTGTTAAGAAAAAAAACCAGACTAAATGGCAATCCTTGAATCATGCATGTTTAATGTCACTAACTATCATGCATGTTTAAATGGAAACATCACATAACATGTCCAATTAGATGATTGTTATATTCCCCATAATTTCCTAGGGTCTACTGCTGCTAGAAATGGTCTCTAGGTCTGTTGCAAGGACCCCTATTCTTTTGTTCCTTCTTGTGCTGAAAATTGCATCTAGAAACCATAAAGTGCATGCCCCCTTACCAAGACAATGACCAAGCACATGACTTCTTCCCATAATTCATTTTCAAACGCAGTTTGGTGGTTAACGAGAGGCCCATCATTAGTGTTGAACCCTCCAAGTTACCACCCACGGAGTAACATGGTGTTCAAATACATTGAAATTTTTAACATGTGACTGTATAACTTCACAATGGAAACTTTTGAGATGCAAAGGAATATTTTTTTTTTCCAATGAAAAAGAAACATTGCAAGTGTGTTAAGTTATGCATTGTACACTTTGTCACAAATTATAATACAATTTACAAAATTTGTATACATAACTAAATCGATCATACCATGTGTTTCCATCCTGTAGTATATAGTTTGTGAGGGGGTTTGGAGGTGGCACTACTTCCATTTTTTGCATACTAACAAGGACATGTATGCCTTCAATTGGATGGGAATATCCACTTTCCATTGGACAATCACTTTTAGTTCTGCAAAATATAAGTTGTTTAGCTAGTCTTCAACCAGTAGCATCCTCTTCTAAATAATAATTAACATGTATGAGAATACACAATTATGGATTTTGAAATAAGTTTTTTTATTGAACTAGCAATAATTGCATCCCTCTGATGATCATGGTAAAATTTGTATCATAAAAACATATTAAATAAAGAACATAAGAAGTTGAACAACTTACCATGGATCAATCATCGCTAGATCCACATCACCAATTCCTCTATTTTTTATTGCCTCCTTGAAAGGGGGATAATATATTTGACAATATATTTAGAATCTGCATGCTCCATTGCATCTTGTACCACAATAGCATCCAAGAAACTTCACAAGTATGAATATTTTATATCTAAGTGAAACACTTAGAATTAATTGCAACCATAAAGTTTTCATATGCAATATGCCCTAAGTCCTTGAATGTTAATTTTTTTTTCCATAGAAAAAAGTCATATTTTATTTCTCATACTGAGAAATAAAATACATTCATCAGGTGCTGTTAGCATTCACAAAACTGAATATTATCAAAAAGTTTGATTTTGACTATCATAAAAATATTTGTATTTCAACACATTTTTATTTCAAAAGAAAAGTAACTTTTCAATCTTCACTTTTGTTTCGCCATTCCTTTTCTAGTGATAATACTTGTTCTTGAAACTGAGAAGGAGTCCCTCCTTTGACTGTGCATCTTCTTTGTCATTTGATTCTCTAAAAATATTGCAAATGTGGAAAGTATTGTAAGATCCTTCCAACAACTTGAGTTTTGAACTGATACCCTGCAGATTGATATTCAAGAGGTTTTTTTCCCATTCATGAAGTCTACGCACAATGTCGAATCACCATATACTTGTAAGTCCTGAAAAAAGCTACTCAGATAACATACACAACACAAGGAAGAATAGAGACATAATATTTCTAAAGATTTAAACTAAATGCATGCATGATAGGTTTAATAGAAGCTTTAGATGCTAAAAATTATAATATAGATAATAGTAGGCAAAATAATCATTAAAGATGAATAGAAGGGAAAAAATAATAGACTTCCATGATTCAACATATTGTCCTCACAGTAATATTTTATATTATTAATCTCTTGTTAAGAAGTTTTATTTTACAAAATTAAATTAAATACAATTAAAAGGGGGCTTTGGAAGACATAGAAATAGAAGTGCATTCCAAATTCAGTTACTTTTAGAAAAGGTAAAGAGGAAAAACATTCAAATTAAAATATTAGAAAAAATATAACGTACAAATCAAGAAGTCCACATCATATTTAGTTCTAGTGAAAGTATACCCCTCATTCAAATACAAGTACTGGGTGGATTTGAAAAAAGAGACACCTATACAACTGGATCTTAGAATTCAGACATGGCAGCAATAGTTGCAAGCCATTGCATCAAGCTTATGAGGAGACCTGCTCCAAGCAACCTCGTAGTGTAATTGGCTAGATTTCGCATAGCCATCCCAAGTTCCTCTTTACCATTTTAAAAGTAAACATCCGGGAATCATACATAAAAGAAATAATAAGTTTGGAGCTTATCCAAAACGAGGAGACTCCTCTAGGACTAATGTTTCACTAGGCTTGTAATCCAATTTTGAGTATGCTACTATACTTGCTAGGTTGATTAAAACCAGGAGATTGGACATATTGAGATTCAAATTAAGAAGCAAGCATGGTAGAGTGAAATAATTTGACCAACCTAATGGAATCAATGTGCATGCCTGCATCAACGAACAATGTGACCAACCTAATGGAATCTTGTTGGATCTTAACCCTCTAGTGGGGTAGGTACAATTGGGGGTTAACAGATCCAAGCATCTATTTTGGATAAGGACAGATCCATATATTTGAGATCTATCATCACTTAAACTAAAACTTATAGATTTTTAGTTAATCTAGGTACATACAAAACACCAATATGCTCAAGGATATCACCTGATGTTATTTGGAGTGAGATAGATCCCACTCCTAGAATTGGATATGTGGCATAATCACTAAGTTTCACATGCATACTTACCTCTTGTAACCAAGAACTCCAAATGTATAACCAGTAAGTTCTTAACACAGGCTCTTTGGTATATTCATAACTGCCATATCAACAGATTATAATGAGTTACACTGACAAGCAAACTAAAACGATAAACTAATCTTCAGTAACATGTAATAAAATAAACATATATATCATATAACAAAAAGAGAGATATAGTTTAAGATACCAACCTAGGTGTGAGACCATTCTTGTAAAAATACTCAGAAGTGTTACTTTCAGAAAAGACTGATTGTGCCTCGGAGAGGCCAGTCTTCTCTAGGAACCAGCTGACCCTACAAGAGGGTGTGTACAAACCAGAGAGAGAGAAATGACTGGAGTTGATTAGGTCAATGACAGTCAAGCACAGTACATAACTCAACATAAATAAAGTCACAAAAATTATAAACTTCAACCAAGTCTCAGCACAAGAGAAGTGATTATCAACACACTACAACTGATCACAGGTGATCAAAGTCAAGTACTCTATAAGATAAAAAATTCAACAAGGTGGTATAAAAAAAATGAAGGAGGGTAAATGATCGCATTAACCACAAGTCAAAGACAAGGTGCCACAAGTCCAATAATAACTCAATCAAGGTGGGGAAGGTACAACAAGTATTTAATAACTCAATCAGTAACATGTAATAAAATAAACATATTGATCATATAACAATAAGAGAGGTATAGTTGAATATCTCCACGTCAACATTAAACCAAAAATCAGATCTGAAGTGTGGGTACAAATATAAACAATGGTCATAAAATAAGAAAATATAAACAATGGTCATAAAATAAGAAAATATAAACAATGGTCATAACATAGGTGTGGGTAGTACAAGACCCATGACCCTTAGAACCAAGGGTATGCTCCAAATGTGGCCAAACAACCATAGTGCTCTATAAGACCAAAACTTTAACAAGGTGGTTTTAAAAAAGTTACTCAAGGAGGGTAAATGACCCCATTAAACACAAGTGAAAGATAAGGTACCACAAGACCAATCATAGCTCAATCAAGGTGGGGAAGGTACAACCAGTCATATCTCTCTCAAATGTACAGACGTTCCATATAACTTGAAAGTTCATCATCACAATATAAGGAAGGGTGGTGGGATGCCAAATAAAAATATCCCTCATTTCTCTCTATGCAATCCTGATAGCATCACATAATAGATAAGTACCTTGTACTATAGAAAATAAAAGCCACCTGTGTTACCTTTCAATTTAGGAATATGGTCTACAAAAGCAAAATTTCATCACATTTACCATCCAAATTTCTGACTAGTGCTAAAGCAACAGTAAAAGATTTTATAACATAATTTTGATCTCTATCAACTTCAACACTCCTTTGTGGTCCCTGTGTTGAAGTTGGTCCTCGAGATGTAATGGGAAGTACTCAAATTATAACATATGCAGCAGCAGTAAATAAGTAATGAAAAAAGCGAATAAAAATTGATTAGGCTTCCTTGTACTCAAACAACATTTTGGTTTAGATCTTATCCTTTCAAGGGACAAGTCACCAAGGGAACATGAAAGTACCTTGAGAGATAGGAAAAGTTAAGTACCGACCTCAAACAAGTTAACACAGTCCACATACTACAACAATTAAGTACACCGATGAAAGAAAGGTACAATAACATAACAATTCTACAGTTGCATGATAAAACGATACTATTTATGAATAGTCCTAAAGCAACAGTAAAACATTTTATAACATAATTTTCATCTCTTTCAGTAACGGGTAATAAAATAAACATATTGATCCTATAACAATAAGAGAGGTATAGTTGAAGATCTCCACGTCAACATTAAACCAAAAATCAAATCTGAAGTGTGGGTACAAATATAGTACCTTGTACTATAGAAAATAAAAGCCACCTGTGTTACCTTTCAATTTAGGAATATGGTCTAAAAAAGCAAAATTTCCTCACAATTACCATCCAAATTTCTGACTAGTGTTAAAGCAACAGTAAAAGATTTTATAGCATAAATTTGATCTCTATCAACTTCAACACTCCTCTGTGGTCCCTGTGCTGAAGTTGGTCCTCGAGATGTAATATTGGGCAATAATCAAATTATAAAGAGTGATGATGATCGAAGTCATGATGAACATATCTAATATATCTAATATAAAGAGAATCAATGTTTCAGACTAATATATCTACATGCAGCACATACAGGAGTGATGATGTTGTGAGAAAACACAAAATTTGAATATTAAAATACAAAATAATTATAAACAAGCATACAATGACTTGTGATGACATTTAAATTTAAAATTCAAATTCTAAGAAAATAAAAGATATAAATGGGAAAATTCCTAAGAGAAACACATAAAAAATAAGTACCTCGTAACTATACCAAATAAAAGTTATCTATGTTACCTTTCATATAAATGGGAAAAATGATTACATTTTAAGAACCCGATTATGTTAGTAATAGCTAATATTAAGAGAATCCATGTTTCATATTAACAACATCGATATACATCAAAATACAAGTCATGAATTTATGTTGCATCTACTTTTTCGTTGATTTATGTTTTTTTGCATTGAAAAAACTTGTGAGTACGGTATCACAATCATCAATTAGCGCAGTATTTACTGTGATATCTCCTATTATTGTTTGTGTTTCCATGCCCTCGTGTATGCCACTTCTTGTACGTTGCTGAGCAGGGCGTGGAGGCAGTTCTGAAGGGGTGTGAACTGCAGCAACGGAAATGAGCATATATATATGACGTTGAAATATTATTGAAATAAATATTTCATTATTTTGATTAAAATTACAATATTTCTCTTCACCTGTCTGTGTAGATGTGACAGTTGGGGTGTTAATTGGAGGTCTAGTTGCTTCCTCTTGCAATTCAGGCTCCTGAGTTGCATGATCTTCCATTGAAAGAAGAAAATTTATAAGTATACGTCAGGATATATATATATCTAATCATAGTAGATATTTCTATTTCCAAATCATACATACCAGAATGGACACTATGCTCCACACTATCATGGGACACGTGCACCCCAACATCAACTGGTACTTGCTGAGTACCACTAGATTCACTCCTGCGGTTACATTGTTGCTTAAAAACAAACATAAATTTTTAGTTATGGGTGATATAATCAGAACTGAATAGACTTTAATAGTATACTACAACTGGTGATATACCTGCATTTGCGTCATTGGGGAGATTGGATTCTGCCCCAAGCTTTTCCAATATTCAACCACACTTTTAAAACCAAGCTTTAGGTCTTCCTCTGTGGTAGCAGCTTGGAACGTATTTCCCTGCAATGCATGATAACACATTTTAAAATTTCCAGTATCAAAATCAGATATTTGTTCGGTACTGTTAAATAAATATTCCCAACAATTAATCATTTAATACTTGCGATTCTTCCTCTTAGTTTTCTATAGCCACCCTGGCCCAGTCTATGTTGCCCGTGCTTTTCCATTCTAGCCTTGGTTGATTTGGAGGTGTCGGGTAGCCTATATATGAAAATTTTGAAAAACCTTATATATAAAAAATCTTACTTAAAACAAAAAAGAAAATAACAACTGAGCTTATTTCAGTAAAAAGATGATATATGTTGTACCTTGCTTTACCAGGTCGTGGTTGTTTTCCTTGTCTTTTTAGCAAGTTCTCCTTTCTATCATCTATGAGTGTCTTCCACTCTTTCTCCGGAACCATGGGAGGGCGCTCATGCTTGAGGTCAGCTTGCAATCTTTCCCTATATTGGGCCCTGGTATATTTCAAATTCTCACCAGCTAACTTTGCAACAAGTTTCCTGTTGAAAGTATTTCCGAACAAGTTGACCATGTGGTCCATCAATTCATCTCTCTTATTGCTATCTTGGCTATTCCACCATGTACGAATGGTGGGGCCAAACAACTCCAAGGCTTTGTCATTCAAATGCCTGTAGAAGACATTGTTTCCTGCAAAAACATGTAATCCATTAATTTTTAATATTTTCAACGTATGTCTATTTCAATTTCATGATTTAAATCAATAAATTAATTAATAAATACCTGCAATATTTTTAACCTTGATAGGAACACAAGAGTCATCAACCAGAAAGGTGAGATCTAGTGATCCGGTGCTTTTAACTCGTGCTACTCCAGGAAAATTTTCCTGGTCGTCTACAGTACGTTCATCTCCAGAGTCATGTGGATTCCTAGGATCCATCTCATCATGCTCCGGCATGGCATCATGCCTCCTCTCATCAGTGCTTGCGTCATCAATGGATTCGAGGCCAATCGCGGGAGTGGCAAAAAGCCTCATTGGTACATTGCTTCTTTTTTGCTGCATTGGACCATCATTGCTACCTATACTTGTCTCGGCAGGTTCTATAGTCACGAGTTTTAAAAAATCCTACAAACAATAAAATTTACTTTATCAGATCACTTGGAAAAATAAAAAACATAATATCATATATGAAATCATGTCATAGCTTAAAAAAAATTGTGAAGATGCCACTTACCCCATAAGATTGTTTTTGATCTTGCAGCTCTAGAATTCTTGCCCTGTTCTCCTGTGTCAAGGGCCTTTTTCGAGCCAAGGCAAGCATTTCTATTTTTCCTTTTTCAAGGCTACTCTAAAAGTGTGCAGTGGGTCAATGGAATAGAAAATGTCTTCCTCAAACCCCTCATCACCCAGATCGATTGCATGTGCCTAAATTCATCAAACAATAAATTAAATTAAGCAATATAATTTTAACATCATTCAAATATTGATATTGTAATGAAAATTAAGTTACTATTATGCACTAACACTTATCTGATGCGGTGTTATGGTCGGTGAGTGTCCACGATCAACTGGCACTGTGGAAGCAGCAGGTGCCTTTCCACGGTCTTGAATGAACCAGTAATCCATCATAATGTCAGAAAAATGAACTAGTAATGCATCATAAGCTCAGAAAAATGTGAATGTCAATAGTGGACATTGAATGTTAACATGCTAAATCGAAACATTTAGTTATTGTACGTAACACTTACCTAACGGGTCACAAAGTGTGACCTTCCATGATCTCCCTCGACCATGGAAGCAGTAGGTGCCTTTCCAATGGCGCCGCCCTGACATAATAAATCAATAAATAAACGTTTACCTCATACTAAATAATTGTAACATAAACAAAAATGAGATATTGCATTAATATTTATTTTTACCTCAGAAGTAGAAGATACATGTTCTACTGCATGTCGATGTGCAGACTCCTGCCACAGTTTAATAAGCATGTTATCATATGGAAATATTAACAATAAGCACAGAAAAAACGAATGCTAACAGTGAAAATCAGAACATCTTGTTATTGTAGTCATATTTATTTTCTATATTTAACATTTACTTGACAAGGCATAGATTCTGACATTCCATGGTCACCCTGGACCGTGGAAGCAACATGTGCCTTTCCACTGCTGGCACCCTAAACAAACATTGAGTCAATAATTGCATCATAAACAAAAATGAGATATTCATAGCAGTGTAATCACATGGAAATATTCATAATAAGCACGAAAAAAGCAAATGTCAACAGTGGAAATCGAATGTTAACAGAAAAAAATGAAACATTTAGTTATGGCAGTCATGTTTAGTTACCACATTTAGCATTTACCTGATGAGGCATCGTTTCTGATGGTCCATGGTTACCCTGGACCACAGAAGCCACGTCTATTTGATTTAAGTTGTAATCGATCAACAACTCTTCACCTGCAAGTATTGGTTTTATTGCACATAAAAAAATACGATGTTGTTCGGGTCCCTCGAATTCGCAATTTGGTTGCTTATTTGTTGTCACTGGTCATGTACTATTTATAAAGCCAGCAACATTTCAAGATGCTTTTGGTCTCCTATCAATATACATAGTCGCCCCTTTGTTTTTTTTTTATGCTATTTGAATATAATTCATGGCAACTCCGTATCTCCGCATACTTTAAGTATATTGGACCAAGATCAACCAGTTATTGTATCTGTATAGTGGTCCTACATACTCCATCAATTCAGTTACAGTGCCATAGTGGACCTTTATTCCATCCATGGAAAATAGCCCCAATCCATGTAAGGACGAAGGAGAGATGCGATACATCCTCCCATTGATGAGAAAATCTGTGTCCACTTGAGGTAGCATATTAGGTACCCATCATTGCACTAGATGTTTATACCTCAATGGAAAATCAATGTCTCCTATGCTCTCAGCATCATAATTACACCACCCACCTTTGGCAATATAATATTTCATGCGTCTATGAAATCTTTTCCTTATCTTTTCATATCTAGTTGATATAAAACTGGTAGATCCACTAGCATTTTTTACCCCAAAATCCAACAGCATACATGTCCGATTGTCAACATCTTGTTGTCGACTATCCGAAAAATCCCACCTTTTTTTAACGTCGGTTGGAATTTGGATACAATCCAACATCTTAACTATCCGTCGGATATCCAACACCTTGTCCGTCGGATAGTAAGTCAGATATCCAACGACAAGTCCATGTTAAGATGGCCGATATCCAACGTTTTGTGCCGTCAAAGGTATGGCAGGAACGTCGGACGTCAGGCTGGGGAGAGTCAGGTATCCGACGACAGTGGCCATCGGTGGTGTGGCATGAACGTCGGATATCTTCATATGTAGAGTCAGAAATCCGACGGCTATAGGTAATTTTAAAAAAAAATACACTATTAATTTGTGATCGTGATCATGCCATCCATCAAATTGAAGACAGTGATCGAACCAATTTTTTTTTTTATAAATTTTATTAATAACCATTTTTGTACTTTGGTCCAAATGTTTTTTCTAACTCATTGTTTCTCCATATTGTATGCCTAGTGCGATCTCTCTATATCAATGCATAAATCAACCTTTGCTTGGTTTCTGGTTCTAGATGCATGCTATTATTTGTAGTTTCATGCCATTGAGTGTTGTTTAGAAATGAAGTCTTGTAGAGGAGGACTAGTATGTGGCAAATATATATTGATTCTTGATGGTTATCTCATTAACTACTCGGTAGTCAGTACACATTCATAAACATTCATCTTGCTTAAGCACTATGATGATAGGCAACCCATAAGGTGAAACACTGGGTTATATATATGACTCCTTTCTCCAAGATCTATTATAATTGCTTCTTCACATCATTGACTTCCAATAAAAATTGTTGATACAATCCAATATAGGGAAATGGAGATTCTGAAAACTGTATGGTGGAAACTACAAAATATTTGTAAGATGATACTAATTGCACATGACATATCTCATTCAAATATATCTAGAGGATTTGAGACATATCTCATTCAAATATTCTCAAGGAGATTCCAAGGAATTTAAAGAGAAGGTTAAAGATATTGGTTCCAGTGCATCATTTACTCAACCTTTGAAGTTGTGGAAACTCGAAATTGGTTATGATCAGGAGCAACCAAACATCACAACAAGTTCCAAAAAATTGCCAAATTTTAGATGACACAGGAGTGGGTTGTAGAAAGGCAGCATCGTTTCCATTCATTATTGAGCTCCTCTCTGTTTCGAGAATAATTTAATATTCTCTACTGAACAGGGCCAACCACGTGAAGGTGGAAGCTCTTATGCCCCCCCCCCCACATCACTCTCAATTCCCCATACCTAGTGCATGTACTTGAAAAAACAATTAGGTGCAAATTCATGCATATTTCATCATAAACAAACTTCTACCATTCATTCAATAAAGGCTAAAATCCATTAAACCAATGTTTCATTATGTCGACACATTCATTCAATTAAAGATAACATTCAATAAACCATCCATTCATTCAGTGAACACATTCGTTCAATAAAAACTAACATTCAATAAAGATAACCATTTACTACACTGAATCATTAAACCATTTCTTACCTTGATTTCAAGAGGCGGCTGTGAAGATGAACAGTCATAAAGCATCGTTTCATATATCTATGATTTTCTCAAAACTCGAGAATGAAGATAAAGAGGATTTCCATGGTAATTTGTTCCATCCAAACCTAACAAGTGTACTTTTAGGTCAATAGTATTCTTGTCTCAGAACTGTAGCAGTTGTTTGGCCATTTTCACCGTGTAACATCTTAGAAGCAAATGTAACAAAGCCCTAAAAAATCTTAGAAGCAAATGTAACAAAGCCCTTAAAGAAGTTCGCGTAACATAGTGGTTTGTGTTTGCAGGAATCCTTCAATTTACAGGGTGAAAATGGCCAAACAGCTGCTACAGTTCTGAGACAAGAATATTGCTGACCTAAAAGTACACTTGATAGGTTTGGATGGAAACCATTTTCAATGTTGATGCCACTGCTGACCTAAAAGTACACTTGTTGTCTCTTAGTACTCTTTGCATCTTGACACATCTGATATTTTATGGTTGTCTTCGCGTCCAAACAAAGGAAATTAAAGAAAACATATAATTTGCATCGAAAAAATAACAGGGTACGAACTAAACTGAGGAAATTTGAACCTACAACCTATGTCTAGTCCCAAGGATACCACCTTCAAGCTTGAAGTGCAGCAAACAATGGAAGACACAAGTGTAGTTTATTACCACCGTGTGAATTTAATTTGACCTTATCAATCAATTCCCATCGCCATTTCCTCTCATACGAAGTACCACAACCATTTCTCTCGACACCCACTCTTGATTCATTCTGCATGCATTTCACTATGCAACCGTCTCAGATTCTCACTGCGTTTTCCCTCAATTAGTTTCTCAATTCAGTATGACCCACGCCCGCTGTACGACGAGTGTTTCCAGGCTGAAACTCAAGACCACTAGAAACACCCCTCGGACGACGGGCATGGGTCATACTGAATTGAAAAACTAATTGAGGGAAAACACAGTGAGAATCTGAGACGGTTGCATAGTGAAATTCATGTAGAATGAATCAAGAGTGGGTAGCGAAAGAAATGGCTGTGGGATGTCAACTTTACGTATCCATTTATATGTTTTCTGCAAACCATATGAAAAATGTGGAGTAAGTGAGAGACACCTAAAATCATAATTACTATGCAAAACATATGAAAAATGTGGAGTAAGTGAAAGACACCTAAAATCATAATTACTATGCAAAACATATGAAAAATGTGGCGTAAGTGAAAAACACCTAAAATCATAATTACCATGCAAAACATATGAAAAATGTGGAGTAAGTGAAAGACACCTGAAATCATAATTACTATGCAAAACATATGAAAAAAGTGGAGTAACATCACACTTGTCCTTGGTATCATATTGAGGTTCATCTACTCATGAATCCAACTTAGGGAGCAATACCAATTCCTCCCTCCTAGGTAGCTCTTTCTCGACATCAATAATGATAACATTCATATTGTTAGTGGACACTTCAATAACCATTAATGACGCAAGAGCATGTTAAGAATTCCAACAATGTATTCCAATCTTCTTAGAGCCAAGTAAACTGTACCCACTTCTTGATCACTAAGTATTAAATTATTAATACAATACTTTTCATTTGTGATCTTCGTGGGTGTGTATCTAGCAAGAAACCTTTTGAGAGCATACACGCAATAAAATTGTCCTACAAATTTGTCTTTAAACTCATCGTGAGGAACATGAGAGGTGAACAAGATGACATAATAATTAAGACAAGTTTGAGGACAAGGTCATGATTTGAGTCAACTTTGGTGCTAGAGGTGCCTCCTTCAACAGAGTTTTTTTTTAATCTAGGAGTCCCAAATCTACAAGGTGCTCATGTATGAGTTGTAGTATTTCCCTGGAAATACAGAAGGCATTTCACCAATATTTAATGAGTGGTAGATAAACAAAACAAGCTAAGCTACAAAGGCTGCTAAAATTCTACCATAAGGTTCTATTGAAAAAATAATAAAGTACTTTGAATGATAAGTGAGGGCACACAAAAATATGAACAAGCTATAATTGAAATTTGAGGAATGACAATAGATAATAACAACTAATAGAGTGTTGCAACCCAGTGCATATAAGCTGATAGTCCGCAAACAAAATGACAGAATAGTTTGCTAAGTTGTAATTTAAATTTGAGGAATGACATTAGCTACTAACAATTATAGTGTTGCAACCCAGTGCATACAAGTTGGTTTCCACAAACAAAATAGCAAAAGAGTTTGCTAAGGGTGAACAATGTTTCATTCCCCAATGTGATTCGATGGAGGGATTGAACATGCGTACGTAGAGGCATAGAAACCAGCAACAACATAGTGTTGCAGTTCCTTTGATGAATTTGCAAATGTCTTTCAGGATCTACTGCATGAATTTCCAATTTGACATGAATTTCCAGTTTCAAGTGCATTTGCATTGTGGTATTGTTGGTACTTGATGTATACTTTTGGGGCATTGTTTAATAATTGTTATCAATATGGTGTGCATCAAAGCAATGTTTTGGTGGCCCTTTGATAATTACCGCAACAATTATATTTGACTAAAAGATGTCAATTACCGGAACATATGAGTATGCGACAACAAATTGAGCAGTTGATGGACCCCAAATAAGCCTTCCAGCAATTGCCACAGCCCAATAGAGATTCCTTATACCCCAAATTCCCCTCAGCATTTCAATTCAACCTACACATATGTCGTTATTATTATGACCATTTTCCTTCACCATGTCCATTAGGAACATAAAATTTGCCAGAATCACAGACAAAGATGGAAGCCACATCAACTCAGAAAATGTTGGGAAGCTTGTGCATCTAATGCAGTTGGTCAGAAACTTAGAAGTGATGATGGTAAGAAAGGAATTGTGGCTTTGTGGCGTACATCCCTTGTAGGTGTGATTGCAACCACCGATCAAGATGGTTGTCACAACCAATTTGTGTAGCTCGGGTGCTTTCCTATTTTGGATGGTTGACTTCAAGAAGCCCAAAAATGAAATACTGGAGATGCAGGAATACCAAAGGAGGGTGACAAATTTGTTGAAGCACTGTTGTTATTGTTGCTACGTGCTCTTGATAGACTACCTGTAGATATTAATGCTTTGAAGAGATGTATGGGTGGAAAATCTGTAAACCACTTGAAAAATCAGAAGCACCAGCAGATTCAGAGGAAGGCTAGGATCTTAGTTGATACTTTGAAGAAACATGTCGATGCAATAATGAAGAACAATGACATAGTCTGGATCAAGCCAGGGAGCATATTTTCCCTATAAGTAAGATACATGAAAAGTTGCTTATACTTATGGTGGAAAGCATGCAAGATCTACTGAAGTTGTGAAAAAATCAACACCATTAAGTGATATGGATGATGGGGATACGAATCTACTGGTAAATCTAGCAACCACCGAAAATTCCAAGGACAGGAAAGTTCTTGTTGTTGTCAGTGAAAGAAGTGGAGGACCTTATTGTTTCCAAATTCCAAGGACAAGAAAGGAAGTGAAGGACCTTATTGTTTCCAAATAGAGTTCAGATGTTTCTAGCTATGACTTGTTGAATAAGATTCAGAAAATTGGAAGGCATGATCCTCAAAAAGACACACTTGATACCCCCTATAACCTTAGAAATAACCAATTAAGAGATAATGACCTGCATCTTATAACTTTCCTTCTTGTCTTCAATGGCATTTTTATGTCGAGTAAATTGCATGGTAGACTGGTTTGCATTTGTTTACAAAATGCACTCTACCAGAATTATTATGTTTGGGCCTATTAACCTCCATTTTGTACCAGGATTACTACCATATTTGGGCCTATTACCCCCCTTTTGGTATGGGTGTCCACATGTGCTATTGATCATAGTCTTCAGACAATAAGATACAACACTTAGGGGCCCTAACCATTCAACAGTAAGGTCGCCTACAACACCAAGACTTGGATCAGCAGCCTACAGTTGCATAGTAGTCCTGTAACAACACATAGTGAGGTCTGAGTGCATATTCTAGGAGTCAAATTTAAGATATGCTCACACAATATAGGGAGTTATCTCATTGTTTTGGAAGGTTCCAAATATTAGCAGTTACCCCTTATGCCATCCCAGCCCAACCTTGTTTTAGAACAATCATCGGTTGAGGTCTTATGCCAAGGGTTACGAGTTCAAAACCCTCAACAAGAGTTTCTAAACATCAAGGAAAAATTGTAAAGCTTAGCCTGCCACGAGATCTTCTCGGTCCAACCATTCATTTAAACATTTATCGCAGGATACACTACAGTATCATAGTAATAAATTATACCATTTCTTCAGACCCAAAAACCACTGACATTTAAGAACGCCGACGCAGACAGAGACATTGGTTGAGTGAATTAGAAATTGAAAGCGAATTATTACTCAAACATTTATTTACATTCCTCTTAGCATATCAATCCGCAGGTCACAGGGTCGAATCCCATTATCAATTTTCTGAGTAAATCGTGCAAACCCAAAAACGCGTCAATACATAGTTTTAAAGCTACAGGTTCATCCTTTTAAACAAGCTAGAAGTTGGACAGAGGCACCATCATCATCATACGAATCTAGGAGGCCTTTTTAATTACCAAATCAACTGCATAAGGAAATGAACAACGACATTACATGCAGGATGTAGACCTAGGAATCACCATACATTTTTCCATAGAAATCAAAATGCAGAGCTAAATAAAATTGAGGATCATAGAGCGAAATATGCAGAGGCCCATTTAACCCTGTCTATTTATTTCAACCACCAGACAACGCAGCAGTAAGAACTAGAATTTACACTTCTCAGGCTTATAGTTAAACTAGTATCAGGGTTACGTTTTTCCCCTGTCAACACATTCTTAAATATTTGTCAAATAACAACGATAGCCAAAACACTGAGGACAGAGAGATTTTTAACCATACAAACTTCATAAAGAAAACGCAGAGGTTCCACATTGCTTTATACATGTTCAAGGTTCAATAGAAAAACGCAGGTCACTGTATCGATTCCCTAAAACCCCAAATTTACACAACAGGAGCTCATAACTCCTTTAAAGAGGCTTACAGTTTCATATAACCACAAAATGGTCAACTATTACATTCATTAAATGGTCCAGCCAAACGGCGACCTTCCAGGAACTACAAGAAGTTTTAGTGAACCCAAAAGGGGATTCACGCAGTTCCTCCTAAACATCCATAAACAATACCACTCCATAAGAGGCGAGAGGAAAGGGTTGGAAAACCATGAACTTACCAATTGCAACGCCAATGAAGTCGAGGGTATTGGGAATCAGTTAGGAAGCCACGCAGAGGAGGAAAGCCATCATTCACCTGCCAAGCAAATAACAACACGAAGTTAAACCCGAAGATTTTATCAAAACTCTTATTTGAATGTAACAGAAAACGATTGCAATGAATCGAGATATACCTTACCTATTGTTTTCTTATTTTTGCAAATGGAACCCTCGAACTCCTTCGCGGCCTCCTCAACCCCCAGTATGACGTCCTCAACCTCCTCCACAACTGCCTCAACTTCCTCCGTGACTGCATCGGTGACCTCTACGACCTCCTCAGTGACGGCCTCTGCGACCTCTAGTATTGGAAGTTCTTGTAGGGTGAGGTAGGTGAAATGTGTTCACGCTGGCTGAGAGGGAGGTAAGTTCTATATTTTGAGGGAGTTTAGTTTTGTTGATTATTGTTTTATGTTTTTTTTGTATTTATATTTATTGTTTTTTTTATAGTTAGTATTTATGTATTATTATTTATTTATTAATATAATATGTATGCAAATGTGTGTGTATAAAACCTAATATTCTAACATATAAAAATAGATGAAAAAGCAGGCCACAAAATATCGATGGATTCAAAGAGACATCTGTTCCGTAGGATTGTTGTTGATTTTGATGGATAGTGGACTGAAAGAGAGAACATGACCGTTGGGAGTTGGGAGGTGCTACTAGTGTGATATCGGACCGTACTATATGAAAGGAACTATATGAATTTTTGGAGGTGCGGTGATCATATTTGTTCATAATTACCATGAGATATTATTCATCACAACAAACTCATCAACATCGTGTCAGCATCCAAACGGTCATAAGTGTGTACAACAATTTCATCATGTTTGTGCCTCCAAACAGTCACAATCAAACAAACTCATCATTGCATCAACGGGTGCGGATCCAACCGGTCATAAGTGTGTACAACAATTTCATCATCTCTGTGCATCCAAACGGTCACAATCACAATGTCTCTTTCGATCAGTTTCGACTCCCGAGTCCATACATAGATTGTCACTATTTTCAAGCTCAGTTGCTATCATGATAATCCTTGGAACTCATATAATCCTTAGATCTCATGATAGCAACCCGACTTTGACAAAAATCCGATTTTGATAAATGAGTTCCAAGGATTATATGAAAATTTGATTTGCATGGGAAACATGTGCCCCACCTCAGAAGCTTGGGACATAGACAAGAGGTTAACAAGGTTATGGAGTTGGACACTTGGAAACAAAAAATTAAATAATATTTTATATGGATTTCTACTACTGCCCCTCTCATTGGTTCATTGCCCCCATGGTGTTCACATGGAGATTTAACCCCAAGTCCACCTATTTATTATTTTATTATTCATTTCATTAATTAGAATATAATGCACTTACCATATATTTACACTATATGGTCATATGCACATAGGGGTATTACAAACAAAGTTATTATGATTTAGCAAGACTACTTGGGGGTTTGAAGTAAGGATATTTTACCTATGGAAAGGAGTCCTTAACCAAAACACCAAACCGAGGTGTTTGGCAAGGTATGCATCCCATCGATTTTTTATTCTTCTAAACATAGTTAATCTATCCATTTAACAAGACCACTTAGGGGTTGGAACTCAATACCTTTTACTTGCGAATATGAGTCTTTAACCAAGCCACCTTGTTCAATAATATACATGTGTTATTAATCACTTATTGTCATGAACTTAGCCATCGTGATATAGCAAAATTGCTTGAGAGTTTAATCTCAAAACCTTTTACCTATGAATAAAGATCCTTAAATGAAAATAATAAACCATTTTTTACACAATCTAAAAAGAAATAAGATTTAATTGTTATCATAATATGATTCTGACAGTGAGTGTACACCCGTCTCCTAATGTTTGCGCCTCCAATATACAATCCGATGACCGACCTTATTTTTTAACTTTAATCCCCATGCAACTTATAAAATACTTTCCAATTGCCGTGATCTAAAATTAGTATGCAGTACAATCTTACAAAGCCATTACAAAACAAACTCATCAACGGGTGCGCATGATACAAACGGTCATAAGTGTGTACAACAATTTCATCATCTCTGTGCATCCAAACGATCACAATCACAATGTCTCCTTCGATCAGTTTCGACTCCTGATTCCCTAATGATATTTGTGTTGGCATGGTTTTAGTACGTTCTTGGAAAGTGCATTAGATAAAACAAGATTTGCAAAATCGTTTTTATATATATTTTGATATTTTCAGAAGACACCGTCGGATATCCGACATGCTAGGGATATCAAATGCCATCGGATATCCGACCTCAGTGGGATTAATATTAGGTTGAATATCCTTATTAAAAATTGATCAATATTTCTAAGGGACGTTGGATATCCAACGGATCCTTCACTTAGTTTTTAAAAAAATGATCAAAGTTCGTAATTTTGAAGGTGAAATCTGACGACAAAGACCTTTTCGTCGAATGTCATCGGATTTTCTCATCGGATTTTGGGTTAGAATCTTGTAGTGATCTAGTACAACTCGTCTCACTTTCAACCTCTCTAAGTATATCTTCATCATCACTTGAGGAAGATAGATCTGACAGATACCTATTTGGTGGTACCTACACTCAATAAAACAAGAATAAACAAGATGGTGCTTTCTTTCTTCTTTGAAAGTACACATCCACAAATGCAAAGATTCTTAGTTAAACACATTTACTTCCCTCAAATCTAAAGCTTAGGAGGGACATGCAAACCAAAGTGGATGTAGTATTACAAATATTAGTTGAAGTGTTTGGTATTGGGAGGACGATTTGTGGAAGGAAGAGACGAAGTTACAGTGCCATAACAAGTTGTCCATACGACACCACATTCATCACTATAGGTTGTGAGCTCTTTTGTGGACTGAGTTTGCATATTTGGGGGTCTTTTTCTCTTGTGGGGAGAACAAAACCATCGGGGACAACAAATTAAGGAAGTTAACTAGTATATCACCCAGTTTTGGTCCTTCTAACACTGCTAGGCATATTATTGGCAGCCTACCCTCTTTCTTTGAATGGCATATTATTGGCAACCCACCCTTCATTTTTGAAATTTACATGCTGGTATTTTATGCTAATGCATATGAAAACTATTTTTTAGTGAACAGTTTGGCAAAATCAGTCAACTAAGAAACACTAATTGACTATATCATCCCAACAAACCATAACTACAGTTAGAGGGTCCACTCAGGAGTACATTGCAGCAATGTTCGTAACTGTTTGTCAATACATCTGAACCAAATAATTAGTAAAATACTACAGCAAAGAACGCAAAATACATCAGCTAACTTAGGTGAGATATTACACATTAGACATGTTACAAATTTGAAATTCATGCAAAGTGGCACTCAAATGGCCATGAGAAATTTGATTTTCGAAGACTTTCAATATTATGAGGATCTTTTTTGTATCAAGCTTTAGCAAGCAACTTGTAGGACAGATTTTCAGACATTATGTGTATATTGATTTTCCGACTATAATGATTTAAAAAAAAAAAAACAAATAATAAATTTCAATCAAGAATGTGCGTATCCATCAACCAAGCAGGAGGATCAAACCAGAAAAATGTCAAACTGAGAGTAGTATGGTGAACAACCAGAAATGAATTTATATTAACAAGGGAAATTAACAACAATGACTTAGTTAAGGGAGATTGACATTTATTAACTCTCCACAATATCTCAATAATTCAATTGGACAGGTGTACACATCAATATACTTTAATAAGCAATACTGAAATAAGCAGGTGTACACATCAATATACATTTCATTTAATAAGCAACTACTGAACTTAAATAGCAAGACAGAAATTAAACACAGTTTTCATATCTTTCAACTTTTCATCTTTAGCACTCCCCAACCTGGGTAAAAGTATCAACATATGAGGTTAAGTTCAGATCAACATAGGTCATTGTTCAGAGGTCATTGATCATGTAGCCCACTAAGACATAATCACAAAACTATGTCAAGTCAAACGTGGGTGAGGGTACCATGACCAATATAAATAAATAAATGGTACAAGTTAAAAAGATGATAATGGGTGTTATGAACGAACTCCCTTTGTACCAAAGGGTGTACCACAACCAAAGTACCCAAAATACCAAAGCAATAAGTTAAAGAATAACTTAAGGTGCGTAAGTGACCCTAATAATCACAAGTCAGCTACGTGGGCATCATCTCTTGCTAGCTGACTAGTGGGCTGACTTTGGGGTATTGGAACTGTTTCATGCTATAGAACTGGATAACATCAACTATTGAGGACTTTGAATTGAGTGTACCAAGGCTGATTTGCTCCCGAATGTGGTTATTTAATTATTTATCCTAATGGTATCAATGACCTTTTTAATAGACTATTATTAAGGTTTCTATGCCTCCAAATAACTACAAAATATGCCAAATAAGGGGAGCACTCTAGTCTCCCAAGCAAGCAAACAACCGAAGGATGCCACCTCAGCACCTGATAGTCCAAATCATAGAGGTCATTGATACCATTGGGATAAATAATTAAATAACAACATTCGGGACCAATGTGCTAGTGTTGGTGTAATACCCCAATTTTGACCCTTAGGAAATATTGGCTTCTAATGTAAATATTGTATACACACGTTGGATGTTTCCCTAGCATGGAGCTCAAGGCCAAGGCCCCGCTAGTTTATGCTCGGATTTTATTTGAACTAGACACGCTTGATATTTTGTTACCCATGTGCTATTAAGCCATGGGATATTGTAAATTGATGTAAATATTTAATATTGAAATAAAATACCAAAACTGGCTATGGAGGCAACGAATGAGAAGGGGCCACGTGTATCCACTAGGGAGTGGTGAGGGGGCTATGGGACTAAAGCCTAGGCTGCCACATGTCATTATGAGAACCCATTGACTTCCCTAGATGACATTTATGCCTGTTGTAAGGAAGTGGTTGAGATTTCATCCCATGGCTTCAATGGAGCATGGGCAGCCTAGAAATTCGTATGGGTAGTTATGAGCTCTGTTTTCTTGTACAAGAAGTCACTCAACCTCATGGGAGGTTGCTTCATACTCACCCCCATTCCACTGTGAAAGGACCTAGCATCATTCTCCATAAAAAAATAAAAAAAAACGAGCTCCCAGCAGGGAGAAAACCAGAAATTGCAACTGTGAGAGAACCCACGTTTTGGGAAGCCAAAAACGTCAAGATTTGGTCTTGGACAGTGAAATCCAATGGGGGATCCATTGGTATGAACCTTGGGGCAAATGTGGGAGCATGAGCTACCGTGAAATCAATAGGAAATCCCAGTTTTTGCAGCTTAGGAAACCAGTGACGACTTGAGTTATTTGGTGACCAGAATGGTGAGAAAACAAGTTGGGAATGACTATGCAGAGGTTGGGAGTGCTTGATAAACCCAGTGAAGGCTAGGATCTCAAGGAGTAGCAGCTGGACCTTTCTATGCCCATCCTGAAGAGCACTGGAGGGAAGAGTTTCCCGAAGGACTGTGTAACAGAGAAGGGGATCTTCCTTGTGTTGGATGTGGTAGGTAATGTGGGTGCCTGACTGTTGAGTTCACTTGAGATGCCTGTAGCTCTGTGGTTGAGCTCACTGGCTTAGCGTTACCCTCCTCTATATTCTGGTATGCTTGATAAACCCAACGATGTGTTGGCTTAGCATAGCTGATGACTGAAACCATGGCTGTGAGTGAGCCCAGCTAGTTCTTCCTTAGTGGATACACAGCCCAGCTCGGGGGTGATCTCTCAGCTGAAAGAATATAGGTTGGATAGAGATCTATGGTTTGGTGGAACGTTGCCCTCACGTAGCCAGTCGTTGGACATTTACATTTGAAGATAAGTATTCTTGTGAATTAATTTATATACATTCTGTGTTCTGCAATGTGTTCAATCTGAATGTTAAATAATCATGGTAATCAAATTGATATGGAATCACCTTTTTGCTTGAGATAAACATGTTGATGCATTCCATCCTATCTGTGTATTATGTTTAATTCCGCTGTGTTTATATTGAATTGAATCTGCACACAGAAGTTTTTAATTGTTATGAAATTATGAGTAAAAATATTGAGGCTAAGTCTTTACAAAAGCCCGGTGTGTTGTTAACATTTCCTACCCGGCATTTGATGATGGAAGGGGATGTTACAGAGTGGTATTAGAGCTGTTGGTTGCAGCATTGGGCCTCTATGGGCCAAATCCAATTGCAGTCACAAGGAAAGAAGAATCCGGAAATTGTTTCAAAAAGTTTTTGAAAATTTGTTTAAGTCTGTTTCGGAAAGAATTCCCGAATGTCCTCCGAAACTGCGGAAGCATTCAGCAAATTGCTCCGAAACTACGGAAGCATTCCGCGAGTTTTTCCGCAATGCAAAAGAGTTCGGGAAGTCGCCCCGAAACTGCGGAAGGAATTCCCTTCCAAAAATTGCGGAAGGAATTCTCTTCCGAAATTTGCGGAAGGATTCCGCGAGTTGTCCCGCAACGCGGAAAAATTCGGCGAACTGCTCCGAAAAAGCAGAAAATTTTTTGTAAGTGTTCGGCTTCAAAAGGAAGTTTTCGGAAGGAATTCTCTTCTGAAATTTGCGGAAGAGTTCCGCGAATCTTCCCGAAACTGTGGGAGCATTCGCCGAATCGCTCCGCAACGGAAGCATTCCGTGAATGGCTCCGCAACTGCGGGAGCATTCGCCAAATTGCTCTGCAACTACGGAAGCATTCGGCGAATTGCTCCACAATTGCGGGAGCGTTCGGCGAATCGCTCCGCAATGGGAGCATTCGTCGAATGGCTCCGCAACTGCGGGAGCATTCGCCAAATGGCTCTGCAATTGCGAGAGCATTCGTCGAATCGCTCCGCAACTACGAAAGCATTCAGTGAATTGCTCCGCAATTGTGGGAGCATTCGGCGAATCGCTCCGCAACGGGAGCATTCGTCGAATGGCTCCACAACTGCAGGAGCATTCGCCGAATGGCTCCGCAATTGCGGGAGCATTCGCCGAAAGGATCCGCAATTACGGGAGAATTCGCCGAATGGCTCCGCAACTACGGGAGCCTTCGACGAATTGCTCCGCAATTGCAGGAGCGTTCGGCGAAGTGTCCTGCAACGGCGGCAAAAAAAAAAAAAAAAAGAGTAAATTAACCAAAACTTGATTTTTGGATAGAAGGAACATCCGGGCTCAGAATGGAATGATTCCTGTGGGGCTCGGAGGCCATTGACGAAGGCCATGAAAGAACCAATGAAGACCCCGAGCCCATTACACTCTGATTTGACAGAAAATGGATAATAGTGACTTTTGAAGGACGGAGTCCCGAGGCTTGACGGAAGGTCGGTTTGAGTTGAAATTGATCAGGCGCGGCCATGAAGCAGGCACGATGTTAAGTTCAGAATCTTGGAGCCAAACTCCAAGGTATGTGAAGTCGGGGTGAGCAAGAAGGCCAAAAAGCACTCTTCCAAACCACTTTTTCGGGATTTTGAAAAGCTGGTGGACAATAAAAGTGACCCTAGATGTGAGAATCAAAAAAATTACTGAACTAGACATTTCATATTCTCATTAAGACGGACAGTTTCCATTAGACGAAGATTTCCCAGAAATGCACCGTTTGGGAGATAGCCATTTTTGGCCCAAAATTTAGAATTTTGGAAAAATGTGAAAAGTGAGAAGTAGTAAAACCCCGAAATTCATAAAAGATGAATGGTGCATCGGAATTGAAATCCGTGAATTGCTGAGTGTTCCTTGTTATATGGACTAACTTCACCCGATAGATAAGTTTTTGTGATTCCTCATAGATTTTCTTCCATAGGTGGTTGAAGTTGGCCTTCTGGACCAAAATACAACTGTGTAAAATGTACAGAATTATTGGTAAGAGTTGTCATTTTTGAAACAACGTTGTTTCCACACCCGATGTCGGAATGAAGCACGGGGACAGGCATTGAAAATCTTGTCTAGCAGGGAATAATGGTGTATGACCAGAATTGGAATGAAGTTATCATACCCCACAAATAATTAGGGCAGAAATGTACCAGCGACTGTCTCGACAAATTATCGATAAATATGGGCAATTTTCAGAATTGCTTGAATGGGCAAGGGAAAGGAATGCATAGAAACTGTGTGAATTATTCCATGAGTTCTATTATGTTAAATATTGATTGTGTATATTTCTATATGCATTCTTATGATGTCTGAGAAATATTTCATAATGCACAGTGTTTGCAGCTCATAAAATTTATAATTGTAGCAGAGGTAGCATACAGGAAAGATGGTGACCATAAATGATGCTCAAGATCCTTATGAACACGAAGAAGACGTTCTAGGAGAAAATGTGCATGAAGGGAATGCTGATACTGAATCCAATGGGAGAAGGGAGTAGGTGACTCCTCAGAATTTGGTTGAAACCATGGTGAGCTTCAATGAAAGATTGATGAAGGCTCAAGAAGAACAACACCAACTCAATGCTGCTATTTTGCAAAGCATCACTGATATGCAGCATAAGATAAACCTTGGGTCTAACTCAAGCAATATGGGTGAAGAAGGAAGAGATGTAGGGAGTCATTCTAGAGGTCATTCGAAGAGGAGGACTCCAAGCCCAAGGAAGAGTTCGGTGAGCAGAAAACATAAAACACCTTCATCAAGGTCTTCTTCCAGCAGGTCGTGTGACTCCAAATGTTCTAGGAGAAGTCCAAGACATGCACCTAAGAGATTGGATGGAAGAAAGAAGTTCAAGGGCATCCCACAAGGAGAATTCACGAAGGCAGGACCTCCCACATTTGATGGGAAAGGCAAGACTGGCCAAGAGGCAGAAGCATGGCTTCTTGGAATAAAGAAATACTTCAGAATTCAAGACTACTCAGGAAATGAGAAAGCCAGAATTGCCATAGAATTGCCATTTACAACTTAAATGGCAGAGCTTCCATTTGGTGGGACAATCTCTTGCAAGTGAAAAGAATTAATGAAAGAAGGATCAGTTGGGAAAGATTTAAGAGGTACTTCAAGGAGAAATACCTTTCTGCTAGGTATTATGACGGTAAGAGAAAAGAGTTTAATGAACTCAGGTTGGGACTAAAATCTATGGAAGAGCATGTCCACAAATTCTTGGAATTACTGAGGTATGTTGACTATATCAAAGATGAGAGAGTAAAAATCCAATGCTATCTTGGGGGTCTACCTCAGAGTTTCAGAGATCGTATTGAGTTTGTTAATCCACCAAGTTTGGATGAAGCCATTAGGATGGCAATGCACTGCTATGAGCAAAATAAAGGAAAAACAGAGGCTAACCCAGCATGGAAAGGAAAGCCAAGAGGGAAGTTTGATCAAAAGAAGGATGGCTTCAAGCCACCATTCAGAGGTCAGCCTAGAACCTTCCCACAAGGGCAACAAGCAAGGAGTGGATTCAAACCAGCAATGGCAGTCAAGAAAGCATCAAAGGGACCACTTCAGTGTTGGGGATGTGGAGAAAACCACATGTTGAAGGATTGTCCACATCGAAAAAACAATTCTCGAAAGTTGAACAACCTGAAGGGAGTAGTTACGGTGGAGGACATGGAAAGGGTAGTACCTCGGATTTATGCAGCGTTGGATAATCACCAAGCAGACCATCAATCATCAGTGGTGGAAGTCGAAGGTAAGATTGCTATGCAATCTATTTCTGTTTTGATTGATCCAGGATCTACTCATAGTTATGTTTCTCCAAAAGTTGTTGAAGGTCGTTCTCTTAGAAAAATGAAGCATAATAAGTCTTGGCTAGTGCAACTAGCCACGGGAACCAAGAGAAAAGTAAGTGAGGTAGTGATGGAGTGTCCCATAGAATTGAATGGACTCCACACATATGCTGAATTGAATGTGTTACCATTAGGATCCTATGATGCATTAATTGGCATGGATTGGTTAGAAAAACATAGAGCCAAATTGGACTGTTATGAGAAAGCACTTGAGTGCATTGATGAAAAGGGAAGGCCAACATTGGTAAAAGGGATTCCCAAGCAAGTTTCAATAAGGCAGATTTCAACCCTGCAGTTGAAAAAGTTTTATAAAAAGGGTTATCAATTATATGCAATCCATATGCCAGATTCATTAGAGGACAAAGGGCCAAGACTAAAAGACTTCAGGATATTGCAAGAGTTCCAAGATGTGTTTCCGGATGAGGTACCAGGGTTGCCACCGACGAGAAATATTGATTTTACCATCGATCTTGTTCCAGGGGCAGCGCCGAATTCCAAAGCCCCATATAGAATGAGTACACCGGAGTTGGTGGAATTGAAGATACAGCTGCAAGAATTAATGGATAAAAGGTATATCAGGCCTAGTGTGTCCCCTTGGGGAGCACCGGTGTTATTTGTCAAGAAGAAAGATGGGACTTTAAGGCTGTGTATTGATTACAGGAAGCTCAATAAAGTGACAATTAAGAACAAGTATCCATTACCAAGAATTGATGACTTGTTTGATCAAATGAAGGAAGCCAAATTATTTTGAAAGATTGACTTGAGGTCTGACTACCATCAAGTGAGGATTAAAGAAGAAGACATTCACAAGACGGCTTTCAGAACTAGATATGGTCATTATGAGTTCACTATGGTTCCATTTGGCCTTACCAACGCACCTGCCACATTCATGTGTCTCATGAATAGTGTATTCAGGAAATATTTGGATAAGTTTGTGATTGTGTTTTTAGATGACATTCTTGTCTATTCAAGAAATGAAGAAGAACATGAGGAGCATCTAAGAATGGTGTTGCAAGTTCTTAGAGAACATCAACTGTATGCCAAGTTAAGCAAGTGTGAATTCTATCAAAAGAGGATTCAATATTTGGGTCACGTCATTTCAGAAGAAGGAATTGCAGTGGATCCAGAGAAGATTAATTCCATCATGGATTGGCCAACTCCAAGAAATGTTTCAGATGTTAGATCTTTTATGGGCCTTGCTGGTTACTACAGAAGGTTTATTGAAGGATTCTCCAGGATAGCTCATCCGATCACTTCATTGCAAAGGAAGAACATCAAATTTGTATGGTCTGAAAAATGTGAGAAAAGTTTTCAGAAATTAAAGGAGTTACTTACCAGTGCTCCTGTTTTGAAGATAGCAGATCCAAGGAAGGATTTTGTAGTGTGCACAGATGCTTGCATTGAAGGACTGGGTGGGGTTCTCATGCAAGAAGGAATTGTGATTTGCTATGAATCCAGGAAATTAAAAGAGCATGAAAAGAATTATGCCACACATGATTTAGAATTAGCAGCCATTGTGCATGCTCTTAAGATGTGGAGGCATTACTTGATGGGAAGAAGATTCGAGCTTAGAACAGACCACATGAGCCTGAAGTATTTGTTTGAGCAGCCAAACTTGAATGCTAGGCAAGCTAGATGGATGGAATTTCTTTGTGAATTTGATTTTGAAATTAAACATGTAAAAAGGAAGGAGAATAAGGTTGCAGATGCTCTTAGCAGAAAATTTCATGTTTCAGCAGTAAGTATGTGCAAATCAGATTTGAAGACAAGAGTTCTTGAAGCCCAAAACGATGACGAAACTTGCCTTCAAATTAAAGAGAAGTGGCAGCACAGTAATGTGGATGAAAAGTGTGCAGGATATCAGCTGCGTGAAGACAGTATCCTCATCTACAAAGATAGGTTGTACATTCCAAATAATGCAGATTTGAAGAAACTAGTGATGGATGAAATACACCAAATGCCGTACTCTGGACACCCAGGATATCAGAAGACTATAACAGCGGCAAGAAAGCAATACTTTTGGAATGGCATGAAGAAGGACATAGCTGAGTATATTGCTAGGTGTCAGAAGTGCCAACAAGTCAAGGTAGAACACCAACATCCAATAGGGTTAATGCAGCCCTTACCCATTCCGGAATGGAAGTGGGAAGTGATCTCCATGGATTTTATAACAGGTCTGCCCATGACAGTGAAGAAGCATGATTCAATCATGGTTGTGGTGGATAAGCTATCGAAGGTAGCTCACTTTACCCCAGTAAAGTCCACTCACAAGGCTAGTGACATTGCGAACATCTTCATGAGAGAGATATTCAGATTGCATGGATTGCCTAAGGCAATAATTTATGATCGTGATACAAAGTCCACCTCCAATTTCTGGAAGGGATTATTTCACGAATTGGGAACTAAATTGAATTTCAGTACAGCATACCATCCTCAAACGGACGGCCAAACCGAGAGGGTGAATCAGGTTCTTGAAGACATGCTGAGAATGTATGTGATGGACAAACCATCCAAGTGGGAAGATTATTTACACTTAGTTGAATTTGCATACAATAATGGACACCATGCATCCTTGGGAATGAGCCCATTTGAAGCATTGTATGGCAAGGGATGCAGGACGCCAGTGAATTGGGATGGCCCAGTAAACAGGGTAGTGCTTGGACCAGAGATGATCAAGGAAATGGAACATGAAATTGTTAAGATCAGGCAGAATTTAAAGGCAACTCAGGACAGGCAAAAGAGTTATGCAGATTTGAAAAGAGTACATAAGGAATTTCAGATTGGGGATCATGTTTATTTGAGAGTGAAACCAAGGAAGAGTTCCCTCAAGTTGAGAAGTTGTACCAAGTTGTCACCGAGATATTGTGGGCCATTTGAAGTCCTTGATAGGATAGGGCCAGTTGCATATAGAATTGCATTGCCTGCTAGCATAAGAGCTCATAATGTTTTCCATGTATCTTTGCTTAAGAAGCATGTACATGATCCTAATCATATGATTGATTGGAATGTGATACAGGTGGAACCCGAGGGAGAGTTCCAAGTAGAACCTATGCGCATCCTTGACAAGAAAGTCACATTGCTCCGGAACAGAGCCATCGGGCAGGTAAAGGTCCAATGGGAGCACCTTAGTCCCGATGAGGCTACATGGGAGCTAGAGGATGCCATGAGGGAGGCATTCCCATTTTTGTTCAGTTTTGAGAACACCGAGGACGATGTTGTTCTAAGGGGGAGGGGAATGTAATACCCCAATTTTGACCCTTAGGAAATATTGGCTTCTAATGTAAATATTGTATACACACGTTGTATGTTTCCCTAGCGTGGAGCTCAAGGCCAACGCCCCGCTATTTTATGCTCGGATTTTATTTGAACTAGACACGCTTGATATTTTGTTACCCACGTGCTATTAAGCCATGGGATATTGTAAATTGATGTAAAGATTTAATATTGAAATAAAATACCAAAACTGGCTATGGAGGCAACGAATGAGAAGGGGCCACGTGTATCCACTAGGAAGTGGTGAGGGGGCTATGGGACTAAAGCCTAGGCTGCCACATGTCATTATGAGAACCCATTGACTTCCCTAGATGACATTTATGCTTGTTGTAAGGAAGTGGTTGAGATTTCAACCCATGGCTTCAATGGAGCATGGGCAGCCCAGAAATTCGTATGGGTAGTTATGAGCTCTGTTTTCTTGTACAAGAAGTCACTCAACCTCATGGGAGGTTGCTTCATCCTCACCCCCATTCCATTGTGAAAGGACCTAGCATCATTCTCCATCAAAAAAAAAAAAAACGAGCTCCCAGCAGGGAGAAAACCAGAAATCGCAACTGTGAGAGAACCCACGTTTTGGGAAGCCAAAAACGTCAAGATTTGGTCTTGGACAATGAAATCCAATGGGGGATCCATTAGTATGAACCTTGGGGCAAATGTGGGAGCATGAGCTACCCCGAAATCAATAGGAAATCCCATTTTTTGCAGCTCAGGAAACCAGTGACGACTTGAGTTATTTGGTGAGCAAAATGGTGAGAAAACAAGTTGGGAATGACTATGCAGAGGTTGGGAGTGCTTGATAAACCCAGTGAAGGCTAGGATCTCAAGGAGTAGCAGCCGGACCTTTCTATGCCCATCCTGAAGAGCACTGGAGGGAAGAGTTTCCCGAGGGACTGTGTAACAGAGAAGGGGATCTTCCTTGTGTTGGATGTGGTAGGTAATGTGGGTGCCTGACTGTTGAGTTCACTTGAGATGCCTATAGCTCTGTGGTTGAGCTCACTGGCTTAGCGTTACCCTCCTCTATCTTCTAGTATGCTTGATAAACCCAACGATGTGTTGGCTTAGCATAGCTGATGACCGAAACCATGGCTATGAGTGAGCCCAGCTAGTTCTTCCTTAGTGGATACACAGCCCAGCTCGGGGGTGATCTCTTAGCTGAAAGAATATAGGCTGGATAGAGATCTATGGTTGGGTGGAACGTTGCCCTCATGTAGCCAGTCGTTGGACATTTACATTTCAAGATAAGTATTCTTGTGAATTAATTTATATACATTCTGTGTTCTGCAATGTGTTCAATCTGAATGTTAAATAATCATGGTAATCAAATTGATATGGAATCACCTTTTTGCTTGAGATAAACATGTTGATGCATTCCATCCTGTCTGTGTATTATGTTTAATTTCGCTGTGTTTATATTGAATTGAATCTGCACATAGAAGTTTTTAATTGTTATGAAATTATGAGTAAAAATATTGAGGCTAAGTCTTTACAAAATCCCGGTGTGTTGTTAACATTTCCTACCCAGCCTTTGATGATGGAAGGGGATGTTACAGTTGGCATAGGTAACTGATCTATAGGTTTTACAGTGTAGACCCAGGTTCTTTACAGTCTTAGACTTAACCAACAAAACCCCTTTTCACCGGCCCTTTCGGAAACAACCTGTGCGCAGGTTGAGGTCTCACCCGAGGCGAAGCTATGGGGGTGTTGCATAATCAAGTTTCCACAACATAAGTGATGAGTTGATGGTGGACATATGTATGGCGCAGTGCACTACTAGCTTGTGTTGCAAGTCGGCTCTTGTGCTGCGACGGCTCTCATCACTCGGTACCACAACAGGGTATAAGGCCCACACACCTCGTGCAATCTGGGGTCGCACAGCCTAGGGTACTCCTCACGCTACGACGATAGGCTATAGGCAGCTTATCTCGTAGTGACTCTCATGGCTCGGCACGTCAGATAGATCGCGCACCCGCTTGAGATGATTAACTCTAACTGATTTACTAAGCAACCTTACCCATCCGACTCATTCAGGTTCTTATCATTATATTGCGAGCAAGTGTGCAAACATGCAATACTACGCGCTCCAATGCTGCACTTAAACTCAGTGTTCTACTGTGTGATTATTCATCATATTCATGCATTCATAGACTTATACTTGTTGAATACTTAACATTCACCCCTACATGTATCACTTAACATATTATTCCCATTCTCTGCGGTGAATACATACAAAATCAATCATGTAACATACATTGCAGTATTAACCTTCATATTAAGCAAATGAACAGTCATAGCACACACAACAATCACATAACACAGGAGTTAACGTGGTTCACCCCCCGGATGGAGGTTATGTCCACAAGAACGATTGTTAATATTGATCTTTATGGGAATGGTACAACCGTTCATAGTCTGCGCACTCAGCTGCAGACTCTCTTCTCTCTCAGATAAGTCTCTGTGCACTCAACTGCAGAGCCTTTACAATGGATTTCAAGCTTAATATTCTTCAATAATCAACACTTAACAAAATGAAGAGTAACCCTTCCCTTACAAAATGATCCCCCTTTATAGACTATGCCTGGAGGCATATCTTTACAATTCGCAAGCAAAAACACTTAGGTTTACAAAATCGGCGTGGCTAACTGCCAGCCTGACTGTCGCCATCAACAGCTTATTCCCCTTATTCAAGCCGTCCAGCTAGCCCACTCGTGACTCGCACACTTCTCTGACAGTCGCAGTCCTCAAAATGGTTATACTGCATCATGGCCTGTCTCTTTCCGCTGCTCTCGCCTGCCCGTCACCGTCAACATCGTGGCCTAGATTTTCAGTTGCTTGCCGCCACTCTCTCTGACAGGTCCTTCCTTCTTCCTTCTTCCTAGTTTTTTTACCAAAAGCAGGCTGCTTCCTCCTCTGGCCTTTACTTATACCTCCCTACCAAAACTCGCTGCTATGCGGGTCCTACTCATTGCATAGCTGCGCCACAAAACTGTTATGCACGTTGCACACATACTGATGTTATGTTTCTCTATTGCGTAGCTAAAAATAATACTTCCACAAAATTGTACCTACTTGGGCCATGCCCAACATGCCCCTAACACTTACCCATGGCTCGCCCCAAGCCACCTCAATCCAGCTGATCCATCTGCCCCCTTTTGTAAATGCCTGCCCATGCACTGAATTCTTGCACTATTGTACTCAACTTTGTAACGACCTATTTCACTTCCTGCTCACATTCTTTAACTTTGTCGAATACCTCTGGCGAGGCAGGTTCCAGTGTTTCTCCTTTGATGCGATCTTCTGCTTCACGAAGCTCTTGCAATTTGGCCTCAATATCATCGTTCAATGTGAGGGCTTCTTCCATGAGTGGTTGCATCCTAGCGGATGTTTCAGCTTCCTTTATCCTTAGAGCTTCTAGTTCTTTCCTCAATACCTTTTTTTTGTCAAAATCCATCCTCTTTTGTCTTACTAGCAAATCTTTCATGGATGCATCTGTTGCGTCCAACTCTTTCTGTTTCTTTCTGCTTTCCTTATGAATACTTTTAATCGCTGGACTTTCCTGCAGCATGCTCCATATGGTGGAGACGTCAGTGGCTAATTCTTGGCATTGCACTATGTCTGTACTGATGTCTTCCATTAAAATTCTTACGGATTCCGTTCGTGCTTCCTCTTCCTGCTTCCTTGTGTCAACTGGTTGCCTAGCTGCCATTGCAGCTATATCTGCTTGATGGGAAGCTACCATCTTTGCAATTTTCTCACAATGGGAGACTTACAAATTCTGCATTTGTTCCTGTAGGCTGCTAACGACAGCTCCAATCTATAAAATTGTTGCTGCTGTGTCAGGCTCTACATTGATTGTGCGAAATTTTGTGCAAATAGCCGACACGGCTCCTAGTATCCTGTGCTCCCTTGCCTGCATGTGTTGAAGGTCCTTGTCCTTCTGCTGGCATTCTCCCTGTAACTTCTGGTATTTTTCTTCGAGCTATAGGCGTCGATTATGCGAGACAGTGTCTCACTTGTGTAATTCGTGGGATATCTGGGTGTGTAGCTGGTACAGCCCTTCGGCTGGTAGTACTGCTACATTAAGATCCAAATGTTCGAGCCACCTCGCACTTTCTACCATCTCGTCTGTTGGATACAAAATTGACAGTGGTGTGATTTTCACCAATCGTGTTCGAGGAGTGGAGGCTAGTGGCCTTCACATCTGCTCGCTTGGCTCCCCTGGGTCAATAGTTTGGGCTGGGCCTCTAGCCATGTCCTGCTGGACTTGCTCCGTCCTTATTACCAAGCTACTCAGCTTGTCTATGTCTTTGCAGACCTACACCTAGTCGTCCTCGAGGTGTGCAGCTATTCGCACGGCTATCATCTCGTAGTCATCCTCATGCAAGATTCGGTCTAGTGGCTCCTTTGTTTCCTTGGACTTCTTCCTCTGCTTCGTGATGGGGCTTGCAGTGGCCAGATGTTTTCTCTTTTCCCCCACCTGTGGCCCTTTACTTGATTCTCCTATTTGCTGCGCAAGTGCTGAAGCTTAAGGGCTTTGAGTTTCCACGTTTTCTTGCTCTTCTTCCCCTTCAACTTCTTCATCAGAAAAAGTGATAACTATCTCAGGGGCTTGTTGCTTCCATTCGTCTGGCCAATCCTCAATGATTAGCTCAATCATTGGGATTCCGAGTTGATACTGGCCTTCGTACCATTTCTCTGAGTTCAGGAACGCCTGTATGAAGATAGAGTGCATGCCGTCCTCAAAGAGCATAAGAGGTTTGTATTGTGTGGTCACCTCTCTTGTGATGCGCAGAGTGCTTCCTATCACTGCGCACAGCTGCTGATAGAAAGTTAGGAACTACAGATTGTTAGCGCGTTGTTTTTCCGGGTTGGTAGAAAACCACATGTTCGCCAAGCGAACTCCATGACAGTCATCCTGCGCAATGGGCAGGCCTACCTAATGGCTTGGTTCTTTCCAGCTGACAAAAGCGATGAGGACCAGGATCCAGCTTAAATAAAATTGATATCCTCTGTCCTAAGTATCCTCGATGTCCAGCAGTAGTTCGTTCAACAGAAAATTGGCTCAATTGTATTCGTGGCCATCCATAGCCTTGGAAGCTAAAGCTACGATCGCGGTCGGTACCTGCGCTGGCCTAGCTTTTCGCAGCATTCTTCCTGCCAACAATTGAATAGCAAAACGTAGGGGTACGTTTGGAATTCCGTCTGTCTCATATCCCCTGGTTCCTCTTATTAAGTTGAATTGTTGCTTGATTTCTACGGCTGACTCTTGGTCGTCCTTCTTGCCCATGAAAAAGGTAGATGGATCGTCACCTTGTTTGTTCAAACCTGTGATCCTTGCTATGAGATCCACAGTTATGTTAACCTTGAAATCTAACCAGATGTATCCCTAGTGTGTGCAAGAGAGAAGAGTATTCACCACATCTTTATATTCCTTGCTACGACCAAAATGTGGGATTCGCAGTAGGTTGAGCAGGCTTGCCTGTGCTAGCGGCACTGCCCAATCCACAAGTGTGACTTCTAGCTTATGTGTCTTGGGATTGTTCACACTGACCGTGTATTTGTCAAGTTGTAGGTGCGGGAATTTCTCGGCATCCGCCAAATTGGAGTCATTCATTTTGCATTCCCGGAACTTATCCGAAAGATCATCTCTTTTCCTGACTCGTTTAGCCATTGGCGGCATGGGAATGTCATACTGTGGTTTCTTTTGTAGAATCAATTCTGGTGCATCATCTTTCCATGGGATAATATAATCAGGTATGACCCAGACTGGTACAGGTCGTTCTGCTTGTAGAACTGGCCTCGAGGCAACTGGTGCCTACGGCTTTTCCGAAATTACTTTAGGGTGCTTATATTTCTGTTGTTGCTGTGCTGGCCTGCTCGGCTTCGGGCCCTTAGATGGGCTTGCTTTCTCTAGTGAAGGTTTCTTTGGAGATGTCATGATTTTTCTTAACCCTGAGCGTTTGAATGTGCCCAGAATGTCTTCTAGCTCCTGTTCTTTGGACATAAACACACCAGCTACGAATACTTATGTGCTTTGGCTCTTAGGTTTCTAATTTTCTTGAAAGTTTCAAACTCACGGTAAAATGCACAAGGAGGAATGTGTGAGTATTTATAAGATTTCTACTTGATGATGGGGTCGTTTATCGAATGGACGGGGACTTAAATGTGGCTTTACTTGGAAAATCCCGTATGGATCTTCGTTGATCATGTCATTGGGGGTGTCGTAATGGCTAACTTTAGGCATTAACTGCTAGCCCCGTGGGATTAGATCCAGAAAGATTATTGATCTATTTCCGCCATGCTTTATGTCATGTCGTGGTAAGTTTCTTTAATGACCAAGGGCCGACGGTACTTCTAAGTTGTCTGCCAGCCAATCATAGTTTTAAATGCCACATCTCTCAGGTAATCTTACCTGGATCCTGGTCACTTCGTTCTTTTATGATGCTTTAATTAGCCGGAATATGCTTTAATTGCATGGCTTAACTGTCACCATCAATCTTGTGTAACGGTGTAATATCTGGTTGTCAGTTGTCGTAGCCACCCGGCCTTATGACAATCTGCCAGCGGCGCTGTCATTATGGTATGTGTTTGAGATGTACGCTTTTAGTTGTACCACGTATCTCCGGTCTTCTTCCATCTTTTCATTGCAATGCCTCTATCTTTTCATGGCACAGCTACCCTGGTAGCGCGCATTTTTTTTTTTTTTGTGCGCAGCTTCTCTATTGTAACGTGCTACGCAGCATCTGACATCTTTCTTTTACAGATGGTGTGTACAGACTCTTCATGAATTCTAGTGCCCAATTTCAACTGTACTTGACACTTAGAATTTTTCTCATCTTGATCAGATAGGATGTTGTGTAATGGGACTATCGCAGTAAATCTTTAGTCTGCTCCCATTTATCCAAGTGGGTAGAATGTCTCCGGCTAATGTGGCTAGCTGGACTGCACCACTGTTAGTAACATTTATAACAGTATATGGGCCAAGCCAATGCATTTTAAACTTGCCAGGAAACTTCATAAATTTGCTATCATACAGGAGGACTAGATCACCTACCTGAAATCACTTGTGCTTGATGTGGCGGTCGTGCCATGCTTTTTCACGCTCTTTCTGTACTTATTGGTGGAAGCCTGCAGCAAAACAATCTTCCTCTAGCCCAACCAAGTGTAGGAGCCTTTCTTCGAGTACTGCGCAATCTGCCATGCCTGTAAACGCTACTATGCGCAAACTGGGAATGATGTACTCCATCGGCATTATTGCTTCTTGTCCATAGGCCAACCTGAAAGGTGTATGGCCAGTTAGGTTCTTGCAGGTAGTCCTGTATGCCCACAGTACAGATGGGATGCACAGGTCCCAATCATCCCGATTGATGTTGGATATCTTAGTTAGCGCATTCTCCAGCACTTTATTAAATGCTTCAACGGTTCCATTCGCCTGTGGATGATAAGGCGTGCTGCGCTGATGACAAGCGTGGAACTCTTCAGTCAAAGCCTCAATGGTCTTATTCAGAAAATGAGTGCCTTGATCACTCATCAATAACTTTGAGCATCCAAACCTTGTAAGGATTTTCTCATATATAAATTCCGTAGCTGTAGCCGCGCTACAGTCTTTGACTGGTTTTGCTTCTGCCCATCTGGTGAGGTATTCGGTAGCAGTAATGATATACCTTGCACCAGTTCTTTTGCCTGGTGGGTTAATAGGACCCACAAAATCGATGGCCCACTTCTCAAAGGCCTGCAATGTCAGCTATGGATTTAATGGCATTTCATCTCTACATGACGGCTTCCCTGTCCTCTGACAGACATCACAATTCTGGCAGTGTTCCAATTGTAGCCCACCATAGCCCTGCGCGCAATATCTTCTGCGCAGTGGCTCTTCCTGCGTAATGGCCTCCTATGATTCCTGAGTGCACATCAACTAGTATAAACGGTTTCTCATGCTCTAGCACACATCTGCTCAGCACTTTGTCTGGTCCCAGTTTGTATAGTTGTCCTGCAATTATAGTGAAGTTTGTTGCGTGCACTACCAGCTGCATAGTGAGCTCTGTGGGTGCGAATACAGTGGTTAAAAAATCAATGATGTCCTGGTAGTATTCATTTGTAACTTGGATGGCGAACAACTGCACATCAGGTAGATTTTCCTCCAAATTCGTAGGCTCTTCACCTGACTCGATTCTTGACAGGTGATCAGGTCCCAAATTCAATTTTTCGGGCTTAACAACAATCTCAAAATCGTACTCCTCAAAGAGTAGTAGCCATCTACATATGCGCCCCCCTAACACTGGCTTATTAACAAGGTATTTCAAGGTAGAATGGTCAGTGAACATGGAGAAGTGCACACCAAGCAAGTAGTGCCTGAACTTCTGCAGCGCATATATCATTGCGAGTCCTTCTCTTTCAATAGTAGTATAGTTCTTCTCAGCGGATGATAACTTCCTGCTGGAAAAGGAAATGGGGTGATCAATTCCTCCCTCTCTCGGTTGCCCAAGAACAATGCCCAATGTTATGCATGAGGCGTCCACATGGACGTGAAAAGGCTTCTCCCAGTCCGGAAAAATTAGGATTGGCATAGTGACCATTTTCTCCTTCAATGTGTCGAAGCCTTTCTCGCAATCCTTGTTCCACATTAATGGTACATCTTTCTTTAGCAGCTTTTCCATAGCTGTGGTTATCTGCGCATACCCTTTTATGAACTTTCTGTAGTAACCAGTATGCCCCAGTGTGGTGCGCAATTGCTTAACTGAATTGGGTGTAGGCAAGTTTACAATGACTGCGATCTTAGCAAGGTCGACCATCAAGCCCTGTTTGCATACAATGTGTCCCAACAAGACTCCATAGGGAACACAGAAAATGCACTTCTTCAAATTTAATGAAATTTGGTGCTGTCTGCACTTTTCCAGCATCATCCTGAGGTTCGCGGCATGATTCTTCAATAGCCCGAAAATGGTCCAATCATCAACGTAAACCTCTAAAAACTTATGTATAAAATTCTTAAATGCTGCGATGACCACTCTAGAGACTATGGCGGGTGCATTCTTCAGACCAAAGGGCATCACTGTGTATTGGAATGACCCCCATTCTGTAGCAAAAGTCGTCTTGTGCCTATCTGCGCAATCAATCCTAATCTGATGGTAACCAGAAAATCCATCAGTAAAAGAATAGGCCTCATTCCCTCCAACATTATCTAGGACTTCATCTGTAAAAGGTGTAGGAAATGGGTCATGCATTGAAGCATTGTTCAGTTTTCTAAGATCCACACAAATTCTGATCTCGCCCTTCATTTTCTTATCCTGGATAACCATCGGGCTTATCCACTTAGATTCTTCAACTGGCTCAATGATCCCTGCATCAAGCATCTTATCGAGTTGTGCCTTAACTCGTTCTTTGTAGCGCGGGTTCAATCTATATGGTCTTTGTTTCACAGGCTTCACGCCAGGCTTAAGAGGGATTTTCATCACTCCTAAGTCTCCCAAGATACCTTTTATCTCTGTGAACTTGGTCGGGAATAGTTCTTGATATTCTTGTAATATAGCCGCGACCTCCTCAACTGTATCTTCGTCGCAATAATTTCCAATAGCTACAAAATTTGGCTCTTTGTTGGTGCCAATGTTCACTTTCCTTGTTTTCACAGGTCCACTCATATCTGGAATTTCCAGAGGAGGTCCTTCTACCTCGCGTGATCCTTCTGACTCAGGTTTCTGTATATTACGTGGGTCGTCCTCATCCCTTTCTGCTGCTTTCTCTTGTTCAATGATGTGGTAACAGTCCAGAACGTGCTCGAGCTGTTCTTCCCATTCTGGATGTAGGCACGCAAGTACATTGTCTGCTCCAAAGAATTCTTCTAGTGTCATGTTTCTCTATGTACAGTCTGGTCTAAATATTTTTTCTTTAATGGCCTGTAGCGCGTCGTTGATACTTGGATGCTCATCCTCGAAACTAAAATCCTGCTGAAAGGTTGCAGTCAGGCTAGACCAATCCACTGTGCCTCTGCGTAACTCCAGGTCTAGATACCACTTCTTCGGAATCGATTCTTCTAACGTGTGCACAAACAGATGCACCCATTCTGTTTGTGGTCTTTCTCTCCATGCTTCTGAACCTACACGGATATGCTCCCTTGGATCCATCTATCCATTGTATTTCTTGAATGATAGCGTAACCGTATCATCAAACCTGATTTGCATCCTAATTCTACACTGATCCCATGTCGTCAATGTCTTCTTATGCGCATCCCACCATCTAGCGGGTGTATCGTGTAACGCTATGTCTAATGCCTGCAAGCGGTGTTCTGCTGGAATTGCTGTAGTATATTCATTGATAAAAGAATAAACATTAGAAAAACCACCATAGCCAGGGATTGGGTTTACCTCCTTCCCAATCCAGTGCACAGACTTCGTGATGCGCACGCATTTCCTGGCAGATACTTCATGCAGTTTGCTTCGCCAATTTTCTAGTCCTGCATCAGAGTCCGAAATGCAAGAGCTATCACAGTGCCAACTGAGTGTGCCATCCGCAGTGGGATTAACATAGTCAGCATCATTAGTGGTCATCTTGTAAATACAGTCCAAATCTTGGGCTCTTGATTCCTCTTGAATCAGTTCAACGTATCGTTCACCCTGCGAAGGGTCCAATGGCGCGATGACCCTGATATCATTGCCTTCAAATATCATTTTCATAGTTTTTAAATCAATAATGGCAGAGTTTGTCATTGCCCAATCGATACCCAGCAGTGCTGGATAAGGATGGTTGTCATCCACGATTTCGATTACTTCAAAATCGGCATAGCTGCGCACTCCATCAATGTCAACTATTGTGTCCGGTAATCTCCCCAAAGGTATAACTATCCCTTGGTTAGCCATTCTTAACTGCAAAGGTGACCATGTTAACTTTGGTTTGCCCATCTGATGCCATGTCTTCTTAGTCAATACATTCACTTCGGATCCAAGATCAAGAATGATCTCATCCATCTTGTAGTCTCCAATTTGTTCCATGAGTCTCATTTCCCTTCCTGTTCTTTTTGGACTCCTAATATTATGGGCTGCGCCATGGGAAATTCCTTTCTCGTTGTTTGGCTCATATTGCCTCAGTAGCTTTTCAAATTCTGTGAACGCATCTGCACTCTTTAACAGCTTCATGCAGCTCCGTAGGAATTGCGCAACAGAAGTCCCGGTATCTATTGAAATGTCCTTCTGATCATGTGCCATTGGCGTATCCTCTATGTACGGTGCTTGGCTGCGCAGCGGGATTCTCGTTGATTGAGGTTCTGAATCTCTAAGAATATCCCGCGCTTCTGTAAATGCTCCCTTGTTCTTCTGCAGGTCCAGGCCCGGTGCTTTCCCATGAGATTTTCTAATCCATACTGGCTCACCCGGATTTTGCTTAGGATCGCGTTGTCCTAAAGTGGAAGCTTCTGCATCTCTATCCCTGCCTGTATCAGTGCCACTACGCATTACCATGTTTACACTTGGATCTGCAGGTCTTCTCTCAGCTATGATCAACTGAATGTTGGGAGTTGGTGGTTCTGTCCTTCGTCTTTTCTGCATTTCTACCTCAAGTACAGGACAGTCTTCGATAACATGCTCAAATGATTTACAATAACTGCACGTAGTGCATGGGTTGGTACAATCTATAGATACATGACCTGGCTGGCCACAGTTATAACAGATTACTTGGCCGCGGCCTCTTCCTTGTGCCGGGCGGGCATTTCTTCCTCTCCCACGGTATCCACCACCCCGGCCTCTATATCCTCCCTGATCATAGTGGGTGTTTTCTTGCTTTGGCTGATTCTCCTCTTGGACACAGTACATTCCAACACCTCGCATTGCTTCCATATTGTGCTTTCTTTCATTCATGAGCTCGTATGCACGGCAATTGGATTCATCATGTCCAACTAATTTACAGAAATTGCAATATAGGCTTTTAGGTGTGTTTACATATTTATGTATTAGATAACAGTATTCAGGCCTGTGTCCTCTGGTTCTGCATATTTCACACCATGGTGCCTGATTGTGGTTCATATTGATTGGGTTTGTTGAGCCACTGCCAAGATAGTCCTGAAATAGAGGGAAATGTTCTCTGGTATGGCCTTCTCCTTTGCATCCAGTGCACCAAACTTCACGTATGTGTTTGTATATTTGTTCTTTTCCATTCTTCATACCCTGTAATTCTAACGTCAGTGTAGTCAGCTGGTTCTGGATCTGTGACATCCCAGTGCTACTCTCACCAATCGGTGAAGCCTCCAACTGCATTGCGATCTCTAGGGCTTCTTCCTGTGACGCAATCGTCTATTGCATCAATGGTTGTCTGATATGGGGAAGCAGTGCAGCAATAAACCATTCCTTATGCTGTTGCGGAGCTATAACAAAGCTCACTTGGTCTAATAGTGTCTTAAACTTTTGGTCAAATTCCCAGACCATTTCAGTAGGTTTCTGCTTGATTTCCTTTAATTATGTTATGCACTGCGATTCTGACTTCGGCTTCTTAAACTCTGCGACCAGTGCATCCTGAATTTCTGTTAGGGTTCTCGGCTATGCCTGAGAATATTTCATAAACCAATGCAATGCGCGGTCTCTGAAAGTGGTGATGAGCTGTGCTCTCTTCACAGCATCATCCTGGATCTTCTTCAAACTCCATACGGCCTCACATAGGAACCAGTGCTGATCAGGGTCTTCTAGACTCAACCCTTTGAATATCAGCAATTTTATATCATTATCTGTCATTCTCCTTCCTGGTTGTGCACCTCTCTGAGTAGTGCTAACTATCTGTGCGGAGAAAACAAAGGGAATCTTCGGACTATCGAGATTCTGCGCGACGCTCGCAGCGGGTGGGTTCTGAACTAAAGGTGGTGCGGTTTCTGCAACCGATGGATTTTGAGGTGTAGTGGAGTGGATAGTAGCTGATAACAGTGCGGTCTAATTATTAAGGTCACATGGGATTTCGGTATCAACACGGAGTCCAGGTCCTCCGGGACTCTTTTCCTTATTAAACTTATATCTCTTTCCACTTCTTAGATTATGTGTCTCTTCGTCAGAATCACTATAAATGCTATTGACCATGACAGAATCAAAATATTACTGCATTCTTAATACACCTTGCTCAACTAAAAGCATTTTAATATACATACTAAGGTTGTTCAGTAACTTACCTTTGAATCCCTCGAAAAAGTATGCTTCTGCTTGACTGTAGGACTTCAACGTGTCGACAGTGAATTTGGTGACAAATACTTCAAGTATGTTATTGACCCAAAAGTCGATTGCGTGTGAAAGTGGGCTGTCTATTTCTTTGAGCTGCGCTGTGAGCTCTGGGGTCCACTCTGTAGGTACTCCCCCTTGAAAACAAGTCTTCTTATTTGTGAGCTGCGATATCCACGCATGTAGCTCGTTGGGGAACGTAGCCCAAAAGATCTCATGAATATCTCTCCACAAATATCTGTTCAACCACTGCATGTCTGATAGATGTGATATGTTTTCTTTCTTTGCAAAATCTCTTTCTATTTTGTCACACCAGGCCCAAATCTCTCTCTTTTCTGGATGCCAGTTATCTGATCCTAATGGAAACTAAAACTCTTCAAGTACATTATCGGACATTACTTTGTCAACTCATCATGGATCCTTAGCGCTGCAACGGAACCATTTGTTGGCGTAGGTAACTGATCTAGAGGTTTTACAGTGTAGACCCAGGTTCTTTATAGTTTTAAACTTAACCAACAAAACCCCTTTTCACCGACCCTTTCGGCAACAACCTGTGCGCAGGTTGAGGTCTCACCCGAGGAGAAGCTATGGGGGTGTTGCAGAATCAATTTTCCACAGCATAAGTGATGAGTTGATGGTGGACGTACGTATGGCGCAGCGCACTACTAGCTTGCGCTGCAGGTCAGCTCTTCTGCCGCGACGGCTCTCGTCGCGTGGTGCCACAATAGGGTATAAGGCCCACGCACCTCGTGCAATCTGGGGTCGCGTAGCCTAAGGTACTCCTCATGCTACGAGGATAGGCTATAGGTATCTTATCTCGCAGTGACTCTCATGGCTCGACGTGTCAGCAAGACTATGCACCCGCTTGAGATGATTAACTCTAACAGATTTACTAAGCAACCTTACCCATTTGACTCATTCAAGTTCTTATCATTATATTGCGAGCAAGTGTGCAAACATGCAATACTACGTGCTCCAACGCTGCGCTTAAACTCAGTGTTCTACTGTGTGATTATTCATCATATTAATGCATTCATAGACTTATACTTGTTGAATACTTAACATTCACCCCTACATGTATCACTTAACATATTATTCCCATTCTCTACGGCGAATACATACAAAAGCAATCACGTAACAGACATTGCAGTATTAACCTTCATATGAAGCAAATGAACAGTCATAGCACACATAATGATCACATAACACGGGAGTTAACGTGGTTCATCCCGTGGATGGAGGCTACGTCCACAAGAATGGTTGTTAATATTGTTCTTTATGGGAAGGGTACAACCGTTCTTAGTCTGCGCACTCAGCTGCAGACTCTCTTCTCTCTCAGATAGGTCTCTGCGCACTCAGCTGCAGAGCCTTTACAATGGCTTTCAAGCTTAAGATTCTTCAATAATCAACACTTAACAAAATGAAGAGTAACCATTCCCTTACAAAATGATCCCCCTTTATAGACTATGCCTGGAGGCATATCTTTACAATTCGCAAGCAAAAACCCTTAGGTTTACAAAACCGACGTGGCTAACTGCCAGCCTGACTGTCGCCGTCGACAGCTTATTCGCCTGATTCAGGCCGTCCAGCTAGCCCACTCATGACTCGCACACTTCTCTGATAGTTGCAATCCTCAAAACGGTTATACTGCATCATGGCTTGTCTCTTTCCGTTGCTCTCGCCTACCCGTCACCGTCGACGTCGTGGCCTAGCTTTTCAGCTGCTTGCCGCCACTCTCTCTGACAGGTCCTTCCTTCTTCCTTCGTCCTAGTTTTTAACCAAAAGCAGGCCGCTTCCTCCTCTGGCCTTTACTTATACCTCCCTACCAAAACTTGCTGCTCTGCGGGTCCTGCGCATCGCATAGCTACGCCAGAAAACTGTTATGCATGCTGCGCACATACTGATGTTATGTTTCTCTATTGCTCAGCTAAAAATCATACTTCCGCAAAATTGTACCTACTTGGGCCATGCCCAACAGTTAGTTGCAATTAAATGTGTGGGGAATGTTATTTAAAACCCTCAAACAACCCTTATACACCACATGTGCTTGATGCAAACATTAAAATCCTAGAAAATTTAAGCCTTAACTTAAGTGAAATCAACAAGAGTTATAAGTGTTGGAAACAACCAAACTATGACTATAATGATAGCTGAAAATCAAATGTGCAATAAGACAATTTTGAAAATTCGAAAACACCATGCATACAAAGAAGAAATGAAGTCCATGTTCATATTCTCATGATGAATAGGATTGTCATTGATGACAACATAAAAGTAACTAACCATTATGGAAAACATCTAAAAAATTTTATGACTTTCAAAAGTAAGATCTAAAAGTTTTTATGACTTTCTTTTCAATCTTTATGACAATTTCAATGGACAGGCCCCACTCATAGCCAAATAATTTTGAGATATTTACAACTCATCGGAGTATGGGGGACCATATAATTCTCGAAAGACGTTGGATTCAGTCCTCCATGCCTTTGAATAAACAGACCTCAGGACCACGCATCTATTCTGATGCATGTGGACTTCTATGCGGGTTTTGACAAGCCTCTATTCTTTGTATTTAATGAAGTAACCAAGGATTTGTTCCTCAGTAATCTTTGTCTGCAAAATATCTTTGACCTATTCAAGAGATTCTCCAACTTCCCGTTTTAGATTATAAATAACAGCTGGTTCTAATGCTGTCAGGTTGATGCTGAATGACCGCCACCAATCTCTCATCCAATCAGGGACGTAGAATGCAGGATCCTCATGGATATGTGTAATTTGAGGTCCAAACTTTAGCATGGTATAATATGTTCTATCTGTATTTTCTTTTCTCAAGAATTTCCACCATAATTTTTTATATTTTTCATAAGTGTGTGTAGTACTTGGAAATCGGAGACTATCATCTTGATGTGGCCATGCTTCCAAAGAACGTATCTGGTTAATACAGTAGTATTGTTGGTCTAGTTGTAGCCCGGGGTGATGTGTAGAGCCCTCCGTTGAGATTAAGTTAAGATCATGGTAGAGGTGTGTTAACCAATTGCTTGCATCAACTGCTTTTCTCAGGGAGTTGTTGTAAATCATCTATGGTACAATACTGGATCCCATAGGCATTCTTCTGAGTTCTGGCACTAGTCTAATAAAAGCATCAGATCCCTATAAGTTAGCATCTAATAATTCAGCATGTCTCAACTCCCACCTAGGTTTCCAGTCTTGCATATAATCCAACCAACTCATATTATCATTAATAGTATATATATGATTTTTTCCTCCGGTCCAAGCAGAGATTTTCATGTTTACTTGTGGGTTATGGGCCCATTGGATTCCGCTTTGACCTTCTACGCTCGCTTGCCTCGTGGTATCTTGCACCAAGCTCGCCTGCTTCAAGCTCGCTTTCTTCAGGCTCGCTTGTTAAAAATTAACAGCATACTTCTGTGTCAAATATTCTCTTATTGGTAACCATTGTGGTACTTTGGTCCAAATGTTTTTCCTAACTCATTGTTTCTCCATATTGTGTGCCTAGTGCCACCTCTCTATGTCAATGCATAAATCAACCTCTTCTTGGTTTGTGGTTCTAGTTGACCTTGTTTTGGGCCTTGTAGTGGTTCTCTATTGTCACAGCCATAGTCATTGACACATTAAAACACCTTAGATCTAAGCCCAAAGTGAATCAGGATTCAGAGTCAAATCCCAGTGGCTAGTACCTCGTAGTCGTCAGTCATCACTCGTCACCTTGCAAAGCTAAGCAGTGAGTGCATGACATGAGTGAGTGAATGAGTGAGTGTACCAAGGCTTATTTCCTCCCGAATGTTGTTATTTAATTATTTATCCTAATGGTATCAATGACCTTTTTAATAGATTGTTAAAAAGGTTTCTATGCCTCCAAATAACTACAAAATATGCCAAATAAGGGGAGCACTCTAGTCTCCCAAGAAAGCAAACAACCGAAGGATGCCACCTCAACACCTGATAGTCAAAATCATAGAGGTCATTAACACCATTAGGATAAATAATTAAATAACATTCTGGAGCAATGTGTTAGTTGCAATCAAATGTGTGAGGAATGTTATGTAAGACCCTCAAACAACCGTTATACACCACATGTGCTTGATGCAAACATTCAAATAAGAGATGATGATGCCAAACAAGAAGACAATGAACATCGTCTAAATAGTATACACTAATAATATACCATCAGAAACAATTCCACCATGGTGATGTGCTCTATAGAGCAAAAACCATAGAAAATCATGCATTAGAACAAATCCATCAACAGTAAATCTGCCTTTTTGTCTTTAAGACTAACGTTAAAATCCTTGACAATTTAAGCCTTAACTTAAGTGTTAAAAAAAAAACCAGACTAAATGGCAATCCTTGAGTCATGCATGTTTAATGTCACTAACTATCATGCATGTTTAAATGGCAACATCACATGTACATGTACACATACCAACAAATCAAATTAAATTAAGATCATATTGTATTGATTTTATGGAATCATACTTACATTGCTTTGAAATTATACATCTCTCCAATCCTCTATGTATGCTTACACCAATGTAACATTACCTTATCAAGAGGAAAAACTGAAAGCATATATCTAACTAATCAAAAGAGTGCTAAAATTAATTGTGCTAGGAATTGGCACAGCTGCAAAAAAAAAAAAAAAATGAAGCTTATGCATGTAAAAGTGTAGCATATTGTGCAAGAGAGAATAGTAAAAGGCAATTACCATTCCAAAACGTAATTTGAACCAAAAACCCATCCAAGTCAAGATCAACATCTAATTGCATGCAAGAATTTCGAAAGATCCAAGGTATATCTCAACCGCCCAACGACAATGAAACCTCATCCCTAAGAAACCAACAATTCTGAGCAGATTGTAGCCATTCTTTATGGTCAAACCTGAACATGTTGGGTATAAATTGAGATTATTTCTGACCTCATGTTCATCAAAACCTTATCTCTTCTGAGTCTGGACTAATTATGGTCTAATTCCTAACAAATACGGGTAATTCTGAGCATGGTTAGGAATTTTACTATCCCATTACAGTAGTGAAAATGATTTTTGGGAACTCCTAGGCATAATGTAACCATCAAAGAATTAGATTCAAATCACCTCTTATTTGGATTGTGATGCATAGTGCAACATCAACATGAAGAGTGGAGAACTAGGGATCCCATAAGATCCACAATCACCAATGAATGATTGTGATTCATGCTATGGTTAAACCTAAATATATTTCACATTGTAAATATATTTCACTATTATGTCAATGAGGTCATCCCATGGCTACTATGGATGCAATGCCTAAAGAAGAACATGATATTATTTTGTGAAAACCACAATCAACTAGGATATAGTTGAATCTGACTTCTCAAGTCACAATTTGTTCTATTGTTGGTTGGTCGGATGCTCTCTTATAGAGGAGGTGAAAATAGATAGGCCTTTTGTTCCCTTTATGTATTTCCCAAGCGAGTTAATGTTTCAACATGACTCAAATCTCAAACTTTGGGGGAAGAAATATAGGGCACTAAATTCACTATGGTGTTACCTGAAGTGTGATTCAATGGCCAACTGTCTTGATTGTAGGTCAAGGAAACATGCCCCCCAAGCACCAGACATATACTACTCAGGTGTAACGCCCCCTTCCATCATCCAATGCAAGGAAGGGAAACGTTAACAACACACGGGCTTATCGGAGACTTAGCCCCAATAAGTTTTGCACATAAATTCCTAACATTTTAAAACTTCTATATGCAAATTCGTTTCCATATAAAACACAGCGGAATGAACATGCTAACAAGCACTCAAACAGACAGTAATTGCAATCATATCAATCACAGTAGAGAATGATTCCACCTACAGAGACCCAAGTGCATTCATATGCCATGCATGGATTCTATAATTAATTCATTTCATTACACATGGGCAATTTAACATATTGCAGAACACAAAATGGAACAATTTATAATCCACAGAACACTTATCTTGAGAAGTTGACGTCCAACAACTGGCTATGGAAGGGCAACGTTCCTCCCAACCGTAGACCTCTGTCCAGCTTGTGTTCTTTCAGCTGAGAGGTCACCCCCGAGCTGGGCTGTGTATCCACTAAGGAGGACTAGCTGGGTTCACTCACAGCCATGGTTCTGGTCAAGCATCCAAGAAGATAGAGGAGGGTAATGCTAAGCCAGTGAGCTCAACCACAGAGCTACAGGCATCTCAAGTGGGCTCAACAGTCAGGCACCCACATTACCTACCACATCCAACACAAGGAAGATCCCCTTCTCTGTTACACAGTCCCTCAGGCAACTCTTCCCTCCAGTGCTCTTCAGGATGGGCATAGAAAGGTCCAGCTGCTGACCCTTGAGATCCTAGCCTTCACAGGGTTTATCAAGCATACCCAACCTCTGCATAGTCAATCCCCACTTGATTTCTCACCATTCTGCTCACCAAATACTCAAATCCGTCACTCGTCTTCTGAGCTGCAAAAACTGGGTTTTCCCATTGATTTCGGGGTAGCTAATGCTCCCAAATTCGCCCCAAGGTTCATGCTAATGGATCCCCCATTGGATTTCCCTGTCCCATGCCAAATCTGGACGTTTTTGGTCTTTCAAAAACTGGGTTCTCTCAAGGTCGCGATTTCTGGTTTTTCCTCACTGCTGGCACCCGTTTTTGGATGGGAATGATGCTAGATAGTTTCACAAATGGACTGGGGTGAGAATCAAGCAACCTCCCATGAGGTTGAGTGACTTCTTGCCCAAGCAATCAGAGCCCATGCCCACCCATACGAATTTCAGGGCTGCCCATGCTCCATTGAAGCCATGGGCTGAAATCTCAACCACCTTCTTACAGCAGGCATTAATGTCACCTAGGGAAGTCAATGGGTTCTCATAATGACAAATGGCAGCCTAGGGTTTAATCCCATAGCCCCCTCACCACTCCCTAGTGGATACACGTGGCCCCTTCTCATTCGTTGCCCCCATAGCCAGTTTTTGGTATTTTATTTCCATATTAAACATTTACATCAATTTACAATATCCCATGGCTTAATAGCACGTGGGTAACAAAATATCAAGCATGTCTAATTTAAATAAAATCCGAGCATAAACTAGCGGGGCCTTGGCCTTGAGCTCCACGCTAGGGAAACATACATCGCGTATTTACAATATTTACATTAGAGCCAATATTTCCTAAGGGTCAAAATTGGGGTATTACATCAGGGTTGCTGGTATCCATCAACTCCTCCAAGAAACATACAAAACTGAGGTTTCCTCAAAGAAGAGGATAAGTTCCTAGCATCCCCTATTTGCTTGTTTAGTTATTTTACTTGATAACCAATTTACCAAATACAAAGAGGTAGTACTTTGAAGTAAGAAACGATTATTATCCTAACTGCAATCGTTCTTGCTGATGAAACTAGCTCATACTCAATATGTCTGGAACTCAAACTAATCTAACATCAAGTTATAACAGCTTTTGCTCATCATTTATTGCGATGAATGCAACAAAGGTTGGTAACTTGTTCCATGAAACATGTTCCAGATCCAATTCGATATTAAGTTGTCTAGTGAAAGCACCCATTGAATAACCAATTGCTCATGGACCAAAAGACCTAATTCTATTTGCTTATTAGTTGAGTCTTGTGATTATCCAAAAATAGACAACTAGAGTATAAGCTCCATTGCCACAAATGAGGCATGCAACTATTGCATGTTCACATAACATGTAACGAGTCCTATTTGGGATATGTAGTAAGCACAACAATTGTCAATAGCAATCATGTATCTGATTAGGTTCAAAGATGGAAGACACTTGTTATGTTCTGCTAGTTTTTTTAATTTTTCTCTTTTGCAAAGCAGTATCCATTTTTTGCTATGCAATCACATAAATTAACCTAGTTAAAACTACACCATGGTAATGGATGTGAACTCAAATTAACTATTTATGCTATTTAATCAACATGAAGAGTGGAGAACTAGGGATGACATACGTTGCACAATCACCAATGAATGATTGTGATTCATGCTATGGTTAAACCTAAATATATTTCACATTGTATCATATAAAACAGTTTTTCTAGTCAAACACTAATACAGGTACTAACATCTAACTTATGCTAGACATTTAATCTATGCTTTTGTGGAAAAGGACTATATTGCACCAGATCTTGAGTAATCACTCTCACTCTAAGGATAATGCTAACTGTGGTGGATAGAATACATGAGCCACTAGTTCCACCTACTTCATTGGATGCAATAAGAAGAACTACAACAATTGAAAAAAGAAGACTCTATCCCATGAAATCAATACTTAATTACTTAAGCTGACCCATCATCTTTATTTTCTTTCTCGGATTCTTACAACTTAAGGAAATCAACATCTTAAACACTGTGATATGGTAATCGATACCCGTGTTTACACAGGAATAATAAGATCAGGAAACTAACAAACAAGGGATATATGGTTAATCACCTGACACCCCAAATGATACCCAAGTTGTTTAGACTGATAATATGGACAACTCTCATCCCTAGATGCAAATTTGAAACCAAGCTCTTAATAATTGGAAAAAAATGCATTATCATTTTCCAAATAAGCATAGATGATCTAAGTCTACCTAACAGATGTAAAGATATCCCATATCAATATCCTATGATGAATATTTTAATTGGAACATTGATGTACACTATACTGAAAAGACAAAAAGATAAGCCCATAAGAAGAGTTACAGCAAGAAGGTTGGGTCCAGTGGTTAAATCAAAGTTCCTTCAGTTCTCAGACCCTAGATATGTTTCCATGTTAATGTCACCTAGAAAAATTAATCATTGAATTTTGCTAGAACTAGACCTGATAAAAGTCCCAACAACTTTGAAAATGTATGGAAACAAAGTGTCTTCACAAGTTAGGTCTATGATTCTCCCCTACCTAAACTGATGACTGCGTTCTTGAAAGACTGATATATTTAAATTGCATTTTATTTCTGAAATGTCATACTGTATTTCAAATTTAATTTATAATTTAGGTCAATTCCTTTTACAGCTTTTACCATCATTTTCAGAATTCAATTTTCTTTCCCCAAACTAAAAACCAAACTTAAATAAATTCGAGTGAACGAACTGAACCACAGAATATTATCCTACATAATGTTTTCTTGGAACCCAACACAGTTAAGATGCAGATGCAAGTATCGAATCCCCCCCCTACCATTCTTTTAAACATAGAAAAATTGCAAACAAGGATAGAGGCATTTGTTAAAGGAATCACATTGCTGTAAATCCCTAGGTCTTATCAAATGCACCCAACAGTATCGAGACCTAGCATTAAAAAGAAATCTAGCTGCGGCCTTCAAAGCCCTTATCAACAGTAGCGAAACTTTATTACACGGTGTTCATACTTTCCATCACCAACAATTTCACATCAAAACTATTACCTACGAATTTAGCTGTACATTGCCATTACAATAGTCTCTGCCTACCAAAGCAAAAACACAAGAGTATGCATACAACACGAATTCTCTACCTTTAGGTTCCAGGAGTTTAAACATCTTATCAGTCTATCATTTAAACTGTGTAAGTGACAGGTTCCCGGAAACAAAACGAAAGAAAACCCAAAACGCAGGCTTGGATAACCACCAAACGTAGACATTATGTTTTATGCACCTTTAAAACCTCAAGTCTACAAACATTTTTTACGTTTCATCAAAACCCTGACGGGCATCACTTCCAAAACAAGAATCAAATCCACATCAAAATGAAAATAGTACATTGGTGAGGACAATTTGCACCCAATTCAAATCAAATCCACCTAATTTGCACCAAAAAATGCAGAGATTCGACTCAATAGAGGATTCGCACCAAAAAATGCAGAGATTCGACTCAATAGAGGAGGGTTTCAACTTACGGTTTCCATTGAGGGTCTGCGGGGATATGCAGACATGGCTGGAGCGGGTTCCACAAAGAAACCAACTTCAATAGCCCTCGTAGCAAGTCGAAATGAGGACAATGCCGGAGCGGGTGCCACCAAAAACCAGGTGGAACATGCACATTAAAGACTCGTAGCAAAGTGCAATGAGGACAATGCCAGATCGGGTGCCACCAAAAGACCGGTGGAAGTTTCACAGTGAAGGAGGTCACGGCCCAAGAGTCAGTTGCATGCAGGGGGTGCCATCGAACCCAACAGAGGCGCAACAGAGCATTTTGTCCAAGCTCGACAGGTATGTTTCAGTTTTGTTTTGTTTGTTATGTTTTGTTTGTTGTTTACAAATTATAATATATATTAATTAAATAATAATATATATATTACTATGTCCATTCCACCAAGTTGTAAAGCATTATATATTAATTAAATTATAATATATATTAATTAAATAATAATATATATAGAACTTTGTCCATTCCACCAAGTTGTGATACCAAAATTTTTATTATTTTGTGTTAGGATTGGGATTTCTAAGGTCCAAATTAGATCACTATATGTAGTACAAACAAGATGGTGGTCATTTACTTGTTATCACTTTGTATGTAGATGATATGTTATTTTTTGGTAATAATAGGGATGTGAATTGTGATTTGAAGTCTCATATTTTAGCACAATTTGACATGAAGGACTTGGAGGACTTGGAGGCTACAAAATTTATATTAGGAATCATTATAGATAAAGCAAAAAAAAATATTTGGTTGATCCATTGTAAGTACGTGAACAACATTTTATGGTGCTTTTGCATGGTAGATTGCAGACCATTGAGCGTTTTTATTTATGTGGAAACTAAGATTTTAGTTGAACAACGTTCTACAAAACTCACATAGATGGAGGATATGGCTTCTTTTCCTTTTGATATTGCATTTTGTATTATGATGTATTATATAGTTTGTACTAGACCATACATTGCCTAAGTAGTGAGAGTTTTGAATTGATTCATGGATAATACTGATGCGAACATTGTGTTGTAGTTAAGAGGGTATTTAGGTATTTGCAAGGTACTTCATGACTATTCCATATTTTGTCATAGTAATCTTTCATAGGACCCGCACTTATTGGGCATACAAGTTTATGTCGATTTTTATTAGGTATAGGATGTAAATAGAGGGAGATCTATGAGAGCATATGTGTTTTTACTATTTGGTGGAGCAATGAGTTGGATGAGAGAGAAACAAGTTGTGGTTAGTAGCGACATAGTATATTATGGCGGCTACTCATGCTTGTAAGGTGGTCATTTGGATTATAAAAATATGTTTAGATGTAGGGCTAAGTCAAAGATCCATTATAGTATAGTGTGATATTAACATTGTCATTAATTTGTCTAGCTAAGAATCCCACTTTTCATGCAAAGCCAAAACATATTGACATCTCGCTCAATGTGTCTCAACTATAGCAAATGTGTAAATAATGGTTAGAGTATGTAGTATATATAGCTCGACCTTTGTGGATATAGGGACGAAAATTGAAACATTGAAATTTCATGGATATAGGGACGAAAGTTCGTGGATATAGGGACGAAATTAAACATCGTTGCTATCACCACAGTTTTTCCGCCATGTAATTTTTTTTTTTAAAACAATAAAAATTCATTTCATGGACCCACGAATGTTGAATACGTGGAAATATTGCATGGAACAATCCGCCCATATTGTTCGGGTACAGAGGGTACTACCAAAGGACCGAACACAAAGAGCAACCACTTCGCACAAACAGATCACAGATCAACACACCGATGTTTTGACGTGGTTTAAACCCTCTTGAGGGAAACACTCCACGGCCCCAGCCAAATAGCTTCTACGGGACAATTTATTATGCAAAGAAAGAAAGTTACAAATGAGCTTCTCATAATCGATCAACTAAACAATGACCCTCCATGCTCTTTAAATAGAGATCATGGACCAATCGGGTGTTAAGCCACGGATCAAGATTAGGTTTGATCTAAGAGAAGTTGAGCCGTCGGATCACTCTATGTCGGAAACATATCGTGACCGTCGGATTAAGTATTTACAAATGCATACTAATGCATACTAAAGAAACACACTATCCCTAACAGATATATTACACAAGTTGATCTTAACTAACTCCTAAGTGTCTAAATATCCTTAACACATATGTAATAGTGAATGTAAATTTGAATCTATTAGCATTGATAACTAAGGCACCTCCAAGGAGGATAATATCATCGGAAAACTATGCATTGTTTACAACTTTAAATGCCATGCAAATTGTAATTCCATGAATATTTCGTTCCTCCCTTTCCTTGACCTATTTTCTACCAAGAGTTTTAACCATAAGAATATAGAGAAAATGGGAGAGGGGGCAGCTTTGCCACAGTCCTCTCAAATCTTGAATTTTTTTTGTTGGTCTACCATTTATCAATAGAGAAATCCAAGGACAGTTAATACAAGATTTAATCCACTTAATAAAAATTGTAGGCATTTGCCATTTGAATTTTTGTTTAACACGATCAATGGCATTTTCCATATCAAGTTTAATTGCCATTTGAATTTTTGTTTAACACGATCAAAGGCATTTTCCATATCAAGTTTAATTGCCATACCTTGCTCTTTTCTTGAGATGCTAGAGTGAATTGCCTCTTGAACTAAAACAATATTGTCAACAATCTACCTTTTTTCAACAAAACATTGTTTCCCTTCATAAAGGAGTTTGGATAATAGAGTCTTCACAAGATTTTCCAAAATCTTAGTCAGAATCTTATAAGAGGAATCACAAATAGAGATAGGCTTGAACCTTGAAAAGGTTGAGAGCTTTGATTCTTTAAGGATTTATTAGAGATAGAAAGTAAGATTTTGTAGCACCACCGATTTTCTCTCTTCCTTTAGTCCAATTTAACATTTTACAAAGATCCTCTTTGATAATGGGCCAACATGCTCGATAGAAATGAATAGTGAAACCATTTGGGCCAGGAGCTTTGTCTGGTCCTAGTCCCCTTATTGTTGCAAGAACTTATTCTTCATTGATGTGTTTACTAAGAATTTGATTTTCTTCTTCTGTAACCAGATGTGGCACATTTTCAAGAATTTATTCTCTATCTATCCCCATTTGCGTCTCTTAATGTTCTATGTAAAGTTCCCTGAAGTTTCTATATGCCTCTTTTCTAACATCTATACCTATAACTTTATCCCCATCGCTATCATGTATTTATCTTATTATATTTTGATTCAATCAAATTTTTGCTTCGTTATGGAAGAACGATGTATTCCTATCTCCTTTTGTTAGCCAAAGGGCTCTAGAATTCAATTTCCAAACCTCCTCTTCCTGCCTACTACCTTCAAGAAGATTTTTTTTTAACTGTATTCCCTCTGCAGTAAAATTGATGTCACTTCAACAACTTCCATTTTCTCTTAAAGAAACACCAATTCTATTTGTATCTTGATTTTGTCCTTTTGAGGAGAACAATAGTGATTTTTTGCCCAGTCTTTGAGGGATGATTTAACTAATCTCAATTTTGACTCCCAAACATATGATGATGATCCTTCAATATAATTTTCCTAGACCCAAGTTACGAGTGAATATATTTCTTCATATTTTTGCCACAGAGGGTTAAATGAAAAAGGAATTGGCCCTTGATTCTCAATTTTTTCAATAGTAAGCATAATGGGCTTGTGGTCTAAAACAACATTTGGAATAATTGTAAAACAAATCAAAACTCCTTTGATTAAAAGAGCACTATGTATTAAGAACCTATCTAGCCTAGTTTTTATGTGGCCTGGGTCTATTCTTTTGTTAGACTAGGTGTATAGGCCTTACTTGGGGATGATGTCCATTAGATCAAAATCACTTATTAGGTCTTCAATATTTTCCCCAAATGGATCTCTAACTAAACTTCATCCTCTTATTTCTTTATGGGATATTGTAGAATTAAAGTCTCTATCAATGATATTACAATGAACATCTCTAGGTGAAATTTATCGAATGCCAAAAATCTCACTTATTACTATCTGGATCGGACCATAAACATTGCAGATTCTAGTAATCTATTGAGTGTTGATATCTTCTAGTTCAACCATAATCCAATTCCTATTATCATTATTAGATTGTAGTTTAAACTTTTTCGCATCCCAATAAATATCCAGGCCTCTCGAGGCTCCTCTACTGCTAACAGAAATACCCATGCCATTTTTCCAAAATTTTGTAGAATTTGTTGTACTTCATTTGCATCCATTTTTGTCTCCTGGAGAAAAAGGAGTGAGAGCCTTTACTTATGAATCATGTTTTTAATTGCTTCTACTTTTTGAGTGCCTCCAAAACCCCTGCAATTCTAAGAGACTATATTCATTATTTTCTTGAATGATATATGGATTTACCTCCAGTCTCCTCTCGTTTCCCTTTCTGACTTGATCCTACTACTTTGACGAGCTTATCTAAGGAAGCTTGTTTACCTAACTATTTATTCATGTATACTTCCTCTTCCCTTAGTTGTTTATGGGACCTTCTACTTGAATTTTTTGGAACCAATTTATCTTCTTCAGCATCTTCTGAGCCCTCCTGTGACTAATTGCATTGCCTAGTTATAGCTCCTATATTGTCCCCATTTTCCTTGGTTTGATGCAAATTTATTTCAAGAATTCGTTCTGGAGGAAGAGGAGAGATGTAATATTATAGTCCAATTTCTTACAAGATAATTTGAGGAACAAAGGGTTGAGTATTTCCCGATGTTGGATCCCCTGCATGTTTCATTTGCGTTGATTCTATCTCTCTTATAGGACTTCCTTCTTCTTTTAATTCTCATTTCCTTCTGATTCTGTTAAAACCTGGAACTGATTTGATGAAGATGGATTCATGGCATTAGTTGGATTAATAGAATTTGAGATCTATTTTCCTTTCCCCATTACTTGGTGCCATGGGCCTTGTTCTTGTTCTTTTTTTGTTTCCTGCTCCTTTTTCTTTGGACAGTCTCTTGCAAAATGTCCATAATCATGGCATGTTTTTCATTTGAAGGGAAACTTATCATAATCAACCTTTGTGCATGATTCCAATTGTCCATAGTAAGATTAATAACCTTTGGTAATCCTTTCTCAAGATCCACCTCAACACAAATTCAAGCACATGAAAACATGGGAGGTTTTTGCTAAGATTTATCAATGTATCTTCCTAAAATATTTCCAATAATTGCAAGAATTTTATCAGACCAATAGTGCATAGGAAGATGGGGTAATCTTACCCAAACCAGAATAGCTAAAGGGATATCACATGCATGGTCAAAAGATACATTCCAAATATTTAAATACATACCTCTTGATCCCATAAAATATGGCCCATTTAGAAAAATCAAGTCTCGATCCTCTTTATTCTAAAAAAGAAAAGCGTAATATCCCCTTCCATAAAAATGATGTTGCATCCTTTTGTCAACAACGACCTCCAGTTTTTATTTATATACATCTCCATAACTCTTGGTGAAGGCCAAAAGCCTCTAAATTCTCCTACTAAACCCCTTTGTGTTAGTCCCATAACTTTTATCTTAGCTGAAGGGGATACTATTTTTACTTTCAGAGTTGTGGCCCATTTCACAAAACGCGTAAAGGCCACAAGACCTAATGCTGTCAGGGTTGCATCTACCAGTCAACGAAAGGCATAGTCCAAACTTAGCTCCCTTGGATCTATTTCCAATGGTTCCATTACCACAACATCAACATTGGGCACAGTATTGTTGTGAGAGATTTTTGAAGAATTCAGAGTTGCAGAGCTAGGTCATAAAAAATTTATATATATATATATATATATATTTCCTTTAAATCCCCAAATGTGGGTGGGAAAGTGGCATTTGGGCCACATGCGAATGGAAACGTGGAGAATGCTCAGGAGGAGGATGTGTTGGAGGTCATGTTATAATTTAATGACAGGGATATGTTTAAGTGGAAGCATATGGGGAAGGGAAGGAGTTATGGTGTGAGGAGTGTTTGGATGGAACCATTTAAGAGCGTAGGACTGTGGGAAGCAGTGTGACGAAGGAATGGTGGCAGGTTGTGCTTCGAGGGGATGGTTTTGGATAATGTAGTACACGGACAACGAAGAAATTGATGGTGATACAAGAGGTGAAGGATAGCTAACTAAGGGGCTCATATGTGCAGCCATGTATGGGAATCCGAAGCAAGGGATAGAGTCATTCAATCAGAGTAATGGGTGAATGACTCAGGCGGTAGTATATAAAAGAAATATGTCGAGGGAGACAACATCGCAAAGGGAGATGAAGAGGTGGTTCAATTCTCCCAAGGTGTGTATTGTAAAGGTTCTGGTTGCGAACTTGTGGAGGATGGTCCCTCGATAGAGAATGCGCTACCGCAGAGGGACTAGAGGCCAGGGAGAACAAGGAGTGTTGGAGGACAAGCTAGAGAGGGAGTTTATGGAGGGAGTCCCCACACATATTGATGAATCTATCTCGAATATGGAGGAGGAGGAAATATAGGAGAGGATGGATAACCAAGGCCGAGAAGTAGCTCTCAGCCCTTATTGGGTGATGAGAAAGATTTTGTCAAAGATGATGATAGAAAGGGAGAGATTCGGCGACCTGGTGGCGCAAATTATTGGCAATTAATTGAGGGAATACCTGCTGCAGAATGTTGTGGATATGGAAGGGGTGCAGGAATTGGTGAAGGCACCATTCAGGATGAATAAGGATCATAGAGAATCCTCTCTAAATAATTTTGCGCAATCGACTTAGGATCAGGAGGCAATGGTTCGAGAGGGGACGACACACCCAATGGCGGGTACGGCTTAGCTCTCCCCTCCTCGTTCCTTGTTTATTTTTCTTAGTTTATTGTTTAGTAATGTTTTATGCAAGCTGCAATGTTGGCTTCAAGCCGTGAGCATTTTGGGATATTTTGTTGTCTCGATATTTTGTACGGAAGTTTAGTTGGGGTCGGTCAATCTTGGGGATTACAAGGCTTGATATCATCAGGGGGTTGACAGATTTTTGTGAACTATAATGGGAAGGGTGGTTTTGGATAGTCTTTGGAATCTCTAGTTGAGATGGTCCTGGTCCTGGAGGGACCAATTTTGTAACACTATGTACATTCACTTTTTTTGTTGTTAATTGAAGGTTTTTCTCCTCTTTCTCACAAAAAAAAAATCATTTAAATAACAAACAAATTATTAAACATAACAAAAGTGGGTTAAAAGGGAAACAAATACCAAAATGCTAAATAGGGATTTCTACAACTAAAATGAAAACCCCATGAGTGCAAGAATTGGGACAAATAGAGCACGTGTGATGGTTACATGTGCCATTAGGGGTTATACCATATTTTGTTGCATTGTTCTTCATAGCAGTACTTGGAGGAGGCATTGTGCCAATGAAGGTGGCTTCCCTTGTATGTGGCACTTAAGTCATGTAGTAATTATGTCTGTTTAACAAATACACATCACATACACAGTCCACCATTGTTTTAAGCCAAAACAAAGGAAAAACACAATGATATAGAACATTTTCATGTCATGGTGTCATGTGTACCTATATACTTTAGCTTAATATAATATGGAAGTAGTAATCTAATTACCTATAAATGGGTCTGAGATAGAAAGGCCTACATATTCATTAAGTTCAGTAGTAACTCCTCGCTTGGGATGATGCTCATTTCCATGATGATGATCCTAGTTAAATCTAAATACTAATCTTCAATTTATAAAGGCAATAGAAGATGAAATTTGATCTCCAATGATTTGTAAGCTTGAATAAAGGATTTATCTGTGTGATGTTGAGCCTAAATTTTGAAGATGGATAGTAAGAACATGGAGGCCATGCAAACATTTATGTGTTTGAATTGCCAATAGTAACTGTTCTAGGTCAAATCTACACTTCTCCGTCCGTGATCACCTTTAGCTGTCGATCACACAAAAGGACAACTTGGATTGAAGAGCAAGATTTCCATAGATGATGTATGGACTAGACTTACCCCTCTACAGCTGACAAAACACTGTTTTTACCTACATTTTGACATGAACGCTACCCTACAGGCATAAGAGCAGCATTCACCTACTAAAATATGCAACTATGCTTCAGTAGACTAGCGTTTACCTATGGAAATATGCAACTCTGCTTCAGTAGACCAGCGTACACCCTCAAAAAACCTTGCAAACACTGGTTGTAAGCATGAAAGTTGCATATTGTGCGCTACTCCACTTAAGAAAACTCGCCCACATCTTAAAATGTAATCAAAAATATATTAGTTTGACAAATTGGGATTAGTTGAGGTTGGTTTGCAACTTCCCCAACCTCCCAATCAAACTACCTCTCGACCCAAACTGCCTACCTTGTCCCATAAATACAAGGGGGATAGAGGAGAGAGGAGACTAGTTAGACTCAATTAGAGAACTAGGAGAAGAAACTATGCATTAAGGGTTGTTATGCTAGACGAATTCCAAGTTGGTGTGAAGAGCAGGAGCCCAGGATCCAGTTGCACAAGCACTCTGAATGATCAGGTATAATTGTACTGATTATTGCTTTTTGACAATAAAGGTGGAAATACCCTTCTTGTCCCAATCAAATGTCTAATGGATTGCATATCTGTTTGGATTAATGCTTGATTGTATTTGATGTCTAAATTGTATTTCAATTTCATCATCGTTATATCAGTCAAGATACGTTGAGGAAGGTATCTTTTATATTGCAGGTTCATCAAGCGGAAGATCAAGTGGAGGATCGATCGAAGGAGCAAGCGAAAGCTAGGATCGAACGTTGTTAATAAGGTATGCCTTCAAGAACCTTGATCTCTTTCCTTTTTTAGAAGCCTATGTGATATGATTAATGTATTTACCTGTCACCCCAGAAGTTGGCAGTGTCCCACTCCTCACTATAGGGTAGAAATCCCGAACAACAGTAATGCCACATTACACGAGTCCAAGGAGAAGAAACTGGCAGCCTCAACTTCCTCAAATCCAAATTTAAATCTTTCAATGAAACCATGTCCAAGTAGCAAGTAGGATTCTAATTGTAATCAATATGTGTGAACTATGTGCTAGACAATTGTGAATGATGTCATAGGCTTGTAACTCTAATGGACAAGTGTGAATGACCTACAAGGCATGTGTGTGTTTGGGTTGAGACTAAATTTATTTTTGCTTTAATTATTCCAGGTAACCCATGGACAGACAATTGTACTACATTATATAGCATGTGTCCAAAGGCTATGGATATTAATCCTAACATCTTCCTTCAAAAAAAATTAAAATATTATTAAATAATAAATACTATTATTTTTCAGAAATGTAGTTGGTTCTTAAGTTGCAGGTGCTAAGTAAATTGCTTAGATTGTATAAACTAGGAAATGAACTAGACCTAATTCAATAGTAACTGATGTTGGTTCTAGAGATGGATGAAGATCAACGGATTCTTGGGTCATCAAATTAATAAACTAGAGCAACTTGCCTTGCTACCAATGGTGAAACTTAAACAAGGTAAACACCTAAAGGGAAAACAAGAGTAGGGAGGAGAACCTGTACTCTAGGTATGGAACGTACGGGGGAATAAGGGGGCTGACACCAGGTCAATCAATGTTGTGCCTGTAAGAATGGTGACACAAATACTTGCATGTAGAGTAATGAAGAAGCAAAACAAGGGCGAATGTAATTTGGATATCCTATCAGCAGTGGAGGTCTGTGCATAGGGTAGGCACCTTAACTGGTGTCTTATATATATAATGGTTACATAATGCATTGAATGAAACATCATGCTACTAAATCTATCTTTATCTCTAACCATGGGTTTTTTATAGCTATAAAATGTAGTTGTACCTGTGTCAGGTTACTAAGTTGACATGGAAGCGATTAACTAGGGGAAAACAACTTTATTTTTACCTAAGTGAAAATATGCTTAAATGAGTGTTGCTTACTTAATTCTATTCCCTTTTTAGAAGTATGGAATATACTTATTTGTGTTTGGTCATTTTCTTTGATTTTTTGGTCTGTTTTTTAAGTTTCACAACAACAAAATGCTAGAAATCCCCAACATAAGAATATGAAGAAGAACAAGGGGAAGGGTAAAATACGAGATCATAATCAAAACCAAGGGAATAGGGGAAATCCTTCCAATCAACCTGCCATTTATCCATGTAGGTTTAAGTATAACTAGTGGCTCCAAATTACAAAGGCTTGATTCCTTAATCTTGTGTAATAAAAACTAAACCAATGGGTCCATTATTCCATTCCCCTCCCCACCACACTTCTTCTTGTCTCAGTGAATGAGGTTGAAGACCAATTACATCGCTTAATGTCTCCTACAAGGTCCTAGCTAAAGTCCTATCCAAGGCATCCAAGTGTATCCTTCATACTAGCCACGTGATCCATAAACCACGTTGGTGGAGATTTAAGAGGTTATGGTTCAACCCAGACTACTAGTTTTACCTATGTCGGCCAGTACAAGGCACCAAAACTATTCTCATCCCTACTCATACCTCCGAGGTGAATTCGGTGCACTCAAGTTTTTAAGACCTCGGGAATATAGGGATGGTACACTTTGGAGTTGTGGCTATGTTTTGGCATTGACCATTAAGACCTCTCCTTTGAATTAGAATAGTCAATATATTTCTCTATTTTCATTTCTTGTATATGCAAACAAGCAACCAAGCCCTATTCATAGTAGGGCCACTTTGTTGTGTTGGTGTTTTTAAACCTTTTATTTTCAAGAATAGGAAGAGTTTCATTTTGTTCAAAGAAAAATATCAGTTTATGGAAGTTCAATTGTACATTTTTCATGTATTGTGTTGTATTTTTTAGAGTATGTATCTTGTTCAAGAATCTCCTCAAATATTAGTGTATAGAACTATGGAATCCTCAAAGGAAGCTTAGCATATGAAGCTAAGTAATTGTCAAAGTAATCTTCCACAATATGCATATATGAGAAGTTTATAACCGATGAGAAGTTTATAAATAGATTACATGGACAAAGGAAAAGAAGAAATTGCTTTGGAAGAATAAGTTGCTCCAAAAGAATAAGAAAATAAGCTGCAAGCTGCTATGCTCCAAGGAATAGCAACATAGGTGTTTCAGATGAATAACGACACAATCAAATAGGTATAGTATCCATTGCAAGTTTCTTTGGAAGAATAAGCACTTCAAGTAACAACATAAGTGTTCCATCGATCCAGTGAATAACAACATAAGAAAATAGGGGTGAATATTAAATTAGGAAAATAAATCTCCAAGGTGGTGAATGAATATTCAAGGCAGTGAATAAATAGTCTATGAAAATTGCTTGTAAATTTTAAACAAGGCGATGAATAGATAGTTGATGAAAATGCATTGTAAATTTTAAATGTAGTGCAATAATTTATTTTGACATGGATTGCAATAATTAGTGTAGATATGGAATTCGATATATGCTTGGAAATCATATTGTGAATCATATATCCAAGAATAAATATTCAAGTAGCAATAAGACTATGCCCAAAGTTCTAATATATGAAAATTAAAATATTGTATATAGTTTGACATATGTATTAATGGACTTTAATACCAATATCAAATGATCCACTATTTGTAGAACTTTGCTACTAGATGGATCAATATATTATTAAAATACTTTATTTAGTTTGATGTATGTACTAATGGGCTCAAATATCAAGATTAAATGACCCTCCATCCAAGAACTTCGCCGCCAGCTTTGCAATAAGATCACTTTGAAGTCCATGGCCAATAAGAATTGAAAAAAAAAATTAAATTTATTATTTAATAAGAAAAATAGAAACAGTTGGATTAAAGCTTGGTTAAAATGAAAATTTTCAGAAGTCAAAGCACAACGGAGGGACTGCTAACTTTATATTTTCCTAGCCAATGTCTTTGCTTTGTGCCATTTGATGTAGAGGCTAGTTAGTAAGCATAGTGCGCGAATAAAAGAACCGCAATTGCAATTTGTCCTATGTGACAACAAAATGGTCATGGTACAATCTTACAACATAGAACATGGTTGGTTTTGATAGTTACCTCAAACGAACTGCAATGGATTTATTGTTCCCAACATATCTTGGCAATCTATATGTTATAGAGTGGGTGTGCATGCACTCATATTTCTTCTCTTCACCATCTCTATCCCTTCTACTCTTTTCCATTTATGTTCCTTCTACTCTTCAGTCATTTGGGTTGATATACCTTAAGCATGTCTTGTAGTAGGGAGCAACAGTGAAAGAAGATACTTCTAGAAAGTATAATGACCACAATAATGCCAACTATGTACAACAAAATAATGGTGACCAAATATAAGAGGATAATTTACAAGTTGTTTCTATATGATTTATTCATACATATAACAAATGTATTGAAATTGCTCTGGAGACCACAGAATATGTCTCACACGGTGGTGGAAATGAAACTTGTCTTCACCTTCAAGTGTCGAGTCCTAACAACATGCATTCTTTATTTAAAAAGGTGATGATTACATGAAATCTTTCTTTAGACTCAAATTCACATCTACAAACTATCATCTTTATGTTTGTTTCATTTTCATTTACATAGCATAATATGACGATTAACTATTAACTAAAAAATCACAAACATAATATATAAAAGAGGGGTGGCTAGGATGACCTTGTCTTGCTCTTACAAAAGTGGCATTCTTCCTAGATTTGGTGAAATTACAAATGCATGTCAGGTTGCGCTTTTCCATCTCACTCAAACTAGATAGAAGCTCATTCAGAATAATCATGGAGTTGGGGATGTTTACAACCTTGTCATAGTGGGAGACATTGGTAATGAAATTGTGAGGGTTCGATGGATATGAATAAATGGTCATTCACATGCACCAAATGCACACATTTTCGAAGTTCTTTAATAGATTTTCGACTTACTAAAAGGGAAAAACAAGACAATTAAGGTTTAAAGTGAAACAAATAATAGAGTAAAAAAATTATTTTTTTCGTAAGTAGTATTTAGTGAGTTCACCATGGCCTTAAGATCTCTAACAACGTTTGTTTGAAATTGATAGTGATAACATTTGTGGAAAGCAGATTTGAGGGCCAAAATAGAAGTGCAGTCTCCAAAGCCACCCAAGAAGTGGCATTCTATCTGAAAGAGTGCAAGGCTTATGCTCAAAGAAAACATATAGAATTTGACTGCAGACATGGTTGGTAGAAAATTGGGATGTGTTTTACTACAACCATAGTTTTCCCCTTTAGGAGATCTCTTTGTAAACGGTTCCTAACCAGCCTCTTCCCAGGTCAGCTTTGGCATTGTAGTTATTGGTGGACTTCTTTAGGTCTTTATATCTAAACTTTTTAGGACAACATCAAATATTATTGATCTCTCCAAATATAACTACCACTTCCTATAACTTTGGGTGCCTAAGAAACACTATAATCTAAAATCCATGTCGTTGTGACCAATGTCACAGAAATTGTAATAACTAATGTGTAGAAGGAGTGAAAATGATAGAAGACAAAAGAGGGATTGGCATGGCAAGAATTGAACGCAGCAACAACCATCGAATCGATGTGACGAATGAGAGGTCAAATCATGACATAAATCAAGACATGCTTCCATGGGCCAAAATGGGCAGTGTACAAGGCTTAGAGTGTTATCTAGTGATATCAATGGCCATGGTCCAAAAAAGGTATGATCGCAACACATGGAGTTCATAATAAAAATGTCTCCAAAAATATTTTTAATCTCTCTCTGTGTTTAATAGATCGGGTTGAGATAGACTTACATTGGTTTATTTATTTTACTTTAATGTCATCTTCTCTTTTTTAACACAAATTGTGCATGTTACCTCCCAAACTTGCACCTAGAATGTTACAAAGTCCTTTAACCAAGTGCAACCTTAGGGGAACTTAAGAAGGTTTCCCATTGTCCCTATGACAATTTTTCCTCTCGCTTTAGGTTGGTTTTTTCTGGAATAATGGGGGAACCCTAGAAAATATTGCTTTATGATTTTCTTTAAAATAAAAGGAATTGTGGATTTTACCAAGACCGGTGTGTAACTAATTGGGTGATGGAGTCAAGATCGATGACCGTGAGGGTTTGGATATGACAAAGAAGATGTAATTAATCCATCACTAATGTTTCACAAGTAATCCAAAACTTTTTTCAAATTACGCAAGAATAAAGTGAGATCCCTTAAACGAGATGCACCATCACAACCATAAAATTATAGTGAAGTAATGACATGTAACCATGAACAAGATAAGGAGAACAATAATATGAAACCCTAGATAAAGTAGATAAAGAATGAAAACCTTCTTATTAAATAAACAACCATCAATATAACATTTGTTTGAATTTGATTTTACAACAAGATCAAGAGGATCAAATAGATCATAACTAACCTTCCTTGTAGTTGCATATCTTTCACTAGATCGAAACTTCTTTGATTGTACGACTTTCACAAATTGGCGTGCCCTAGTATCCAATATTGCTTAATATGGCTAGAGCCAAATGGAGCCTTCCTCATCAAGTTATGATAACTTGATCTCCACTTTACTATTTGATACTACCACCTTTTTGAGGCAATATACATGAAAGACTAGGTGAATCTTGGATTGATCTAGGAGAGATAGCTTGCAGGCCACTTGTCCATTGTGTTGTATGATCTTGTAAGGTCCATAGAACTTTGAGCTAGTTTCTAGTGGGGGTTATTTTTGAGTGATGTTTTCTTATAAGGTTGAAGTCGAAGAAACACATGATTCCCTTATGCAAACAGACACTTTGAGCAGTGCTAATAAACCTGTTATTTCATTCTATTTTGGTCCATAGCCAAATTCTCCTTAAAGTGTGACAATAATAGCTTCTTTGGTGCAAAGTGCATGTCATCCACTAATTGGACTCAAGAAGTGCCTGGTAGATGGGAAACCACAGACAAGGGTTTTTGGCTATGTACTACTTCATATTGGGTAATTTTGGTGGCTCCATGATAAGTGGTATTTTACCACCAGTTTACAAGAGGAAGCCATTGTGCCCATTGGTGCGTCTTCTTTGAAATAAATCATCTCAAATAAGTTTCTAAACATTTATTCATGGCTTTTGTTTGGACATCTATTTGTGGGTGATAGGCCATGTTGAGTTGCAACTAGGTACCTTGAAGTTTAAATAACTTTTGACAAAAATTTGCTTGTGAAGGTAGGGTCCCAATTAGAGACAATGGAAGTTGGCATGCCATGTAATTTAAAAATCTAATCCATGAAGACTTAGGTTCCTAATGATGGTGGAAAATGGTGTGACAAGGCACAAAAGTGGGCATATTTAGAAAGAATATCAACAACCAACATGATGAATAATTTATTACCAACTCTAGGAATCCCCATTATAAAATCCATAAAAAATATCAGTCCATATATAGGTTAGTATGGGAAGTGCCTATAAGGCCCCTGGCAACTTCAATGTTTCTCCCTTGTGTCGTTGGAAAGTCTCACATGCCACAATAAAGGTTTGGATGTATGTTTTTATGACTTCCAAGAAGAATGAGTGCTTAATCCTTTCATAGGTTTTATGAAAGCCTGAGTGACCTGCTGAGAGGGATGAATGTAACTTTGCCAATAATCTTTGTTTGAAGGCTAAAACTAGTGCCATAAAAATGCACTATTTATAGTGCAATGTATCTTGTTTCCATATATACCTCATCTGAGGGTTTGGATATTCCTTTAGTCATTGGATGAGTTGCATTATTGTGTCATTGTCCATCCATTTGTGACACACTTCCTCAATTCAACTTGGAACTAGTAAGTATAATGCAAAAAGAGAACCCTCCTCTTCAAATTGCCTAGAAAATGCATCAGGCACCATATTTTCTAGACCCTTCTTCTATATAATCACATAATCATACCTCAACATTTTAGTAACTCGCTTATGTTTCTCTAGAGATGACAACCTGTGTTCAAGGAAATGTTTTAAACTATGATGGTCGGTCTTAATATAGAAGCATCTCCCTATTAAATAAGGGTGCCATGTCTCAATAGTGTCAAGGATGGCCATCATCTCTTTTTCATATGTAGATTTTCCCAAATTATGATAACAAAATTGCTTGCTAGTGAAGGACAAAGGGAATCCTTCTTGCATCAATACTGCTCCAAGACCTTTTCATAAGACATCACATTTTAAGACAAAAGTCTTAGTGAAATTAGACATTGATAATATTGAAGTAGTGCTTATGGCATCATTTAAGACAAAGAAGGCATGTTCAACTTCATCACTTTAGACAAAGGAATTCTTTTTGGGTGGTCACATTAAGGGCGTTGAAAATTTGCCATAATTTTTCACAAACTTTAGACTCTAGTAGTTGGTCAATCCTAGAAACCCACACAATTTGGAGTTTCAAGTTTTCACAATGACCCCCACATTTCATCATACCCCCATTGGCGATCATAATTTGGAAAATTAGTATAGGATGGACATAGCAATGGGTTTCTTCTGCCACTCTCCAACGAATAAAATTGCAGGTGTTTTCACTTTCAATTAATACAATGAATTTATGGTGCTTGATGTATCCTATCAACTTTAATGTCTATGGTGTGGAGAAATTGGATAAGGCATGGCGTGAGATTTGGGGTTCCTCCCTATAATCTTGCAACGTGTTGTCATCTTCCATGGGTGGGTATGTATCCTATTTTTATGGTTCATGAGTGCCTTCAATTGGTATGTCTTCTGGGTACTCATGCGAGGATACATTTATTTGGAATCATTTATGTTCTTTGCATTTGTGCCCTTGGGAATATTTTTCACCACGTTTATAGCAAAGTCTGAGGTGTTGATGTTCGACCATCACATCATGAGATAAATTTTGGCTTCTTAATGGAAACATGTTGGAGGTGCTAGGAGTAGGAGCCATGGGAGACATAGTGTGAGTAGTAAATGTAGATCTCTTGGGTTGGGTGTTTATCACCATCTTGGCTTCCCTAGTTATATCACAAGCCTCTGACTAGGTAGTGGGGCATTACATAATGACATGTGCTTGAATTGCCTCTTTGAGGCCATTGTTGAAGCATTCTTGGAAAAATAAATCAAAGAGGCCATCTATGAAAATTACCAATTGCTCAATGTTGTAATATAGTCCAAAACCATGTTTTTGTACTGTAATTTGGTCAACCTTCCTAGGTAGTAAGTTTCAAAACGATCATAGAGGATATTCACAAATTGGCTCCAAGGAACATAATGACGATAATATTTCTAGTACCATTGCCAACAATATGAGTCTAAATATAACACCCCCACTTTTAACTTTTGGAGATCATCCTTAATGCCATGGAGAGCAAAATAGTGTTCCATTTGGGTATTCCAACTCGAGGGGTTTGAACCATCAAATTTGTGCATGTGTACATTTTGGAATAGTGCCATGAATTGTTATCTTGAAATGGTGGAGGTTGGGTTTCGGGGAAGGGAGTGTGAGAGCCATGTTCTTCATTAACCACTACATCGATGGATTGATCCTTTGGTGTGGGATTTAGACCCATGTGTTTAGCCATGATATTCAACATTTGTTGTTGCTTAACCTGATTAATGTGGATTTAGTCAATTGTATGCTTCAAGGCCATGACCACTTATTTGGGCGGATCCTTGTTATGATCCTCCATATTTGATTGGTTACTAGTGTTTACCATGGGATCACTTATGATTTTAAAAGTATTATCACCAACTTATCTCAAAATGACGAGTGGTGAAAGAGGAGTCTATTGAGATGTGCCACCAAATGTGGGATTTTCGAGTCCACAATTTTTTTTGTTAGAGATGTATATTGACACGATCAACAAAATGCAAGGATTCATTTGAGATGGGTCTCCAACAATGGTCTAGGTGGATCCCCAAAACACTTTACACTGGTGGGAGTATTACTCCCTGCTAAATATTACTACACCAACGTAATTACAAATTCCTTATGGATGCAAAGATGTAGGAAATTCACTGGTCGGTCTCATAAGATAGGGAGTTTCCAGGATTCTGAGGACATGGGAGTTTTAGGTGCTATATCACTTTGATATACGTTAGGGTCCAACAATAATACTCAACCCTCTCAAGGCACTAACTAAGGTCTAGGCTCAACCATGACCTTAGTTCTACCACCCGACCACCTAGGTACTAGAGAGTAATATTATCAAGAGATGATATTGGTGCCATTATACCAACAATACGGTCAATCAAATTATCTAAAGTTGGTTTTAGGTTTCCTAGGGGCCTTTCGATATACCCTAGGGTACATGGAAGTGAAATTTTTTATACAGGTGTTGTCTAATGCGATACTACTTGAAGGGGTACCAATAGAGGTTACAAGAGTGTTCAATAATGTACAAATAAGTAAAATTTGTATTTCCTACATGTATGCTTTCACAACTGCAGGTTTACCTGTTGAACGATAGATCTATTGGTTATTTAAAGACACTAGAACATGTCTCTAGCCCCATAAAAAATTGCAAAATTCTAGAGGTGTGTTGGCTCATGGAAGTTCACTAATACCACTTATGGTGGTATTAACCTTGAAACTTAGAAAAACACTAGATATATAGAGATTTATGGATGCAAGAAACTGGAAATTATAGTGCAGGATAATAAAAAACAAGACAACAGAGAAGAGAGATGTTGCGGAAATAACCTTTGTATTATGATAATAAATTCATAAAGCAATGGTCACTTGTCTCTTAAGGTTAGGCGACCTTTCACTTGAGCAAATCTCCAGATACACAATTCTTGAAAAAACAATCCTTAGCCTCCTAGCTCTTTAAATAGGTTATGCCCTAGCCAAAGCCCTAACTACTCATAATTAATGAGTACCAACTACCTATTAGGCCTTAATTAACACAAATACCCCTTTTACATTAATTAATTGTCCACTACTAACTACTTGGCCTTATACCAAGGAGATGGCCATATTCCTATGTAACCAAAAGTAAGAGGGGTTGGGGTAGGACCCTAACAACATGGATTTCCACAAGTAAGCTCAATGGACTAACATTTCTTTATCTAGAGAGCCCCTTCCCATCTCCTTCAGTGTTGTTGTCATTGAATCTCATGTTTTTATAACTATGATCTCTTGTCAGTCTTCACGATGATTTCCTATTGTCCTTTTCCATTATCCTCAGTTAATCCCTTCATTCATCTCTTGTCTTCCTCTTTATTTCCATTTTTCATTATGATTGTTCACCTCATATATCCACGAGCTTGCTTGTACTTTTGATTTTTTCCACGCACGTCACCTTCTATCTATTTTGATTCCATCATATATGATGTTGATGCATCCCTTATATATTTGAAGATGCCATCATGTTCACCCTTTTAGTTTCACTTTGTTCATCTAATGCTAATAGGATTCTCATAGGTTGCAATTCATTTCTTTTATCCTTTCCATATCTTCCAAGTGTTTGATGGTTCCTTCCACGGATCATTTCTTAAAACGATGATATTGCATTCATGGAATTCTTCAAAAGATCATATGAGATGACAAGGAAGGACATTCCTAATTTGATTGAAGAATGCAAAATAATTGGAATAATATATGGTCCATTCAACTCTATTCTTGTGACAAACATATCCAAAGTTGACAATCCTGCATCATTTGATGTCTTTAGAACAATAATGTTTTAAATTCTTATTTAAGGGAAACATTTTGGCTTCCAAGAAGACGGATTGATTGAAGATGCGGAGTGGCACACAAAAATTTTCATTTAAGTAAAAAAGAACCTTCTTGCTTTCACAATTAATTAATTAGTTTTTGTTAAATCTTATGACGTGGTGGATTGGACATTCATGAGAATGCTAATGATGCACATTGGTTTCAATATTAACACAATAAAATAGATTGAAGTATATTTGTGTGTGATCTTGATTATTTGGAGAACAAAACGAAGGTAATGATATATAACATAAATACACATGAATATTTTGCAGAAAGCACAATAGTATAGTAAAACCCAAATTCAATTAATGAATGGACTAGAAAAACATTGTAAACTGTAAAGCAATAAAAACTAGCTCTAGATGTTGGTAGCTTATCTATGAAAAGAGATGTGTCAGCTATGCTCATATGCAAGAAATGAGTTACAATGAGGCCATAAAGGCCTTTTTAACATAAAGCATAAATGAGAAAACCCTAAACATAAAAAAAACCCTCACCTCCGGAGATGAAACGCCAAAAGGTTTGTGGGCCCTAATGTGGTTAGTTGATATGTCAACTTCCCTGGGGTGCAAATTTTACATACGATATCCGTTTGGGGTGCTCGGTATCCAGTCAAAAAGTTATGGCAGAGAATGACTTCATGTTGTCGTCCCAAACTATGCCTCTAATAAATGTATGGGAACTTCCATGGAAAAAAAATATTGTTTAGGGCCTCAAAATGGCCCCGTAAGATCAAGACCTGAAAAGCCGTAAAAAAACTGCCAAGCTAGAAAATTGTGTCTTTGAGTCAATGGACTAGGTAAGTGACCAATGATGTCCATTTGGATTGGTGTGTCTTATCGAATATTGGTAAATAGAGCAACAACCCATTTCAAGCCTTCCAAGGGCTTATGACAAGTTTGTGCATTGTTTTCACTATTGTTTATTTTGGTAGTTGATGGTTTCAACAAATCAATGATAAATATGAAGTAGAAAGGAGAAGTAAAGGGCATCCAATGATAAATATGAAGTAGAAAGGAGAAGTAAAGGGTGTCCATATCATTGGGCGTTACTCCATATCCCATCTCACATTTGTATATGGTATTCTCATTCTTGGAAACGACTTAAGAAAAGGCTTTGGACAAGGTGGTATGACTCTAATGCAAGGCTAAAAGGATTGAAATAAATCTACAAATACATTCGCTTTCCATAAAATATTTGATCCAGAAGTAGCTCATACTAAAGGGATCATTCCCTTCCCCGTTAAATACTTTTAGGACAACCTTAATACTTGGTATTTCAAAGGCCAACAATTACCACACAAGTTAATATATGTCGATGGTGGATATGATTAATAAGAGAATATAGTCCTAGTATATTAGATGAATATCTATTGGATGGAGGCTTACACTGATCAAATGCATTATGGAAAAAATATTCGTCTACTAGATGACCTTAGAATCTATATGAAAATGCATCCTCGAAAGAAAAGGAAATAATATTTAAATACCTATAGATCAGGAAAGAAGGATAATGATGTCATCTTATTATTCAAATAACAAAGGATATCAAAGACAAAAGGGTTAGGCCCGTGGGGTAAACATTTTGCAAAGGAATTCACTTCAAAGATCATATGGATACTTTTATCCATTCAGAAGGTTTGTGAAAGATAGTGATGTGAAGGAGCTACTTCACTTCAAAGATCATATGGATACTTTTATCCATTCAGAAGGTTTGTGAAAGATAGTGATGTGAAGGAGCTACTTGGATCCCTTATCTATGAAAGCATAGATCAAATATCCAATCAAATCAATGAAAGAAGGTTCTACATGTTGGAGGAATATGATTAAGGCATTCCAAATTATAGTTGATCACCTGTCTAAGCTCATAGGTAATGGATGTTTGAAGAATAGGGTATATCCACACAACTCGAACACCTTTAAATGAATGCTCACACACAAAGATCAAGGATTAATATACAAGTATTTTACGTGGTTAAAACCTTCAAAGGCATAACCAATCCATGGCTTGAGCCAACATAGCCACGTTGGGGGATATATTAATGTAAAAATAAATAGATTGCATGAATATCTCTCACAAAAAGATCATCAATAAATTATCATACATGCTCTTAAAATAGAGATCATGGACCAATTTGGTGTTAATACATGGATCAAGTGTCATTAAGATCGAAGAGATGATTGAACTATCAAATCACTCATGTGTGGACATGATCATGATTGTCAGATTAGTATAAAACAAAATTACTCTATGCAAACACACTAAAAGCACACATTAACTTAATTGTTATATTGTGTTAAACCAAGTCGACCTTAACTAATTTATAGTGTCTAAATATCCTAACATCCCCCCTTAAGCAAAACTCAGGATAGGATAAAGAAGGAGAAATTAGAGCCCATCCCCTTTTAATGATAACTTCCTAAACTCCCAACATAGACCAAAGCCTTGAAAACCTAGCTTTTGTAGGAGTCTTTTTGAAAATGTCTACAGCTTCATCATCTATTCGACAATAGACAACTTTGAGGACATGATCTTGAAGAAGCTTCCTGATGAAGTGCATGTGTAGCTCAATGTGTTTATTATGTTGATGTTAAACTGGATCTTTGGAAATCTAAATGACACTCTGAATTCTCACACCAAAATGGGTCAAAGACTACTACTAGAAGCCAAGCTTTAAAAGGATTTATCCAAGCCACATGAATTCTTGACTTGCATAAACTATTGTTCAATACTATGCTTCTACTAAAGAAAAATCAAGGGCATTTCTCTTCTTACAAGTCCAAGTGATAGGTCTGAAACCAACACTGAAAACCTAACATGTAATAGACTTCCGATCATCAAGGTTGTTGATCTAATTGGAATCAATGAAACCAAAAACCAAAGGTGTTCCCTTTGAACTGCACTATATACCAAACTTAAATGTACCCCAAATATACCATAGTATCCTCTTTGTCACTTTTCAATGGCTTTCATGTGAAGTTTGCATGTATTAGAAAATGATACCAACAAGGAAATATCAAGACAAGTATGACTCAAATACAAAAGGATATAAACTGATTGATGGTATAAAGCGACATCCACTTTGGGTATGTCATAAGTGGCAACAAGTTTGAATCTAGACTAGAAGGGAGAAGAGGTTGGTTTACAATTTTCCATGTCAAATTGGCAAGGTCACATGCATACTTAGGCTAGGAAATAAAGCTTCCTTGGTTTACAAGACCCGAAGGACAAGAAAATAATGCAAATGTCCTAAGTCTATCATGTCAAATTTCTTCCTAAGACCTAATTTCACATGGGTTAGAAGATTGGGATCATTATTAGTAAGTATAAGGTCATCAACATAAATAACAAGTATGATGAGATGGTTACCCATGTTTTTGGTATAGGAATTAGAGTTAGAATGGAATCAAGAAAAGTTAAGAGTCAATAAGAAAGCTATCCATTTTGGCATACCAATCCTTACGAGTTTGCTTAAGTCCATAAAGAGATTTCTTAAAGCAATAAACAATATTCGAGTCATTTTGAATATGACAAGGAGTTGTTCCATGTAAATTTCTTCTTGAAATTATCCATGCAAGTATACAAATCTAACATCCATCCCAAAGACCTCCCATTTGTAGGATGTTACAAGGGATAAAGCAAGGCTGATTGAATTGATTTTCGCTACAAGGGATAAGTTTTCAATGTAGTCAATTCCTTCTACTTGGGAAAAAGGTTTGGAATCTAATCAACCCCTTTGTTTATCAACACTTCGATTTATTGCATACGTTGTCCTATACACTCATTTACATCTAACAAATTTTCTTCCCAAGTATCATTTTCCTTTAATGCTTGATACTCCTCATTCATTTTTGCATCCCAATTTGGATGGCTAGAAGCCTCTACAAATGTGTATGGATCATGAGCCTCTAAAATATGAGACAAAAAAGAGGAGGCTCAATGGAACAATGAATGTGTACAACGTTGCTCAAAAGGACCAATAACAAGATCACCAACAACATCTTGTGTTGTATGAAACCATTTAGGAAGTTGTGGCACTAATGTAAGTTCATGTTCAATGGAATCAACTTGAGGAGGGTGAGTAGGGGGGATTTGATTTTCATCCTCGCTATCATCATATTTAGAAGAAACTAGAATAGGAGTATTAGTAAAAAAATGGAGATAGAAGAGGGAAAACGATATGGCTTGTAGGATGAAGTATTTTATAAGGTTCAATATGATTTTGAGGAATTTAGGGATATTATGTTAAGGAAATCTCCAAGACATGATGGTTATTAGGAAATTAGCAAAAGGAGGGTTTTTTAATGGATCCTCCATAGGGATTCCAAGCCTCTTTAGAGTTAGGGGATCCTTATATTTGGAAAAGGAACATCATGTTACCTTCACATGTGGCCTTGGTCATGGTAGCAACAATATGGTTGAGATCAAGGCCATTATTATCTTAGTTGGATTCGCTGCAAATAAAAGCATCTCAGATCTCCAGATATTTGGGGATTCTATGATCACTATGGGATATGTTGTTGTATATATTAGTAACATCAACAGAACACTAGAACATCTTATTGGAAAATGAATGCTTGAATCTCAAGTTTTATCTCATGCTCATAATCTCACATTTATTGAATGGATTAGTGGATGGCTTATCCAAACAGGTAGTGGATGGTCAAGTAGGATCACTTGAAATCATTGAGGTTAAGGATGGTGTCAGAACTACCCTTCCTAGTAGAAAATGGTATGTATATTAGTTGACACATTCTCTAATTAGTTTCTAGATTGGCATTTTGTGAAGGTCTTATAGCCATTTTTAATCCTCAAAGAGATTATCAATTATGTACAAAACTTTTTGAAAATCATATTATCAAAATTTATGTAATCATTTATTAGAGGCAATAGCCCTAATATTGCTTGATCTTAATATTTATGAGCAATGCTAATAGCTCTTTTAGGTTGCTTGTTTTTTATACTTGCTCAATTTAGTGTCAACATTTCTTCTACAAATGAACATATTGACATTGTTTTCTTGGAGATAAATAAACAATACTACAAGTTGAGAGAATATGGATTCATAATGATTCACACCCCATCCATTAATATCTTGATTAGTTACAAGAGTATACACTTTTCAAGAAGATGAGGAGACAAAGAGAATATGGTCTCCTTGAGTTGTCCTCCCTCACCAATATGTCTATGCTTATCTAAGTTGTGTCTCCATCAACATATGGGTGTGTGTCGTTGCCCCTAATTGCATGCATGCATCTAACTATGATTTTCAAATGAATGTAGAACTAATGTAACCAACTTACATTATCAAGTTTTCATGCGTGGGCGCGTGGGCGCGCGTGCACTCACACACATATAAAATAAAAAATCATATAGAAAATATTAGTTTCTTTTCAAAATTAGAAACAAAAGGGAAAAAAATTTGAAATCGGAAAAAAAGGGAAAATTTTGTGCAAAGTGGGGGTAAAATGATTTTGCAGTAAAATCCCTACTCATCTTCTTCACATGAATAGCTAAGGGGAAACAGAGAGCAATCACGGAAGGAAGGGGGAGAGGAGGCCCTATTTAATATTTTCCCACCATCGTCGAATGTCGAGCAACAATATTCTTGATAGCCAACACTGTAATTTACATGTGAGTCCAGGGTTTTTATTTATTTGTAGAATAAATGAAATTGGAATTTGTCAAATATTTGTAAGTCTACACCAGGGTTTTGATTTATTTGTAGAATAAATGAAATTGGAATTTGTCAAATATTTGTAAGTCTACACATATTTGTAAGTCTACACCAGGGTTTTGATTTTTGGTAGAATAAATGAAATTGAAATTTGTCAAGTATTCATTGGGTACGAGTGGTGTATGGATAATGATACCCTCCATTCTGGATTGAGATGCAGACTCTATAGTGTTTGGTCTATTCGGTCTTACTGTAACCAGAGGGTTTTTTCTTGGTTAGTGATGCTCGATGCTATCATCTTGTATGGAGAGATTAAAAGAGGCCAAACCAGAGGCCAGTGAATTGTAAAATTAGGCCAAAGTAGCCAGAAGGGTTCTGTAGAGAGTTAATACAGGGTTCCTAAATAGAAATCATTATGTGTTAATGGGTAGATTAAGTCTCCATTTTGTTAGTGTTAGTGTTTCTCTGCTTCTCCAAACAATATATTGAGTAATTAATCTTGTGATAGTCTAGATCGAGATTTTTTATTTGTAGAAATATCCTTCAAAGTGTTTGTATAAGTTCTAGGTTTAAAATATGTGAAAAACCTCATATTGATCATAAGATGAAATCGATGATCCAAAGCCAGAGTGTGATCGGGGTTTGAAAACATGTTAAGTGTAATTGATAAGAGACATGAACTGTCAGATCGTTATAGTAAAGAACATGAATTATTGGCCATTGAAATCAAGAGATAACCATTGACATCAACAGAGTATTATAGTGGGGGAAGGTGATCCATCGAGATGCCCATAGATTTCATGAGATGTGTAACATCCTCAAACCAATAGTGATTCCACCCCCAATAACTAGTTTAGTCTATGACTAATCTAGCTCAATAAGGAACTGATCAATTTTCAATCGTTGTTGTTTCCCCGCTCTGACCCTCGAGCGCCCTTCTAAGGTTCTCTTCTCGTAGCCCCCAGTGGCTCAGGATGGATCCTCCTCCGGATCCCAGCCTTGATGCCCGACCGCGCCTCCTAGATGAAGCCTTCAGGGCTTTGGTTGTCGCCTCTCCCCCGTCCTCTGTTGCCCCTATCTCAGGTGATGGATTTGTTAAGATATCTGAGGCTCCCAAGATTCAAATCAAGTTGGCAGCTTCAATCCTGGAAGCCATTACGTTAAGTGAACAAGGCCTGATCGGACCATTCACCGGAATTTGGCCGTCACCAAAGACCATGGATACTTGGATTAAAAAGAATTGGATGCCCTTGATCTCTGGAGAAATCCAACATTGTTTCTGCGATAAGGGCTTATTCACTTTCCTTTTCGAAGCAAAAGATGATAGAGATCTCATTTTTCGTAGCGGGCCGTACTTCATGGGTCCTCAAGGGCTTTACCTCAACCGTTGGAGCTTTCTTTTGATCATGAGAAAGATGTACCTTATGATGTCCCTATTTGGGTTTGGTTTCCTCATCTTCCTTTGCATTGTTGGAATGATGAATCTCTTCAGGAAATAGGCAACTCCTTTGGAAAGTATATTGATAAGGCTGAACCGAAACGCTCATTTTTTTCCTGTGCAAGAATCTGCGTGGAGGTGGACCTAGAGAAGGGGCTTCCGGAGGTTGTTAGTCTTTGTATGGATGGATGGGAATATGCCCAAAAAGTTGACTATGAACAGTTTCCCTTCAAATGTAAAAAATGCCATGAGTACGGCCACTTTATCAAAAACTGTCCAAAAATCGTTAAGGAGACCCTCGAGAAATTACAGGAAGAAGAATGGCACCAAGTTAAAAAAGGAAAGAGAGCCCCTGCTCCAATCCCAGATCCAAAAAGGCATCAGCAAGCAAAGGACAAAGAAAAAGTGCAGACATAAACATACACCCCTGCTAGCAACCAAATAGAAAAAGTTCAGATCGAATCAGCCATCCCTGCTAGCAACCATTTTGAGGCCCTAAATGTAGAAGAAGGAGAGATAGCTGAACCTGAGGACCCTAAAGAAGACGTTGAGTTTAATGTGGTCGAGACAAATAACACCTCAATCCCCACTCTTGAACTAGACCAAGAAATTCCAGCTTGGGATGGCTCTCTTCCACTTGATAGTTCCTGGGAGGACATGGTCAAGCAAAGAAAACTAGTCCCATTCTCAGTTACTCCCGAATATTCTTCAAAAGGATCCCAAGAATATTTCGAACTGGGGCCTCCCTTAAACACAAGAGGTAGAAAATTCCTGCGCTGTCATCGAGAGCAAGAAGTAGAACGAGAACTGGAGCTAGGGAGGCAAAGAAGCATAGAGGAAATGAAGCTGCTCCAGACCAACAAAGGCAAACCAGACGGTAGGGATCGAGCAAGTCAAAAATCAAGGAAGAAATAATGAAGCTCGTCTCTTGGAACTATAGGGGTCTTGGGGGACCTAATAAAGTTAAGGCTTTGAAAGAAATGGTCAAATTAGAAAAACCAAACATCCTATTGATTCAAGAGACGAATATGAGTGATGTGGATATCTTGGCACTCTCACATCTCTTCTGGACAGATTGCCATGGAAATGCAATAAGCTCAAGAGGAGCTTCTGGAGGTATAGCATCTTTCTTTTCAAGTAAGTATTCCTCTAAAGTCGTGAAAGAATGTCAACATTGGACACTGAATGAGCTCTGTAATAAGGAAGATAATCTCATATTTTATGTCTGCAATGTCTATGGACCTACTCATTATAGGGATAAGCAGTCCTTTTGGAATAAGCTCTCCACCCTTAAGGAAATCATCCTAGCTGGGGACTTTAACACTACTATAGCTCAGTCTGAAAAGCATGGTGGGTCTAAGGTTAGGGATCCTTTCGGGGGGAATTTGGAAGACTTGATTGTTGATCTTGACTTGCTAGATCCCCCTCTCAAGAATGGAAACTTCACCTTGAGCAACCGCTGAGTGGGCGTTGGTCACATTGCTGCCAGGCTCAACTGTTTCCTTGTCAACTCCTCCTTCCTTCAGTTAAATCTTATCCCAACCTCCTTTGCAATCCCCTCAATCATCTCTAACCACAAACCGATTTCCCTCACTCTTTCAACCCCTGCTAATCTTGGTCCTATCCCCTTTCGATTCAATCCCTCTTGGCTTCAAGAAGAGAAAGCTCTGAATTTAATCGCCAAGGCTTGGAGTTATCCTTGTTTCGGTTCTCCAAGCTATGTATGGGAAAGCAAACTCAGAAATGTTCGGTACGTGCTGAAGAGATGGGCGAAAAGGGAATACAAAATCCCGGGCCACATCAAAAAGCAATTACGGTTCTCCAGTCCGATATGGAAAAGGTTGACATCACTCCATCTCTAATATGCTATGAGCAGGATCTCAACAACAAAATTATAAATGCGGCCAGAAAGGAAGAGGAGGTTTGGCGAATCAAATCCAAGCAATTGTGGTTAAAAGGGGGAGACGGCAATGTCGGCTATTTTCACAAACAAACTAAAGCAAGTCTAATCTTTTATATGATCAAAGAACTCGGGGATAAAAATGGGGTAAGAATCCTAAACCAAGAAGAGATAAAAACCCATATTTTCCAACACTTCCAGGAGCTCTATTTGGACAATAACGAAACTAATCCCTCAGCTCAGGCTGATCTTCTCTCTGGCATTCCTTCTCTAATCTCTGAGGGGGAAAACAGGGAGATTTCCAAACCTATTTTGGAGTTTGAGATTAAGGATGCCATTTGGTCCTTGAATGCTGATAAAGCCCAGGCCTGGACGGGTTTACTATTAATTTCTATAGAGCTGCTTGGGAAGTTATCAAGGAAGACTTTAAAAAAATGTTGAATTAGACTCGAAAAAAGGATAAGATTGGAGGAGCTATAAACTCCTCTTTTCTGGCCCTAATTCCTAAAGATAAGAAACCTCTATCTATAGACCGTTTCAAGCCAATATTGCTTTGCAATACGTCCTACAAAATTTTGACAAAAATTCTGGCAACCAAAATGAAGAAAGTCACGGGTCATCTAATCTCAGAGACTCAAGGAGGTTTTATTGTCGGAAGACAAATTCTTGATAATATTATCATAGTCCAGGAAGCCATACATTCTAGCATGGAGCACAAGCAGCAAGGTATGGAAATTAAACTTGACATGGCTAATGCGTTTGATAGGGTTAACCATTTCTTGCTGTTTGAAATTATGTCAAAGTTTAGGTTTTCTCAAGGGTTTGTCAAGTGGATTAAGGCCTGTATCAGCAGTCCTTGGATCGCCCCTTTAGTCAATGGTCGACCAACCAATTTCTTCCAAGCCTCTCGTGGTATTCGCCAAGGTTGTCCACTCTCCCTGTTCCTCTACATTTTGGTTGTTGATACCTTGAGCAGAAGACTTCAGTGCCTTCAGAACTCCATGGAACTCAAAGGCATCAAAATTGCCAGAGGTGTTCGTGCTACAAACAATGCCCAATTTGCAGATGATACCATCTTATTGGGTGGAGCGTCTACTATAATTGTTGAACGATTCAAAAGAGTCTTAACTACCTTTCTTAATGCCTCTGATGGAAAAGTTAGTGAGCTCAAATCTAAAGTGTATGGTTGGAATTGTTCGCCAAACTCCATGGCAAGAATCTCAAGAATACTTGGTTTTGAAGGAATTACAATTTGGAATTCCTTCAACTACCTAGGGATCCCAATCTTCAAGGGGAAAAAAAGGAAGGAGGATCGACAAAGGGTTGATCGACAAAATCAAAAAGAAAATTTCTACTTGGGGATTCTGATGGTTAAATCCTACAGGGAAGCTTACCTTGATAAAATCCATTCTGTCCGCCTATCCGATTTATGTCTGCTCCATTTCTCTAGCCCCCAACTACATTATTCAGGAAATCAATAAAGAAATTTGAAATTTTCTTTCGCAAGGGAAAAGCAAGCAACACCAGGAAATTTCACTTAATAAATTGGAGCACTGTTTGTAGTCCTAAGTGTATTGGCGGGGCTGGAGTGAAGGATCCAAATATAATGAACTTGGCACTTGGAGCAAAAATCCTATGGAGGCTGGTCACGGACAAAGATGCCTAGTGGAAGAAAGTTCTGCAAAAAAAATACATGAGGGGAACCAAAATTCGATGTAGAGAAAATATCAATATGGGGAAGAAAGGTTCCCCTATTTGGGATCTGTGTAAAAAGGCAGCCTTCATTATTAAAGAAAAAGTTCACTGGATTGCTGGAAATGGCAAAAACATCAAGATTTGGTATGATAAACTGGGGAGGTCCTCTCCTGCCAATTTTCGTCACGAGTTAATCAACCTAAAAATTGGCTTGAAAACAACAACATCCACTCCCTGTATGATATTTCGAATTGGTCCACTAGTGGCAGATGGGTCCGCTGGAAGGATTTGGACTTACCTGATCACCTGCTAATGGACTACAAATCTCTTCTCTCCCTCTTACAAGAGCAATGCCCCATCAGCTACACCATGAAAGACAAGCAAGGCTGGGGAAGAACGGGATCATATTCGGTGAAGGAAGGTTATCAGCATGTTCTTAATAACAGGATCGGAGGCACTAGAGACATTAAATGGTCTAAGGTCTAGTGCAATGACGAGCTTCCAAAGGTGAATGTATTTTTTTTTGTTCTTGCTCATAGGAAAACGTTAACTGCAGACAACCTGAGAAAACACGACATAGAGGGACCTCTTCGTTGTGTTTTATGCAAAGAAACTGAAGAGCCGTTGGACCATCTTTTTCTGGAATGCAGGTTCACTCTTGAGGTTTGGAACTACGCCACCAATAATCTAAACATCAATCTTGTGATTCCAACGAATTGGAATGATTTATTTAAATGTTGGAAGGATTATTATCAAGGCTCCTTTCTCAGAAAATCAGACTTCACTAGAGCCTGGGAAGCCCTTCCCAGGTTTATCAGTTGGAAGGTCTGGACTGCAAGAAACAAAGAGATATTTGATGGGATGCTCTCTTGTCCTCGCAGGACCTTTAGCGCTGCTAAGGCTCTCTGGGTCGAAGCCTTATCTTTGAGGGGTATTCCCAGTATCCATCAGGAACCTCTAACCATTGAAGAAATGAATTGGATGGTTGATTTCCTTCTGCCTCCTCCTAACTTACTCTGGATAAAACCTCCCAAAAAACCAAAGCCATTGTCCTAGTAGCTGAGTATGAACAATGAGGATTTTTAGCTCTGGAAGACCCATTTGGGAAGCAGCATATTATTCTTCGATGGTGCCTCGAAAGGAAATCCTGGGTTGGCAGGTGCGGGGGGAGTAATCTTTGACTCCAAGGGGAACAAGCAGAAGGAGTTTGCCTAGGACATTGGAAGAAAAACCAATAATGGAGCGGAGTGGCTCGGTCTCATCAAAGGGCTGGAGATTGCTTTCAACCTGGGGATAACGAACCTTATGGTCTTAGGAGACTCTTTAATCATTATCAAAGAAGCTAGATGTATAGTTGGCAAAAGAAAAGAGCCCTCCTCAAAAATGCATCATCTCCTTCTCAGCATCAACAAGGATTTTCATGAGCTTACATTTCTGCATATTCTACGAGGACTAAATGGTCAAGTTGATGAAATGGCCAATAGCAGAGCATGGCTCTCCTATGGTTTGCTTAGTTACAATAATGATGCCTTGGAAAACTCATGGATCCCCTAGACTAAGGTTATTCTTAATGGTTTGGGCTCATGCCACCCCTTATCGGCCCCCTATTTTTCTTTGGGTTCAACACTTTAGAGTGACAAGTTTTTTAAATTTTTGGGAATCCTCCCTTGGAACTTCGACGGCTCCTCCACTCCTCGTATGCCGCCCTCGCATGCACAAATTAATGGCATTAATCCATCTCACCAGTTGGACGGCATGCGTGCTGGATGTTGCGGTATTTCTTAGCATCTAAATGCTTCCCCATCTTCATTCCATCATCCTCAAACTTCATTCCATTGTTTGCATGTTGGTTGCTTCCCAACCTTCATTCCTTTGTCTGCATTTGTTTTCGAAGTTTATTTGTGTTGGCAGGAGTATGGATCGTCACGGCATTGGGCGTCCTCAGGGACGGTTTAATCATGGTGTCGGGCATCCTCAGGGAAGGGGTGAAGTTCATAAATGTGGTAGATGCTTCAAGGTAGGGAGAGGCCCTAATGGAGGTTGCAGATGGGGAATGCAGCCAGAGGAAATGAAGGGAGACTCTGCCGAGGAAGAGAGCGACCCTGGATTCGGTACTTGCTGCAGGCACTGTCACCTACCCAAATTTTGAAAATATTATTTTATTGGCAAAATACTTTATGTTAAATTTTAATTACAAAGTTTTGTAATTATGACCAAGTTTGGTCAAGGATGAATGTAATTACTGATTATTATTATTTAATAAATTAAAGTAGGAGACAAACACCCAAGGGAACTATTAAATGAGTGTTCACTGACCCACTAGGAGGAATGGAAGTTGTTAGAAGGCATGGGACAGATGGCAGCAATTGCACTTCACCACTAGTTGTTGGTTAGGGGACAACTACCCCTAAAAATGTGGCATTATCCCCCAGGTGGTGGGAGTGAGCAGGCAGCTCATTAAATGACCAGTTAACCACTAAAAGGCCTAGGCAGCCTACATAAGGCAATTCAAATTGAGCAAGAAGCTCCCTTACAATATTTTCTGCAGAAATATTCCTCAAGTGCATTAGGTGATCACTGAGAAATTCGAATAGGGAGGCTATGTGAGAGTGCAACTGTAAGTCTGCTAATTATATTGAGAAGGCAAATCAGAGGTGCTGGTGCAGGTCTTTTTGACTGCTGAGTCTTAAGGACTGGACAATCTACATTCTATTGCAAGTTTAGGACCCAAGCTTCTAAGTTTCTTCCTCCTAGTGGTTCAGTGAATAGGCTCGAGGATCCTAAGGCAAGTAACTTGGCTGTCTTCAGGAAATGGTTGGGTGGAACAGGTTCCTTGGGCTGTTTGTTTCTCCTACAGTTAACCAGGTTTTACTGTTCCTACTTTGTTTATAGTTTAATGTTTCTGCTTAGTTAAACTTTGTCATTTAAAAGAAGTTATTTTATTTTCTAATCTAAGTGTGATTCTGAATAAAATAGCTTAGTGAAACAATTGAATGGATAACCATCTCTATATTTTTCCCCATGCTGTTCTTTGCATAGTACTCTAGTATAGAGAAGCAAATTAATGATAGATGAGAGATAGGCAGAATGCCATTGATTGGATAAATGATTTCAGTAGTGTTCTCTACTTGAAAGAAACATTACAGTATAGCATCAATTGCAGCATAGAATTCATGTAAATAATACTTGAAAGAAAAACACAGTATGCTTCTGACAGATTCATATATTTCTCTTAACTCTATTCATTTCAGATAGCAATCAAATGCATCAATAGTATACATAACAAGTATATTTTCAAGAATAATAGCAGCTGCAAGAATTAATTTCTGCACAAGGTTTATATGTTCCATTTCAAATACATCTTTTCAGATAGAAATATCATGCAATTCAACATTAGTTCCCTAATGTTTTCCAGTTAAGTATAGTCTAGAATTTTAGCATCTATAAAATCTATTCTCTGTAAAAAATTATTATATGTAAACCTGTTAATTTATCATCCATTCATTTAAGTATTTAAAATACAAATCAATTCACAGTTGTATCAAACACTATAGTATTGCCAAACCAAAAAAACTTGACAGCCAAAACTATTCTCTTCATATTTGTTTTTAAACCCTAACTAATATTCGAGACTACTACAGACAGTATTTACCACTTAGCAGAAAGGATACTGAACTAATGACTTTTGATAAGCTTATAACCCCAGTAAGAACCCTTATACATTATCGAAACCATTTGATGTAATACAAAAACTTAGTACAAGCTAGATAGTAATCGGAAGCTACAGGTAGGGTTTTCTTTCGTAAAACAAACTAGAACATGGAGGCATAACCTTTTTGACAACATATAACAGTCAACTATTTCATCTACTTTCCAAACAAGATTATCATCAACGAGGACGAAACATAGGCATACAATTTCTACAGTTATGCAAATTATAATTCTCGGCCCAAGACAACCATTGTTGCTTGGCATCACCGTAACCAGTATTTACACAATGATCTCAACTGATATTCAAAACATAACTTTCCATTTGCAAAATAAACGAACCATAGTTTACAAAGTGCAAGGGAACCCTCGGTTCTTGAATTTTCAATTTAAAATTATATAACAAAAAAATTTCATTATGAACCTATCAAGGTTCCACAATACACGGGACTTGTCCCTTATCAACCAAAAACTTAAAATGGAGTCGCGGAGCAACAAAACTACACAAGGTTTTTGCCCTTAAAACATCTAGCAGAACAAACGAAAGTTCAGAGTCTCTATCGACAACACAACCAGACATCAAATAGCCAAGAGGAAACTTAAAAGACTAAGAGGTTACCCTCTGTACAGTTTGTATCAAAACAAAACAAGCTTAAAACTTCATATTCGGCCATCACTGAAACAAGTCGAAGGTTTCCAACTCTCGGCACACAGAAAAACACCATCAAAGGAACCTACGAGGTTTTTGAGAACCACCGGAGCTTACCAGGAAGCAGTAGCAGCTTTCCATTCTCAAACCCTTTGCATAGAAACCTTCCAACGAAGTGGGAACCTGCCAAATTACAAGTTCGAAGGGTTAAAATCATGCAAACACAAATAAAAAGCAAGTTCACCGTATTACATTCAGTATCAACTTACTTACCCTTTAGAAGCTTCACTCCAAGAAAGAACGACGAAGCCAGAGGTTGGTTGCAGCATTCATACATGCAGAGACTCAGAAGACGATACCATCTATTGAAGAATTGAAAACCAAATACAAACCACTCTCAACAGCTGCCAGAAAAACCACACTTCGTATGACTGTATCGTGGCTCTATGGCACGAAGCTTAAGCCTGCAACCATTAAAAACTACCTCCCACAGGTCACAGGATCGAAACCCTTGAGAGGAACTCTCTCCAACCCTACATTTTAGCAACCTATCGGCCTCAACTCTAACGTAACAATGAAGACCAGGAAACTCACTACCATTACATACAACGAGGTTTAGGGTTACACAATAAACGATCAAGATCTGGTGAGATTGACGGGAAAGAGAGAGCCAACAAAGCTACGTTGAAAACCGGGCAAACTTTTATTGATATCTCATTAATTACAAACAACCATGGCGTTGCCAACACTGCATGCTAGTGAACATTACCGTGTACAGCTCGGAGGAGAAGCGTTATGGCAACCATACCAACTAGGATTCCTAGTTGTACCATCAACCAAATTTCACGTGGATGGACTACGTGGGTTGACAACAATACTTTCCACTATGGAGTTTGGTCAGAACATTTAATACCTGATCGGTACACTGTCAACCTGTCAACAGTAAATTCAATACATGTCAACTCATCAATTCTTAAATGAGTTCGTTGTGAAGTGCATTAACATATATTATCGATACTTAGAACAAGAGCTTAGTCATATAGCATAGTTCAATATATTGCTTAAGTCATAACCTTTCAACGGTTTGTTTATATCGAATTCAATGTGGCGATTTGTTAATTTTTTAGCATTAATTCAATATACTCTAGGATATTTACTAAGAGAATAACATGTACAGCATATCAATCATATCAAGCATGTTAATCATGTCAATCACAATAAGAGGCAAACATAAGAGACAATAGACACACAAAGTTTCCGTGGGGAAAACCCTAAGGTGAAAAACCCCACAACTTCCTCAGAGATAGATAGAGCAATAATACAACCAAGGTACAACCAAAGTACAAGAGATAGTCTTCTACTAGCAGCTCCTCCTCCTCCTCAACTAGTGCGCCACTTTCCAAGTTATGTACAAGTGAATAATGAGATATCCAAATAGAGATCTCCCGATCTCTAATTATACTTGTCCTGTCCTACCCAATAAACTAATGGGCCCGACTTGTCTAGCTTAGCCTAATAACCCATGGTTAACTTAATCAACGCCGACCCCACACATGGTGGTCTAATAACCCATCGGCAAGTTACGACACTTGCTACACTTGTCAATACAAATGACGACACTTCCGTATAGAGGAATAACACATCTCTATAGGAGTACAATATACATAGATGAAATACATTCCGAAGTTACATGTACATCAACACTCCCTCTTAACTAAGAAGGTATTTCTCGACACAGATCTGCTAGCACAAGTCTTCTTCTCTGGATCATCATCAGCGAATCATCGTCATCGTCACGGCTGCTGCTATCTCAATCAATCTTTGAATCTACTCGTCATAGGAAGTTCTACAGAGCCAGTCCTTTTTCATACTGGATGTAGGCCCACCACCTGCGGGTCTTCATCATCACTGACCATACTATGGAATCCTCAGGACTTATTATGTGTGTCACAAAACCTCAAAAGAGCATCCCAGGATGTTATGAGCACGTAGCTCTACCTGTCGGATCTCCCAGGGCTGTATTATATGTGACCCCACCACAAAACCTCGAAAGAGCATCCCAAGATGTTACAAGAACACAGCTCCGACCTATAGGATCTCCCAGGGCTGTATTATATGTGGTCACCACAAAACCTTAAAAGATCATCCCAGGTTGTTACGGGCACACATCTCCGACCTATAGGATCTCCCAGGGCTGTATTATATGTGGTCATGGAAAAACCTCGAAAGAGCATCCCAGGTTGTTACCGGTACACAACTCCGACCTATAGGATCTCCCAGGGCTGGATTATATGTCATAGGACAAAACCTCAAAAGAGCATCCCAGGACTGATTACGAGCACATGACTCAACCTATAGGATCTCCTAGGGCTGGATTATATGTCCTCCCAAAGCAAAACCTTGAAAGCGTGTTTGCCAGATATCCCAGGGCCACATTACATGCCATAGGAAAAACCTCAAAAGACTATCTGCAAACCTCCCAGGGCTGGATTATATGCTTATCTGCACAACCTGTTCCACGGCAACAAAGTATCAACCTGATACTCACCACACATCATCCTTATGTACACATGATCATCTTGATCATCATCACTGCATCGTCCTAATGCATGTCATCTGGAGCAACATCCTGAAGCTCGTCATCTATGATCATCCTGATCATACAATGCATCCACCTGATGCATACACAGTATCTGCCTGATACATATCATCATACATGATCTACCTGATCATACAATGTATCCACCTGATACATATACAAATACATGATCCACCTGATCATACCTTATACATATCAACATACATGATCCACCTGATCATACAATGTATCCACCTGATACATACACAGATACATATACATGATCCAACTGATCATATCCAGCATCCAACATGATGCATATACATACAAATGATCCAACTAATCATATCCAGCATCCAACATGATGCATATACATACAAATGATCCAACTGATCATATCCAGCATCCAACAGGATGCATATACATATGAATGATCCAACTGATCATAACAAGCATCCAACATGATGCATACATACATATAAATGATCCAACTGATCATACAGAGCAGAAACTCGAACATCATCCTGATGCTCATCATCCAGTGCTTACATCCATAGCCATGGGAAGGATCCTCCTCTCATCGTGCTTGGAATGACTCCAGCAAATGTGTCCATCACTTCTTCCTCGAAGTGTCGTCAATCTGAAGAACACCAAGCCTCTCTCTGAAGTATTCGAACTTTAGTCTGGCTAGTGGTTTCGTTAGCACATCTGCAATCTGCTCGTCAGTCGCAACATACAGGAGCTTCACTGCTCCTCTCTGCACCATATCCCTGATATAGTAATATTTGATCTCAATGTGCTTCGACCTGTCGTGGAACACCGGGTTCTCAGACAGCTTCACACAACTCTGTTTATCACAAAAGATACCAGTAGCCTCCAGCGGGAGATCAAATAACTCAGACAGTAGCTTTCGGAGCCATACTACCTCACAACTAGCTGAACAAGCTGCAACATACTCTGCTTCAGCTGTACTCAGTGCTACCCAGGACTGCTTCCTACTAAACCAAGAGATCACACCTAATCCCATACTGAAGCAGCACCCAGATGTGCTCTTCCTATCTGCAGCACTGCCTGCCCAGTCCGAATCAACATAACCTTGCAAGTTAAACTTTTGATTCGCATCATAATTGAGCCCATAGTCAATTGTACCCTTCAGGTACCTCAGAATATGCTTTACAGCAACTAGGTGAACACCTCTGGGATCCGTCAGGAACTAGCTCAATGTGTTCACCGCAAAGCAAATATCTGGTCTCATGTTCATTAGGTACATCAAGGACCCAATCATCTGACGATACATAGTGACATCAACAGGATCAGATGAAGCATCACATAGAAGCTTCAGGTTTGATGCCATAGGTGTGGACATGGCCTTGTAGTCCATCATCCCGAACCTCTTCAGGATCTCTACTGCATACTTCCCTTGTCCAAGGAAGATTCCCTCTGCACTTTGCCACACCTCCATGTCTAGAAAATAGTGCATCATCCCCGAGTCCTTCATCTCAAACTCGGCTGCAAGCTTCCTCTTGGTATCGGAAATCAATCTATCATCACTTGTAACAAACAGGTCATCTACATACAATCGTAATATCACAGGATTTCCCTCCTCAACCTTGTAGTAAAGGTTGGAATCCGCTTTACTCTTGGTAAAGCCCAAACTGGATAGAAAGTTGTTTATCCTCCCATACCAAGTCCTAGGAGCTTGCTTCAAGCCATACAAGGCTTTCTTCAACCTGCACACATATGACTTCCTGTCATGTGTCTCAAAACCAAGTGGCTACTCCACATACACTTCCTCCTCGACTACACCATTCAAGAAGGCTATCTTGACATCCATCTGGTGTATCTTCCATTTCATCACTGTAGCCAGAGCAAGTACTGATCTGATGGAAGTGTATCTGGATACAGGAACAAAATTTTCTTCATAGTCAATTCCTTCTTTCTGGGAGAAGCCACGAGCTACAAATCTCACTTTGTATTTCTCTATGCTGCCATCTATAGCATGCTTGATCTTGTAGATCCATTTGGAAGTCACAACAGACTTCCCTTCAGGTCTTGGGACAACATCCCAAACATCATTCTTCATTATTGATTGGTATTCCTCGACCATGGCATCCTTCCATTCTTTCTTTTTCGCTGCCTCTTCATAACTGGAAGGTTATTTGTTCATGATATCACAGAGTAAAGCAACATAGCTGGTATGTGATCTGGTCCTCTTCTTTGCTCTGTGTTCTTCTTCTGGAATGCCATACCTTTATGCATCTTGAATGAGCTCTCTAGCCCATGCAGGTTTCCTCTTATGAGAGTCCTTCTCACGAGGTGGATCTACAGGTTTTTGCAGATCTTCATTTTCACGATCAACATCTGGAATTACTTCAGTCGTGTAGTATCTTGAAATCTGGTTTCCTTTGGTTTTTCATGATCTTCAACAGGTGTCTTCCTTGATTTGATGAATGTTGAGTTTTCATCAAATGTTACATCCCTGCTGACATCAATCCTCTTAAACCCTAGAAAGTATATTCTGTAAGCCTTCGAGCTTTCACTGTAATCCACAAAGATACCCTTCTTTCCTGAAGGATGTAGCTTAGTCCTCTTTTCCTTTGGGACATGAGTATATACTGGACAACCAAATATTCTAAGATGGATGACTTCAGGTTTCTTACCAGAGAAGACCTCTTCTGGTGTCTTGTTGTCCAATATCTTGTGTGGTGTTCTGTCTGCACATATACAGCTGTCCTGGCTGCTTCTACCCACAGATGCATAGGCAGATCCTGGTCATGCAGCATTGCCCGTGCTGCTTCCATGATTGTTCGATTCTTCCTTTATACAACTCCATTTTGTTGTGGATTGTAGGGAGCAGTCAACTCCCTCTTAATCCCTGAATCACTGCATAGCTTCTTGAATTATCCTGAATTGAATTCTCCGCCATTGTCGGATCTGAATGTTTTGATATTCTTATCAGTTTGGTTTTCCATCAAGGCTTTGAATTCCTTGAACTTATCAAACACTTCATCCTTGTTCTTCAAGAAGTAAACCCAAGTCTTCCTGGAGAAGTCATCAATGAAAGAGACATAGTAAACATACCCACTTAGAGAACTGGAAGACATCGGTCCGCATACATCAGAGTGGATAATTTCCAAGATTCCTTTTGCCTTGCTTTCACTGCTTGGAAATGCCTTCTTTATGTTCTTTCCTTTTACACATCCTTTGCAAACACCTTCATGCTTGGTCTTGATTTCAGGAAGACCCTCTACAGCTTTGCATGCAATTGGTAGTGCTCTATAGTCCACATGAGCAAGCCTTCTATTCCAAAGTTCACTTGACTCCATGGAATCATGTACCATGGCATGTTCAGGTTGTCCCTTCAATTTATACAATCCTCCCTCTTACTCTCCAATCACCACTGTATCATCTATAGTTTTACCTTTTGGCCACATTAGGACTTGGCCATCTACAAATGCAACCCTCATGCCTTTTGCATCCAATGCAGCTATGGAGAGTAAGTTCTTCTTGAGCTCAGGTACATATAGAACCTCTTTCATCTTCAAAGACTTCCCAGAGTCTAGGTTGTAGGAGGCTTCACCACTTCCTTTGATAGGATATTGGTAGTCATCCCCAAGTTTCACCTTATGGGGTGACTCATGTTCAGATAGATTTACAAAATATTCTTTAAACCCGGTCATGTGTTTGGAAGCCCCATTGTCAATAAGCCAATCATTACAACCATGAGAGATAGTAATTGTGAGAGTAGAGATTAGAACATATTCTTCTTCGGTTGATGAGTCATCATCATCACTTTCTGTTCTAGCCTTCTTCTTGGGAGGTTCATCATCCTTAGCAGCATGAGCATGATATCTCTTCTTGTTGCCTTTCTTCTTCTTGTTGAATTTGTTGTCCTTTTTGTTCTTGGGACAATCTACAGCAAAGTGTCCTTTCTCATTACATGTGAAGTATCTCATATCTTTCCTATTCTTTAGATGGGTGTGAGAGGATTTCTTGTAATGAGAGTGCTCCTTCTTAGGCTTGCTTCTTTTGGTGTGAGTTGTGAGAGCTTGATCTTCATTTCCCATCTTTTCTTCTCAGGCTACAAGCCTAGCCTCTTCTTGTGAACATGCATCCCACAGTCTACTGAAGGAGATTAACTTCCTTCTTGCACATATTCCTTGGATAAAGGAATCCCATGACCTAGGTAGGCCATTCAAAGTGGTCATCACAATTTCTCCATTCTCCACCACTTCATCTACAGCTTCAATTTGTTCCTTGATCTGAGAGACTTTGGAGAAATAAGATTGAATGGTCTCTCCATTCAATAGCTTGACCCCTTTCAATTGATTCCGCAGGGTCATCTCCGATTTATGTTCTTCCCTTCAAATAGCTTGGTCAAAGAGTCAAACATCTCCTTGGGTGTCTTTAGAGATGACACATGTGGTATAAGATGGTCTTTGATAGAATCGGCAATGATTCTCTTTGCCTTGACCAAGTTCTTCTTATGCAATGCGTTAACATCTTCATCCTCTGGGATAGGGACCTCAGAGCTAATGTAGGTGTCTAATTCATTTTCTTCCAGGATTAACCCAATCCTATACTTCTAGGCTCGGAATTTATCAGCTCCTTCAAGCTTATCCTCAAGCTTTGCATGGGGAGACATCTTAAAGAGTACTTCAAATGGAAATAGAAAAGATTTAGGTCTTACCACTTGATTTGCTGAAAACTAGATCTGGTCCCAGATTAGGGTTTGTCAGAGAAACCCTAAAAATTCAAAATGTGAATTTCAAAATTATGAAAGGATGGAAAGATGTGCCTTGATGAGCTGATCAGCCTGGTATATTCAGAATTTGAGATCTGCAAAGTTTCACCCTTCGGAAATGCCTTTTAGTCTTCCTGGATTCACTAGGGAGGACCCTGAATTAGGGTTTGAGTTTCCCGAAGCTTCACCCAACCAAAAATCTCGATCCAAAGTTTTAAACTTCGATTTTTCCAAGGGGCTTCCAGCTATGTCTTCAGATTTCAGAAATTCCTATTTTTGTGGAAACCCTAATTTTTAGGGCCAAAACTGAAAGTGCTCAGAATTGAATTCTGATTGGACAGATAGATTCTCCTTGATGAGTAGAGTCAATCTACCTTACTGCTTTTCCAAAATCTGTAGAGAGAAACCCAATAAACAAGAAACCCTAGTTTCTGCCACTACACAATGTCTTCTTCTCAGGGAAGCTCTGATAGCATGTTAATTTTTTAGCATTCATTCAATATACTCTAGGATCTTTACTGAGAGAATAACATGTACAGCATATCAATCATATCAAGCATGTCAATCATGTCAATCGCAACAAGAGGCAAACATAAGAGACAATAGACACACCGAGTTTCTGTGGGGAAAACCCTATGGTGAAAAACCCCACAACTTCCTCAAAGATAGATAGAGCAATAATACAACCAAGGTATAACCAAAGTATAAGAGATAGTCTTCTACTAGCAGATCCTCCTCCTCCTCAACTAGTGCGCCACTTTCCGAGCGATGTACAAGTGAATAATGAGATATCCAAATAGAGATCTCCATCTCTATTTATACTTGTCATGTCCTGCCCAATAAACTAATGGGGCCGACTTGTCTAGCTTACCCTAATAACCCATGGTTAACTTAATCAAGTCCGACCCCACACATGGTGGTCTAATAACCCATCGGCAAGTTACGACACTTGCGACACTTTTCAATACAAATGACGACACTTCCATATAGAGGAATAACACATCTCTATAGGAGTACAATATACATAGATGAAATACATTCCGAAGTTACATATACATCAACACGATTAAACTCATAAAATGCACAGTGTTATATAGTCCAAAGGTTTGTTATGGGCATTGTATCAATGGTATTATTATACCACAATGTTTATGAATAGACACTATCGAATATGTAATTCGATGCTATAGTTTTATTATATATATTGTAATCAATTAAATAAATACAAGTCATATGCTAAAGTTAGAAAATAGACAAAATTATATTGTTATATCGTATACAATTGTTTGCATATTGTTTACCATATCATTGTAATATTTAGTGCATATTCTATATAGTTTCAAGTTTAAACTTAGGCATCGTAATAATTGGATTACATGTCCATGCAATATGTAGATGCATAGTAATTATAAGATATATCTATTTCATTTCTATAGTTTTGCATAGACAATAAGATGAAGTTTTATAATGATAGATCATAGCATAAATACCATATTCACAATAAATCCCTTGTGATTTGCCATGTAGGGCAAAGACATTTGCATCATCATAAGTATAGTTTAAGTGTTGATGAGATACACTCAAAGAGCTAAGTCCATAGTACCAGCGCTAGTCACTATACCTTACTTATATTCAAATGATAAATTCAGGACTTAGAGTAGTCGAAGTGCTGTAGATGCAAAACAGAATGATAGTTCAAAAGTATAAACACTTCCTCTACAAGTTTTCTAATAGCAGTTTCAATAGATTTTAGTATCGCCATTTCCATGATAATGACAGTAGTCATATGTTAATATATGCAGCATTATAACAAGTACTTGGACAATGCAAAATGATAACACTAAAGATCTTCGTAAGACAGTATAAAAAAACTAGGATTAGAACCATGTATCCATACCTCTAGTAACTGGTGTCGCAAGGAAGTACTTAGCATTCTAATTTTACATTAACGATGAATTGAAAGACATAAGTACTCTTAACACATGTTGTCATAGGATTTCTTACCTGCGGTCTGCACATGAAAACAAGATTCAAATGCCTTAGCTAAACGTAGCTAAGTAAACTCCAGGGTACCTCGTAGGACCCCTTCATCATCATACAAACAAACTGTCAGCACTTCATCAAAAACATCACAATAGTACAGCATGTAATCACATTCAAGAACTTAAGCAAATCTGTAATTTGTACTTGTATGCATAATCATAAAAGATCTGTCGTTAAGGAGATTAACATCCGCTTAAATATGAAATAGCAAATACAATTATACCATATTTATTGGAGAAGTATGACATGCCATCGTTACAAATTACCTTAGTTAAGAAATCTAATTAATTTATATGTTCCGCATTAATGACTTTGATAATTATTTCTATTATAAAAAAAAATTATTTTGGTATTTTTCGGGATGTTACAGGCACTCCGGGGTTGGGAATTTGCATGGTCAGACTAGGAAACACAGCATTTCAAAATATGAAGTGGAATTTTTGGATCATTTGCAGGAGCTGGAGTTGTAAGTCAGGATGATCAGAAGTGAAAACCTGGAGCATAAAAAAATCTTAACTCTCCTTTACAATCTATCGTATGCTACTCACTCTGAGGCAAAGGCTCAGCACCAGAGCATTGATGAGAAAGTGGAGCACCTAGAAGAGACCCTGGGTCTTGCTTACCCTCACAAGGTCCGCAAGCACAAATTTTATGGCAGCGAGCTTGAAGACATCAACAGGAAGATGGAGAAATTACAGAAGTTCATGGCAAATGCTGGAAATTTTGTGGACCTCAGCACAGAGAAGAACGGGGTAGCAAACTCTGCTGGCGCTGCCATGGATATTGGTCTGCAGTAACTGCTCGTCGGTTCTGGTCACGGGTTGGATATGACTCTTTCTAGTTCTGTTATGTTTTTATCGGTTTTTAGTATTATGTAAAAGGTTTATGGAACTCATAGAATAGAAACCAGCTACAATTTTGAAAACCTGGAAGGTTTGAAATTCTAGTTTTTGTACAAGGCATAATCTTAGCAATGTATTACTTATGCATTCTCCTCTTAGGACAGTTCATTAGATGTTATAGTTTTCATAGGACTGGAAGATACAATGATAGTTATCAGCTTGAACAAGATGAACTGGGTGTGATGGATGTCTTCCTCTTATGGGAGCAATCTAATCAATTCCCGATATGTATTTTCCTTCTTTTTATATAATAAAAGTTGGCTAACCATTTATGTTAAAAAAAAACTAGTTTAGGCTATGGTTGTCAAGGGTTAGTAAGAAATATAGGGGTATTGAGCTTGGTTGACAGCAGAATCCACAAAGCTCTAAATGGAGTGAAGAAGAAACATTTGTCCAAATATGGATGCAATCCCGAAGTTATAGAACCCGATCCCAGTAAAATCTTTTCGTAGGCTATTGATAATATTCATTTTGTGCTAAGAAATCATTTGAATCCACCCAATATATAATAAAAAATATGCATGTACCAATTAAACACTATTAAGTATCACTTGACAGAAGTTAATGAAAGATAATACATTGTATACACACTGTAAGTACACTTCAATGGATCACTACAACTCTTCTAAAAAAGGATGAAGTATTATTTTCCAACCTAATGTTTTACATATGTTTGTCCATGGCTTCATAGCCAACTAATCATGTTCCTTTTAAATATATTGGCCATAGAAACCATCTATAATTATATGTTTGGTATTTTCTGAAGGTTGTAACCATAGGGGGTCTATCTATTGATGTTAAACATCATTTCTATATAAGTTGATGGTCAAATAGTGAAAACTAAGCATAGAAATGGTAATTGGGTTTTCTTTGTAAAAAACAATTTCAGTAAATGGGGAGATCTTGAAGATGTAGATACCCTAACTAATGGTCATCTTTGTAATTCATTGTGTCGATGATATTATTGCAACTATCTTTGGAGCCACGAGATTTCTGGGTCTATATGTTGTGCATCAAATTGGTATATCACATTATTTGTTGTAGTGCCAATAACATCTCTACTTGTACACAAAGTTTGTATCTTTTAGTAGTATACAAATACTTTGGCTTTAGGCAATGTTGCTCACTTTTTTATCGATGTGCAGCTAAGATAGGCTCTCAAGTTCTAGTTCCCTTTAGAGGTTTAGAGTATTCACCCAAGCATTTGAAACTTATGGCCAATCTAGGACATGTAAGTGGTATAATTGTTTTGTAATTTGAATGTTGCATTGCCTTAAGAAATTTTAAATAAAATTATTTAAATTATGAATGGGCATGGGAATTCAACTGAACTAATTGTGATAATATCTTACCATCCATTGAAACCACAACTCAAAGGACATTTTTTTGGCATTGTGTGTTTTCAATCATGGGCTTTAATATAAATTTAATGGATTGCCAATAGGATTTCTTATGGCTTTCTAATGAAAATCAGATTGGCTTAATGAACATGTATAGCTGGCATAACATGGATTATTAGTAGTTCACCGAGTGAGGATTTTTACATGTATTTATTTCATTGGTGAAGAAAGGAAAATATATATGCCTTTGAATTCTACAAGATAAATATTTACAGGAATCTATATTACCTTTCAATTTTTCAAGAAAAATGAAATATGTGCTAAAAGATGTTTTATTAAAATCATTTGTCTGCAAATTTATATATAGAAACACTATTTATATATATAGACTTCATTATTGGTTACATGACTAACACACACACACATAGAGAGAGAGAGAGAGTTAAATACAATTATGATGAGGTTGTGATGGTTAAAAATGTACTAAGGTTTAAACCTTACAGAATTATATTTGAATAGAGTTTTGAGTTTCTTTTTTTTCAACCTAAGTGGATGTCAGAGGAGGTCCACAAAGAAAGCCATCCTGAATCATGTAACCTGAGGCTTGGCATTGCGATTCACAACTCTCAACCACTCAACTAACCAAGCTCTGAGTAACTCTCAAAATTGAAAACCAGATTGAGATTACTCTTCAATTCCCTAAATAATGAAAAAATAGATTTATAAACTATTATTGAAAAACATATATTTTCCCCCAGACACAAAAGCTCAGATAACTTTCCCTTTGAGAATGTCATGCATAGATACTGCAAAGAACATTATAAAAAATATTGTGAAACTAAAATAAGCTCTAACACTATTGTCTTGGAATATTTGAATAGACATATTACTAAGAGCTCCTAAGTGCTATGATAGAGATCCAGAGCCCTCAATGGGTATCTAGAAATATAACAAGAATGAGTGGAACTCATTTTCATTCCATATGAGTTGAACCAATTTGAATTCAGGTGGTCAACAAAGAAAACTTCGATCCAAATGCTTCTTCTTTCCAATTACATCTTTGGACTACTGGCACTAATCGATGGCACTTTGGAGGTCCTTACTGAAGAAGCTCAAAAAATAATTCATGGAGGGAGGGAAACTATCAACATCAAAGTGGTTGAAGCTCATATGGTTTTGTCACCTTGATTCGTCTGCAATACAAGGCCATACACATCCCTCTTCCATTTTTAATTGTCGATCACCCATATGAGCACCTTTAAGCTTTTGGGAAGAGATTCTATTCTTCATCGGCCTCACATACTTCTTCACAATATGTTTATCACTAGTACTAGTCCTATTGTTGTTAAATGGATAGTTTGGACTTACTTAGTGCTATAATCCATGGCTAAAAATGGCAAAGAAGCAACCTTAATGGACTTGAGTTTCACCATGAATCTTAGAGGCATTCCCATAGGACGAGGATAATAATTAAAATCATCCATGCCCAATCTGAAAACTTGCTAACCCCAAACATGGGAATCTTCACCTTCAATTTGTTGGCGTATTTAACTGACTGGATGTGGGTCTTCTCCTCATTTTCAGTAGCCTTGCACCTAGATTTCTTGTAGCAATTGGGTCTCTAGTTTGAGTCTCGTGAACCTAAGGAATATCTATCAAAGGCAATTGTGATGTAAGGATAGTTTTTTTACCATTTCTAAACATGGGGAAAATGAAGTGGAATCAATTGGCCCTTGTAAAATAAATCATCTATAGGGGGAACATCACCAACATGCCCTGTTATATTAGGCTTACCAGTAGCAGAAATTGATACATTGAATTCAAATTCCTTGGATTCTCTATTGTCCTCTATTGGGCTTATCAGTAGCAAAGGATGCCATATTGTTTTTCTAACAAGGAATTTCATATGGGTCTCTCTATTGTCATCAATACATGCAATTTTCTTTATATGCAATTTATAGTATTTATATGCAATTTCATTTGTTGATGAACTCGTGTTATTGAAAAAGAGCCTTACTAGATCTTTTTGTTTGCCATTGTAATCTTTGGAAAAGTCATCATGTTAATGTCTTCGATCACCAATGTATAATTATATAATATATTCTATTTAAGGATGTTAGCTCAATGGAAGAGCGCCTCCTTATAGACAAGAGGTTGTTGGTTCAATTCCTATGTACCATATCTAAAGAATCAATGACTAATGACCAATTAACAACAATCAACGACTAAATAAATGATCGATTAACAACCATCAATGATTAAATAAATGACCAGTTAACTACACTTAATGACTAAGTAAATGACCAATTAACCGCAATCAATTACTAAATAAATGACCAGTTAACAACAATAAATGACTAAACAAATGACCAGTTAACAACAATCAATGACTAAATAAATGAATAGTTAACAACAATTAATGACTAAAACAATAGCTAAATATACGACCAAACTAACCAATCAAAACAACCAATAAATGACAAAAAAAAATTAGTCATGTATTTAGTCGCGTTATAAGTGACTGGCAATAAATGACTATTAATCACGTGACCAAATTTAATAAAAGTTATATGCGATTTTTTGTAGTTTATTTAGTCATCATCTCACTTTTTCTACTAGTGATTTATGAGTCACCATTAGTCTTTATTGGTCTTTTCTATTGAGAAAGAACAAATATAGTTCTACACAAGTACATTGCTTGAGTATTAGCATGGGTGTAATCTTAAATTCACACATTTGTCGATCATAAATATGCAATTAAATTATGTTGGCATCATAACAATAAATCTACTCTATGCTAGTTAAAGAAAAAAAAATAAGATGGCAAAACCACTAGGTGACCATGTGGAGGATTACAACAAACTTATGTTCATTTGGAGACAATAAGATGTGGAATGGCATCTTTCACTGAATCAACAAATGACTTTTAGATCTAACTTTATTTTATTTTATTTTTGGTTCACCGTTCTTGTGTCTTGGCTCCCAATTTTTAGAGTCAACTCTAGCACATTCAACAACATTAAATGTTTTCCAAAACAATGTCTAGCTTTGCTTATATAATTTAATTTTTGGGATTGTTTGAGTCTAATTTCACAAGTTCAACTTGATTATTCTTCCACATGTTCTAATTGGGAAGAAAAATGGATACTAATGCTCACTACAAGGAAACCTTATCATTCCACATAACACATCCATATGCTTAAGCAATGACCTTAACGTTAATCTAGAGATAATTGTCTTACCATATCATGTGTAATTAAACCATTCTTTCCATAAATATTAATATCTAACCATGATGCAAAACACAATAACTTCATGAGGTTATTATCAATTTTATTTTCTAAAATAACGGCCATATATATTGAAGTTCTTCCCTCAATCTTCCATATAGTAATGCTTTGCAAATTAGGGGTATTTTATGTAACGATGTTCCTAATGACGTTCATAACATTTTGAAGACTCCTACAATCATATGCTCTAAATTTGGAAATTTCCAATGCAAGATGGTATTCCCGTGAATCTTCCCTCAATCTTCCATATAGTAATCTTCCATATAGTAATGCTTTGCAAATTAGGGGTATTTTATGTAAAGATGTTCGTAATGACATTCATAACATTTTGAAGACTCCTACAATCATATGCTCTAAATTTGGAAATTTCCAATGCAAGATGGTATTCCCGTGATTGTTGTTTCTTGCAAATAAATGTGGGGAAAGGTGCAAAAACACCTCCATAATATTTGTATGCTACTAAATTATATTCTTTAGAAGTGATAGCACTTGGAGATATAAATAAGATCTCTTCATCATTTAAACATAAAGTTCAATACCTTGTACTATATTCAAACTTTAAATCCATATAGTTCAATACCTTGTACTATATTCAAACTTTAAATCCATATATTGACAGCTTATTTATCTTTGTACCAAATCACTAATGTAGCTAATAATGATTAAATTACCTTAACTTCGATTTGAAGATTACTAAGATTCCTCCCTTGGTCCCGACTCCCCCATTGTTATTCAAACAAACCCATTTCCATCTCAACATTCTCTTCTCGCACCGTATATTTTTTTTCTCCACTCCTATTTACTGGTGGATAAAATTACGCAATCAAAAACTCAAGTGGCATATCCAAACAATACCAAGGCAACACAAATCACCTCTACCCACCATCCAAGAAAATAGCACAAGATGATGATCCCTAAATCTTACACATTATTACATTCCCTTTCTTGGAAGAGTTAGGACATTAAATTTTATAGAATAGTATTAGTTATGTTATTGTTTTGTTTGTTTAGTAAGGATTGACCCTTGGCACTTGTCAAAACACCCTTGGAACACATTATTTTTTATAGCAAACATATGAAATTGGATTACAGTCTTTTAAAATAACCATTTTTATATTTTAATGATTGGTAACTAATAACAATAAATAGTTTTATAAGTTTGTTCAAATTTTAAAAAGAAAGTAATTAAAAAATAAGGTTTTAGTACTTGACAAGAGGAACATCGTGGATTGACAGTCAAGTTTCTAGTTTCGAAGCCCTATCATTTTAGTAAAAGACATCAACCTTTATTTATTTTGTTAACAATTTTTTATTTGTGATCATCCTAAAACCACCATATTTAAAGAGCACCTTCTATCAGCAAAAGAAATTCATTTTTAGCTAAATTACTTGGTAAATGATTACCAAATAAGAAACCTGGATCATCTTAGTGTCCAAAAGACTGCTTGAAAGATAAAACAAAACATCTCTAGATTGTATTTATATTATATTCTCTTAATGAAAAAGCATGCAATTCATATTTATTCCCATTTCCCTTTGCTTGTCCTTACCACTCCATTACTTGGGCATTCTATTACATTGATTATATAGTGAATTATTGTAGACAAAAAAAATTTGTAAAATGAGTATCGATTTTTATTTAGCTATGGTGACAAATATTTTTTACGAACTTTTATTTATGAAGGTATGAAAGACTACTGTGAATATTTAATTAATATTATTATTTATATATTAAATAGATTATTAGGTTAATAAGCGAAAGGGTGTAACCCTTCGCTATTCTTGCTCAAGCCCTATAAAGGCGAACTTATTGTAACTTTATCATCATCAATCAATATATTATTATCATTTATCTCAAATATGGAAGATGGTCTCGCTTCTTAACCCTTAACCGGATACGGTTAACTGAGTGAACGGATACGTTCACTGCATTTGATATCAGAGCTCGGTTTCGGCTCTCCCTTCAACTCCAACCGGGTACGGTTGGTGAGCACGGTTTCGGCTCACATTATATCAACTCCACTCTACACGCTCGGATTCAGCTACTTCCATCTTTGAGCTCGGTTTCAGCTCATATCAACCACACATTCTCCCACTATTCTCCTCTCACCGTTCTCGCTGCACAAGAATCTTATACACCGCGCTGCATCCACCCTCCTGCACACCCATCCCGTGTCTTACTTCTCCCTCATCCAGGCACTCTCGCGCCCTCCTTTCCCCCCCTTCCATCCACTCCTGCTGCTCCCTCCTGCACCTGCACGTCCTCTCCACTCCACCCCCCTGCGGCTGCACGCCCTCCAGCTTGTGCGCTGCCATCCCATGCACCATTGTGACCCTCGTTGCATCGTTTCTCGGTATCCTCCCATCGCTGCCCCTCTAACACGCCCTTCCCCCTGTGATCTCCTTCGCCGTGTCCAACTCCCCTCTACCAGCGCCACCACCCAGCGCTGCTCCTGCCCTCTGCTGCGCATCCTCCTTCCAGCTACGCCCTGCGCCTCCTCCTCCCTCCCGCTGCGCCCTAACGCCCCCACCAGTGCCTCATCCCTGGTCTCCGTTGCTTCACGCCAGCCCTGCCATTTTCCCTCCACGTACGCCTCCCCTTCCATTTTCCCTCCACCTACGCCTTAGCTCCACCCGCCACGACCTGCAACCATTCACCATCAACATTAATAAAAACAAAATATTATTATAATAATATTCATATTATTATATAATATCAAATTTTATTATTCCATGTTATAATAAAAATATTTAAATATAATATTTATTATATTTATTAATTTTTTTTATCTACACAAAAAATTATAGTAAACCTTATTACTATAGTTATTATTGATTCATCACTCTTCTCAAACACCAAAATCGATTCCAAATATTCACCTCCCCACACTAGGTCACGAACCATGGCCGAGTTACGAGACCGACTAGAAAAATTAGAAAAAGACCAAATTAGAGATTTAAAAATCGTCGAAGGTCTAAACTCTAGAATGGACAAACTTGAGAAAGTGTTTCGAGAAGATTTAAAGGAAGAGATGAAAAATAACAATGTTGTGCTTAAAAAAGAAATCAAAGATGAAGTGGTTCTGGTACTAGAAAAAAGGTTGAGTGAAACATTTGACACTCTGAACGAAAAAACAAAAAGACTTGGATGACAAAATGAGTGCTATGACTCAAAACATAAACACCGTAACCCAAAACTTGAGCACTATGACGCAGAACCATAATACATTAATGGAGATTTTACAAAGACTAATGCCTAAGACAGACCAAGTCAGCAATCCAGACATGCTAGATGCCTCATTTCATATTTTCACACAGGAAGCACTTGCCAAGAATCAAGAAGAATTGCAAAAAGAAATAAAGATTAACAATGAGACGCTTAAGCAAGAGATAGAAACACAAGTACTGCCAGATATGGAGGCACGATTAAACAGCCAAATAGAAGTTATCAGTGAGATAGTAGAGAATAAAAAAGATAAAAATCACCGCCAACAACGAAGCAGTTCAAATATGTCACTTACATCGTCCAGTAGTTCTGATACACCATCAAACCATAAAGCAAAAGGGAATCAATATCACCCTTACATAGTGTACCCACGACTAAGGCAAAAATAGAGTTGTCGAAATACAATGGAAGTGAAGACCAATGCGTTTCTTGGCTAAACAAAGCGGAAGAATACTTCGACATTTACAATATTCAATCTGACGAGGAGAAGGTGAAATATGCGTCAATGCATATGGAAGGGTACGCCTATAATTGGTACTTATGGTGGAAGAGAGACAATTTTGCCTACACCTGGAACTTGTTCAAAAATGATTTTTTAATAGGTTTCAAGGAATCAAGGAAGATGAATTTTTCAGTAAACTTACGAGATTACAACAAGTTGGAAGTGTTGAGGAATTCACACATCAGTGGGAATCCTTGTCGACACGAGTATTTGGGTTGTCTGACAAGCAAAGACTCGAAACCTATTTAGGAGGTCTTAAACTGTACCTCCAAAAAGAGCTAAAGTTACATGACATACCTAACGTAGAGGTAGCAAGACATAAAGCAAAAGCCACAGAACGCAAACTAGAAGGAATAAAAACAAGAGGCGACAACCATTATCGACAAGAAAAAGAGACACAATGTAGGTACTGTGAAGATACGTGGTCACCCGGCCATCAATGCCACAAACCTAAATCATATGCCTATGAAATGGAAAATAGATCAAAGCCATCTAACAGTTACTCTGATAATAGAAAGAAGAAGAAAAACATATGTCGTCGATGCGGTGATAATTGGATCCCAAGCCATAAATGTAGGAACAATCAGACAATACAGTGCAAAATCATCAATGGAAAGGAAGTGCAAGTCTCTACACAAGAAATTGCGTCCGATTCTAATACCGACACTGAATTTGAATGAAGGATGACATTAAGAAAATACTCAAGCTTTGAGGACAAAGCTTTCCAAAAGGGGAAGGCAATGCTGTGAATATTTAATTAATATTATTATTTATATATTAAATAGATTATTAGGTTAATAAGCGAAAGGGTGTAACCCTTCGTTATTCTTGCTCAAGCCTATAAAGGCGAGCTTATTGTAACTTTATCATCATCAATCAATATATTATTATCATTTATCTCAAATATGGAAGACGGTCTCGCTTCTTAACCCTTAATCGGACACGGTTAACTGAGTGAACGGATACGTTCACTGCAAAGACCAAGTAAATCCATCTCCAATTCAATAAATTGTTATTGCATTCTTATTAATTAGTGTTATTTTTTTATAAGGAAGAATTTACAATTAATGTAAATATTTAATTATGAGCTAAATCCTTTTTACAAAAAAAGGTAAAGCTACCAAAAGTACTTGAAAATCAATAATAGCATAATTTATTAGCGTTCAAATTTGAACCCGTCTGTTCGGTTCATCTCACCTTTGGGCGCCTCGCGCATGACCTAGCTCTAAGACCCTCTGCACGCTGCGCTTGTCCTGTTTGTTTCTATGGATGCCGGAGGGGGCGCTCCCCCTCCTCTCCCCCCTAAGATCGCAGCCTTCAAGCTCTTGGTTTCCACCCACGACAAGAGGAAAGAAAGCCTAAGTCTGCAGAAATTTGTGAAAAAAGCAGATTGTATACCCTCTGTGGAATTGTCTGTTGAACGACCGTGTCGGACAGCCTTGAATCTTGTTGAACGTGGGCTCATTGGGCAGCTTACAGGCCTCTGGCCATCCCCCAAGGCAATCAATGGGTGGGTTCAGTGAAACTGGAGGCCCCTTGTCTCCGAAGGAATTTGAAATCACCTGGTTGGCAGAGGTTACTATGTTTTCGTTTTTTACTCAGTTGAAGACCGTGACCTCATTTTTCGAAATGGTCCTTATTTTATGGGCCCTCATGGTCTCTATCTAAACAAGTGGACCCCGGACTTTGATTCGACCCAAGATGTTCCTTCAGCCATTCTTGTCTGGGTTAGGCTTCCTCACCTCCCTTTGCACTGTTGGAATCATGAATCTCTCGAGACCATTGGGAACAAATTAGGAAAATACATTGATAGGGCAGAAAGGAAAGAACAATATTCGTGTGCCAGAATATGTGTTGAAGCCGATTTGGAGATAGGGCTGCTGGAGGCGATCAAGCTCACAGTGGCTGACTGGTCTCACATCCAGGAGCTCGATTATGAGAAGCTACCGTTTAAGTGCCAACATTGCCATGGCTATGGCCACTTTGCCCGCAACTGCAAGAAGAAAATAGAGGAAGAATCCGAAAAAGAAAAGGGTGATCAGTGGACACAAGTTCAAAAGGTAGGCACATCAAAACAGGTGAGCAGAACAAAAGGTAAAGGAGGAAATACATGGGCTGGAGGCCCTCCTGCCGGGAAGAAACTCCCTGAACACCTGGCTGTCGAAAATGCTACACCAAATACATTTGTTGTTCTGAGCACACCTGAAGATCAGAAGCCTCCTGTTCTTGAAGAGGGTGAGGTGTAGTGGTCTAATGTCGAAAATGCTACACCAAATACATTTGTTGTTCTGAGCACACCTGAAGATCAGAAGCCTCCTGTTCTTGAAGAGCATGAGGTGCAGCGGTCTAATGAACAAGTAGAGGAAGTTGAAATAAACTCGGGATCTAAGGAGCAACCTGGTAGGTACTGCTATCTCAGAAACCCTTACCACAGTTGCATCCATGCAGGAAACCCCTGGATCATCAGCAGGCGCCACATCTTCAGCCTCATATGTTGAAATGACCAAGAAGAAACCAGTAGACAGCTCTAGCTCGTCTGAAGAAGAATTTTTCGAGCAATCCACCAAAATGGTAAGAAGGAAGTTTCGAAAGGAGGTTAGAGAAGCAGAGGCAGAGAAATTAAAGATGCAAGGCAGTCAATCCACAATTGAGATGTCAGTAGGCATAAATACGCGGGGTCGACCCCTAAAGGGAGGCCCTACTCCCTCATACGTTGGTAAATAATGTAGATCGTCTCTTGGAATTACAGGGGGTTGGGGAATCCAAAGAAAGCAGAAGTAGTCAAAGATTTATCCCGAATGGAACCTTCAGACATCCTCTTGCTCCATGAGACAAAAATAGAAGAGGAAGCTCTTATATCCTTAAGCAAAACAAAGTGGCAGAAGAATGCAGGCAAGGCAGTCAGTGCTCGTGGCACTTCCGGGGTACTTGCAACCTTATGGTCCAAGGATAATTTTCATCTAGAAAGCTCATACGCAACCCAACACTGGATATACATAGATCTCCAGCGCATACAAAGTAAGACTTCTTTGGCCCTTTTTAATCTTTATGTCCTAGTTAACCTTCTGGAAAAACAAGAATGATGGAACTCTCTTTCATATTTCTTAGAAATCTACACCCCCGCAAACATCATAGTGTCGGGGGATCTCAACATAATTCTTGATCCTAAAGAGAAAAAATGTGGAGTTCAGGGAAAAGACCCTTTCCATGACTTGGTGGAGTCTTTGATCCATGCCTGAGACCTTCTTGATTTCAAACCAAGGAAAGGTCGATACACCTGGACAAACAATCCAGTAGGGGTCGCCAATATCTCTGCTCGTCTTGACAGGTTTCTAGTGCAAATCTCCTTGTTGAAGGGGAAAAAATTATTTACAACAAAAATTCTGCCAGAGTTAGCCTCAGATCATAATCCCATCTCCCTGCTGCTGGAAGAAGAGGAAGATCTAGGTCCTATCCCGTTCGTTTCAATCCTCTTTGGATTGAGAGGGATGGCTTTCTGGAAACAATGGAACAAGCTTGGTCCCATCTAGTAGAAGGATCCCCCAGCTATGTTTGGGAGCAGAAACTCAGTATACTAAGCATGCCTTGAAAAGCTGGGCTAAAAAAACCCTTACAACTCCAATGAGCAGAAGATGAGAGACAATGCATATTTTATCACAAATCCAGATAGGAATGGAGGAAACAGAGATCACCAAGGCTTAGTTGGCCATTGGGCAGAACGCTCAAGTTTAACTCCTACACCTCCTTTCGTCAGGAAGAGGAATATTGGCGCCTTAAGTCTCGCAGCCTTTGGTTGAAAGCTGGTGATAGAAACACTTCCTTCTTTCATCGACAATGCAGGGCCAAAATTTCTCAAAATCACATCTCGGAGATCTCCTCTCGAGAGGGGGAAGTCATTAAAGGTCACTCCCAATTAAAACAGGCCGCTGAAATGCATTTTCAGCAACTGCTCCAGGAGGATGGCACTTATGACGAGGAAGTGGTTGCTGATTTTATGTCAAACATTCCCCCACTTGTCAGTGCAGAGATAAATGATGGCTTAATGAATCCTTTCACGAAAGAAGAGATTGTAGAAGCCATTTGGTCAATGGAGTCGGATAAAGCTCCCAGGCCGGATGGCTTCTCAATACATTTTTACAGAGCTTGCTGGCCTGTAATAAAAACTGATCTCCTTCGCATGGTAAAAGCTTTTAAAAAAAAGCCAAAGTGGGAGGGTGTACCAACTCGACCCTCCTAGCTTTAATCCCTAAAGAGGTCAACCCTGAGTCTTTTGACAGGTTTAGGCCTATCTCGCGGTGCAATGCCTCATACAAACTTCTTGCCAAGCTCTTAGCCAATAGACTCAAGCCTTTGTTAGGGAAACTTATTTCTCCTCTTCAGGGCGGTTTTGTAAAAGGAAGACACCTCATATACAATGTGATTCAAGTGCAAGAAGCCCTTCATTCCAGTTTCCAAAGGAAGGAGAAAGGCATGCTTATTAAGCTGGATATGGCAAATGCCTTTGACCGTGTTAAGCTCTCCTTTCTCTACAAAGTCCTTCTCACCTTTGGGTTCAGCACTCAATTTGTTAGATTGATAAAAGCCTGCACTGATAGGCCCCTAGATAGCGCCTCTCGTCAATGGTAGACCAACAAAATTCTTCCAAGCTTCAAGAGGACTCCGCCAAGGGTGTCCTCTTTCACCCTTTCTCTTTATTCTGATGGCTGAAACACTCACCGAAAAGCTATCAGCTGAAAAGGAAGCAGGTACTATTCCAGGCATCAAGGCAGCAAGAGGTGTTGACCCTTTAAATCATGCACTCTTTGCGGATGATTCTCTCCTTCTGGGAGGGGCCTCTCTCAAGATAGCTAGGGCCTTCAATGAAATTCTTAAAAATTTATGCCTAATCTCAAGAGCTCTAATCAACAAAAGAAAAAGTGATGTCTATGGATGGAATATAGATCACCCGACAATCCTCCGAATAGCTCATTCCCTGGGATTCAATGGCTTCGATAAGTGGGATATGATCAAATACCTGGGCCTTCCATTAACCTTGGGACCAAGCTTTCATTCTCTTTGGCAAGAAGTTATAAGCAAGATAAAAGCTAAAATAGTGTCTTGGGGTGGCCAATGGCTAACAAAGGTGGGGAAGCTAGTTCTGATAAAAGGAGTCCTTTCAGCCCTTCCCATCTTTTAGTCCTCCCTCTTGCTTGCCCCCAAGTCTATCATGGCTCATATTTCCAAGCTACTTCGTGATTTCCTTTGGAAAGGAGGCAAAGACAATCAGAGTAAGCTCCATCTGGTAAGTTGGGATATAATTAAAATACCAATTATGGAAGGTGGTCTTTAGATTCGTGATCCAAGCCTAGTTAACTTGGCCCTGGGCGGGAAAATTCTATGGCAACTGTTCGCTGACCAAAACCATCCGGTAAGCAAATTCTTTGGATGAAATATCTCAAGGGAGGTTCCTTGAGAAGTATAAAAGCTGAAAGTACTCCTACAAGTACATCAATTTGGAATTTATGCCGAAGAGGAATAGATCTTCTACAGCAACACCTCTACAGAATCCCTGGCAATGGATCGAGAACTTTATTGTGGGAAGATAACATCCTAGGGAACCCCCCTCTAGCCTCCTTGGATTCTTTCAACAAGCTCAAGTTATGGCTTGTCAATAAAGGGCTTCTTCGTCTTGCAAACATCTGCTCTTGGGACAGCTTGGACTTTCCCGGAGGTGCCAGAGCCCCTTGTTTCTCAAAAGAATTTGCTAATCACAGCACTCTCAGGTCTAGCCCCAGTGCATCGCTCTATTAAGGATAAGTGGGGGTGGGGAAGGACAGGATCTTATACCGCTACTCAAGGTTTCCATTCTTTGCAAACTCCTCAGGCCCCTGTTCTCTCCCGTGCGCTCTAGAAAACAGTCTGGAGCCCCTTCAGTCTCCCCAAGGTGAATTTTTTTACTTGGGTTCTTATGCATAAAAAGGCTTTGACAAGCAAAAATCTAAGCAAGCATGGTTTTTTATGGACCATTTAGATGTTGTTTCTGCAATTCCGCCTCTGAAACTTCAGATCATCTATTTGTAGATTGTGCATTTACTCAAATAGTCTAGGAGCTTGCTCTTCAAGGTTTGCGCACCTCTACCCCTTCTCAAATAGCAGTTGTTCCTATCTACACTTCCTGGGAAGATCAAAATCCTGGAAAGAGATACGAAAATGCAGTCTGGAATAAAGTCTGGCATGCACTTCCTAGATGCATTTGGTGGAAAGTTTGGTTGGCAAGAAATGATTGGGTTTTCAACAATAGTCCTCGACCCCAGTAATAGTGGCTACCAAATCCAAAGCTCTTTTGTTGGAATCTGTTGGTAAGTTCTCTCTAGACTTCTCATTATATCCGGAAGAATCCTTGTGGCTAAAACCTGCTCTCCCGGAGAGAAAAAGGAGGCAATCAAAAATCCTATGAATACTCCATCTTGGCGACTGCGATTAACTAAAGAAGCGTTCCTCTCGTGGTGACAAAGGAATTTAACTACCACAATCTTCTTCGACGGTGGGTATAAGGGGGATCCCAGAATTGCAGGCGCAAGGGGATGGATCCTCTCCCCTAACAAAACGATTGAAACTTAGTTCACCTGGAGTCTAGGAACAACTTCGAACAATCATGTAGAAAGCTACAATCTTCTGAAAGCATGCAAGATTGCAAAGGAGCTTGGATACAAGGCAATACAAATCTTCGGCGACTCTAAACTTCCGATCAAATTTCTAAACTCTGAAGATCATTTTTGTAATCCCTCACTGAATAATTCTCTTCAGCGAATTCGAAATTTCTTGAAAGAATTTGATTTTGTTGCTTCATATCACATTCTGCGAGATCTGAACAAGCTGGCAGAGTCTTTGGCAAATAAGGGTTGCCTATTGTCTAATGGAAGTTTCAGTTTAAATGAAGGACCCAACTCATATCACCCTCTCCCATAATCGAGCTTCTGAATTCCGTGCTTTGCTTTTGAAGCGACGCACTATTCTTTTTAAACTGGGACAATCACTCCTATTTACAAACTCCAGTTGATTTCCAGTAGAGAAACCGAAGATTTCTGTGATAAAGTTAGTGGCAGCCTAGGGAGTACCAGCAATTGCAGTCTCCATCTTCATTTCATCAAATGTTTGGGTCGGAAAGACAAACGACATACAACACAGCGATAGCCTATCTCATCTCATTTCAGCTCTCTTCACTGGATTTGTATTGCAAGTTATTTCCCTTCAACAAATTGTGGGCGGTTTTTGACAGCCTATCTATTCATGGATTCAATCTCTCTGTCAGAAGAATGGTTTTAAGGAAGACTATTTTCTGCTCTGCTTGTAAATGGTTGATTTGGCAATAGCCCAACCAAGCATGCCTTTCTCTTAATAAAACCTATCCGTTTGAGTTAAAAAAAAAAAATTAACCCTGTCAATATTAATTTCAATTTATGACCCTTGGACGATGGGGAATTGGGATTCGAGAATAGGAATTCATTCTTTTTTGTTCAAATTTCCTTTGGAATGGCCTATCCCATCCCAAAATAATGAAATATCAAGTCCTACTTCGATTTTTGTGAGAAATGTAAACAATTGAAATCTAGAAGGAATCGATCAAAGTTTAATGGCATACCTAGGATCTTACAATCTGTCAACACCATTTGTGATTTGAATAAGTATAAATGAACTTCACACATTCTTTTTAGAGATGAATACTCTACATGTACAAATACAACATCTAAAAAATAGTTTCTCCAAATTGTTGACAGGGTATATTGAAAAAAACTAAAAGATGAGATTTTCCATAGCCTATTTTACTCAATTTTAGTTGATGGAAGCATTGATCGAACTATGGAATATCATTTGATTACTTATAATACATATTTGACAAATGAAATAAGAGGTCAATGTGTAACAAAATTCATACACTTGCTTCAAATAAAAGATTGAACAACTCAATTTATTTATGATGGACTGAGAACTTTTCTAACATAGATGGATCTATCTTTGATAAAGTTAGTTGGATTTGGCTCTCATGGAGCATCTACCATGAGGAGCAATTGTAAAGGTTTATTTTCTAAGATATGTCAAGATGCTCCTCATAAGCATTAGCAGCAAATGATGCTTTTCTCTCATTTTCCAAAATTGTAGTCTATTGATAAATTTTAAGCAAAGTTTATTCATGGCTTGGAAAATATTGTAAAAGACATGGAGAACTAAAAGAGTCAAATTAGGTGACTCACTCATGGAAAGACTCATCAAACTCAAGCCCACTTTGTTAAACGAGCATAGATCCAAATCCTAGGCTCTATCAAGCACCGAGAGCGATCAAATCTCCCGAGGTGCAAACCTCTCATTGAATAACTCCTTGAGTGCAATACCTGAGCCACCTAATCCTAAGCTCTAAAGTCTTGAGTTTAAGTCTCATATTTATTTTTTACTTTGTATTATTCTTTTTTGTTTATGGTGACATAATATTTATTACTTTTTACTTTATATTATTTTTTTTTGTTTACTTTGTATTATTTTGTTACTAGACAAACTCGACAAACACTCTAAAATTTCATATTTACTTTTTACTTTGTATTAAAAGTAAAAAGTAAAGTATCTAGTTTAAGTCTCATTTTATTTTTTAATTTGTATTATTTTTTATGTTTATGACCGACATAATATTTATAACCTAATCCTAAGCTCTAAAGTCTCTAGTTTAAGTCTCATATTTACTTTTTACTTTGTATTATTCTTTTTTATTTATGGCCAACATAATATTTATTACTTTTTACTTTGTATTATTCTTTTTTGTTTACTTTGTATTATTTTGTTTATGGCCAACAATATAGACAAACAATCGGCTTACAAGATCTCCTTCATACAAATGTTATTTATGGCCGACAATATCGACAAACACTCGACTTACAAGATCTCCCTCATGCAAATGTTATTGATTGCCGACAATATCGACAAACACTCGACTAACAAGATCTCCCTCATACTAGGCAATAGAGCGCCTCTCGACGCAAAAATTGAGAGCTTGGAGAAAAAAATATGTATGAGTTAGCAACAATATTTCAAATGCAATTTTCCATCCATTTACTTGCAGATGTGCTCATTGAGTTAAATAAGTTGAATCAGAAGTTCGGAGATGATCATGTTGAGATTACCTCTATTGGCATTAGACATTACTAGTAAACAATATTTGGGAGGCATATTTAGGGCAAGGGCAATGCACAAATCCTCTTTTTTAGTTAGAGCACAATGAAGATATATTTACATTGATTTAGGCTTGAAAGTTTACCAAAGATGCAAAGATCAAGGACACTAGATGATTGCATTCTTTTAGGTAAATGTTTTGTGATGAAGGTGATTGGATCTCTCCATATGAGGTTCACAGATCTACCTATATTTCATGATGCTAAGTTTTTTCAATCCTCGGCATTATTATGAAGAAATGAATGATAGAGACACTAATATGAAAAGATGGTTGAAATGTTTATGTGAAAAGTTTAGTGTTGGAGACTTGCCTATTGTGCTACTAAATGTTTCGGAGAAATGGATGAATTTATTTATACTATTTATAAATCATACCCTAAAAAGCATATACCCTAAAAATCATATGTTTGGAACATGTGATCTATATGTGGAGATGAACCTGAATGCCTTGAAGGTTTTCATGTTTGATGAGATTATGGCAAGCTATCCTTCTAGTATATGGAAACAAATGAAAACTAGAAAGCCACACCTCATGGTGTGGTACTAATATACTAATGGAAACTACTGTAATATATATCTAAATCAACCCATTTGTCATTCTTAAATAGTAATTTAGAGAAAATGAGCACTTTAGGTTCAGCTTTCTTTCTCGCCATCTTTTTTCACTAATAACCTTAATAGATAGCACCAAGGTATTGTTCACAGTTGAATGGATACTACGGAATAACTTACAATGAATGAACACAACAATTAGAATGGCAGCATGGTTGAGCACTCGCGAACACTAAGATTTGCTTAAAAGGAATTCTACTGCCATCATACACAGATTCAGTTTACCCTTGTAATCGGTTTAAAAATCCACATATATTTGATGCATGTGCCCCAGTATAGGATCATTACATACTTGATACTATTTATTGCTGTTACAAAATTTTCAAAGAAATCACTTAACCAGGGTTTAATGGTCAGCATAGGAAAATAGATGTGTAAAAAAAATATTTCCACCGAAGCAAATAAATTAACTTTGACACACAATGAAAGCTGCAACTCGGTTATTATTACCAGGCTTTTACGTAATCATTTAAATGTTTAAATATACCCATGGATTCCAAGATGACCCTTGACCGCCCGCACATAAATTTACTGATTCACTCAACATAGACATGTTTTCCAACATCCAAAAAAGGAAAAGCACGGTATAAGGAACAATGAATAAATGGCCATTTTATAAACAAGTTCTTTCCGGCAAAAGAAGTATATGTTACATCAAGTTTGACTGATTAGTTCATGACCTCGGGAGGTAGCACCTAAGCGTCTATACCCAGAATCACGAAAATATCCTCAATAGATACTGAAATAGTTGAACCTCTTCCATGCGGACCACCCCCCAACCCCCTAATGAGACTCCCCCCCCCCCAACCTAATGAGACCAATGTACACCTAAACACAGGAACCTGTCTTTAGCACAGATGTACTGCACTTGAAGAGACTGGGTGACGATAACTCTCTGCAGAATATAACCATCCTTTCTCAACTCAACACACAAGAAATTACCTGCAGCAGAAAATATCACAATATATCTGGAAAATGTGGAGCACTAAGACATGCCAAATGTCAGCAACTATGACTATACACAAAGGCATGCTTACAAATGAAGAAATGAAGGTATCCCATGGGTTTTATCCAGACCTGAATCATTCATAAAAACCTTACTCCACAGGACATATTTTCATGACTTCAGTTTTGCCAGCATATCGAGAATTTTCACGACACTGGTCCCACTCCCTCTTCAGACACGGTAATTTGCTATCTTTCTTGAGGAAGAAAATTCAAAAACAATGGAATCACTTACTGCTTTTTCTATGAAAATGCAAAAGTTTGAATAAGATGTCAGTCTGAAGATTGAATAGAATCATTGAGATCAAAATTCGATGACCATGTTGCTGAAAGAGTACCCTTCAAAGTTTAAAGCAGATTCCCTTGAGCATTATGCTCTGGCAGCAACACTAAACCTACAATCAATGCCAAAAGTGTTAAACTAACTTCTGCACTTAGACAAGTGGAAAAATATATGTTCAAAGAGAAGCATGGCAAGAGAAGCATGGCTTATGCTTACCTTCTGACTGACTTACCAACAGCATCATTTTTTGACCCTGTCTGAACTGCCAAGATCGTTCCAAGTGACACCGAGTGCTTGATCACCAGAGAGCCATACACATAACCAATCCACGACCAGCAACCGGGAACATGAAAAATGCAAGGCAAACAAGTCGGGAAAGGGTAAAAAAACTCAAAAGCAATACACTTGCATCTAAATTAGCCATATTAAAAAATAAGTAACAGCAAGGAATATTACTTTGCTACCTCTTTGGGCGAGGACAACCCAAAATAAATTAATAAATTATGATATCATCAAATCTAGATGTAATGCTATAGAGTTTCCTCTTTATATGCAAAGAATCCAAAACATAAGTGCATAATATCTAAATTAGATAAATGATAACTAAAAATAAGCAAAGACACCATTTGTTAAAGCCAGACCTCCATCTTTAGCCCATTTTGAAAATTTCCAGCTATCAATGCAGTGCTATTTCCCAAAGATCCTTCTGTTGAAGTATTGTCAGAAACCTTGTCTATGGTTCTAGCACTACCCAAGACCTCTGAAACATTTTCTTTCAGATGGATATCTACATTGCCATCAGTTACCCTCTGAGAAGCTGCTTCAGCCATATTGTCTTGAAATGGACTACTTCCCCTTGCGCCTAAACAAGCTACTACATGATTTGAGCTAACGGTAGGTTTTTTTCCTCTTTTGTCAATGTTGGCTGCAGTTTCACATTTTCTCTTGTTTAGATTCACAGATGGTTGCTTCCTGCACTCTTCTGGAGATTCATCACCAGAATTTCCACTACTGCTCCCTGGAGAAGCCTTCACTGTTTGATTTATACCTCTCGCACATCGACTTGGCAATACCCCACCAGGAAAGACATATGGTGGAATTTGCTTACGGCGTATATGTGATACAAAGATGTCCATTCCTGGTCTCCAAAGGAAATACATGATCACTGAATGCTTGAATTCATCTACAGTGCCACGTATGTCAAATTGTTGGCCTTCCTGTACGGGCACTCCCTGTTTCCTTTGTAAACCCATAAAATATGCACAATGGTGTTCTTTACTAGATGTGTTGCTATATTCACAAGGATAAGGATGACACTGCAGCATCCCAAATGTGTCCCTTTCAATCTGCAAAATTAAATTTCAAACGACGTTCAGATGTGCATACACAACAATGTTACTACATATCAATAGCCAAAAATACATAGACTGGTATAGCCAAAAAAACATAGACTGGTGGAGAGTTATCAAACCTTTAAAGTAAGTTGCCTTAATCGTGACTCAACCCATCCCTTCCATGTCCTCAAATCATCTTGATCTGCAGCTACAATGTCTATTTGCAAATAATTTCGGTATGACTCAAAGAAACGACAAGGCTCAAAAAGAGCACCCCAACCTGCCTTATTCATTTCAATTTCCTGTTCCAAAATCAAATTACAGCTCGATGTTTACAAGACTCCATTTTACATGCTTATCAAACTTGAAGCTTAATATCAAAAAGCTCTTTAAAAACTCATACCTCACAAATCTTATTTCCAGTCTGAAATTGCTCTGTCATGACACGAAGTGTGCTCGTGGATACATTGTAACTGGAGTTCATGCATGGGTAAGCAGGAGTGATGATGGGCATGTGATGGGTTCGGTCGCGAGGGTTTTTTCGTGTATCCCATACAGGAAATCCCAACGTACCCTCCTCTATTGAACAAAGCATCACAGGATTTGGCCAGCGCCATTGAGTATAAACTCGAAAGAATCGTGCAACCAACATACTGGGATTTGCATTTGGATACAGTTGACAAACCCGGGCAACTAATAAAGCCCAATTCACGCCACCCAAAAATCCCGTGACCTGTGCCAAAGGATCCTTTGTTAAACATTCAAGTCATATAAACAACAGAATATATGAAATAAGCAATCATATAAATAACTTACATTTGAGTAGAGACCACGCCTTTTAGCCCAGAGCCTCATGCATCTAAGTGTTGTACGAAAATGCTGCATATTAACGATTTGAAAACATTAGATGCAGTAAAACTAAATCAGCAATTGGGTAGTATGAGATCAGCTATATAAGAAGACCAACGACGTATACACCTCAACATTTGGTACAAGGCGCAGAATCTGATCTGCAACTCTGCATCCAGTGAGGCTTCTTGCACTTTGTTCATCAACTTCGCAGAGTGCTGACTCTTGAGAAATGTCAAAATCCTAAATATAAACCAATACCAAAAACAGTAAATCACAAATGAATTCCCCAGTGAGAATCAGAAGATACACTACTCCAATAAAAAAATATGCACTGATACTGAACTGAATGTTTAGTGGCAAGCAAACAGAACCACAATTGGCTCCAATAAAACACAAAAATGATTAAAACAGCAATGCCGACCATAGCGCTATTTTCTGACTATGACTACTTGATTTATCATATATATATATATATAGGAGTAACTTACCTCTGGAACAACCCAAAGTGATATGCTAGCATAAATCAAATCAATAGATATTCCTCTGAACTTAAACTTCATGACAGGAACGTGTGCATCAGGGACAGGATGGAGTTCAGCAACTTCTGGCATTTCAGCCAACATATCATGGAGAACGCCAAAGAAATCCTCCTGTAAAAAAGCAATACAAACTGATTGTCCAGATTAACAGTAACAATCCAGAACACACTAGCTGCTTACTTTGTATCCAAGGAACTCACTGCTAGCTATATTATGAAAATTGATGAAATATATTGTCAAATCAATCCACTGTCATGAAAAACTATTTGACCAAAAAGACAACATTCAGTACTCACGTCCCTAATAATATAGCAAGGCCCTACACATAGCGTGTCTAGATCTGCTCCTGGACCATGTACCTGCCAGCATCCAAATGTTGGTAGCAATTAAACCAAAAAAAATATTGAACCTTAAGAGGAAAAAGGTTTATTTGTTTATAACAACGACACTTCTAATCAGTATTATACAAAACTAAGAAGATTACGTGAACAGTGAATCATGTTGGGGGCATCTCCCGAGACTTAAATGATACTCCCATATTTACAAAATTGCGTCCAGTATTATCGAATCACCATAATTATTAATCAGGGTTAAATGACTCCCATATTTACAAAATTGCATCCAGTATTATCCAATGAACATGATTATTAAACAGGGTTTTGTTACAACACAGAAGTTCCAGGTTAATCTGAACCTATAAGTACCAGGTTAATCTGAACCTACCGTAGGTGACGGAATTACAGGTCCATAATTGAAAACATCAATCTCAAAAGTATACAGCCGTGGATGGTAAACCTATTAAGTGGGGTTATAAATTATACCAGCCCTAAAGACCAGACTATTTACTGAAAATAGATAGAACATGCAATAAAAACAACGCAATGCAACCAAGGTCTTGACAATTTCAGTAGCTTACCGACAAACGATAAGACCCAAATGTATAGATTTTAGCATTTGCTTCTTCCGCCAACTGTTCACCATACCCTCTTTCATGAGTTATCCTCTTGACCCATGCTTTTGCAATCTGGAAAATCAAGAAACAATCAGACTTGGCCACATAAACAATTTTCTGAATGCTTAAGATCTCCTCATAATCCATACACGAATTTTATACAAAAATATATAAGTTTCCCTGACCTGATCAATTTGGGCCAAAACCTCCTTTCTTAGGGCACCGTCCTCTGAACTCTCATAAAGCCCAGCACTCACCAAAAACTACACGCAGTCATCTCATAATATATTAAAACACCCAAACACATGCAATATTATGCAAATATATAACCCTTGCGTTTGATTTTAGACAAGTCATACCTCTTCCAGCTGCCGAGTCCTGTGAAGATCGGCCTCATTAGGTCCTGCCATTGATATGGGCTTTGTAACGCCATGTTGTCGTTCCTCAGACATATTCAAAGTTATCCAAATACCGCTTATGCTTCGAACCCTGCAAACTCCCAATATGAGATATAGGCGCAAGCTTTCGATAGCCCAAACCCTAATTCCCTAAAAACATACACCAGGCCCTGAAAAAACCTAGCCTAAAACAACGCCGCTTCACAGATCGGCGACTTGGGGACGATTTATCTAGGGCTCAATCCCCGACTTCAGAGCCGCAAAGGGCAGCTTATCTAGGGCTCAATCCCTGACTTCAGAGCCGCAAAGGGCAGCTGACGACTTTCGATCCCAGAACAAAATCTCTGCCAATTTGCAGATATGCAGAGATGATCAATTGGACGCGGGAAAGCCTAAACAATGTCAGAATTGGGAGGAACAGGGAAATATGGAGAGTAAAACCCGAGTGGGAGTTGATCGGGGCAGGGTTAAGGGAGTGGCAGAGAAAAACACAGGGGAATTCCAGGTAAGGGTAACGGGATTGAGCAGGACTCTCCTCTCTCACTCGGCCACAGACCAGCTGAAATAAAAAAACAATCCAAAGACCGAGAATTTACCGAGCTTATAAAGCTTCGCTGCCAAACTGGGGTTGGCTAAAATTGGCACAGTCAAACTGGGGTTTGCTAAAATTGGCAGCGGTCATGCGGCTTTTTTATTTATTTGCGCTCTTTTCTACCAGTTTTCTTCAGTCTTGCTTTTTGAACTGTAGTTTTATGAAAATTTTGGAAAGATCGCTTTATATATATATAATAATAATAATATTCAGGATATAAAATTGGGAAAATTCTATAATTAATTTTCCCCCGACATGCATGATGTGAAAAAAGAATGCACGTAGACAAGGTCGAAAAGAATGAATTAATGGGTTTATATTTTACTTTATTATATAAAAAGTTGAATTACATAGTGGGTATTATGGAAAATATGTCAAGATGTATTACCAACGATTTCAAGATTCAAAGATATTAGGTCTTGTTGGATTTTTTTAATGGTTAATTTAGTAAAGTATATAAAAGGAAAATTATGAAAGCCATATAGGATATTGTGGTTATATATTTACATTAATTAATAAATAATTTTGAAATAAATAATTATAAAAATAAAATAAAAAATAATTGATAGTTATGTATGGATAACTGGTAGCTAATGTATGAATAACTTGCAGTTGATGTATGGATAATGGATAATGGATAGTTCATGCATGGATGATGGGCACTTTGTGCAACTAAACATGGAGAACAAATAACTTGTTAGTGGCACTTCACTTTTTGACCTATCCATGTTCAGCGGACACAAGTTAAGTGGTTATGTTAGTTTTAATTACATGCATGGATAATGGATAGTTCATGCATGGATGATGGGCACTTTGTGCAACTAAACATGGAGAACAAGTAACTTGTTAGTGGCACTTAACTTTTTAACCTATCGATGTTCACCGGCCAAAGTTAAGTGGTTATGTTAGTTTTAATTACATGCATGGATAATGGATAGTTCATGCATGGATGATGGGCAGTTTGTGCAACTAAACATGGAGAACAAGTAACTTGTTAGTGGCACTTAACTTTTTAACCTATCGATGCTCATCGGCCACAAGTTAAGTGGTTATGTTAGTTTTAATTACACCAATAAATGTTTATTACACTAATATGTGTTTATATTTTAGAATTTGGGGTGGACTAGAGCCTATGTCTTTCCTAGATTGCACGAGAATGAGACAAGTGTACTATCCAGATTGATTTTATGACAGTCGTTCCAAATTCAAAATAAACAATTATAAAAAAAAGGAATCTAAAAAATAATTGGTAGCTATGCATGGATAACTGGTAGCTATGGTTGAATAACTCATAGGTGATGCATAGATAACGGGTAGTTGATGCATGGATACCGGACAATTCGTGCAACTACTCATGGAAATCAAGTAACTTGTTAGTGACACTTAATTTGTGACCTATCGGTGCTCACCAGTCACAAGTTAAGTGGTTGTGCTAATATCTTAGGATTTGGGGTGGACTAACACCTATGATTTTCCTAGATTGCACAAGGATGAGATAACCAGATTGATTTTATGGCACTCGTTCCAAATTCGAAAAATAAATGTATAAAAAATAACCGATACCTAATGCATGGATAACGTGTAGTTCATGTGGCAAACAACCGTTTAACTAGAAGAAGACAAGAGCAAAACAAGTAATAGATAACTTATTCATGGCACTTGACTTGTGGCGCCACAATTTAAGTGGTTGTGCTAGTATAAAATATTTTTCAAACTTATTATGATAGTTTTTTTTAAATAAAAAATTTAATCAACAAAGATTATTCACTCATCATAAGCATGTAGCTACATATGTGCAAATTCGTAGGAGGTATGACTTTAGAAATTACATCAGTTTGCAGAGGGGGTCCCTTGTCCCACAAACAAGGGGGTCTCATACCCCAAATTGGTGTTTTCGTTGCGACCTTAAAATTAGATTATATTATTATTATTATTATTATTATATATAGTACTTTTCTAGTTTAATTGCACCGAGAGGAGCGAGGTGTTTTGCAGTCTAGTATGGGGGAGATGTTGTAACGTTCCTACCTTAACAAAATAATTAAAAAAATCTATGTTCGTCTATAAAATAAAAACTTAAAACTTAAACCCGGATCTATAAACCAAGAGAGATCAAATTTCTTGAGTTTAAATTAAAAAAATAAATTGGATCCCTCTCGGTGCTTGATAGATTCTGGTTTAAGATGGATCTACGCTGGTATACATACAATTACTCTTTGAATTGGTAAAATGTTGTACTATCTAAATTTTGTTTCCGTGATTCATGGATGATGAACGAGGCAAACCTAGCCTCCAATTACAGTAACAGAGCCTAACCTCGAGGGGATTATGAGAGTCAAACCCATGACCTCCCCCACTTTTGGGGAAATAGATCTAAAAACTTTGGGAAAAAAAAACCTAACTGAAGGACTAAAATCTTGTTTCCATTGTAAATTATCATTAAAATTTCAAAAATATAAATAATTATTATAAATTTATTTTGTTTTAAAAAATATACAAGTATAAATTTTTATTATTCTTTAAAGATTTAAAATTAAGATGAATTTATTTCTTTTAAATAATTTATTTTTATTATTAATTAAGTTTAAATTATTTTTAAATAAACAAGAGTCACGAGGTGGCAATGTCCCCGCAGTTGCTAATAGCAATAACAACTATAACTATAAGCTATAGAAATATGATACTCTTGCCACAAAATTGTAATAGGGGGGGAATTCTTTCGCCACAAAACTACCTAGCCATCAAAGTTAAAGTTCCCTCCAATGAATAAGATGATGAAACTTAAAATTTTATCATACTTTGATATATTATGTAAATTTTACTTCTTTTAAATCAATTTGTTAAACCATAATTTTGATAAAACATACAATTTGCACTTAACCTATCCCAAACACACTTTATTTTTGGATATTTATACCATTTTATATTGGATATTGAAATCAAATTAATTTTATATTGGATTGAATTGATATCAAATTAATTTTATATTGTATTTTTAAACTATGAGCTTATTAACCATTGAATAATCATAACTAAAGTATGAATTAGTGTATGGAATTTTTGTGATTCTAAGAATCATCATCAAATCCTACACAAATTTATAAAAATAAACTTAATAATTAAAATATTTATTAACATTGAATTCTACACCTATAATGTAGTTTAGCTTGTGTACCCCCTTCAATGATTAAAAGCATATAAATTTGAAAGATGTCACTTGGATTACTGCATTTTTTTGTGATTGTTCCTTAAACTTTGTGATTGTTCCTTAAACTTTGTGAAGTTCCTCTCAGTGAGGAGATGTGGTTTGAGGGGTATTGTCATGTCAATCACCATAAAGTTGTGGTTGAAACTGAATGTTCCTACATAACCATGTTTGTTAACCACATGGTATTGCTAAGTGTTTCACATGAAAATAAACATTGGCCAAAATCTTAAATCCAAAAATATTAAAAGTGGCATTGTTAAGTTAGCTTGGCCTGATGTTGTTCTATAACCTCTAAGGATGAACATAACCCATCATTGAAACATGCATGCCCACTAAGCCTAATTAACTATCGACTAATCAGATAGCAGCAAGTGCTATCATTACCACTAGCAGGTCTATATAGTTGTCAATAATTAATTAGAATATTGGAAACACAAAAAGAAAAAGACAACCACTCGTGAAACATGATGCAAGAGCTCTTAATTTAAAGTGCTGCATATCCACAACACGAAACCTTGAACATTCAAGAAAATATATTTTCCAAAGTGTTGTGGTTCTAGTATTCTAATGTGAAGTAGTAACAATTTTGCAAGAATTAGAAATTGTGAAATCAAGATAGGGTCTGGATTCAAAGTTGGAGGCCAATAAAATCATACACAATAATTGATAGTGAGTAAGGATCAAATTTGAAAAGCGAGGTCTCATTTCACTTTGAAGGCCTATGAGATATTGAATCTTTCAAAGACATATAAAATTATGAGATATTGAATCTTTCAAAGTTGACATATAAAATAAAAATATCAAAATTTTATTATTTTGTTAAAAGCAATATAATAGTGACAATATTTATAATGTTCATCTCTATAGATTTTAATAAACAATGTATGTTAGATTCTTTGTTAAAAAAAAATATGATATCTATTCTAGCAATACTCAAAGTATTTTTTGTTCTTCCAAATAATGTACATCAAAATAGAATTTTTATTTTTATTTTAAATTCTTTTTAAACTCTACCAAAATCACTTGAAATTGGAAAAATATCAAAAACAAAATACAATATGGTATATAAAATTTATACACGTGGTAATGGAATCCATCTTTGTTAATTAGGAAGCTCTTGTCTTTTTATGAGGTGTTAAAAAGCACGAAGACCCATCTGGCAATGTAGGCCAAATCACAGCGCATGGCAGACACGCAGAACATGGGCGTAGTAGGTAAGCAGTGATTCGGCAAATGCGAACAATGCACTAGTGCTCAGGTCGGGCACAGAAAACATGGCAAATGACGAGGAAGATGCACAAAGGCCATCTATGCATCTCACAACAAAGACTCCAACCTTGAGCAGAAACTAATGCGACCTCTCCACTGCACACATGATAGATGTGTAGCTAATAGACGACGCCATGGCATGCGTTTGGGCGGATGAAATCCATGAGCCGGCGAGAGGGAAAACACAGAACTGGCAACCCAACACCACCACGTCCACAGAGAATTGATATTCTAATTGTAGGATTTTTAAAAAATTCCTAGAAAGAAGGTGTTGACATTCTAGAGAAATATGAACGTAATCTGGAATGGAATACTGCACACTCGAGGGACGCTGAATAGTATTTTTAAAGTTCCTCCGTTCTTCAGGGTCCTCAAATGGATATGCTCCTACTAACATAACTGAAAAATCCAGAGCCTTGGGTAAATATGAAGTAAATCATAACGGACAACAAGACAGTTGTGCGTTTTCCTTTGATAAGGCGCTTCCTCTTTCGCATGGCAGGTAGGCTGTAATATTGCTCCTGCACCACAGATATAGAGGTGGCCAGGTACTCAACCATGTTTATATACACAAGGACACAGAAGAACACAACGAGTATCGGAATTGTTTCCAGAAGATATTCTCTTCAATTCACATATTTATCGAATCCCACGGTGTAAATGAGCAGCAAGAAAGCCATTATGTAGGTCGTGTTGCTGTAGTATGATCCAAGATGACTGCAAAAAACCAGAGGAGAGTCAGTGCCAGGTGCTTCCAAACCCTGTGAACGATGGTCATAGCCTTCACAAGGGAAACTTCGTTAGTCGTGTAGATGGAGGCCGGTGTGTACATCACCGCCGCATTCGACAACATCCAAAATTCAAAAACTTTGGTCGTCCTCCGCAGCCGTTGAAATCCCATCGATTCCGAGATTATTGTATACAACGACTGATTTCCAGCAAGGGAGTCGACCGCTCATCAACCATGTAAAAAATGTCCTGATTGGAATTATATAGCACTAGAGGGCCGGGCATTAGGCATAGCACCAGAGTTGCAAACGAGAGAGGGAGAAGCATGGTGAGACCAAGAGTGCATACTAATTTACTGCGGGAAAAGGATATTGAGTGCGTCTCCCTCGACACCGAGTAACTGGAGCTCCTATGCCTCTCTCTCAATGGCTTTTCTTCCAACGTGGATATCGATTGGAAACCCTCAACCCTTCTTATATATTGTTGCCTTGCCTCCTGCTGCTGCCCAGCAAGTTCGAGGGCGGGCTTGGTCAAACTCGAGAGCCGGCTTGGTCAAGCATTCCATCTTTAATTGTTTGTGGAAATTTCACTTTCCATTGATTGATTGAACGGTATTTGATTAATTGGTCAAAACAATGGTACACTCCCAGTCTCTCTGCACACCTCGATGATGTCCGCCCGCCGCCGAGGCCCAGGCACCAAATATCGAAGCCGAAGTCAACAAGCGACGACCAATGAGAATTAAGATAAATGTATTTTTAAAAATATATTTAATATTAAAAATCATAACTTTAACATAAACTTAAGAAAACAGTGAAATTTATGGCATATACTAGCTTATTAATAACACTGGCCGAAAAACATATAGTCCCCTATAAGGACAGTCCCCTACAAGGACATAAAAATTAAAATTGAAATCCATAACAAAAAAAGGTCTTTGAGAGCCGTAATGGGTTTTCTAGGGTTTCTTCGGCGATTTTCTGCAGAAATATCGATCATGAAGACTGATGGGGTGATCTAGTGACCTTCGGCGACTTGGAGTCCAGCTGATTCATACGAATCAGCCTAGTACCAGCCAAGATTAAAAAAAGTGGGAACTTGTATTTTTGATGTTGGTTACTTTTTGTCTTTTCAGTTGGATTTTTCGGTGTTTTTGCTAAAAATTTGGCTCTGCTCTAGATTTAGGTTTCTCCCTGCCAATTTTACCTAGTTTGTGTTTTATTGGTGTTTGTGGGGTCAACTTCTACTTTTTCATTGTAGCTCTGTGGCCATCAGTTCCGTTTGGCAGCTGTCATTTTTGGTCTGACAATTGACCGGCAGCTGGGAACTGTCTCTCTTTTATCGGGGAAGGGTTCTTTAGGGAAATGTCTACACATACTCCTTTACCATCAGTGCCGTCTCCCTCTGCAGTCGTGGGGGGTTCTACAGTGAAGGATGGAGTAGATTCTGTGCGTAAACCTAAGTTAAGTGGGCAGAAGGCCAAAGCCCGTCGCTTGTTAAAAACCTTTAAGGTCAGAGCTGAGGTCACAAGGTTTGATATTGATGCTGACTTTAATCTTGATCGGATTGGCATTCTGGCTGACAGAGCGCTGGTAGGACGCCTTGAGTTTGCTTCGGGGAGCAAAGCTGAGCTTATGGAGTGGGTTCATCAAAAGTGGGTGCCGATTACTGGATTAGCTCCCAGGATCAATTTACTGATGAAGGGGTGGATCTTATTCACCTTCTCTGAGGCAGCCCACATTGATAAAATTCTGCCTTGTTTCAGGGAATTTAAGAAGGGATCTTTATTCTTAAAGAGATGGCATGTAAATTTCAATCCATTACACGAATTTCAGTCCCTCCGGCACCTCTGGATGATCATCCCGGGCCTTCCCATTGAGCTTTGGTCGGAGCAGGTCATTATGGGCATTGCTAACTCTGTTGGAAGATTTATTCGTCTTGATAAGCATAATTTCTTCGGTATGGATAGGCGATATGCGAAAGTCATGTTAGAAATTGAGACAAAAGGGGGCTTGCCGACTGAAATTGATATAAATTGGGGTTCTAGGGTTTGGAGGCAGCAGCTTGACTTTCTGAAGATCCCCTTCCGTTGCTTTGATTGTAGAAGAACTGGCCATGTGAGGTCTGTTTGCCCTTTCAGGGGTAACATTTCGGTGGGGTTTCAAGGTTTGGATTCTTCTTCCCCTAGTGCTGGTTCTCCAATAGCATCTGCTGGTTTCTCGGGTAAGCCTCTTCTTCAAACCCCCATTTGTGTTACTGATTTATCAAAAGATGAGCTTAATTTTATAGAGAATTCTGAAAAACTCTTGGATAAGCGCATTAGTACTGGAGACATTCAGATGAGGCATGATTTAGTTACTGGTCTACCTTTATCTAGCTCTGCGCAGGCTATTACCAGTTCTTGTGTTGGCCGTAAGCTTTTTGATGAACAGTTGTGTGTACCTGAAGCTATAGGTCCTTTGTCTATCTGTTCAGACAAGTCGACTATCCCTACCTCCTCGTCTATTGGGCCTCTACTTTCTTCTGATCTTGGGCAGCCTCGTCCTTCTGACATTTTGGGTGAAGGTTTGCCTTTAGGGCTAGAAGCCACTTCTTCCTCCCCGTTGAACTCGATCTGTGAAGTTGGTCGGGATTTGTAGGGTCCTTTGACTGTGAGTATGGGTGCTGTTTCCTCTAACCCCAGTGACACTGCTATTTTAGAGGAGAGTGGTTATCTTATGTCGACTAATGGAGAAGAATTCCCTCCTTTACCCTCCTTTTCAAAGAATTCGGAGAAGGGGTCATTAGCCAAACCTGTCCATTCCATTAATTTTCAAAATGTCACTATAAGACGGGGTAATAAAAAAAAGACTAAAAACCATTGTGTTCCTCTTCCTTCTGATTCTTATACTCCAATTTCACAAAGGCTAGCTGAAGTTGATAGGGCTGTGGGGCTTAGAGCAGTGTCCCCTGGTTCTCATGTTTCTTGATGTCCATTCTTTTTTTAAACGTCCGTGGTTTGGCTAAGGTGTCGCGGGTACAGGCCTTATCCAACCTTTTTAAAGCTACTGTTCCTGTAGTTATCCTAATTCAAGAAACTATGTGTATTGATGCCCTAACAATTCAGAAATTATGCAACCTTCTGCCAAAATGGGAAATTTCTGCTTTGAGTTCAGTTGGATTATCAGGGGGACTTGCTGTGGCTTGGGATCCAAATTCCTTTGTTTTCAAAGCCTTCCACACGCGCTGGGCTATTTTGCTTAAAGGTTCTTACTGTGGTAATCACCAGACTATTTCGATTCTTAACTGCTATGCTCCCTATAGGGAGAGGCTCTCCTTCTGGACTTCTCTTAAAGATTCTGGACTTTTGAATTCACATGATTTGATCATCGCAGGTGATCTCAATTACACCTGTCATGCATCTGAAGTATGGGGTGAATCAGCAAGATTGGATGAACTTGCTGATTTCTTTCTACATTTCGTTGAACATTCTGATTTGGTGGACATTCAGCCACATAAGCTGGTGCCTACATGGACTAATGGCAGATTTGGTAAAGAGGGTGTGCATAAGCGATTAGATTGCTTTCTTGTAAATTCAAATTTATTGAACATCTTTCAGAAACATAGAACATGGGTTTATGACTCTAAATTTTCGGATCATTGGCCCATCATACTGCAGTTAGAAGATATGTGTGGCATTCCTGACCTGCCTTTTAAATTTAACTCCTCCTGGCTGGAAGATGTATCCTTCTGTACTTTGGTTAGAGATTTCTGGTCAAACTACTCGGCATTTGACTCCAATCCTATTTTGAGCTTCTGTTATAAATTAAAAGATCTGAAAGCTTTGGTCTCTAAATGGATAAGGAACAGAAAGTTGGCAGATAGCAGGGAGTTATCTATGCTGGAAAATAAATTGCAGGATGCTATATTGGCCAATTTTAATAGTACTCTTTCTTTTGATGCATTTGAAGAGATGAGGCTGTTAGAGAAAAAGAAAGAAGAACTATTATTACAAGCTGAAAAGGAATGGAGGCTAAAGAGCCGTGCCATCTGGATCTCTTTAGGTGACAGAAATACAAAGTTTTTTCACTCCTATGCTTCTGCTAGGAGAAATTCAAAATATATTTGGGAAATTGTGAATGACAGTGGTATTCTACAATCTGGTCTTGATAATTTAAAGTCTGAAGCAATCTCATATTTCGGGCAGATATATAATGATCCTAGGGATTGTTGTTTGTCAGATCAGATCAGAGTTGCCAATCTTTTTCCACGCTTCTTTGATGATCATGATTCTGGTAGTTTAATGGAGGAGATTTTGCTGGATGAAATAGAGCAAACTCTTAAGAGCTTTGCCAAAGAAAAAAGCCCTGGACCGGATGGGTGGCCGGTGGAGCTTTATTTGCATTTCTTTGACCTGATGGGAAATGAGCTGAAGGATTTGGTGAATTTTTCTAAAAATAATGGCTACATTCCGGGTGGATTAAATGCTACTTTTGTTACGCTTATTCCTAAAAAAGATAAACCGGGGTCCTTTGGAGAATACAGACCGATTGCTCTCTGCAATTTGTTGTATAAACTTATCACTAAAATTATTGCAAATCGGCTCAAGATTGTTCTTTCTCATCACATCTCTTCAGAACAATTTGGTTTTTTAGCTGGGAGACAAAGTCATGACGCCATTGGTATTTCGCAGGAACTTCTCCACAGCATCAAAATTTATAAAAAGAAGGCTCTTCTTTTCAAAGTGGACTTGGAAAAAGCGTATGATAGGGTCAACTGGTCCTTCCTTAGATTAATTCTCATTAAAATTGGAGTTCCTCCGGTGATCATCAAGTGGATTATGGCTTGCATTTCTACTATGAATATTTCTGTCTTGATTAATGGAAGTCCATCAGCTTTCTTCAATTGCTCTAGGGGAATTCGGCAAGGGTGTCCTCTTTCCCCTCTTCTGTTCATTCTGATCATGGATGGATTTAGCAGATTGGTTCAGCATGCAGTAGATAATGGTTTCATTAAAGGTATAAAGGTGGCAAAAGACTGTGTTGTAACTCACATTCTGTTTGCAGATGACGTTTTAATAGCAGGTGAGGACTCTGTCAATGAATGGCAAACTTATAAGGATATAATCCATGCCTTTTGTAGCGCCTCTGGGATGAAAGTAAGTTCTGTGAAATCAAGTTTATACCATTCAGATCCGAATGATATCCATCTGCGTGATGTTATTTCATTGTTGCCATATAAGTGCTATAAGTTGGATCAAGGCTTCAAGTACTTGGGCTTTTACCTCAAACCAAATAATTATCTTGTAAAGGACTGGCATTGGTTGCTATGCAAGATTGAAAATCGTATTTCACATTGGTCCTTCAGATTTTTGTCCATTGGGGGTAAACTTATTCTGCTGAAGTCGGTGTTATCAAGTATACCAGTATACTGGTTTTCATTATTGGAGGTACCAATGACCATAATCAAGACCATTAAAAAGTTTTTCTATAATTTTCTATGGTTTGGGATGGCAGTTTGTGATAAAGTACGAATGGTTGCTGCAGACTCTTTGGCGAGACCCTACAGGTTTGGGGGTTGGGGTATCAAAGATTTGGGGGCTTTCAGCATTGCACTCAGATCTAAAAGTTCATGGAGATGTCTATTCGGATCTACCCTCTGGTCCAGGTTAATTTATGGCAAGTATTTAAAAAAGGATGTCATCCTTTGGCTTAGAATGCCTAAACTCTCTAACTGGAATTTCTCTCCCATGTGGAGAGGATTTGTGAAGACGTTGTCTTGGATAAAATGTGATCTTGCTTGGCAGGTGGGCACTGGAGCTCTGGTTCGAATCGGGATTGATCGAATTATTGGAATGGAGGATTGTTTCATCCTTCCTCCTGCCATAATTAACTATTTACAAATTTTGGGGATGTCCACTTTGAATAAAATTCATTTGTCCAGGTATGGAGAGAATGAGCATCGGAGATGGTTGATTGCATCTGATCTGGGCTTTACAGGTTATTTGGCTCGTACTTGGAATGAGTACATATGGAAGTTAAATTCTGCAGGTGTTAGAATTAATCATGAAAAGGATCTTTTAATTTGGGGAGGGAACCCCGCCACGGGGATAGTTACAGCACAGTCTATGTATAACAGAATCATTCAAGATCAATTCATATATCCTCAAGACTGGTGGTATAAGAGGTTGTGGGTTTGGGATATTCCCATCAAATTGAAGTGTTTCTCTTGGTTGCTGTTACAGAACAAACTAAAAACCTGGGACAATTTATGCAAAAGGGGATGGCTTGGTCCCAGCTTTTGTATTCTCTGCAAAAAGGATGAAGAATCAAAACAGCATCTCTTTGTCAACTGTTACTTCACTAAAAAAGTATGGGAACAGATCTCATCAAAATTGAACATCACTCATTGTTGGGGTGCAGGTGAGTTCAATTATTGTTTGCTTAACTGGTTCAGAGTTTGCAAGCAATTTTTCTTTATAGCTTTATGCATACCATGGGCCATCTGGTTTTATAGAAACAGTGCTATTTTTAGAAATAGCACCCCGGATATTCTGCAATGCAGTTTGACTGCTTTGAACATGTATTCAAATTGTAAAATGAATGAACAAAAGTTGAAGATTGACAGGGTGAGCAGTTTCAGTTTCAGTGTGGACCAGCCTATATTATTTTTTGATGGAGCTTCACAATCTGGCATTTGTGCTATAGGTGGGGTTATTTACATTAATGAATCACACTTTTTTACCATTCGCCTCAACTGTGGTCTGGGAACAAGTATGAAGGCAGAACTTTTGGCGTTATGGTGTATTCTGAAAGTTGCAAATTGTTTTGGCTTGGTCAATATCAAAGTCTATGGTGACTCTCGGGTCACTATTAAATGGGCAGCGGGAGAATTTAGACTCAATGTCATGCAACTGAGACATTGGATCATCAGGACTCAACATGAAATTTCCAAGCAGCAGAACATTACTTTTGAGCATATATTTAGAGAACATAATTCTCTAGCGGATAAGTTGTCGAAACAAGCTCTTGCTGGTTCTGAAGGTTACTTGTTATGGGAGGAATGGTGGGACAACAGTGTCCTAGATAATGGATCTATCTTCTTTTTTGAGTGATTTTGGGAGTTGTTTCCTCTTTTTGGTATTATATGCTGGTCACAGGTATATGTTATTTTGACATATTCTTGCTACTCCTGCCAGAGTGTATCTTTGGCCTTTTCTGTTATGTGCTATTTTACACAGTGATGTAGTGCTCTCAGTTGATTTGCCATGTTTCCTGGATGGCTGATTTCTGGTGATGGGGTCTTCTGAACCCATTTTTTTGTAAAATCATGTCTGTACTGTTTCGGCAGTTTAACATGCACATCTTTGTACTATTTGATTCACCCATGAATATCAATAGTAGTTTTTTTTCGATGGAAAAAAAAGGACATAAAAATTAAAAGATCATTAATGAATGTGAAATATTAATTTTCTAAATTATTTATGTGAATGGAGTTCGTTTTTCACATTGTATCCACTTAAAGAATGGGGTTCGTTTTTCACATTGTATCCACTTAAATTATTTTGGATTATCTAATATCTCTTTCAAATATAATTGCTACTTGAAACTCATTTATTGGGCCTTTTTCTCACGCATTGCCTTTATGATTTCATTCTACATATGGCCTCACTATTTTGCAAAAGTGCAAACATTTAAAAGACCTAATTTTATGATGAATGCATTTATATAAGTCTCACTCAAAATAGGATATGGATTTAGATGGATCTTGGTAGGGATGACTTGCTTTCCAAATAGGGGCCTTCAAACTAGGCGCCAAGTTTATTTAAGAGAAGAATGTGGCGAATTTGGCAAAATGAAGGATTTAATGTTTATTTTATGTCTAGTTGTTTAAGTGTTTAGGAGACTCAAAAGTTCATGCATCTCTTATGGTTAACTCAGCCATTTGAGACCAAGTTTACTAAACCACACTTGTGTATGAACACCAAGTTGTGACTAGTTGTATAAGTGTTTAGGATAGTAAAAAGTGCATTTCTAATGGTTGACTCAAACTATTTGATATCAAGTTTATTAAACCACACTTGTGTATGAACACTAAGTGAAACAAATGCATGTAAACCACGGTTGTGTATGAACACCAAGTGAAACAAACACATGAATGTCATCCACTTAAGTGGTACATGGTTTGTAGTTTTCTTTATATTAACAAAGTGTAGAGGTTTATCATCACAATTGATAATTATTTCATCACCCAATATATAACTAGTACAACCACTTAACTTATGGCCAATGAACACTCATAGGTTACATATTTAGTGCCATGGACAAGTTATATGTTACTTGTTCTCCATGCTTAATTGTAATCACTTGTTGTCTATGCCTCAACTACCTGTTACCTTCTTTAGTTAAATGGGTACTCTGTCACTACCTGCTATCCATGAATGCATGGGCTACGAGTTATCCATGCATCAACTACTAGTGATTTTTCTTCGTTTTATAATTGTTTATTTCTAATTTTAAACGACGACCATAAATCAATCTGGACAGTACACTTGTCTCATCCTCCTTCAATCTAGGAAAAGCATAGATGGTAGTCCACCCCAAATTCTAAGATATATACACCTATCGGTGTAATGATAAAAATGTTATACATCTTGGACAATTCTGCAAAACTCTTGTCATAAGATTAGTGCTTACCAACACCATTATTGAGGTTTTTATGTGTTGTATGTTTGAATGGACAATATATGTATATGTTCAAATTTCAAATTTCAAATTTCAAATGGATGATGTAGATTAAGTCAAAACAAAATTAACTCGAAGCATCATATGTGATTGAGTTCTTTAAATGCTTAATATTATACTAGATCCTATTTAAATACTAATTTTGTTGTGTTATCACAAGATTTTGAGTTGAGATAAAAGATGACCAAAGATAACTTTTTGGTAGAAATTTGTAAAACGTAACAAGCTTTATAACTCTAAAATGTTGGTTGATGTAGGCCAACTGTGGATGACATATATTCTCTAGGTTGTGATGAGATTTTATGTAGTTAACAATGTAGCTAATGTACCAAATGCACTTCAAGGTGAAGAATCATTTCCCCAAATTGGCATAGAGTTTCTGTTGTTAGTGTAAAGTATATAAATGCAAAACATGTTGAGGGTGTTCATCCCATGGTCTATGGAAAATTAGTGCATCATCAACCTAAACCATGATGAATTGATCTAAATGTTGTCCCTTTGGAACAATCCTACATGAAATGCTTCCAAGTAAGAACATAATGACATGATGGCTAAGACTCTCCCCACTGAGGAGATCCATGGTTTGCGTTCAATAGTACAAAGAGACATGGCAAAGGTATAAAGATAGAGCTCGAAGCACCAACGATTGAGATATCATCAATTACGTGAAATTATTGGACCGCAACCATTCACGCAAAGGCAAATGACCAAGTCATGACAAAGGGGAAACAACGCCAATGGCAAGTGACATAATTAGGGGATAATGGGAGGGGCCACACCGTGAACGACCAAGATTACGTCACACAGACAAGATCCATTGTTCTTGGTCTTTTGGCTAAATAAATTAATCGGGACGCAGTATATGGGGCCAGCTTGCCGTGAACAATTGAGATCATGTCGAGTAATTTAAATCTATGAATCTTAGTGGTTCATACAAAAGATTGTGATAGAACCAGCATAGATCCATCTTAAACTCGTATCTATCAAGCACCGAGAGGGATCCAATTTATTGAGGTGTATTTTTTTTTTTAATTTAAATTCAAGAAATTTGATATATCTTGATTGATAGATCCGGGTTTAAGTTTTAAGTTTTTATTTTATAAACTAACCGATTTTTTAATTACTTTTCATAATATTTTATTTTATGAGCCAACATTTTAAATACTTTCCATAGTTTTTTTTTATTTTATGAGCCAACATTAATTTATTAATGGCCGACATAATATAATTGATTACTTTTTACTTTTTTTTTACTCGACAAATGTACACATGTTACAACATCTCCCCCATACTAGGCTATAGACTCGTTTCACTCGGTATTGCACTCAAGGAGCTTTTTCATTTCATCCAAGTTACTTTCATTTCGGAAATATTTCGAAAATACACGTCTTTTTTTATTATTAATGGCCGACCAAACAATAATTTAAATTATATTTTGTTATTATTTTGTTATGTTACTCGACAAACTCGACAAACACACATGTTACAACATCTCCCTCATACTACACTCGACAAACTCACACATGTTACAACATCTCCCCCATACTGGGCTGATAGAACCATGACGTGCACTGCGATTGGATCGATGAAATATATGTGATTGCATCTTTAGATCAATAGTTGGGATGATTCAACTACAAGGTGAAAGATTATGCAGTGTCACTTCTCCCACAAGAATAAAATCTCAAGGAACCTACACACCAATGACATGAACCTCAAAGTGGGGTTTGTCCACTTCAGCTCTAAGCATCCAATGGCAAGTCACCACATGTCCATCCAACTCGAACAAAAAGCTTTTGGAGCCAACATACAACAACCGTGAATGCTACTTAATGCATGGATCTTCAATCATTAATGAAGATCTCCCACTCTTTTTAGTACACAAAATGACTCCTAAATTCATTTTTACAATTCATTCGAGTTTTCAAGATACAAGAAGAACCCTTGCAAGCTTAAATGACTTCCAGAGCTACCCAAACAATCGAAAATGAGTCACCATTTCATTATTGTCACCACCAAGGTGTTTCCCCTCTATTAAATTAATGAGTAAGTTGCTCTTGAGACCCGAAACTCAATGAATTTCCATCATAATATCAAAGCTTTGTATGTGATTATTCCTTTGTTGTTCTTATATAAAGATGACCCTCTACCCCTTTTTATCCTCTATAACTATGCCAAGAGACTATAGGGCCACCTTGGGGAGCTCTTCTTCCTACTCCACCCATGCTTAGGTTGATACAAGTGAAGTTTCTTTGTCCCATGCTACTCTTTTCATTGATGACTACGAACGTATAGGCACCCCTTAGGCAACCAATTCCTCTTCCATATAGTTGATAGGCTCTGCCTATGGGAGATACATAGCTAGTGTGAAGGCCCATACCCTATGGGCATCTAGTCTCACTCAACAGCTCATCCCTAACCCATATCCTTTTCGAATTTGTGTATCCCTATGCCAGAAACTACCACCCTGCCTCTTCCTTTATCATCTTTGTTGATGGTCAAATTGTGTTTTTCCCTATCAACCCCCTATCCATCTCTCGAATGTTAGTCACTTAATTGGGGTTAATTGTCCACTCCCACGAGGGCCAAACCAGAGGATACATAAGCCTAAATCAATATAAGAGAGGAGCAATATTCCAAATACTGCGCTACAACTAGGACTTGGTTGAGGTCCCCCCTACCACTTGGAAAATAAGAAGCTTTGCCCCATGGGAATTCACCCTAATTCTAGGAGGAGAAACAAAAACTATATACATAGATAAAGGGATGGTAGACATTGGGGATGCCTACAATGCACTTGATATCCCTGATTTTAGGTATGCTGAGGCCATAGCTATAGGCATGAGACAAGGACTAGCGTATTTCTCAACCGCTGGGATACCCTTTACATCCAGTATAACTATTTATCTATCACTAAGGACACCATCTTGACTCCCTAAATCTACAGCAAGGGGGCTTTCCCACTAAGGGCATTGTTTGGCTACCTTGGTTAAGAAAGGAGAACCCGAAGCCTCTTATATCCAATATGTATCTAAATTCATGTATGTTGCTTTCTCTATTATCCAAAGGAAATAGCCTAGGAGAATACCTGTAGAGATTAGATCATATTTACAATTGGGGGAAGCCACCATAAATGGAGATTAGTTCCTAGGGCATAACTTCACAATGCAAATTAGGTTGTATGGGACAAAGTCATCCCCCCACATACTGCATATGCTACTTACACCCCAGGTATTTGTATTGGAATACATCAAGCAAATGCCAGATGTGGATGACATTCATTTCCTAAAGGCCAAGGAGAAGAGTAAATTGACTTTTCCTGTGGCCATGGGAAGATATGCTATAAATGATAAAAGATGCATCAAGTATGCTCAGGCTTGAGGCCTTGAAAGAGCTTGACCTCCCATTGGACCAACTTTAGAAGTATGATCCACACTTCCTATTATTAGATGTTGAAAAGGGGAGAAAGCAACCAAACCCCCAAGATCGTGAGTTTAGGACTTAAACTGATAGGTTGGATAATAAGGACACATACGAGGATATGGAGGTCATTCTAAAGGTTGAAGTTGATCCCTGAAAGGTTGTGGCTCAAGTTTTTCCATCTCCCCATCCTAGACAACCTGAGCTCCCAACCTACTACACTTTCTACAAGCCTCTAGGAGCCATAGTGACTAAGGAGAGCATATAATTCAAATCTCCCTTAGTTCGTAGGTATGTTGAGGTCCACCATGACAATTTTAATAGGCATACAAGAGGAGCTTGGTGGAGAATGAGATTATACTTGGGGATAGAAGATGCCCCTTATTAGAGGATTCCTTGAGACGAGGAATTCAACATAATTTGAGCTGATATACGTGATGATGATTAAGTTGAAGATGAGGGAAGGATGAGAAAGAAACATGGGAGACTTTAACAATGAACGAGTTGGTAGAGAAGGTCAAATAAGGAACATTTGTACATCTTGAAGAGCTTGATTCCTACCTGTCACAAGAGTCCTAACCCTATCCAAAATCCATTCCCATGATGTAGGCCACAGGGTTTTCAAGGGAAGGAGGAGTAGGGAAAGAGGGCCAAGGGATCAAGGAACCTATTGGATTGGTTGAAAGGCCAAAGGGACTAGGGACAATTAAAAGGATTGACCTACTCTCAACCTTTACCCCTCTTACCCTAATTTATTAGCAGTTTGAGCCAATAATTCAAGACATGCCTCCCCTATATCAAGCCCCCACAAGTAGCTCACATGTGCAGGGATATTTCCCCCTCTAGTTTCCAACATGGGACCTCAATTTTCACAACTAGTAGGGAAAAATCTACAACATAACAACATATAGAAGAAAGAGAGAAGATTATGGATAGGACAATGCATGAAGAAGGGGAAGCACCATAATCTAGATGGACATCGGTGGCTAGCCACCTAGTCCACTAGCTCAAAACACAATTTTCCATCTTGGCAATTTTTTATGGTTTTTTGGGTCTTGATCTTTCGAGGCCATTTTGAGGCCCTAAACAACGTTTTCTTGTCACAGCATCGCCCAATAGATAGTTGTAGGCATGTACAAGGCCATTCACAATGTGTACTTCTTGATTAGAGCTTTTAGACATGCTACCGAGTGCCATAAACAAAGATAATATGCAAAAGTTACACCCCCGAGAAGTTTACATATCAACTACCCACAACAGGGCCCACAAACCTTTTGGAGTTTCATTTTTTGGGGTTAGGGTTTTTAATGTTTAGGGTGTTGTCATTGATGCTTTATGTTAAAAGGACTTTTGGCCTCATTGCAACTCATCTTCTTACGAATGAGTGTAGGCACCACATCTATTCTCAAAGATCAGCTACCACCATTCTATCTATTTTGTATTCTACATTTTATAGTCTCTTCTCTTTCATTAATTTATCACTATAAGGAAAAGGCCCTACGTCGGAGGTTTTTAGTTGTAATAACCCCATTTTGACACTCAAAATTTTTGACTTAATATGTAAATATTGTAGATATGCGGTCTATGGTTCCTAGCGTGGAGCGTGGAGCTCAAGGCCAAGGCCCCGCTAGTGAATGCTCGGCTTATGAAGGCAAGTATTTTATACATTGTGGGCATGTGTTGGTCGACCTTGGAAAAATGTAAAAACATGTAAATATTTATAATATAAATAAAATGTCTAAGAATTGGCTATGGAAGCAACTAAAATGGGGGGGCTATGCTTATCCACTAGGGAGAGGTGAGGGGTGTGGGATCCAATCCTTTATTTCCAAGTGTCACCTTGAGAACCCCTTGTGCCATAAATGGTAAGCAACTACCTAAGTGGAATTCCACACTGATATTTATTTATGTTGTAAGAAGGCAATTGAGAAATTAGCTCGTGAATTTAATGGAGCATGGGATGACTGCAAAAATTCATATGGCTGAGTATGGGCTCATTTTTGGTACCCATAAGTCAATCTTCCTCATGGGAATTCATTTTCCTTTTCATTCCCATTCCATTGTTTTTGTAATCAGAGATCAATTTTGAGCAAGCTATGCATTCCCAACAAGAGAAAAAGCAAAAATCGCAACTGGAGAAAATGCCATGTTTTAGACTGTTAAAAATGCCTAGATACTCGTGTTGGTCATGAAATCAAGTGGGGGATCCATAGACCCGACCCCTGGGGCAAATTTGAGAGTGTCAAAAGCCCGAAAATCCGTGGAAGAACCCATATTTGGAAGCCTGAAAGTTGAATTTCGTTGTTGCAAATTAGCATTGCCAAAACTCAGAAAATCCAAGTGACCATTGAAGTTTGAGAGGGATGAGAGGTTGGAATGGCTTGACAAACCCAGTGTAGGCAAATATCTCTGAAGGGTTAGTAGCTTGGACCTTTCTATCCCCACCTTGAATAGCACTAGAGGGAAGGGGCGCCCGAGGGACTGTGTATCAGAGAATGGGACCTTGCTTGTGTTGGGTGTGGTAGGTATTGTGGATGCCAAGGTTGGATGAGACCAATTGAGATCCTTGTAGCTCTGTGGTTGAGCTCACTTGCTTAGCATCCACCTTCATTTCCTCTCTGCATGCTTGTTAAACCCAACCGTGTGGTGTCTTAGCATGCGAATATGTTTCTATGGCTATGAGTGAGCCTGTGTAGTTCCTCCCTAGTGGATACATAACCCTGCTCGGGGGTGTCCTTTCAGCAGAGAGATAAAGTGTTGGACATAGTACTTATGGTTGGGTGGAACGTTGCTCTTCCATAGCCAATTGCTTGGACGACTTTAATTAAAAGATAAATGTTTATTGTTAATTTACTGATGTGTTGACTACATTTGAATTTTTATTGTCATGCCTGTGATGAATATATTGGCATATGCATGATGTGTGTGTGGGATCAATTTATTTTCCATTGTGTATTTTTATTATGCATATGCACATGCGTTTAATATGTTCGTGAATTTTGTAATATGGTAGTGGGGTGAAATTTAGACCCCCCCATAATTTGTTCATGTCCCCATCGTCGGTCAGATTGATGGGTGGGGACGTGACAGAGTGGTATTAGAGGAAATGGTTGCAACACTGGGGTTGTTTGGGCCAGAATCCACACTCATAGGTAGGAAATCAGTTGCATATGAACTGTTGAAAACGTTTGGTTAAAATCGTGGGTTTAAAATTATAGATGATTTTATTAGCAGAGAGAAGAAATCATGATCAATGGTTATTGTTCCAATGCACCCTCAACTTGCACGTTGGATAATGGTAGGTGGGAATCCATTGACTAAATATCTCCTAGCCATGTGTTGTATTTTAATTGGCAATGGCTGCAATATTAGCCTTTCGAAAACTATTTTCATAGTGAGCCGTTACCTCTCTTTGAAAATGAAAAATTGGCAAATTTGAGGTGGACCCCATTTGTGCCATGTAGGCAAGAGGGGTATGAGGTGGACCCCATTTGTGCCATGTAGGCAAGAGGGGTATGAGGTGGACCAACCACGTTGGAAGGCATGCGAGTGGACGATGTCCACATTTTGCAGGAAGCGCAAAGCATAGATCCGTGATGGTTGTCGGTCGGCATCGGTCGTCAGTCGTCGACGTGCATCCGTGGGGGTATCACAAAGAGAAGTCATGGGAAGCCACGAAGAAAGGTCCATGGCACGTCAAGCAAAAAGGTTCACAGCGGTTGTCGATTGACGGTGTGCATCCACGGAGTTGCCCAAAATGTGCCTTAAATAATAGGGCGCAGAGAAAGGTCCGCAGGTGCATGAGAGTATAAATCCACGAAGGTCGTCAGTCGACGGTAGTCAGGCGTCGATCGTCGGTCTGTGGTCGGCGATCTTCAGTCGACGGTGCGCATCCGTGAGGTTTCCAAAATGTGTCATGAGGAAAAGGCCACAGAGATAAGCCCGCAGGCGCGACAAACAATAGGTACGCAATGGTCATTGGTTGTCGGTAGTTGGACGTCGCTCGTCGATCAACAAGAGTGCAAAGTTACCTCCCAATAAAGAGTCCACGAGGCATCAATGACACCACTTTGGGGGTTACATTGCGGGGGTTTCCAAGATGTAGTTATGAGAAGGGCCGACACGGAAGGTCAAACCCCGTAGTGGCGATTCAAAAAAAAGTTTGGAGCCCAAAAATTGTTTTGGCCATAAAATGAGCATTTTTATCTCGAAATTTGATGAGACCTGAGGCATTCGGATGCCATTAACGAATTTCACAGAGACACCAGTGAGAGGCTTGAGCCCATTCTGCTCCGATTTGGCCGAAATTTCAAAATATCGACTTTCAAAGGCCAGTTTCTAAAGGCCCGATGGATGCTCGATTTGGACCGAAATTGATATATTGCAGTCATTGACCAGAAACACAACTAAATCCTGAAGCTTGGAGCCAAATTCCAAGGTTGTGAGGTCGGAGTGTGAAAGAAGGCCAAAATCCACTATTCTAGAGCACTTTTTGGGGATTTTGGAAAACTTGCAAGAGGTAAAAGTGATCCTAGGTGTCAAAACCAAAAAAATGATTGAACTTGAAATTTTACCTATTCATTAATACAGACAACTTTCATTATACAAAGTTTTTCCAGAAATGCGTAGTTTATGAGATAGTCAGTTTTGGTAAAAATTCTAAGTTTGGGAAAAAGTGCAAAAGTTAAAAGTAGTCGAACCTAGAATTTTGTAGAAGTTGACTGGAGTATCGGATCGACAATATAGAAGTTGACGAGTAATCCTTGTTATCTGTTCCAACTGTGCTCGATAGAATTTTTTTTCTATTTCTTGCAATATTTTCTTCTACATATGGCTAAAGTTGGTCTCTGAAATTAATTGCACCTATAAAAATAGTGCAAAATTGGGCAGAATTAGCATTTTTGAGAGGATGTAACTTTCATGCCCGAGCTCAGAATGAAGCATGAGGATAGGTGTTGGAAAGCGTATCCATAGGGGAATAGAGGTGCATAGTCATAATCTGAATGAAGAATTTAGTTATCATAAAGATCACAATATAAATGTCCCTATGACCTTATTTTGACAAAATTGTCAATAATGGTAGTTTCCATAATTGCATAAATGGGACAAAAAAGATGATGATTCAAGAACCTCATGAATTAACCCATGAGACTAATTCTATTAAATAATAACATTTTTTGTGACATTTCATGTATTACTAATATATCCAATAAATACGTCTATGATGCACAATGTTTGCAGTTGAGAATCTTTGAACAGTTGTAGCATGGGGCAACAAGTAGAAGGGAAAGACTCTCCGAAAGGAAAATGGTGACTATGAATGATGCTCAGGACCCATATGAACACGATGAGGATGTCCTAGGAGAAAACATGCAAGAGGACAATGTTGAGACTGGATCTAATGGGAGGAGAGAGAAAATCACTCCCAAAAATTTGGTTGAAACAATGACAAGTTTCAATGAGAGGTTGATCAAAGCTGAAGAAGAGTAGAACCAAATTAATGCAACCATCCTTCAGAGTCTCATTGATATTCAGCAGAGGGCTCGTCTTGGATCTAATCCAAGAAATGTTGGTCAATAAAGAAGAAGTGTGCGGAGTCGCTCTAGAAGTCGCACCAAAAAGAGGACTCTAAGCCCAAGAAATGATTCTTTGAGTAGAGCACGTAAAGTATCTTTGTCAAGATCTTCTTCTAGCAGGTCATGTGATTCTCAAGGTTCCCAAAACATGTTTCCAGCAGATTTGAAATAAGAAGGAATTCAAAAAGGATTCTGCAAGGAAAATTTAGGAATGAAAGACCACCCACATTTTATGGGGAAATTAAGATAGGTCAAGAAGCATAAGCATGGATTCTTGGGATGAAGAAATATTTTCGAATTCATGACTACATAGGAAATGAAAATGCCAAAAATTTGATTTACAATATCAATGGGATAGCTTTGATTTGGTGGGAGCATCTCATGCAAGTAAAAGGAATCAAAGAAAGAAGGATTAGTTGGGAACGGTTTAAGAAGTATTTCAAGGAAAAATACCTTTTTGTTAGGTATTATGATAACAAGAGAAAGGAGTTCAATGAGCTAAAATTGGTACAAAAGTATATGGAAGAATGTGTCCATAAGTTTTTAGAATTGATGAGGTACATAGATTACATCAAAGATGAAAGGATAAAAATTCAAAGCTTCCTTGGAAGTCTGCCTCAAAGTTTCAGAGATAGGATTGAGTTTGTTAATCCACCAACTCTTGATGAAGCCATTAGAATGGCGATGCATTGTTATGAGCAAAGTAAAGGAAAATCGGAAGTTCATCCAGCATGGAAAGGAAATCCAAAAGGAAGATTTGACCAAAGGAGAAGTGGATTCAAACCTCCATTTAGAAATCAACCAAGAAATTTCCAACAAGGCCAACAAGCACGAAGTGGAACCAAGCCAACAACAACAACAACAAAAGGGAGCGAAAGGACCACTTCAGTGTTGGGGATGTGGAGAAAACCACATGCTTAAAGGTTGTCCATATCAAAGAGAGAACCCTCGAATCTTGCATAACTTAGAATAAGCAGTTACAGTAGAGGATATGGCAAGAGCAACTCCTCGAATTTATGCAGCATTGGATAACCATCAAGCAGACCATCAATCAACAATAGTGGAAGTTGAGGGTGAGATTGCTAAGCAATATATTTCTGTTTTGATTGACCCAGGATCTACTCATAGTAATGTTACTCCAAATGTGGCTGAAAGTTGTTCTCTTAGAAAAATGAAGCATGATAAGTCTTGCCTAGTTCAATTAGCCACGGGAACAACAAGAAAAGTGAGTGAAGTAGTGATGGAGTGCCCCATAGAGTTGAATGGACTCCTCACAAAAATAAGTTTGAATTTCCTACCATTAGGATCGTATGATGCTCTTATTGGTATGGATTGGTTGGAAAAGCATAGATCCAAGATGGACTGCTACAAAAATATCCTTGAATGCATTGATGAAGAAGGAAGAGCGAGAGTGGCGAAAGGGATTCCCAAGCAAGTTTCAGTAAGGAAGATTTCATCCATGCAGTTGGGAAAGGTCTACAAGAAAGGTTGCCACCTATATGCGGTCCATATATCAGATCCATTGGAAGAAAAAGGCCCAAATATAGAGGATTATCAATTGTTGCAAGAATTTAAAGATGTGTTTCCAGATGAAGTGCCAGGATTGTCGTCAAAGAGGGACATTGATTTTACAATCAATCTTGTTCCAGGGGCATCCCCAATTTCTAAATCTCCTTATAGAATGAGCACGCTAGAATTGGTAGAGTTAAAAATGTAGCTACAAGAATTAATGGACAAGAAGTATATCATCCCAAGTGTATCTCCTTGGGGAGCACTAGTGTTATTTGTCAAAAAGAAATATGGGACTTTAAGGCTATGTATTGATTAAATGCAACTAAATAAAGTGATAGTCGAGAATAAATATCCATTGCCTAGAATTGATGATTTGTTATATCAAATGAAGAGAGATAAAGTGTTTTCAAAATTGACTTGAGATCCGGTTCTCATCAAGTGAGAATAAAAGAAGAATACATTCACAAGATAACTTTTCGGATGAGATATGGCCATTATGAGTTCATAGTGGTGCCATTTGGTCTTACCAATGCACCTGCCGCATTCATGTGTCTCATGAATAACGTCTTCAACAAGTATTTGGATAAGTTCGTGTTAGTATTCTTGGATGCCATTCTTGTTTACTCAAAGAGTGAATAAGAGCATGAGGAACACTTAATAATGGTATTGCAAGTTCTTAGAGAGCACAAATTGTATGCAAAGCTAGGCAAGTGTGAATTCTATCAAATAAAGGTACAGTATTTGGGTCATATTATTTCAGAAGAAAGAATTGTAGTGGATCCATAAAAGATTGAAGCCAGAATGAATTGGTCTACTCCAAAGAACACTACAAATGTTAGATCTTTTACGGGTCTTGCAGGATATTATAGAAGGTTCACCAAGGGATTCTCTAAGATTGCTCATCCAATTACATCGCTGCAAAGAAAGAATGCAAAATTTGTATAGTATGAAAAATGTGAAGAAAGATTTCAGCCATTGAAGAAGTTACTTACTAGTGCCTCTGTTTTGAAAATTGCAGATCCAAATAAAGATTTTGTAGTATGCACAGATGCTTGCATTGAAGGATTAGTTGGAGTGCTTATGCAAGAAGGCTTTGTGATTTGTTATGAGTCCAGAAAATTAAAAGAGCATGAAAAGAATTATGCAACTCGTGATTTAGAGCTAGCATCCATAGTACACGTCCTCAAGATGTGGAGACATTATTTGTTGGGAACAAGATTCGAGCTTAAGAAGGATCACATGAGCTTAAAATATTTGTTTGATCAACCAAACTTAAATGCAAGGCAAGATATATGGATGGAATTTTTGTGCGAGTTTGATTTTGAAATCAAACATGTGAAAGGAAAAGGGAATAAAGTTGCAAATGCTCTTAGCATAAAAATTCACATAGCAGCCTTGAGTATATGCAAATCAGATTTAAGAACAAGAGTTCTTGAAGCCCAAAATAGTGATGAAACTTACCTTAAAGTAAAAGATAAATTGCAACATGGAAATTTATATGAAAAGTGTGAGGGATATCAGCTTGGAGAAGATGATCTTCTTGTTTATAAAGGCAGATTGTATATTCCAAATTGTGCAGATTTGAAGAAGATGGTAATCGATGAAATTCATCAAATGCCATACTCTGGACATCCAGGATATCAAAATACAATAACATCGGCAATGAAACGATACTTTTGGCATGGAATGAAAAATAATGTAGCAGAATACATTTCTCGGAGTAAAAAATGCCAACAAGTCAAAGCAGTGGATGAACATCCAGCGGGACTATTGAATCCTTTTCCCATTCCATAATAGAAGTGGGAAGTGATCTATGGATTTTATAACAGGTTTTCCAATGACTACAAGGAAGCATGATTCGATCATGGTTGTGGTGGACAAGCTATCAAAGGAAACTCATTTTATTCCATTCCAATCCACTCATAAAACAAGTGACATAATAAATATCTTCATGAAAGAGATTTTCATATTGCATGGGTTACCCATAGCAATAATCTCAGATCGAGATGCAAATTTCACGTCCAATTTTTGGAAAGGTTTATTTCAATAATTGGGAACTCAACTGAATTTTAGTACATCGTATCATCCTCAAACCGATGGTTGAAACGAGAGGATGAACCAATTTCTTGAAGACACATTGAGGATGTATGTGATGGGTAAGCCATCAAAGTGAGAGGATTACCTACACTTGGTAGAATTTGCATACAATAATGGACATTAAGCATCATTGGGAATGAGTCCATTTGAGGCATTGTATGGAAAAGGATGCAGAACTCTAGTGAGTTGGGATAGCCCAATAAACAAAATAGTGCTTGGGCCATAAATGCTCAAGGAAATGGAACGGGAAATTGTTAAGACTAGGCAGAATTTAAAGGCAACCCGGGATAGGCAAAATAGTTACGCAGATTTGAAAAGAATGCAAAAAGAATTTAAAATTGGGGATCATGTTTATTTGAGAGTGAAGCCACGTAAAAGTTCCCTAAAGTTGTGAAATTGTGCCAAGTTGGCACCAAGATATTGTGTTCCATTTGAAGTCCTTGATAGAATAGGACCGGTTGCATATAGGATTGCATTTCCTGCTAACATGAGAGCTCATAATGTATTTCATGTTTCTTAGCTTAAGAAATATGTAAATGATCCTAATCACCTAATTGATTGGAATGTGATTCAAGTGAAACCTGAGGGAGAATTCTAAGTGGAACCTACATGCATTCTACACAAGAAATAACATTGCTCTGGAACTGAGCCATCAGACAAGTAAAAGTGCAATGGAAACACCTTGGTCTCGATGAAGCTACATGGGAGCTAGAGGATGCCATGAGAGAGGCATACCCATTTTTGTTCAATTTTGAGAACACCGAGGACGGTGTTATTCTAAGGGGAGGGGAATGTAATACCCCCATTTTGACCTTAAGAATTATTGACTTAATATGTAAATATTGTAGATACGCGGTCTATGATTCCTAGCGTGGAGCTCAAGGCCAAGGCTTCGTTAGTGAATGCTCGGCTTATGAAGGCAAGTATTTTATACATTTTGGGCATGTGCCAGTCAGCCATGGAAAAATGTAACAACATGTAAATATTTATAATATAAATAAAATGTCTAAGAACTGGCTATTGAAGCAACTAAAATGAGCGAGTTGTGTTTATCCACTAGGGAGAGGTGAGGGGTGTGGGATCCAATCCTATGTTTCCAAGTGTCACCTTGAGAACCCTTTGTTCCATAAATGGTAAGCAACTACCTAAGTGGACTTCCATGCTGATATTTTTTTATGTTGTAAGAATGCAGCTAAGAAATCAACTCGTGAATTTAATGGAGCATGGGATGACTGCAAAAAATTGCATGGCTAAGTATGGCCTCAGTTTTGGTACCCAAAAGTCAATATTACTCATGGGAATTCGTTTTCCTTTTCATTCCCATTCCATTGGTTTTGCAATCAGAGAGCAATTCTGAGCAAGCTATGCATTCCCAGCAAGAGAAATAACAGAAATCACAACTGGAGAAAATGCCATGTTTTAGACTGTTAAAATTGCCTAGAAACTCATGTTGGTCGTGAAATCAAGAGGGGGATCCATAGACCTGAACCCTAGGGTGAATTTGAGAGTGTCAAAAGCTCGAAAATCCGTGGGAGAACCCAGATTTGGAAGTTGGGAAGTTGAATTTTGTGGCTACAAATTAACATTGCCAAAAATCAGAAAATCCAAGAGACAGTTGAAGTCTGAGAGGGATGAGAGGTTGGAATGGTTTGATAAACCCAGTGTAGGCAAATATATATGAAGGTTTAGCATCTTGGACATTTCTATGCCCACCTTTAATAGCACTGGAGGGAAGGGGCGCCTGAGGGACTATGTGGCAGAGAAGGGGACCTTCCTTGTGTTAGGTGTGGTAGGTATTGTGGGTGCCAAGGCTTGCTGAGACCAATTGAGATCCCTGTAGCTCTGTTGTTGAGCTCACTCGCTTAGCATCCACCTTCATTCCCTCTCTGCATGCTTGATAAACCCAACTGTATGTTGGCTTGGCATGAGAATATGTTTCTATGGCTATGAGTGAGCATGTGTAGTTCCTCCTTAGTGGATACGTATCCTAGCTCAGGGGTGGCTTCTCAGCAGAGAGATAAAGTGCTGGACATAGTGCCTATGGCTGGGTGGAACGTTGCTCTTCCATAGCCAATTGCTTAGACGACTTCAATTAAAAGATAAGTGCTTATTGTTAATTTACTGATGTGTTAACTACGTTTGAATTTTTATTGTCATGCATGTGATGAATATGTTGGCATATGCATGATATGTGTGTGGAATCAATTTATTTTCCACTGTGTATTTTTATTATGCATCTGCACATGCATTTAATATGTTCATGAATTTCATAATATGGCATTGGGGGTGAAATTTAGAACCCCCTGTAATTTGTTCATGTCCCCATCACCGGTCGGATTGATAGGTGGGGATGTGACATTAGTGTTGCAAGATTGGTCAAAATTCTCAAAATAACCTTCGCAAATGGTATTGAATGTTTTAGCAGAGGATTTTACGGAAATGTATTATAACTAGAAAAGCTTGGCGGTCAGAGGCTTTTGCGGAGGTTTTATTTTCAATGTGCTTTATTGACGTAAATGCACCCGTGCTAACACATGTAAAAAGCACCATTGCTTTTTAAACCAATACATGAACCGATGCACATACAAATTTGTGCATCGGTGCTTGAAAATACATATAGCACCAGTGCGCACCAAAATTTTAATTGGAACTGGTGCTTTATAACAATATTATATGCACTAGTGCTTTATACTAAATGTAGCACCGACACTTATAAACTATTAAAACACATCGATGCTTTATAACAATATATGCACCAGTGTTGTATATTAACTGTAGCACCGGTGCTTATGAACTATTAAAACGCATTGGTACCTTATAACAATATAAGCACCGGTGCTTGCGAACTATTAAAACACATCGGTACCTTATAACAATATAAGCGTTGGTTCTTTACATCAAATGTCACACCGGTCTCTATGAACTATGAAAAATCATTGGTGCTTACGAAATATTAAAAAGCATTGGTGCTATAACTGAAGGAAAATGCACCAATAAATTTGACTACGACAATGACTATTGCTATATTTTTAAAATTAATGGTGCGGTTAATATACAGTAGCATATCGGGCATATCGGGGGCACGATAATAAAAAAATACTTGAGGCATGCAACGAGTATTCTGTTGCATCGAGACTATATTCTTATAAGCGCACCGATGTGACACTCTCTTAAATGCACCAATGATACATTATCTGAAAAGCATCAGTGCGATTGATATGATCATATGTGTTGGAAGCTTAATCCTCGGATTATAGCTCCACATACTATGTAAATAAATAAAATGAAATCGAATAGATGTAGGAAGACAAAGAGTCTTGAACGGACCATTGGAAGTTGAAAACCAAAGGTCATAAAACCTTCTATATATTCAATTCTTGGTGAATGAAACATCTGGGATTTATTACCTATCATGTGGTATCAGATCCTGGTTTCCATAACTCCTGCCATTGCTATGAGTGTCAGTTTTCCCATATTTGGCACTTCGTCCCTCCTCAGGTCTGTAGACTTGCCCTCTGCCCACTGTGTTCTGACATCTGCGTCCTTCATTATTTTCTGCCCTCTACATTTCCTCAGTCCTGGAATCTTGCTATCCGTTAACCTGCTCTTTTTATGATCCAATACCTTGATTTGTTGCACTCATAGTGGTCACGCACTACCAAAACAATTATTTTCATCACATAACCTAATTCCTCAGGACTCTCTTCAGCCTCTCTTGTGGTAACCCTAATTCTGCAAATGTTGCGTTTGTGTGAAGACTGTGTTTTGTTTTTTTTGTGAAGGTTGCGTCCCCTTTGAAGGTTATAGTCCACATATTTTATGTTGTGTTTGAGGTTGTGACTTGCCATATTGTGGAGACCTTTGAGTGAAGGCCATACTATTGCACGCATCCCACACAACAAGATAGAAGCATTCACGCTTGCGTCCACTCCCCACGTTTCTTTTTGTATTCTAAGACTACGTGGAATCTCTACGTTTGAGATCTGCAACCTCCACATCTAGCTCTACTGCCACCGTTGCGTTGAAGGCTGTGTGGGAGTGAGTCCAAGGTTGAGAGCTGCAACTTGTATATTGAATGAGAGTTATGTTGAGTGGGAGCTTGACCATTTCATTGTGAGTCTACCAAAAATCGTGAAGCTGTTCTGCATGAAACTTGTAGAGACGAGCCGCACCAGAGCAACGGCCTAGACCTCGAGCTACCATCAACATGAGCTGTGACTTACCTGGAGCTACCATCTCTCCTTTGGAGTTACTGAGTATTGTGGTTGTTGTCACTGCTATTGGTTGCTACAAGGATGCCAAGATCGTGGATTTGGGATGAAGTATGTGTCCCCTTTTGAAGACTGCATCCATATTGTGGATTTAGCTGCAGGGATTCCAGTTGGATACTGCTAAAAAATCTGAGTGTGAAATCTATTATTTGCTGCAACATTCACATTAAACCTCCTGCGATTTGTGTGGTGATATGAGAAGACTTGGTAGAAGAATTCATGGAGGTAAAAGTCATTTAGTGAAAACCGTAATTTCTACGTGCAAGTTCCACCGAGATAAATACTATTGATTTTACTTGTGTATAGCCCGTAGTCAAATTTTTATACAACTTTCATTGCAATATGAAGACTATAAGACATTAGACCTTTGATCAATGTCTGAATATTCAAGACTATTAACTCAAGTGTAATGTGATATAAGTCAGATAAGAATGTTATATCGTTGTAACTTTTTGAGAGTAATAGTCATTGCGAGAGGGTCAAATTCATTGTAGTTATGAGAATCATTGTATTGCATATATATTTTGCACTATATATATGCAAAATATATAGTGCTCTAGGGAGTGCTGCAGAACTAAGCTGCATAATTTAATTGTAAACATTTTGTAAAGAAGGGAGCATAAATTTAATCTGCAACCTATCTCTTTTCTGCCATATACTCTCCCTAATAGTTGCAGGTTCAAGTCCAACCTAAAGATGCATTCTATAGCATTTGTAGTTGGTGCTACACTCACTCGCAAAGATACATTTCCATAATGGTGGAGGAAGATCAAAGCTGCGTATGTCTACAATGACTTGTGGGATGACATTTGCGAAGGAAAGACCACTCTCAACGACGAAGGCACCGTCGCCAGTTCAATGCTGCAGCCTCCGTCATCATAGAAATAGCTTGCTATTTGGCATTCCAGAGACAATAAATCATTGGCCATGATTTTTGCCACTGTCAATGAAGAGGTGAACCAACATATTCTTCCTACGAAGACATGTTATGAAGCCTTAAAAAATCTAAAAGATATGTATGATTCACACTCTTAAATGGAAATCATTCAATTAATGTTAAAGTTATTCAGTCTTGAAGTAAAATATAATGACGCCATGCTAGTCGCATCTGAAATAAAATCCATCATGCACAAGATTCAAGCCTCTGGTATGAAACCAAACCTTCCACTTGCAACATTTGTAAAATATCTGTATCCAAGTCACTCAAACTATCTTGAATCCTTGCAAGCAAGTGACAAGTTCAAAGACCTCACCTTTGAAGTTCTGGTAGAAAAGATTGCAGACAGAGAGAAGGATTTTAGAAAGAAGACAAGTGAAAGTACCACAAAATCTCTTTGCTTTGCTCATAAATCAAAGAACAAGCCTAAAGACTCTTTCAAGGGAGATAACGGCAAAAAAGGTAGAGGAAGAAGAAATTTCAGAGGAGGAGGAGGAAGAAACAATTCTAGCAAAATATCATATGTGAAGTGCACACGCTTCGGAAAGAATGGACATGTTGCAGATCAGTGCTAGGCATCTTGGAACTCCATCAAAGGTAGACAAAATAAAGAAGATAAAAATTAAAAACCAAGACAGTGGTAAAACCCCTGATTCTGCTCATTGTATTGTTGCACATTGTAATCTTGGAATTAATGAAATGACTTCTCTTTCACCTTACAAAGATTGTTGGCTGCTTGATACTGGTGCAACATCTCATGTGACTTTTAAAAAGGATTGCTTTGTAGAACTGAATGATATTGCGAATGGCATAGTATACTTTGCAGATAAATCTAGCCTCAAACCATAGGGAATTGGCTCAATCAGGCTAAAGTTGTCTGGATTCCCTGATTTCATATTAAAGAATGTTCTCTATCTTCTTGAGTTGCAAAGAAGCTTGATGTCCTTGGTGCAGTTTCGACAACAAGGCCATTCCATCCACATGTTTGATGGGATTGCAGAGATAAGAAAATCTTCTGACAACAAGGTCGTCATGACTGGTTATGAAGATGGAAAGCTATTAAAGTTGAGAGGCTCTTCCGCAAGAGTTCAGAACTGTGTCTACATCTATTAGCATGAAGAAGGTAATATGTCATCCAGTTTATTATGGCATGCTATATTTGGTCATCTTAATTATAACAGTCTTAGATTGTTAAGAAATAATGGTGTATTTGGTTTTCCCACCATTCCTAGGCAAAGGAACAAATGTGATGCATGCATACTACGCAAACATAGTAAGCAACCATCTCCAAAGTCTAAATTCAGAGCACGTAGAAAGTTAGAACTGGTTCATTCTGACTTATGTGGCCCCATGCTTATTCCTTCTATAAACGGTAATAGGTACATTATGACATTTCTTGATGATTATAGTAGAATGTGTTGGGTATATTTGTTGATGACAAAATCTGAAGCATTTCAAACTTTCAAGAAGTTTCATGCATCGATAGAAAATCAAGCACAAGTACGTATTGGTACATTCAAATCTGATAATGGTAAAGAATATACATCTAAGGCATTTGAAGATTATCTTTGCAAACATGGAATTACACATCAAACTACAGTTCTCTACAATCCCTAATAAAACGGTGTTGCATAAAGGATGAATAAAACCTTAATGATTATAGCACGATCGATGATGTTTTTCAAGAATGTGAAGCTAATGTTTTGGGGTGATGCAGTCCTATGCGTAGCATATTTGAGAAATAGAAGTCATTCTCATGTTCTAGAAGATAAGACTCCACTTGAAATGTGGTTTGGCCACCTTCCTTCGGTTATGCATCTCAGAGTTTTTGGTTCAACCTGCTATGCCTTGATACCAAAGGAGCAAAGAAACAAGCTTGGTGCTAGAAGCATAAGATGTATTTTCTTGGGGTACTCAGAAACGTCCAAGGCATATCATCTTTATGATGAGGTAAACAATTTTTTTATTTATTTCCAAAGATGTCATTTTTCTTGAAACTAATAAAAATGACAAGTCTATTGAAAGACAACTTGATCGTCTGGAGAGGTTTGCTAATCTAAAGACATATTATCGATGTGGTAATGAAATTCCACACATTGAAGCGGGGGTCCCTATCTTGGATCAATCCATGGAATATCCATATGAAGCAGTACCAGCAACCCCTCATGAAGAGAATGATGAAGAAGAATTTCCTGCCACTTCAACTTAACAAGAAACTCAACTGGATGATGTAATCGTGAGGATTGGAAGATTGAACCTAGAAGAGAAGAATGCACTACCGGCTGATCAACTTTGGCCATCAAGGAAGATTCTGAAATGGGCCACAAAGACACTTGAAAGTGTTCGTGCAAATGAAGTAGGAAAGACGGGAACAAGAAGCTCAACTAGACAAGAAGGTGGAGGAAATGCAGAGAACTCAGGTGATGACAGGGATGTCCCATTTGATTGTGAATTGATTTTTTCTAATAACGTTGAACCAACTTACTTTGAAGAGGCTACTACTCGTGATGAGTGGAAATAATCCATGCAAAATGAGTATGATGCACTCATAAATAATAGAACTTGGATGCTGGTCGATCCTCCAGTCAGGACCAAACCAATTGGAAACAAGTGGGTGTACAAGAACAAATACAAATCAGATGGCTCACTTGACAAACATAAAGCAAGGCTCATGGCAAAAGGCTATGCACGGAAAGAAGGAATTGACTATGAAGAAATGTTCTCTCCCACATCAAAATGGGGCACCATCCGCACTGTACTTTCCTTAGCTGCACAAAATGGTTGGAAAGTTCATCAGATGGATGTAAAGGATGCCTTCTTGAATGGAGACTTGAAAGAAAATGTCTTCATGTCTCAACCCGAAGGCTTTGTTATGAAGGGTCAAGAACACAAGGTATGCAAACTTGTCAAGTCCTTGTATGGCCTGAAACAAGCACCTCGAGCATGGTATGAAAAGCTAACCGAGCATCTTCTAAAGCTGAATTTCAAACATTACAATCTTGATGACACAACGCTATTTGTGAGGAAAGTTGGAAGATCTGTTGTGTTTTGTGTAGTATATGTGGATGATCTTTTGATGACATGGAACAATGAAAGTTATATAACATCCATAAAGAAAGACTTAAAGAATGGATTTTAAATGACTGATCTGGGACATCTTCACTATTACTTAGGAATTGAAGTGACTCACATCCTAAGTACATTTTTCATTCCATAGAAAAAGTATATTGGAGAACTGTTGAACAATTTTGGGATGACAAATTACAATCCGCTCTCAACTCCAATGGAACAAAAGCTAAAGCTCACATCAAATGAAGGAAAATAATTTGAGGATGCAACCAAGTACCGACAACTTGTAGGAAGCCTTGTCTACCTTACTACCAAAATACCATATATTTATTATGTTGTTAGCATTCTTTCACGGTTTATGCACAAACCTTGTGAAGGACATTGATCTACATCAAAGAGAGTTCTAAGATACTTGAAAGGGACTCAAGACTTTGGAATCAGATATTCTAAGGTGGATGACTTCAGACTTATTGGGCACTCTGATTCAGACTTCGATGGTGACAAGGAAACAAGGGTATCCAATTCTGGATACATAATGAGTATTGGATCAATAGCTATATCCTAGAGATCACACAAACAATAAGTTCCAACAGATTCAACAACAGAGGAAGAATATGTAGCAACTGCAGAAGCAACCAAAGAGATTGTGTGGCTCAGGAAGATACTTGAAGATTTGCAGGGGAAACAAGAAGACTCCACTCCACTTTTGATTGACAACACTTCTGCAATCAAGTTGACCAATAATCCTAGATTCCCTGATCGAACCAAACATATCAACACAAAGTATCATCTGATTCAACATCATGTAGAGGCCAAGACAGTTCATTTATGTCATTGTTCGACTAATTATCAAACTACAGATATCTTCACCAAAGCACTTGGATGAGAAAAGTTTGAAATATTTGGAACCATGCTCGGTCTTACAAACTCTCCTTCGGATTAAGGGGGGGAATGTTGGAAGCTTAATCCTTGGATTATAGCTCCACATACTATGTGAATATGCAAATAAATAAAATGAAGTCGAATAGATGTAGGAAGACAAAGAGTCTTGAACGAACCATTTGGAAGCTGAAACCCAAAGGTCAGAAAACCTTGCATATATCCAATGCTTAGTGAATGAAATAAACATCCGAGAGTTATTACCTGTCAATATGCACTGATGATTATTTTCTGTTTGGTGAACAGTGATAGCTAACATCGCACTAGAATATATATATAGATATATATATTATTCATCATAAATTGAAATATTTTTTTATAGTAGTATTCATTTGAATTTTTATTATTGCATTTGGATATGATGTTTGGATTAATTTGTTATATCATAAATTTTTGCTTCTATTGTAATATTCAATCATCCATATATTTAAGTAGTGATGTAACATTTCACAACACTGGAAAATGCAATAGAATAAAAAACTTTATTTTATTATATATCAATTAGAGGCCCTTTGTCATACAAAATGGGACAACATGAAGTCCACAATAATGAAAATGTCAACATGCACGCAATTGTTACAATGTAACCCATTTTATTTCAATTGGGACACTATGTCCAATACATTATACAAAATGTCTATTTTTCACGGACAATTATTTTAAAATATACAAAACAACTTCCATTAACATCCAAAATATATGGATCATCATTCTTTGTTGGAATTGCTATCAGTGCTCGAACCACTTACATGACTTGTGTTATTTGGTTGAATGTTTTGTTGATTGCCTCGATTGTTTTCCTCTTCTTCAACTTCCATCTACAGACATAAAAACAAAGTGTAATGCGTGTATTTACATTGTTGGGAATAATGAAAATTAAAATAGTTTATACATATGAATGTAAATTGAAAAGCAACTTACCATGCAATAATTGAGTCCTGAATGATACACATTCCTTCAAAACCACATCTCATGCCTTGTTTCAACAAATCTTCTGTTGGCTGCACTCCATACTTTGTTTCCTGCAAGTTTTATACCCCATAACAAATCATACATTTTAATATAAATTATTTTTGTTGTTCTATTAATGATAAAATGAGAAAAGTAAAACAACATAGATACTTACAAATTCCACAATTAATTTTTTATACGTAACATATACTCACAACCTTTACTTAACCCATTGTCAATCAATTCTTCCGATGGCTCTTCTTTGTATGTTAACACATGTTTGTTCATTTTGTGTGTGTGTGTGTGTGTGTGTGTGTGTGTGTGTGTGTGTGTATAGAGAGAGAGAGAGAGACCACAACCAATATGAAACCTTAAGTTTTTTTTTTAACAAGAACGGATAAGAGTTTTTATATATAAAAAGAGGAGAAAAACAAAGTTACATAGTGTCGGAGAAGGTCTGTTCCCCGATAGAGAGAAACTAACATGTCTCCACATTCATCTTTAACAAATCTGTAACTAGCTTGACAAAATTCTAGCCTATGAAGACTATATATTCGAACAAACTTCCCTAGAAGCTTGAAACAGAAGCAATACATGAGAGTAAATGTCTTCTTGCATGAGAGTAGCCTAATATACTGCTGCTAGATACAAAGCCCCAAAAACTGAAATACAAAGATTCTGAAATATAATGAGAATAACAAAAAAAGAGCCCCATAAACCTGAAGAATCACCGAGACTGCAAGTTACTGGCGACGGGAGTCTGGATGATGATGATTCTCATGTCCCCCAACCATGCCACCATGGTCTTTCTACAGGTCTTGCTTCAAGCTCCTTATCTTGGCACACATACTGCCAATCTTTCCCTCTACAATTATGACACTACAATGAACCGCTGTGATTTTTGTATCCAGGTTAACCAAGCAAGGGCACCCATTGTCCAGAACTTCTGTGAGGCTATCAAACTTCTCGTTGATTTTATTGTTGCTGTCACGTACCTCCTTGTTTGTTACATGCGTCAGAGTATACAGATGTTGAATGGCCCTTTTGAACTCATAGTTTTCTCCTCTCAGCAAATGGATATGAGTTTCCATTTCGACCAAATAGTCCTTGACGTCATTAGGAATGCGACCGTAATCCTGTTTAGGACCAGAACAACTTCATGTTTGTATCGCTTTCCAGAGAATCCTGGAAACCATCATCATGCATGCGGTGTTGCATCTGAGCCGTGCCACCTAGAGCCCCATGCATCGTCGCAGCCTTCTTCCTGAAATCCAAATTTGTTGAGCCCCCAGAGTGAGGGATAGTCTTTCTACAGAGGAGGCAGTTTGCTGTGGAACCATGGTTGGCCATCGTTGAGGGCTCTGGAGATGGACAAGAATGCTTCCAGCCTACTCCATGGGCTGCATTTAAACAAAAAATCCCTCGTATTCCCATCACCTTAATGGTATGCATGCCGACCATGTGGCTCTAGTGTGCGGCCAACTCCCATTTTGAGGCACTAATTTTGGTGTGGGACTATAGGGCAGTCCTCAAAATCGTTCAAAACAGAAGTTTGGTTAATTTTTTTGAGAGAGGAAGGAGTGTTGACATAGCTCCAACCCAAAGGTAAGAACTTCTCACAAGAGGGAGACATGGGGGGTCTTTCTAACCGTAAATTATGAGTAAACTCAGGGGATCCAAACCTTTTCATTCACCTTTTGATTGCTAACAAGAACTCCATGGTCAAGTCTGACACCTATATTTGCCATTGCGTCCACATCCTAATTATTGGATCTCAGTATATGAAGGAAATTTATGGTTTTAAATTCGTTAACTAGACACTTTAGAAGACTGTGGATCTTAGAAGTAGGGTTCTTACGATTTTTTACCAGATTCCTTACATCTCTAATGACCAACATTGAATCGCCGAACACAACCAAGTTTGTGAGGCCATCGTCCCTTGCTATCTCCAAGCCCTTTATTAGATATGACCATTCTACACTATTATTGGACCTTCTTCCGATTCCCCAAGCATTGTCTTTCATCTTGTTTCCTTCAGAGTCATAGAAGACTTCGCCTACACCTGCGAACCCTGAATATGAAACCTTAAGTTGTTATAAGGAATCAAAACTAGTATATCAAATCAAAGATCCCCCCCTTTCATTAACTTCCAACACCACTCCAAATGAGCTAAGCACCAATTCATCATCATTCACATCTTCCATAATTTGTTTTTTCTTATGTTGATATTCCCTTCTGTTGATGTCAGTCCCTGCACAACATTCAACATATATGAATTAGATTGTTTGAAACATATTACCGATTATTATTAAGTATGATACTACTCAAAATTCAAGAAAACAATCATATTGATTTCTTTTTTATTCACTTGATTCCATCAAGGTTTTACGCTCTTCTACACTTAGATTGCAAAGAATCTTATCGAGCTTCCTCATTGTTTGGCTCTTCATGTCACACATTAACCAATACATATTAGTTAAATTTACAAATTATTCAAACATATTAATTTTATACATAAATTACAAAGAACTTGCCTTCTTCGCGACTTTGGATGTGCTCCCATTATGTAGATTATAATTGTTGTTCATTGAACACTTATCATTCATTTTCTATCAATAAACAACCCAAATCATTAAATAGAGAAACTATTAAGTATTTCTACAAAAGAGTTACATATGTTCAAAATAAATAAATAAACAGTTTGTCATTTTTGTGCATTTTAGTATACTAAATGCATCAATGATTCTCATACATGACTGCACCGATGCGCCATACTTGAATGCACGATCAACTATATAAACAAATAGCCATATGTGCATTTATCAGGGCGATTTATTTATTATAAAGTGTCAGGAATTAAAATGGTGAGTTTTCACAATTAATGCGCCGATGCGTTAGAACAAGTCGAACGCACTAACAAATCTGTAAGCGTTTTTTTCAAAAAAAATTAAAAACAATAACATGCCCAATGCGTTAAAACTACTCGAACGCATAAAAAACTGTGTAAGCATTTAAAAAAAAACTGATAGGGCCATTTGGGTTTCAAATTCGACCCAAGAAGTGGTCCCATTGCACCTAACGTCTTATATATAAAACTACAAACCCATTAAATCTAAAATCCCTAAAAGGAAAAGTCATAATTGTGAAACAATTGAGGGATTTAAACCATAATGTCAAATTTTGCAGCCATGTAAAATGAAGGAAACAACAAGAAAATATAAATAGGAAAATAAATAAACCATGCATTGTGCTCAATAGGCATAATTTACATAGCCCGTGGGGGCCAGCTCAAGTGGTAAATATGAGAAGTTGTAACGGTTGTAAATGGAAGGTCACGTGTTCGAATCCCGCCAAACTTACCCATGCCCCATGGTTCAGGTCCTATGGATTCACCTAGGGGTATAGTGGTAGCGAGATTGGATTCCTGGATCCCGTGTCATGTGAATACTGGCCCAATCCCCATTGTCGATTCCCTTACTACAAAAAAAAATAGGAATAATTTACATACTTGAAATTTCTACTATGTAGGGTTTTGTTTGATTCAACATACCTTACAAATTTTGATCTTCAAAATAATCTAGTTGCTCCAAACTCCTCCCCAATAACTCTCTCTTCCAAAGCTCTCCCCTCAAAATTTCGTCCAAATAATGAAATAGTGATTATTAGTTTTTAATACCTTAAAAATGAGTTTTTTAAATTGATATTCCCGCTCCCTTTTCAGTTTATGGGAAAATAATTCGTGACTTTTAATTTTCGATTTTTCGGACATAAGTGTGCTAATTACAAAGAAGCACCAATGCATCTTAACATGAAACACACCGTGAATATATATATTTTAAAACATTTATGGAAAAGCGGTGCACTAGAAATACATGAAAGCCTCGATACGTTATGTTTTCCACAATGCACCATATTGGCATACAATAAAAAAGCATCATACTGTAGTGCATAAAAAAGTTACGGTTGCACCGGTGCGCCTTTATATACTGAGCACATCGATGTCGACAATATTGAAAACTACATAGATAACTATATGCTATCAAATATAGTAGATATTTTATTTTGCAGGCATTTTTGTGGATGTTCCAAAATAACGTGTGTGTGATTTAGCAGCACATGTGCATCTATTTACATAGGACACATCGATGCAATGTTTTATTACAGTGCATCGATTTAATTAAAAAGCGATAGTGTAAGATTTTATTCCTTATTTAGGAAGCTCAAAATAGATATTATTCCATGTTTAGATAGCTCAAACATTGAGATCATGATTCGCTCTCAATAAAAAAAAGGAAAGATAATGAGCGGTGGACAGAACCGTGGGTTGCGTGCATTATTGTGTTTAACATAAATGGGACATTATTTAGACTCCCAATGCAGAGAAATCATTGATAATGATCACAATATTTAATGGCAACCGCCATTTCTAGGATATGGAATTTCTCTTAATTTGTACTCCTTTCCAACTGAATGGATTTATGTGGTAATTTGATATTTCATTATAGTGGTTGAATATATATTTTTTTTTCCTTGGAAAAAAGCGTAATTTCATTAAAGAGATAATCAAATTACATACTGTATAAGGGCTTCAAGGAGCCCTTTCTAGGAGTATGCTTTTCAAATTCAAGTATCAGAGCTTTCAAAAAAATTACAAGTGCCAATGCACCCCGAGAGATCAAATACACCCTAGAACAGGGAAACCAAAAATTGCTCATAAACCGAAGAAAAGACCAGCTTGTAAGGAGCTGAAGAAAAATGAAAGAAACCCTAAGAAAAGCTGTCAGAAACACTAAACAATTTTCCAAGTCGCACTGAAGTTTAGACCCCACACAAGGTAGCAGAGCCACCGGTTCCGGATCCACGCCACAGTGGGAAGTCCTCTGCAAGCCGTCGCCACAGGAGAGTGCCTAGCCTTAACCACCGACTGAGCAATCTCAACCTGATCTGGCCACCACAGTCCATGGAAAGGGAGTTTCCGCTACCGAGGAACAGCAGCCCGCAGAAGCCCATGGTCAGCATGCTGCTGTTTCCGCCACAGGAGAGGCTGCTCCAGCCGCCACACTACCATAGATGCCACGCCAAGGAAGCACAAGCAGAAAACCGCCTCCGTAGGAAACGTAGGGAAAACCGCCGTCGCCGCCACTGGAACACAGGAAGAGCTTGTTAGTCCAATGGGTCATCGCGCGAAGGCGCCACCACATCGAGCGCAGGGTGAAACAGTAAAAAACGCCTTCAATCGAATAAGTCCGAGAGCATCTCAAAGGAGAAAGGGGGTGGCGGCCATGGAAGGAACCATGGCCGCCGAGATCATCTCCAACGACTATGAGGAAATACTTTGAGTTAAACTTTGATATCTCAACATAAACCTAAATGCATTTATTGCTAAAGTTAAGTTTGTGGTAGTGTCTTTAGGCGAAACACAATATTAACTATAATAAAGTGTAAAAAATAACAAAAAATATTGTAAAGTAATTCTTCATGTCAAAGACTACTTAGGCATGATATCACGATTCTTGAAAATCACTCCAAATAGGGGATATGCCACATAGTTCTATCCATCATTTCTTTTTATGGCTTGGATTCTTCTCTTCCTCAGAGATATTGAAGGTTGTAGAGGAGATTTTCCATTTTGTTGTTGACACTGTGGGTGCCTCTATTTCTTCTCATTACTTGACAAACACAATGTTGGGGCCTACCTTCAAAGCTCAATAAGTAGAGAGAGTGGGTCAAGAAGAAAGTAGAGGCTCCCTACCCATGGTGCATGGCACCCACCCTTGAACTCCAACAACTAATACAAATAAACCACTTCCATATTAATAGTTTGGACATGAATAATAATATTAAAATTCACTATGCCCATATCAACATTTTGGACATGAACAATAATATGCAAATGAAAGTTTACACAAATAAAAAAACCATCATATCGAGAAAAACTTGCAAGATTAAGTTAATGTTGAATAGTACATCATACCCCCTTTTTGCTAGTGATATTATTTAATCATGATTTGTGTCCCTAGTGGCCCTTAATCACATATTTGACGTCTCAACCACCTATGTTGACCATTAGAAATAATGATAGTTGAAACTAGTCCCTTGAGAACATCCAAGAGTCCTTTGATGACATGTGAAATAAAGTGTACGAGAATTCCGAAGAATGGGGACAATTTAGTTAATAGTTAAGGAACACAAACAATTGGATCTAAGATTTTTTGAGAACTAAATTGTTTAAACATAGGACTTTGTATTTCTATTGATACTTTAATAAAGAAATAGGTTAAGACCCCTTGAAATTGAAGTGTGTATTGTCTAGAAATGTAGGTATTTTGCATTATTTTACACTAACCATGGTTGAATGTCATTAAAGCCTCAAAATAAGAATGTTGTTAAAAAGGGAAAATTGAATTTTCCTATTTAACTTTTGCCTCCTCCATCCATTAGCACTTAAATGTTGAGAATTAACATAATGGGTTGTATTTTAAAGTTGAGGGATGGGAGGGATGTATTTGTTTCACTTGATTTGGTTAAGATTTTTAATCCCCACCTTTATATGTTTTCACAAACCATAAAAAAATGGAATATTTTTGTTGCAAGAGAAGATAAGAATAATAGAGACATGCGATAACTTATAATAATTATAATGGATTTTATAGTTATAATTTTATAATGTGATAATGAAAATCTTGAACTCGAACTTTTTGTGTAGTGCCTAGGTTCTACCCTAGTTGTCACTAGCTCGACTCTAATGCTCAACATTTCAATCATCCTTCAAAGCTATATTTTAATTTATCCAAGACATGGATGTGCCTTTATGTAGATGGTTCTTCCCTCATTAGTGTGAAGGTTCCTTCTTCAAGTTAGGATGCTTTTCTTGCTCCTAGGTATGCATCTCTCGATTGTTCAACATATTGGGCCCCATAGTTCTAGAAATGGAGGAACTTATTAGATATAAGAAATATTTCAATGATACAACAATTTCCTTCCATTGTATTGGACATGTTCAACAATTTTATTTCCGTCAGTTTTTTATTGAAAGGTTTGTCAATATTATGTATTTCTTTCGAAAATGAATCTTTGAAGTACACTCAGTTTTACTTATTCTTAATGTTGGTGGATTACAAAAACAAGTATATTTGAAGTACACTAAGTTTTACTTATTCTTAACGTTGGATAAAAATGCATATTACTACCTATATGAGGATATGTGTAGAAATTAACCTTTTGGAGGACTACCATATGACATGTTGTTAGAAGCCATTAACTATGTGTAAAAAACTAGGTTATGACAACATTTCTTTCTAGTGTACATCTTGCTTTGAAGACTAATACTGATTTTCCCTAAATGAAATTCTAAAATTAAGAAGGAAGACCAAAATTCTGTTAGGTCACTCACTAAAAGGTGGAACATCCATTAGCATATTTGGTGGAATTTGAGGTTGTAGTGGAGATTGGTCACCTGGATTTTAAATAAGATGCCCCAATGTAAAACAAGAAAATGATGTATTGCTATATATTGAAAAATTGATCCCCTCCCCTTTGGAGGGAATCCAAATTTTAGAGCAGGAATCCTCATCGACCCAACAATGTGGACAACCTATTCGCTGCATCCTGCCAAAACCTCTCATCTGGACTATGGCATAAGTAAGGTCTAGGTAATGGAGGAACCTCAACCTCCTGCATATCCTCATCATGATGAATAGGAGGAGGCACCTCTCCACCGAATGTACCAATATCTGCAAAATATATAGTACACACAAATATAATTAGACAATTTCCTTAGACTATTTAATAAAACAATTTAAAGATGTTATAATATTTTTCATTTGCATTAAATAAGACAATAAAATGCAACTAGATTAATTTAAACATAACGCTAATATTACCTCTCTCATCCGGTGGCTCATCCTGGGTGAAAAAAATGTTGGGACATGCTCTCTAGTCCAATCCTACGTACATATATGGAAGAAGGTCCAATGCATGGTCCTCCTCACTAGCTAACATCTCCAACACCTCTGGTGTGATCCTAGCTGGGACATCAGACCGGCCCCTCTTGGGCATCATCTATCCTCACATGTGCATACGCACCTTAGTCTTCGGCCGAAATCCTCTAAAAAAATAAACAAAAAAACTCTATACCAAAAGGGAAGTTGGCCCTCCCATTAAACACTACACGATATTGATCTAGAGCAAAACAAAACTATCGTAAAAAATGACAAACCACCTAATGCATCTAGGTGTCCACATTAAATAATCTACATAATATAAAAGAGGGAAACTAATGAATTTCCCATCTCTAGTGAGGTACACGATGCTCGTAACTAATAGCGAGAGGCACCTAACGTCCGCTGCACCAAAAGCACCAATCCGGAGCTGTCCACTACGCACTTGAAAATCACCAGGATCGAGGATGTGGGCACCGATATATCTCTGAGAGTAAGTGAGCCGACTCTCTGCTACAACACCTGTTGGGACATTAGGGAATTGGGGAAAATCCTCCCCTCTCCGAGATAGCCTAGTGATGAACTAAATGTCCTCTTCAATGGGTTGAAACCACTAATTGGGACCATTGCAAAATGCTTATCTACCGTGACCTCAATGACGGATCAACTGTGACAATAAAGCATAGTTCCTCTTGAGGGATGTAGCCTCTTGATAGAACTTCGGGAGGCCTATAACCATTAAGAGGTCTCATGTATGATCGGTAATGGGGCGAGGGTACACATCTCTCTCCCTCTGTTTGGATTCCCTGTCACGTGCGAATTTGTATGGGTCAAACTGTGCCTGCTGCTGCTGAGTCGCCTCTCGCCGTTGATGTCTTTGATACACATATAACAAAGACCAGTCTCATAAATAGACATAAAAAACATTAAATACTCATTAAATGGTCATGTGATTTATTAACATCAAATAATAATTTATTTCTCAAAATAAATGAATTTGACAAGCAGTGCACCTAAATTACAATCACGCACCGTGTTCAGTGCTTTTGGAACAAAATAGCACCGCAAACGGTGCGCTTGAATACAAATGCGCACCAATGAGCATGGCAAATTTTTAATTATGTTTTGTTTACCTATGCGTCCATCAATAGGAAGCATTGATGCATTATAGAGACTTGAGTGCACTGTACACGGTGCACACATCTTAATGAGCGCACCGTAGTAGGTGCAACTCTTTGTGGGTTTTATATTTCTTTTGAGGAAAATGGTCCATCTATTACACATCAGTACACTGGAAAATCAGTGTGGAAATGATAACAAAGTGCATCGGCTAATGTGGTTTTTTTAACTATGTTAAGTCAAGCGGCGCTTCCAACAATAAGAAGCATTGGTGCATTCTAAACACGTCATCGCACCGAAAAACATGTGCAAGTATTAATAGAACGCATCGTAATAGGAGCAACTCTTTGTGATTTTTATAATTTTTTGGCAATAACAGTGTGCCTATTACACATTAGCACACCGTCAACCTTGTGCATTTTTATTTACATTGCACATTGGATAACGTGGTGTTTTTCATAAGTTAAGTCTCGTGGTGAATCCATTATTAGGAAGCATCGATGCATTCTAACTACCTCATCTCATTGAAAATGTTGCACAAGTATTAATAGAGTGCATTATGATAGGAGTAGCTCTTTGTGAGATTTATAATTTATTGGGATAACTATGCGCCTGTTACATGTCAATGTACCATATATCTGATACGTTCTTATTTACAATGCACACCAGTTAACGTGGTGTTTTTTAATATGTTTAGTTTGGCGATGCATCCATCAATAAGAAACATCCACTAGTACAGAATGAGAGATAAGTGACCAGGTGACCAAAAAATTTGGTCACCACAGTTTCTTCAAGGGATAAATGACCAAAATTGAGAAATTTTAAGTGAGCTAACTAAAAATGACCAAGATAAAGGACCAATATGGTCATGGGATAAGAACTAAACTAAAAATGACCAAGATAAATGACCAATTTGGTCACGTGATAACAACTAAACTAAAAATGACCACATAACAATTGGTCACTTATTTGGTCATTTTTAGTTATGTCACTCAGACAATGAAAATTAATTACAATTTTGACAATGAATTTGTAGAATTTACTAAATTTTAACACTGCAGATGGATTCAGAGACCCCTTTCGAATCGCCCCTTTTGGGGGTCTCTGAATCCATCTGCAGGGTTAAAATTTAGTAAATTGTAACATTATAGATGGATCTAGAGACACAAGCTAGTGTCAAAGCATGATGTCATATGCGAACCTACTGAACTTTTTTGCAAGATTGTTTCATCTATATTGTCACATCCATTTTGATGTGATTATCATGTCCATATCTTATTTTACCACTTTTGTTTTAGTATTATCTCTTTGACAAATCGGCCAAGTTGCGTCATGTGCAATCGTTTTAAAACTAGCATTGGTTGGGGTTATTCTCTCTTGATCCTTCAACACCACCATATCATCAATTAAGCCCCAACTTCCTATAGTAATTGGCCTTGGCCTCCCAGGGTAGCTAAATGTTGATGCAAGAGAATCTTCTTCAATAAAAACTTGGAATTGACCTTTTCATTGGTCAACAAAATGAAACGTCAATTTAATGTTAAACTAAGGTATGAATTTAAATTGTGTATTAATATTATTTATAAACATTTTAATGTAAAAATATATAAACTATTGAAAGAGAAATACATTTTTAAAATGATCTATCCATTAATATTGGATTGAAGAAAAATAAGATAAGAAGTGGAATGAGATAAAAATTGTAAAATTTTACATTATTTCTATCTATAAACATGGTTAAATGGTAGATTATGAAAGTAGAGTATTGGTGATATAATAATATAACGATAATTTTGGACAAACTCAATATTTATATTTTCCTTTCCACCATCTATATTTTCCATCTATTCGGTAATTGGCGGCAAACAAGCGATGGACCAAAAATACGCATGACACAATAGAATTCTATCCTTTTCACCAAAGTTTTCCCTATTGGAGAGCAAGTCTTTCACTCCAACCTTTTATGTTTACCCATGAAAATTTCTTCAGTCAATGAACAGGATGGCTATTGAAGCAAAAACCGATAGGGAGTGGGAACCTCATTCACTGAAAGGCTGAGGAGAGGCGGGAGCGAAGTGCATCTCTCCATGAACAGGCTGAGAGCATGCCTCCACACTCGAAAAACGGGGATCATCCCACTGATTCTACCCTATTATATACTGCCTATAGAAACACGCCTTGGATCCCCTTGCTCCCTACGTACAACATATCATAGCTGGCTACCATCAAAATAGCTGGCAAGGTTTAAGAAACTGTTAGTATATAGGTGGGTAGGTTTTTCCTGCTCTTTCCCCTTTGCCCCTTCAGCTGGGTCAGGGCTTGCATCACTGTGCAACATGTTAGTGGCGATCTGGAGGAGTTACGGTGAAGAAACCTCTGAGATGTAGTCAGAGGTCAGTTGTGGAAGATGACTTGGATGATGGAATCTGAAAGGAAGGTACGCCTATATAAAATCTTATATTATTATGCTTTCACATATGGAGTATACCACTGCACTGCAAGGAACCTAAACAATTTCAACCCGCGGGCCCGTGTGGTACATAGGTGCATCCATTCCAGGGGTTTTTCCATCCTAATAAAACCTCCATATTATTTGGTGTTAGAATAGGATCGAAATGATGCTATAGGATACAAATATGAATCCATTTAGGATGCAATTTGAAACACGACTTCACTGAATTAGCTTCATTGTGGAGCTTTGATGGATGCTTGCAGTGTGTTTGATGAAGTACCTCAACGAGATGAATTTTCATGGAATGTGGTGATCATTTCTTATGCCAATCTTGGGATTGTAAACAAGGCCATGAGTTTTAATATCGAGTAGTTATCCTCTGTGTAATATCATGAGTTATAGAGTTCCTCCAAAGAAAACCCCAGGATTTCCATGGAAAAACCTGTTATTTTGCATTTTAAGTTTAGCTTGATACCCATCTCTTGTAGGCTCCCATTCAATGATTGAACCATATTCCAATGGTACAATTTGTAGAACTTCTCTTCCTAGCATCCTTAATAGAAATAATATGCTTGATGTTGTTAAGTAGTAAATTAGTAATCGTAGTAATTTTTCTATATGCACAGAGAACCCTTCACTACTTCAACTCTCCATTTTGTGTTTGGTTTTACCCCAATTATTATTCAAGAAAATGATTGTCTATCATCATCTGTGAAAGGCATAAGACTAGCTTCATTTGTTGGAGCTTGCAAAATTGTGTCATTTCATCTTTTTGTTGCTACCAGTTCAAGTTCATATTGATGGGTACTGCAAAAACTCTTCTCATTGCAAGATATACAATTTCCAACAACTAATCTAGGGTATCTCCATAGCTTGTCCCCTTAAGTTTTCAGGATGTCAAATATAGTTCATTGCATAACATCTTTAACATGAAACAATGTAATGTAGAGCATTGTTTTCTCCCCATAATGAGTTTAAAATTTTGACTAGACAACAAACCCCTTCAAATATATAAACCATAATAAAGGATTTTCCCATTTCTGGCTTGACATAATCTGCATTTAAGTCTTTGGAAAAACGTTGATATTATTACCTACACAGTGCACACATAGATAAAGCTTTATCAAAACTTGGTGACTCTTCTAATGTCGATCAGTGATATGTAGTAGGCTAGTGCCTTGTGGGCTTGTAGCACATTGTGTTCTGGATTCTAGAGGCCATTTAAAGTTTGATTGATTATGTATTTTGTTTCACATATGTATTGCACTCAATCATCAATGCCATTTTGATATATTCACCCTTACATGGTATATACATGAGCAGAATTCGCATATTTTGTTTGTAATTGTTTGGAATATTTCAAACATTTTTACCATTAAAATTTTAATATTTTATGTATTTTTAAGTAAACCGAGTCATTAAGTTCAAACCGGTCTAAGTCATGGCCGATCCAATTCCAAGTCCGAGTTGACCCTCAGTGAAATCCGAGGCCGAGTGTGAGTTGTAAAACATTGAGGGGGAGTGTCAAGAGAGCGTTTTTTTGTCTCTTGGGAGTGTTGAGGGAGAAACATTCCCTGTTTTGGCAGTGAGCATTTTTTTCTCCTAAGGAACATGCTCCCACAAATCGATCCTTCTGAGAGTGCACTTCTGGAGCAAAGCGTTTGGGGGGGGGGGGTGTAGGATCCACCACAGGATAGCCTCAAACCCTTCACATATGCTGGGCACACACCTATTGCTGGAATGCACTGGGGTGTTGTACCATTGCAAAACACTTTTTTGGAGTTTCCATGCTGCGAGCTCCAAGTTCTGCACCCATGTGATTGATAACATATCCAAAAATGCATCAACCTTCCAATGTCCAATGGCTTCAGGTGTCCCGATTTAGTTTTCAGACCTCAAAGCAATTTTAAAAACCAAATTTCTTGCCACCGTTTTTTTGCTGCTTATACTACATATTTCTGGGTGATTATATGATGGAGGAATGTTCTGAAATCTACCTAGAACAACCCTATACTACCACTGCCCATAATTTCTGCTGACACAAAGCCTCAAATATTTGCACATATGGCTGTTTCATTCATTATGCTAGGTCTTTGCAAAAGGAAAACAATATCCATTCAATTCTGAAGATAAAGGACAATGCCTTGGAGTCTGAGTATGCATGTTGATCTGGGGCTAATGGCTTCTACATGCCTGCACAAAACTCCCTTTATTGGCTGTCAAGTGATCACTGAAAAATTTATATGCTATGATTTGCTTGTCATCCTGCTGAGAAGTATCTTTCAAATGATATATTTCTTTCTTTACCATACAGGTATAAAGATCCTGGTTCAAATATGTCCAGAAAACCTTCCCAACAAGAATTTTCTTTACTTATAAGATTTTGGTAGGTATCCCTTTTGAACCAATGAGGCCTCCTTCTTTTCTTTTGCAATTTCTAAGCCTGTCTCTGTTTCTGTTGAAGTTGTAGCTTGTCCTCATTTTCCAGATCATTTTCTTCACATTAAAGATGGCGTCATTATAGCTTTCAAATCAAACAGTGTCATGTTTATCCTAGAGGCACTGTCCTTGATAATAATGTCCTACTCGCACCCAAATATCATCTTTAAGGTTGGAACGATGCCTGTTGTTCATGATGCCATTGGATAGAAAATTGATTGAAAACATCTACAACTACAGGACAATGGCCTATTGATGGAAATGACCTTCTGGTCGGCTGCAAGTATTCCCATGCTTTGCCCTTCTTGTGCTGAAAACTACCTATGGAAACCTCAATGTACATGCCTTTTTTAGATTACTGTAGCTTCCACTAGGACAATCATCAAGCACAGGACTGTTGTCGAGAAACTCACAGCAGGCTGCCAAATCTCACATATATCCCTACATATATCCAAGGATAAGCTCCCCCAGTGTATGTCATAGGGGGCAGAGGGCAGATTGATGCCTTCATATGCTAATAAAGTGTCATAGTCCACAAACTGTATGCCTAATCATCTCAACAAGCAATCCATGATCATGCATAAGGGATGCGAAATCAAGTCAACCATAAGAAGATGCCAAGCAGAAAGACGATATTATCATCAAAGCATAAGTTAGAATTACCATATCCATCATGTAATTCAGTCAATAGTCATCCATAGAAGAATATACCAAAACCTCACGAATAAGCCACATCCCATAGCTAAGACCATATCATTAAGGTCACATGCTGAGGTATAATCAAAACATCTAGGGAATCAAATCTCCAATAAAACGTCACCCCCAGTTGAAGATTGAGATAAAAATTACAAGTGGACACCCATGCTACATGGGGCTAACAATGTGCAGGTGGGAGTATGCCTAGGGGCGATTCTGGTAACTTTACCATCAACACTATGTTCCTATTCTTTTACAATCCACATAGACAACTTCAACATGAAGCGCCAATACCCACCTAAATAAAAACATCTTGGTTTTTTTATAAATATTAGAGGACATTAGTAATAAAAGTTAAAAACTATCCAAAATAAGATAAACCATGGGATGTCCCCTGTACTTGGGATTGATGTTCCCAAGTACCAAGAAATTCCACAGAAGTACTGGATACCAACGATTACTCTGGAAGCCCACTCTCCCAAACAGGTTCCCAAGTATTATTGGGGAAACATTCCCTAGTACTGGGGACTCCTAGGAGCCTCTAATACCAATGAGTACTCTTGGAAGCTCACTCTCCCTAATGCAGCCTATGGCAAATATATAAAGTTGAATTAAAACATTTTTTAGTTTGTTAGACTCCTAAATGATAGGAAATCTGGTGGGGCCCTCGCAAACTCTAATTCTGACTGATTTAAAGTGCCTTAACCCTCATTCCATTCATTGTTCACTAACAACATCACACCAAGGAGGATACAAAGCAGACTGATTGTTTTGGAGAGAAGCTTTTAAAGGCATAAAAGAATGGACATCAACAAATTTCTATCATATTTTTATATCTTTATAAAAAGTTAAAACATCTCTATAAAAAGTTAAAACATCTCTTCTTTTTAATCTTTTTTTTATAATTTTTTTTCTTCGTATAATTAATATTTGCCAAAGGTCCCTTACATAAGGGACCCCAACAGAACCTGTGACTTTCTCTCTGAAATTTAGGGGTCTTCCACATGTCACCCAGATGCATCCCCATGTTCTTGTGTCCCCACATCCTGGAAACTTGGTAAAACATTGGCTTTTTTATATACATGGTACCCATCTCTTCACAGGACTGCAATTTTTCATTCATAATTTCTATATGCACAAAGATATTTTTTACATTCCTGAGAGGACAATAGTAATGCAAGATAGATCCCAGTTTGACATTGGAATACTCCAAGTGAACGCTTTCACCAGAAGCAATTCACTTTGCAAAATAACTGAGGATAAATCCACTTGGCTTATTTTACAATGAAAGGAGTAGAATCTATTGCTAAAAACCTTTAAAAGGTAAGTGATGAGGAAAACCTAACTTCAATGTTTCACCCTAAGCAGCTGGGAATCGCTCTACCCCCGTCGCTTCGCTCCCAATTCGCGATCCGGGAGGAATCGATCCCGGAATCGCGATTCCTCATCGATTCGTCCCAGGAGCGATTTGGTAATTCGCGATTTCGGGGGCAAAAAACCGATCCTTGGTTTCCCAGGGATCGATTCCTCATCGATCCGGAATCGACGATTCCGGATCGATTCCTCATCGACCCCTGACTGATTCCGGGCAAAAAAAATCGCTCCCGAAATCGCTCCCTGACCGATTCCGCGGGATTGGTGGACTTCATGAAGAATTTTTTCATTTTTGCATTTTTTTTTGTTATTTTGGGATGGGCTAGGGTTACTTTGGGCAAATAAAGGGTATTGGACTCCATTAGGACTCATTCCATTACTCATTTCATTGATTTCACTTCTCTTGCTAGGGCTTTGAGCTTTGAGTGGGTTTGCTAGTTGTTTGAGAGCAAATTTGTGGGAGCTTGGAGGGGAGATTGAAGGGGAGATTGAAGGCTTCTATTTGGGAGAGCTTGCAAGGGAGATTGAAGCTTCCATAGAGACATTCAACCACCATTGAAGAGCTAAAAGTTAGGCTCTAAAAACTCAATCTTTTTTTGTTTTTGAAATTTTTTTCACTATGTTAAAAAATTTAAACCTCGCAATGTTCTCTTCTCCTACTCTTTCCAATTTCTTCTTCTCCATCATTCTATTGCAGGCAACAAGTGACTCTCACCTTGAATCAAGAAACATGATGGGTATGTGGTTTTGGCTTTTCATTCCACTTCTTCTCATTATGATGGTGTTGGGAAGTAGATATGGTGGTGGTAGTGATGAGGGGGAAGAGGTAGAGAGTGACACATACCATGGAGAAGAGGAGGAAGGGGAAGAGGGTGATGATGATGAGAATATGAGTGATCAGGGGCAAAAACAAAAAGACACAACACCTTTGTGGAAGTATGTGACAAGGCTTGGAGGAGGGAGAGGGGGTGGAAACACAAAGTTTATATGTCCCCATTGTAATAAAACTTACATAGGTTCATATACCTGGGTGAGAAAGCATTTGTGTGGGATTATGCCATGCGATCAAGGTAAGGCTACTGGAGTCAAAACTTGTGACAAAGTGGCAGCTAAAGAGAGAAGCAAATACAAGATGGAAGAAGAGGCCCGCTCAAAACAATTCCAAGATATCAAGGGTTGAATCTGAATCCTCACAGAGAATGTTTGGTAGTGGAGTTGGATCGTCATCGGCTCGATCGGGACCCTCATCTCTCCATGGAATCTCGCCTATGCGAAGAACATTATCGTATTTCCTTGACCAAGGTTGTAGAGATGATGTGGATTCAAAAGTTTATAGGTTTCTCTATGCATGTGGTGTGCCATTCAATGTTCTTCGCTCACCCTATTGGCATGAAATGGTACAAGCCATCAATGGTGCCCCTCAAGGATACAGAAGCCCTGGGTATGACAAAGCTAGAACCGTGGGACTTGACAGAGAAAGAGCCAAAATCAATGGTGCTCTTGGAAAGTTTACAAATGATTGGTCCAACTATGGGGTATCCATTGTATTTGATGGGTGGAAAAATGTTAAAGGCAAGCAATTGATAAATATTCTTGGCGTTTATGCTAGCGGTGTGATCTTCCTTTCAGCCCATGACTACTCAGATCGCTACAAGACCGGTATTAATATTGCACAACCTTTACTTAAAACCATTCAGGAGATTGGGCCATACAATGTCATTCAAGTCATCACTGATAATGCTGCTAATTGTAAGGCAACAAGAGCAATCATTGAGGATAAGTATCCCAACATATTTTGGTCAGGGTGTTTGGTTCACACATTGAACCTTTCGATGCATGATATTGTTAAGATGAAGAACCCTAATTACCGATGGATTGGTGCCTTGTACAAGAGAGGTAAGAAAATGATCAAATTTATTACCAATCATAGCATGGCCCAACACATTTTTCGCAATCACTCTAGGTTGGAGCTATTGAAGATTGCAAAGATTAGATTTGCTAGCTACTACCTCACCTTCAGGAGGCTTTTGAAGGTAAGAGAGGCATCGGCTAGTATGGTCTCAAGTGATCCATGGCAAGAATTAAAAGACAGATGTGCAAGCACAATTGATAGACATGACTTTCAGGAGGTGGAGAACATCGTTCTTAAAGGTAATTTCTGGTCACAGGTTAAGTATGTTCTACAGTTCACCAAGCCAGTTTATAACATGATTTGTTTTGTAGATACAGATCAGTCGATGATTGGGGAGGTATATGAGCAGATGGATAACATGCTTGGTCAAATCAAAGACATTGTTGAGCAAAGAGATGCAATCTTGTATGACCATATTCATAAACATGTGGTCAAAAGGTGGGATAATCTAAATGTTCCACTCCATGCCCTTGCATATGTCCTTACCCCAAAATACTATTCTCCAATTTGGTTGGCCCAACTTGCACCCGAGGGTGGAGTTAGGAAAAAACCCCACACAGATCCAAAGGTGCAAAATGGGTATATGCCAATGTTTTAAAAACCAGAACCGAGAATCAAATCGGTCAGGGGTCAACTCAGACCAGAATCGGAACCAGTAATGAACCGGAGCGGTTTGATTTCAATGAACCAGACTATTAAAAAATACAAAAACAATTACAATTTTAATCATAAAAATTATATTTAACATTCCAAGCTATATTTCAAAGCATTAGACACATAATATGTATATTTGAAACCATTAGACACATAATATGTAAAGTCTACTCATATAAACTTTCAAATTTTCAATATGATAGAAAAAAGAGCACATCACAATCTTGAATGCATCTTGTATTTAGGACCTAGAAAGGATAAAAAACCATAGGTATTCGAAATATTTTCACTAAATAAAGACATACGCATCACACATACATCCACAAATCCATGAGTTTGATAGCAATAATACCAGCCAGTAAACATTCTCGTTGCCGAGTTAATGTTTTAAATTTCATAGGCTGTAAGGTAATTTTTAATGTAAATTTCTTGCTTGGGATATATCATTAATATCATAGGAATTCATAATATATGTGATTTTTAATGTAAAAATTGAAAAACCAAATTTTGGGCCCACGGGCGTGTTTTTTAGCTGATCGGCCGGGTTATTACAGAACCGACCGGTTAGGGCCGGTTTGGTAATGAACCGGTCCGGTTCATTACCAAACCGGACCCCTGGTCCGAGTTGACCGCCGGTTCGGTGCTCCATTTCCTTTGGCTGATCAAACCGGCCGATTTCGGTTCGAACCGGACCGGTTATTAAGACATTGGTATATGCTTGCATTAGACAAGTTGGTCCCTGATGAGGATGAGTGTGCTCAAGTACGGAGTGAATTGAGCAAATACATCAGTGAGCATGGAGCCTTTGGTACCTTGCATGCAACCAAAGATCGAGATAGATTGGATCCCATTCGTTGGTGGAACATGTATGGCTTTGGAGCCACATATTTGCATAAATTGGCGGTGAGGGTGCTTTCACAGGTTGTTAATAGCTCTTCTGCAGAGAGGTGTTGGAGCACCTACAACTTCATCCACAGTGTAAAGAGAAACAGTCTGAATGTAGAACATGCAGAAAGCTTGGTTTATGTGCACTACAACTTGAGGTTGTTGTCCCATTATTGTGAGGTGGCCAAGAATGATAGAACATTTTTGACTTGGGACAACAATCCAGAGGAGGCTAATGTGGAGGATGGAGCCATAGCATTAGAGCGCTTGGAGGCTGAACTATTGGGTGATCATGATGATCCAATTCATACTACAGGTACCCGTACAGAGATGCCACCCCTAAGTAGCAACAACTTTTCGGATACAGGAGTTTTGCCTTTAGCTTCACAACGTCCAACGGCCTGTGGGGGCCATTCATCTTCTTCTCATGTTCCACGATCACTTCCAGTAGCTCCTATTCCACCTAGACCACGAGAAAAGAAATTGGAAGTTTCTCGTGGCAAGCGGAAAGCCTAGTAGATAGTATCATAGATTCATAGTACTTTGTATTTCATTTTCATGTTTATTTTGGCCTATTTTGTAAACATTATGGCCTAGTTTGATGGCAAATATTATATGTTGAAATTTGAAGGTTGATGTTGTTGATGATTGATGATTGATGATTTGATGATGACCATTTAATGACAATGTTATAAGTTATAGCTCCTAGATGATTGATGTTATATCAATGTGTACTAAATGGTTATATGAATATCTATGTTTTCATGTTTTCTATAGCTAATTTGGCATAATACATGTTTTTTTAATATATATGCATCAAAATATATTAAAATATATATTATATAAAAAACGCCCCTGAAATGCTCCCGAAATGGAAGCTTTTGAAAATTTCGCTTTTTGCTCCCGCTCCTGCTCCCGCTCCCCGCTTCGCTCCGTGCTCCCAACAGCGTAGGAACTTTCACTACATTTCCTTTTAATAAGGAAGCACTTGACATCTCCTCCATTAGGGAGAGAAGAAGACAACAACCCTTTATCATTGTCTTTATCAAAATCAATACTTCTCTTTCACTATGCATGCTTGACCACTAAACCCCTAACTTAGAGCTGGTTTTGAATATGACATACCTTGCTTAAAGTCTTCCAAAAATGTCTACCATCTATGAAAGGAAATAGGTTGACCTTCTCTGCAATAGGATTCAAGTATAAATTCGTAATTATATATATTTGGTGTGAAAATTCTGGTTTAAAGAAAGAAATAACAATACCATATCAAAAAACTATATTTTTTACGCCAAGTATTTGGAATTAAGGTCGATTAATTTTTACATTTGGTACTTTTCCTAGGGATAAATATTAAGCGAGGCATGACATTTTGAAAATTGATGTTGCTATCACTACCAACCTAACCATTCTTCAAAGTTGCACTAGTTTGCAATGGATCCCAACCATCTTCCTTAATCTTCTAGTGAGGTCGTCTAGGAATTAAAGTGGCCAAATCAAAGTTAAGTAACAAGGAGAAAGCGGTGGTGGCCTTTGCAATGACCTTGTTCTATCTTGGCACCTAAAGTGTGACAATGCTACTAAATGGGCCTTGTTTTGCCTCTTCCACATGAGCCATGGTGTGTTTGGTTCTTTCTCCCATCATGTCTATTTTACAAGCTTCCATAGCAGGGACTATGTTGATTCAATAAGGAACATTCACCCTAGGCTATAGAGGTGGTCTAAATCAGAAGCCAAGTATTCACTTTGAAACGGTGGCTTCAAATCAAAATGATTCTTACACCAAAACAAAATTATACAATGAATTTTCTCTGCAATACTCCAACATTCAAAAGAAGATTACTCTATGGTATTAGCAGGGAGTTGGGAAGTCCAGCATGAGAGATGTCAGTCCAACACCTGATGTAGTATAATGCTCCAACATATAGACCTATTTTATTATCACTGTGCTTGCATCCGGGATAGCTTAGTCAATGTGTAGATTAATGCTAGTTTATTTGGATTGTACTTCTTTTTGTGTATCAAAATTCATCTTTTCAGATTATTTGTTATCCCATTTAAAAAAATAACTGGCAGAAATTTCAAATGCTCCCCTGACATTTTAAGATTGGAATGTACTTGAGTATGGCTATGGTTGAATTTCATGAAAAGTGTATTGTATTTAGTAGACTAAGAATTAATGAGATGTCTGTCCCTTTGTCTTTCAGGAAGGTACATCAAACTATTTCAAAGGGTTAATGCTCATTTTATGCTACATGATAGTTGATACAAGCTTCTATGTACATGTTGATCCTCAACACGGTTAGTATTTAATTTTTTACCTTAAAAATGCTTTTCCTAGATTTTCTGGTGAGTATGGTGCGAGTGTTATGAACTCCCTTCTTGGCACTGGCTGGTTATATTAGCAATTTTTACTACCAATCATTTATTGTGCATACAATAATTAGAACCAAGCTATTAGATAGATCATAGAAGTCAAGCCACTGAGGATTTTCAGACCTTACTTACCTTATTGATTAGATTCATGTTGAACTCCCAACATACTCCAGCAGATTGCTAAACAATATCATGAGTTCTTGATTGGGCTATATTTATTCAGAAGTCATTTCTTTTAAGGACTTGAAACTTGAGAGTAGCATTTTCAGATGGTCAGAATATATTCTTTTACTATGGAAAGGTGTTTTGACATGGTATGTTTGGAAGAGATAACAGGCATAGAATGGCATCTAGTTCCTAATCTTTAAATATTAAGATGATTCACATAGAGGTGTGTTACCCCCCTATTGCATGGGTGGTACACTTGTGATCTTTGTCACATTCTCAGTGGGGTTGCATCCGGATTCTGTATATATGTTGGAAAAGAGAATAAAACTTGTATCCAAGCCTTGCATGTGATCAAGGAATGCTAGCTTGCATGTGATTACTCAAGACTCTGTATAGACTAGTGTGCTTCATCCAAAGGGATTCAAACTAGGCACTTGCTAGCATAGAACTAGCCAAAGGCCCAACAACATTGGCGACAACTGGTATATATTAGGGAAGTCGTTTCATATATTTGTATGTATGCATGTATGTTAACTCATGCCTAGAAGCGTTTGAAAATGATTGATTTTAGATTCTCCTTTCCAATATTTAGCTGAATTACCTAAATATATGCATGTATCTGTCAAAACCCAAAATTTTCGAAAAATTTTAAAATTTTAAAAATAGCAAGTAATGTTATTAAATGCAGTCATTTAACTGTTTGTTTCGCTTACGTGATCGTAATTGTGTTTGAATGATCTTTTTATTATACTTAAATTTTATTATGGTTTTCTTTTTTAGTTACTGATTGTTTTTTTGTTTTGCAACTGCAAGGGGGAATTGCTATGACAGACTGGGCTTACTTAGCTTCCGAGCTAATGCAATCGATTTTCTTTCTCTTACAGATATACAGGTAAGATCGGGTCGCTGCAATTAAATCTTTAAAGTATTATAAGTCAATTAGCTGTACCCAAGCATTCAGTAAAAAGTCTAAGCATGCTAGCCAGATTACCAAGTGTTTAAGGGTAGCACTCTGCCAATTATCTCCTCCAGATCTTACTGATAGATAGTTAAATTTACTAGAGAAAATGTTCGCTATTTTTCTTGATAATAATTGAATAAAAAAAAAATAGCTCTATGGAATATTTGTTCTTTGAATGTATTATTGTAATGCAACATACTTTATAACTTAGCACTGTAGAACATTACAGGATGATCATTTTAGACCAAATTTTCTCATCATCTGTTGTTATTGTACCAAGCCAAATTTAGAGTTGGAATATTTGATATGCAACTTTCCAATGTAAGGATCTGAAGATATCAATATAAATACTTTACTTGTCTCAAACATTTACAAGGTAATCTGTAAATTACATGTCTCCTCTTAACGTTTATAGGAGTTGTTTAGGTTTAAAAACTATTCCTATTTCTATGGTTGACAATTAATTAAGATCTATAAGTCATCTCGATTAAACTCATTGCATCTTAAGGATGACAAGAGTCTACTTGTCATCACAAGGAGTCTGAAATAATTAAGTGATTGTTATTTATTGTAACCACAAGTGAATTGGATTAGAGTAACCCTAATCCAACATTACGAGTTATATAGCTTTTAGTTCTACAAGTTAAAATTTCATAAGAAAGGATGACAAGTCCTATATAATTTGTGCAAAGCTATAACAACGGCATTAGTGGTAGAATTTTTTTAAGCAACCGTTCTTAATATCGCGCAAATAAAAGAATTATTAACTCCCAGGTCTGTGCACATGAGACTAAAGGAAGTTGATGAGCTACTTATATCATATCATTACTCCCATATTCTCATACTCATATTATTAGGAGTCAAATTTTCTATGTTTTGGCACTTCAAGACTAAATCTTGAATGCTATCTACAAGCATGTTCTTTTTTTTATAATTATAAAGCAAGGTTCTAAATGTTCCAATGCAAGGTTGAAGTTTTTGTGCTAACCCTTCGATTTTGTAATATGGTAGGTGATACTATGGCATCGTGACTCAAATGGATATTCATGTTATAATTTTATTTGGCAAGCAATGATGGAAACTTCGTCGTAGAACTATGGGAGTTGACCCACTGCATGGGAAATATTTAAGTGCTACGTGGTTGCTCCATGGCCATGTATTGATGATATATAAATGTTGACTAACCCTACCTTATCATTTTCCCTTTGCCTTCGGGCTTGGTCTCTCGACAATCCCTCCTGGTCCGGTCTCCATTGTTACAGTGTGCTAGCAGCTCACATGCTGCCTCAAACCTTCGTATTTGTTCATGGCATCGTCGGGGAGTCATTTTTTTTGCTGTTTGGCAGCTGTGAGGTTGTTATGACCTAGGGTTTATCTTTTTACTACCCGTATTAACCCTGTCTCGGCTTCCATCGTCTGCAATTTTCTTAATTTGGTTTTGTTTAAGCTTCTCGGTTGGATAATAACCCATTGCTTCTGGTAACTCGTTCTCTAGTGCCAATGCTGGGGCTTATCCTTCTTCGTCTCGTGGCTATCAGTCTATCTACTGTATTCTGAACTTCATTCAACTACCGGTAAGCTACAGGTTTCCTCTTCGTCTTCTGCATACAAGAATTTGTTTTAAACTTCAAACAATATATTTAAGTGATAACTAATAATACTCCTTTGTTGCAGGCCCTAGCTCCATTCGCAAGGTGGATGACTCAAGCTTTGGTTGTTGGTTGCTTAACCGGGTAAGCCTGGTTTTCACCATGGCGTTCCTCCTTGTTGGTTGTCTGTATGGTTTGGTTTTCAGTCTGAACACGTGACACAGAAATTACAGCGGCCTTGCTCAATCTTTTAACTGTAGATTTAAATGAAATACTAAGGGTTTAACCCTGCGTGGTATTAGTGTGTTACGGCTTCAGTTGTTTGTAAATTATTATTCTTGCGTTTGATAATTAGGGTTTGCTACAGAAGATTTAATGTAAACTTCGAAGAGAACAAAGGCTGTGAGCCTGTTCTGTAGGTGAGGTTACGGCCTCGGGTTTTATGTTTCGTTACAACACTTTTAAAAAGGGTTTGGGGTTAACACCCAGGGTTTTGAAAATTAACTTAGTATAATTTCTGCCTGTATAACGGGCTTGTATAATGCCTGCGTTTTCTTTTTGTTCTATGCTATTTACAGTAGTAAGTAAATCTTTAGTTTTTGAAACACTTATACAGTGGTTGGTGGCTCGGCTGTAGGTAGAATATTAGTTTAACTAATTAGCATTGGTTTTGTTATAAGTTGACTTATTAGCAAATCTTCTATAAATTCGTGCTGGTATGTGGCGTGTCTTTTAAATTCTATGGTTTTTAAAAAAAAAATACTTAAACAAAGAACTGAGCTACGGCCATAGGTAATATTGTTGTCTTAAGTTCTAATAATTTTCTTTATTTGACAAACTGAAAAGTTGGGGTTCGGTTCGAGCTCCACAGTCAAGATTTTGTTTAGTTTCTTACTCTGTTGTCACGATTAGGATTCTGTGGAAAACTGGAGGTTTAAGGGAAGATAGTACTATACTGTTTAAGCTCGATGTCGAGCTAGATATTGTCCTGTTCCTTCTTTTTTTTTTTTTTTTTTTAAACCGTAACTGGTTTATATACTGTTAATACATTCTGTGTGATGAATTTCTATATTTTTATAAATGCTTCTATTAAGAATTGGGCTACGGCCATAAATGAAAGCGATGCCTTGATTCTTAGAATTTAATTTGCTAGCACTATCTGGAATGATAGGGTTTAAATCGATGGTTAAGATTTGTTAAAATGATTGTTATGTCAATAGGAAATGACTCTGTCGATACTGTGAGCCAAGTGAAGAATATAACTAAAAGTTTTGGGCTCAATGTTTATACTGTTTTGCTATTTCGATTAAGGTTCTGTTAATTCTATTGTTTCTAAAACAATAACTAGGTTATTTATCTGTTGACGAATTCCTTGTGAAGAATTTCTGTTAGGGTTTTTGTACATGGATTTGACTGGTAGGTAAAAACTGAATAATCTTTAGCTAGAGTTTAAGTTTTTGAGTTAAGTAACAGATTTAAAACTGGTCAAACTTGGACTAGGGTTTGTACCCTGACATACATAATCTAACTGTGGCTACAAATGTTCTGCAACGATATTGATAATGCTATCGATACTGTAATATATCTGGTTATGTTTTAATACTGTTTTCTATGTTTGTTTAACTAATTTTGTAATATACAGTGTGCAATTATTTATATATAATCCTTGCTTGTCTGGTCAAGAATTATAATTAAACTAGGTTTTTAATGGTATTAATAAACTAATACAGAAAGTTTTACTGTTGTATTGACTACATGATAGATAGATGTTATAAATGTAATGATAAGTTACTGCTTAATGTTAATATTATACTGAATACAGTATATATATCTAGTTAATAAAAATTTACTTATTACTAGGGATGCCGATAAACACAATAACTCTACCAAATCTAATTATGACTATTCTGAGATTTTAACTTTCTAATTAACTACTCCTCAGACATATAGAAATCTAAACACAGCATACATCCATTAATATTTAATAAACATAAAGAATAAAATAACAGTCATAAGAATTAAAATAGCAGAACCTGTATAAGCTGTGGACAAAAACAGCAATGGGAGGTTGTTCCTCCCTACCAACTCCTGGAGAGTGCCCAGACAACACTTCTCAGGACCCCCGAGCTTGCTCTGGTCTCCCTGGCTGGAACTAGGTGCAGCAAATAATTCACTCAGCCCAAACAGCTACAATGGAACCAAGTTACTGCAACATTCATCTCAAACAACCTCCTTACTGTATATTTCCCTCTTCCTCAATGGGACTCTTGAATAACATTCACCTGAATGTATTCTCCCTCCAGAACAATTCGAATCCCCAGCTCAGTTCATTGAGTACTATTTAAAAGATTGCCTAGGTCTTTGTTGGGTTAACTGTCAATTAATGAGCCACCTGTCCAAATTCCACTTTCTTGGGGAATCATGACCCCAAATATAGGGAAGTTGCCACCTGCAACTTAGGAAGTGTTTGAGGATGCTGCCACTTGTCATTTGCCTTTCCACCTAGTTCCATCCACCAGTTTGACCAGTAACCTCTTTTTTAACAGCTCTCCCATGCTGTTGTCTCCATAATTTATTTATTAATAATAAAATATTCAGAATTACATTCCATTTCTAGTGACTCTTCTGAGTCATCAATTCCTACTTAGCATTAAATTTAACATAATGTCTCTGGAATATAATGAAATAATTACATAATTTTTACAAAATTGGGGTATGTGACAGTATCATTGTATCCTCCCTAGATTCCCATAAATCTTTCTATCCAGTTTAAATAAAAAGAGTGGAAAATACTGCCATAGCTACACTAAATAAAGCTTGTTTGTTTTGCATAGTATTTGGACTCGAGGCCATTTAGAGCCTCTTTGTGCTATTTTGGTTATATGCACTCTTGCTATATAAATGATAAAACATTGCATATTTGTGTCTAATGGTTTGGATTCACATGGATGATTTTTTTTTTTGTATTTTTTGGTTTACCGGCTTTTGTTTCTGGTTTTGGGGTTTGATTGGCTTAGAAATCTGTCCAATCCTAATAACATTTGTTTAGACACATCTATGCGTTTTATTATTTTTTCCGAACTTTTTTTTTGGTGTCTTGGGTGTCTGACACAGTGGGACATGTTGATGATCGAGTGTTGAATACACATGGGATGCATGTCTTGCCACAAGACACATCCCATGGGTGTTTGACAGTTTGGCATCACGTGTCCAACATGCAAACATGCAATGAGAAGAGCTAGGAGGATGTGTCCTGTTTCCTAGACATATGCCATTCTCATTGTATGTGTTCCTTAATCAGTATGTAGAAGAATGTAAATATACACGCATGCTGTCTTTGTTCAAATTGGAGATTGGCAAGAACATACTACAAACAAGGGCACATTTACTTCAATATCCAGGCCAATTTTTCATGTTGGTTTCTTGATATATATGAATTATAGTGTTTTGCAAATTTTTGTGTTGGAGATAAAAATGAAAAATAAACAAAATTCAGAGAAGAAATACATACTGCAATTTTTCAAGATTTTAACAACTAGCATGATTATGCACATGTAAGACAATCTAAAGAGCTGGTGAGAATTAGTAGGTTGGAACTTGGGAGTGGCATTGTATCTTAATTGTACATTATGATTTGTAGCTCTTTAGTTGGAGATAAATTGTGGAGATAGTCCAATTGGTTACTCAAGGCACTCTAGTGCTCCAATTATTGATTCCATCAATCACCCCATTGATTGATTACATCCCATTTTTGGAACGCCATGTACTCTTATAAATGTAATGACAGATAGAGTGTACAACATATTTGTACAATTAAACCAATTCATCTTGGCTCCCACTAAGGTTACACATCTAATTCCTCTCGACTCTGAATTCTCCCCTGCGGACATTATCATGCACTGTATTGTCTCCTCTGTGATTCTTGGTGAACCGGGACCTCTTCATCTTCCTCTACATTCTTTACTTTTTTTGTAGTGACATCGGGGGGCTTCCTCTTCTGATGATGACGAGTAGCCCTTTTTCGTGTTATATATGCTTATGAGTTTGGTTATTTCTTTAATTCAATGGTTTGATTAATTTTGTGTTATATTTCAACTTCTAAGAGTTGCTTCCACACTCTCACATGTCACTACTTGATTGTACTTTTGAGTCCATTGACCTACTCTCATGGTCATTCATAGACATTAATAAAATTATCTTATCTTATCTCTTGCATTTTGTCTAGAGCCTGAAGATCAAGCCTATTTAGGGTTCTGCAATTTTGTTTTTTCTTGGAGCACTCAATAGAGGAATTTTGTTAGGGTTCACTCAACAGAGTTGCACCGTGAATTCTGAAGTCTCAACACATTCTTCCACAATATCTTGAAAACTTGCACGTCGGCGACTCCTAAACATCATTTATATGTAATCAACATGTTTTTGCTCTTGAATTTGTTTGATTTCTCCTTCATTTGGGCAGATTTTTGTTTGTCAATTCCATTGTCTACAAAATTAGTGGGATCTTTGCAACTGCTCTGGGCATTCTGTTCAATTTTAGGAATAAATTCTGCTACTACAATTTTGTTGATTATGTTCAAAATCTAATGGAATTGCCCAGACTAGAAAATTGCCCAAGTCAATTCTGTTGGAAGATTGCCTAAAATAGCATAAAGTTTAGCACTAGCGATTTCTTTAAATTTTTTTACCAAAATCAACAGAGTTCTGCTCAATTTTTAAAGTATAGGCATTGTTTTGTCTCTGTTTCAGTGGAACATTTAACTAAACTAGTGGATTATATTCTCGTATAGAACCCAAGTGTGACATTGATCCCTTTCAAAAGTCTAGAATTCTCAATCTTCTCGCTGAACAACAGTGACACCAAAAGAACTTCATGATAGTCCAACTCGTAGTACAATTTCTTAAAGTTAGTGTAATAATGCCAAATGCTTATTGAGCAGATGTACCAATTGGTCAAGTAAGAACAGCAAAATGAGTTCCACGTGAAGCTTAGGTAGGACATGATGGTCATGTTTAAAAAGATGATGGCTTCCTAACATCAATAACACCAATTGGTGTTTGTTTCTGTTCCCATTGCCCCAAAGACATTCAAATTGGATACCAAAATTTCGATTCTTTGCTTTGATGGCTCCCTTAATGGAGATAAATTGGATGTATGAATTTTCAATTTTAGAAATGTACTTGACAACTCAGTTTGACATGACTGATCATGATAAGATCACAACCGCTGAGGTTCTCTTGGACGTGCGAGCCTTCACATGGTGGCAGATTTACTTGACAACTCAGTTGGTAGGGTCACCCCTCATATTGTATGACTGTCACACTTGTGATTTTCATCACAATGGAGGGGGTTATCATGGTACCAATGGATGGAGCTATTGATGGATTGAGAGTACACTTTGATGGAGATTCTTTCTTTGCTCTTGTCCATATGCTTAGAGATGGTACTATCATATGATTGAGTTGGTGGAGGAAACTCATTTTTCCCTTGGGATGGCCGTGTTTGATAACTAATCTAGTGGTATCCAAGAGAGAACCGTCAAATATTTTTGTTCATTAGATATAATAGGTCTTCTTACATTTATACAAGTGAAAAAGGAAAGTGGTTACATAATGTCTTTCCTGTTTAACTTAATTTATTAACTTAAAGAACTTTTTAATGTACTTTTTATTTATTAAATATAAGCTACCATTTACTGAAAATGACCATAATATTAATTACAATAACACACCTGCATGAGGGAAAGAGAAAAATATATGCGAATAATGGGTCTAATAAGATCCCCTCTTTTCTAGAATGTGTCCATGGGTCTACCTCCGAGTCCATCTGCTCTCCATTAAGTATACGCCCAAGTTCATGCACTATTGCAAAATGGAGTACAACTTACATGAGTCATATTGCACCAATGGGTGCCCAAAACCCCACTCCTGGACATGCCAAATCGGTCCTGACATGACAATATTTGTCTTGAATAGATCCTCATGCAGTATGAGGCCAACTATCACCATGATGGTGGGCCAATCAGTGGAAGAAAGGGCATACACACGAGCTAATGATTGGCTATTTCACGCTGAAACTATGCCCAGAACTCAAAAGAAACAGGTTTCACTGATGTTATTTTATGCCTAGACCTGCTAGGAGTTCAAGAATCACCCCAAAATTGCTGCTTTGTTACTGCAAGATGATAGGACATCCCTGAATTAGGTCCATATTTGATAGAACTGCCTCTTATTGCCGCATACCTGCCCATAGATTGCTTATATTGTTGTTTATTGTCATCCTTTACACCTGGAATCAGCCCAGATTTTGCTTTCACTGCTTCTAAGAGGCTAAAGAATGCCCATAATTTCCCAGGCCCCAAAACATGCCAATATCTCATATCAATTATTTTTTATGGTTAAAAAATAAAGTGTCTAGAATTGATCTTCTTGTTGATTTATTGGTTTCTCATTGTCCAGAATTGAGGATTAGGGCTTTTTTCATGCCCAGAATTACCCAAATCTACTCTTTCATCTCAGTTTAGTCACTTCCATATTACCCAATGTTGGTCTTATACCTGAAAGGTCCCTTATAGCCAAGAACCACCGCTGTCAATATATCTGCATCTACAGGTAAAGGTCCTTTACTGCTGCTTTCATTCCATAGACATGCTCAGAAGTGCTTCTTTACTGTTGTTTAGGATGAGGCTATGTTTTGTAAATGCTTGTTACTTGTAGGAGCCTTTGTGAAGGTATACACTACCAACAAGGCATTAATTTTTTTAATGTAAAACCAGTTATTAATTTTTATTCGATCAAATACATTAGCTTGACAGGAGTAGAGTCTTTTTGTATTATCTAGCTGTTTAGCTATTCTATAGCATCCTTTAATACAAATTATAAACCATTTTCGTTTGAAAAAAACAATTTGGCATTTTCAATCAACAAAAATCCTTTTGCCAAGAATTGCAAGCACACACTTACCTCATCTCGCCATAATTTGAGAAAAAGCAGCCTAAGAACTGACCTCATTTTCAAAAACATATTTGCAGCAGAGTTTCTAGAGGACAAACAAAGCAGGAACTCTAAAACAGTTCCAAATACCAGCCAAGGAATTCAAAAATTTGGAATTGTTGAACAACGCTGCCTGCCAATGCAAATTACCCTTTAAAATGGCAGCTAGCTCAGATTAGACCTGATCCCAACAAAATATTGCAAAGGAATATTCCCATAGGATGTGTTTTGCCGGTTTAGACTTTTAGCAGCAGAGGCAGAGGCAATCAGAAAGGTTACTTTCGACCAGGGGTTTGGAAGGAAGACATTTATAGATCACCAACCAGGGAAACACTCGGAGTTTATAGGAAACTCTTATTGACTAGACACCATGCAACCTATGAATCTGAGAGCTCTTAGGATCCATTGAGACCCACTTGGCATTAAGAAAAGGGCCTAACACATGCCACCTAAGAAACCGGATTCGCTCAAAACCCTCAGCGTGTCGCGTCGGGATCGAATCGGACACGATTCGGTCTGAATTCGTGTCCGATTCGAACTTTGAACGAATCCGTTTTTAGGACACGTTGGGAAAACGAATCGGACTCGAAATGTGAGCGTGTCCTGACTGTTGGACACGAATTGAGAAAACAGGACACGTAAATCGCGGAAAAAGGCATCTGGGTTTGCTTTAAAACAAAATTTTGGCTTTCTTTTTGTCATTTGCAAGGAAGCAATTGGTTGAGAGTGAGTGATTCGTGAATACTGAATCGTGATTTGTGAATGACAATGTGTAATCATTAATGTGTTTTTATTCTAATTTCTATTGAATATTTGTAAATGTTCTAGTTTCTAAAGATTTTTGGATCTATATGTCTATATTTTTAAATTTTAATATATTTAAAAAATATATATATATGTATATAAAACGTGTCCTACGTGTCCTGATTCCGGGGGTCACCGTGTCCGTGTCGGACTCTCGTATTTTCGTGTCCTTCGTGTCCCGTATCCCCGTGTTAGGTGACTTAGCATGCCACTGATGTAGAATGGAATAGAGTTTATGTGAATCATACTGAATCAAACGATGTCCGAAACCCCAATCTCAATCTCACCAAAAGGGACTAGTCATATCAATATTCATCTTAGAAGAATCCTCCTATATACTGTATATTTATACTTTGAAGTGTTCTTTTGTTTGATTGTTTCAATGGACATGTTTACAAAATTTAAAGTATGATTGTTATCCTTCAACTTGGACAAAGATCGTCGGTGCTACCATGTTCTAACATGAATGACACTTAATGACATGATTTCCAGGCTTTAATGAAGATCATTTCCCCCTTTAAGTATATAGAATGACACATTCGATGTATTTCACAATATATTCGAGCCTTCGAGGCATGAAAAGAACCTCATTGAAACCAAAATGATCTCCAGAGTTTTCCAAATGACTATAACCAAGATTACGTATCACCGTTATCACCTCTACATTGTTGGTTCTTTGTTAAATTGATGGGTAAATATTTTAAAGCTTGAAACTAATTTGAATTCTTATAATCAGTGTGAATAAATATCCCTTCTCTCGTTCCTTTATTCTCCTATATAAAACCTATTTACCCTTATGTATTAGTCCTCTATAATCCTACCACCATGCCGAGAGCATCTAGATCCACCTCACGAAGCTCTTCTTCTTGTTCTACTAGTGCCAGGTTTAATACTAGTGAGGTTTATTCTTCTCGTGCCACCCCTTTCATTGATGACCATGCCTGTGTGGCCACCCCTTGCACAACCTCTTCCTACCTTAAGCAATCGATAGGCATGACCTATGAAAGATTTACACATGGTGTAAAAGGCCATTCCCTATGGTTATCTGGCCTAGCTCAACACCTTGTTCCCGACACATACCCTTTCACATAATTCACTAACTCCATGCATGAATTATCATCATGATTCCTCCACCATAACCTTTGTTGATGGCCAAAAATTACTCTTTGCTGTCAATTCCCAATCCATTTCCTAAGTTGCTTGATACATTATTGGGATTTATGGTCCTTTCTCATGAGGGCCAATATAAAAGATTCAAAAGCCTAAATCAAGCCTAGAGATGGGCCATTTTATAGAGACTGCACTACAATAAGGGCTTGGTTGTCAAGGGATTTTCCCCATGGACATAGGACTATATTTCCATGTTCACCTTGATAATGGTAAGGGAGAGTAATGTTGATATAGATGATGGGATGGTGGCAATTATTAATGCCTATAACACACCTAACATCCACAATTTTAGGTATGTTGAGGCCATAGCCATAGGTTTGAAGAAATTATTAGTACACTTTTAAACCATTATAATATTTAGATACCCCTCATACCTTATGTGTATATGTTCATCTATCATCAAGCTCATTGCCTTGAATTCCTATATTTGTAGAAAACTCAGAAGGGCTTGCTCACTAGGGGCATTGATTGGCTTCCCTAGGTCAAGAAAGGAGAAGTTGATTCCTCGTTAATTAAATATGTGTCCCATTGCATGCATGTTTCCTTCTCCATTATCGTAAGAAAGGAGCATGACAAAATGCCCACAGGTATCAAGCCATATTTATAGAGGCTAATAGAAATTAAGATTGGTTCCTAGGGTTCAATTTCAATGTGATAAGATTATATGGGATATAGTCATCACCCTATAGGATACCTAAGTTTCTCACACCTAAATTTTTGTGTTGGAATATATAAGACAGATTACAGAGGTTGATGACCTCCATTCCTTGAAAGCGAAAAAGAAAGGTAGGATGACCTATCCAATTTCCACCGGAAGTTAAGTTGTCAATTAAAAAAGAGGCACCAAGGATGCTATTCTGGCCTTGAAGTAGCTTAACTTCCCACTGGAAAAACTCTAGAGGTATGACCAAAAATTCCTATTGGGAGTGGAGAAGGGGAGGAAACAACCAAATCCTTAGGACCATGAGCCAACCATGCCTAAAATTGAGAGTTTTTCCAACAAAGAGACATATGAGGAAGCATAGGTCATTATGGGGATTGAATCTAATGCCTCCCAGGATGAAACTCAAGTATTCCTGGATCTTCAGCCAAGAAACCCGATGTGCCAACCTATTACACATTTTACAGGCCCTCGGGAACTATAGTTACCAAGGAATATATGGAGATCAAATCAATTTGAATTTTCTGTGTTATGTAAGTCTTAGCTCCCTCCTAACTCAATCTTCATCCCCTGGATGATCCCCAATCTAGAATAGTATGGTGAAACACTGAAATGTTTTTCCCTTGGTACATATTTTCACTGGGAAATCAAATTTGGGCAAGTGTATTTTTGGGACACTCCCTGGAATGGATATGCTTCTATCGACTCTAATCTAGAATTTCAAGATATAAAGGCTTTCCCATCCCAATCTAACTGGTCCAATGTGTGCCAAATTTGGAGGCAATCCACTGGTTGGTCGTACTTTAGAGATTAGGGATATCTTCTTAACTGGCCCACTCAGATCCAAGAGGCATTGACTACCAGACTTAGGGATATTCTCTAGGAAAGTTTATCATCAATTATGGCAGTAAAAGGAACCTTGTTTCCCAACCATTGAGGTATGAACTAAATATGAATGCATTAAATTCTTATTGCTCTACTTGCATATAGAAAAGAGGCTTCAACTTTCAATTACCAATGGTTGTTATTTAATATAGGAGTGCAGCTGATTTGCTAGGGCCGCTTCTGCCATCTGTTGCAGAGATATGTTCATATTTGGATCACACCCAAGATGTAAAGCCTCCTTTGCTAAAACTATTCTGTAATTTATGGTTTTAAACTTTTATATTGTGTTGTTTGGTTTAGCTCCACCTATCTAGACAAATCAACCATCTTCGAAGTTGCTTTCTACAACCATGAATAGATTAGGGAGCATGAGTGCTACGGCACTTCAAGCAGTGGAATGATTATATGTGGAATGTGCAATGGTCATCGACAATCCAGAAAATCACCCAAGGAACACTGCCACTTGTAAGATAAATTCATTGTCAACATGGTTTTGCTAATTGCATTCTATAAAATATGAAAATTTTAATTATACTTTTTTGCCACACGGATGCCAAATTGAGAAAAAATATAGGTATCTGTTGAAAGATGTTGGCTGCCAATTTTTTTTCTAATATGTTTCTATTTAATTATTTTAGCTTTTTAGAGGCTTGTTGAGCAAGCTTTTCATTTATATTATTCTCCAGGTAGTGAGTTCTGTGAAATGGATGGAAAGCGAGTTGGAGCTCAATGCACTTCATAATCCTGGAAGTCATCAAGGTAGTGGGAATGGAAAGGCTACAATAGCCCAACATGGGACCCTTTCAACAGCTCTAGGGGGGGGTTGAGATAACATCAATGGGAACAATTTCAGGTAGAATTTCACTTTCAGTTTTTTGGGAAACTTTAAGCCAATTGTTTGTGTTTTCTAGCTCTAAACATTACATGGATATATGCAATATCTAATGCTGCATTGCAAAGGTCTGTTCTTGAAAGGAAAGAATTCATTATAGTATTTAATATTTTATTTAGACTCTAACGTGTGTGCATTCATAAACATGTGTCAAGGGAACTTATCTGCTAGCAGTGGCATTCTTGGAAATTGTTCGCTTTAGCTGCAATGATGGCATTTCTTAATAGTGATTCGAGTGAGACTCAGCACATAAGTGCTTTTAGTTGCGTTTTTAAATACCTTGCAACTCCAAATCTCATGCCAACTGTCTATCAATGTCTCACTACCATTGTTCACGGGGCCTTTGAGGCAGCTATATCCTGGCTGGTACTCTCTTTTCTCTACTAAATAGATTTGTAATTTTCATATTTTTCTTACATCCTGGATAGTTTATAAGTTTGAATGTTGGAAGCAACTGGATGCCCCAAACCTGGATAAATACAATATGACATGGCATGTACTATCCTATGGTCCATCAAAATTTGATTTTATATAGGCAATTTGTGTCTGATGATTATTGTTAATAATCTGAATTTTTGAGCAGACTTTTGTTTCTGTAAGTTTCATCGTGAGATAACATATAGTCTATTTGAACTTTCAATGTTGATTTCTTCTGGTTGCAAAATGTGCCTTTAAATGTTTTCTATCTCTATTTATAACTAGGCAAGTATTTATATGCACATATTCAACTACTTGGGACATGTATGTGCATTCATGCATCTTCCCTATTCCTTAACCACAATTCAAGGATTCCATTCACCATATACTCGTATACCCACAAATTTTCCTTCCCAAATGAGCAATACCCAAGAAGTGGCACTATATTCATGTGCTTTACTTTCCCCAAGGTTTCCATCTTTGCTAGGAATTCCATATGTCCTTGAGTCTTGGCTTGGCTTAGCTTCTAAATTGAAACCATTTTCCCATTGGGAAGCATGGCTTTATAAACTGTCCCAAACCCACCATCTTCATTGATATTGGTCTTGCAGAAATTATTGGTGGGATGAACTTGATGTCAACTAATGTTAATCGAAGGAGATGCCTCTCAAACATGGACACATTTATGCTAAGAGGTGGCTCCTTGGATTTGCTGCTGAGAAAGCAAAGATTTGGCTCCATGGTTGCATTGAATTTGTTTCCATTTTTTTGTTCTGAAAGAGTTTCATGTCTTACTATTTTCCATCAAGTATGACTAGTATTAATCTTAATAGAGCAATAATGCTTCCAATTGATATTCCTATAACCACCCAAGTTTTCAACAAACAAGACTTTTCTGTAAGCAAGATTCACATTTCATACACAATGTCCTTCCGCATAGACTTTTGTTTCCCAATAAAGAAAACCTTGTGAAATTCTCACACTCCACCTTTGGGAATTGGACCTTCCAGTGAATTGTCTAAAAGGTTGAAGAAGTTTAGACTTAAGGATAGCCAAACTTCATAACCCAATACACAAACACATGAATGTTGACACACAAAGTCTAGAATGATACCGAAAATGTAAATATATACATTGATGGCTCTGAATCCGATACTTATCTGTGCTATGATCAAATTTCACATAAGACAGAAGTAATCATAACATTGCTTCTACCGAATGATAGAATTAGGACCTGAATGCAATCAGGATGTACTGAACATTGGGACATTTTAGTTCTATGCCTCTGTGATTGGCCTGCTTGTGATCAAAACCAAATATTTGCAATTAGTTAGCCTAAGTGGCATATAGATTTGGCCAATGTCATTCATGTTTCTGATATCCCTGCCAAATCTTGTTCAGTATTTCAAATGAACTTCATGTTTCTGATAGCCAAAATGAGAGATAAACGACCTATAATCTCATAAACGACCTATAATCTCAAAGGTTAAATATGCCAGGTTTTGACTTTGAGGGCCTGTTGTCCGCCAAACTGCACACCAGCAGCGGAAATCTTTCGAAAGCTGTCTCTTCACTACAAGTGAGAGAGGTGTGGCCTTGGGGGCAAGCAATGAGCCAGGTACTGTCACCTGAATCCCAGCTCCTCCGTTTAGGCAAACTCCTAACGAAGCCAAGGGGGGTAGTCCCTAAAAGAGAGTTTCACTAAGGCTCTTGTATTTATAGTGTTTTTTGGGTGTTGTGATGCGGATGGGTGTTTTTTAGGAGTTTTTAAATGAGAGACAATTTAAAATTAAAATATAAGACAAGATAACGCAATCCACGTTGCAAATACAAGATGAAAGATACACTTGGGCAATAAATAAATCACTTTTCACGTAAATATAAGCAAATACTCCAATGTTGATACTTAAGAAGGCAAAATATAAGATGAAGGACCAGTGCCTTATGGAGTCAAAAATTTAAAGTGAAAGTGAAAACTTGATACAAGTGCTTGAATTGGAAAGTTCGTGAGAACGTTGTGCAGCTTATCTTGGTAAATTCAAAGTTTTAATTGTCTTGATTATTAGGGCTAAAACCAAGGGTATTCAAAGAAAGTCCGGAAAAGACAATATCAAGTGCCTCCGTTCAAGGACCTGTCGGGCCACCCAGTGCTCTAGCCAGGCCGCGCAATGCAAGCCAGCAAACTAGAGGCTGAACATGGAATCCCGACGCCCTCACTAAGAGATTACCCACTGAAATTATCTTATCGATCAACTCCGGATTGGTTGGTTATGGGGGTGAAAATTTTAATTAGATTTTCGCTTGTAGATTAACAAGTCTTCCACCTTTCTGAGTACTAACCCAACCGTTTCCGGTTGGCAGAACATACGGGTGTAGGACAGAAACCAAGGTAAATTAATTAAAGGGTGTATGAGTGGAAATTTTTATTATTAGAAAGCCTTGTTCAACTCTCCGACAGAGAGCGCTCTTGACTTGGTCTTATGACCACAGTTCAAGAGACTTTCTAGATTAACAATGCCTAATGCAGGGAAATGCAAGAAACTAAAATGCCCTCCGACAGAGGGTGCTCTTGACTTGGATTATGGCCAAGTTCAAGAGACTTTGATTTATTTTAAAGAAGCAAGAAGATTGTAGTAGCAGTATATCTTAACTTGAAATAGATTTAAACAATAACGTTGATCGACAAGATATGAATTACTACTAACAATATTACTTGCAAGACAAAATGGAAATAAGTAAATTTAGTGTTCTACCACACAAGTTTTAATCTAATAGGTGGGATTGATCTCCGAACAAGATCAACCGCTAGAACCGCCTGCACTTGAGAACTTCCAGCTAGCTGAAAGCTCTGCCAAGGAAACCGACGGGGAAGGAAGAGTAACCACAAATTATGTGGTCCTGCCCTTGAGATGAAATCTCAAGGATACAACTTCCGGCTGAAGGCTTTGGAAGAGAAACAAGATAATGATAAATGCGAAAAATAAAACTAAACTACCCAAGAATCTCTTTCAGGTCAAAGACCCTACTCGGGAGAGCATGGGGGTAAGTAAATATGGAAGATAAGCAAAAATGACTTACTTGAAATAAAATTAAACTAAGAGCATGAGAAACACAAAATCTAAGCTAAACCACACCACAAAACCCAACACTCTTCCCCAAATGGGGAAGAAGACCAAAAAAGTGGAGGCCCCCTCCACTTGAAATTTTATTGAAATGACTACAAATGCCTTGGGTTTAAAACCTTGCAAGGTCTTTTAGGAGATAGGTAATACTTGGAAAATTTGAAGACGAAACAAGTTTCACTTGCTATTACAAAGGATAAATGTATCAAGTTTAAGTCATTCTCATGGATCCTTCACTTTGTTTTGCTTTGATTCTCTGTTTCAAGATCTTATAAAAAAAAACTTCTCTCTCAAATGACCTACACAAGTTCAAAACATCTAAACAAGGCACCCATTAACCATTAGCAAAAAAAATAAATCAAGCTTGAACTAGTTAAGTCTAGATTTAAAATTTTAACTCTAAAATGTGGAATGCATGAAATTTTATCATAAAATATTAACTATGGCGAAACGGACCAGCGAACAACAAACTCTCGAAATGTCCTGGAAATGAGATCTAAAGTATAAAAAATTGAAATATTTTTGTGCAAAATTTTCTATCTTTTGAAAGCAAACCTAAACTTGAACGAATGTAAGCTATATTAAGACAAAGAGAGAGTTCTAGAATGCTCCTAAAGTTAATCTTTTCAATGCATGCCAATGATCTACAAGATGCAACAAATTAAGATCTATCTCACCAAAGAAACTACTCTAACAAACACTAACTTACCCAATTCGTTTTTTGCTTTTTATGTGGTTTTTTAGGGCACTTTGGAAGTGGACGAGAAAGGGAGAAAGGGAGAAACCTAAGGGGAAAAGATGAAGAAGTGAAGGAGCAAAATGAAGAAGGGATAAGCTAGAAGACAAAGGCGAATGGTAGAGAGGAGAAACTAGGGTAGGGAGGAAGGGCGAATGGAGAAGGAGAAGGCTAAAAACGAGTTGGAGGAAAGTATGAGAGGCAAAAAGACAAGGAAAATGGGAGAGAGGCACAACTAGGGCAAGGAGGACGAATGAAAGGAGTAGGAAAAATTATTGAGAGGATAGGCCTAGCAAATCAATGGAAAGAAGAGATCGATGAGCAAATGAGGAGGCTTGAAGAAGAGAGCCTTTAGTGACAAGGTTTTAAAAATAGAGTTTTTGGTTGATGAGAAACCTGAGAAGAGCTCTTCCTAGCCTTCTTAAGATGAAAAGATCTTGAGATTATTGTAGATCCTGCAACCACAAAGTGTTAGGCGAAAACTTGAAGATGAACAAGGGTTTGATGCAACCGAGCTCTTACCCCTCTTCACTTTAAGCAACACCTAATCACAACCCAAACCACTCAACCAACAAGTGAGATCAACAATGCTAGTATGCTAGAAATATCAAGATTAGATCAACAATTTGTATAACCAACTACTCATGTCCATTTAGATCTTGATAAACCATGCATAAATAACCAACTTAAATTATAAATGGTTACTCTATTGTACTAAAAATAGTCCTCACAAGCTAGCCATTGATCAAATACTATGCATAATCAAGAGATGGGTTTAGAGAAGATGTCACCTCAACAAGAGATGAATTCACACCAAAGATCGAAAGCTCATGGACCTCCAAAGTCGAAATCTTTATTGAAAATATTAAGCCAAAGCATGTTACAAATTTGTGTAGAGTAATCTTGCATCAAAGTCTCCATTCTAAGAAAGCCCAAATGGCTTCTCTTAAATAGCAAAACACTAGCCTAAAACCCTAATTCGAATTTGGCATGAAGAGAGCCAAAAACTCCATCTTAATCCAATCAAAACCATGTCAACACCAACCAAATCGAGCTTGGAGTCTTAACTCAACATTAAGCTTGAGTTTGGAGCCCATAATTTGAGGAAGGAGCCCCACATGCATTGATTTCAAAATCCAACAACCCATTAATCAATTGCCAAATCACAAAAACGAATTTGCAAGAAGGTGGGTGAAATTCTCAACTGTAGATCACTCCCAGTGCTCCGAAACTGATCTGAATCAGGTGGGTGAAGATTCCAATCATCATAAATGCTTTTTGCCATGTCATTTTGACTTTTACTTTATTCAATTTGGCCTTTTTTGGAGAGATTTAAATTATCTCCAATTTATTATTTTTTGAATATTTTAATTAATATTTCTCATTTTTTGATTTTTTGAGAAAATATTAATTATGAGGCCAAATAATTATCTGAAACTTAGGGTTAGCTCGTCCGGGGATCATGAATGATTTTTGGCTTAAGTCTGGAGCCTTCAATCACTGAAATCGGATCCCGGATGACTGACATATTACAAACCCAAATTTCTCCATTTAAACTATAGAGAAATTTTAATTAAATTTTAAAAATAATTAAAAAATTAAAAACCCCAAATCCAACGCGTCCGGTAAAATTTTTTTCGAAATTTTTTCTGGGGGTCCTAGAGACCTAGGACATGACCAAAACCTATTCTAATAGTGTCTAGTAGGTTTATACATTATAGTTGGACCCTAATAACCCCCCATGGCCAAATTTCCAAAATCGGGCATTCCAGCTTTGGAGGAAGCGGGAGAAAAACCAAGAGATTATATTTCGCCTGAAGCAAAGTATAATCTGACGGTGAAAAAACTCCCTGGAATACCTTAGTTGTTTAATCCAGTCATGAGGAACCGAGCCACTCAGACCCTACTAGCACACTTTGATACAAACCCCCATGGGGCCATGGTCATGTCGACTCAAAAACAAAACTGGCTAGCCAAAAATGGCTAGACCCAAATATCTGAAACCCAGATACTCTGGAAGTGAACACTGATGTGTTCCAACACTGGCGGCTCAATAAGGTTTCAACCATTTGTACAAAATAGGTGATAACAGGGCCTATAACATTTGTTTGTTTATAACTGGGGTTTCTTATTATGTCAAACACATGCAAATGTTTATCAGGCCTCCATTTCTTTTCCATGTCCTGATGCTGGTACACTAGCTTCTAGAAGTGTGGTTGATATAATGGTTAGCATTTACAATTTTCAGGTCCCTCCCACAATTTAGATCTTCATGGAGTCAATATATTGATAAAAGAATGTTCATGCTAACAATGCATTCTATAGAGTTGCAGGAAATCTAGGTCGTTTATGAGTCTGAAATGAATATTTTTGATTTTATAATTATGACTTTGTTTTATGTAAAATGCTAGCAAATGTCTCTGCACCTTCATATGGGTTGACAGTCTACAAGAGAATTTTCTATTTGTTTTTACAAGATCTTGTGATGCATTTTCTAATTGTCTATAGCAATTCTATTATATAAATGACAAGATAGCATGACCCTGAAAACAAAATAACTGTTCTAATTTAAAACATAAATGCTTTTTCTTGTCTTGCAGATACTTTCTCTTTTACCCCCACTTGAGGGTAAGTCTGTAATTGAGCTAGGAGCTGGTATTGGGAACTACACAACTGAATTAACAAAGAAGGCTGATAATGTTTTAGCTATGGACTTCATTGAGAGTGCAATTAAAAAGGTATGCCTGACCCTTGCTCTTAGGTTCCATCTTTCTCTTGGTTTGCATGTCATATCTAAGTTAGAAAAATTGGATGGCTTTGTGTTAATCATTGAATCTAAATTAGGAAACTCAAAAGGCTTTACATCAAATAACCATTCTTTGCTTTGTTTAGAATGAAGAAACAAATGGCCACTCCAAGAATGTCAAATTTATGTGTGCTGATGTCATCTCCTAACCTCAAAATTGAACCAGGGTCTGATGATCTAGTATTTTCAAATTGGCTGCTAATGTATCTATCAGATGAGGAGGTATGTCAATAAAAAATCATAATGAAGATCTTGTATTTCAAACTTAGATGGAAATTCATCTTCAGGTGCATTTTAGGTATAACTTTCTGTGTTGGCTTGCTATACATTTTAATACTCTACCATGGAATTGTATATGGTTTAACTACTCGATTATGAAATTTCTAATCATAGTTACCAAGTTTGAATTCAAATTTGGTACAGTATGGAAAAAATAGGATGTAAAAATCCATCTTGAAAAAAATTGTGAAAATTCAAAAGGAAAAATTATGATTTTTTGTTGTTGTTGTTGTTGAGATTCAGGCATTCAAATAAGAAAAGATTTTGTTAATTGTTTGTGTGCTAATGTGGTGTGGTATCGATGTAATCATTAATGTATGGTGGAAGATTATTAACAATCTTGCTTTCTCGTTTGAACTAGACCAATAGGAAAATAGATTAAATAGCATTAATCATTAAACAATCCCACATTTCCTGTGGGAAAACCTACTCATGAAGCAGATTGAGTATATTAACGATCTTGGGTGATCGCCCCCCTGTCTGGACTTTGTATTAAATGACAGTTACACTTACAATTGGAGTGAAAAGCTATTTCAGGACCTGGGCAGTCTATGGTAGTGATACATATTGATTGGGAATTCAGGCTATAGCTACAACCTTGGCCAAGAACCCTAAACAACTTGTTTTGCATGCATATCTTAAGTAAATAGCTGCACTCTCTTATTGTTAGTTGAACCATAATAACAATTCTTTCCCGCTCTTCCTGTGATGAGCAATCAGGTTGTTCCCACAACATGCATAACAGACTTGTTCCTAACTGTTTGAACCAATTTGGGAGCAACTTGTTTTCCTAAACTCTGTAGTATAGCCAAATTTTACAATTTTTGCGGTTGGTTTGGCTGCATTTGATAACCATTCTTTTAACCATTGCTCTCTAAAAATAATGCATACTATTTAGAGTATGCATAACCCATTTGCTTCCATGGAAAACCTGGCAAGATCCCCTCTTCCATGGAACACAGATGGGGTGGCTCAACCACTACCAACAATAACATCTCACCCTGGACATTTTGCAGCCTCAGCCTGAAGTTTCACCATAGTCAGGGCAGAAATTTATGCCTACAGCAAGTCGACAGATTCACCCATAAATTTTATCCAATAGGAAAGGTACACTACAAACAAGTGTGGGCATGTCTCCATCAGTTCAACCACAACTTGCACAGTATACTCCACAAGTTCAACAGTTTCCTCTTCTGCAAGGGAAATAGCCACAGCCTCCTTCACTCAACATGCACCTTTTTTCATTTTTTATATAATTTTGTTGCCACATGTTCATGCTAGTCATTTATTAAAAATGTATATTTTACAGGTTGAAGCCATGGTAGTAGAGTGGAAAGAGTTTTTATGGGATGTGCTAGAAGAACATGTTTCTTTGTGGGGCCACTATCAAGATATTTTTATAAAATACTACTTTCTCCCATTGCAGGTCATATTTTTATAAATTCAGATTTGGAGGCAATATTCAATTGCAATGTTTCTAGAAATCTGTCATGGTTCTTAATACATTATAGGACTTCAAGGGTACTAGCTCAATGGAAGAGCACCTGCCTTACAGGTAGGAGATTGGTGGTTCGATTCCTCCATACCCTATTTACAGAAATCAATGAATAGTTGCATATAAAATGGCTAAAAATGACTAAATTAGTGACAAAAAAAAGCGATAAGCGACCAAAAAAAATGACCAAAATGCGCATATAAGCGACCAAATGATAGTTTTGGTGGATAATTTCCGGTCTCTTATCACGCGACCAAAAAAGTGGTCGATTTTAGTTTGGTCATTTGTAGCTTGTGTGTGGTCATTAATTTGGTCATATTTTTGGTCACTAAGTTGGTCGTATATTTGGTCATTAATTGTGACAATTAATAACCAAATATATGACCAAATGCATGACCAGATTAATGACCAAATATATGACCAAATTAATGACCACAAGAGAACCTATAAATGAACAAATTAAATATGACCACATTTTTGGTCGCGTGATAAGAGACCGGAAATTAGCTACTAGTGATCGCCAAATCAAAAGTGGTTATTTATATGCGGATTTTGGTCACTTATTTCTCATTTTGTACTAGTGATCAGTGTGTTGAGGACATGCTATCGTAGTAGAAGTAGTGCACAAGTATTAATAAACCACCCATAGTAGGTGCAACCCTTTGTGAGTTTTGTAATTTTTTTGGGATAACAATGCGCTTGTTACACGTTAGTGCATCGTTTGTGTGGTGCGTTTGTGTTTAGAATGCACACCTATTAAGATTGTATGTTCTTTAAAAAAAAATTGGTTTGGCGGCGCGTTATGAACATTAAGTTCACAATGAGTGTGGTGTGCTACAAATCAAACATACCGTCATCGGTTTTCCCTGTAAATTTATAGGGTGCGCTGATGGGCGGTGCAAGCTAAATGGATAGAACACACCGTGTAAGTGTTTTCAAATTTTTTAAATTAAAGGGCAAATAAAGCTCAATTTGAAATTTTAATCCGCTAAACATTTAAATTAGGAGGTCACAAATAGTTTACCTAGTTCCTTGCGCTTCGAGGAGGCATGGTAGCGATGTACAACAAATTTCAAATTTTGTCCACTGTTTCGAAAAATTCAAAATCCACTCAACAAGCAATGAAATCCAACAATGTAGGCATGTGGAGCACATATGATAGGGAATATGAGTAGGGAAGGTACGACATCGGTGCTTAGGGGGGTCAAAAGCATTGTTGAGATGGTAAAAATGGTTTTTTCAATTTGATATTTTTTATTATTATTTAAGCTTGCTCTCGTGTCCTCGATAGCCAAACGCATCGGTGCAGTTTTGTAGTGAAAACACGTTGCAAATAAAAATAAAAATAAAAAATAAATATAATCCATGGTTTTTAATTTCAATTTTTTTGACCCTAGAGTGGTGCTCCCGAAGCTATACAACATTGGTGCGTTTATCTACAACAATTGTACAAAAAATGGAAAAAACATAAAAAATGAACAAGATAGGTTTTTTATTTTAGTAATTTTTTTACTAAATCCTAATGCGGTGCGCTCGATTCCAAAACAAACCGGTGTTGTTTTGTAGAATAATTGCACTGCAGATAAAAAATGATAATAAAAAATTAATCTAATTTGTGGTTTTTAATTTCAATTTTTTAAACCCTAGAGCGGTGCCCCTGAATCTATACAGCACTAGTGTATTTATCTACAACAATTGCATCGACAATGGGAATTAAAATAAAAAATAATGTGATAGGTTTTTATTTAGGTATTTTTTGGTTTATTTAACCCTATTACGGTGTGCTCAGTACAAAAATGCACCGGTGTTGTTTTGTAGCACAACCGTACCGCAGATAAAAATAAAATATAAAAAATTAATATAATCCGTGGTTTTTAATTTCAAATTTTTAAACCCTAAATCGGTGCTTCTGAATTTATACCACTTTGATGCGTTTTGTACAATGATTGGTGCGCTTTACTTTTTTAAACATACTGACCAATTTCTTTTTGGCTTATTAGTGTCTACGACCGCAGTGTGACGTGATTTATATCAGTAACGGTGCATCCTTGTCTTATACGCACCAGTGCGTCCTCCTCCTGCTTGCCTCCACTAGTGACCTCTGCTATAAATGGATATTTGGACTCTTTTAGAGGAGCATTCATAAAAACCTCTACTAGAGGGTATTTTCCTTGTAGTGTATAGAGTTTGAGTTTATTGTATCAATGTGGTATTTTGCAATATATATTAGTGTACTCTGTTCTATATGCATTCTTTCATTTCGTTCTCACATAAATTCGGATCAGTGGTATCATAGCAGTCTACTCTTTTGTTATTTATCCATGCATGTCCCCGATGAGGTTATGATATAAATAGTTGGGTCTTGAACTAGTTGAGCTTGAGGAAGACCTTCCTCGACATCCCAAACCACCTCCCATGGTGGAGGAAAAGAGATATGACGAAGCAGGAGATCCTTTTAAGATGTTGCTCGAGGAAACCCTCACACGACAGAGGAACGAGATGATGGATAATTTTGCTCAAATCCTTCAACAGATGCCAACAATGATAGAGGGACCTTCAACAAGCAGTAACTTCGTGGAAGCAACACCTTTCAAGGTACAATTTAATTTTGAGATGTAGATGCTTTGGAAAAATGGTTAAATCTGCTAGAAGGGTATTTCTCTGTTCATGATTTTTCCAATAGGGAAAATATCACCTTTGTGCTCCTTAAGGATGTCTACCACGTCAAAAATTGGTGGAAAATTTATAATGAGCAAAAATATATAGAGTGGTTTGGAATATTTGGGGTTGATCCCACTTGGGCCTCTTTTATAGATGCCGTTAAGGAACAATATTATCCTGTTGGAAACTATGATGACCACTATATGAGATGACCACCCTATGCCAGGAGAGGGACCAATAGGGCCAGAGTTCAAAAAAACCTGCCAAACCTTGCACACAAAGCTGGGTATCAAAGGATCCGAGTGACATATGGTTCTAAAATATCACGGGGGACTACATAGGTACATCCAACCCGAAATGGAGTTTCTGGACATCTCTTCACCAAGAGTTGCTTATTGTTATGCAGTCAAAATTGAGAAGAAATTCAAGCAAAAGAATAAGTGGGAGTTTGGGTTTGTAAATTTGTCGCAACATAAGTATGGAAAAGGAAACCCTAACTCATAGAACAAAGGGCATGGAAATGATAACCAACCTCAGGACAATCCTTCCAAGCCACAAGCAAAGAAGGGTAATGGGAGGACACCAGGAAGTGGTGCTAGATCCACAAAATCCCATATAACAACACAGATGAATGTCGCTCAAAGTAGTCATAGGTGGCCAAGCTCAAAGACTCAAAATAATATCCCAATTCTGATTTTGATTTAGAATCCAATGTCACATTTGTAGACAAGGGAAAGCGGATCATTGATGTAGAATCCAACATCATGGTCATTACGACAAAGTTCCAACCAAGAAATCCTGGAGTGTCGGAGGAAGGTGAGCGACTCTTCTACTCACATATGTGGGTTAAGGGTTCTCCACTACATTTCATTGTTGGCAGTGGAAGTCAAAAGAACTTGATATCAGCAGAGGTCATGAAAAGGTTGAAGTTGCCGACAACACCACACCCAAAACCCTACAACATCGAGTGGCTAATATAGGGTTGTGAAATCCTTGTCAATCAACAATGTCGCCTCCCCTACGACATCAAGCCCTTCAAAGACGAGGTACTGTGTGATATTTCCCCTCTTGAAGTTTGTAATGTTATTTTAGGTCAACCATATATGTGGAAACATCAGGCTGTATATGAGTCTCGAACGCATAGTGTCACTGTTTCTTTGGGAAAACAAATCTATAGGATATCGGAGGTCATTCCAACTACTGTAGTATCCTTGATCTTGGCTAAGCAGTGCAAGAAGGTGATCCCCCAAACTGAGAAATTCATCCTCTTAATGATTCGCTCTAGAAGTGAATAAAAGGCTAGTGCAATATTCGTGACCTCGACCCAGTATATTTTCCTACAATAGAAGCAGGTGGACAAAGTAGTGGAAGAATATAGAGATATCTTCTCCTCACCGTCTGGGGTTCCTATACATTGTCAGGTCAGGAATTCAATTGATTTGGAACCTGTTTCCCTCTACCTAACGACCCAACCTATCGATGCTCCATTATGAAAAATGAAGAAATCAAGCACCAGATTCATGAGTTACTCCAAAAGGGGCACATTCAACCAAGCTCCTCACATTGCGGGAGCCTAATTGTGTCGGTGCACAAGAAGAATAGTACATGGTGAATCTATATTGATTACAAAGATCTAAACAAAATCATAGTCACGAATCGATATGCAATTCCATGAATTGATGATCTTCTCAACCAACTCAAGGGGCCAAGTATTCCAGTAAGATTGATCTGAAGTTCGGATACAAATAGGTCCCAATTGAGAAAACTGATGTCTAGAAGACTTCCTTCAAGTCTATAGAAGGCCTTTTTGATTGGTTGGTTGTTCCTTTCAACTTGACTAATGCTCTAGAAAATTTCATGAGGATTATGAATGACATATTGCGCCATTCATTAATTCTTTTGTGGTCATATATCTAGATGACATCCTCATCTTCAACAAGAATTAGGATGAGCATTTGCAACACATTCAATAGTCCTCAGCACCCTGCGACAACACAAATTATATGATAATATAGAGAAATGATATTTTGGAATAAAAAGACTCCAATATTTGTGGTACATAGTGGATGAGCATGGTGTGCATGTGGATTCAACCAAGATCCAAGTCATTTGTGATTGGCTGGCCCCAACAACCATAATCAAGCTTCGCATTTTCTTGGGCCTCACCAATCTTGATCACAATTTCATATGGGGGTTATCACATATCACTTGGCCCCTCATGCAAGTGACCAAGGGTGAGTCCAAATCCAAGTTTGTTTGGGATAATCCACGACAAAAAGCAATTGAGGATCTGAAACACCGCTTATGTTCAACATCGATACTCACTTTACCGGATATGTTGCAACCCTTTAAGATTGAAATAGATGCTTTAGACTATGCTGTCAGCATAATCCTCACTCAACATATCCATCCAGTGGCATACCAAAGTGAGATGCTCTCAGATGCAATCTACAAATACCCCACTTATGACAAAGAAATGTACGCCATCGTCTAAGCTTGCTGCCAATGGAAGCATTACATTCTAGGAAAAGAGATGGTCATCCACACTAGTCACAAGGCCCTATAGTTAATGCAAACACACGGAAAGTTACAGAATGATCACCACCAAGAGCGGTCCACGTACTTACAAAAATTCCACTTGAACATCAAATATAAGAAGGGTAGCACCAATCGAGTAGTTGATTAGCTGAGTTGACCTCCAGTTGCAGCCTTGACAACGATGCTCAAATCTTGTGGCCATGAGACCTCATGATGGACCCGGATATATGACAATGATATTGATTTTGCTACCACCTATCGAACACTATGTGCAATAACACAAACTACCGACTTTCATCTCCAGGATGGACTAGTATGCCATATGAGCCTTCTCTATGTTCCTTCCAGTGAGCGTGCGAAGCTGCTTTGGGAAGCTCATTATAGTCAGGTGGCAGGGAACTTTGGCATTTAAAAGACAATAGCAGTACTGCAAAAGTTTATTGGCCAAATCTCCAACAAGATGTCAACAAGTATTTCAGGTCATGCACCATCTGCACCATCTGCACCATCACCAAACCCATCATTAAGAAGAAAGGAATGTACACCCCTCTTCCCACTCTCAATAGGCCCTAGGAATCTGTCTCCATGGATTGCATGTCAGGACTACCTTCAACTAAGCATCGTAATGACTGTGTATTCATGGTCGTTGATTGCTTCTGTAAGATGGCTATTTTGATAACCTGTAAGAAGAGTATCAAATTTGAGGCCATTGCTAAGTTATTCTTCAAATGTATTTGGGTTCCTTTTGGGCTACAACAGACTATCATTTCAGATTGGTGCATTAGGTTCTTGAGGAATTTATCGTCTAGCCTATGGTCACTAATGGACACCAAGCTCACCAAATAAACTGCCTTCCACCCCCAAATCGATGGATAGACAGAGGTGGTCAATAGGATGATTGTGTATATTATGAGAATGTACAATTCTAAACATCCCCACACATGGGATGAGAGTCTTACATATTTTCATCACAACTACAAAAATCCCTTCATAGCTCTATTGGCCACGACCCTTTTCAGATGTGCTTGGGGTTCCAACCATTGGCCCCAATTGATGTAGCTCTGCCCATTTCAATCACACAGAAGGAATCTTCCTATGCTCAAACTAAGGATGAAAAGGCCACTAGATTTAATAAATCGATTCATCACATCCACCAACAATTCCATGACATTTTGAAGAAATCCAATTCCAACTACAAGCAGAGAAATTACCAGCATTGGGTTCCGCACAAGATTTAGGTGGGTGATAAGGTTTGGCTGCATTTACAGGAAGAGCGGCTCACGAGACCCCATCACAAGATTTGTCCACTTTGATATGGGCCCTAAACCATCGCTAAGGCGGTAGGCGAGAATTATTTCAAATTAAGCATTCCTCCATTCCCATTCCTCGGCTTGCATATGGTATTTAATGTGGAGCTCCTTCGTCCATGTTATCCATTGTTATTGGGCACCTCAGAGGTGGCAGATCAATTGGCACCTACACAAATCAACCCTAACTACTTGGAGCAAGATACCATTGGTAAGATCATGGATACCCAGGGGAAGGGAACTCACAGACAAAGCGTTTAACTTTATTGGGTCGTCAAAGCAGGGCAACTTCTTCACCAAGGCAAGTGGCTCACCAGGAGTCAAATTCAACAGAAATTTCCCCATCCGATGGGGGAACTTGACACAATGGAGACCATTACTTGCTAAGGGGGAGGACTAGTCCAGATGGACATTGGTTTCCACCCACCTAGTTTATTGGCTCAAAATACTGTTTTCTATCTTGGCACCTTTTTAACGGTTTTTCGGGTGTTGATCTTATGGGGCTGTTTTGAGGCTCTAAACGATATTTTTTTGGCAGGGTAGCGCCTAGTAGATAAGTGTAAACATTTATGGGACATTCTGAATGTGTACTTATTATCTATACATTTCCAACTAGATACCAAGCGCCCCAAATGGAGATAGTATGCAAAAGTTATGCCCATGGGAAGTTGATGTATCAACTAACCACAACGGGGCCCACAGACCTTTTTGTGTTTCATCTTCTGGGGATAAGGTTTTTGATGTTTCGGGTTTTCTCATTGATGATTTATGTTAAAAGGACCTTTTGGACTCATTGTAACTCATCTTCTTATGGATGAATGTAGCCACCACATCTCTTCTCAGAGATCGACTACCTCCATTCTAGCTATTTCGTATTCTACATTTTACAGTTTGTTCTCTTTCATTAATTTATAGAGTTTGAGTTTATTGTATCATTGTGGTAATTGCAATATATATCTGTGTACTCTATTTATATATATGCATTCTTTCATTTCATTCTCACATAAATCCGGATCACACCACTAAGTAAGCAATAAATAAATGATTTATTAGAAGCTGTCGAAGGTGTTGATACTCTAGGTAACTGATCCAGGTGGATCTAAGGACCCCCAAAATTTAAAAGTCTCAAATGCCAAAATAGAAGACATTGTTGCATAGGGATCGGTGATATATTTCCAAAGACGCTTGAATCACCTCAAACGAACGTTGGATGAGGAAGATATCGCAGTATGAAATTTCAACAAAATAATGAAATTAAAAGGACAAAAAAGGGGTGCCACGTGGTAGGCACTCAGGTTGCCACATGGCCATCCATACATATGAGTTGGCACATACTGAGTTCACGTTGATGTCATCATGAGAGGTTGCCATGTGTCACCCAAATTTGGAATTTTCAAGGTCTAGTTGGACCAACTAGTGGCTGCCACGTGGCATCCATACGAATGCCGTGGTATCCCAATCAATGGCACGTAAGCATCCATACGCACAGTTGGCAATGATGTGGCATCCTGATGGTCCACGTGGCATGTGGTAGTCCATACAATGAATGGGTATCCCAGTCAACAGGTTGATGTGGCATACAAAAGGTGACGTGGTGAGCTCAAGGAGCACCACGTGTCATGGGTGCATAGATAGCAGTGAGTTGGTAGAGGAAACCAATGGTAGACTGCCACATGGACCAATTGGAAGCTACCACTAGGCACCTTCGAGAAGCCTATGATGCTTTGGGATCCAAAAATTTGTACCCAAATGGGCAAGTTGAATCATATTTATTCCAACCAAAATTTCCAACTATATATTATATATATCAATTTGTTGTATATGAGAGAGGAGTCCAAGGGATTTGATCCCATGACCTCCCAATACACAACCAAAGCACTTAACCAATGAGCCACCTTAGCCACTTATCAAGGGCTATGGGAATCATATTATGTAAGTTTATCCATAAAATTTGAATGGGGGTTGGGCAGCCCACGCCCATATAACCCCAGCCCTAGCACAGTTCCTGAGGTAAGCTTGGGCACAATTTTTGATAGAATGTTGGCATGCAGTTCAAGGATGAACTCCAGTTTGAGCACACATACAAAGGTGGTATTGCACGCATCCCAAGTTGGTTTGTACACAGATCAAGGTGGTTTGCACAGAGACCAAGGTGGTTTTTTGCAGGCATCCCGAGGTGTTTTTGCATGCAGTTCAAAGGTCGGATTTGATAGCCAGAGAGGCCAGTTTATGCACCGCTCCCGAAGCAGGGTACAATATAGTTACATGTAGAACGAGGTAGGGTACAGTTTGGAATGCAAATCGAGACTGCACAGATTATACAGATCATAGTGACTTTGGACTTTGAGCCAAAGGGGAAGTCTTGAGGGCCAGTTCAAAAGCATGTTTATACTCAAAAGTTGCAGATTTTCAAGAGGAGTATGAATCTGCGTCTTGTTTATGAGTCTGAGCACCTAGTCATAAAAGTGCTTGCAAGACATGCTTAGGGAATTCATAGTACATCCATGTTCATACTCTAAAGTTGTAGAATTGCCTGGAGAAGCTATTGGTGATGTCTATTTTTGCTCCAGAACAACATAACTAAAAGGTGATATCGGAGGTTGATATTTAGCCTTCTTTTTGTATATTGTTAAGCATTTTGAGACTAATGAGGAGTGGTCCCAAGGTTGGGAGTGGACCCAGGGACATAGCCAGGATGTCTGGTGAAATCCGTTATTAAGTTCTGGTGCACTTGTGATTGACTTTTGTCTCTTTTAGTATCTCTTTATTGTCTCACAATTCTATGGATTAAGCAAGTAAACTCTCATGAATATGGATGTTTAGTTAAGTGAAATGTAATCCATGTAACATTGCAAGAAGCACTGTCATTTTAAAAGACCCTAAAATGGAAAAATATTTCTTATCATGAAGAGATATTGGTTAAGTGGTAAATTAATATTTTCAAATCAATGACATTCTCAATCTGTTGAAAATTTGAAATTGGGTAAGAAGAGGAAGGCAGAAGAAGAAAAAAACTAGGAAGAGCCTAAATTGAAGAGTGTTAGGGTGGAATCCCTTATATTAGATTCATCAAAGTAAGCAGGGCTTGAGGTTCTATAACTATAAAAAATTACAGGGTAGGAGGTTCTAGATCCCAATAGTGCCCAACAAAGAGAGGTTACTTCACCTCATGCCCTCTCCCTCTCCTTTTAAATTGTTTAATATTTTATCTGTTGCAAATTCTGAAGGAGTGATCAATATGCATGTTGAAAGCTCTTTTAAAGGAATAGGGCACCAAATATCATGGGCTAATGTAATACATCCTGTGGATACTTGTAATCCATTGGAAATATTGAAGAAAAAAAGAGAAAAATAACATAAATTTAAAGGGTAGTCACCTCAACTGACACAGTTGAAGTCTAGGCACAAGTAAGGTTATTGCCTAGGTAAAATGTTGAAACATGACAATTTTTGGTTACCATACTAGAGCCTTTGGCTCAAAAAACCTATGCGGAGATGTAACCATAGGACTATATATCTCTTCAAGTCACCTTTAAGGCAATATGAATCCCACCTAAGGATGATGTCTCGATGAATCAAGGGTCAAGCAACATATTTTATAATAAATACCTCAAGTTTTCCTTCTCCAATGAGAGTTATAAGAAGCAATTGGATTTTGTTAACATAAGTAACCAATTTCTTGTTGAAATATTGTAACTTCTAAGAATATTATAATTGTACTTTATTATTCCAGAGATGTTTCATTCCTCCATAGAGACCCTATTGTATATCTGGAGATGTTTATTCCTCCGAGAGAGTGTGGTAACTAGGGTTATTAGATCTCCCATGTGGGGTCGGCCCTGAGTTAGTTGTTTAGGGGTTATTAGACTCTCCTAGGAGAAGTCGGCCCTATTAGGGTGAAAAGTCAGTTAGGAGTTGAGTATAAATAGAGGAGGTGTGTTCCTCATTTATCTCATTCATTCACTCACTTGTGATTGGCGCATAGGAGAGAGAGAGATCTACATAGGAGGAGAAGGAGCTCTTGTTTGAGGACTACATCTTATATTGGTTGATTATCTATATTAAGGAAAGATTTCCTGGGTTTTCTACCCCATGAGGGTTTCCCAGGGTAAATCTTTGTCTATCTTGTTATTGTGTTTCTTTAAGTGATCTTGCTTGTGAAATTAGGCTAAAATTAACATGGTATCAGAGCTAGCCTGAATAGGACATCTTTCACAAGGTGAAAATGCCTCTCTCTCCTCCTCCGGTGAAAATTAGGGTTTTTGCAAAAGTTGGAATTTTTGAATTCTGATTGCATGGCTGGATAGCCCTCCTCAAAATCGAAGTTTTGAGCCCTAGATCATACTTTTTGAGTGGGTAGAACCCTAGGATTTGTCAAACCCTAGTTTGACTTCTGGACCAAAAAACCAGAAAACTAGAAAAAGTGTGCACCTATGCACTAGTAAACCAAAAAAAGTGCGAACCAGAAAACCATAAATTCTATTGCAGATCCGAAAGTTGCTGATCATATTTGAAGGGTGAAAAGTTGAAGTTTCTAGAAGTAGATTTCACCAGTCATCTCAATTCAATCAAGCACATCTCCTGGTAAGTGTTATTCTATCTTTTGAGAAACTTCAATTTTTGTGACCTCCTGGATAAGATGGCTCCAAGCACTAAGCTTGAAGACAAGCTAGAGGGTATAGATAATTTCCGGGCATGGAAATATAGGATTGGTCTCATTCTTGAAGATAATGATCTTGTCCAATATATCAAAGATGAGGTTGCAAAACCTGAGGAAGATGAAGCCAAAGAGAAGTACAAGAAGGACTTGATTAGGGCAAAGCGAATCATTGCTGATTCTATCAAGGACCACTTGATTCCCCAAGTGGCATCCAAGAAGACCCCAAAGGAAATGTATGATTCCCTAGGCAGAATGTATGAAGGGAGAAACATCAACAGGAAGATGAACTTGAGATCTCAATTAAAGAGTACCAAGATGAATAAAGGAGAATCTATTCAATATTACTTCACAAGGGTCTCCCAGTTCAAAGAACAACTAGAAGCCATTGGAGACAACCTTGATGAAGATGAACTAGTCATGACTGCTCTCAATGGTCTCACTAGATCTTGGGACTCATTCATCCAAACCATGTGTGCCAGAAAAGAAAGTATGAAGTTTGATGTGGTATGGAAGGATTTCATTCAAGAAGAGGCTAGAGTAGCCAATAGAGAAGCACTACTCAAAGAAGATGATCAAGCATTGGCCACCAATACCAAGAGAAGAAGGAGTCAACCAAATTTCAAGAAGGATAGCCACAAGGAGTCTCAAACTCCACAAATATTTCAGATGAGAAGAGGATCTAATCAAATAAGAGATTACTCCTCATTTCAATGTTTCACTTGTCACAAAATAGGACACATTGCTAAGGATTGTACTCTAAAGAGGAAAAAGGCTTTTCACCACAAAAGACATCAAGCACATCTAGCAGAAGATGATAGTGAAGAAGAAGAGGAGGAAAGGCCTCAAAAGAAAAGAGCTAAAGTAGAAGAAGAAGAAGAAGATGCAGAAGAGTATGTTCTATTCTTTGCACTCTCTGGGGCAGTAACACCTAGAGAAGATACATGGCTCATTTATAGTGGTGCTTCAAAGCACATGACAGGACAAAAGAAGACTCTTTCAAAACTTGAAGAGAAGACCTCTCCATAGAAGGTATCCCTAGGAGATGACTATCAATATCCCATCAAGAGAATTGGTGAAGCAAGCTACAAGCTTGATTCTGGAACTCCATTGAAGATGAAGGAAATCTTATATGTACCAGGTTTGAAGAAGAATTTACTCTCTATCTCAGCATTAGACAAGAAAAGTTATAGGGTTGCATTCATATATGGACAAGTACTCATGTGGCCCAAAGGGAAATCAATTGAGGATGCAATTGTTATTGGTGAAGATGAAGGAGGACTATACAAACTCAAGGGTCATCCTGAAGCTGCCCTTGTTCATGAAGCCACTAGCCCAAGTGAGATATGGCATAGGAGGCTTGCTCACCTTAACTACAAAGCACTACCTCATGTGAGCAAGGTAGTTATAGGACTACCAGACTTAAATATTGATCATGATGGCACATGCAAAGGATGTACAAAAGGGAAGAATATCAAGAACCCATTTCCAAAGAGTGAAACAAAGACTAAGAGTACTTTGGAATTGATTCATTCAGATGTATGTGGACCAATGCCATCCACATCCTTGAGTGGGTATGAATATTACCTTACATTTATTGATGACTACTCAAGGAAGACTTGGATATATTTTCTAAAGGGAAAGGATGAAGTCTTTGGAAAGTTCAAGGAATTCAAAGCCTTGATAGAAAATCATTCAAAAAATAAGATCAAGAGACTTAGGATAGATAATGGTGGAGAATAAACTTCAAAGGATTTTGAAGTCTTTTGTAAAGAAGTTGGAATCAAGAGGGAGCTAACCACTCCCTACAATCCTAAAAAAAATGGTGTTGCAGAAAGAAAGAATAGAACCATTATGGAAGCAGTAAAAACAATGATACATGATCAAGACCTACCTATGTATCTATGGGCTGAAGCAACCAAGACAACAGTCTATGTGCAGAATAGACTATCTCATAGTGCTCTTGAATTCAAGACCCTAGAAAAAGTGTTCACAGGGAAGTAGCTTGAGGTAAGCCACCTCAAGATATTTGGATGCCCAGTATATATTCACATAACAAAAGAAAAGAGAACTAAGCTGGATCCTTCTGGGAAGAAGGGAATATTTGTTGGATATTGTGAAGCATCCAAAGCATTCAGAATCTACATCCCAGGATTCCATCATATGGAAATCAGTAGAGATGTGACATTTGATGAAGAGGTAGCTCTCAAGAGATCAAGGAAGTGCCAGTATGAAGAAGTATATGAGGAAGATACACCTCCTAGAATTGTTGAGGCTGTACCCATCCCTAAAGATGTAACACCTGAAGACCATGACATTATAGAACCACAAGAACCCCCTACCATGAAAATATCAAGAAAAAGAAAGCCAACATGGGAAAGAGACATCATGCTAGGAGCAAAAAAATATGGAGCTCCTGAAGGTTCGACCAGAGTAAGCAAGAAACCAAAGTCATTCTCCAACTATATGGATTTTATATGTGATCTCGTAGATCAAGAACCCACTAGTTATGAAAAGACATCTCATAAGAAAGAGTGGGTAGAGGCAATGACTGAGGAGTACCAATCAATAATGAAGAATGATGTTTGGGATATAGTTCCCAAACCAAAAGACAAAAGTGTGGTATCCTCCAAATGGATATACAAGATAAAGCATGCTGTGGATGGTAGCATTGAAAAGTATAAGGCAAGGTTTGTGGCCAGAGGATTCTCTCAGAAAGAGGGAATTGACTATGAAGAGACATTTGCACCAATTGTAAGATACACTTCCATTAGAACCATCATGGCACTTGCATCCATGATGAAGTGGGAATTACACCAGATGGATGTAAAGACAACTTTCCTGAATGGTGTGATTGAGGAGGAAGTGTACATAGAACAACCACAAGGATTTGAGGTGGAAGATAGAAGAACCCATGTATGTAAACTAAAGAAGGATTTGTATGGGTTGAAACAAGCTCCCAGATCCTGGTATGGAAGAATTGACAATTTCTTGACAAGCTTGGGCTTTACCAAAAGTAAAGCTAATCCTAATATTGATCTCAAGGTTATGGATGATGAACCTGTCATATTGTTTCTATATGTGGATGATCTATTTCTGACAGGGAATGAGAAAGAGATTATCGAGTGCAAGAAGAAGCTCTCTTCAGAGTTTGAGATGAAAGATCTCAGATTGATGCACTACTTCCTAGGTTTGGAAGTATGGCAAGGCCTGGAAGGAATCTTTCTCAACCAGGGAAAGTATGTTGTGGAAATCTTGAAAAGATTTGATATGTTGGAATGCAAAGCCATGGCCACTCCCATGGATTCCAACTTGAAGTTATTAGTTGATGACTCATCAGAGTTAGTGGATATGACTCTGTACAGAAAAATTATTGGGTCATTGATGTATTTGACGAATACCAAGCCAGATATATGCTTTGCTGTGAAAACCTTAAGTCAATACCTCGTGGAACCTAGGCGTGTTCACCTGACAGCTGTAAATAATGTGATGAGGTACCTAAAGGGTACGATAGATTTTGGTCTATGTTATCTTGGAGATCATGACTTCAGATTGTATGGCTACACAGATGTTGATTGGGTAGGTAGTGTGTCAAACAGAAAGAGCACATCGGGCGGATGTTATTGTCTGGGATCTGCCATGATCTCGTGGTTTAGCAGGAAGCAGTCTAGTGTGGCTCTCAGCACAACTGAAGCGGAATATATTGCTTCTTGCTCTGCTAGCTGTGAAGCGATATGGCTTTGGAAGCTGTTATCAGGATTGTTTGACTTAGAGATGGAACCAACTGTAATCCTGTGTGACAACTAGATTTGTATCAAGATGACAGAGAATCCAGTATTCCATGATAAGTCAAAGCACATAGAGATCCGATATTTTTATATACGGGATATGGTGCATAAAGGAGCTATCAAGCTCAAGTATGTGAGCACCGACGAACAAGTTGCTGATATTTTGACCAAACCTCTGTCTCTAGTAAAGTTTGAGTATCTCCTAGACAAGCTTGGTGTAGTTCAGAAGGACCCTCCTTGAAAGGGGGAGTGATATGGTCAATGATGATATTTGGATACTGGTATCGGTGTGGATACCTGTATCGATGATGAGATTGCCTATATCGACGGTAAGTTCGATGATAAGGATACCTGTATTGATAAGGATACATGTATTGATACTTGTGTCGATGATGAGGATACTTGTTGCCTGTTCCGACGATGAGGTCGATGAAGTGATACTTAGACTTTGTTTAAGAGGACTAGTGGGATTGCATCATCCTTGGACTCATGTACTAAAGTGATAGGGATTGATCATCCCATAAGTAGATTAGGATTTCATCATCCTTGGACTCATGTCCTAAAGTGATAAGGATTAATCATCATGTAAGTCGATTGGGATTGCATCGTCCCTAGACATGAGAGATGTATTAAAGTGATAAGGATTAATCATCCTGTAAGTCGACTGGGATTGCATCGTCCCTAGACATGAGAGATGTCTTAAAGCAATAAGGATTAATCATCCTGTAATTCGATTGGGATTGCATCGTCCCTAGACATGAGAGATGTCTTAAAGTGATAAGGATTAATCATCCTGTAAGTTGATTGGGATTGCATCATCCCTAGACATGAGAGATGTCTTAAAGTGATAAGGATTAATCATCCTGCAAGTCGATTGGGATTGCATCGTCCCTAGACATGAGAGATGTCTTAAAGTGATAAGGATTAATCATCTTGTAAATAGATTGGGATTGCATCATCCCTAGACATGAGATACGTCTTAAAGTGATAAGGATTGATCATCCTGTTAGTTGATCTGGATTGCATCATCCATATGCATGCGAGATGTCTTAAATTAAGAGGGATTGATCATCCCATAAGTGGATCAGGATTGTATCATCCTTGGACCTATGTCCTAAAGTGAGAGGGATTGATCATCCCGTAATATGATCATGTACATTGCAGAGTATGCTGCTATGACGATGCTGTTGATCGAGAGGATCCATATGACGATGCTGTTGATCGAGAGGATCCAGATGACGATGCCGTTGATCGAGAGGATATAGATGACGATGCTGTTGATCGAGAGGATATAGATGACGATGCTGTTGATCGAGAGGATCCAAATGACGATGCTGTTGATCGAGAGGATCTAGATGATGATGTTGTTGATCGAGATGATGATGTTGCTGTAGCTGTTTGAGTGCTGTAGAAGATGAAGATCCAGTATTAAAGATCTTGAAGATGTTCCAGTAACTGTTTGAGTTACTGATGATGTATGAAGAAAGCTTCCAATGATTTATAGATGTATCATGTATCATGTAGTTGATGACTCCTTTCTCCTGCAGATGTTTTTATAATATCCTTCTCGTTAAGGGGGAGTATTGAAATATTGTAACTTCTAAGAATATTATAATTGTACTTTATTATTCCAGAGATGTTTCATTCCTTCGTAGAGACTCTATTGTATATCCAAAGATGTTTATTCCTCTGAGAGAGTGTGGTAACTAGGGTTATTAGATCTCCCATGTGGGGTCGGCCCTGAGTTAGTTGTTTAGGGGTTATTAGACTCTCCTAGGAGAAGTTAGCTCTGTTAGGGTGAAAATTCAGTTAGGAGTTGAGTATAAATAGAGGAGGTGTGTTCCTCATTTATCTCATTCATTCACTCACTTGTGATTGGTGCATAGGAGAGAGAGAGATCTGCATAGGAGGAGAAGGAGCTCTTGTTTGAGGACTACATCTTGTATTGGTTGATTATCTATATTAAGGAAAGCTTTGCTGGGTTTTCTACCCCATGAGGGTTTCCCAGGGTAAATCTTTGTCTATCTTGTGATTGTGTTTCTTTCAGTAATATTGCTTGTGAAATTAGGCTAAACTTAACATTTATCAACTCTAGAGTGAAATCCTTGGAGGAAAGGAAAGACAAGATACATGTTGGTTGGTTTCCATTAGGAAGGGAAACATGAGTCAATTGTGGGAATTTCCCTTATGCAAGAAAATGATGAGAGAATAAAGGCACTTGAGAGCTAGAAAATGACCCTCACTTTTCTAGTCACCCAACATATGTTAGAAGAAAGGCATAATTTTGTTGATGAGCTGGATTTTCTTGAGAGGGGTGAATGCTTCCTTATTAGCGCAAAATAAAGTGATGGAAAAAATATTGATATGGAGGTTGTTTAGGGTAATGCAAAAGATATAACAATCAAATTATAAGAATCCAATGCCTTGATTACCTCTTGTAGAATTAGATCATTGAGGCCCATAAGGAGAGGGTACTAGCCTCTTCAACCTGTCAACCACCCCCATGCACAAAATTAGTATCACACCGACAACAACAAATTGATGGATTGATGAATGACATGGCTGAATGGAAGTCAAATGAAGAAGAGGGTGCTTCAAAATGATCATAGTAGAGAGCCTTATTCATAAAAGAAAGGAAAATCTCAAGAATCAAGTCCATAAGTTGGATGAGACCTAAAAGAAGCGGCATGAAGAAAAGAAGTAGTTGGCCATGCTTAAAGAGGAGATAGAAACATAGAAGATAAGGCATGAAGAAGCCCTGACTAAAGATATAATGGTAGAAAACCTTGAGGGATGTGTTGACCAAAATATCTGTACTATGGTCAACAAAGGAGTGACAACCCAAGCATGGGGTATTTAGAAACCCCTAGTTGTCTGGAATGGATGGAATAAACGGGTTTAATGGCTCTGTTAGCCAACTAAAGCCTAATCTAAACTAAACTAACGAAATAGTCTACTAATCTAACCAAATAAACAATAATATAATCTAAACAAGCTAAATAAACAAAACTAACCTAAACTAAATGTATATACACTATATAAATATAAACAAAGTATACAAGTTTAAAGTGTGTTACCTGATAAGTCCTGGGAAATACCTAAATTTTAATAGAAAATAATAAATTAAAATGTTAAACAAAAGATATAAATTTTTTAGAACTAAAACTACTTACTAAATTCTTAGTAAACATACATCAGAAGTCCAAAAAGAAGCTAACACCAAATTATGAATAAAACACAAACAAATTTGAAACCTACTAAAATAACACACCAAAAATACTATATCATCAATAAAAATAAAACAAACAATATAAAATTTTAACAAAAGAAAGACTTGGCCAAGATCCTACTTCAGTAAATAAATGATTAATCCGTCGATTAATTAACTGCAAAGCTCCGTTAATTTCTATAAGTAGCAAAAACATTCACTAAAACAAAAATGTAAACAGATCTTAAGAAAATTCAAACTTCCTTTAAAGCAAGCAGAAAGACATTTCCACATTTTTTGAAAAGTAGTCCAATTTAATATAAAAGACAAACTAATTCAATTCAATTCTGCATGACAAAATATATGTGATTAGAAAATCAATAATATACAATTTACTGATTCCAAAACATCACATATAATAAAGTAAAAAGAGCTTTCTTTAATATTTTTGCAGATTACAATCAAACAAAAATTAAGTTGGCCCTTTTATAAAATGAAAAAAGAATTGTAAGAAAATGGAGAGTGGTTTAAACTAAAAGAAAAATGATTGCTTTCTCTCAAATAACAATTCAAAGAAAAGTAACATCTTAACTTCAAAAGAGAGTTAGAGACACAATTATAACTCTGATTAGAAATCCAAGAAATATAATCAATTTTTCATTAGTTATAGTTAACTTCATTATCCACAATGACATTGTGTACTAATGATATTATGCATAACGAGATGAAACCCTAGTGTTTCCTGTGTGCGCAGGGGTTTGGGACGACGACCAGAAGTCGCAGATCGATATAACGACAAGGGGAGTATTGGGAACAACGACTAGGGTTTGTTAGGGATGGCGCCGTTTGGAGGGGGATTATCCCCCTCCCACTCCTCGATCCGACCTAAAGGAAATCGAGACCCATCAATGACTACCAGATTGTGAGACAACTAGCGAGAGGAAGACGAAGACAGAGAGAAAAAAGACTCGTGGGGGATGCTTAACTCGATCTGCAGAAAACCTATCTCTGCAGATCACGTCTGAGAGGCTGCGGGAATGAGTGGAACAATGGAAGGAAAATCCCTCATTGGAAAATTCATTGGAATTTGGCCAAAGGAGAAGGATCTGCTCAGGTGGATCAAGGTTACTTGGAACCCTAAAGGGCACTATGATCTACATCTGGGAGCAAAAGGTTTCTTCACCATCATTTTTTTCAACCAAGAGGGCTTAGATTGGGTTTTGTTGGGAGGACCATATTTTTTTATTCAGCATGTTTATTCCTCCAACCATGGAAAGAGTGGTTTAACCCCGAAACATAGGACTTGAGTATTGCCCCTGTCTGGATCAGGATTTACTCTCTTCCTTCTGAGTACTGGGAACCAAAAATTCTGGAGGCCATTGGGAATACCCTAGGAAATTTTGTGAAGGTCATAGAAGAGACAAAAATTCAAAGGTATACTACCTATCCTAGGATCTACGTCTATATGAACCTCTCGCAAGAACTTCCAGATGCAATCAATTTAACATGGGAAGATGAAGATTGGGTCCAATCTCTTGATTACGAACAACTTCCCTTCCAATGCAGGAAATGGCATGAGTATGGACATCTGAGTAGAGATTTCCCAACCCTTAAACCTACAGCAAGTCCAACTCAGGAGAAAAAGGACAAATAAAAGGATAGCGAAGGGTTTACTCAAGTTCAGAATCGCAAGAAACAAGGTAAAAGGACCAATAACCCATCCCAACAGAAGCAGAATACCGAGAAAAAGAAATAGTCTGGGAAGAGGTTTGAGACCCTAGGCAGTATGGAGATCGAGGAGGATGAACACAAAAAGGATAAAAATAATCCTGATATCGAGGAAGGACATAAAGCCCCAACCAGACCAGAAAAAAAGAAAATAGAAGGGTTAAGGGAATCTATGGAGGAATAAATACAGGAGGAAATGGAGAACATAGACTTAGGGGAGTTGGATCTAGATGAGATAGATAAGGAATGTAGTAAGAAAGGACAAGGGTATGTCTCAAGAAGGAAGTTAGATTATGTAGAAAGCTATTCTTAAAACAAAGGATTCCCCTCATCTGTGCATTGATAAAGATCCAAAGAAGGGAAGCAAACAAAAACAACCCGAGGAATGGGAAAAATGAGGGATAAAGCCAAATAGGCATAGAATAATAGAGATTGGAACTAGACTAGTTGAGTCAGGCCAATACTCGACGATAAAAGCGGCCTTCTCATAATTCAATAGAAATGTTCAATGAAGATAATAACCTGGAACATCTGTGGGGTCAATAACCCAAGGAAAGTGAAGACCCTTCAAAATAAGTTAAGAAAGGAAAAACCAGCTGTGTTATTCCTTCAAGAAACCAAGTGTAGTTCGGACAATATGCATGCGATTGGTATAAAATTATGGCATGCAAGTCAAGGGATAGCTATTGATGCAAGAGGTGCTGCTAGAGGACTAGCTATACTCTGGTAACTCGAAGAATTACACCTCAACAACTTCAGAGCAACTAGGTTCTCCATCAGTGCGGACTTCTAGGTTTGTAAATTTGAGGTAAAAGAGATACTTACCAATGTTTATGGACCAAGTATTATGGATCAGAAACATGCGTTCCTATCATACTTGGATAAGGAAGCATAAGAAATCGAAAACCAATTCTGGATTTTGGGTGGAAATTTTAATATGATTACATTCTTAGAGGAGAATAAGGGAGGAAGAAGAACTCTGGAAGCAACCGATATTTCTTTCAAAAATTTCGTACAGGAGAAAAGGTTGGTTGATATAGAAACTAGGAATGGGTGGTATACGTGGAATAATCGAAGAGGCGGTGAGGATCACGTGGCTTCCCGATTAGATTGATTCATTCTCTCAGAGGAAATGATTAGCGGGGATAGGGAAGCGACTGTTGTGGTCCTTCCCTCTGCAGGCTCTGATCATTGGCCTGTAAGTTTGATTTGGAATGATGGGGGGCCCACCATCAGGCGCCCTTTCCGATTTGAACAATTTTGGCTTGAACACAGGAACTTCAAGGAACTTGTCGGACAATGGTGGGAGGAGATGGAACCCATCAGGGGAACATTGATGTACCAATTCCAGCAAAAAATGAAAAAGTTAAAGGCCAAAATCCGTACCTGGAATAAAGAGGAATTCAGGAACATATTCCAAGAAAAGAAGTTTCTCAAAGATAAATTGGAAGAAATTCAGCGGGAAGGCATGAACTCAGGATACACTGATGACCTGAAACACAGAGAACAGGTTCTCCTGGATCAACTTAATGCTAGAGAGCGCCAAGAGGAAATCTTTTGGAAACAAAAATACAGGAACCAATGGCTACAGGAAGGGGAGCGAAACGAAAAATTCTTCCATCATTCGGTGATCCAGAATCATCAAAGAGAAAAACTAATGAGGTTAAAAAAAGATGGTGGCTAGTATGTCGAAACTAGGGAAGAAATGGAGAAATAACTAGTTCATTATTTTGAAACCATCCTGAAGGAAGATCGATAGGACATATCTGAGGACATCAGGAAAATTACAAGAGACATTCCCAGGAAGGTTTCAACAAACCAAAATGAAATCTTGTTAAAACCTGTTGAGATCCAGGAAGTGGATGATGCTGTTGATCAAATGGCTGATGGCTTCACAACCAATTTCTTCCACCATTTTTGGGATTTAATCAAAGTTGAAGTGTGGAAAATTGTGGAGGACTCTCGGGTGGGTAAAGGAGTTCTAAGAGCTTTCAATTCTACCTTTCTAACCCTTATGCCTAAAGAGGACGAGGCTGATTCCCCAACTCAATTCAGACCCATAGCCCTTTGTAATGTTATCTACAAGATTATAACAAAGGTTTTAGCTAACAGATTAAAGCCTCTCCTTCCAAATTTGGTGGTCCATGAACAATCGGGGTTTGTGGAAGGCCGCCAAATGCTAGATTGAATTATTTTGGTCCACGAGGTCATCCACTCTCTGAAATTCACTAAAAAACCAGGTATGATGCTGAAGCTTGATATATCTAAAGCTTATGATAAACTAAGCTGGAAATTCATGAGAGAAATGATTGAGGCTTATGGCTTTCACCAGGATTGGGTTCGATGGATAATGAATATAAATTCAACTAATTTCTTCTCTACCCTCTTAAATGCAGCTCCTACTAGAAATTTCAAACCATCGAGAGGTATCAGACAAGGTGACCCTCTCTCCCCCTTTTTGTTCATCCTTATGGCTGAAGGGCTGAGCAGGGTGATCAAAGACAAGATTGAAAATAGGGAGCTTAGAGGTTTGAATCTCCGTACAGGTACTTAAACCATCTCCCACCAATAGTTTATTGATGATACAATGCTTATGGGACACCCATCGGTTCAATAAGCAAGGGTTCTGAAGAAATGTTTGAACACTTTTTCAAGGGATTTAGGGCTGGAAGTGAATAACACAAAGTCCGAAGTTTTATTTTTTAACACTACAAGGATTAATCAATGGAATATTCTGTGTATTCTGGGGTTCCAAGGAAGATCCCTTCCGTCCAAATATTTTGGCGCTCCTCTAGCTGAAGGGGTGATCAGGAAAACCTCCTGGGAATATTTATTGGAAAGAATGAGAAGGAAATTGGATAACTGGGCTTATAGACCTCTCAATTTATCCAACAGAGTGGTGTTAGTAAAAGTGGTGCTTCATGCCATGCCTATCTACCTTTTTTCTACTCGGGCTGCCCCAAAATCGGTTCTAAAATAAAATAGGACAATCCAAAGATAGTTCTTGTGGGGATGAAATCACGAAAAACATCGCTGGGCTTTGGTGAAATAGGACAATGTCTGTAAACCAAAGAATCATGGTGGTCTAGGTTTGAGAGATCTGGAGAAAAACAATAAAGTACTAGGTGCGAAAATATGGTGGCACTGGGTGTTGCACAAAGAGGAAACATGGGAAAAATTATGGCACAATAAGTATGCTCAGGGGAAGCTGAAACAAGACCTCATAAGATTTAACGAAAATATGCAAGGATCCCATATTTGGAATTATGCTCTTGTGAATAGAAGGATAATCCAAGATCATAGCTTCTGGGAAATAAGGGAAGGCCAAGATTCTAATTTTTGGACTGATTCTTGGCAACAGATGCCAAAGATCACTTCTCAAATTGACTTGCATACCAGTTGGACCAGTGCCAGGGAATTGCGGTTAACAAAACTTTGACAATTCTGGAGAGAAGTGCAGGAAAATACGGAATTTCATGAATGGCATACCCAGGATTGGTGGAATTAGAGATTTTGAGCTGAGGAAACATCCAAGATCAAGGAGGCCCTGCAGGAGCGATGCATTCACATCCAAAGGGGCCCAGACAAATTGAGATGGGGATATTAGTCAAAGGGACTATACAACACAAGAGAGGCGTATGATCTAATTTTCAACTAGGAAGACATCCATCACATGGAAACCTGGAACACTATATGGAAATCTAACCCATGGCCTGAAATCGATACTTTTATTTGGTTGGTTTCGTATAGATGAATTTTGATAGGAGAGAACCTAATGCAGAGAGGCATGAATGGCCCTTTCTGGTGTGTTCTATGTGAACGGGAGGAGGAATCCATGAATAATATCCTGGACTCCTGCCCTTATGTGTCCTCCCTATGATACTTCGGAGCCGGAATATTTCGGAGGACTGGTCGTGTGAGAGGCCAACCTCACCAAACGATTAAAAATTGGGATAAGGAGGCTTTCAAGAATCCATTTATTCTCAAAATTTGGCTCATGTTTCCTGGAACTTTGATGTGGGAAATTTGGAAGGAAAGAAATAGGAGAATATTTGAAGGAAAGAAAAAATTGCTTCAGACAGTTTGGAACCAAGTAAAAAAGCATATACATGAGACGATCAAAATCACCCAATGGAATGGGAAATCCTGGGAAAAATGGATGATAACGGGAAGCAGATTTTGGCTAGGTGGGGACTGGATTTCTCACCACAAGGGTGGAAAAATATTAAGACAAAGACAGTGCATCCATCCAGTCCGCATATTTGGTATCTTCCTCCAATAGGCCATTTCAAGTTAAATTTCGACGGAGCATCCAAAGGGAACCCTGGTTCGGCTGGATTTGGAGGAGTCATCCAAAATGACGAAGGTATGGATATCCAGATTTATCATGGGAACATAGAACATGATACTAACAATGCAGTGGAATTGGAGGGATTACCTCACGACATCATACTATCAATCAACAACATATGGGAACCTTTGGTCATAGAGGGAGACTCTCGCATCATCATCTAGATGGCCAAAAAAATTCAAGGAGGGAAAAAGTGTCCAAAGTTGTGGGCAACTGAAACATGACGTATTGGGTGGAACAAATGGCGGACTTCATTAGAGGGCGCCACACATGGTTTTTTTCCCACCTCAAACGTGATGAGAATAAGGTGGCGGATATGCTGGCTAACTTAGGAGAATAGAGTGAAGAGAGGATTGTGGAAGGATAGATGTCCAGGATGGGAGGTAACGAATGGCATATTCAATGCTCCCATCTGGCGGCCCAGGATCTCAAGATTTTTTAGGAGATGACGGTGGGAACAAGGCAAGAGATGACTCACACAATCGAGGCACACGCGGTAGTTTCATCCAACACCTAGAGCCATAATCACCACCCCGCTTTGCTCGACACCGGTACTTCCATATTAACCAGAACATGAGTACCCATGAAATCCCCTCATCTGTAAATAATGAGGAAATTTTGAGGCCAGGTCCATCGATTGGTGGGAAAGGTATGGCGAACTACGGAGGACAATAGAAAGATTTGATGTTGTACCATGCTAATAAAGAGAAAGTACATAGTTTTTAGTATGGTTAACTGAATTGGGATGAGCACCTCGGCTATTTATCCGATTCAAACTTTCCATCCTTGAATTATGATTCTTTATCTTCTGGGGTGGATTTCTGTGAGAAAGCAAGATTTGTTGTGGTATCAGTCTGAGTACTGGCTAACTGCTCTGATGGCGCCCAAAAGACAAGAGTGGAGGGGCAAGAAGGTTGGTGGACGAGGAAGGAAGAATCCCACCCATGAACTGAGGAAAGATGGGCAGACAACCCCCTTTTTCAGAGAGTGTATTCCACCAATAATTCGTGAAGAAATTGAACGGGTTGAGCTCGAACTATGGAATCGGGTGAAGGTCATGGACATGGAAACAATTAAGGAGGAGGTAGAAGATTGGATTAGCGATCCTGGTACCACGGCCGAGAGGCTCTCTTCCTACGACCGTATGGTCACTACTTATTGGGCTACAAAGGAATTGTTGGCCCATGTCCCGATGGACAATGAGAATAAAGATATGTGTGATGAGGAACCTGTAAAATTCTGGAAGGAGCACCATTATGACAACCGCCTTATGCATAAAAAAATTGAACTTATTTCCCTGAAGCTTGGAATCCCGCTCCATCCACTGGATAACGAAGGTGCTGAGGTCGGAATGTCTACGACTCGAAATCGAGGTCCCTGCCCTGTTCACAACACGAAGGTCCAACCTGCTATTGTGGAGGACAACAATCAAGGTGGCCTAATATCGGGAACCATGATTCACCGCAACGTTCCCTAGGATCCGAAATGATGGGAACCGAGTATGTGTCTGTGGGTAGGGTTTATCTGTTTGATGTGTCTTGTTATTGCCTAGGCTGATGTAGTAAGTTTTTTTTGGCTCTGTTTTTCCTTTCGATGGTTTATTGCTGTGGCTTTAGTATGAATTACTACAGTTATGTAGACCCTTTTTGTGGGTGCTTTCAGATAGATCTTGAAATTTCTAATTGTATTGGTGCAAATAGGGATGATAAGTTTGTAGAAAGGGTAGCTAAGGGGAACAACATATACTTGATGAATATTTTCAGACAGTCCTACAGATGTCTTGGGAAGGCTAGGCCCTGTATGTCCTGATATCTTTTTACTGAAGGCTTTTTTATAATATAATTCTCTTGCTTATAAAAAAAAAAGAAATAAAATCAACAATAATTGAAGCATAAAAAAATCATATATTACCCATACTGAATAACATTCCCATACAAGTATATAGGATTCTTCTACTATGAATGTTATGTTTCTATATCATAAAAAGGTATTCCTTATTTCCCATTTCTACATCCTCCGCTTAATAGAATAGAGTGTCAATTTACAATGATGGTACGTGGCTAACAACTTGCAAAAAATAAGGAAACCAACAACACGATGGATACCAATGTCCATCAAATTAATATTATTGGATAACCCGAAATAATTGAGATAAAATTTGATAGCATCCAATCTGAACAACTCATCATATGGTTGGAAGACAATTAGGGAATTGTTAACCACTTACTAGTGCTTTGCACTTCTTCCTCCATTATATGCCACACGTCCAATACTTCCTTTTTCCTACTGGAAAGAATTAATTAGATGATCCCAAATTGCATAGCCCGACCTTGAAAACTACGATACTCGATATTTGGAATCAAATAACAATGCACATAAATAAAACTGGAACGAGAAAATAAGGTGAAGTGGTTGAATAATCTTTAATTATGCAACTACTTCTTATAAGTAAAAAAAACTACCATAATTAAAATAAAACTAAAATTAAACAACTAACTATAATAAAGTCAATTACCTGGAAAATTTAAAGTCTGAAACCAATCTACAATCACACAATTATATTTACAATATGTAAAACATAACGTCCTAAGACCCACTAATGAATACATCAAATGATAGTACCATCAATGAAGTAGAGAAACTGTACTGAAAAAATTGACGTGTTGAAAACAAGTGGTGTGAACATATGGCTATAAGCTGCGATCATAATATCCCATACCACAACTGATAATAAAATCACATCAACCATTGGTGTTAATGCTAAGTGGAGAATAATCCAGTCTCATGGTTAGACATGGAAATGCATAAGTAGATAACAAGCTAGAACGTGGTCAATGGATTGAAGGTTGAGGGTACATGCGTCATGGTGTAAGGGAAGCACCAGACATATTACCAGCCACATTTTAAGCACCTCGTGTATTGAAACATGACTAAGTGTGGTGAATAGACAGAACCATAATTATGACAAAATGCGTCCAAATCATAGTGTTTGAAATGAATTACCATCCCTTTGAAACAAGTTATTACAAGATAATTAATTAAAGGTGAAGCTAGGTTAAGGTAAAAATCGTAATGTTAAAACAAAAAATGTTATTAAAGTGCTATCATCATACACATCTGGATAAGGAGAAAATAGATTAAAGTCCGATTATAATATTTTTGTCAATGTTGAAAAAATATCATATTCATAATAGTAATAAAAAAACTTAATTCAACATTAGAATAAGTATTGATAAAATTAAATCAAACTATATGAGATCCTTAATCAATTCTCATAATAATTTAGGATAATGAAATTGATTGAAGGCATGATAATCATCTCATGTCCTGGATATCATTCTGCACAAGGGGAAAAAAACAAGTTTGCAACCTCATATAATAGCTAAGAAAAGCAAATACTTTGAACCAAGCTGTAGAATCATGGCATTTAAGGATGCAGAATGTAAAATTCATCGTTCAACAGAAGCAACGCTTATCATTTTGGATTTGGTGCTTTCAATTATGGATTCCTAAAATCAATCACAATCTTATTCATACTTCGGATATCCAACAAATCATCACCATGAAAGATGCATTCCAATATTCAACAATCAATAAGTGGTTAAAAAGATAAAATAAAGATGAAAAATAAAAAGAATCTAACTATCAAACAATGATAAAATCCAAACTACAGACACCGATCGCTTCAATCTAATAAGGTACCTGTTGAATATCATTAATTGGGAAATGTTGAATGATTCTTGAGGTGGGGACCCATTCATTTTTGCAAAATGAAAGTGTTCTTCTTGGTAGAGGCCAACAAATGGCGACTAGTTGGGTGAACCAGTTATCCCTGAATAATTTTTGACAAGTGAGCTAAACATAGATGCGTAAAAAATAAAATGTTGCTAATGAAAAATTATTTCAGTCCTGACTTATGGGTTTCACACATCAAACCTTTAAATAGATTTTGAGCGATCCATAACAACTAAAATATTTCCCTGCAACCAACCCGTGAGAGTACAAGACTTAAAAGATAAGCATGAATAGAATAATCAACACATTCTTCATCAACTTACCACATATATAAATATTCCATGATAACCGACAATCGTCATATAATTTCACCTCCAATACCATCAACATTGCCACTGTTTCCAGCAGGTGTCTATAGCCTTAACAGGGTTGCCTCTAATTAAATTTGGTTGCTTGTATCCCATTCACTAAATCAAGATATATTTTTAAATTTGCTTACAATATGGTTAATTTCCAAAAAGTAGACTAAAGGGGACTTCCCTAACCGAGTGATTAGATGCGACAACATCATTCACACAATATTATGGAAAATGAGCGGGTTGGTTCATGACGAGACCTCCTGTCTTCCAGTTTTGAGTTTAAAGCCACTATCCTGGCTTGGTGAACAGAGGGTGACAATGTCATTCCATAAGAGTTCATGATCATGAACAGGTCGACTCATTATGAGACCTCCTTCCCTCAAGTCAACTCTTTAGATTATAGATTTTGCATTTGGTTTAATTTTTTATAAGGAATATATTGCAATCCATTACCCTGGCTTGGTGACCAGATCATGGTAGTGTCCTTCACTAGTATCTGTAGATGATGAACATGCTAACTTGCAATAAGACCTCTCGTCTTTCATTTTTGAGGCTGAAAGCCATCTCCCTAGCTTGGTAACCAAATGAGGATATGTCATTCCACAAATACCTATGATCATGAATAGGCTGGCTCCTAAAGAGACCCCCTATCTTGCAATAAACCATCAAGGATTTAACTATGCCATGAAATCTGTGTTAACTATTGATGTCATAAGAGATTACATAGTCAATGGGTAAGCATATGCAAAATAATCCTTAAAAGCAAAGAATGGCGTAAAGAGGTTAATGATTTTGACAATGTTAATCACACTCATTGTTATTTGAGTGGAAGCAATTAAAATGTGCCAATACAATTATGCCTGAATACAATTGTACCCTCTGTGGACAGTTGGGAAGGGTAATGTTGGATCTTGCATGGCTTTGATTTTTTTTTCCAGATTCAGAGATGTATCTCCACAAGTGGACTAAACTCAGTCTCAATATCAAACTTGTAAACATTTCATCTATGGCTCTCCTTGTCTATCAAACCTGGTCATAAGACATGATTTAGTGCGCCATTTAGTATATCCATGTAAGAAAAACCTTGAGAGTGTTCAGCTAAAAGTAATATTGGAAAGTTGAAATGATTATAGGCTATTGGACTGTAATTTCTTGTAAAACAAACTAAGAAAAACAACAATTAATAGAAAAATTTAGGCTTGATATTAAATCTTTGATCTCCAGTTGAAACATGATTTTTTTCAGTTGTGACATAAGAAAAGGGGTGGAAAAATTAAATTTGGATGTAATATTTGATTTAAAGTCCATCCCAAGGCCTTATGACATAACTCAACTTAAAATGAATTTATGATTCAAGATCTATATAAAACATAATAAATTTCAGACCTGATTTTATTTACAAAAAGAAAATCAGACTGGAAATAAAACAATAATTAAATCTAATTTCAAACCAAACAACACACCGGACCCAAAACTAAAAAGTCTATACACAGTATGTACAGATTTGACTTCCAACATGGAAAGTAGGTGAAATATTTCTTCAAAATGTGGTTGTTCAATAGGTAAGTCTCATCTTGATCCTCTAGTGATTGCAATCGAAATGTACTAGGATTTATTTTCTCGCTTATAACAAATGGCCTAAGCTACAAAGTTTGAAATTAGGTATGTGTTACACCTAAATCTTGCCACCATAAGACTCAATGTAAACATCCCTGAAGTTTCCATGACTAGGAAGTCAAACATGAGAAGTTACTGATCCCCTTTCCATAGGGTCTAGTTGGGTCGTCGCAAGTTGCTCCCTAGGAACTTGCGCCCAACTAGGTTCATCGCAGGAGGTTTTCTGATCACTTGCGCCGATGGCTCATGTCATGCTTGTTCAGCATGCGCCGATCCTATCTTTCCCTGGCTTTCCTATTGCAACTTGCACCGATGTCAGTTAATATGGTTAAAGGGCTTCTTCAAGCCATTTCTCGAAGGTGTGTGACTTGGATCTCTATCCCTAACCTATAGGAGAGTTGGCATTCGGTTCCCTAACCCTTTGGGAGGATCCCTTAGTCCTCTCCCACTATTTCTCAACCCATCCTATCCTCTTAGTCTTATATATATGAAGCTCTTATCCATTCCAAGGGGAGGAAGGATATAACATCCATATGCTGGTAAAATAAGCTTAGGAATATCAACATCCATCTCTCGGAGGCACCCATTTCTCCTTAGAGGCATTGGCTTAGCTTGTTGGAGGAAGATTGCAACGTTAGGGCTTGGTTGTAATCCTCACTTTTCTTTGTATTTCCAGTTTTCATATAGTAATACAAAACTCTTTCCATAAATGTCTTGTTATGCATTGATATTTATAGTTTACTTCCTTAACTGTTTACTTAGATCAATTATTGTGCAGATGTGCTATTACTGCTTTTTTGTCTCTTGCATGTTCTGATAGGTCTTCCAGCTTTGGATTATTTGATGATCGTGGAGCTTGGAGTGATGAGGGAGAAAGAGATCTACAAGTCTGAAAGGTAAGATGTTCATGTCTCTTAATCTCTAATTCGATCTAGGAAGGTAGATTTGTATTCTGTCTGATTTGTTCTAGATTCACATTGAACGAGGGAGATCATGCCTTAAGTCCGCTTTTGGTAGATTGTCTGGTAACAAATTTGGCGACCATACTGGGGATGGTTACGTCATAGTATATGTGGATTACTTTAAAAAGTGGGCTGAGGCCATGCCTACATACATTGATGATGGAAAAACCGTCACACTCATCATGTTTAATCATGTTATCTCACGGTTTAGAGTTCCACAAGCCATAGCCACTGGCCATGGATCTCACTTTCAAAACCACATGGTTGATGAATTGAGTGCCAGACTGAGTTTTCGTCATGAAAAATCAACACCTTACTACCCGCAGCCCAATGGACAAGTAGAGGCCATCGACAAGGTATTGAAAACCATGATTCAAAGCATGGTGGGTACACATAAATCAAACTGGCACAACATGCTCTTTTCTGCACTATGGGCTTATCGAACATCCGTCAAGACTGCCACCGGGTTTACACCTTTCCAATTAGTTTATGGATTGGAGGCAGTACTACTTATAGAGTGTGAGATTCCATCTCTCAAACTCACAGTTGAACTTCTTCCGAACACCACTGCCGAGGAAGAACGCTTCCTCTACCTAGAAAAACTCGATGAGACTCGCCGCGATGCTGCTCTTGCCAACAAGGCACATAAGAAGTGCATCAAAGCGCAATATGATAAGTCGGTAGAACCCTGCGTCTATAACAAGGGTTATTTGGTCCTCACATACGACCAAAGGCACGATAAGCTGGGGGCAGGTAAGTTTGAGTCCATGTGGCACGGATCATACATAGTGAAATGTGTTTTGGAGAAGGGAGCCTACAAACTAGAGGACTATGATGTGATATCTTTGGGTGATCCCCTCAATGGGCTCTACCTAAAGAGGTACTATGCCTGATCCTTTCACGCATATACATTTTGTATATACTGTACATAGTGTGTGTGTCTTGTGTGGTGTGACGCTTTTGTTTTAGTGTGTCTAGATCTTGTTTTCGCTTCTTATACTATGTTCTGTCTGCATGCGCAGATGGAAACTTGCTACAGATTCGTGGATGGTGCCTGTCGGAATAACCGTAACCTTGCTTCGGCAGCCTGGGTACTTTATTCCCCGATCGACGAGCTCATTAGATCAGGATGAAGTTGTCTAGGATACGCAATCAATAATGTTGCAGAATATCAGGCAGTCATTGGAACCCTAACTGACGCTCTTTCCTTGGGTATGAACCACGTTGTCATTCATTTGGATTCACAATTGGTGGTTTCTCATCTTAACCGGATTTATGCTATCCGCGATCCTACTCTACTCCATCTCTTCAGACGAGTCCGTCTTCTAGAAAGGTCCTTTGAATCTATTCAATACCTGCACATTCCACGAGACATGAATACAGTTGCTGAATCGATGGCCAACTTCATTCTAGATTGGTACATTGCACACACATAATATATTCATAAAATATAAAAGCATACATAACATGTAAATAATCCATTGTATAAGCAAACATGTAAATAAGATCTCATTAATCATCCATGGAACACATAATGTATAAAGCCGCCAAAAATGTTTGTATATATATAAATCGATACAAAATGATGGCGCTGATACAAAAATATGAAGCATATTAGCTTTCAGTAAGAGTCATCTCTAACAAAATATGAAGCTCATAATCTTTCAGTACATACATAAGCAGAAACCTAATCCATAGGCTGCTCACGATAGTAGACTACGGCCCTCGCCACTTACAAAGCAGCGTGCCAAACCGTGTAGACACCCCGATGGTGTACTTCTAGTAACCCTGAGGTAGATCATGGACACTCGGCTCTGGGATATACAGTGTCAACCTGGTGAGGTTCTCATATACCTCCTCTACCTCCTCGATGGCGTCACGCATCGCAGGACCTACAATTGGCACCTCTCCTCTCCTCGCAATGAGCGAGATTCCAATTGGTTGCGATGGACCCACATCTGCACAAAACATCGAGTTATCAACACTAATCCAAAAAAAGTCATATATATATAAAATGAAAAAACAAAAAAGTTGTTGTTCTTACCGATGTCACCCCATTGTGCTCCCTCGGGAAGCACCAGGTCAGGATCACCTCTGAAATATGTATCGCTGTACGGATAATCCTTTATCATGAGGAGCTGTCCCTCTAGCCAAGTAAAGAACCTTGTACCGTAGCCTATGATAGGACCCCCACCACCATGGAGGGCCATCACCTCTTCCCATTGGGTCATGTGTGGATCCTGGGCATCTCGTTCATCCAAGTCCACCTATGGACGCAGATGGGGTACCTACTCCAATAGAAAAGATATCACCACATACCCATAGCCAAACTGTTTCAGTTCCCCGCGCCGACACTTGGTCAACTGACTCCGGAGGTTGGTGAGGATCTCCTCACACCAGTTGAATACCCGAGGACCCATACACTCCTCTGCGTACATCAACCGTGACTTGCTTGTAAGGTGAGCAGACTGACTCCCTGCTACCCTCACTATGGTGAAGAGCACGGTACGTAAAGCACTATCTCGAATCTCATTGATGGGAATATTCCCACCAATAGCTGCAGTGCCTCCAGTGCAGCACTGATCAATCATATCATCCACTGTCCGATCACCTGCTCGTGATCCGTTAAGAGATACAGGCTCACCCCGCTGGGATAACCTTGTCAGGAAATACATGTCCTCGACATCTATGCTCAGTGTATGCACCTCGATCACAAAATGATGCTGTACCGGATCCCAACGCTGGATCACGTGCGTCAGCAGCGGAACTTGGGCGCTCATGCCCGACACTCGGAAGTATTTGAGTAACCCACAGTGCCTCAATGCAGCAATGCATTGAGGGTCATTCTCAGCTTGAGCATCATCCATCTCGTGCTCTCGTTCTCGCCACTCGATAACCATGTTTGTTACCATGAACCTGTCAAAAAGGACAAGTAAACACTATTAGTACTCTTTCCAATCATCAAAACTTTTTCATTTGGGCTGGGCATTGAGTTGTAGTTGGGAATTTGCACCAGTGTAGGACATATTTGCAGACAATGCGACATCGATGTAAAAGGTCCTTACGGGTTTTGCGACGGCGGATGGCCATCGTAGTTCCCGTAAGGAGGGCTTGTGCCAACCCGTGGGCACATTTTCCCTCGCTGAAACAACTCAAAACTCTAAAAATTAAGCAAAAAACATAGATCTAATCCACTGAAAAGTTGCATAGCTGAGTTTAGGCCTACCTATCTCTGACGTCTCTCGAAACGGTGGACCATAGCTCTCGGAATCAACAAACGGAATTTGGCTCCAAATGGCACTTCACACTCTTCAAACTTGGTAAAAAATAATTGTAATTCTTTTTCACTATTTTTCCCATTTTATAACCAAAAAGGGAATATTCCTTTTTTAATTTTGATGCTTTAGTGGGTTATTTACCATAGTTTGAAAATTTTTCTGCATTTGAATACTCGGTTAACTATTTTTGACATAGTATTTGAGCTGCAGGTGAAGTTAGGTGGCTAATTAATGCCATTTCTCGATGTGATGATCATCTCGTAAGTATTATCAGGTATGAACAACTCATCAAGCATTTTTATGTGATTATTTCGCTCATTAAATTCAAATTATTAATGACACCGAGCTTATTCTTTGTCCTTTTTCATGCACGTGAAATGATGAGAATAAGTCACCAAGTTATAGTTTATCACTTTTTCGGGCTCGTTAAACTCCTACGAAAAAGGAACCCCCCCGAAGTCTTTCTTTAAGCTCTTTTTCAGGGTCTCAAAAAACGAAAATATCATCAAGCGAACTTGTCGCGTTCATGCTTGTTAAAGTATTTGAATGGTCGTCTTCCTGGTGATAGTTTACCCCTTTTTCGGACCAGGGGGTACTACTTACGAAAAAGGAATACTCCAGCCAATCATGACTGGAAGAGTCCTCTTTTGCATTGTTTTAACCTTTTCGGGGCGAAGAGGCTAATTTTACGAAAAAGGACCTTTGGAGTTTTCTTTAGTTCTTTTCAGACTCTTTAAACATGAAATGACACCGAGTTTACCTTCTATGGACTCGTTAAAATTCAACATTGAAGGGCCCTCCATGGGACGGACCCCTCCTTTCCCAGGTTTGAAAAACATTTGGGATTGGATTCAGCTATGAGATGAGCTATACCGAGCATCTGGTTACCCCTCAAGCTCATCAAAAACACATGAGGCACTCATCAGTCATGATGGGGAAAAAGGAAAGTTTTTGTGTTACACTTTTACCTGTGGCAGTACTTAGTCATTTTTGAACATGGCACTCATTTGCATTCGCATATATTACTTGGGTCATCCGTTTGTCCTCGAGTCCTACTAACTTCATGAGTCTTGTTACTCCTTTGGGTCATCCAAAGAATAATTCCATCATCAGTTGTATGAGGGGTTGGCGTCGTTCTCGTCATGTCAATACTGCCAAGTCATGCCATGCCCATGTTCAAGATACATTCACCGCTCATCTTTTGCAGTCAGTACACCTTCTATCATGTCGGTCTACTCTGAGTTAGTCTTGCATGTTACTATACCATCTGATCTACTCAAACATCTGTTATCGAGTTTCGTGTCGATGATGGGGGATTCATCAAGGCCCTCCTTCGACGGTTTCATCCTTGTCGACTTCAAGTCATCATCCAAGTACTGAATCTAGAAACCAATCAAGTACCTTAGGCCTGCATGCCTCAATGGCAGGTTACCTCGCTTTCGACATGAGTTCACATAATTGACTCTTGATTGAAATATTTCGTCAAGCATTTGACTTCAACTCATTCATTCGTGCTTGATGATATGTACTATGATACCTTGAGGATCATTGACATTAATGGTGATTTCCCTCGTGCTTGTTAATGGTATACATCAATGACCGATAATAAAGTGGTTTCTACCATGTTCGACATCAAGACATTTGTAATCACATGGATAGATTCGTATCATTGTGGGTTCGACTTGAAGACCCTGGGGAGTTATGTTTTACCCAGGTTGTGATGGATATTATTTGAGTTATGATACACAAATCCACTTTGTATTGGTCGTGGCTGTGTTATCATCTCATCATGGATCTACAATTGTATCTAGTAGCCATGATTGTGTTCAGTCGGTCTTTACTACCATGGATATGCATTGTATTGGTCGGAAACCATGTTGTGAGTCATACAGGACTGTGTTATCAGAGTCAGTTGTACTGCAGCGGCATCTTCCATCCGACAAGTCCTTGCCATCCTTCTTTCAAAGCATTTCACCTGTCTAGTTTCAATAACTTCATGCTTTGGGGGGCATTCTGTTACACCTAAATCTTGCCACCATAAGAATCAGTGTAAACATCCCTGAAGTTTCCATGACTAGGAAGTCAAACATGAGAAGTTACTAATCCCCTTTCCATAGGGTCTAGTTGAGTCACCGCAGGTTGCTCCCTAGGAACTTGCACCCAACTAGGTTCGTCGCAGGAGGTTTTCTAACCACTTGCGCCGATGGCTCATGTCACGCTTGTTCAACACGCACTGACCCTATCTGTCGCTGGTTGTCCTATTACAACTTGCGCCGATGTCAGTTAATATGGATAAAGGGCTTCTTCGATCAATTTCTCGAAGGTGTGTGACTTGTATCTCTATCCCTAACCTATAGGAGAGTTGGCATTTGGTTCCCTAACCCTTTGGGAGGATCCCTTAGTCCTCTCCCACTATTTCTCAACCTATCCTATCCTCTTAGTCTTATATATATGAAGCTCTTCTCCATTCTAAGGGGAGGAAGGATATAACATCCATATGCTGGTGAAATAAGCTTAGGAAGATCAACATCCATCTCTCGGAGGCACCCATTTCTCCTTAGAGGCATTGGCTTGGCTTGTTGGAGGAAGATTGCAATGTTAGGGCTTGGTTGTAATCCTCATTTTTCTTTGTATTTCCAGTTTTCATACAGTAATACAAAACTCTTTCCATAAATGTCTTGTTATGCATTGATATTTATAGTTTACTTCCTTAACTGTTTACTTTAGATCAATTATTGTGTAGATGTGCTATTACTGCTTTTTTGTCTCTTGCATGTTCTGACAGGTCTTGCAGCTTTGGATCTGACAACCGTGGAGCTTGGAGTGACGAGGGAGAAAGAGATCTACAGATCTGAAAGGTAATATGTTCATGTCTCTTAATCTCTAATTCGATCTAGGAAGGTAGATTTGTATTCTGTTTGATTTTTTCTAGATTCACATTGAACTAGGGAGATCATGCCTTAAGTCCGCTTTTGGTAGATTGTCCGGTAACAGTATGTTGTCCTTTTTCCTCATGTGCTTTGTCCCATTTCAGGACTAGATCACCAATCTCAAAATTTGTGTCAGAAGAAGATCTATTTTCAAACCATTTCTTAATAATTTGTTGATGATGGTCAAATCTATTTTTGGTTTTAGACCTTTCTTCTTCTAGTTTGAGGAAGTGATTGATCCTACCTTCCATGGTAGAGCATTTTGTCTCCTGAATTGCTTGAGAAAGCTTTAAGGATGGTAAAAAACATTTGGAAGAAGTATGGATTCTTTCCCATAGACAAAAAATAATGGAGAATTTCCCAAATATGCTTTTGGGTTGAACCTGTTGGCCCACAATGCGTTAGACAAAGCGTGATGCCAATTCCTACGGTGATGTGCTACTATCTTTTTAAGGATTCTGATTAGATTCTTATTTGTGGACTCAGCTAAACCATTTCCATGAGGGTAATAATTTGCATAATATTTGATCTTTATCACTTTATCCAATGCAAACAATGTTAATTCAAGAGAGGAAAAATATGATTCATTATAAAAAATAAGTGCTTCAGGAACACCAAATCGAGTAAAAATATGTGATCGAGAAATGACATTACATGATTAGTATTGACGATGCGCAAAGGGACTGCTTCAACCCAACTTGTAAAATAGTCAATATAAGTCAAGATATAACTATTTTTTGAGATGAAGGTGGGATTATGATACCAACAATGTCCAGACCCCATTGTTGGAAGGAGAAGTTAATAGAGACAGGCTGCAAAGGAAACACAACTTTCTTAACTTTGCTTCCAGCCTTTTGGAAGATCTCGCATTTGCGTGCTAAAGTATGTGCATATTTAAATAAGATTGGCTAGTAATAACTATCCTTCATGAAATTTTTACACAGTGGTGTCTCCACCAAAATGGCCTCTAACAGGCCCAGAATTTAACTCACTTAAAATTCTCTAGGAATCTGATCGTTCTAGATAGCGTAATAAAACACCATTTTTTTTCTAAACAACACATTATTGATGAGATAGTATGGGGTTGATTTCAGTCTTAATGCTCTCTTATTTCTAGCATCTAAATGTTGTGGTGCTGTTCCATGCATAATTTTTTTTTTCAAATTCGTGTACCAAGAATCAGGGTTATCAGGTGCAGAAAAAATCTCATTTTCAGCAAAAATTAAGAAAAAATAGCATTTGGAGTGCTGACAACATCAATAGCAAGCTTACAAAGACCTTTACATTTGACTATTTGTGTAGGTTTGATTTCAATACCGTATTCCGGAAGCACTATCATCCAGTGGGCCCTCTTTTCACCAAGTTCCTTCTGGACTAGCACATTTCTAACTGTTGCATATGTTACAATGACTTTGGTTTTTGATTTCAACAAATGTGGCCTGAAATTCTTTTGGAAACCTTAAAAAGTAAAATATTATTTATCAATAGCTGAATATTTCAATCCAACACCCCTAAATGCTGAACTTAGGAAAGAAATCAGAATTTCGTCATTCTGGTCATTTCTCTGAGTTAGGACAACAAGATAAGCATTTTCAGTCGCAAAAGTATGAAGGTTAAATTCCTTTGTAAAGTCAGGACTCATCAAGGCAGGAGCCTCAGATATTGCTTGTTTAATTGCAAGGAAATCCTGATTTTCTTGCTTTCCCCACTTATAAACGACATCCTTTTTAACTAAATTTTGCATAGGCCTTGCTATCTCAGAGAAACTGGGCACAAATCTTTTAACAAAATTAATTCTTCCCATAAATGACCGCATGTTCTTTTTGGAGTTGGGGGAGGGATTTAGGCAATGGCTTGTGTTCTATTTGGATCTATCATGATTCCACGTTCGGAATTGACAAATCCAAGCAAATTACCTTCAGTGACTGCAAAAACATATTTTTGGGGTTTAGAGAGATACCATTTCTTCTACAACGTTAAAAAATAGCTCGCGTGTGGGCTAAGTGGTCTTCTCTATTTTTGGAGTAGACTATAAGATCGTCTAAATAAACAACCACAAATTGGTTAATCAAGCCACGAAACGTGATGTCCATGGCTCGCTGAAAAGTGCCCCTCCCGCTTCAATTAACCCGAAAGGCATTTTTCGATAGGAAAAAGTGCCCCACGGTGTCCTAAAAGCAGTTTTCAGCTGGTTAGCATGTGATACTAACACTTGGTTGTATCTCGAGAAGCCATACAATAAGTACATCATCTTAGAACCTGAGACACGTTGCAATATTTGTTCCATAGGAGGAATAGGGTAATTATCCTTATCGGATGCTTTGTTTAAATTTCGAAAATTGACCCAAAGTTGGATTTCACCACTTTTCTCTCTAATAGGGACCAAGTTAGCTACCCGCTGGGTGTGCCGAATAAGAAAAATGATCCTTGTAGCTAGTAATTTGTTTAGTTCCTGTTTTACAACAATTTCCAAATTGGGATGCATTTTTCTTAATTTTTGTTGAAAAGGTTTTGCATCCAATTTCAAGGGTATAACATGCTAGATTATGTTTGGGTCAAAGGTCTTCAAATCCTCATATTTCCAAGTGAAGACATCTTTGTGTTGGAATATTCTCCCCATCATTTTTCAGTTTTGCATGCCTGCATGCATTTTGCATGCATCGAGTCATCATGCATGCAACTACATGCATCCAGTCAACATCTAGGTGGTCCTCCCAACATCTAGAGATTACTTCCATCTCTCTAGAGCCTGTCTTCAGTCCCCAGTTGGCCTCCTACCTACCTGATGCGCCCTATTTGACTTTTTTGCATGAGAAGTGCGCATTTGCTCACCTACCACTAGTTATCACTCAGTTAGAGCACCTTATCTCACCTACCAGGAGTTATCATTCAGTTAGAGCATTGATTGAGCAGTTGTTCCACTGATTGCTCATCCTAACTGCTTGTAGCTCCTAGTTAGCTAGTTCTGGAGTGCCACTTGACCTTCTGACAGCCTCATGCGCCCTCCTTGGAGTCTCCATCCCCTGATTTATGCCTAGATGGTTCAGTTAGACTCAGTTAGACACACTTGACTGACTATTACTATTTATGACTGATACTACTGACTGAATGATGTCTCCATTTTTATCCAAGCTAGACTTTGAGCATGATTCGAATGACCTCCTTGGTTAATTCGAATTCTCTATCACAGTTATTGTATTGTATTCATTATTCACATAGTTCCAGCTCACAGCTGATGTATGATACTGGTATTCTCCATTTTCTGTGTTCATGAGTGATTATTGAGTGCATTCTTCTCTTATTCTTTGCAACTTCTTGAGAGTTTGATTGTGAGTTTGTTATAGCTGTTAGATCCCCTGCAGATGATCACACTTTGTATTCCTTGAAAATTTTGATGAAAAAATCCTTTTCTTGTTCAGTGCAATCTGTTCCTAGATTAATGTTTTGGAGGTTTGTCTTAGTCCCTAAATTTATAGTTTCATATTTCATTGAGGAACTATTAATTTTACATATAAAAACCCCTTTGAATTTATCACAAATATCATAAACATCTTCTAATCTAATAACAGAGCGAGGGGTAGATTTTACCAAATCGAAAGTTTATTCAATTGAATGATTACTATAAATGGATGAAAAATTAGAAAAGTTCTCATCATGTGTTATTTCATCAATCACTCCATCCTGGAAAGTATCTGCCATATGTAGAAATTCAATAATCTATTGATCGTCATCGAATAGAGGCCAGTTGGCCACATTATCTAGAATTGTAGGCCTAAAAATGAGTTCGATAGAAAAAGAGTTAGGAGCAAAATTTTCAATAGGTATCAATTTAGAGGCTATGTTAGCTAATAGATTAACTTCTTGAATCCAAGACCTAGGAATTAAGCTAATATTAAAAGCTAAAGAAATTGACATAAGCTTCCATACCTCAAGTTGATAAATTCTAAGATGAGGTGAAATACAATGGGTGGAATTTTTTACCTGCTTGATGATTATTTCAAAATATCCAAACACTGTTTTCATTTTCATGCCAAGATCTATAGCCTTTATAGGCCCTAGATCAATGCTTCATTTTTTTCTATGTTGTTTGTGCATTCAAATTCCAATCGGCAAGAAATGAACTTCTTATTACCTATATGATCTATTAACAAACAACCGGATCCAACACCTTCTTTGGATCTAGATCCATTGAATTAGAGGGACCAGATTTCATCGTTGGGATGATTATGTACAATATTTACATTATTCACAAAATGAATAGATGGAACATCTTCTGTGCAAGACATCAATTTAGATTGTTGTTTTGATTTTCCCAAAGGAGAAATTTCATCCTTAATATTCCCAAAATATGAATCAATACCATGTTTTCCTAAAGGCGACTCACTACATAAGAATGGTTCATTTGGATCATTGAGCTCAAGAACTATTTGCTTCATATAACATTCTCTATCTACCCTAATATTATTTGGTTTACCATTTTGAGGCAGCCAAAGATGAGACCAATTTGTTGAAAAGTATCCATTCAAGTTCTACGACCACTCACGAATAAAAAAACCCATAGGATTCTGGTATCTCAACCACTACTATGTGTATTATCTGATGAACTCTCAGATCATAAGATAATCTAATGAAGATGTCCTTTAACTCCCCTACAATTTTAACATTCGATCGGTCAAGTTGTACTACAATAGATTGAAAGGGCTTCATGTATCCATTAATTTTCTTGCAAATTGATAATGACTTATCATTGGAAGAAGCCCCACTATCTACCATGCAATTGTGTACATTTTTATTGAAAATTTTGAATGTCAGTAAAAATGGAGGGACACTAGACCTTTTCCCTTGTGTGGAAGAATCATTAGAGGCCTGATTTGTATCTTCAACAATTGGGGCAGATTTACCATAATTATTTCTTCTATTATCAGAGAGAGTCTTTTCCCTTGAGACATTAGTAATATCCTGGAAAAATTTCTGTTGAATCAAAGGGAATTTGAGCAGTTCATAAAAATAGATATTTGGTTTAGGCCTTTTCAAGTCTTCTATGAGGTCATATTCTAAATCTGAAATAGACAAAATTTTGGATAATTCATCCTGTTTATTCATATTTAGAGTTGCATTTTTAGGATGGATAGAACTATAAGGGGTTTGGTTATTATTTTGAGCCTTGTTGCGAGAGTTATAGGAGTGTTGATTTGCAAAAACAACTTGTATAATTTCCGCAACATCTTTGGTTATGTCAGAAAAATGTCCTACCGTTGGGGGAGATTGATCCTCATCCTCATCTATAATTTTTCCCTATTCATTTTTTGGTTGCTCAGAGGCTTCAGGTTGTTTATCAATATTAGATTCAACTCCAAAAATTATTACTTGAAAAAGATTACTCAGATCCTTTACATTTATACCTTTAGGTGGAGGGTTTTGCTTGTTTGGAGAATTTTGAGGTGTTTTTTTAAAAGGAAACTTAAAATAGCCCTGATTGGATGTCCCTTCTCCTGAATTTCTCTTCATATCCACAACCTCATTTGACAGCTTTTGCATAATTCCCAAGTCAAGAGCATCTTGGTCCTTCTTTGTAGTGGGAATTTTGGCTAGGGGGTTAGGATTCTTCCAAAAGGAAGAAGCTTGGTCAGTGTCGATAGAAAAATTATCTTTGAGGCTAAACATATCTTTCTCAATTAAGATGGCTTCGTCGAAAGCTTCCTGTCAAGTAGTCTTCCCAGATATTTTGACCCACATAGAAATAGTGAGAGGTAATTCCTTAGCATAGTATGCTAGAATCAATTTTTCAGCAGGTATGGCATCAATGGGGATCCTATTTTTTAAGGTAAGAAACCTTTGGTTAAAGTCCTTAATTATTTAGTTTTTTTCCATTTTTAGTTTGGAAAATTCCATAACCAGGACTTCAAGATCGTCCCCAAATTTCTCTAAGAAGGATTTTTTCAACTGATCCCATGAAGTTATACTCCCAGTTGGTTGAGGAAAGTACCAAGTTGAGGCTTTACCTTCAAACGTATAGAGAAATAGTTTACAGACTTCATCATCGTGTGCAACATTCCTGAGTCGGATAACAAGCATGAATATTTTAATATGGTCATCGACTTGCTGTTTGTTATCTGGGTCAAACTTAGGAAGCCATTTTTATGGATTTTTAGGCAAATCATGTTGTTGACCAGCTATGGACACAACATCTTGATCTATCCAAGGGGTATTCTGATTACCAAACATGTGCGGTGGATATATTGGTGGATTAGCACTACCAAGAGGGTAATATTCTTGATCCTCCAAAGATTTTTCCTCATATGAACTCTTACAAGGTGAATCTAAAGGAGATTCAGGTGGTGAAGGTGGTTGTATTGGTCCTCTTGATCCAAAAATGAATTGAGGAGGAAGTGGTGATAAGGATTCACCAAGATGATTTGTATGGTTGCCTGTCTCATAATTTGGATTAGGATCAACTTGTGCTGTTAAGGTATTGTGTAATAGTTGGTTGGGGTTACACAACCATGAAAAATATTCCACTAATGGAACCTTCAAAGGATTTGGGACAATTTGTTGAATATGCTCTATGGTTTGTTCGAGCCAACTAACTAATATTTTGTGTATTTCTCGTCGTCTTTCCAAACGTGATTGATTCCCGGCCAGAACCTGATGCGAACTCTCGATAATCTCTTGGAATTGTGAATCAATGGGTAAAGGGGTAGAGAGAATGAGATAGTTATGAGGATGAACATATTGTGGAAGTAGTGTGGAAATGAGCTCTAGTTGATAGTTGGTTGTGAGAGTTGATGTAGTGGAGGGGTTAGAAATGTTTCGAGTTATAATGGGAGATATAACAACTGGAGGCCTCTTATGGTTTTGTTTGGCCATGAATTTCAGAGAGGCCCTCCTTCTCATGCCATTTTGATGACCAAAATATATGTATTATGGTAAAAAAAGGAGTGACAGTCCGAGCCGGGGGTATTTAGCAATCCCTAGTCATTTGGGATGGCTGTACTCAATGGGTTTAATAGCTCTGTCAGCCAACTAAAGCCTAACCTAACCTAAACTAACTAAATGGTCTACCAATCTAACAAAATAAACAAGCAGCTAATCTAAACAAGCTAAATAAAAAAACTAACCTATACTAAATGTATATACACTATTACAAATATAAACATAGTATACAAGTTTACAGTGTGTTACCCAGTAAGTCCCGAGAAATACCTAAATTTTAATAGAAAATAATAAATTAAAATATTAAACAAAAGATATGAATTTTTTAGAACTAAAACTACTTACTTAATTCTTAGTAAACATACAACATAATTCCAGAAAGTGACTAACACCAAATTATGAATAAAACCCAAACAAATTTGAAACCTATTGAAATAACACACGAGAAATACTATAGCATCAATAAAAATCAACTAAACAATATAAAATTTTCAACAAAATAAAAAATTGGACAAGATCCTAAATAAGTAAATAAATGATTAATCTATCGATTAATTAACCGCAAAGCTCTGTTAATTTCTAGATGTAGCAAAAAAATTCACTAAAACAGAAATGTAAACAAATCTTAAGAAAATTCAGACTTCCTTTAAAGCAAGCAGAAAGACATTTCCACCTGTTTTGAAAAACAATCCAAGTTAATATATAATACAAACTAATACTATTCAATTCTGCATGACGAAATATATGCGATTAGAAAATCAATAATATACAATTTACTAATTCCAAAACCACACATATGATAAAGTAAAAAAAGTTTACTTTAATATTTTGTAGATTACAATCAAACAAAAATTAAGTTGTCCCTTTTATATAATGCAAAAATAATTGTAAGAAACTAGAGAATGGGATTGTAAACTAAAAGAAAAAACTATTGCTTTCTCCCAAATAACAATTCAAAGAAAAGCAATATTTCAACTTCAAAAGTGAGTTTTTTTTGTAAGCTAGTACCCACAAAGTTTTGAACTGGTGACCTATCATAAGGAGTGACTTAACAATACACCCATTCACAATATATTCTACACCCCATGGGAAAATTCAAAACAGAGTTAGAGACATAGTCATAACTCTGATTAGGAAGACAATAAATATAATCAACAATAATTGAAGCATAAAAAAATCATATATTACCCATACTAAATAACATTGTCATACAAGTATATAGGATTCATCTGCTTTGAATGTTATGTTGCTATATCATAAAAATGTATACACCAAATTATCTCCAGAAAGAACCTCATTTCCCAGTTCTACATCCTACTCTTAATAGAATAGAGTGACGATTTACAATGATGGTACGTGGCTAACAACTTGCAAAAAATAAGGAAACCAACAACACGATGGATACATATGTCCATCAATAGGTCGGGCATACATATGGACATACAGATGTCCATCCTATTGTATCAATTCCTAACTAATATCAAATCTTAGGTCCAAATCCTCCCATGGATTTGGAAAATTCACCAAACCCTTGGTTGGCTACTAGGTTTAAACCATTTGTTTTACCTCCAACTTATTTGGGTGACTTTCTAGATGGACACCTAAAATTGTTACCTAAATTTAATGGTGATAATGCCTCAGCCTTCTAGGATTGTACTGATAATTTTTATGTGGAATAAGATGATGTATTTTCTAGAATGTTTTCCCATTCATTGGAAGGAGAAGCTAGAAAGTGGTTCAAGAACTTTCCCAATAATTCCATAACTTATTGGGGGAAATTCATAGAGAAATTCTTGAAGATATGGGCATCAAAAAGGATAATAGGTATGATCTAACCAAGTTTAATTCCTTGAAGAGGAATAATGGTGAATTTATCCCAAAATTCACTAGTAGGTTTTTCAAGTTGTACCACCACATTCCTAAGGATGTTCATCCCTTAGAAGATCCTACAATGGTATCATATGTAACCCCCTTTGAGGTTGATTTATCCCTTCACTGAGGGAGATGAGGTCCCCTAACCTTGAAATCCTTTTGATTGATGTGGAGGATTTGGAAAGCAATGTGAAGGCTCTAAGGATCTCATTGATGAATAAAAAATATCCGCTTGATAGGAGGAAATATCCTGATAGAAGGAGGGGTAAATATCCCGAGGCTACCTCTTATGGGGAAGAGACATTGAGCCTTGACGAGGTCACAAAAATCCTCAAATGCATGGATTATGACCTCACCAAAGTCAAAGAAAGGAATATTTCTCACTTCATTGTAGGACCAACTCTTAAGGATCAAAATTATCCTATAAGAGGCTAACCCCAATATAGAAAATCCCATCCTACACCTCATATAGAAGTTAGACAAGAACATGTAAACATGCCACAATATACTAAAGCATAAGAAAACATGATGGCTCATTTGCCTCCCAATTATGAAAAATATTATGAGTGTATGAATGAGTAATTTCTTGAGACATCTTAAAATTTACACATGTTGTTCCATCCAGTGGATAATAAAGTTGAACACTTCAGTCATGTCTAGCTTGGATTTGAAGCTTTGTGAATGATGGGAGATGAAGAGACCACTTAGGAGGAGTAGGAGGTTTTTCAACAAGATGATGACTGATTCAATTTGTCTCTTGCCCAACTCCAAATGGTGATTGTACTTTAATGGCTAAAGTGAGGAGGAATTATTGTTTGAGGCCTATAGCAAATGCTCCAAATTATAGAATGGAAGAGGCTCCCAAGAAACCCAATGACAATGAAAGAGAAGTTACTAGAATAGTTCAACAACCTACGGGAAGCAACTCTCAAGATAGATGACTTTGATCAACCATCAATTCCTAATCAAACAAGAAGTCAAAGCAATGGAGCCACATAGGGCACAACCCTTGCCAAATGTTATCCTTATGAATCCCTCACCTACAACTAAAAATGTTGAAGCTAGTCCTTCTCCTCCTCCATCATTTGATATCAGGTATGAGCTTAGTTAGATAAAAATCCTAACGCATCTTTATGAAGTATTAAAGCGCTATGTCCATATAAAATAGGTGTTTCCCTTCTTGGGTTTCAAAGATAGTCCTTAGGTCCAAATTCCCAAGCCTTAGTCAACTCAAGACAATCCTCCACTCATGCCTCAAATGTGATGATCCTAAGTGATGAAAATTTCCTCCAAGTTGACCTCATAAACCTCTAGGATGATGCACCAAAGATAGTTTTGGTGAATCTTCTTTACGGGCTAGACCAACTTACCCCACCATTTTACATCACCCATAAGCTTCAAAATCTACATGTCCACAATTGGCTATGATTTTGGTGCCTCCCACTCCTTGATACCTTTGGTTGTCATGGAAAAGTTAGGACTAGAAGGCCATGCAAATACCTCTTCTCCTTTGATTCCAAGAGAGTCCAATGCCTTGGAATGGTCAAATATTTGCTAGTAGGAATAGTCTAGATACCCAAGAAATATGTGATTATGGATGTAGTCATTGCTGATGTTTCCCCCACCTATGGCATGTTGTTATTGAGACACTAGGACACATCTGTCAAGGGTGTATCAAATTTGACCTTTCATATTCCACCATTCTAATCTTTGGAGGGGAACCTTGTAGGTTATACACAAAGCCTAAGTTGACTTATGTCATTAGTGATCCCCAAATCCCAACTAATTTCCCATCATATGCGATTGATGATATATAAAATTTCTTCCTTAGCCATCAACCCCCTACTAATGAACAAGTTGGGATGTCATTAGTGGTCCCCAAATCTCCACTAATTTCCCATCATATACTATTGATAATATAAAAAATTTCCTACTCAGCCATCAACCCCCCTACTAATGAACAAGTTGGGATCTTAATAGCTACAGACAAAGAAGAGGCAGACCCTTTTGGCCTCTGGAATTTGTACTTGAGGGTGCATGTAATAGCGAATGCAATGGAGTTGGTGTAGTGTTTAAATATTCCCTTGGGAAGGATTTTCCTCATGCTTTCAAGTTGGACTTTGAATCCACAAACAATGTCACGTTGAATATGAGGCATTGATTATAGGGTTAGAAACAACCATGCAGATGGGAATCAAGCATTTGGATATTTTTAGGGACTATGATTTGATAGTGATCCAAGTAAAAGAAAAATGTTAGGTGAGGAATCCAAGGATGAAGCAATATAAGCATGTTGTGTGAGACATACTTGATAATATCTTTGAAGTCATTAATATCACTATAGTACCTAGAGAATTAAATCATTGAGATGATAATTTAGTTAAATCTATTGCAGTTTTCATCCACCTAGATCTAGATCAACTCTCCTACTCCATTAAGACTATATATAAGGATGTTTTCATTGACAATATCAAATAGTGGAAAGCATTCGAGGGTGATGACCATATCAAAAAATTCCCGAGTTTGATGGATGGGTATGTTAATATGCACCTTGATTTAAAAAATGAAGGAGAGGAAGTAGACATGACAGACCCTAATATAGGGCATAATGCAAGAGGAGTTTTCCTTGAGATTATATGTGGTTAGAAATTCATACAAATTAAAATCAACTCATCCAAAATGGGTTGGTCCCTCTTGAAATACTTTTTGACTCAAATGAGGTGCCAACAAATCACACTATGAGGCTAGAACCATCCGAAGTCGAAGATTACAATCTTGTGTATGTAATAGACCTAAAAGTTGTCAAGCTATCCAAAACTTTGACTCGAGCATAAAAGGAAAAGTATATGCACTTATTAACGTAGTCTGAAGTTGTCTTTGAATGGAAGTATGAGGATATGAAAACATATGACCCAAACATCTTTCAACATCAGATCCCCCTTAAGGAAGATATTAGGCCATATAGACAGAAACAAATTCAAGTGAGTCTTGTTCTACATTGTAACGTTCCCATCCATCATTTTGACCACATGATGGGTAGTTATGAATTCTATCTTATAAAGTTTTGCCCCATAAAGGTCAGTATTGGAATTCCAAACTAACTTAAGCCTACTATGAGTGCAAAAATTTATGAAATGCAAGTGCAAGTGCATAAATATAAACATATCAGAATAAACAACTATATTTCACAGACATAACATGCATAAACCATAATGCTCATAACCAAAACAAATATAACTTTTTATATTCATAGACAACAATGAATACTTATCTTTTAACTGAATATGATCCAAGTAATTAATTGTGTAAGAGAAAATTTCCAACCAACCATAGGTATCAATTGCAAATATAGTCCTCGAGTCGGGATATGAGACTAGTAGGATGAAAGAAATAGCTACAAGCTTCACTCCATGGTATTTTTTAAGGATTCTAATATTATACTTAAGTATAGTATTCTAGGCGATTCTTTTGGATTCAAAAAATTATATATATAGATAGGTAGGAAAATATTAAATATGAAACATACAATTTACTAGTGAAACTTGTAAATTTGGTGAATATTATGATAAAACATATTTTATGTAAATATAGGAAATATTAGAGAGTAAAAATAACTAAATAGTGAGTTTATTTTTTGAAAAAAAGACCCAAAAAATAGCCAATTGGAAAAATTTCGCCCCTAAAAATTACCCCGCTTCACTCTCTCTCATCCCTACCCATTTTCTCTCATGCTTATCCAACTTGCTCACGCAAAGTACTACACGAATTTCATTCAACCGCACCAACCATGGAACTCTCTTACACTACCATACACAACACAAGGAAGTCATACTCTTTCTCAGCTCAAAAGTCCGTCAGATTACCCAACCCTTACAATACTCTTCAGTGTGTGTAGAAAGAACCCAACTTGTTGTATGCTTTTAGAGAATTACATGTAACATCAATTCATGGATTCTCAAGCATCGAGGGAGCAACAAATATACAATGGGTAAATGTTTCTATCTTTTCCAACCTTTATGCTTGCCTACAACCATCTTCTTCATTTTAATGTCTACAATTTCCTCACATAGTGTTAATTTCTGGGTATGATAATTGTTAATATGGAGAGAACATCATGAAAACTATGTAGTGTGTGAATTATGCATGGAAAATGAATGATAGAGTCAACTGGATATGAGAGGATTAGTGAAATAATAATTGGTATTATTTCCGACCATAAAATAAAAGAATCTTACCATTTTCATAAGAAGTGTCTTCACATCATGCTTTCATAACTAAATGAGAAGACTTTCCCACCGACCTCACACATGCATTTAATGATTGGTTTTGATAATTCAAAGAAACTAAATGGATCATTTAAGGTGCATGCCATAAAATGGATGAGTTCTAAGGCTGACACTTAACAAAAGAGGATTTAGTCTCTCATAAGCCCCTTTGCTCTTCCCCTCTAGTGGAATCATAGCCTCTCTAGTGCTCTTTACACAACCGTCTTGGACCATTTTATTATTTTCCAAGATAATATTTACACATATTTACATCATTATGATAACCAACCACATGGACCATATATGGATATTTACATCATACATGCTTGGCCATTCACTAGTTGGGCTTGGCCTTGAGCTCCACACTAGTAATATTTACTAGCATATTTACGACATCTTATATATAATATAATTTAATACAGTCCAAGGGTCAAGAACGAGTGTATTACATTCCCCTCCCCCTTGGAATAACATTATACTTAGCATTTCCTCAAAAAATAGAATAAAAATGGACATACCTCTTTCATGTCATCGTCCAACTCCCATGCAACCTCATCAGGACTAAGTGCTTCCATTGCACTTTTACTGGCCTAATGGCTCGGTTCTAGAGCAATGATACTTTCATGTTGAGGATGCATAATGGATATGTTTGGAATTCTCCTTCTAGTTCTATTTGGATCACATCCCAATCAAACACATGTTTAGGATAATGCACATATTTCTGAAGTAAATAAACATGGAAAACATTATGAGCTTTAGTGTTAGTAGATAAGGCAATTCTATATGTAACTGGCCCTATTCTCTAAATCACTTCAAATGGCTGACAATATATTAGTGACAACTTGGCACAACTTCCAAGATTCAAGGGACTATTCCTTAGCCTCATTTTAAGGTAAATATGATCCCCAACTAGAAATTCTCCATGCACTTTATTCTTATTTATATAACTTTAATGCTTTTCTCAAGCTTCCTTCAACTTGTATGTAATTTTTGCAACTTCTTGCTCCATTTATTTAAGAATTTTTGTCCCAAGCACAATTATGTTCATTGGATTATCTCAAATCATTAGTGTTCTACATCTTCTACCATATAAAGATTTAAATGGACTAATAAGCAACAATGCTTGATGCCCATTGTTATATGCAAACTCTACCAAGTGTAGATAATCATCCCACTTGGATGTTTTATCCATCACATACATGCGAAGTATGCCTTCGATCACTTGATTTAATTTTTCTATTTTCCCGTTTGCTTGTGGATAATAGGTAGTGTTAAAACTCAATTGTGTACCCAAATTTGCAAAAATACTTTTCCAAAAGTTAGATAAATGTGTTTCCTTAGATAATTTATCCACCACAACCATGACAAAATCATGCTTCCTTGATATAGTTGGTAACCCATTAAGAAAATACATGGTTACCACTTCCCATTTCCATTATGGAATTGGCAAAGGATTTAATAAAAATACTAGGTGTTAATGTTCACCCTTTACTTGCTAGAATTTCATACATCTAGAAATATGTTCAGAAATGTCTTTCTTCATTCCTTGCCAAAAATATTTCTTCCTTGCTATAGAAACCATTTTCTAGTAGCATGGATGCTGAGAATATGACATTTTATGGGTTTTATACATAACAATTTCCCTCAAATATGAAGAGTTAAGAATATATATTCTATTCTTATAGGTAATAAGTCCATCATCCTCCAATTGATAACCTCCATACCTCTTTTCCAAATTATCTTGCTGTAATTTATCTTTCACTTTAAAGTAATGTTCTTTCATCTTCCAAGAGGTCCTTTAGGCCTATAAATGACTCTTCGACTTATTCTTCAATAATTGAAAGGTAATTATTTACAATATATAACATGGAACCAATCCTTATAGATTAAGTTTCCAACTCCCCCCCTTAATCTGAAGGGGTGTTCATGAGTGCAAGCATATTTCTAAACTTTTCATGCTTTTCTCTTCCATGTGCTTTGGTAAATATGTCTACAATTTGTTTATTAGTGGAACAACGTCTCTAGTGGATTGTATTAGCCTCTACATGATATCGGATTAGATGGTATTTCATGTTGACGTGCTTGGTTCGATCATGGAACCTGGGATTCTTTTCCAACTTGATTGCAGAAGTGTTGTCAATTAGTACAGTAGTAGAATTCCTTTGTTGCTTCTTCCATAGCCACATATTCTTCCTCTGTTGTGGACTTTGATGGAATTGACTGTTTGTGTGATCTCCAGAAGATAAATATCGATTCAAGTCTCATGAGGTAGCTTGAAGAAGACACTTTAGTCTCTTTGTTGTTATCAAAGTTTGAATCATAATACCCAATCAGGTTGAAGTCATTCACCTTAGAATACTTAAGTCCAAAATCTTGAGTCCCATTCAAGTATTTTAGAATTCTTTTGGTAGCATACCAATGTCCTTCATAAGGTTTTTTCATGAACCTGGAAAGGATCCCAACAATAAATTAAATATCTAGTATGGTGGTGGTAAGGTAGATAAGACTCCTTACAAGTTGCCTATACTTGGTTGCATCCTCGATTTCATTCCCTTATTTTGATGTGAGCTTCAAGTTCTGTTCCATTGGAATGGAAAGAGGATTACATTCCATCATGTCGAACCTATTCAACAATTATCCAACGTATTTCTTCTGGGATTGTACTTAGGATTTTGAGTCAATTCAATTCCCCATTAGTAGTGAAGGTGTCCCAAATTTGTCATCTCAAAACCCTTCTTCAATTCTTTATTTATGGATGCAATATAGATTTCATTGTTCCCTACCATCAAAATGTCATCTACATACACCACAAGATGTACAACATATCTTCCAAATTTCTTTACAAACAATGTTGCATCATCAAGATTAAAATGTTTGAATTTCAACTTTAGAAGATGCTTGGTTAAGTTGAGCCGAAGAATAGTTTGCTCACACTTGGATTACCAAAATACTTGGAAAATCAAATAAGCCATAGTAATAAATGAGTAAAATATATGAAATAAGATATGATGAATTGATATATTACAAATAATGGCTTGTATATATACCCATGCAGGGTTCCCTTTCGTAAAGAGGTGTAACCTTTCATAAAGGTGTCTCTTCATTAATTATTTGTTATTTAATTATTAATTTATTATTATTATTATTATTTATTATATTTTTTGTTCATTACATTGCCTCTCCCTTTTAAATTCTTTGTCCTCAAAGCATAATTATGGAAGTCTTTATCCCTCGTTCTTACTCATAACACTTTCTCATGAAATTGTGTGTTGGTAGTCGCGACACTTGATGAAAATGAGACGATACATTCTTTTAAACATTGTGTGGAAATGTTGCATCATTTGTGAAGTGGTCCATCTGAGATTTACCTTCAATGGAATTTTTTGTTGATTGATTGTTTGGATATGACTTCTTTTTTTGTGATCCCACAAATTTTGTTGATTTTGTCTCCATTCTTTTTTGATATCATAATGAATCTGTTTATGTTCCTTTTGACCTTATCGTTGGTCATAACGATTTTTGTGATTTGGATGGTGATAAGGTATTCTAATCTCTTGTGATTGTTTTTCAGAACTATCTTCTCTTGATGTTTGTAGCGGTGTGAAAATATGACCGTTCTTCCGAATTTGAGCATTGACGAGCTCTGTATTGGTTCCCTTTTTTGATGTTTGAATTTGATCCTTTGATGACTTCTCTATTACGCCAGTCATCATTTCTTTGTCGACAATTGATCCTTTGCAATCTAGATTTTCTTGTAAAGATTTATTCTCATGCTTTAGCTTCCCAACTTGTATAAGTATGTCCTGATTAAGTTTCCTTAAGCTTGAGTGTTCTTCCTTATAGTTGGACTTGTCGACTTCTTTTTGATTATCTTGATTTTCGTGCTCTCTTTCTTTTAAACTTTTTATTTGTTCTAGCAATTCTTGATTAACCCTTTTGAAGGAAGAGCTTTCTTTATCCTTTCCTGATAATTCTTTTTGAAGATATCGATTCTCCTCTTCTAAATTTTGATTGCGTTGAGCTTTATCCTTCACCTTCTTGATTTGCATAAGTAATTTTTGATTATGATCTCTTAGATGAGATATCTTTTCTAGTTTATCTGCAATAATTGTGTTGAATTCTTTATGTATCGTCTGTATTGATTTCTCATTTCCTTGTGAAATCACCTTTGATATTTCTTTGAAGTCTTCAGATGATGCGACCTCTGATTCTAACTTCATGTTAATGTCCTGCAATGTGATTTTTTCATTCTTGTAGGGAAATGTCAAAAACTTCTTTTCAACATTTAAGATAAAAGTACCTAATATTTCTATCCAAGGTAATACCAAGGTCACTATCACTGCTCCACAAGGATTTACTATGAATTGCGAGACACCAATATAATATCCAATGTTTAGTTGTAAATTGCTTATTTCGTATTCTTTTTTATTCCAAATTTCTAACCTTTCACCTATATTTGACTCTGAAATCGCTAACTCATTAGAAAATTCAACACTAATATAATAATGGTGTTCAACAGGAGCAATAGAATCAGTGATGTCTTTCCTTCTAATTGTTCCTTTTATTTGAAATAATACTGAAGCATAAGTTTTTGAAGTGCTAGGAAATATTCCTTGTTTTTCGCCATGAGACTCCATTTCTTTTTTGGTTTCTGTACAAAAAAATTCTTCTTTTTCCTTTTAATTGATAATTGTAATCACAATTATTAAATAATAATATTTATTACTATTATTAAAAGTATTATTATTATTATTATTATATATGTTTTAATAGTATTAAAAACTATATAATAAACACATTGGTCACGAGCCCTTAGAATTTTCGATAAGGAGCACATAAACCAAGAATTAGAACACTTAGAAACAATCTTCAATGATAATGGATATGACACCAATCAGATCAAGAGTGTTGTAGAGGCAGCTAAGAAACCCCGCAAGGATAAGAAGAAGATCAACCATGAAGACAACATGGAACACAATAGGATCTTCCTCCCTTACATTAAAGGGACCACTGATAAATTAGCAAAGATACTCAGAAAGCACGCTTTCAGAGTACTATTCACCCTTCCCAACACAATAAGAAGCCTAGTAGACTCCCTAAAATACCCCATACCTCCCATGCTATGCAAAGGTGTTTACTCCATTCCATGTTCGTGTAGTATGCCTTATATAGGGGAAGCTGGTAGGTCTATAGAAACAAGACTAAAAGAACACAACATTGACCTTAGGTATGATAGGCATAAGAAATCAGCCCTAGCAGAACATTCTCACCTAACCCAACATCAAATCTGTTTGGAGAAAGATTTTGTCCTAGCAAAAGTAGACAACCTCACAAAGCGTAAGATTAGAGAGAAGATTGAAATCGAGATGTGTGAAAATTGCCTCAATAGAGATGATGGAACCAAACTCAGCACTTCATGGAAACCCCTTATACATGTTAAAAAACAAGCATAGATAATCTTTAGACCTAAGACGCCATAGGTAATCTTAATAACCTTAGCATTCACTCCACACCTTACTAGTTCCAAAAACTGTTAGGAAAACATTGCCAAACTAATGTAACCATTAAATTAATTTGAATTAAATATTATAATTTATTCTATAGTTAAAAATTTAAAACTAAAAATTTAATTAAGTTAATTAAAAGTCAATTAAGTGAAAGATAACATTGTGACACTACCTAAACAAGTCTAAATTAAAATAAAATCTCAAACTAGAATAAAATAAAATAAAATCCAAATAAATTATAATATGATTTCTAATCAACATTGTAATTAATTTAATATAGACTTAATTAAACACTAATTAATATTCAATGAAATAATATGGTAATTAATTAACATAAACATAATTAAAACACTATATTATTAAAAATCCTTTATTTAATATATTAATATTCTACTTTATTACATAACCAAAACTAATAACTTACTATTCCACTTATACACTCAACCCTAGAATATAATTAGGGAATTGGCAATTAAATAAAAAGTAAGGCCTTCACTAAATAATTAAACAAAACTAATTGAAAACTTTAGTAATAAAATAAAATTATAAGATAATTTTTTTTTTTTTTTAAAATTAAAATCTTTTTCTAAATTAAACCAATTAAAGCAAATTACTTCCTTAATGAATGGTAGATTTTAGATTATAATTAGTGGAGATATCCATAAAAAAATAAAATAAAAAATTAATTAATAACTTATTAACAATATAAATGGTTATAACATTGAAAAAAGAAAAAAGAAAGAACTAATAAATAGTCTTAGCATTAACCTAACCCTAAAACCTATGCCGACACCTCTAAAACCATTTCTATTTACCACATCACCTTTATATATAAATCATTGGACAATCTAAACTCTTTCCTCCCAGACTTCACTGTCTCCTGATGATGATCCCATAGTAGGGATTGAAACGTAGAGATTTTAACTTTGATTAACGCGGGTCCTCCCTTCTCTAAATAAATTATTATTAAATATTTATGGCAGCTTGAATAGTGAACTGCTTATAATCTTGAACTTCTCCTTGTATCACTTTTTTTTTATTAAAAAATTTACTTTTGGATCCTTTTGTAAATGTTTTTCTTATTTATATTCCTTCCACGTAATATGTTTTTAAATTCCTCTTATTATATTACTTCCACTTAATTTATGTTCTGTTACAGCGTAATTTTCCACCTTGTGAGCATCAGCATTCTTTGGCCTTCAAGATCCATTTCACTGACTCAGATTCACTTTATGTCCTCCAGAAAACACATTTTTTCCCCATTTTTCTTCCTGTACGCTTGCTGTCCCATGATAGCTAGCGTACACGCAGGCTGTTCCACTATAGCCCGTAGGTACCAAGTAAAATGGTAAAAATCATTAGAAAATTACTTTTTACTGCCAAAAAGCGGTCTTAGGGTGACCTTTGGCCCTCCATATGCCCCGAAACGCCTCGATGTGTCCTTTCACTTACCTTTGGAAGGATATATATTGAGCTCTTATGGCATATGGAAGGGAGGAAAAAAGAGAGAGCCAGATAACTCTAGTGGATTTTTTCCGTGACTTGAGTCTGCACTCATTGATCCTTGTTGTTGTGAATTCCTTATATTCACCTTCCAAACTCCTTTCATAGTTTGAGTTTGCCATTACATGGAGGATTGAAGTGGTGGAGGCACAAGTGGAGAGACCCAGTTCTTGGTTCAGATTGGTTGCTGGCAAGAGGTCGTATATTGTACTTCTTGTTATTCATTAATGGAAATACTCATTTTCTCGTCCAATTGATGTTGTGAATATTATTAAATTACATTGGGTTATATTTGCTTTTAATATCATGGATCATGCTATTGATTATGCTAATGTATTTCACATATTATATACACTTGCTTGTACTCGTTGTTGAGACTAATTTGCAGGTCCATGTGTAGAAGTTGAAAGCTCAACGGGGATCTACTTTGAACATTCGGTTGAAGGTTGGTCTTTTCTCCATTATCTTAGCATTGTCATTTATATAGCATTGCATTGGGAATCGAGTCATTTTCTGGTAGTCAACTGTCTGTTGTGGTCTGCCCCAAGCCATTAAGAAGTTTTCTCCATAACATAAATGGCGACTTCGTTGGGGAGAACATCCATTTTTGGGGATTTTTAGGCATTTTTCCTTATTTAGAGTTGCTGTGTGTCGAGCTTCTGTGTCATTGATTGGCCGTTGGGATATACTATAGAAAAAAGCTTTTTCTGGGTGATTGGACTCTTTATTTGCTCATTTGATTTTCCCTGTACGCGGGTCAACTTAGTTTTGCCTGCGTCTACCCACCTCTGTCGGAACTGTAGCCCATGTCTACCCGCAACTTTTCTTTCGACAGTAGCGTACGACTCCGGGTTTGATTGATTTATGGCCTTGGATTGTTGTTGGGTTGGTTTTGAGTGTTCCTGGGTCTTAGTTGGCCTGATTCCTGACTGTTCCATGCCCTATTTGTGACCATAAACTCCTCTTTCTCTTTGTTTTGAGCCTTAGTTTTTCACCATTTTTGATTTTCTAGCTCATTATGATTGGTTGAGTCTCACTATTTGGGATTTGCTGGGTTGTCTTAGTGATCTGCTCTACATTTCTTTAACCCAATAGGTAGATTTCGCTTGCATTTTTTCATTTCATTATATTGAAAAAATACAAAAACATAGTTTTGTATTTTCCTTTCCATTATAAGAGAAAATACAAAAATATTTGCTTTCTGTATTGCATTTTGCATCCGAGTGCTTGTGCTTTCATCTAGGATCTTCTTGTGCATTGGAAATTTAAAAGAATTGCATTTTATTTCGAACTGTTGGATTGATTGTCATTTTAGTGGCATTGTTTTTATTGATAGATGAGTCTAGAGTTTTTCAATTGTGCATACTATTGAGTCCTATACATCATCAGTTTCACGACCATATCCTTTGAGTAATTACAGCCATTTAAAATCAACGCCTAATCTTAAAATTGATTACAACGATTTTTCTTTTATAGGGTACACCAACTAGTATAGGTTTAGAGTCTTGGAATAGATCATTGTGAGTTAACAATCCAAGACTACTAGACGAAATATTATGTGTCTGACGAGGGAGTGGTGAATATCATAATATACATCAGTGTTATCAGGAAGCTCTACTCAGACCAGATTTAAGCACGAGGTCACGGGAGGTTGGTTGCGGAGATAGCCCTCCAATACTGGCCAAATGTGGGAGATATTTCTAGGATTTGTTCGTGTACAGGGGTTCTTGAGGGATCTGTACCTATTGAGTTTCGGGCTTTTCGACCCTGCCCATACGATGAATCCCACCTATGACTGTCTGCCTGAGCATTGGTTATATTGTGGTGACCTTAGTTTCCTTACCTAGGTATCACATAGGGTGCTTGCAGTGGTTATACTGTACGTATCTTGAGACAGATAGGGGTTGGACAACACAGTTGCCTGTTGTATATGGATTTGACCCTGTGCACACAGTGAAGTCTAGGAACCCTTATAACTGATTCTGTTACCTCCGGTTATAGTTTGGGAGTCTCAAGCCTCTCCTAGTCGAGACATACCGGCTGTAGTGTCGGGAGGTCCCTTGAGCTAGTCTTGTTTGTGTGCATTTGGCTGTAGTTTCTTTAGGTGTGTGCTCTTTGATTGTTAGTTTGGATGTTAGGGGACTCTTTGATTTATTGACCTTTTCAGATGTATCGTGGCGTGAGGTCCTACTCTCCGTCGGTCTCGTCGGTTGGCTGGTTTACCGATCGTCGAAGTTACACGTCGTGTTCAGAGGGGACGTTGGAAGGTCCTCTCCAATTCTTTTGATCCTTTTTAAACGCTTCGCACTGACATTTCCACTGGTTTTGGCATGGGAGAAATCCCTACGACTCCATCAGGTAGAGTCGAAGATGCCTTTTCTCCTTCTACTCCTAGAGAGGCATGGGGGGGCGATCCATTAATACCAGAGACTCAAGCTATTCTATTTGGATCTACTCCACCTGAGGACGACCCATTTGATCCTTCGAATCCATGGAATTTCCTATATGGGATGTCGAATTTGCATGTTAACATAGGTCATACGACCACTACAAATGCTACCCCCGTTCTCTCATGGTATGCCTAGTTACAACACAGTTGATCCATCCACTATGTTTGGTAGTCATGCTAACACTAGTCATGGTGTTGGAAACATTGCACCCATTGGGGGCACCACATTTGCTACTCACACACATAATATGGGGACTGGCCATATCCCTTCAAACAATGCAAATTTTGGAGGTAGGCCGCCTCCTAGGACTACCCATCCTGGTGGGAACACTGTTCGCAACACGACTCACAATCCATAGTACAATACACATGCCCATACACATCAACCCAGGACCACGTTCGCTAATGTTAACAATCCTCCTAATACCGTGGACACATACCATATACTTTTACGTCTACTACTGCTACTAGTAATGCTAATGTAGGGGGTGGGAATATACTTTATACTTATGGTCACACCACGACTGCTCCTGCTACTAGTAATACTAATGTAGGGGGCGGGAACATACCTAACAATTATGGTCAATACAATACGGTTCCTGCTATGAGTAATGCTTATATGCCCCATAATTATGGTGCTAACCCTTACTATAATACAGTCGGTGCTGGCCCTCATTACAACCCACCTCATTACGGTGCTCATAATACACATATACCTTCTTATTCTCACACGGGTTAGGTTGGGGGAAGTTATCATCCTTATGGCCATGGTCAGGGTTATGGTCCATCTTATTCTTCAGGTCTGTATTATCAACCTTTTAATGGCCATGGTCAGGGTTATGGTCCATCTTATCCTTTAGGTCCGTATAATCAACCTTTTATGGGAGCTTATAATCAAGCTTTACAGCCGCAGCTCCCGTTCCTTGCTCAATTGAATCTTCTGGATCTCTCGAAGCTCAGGAATGATCTGGTGTGTCATGATCCTAATTGGCCCCCAACCCTTACCAAGCTCCCTTCAGACATTCCCAATTTTGAGGGGAAGGGTGGTGAGGATCCGGGTGATCACGTCACGACTTTTCACCTTTGGTGCTCATCAAACTCGTTAAATCACGATTCCGTTCGTTTGAGACTATTTCAACGCACCCTCAAGGGGGCAGCCGTGAAGTGGTATGTTGAGTTGCCTAGGGGCACGTACAGGGGTTTCAATGAGATAGCCTTGGTTTTCCTGGATCATTTCCAGCTGCCGGTTCTCTACGATATTGGCACTGAACTCTTGTCTACCTTCTGCCAGAATAAGGCCACACACATATCTGACCACGTTCAAGAGTGGCGTTGACGGAAGAGGTTAGTGAAAGCCAACATTCCTCCAGAGTTTCTGTTGGAATGGTTTCTCAAGTGTTTGCTTCCATACATTTCTAAGGATGTTTCGATGTCTGGCATTACGACTGAGGAACAAGCTATACTAAAAGTCCAATAGCTAGATTTACTCTATGCTCAATATGGCATCATGTATGACATTATTCCTGATGCACCGCGATCACGACATGAGCCCAAGCTAGTTCCTGGACCACATGCCGACGACATTGTTGGATCCACAAGTACTCAACCCATAGATTTGGTTGCTAATCAAATGAAAAATTTGTCACTTAACCAATCTACTCCCGGACAGGTTCACACCTTGTACACTTCCACCCCATCGTCCGATGTAAACGCCATGCAATTGATGAACCCATTAGGTAACCAACATCCTGGTGGTAAGAAGAAGGAGAGAACTAATCGTAAGGGTGTAAATAATGGGAACAATGGTAGTAATCATAATACTCCTCGAAAAGAGAATGCCAACCCTCCTTGGGAAGGCGGAAATGCTGGTGGGGACCGTAAACCTAGGCGTAAAGTGAAATTCCCTTGCAAGCTTTGTGGGGAAGATCATCTTACTCACTTGTGTCCTCGTATTGATGAAGCATCGAAGCATCTTGCACAGAGCACAGATGTGTTGAAAGATCCCCTTCCACATCATCAGAATATGGCTTCGAATGCTCCCTATACTGGTTATAGGACCCATGAAACTTCCACGTCTGCTTCCCATCCCAGTGGCTTTGGATGCATGAATATGGTTAAATCAAAGGTTAGTGTTGCTACTTGCCAACGTGATTATGATGAACCACAACCGGATATGGGGAATGAGCCTCCTCCTCCTGATACCTCTTTGCATATCGATAATCCCACTGCTATGCCGCGGATACCGAAAGGTGTTCTCAAGCGCTCTACGCATAATCCCAATGCTCAAGCCTCCCATAACTACTCTATTGTAGAAGACTTGGGTCAAACTCCATGTGCCATGTTGGCTCTCGAGGTTTTATAGGAGTGTCCTTCTCAAAGGCATGCCCTTTTGTGTGCTATAGGAGTTCAAGATGGGGGAAGTCCTAACGTTATCAAGTTTGACACTATTGACGTCCAACCTCGCTTACCTTACCATGCGGCTTTTCAAGTCCATGTGGAGTGCCTGCAGAATATCGTCAAAAGAACAGTGGTTGACGAAGGTGGTTCTACGTCAGTGACATCTTTAGCTTGTTGGAAAGCTCTTAGCTCTCCTCCCTTATCCAAGTCTATGACCATGCTCACTGCATTTGACGGTCGGTCGTTTAAGCCACATGGTATTCTCCCTTCCCTTGTTGTCCGCTTGGGTGGGAAACCCATTCCTATTGAAGTCGAGGTGGTTGATGCACCCATCGACTACAACCTTCTCTTGGGTAGGAATTGGATTTACGCTATGAGAGCGGTCGTGTCCTCTGTATTCATAATTATTTGCTTTCCACACGAAGGCAAGATTGTGATGGTCGACCAGCTAGATTTCGTTAGTCCCTATTCCACAACATCCACGGGACCTGTGGTCCCCCAAGTCAAAGATTCTCAGTCGGAAACTGGGAACATGGATGTCGGATTGTACCCCTCATTGTTGGGATCTTTTGATTTCCCTGCACCCATTGCTTTTATTGGAACCATTTTTGATAATGTGCCTCCTCCATTGAATAATATACTATTTCGAACTTCGTATTTTGATGATCCATGGACCTTACCATCCATGAGTTCCACGTCTCGAGACATTTCACATGTTGGAATTCCTATGTCACTATCTGCTGCTAAGCTTGCATATCAAGATATTCAACAAGCCACTGTAGAGCCGGATCTTTCCTCTTCACGGACAGAGGAGGAAGATCTCGTTATGCTTCCGGAATGGGCAGTCAAATCATCTTGTTCACATGATTGTCTTGACAGTACTTTACCTTCAGATGAAGCTATTGTTGAGGCCATGTGTGGTAGTGAGAGACCTTGGGAAGACATGCATCATTGCTCCCCCATGTTCTTCCCAACCTTGATCTTATCGAGCAAGAAGAGTTTAGGACGACTCTTGCCGAGATGGTTGGTCACCATGTGGCTCCTTGGGATTTGCATGGGATTTACGCAGAGGGGAACATGGCTAATATTTTTCCTACCATACCAATCAACATTTCTTGTACCCCCGGAAAGGTTGAGAATATTTACATCGGTGCTGATTTCTCTCCTGAAGAGGTTCGCATTTACACCGAATTGTTTAAGGAACTTCAGGAAGCTTTCGCCTAGTCATATGAGGAGATGGCAGGAATAGACCCCAACATTGTCGAGCACGAGATTAGAACATATCCCAATGCTAAGCCGGTTCGACAATGCCTTCGTGCTGTGAACCCTAGGAAGGAAGCCGCGATCAAGGCAGAGGTGGAGAAACTGCTTAAGGCTGGTTTTATCTACCCAATTCCCCTTACCGAATGGGTGTCGAATCCCGTTCCAGTGGATAAGAAGCAGGGAACTATTCGTGTATGCACTGATTTTAGAGATCTGAACTGCGCATGTCCGAAAGACAATTTCCCCACTCCATTCATAGATCAGATCTTGGATGCTTATGCGGGAAGTAAAGTTTTTTCGTTTTTGGACGACTTTTCATGATACAACTAGATCCAGATCAAACCCGAGGACCAACTTAAGACTGCTTTTATTTGTCCTTGGGGTACATTTGCGTACCGAAAAATGCCCTTCAGCCTTAAAAACTCTGGAGCCAATTTTCAGCGTGCTATGACCTACGCCTTTCATGACCTTAGACGTATAGTGGAGGCATACTTGGATGATCTTGCTGGCCATTCTCGCAAGAGAGTGGACCACCCTAAGCACCTCCGTTTAATTCTCGAAAGATGCATACGCTGCAAGATTCAGTTAAATCCTAATAAGTGAATCTTTGTTGTGAAAACAGGTCGCCTTCTAGGTTTCATAGTTTCGAAAGAGGGTATCAAAGTCGATCCTCTCAAAGTTGAGGCAATACTTCGGTTTCCTCCTCCACACAATTTACTTCAACTTCAGAGCCTCCAAGGGAGAGACAATTTTATACGTCGCTTTGTAGTGAATTATGCTAATCTTAATAAAGGTTTCGCGTGCTTGTTGAAGAAAGACACACCGTTTATCTGGGATGAGCAAGCCCAATAGCCTTTCGATGCTCTTAAGAAATATTTGGTATCAGCCCCTCTGCTTAGTCCGCCCGCTTCGTAAGAGATTTTATACTTTATGTGGCTGCGTCTCAAGAGACGATTGGCATGGTCTTAGTTCAGGTTGATGATGTGCTCGTGGAGCATGTAATCTATTACCTTAGTCGAAATCTAGTAGACGCTGAGCTGAGATACACTCATGTGGGTAAGTTGACACTTGCGACTGTTCATGCAATCCAACGGTTACGTCATTACATCATGCTCAGGAAAACCACATTCATAGCACATATAAATCCATTTCAGTTCGTGCTATCATGACGTCTTATAGGGGGAAGTACAATAAATGGATTGTGATCCTTCAAGAGTTTGATCTCGATTTTGCTTCGGCGAAGTCGGTGAAATCCTTGGTTTTTGCTGAGCTCATGTCGGACCTTCCATGACTTGATGAGGATATTGTCCGTGAAGATTCCTTTGTGGATGAGCACTTATTTCTTATCTCGTCTGAGGACCCTTGGTATGGGGATATTATTGTGTATATATTCAAACTTTGAATTTTCCTTCACACTATTTACGAGATGAACGACAACGTGTAAAACACCACGCTAAAGATTATACCATTGTCAATGACACTTTGTATCGTTGAGGAAAGGATTCTATCCTCTGTCGTTGTTTGACTCACGAAGAAGCAGAGCATGTTCTTAATGATTTCCACGCTGGGGCGTGTGGTGGTCACTTATTTGGGCTTGCAACAACCCAACGCATTATGCGAGATGGTTACTTTTGGCCTTCGATCTTAAAGGATTGTATGAACGCCGTAAAGAGATGTTCTCCTTGCCAGGCATTTTCTCGGAATTTACACTCCCATCCAGCGCCCCTTCATCCGGTCGTCACCGTCAGTCCCTTCACCAAGTGGGGGGTGGATTTCATGGATTGCAAACCAGCTTTGGCTGGGGGGAATCACCATATCATTGTGGCCATGGACTACTTTTCCAAATGGGTTGAGGCCATGCCTACCGTAAAAGCCGATGGTGCTACAACAACCCATTTCGTATTCAATTAGATTATTACTCGGTTCGGTATTCCGAGAGAGATTGTCACTGACCATGGCAGTCACTTTCAGAACAAGATGATGGCGGATTTTTCACTCAAGCTTGGGTTTCGTCAAGAACATTCATCTTCTTACTATACCCAAGTGAATGGTCAGGTTGAGGTAGTCAATAAGTCCTTAAATACCATTCTCCAATGTACCATTCAACAGAGCAAGAACAACTGGCATATTATGTTATATCCTACTTTGTGTGCATATCGAACCACAGTTAAGAATGCCATTGGGTTCTCACTGTTTCAGCTAGTACATGGTGTGGAGTCTATTCTACCGATTGAATGCGAAATCCCTTCGTTAAAACTAGACATAGAGATCCTCCCTGATACATTGAATATTGAGCAACATTTGATCCACCTTGAGCAGCTTGACAATCAATGTCAAGATGCCACTGTGGCTATAGATGCCAATAAGTGTCGTGTCAAGGTTTAGTACGATAGGTCTATCCATCCTCGGTAATATGCTGAAGGTGACTTGGTCCTCTTGTATGACCAGGCTAAAGAACCCCTGGGGGCAAGCAAGTTTAATCCCATGTGGCACGGTCCTTACATTGTGAGGCGTGTCCTAGAAAAAGGAGCCTACGAATTGGAAGATTATGAAGGGAATGCCTTGAAGGAGCCTAGAAATGGGCTCTACCTCAAGCGGTATTACGCTTGAGCTTCTAGCTCGAGCTAGTACTTTTGTATACTATTGTATAGTTGCTTCTATACATAGTTTAGAATTTATTGTGGTTTTTCGGTCTGCTGATTCGCTTTCGTTTGGCTGACAGATGTCAGTGGAATCTCCTATGTTCTTAGGATTCGCGGATGGTTCTAGCCGTCATATGCAGTGGCTCGCTTCTGCTGCTTGGGTTATTTATTCGCCTGACCACCTAGTTGTGTCTTTGGGAGGTGCTTGTCTCGGTCCTACATCCAATAATGTGGCTGAGTACAGTGCCATAGTTGAGCTACTTCGGGATGCTATTTCGCATGGTATCCAGTTTTTAGAAGTCCACCTGGATTCACAACTGATTGTGTCTCAATTAAATGGTCAGTACCGTGTGAGGTATCCTACTTTACTACAGAGATTCTTAAGGGTAAGACTCTTGGAACATCATTTTGTTTCCATTACATACATTCATGTTCCGAGAAGTTTTAATCATGTATCTGATGCATATGCTAACTATGTCCTAGATTGGAATTTGTCACATTCATAATGAAGCACACAAATAAACATACATTCATACATTTGTACATACACATATAGTAGAACCGGACAACCATAGTTTTTATAAATAACATGTCCAAAATGGCAGTGTCACAATACAAAAATGGAGCCCGTAGCTCTCAAAAATATACACATTGATACAAAAATATGGGACTCTGAGATGTCTAAGCCCCACGAGGAGGCCTAGCTGCCTCGACAGTATGTGTCTGATGGTAATAATGTATTGCATTGGCTATACGCTGCAATAGTCGCACCCAAGGACTCGGTACCCCCCACAACATGGTGCTGCATATCCTCTGGAAGTCGTGCTACCTCGATCATGGGTACCTTGTTGGTCATGCGGGACAGGTTGACCCACACGGTCTCTAATGTGCACTCTGTTGCAGTGCCAACTACCTCTCCACCCCTGCCCCGTCGACGATGTCTCGGGAAACCCTCTGGTCTTCGTGAACTAGTGTCTGCACGCAAATAGTGAGATGTTAATATGTGATACTACCCCCAAAAATATTTTTGCATTTACCTATATAATCAAAAATCCCAAAAAATTTAATACACAAAAACATAAAAGAGTAACATACCAATGTCTCCAAATGATGCCCCTGGAGGAAGCGACATGTCATGATCACCATGGAAGTCTATCCCTGCATAGGGGTAGTCGTCAATGGCTATGACCTGTCGGTCCCACCAGTGGAAGAACTCATTTGTATATGGTGATTCCTGTTGGCCACCACCCTGTCATGTCAAGACCTCTACCCACCGGGTCAGGGCTGGGTCGCAGAGACTATGAGGAGGGACTTCAACCCTCGGATTGAGCCTCATAACCCTCTCCAAGAAGAAGCTGCATAGTATACTGCCGTATCCAAATTTTTTTGCCTCCCCATGCTTGTACTCTGTTAACTGGTACTTCATAGACCCTAGTAACGTTGTGCACCAGTCATATATCATGGGCCGCATGCACTGTGAGGCGTAGAACATCACCAGCCTTGAAGCCTGGTGTAGAGTTTCCGAACCTGTAATCAGGACGAGAGTGGATACTATAATCTTCATGATCATACTGACTATGGATCCAATGGGTACCTGACTCCCCACCTTCCGGTTGTTGGGAAGACAGTACCGCTCTATGTAGTCGGGAATGGTGATCCCGCCACCCACAGTACGAGACCAAAGACTTGCCACTTCCTCTCGACGGGACAATCCTATAATCAAATATATGTCATCTACCTCCAAGGAGAGTATTTGACCATCCGGGTTGAAATTTTGTGCATCTACGTCCCAGTGGTCTATCAAGCGACGGAGCAATTGGTTTTGGGCCCTCAAACCCCCAATGCTCCAAAATTTGAAAATCCCACATGCTTGTAATGCTTGTTGTGCAGGAAAATCATGGCGAACGACCTCATCCACAAGGTCATGCTCCCTTTCCCTCCATTCTAGAACCATCCCGGAGGAAGAAACACAAACAGTTTAGTCTTTTGCATTTAAAAAACCAACTTCATGGTCGTACCCGCGAGCTATTTAGCAAACAGAGGTGGGAACCCACAGTCAACGCATGCGTTGACAGCGGGTAGCAAGCCCTACCCGCAACCCGTATAATTATAGCCCGCGTACAATGTCGTGACCAAATAGGGCTTGGACAATAAAAAAATTTGACCATTGAAAAATGAAATAAAAGCAATCAAATGAAAGATAAGGATGAGATAGCTAACCTGCTCCAGACGGCTCGACGAACGGATTCTCGTAGCTCCCAGAATCAACGCCTAAAGTTTAAGGTGAAAACTAACCAAAAACTCCAAATTGGGTAAAAAGTGAAAATGAATTGTAAATTGTAATTTTTTATTACTATTTATAGTTTTGGAAACCCACTTGTCTATAGTTTTCACCGTGTTAAGCTGTTTTGGACTAATGTAATGTCTTGGAGTAGCATTTTGAGCAGATTTCTTCGACGAGAGTTGTTTTTTGACCATTTCAGGCCTATGACAGGTATATTTCACACCTAGCATATAGGTTAGATGTCATTTTCACATGCATTATGCATTTGACCTTTTGACTATTTTCATTAACCCTAGGTGTGACCCCGCTTCTTAATTGACAAAGAGCTTTCATATTGTTATATAAGTGTCATTATTTGGCGGTAGGGCCTTTCCGAACATGGGTACCCTAGTTAGAACCCCATTTTCCCTTATGGTGCCCATGCTGTCATTTTTCCTTAAGATCAGGAGTCCTTTGTAGTTACGCCATGACTTTGCGATGAAGACTTATACTCTACTTTGTCTTGTGCTGGACATCTCCCATAAGGAGTCCCCCCATTTGTATCAAGTTGTGATTGCATTGCATCATCCTACTTGCCGCTTGAGCCTTGTGCCGGTTGCCACTTACTCAATTGTTATCCTGGTGCTTGAGCACTTTCCTTGTCGAGCCCTACAGAGCTTCCATTTTCCCTTCACATTTTGATGACCTTTTGACCTTGAGAGAACACCCCCCCGAGTGTCCACATCCTGCACATGCTTCCTTGCATTGATCATAGGTATGTTCCACTGCTTGGGACTAGTCTGCTCGCCATTTGACACCCATTCCCTCAATTGTTGTACTATAAGCAATTTTATTCTTTTTCAAGCTTTCCAAATATGAAAAAGACAAAAAAAAAAACATATATTTCAAAAAGACGAACGGGAGAATATTACTTCTTTTTGTTGGCAGCTGTTGTGTTGCCTTTGAACAGAGCATCATTCCACTCCATACATTATGAGTCGGGACTATAGTCAGACCTTAGGAGCTGTACTCGTTCCTCAATTTACTCCACCGATTGGTTAAACTTCCAGTCATTATGGAGCCCTTTGTTGATGCCTCCTGCATTGCACAATATTATGTCGAGTCTATGCTGCCTGAGTCTATCCATATATGCTCAAGCTCTTGTTCAAAGGAAGTCCTGAAACCAGAGTAGGCCACTCCTCAGATCTCTTGACTATCGCATGTCGGCCATCCTTATTGAGTCAGTCCATTTCATATGAGTTCTTCCAAATATTTCAACGTAGCTGTTACCTCGTGCTAGTTGATGGGGGATGCCTTAATGCCCTCCTTCTAGTGAGTTTTGTTCCGTCAAATTCAACTCATTTATTCTGGAATTTGAGACTTAGAGTTCGGTTGAGTACCTTGAGGCTTGCAATCATTAGTGGTAGGTTCTCTCACCATCGACAGTTTTGGGAATACATCAATGTCCCCTGATGGATGGATTCATCCTAGTGTTCAACTTCAACACATCTATTCACACTTTGCTGATTGTAATCTATGCCTTGATGCCCATTTTCATTATTGGTAGGTTATATCGCGTCTGTTAACGGTATACATCATTGACCGGTAATTAGACGATGTCACATCAGGTTCGACCTCGACACCTTTATTCACTTGATGGGACTTGCACCATAGATGATTTGTGTAGAAGATCCCTGGAATTTGAGACTTAGAGTTCAGTTGAGTACCTTGAGGCTTGCAATCATTAGTGGTAGGTTCTCTCACCATCGACAGTTTTGGGAATACATCAATGTCCCCTGATGGATGGATTCATCCTAGTGTTCAACTTCAACACATCTATTCACACTTTGCTGATTGTAATCTATGCCTTGATGCCCATTTTCATTATTGGTAGGTTATATCGCGTCTGTTAACGGTATACATCATTGACCGGTAATTAGACGATGTCACATCAGGTTCGACCTCGACACCTTTATTCACTTGATGGGACTTGCACCATAGATGATTTGTGTAGAAGATCCCAGACGTTAGTGGCATTCAGTATGCTATTATGATCGTGATTTTACATTTGAGATATCATCTCTCAGACATCAGCAGTTTGTACTTCCAGTTTGCACTAGTTGTTTCCTTTCAACAGGAGATCGTCTCTTACTATAGATGGTTATGGCTATGATCACCTATGATTATGTACTGCCTATTCATGGCCATTGTATCAGATTGTTGTACTATACCGACATGTATTCAGAGATATTATTGTATTATGACGAGTGAGCTATTCTTTTCAGTTGTGTTTCCATCATTCCACTTCTGAGAATTATAATGTATCTCGGCCATCGTAGCACCATTCTCTGATCTCACACATTAGGGGGCATCTGTTACAGCGTAATTTTCCACCTTGTGAGCATCAGCATTCTTTGGCCTTTAGGATCCATTTCACTGACTCAGATTCACAGTTATGTCCTCCAGAAAACACATTTTTCCCCATTTTTCTTCCTGTACACTTGCTGTCCCATGATAGCCAGCGTACATGCAGGTTGTTCCACTATAGCCCGTGGGTACTAAGTAAAATGGTAAAAATCATTAGAAAATTACTTTTTACTCCCAAAAAGCGGTCTTAGGGTGACCTTAGGCCCTCTATATGCCCTGAAACGCCTCGATGTGTCCTTTCACTTACCTTTGGAAGGCTATATATTGAGCTCTTATGGCATATGGAAGGGAGGAAAAAAAAGAGAGCCAGATAACTCTAGTGGCCTTTTGCCGTGACTTGAGTCTGCACTCATTGATCCTTGCTGTTGTGAATTCCTTATATTCACCTTCCAAACTCCTTTCATAGTTTGAGTTTGCCATTACATGGAGGAATGAAGTGGTGGAGGCACAAGTGGAGAGACCCAGTTCTTGGTTCAGATTGGTTGCCAACAAGAGGTCGTATATTGTACTTCTTGTTATTCATTAATGGAAATACTCATTTCTCGTCCAATTGATGTTGTGAATATTATTAAATTACATTGGGTTATATTTGCTTATAATATCACGGATAATGCTATTGATTATGCTAATGTCTTTCACATATTATATACACTTGCTTGTACTTGTTGTTGAGACTAATCTACAGGTCCAAGTGTAGAAGTTGAAAGCTCAACGGGGATCTACTTCGAACATCCGGTTGAAGGTCGGTCTTTTCTCCATTATCTTAGCATTGTCATTTATATAGCATTGCATTGGGAATTGAGTCATTTTCTGGTAGTCAGCTGTCTATTGTGGTCTACCCCAAGCCATTAGGAAGTTTTCTCCGTAACATGTTTTCCCAAGTGTTATGACTCTACACAAGATGGTGCTTGAATTTACGATTTGATTTCACCCAAATAAAACCAAGTGTTGGTTTTCTCTAAAACCATGTGTTGTTTTCTTTAAAACTACTTGTTGTTTTTATACTTCTTCTTTTCTTCTCTTGTTTATTTGTTTATTTTACTCTCTTTTCTTTCTTTTAAACTTTTTTGTGTCTCTTTTTTTTACTTTCCTTTTATTCTCTTCTCTTTTTTTTCCTCTCTTTTACTTTATTATTATTATTATTTTTTTCTTTCTTCCTTTTTTTATGGGATCTTCTCTCTCTCTCTCTCTCTCTCTTTTACTTCATTTTTCTTTTTTTTTTTGACTTTCTTCTTCTTCTTTTACTTGGTCAAAGACCACAATTTTAGGGAAGCCCTAGGATAATGGTTAAAAACCACAATATGGCCAAAGGCCTGGATCACGAATGTAGCTTTGATACGAAATGAACCATTCGCTCACACTCAGATTACCAAAATACTTGGAAAATCAAATAAGCCATAATAATAAATGAGTAAAATATATGAAATAAGATATGATAATTGATAGATTACAAATAAGGGCTTGTATATATACCCATGCAGGGTTCCCTTTCGTAAAGAGGCCTAACCTTTCATCAAGGTGTATTTTCATTAAGTATCTGTTATTTAATTGTTAATTTTTTATTATTATTAATTTTATTATATTTTTTGTTCATTACATAAGTTTTTGTACCATGCACGAGGTGCTTGTTTCAGGCCATATAATGACTCGATGAGTTTGCATACCTTTTTTCTATCCCCTTCACAACAAATCCTTTTGGATGAGACATGAAGACATTATCTTTCAAGTCTCCATTCAAGAAAGCAGTCTTCATATCCATCTAATGAACTTTCCACCCATTCTATGCATCCAAAGGGAATAAAGTGTGGATGGAAGCCCATTTTTCTATGGGGGAGAAAGTATCCTCATAGTTAATGCCTTCCTTCTGTGCAAAACCTTTTTCCACAAGCCTTGCCTCGTGCTTTCCAAGTGATCCATATGATCTGTAATTGTTCTTGTAGACCCACTTGCAACCAATTGATTTGGTTCCAAATAGAGGGTCCACCAACTTTCAGGTCCCCTTCTTAATGAGAGCATCATACTAATTTTGCATGGCTTCTTCCCCTCATCACAAGCATCAAATTATTCAAAGGAAGTTGGTTCACAGTTAGCATTTAAATTCAATTCTCAATCATATAAGACATCCATATCTTTTGCATCACTTGAATTTGAATTACTCGCATCTCCTCCATCGTCTTGTCTATTCAAAGTTCTTGTTCCCATCTCTTTGAATTCATAAGGATGGACACTTTCAAGTGTCTTTATGACCCATTTAAAAAATTTCATTATGTAATCTCTATGAAAATCCTCACAGTAGATCTAAGAGATGATGTATAACTCACAAGAGTAATTATGATTAAGAAGGAAAATAGAAGAAGAGTGAACAATACAGTATAATGAGCAACATAATAATATGGTACAGTAGAACTCAGATAGAAGCAATAATACTTCACACACACTAGTTAATTAATCACAATATGGACAAATAAATAGTACAAACATGAGGATTCGAATGCCTAAGGTGGCAATTCGAATTAGCCTTCATGGAGTGATCAAAGGATCACTGGAGTGTCATCGGAGCACAACTAGGTGTCCTCATGATCATCAGTGGAGTCATCAATGCATAAGTAACTGTCAACTGTCAGTCAAACTGAGTCTAACTGAGTGTAGTAGGTGTAACTGAATGTAACTAGCATATGGAGACACTAACTAGATGAAGGAGGCTCAGTGGAGGATGCAGTGGGAGCTTACTAGAGTCAGAACAGGCATTTTAGTCTCACTGGAAGTCCATCGGAGTGATAAGGTCAGTAAAGAGTCAGTTAATCCTTAAATCAAGGAAGTAACTAAAGATAACTGAATATAACTGGACTGGTAGGTGAAGAAGGCGCCTTTGTCATGCAGTGGAGCAAAGGAGGGCACATTAGTCACTGGGAGGGCTTAAACTGCAAGGAAAGAAGCTCTCGGGGCTAGCTCACTGAGGGCTAGGTGCTGGTGCTGATGACTAGAATGCATGCAAACCCTAATTGCATGCAAAACCTAATATTTGCATGCATGACTGAAAATGAAAACAATGGAAATGCTGCTAGGACTAGGATGGAGTATAGGAATATCCTAACAATCTCAAAGTTGAATAAGAGGTTGTTTCCATTTTGTTCTGTACCAATGAACTAGCTCATCTTGTTGGAATTGGTGTGGTTGGAACTATAGTATTCTCTTATGGATTCTAAGTGTCTAGGGTAGTACTTGCTTCTACTCCTCTTGTCACTTCTCCTTCAACTTCAGGGATTACTTCTCTCTCAAATTGGGTTAGTAAATTCCTTCTCTATTGACTAAGGGGTGCAAGGGGGTCAAGATGAAGAGGGGGTTTCTTCTAGGCACATTCCTTCTTACAACATTAAATCCATGAGAGGTTAATTCTATCTATGTAGTATCTACGAAAGCCATTTGAGTGCCTCCATTTAACTACACTTTCACTCCTTCTAATTCCTTTGGGTTTCCTCCTTTGAAATGCCATTGGGGATCAATCCTATTTTCCTCTTCAGAGCTCCCACTATCTTCAATCCCACACCTCTTTGGTGGTATTTCATCTTCTATGCACTCTTCGTGTGTAGGAACTACACATTGGCACATTTGATCCTCATGCCCACCCTCTTGGTGTAGTTTCTTCTCTTGCATTATTTTTGCCTCTCCTATTATAACTAGTCTACCCCATTGGCTACTCTCCCCTCTTTCTCTCCCGACCAACTGCCTTATCTCAACTCTTCTTTCATATCTCTATTCCCTTTGAAGCTTCTTCTCATCAAGATCCATCGTTGTTCTACCTACTTCCCACCTCTTCATACCCTTCCCCGTCAACGAATAGTTTACACTTCCATGGTATTAGGTTCCATGGTCATCACCTTTTTTTCTACAAACATCATCTTGATCCAAAAAGGTATCTCCACCAGAAACCTATTCCTACGACTTGATTCAAATATAGCCTCTGAGAATCTATATGACTCACTAAAATCTATTGCAAAATCCACAATATATTCTTCCTTAACCCTCACTACAACAAATCACCCCTTTACGGGTGGTTTTGTTCAAACCACCTCCAAAAATTATTTTTGGTCTTTGGGGATAGTCCTCAACCTTCCCCCAAAAGTCCCAAGAATTGGAATTTTGGGGGTGGTTTTTAAACTCCCCCCACAAAATTCCAATTCTTAGGATTTTTTTTTGGGGGGGTTGAAAGACCCACCATTAAGGTCGAGTTGTTTTTGATACTTGCAAGCACACAATTGAAAAATGGACACATGGGTCTTTTCCAAAATGTTGTTGGCCATCTCATTTTCTTGTTGGTTTTCATGATTTTTCCACGATGTAACCTAGGGACCAGATCAATTGGGGACTAGTCACAGGAAAAGGAAATACGTATTTTTTCCTGAATTAGAGGATATGTTGATTCTACCAATCTTGAAAGATCCTCTACGATATGTTATGATTTAATTAATCTTCAAGTTATAAGGGATAATAAGGTATTTGAGCCTATCTCTATCTCTAGTTGAAATAGAAACAACTTCTTCTATTCTCTCCATGATCATTTTAATGGCTGTTGAGCGCTGGTCTCCCGGTCTTTTTTGTTGTTATCAAGAAGGAACTATATATATGTAATGTATTGCCTTTTCGAGGTTTGTTAGAAAATTTGACAGTCAATCAATACTCTTTGTGATTCTATTGTAATATTTGTGTTTCCTATTTTAATATTTAACTGTTATGCTCTTGATATCATAAGTTTCATCCACTTGTAGAGTGTAGTTGTATCCCAGAAGCCTAGGCCCCCTTTCAAGGTTTAATGCTACATGTATTTGTTTTTCATAATCTATGTCTTGTAAGTAGTTCATTTCAATCATATTTATTTCTGATGTGAATATATTGTACTGTAAACAACCTTGTGTCTTAGATATTGGATATAATGTTCATTAGATTAATTTTATCATAGCAAAGATAAAATTAGGTGGATATCGTTTGATTTAAGTTTGTTTACATAATAGTAAGGCATGCGCACACAATAGGCTTAAGATTTAACAACTGGTTACACTTAAACCCTAAAGTATTGATTTGGACATAAACAAAGTAATGTAGCATTAAAGTTAACATCGCTGAAGTAAACAATTCAAGTTCTCTCTTAATTAAATGAAGTCTTTCTTGATCACTGAAGTGAACAATTAGAGTTCTCTCTTATCTTAACATATCTTATATTTATCTCTTGTCTTATCTACATGATCCACTTGTGCCATCTTGACTTATTTATCATATCAAATATACTAAGGATATTTTTCCAATGATGTGATCATTTTGTTCTACTATCATTCTAAGTGGTCATATGCTAAAGTAATTCACTCTAGAGGTGGCTAGTCTCTAGAGGAGACTTGATAGCTCAACCATGGTTAGTAGTACATCACAAACCATTCACGCTTCTACATGCAAAGTATTACCTCAACACATGAGGATCTATCTTGACACACAAGACCTTAGCCTTGACAAGCAATATTGTACAACATCATCACTTTGACATTCAAAGCACTTACCTCAACACATCAGGCTTAATGTTTATACATAAGGCTTATTCATTCTTGAGTCCAACTCAAGAATCTACTCCAATTTTCCTGATTCCAACTCAGGCTCCCTAAGGCACTACCACGACAAACGAGTCTCAATCCTAGCGCACAAGATTTACTTGGAGAATGACTCATGATGTTGTAACTTTAACACTCCTTCTTAGTGAGGGAGGAATTCTCTGCCATACCAATCTTGTCTCGGAAGTACCTATACTTTGTCAAGGACAGAGGCTTAGTCAACACATCTTCTATTTGCTCATCCGTAGCAATGTACTGAAGTATTACTACATCTCTATGGAACATGTCTCTGATGTAGTGATATTTCATCTCAATGTGCTTCGATTTTTCATGAAACACGGGGTTTTCTAAGAGATTAATGCAACTTTGATTGCTATAGCGAATGACAGTAGTATCAAGCTTCTCATCGAACAACCCAACACGTAGATTACTAATCCACATAGCTTCTTGATAGGCGATACTAGTTGCAATATAATTTGATTACGTAGTGCTTTGGGATACAGAGCCCTGCTTCCTGTTGGACCAAGAGATCATAGTTGATACCAAGCTAAAACAAAATCCGGATGTACTCTGTTGGTCCATAATACTACCACCCCAGTCATATTCAACATAACCAAGTAGAATCACCCCTCCACTGGAAGCATATCTGAGTCCATAAGCAATAGTACCTTGAAGGTATCTAAGCACATGGTTGGCAGCAACCCAATGTCTATGTCTTGGATCAGACATGAACTGACTCAATATACTCACTGCATAACATATGTTTGGTCTACTATTGATCAAATACATCAAGGAACCAATGAGTTGTCTATACATGGTAGGATGACTCATGTAATTTCTTCATATTAGAAACCATTGGTGTAGACATGGATTTACAATCCATCATAGCAAACCTGCACAACACATCAACTATGTACTTTCCTTGTGAAATAAAGATCTCATCTTTCCTTTTCCAAACTTCCAGACCAAGAAAGTAGCACATAAGACCCGAGTCTTTCATTTAAAACTTAGAAGTGAGATCCCTCTTGCACCGAGCTATCTATTGTTCCTCTCTAGTAAGGAACAAGTCATCAACATAGAGAACCAAGATCAATGGTTGGTTCTTCACAACCTTGAAGTATATGTTGGGGTCAGCTTCACTTTTGGAGAATCCCAAGCTCCGAAGATAGCTCTCAATCCTTGAATACCAAGCTCTCAGGGCCTGCTTAATCCCATACAAGTATTTATTAAGTGTGCATACATGGGAATACTTCCGGCCATGAACTACAAACTCATCAGGTTGTTGTATGTATACTTCTTACTCAACTTCACCCTTGAGAAAGGCAAACTTCACATCCATCTGGTGAAGCTTCCACCCCATAATTGAGGCAATTGAAATCATGAATCAAATAGTAGTGCACCTAGCCACATGAGCGAATGTATCATCATAGTCTATTCCTTATTTCTATGAGAAACCATGAGCCACAAATATTGATTTATATTTTTCGATATTGCCATCAACTGCATGTTTGATTTTATAAATCCACTTGGAAGTTACTATTGAATTCCCTTCAATTTTAGGAACCACTTCCCACACATCATTCTTCATGATGGATTTGTATTCTTCCACCATGGAATCTTTCCATACTTGCTTCTTAGTAGCTTCCTCATAGGTGGTAGGTTCTGAATCACTGATGTGACTCATCTGTAGTACATATCCTGAATATCTTTCAGGTCTCTTTTTCTCTCTGGATGTGTCTGATGGTTCTCCATGATTTTTTGCCTCTTGCAGAATGTCGTGACACTAGGTAGATCTCCTCTTAGCAGGAGGTTCATCAAGTGATCTTTCTACCAATTTTACTGGATCTTCAAGATCAAGCGGATCTAAGGAATCTTCTGGTTTCTCAGTCTCAACATCTGAAAGAGGAGAACTAGAACCTGGATCCTCCATCATGGGAGTCTCATGATCCTCCATATCTGAATCACACTGGAGTTCTTTAGAGTGCTTGAGGAAATCCTCTTCATGAAATGTTACATCTCTATTGACTTCAATGTTCCTTTGACTTAGAACATAGATTCTATAAGCTTTGGAGGATTCACTATATCCAACAAATGTGCTTTTCTTTCTGGATGGCTCCATCTTTGTCCTCTTCTCTTTTGGCACATGAATGTAGACAGGACAACAAAAAATATTCAAGTGTCCAACATCTATTTTTTCACTAGTGAAAACTTCTTTGGGAGTCTTCTCTCCTAGTATTGCATGAGGGCTTCTGTTTTAAATATAAACAACAGTGTTGGAGACTTCTTCCCATAAGGAGGTGGGAAGATCCTGATCACACATCATAAATTTTGTAACCTCACAGATTGTCTTGTTCTTTCTTTTGGAAACCCCATTTTGCTAGGAGTTGTAAGGTACAATCAACTGTATTCTTATACCTTCCTCTCAGAAGAATTCATTGAATTCATGAGACTCAAAATATCCTCCATTATCAGATCTCAAATAACGAATGTGCTTTCCAGTATGATTCTCAACCAATTCTTTAAACTCTTGAAACTTGTTGAAAGTTTCACTCTTTTCCTTCAGAAAATAGATCCAAGACTTGCGAGAAAATTCATCTATGGAAAACACACAATACAAATAACCAATCAAGGATGGTGCTGACATAGGACCACATAGATCAGAATGGATCAAGTCTAAGATCACTTTATATCTTTTAGTACTGTTTGGAAATATTTTCTTGATGTTCTTACCAAGAACACAACCTCTACAAATAACATCATGCTCAGATTGAAATACATGCATACCTTTTACCATATTCTATAAGCCAGGTAGCGCTTTGAAATGGAGATGACCAGCCCTCCTATGGCACAGTTCAGAAGGAATGACCATGTCATGGATCATGGCTTTAATGAAATTTACAGGAAATTTGTAGAGACCTCCCTCTCTAACTCCAATCACAACTACAAAATTCAAGTTTGAATTCTTAGACCACAAGAGCACTTTATTGTCCATAAAGATTACTATGAATCCTTTATCTTCTAGAATTGAAACAGACAAGAGGTTATTCTTCAGACCAGGAAAATACAAAATATCATCAACATGGATTACATCACCTAAATTCAACTAAAAGGAAGTGGATTCAACTCCTTGGATCGAATAGGTGGTATTATCTCCAAGCTCCATCTGACAGGATAAATTATTTTCATTCAGATCTGTGATAACACTCCTATATCTAGTCATGTGTTTTGATGTGCCACTATCTACGATCCATGTCTCAACACTAGTGGTAATGGAACCAACTAGAGTTGAGACAAGATAGCACTCCTTCCTTGTCTCTTGATAATTGGAATAATTCTTTCTTGTAGGTTCATCTTTTGTAGCTTTAGAAGCATGAAATCTACCCTTGAACTTTCCTCTTTGCTTTCCATGACAATATCTTGCAAAGTGTCACTTCTTATTGTATATGAAGCATTTGAATTTAGAATTATAAAATTTCTTGTTGTATTCTTTTTCCTTTTGATGATGAAACTTCTTATGAGAAAATGATTTATTTCCTCTCTTTGTCCTTGCTGTAAGAGCAAGGTTCTCTTATTTGGAGGAAGAATTTTTGCTTTGAATTCTCCCTTCTTCTTGAAGGCAATCATGCCACAATATTCCAAAGTTTGGTTGCACTTCTCGACCATTAACAACTGCCTTGAATGTCCCCCCTGAGGATAGAAGACCATCGGCAATAGTCTGAATAAGATCATAATATTTGACAGTAACTCCAATGCTCATGATTTGATCTCTTACTTGAGAGATATTTGTGAAGAAGGAAGAAACAATTTATTCCCTCTCCATATTCAAATTACCAAGCTTGTTCTTCAAATCTCTCTTTTGACTGGGAGATTTCTTCTGATAAATATTTGTCAAGGTATCGAAGCACTCCTTTGTAGTCTTCAACTGAGTAATCACCGACATCAAATTATCTTTCACAAAATCATAAATGATTCTCTTTGCTTTGGATTGATTCTTCTTGAAACTTAGAAATGATCCTAGCATTAGAAGTAGGATATTCACTAACATTGGATACGTAACCATCTAGATCATGCTATTCTGGGATATTTAGAATCCTGGCCTTCCAAGTATTGAAGTTTGAAGTTCCTTCAAGTCGGTATTTTGGTCTTACTGAGATTGAAGCCATTATTATTCAAGTACCGTGCTCAAATTTTTCCAGTCAGGATCAACGTAGGCTCAAGCTTGACTGCAAAACTTAGCTTATTCATGCCTAAAGCTCTGATACCATGTTGAATTCTTGATCTTAATGTAGAATTATAGTAGAACTTGAAATCAATGAATAATCAAAAGCATAAGCATTCACACGAGACACAATATTTACCCTGGGGAAACCCTCTAGTGCACAAGGGAGAAAACCCCAGCAAAATATTCCTTAGAATATTGTTAGATAGCAGAGAATGTCTTTACAATGAGCATATTACATCAAGCACCACTGGTTCATTATCAGAGAGAAATACCAAGAACCCCTGGTGCAATCACATATAAAGAGAGAAGATATAATAATAGAAGAACCTAGTAGCTGATTCTTCGTTAAGACCAATTCGGAGTTTTGGTCACATATTGCACACTTCCTTCAAGAGAGATTCGCTGTTCACCTTGAACTCATCGAAGCTTGCATTACAAATGTATCATACATATCATTCTTGGCTTAATTTATAGCCTCCTGACTTCAAGATGAACTCGCCTTCCAACTGGATGCTATATCACTTAGTTAGGTTACTAACTCAATTTCCATTACTTAAGTGTCATACTCAAGTGTCATCTTTTAGTTTAACTCAAATGTCATCATGCAAACAATTAATTAGATCTTATAATTTACGATGAACTCGCCCTTCAACTAGATGCTAGACCACTCAAGTGTTGTCTTTTAGTTTAGCTCAAGTGTCGTTATGCAAATACTTAGTTAACTCAATTGTCATCATGCAAACACTTAGTTAACTAGATATTCTTTGTTATCACTTAGTTAACTCTTTTAATTGAAGTCTTTCTTGTTAACATCACTGAAGTAAACAATTCGAGTTCTCTCTTAATTAACTAAAGTCTTTCTTGGTCACCGAAGTGAACATTTCAAGTTCTCTCTTATCTTAATAGATCTTATCTTTATCTCTTGTCTTATATGCATGATCCATTTGTGCCATCTTTACTTTATTTATCATATCAAATATACTAAGGAGATTTTTCCAATGACGTGATCATTTTGTTCTACTATCGTTCCAAGTGGTCATATGCTAAAGTAATTCACTCTAGAGGTGGCCAATATATATAGGAGACTTAATATATCAACCATGGTTAGTAGTACATCACACACCATTCATGCTTTGACATGTAAATAATTACCTCAACACATGAGGATTTGTCTTGACACACAATACCTTAGGCTTGGAAAGCAAGACTGTACAACATCATCACTTTGAAATTCAAAGAACTTACCTCAATACATGAGGCTTAAAATTTACACATAAGGCTTAGTCATTATTGAGTCCAACTCAAGAATCTACTCCAAGTTTCCTGATTCCAACTCAGGTTCCCTAAGGAAATGCCTCGACACACGAGGCTCAATCTTGGGGCACAAGATTAACTTGGAGAATGACTTATGATGGTGTAACTTTAACAAATAGTACCAAAAAATACCTTTGTACCTTTTTCATTATGGGTTACCTTGAATTTGATACTGATTACCTTGATTAATTTCTAACTAGATCATTTTTACCATGCTCAACTTCAGGTCATTATCACAACATAAAGAATCATACTTGGGAGTGTCAGTGGGGAATACCTCTTTCTAAACCTTTCCCTAGCCCACCTGACTATTTGAGCATTGAGGATCTTAAATGAGACAACAATATGCTTGCATGCTACTGGGTGAATTTTTGGATTATATGGACTGCACAGACCCTAACTAGCTGTTGGAACCCTTCCTCTTCAATTCATCAAGAATTTAGTTAAATGGACAACTGGTTTAGGAGTTCCAACATAATACTCCAAAACAATAAAATTCTTATATGAACATCTTTGTCTAGGACTAACCAATATTATGATCTTATCAAACCTGCTAGGTAAATCTACAAACACTAAAAACCTATCCATGCTCTTTGGAATATTATTGAGACAATACTTTTTATTCCTCCATTTTGGTCCCAAGGAGGCAGGTTCAATGTCCACCAATCCGATATGTTCAAAGTGATATAAGAAAAGTCCAATAACTTGTCCACCCTTCATGTAAAGCCCCCAAATTCTATAGATATTAATGCCAAGTTTATCCCCCCTTGCCAATTAGAATTTTATTCCACAAAATAGACCAAATTCCAATATTATTCAAGAACTCCTATCTTGCATCATATGGACCACACATATTAAGAAGGGATAGATTTTGGTCCTTGCCTCTATTAAAAAAAAACATGAAGATACTTATGGACACATCAAGGGAACTGGATAGGGTCCAACTTGAATTCCCACTTAAATTCCAACTTGGTTGCACCTTGAGTGGTTTGGATAGATAATGTGCCAATTTGCAATCAATTACAGGAATCTTGTGAGCTTGTAAAATAGTCAGTTTTAGTGTTTTTGAGCGTTTTCAATAAATTTTTTGGTGACATAATGACTATCTAGTAAGATGGAATATGTTATTCAAGGAAGAGAAAGTTCATTGGGTGTCAATAGAGCTCTTTTGCTGCTCATGAATTCACCTTTTTGTTAAGAAACTTGTTTCACTTAAGCGACCTTCCAGCCATACCAGGAGAGATTTTTACTTTCATGTTTCAGACTGTTAAGACTTCTTTCAACATAGATATTTTTTTCATAAGCACATGAAATTTAATTGCATAACAATTGGATTGAATCATGGCTTTATCTCTGACTTGTGCCAATTATGCTCACCATGTTTCTCAACACCAGTACATGTATCCAAGTTTGTAAGGTATGATTAATTTGATCTCTCTTAATAATGTGTGATTTTAGGATATGATGATTGGTACACCTTTAATCTATTTTTTTCAGGTCACTTCATTGCATTCACATGTCATATCCTGTTAGATTGAAATATTTTTAACTAAATCCTTTCCATAAATGGTATGACTGTTAGATTGTGCCATTCCCCACGCTTATTCATCATTACAACCCGATCTTGCCAGTTCTCTCTCCTTTATCGGTAATCTTGTGAATGGTACCCTTTTCTAATAATCATATCCCCGATTTGAAATCTGTTATAGCCTGTTCATTATAATCCTGTAGTAAAGGTTTGCTTGTGGTTAAGGGATACCGATTTGGGGTGCTCGACTTTCTCTCGGCAGTGTAAGTATATTCACCATGGTTATTGCACATTGTGAGGATCTATATTCGGTGGAAGGACTGGAAGAGGACCCTCACAACAAAATAAAATTTTCAGCAAATTGGTTGGTATACATTATTTGAGAAATTCCGAGGGCACAACAAAGATGCTACCAAGGAATTTGCTGTCAGTTCCGATGGAGCCTACTCCAATATTAGGGTTTTTTTAATTTCAATTTTAGAGACATCAATTTCCCTTGTTATGGGCTTGACACAAATGGGAGAGAGATGGTTTAAATCTCATCAATTAAAGGACCCTGACGCTTGGAAGCAATTCATGGAAGTGGATAATGCTCGCCCTGATTGGAAAAAGGGTGCTTAGTGCAGTTGGTTCACTAGTGAATGGGGTAACATTATTTTCTTTATTCAGAAGTACTTAAATTGTGAGGGACGTTACTGTCAGGTTTATCTCTATCATATTCAACTTCTACAACACATTAAAGGGGAGGATTCGATGAATGTTCTGCATTTCGTGTGAAAGAATCTGTCAAAAATGGCTTCATCTGCTCAGAGGTGGCCTGAACAACTTAACAACAGTTTATATCACCATGTCTTAATTAAATTTCTAACTGTTGAAAAGTCGCAAAAAGGTAGTTTGACATGGGAGCAGTTTTTGGAGGAAAAGGGCTTCCTAGAACAAGTAAATGATGACCCTCAAAGTTCGGTGTCAACCTTTCCTCCAACACAGGAATAACCAGAATTAGAACCATAATCAGGGCCATTAGTTTCATAATTGTTAAAGTAAATACAACATCAAGAAATACCCCAGAATTAGGAAGAATTTGGTGTAGGTTCAAGTGTGACTAGAAGGAGGTCTACAGGAATAAAGGGGATTGCTAAAGAAATTGTAGAAGAAACCAAATCTGTTGGAGATATTTTTACAACAATTCCTAAGCATCCTAGAACCCACTACTCGCAGAGGAGATCTTCAGAATCAGAGTCCCAATTAGAATTTGAAGCTCCAGAACTTCAAACTGTTGAAGCATTGGCTCCAATAGAAGAATGAAGGAATGATCAAGCGCTAAGCCCTAATTTTCTTGATCTTGTTTTGAGTAAGTTAGAGAATATAAACAAGAAATTGAAGAAACAAGTTCATGAATTTAAAGTTTGAGACATGTATATCAAAACTGAAAATGAAAAGTTGAAGCAAAGAAGTAGACAGTTAGTTACAAAGGGAAAACAATGCTCTCAAGAAAAAGTTAAAAAACATTAGGAGTCATGCTCAAATATGTAATCGACTTAATATGAGGTTGAAGAAGTAGAACAAACTGCTTAGAGATAAGTTAACAAAGATAACCAATACCACCAGTTGAGGATAATCAAGGGTTAGGTTTGTTAGCCACATCAACTACTACATATATTCCTTCTTCTCCCTCTAAACCTTCTGAAGATAAAAAGGAAACAACATAACTTTTGTTTGAATTTGTAAATAAGATCCTTAACGATATTTGGACCAATACTTTGGCCATGAATTCTTCCCAAGTCAAAACTATCAAATGGTTTGGAAGAGGTGACGATCTATATTATTTATGGATTATTTATCAACAACCATATAAATTTGAAATACAACAAATGCAGGAAGTCTGGTTCTCTAACTATTTGATTTAAGAACATAAATGGAAGTCCAAATGGAAGTCCAAGATACAATCTTTACAACAGCAGTTGGCAATTAAAGAGGAAGAAAAGAAACATATGTTCCAAATGGTTGAGAAAGTAATTTCTTGCAAGAGCTCTACAAGTATGCAATACATTGGGTAGGATTTCAAATGGTGATATTAAATAATAACAAAAAGTACACCATAGAAAATGTTGTTGATTTTATTGATATTTATAATGATTCTTCTTCCAGGGATAAATATTTTCTTTGTGAGCTTTATTAGTTTAAGGTTTTCCTGGATCACGAGGTTCAATGGAATCCCAACCCTGTAGTGGGAGATATTCAGTTTTCTCTTCTTTCATTCAGAACTAGATTAAATGGGAGTTAGGAATGAGGTTCTTTTATAGATTGGAATTTCAAAATGAACTTTTCATTCAGAACTAGATTAAATGGGAGTTAGGAATGAGGTTCTTTTATAGATTGGAATTTCAATATGAACTTTAAGTTAGAGGGGAGCACCCGATACCCGAACTAATTTTTGCAAGTCATAGTAAGTTATTAAGAGATCGTAAGCAGGTGAAACTGTTCAAAATCAATCAAAGAGGAACATTACAAGAGTTTGAATACCTTAGATCTTATGGTACCTTAGCTTCCTTGCAAGCTTTAGAGACCCGCTAGAATCTACTATATCCTGCACTTAAGAAACAAGATCATATGGGATATCCCTTTTTTCAGAATTTCCTTTCCAAGGAATCATATTTATATCAATTCAGTGGTTGGGTTTAAGGTTTCACTTTCCTTTATTACGGTGTTATAGGCCAATGGAATGAATTTCCAGAAATATTTGCTTGGTTAGAAGTTAATCGACATCTTGGTTTCTGGGCAAAAAGTGACTCGTTGGTCACCCATCTTAAAGCTGGACTAAACTACATCAGTATCTATTACATAGTGGATCAATAACATAGGGGACATGCAATGACTTCCTTATATGTGGCTTAGGAAGGATCTCAGGTATTCCCACTCATTCATATGTTACTGCTGTCATTATTTTGATTAATAAACTGATTGTTACCTTTAGACTGGTCTAATGACATGTATTTACATGCTTATCTCGAGCCTGTAAGTCGAGTTGTTTTTGATAATTGCAGGCTGATAATTGAAGAATGGACACTATATCTAGTTGAAATCAGAACAACTTCCTCTATTATCTCCATGATAATTGTAATGGCTATTGAGCGTTGGTCTCCCAGTATTTTCTATTGTTATCAAGAAGGAACTATATATATGTAATGTATCGTCTTATGGAGGTTAATTATAAAATTTGACAGTCAATTAATACTCTTTGCAATTCTACTGTAATCACCATGTTTCCCATTTTAATATAGAACTATTATGCTCTCGATATCGTATCTTTCATCCGCCTGTAGGGTGTAGTGATATCCTAGAAGGAAGGCCCCCCTTCAAGGTTTACTACTACGTCTATTTTTTTTCATAATCTATGTGTTGTAAGTATTTCATTTCAAGCATATTTACTTTCTGATGTGAATATATTGCACTGTAAACAACGTTGTGTCTTAGATATTGGATATATTGTTCTTCATATTAATTTTATCATATCAAAGATAAAATTATGTGGATATCATTTGATTTAACAACTGATTACACTAACCCTCAAATATTGAGTTGGAAAGAAACAAAGTACTGTGGATAAATGCTCTAAGAGCATGAAGGGTTATCGACCTGTAATTTGTCTTATAATTTGTGCTCGAATACTTAAATATATCTGTGAATAAGTGTGCATTAAATTCTTGTTATGGTTTGTTTTCCTTTTGAACTTGCAGAGAACCTCCTCTTTAACAAATTGAGAATACATACTTTATTCTTGTGGAATACCACGATTGTAGGATATGTTCACCATGGATTGTTTGAGGAAGCCCTTAAATTCTTTTTATTCAATGCACAAAGCATGTGTGTGTCCCAATAAATTCATGACCTTTCCTCGTGTGCTAAAATATTGTGTAGGCCTTGTAGCATTGCAACAGGGAAATAAAAACTAGATAACAGATCTTCTTGTATATGGATCACATACCTTCTCACTTAGATATTTTCAAATTGCCTTAATTGGATCTCCCTGAAAGATTCTATATGTATTTATATCCTTTTGCGAATCAATGCACACATCAAGTTGATTAAGCTATAATAATAGTTCCGAGTTGTTTTATTGGTTGATTTCTGATATAGGTGTTGTGTCATTTATAGTGAATCTCCTTACCTCCATTCATCATGTATAAATCATTCCAAGGTACAATTATGACAATAAATCCTCACAATATTCTCAAAATCAGCACCCTCATTATTTTTAAAATAAATGTTGAGTTGGGTAGCATTCTAAAACTAGGAGTGTAGCTCCTATAAGTGGGGTGCTCTATTGTTGTTGAAAAACCTATCGTTATGTTGATAGGAATGTCAAAATAAATAACAAGGAAAGCACTTAGTTGCTTCCCAAAAATAGGAATAGCCTCCTTTACTGGTGTGCCTTGATTGTTGTTGTAAGCAAATGCTAAAACAAGTTTAAAGAGAGCCCCAACAAGGTACCCTCATTCTTCTGCTAATAACCAACAAATATTCTCACTAGGAAATGCACCGTATGCTACTCGAACATATCTTGAAATTATCTCAAACACATAATCTATGTCATGTATTCTTTTACTTGGGAAGTGTTCCCCAAAACATTTGTGAAAGTACTCATTTTACAACAACTAGAAGTCTAAATTTTTCTCTAAAAAGAATTTCCTAGAACATCGAATTTTGACATGTAGATTTTTGTGTTAAGAGTATTACATGTGGTAATGAGTTATATTGTTTAATATTCAAATTCTTTGTTATGCTATTCACACTTATCCTTGCATGCAGATCAAACTAGGCATATAATGTTGGATTTCCAATCCAGATTACATGAAAGCTCATGAACAAGGGAAACTTTCTTCAACATAAAACCTCTCACATTTTAACCAAATAAACCACCATATTACCACCTAGAATATATAAAATCCCCACTATGCATTGTCATCCTATAGGTTTATTTTTTCCAAAATCATACTCTATTTTCTGGACTATTGATGGGTGACATTTCTTTCATTAAAAGTGAGCTTGATTAAGAATTTTACCTAAGAAAATGATAGCATGGTAAAATTTGTATGAATTCCAACTGTACTTAGGATAATGTATGAAAATTCACTCTTGTTACTATTAGAAGCAACATCCTTGCATCACTTTCCTTTACTTTGTCATGATTAGGAAAATAAAACTAGGTAATAATAGGCTAGTGAATTAGGTCTTTGGGTTAGAATAAAATGCCAGGGTGAACAAATGCTTCCAAATCCACCTCATTTTAATACAACGTTTCCTATATGTTGCAATTTTTTTCAAGAAAAATGATTAAATCTTATAGTGTATTGAATTGCATCATTCAAACAAGTCATTGATGTCAACTTCTCTAGTTGTTGTAGCTTGAAATCGATGAGAATATTCCAACATCAAACTCCAAAAAAATAAAATTGTTATATGAACACTTTTGTGGACTAATGAAAATTATGATCCTATGAAACCTATTGAGTAAATATATAGACACTGAAAACCTATCCATTCTCTTGAAATATTGTTGAGACAAGGCTTATTATTCCTCCATTTTGGCCCCAAGGAGGCATGCTCAATGTCCACCAATCCAATATGTTCAAAGTGATATAAGAAAAATCTAGTAACTTGTCCACCCTTCATGTAAATCCCCATAATTCTATAGAGATTAAGGTCAAGTTTAGGTCCCCCCTCCCAAATAGAATTTCCTTCTACGAAATAGAGAAAATTCCAGTATTGTTCAAGAACTCCTATCTTGCATCATATGGACCACACATATTAATAAGGGACATATTTTGGTCCTTGCATCTATTGAAAAAAAATCATGCAAAGACTTGTAGACACATCAAGGGAATTGGTAGGGTCCAACTTGAATGCCCACTTGTACTTAGTCTTGTGTTCTTGAATTTTTTTCGTGTCCAATTTTTGTAATATGATATTAGAGAAACAATGAGGTGAAGTCGAGATTATTGGAGGAATAGGAATTGGTCAATAGTGATTGACTAAGGAACTGTTATTTGATACACAACAAGAAACCACAAGGGATTTTGGGCTTAAAAACCCGAGTATAATTTATTTTCGTGTTTTTAACCCATGTTTATTTTTCTAAAAAAGAGAAAAATGCCAAGTTCATATTCCAGTTTTAAAAGATGGGCTAACTTCATTTTTCCAAATTAAAAGTTAGATCTGGATTTCTGAAAATAAAAATAGAAGGGGATTTTGAAAAAATCAAAAGACAAAAAGAAAAAAAAAAATTCTTGTGACCATCAATCATCCATAAAACATGCCATCAATTGATGTACAACTGTATGGATGACATACAACATGATGTCACTAGAAAACATGCTCATATTGACTTGTACACTAGTTTCCAATGTAATATTAGCCACTTTACAATGTCTAGGGAGCCTGCAAATGAACATAGGAGAAAAATTGGTTGATTTGATCTCTAATTCAGTTGTACAACAGTGACATTTCCTCAATTTGACTTATTTTGTAGATTCAATAGATAGTTAGATTGAATTTGTCAGATTGGCATAGTGATCCTCTATTTTCTCAATAACTTGCAAATCCATGTTGGAAAGAACAAATTTCTTTGTTATTTTATCTCTTTAGATTATAGTTGTGCACGAAAGAGTAATGCATATTGAATAATCAACCTCTTCTATTGGGATGAAGAGAGAGAAATAGATCCTTTTCAACAAGACATATATATGGAATTGTCTTCCTATACCACAAAACAATTAAAAATGCACACATGTTACATGTAGCCTATGTAATGGATCAGAGAGCATTAGTACATCAACAACCATTTGTGCAGAATTGCATAAAAATATCAATCTCATGCAACAAATTCACATGAAAGGAAGATTGTATGATATTTATGTAGTACAAAATGGCACATTGTGCCCATAGCATATAATGGCAACTTGTGCCCATAACATATAATGGCAACTTGTGCTCATATCATATAATGGCAACTTGTGCCCAAAGTTTTAAATCATTGTAAATATAAATATTGGTCTACAAAAACTATATAAACTATGTCCTGATCTAATTACAAATATTAAAAAAAAAACTATTCTCAGTTGATACAACACCACTGGAATCACTACTCACATAGTATAACCACTAGTTACATAGTTCAATGTTATCCTTATAACAAGGAATGAAGCTCCACAAAGCATGTTCTATATTACGTAATGAGCTATTGGGACATGGTAGAGCTATATTTCCAAATTGAGGTTCTAAAATCTCGGTGGGATTCACAATATAATAGCCTTTCCGAATAGGGATACAATGTACCATTGCATTTGGGTTAGTCTTATGTATTGTCACCCTTGCAACTTTAACCCTAGAGTTTAATGCAATGATATATCATTTCTTTCATTCCAACCCCAATTGGGAACATGGTGTGAACTCATAATTATTAGCTTGACCCTACCAGTAAATGAGACAAATTAATATGCATGGAAATAAGAAGTTAATTAAACATTGGTGATCACAGAAAAAATAATTACAAAAACTTACTAACATTGGCATTTTCATTTTGTCAATTTGCAATCTAGATGGAGCCACTAGGGTTTCTATACCAAATATTGACAATCTTTTGATGCATGACACTACATCCAACAGACAATCATTTGTAATATATTAATAGAATAGAATAAAATTGAACTAAATTATGAATTTTTACAATACTTACTACGAGTGACAAAGTTTGCGTTGAAGTTAATTTTGCTTGTATCAGTCCTTTTGGAGTAGTTGTTGTGTCCCCTACATTGCTCTTACAAGACAATAAAATACAATATATACATTGAAAAGATGAAAATAAAATGTTATTTAAAATAATAGCTAAACAACTTCTAACCTCCACCACAAGCAAGATTTCAGCTTGAACATTTTGTACAATAGAATTATGTTCATATCACCAATGTGATATTATAATTCAAATAATTAGCGTGAAAATATATATATTGAAACATGAGTAAAGAGTTGCACACTAACACTTTCATTGTTGACTACACTATCTCTCTCCATAGCTTCTACTCTTTTCATTAGTTTAGATGTTGTTGCTTTTAAAGATGAGATTTCCTATGCTTTTTCTTTCACTGTGCTTTGGCTTGCAGCTAGCACCTCCTTGTATGGATTTTTTCCAAATAGGTTAGTTGGCATAACTCCTAATCCAACCCCATGACATCATCCTCTCGCATTAGCTCCTAGTACCTTAGCAAGGGCATCATCCCTAGCTGCAAACACTTGAGATGCAATTTCTACTTACTCTTCTTGAATTTTTTGTTGACAATTTCATGCAATTAAATCAGATCATATAAGAAAACATTTCCAAAATGTAAAATGAAATTCTAATCAATATCTAAATTAAAAGGTTGAGAACATGCTATTGTTTCTCCTACAGCTGGTGTGATTGGAGTGCCATCCTTCTTTTGATGGAACTTCTTCCATAAGTCTGACCAAGTAATGCATGTACTTGTATCACCATAGGCTATAGGATTTATCTAGTTGCAAGAAGTAAAATAGTATGGTTAAGTTGTGAAATTACAATGAATCTTATATATGCTAATATTTATCATATCAGATAAAATATAATGCATCACAATTGCTTATCATATCATCTTCGACCCATTGATAACCTTGACGTCCAGGGATATGCAAGTTCCTCTCCTTTTCTACATTTTCCTTGTTTATTTTCCTTATATCCTAGAAATAAATTGAAAATAAAATATATAAGTCAATATTAGAATCCAATAGACATTCTAGGTAACTTGACTATGTAATATGTGAACCTTTTGCTTACATGGAGTTTAGTGGTGCTTTGTGATGGGACAAACTCTCTCCAAACGGTCTCACTTATCCTAATAGGAGGAACATTTTTTGATCTTTCCTAGTTCAATTCACAAGGATCACAATATGTTTTGGTCAACCAATACTTGCGATTGTTTTCCTTATGATTGATGGATTGCATAAATTAATATTTAAGGAGGGGAGGGATTATGAATTTTAACTGCAACATACAAGAATTGCATTATTAGATGTCATACATGGTTTGAAAATAAACATTGAAGGCATGCAAAAAAAATAAAAATGTTGAGAACAAATACACATAATGTCTAATACTCACCTTAATGATGTTCCACATGTCCTCCTTTAGTTCATCTGAAACCTTCCTCCAATTAGAATAAGTGATTGTAACCATTTCCCTTGCAAGAACACCTAGTAATGAAGCCAGCTTCACATAGTTTGGAATAATGGGTTGGTTCCTTTAATTTATATGAATTTCAAGCTTTTCCTCCAAGTTATTAATATCTTCACATATAGTTAGTCCTCTACCCCTCTTCTTGACCTTCTCAGTTGATGCTTGTGTAGAGGAATCATCCCCTTCTACACTAATATCTTCATGGCATGGTTGTTTGTGAACATCTTTTGTAAAAAAAGAGAACATAAAGGTGTCATGGATTCCTTAATCATAAAATTTATAGTTACAAAGAACTACAAAATTTTGAATTAATGGGCTTACCTTGTTCTTCATGTTGCTCCTCCTCCTGAAAAGAGTTAAATGTATCTTTATCATTTCCTTCATTGTTGGGACTAATAGAGTCATTCAAGGGCACAAAAGGTGTAATATTGCTTGCTCTTGTTTGGATTTTCATCTTCTTAGTCACTGTAGCGAAGAACATTGGTAAACATATGCATAACATTTCCATACAATAAAAATAAGCATTATACTGCATAAGGAAATACATTGTTCTATTTTTAAATATTTACCTTCTGAGATGCATCTTCCTGTCATTCCCATTTTATCATTTTGACATGTTCTTTTTGAAGATTGCGCCATCAAGTTTCTTAGATGTAGTGTCATAATTTGCTTTCTCTATTTTTCTCAAATGGATTAGAGTACTGATTAGCCATTATTAGCCTATTAGATTGTTATTAAAGTAGAAGATAATATGTTCTAACAATCTAAATATAATAAAAATAATGATATACTTCAATCACAAACAATCACTTACCTCCATGTTTCCACTTGTACAAAGCCTACACAAACAAAAAAAGTTCTATCAATACTCACTTGAAAACTAAAGGTACATAATTATAGAAAGCTGTTTAAATGACTAATCTATCTAACAAGTTTCAGAAGTATAAGGATAATCTTTATGTAGTGGATATATATTTCTCATAAGGATCATCTATAGCTTTACTGTAGTAAACGCACTACATACACATGCAAAAGTACCTACAACATTATAAGATACAACAAACATAGGTATATATCAAGTATGCATGAACAATTCAATGGGAAAATTCTGACACAAGGCAAGTTGTGACCTTTTAGTATTGGCCAATGGAGACCACCATTAGTGACCCACTCATTATCAACTCACAAACTTGTCATAGTAAATCCTAATACTATGGTTAGCACTTATCCTTTCCTTTCGGCTACACGTCAATTCAACATAATCTGATGTGTACAAGCCAGACTCAGTCTTGTACTTCAAACATCAAAACACCCATAAACATACAACAATAGGTATCATATCAATCCACATAGGGAAACATATATAATAAATCAAAACATAGCTAATAGATCATGGGTATCCTTTAAGCCAACAATTGGGGATAACCAAATTCATGGCTACCCTTATAACACCATGGCCATCCTTAAATTTTAACATATCAAGGGCTTGTGCTGGATCATTGGTCTTTTCCCTCTTATTTGGAATATTAACAAAATAACAATATAGTGAATAGTAGGCTAGTAAGATAAATAAAAAATTAGGGATCCATGATTTGAAGTATGCCCTCATGCTCTGTAATGGCTACCTGTTCAACTTCTCAAGCTCCTCATATTAATATCAACATCATATATACCTCCTTGAGTCCCTAATATTGTATGGTAAACTAATCATACTGTGGGAAAATTAAATTTTCTATCACTCTACAGTCACCTTGCTAGTGCTTGAAGGGGCATGGAGACTGAAATAACTTTATATGCAAATATTCAACCATCATAATATACTCATTACTACTAGAAAAGGGCTATATGTTTTATTTGGTGATTCACCTTATTTAATTAATGCTACATCTATTTTCACGCAACTATGGAAGGATTGCTGCAGGAAATATGATAATCATTCAATTGTTATGACATGAAAAGTTGTGTGAGAACATTAGAACCTTCAAGTATTAATATCCAATATTTTGTAATAAACAAATTGTAACATATAAAATCAACCATGGAATAAACAAGGCATCGTATTAATCCCAAAAGAGTTGTAATATGCAATCAACATTGAAAGGTAGGTTGAAATTTCAAATTTCAAAGTTGAGCTGTCATCTAATGTTTACAAAATAGGCCATAGTAGAGAGAAAGTGCTTTAAGTTCTAGAAAATATATTCCAAACATAAAAATATAAACAAATATACTATCTACTAAGCTTTCCTCTGTCCATGAAAAAGTTCTAATTTTTTTCCCATGATCTAGATGCAATATGACTAGGAATAAGTGGAAATGGTTATGAAACATGACCATGAGATATTTTACATCCAAGATCTTCACAAGGATGAGTCAAATCACTAAGCACAAATACCAAGGAGACTTGAGGACACCATCTACTGTCACTAGAGCCATAGGAAAGGAGTTGAGAAAGGTGATATGCTAGAGGAAGGAATGGCTGTGGACCTTGGTGATGAGGCATGTTATCCTATAAAAGGAGTTGGTTCCATTACCTTTTAGATTCCTTCAAGTTCTATTCTCTGTTATCACCTTAATTTCACTCATACATGACGTTTCAACAAAAATAGGCTGAAGCATCACCAGTTGGAAGCAAGTAGCATGATAACACTACCTCATGGCTACTAAATCACGTCAATAGGGAAGAAATAACCTTATAAATGCTAACTTTCATTCCATTGTGCAACTATCACTATGTATCACACATGAAATTTGCAAGGGTTTTCCTTTGATAACTATGCAATTCATGTGACTATGTGAAATCCATATTTTTGAGCACATTGAAGGCTCTTAGGCCTAGTTCAGACAACTTTGTTAGGGAGCACAAAGTGAATTTGATCCCCCAACTCATCAAAGGGGAGTAATTTGGCTCCTGAACTATCCCCATAAAGCATTGGTATCCCATTTCAAACGAAGAACATTTACATGCGAGCCAATCATTGGAGCTCAAAATATGACTATAAACAAAAGCTGTTGGGTAGCATTTTAAGAAGAGAAGGGTTTAAAGGTTATGTTGGAGAAATGAGTTTGAAGATAATAAATATCACTCTCTCATCTCTACCATTAATTGCCCTCGTTCTTTCTTGAGGTCCTTGCTCAATGATACAACTGTTCTTCATGAAGGAGAATGACCCATCCCAAGGAGAGTGTTGAATGCCACTTGCTTCCAAATCGCTCCTTCTATGTGATATCACATATTTGATGTTTTTCCATTTGAATACTATGAGTATTGTTGTTCCTCTCCACTCTTTTATGAATAAAATACATCCTTAGAATTAATCTTGTCGAATAATTTCCTGCGTGCTTCCTATCTGCTTATTTTTTAGACTACTCTTGTGCTAGTCTCACTATGTGTAACTCACAACATCGTTTAGAAAGGATTTTTTACTCACCGATAAAATTGAATCCCTGAACTCGAGTGTCGATTCCATTGGGGAATAGATTCATGTAAATCTTACTTCTTAGGTTCACGTTAATCTCATTCATGTCAATATCACCGTTAATCATCACTGTTAAGGAAGTTGGTATGGCAATAAATGCTTGAATTGATGGTAATCATGGAAAAGATTTGGAATGTTGGTTGTAGTTGGCATATATAGAGATTTCATTAATGGTTTCAAAACTTCAAATTTATCATGGTGGTACATGTGTATAAACAGATATGATGTGTACAAGCTAGACTTAGTCCTATAATTCAAACATCAAAACCCCCATAAACATATAGTAGTGGGTATCATTTCAATCCATTGAGGGAAACATATCTAATAGGTCAAATCATAGCTAATAGGTCATGGGTATCCTTTAAGCCAAAAACTGGGGATAACCAAGTTCAGGGTTACCCTTCTAGCACTATGGCCATCCTTAAATTTTAACATATCAATGGTTTGTGCTGGATCATTAGTCTTTTCCCTCTTATCTGGAATATTAACAAAGAGTAAGCTAATAAGATAAATCAAGAATCATGGATCTATGATTCAAAGTGCAATGCCAGTGAAGGAAGCAACTGAGAGATACCCCCCCAAAGTCCAATTCTCAGGACTTTTTTTTGGGGGGGTGGGGGGGAGTTTGAAACCCCCCCCTAAAGGTGCTTTTGGCGGTTCTGAAACCCCACTCCAAAAGTCATGAGAATTGGATTTTTTTTTTTTTTTTGGGGGGGGGGGGTTGTTGAAAGACCCCTGCTAAAGATAATTTTCAAGGCAGGTTTTTAAACTCCCTTGCCAAAATTCATGACAATTGGACTTTTGGGGGTGGCTTTAAAACAACCCCCCCAAAAGACATGAGAATTGGACTCTTGGGAGCGGTTGTTTTAAAACCGCCCCAACAAATCCAATTATCATGACTTTGGTAGGGGGGGGGGGGTTGTTTTAAAGCCTCCCCCAAAAAATCGAATTGTCATGACTTTTTATTTGGGGGGGGGTTTGAAACCCCCCCCGAAAGGTCCTTTTAAAGGAAGTTTTTAAACACCCCCCCCCAAAGTCATAATTTCTAAGTTCAAGTAAGCTTACCTTATGGCCTAATAAACAACAAAATTTGAGCAATTAGCCTACAAGTATCTAGACTATAAAAAATGACATGGGTTTGCATTTCACCTAAATGATTGAGAAATAATTGAGCTTTTCCCCTTGCATGGATATTTCCCTTTTGAGTGTTTTACTACGTAAAATCTTGAGTTTTTCCTACCCAACTAGCATATAAAAACTATTTTTTGTTAATTAGATCCACTTGCTTCTTAAGACTTACACTCCCAAGTCTCCCAATTTAGACATTGGTTGAGTCCTCCTTGCACAATCCTTATGTCATGGTTGTTTCCCCTGTTAACGATCATCTATGCCACATAAAGGGAAGTACGCATAAACTCATGATATGTTTGTTTGGCCATCCATTTGAGTCAAGTCCATGTTTGAATCATACATTTGTGATCTCCTTACCTCATGTTGTTTGAAGGGACTCACCATTTCCATCCCTGTAATAGATCACTCTTATCAACCATAACACATATTGCTTCAAGGGTTTGATATAGAGACTTAGTGCCTTGTTTTCCACTTTTGTTATTATTGTTCTACCTCACATAAAATATTGCATTTCCATCATTGATCCCTAACTAAATGGTTCCTTCTAAGTTTCATATCCAACACATCCATTCACATTGCATATGAGCATACTAACTTCAACATATACATGCATATTTCATGTGATCATACTAATACTATTGGGTGCCTAAATTGTACTCTATGTCTTGAGCTCAATTTTGGTTGATCTTTTGCGCTTATTAGAACATCCTTTCATCTTTTGAATCCCAAGTTATCCTTCCTTTCGACATCAAAGGTCCTTCTATGTGACTTAGGAAGCATCTCAGGTATTCCAACTCATTCATATGTTACTGTTGTCATTATTTTGATTAATAAAATGTTTTTTAACTTTATACTCGTTTTATGACATGTATTTACAGGCTTAGCTTGAGCCCGTAAGTCGAGTTATTTTTGATACTTGTAGGCACACAATTGAAAAATGGACACATGGGTCATTTCCAAAATTTTGTTGGCCAACTCATCCTCCTGTTGGTTTTCATGATTTTGACATGATGTCACCTAGCGAATGGATCAATTTGGGTTTGATCGCAGGAAAGGGAAATACACAGTTTTTCCTGAATTAGAGGATATGTTGATTCTTTGAATATTGATAGATCATCTACGATCTGTTATGCTTTAATTAATATTTCAGTTATAAAGGATAACAAGGTATTTCAGCCTATCTCTACCTCCATTTGAAATCATAACAACTTCCTCTATTCTCTCCATGATCTTTTTAATGGTTGTTGAGTGTTGGTCTCCCGGTATTTTTTGTTGTTATCAAGAATGAACTATATATATGTAATGTATTTCCTTTTTGAGGTTAGTCAAAAAATTTGATAGTCGACCAATACTCTTTGCAATTCTATTGTAATCATTGTGTTTCGTATTCTAATGTATAACTATTATGCTCTTGATATCGTAAGTTTCATCCACTTGTAGAGTGTAGTCATATCCTAGAAGGAAGGCCCCCCTTCAAGGTTTACTACTACATGTATTTGTTGTTCATAATATTTGTGTTGTAAGTATTTCATTTCAAGCATATTTATTTTCTGGTGTGAATATATTGCATTGTAAAAAACATCGTGTCTTAGATATTGGATATAATGTTCATTAGATTAATTTTATCACATCAAATTTACAATTTTGTGGATATAGTTTGATTTAAGTTTGTTTACGTAACAGTAAGCATGTGCACACAATAGATTTAATATTTAACAACTGGTTACACTAACCCTGAGGTATTGAGTTGGACATAAAGAAAGTACTGTGGATAAATGATCTAAGAGGATGTAGGGTTATCCACCTGTAATTTGACTTATCATTTGTGCTCAAGTACTTAAAGATCCGTGTGAATCAATGTGTTCTTGAACTTTTGTTATGGTTTGTTTTCTTTTTGAACTTGCAGAGAATGGTTAATGGCAAAACTTAGATTACAAATCTCTTTAAATATTAATCCACCTCATCGTATGATCATGATTCATATTTGGTTAAAATAGAAATAGACTTTGAAATGATGCGAGTGTTGAATTGGTTTCATTTTAGAAAGATCATTGAGACTATATAATTGAATTTTGCATTTTGAAAAGTGTGGATTGAAATTAACATTTATTTGATTATTTAAATCTTGAATTCCATTTTATAGTTTAGCATTCATTGAAGGATACTACACACTTCTATCAATCCTACATAGATTCTACCCATACTTCATAAGTTCACAAACATCTGGTTGACATTAAGGTTTCTGGGAATTAAAATCATCCAACAAATACCTTTGTAACTTTTTCATTATTAGTGGGTTACCTTGAATTTGATATTGATTACCTTGATTACTCTCTAACTAGATCATTTTTCCCATGCTCAACTTCGGGACATTATCACAACATAAAGAATCATACTTGGGGGTGTGAGTGGGGAATCCCTCTTTCTAAACCTTTCCATAGCCCACCAAACTATTTGAGCATTGAGGATATTAAATGAGACAACAATCTACTTATGATCAAAGAGGCACGAGATTGAAGATAATGGGAGCTTGTTGTAGGCAGAACAGATCCCAGTTTTAGCTCATAAACATGGGAGCCCCAGCTAAAACTAAATTATGGTAATATGGAATTTTTCCTATCTTTCTTATGGGGTTCTATGATTAGTTGTCCTTCATATTTAATTCTGTTTGCTTTGAATCCAATAAAAATTTCAAATTACACTTTTTTTTATGCATTTTTGTGAATTGCAAAAAACCTTGTTTTTCTTAAAAATACAATGTTTCCGCAAACTCGCAATCTGCAATGTGGATTCCGCATTGCGGATTGCGGGAACCTGAAGTCTTGTAGGAACCTGAAGTCTTGAACTTTGGTTTTTTTACTTCCGCATTTCCACAACCCACAATGCGGATTGCGGAAGTCAGAAACCACTTTTCCCAATAAAATCACTTTTTCACTTCCGCATTTTGGCAACCCGCAAATGCGGATTGCGGAAGTTGGAAAGCACTTTTTCAATAAAATATTTTTTCGGTTTCGCAATTCTGCAACCCGCAATGCAGATTGCGGAAGTCGGAAACAAAATTGAAAATTGAGTTCGAATCGTCATTTCCAAACCCGCAAATAATTTGCGGATTGCGGGCAACAAAATTCCCATAAATCATTTTCGCAAAATTTCCCATCCCTGCAACCCGTAGTACGGATTGCGGGAAGATTTATTTTTTCCATAAATTCTCCGCTCCGCATTCCCTATTGCGATTGCGGATTGCAGAAACAATAAATTGCCCAGTTTGAAATTCGCACATCCACAATTCCACAACCCGCAATGCAGATTGCGGATTGCAGAAGCATAAATCATAAATTTTCAAAAGGCACTCCCGCAATCTCTTTTCCGCTTTTCTTGTTTTAATCTTGACCGTCGATTTATTTGAGATCTACGATCTGGATTGATTTCGCTGATAATCGTTTGGTTAAATTTTTGAAAATTTATTATCTTTTTACCATTTGTAAAACTGCGAATTCCACCTTTGCCCAACAAATTTTACTGCGGATTTTTACCCTGTTCATGGCTTTGCTTCTTCCATCGGTTTTCAGGTAGGTTTCTCAGTTCATTTACCAATTATATGTGTGAAATTTGGAATTTGAATTGAATTTATTTTCGTTATTTTTATTAGAAAATTCCATTTTTCAACCATGTCGAGGAACACCAGGTCTAAAACAACCTTGAACGAACTGAAAAACAAGGACCCAAACAACAATATATTCTCTGATACCAATGGGAGGGTTTCCAAAACCTATTACCCGGACTGGGCGCGGATTTACGCCATATTTGACAACGACGATTTTTCTGAAATCCAACATGACTAGGAAGCCTTTTTGAATATCAATAAGTTCCAACTTCACATTATAGCACCCATGCCATCCTTGATGCCCTATACATATGCCATAAAATGCTCTATTGACCATGCCAATCCTCAACACCGTTCATTTAATGATGCGGCTTAAACCCAGTTAGCATCCTTCCGACCTGAGGTATTTGTTAGGGCCTATGCACTCAAAAATCCCAAGAAGCTTCTCACCAAACAATTCCTGAATGCTTCCACAAACCAGTTCAAATTTGATGAAATGATTAAATCCTAGATGGAGAACCCAACTATATCCCCCCCCAAAGCTGGTAAACTTTATCCCATTTCCTGGTTTAGGGAACGTTTTTCTTTGCTAGCAGCCATGTTATGCAGGCTATATGGATTTCCCAACTACTCGGTCTTCAAAGCCGAGTGGGAACCCGTGGTCCATCATGTTCTTACCACAAGAGATTCGTTCAATTTGGCCCAAATTTTATCAGCTGTGGTAAAGGAATCCATTGAAAAATATAAAAAGACCCCTGCCTCAAGAAAGACAACATTTTACCTCTTTGGATATGTTATGGATGTGTTTTGTTCGACATTTTCATTCCCTGCAATGGGACGGAATTGGACAAAGGAATCACCTCCAGTCCATATTTACTGTTCTGCATTGTGGGAGGATAACTTCATACCTCTCATTTATGACATCTATGACAATTTCTTGGGATCTATTTATCAGAAGATCTTCAAGGAAGATGCTCCCACTTTTTCAACTCAAGCCAAGGCCTTAATTTCCAAAATGGGAGATTGGTATGTGGGGGAATACTTTTCCTATATCAGAATCCGGGGCAGCAACAAAATTCATTTTTTACCCAGAATTGTACTTGACAAGATGGTGCTAGAAGAGATATCTTTTCAAACTGTGGTTGATGGTGTATTCCCTAGGTTAACCGGGGCTAAAAGAAGAGGGTGTCCTAAGTTTCTTCTTACCCTTGGGTCATTAGTAATTCAGAACTCTACCCATGCAATCTTCTGTGAAATTTAGTTCACACCAATATTTGATCAAGAAAATTGCAACTCTCACAAGTTATCTCACACAACTAGTCAAGAACACTGAAAAACAGTCAAGTATGATGCAAACATAATTACTCTCATGAATAATAATACATTAGCCAACCTTGGGAAAATAATAGGTTGAAAATATATAATCTTACATCATAGATTCGAAAGCAAAAGTTTTCCATTTGAATCCTCACAAAAGCAGGCTTACTAAAAATATGCAAAACCCCCCTAGGTGGAAAGTGTGCTTTCCAAGTCACCTCTAAGTCTCACAACTTTATGAATTAGTGGTTAGATGGTGCCGTATGACAGAAAATCATGCTAAATCCATAATTTGGAAGGAATAAACATCATCGAGGATGGGTTGGAAAAAACACAGTTAAGACTAGTCAACTAGCTTTCACCTTTCACCAAAAAGTGGTAAAAATCAGTAAGGTGCATTTCTATTCCAGGATTGGATAAGATCAGCCAGAATCCTAGGAAATATTATCCAGAATCTTTAGAAATGCGCCTGTTTGATGGAAAATCCACTCGAGCGGACGCGACTGCGAGCCGGATATCCCTAGCTCAAAGTGAGTCTAGAACAAATAGAACAGACTACAAATGGATTTCATAGATCGACTTAGGGATGCTTCACGTCCCACGGTCGTCAGATCTCAGCTACAAGACTTGTCAAGACACATAGAACAATGCAAATGAGTAAAGAGAATCTATACAATAAGAGATCTAAGTAAACACTTAAGTAGGTAAATTACTCAATATCATCACACATAAACAATATTGGTGGAAAGCATTTGTATTACTGTAAATCGAGAAATACATAGTAAAGAATAGACTACAAGCAAGGATTAACTCTGAAGTCCTTCTCCATCCAAACCATTTGCCATATCCTTCCAAGGAAGTAGAGTCTCTTAATGGATGAGTTAGAGATCTCTCCAATATGATTTCACCAGCATGTAGACACTATAGACTTCCTCCCTTTGGAGAGGGGTAGAGCTTCACTTATATAGGACTAAGTGGATAGGATATGGATAGGATAGGTTGAGATATGGTAGGAGAGAGATAGGGGATCCTTCCAAGAGGTTAGGAACAGAGTTCCAGCTCCCCCAAGAGGTCAGGGATAAGGATACGAGTCAGCAAGATTCAAGAATGAGCTCAAAGAAGCTATTTTTTCCCATTAACTGACTTTGTCGCACCCTGGAGTGGAGAAAGGTGTGACGTTGCAGGTTGCATGAGTGCAGCCTACAACGACCTCTCAAAACCTAGCATAAATGCAGTGGTGTCCTTTCCATGTAAATGAATTAGCCAATGTAACTTCAGGGATGTATACACTGAATCTAATGGTGGTAAGATTTTAGGTGTAACAGAATGCCCCCCAAAGCATGAAGCTGTTGAAATATTGGACAGGTGAAATGCTTTGACAGAAAGAATGGCAAATGGACTTGTCGGATGAATGATGCTGCTATAGTAAAACTGACTTTGAACTGACAATCTCATATGATGTACAACATGGCTTCTGACCAATACAATGCAGATCCATGGTAGTAATGACCGACTGAACACAATCATGGCTACTAGACACAAGCGTAGATCCATGATGAGATGATAACACAGCCACGACCAATACAAATGTGGATCCGTGTAATATGAATCAATAAAAACTCCATCGCAACTTGGGTAAAACATGACTCCCCAGGGTCTTCAAGCTGAACCCGCAATGATACGAATCTATCCATGTGATTAAAAATGTATTGATGTCGAACATGGTAGAAACCACTTGATTACCGGTCATTGATGTATACCATTAACAACTGCAAGGGAAATCACCATTGATTTCAATGATCCCCAAGGTATCACCGTACATATCACTAAGCGTGAATAAATGAGCTGAAGTCGAACGCAAGATGAAACCTTTCGATCAAGAGTCAATGATGTAAACTCATGCCGAAAGTGAGGTAACCTTCCATTGAGGCATGCAGGGCCAAGGTACTTGGTTAGTTTCTAGATTCAATCCTTGGATGATGTTTGAAGTCGACAAGGATGAATTCATCGAAGGAGGGCCATGATGAATCCCCCATCATCGACACGAAACACGAGAAAGGATGTGTAGAGTGGATCAGACGGTATAGTAACATGATTGATTGACTCAGAGTAGACCAACATGATGGAAGGTGTACAGACTACAGATAATGAATAGTGAAAGTATTCTTGAACATGGGCATGGCATGACTTGGCAGTATTGACATGACGAGTACGACACTAACTCCTAATGCAACTGATGATGGAAGCTTTCTTTGAATGACTCAAAGGAGTAACAAGAATCAGGAAGTAAGCGGAACTCGAGGACAAACAGATGATCCAAGTACTATATGCAAATGCAGATGAGTGCCATGTTCAAGAACGACTAAGTACTGCCACAGATAAAGGTGTAATATAAAAGCTTTCCTTTTTCCCCACAATGAACAATGAGTGCCTCATGTGTTTTTTATGAGCTTGATGAGGGTAACCAAATGCTCGATATAGCTCATCTCATAGATGAGTCCAATCCCAAATATTTTCTGAACTTGGGATAGGAGGGTTCGTCCCATGGCAGGCCCTTCAATGTGAAAATTTAACGAGTCCATAGAAGGTAAACTCGGTCGTCATTTCATGTTTAGAGAGTGTGAAAAGAACTAAAGAAGACCCCAATGGTCCTTTTTCGTAAAGTTAGCCTCATTGCCTGAAAAAGGGTAAAACAAAACGGGAGAGGACTCTTCCAGTCATGATTGACTGGAGTATACCTTTTTCATAAGTAGTGCCCCCTGGTCCGAAAAAGGGTAAACTATCACCAAGAAGATGACCATTCAAATGCTTTTACAAGCGTGAACATGACAAGTTCGCTTGGCAATCTTTTCGTATTTTGAGAGCCTGAAAAGAGCTTAAAGATAGACTCCGGGGGGGTCCTTTTCCATAGGAGTTTAACGAGCCCGAAAAAGTGATAAATCGTAACTCGGTAACGTATTCTCATAGTTTCAAGAGCACGAGAAAGAACAAAGAGTAAGCTCATAATCATTAAATAATTACAATCTAATGAATGAAAAGATAAATGACAAAAAATTCACAAGGGGTGTTCATACCTGAGATGACCATTCCAATGCAAAAATGGCATGAAAAAGACACTTAACAACCCCTGCACACTTGGAAACTAGGTCAAATAGTCAACCGAACGTTCAAATATGATAAAATCGATCCAAACTATAGCAAATGGCATAAAGGCATCAAATATTTGAAAAAGGAATATTCCATTTTGTTTATAAATAGAAATAAAAACCAAATAGAGTCACCATTGTTCTATTTGCCAAATTTGGGAGGAGTAGTGCCATTTGGAGCCAAAACTTCACTCGTCGATTCCGGGAGCTACGAGCAGCCATTTCACTCGCCGTCCGGAGCAGGTAACCCTAAACTTCATCCAGTATAATCGTAGTGGTTTACATTTTTGAATTTCATTCATTTTTTTGGGTTTTGGCTTGGTTTGGGAAGGTCCATTGCGCCCTCAGCTCGTTGCAGTCTGCCCTTTCAGGAACTACGAGGAGACCAAGTCATCGCAGTCTGCCCTTTCGGGAATTGCGACGAGACCGAGTCATCGCAAGGGTCGCATAGCTGGACTATGACGACATCACACTGTTTGCAAAAACGGGGTGCGATGACGGAAACATCCATCCCCAAACTCAAGCCAAGCTCAAAAAGGAACTTTTGGTGGTTGAAGCAAGTTCTAATAATGTTAAAACTCTCCTTTTGGCATGTTCCAAGTATCCAAAATGGTTTTGGAGTGGTGAGAACGGGAGCATGAAATAGATGATATGCATGCTGTAAATGATCCACAATGTGTAGAAGCACTGAGGAACTGTGGGCTCCTTAAGTTCTTTCAGATTCAGGGGATGATATCCCAAATCCCATTACTAACGCATATGCTCCGATGCTGGGATGCATCCCAACAATACTTCGTGATCGGTGAGCATGTGCTTGCTATAGATGTCGAGGACATCTACTTTTTGATCGGATTGTCCTTAAGAGGGGACAATGTGCTACTTACTGGATCACGTGGAAGTGATCGGAATGTGGGTGACATGATCCTACAGCATTGTACTCCCAACACTGCTGCTTCTAGTGGGAAGATTCCCATAAAAGATGTGCCGCAACATCCATTGCGCACCATACTTTTCACCATTATGAGGATGGCAGGGAGCCAAGCTCCTCACTTAGCCACCATGTCACAGATGCTATACGCGAAGGACTGCATGTCTCCGAAGATCTTTAACTGGTGCAAGAGACTCCTCGCAAACATGCGAGCTCAGCTGACCAAGTGTCGGCGGGGAGAGCTCAAATAGTTTGGCTATGGTTCGATAGTGATCTCGTTCTTACTGGAACGGGTTCCCCTCTTGCATCCTCAGGTACCACCGGAGGATAGGGAGCCTAGAGATCCTCACATGGCTAGGTGGACCAAGGTGATGTCCCGACATGGCGGGGGCCCCATTATTGGATATGGTCCTGAGTTATTCACTTGGATGGAGGGCCAGTTACTGATGGTAGAGGACTTCCCGTATAGTGGTACAAAATTTAGAGATGACCCGGACTTGTCATTGCCAAAGGGAGCAGCATGGGGAGACCTTGGTAAGAACAAATAACTTGTACTTTTTAAGTTTTGTGCATTTATGATTTTTTTGATGTAGTGCTGACAAGTAAACAACATGTGTGTGCAGACGTGGGACCTGTACGAACAGTGGGAGTCTCTCTTCTTGCTAGGAGAGAGAGAGGAGAGGGAGCAGTCGTAGGACCTGCAGTGCACGCTGCCATTGCAGAGATGGATGGAGTATATTCCAACCTGAGTGGGTTGACGCTCGACGTTCCCGAGCCGACGGTAGATGAGGTGCCGCGGCCCATGTAGGTGTACACGGTTGGAGCGAATGCGCGCTTCAACGTATTGCTTCACAAAGTTGCGAGAGCAGTTGACTGTTTCCACACTCAACAGGCTAGAGCTGCTAGACCACCTAGGGTTGTACGGGCCAGCCCGTAGGCCATATGTTGTTACTATATGTGTACTAAGAGCTTAGAGGCCTCATATTTTGTACTACTGAAAGCTACGAGGCTTCAGATTTTGTAGAGATTCACTGAAAGCCGTCGTGCTTCAGATTTTTGTACCAACACTACTTTTTGATATATATATATATAGACATTCTGATGATTTATACATTATGTGTTTCAAATGGATGAATGATGTGGTCTTGTTTATACGTTTTCTTATATAAAAAAAATTATTTACATGCTATGTCTACTTTTAACAATTCATGAATATGCTTATGTGTGTGCAATGTACCAATCTAAGATGAAGTTGGCCATGGAATCGAAAACTGTGTTAACGTCTCGTGGAATGTGCAGGTACTAAATGGACTCGAAGGACCTTTCCAGAAGATGGACTCGTTTATAGAGATGGAGTAAGATGGGATGATGGCGTAAACTTGGTTAAGATGAGATACCACTAGTTGAGAATCCAAGTGGATGACCACATGGTCCATACCCAAAGAAATAGCGTTAGTTAGGGTTCCAATGACTACTTGATATTCTGCAGCATTGTTGGTCGCGAAACCTAGACACATTCCTCCTGAGCTGATGAGCTCGCCAGTAGGTGAATAAAGTACCTAGGCTGTCGAAGCAAGGTTACAGGTATGCCGACTGGCGCCGTCTGTGAATCCAAAACAAGTTGCCATCTGCACACACAGACAAAACATGGTATAAGAAACAAAACAAGACCTAAACACATAAGAAATCAAAGCGTCACACCACACAGAAAACACACAAGCACGCCATGTACAGTATATACAAAAGTACCCATGCATGAAAGAATCAAGCATAGTACCTCTTCAGGTAAATCCCATTGCGGGGTTCACCCAAAGATATCCCATCATAGTATTCAAGCTCATAAGCTCCCTTCTCTAAGATGCATTTCACTATGTAAGGTCCATGCCACATGGACTCAAACTTTCCTGCCCCCATCTTATCATGTTTCTGGTTGTATGTGAGGACCAAATCTCCTTCGCTGTAGGCGCAAGGTTCTACTTACTTATCATACTGCTCTTTGATGTGTTTCTTATGGGCCTCGTTGGTAAGAGCGGCATCTCAGCGAGTCTCATCGAGCTTAGCTAAGTAGAGGAAGCATTCTTCCTCGGAAATAGTGTTTGGGAGAAGTTTGATGGAGAGCTTGAGAGATGGAATCTTGCACTCAATGGGAAGGACCGCCTCCAATCCATACACTAGTTGTGAAGGAGTAAATCCGGTGGTGGTTTTAACGGAGGTTCGATAATCCCAAAGTGCGGAGAAGAGCATGTTGTGCCAGTTGGCCTTGTGTGTACCCACCATACGTTGGACCATAGTTTTCAAGACCTTGTTAATGGTCTCGACATGTCCATTTGATTGTGGGTAGTACAGTGTTGAGTTTTCATGGCGAAAACCCAATCTATCACTCAACTCGTCAACCATATGGTTCATAAAGTGAGAACCAGGGTCAATAACTATCGCTTGAGGAACTCCAAAATGCGCTATTACACGATTAAACATGAAGAGTGCAGCAGTCTTGCTGTCATTCGTGTATGTAGGCATTGCCTCGGCCCACTTTGTAAAGTAGTCCATAGCTACAATGACGTAACTATGCCCCCCGACTGAGGTAGGATTACAATGCATGAAATCTATGCCCCATTTAGCGAAAGGGCCAACGACAATAACCGGGTGTAACGGGGAGGGGTGGGTGCGGTTTTTCATATGAAAATGTTGACATGGAGGACATTTTTTTACGGCCTCGATGCAATATTTGAAGATAGACGGCCAATAATATCCTACGCACAAAATATTCTGGACTGTAGCCCTCCCAGAGAGGTGACCGCCACATGCCCGAGCATGACAGTCATTCAGAACGCGTTTAGCCTCATCGTGAGTCAGACATCATCGAAGGATAGAATTGGTGCCACGACAGTACAAAGTATCACTGATAATCAGATAGTACTTTGTATGGTGAAGTATTCGACGACGGTCGTCACGAGACAATTTAGGGTTGAAGCATTGTGTTTGAAGATACAATGTGATATCTCCATACCACGGATCAGACGTACTGATAAGAAACAATGACTCATCTGGAAATGAGTCATTGGTATCAGATTCTGTATCAGTACGGGGGAGGTCGCAGATGAGCTCGGTGAACACCAAAGACTTTTTCGACTTGGCTTTTTCGAAAAGAAGATCGAATTCTTGTAGTATCATGATCCATCGTGAATACTTTCCCCCAAGCAGCTGATGAGTCAGAACGTGGTACACGGGGTTCGAATCAGCAATCATAGTGGTGGTGCAGAGCAAAATGTAACAACAAAAATTCTACACGGCAATGACTGCCATGAGAGTGAGCTTCTCAACATGTGAATAGCGAGTTTCAGTGTCAATGAGACCTTTGCTGGAATAGTATATCACATGTTCTTGGGTGTTCTAGTCTTCCTGTACCAAAACCATGGTGGTAGTGGTGTTAGAGGCTGTGAGATATAAAATGTAATCTCAATAGTAATTTGGCGGTTGGATCACAGGGGCATGCATGATGGCATGTTTCAAACTTTCGAAAGATTGTTGAGCTTGATCATCCCAAATGAATGGGACATATTTTTTCATCAATCTCATATAACCCTATGTCTTTTGGGTGAAATTACAGACGAAACTCCTTAAATAAGTCGCACGTCCTTGCAGACTCTGAAGTTCCATAATATTAGTTGAATGTGGAAGAGCGATGATAGCTTCCACCTTCAAGGGATCAATATGGATCCCATCTTTCGAGATGATCAACCCTAAGAGGTGTCTAGAATCGACACAAAAAATACACTTATGAGGATTCAGACGGATATTGTACCGTTTGCATCTGAGGAAAACGATCGCCAGATGATCTAAGTGGAATTCACACTGCTTCGAGTGGGAAGGGAGGTCATCCAAGTAAGGTTCCACAAAGTCCTTCACATCATGGAAGGCATACGACATGGTCCGCTGGAATGTGGAACCAACAGTTTTAAGACCAAACATAAGTTTACGATATGCAAACGTTCCCCAAGGGAAGATGAATGTAGTCTTGTGTTGGTTGGCGGGGTGGATCTCAATTTGGTTGTATCCGGAAAAGCCATCCATGAATGAAAAAATGACACTTCCAGCACAATTGTTGATAATCTGGTCAATAAAGGGAGTCGGGTAGTTGTCCTTGGGACAAGCTTTGTTGAGATCCCGATAGTCAACACATACGCGAATGGTACCCTATTTTTTAGTAACAGGGACGACGTTTGAGACCCATTCTGTCAATGAGACAGGATAAATGAAGCCGACCTTCAAGAGTTTCTCGATCTCTTCCTTGATTGCCATAGCCTTCCGAGCGTGTACCGATCGTAGCTTTTGGCGGATAGGTTTTAATCTCATGTAAAACAATGGAGGGATCTATCCCAGGCACCTCCTTGTAGGTACAAGAGAAAACGTCTCAAAATCGCTTGAATAAGGCCATGGAAACGATGAATTCTTCAGGGGAACACTTCTGGCCTAACTGAATGTGTTCCACTACACCAGGAGTAACCGAAATGTCTATTAAAGTGGTGGGCTCTATGTTGGCAAAGTTGCCTTCGGAATTCATTTGACACATGAGTACCAAATATTGAGAGCCAAAGTAGACATTCGGTGTAAAGACGGTGTAAATGCTGTTCTCCACAGTATCCAACAAGGGGAGGAAAGACGAATGATGGTGGAGGTCTTCTCATGGTGGATCATCTGCACTCATGATTTCCATAATGGACTCGTCAAAATGAAAATTCTGTAGCAGAGGATCGGATGATGCCCACTATAGAGAACAGGAGGTGGAGGCCACAACTAAGTGGTCCTCCGGTGCTGACTGGATAGCCTCATACATGAGTTCAGTGGGTGATAGAGGCATAGTGTCTCCAATTAGGTGTGTGGTGGCTTCATCAGGTACAAGACATGAATCAGTGGAGCTAGGGGTAGATGAAATCTGCGAGGAGATCATGTTCAATGTGGAAACATGGTTTGGGGGATCCGAAGTAGGAAAGACACCCATAAGGGATGAGTCCTTAAGGAGGCCAACCCCCACACTCTCATATTTCTGCGAAGATTGTCCAATTGAAGGAACGTTATTTCATGGGTGAGAAGTGGTGTCAGGTGTGTAGAAATCCAATTGATCGACTGTGACAATTTGGCCTTGATGGGGGAATTATACAATGCGGAAGACAGATGATGCGACAGCAGTCATGGCGTAAAACCAATTATGACCAAGCAGAATGTTATAATCTAACGGGGTAGTGACTATCTCCACATTAATTGTTGTGTTCTTGCTCCCCTGCTCGACTGGTAAAGCTTGTAACATCCCATGAGGTTGAAAGCCACGTTCGTCGAAGGATCTCAAAGTGGTAGGAGAACGGTTCAACTCGGGAGAACCAATGGCTCTCCAACATGCGATCGACATGACTGACGTAGAGGCTCCCTCGTCCAAAACGGTATGATGGATTATCTTCCCAATAATGTTTGTAGCAACTTGAAATGCTAATTGATGGGAGAGCCTTGGTTTGAAATACTCCAGCCGAAACATAATGGTGTTCGATGAATCCGGGTCAACTGCACTGATGGTAGCGAGGAGAGTCTTGCGCTAATTCAGGCAGTTTTGCAAGACCTCGAGCGTCGACATAGCACAAGGAGCTTGTGCTAGGTCCTCTACATTGTTGTAATTTTGAGTAGCCTGAGCATTAGGATTGAAAACCAATTTTCTAATTGTGCTCTTGGGTGGACGCAACACTGACTTGAGAGAGGGATTCTCTATGGTGAGAGGAGCAGCCGACACGGTGACGTCGGGCATCGAAGTGGAATATTTTTCAGTATTACTTCCAACAGGTTCCTTGGCTAGAACAGAGTCATACGAATGAGAATGGGTGTTCAAGTTGATAGTCTCATTACGTACCATGAGAACATGTGCGGTGGTGGATGCTTCTCCTTGGGAAGAAGAAGTGTGAGTGATCGACTGCTAATTTTGAGCAGGGAAGGGATCATTGAGGACTGCGGGTGTGGGTTTTCCCTTAAGAAACTTTTGAACTTTGTATCTATGGGGGCACTCCTTAGAAAAGTGATCATCACCACACAGCAGGAAAGGATACTTTAACTTCCTTTTCTGTTTGGTATCATCAGGGGTGCTCTTTTGTTCCTGCTGGGTGGAAGATTTCTTAGGTTTCCCTTTATTCTTCTTCTTACCACCAGACTTTTGAGGTGAAGCTGATGAAACAAAATTCACTTCTTCGGTGACAGCAGAAGTGGATTATTTGGTGGTGCCATGGCCAGCTTGTGTTGGTGATGGGGAAGAACCCTGGCAGTTCGACGAACCAACAGTTTGAGCGGAAGGCTGGGCGTGAAGGGATCCAATGATGCCATCGGCTTGCGGTCCCTTGGGTGGTTTCGCGGGGTCATAAGTGTTGTAGGGTGCGTCAGGAAGGATATCAAACAATGTGCCAGACTGAGCATAGACTAAGTCTAGTAAGTGGGACATGCGATGGATTGTTATTCAGTGATGACACCGCCCATGGCAACATTTCGTGCTATGGTTGGTATGAGAGACTTCGTAAACCAATCTGCGAGGAGCTGATATGGAATAGGAGCCTTAATGAGATGTCGTCTCCTCCACCACTCATGTATATGATCTGATATATGGGTAGCGATATTTTGACGGATTGAGGTTAAAAGCTCTGTACCAGTTTCATACCGTATAGGCAGCTGTAAATGAGTCAAAAAGTTCATAGCAAGAGAACCAAAATCAGGAAAAGAATGGGGTGGTAGTTTGATATACCACTTGGCAGCCGAACCAGTGAGAGTTCGTTGGAATAATCGAAGACGGATCGAGTCGTCCATTAGTGAGTTGGATGAACACCATAAGTGGTATGTCATCACGTGGTTTTTAGGATCCTCACCCGGCTTACCATCAAATTTTGGGATATCTGACGGAAGTTTTACCGGAATGGGTGGCTAATTAGTTCCATGGTAAATGGGGTCATTAGTTAAACGAGACAGGTCAGGTAGATCCAAAGTAGCCAAAAAGGGCAGCTGCAGATTAGGCTGCGAGTACTAATAGTATGGATAAGGCGTGTAAGGACCTGTGGGACCTTGTATCGACTGACCATAGGGTGTTCGAGGAGGAAACTGGCCGTAGGGGTATTGACCGCCCGGACCAAATGTAGGTCCGCTGCCATAGTAAGGTGGTCCATAACCATAATGAGGTGGCCCATTACCATAAGGTGGGGGCCCGCCTCCGCCGCCAGGAGCGGGTGGGACGCCTCCAAATGGTGGGGATCCGCCACCACTGCCAGGATAGGATGGGCTGCCATCGCCTCCGCCAGGAGGTGGTGGTGGGCCACCACCGCCTCCAGAAGGGTAAGAGCCTCCTCTGCCACCTCCACCATAGTAGGGTGGGGGTCCACCACCACCACCACCAGGATTAGAAGGTCCTTCGCCACCACCACCGGGAGGGGGTGGTTCTCCTCCACCACCACCGGGAGGGGGTGGTTCTCCCCCACCTTCGATGGGAGGAGGGGGTGGTCCTCCACCACCTCTGCTAGGGGGGGTGGGCCGTGATGACCGAAGTGGGGTGGTCCTCCACCAAAAGGTAGAGGTCCGCCTCCTACAGAGTTATGTGGGGGCCTGCCGCCTCCAATGGGAGGTGGGGGTGGACCAAACAGGGGTGGAGGGACTGTAAGTGGGGGTCCATGTTGTGAAACATTTTGCTGTCCCCATAGAGTGTAAGGATTACCAGGGTAGGGTACCCCATAGAGTGCGTTTCTAGGATTAAGTTGACCTAGCACAGGGTTAAGATGACCTGGATAAGCTTGACTCGATGGAGGTTGAATTACGTTGGACGATCCTCGACATGGGATAGTCCCGAAGTGGAAGGTCCAGGGGGTAAGGGATTTCTAATGAAAGGCCCGATGGGAACTCCTGCTGCAGGATTATGGTTAAGAGACGACAGTTTCCCCCTAGCAACAACTTGTTGACCACTAGATAAAGGTTGACCCAACACTGGTTGCTGATTATTCACCATAGGATTACCACTACCCGTAAATAAGGTAGGGGATAAAGAGTATCCTCCCTGTGAAGTTTGGGGTGGGGGAGGAGCGGGTGACGTAACTGCGGTAGTTACGAGTGTGTTGGACTGTTGTCCTTCAACAGGTTGGGTTATGGGAGGTACTAAACTGGTCTCCTGTCTAGGAGATGCATGTGTAGGAATGGATGGTTGACCAGTTTCAGTAGTGGTCACGTTTTGTGTGGATGATTCCGGTGACTCGAAAGATAAAGAGCGACCTAGGATTGGTCGATAAGAGTATAACGACAGGTATTCTACTCTTTGTGAAAGACTCTGTCTTCGAAGTTCATCACCCCTAACACATAATCGTTCCGAACGATCATGAATGGGTGCCAATATTTTTTTAGGAGTAGGCCAATTGGGTGGGGATGCAATGGAAAAATGGGCCACTGGGTGGCCTAGAGAAGATGTCCAATAAGCTGCTGATGGACTAGTAGCGGCTGTGGGGTCATCCTGGGGTTGATTTATCCATTCCAATGATCCAGGCTATCCCGGTGCAATGGGAGGTAAGTATTTTGAAGCGGGGATGTGTGCTTCTTCACCCTGTGGGGGATGAGAGGCAGGTGAATCTGGAGGAGTATGAGGAAACAAAAGTCCTCCAACATTCAAAGTGGGGTTTTCCACTTCATGTGACCCGACCCTGGCTTGTGGATCCATCCTTACCCTCGAAAGTACCTCCTGGTCAAGGGGATATTCGGGTGGCAAATTCTGAATCCTGCGAGAACTTCTCCAAGGAAAGTCAACCAGAGTGACTAAAACAAAAAGTTTCTCTTAAGGAAAGCTAAAAGAAAATCAGACCAGACAAACCCTACACAAACTAAGGCCACAAGCAAACTTATGTTATAAGAGTGGATTCAATGGTCTGGAACCTCACAGGATTGTCAAGGCTTCGCAACTCGCGATATACTGCAGGGTCCAATATTAAAATGAGACAAGGAGGATTGGGACTGTACCCTTGCCTGAATACCCGATTACCTGGACAGTACGTGCATAGTAGCTCCCCGAGTGCTGTTCTCGATGTATTTCTCCGCTAAGATGGCCAAAAGGTTAACTCAGTTGGTTTCAGGAATCCTAAGGGTGTCTCCCGATATACACAAGGTACGTGGGAGCTCAAATCCGTAGTGGTGCTATCTAATGCACAACCCTTCGACAAGAGACCTTCCAATATACTACCGAGTACGTGATACACCCTTCAATATACGTCAAGTACTCAAGGTGACTTGGTGGGTACGTGAAGGAGATCGATATACCGATAAGTAAGTGGAATACTACAATACCCCCGGGATACAGTGCTGGCAAATAACGACAGCTTCCATGCTTAACGACACCAGAACACGTCTCTAACTTACACACAAGTTGCTAAATATTTTACCCTAGTTATACCGTTTATTTTATTTGGACGGTTAGGTGAATGCATGAGGTGAGTACATAATCGTAAACATAATGCAGGCCCTAACTACATTAAAAAATACACTTTTCTTTCAATGAACTCTATGTATGGGAAGGAGAAATTTTATTTTTATTTCCAACAATTTTACCAAAGCAATGCAATGCAAGACAACCCCAAATCTACCAAAAATTGACAATGAAGTATTCTTTTTCCTTTTTAGCGAAACATAAAAGATACAACACTACTAAACCAAATCAAAGCATGTTTTTCTTTTCTTTTATATTTTCAAAACAAAAATGACACTAAGTGATGAAAAGAGAGAGCTTCTAAGTAAAGTATGCAAACTTTTCACTTTCACTATGATGGCCTAAAAGCATAAAAATCAAAAGATAAATACAATTTCCCAAGCATGGAACTACTTTTGCAAAACTTGATATCTATTCGGATTTTTCAAGAAAATAAGAAACTCATAGTTCATGAAAAACACAAATAATGCAATTTTCTTTCAACTTTCCCAAAAGATCTATGAATGAGACATTCCAATGCTTATGCAATTCTTCAAACGAGCTTGGAAAATGACAGAAATAAAGTACTTTTGATCTTTCAATGAGTGCATCAAAATGACAATTTGATAACAACTATGCTTTTAAACATGAATACTTGAACTAAAAAGATGACTCGCAGCACTATAATAACTCAGAAAATCTCAAGAAGAGATGAGCACTCAATGGACTGAAAACACACAAATATTCAAAATCACTCAGTAACAAGCAACACTAAAGCAAGAAAAAATCACAAAAGGAATGCAAGTGAGGTTTGGAAACCAATCTAACACAACGATCATATCTGGGAAGGAGAGGAGGGAATGCAAGGGTGAGTGGATGCAGGTGGGGAAGACAAGAGTGTCCGCCACTACCAAATCTCAGACTTGTCCAAGATGGAACCCAAAACAACTCCAAACAAAAACCAAACAGCTCAATCACACAAAGCAAAAAGGGATCTCTGACTGGATCATACAGTACAAAGGGAGTATGCACACAAACCAAACTCACAACAGAACTAGAGAGGGCATGCCTGTATGGAAAAAATGGCAGACCGGCGCACTCTGTGATTGTACACAGTGCGACATCGCAGTTCACTAGTGCAGGAAGTGTGATGGTGTCGTAGTAGACCAATGGAAGAGCTGCGATGACATACTAACAGGTAAAGAACAGAGATAAAAAACAACACAGTGTCACTCTAGGTACACTGACTAGGTGTGACAGGCGAGATCTGAGTTCAAAAATGAACCAATTCTCCATGAAATGAGCATAAAAAAGGTTTGCAAATGAGAAGTACAAACTTAAAGGAAGCTAATCAGACTCTTCAAAGCGAAGACTGATGGTGAAATAAAATTCAAGAAGGAAATGAAAAAATAGAATGGCTTGGCAAGAAATAAACCGAAAAAACAACATTCAAATTGACAACTACAAAGCAATGTTCTCCCCGGTATGATCGCCATATTTGTTTGACGGGCAATCCACTCGAGTGGACACGAGCCGGATCTCCCTAGCTCAAAGTGAGTCTAGAACAAATAGAACAGACTACAAATGGCTTTCCTAGATATACTTAGGGATCGAGTGCTAGATGTCTTACCTTAATATCGCAATCCTTTCTCCTGAATGCTGCTCCACGTCCCGCGGTCGTCAGATCTTAGCTGCAAGACCTGTCAAGACACATAGAACAATGCAAATGAGTAAAGAGCATCTATACAATAAGAGATCTAAGTAAATAGTTAAGTAGGTAAACTACTCAATATCATCACACATAAACAATATTGGTGGAAAGCATTTGTATTACTATAAATCGGGAAATACATAGTAAAGAATAGACTACAAGCAAGGATTAATGCTGAAGTCCTTCTCCATCCAAGCCATTTGCCATATCCTTCCAAGGAAGTAGAGTCTCTCAATGGATGAGTTAGAGATCTCTCCATTATGATTTCACCAGCATGTAGACACTATAGACTTCCTCCCTTTGGAGAGGGGTAGAGCTTCACTTATATAGGACTAAGTGGATAGGATATGGATAGGGTAGGTTGAGATATGGTAGGAGAGAGATAGGGGATCCTTCCAAGAGGTTAGGAACCAAGTGCCAGATCCCCCAAGAGGTTAGGGATAAGGATACAAGTCAGCGGGATTCGAGAATGAGTTCGGAGAAGCTATTTTTTCCCATTAACTGACTTTGTCGCACCCTATAGTGGAGCAAGGTGCGACGTCGCAGGTTGCATGAGTGCAGCCTACGACGACCTCTCAAAACCTATCATAAACGCAGTGGTGTCCTTTCCAGGTAAATGACTTAGCCAATGGAACTTCAGGGATGTATACACTGAGTCTAATGGTGGTAAGATTTTAGGTGTAACAGCGCCTAGGTGAGTCTAGGATGCTTGTGATCCACACAATGAAGACTTGTGGTCCACACAATGTATAATTTATCCAACTACATAGTCTAACACCTAGGAATTAATAAAAAATGATCAATAATTATATCCTAAGGTATTAAATGACATGGATGGGTTTAAATATTCCAACACCCCCGAATAATCCCAACTTTATGTGCTAAAAATCAGAAATAAAATAGGGCCTAGTAACAAGACATGGTCACCCTTTAACATACTGCCTTGTCCATGAAACAAGGAAAGAAGGAAAACCTCATGGGAAAAACCTCCACTCTAAAATGGTCATAATCCAAATTGAAAGATTGTTGATCAATCCTTCACTCCACCACATGTTCAACCATCCCAAGAAGTGATCTCAGATACCTGAAAGTCTTCTTAGTAAAAGCTTTGTTGAAGATGTCTGCAGTTTGCTCATCTACTGGGAAATATTGTAGATCAATGATGTGGTCATGCACTAAGCTCCTGATGTAGTGCATATGAATATATATATGCTTGGTCCTCTTCCTTTGTACTGGATCACTTGAGACCCTTATAGCACTCTGATTGTCACAAAAGATGACTGTGGGATTGCTAAAGGAAATCTCAAACTCTAAAAGAATACCCTGCAACCACACACACTGAGTAGCAGCATTCACTGCTCCTCCGTACTCGACCTCTGCTGAAGATAGTGCAATTTCATTCTGTTTCTTACTGGACTAGAAAACGGGACCTCCTTCAAGCATGAAAACAAATCCAGAAGTGGATTTTCTGTCAAGGCTATCACCAACCCAATCTGAGTCAGTAAAGCCAAGAAGATCTAGGTTAGAATCTGCAACATAGTGAATCCCATCAGACTTGGTGCCTTGCACATAATGAAAGATTATTTTTGCAGCCCTCCAATGAAGTTCATGTGGCTACTCCATGTATATTGAGGCCACACTCACTGCATATGCAAGATCTGGTCGAGTATGAGTCAAGTACAACAAGTTGCCAACTAGCTGCCTGTACAAGGTGCTGTCCACCAATGATGTAGAATCTGCTTCTTCAATTCTAACTCCCGAAAGGAAGGGAGTCTTTGAAGGTTTGAAATCAGCCATCTTGGAATTCTTTAGCAGGTCAGATGCACATTTGGACTAAGATACCTTAGTTCCATTCTCAGTTTGGGAAATCTCAAGCCCCAAAAATTGCTTAAGAATTCCCAAGTCAGTCATGGAAAAAGCTTGATGCAAAGCATGTTGATGTATATGTAACTTCGGAATGTATTTCATTTATATATTTATTGTACTCCTATAGAGATGTATTATTCCTCTATACGGAAGTGTCGTCATTTGTATTGACAAGTGTCGCAAGTATGTTAACTTGCCTATGGGTTATTAGACCACCTTGTAAGGGGTCAACCTGATATAATGTAATATGAAGTTATTGTACCTAGCTAGACAAGTTGGCCCCATAAGGTTGTTGGGGAAACAGGACAAGTATAAATAGAGATCGGGAGATCTCTATTTGGATCACTTCAAAAATCACACTTCCTTCACTCAGAAAGTGGCGCACATGTGAGGAGGAGGATCAGCTGCTAAGAGGAGTCTATCTCTTGTACTTTGGTTGTGCTATTGCTCTATCTATCTCTGAGGAAGTTCTGGGGTTTTTCACCTTAGGGTTTTCCCCACAAAAACTCTGTGTGTCTATTGTCTCTCATGCTTTTGATTCTTGTGATGATTGACATGCTTGTTATGATTGATATGCATTGATATATTGTACATGTTATTCTCTCAGTAAATATCCTAGAGTATTGTGAATTAATGTTCAAAATTTAACATGGTATCAGAGCTAACTTGAGAAGAAGACATTGTGCAATGACGAAAACTAGGGTTTCTTGCTTATTGGGTTTCTCTCCACAGATTTTGGAAAAGCAGTATAGTATATTGACTCTACTCATCAAGGAGAATCTATCTATCCAATCAGAATTCAATTTTGAGCATTTTCAGATTTGGCCCTAAAAATTAGGGTTTCCACAAAAAAGGAATTTATGAAATATGAAGACATAGATGGAAGCTCCTTGGAAAAATCAAAGTTTAGAGCTTTGGATCGAGATTTTTGGCTAGGTAAATCTCTGGGAAACTCAAACCCTAATTCAGGGTCCCCCTAGTGAACCCGGGAAGACTAAAAGGAATTTCTGAAGGGTGAAGCTTTCAAAATCTCAAATTCTGAACACACCAAGCTGATCAGATCATCAAGGCGCATCTTTCTATCCTTTCAGAAAGTTGAAATTCACTTTTTGAATTTTTAAGGTTTTTCCGACAAACCCTAATTCGGGACCAGATCCAGTTTTCAGTAAAGCAAGTGGTAAGACCTAAATCTCTTCTATTTCCATTTGAAGTACTCTTTAAATGTCTCACCACACCAAGCTTGAGGATAAGCTTGAAGGGGCTGATAACTTCTGAGCCTGGAAGTATAGGATTGGGTTAAGCCTGGAAGAAAATGAATTGGACTCCTACATCAGCTCTGAGATCCCTATCCTAGAGGATGAAGAGGCTAAGGTATTGCATAAGAAGAACTTAGTCAAGGCAAAGAGAATCATTGCTGATTCTATCAAAGACCATCTCATACCTCATGTGTCATCTCTAAAGACACCCAGGGATATGTTTGACTCCCTGACCAAGTTATTTGAAAGGAAGAACATAAATCAAAATATGACTCTACAGAATCAATTGAAAGGGGCCAAGATGTTGAATGGAGAGACCATTCAATCTTACTTCTCCAAGGTCTCTCAGATCAAGGAACAACTTGAAGCTGTGGATGAAGTAGTGGACAATGGTGAAGTTGTTATGACCACTCTGAATGGCCTACCTAGGTCATGGGACTCCTTTATTCAAGGAATTTGTGCAAGAAAGAAATTGATCTCTTTCAGTAGACTGTGGGAGGAATGCTCTCAAGAAGAAGCTAGGCTTGTGGCATGAGAAGAAAATATGGGGAATGAAGATCAAGCTCTCACAGCTCACACCAAGGGAAGCAAGCTTAAGAGGGAGAAATCTCATAACAGGAAACATTCTCAACCTTATCACAAGAATAAAGATCTATCTCATGTTCGATGTTTCGAATGTAATGAAATGGGACACTTTGCTTCAAATTGTCTCAAGAAGAAGAAAGACAACAACTTCAACAAGAAGAAGAAGAATAACAAAAGAAGATATCATGCTCATGCTGCTGAGGATGATGAACCTTCCAGAAAGAAAGCTAGAGCAGAAAGTGGTGATGATGACTCATCAAGCGAAGAAGAGTATGTTCTAATCTTTGCTCTCATAGGTACTATTTCTCATGGTTGTAATGATTGGTTAATTGATAGTGGGGCTTCTAAACACATGACTGGGTTTAAAGAATTGTTAGGAACCCATGTCTTTACTTTGTTAGTATATTGTTGTTGGACGCATATGCTTTGTAAGTCGTCCCGTAGTATTTGTTGATTAATAGTTTGCGTTATTGTTGTTGGCGCATATGCTTTGTAAGTCGCCCGTAGTATTGTTGACCCATAGTTTGTAGTGGCCCATGGTTTTGACCCATAGTATTGGCACCTAGACTTAGTATATAAGTGTGTGTTGAGACCTATGAAGGCACCGTGAAGTTATTTGTATTGAGCTTGCTCAAAGGAGGTTGCCCCCTCTAAGTGGCCTGTGATCAATATAAAAGTGATTCTGAGTTCTGTCATTTCTGCTATTTCGCATATTCTTATTAATTAATTGTTGCAGGTGCTTCACATTTGGTATCAGAGCACTTTCTTGGGCTCATTGGGTGAAATTTCTGCCAAATTTTTTTTTCGCATCTGTTGCAGGTTCAGATTTGGGAATAATCCCTATCCGCTTAACTGTGGGAAGTAATTGGGCATAAGCCCTAAAACTCATTGTGAGGAGTACCACAGGAACCCCGAAGTAGCTGGCTCATTGAGAGGACCTACCAGCGAAAAGGGCAACGACCCCTACCTGATTGACTAGTTCCCACCCGTGAGGTAAACTAAGAGCTGTCGTTTGTGGCAAAGCGGTTATTAGTTTTACCTGAGCCGTGGAGTGAGGGGTACTGCCCCTATACGCAAGCCGTCAGATAGCATTGGTGGCCGAGTGAAACCCCTGAACTATTAGGAAGCCGCACATACCTGGGGTCCATATCTATTTTAAGCTGAATTGTTGTCGATCACTGCTGCGCCGTTTCAGATCCATTCTGAAATTTGTTCTAGATCCAACCGTTTTCAATCCATTCGGCGCCGTTTCAGATCCCTCTATTTCCGCTCACTTCTGGGCCATTGCAGATCTATCTGTTTCCGATCCCTTCCGAGCCGTAGCCGCTCGTCTGGGAAAAAAAAACCAGTTTTTTCTCCATATATCCCTTGTTTTCACTCTATTTTCCTTGAAATTTTTGGGGAGCCCCTATCATCCCATTCTGCATATTTCATTCCTGAGGACCCTATCCCCAATTCCACTTCCCAAAGCTCGAAATCCCACATTTGTCTATTTTTAGGGTTTGCCATAACTTCCTCAGATTTCACCCAATCACCTTTAAATTTTACCACAGAGTTCCTTTCTGAATTCTGCTTCTTTGTCCCCCTCTGCCAAATTTTCCCATTCTTTCACCCCGCTTCTGAAATCCTCATTTTTTGCTTCCTTGTGTATTCGACAGTGTCCAAAACCTAGTCAAAACCCAATTACCCTTCAGATTTTTTCCCAAATCCAGATTTTCCTTTACTGAAGTAGTTTCTGTTTTTGTTTTCTTACCCAATCAACCGAGTTAAAAAAAAAAAAGGCACTTGCAGCCATCCAAGCCAAAAAGAAAACTGGTTATGGTTGTCACTCGTGCAGGAGCAAAAACCATGGAAGAAGCACTTGCAGCCATTCAAGCCAAAAAAAAAACTGGTTATGGTTGTCACTCGTGCAGGAGCAAAAACCATGGAAGAAGCACTTGTAGCCATCCAAGCCAAAAAAAAACTGGTTATGGTTCACTCATGCAGGAGCAAAAACCATGGAAGAAGCACTTGCAGCCATCCAAGCCAAACTCCAGGATCTGGACAAAAAATTTCTCGGCCTCCATCTTGAACATTCAGCTATGAACAACAAACGATAGTCCGAGTCTTCATCAGATAATGGGTTCTCTTCTTCCAACAATTTCTGTGGTCCGAAGCTTGATTTTCCTCGCTTCAATGGTATTGATCCAACTGGATGGATCTATCGTGCAAAATAGTATTTCAGTTTGCATAATACTTTTGATGTCAACAAAGTTCTGCTTGCATCCTTTCATTTGGAACATGAAGCTCTTCAATGGTACCGTTGGTACATCAAGGTTCATGAAGAGCCAAAATGGCCAGACTTTTGCCAGCTCCTTTTGCAACGATTTGGTCTTAGTGCTTTTGATGACTTTATAAGAGTCCTCACTAAACTTCGCCAAATTGACACTGTGAGAGAGTATCAAATTGAATTTGAGAAACTAGCCAACCACACTGAAGGATTGTTTGATGACTTTTACCGGAGTTGTTTTATCAGTGGTCTAAAGGATGCTATCCGCTTTGAGGTCAAAATGTTCTGTCCCAACACAATGATGGAAGCCCTAGGGTTGGCTAAGTTGGCAGAAGACAAGATTGCATTCCAACAACGCTCTAAGCCCACTTTTGTTCCCTTCCGAAATATGGGTTCTCAATGACCACCTATACCGTAGGCTCCTTGACCAACTCCTATCAAGCGTTTGTATGAAACAAAGATGCAAGCACGCAGAGAAAAGGGGCTTTGCTATAATTGTGATGAGAAATTCACTCCAGGACATAGATGTGTTCAACAAAAGCTCTATCTCTTGGATGTGGATTCTCCCCCTGTCTCTGAAATTGGTGACGAAGATCCATAAACAATGGATGCTTAGGTCGACATTCAGGAACCGCCTATTGACCCTTTGTCTCAGGATGACCAGACAAAGATATCTCTCCATGCTTTAGCTGGAATCACCACCCCCCAAACAATGCGGGTCAGGGGTTACTTCAAGAAGCTTCCTCTTACAATACTCATTGATTCTGGTAACACTCATAATTTCATTGACCCTCATATCGCCAAACAAGCTAATTGTTTTATCCATCCTTTCTCCAACTTTGAAGTCATGGTTGCCAATGGGGGCACCTTACCTTGCAAAGGGAAGTGTTGAAATGTGCGTATCTCTATGGGAGATTATACCTTGCGCTTTGACATGTTTTCCTTGACCTTAGGTGGATGTGATGTGGTTTTGGGCGCTCAATGGCTATGCACACTTGGCCCTATCTTATGGGATTTTGCTGAACTTTGGATGTAGTTTTCCTTCAATGGACAAAAACACACATTGACAGGATTACAACCAGGGTCTCTCAGCATCATCAGTTCACATCGCATGAAAAAAATTTTCAAGACGAATTCACATGGTGTCATCGCTCAGATCTATTCCATTCAGATACAACCATCAGCAATCTCCACTACTCCTTTGGATCTACAACAAATTCTGGATCGATATATAGGTGTCTTTGCTGAACCAATGGGATTGCCACCTTCAAGGCCAGAAGACCATTGTATTCAGCTCCTTCCTTGCAGCGTTCCTCCCAACATCAGGCCCTATCGCTACGCATTTCACCAAAAAATGGAGATTGAAATGCTTGTTCGGGACTTATTGAAGCAAGGTATTATTCGCTCAAGCACTAGTTCCTTTTCTTCTCCAGTTCTTCTTGTCCGCAAAAAAATGGGTCATGGCGCCTCTGCATTTACTTCCGCGCACTTAATCACCTCACCATTAAGGATAAGTTTCCAATTCCTATTGTTGATGAGCTTCTTGATGAGCTTCATGGGGCTCAATTTTTCTCCAAGTTGGATCTTCGTTCTGGGTATCATCAAATTCGGGTTCATGAGGATGATATCCCTAAAACAGCTTTCTGCACACATGATGGCCATTATGAGTTTTTGGTCATGCCCTTTGGCCTCACTAATTCTCCTTCCACATTCCAGGCCTTAATGAATAAAATATTTCGACCCTACTTGCGGAAATTCATTCTGGTATTCTTTGATGATATCCTCATCTACAATAAAACATGGGATGAACATCTCCAGCATCTGGATCTTGTCATGCAACTTTTCTCTGACCATCATCTCCACGCCAAGCAATCTAAATGTGTTTTTGGACATAAGGAAGTTGAGTATCTCGGGCACATTATCTCAGCACAAGGGGTTCGCGTGGATCCTGTCAAAATCGATGCCATGAACAATTGGCCGCATCCTCAGACACTCAAGAGCCTTCGTGGTTTTTTGGGGTTGACTGGCTACTACCGCAAGTTTGTCAAGGATTATGGGAAGATTGCAGCTCCATTAACTGCTCTATTGAAAAATGATGCTTTTACATGGACACATGCTGCTCAGTGTGCATTTGACAAACTAAAACAAGCTATGTGTACTACACCTGTTCTAGCTATGCTTGATTTTTCCAAGCCCTTCACTATTGAGAGTGATGCTTGCGGCAATGGACTTGGTGCTGTTCTCCTTCAATATGAACACCCCATTGTGTTCACCAGCAAAGCCCTTTCAGGTAAGAATTTAGCTGCCTCTACATATGAGAAGGAAATGATGGCTATTTTGCATGCAGTACAGAAGTGGTGACCATACCTATTAGGGAATCATTTCTGCATCAAGACTGATCACCAGAGTCTGAAATATTTCTTGGAATAGCATGTCTCCTCCCCAGCACAATAGAAATGGGTTAGCAAACTCATGGGTTATGACTATGAGATCAATTACAAGAAGGGTAAAGACAATATTGTGGCAGATGCTCTTTCTCGCAAATTTGATGCCCAAGGTTCTCTTTCAGCTATTTCTATGCCTATTCCAAATTGGTTGCAATCTGTTCAACAGGGTTATGTCAATTACTCTTCCTTATCTAAAATCATCCAACGCTTGACAAACAACCCTTCTGCTGTACCACATTACTGTTGGGATGGTGCTTCTCTGAGATATAAGGGTCATCTGGTGCTTCCCCAGAGCACATATCTTCAACAGGCTATCTTCTATGAACTCCATGCTTCTCCATCAGCAGGGCACTCTGGGTTCCTCAAAACGTATGAACGGGCACGGCGTAACTTCTTTTGGCTGGGCATGAAAATGACAATTCAACAGATGGTGGCTGAATGTGATACCTTCCAGCACAATAAGGGTGAAACAACACTCCTTCCAGGATTGCTCAAACCCTTGTCCATACCTACACGGATTTGGACAGATATTTCTATGGATTTCATTGAACGGCTCCCTAAATCTGGCGGGAAGACAGTGATTCTCGTTGTGGTTGATCGCCTCTCCAAATATAGTCATTTTTGTGCTCTCAGCCATCCCTATACAGCCTCCTCAGTCGCTCAAATTTTCCTGGACCAGATCTTTCGTCTTCATGGCATCCCTTCTTCCATTGTCTCGGATCGTGATGCGACTTTCACTAGTTATTTTTGGACAGAACTATTTCTCCACACTGGCACCAAACTGAAGATGAGTTCAGGGTATCACCCACAAACAGATGGTCAGACTGAAATTATCAATAAATGCTTGGAAACTTATCTTCGTTGCTTCACCTCTGAACAACAACATCAGTGGGAAAAGTGGCTCCCTCTCGCTGAATGGTGGTACAATACCTCTTACCACACTGCCTCTAAAATGACCCCATATGAAGCAGTCTATGGTTAGGAACCTCCAGTTCTTCTTCCATACACCACCAACAGTTCACCAGTTCAGGAAGTTGACACGGTCCTTCGAAACCACGATCAGATTCTTCGCATTTTGCTGGACAATCTTCACATGGAAAGAAATCGCATGAAGCAACAAGCTGATTAGCACCGTTCTGAGCGCACTTTTCAAATAGGCAATATGGTTTTTCTTTTTATCTAGCCGTACAAGAAATCCTCCCTGAAACTCAAAGGGCGTCATAAGCTCGCTCCAAAGTTCTATGGGTCATATCGGATTCTTCAGAAGATTGGGTCCGTTGCTTATAAATTGGAACTTCCTCCTTCTTCCCGCATTCATCCAGTATTTCATGTCTCTTGTATGAAGAAAGTTCTTGGCACCAACATCAGTGGAAAAATAATTTTACCTGAACTGGCTAATGAAGGATCCATCCTTTTGGAGCCAGAGGCCATGCTCAATCGGCGCACTCGTCAGCTTCGCTCTCGCTCTATCACAAAGGTCTTAATTCAGTGGCACGGCATGCAACCAGAGGATGCTACATGGGAACCACTCCTTCAGATTCAACAACAATTTCCACATCTAAAGCTTTGAGGACAAAGCTTTTTTTAAGGGGGAGGGGATGTTAGGAACCCATGTCTTTACTTTGTTAATACATTGTTGTTGGACGCATATGCTTTGTAAGTCGTCCCGTAGTATTTGTTGATCAATAGTTTGTGTTATTGTTGTTGGCGCATATGCTTTGTAAGTCACCCGTAGTATTGTTGACACATAGTTTGTAGTGGCCCATGGTTTTGAACCATAGTATTGGCACCTAGACTTAGTATATAAGTGTGTGTTGAGACCTATGAAGGCATTGTGAAGTTATTTGTATTGAGCTTGCTCAAAGGAGGTTGCCCCCTCGAAGTGGCCTGTGATCAATATAAAAGTGATTCTGAGTTCTGTCATTTTTTCTATTTCGCATATTCTTATTAATTAATTGTTGCAGGTGCTTCACAAGAATCTTTTGTAAATCTGTCTGAACATGAATCACCCCATAAAGTAAAACTTGGGGATGATTATCAATACCCTATCAAAGGAAGTGGGGAATCCTCCTACAACCTAAAATCTAGAATATCCTTGAAGATGAAAGATGTGCTATTTGTACCTGGGCTCAAGAAGAATCTACTCTCCATCTTTGCATTAGATGCAAAAGGTATGAGGGCTGCATTTGTAGATGGCCAAGTCCTAATGTGGCCAAAGGGTAAAACTATTGATGATGCAGTGATGATTGGAGAGCAAGAGGGAGGGTTGTATAAATTGAAGGGACAACCTAAAAATGCCATGGTGCATGATTCCATGGACCTAAGTGAACTTTGGCATAGAAGACTTGTACATATGCACTACAGAGCATTACCAATTGCAAGTAAGGTAGTAGAAGGTCTTCCTGAAATTAAGACCAAGCATGAAGGTGTTTGCAAAGGATGTGCAAAAGGAAAGAACATAAAGAAGGCATTTCCAAGCAGTGAAAGAAAGACAAAAAGTATCTTGGAAATTATCCACTCTGATGTATGTGGCCCAATGTCATCTAGCTCTCTGAGTGGGTATGTTTACTATGTCTCTTTCATTGATGACTTCTCCAGGAAGTATTGGGTTTACTTCTTGAAGAACAAAGATGAAGTGTTGGATAAGTTCAAGGAATTCAAAACCTTGATAGAGAACCAGACTGATAAGAAGATCAAAACACTCAGATCCGACAATGGTGGAGAATTCACCTCAGGTGACTTCAAGAAGCTATGCAGTGATTCAAGGATTAAGAGGGAGTTGACTGCTCCTTAGAATCCAAAACAGAATGGAGTTGCAGAAAGAAAGAATCAAACAATCATGGAAGCAGCAAGGGCAATGCCGCATGACCAGGATCTACCTATGCATCTATGGGTAGAAGCAGCTAGGAAAAGTAATCCAAGAAGCAAAGATCAAGAGGAAGCACACTCTAGCAATTCATGCAAGGAAGCAAATATTGAGAGGGAGTCCACCCGACAACAAACATGTTAGAAAAACAGGATCGCAGAGCAATAACAATAAACAGAAATGCAAATAAAATCACACATACACATTACAAGAGAGACACAGATATATCGTGGTTCACCCAACTTGGGCTACGTCCACACTGAATTTGCCAGTCCTTATTATTATTACCGTCCAGAAATTCGAAGGGATACAACCTGCAGCACAACCACTGCACTTCCTCTTCTCTGTTTTACAGTCTCTCTCCTGATCTCAAAGATCTTTACAATGCATAAAACCTAATACATCAACAACCCTAGCCGTATTACAATGTCTTTCTTTTATAAGGGAAATACAATGGGAAAATACCACGGGATACCCAAAACCATGGGCCCGCAAAACAGCGGGCGAAAAAACAGCCCCAAAAATTTTCTTCGGGGGCGTTGCCCCCGAACCCCTGCCGGGGGACCGCTGGCCCCCGGACCCCCCAGCCAAGGGGGATGGTCCCCCCTGGAACCCCGTGGGGGGGCGATGCCCCCCCACTGGGGTGAGTGTACAGTCCACCTACAGATCATATAGAATTGGGGTACAAACACAGCTGATACAAATATCATCTATGAGACTAGAAGATCTGGCTCCACAACCAACAATCTCCCACTTGGAGACTGATCACAACAACTCCACCGCTGCTGCACTTGCTGGACTTGGACTTGGCAAATTTCTCCTCTTCACCTTCATGCTAGAAGGCCAACTGAAACTGAGCACGAACTCAGTTTCTCTCTGGTCACTACCTTTGTGAACATGTCTGCAGGATTCTGGCTAGTATGTATCTTTTCCAACTTTAATAATTCATCTTCCAGAACAGAGCGTATGAAATGGTACTTGAGCTGTATATGTTTAGTCCTGGAATGGAATGCTGAGTTCTTTGAAAGGTGAATGGCACTCTGGCTGTCACTATACAATCTGCTATCCTTCTGCTTCTTACCCACTTCCTCCATAAACCTTTGCAACCAAATCATCTCTTTACTAGCCTCTGTAATGGCAACATACTCTGCTTCTGTTGTTAAAAGTGCAACAAACTTCTGTAGTTTCTAAATCCAGCTTACTGCTGTTCCACCTACAGTAAACACATACCTTGTGGTACTCCTCCTGCTATCCTTGCCACCTGCCATATCTGCATCAACATATCCCTATAGAACAGTGTCTGAACCTCCAAAACATAATGCCTCAGTGGTAGTACCTCTCAAATACCTGAGAATCCACTGTACTGCCTTCCAATGTTATTTACCTGGATTATTCATATATCTGCTCACAACTCCCACTGCATGTGCAATATCTGGTCTTGTGCACACCATGGCATACATCAAGCTGCCAACTGCTGATTGATAGGGAACCTTGGACATGTAATCTGTCTCTTCTTGTGTCTTGGGACACATTTCCTTAATTAGACTGAAATGGCTAGCCAAAGGTGTACTTACAGGTTTTGCATTCTGCATTCTGAACCTCTCCAACACCTTTTGTATGTACTCACTTTGAGACAATGTCAATTTACGATTTTTCCTGTCTCTCATTATTCTCATACCAAGGATTTGCTTTGCAGCACCCAAATCCTTCATCGCAAATGAATTAGCTAGCTTCCTTTTGAGTACATTTATATCCTGCATGTCAGACCCTGCAACAAGCATGTCATCCACATACAATAACAAGATAATATATCTTCCATTGTCTAGCTTCTTGAAATAAACACAGTGATCAGAATGACATCTACTATAACCTTGTTCTGTCATAAACCTGTCAAACTTTAGATACCACTGCCTTGGAGCTTGCTTCAAGCCATACAAGCTCTTTTTCAACCTGCATACCAGATCCTCCTTACCTTTGACCTCATACCCTTGTGGTTGCTGCATATATATTTCTTCCTCCAAATCCCCATGGAGGAAAGCTGTTTTTACATCTAACTGTTCAAGATGCAAATCTTCTACCGCCACTAGACTTAAGATAGTCCTAATTGAAGTCATCTTTACAACAGGAGAACATATTTCATCAAAATCTATACCTTTCTTCTGTGCAAACCCCTTTACAACAAGTCTGGCCTTGTACCGCTTCTTACCTCCTTCTTCTTCCTTCAACCTGTAAATCCATTTGTTTTGCAATGCTCTTTTACCAGCAGGCAACTTAACCAAATCCCAAGTCTGGTTTCCTACCAATGAGTCCATCTCCTCATTCATGCCTTGCTCCCACTTCTTTCTAGTTTCCACTTGCATTGCTTCTTCATAACATTCTGGTTCACCAGAATCAGTCATCAATAAATAATACATTGAAGGAGAGTATCGTTCAGGGAGTCTACTTAACCTGGTAGATCTTCTTACAGTTGCAGGAGTTTCAGGTACTTGCTGCTGCTCTTGATTTTCTGGCACCTTCGGAACTTCATTTTCTTTAACTTCATCAAGCACTATGTACTCTGTGCTTTCCTTTTCCTGTTTCTTTCCCTGCAACTGATCTTTATACATGACCTTTTCATTGAATATCACATCTCTACTCCTGATGATTTTGTTATTTTCATAATCCCATAAACGATAACCAAATTCATCAACCCCATATCCAATAAAGGTACATTTCTTGGATTTAGCTTCAAGCTTTGTTCTATTTTCTTTATCAATATGGACAAATGCTTCACAACCAAACGTTCTCAGAAATGAGTAGTTTACCTTTTTATCTGTCCATGCTTCCTCTGGAATACCACCATCCAAAGCACTTGAAGGTCCTCTGTTTATTAAATAAACAACAGTATTTACAGCATCCGCCCAAAACTGTAAGGGCAACCCTGCATGCAGTCTCATACACCTTGCACGCTCCATGATCGTTCTGTTCATCCTTTCTGACACACCTTTCCTGTGGTGTTCCTGGGACTGTCTTCTCTCTACGAATCCCATGGTATGAACAGTAACTATCAAAGTCCTTGCCGCAGTACTCACCTCCATTATCAGATCTGAGACACTTCAACCTTTTTCCTGTCTCATTCTCAACCAAAGCTTTCCACTTCTTAAAAGTAGCAAACACATTAGATTTCTGTCTAATGCAATAAACCCAAGTTTTTCTAGTTGCATCATCAATAAATGTAACATAATAATGAGAGCCACCAAGAGATTGTACCTGAGCCGGTCCCCATACATCTATATGCACAAGCTCTAATTTTTCATTCTTCTTCTGTTTCCCAACCCTGAGAAATCTGACTCTCTTCTGTTTTCCATAAACACAGTTTTCACAAAATTCCAAACTTACCTGCTTCAAATCCGGCAGCAACTTCCTTGAGTGGAGAATCTGCATCCCCTTCTCACTCATGTGGCCAAGCCTATGATGCCACAATGCTGTATCTGTTCCTGTGGAAGCTAAAGAGATATAATGGTCAGTATTATGAGGACATAAATACAACGTACCTACTCTATCTCCTTTTGCTATCACCATTGATCCTTTAGTGATCTTTCACCACTTTTCACCGAACGTAGATAGACAGCCGCCATCTCCCAACTGCCTTGTTGAGATCAGATTTCTTTTCATAGCAGGAATATGCCTAACATCTTTCAACAACCAATCAGTTCCATTCTTAACTTTTATCCATACCTTACCCATTCCAACAATTTTACATGGATCATCATCACCCAATAAAACATGTCCAAAATCGCCAGGAACATACTCATGAAAGTATTTCCTATGGGGTGTAGCATGACATGAAGCTCCTGAATCTACTACCCAATAATCACTAGTATTATCTAATGCAAGAATCAAAGCATCTTGTAACACATCACCTGCTACATTTGCTTCTTGGGTAGTTTCCTTCTGTGCATCTCCTTTCTTCTTTAGAGATTTACAGTCTTTCTTTAGATGTACTTTCTTTCCACAGTTCCAGCACTCTATCTTTCCCAGTCTGGACTTGGATCTGCCCGTTTTAGAATTTCCACGATTACCTTGGCTCTTTCCTCTCTCCTTTTGTCTTCCTCTGCTCTCCATGGTCAACGCATTACCTGATGTCTCACCTGTGCTTTTTCTTCGCATTTCCTCGCTAAGAATAACACCAATAACATCATCAAATTTCAAGGTGTTTGAACCAGAGACAAAGTTACTTACAGCCATGACCAAGCTATTCCAGCTTTCTGGTAATGAACACAAGATTAGAAGAGCCCTAACCTCATCATCAAAGTTCACACTTACAGAACTTAGCTGATTTGTAACCGTATTAAACTCATTTAAATGGTCAGTAACAGATCCACCTTCAGACATCTTCATATTAAATAAACGCTTCATTAGAAATACCTTGTTGGAAGCCGAGGGTTTTTCATACAGCTTACCCAATGCTTTCATCAAACCCTCTATTGTCGTTTCTTTTGAGATATTGAAAGCCACCGACGAAGCCAGGCTCAATCGTATTGTTCCCAGAGCCTTTCTGTCAAGAACCACCCATTCTTCATCCTTCATAGTTGTCGGCTGCTTTGCTTTTCCTCCCAACGGTAGGAATAGATCCTTCTGGTACAGATAGTCCTCCATTTGCATCTTCCATAACCCGAAGTTTTGGCCGTTAAACTTATCGACCTTAAACTTTCCTTCTTCTGCCATTGCTCCCACTCGAACCAGAAACCCTAGCTTCCTGTGGGTTTAACTGCCAAATAGACCTTTGGCTCTGATACCAATTGTTAGAAAAACAGGATCGCAGAGCAATAACAGTAAACAGAAATGCAAATAAAATCACACATACACATTACAAGAGAGACACAGATATATCGTGGTTCACCCAACTTGGGCTACGTCCACACTGAATTTTCCAGTCCTTATTATTATTACCGTCCAGAAAGTCGAAGGGATACAACCTGCAGCACAACCGCTGCACTTCCTCTTCTCTATTTTACAGTCTCTCTCCTGATCTCAAAGATCTTTACAATGCATAAAACCTAATACATCAACAACCCTAGCCGTATTACAATGTCTTTCTTTTATAAGGGAAATACAATGGGAAAATACCACGGGATACCCAAAACCATGGGCCCGCAAAACAGCTGGCGAAAAAACAGCCCCAAAAATTTTCTTCGGGGGCGTTGCCCCCGAACCCCTGCCGGGGGACCGCTGGCCCCCGAACCCCCCAGCCAGGGGGGATGGTCCCCCCTGGAACCCCGTGGGGAGGCGATGCCCCCCCACACCCCCCCCGCTGGGGTGAGTGTACAGTCCACCTACAGATCATATAGAACTGGGGTACAAACACGGCTGATACAATATCATCTATGAGACTAGAAGATCTGGCTCCACAACCAACAAAACAAACAAAGATAAGTATTTGAATTGTCATTTCTTGTATATTTGATTGTTTAAATAATAATGTTCAATAATGCATATACTTATGTTCCTAAACTTAGGTTGTGTATTTTGCATATTTGCATTAATGAACAGTATACTACTAATATGCATATGATGGGTAAGTGGCCTATGGCACTGTACAACATTCCATTGCTACTTATCTAGAATGAAACCTCTTTGCTGACATGTTGGGAGTTGTGCACACTCTTAACAATGTTCTAGTAGATATTGGAAGGCATCTGGAGAGTTACACGATATGGATAAATGTTGTATTGAAGCATTAGTTTAAATAATTGCATGACTATATGACATATTTCTTTATGTGAAAGAATTTGTTCTGAAAATTATGAGATGTTTCTAATCATACAATTTAACTTGTTTTGTAGGAAAGACCGTATACCTTCACCTACAAAAGAAGGACTACAACATTTGTTTAAGCAACAAAATTATCTATTGAAGATATTGAATATATTGAAGTTCCCAGGATATGGGAAGAATTCCATGATCCGTCAATCATGAAGAACGATGTTTGGGATGCGGTCCCAAGACCTAAAGGGAAGTCTGTTGTGACTTCCAAATGGATCTATAAGATCAAGCATGCTGCAGATGGAAGCACAGAGAAATACAAGGCAAGATTCGTAGCTCGTGGATTCTCTCAGAAAGAGGGAATAGATTATGAAGAAACTTTTGCTCCTGTAGCCAGGTACACTTCCATTAGAATAGTACTTGCTCTAGCTGCAGTGATGAAATGGAAGATACACCAGATGGATGTCAAAACTGCTTTCTTGAATGGTGTAGTCGAGGAGGAAGTGTATGTGGTGTAGCCACTCGGTTTTGAGACACATGACAGGAAGTCATATGTGTACAGATTGAAGAAAGCCTTGTATGGCTTAAAACAAGCTCCTAGAACTTGGTATGGTAGGATGGACAATTTTCTATCTAGTTTGGGATTTACCAAGAGTAAAGCAGATTCCAACCTTTACTACAAGGTTGAGGAAGGAAATCATGTGATTCTACTCCTGTATGTGGATGACTTGTTTGTAACAGAAGATGATAGATTGATTGCCGATACAAAGAGGAATCTTGCTGCCGTGTTCGATATGAAGGACTTGGGGATGATGCACTATTTTCTAGGTATGGAGGTGTGGCAGAGTGCAGATGAGATCTTCCTTGGATAAGGGAAGTATAAAGTAGATATCCTGAAGAGATTCGGGATGATGGATTACAAGGCCATGGCCACACCTTTGGCATCGAACCTGAAGCTTCTATGTGATGCTTCATCTGAGCCAGTTGATGTCTCTATGTATCGTCAGATGATTGGGTCCTTGATGTACCTGATGAACACGAGATCAGATATTTGCTTTGCGATGAACACATTGAGCCAGTTCTTGATGGATCCAAGGAGTGTTCACCTGGTTGCTGTAAAGCATATTCTGAGGTATCTGAAGGGTATAGTTGATTATGGGCTCAAGTATGAAGCGAATCAAAAGTTTAACCTGCAGGGTTATGTTGATTTAGATTGGGCAGGCAATGCTGCAGATAGGAAGAGCACATTTGGGTGCTGCTTCAGTATGGGATCATGTGTGATCTCTTGGTTTAGCAGGAAGCAGTCCTGCGTAGCACTGAGTACAGCCGAGGCAGAGTATGTTGCAGCCTGTTCGGCTAGTTGTGAGGCAGTATGGCTTCGGAAGCTACTGTCAGAGTTATTTGATCTCCTGTTGGAGACTACTGGTATCTTTTGTGACAACCAGAGTTGTGTGAAGCTGTCTGAGAACCCGGTGTTCCACGACAGGTCGAAACACATTGAGATCAAATATCACTATATCAGGGATATGGTGCAGAGAGGAGCAGTGAAGCTCCTATATGTTGTGACGGATGAGCAGATTGCAGATGTGCTGACGAAGCCACTAGCCAGAGTGAAGTTTGAGTACTTCAGAGAGAGGCTTGGCGTTCTTCAGATCGATGACACTTCGAGGAAGAAGTGATGAACACATTTGCTGAAGCCATTCCAAGCATGATGGAAGGAGGACCCTTCACATGGCTATGGATGTAAGCACTAGATGATGATCATTAGGATGATGTTCTAGCTTCGGCTCTATATGATCAGTTGGATCATTTATATGTATGTATGTACGCATCATGTTGGATGCTGGATATGATTAGTTGGATCATTTATATGTATGTATGTACGCATCATGTTGGATGCTGGATATGATCAGGTAGATCATGTATTTGTATATGTATCATGTGGATACTTGTATGATCAGGTAGATCATGTACTTATGTATGTATCAGGTGGATGCATTATATGTATCAGGTGGATACTTGTATGATCAGGTAGATCATGTACTTATGTATGTATCAGGTGGATGCATTATATGTATCATGTGGATACTTGTATGATCAGGTAGATCATGTACTTATGTATGTATCAGGTGGATGCATTATGCATATCAGATGGATGCATTTGTATGATCAGGTAGATCATGTATGATGATATGTATCAGGTAGATAATTTGTATGCATCAGATGGATATACTGTTTGATCAGGATGATAATAGATGATGAGCTTCAGGATGTTGCTCCAGATGATATGCATCAAGTTGATGCTATGATGATGATCAGGATGGTCACAGATGACGAGCTTCATGATGTTGCTCCAGATGATACACATCAGGTTGATGGTATGATGATGGTCAGGTTGATCATGTGATGATATACATCAGGATGATGTATGGTGAGTATCGGTTTGATACTCTATGGCCGTGGACAGGTTGTGCAGGTAGCATAGAAAAGACCCTTTAAAAATCGGACAGGTAGAGCGGTGTGCTCGTAAAATCCTGGGTTGCTCTATCGAGATCCAGACAGGTAGAGCAATGTGGTCGTAACATCCTGGGATGCTCTAAGTAGGTTTTGCTACAAGTTCACATAGAAAAGATCCTTTAAAATCTGGATAGGTAGAGCGGTGTGCTCGTAACATCTTGGGATGCTCTATCGAGATCTAGATAGGTAGAGCGGTGTGCTTGTAACATCCTGGGATGCTCTGAGTAGGTTTTGCGAAAGTTCACATAAAAAAGATCCTTTAAAATCCGGACAGGTAGAGCGGTGTGCTCGTAATAGCCTGGGATGCTCTATCGAGATCCATATAGGTAGAGCGGTTTGCTCGTAACATCCTAGGATGCTCTGAGTAGGTTTTGTGAAGGTCAACATGTAAAAGAACCTATAGTCTGTGCTAGGTTTTGTTGACGCACGTAATCAGTCCTAGGTTCCACACTATGGCCACAGATGATGAAGACCTACAGGTGGTGGGACTACATCTAGTATGAAAAAGGACTAGCTCTCTAGAACTTCCTATGATGAGTAGATTCAGAGAATGATCGAGATAGCAACAACAGTGACGATGACGATGATTCAAGGATGATGATTCACTGATGATGATCCAGAGAAGAAGACTTGTGCTAGATGATCAGTGTCGAGAAATACCTTCCTAGTTAAGAGGGAGTGTTGATGTATATGTAAATTTGGAATGTATTTCATTTATATATTTATTGTACTCCTATAGAGATGTATTATTCCTCTATACGGAAGTGTTTTCATTTGTATTGACAAGTGTCGCAAGTATGTTAACTTCCCGATGGGTTATTAGACCACCTTGTAAGGGGTCGGCTCGATATAATGTAATATGAAGTTATTGTACCTAGCTATACAAGTCGGCCCCATAAGGTTATTGGGGAAACAGGACAAGTATAAATAGAGATCGGGAGATCTCTATTTGGATCACTTCAGAATTCACACTTCCTTCACTCAGAAAGTGGCGCACATGTGAGGAGGCGGATCAGTTGCTAAGAGGAGTCTATCTCTTGTACTTTGGTTGTGCTATTACTCTATCTATCTCTGAGGAAGTTGTGGGGTTTTTCACCTTAGGGTTTTCCCCAAAGAAACTCTGTGTGTCTATTGTCTCTCATGCTTTTGATTCTTGTGATGATTGACATGCTTGTTATGATTGATATGCATTGATATACTGTACATGTTATTCTCTTAGTAAAGATCCTAGAGGATTGTGAATTAATGCTCAAAATTTAACAAAGCAGTCTTTAATGAATCTATTTGATCAGTAGAGCTACGTGTGATTAGTAGGTCATCAAAATATAACACAATAATCAGAATTGAGCCATCAATCAGCTTTATGTAAACATTTGTATTAGATTCGCATCTAGTAAAAGATCGTGACAAGAGAAAGTTGTCCATTTTGGCATACGAAGCCCTGGGGGCTTGCTTAAGCCCATATAAGGACTTCTTCAACCTACACACATAGTTAGGATCAAATGTATAGTCTTCTGTCTACTGCATATAAATATCTTCCTCAAGATATCCATGGAGGAAGGACCTTTTGACATCCACGTGATGTACGTCCCAGCGCTTGGATGCAAAAATTGCCAGAACTAGTCTTATCGAATCCTTCTGTGCAACTGGTGAAAAATTATCATTGTAGTCAAGACCATGGACTTGGGATAAGACCTTTTCCACCAGCCTAGCCTTATATTTCATTGCTGCACCATCAATTGCAAATTTGGTTTTGAAGATCCACTTACACCTTACCAATTTTCTGCCTAGGGGAGCTTGACTAGCTCCCACGTCTCATTCTTTTGTAGTGAATGAAACTCCTCATCCATGGAAGCATGCCATAGTGGGTCATGTGAGGATTAATCATATGTCTGAGGATCAGAATCCACCATCAAATAACATCTCTCAGATTGGTAAGGATCATTAACATTGAGAGCATTCTCAAATTGTGATCTAGTCCTCCTAATATCCTGAGGATTTCCCACTAGTTCACTAGCTACTTGAAGAGTATTAGAATCCCACTTTGGCCTTGTTGGTGAATTAGGATTTGTAATAAAATGGTATTCATCATCAGAAATATCCGAATCCGAAAATTCAAAATGAACTTCACTTACATCTTCAAGTGGTGCTGTGGAGGGTTCTCCAATTTCAACACTCTGTGAGGGCTCTTCTTTGAATTGAACACTCCTCTCAATAAAGAATTTTTGAGAGGGAATGCTCAGCAAATTGTAGCCCTTGCAGTCTTATGAACATCCAACAAAAATACATGGTTGGATTTGGGGCTGCATATCCCTCCTCTTCTCAAGTGGAATTCTAGCCCAAGCCTTGGAGCCAAAAGTACTGAAGTGAGAAATATCAGGTTTGTGACTAGTCCAAACCTCAAAAGGAGTGATTTATTTTAGTTCTTTGTGAGGCACTCTATTCTATATGTATGTGGCAAAATTTATTTCCTCAACCCAAAGTATTGGAGATAAAGACTTGGCCTCAAGTATGCATGTGGCCATCACCTTCAGAGATCTATTCTTCCTCTTAGGAACACCATTTCGTTGAGGTGTGTATGGAACAGTGTGTTGCATATATATGCCTAAAGAGGCACAAAATTGCTGAAAATCAGATTTGATGTATTCCCCACCTTTATCAGATCTAAGGATCTTGATATGTCTACCAGGCTGGTTCTCAACTAAGGCTTTGAAAATCTTGAACAAACCAAACACTTCTAAATTTAACTTGAGGAAATAGATCCAACAGTACCTGATAAAGTCATCTATGAAGGTGAGGATGTATTTGGCATGGTTCAAAGACTCATGGGGGAATGGACTTGATATGTCACTATGAATAATCTCCAGGGGTGCTGAGTTTCGCTCAGTTTTGGCTCTATCAAAATTATGCTTTGGGTGCTTTCCTAGGATGCAACTTTGACAAACACCTTTAGAAAACTTGATATTGGGAAGTCCTATGACCATCTCTTTCTCATGGAGTTGAGAAAGATATATGTAGTTTAGTTGACCAAATATGTCATGCCATAATTTACTTGAATCATTGGCATGGGTAAGTAGAGCAGAAGGTGAGGGGAATGGTACAAAATGAGCAAATCTATAGATTTTTGAGCTATGGTCAGCAGAGCCTAAGGAAACAATTCGGCCTATTGACATTTCATAGATTTAAACATCATTAGGTGTGAAGATCACCTTTTTGGGTAATCCCGTGTGAGTCATCTGGTATATTGACAAAAGTTTAGCAACAAGTCCTGGAACATTCAAGACATTAGTGAATGAACCAAAATATAGATCAATATTGCCTTTACCTTTGCTTGAAGTTTCATAATCATCACCCAACACAATGGTTGGACCACTAGACGAATCAAGAGATGAGAAGCTCTCTCTTGTAGACACCATGTGCCTTGAAGCTCCAGAATCTATGATGAAACAGGTAGGATTTGATGTGCTTTCCATCAGTGCATGCACTCGCTCCTTATCTTCATAATTTTGTCCTCCATCCTTCCTTCTTGCGCTTCGAGGAAGAGGAATATTTTATTTCTCCAGGATTTGAGCCATTTGATCAATGGTCTTCTTCACGCAGGAGCCTTCTGATGAAAGCCCCTATTGAAATAGGTGTAGTTTTCCTTCTCTTGCTTCTTATTGGATTCCTCTTGAAGTTTGAGGAGTCTTCATGGACTTTCTGTTTGTCCTTCTCCTAAACAATGGGTTTCTTGAAATTTCCCTTCTTCTTTCCTTCAAACTCCTTGAATATCCAGCAGTCAAACAATGATATTTTGATGGATTTTTGATTGCTCTCATAAAGACCAACTTGTCTTATTCTTGTGTAAGAGATTCCATGAATTCTGAGACAGTAGGAATCTTCTAGTTTCAAACTACCTTCCTTGTGGCATCGAAGGTCGAAACAAAGACTGAGTAATCTGGGCCAAGCTTGGAGAGAATAGCCAAGATTAGTTGCTCATCCTTTTTATCAATTATAAATTTCTTCAATTGAAGGACAAGTGAATTGAACTTTGAGAAGAATTCTTGAAGGTTCTCAAAATTCTGTGGACTTAGTGAAACAAGTTCATTATCTAGTTGGTGGCCTCTTAATTCATCTGTCTTGCCAAAAAAATCTTGGAGCTTCTCCCAGAATTCATTTGGTGTGGTAAGACCATCTAGATGGAATAAACTATCCATGGATGTGGTGAGAAACATGAGACCATAGGGTTCATCTCTTCGATTGTGCCACTTTGCTTTCTCAATTGCTGAGGTTGGCTTAGTTTCAGTTCCCATAGTCACCCTGTAGAGGCCTTTGCTCCTCAACATGATCTCCACATGCGCTTTCCATTCAAAATAATTGAATGGAGTGAGGATGATATGATGTGCATGATCCATGGAAGCTCTGAAATATCTTTTAGATTTGTTTGGGTGCGCCCCTAGATGCTCAGTTGCGCCCTCTGGGTGATTGATTGCGCCCTGTAGATGGATGAATTCGCCCTCCTTGAGACTGGTTGGATCCTGCAAGACAATAAAAGGAGAAAAGAATATATTGTTAGCTCTGATACCATCTGAAATTTAGTTCACACCAAGATCTGATCAAGAAAATTGCAACTCTCACAAGTTATCTCACACAACTAGTTAAGAACATTGAAAAACAGTCAAGTATGATGCAAACCTAATTACTCTCATTAATAATAATACATCATCCAACCTTGGGAAAATAATAGGCTGCAAATATATAAGGTTACATCAGAGATTCGAAACAAAAAGGTTTCCATTCAAATCCTCACAAAAACAGGCTTGCTAAAAATATGCAACCCCCCCTAGGTGGAAAGTGTGCTTTCCAAGTCACCTATAAGGCTCACGAATTTATGAATTAGTGATCAGATGGTGATTTATGATGGAAAATCATGCTAAATACATAATTTTGAAGGAAGAAACATCATGGAGGATGAGTTGGCCAAAAAACAGTTAAGACTAGTCAACTAGCTTTCACCTTTCACCTTTCACCAAAAAGTGGTAAAAATCAGTAAAAAGCAGTAAGGCGCCTTTCTATTCCAGGATTCGATAAGATCAGCCAAAATCCTAGGAAATATTATCCAGAATATTTAGAAATCCTCCCAGGTGAGTCTAGGATGCTTGTGGTCCACACAATGAAGGCTTATGGTCCACACAATGTATAATTTAGCCAACTACATTGTCTAACACCTAGGAATTAATAAAAAATGATCAATAATGCTATCCTAAGGTATTAAATGACATGGATGGGTTTAAATATTCCAACACCTTGCTTGGGAAAAGAGATACAACCTTGAAACTTGGGGAAACCCCTAGGAGGATGCATGATCCAAAGTCCTTCTTGGCCAATCATTTCACTCAGGAGCATTTCAAAAGTACCTATGTGCGTCAAACTTATCCTGATGATTTCATTTATGAAGGTGCCAATTCTTTCAATGAGGTATTGAATAGAGTCACTTTCAGGAAGATAAGAATTTCTTACACCAGTACCAGCAGGAGCTCAAGGCTAAAATATTGTAGTATAGAAAGCTTGATCTGTTAGTTGAGGAAAGAACTCAGAAAGAGTTAGTGGAGAAAGAAGCACATAAAACACAATCAAGCACTCCTTTGATGTTGACCTATCCAACAAATGACAAAGGGAAATATCCAGTTGAGGATACTCAACATCCTCAACCCCTAGCCAATCTGAATGCTCTCATCAAGTCTGCAGAGGAAATGAAGAAGAGCTTGGCAATGATGATCTATGCACTTGAAATACAAACTTTAACTCCAACTCCTCCAGTTAAGAAGAAGAAGACCAAAAGGCTGGTGGTGAAAGTTACAATGCTGCATATTGAAGACAGTGATTTAGAAGATGAGTCAATTCCTTCCAATTTTTCATATCCAGTTTCTATCCCTGTTAGGCTACCAACAGTCAGTCCAATTTCTCAGACTTCTTCTGATCCTATGGAAAATATGGTTGTTAATGATTCTTTCCCTGAAATCATCACTTCTACTGCTATGAAAATATCTTCACCTATCACCATGCCTACTAATTTTCATTCTATCTTATCATAAGATCTTACAACTCCTCCATCCACATCATTTGATCAACCTATTACCCCTGTTGAATCCTCCCTATATCCAGTTGTAATTCAAGCTTCTACCGCACCTTCAGAGCCTATCACTTCATCCACCACTTCCATTCCTACTCCTTCAGCCTCCAATGCTGTAATCCCATCCATTTCCATTCCCCAAATAAATATGCCAATTCCAACCCCTGTTGTGTCTCAACCTGTGTCTTTGGTCACAGTTCCACAAGTGTCTACATCTCTTGTGGAAGAAGTAGCATATTTTGGAGATGATGCAGTGGTCTCTCTTGGAGAGTATTTTTGGAGCAGGTTAGAAAGGGCCGTAGTTAAAAAGGGTTCTAAATGATCCAGGGAATGTACATTGGTGCAGTGCACTGTCCCAAATCATGTTATATGGAAAAGGACTTCCACCGATGCAAAACAGGAAGCTCTTGAAACAATTGCAACTATGGGAGCCTTTGCAGGGGCTAACTATGATTCTATGACTTCTCTTAATAAAGAAATTGAGATGAAGGAGGAAGAACTGCAAAATATCAAGTAGGAACGGGTTGAAGCAAATGAAGAACATGAATCTCAGTTGCAAAGATTGAAGGATGATTATGAAAAGCAAATCAAGAACATGCAATCGCAGAATGAAGTGCTCCAACAACAACTTTCAGAAGCCCAAATTCAGAATGCACAGTATGCTGAAAAGATGATGGCTCTTGAGGAACAGTTGGAAGCCTCACAATCTGCTCCTAATGCCTCGTCATTTTCAAAATTTTGTAAGTAAGAGATTCAAGAATTCACTTTGAGAATAAATGATGATTTCAGAAAATTTGTTAATTGAATTCTTTCAGGGCCTCGATGATATTCAAGAAGTTTTTAATTCTTTTGAAAATTGCTCAGATCTTCTGTTAGATCATAATCAAAGGATAATTGATGATTCCAAATCCTTTGAAGATGTCATTGATTGGAAGAAATATATGAAGGAAAATCCTACAGAAATCTCTATTTTGGATAAACGCAAACCAAGGAGAATCAAGTTCTCTTTGGAATCCTGGGACAACTCTTGTGACATTGTTGAAACAACCATTGAAGAAGGTGAGAAGGTTTACAGAAAAAGATGGTTTGCTTATGACAATTTGCTTGGCATGATAGATTTTCCTATTATGATCGAGATCGAGACTGCACTTCCTCCTAAGCTTATGACTCAACAGGTTGAAGAAAAACATCATAAATCCAAGGAGCGGATTGAACAGCTCACACAGATTCATATTACAGATCTCAAGGAGTTGGTCGAGACACCCGTTGCTTTGGGAATGAAGATCAATGTTTTCCTGTGGGAGTGGTCAATGTTAGGAACCCATGTCTTTACTTTGTTAGTATATTGTTGTTGGACACATATGCTTTGTAAGTCATCCCGTAGTATTTGTTGATCAATAGTTTGTGTTATTGTTGTTGGCGCATATGCTTTGTAAGTCGCCCGTAGTATTGTTGATCCATAGTTTGTAGTGGCCCATGGTTTTGAACCATAGTATTGGCGCCTAGACTTAGTATATAAGTGTGTGTTGAGACCTATGAAGGCATCGTGAAGTTATTTGTATTGAGCTTGCTTAAAGGAGGTTGCCCCCTCGAAGTGGCCTGTGATCAATATAAAAGTGATTCTGAGTTCTATCATTTCTGCTATTTCACATATTCTTATTAATTAATTGTTTCAGGTGCTTCACATCTGGTATCTTGCCAAAATCGATGCCACGAAAAATTGGCCGCATCCTCAGACACTCAAGAGCCTTCGTGGTTTTTTGGGGTTGACTGGCTACTATCGAAAGTTTGTCAAGTATTATGGGAAGATTGCAGCTCCATTAACTGCTCTATTGAAAAATGATGCTTTTACATGGACACATGCTGCTTAGTGTGCATTTGACAAACTAAAACAAGCTATGTGTAATGGACTTGGTGCTATCCTCCTTCAAGATGAACACCCCATTGCGTTCACCAGCAAAGCCCTTTCAGGTAAGAATTTAGTTGCCTCTACATATGAGAAGGAAATGATGGCTATTTTGCATGCAGTACAAAAGTGGTGACCATACCTATTAGGGAATCATTTCTGCATCAAGACTGATCACCAGAGTCTGAAATATTTCTTGGAACAGCGTGTCTCCTCCCCAGCACAACAGAAATGGGTTAGCAAACTCATGGGTTATGACTATGAGATCACTTACAAGAAGGGTAAAGACAATATTGTGGTAGATGCTCTTTCTCGCACATTTGATGCCCAAGGTTCTCTTTCAGCTATTTCTATGCCTGTTTCAAATTGGTTGCAATCTGTTCAACAGGGCTATGTCAATGACTCTTCCTTATCTCAAATCATCCAACACTTGACCAACAACCCTTCTGCTATACCACATTACTCTTGGGATGGTGCTTCTCTGAGATACAAGGGTCGTCTGGTGCTTCCCCAGAGAACAGATCTTCAACAGGCTGTCTTCTATGAACTCCATGCTTCTCCATTAGTAGGGCACTCTGGGTTCCTCAAAATGTATGAACGGGCACGGCGTAACTTCTTTTGGCAAGGCATGAAAAGGACAATTCAACAGATGGTGGCTGAATGTGATACCTGCCAGTGCAATAAGGGTGAAACAACACTCCTTCCAGGATTGCTCAAACCCTTGCCCATACCTACACGGATTTGGACAGATATTTCTATGGATTTAATTGACGGGCTCCCTAAATCTAGCGGGAAGACAGTGCTTCTCATTGTGGTTGATCGCCTCTCCAAATATAGTCATTTTTGTGCTCTTAGCCATCCCTATACAGCCTCCTCAGTCACTCAAATTTTCTTGGACCATATCTTTCGTCTTCGTGGCATCCCTTCTTCCATTGTCTCGGATCGTGATGCAACATTCACCAGTCATTTTTGGACAGAACTATTTCGCCACAATGGCACCAAACTGAAGATGAGTTTAGGGTATCACCCACAAACAGATGGTCAGACTGAAATTATCAATAAATGCTTGGAAACTTATCTTCGTTGCTTTACCTCTGAACAACAAAATCAGTGGGAAAAGTGGCTCCCTCTCGCTGAATGGTGGTACAATACCTCTTACCACACTGCCTCTAAAATGACCCCATATGAACAGTCTATGGTCAGGCACCTCCAGTTCTTCTTCCATACACCCCCAACAGTTCACCAGTTCAGGAAGTTGACACGGTCCTTCGAAACCACGATCAGATTCTTCGCATTTTGCGGGACAATCTTCGCATGGAAAGAAATCGCATGAAGCAACAAGTTTATCAACACCGTTCTGAGCGCACTTTTCAAGTAGGCGATATGGTTTTTCTTCGTCTCCATCCGTACAAGAAATCCTCCCTGAAACTAAAAGGGTGTCATAAGCTCGCTCCAAAGTTCTATTGGCCATATCGGATTCTTCAGAAGATTTGGTCTATTGCTTATAAATTGGAACTTCCTCCTTCTTCCCGCATTCATCTAGTATTTCATGTCTCTTGTCCAAATAAAGTTCTTAGCACCAACATCAGTGGACAAACAAATTTACCCGATCTGGATAATGAAGGATCCATCCTTTTGGAGCTGGAGGCCATCCTCAATCGGCGCACTTGTCAGCTTCGCTCTCGCTCTATCACAGAGGTCTTAATTCAGTGGCACGACATGCAACCAGAGGATGCTACATGGGAACCACTCCTTCAGATTCAGCAACAATTTCCACATCTAAAGCTTTGAGGACAAAGATTTTTTTAAGGGGGAGGGGATGTTAGGAACCCATGTCTTTACTTTGTTAGTATATTGTTTTTGGATGCATATGCGTTGTAAGTCGTTCCGTAGTATTTGTTGATCAATAGTTTGTGTTATTGTTGTTGGCGCATATGCTTTGTAAGTCGCCCGTAGTATTGTTGATCCATAGTTTGTAGTGGCCCATGGTTTTGACCCATAGTATTGGCACCTATACTTAGTATATAAGTGTGTGGTGAGACCTATGAAGGCACCATGAAGTTATTTGTATTGAGCTTGCTCAAAGGAGGTTGCCCCCTCGAAGTGGCCTGTGATCAATATAAAAGTGATTCTGAGTTCTATCTTTTCTGCTATTTTGCATATTCTTATTAATTAATTGTTGCAGGTGCTTCACAGTCAAAGACTAAGAGTAAAGAGATCAAGGAATATATTTGCAAAGCCCAACTACATCTAGAGCATGCTCAATACAAGGATGTAGATGATATCCTAAATGTATTTTCCAAGTGGCAATCCGCTCTTGTGAAATCTTAAACTGATAATTTGTAATCCCTATTCTCGTGGGAAATCAGTTCCTGTGTAATTTTGTAATTTATTATTTAAAGAGACCGAGATATTAGGGAATGGGGTTGGAAACAAGGGAAAAACCATCGAGGGAAATACTAGGAGACCTTCTGTAACTTTGGAGAGTTGTAATGTTTTACAATCTTTAATGCAATTCAGTCAGTTTCCTTTCCTTTCTTTTGTTATGTGTATTAAGTTTTCTTGATGCATTCTAGTTCCTGATTTCAGTCACATATTTAATAATCCTGTTTTATATTGTTAATTCATAATACATATAGATCTTTGTGTTGATGTTTCATCATAAGATTTGTATGCAGGTTAATGTTTCAGTAAAATTTTTTGCTTGATCCATATCATTTCATATTGAACAATTATAAAACATCCATTCTTTTGTTAATATTTAAATGTTGATTTGTTAATTGACATATCAGCTGCATAATAGTTTAATAATTGAAAACTTTAAATTCCAACAAATTGGTTTTCAATTCTTTGTTTTGATTGAATCTTGGTGATGTTATATCTGATCTATGTTTCCATTGGTCAGTAATAATATTTTCTTAAACTTACATATTTGATTGTTCTGGATTCTAAACCACATTCTTACATCTAGTTTAGTTAAGTAAAATTTAATAATTTTACGTGTTTTCTTTCTACTTTTATTTGTTTCTTTTAAACATATTTTCACATCTTCCTCATTAGGAAGAGAGGTCCATTAGGATCACCCACACAGAGCCAGCGGAGGCCTAATATCCGTAAGAGTGAGCTCTACCAAACAACTTGGGATAGGGTAATACTTGCATAGGGTTATTTGAATCCTTTTAGGCTGGGATTTCTCTTTATGCGTTGTTTCCTCGAACACTTCCAGCACACCCGAGGCCTCAACAAATGGCACTAGAGGGAGGGCCATGACCAGTCATGCCTAAAATAAATACTAGTAAACTTCCTCATGCTAGGACACTAATAGTCACAATAAGACAAACTGAAGTGTCCATATCAACAATCCCACAAGTGGGAAATAAAACTACAATCCCTGCTACCCCCTGCAACAGAACAAGAAACTAGAGGATTTAACATTATTTTTGTATCACCAACTAGAGGACCTCTAACTCTTGAGAAAATAAGGAAGAACACTCAAGATGCTACTGCTAGGGTAGAACATAGGATTGAAGTGACATAGAGCCTGAGACAATTTTTGTCCCAACAACATATTAAGAACGATCCACAGATTGATCCTGAGAATCAAAATACAGTCCGACAGGAACTGTTCCCTGAAATCCAAATTAACCCATTATTTGAAGAAGTAGACCAGCTTCAAGATAACCCACATCCTAACATGATATCTGGTGGTCCCCCACCAACACCTCCATATTCATCTTCATAATCATATGAGGAATCATCTCATAGTATGTCATCCTCAGATTCATCCACCGAAGAAGATAGACCAATGGTAGGACAAGCCAATAGACCTTGTCTAGATCAGGATGTAGTGTTTATTCCTGGAGACCAACACGGATTGCCCAAAAATCCAGAGAAATGGATCCCAAAATTCAATCATGACGATAAGTCTCTTGCAGAAGATCACATCAAAACTTTCATGCAGGCCCTAAGACTTAGAAGTGTGGTGCATGAAGATGTATTATGAGATTATTCCCTAATACTTTTCAAGGGAATGCTGCTACCTAGTATTTTGCATTAGAATCCAAATCTATCACTTCTTGGGAATATTTTGAAACCCTATTTCTTTAGAAGTTTAGGGATGACCGGACTCCCGAAGATCTGGTCATGGATCTATCTTTTTTGAAAATAAAGGGAAAATAAAGAGTGAAGGATTTCAACCAGAGGTTCTCATATTTGAAAAACAGGATTCCCACCAATGTTCTTCCAGCAGAAGAATTGTGGGTTTCTTATTACATCAAAGGTCTTCCTATTCCTATTGTCATGTGGGTTAAAAGAGCTCATAAGAAAAACCTGCAAGAATATTTTGTAGAAGCAATCTTGGTTGAAAAGGATATGCTTGGTCTGAAAGAAAACCCTGATATACAAGCCAATCAACCTTCCACATCCCGAAAGAAGCAGGAAAACAACCCTAAACCCACAACAAAAAATAAAGACCCTTTTGACATGGACAATGTGAATTTTTTTTGCAGAAGATTTCTAATGAAATGGTGGATATGAGGAAGACTAATACCGAGGGCCAGGCCAATAACAGAGGGTTTGTGAGGCCACCTTTCAGGAGACCCTACCAAACCCCTCAACATCAACTCCACCTAATCCTGATGAAGGGTTATCTTCTGAAGAGATTTCTTCTATTTTTAGAGCATTGGTTGCTGAAACACAAACTGCTCCTGAAATTAATGAGGAAATCCCAAAAGAGGATGAGGAGTCTGAACCTCCTGATGATGAAAAAGATCAGCATGTTAACACCATTAGTTATTTTTCTGAACTACCCATGGTAGAAGAGGAATGTGAACCTGAAACATTTTCAATGTACAACACCCTTACAACACTATAAGTAAAGGGAAAACTTCACAAGAATCTTCACCATCAACATCCAGTCCTAATAAAGGAAAAAACAATACAAAAGGAAACAATTATCCCTGAAATTGAATATAATCTAGTTGATGATTTGAAACAGGTAAAAGCTAATATTTCCTTGTTTGAACTTTTGAAAATACCCTCTATGAGGGAAAATCTTCCTAAAAGCATGATTTTAAATAAATCAAGAGAAGCTCAAAACAACACTCTAGAAATTTCTTCACAACCAACTGGCCAAAAACCAAATGGGAATAAGACTCCTCCTTTTCTGCTCACCTTTGAAATATTCAACAGAAATGTACACAATTGCATGATAGACTCTGGTGCCTCATCTAATGTAATGCCACTGTCTGTCTGCAAAAATCTCAATGCATCTTTGGAACCTTCACGTACTTAGATTGTTCAACTTGACAGATCTAGAGTTAGGGTAGTAGGAAATTGAGAAATGTACTTTTAACATTATCTGCTGATCCAAGGATTCATCAGACTATTAATATTTTGGTAGCTGAAATTCTTGAAGCATATGGCATGTGGTTGAGTAGGGAATGGTCAAAGAAACTTAAAGGATACTTTGCCACTTATTGGTCCCACTTAAGGCTCCCTTACAATGGACAACCCAACAAAATTAAGATTCATAGAGAGCCATTTATGAAACAGACAGTCACTGATATGAATGAGCCTAGTGAACCCACTGTCTACTACAACTCACATATTGAACATTATACTTTTGATACACTACAACTCACATATTGAACATTATACTTTTGATACATTCTTTGGGAATTTACCTGCCAACTCTTCACCTACTGAGAACATTGAAATCCAGTATGAAATTGTTAATTATACTGCTGTCCCATTCTCTGGTTCCATTGTACATAATGTTTATAATGTAAATATGAATTTTAGAGTAGATTTAAATTCATGGAATTTATTTTTTGATGGATCAAAATCCAAGGATGGAGCTGGTGCAGGTTGTATGTTGGTAGATCCTAAAGGGACCAAGATCATGATTGCTTGTAGATTAGAGTTTGAATGTACTAATAACATTGTTGAGTATGAAGCTCTTGTCCAGGGGCTTAGAAAAGCAATTGATTTGGGTGCACAGGTCATACATTTTTTTGGGGATTCTTAAATAATTGTCAAACAGGTAAGAAACAAAATTCATTGTATATCCCCTCGCTTAATAAATTATCAAAAACTGGTTAGGGATTTGACCAACTATTTCACAACATTTAATATTAAGTCTGTCCTTAGGTCTCAGAATTTTGATGCTGATTTATTGGCTAATACTGTTTCTAGGATTATTCCCCCTGAAGGTATTTCTACTGATACTTTCTCAATTGAATTAATATATAGACCATCAATTCCTGATAACATCACCAATTGGAAAGTCTTTGACGACGACCAACAGATTCTGGACTTCTTAACATCCCAAGATACCTTCAAGAATTCAGCCATTGATGAAGATGATCATGAAAAAGACTTATCAGATCCCAATTTTATTTCAAACTTGACTCCTGAGTCAGTCATTAACTTAGAAAGGTACTATGATTTGCAGGACAAATTTAAGAATAAAACTAATTGCAAGACACATAGTTCTTCACTAAACTATCATCCTGTAAACTTAGGGACTCAGAAAAATCCAAGTTGATTAATTTGGGGATTGACTGTACACCTGATGAGAGGAAAACTTATATCAATTTGTGTAGGGAGTTTAAGGATGTGTTTACATGGACCTATGAGGACCTGAAGACATTTGAAACTCACATCATCCAACACAACATCCCTATGAAGCCAAACATCAAACCATATCAGCAGAAACTTAGGAAAATGCATCCTAGTTTAGAACCATCTGTGGAGAAAGAACTGGAAAAACTATTGACAACAAAAATAATATTCCCTGTAAGACACACACAATGGATTTCCAATATAGTCCCTATCATAAAAAGAATGGGGAAATTATACTTTGTGTGGATTTCAGAAATCTGAACAAAGCATCTGAAAAAGATAACTAACCTGTTCCTCCTATGGAGAAGATTTTGCAGAGAGTTGCAGGTGCTGAAATGTTTTCTCTGTTAGATGGTTTTTCTGGCTACAATAAGGTATTGGGCACACCTTCCGATCAACTTAAAACTGCTTTTAGAATACCTTGGGGCACCTTTGTGTACATGAGAATGCCTTTTGGGATAATAAATGTGGGTGCTACTTTTCAGAGGGCCATGGACATAGCTTTCAAAGGCCTAATGCATGATTTGGTAGTTGTTTATCTTGACGACATAACTATCTATTCCAACAAGATACATGACCATTTGTTTGATTTGAAACAGGTTTTTGAAAGGTGCCGCAAGGCCTGCAAGTACAATATTTATTTGAACCCAAAGAAGTCTATTTTTGCAGTTACGGAAGGCAAGCTTTTGGGGTTTATAGTGTCAAAACACAGTATGGTCATTGACCCTGAAAGAACAGACGCAATTGCCAAAATCAGGATTCCAGGTTCCAAGAAAGCCATGCAGTCTTTTCTAGGAAAGATTAATATTGTCAGGAGGTTTGTGCCTAACTTTGCCATATTATTAATCCTTTACAAGAATTGATAAAAAAGGGTGTACAATCCAAGTGGTCTGACAGTCAAAGGAATTCTTTTGCCGAGATTAGGAGAGCTATTGCAGAAGATCTCTTTAATGTCCCCTGACTTCACAAAGGATTTCATTCTTACACATTTGCTACTGATTTTTCTTATGTTGTTGTGCTTACATAGAAACAAGATGAGGATACCGAAATCCTGATTTCTTTCATGAGTTCAACATTTAAAGGAGCCGAATTAAATTATTCCCGAATTGATAAACAAGCTTATGCATTTTATAAGTCTGTTAAACATTTCAGGCCTTATCTTTTAAAATATAAAACTAAATTCATTGTGCCTTATGCAACAATAAGGAATGTTTTGATTCAGAAAGAGCTTGGAGACAAATGCCCCACTGGATGACTGCATTGCAGGAGTATGATTTGGAAATTAAACCTGATAAAATTGTTAGAGGACAAGGTTTGTGTTCATTAGTTGCTCAATCTAATGATCCTAAACAAGCACAACTTGAATGGAATCAAGAGGAAGCTACATCTGAGGATACTGTAAATTTTATTTCTACTCCTGCATATGAATGGTACGATGATATTAAGTTTTTTCTTACACATGGGTTTGCTCCTCGATCTCTGGACTTCAAGAAACATAGATATCTTAGATTAAAAGATGCACCTTAACAATTCATTGATTATGTTCTTTTTTGAAGAAATTATGATGGAGTTCTTCTTAGGTGCTTAGAAAAAAACTGAAACTGATAATTTTTTGTTGGAATTACATGCAGGACCTGCTGGGGGGAATTTCTCAGGAGAGGCAACTGCACACAAAATTCTGAGTGCAGTTTACTATTGCCCAACTATGTTTAAAGATGCATATTCTTTTTCTAGAAAATGTGAAGCCTGCCAAAGATGTGCTGGTACGGTTAAGAAACCTACTTTTCCCTTACAACCAGTCACTGTTTAGTTTCCTTTCCAGCAATGGGGTATATATTTTGTTGGTCCAATCATTCCTTCCTCTTCTTTGCAACATCGGTACATCCTCACTGCAATAGACTATTTCACTAGATGGGTAGAAGCAGTCCCTCTTAGGATTTCCAATGCCAGCCAAGTGATATCTTTTCTTGAGAGAAATGTTGTCACTAGGTTTTGGGTTCCCGAGTCCTTAATTTTTTATAATGCCTCTTATTTTTCTTCGATTGATCTCACCCAGTATGCCCTAGAGAAAGGCATTAAACTCAAGTATTCCGCCAATTATTACCCACAAGGAAATGGATTGGCCGAGTCTTCTAACAAAAATTTGAATAATATATTGAAGAAGACTGTAGCCACCCATCGTAAAAATTGGCATACCCAACTTTTCAATGCTCTCTGGGCATACAGAGTTACTCCAAAAGATGCTGTTGGAAATTCTCCTTACTGCTTAGTCTATGGAAAGGAATCCATTTTACCCTCAAACCTCTTACATCCATCATTACAGTTGGCTCAATATTTCCTACAGGATGACTCTTCCCCTCTTCAATATAGAATTGATTCATTACTCAAATTAGAGGAGGATATGGAGAAGTCCAAAAATAAATTGTACCAACATCAACAGTTAGTGAAAATATGGTTTGATGAAAAATCTTCAACGGAAAGAGACTTCGAAATAGGGGATTTGGTTTTGAAATGGGACAAACAACACAAGGATAAAAAAGATTACACAAAATTTCAATGCTTGTGGTTGGGGCCATTCATTGTTACAGAAAAGATTGGCCCTAGCACCGTTCGATTAAAGACACTGGAGGGTTCCATAGAATCCTATCCAGTCAACATCCAACTTTTGAAGAAGTATTTAATTTAAGATAAGCCTTTGCTTATATGTACACAGGAGTGTTTTTATTTTACTTTTTGTTTTCTTTTGATTTCTTTTCTTTTCTTTTGCTTTCTTTCGAAGCATCATGGCTATGAAACATTTGGCCAGCTGGTTGATCAATCTATTTGAAAATCAATTGAGTTTGAAGTTTGGAAGAGCTATGGCAGCCTATACTTTATTCAGCCTTTATATGATAATTTTCTTTCCATAACATCCAACAAGTAATCCATGCAGACCAATCAATTGGTATTTTCTTATTTGGACCACCATTTTAAATACCTCATTTGATCATTAAGCCATAGAAGTGATTTGGTAATCCCATCATGTGTTCCATTACTGCTTGGTAGTAAATTATTTTTGTCTGGTCAACCTTTCTGCTATTTTGATTCCCATATTAATCATCTTGAAATTAAATAAAATTGATCTAAAGGATTGTAAGTTGTAAGATAGGGGGTCTTATCACAAGCTAGCCTATCATGTTCATAGATATTTGGTGGAATGGCATCTCCACATCTACTCATCAAGATAGGGGGTGGATTTCAGCTTCTACTGGAAGAATGGAAGATCCTATCACAGGCCAGTCCATTCATGATCTGCAGGTATCAATGAATGACACTGCTAATATTTGGTTACCAAGCCAAGGTAGTCTTACAACTTACAATTTAACAATTTTTGCCTTTTTTTTGTTTTTTAGATACTTTGTTGAACTCAAGGACGAGGGGTATTATAACAAGCCATCCTGACCATGATCATAAGTTCTATTTTGGACTGAAATTACTGTCATATGGTCACTAAGTCATGGTAATTGATTTTTAGTCAAAAGCTCAAAGACAAGGGGTCTCTTGACAGAGCCAACTTGTTCAGTTTCCAAGTGGGATTTGTGAATGGCATTGCTAAAGTTTGATCACCAAGTAAGGGAAATGGTCTTGCTTCAATAAAGTCTCATTTTTTGTTTCCCTTCTTTAAATAAAATAAAATGAAAAAATGAATGAAATATATGAATAAATTAATGATAACTCAAGATGATTGATGATATGGCGATTTGGAATTAGTAGAAGGTATTTCCTAGAATTATTCTTAACTAACCTCTCATGCTTGCATATTGGCACAATGAATACCATTTGTTTCTAGGTGACTTTTCAATTGAGTTCAATCTTATGTGGTTTGGACTGAGCAAGTATCAATTATGTATATATCAGCTCTGCTGATTTTGTCATGTTTTGTGAAGACATTTTCAGGTTATTGGCTAATATACTTTTCATGCTGACATGTTACTTCTCGAATTTTGGAGACTAATTTTACAGAGATAATTGCTTTGGCCAGCCAGTCGCCATTTATTGTAGGCACAACAGATCCCATTCATTGGCTCATAAAAATGGGAGCCCCAGCTAAAACTAAATTATGGTAATATGAAATTTTGCCTATATTTCTTATGGGGTTCTATGATTAGTTGTCCTTCATATTTAGTTTTGTTTTCTTTGAATCCAATAAAAATTTCAAATTACACTTATTTTTATGCATTTTTGTGAGTTGCGGAAAACCTTGTTTTTATTAAAAATACAATGTTTCCGCAAACCCGCAATCCACTGAATTCTTAAACTTTGGTTTTTTAACTTCCACATTTCCACAACCCGGAATGCGGATTGCGGAAGTCGGAAACCACTTTTCCCAATAAAATCACTTTTTCACTTCCGCATTTCCACAACCCGCAAATGCGGATTGTGGAAGTCGGAAAACACTTTTTCAATAATATAATTTTTCGGTTCCGTAATTCAGAAACCCGCAATGCGGATTGTGGAAGTCAGAAACCAAATTGAAAATTGAGTTTGAATCGTCATTTCCGAACCCACAAATAATTTGCGGATTGCGGGCAACAAAATTCCCATAAATCATTTCCGCAAAATTTCGCATCCCTACAACCCGCAATGCGGATTGCAGGAAGATTGATTTTTTCCATAAATTCTCCACTCCGCATTCCCTACTGTTATTGCGGATTGCGGAAACAATAAATTGCCCAGTTTGAAATTCGCACATCCACATTTCCGCAACCCGTAATGCGGATTGCGGATTGCAGAAGCATAAATCATAAATTTTCAAAAGGCACTCCCACAATCTCTTTTCCGCTTTTCTTGTTTTAATCTTGACCGTCGATTTATTTGAGATCTACGATCCGGATTGATTTCGCTAATAATCTTTTGGTTAAATTTTTGAAAATTTATTATCTTTTTACCATTTGTAAAACTGCGAATTCCACCTTTGGCCAATGAATTTTACTGTGGATTTTTACCCTGTTCACGGCTTTGCTTCTTCCATCGGTTTTCAGGTAGGTTTCTCAGTTCTTTTACCAATTATATGCGTGAAATTTGGAATTTGAATTTAATTTTAATCAAATTTATTTTCGTTATTTTTATCAGAAAATTCCATTTTTCAACCATGTCGAGGAACACAAGGTCTAAAACAACCTTGAATGAACTAAAAAAAAGGACCCAAACAACAATATATTCTCTGATACCAATGGTAGGGTTTCCAAAACCTATTACCTGGACTGGTCGCGAATTTACGCCATATTTGACAATGATGATTTTTCTAAAATCCAGCATGACCAGGAAGCCTTTGTGAATATCAATAAGTCCCAACTTCACGCTATAGTTGCTAGGCCATCCTTGATTCCCTATACATATTCCATAAAATGGGCTATTGACCATTCCAATCCTCAAGACTGTTCATTTAATGATGCGGCTCAAACCCAGTTAGCATCCTTTTGACCAGAGGTATTTGCTAGGGCTTATGTGCTCAAAAATCCCAAGAAGCTTCTCACCAAACAGTTCCTAAATTCTTCCATGACCCAGTTCAACTTTGATGAAATGATTAAATCTTGGATGGAGAACCCAACTATATTTCCCCCCAAAGCTGGTAAACTTTATCCCATTTCCTGGTTTAGGGAACTTTTTTCTTTGCTGGCAACCATGTTGTGCAGGCTATATGGATTGCCCAATTGCTCAGTCTTCAAAGCCGAGTGGGAACCTGTGGTCCATTATGTTCTTACCACAGGAGATTCATTCAATTGGGCCCAAATTTTATCGGTTGTGCTAAAGGAAGCCATTGAAATATAAAAAGACCCCTGCCTCAAGAAAGACAACATTTTACCTCTTTGGATATGTTATGGATGTGTTTTGTTCGACATTTTCATTCCCTGCGATGGGATGGAATTGGACAAAGGAATCACCTCCAGTCCATATTTACTGTTCTGCATTGTGGGAGGATAACTTCATACCTCTAATTTATGACATCTGTGACCATTTCTTGGGATCTATTTATTAGAAGATCTTTAAGGAAGATGCTCCCACTTTTTCAACTCAAGCTAAGGCCTTAATTTCCACAATGGGAGATTGGTATGTGGGGGAATACTTTTCCTATATCAGAATCCGAGGCAACAACACTACTCATTTTTTACCCAGAATTGTACTTGACAGGATGGTGCTGGAAGATATATCTTTTCAAACTGTGGTTGATGGTTTATTCCCTAGGTTAACCGGGGCTAAAAGAAGAGGGTGGCATAAGTTTCTTCTTACCCTTGGGTCATTAGTAATTCAGAACTCTACCCATGCAATATTCTATGAAATTTAGTTCACACCAATACCTGATCAAGAAAATTGCAACTCTCACAAGTTATCTCACACAACTAGTCAAGAACACTGAAAAACAGTCAAGTATGATGCAAACAGAATTACTCTCATGAATAATAATACATTAGCCAACCTTGGGAAAATAATAGGATGAAAATATATAATATTACATCATATATTCGAAAGCAAAATTTTTCCATTTGAATCCTCACAAAAGTAGGCTCACTAAAAATATGCAAAACCCCCCTAGGTGGAAAGTGTGCTTTCCAAGTCACCTCTAAGTCTCACAAATTTATGAATTAGTGGTTAGATGGTGCCGTATGATGGAAAATCATGCTAAATCCATAATTTGGAAGGAATAAACATCATTGAGTATGATTTGGAAAAAACACAGTTAAGACTAGTCAACTAGCTTTCACCTTTCACCAAAAAGTGGTAAAAATCAGTAAAAAGTAGTAAGGCGCCTTTCTACTCCAGGATTGGATAAGATCTGCTAGAATCATAGGAAATATTATCCAGAATATTCAGAAGTGCGCCCAGGTGAGTCTAGGATTCTTGTGGTCCACATAATGAAGACTCGTGGTCCACACAATGTATAATTTAACCAACTACATAGTCTAACACCTAGGAATTAATAAAAAATGATCAATAATTCTATCCTAAGGTACTAAATGACATGGATGGGTTTAAATATTCCAACACCCCTCGATAAGCTCGAATTTATGTGCTAAAAATCATAAATAAAATAGGGCCCAGTAATAAGACATGGTCACCTTGTAACATACTGCCTTGTCCATGAAACAAGGAAAGAAGGAAAACCTCATGAGAAAAACCTCCCCTCTAAAATGGTCATAATAAAAATTGAAATATTTCTGATCAATCCTTCACTCCACCACATGTTCAACCATCCCAAGCAGTGATCTCAAATACTTGAAAGTCTTCTCAGTAAAAGCTTTGGTGAAGATGTCTGCAGTTTGCTCCGTTGTTGGGAAATATTGTAGATCAATGATGTGGTCATGCACTAAGCTCCTGATGTAGTGCATATGAATCTCTATATACTTGGTCCTCTGACTTTGTAATGGATCACTTGAGACCCTTATAGCACTCTGATTGTCACAAAAGATGACTGTGGGAATGCTAAAGGAAATCTCAAACTCTGAAAGAATACCCTGCAACCACACACACTGAGTAACAACATTCATTGCTCCTCTATACTCGACCTCTGCTAAAGATAGTGCAATTTCATTCTATTTATTACTAGACTAGCAAACAGGACCTCCTTCAAGCATGAAAACAAATCTAGAAGTGGATTTTCTGTCAAGGCTATCACCAACCCAATCTGAGTCAGTAAAGCCAAGAATATCTAGGTTAGAATCTGCAACATAGTGAATCCCATCAGACTTGGTGCCTTGCACATAATGAAAGATTCTTTTTGCAGCCCTCCAATGAAGCTCATGTGGCTTCTCCATGTATATTGAGGCCACACTCACTGCATATGCAAGATCTGGTTGAGTATGAGTCAAGTACAACAAGTTGCCAACTAGCTTCCTGTACAAGGTGCTGTCCACCAATGGTGTAGAATCTGCTTCTTCAATTCTGACTCTCAAAAGGAAGGGAGTCTTTGAAGGATTGAAATCAGCCATATTGAAATTATTTAGTAGGTCAGATGCATATTTGGACTTAGATACCTTAGTTCCATTCTCAGTTTGATAAATCTCAAGCCCAAAAAATTGCTTAAGAATTCCCCAGTCAGTCATGGAAAAAGCTTGATGCAAAACAGTGTTTAATGAATCTATTTGATCAGTAGAGCTACGTGTGATTAGTAGGTCATCAAAATATAACACAATAATTAGAATTGATCCATAAATCAGCTTCATGTAAACATTTGTATTAGATTTTCATCTAGTAAAAGATTGTGACAAGAGAAAGTTGTCCATTTTGGCATACGAAGCCCTAGGGGCTTGCTTAAGCCCATATAAGGACTTCTTCAACCTGCACACATAGTTAGGATCAAATGTATAGTCTTCTGTCTGCTTCATATAAATATATTCCTCAAGATATCCATGGAGGAAGGCCCTTTTGACATCCATGTGATGTACTTCCTAGCGGATGCAGAAATTGCCAGAACTAGTCTTATCGAATCCTTCTGTGAAACTAGTGAAAAATTATCATTATAGTCAAAGACATGGAATTGGGATAAGACCTTTCCCACCAGCCTAGCCTTATATTTCACTACTGCACCATCAATTGCAAATTTGGTTTTGAAGATCCACTTACAGCTTACCAATTTTTTGCCTGGGGGAGCTTGACTAGCTCCCATGTCTCATTCTTTTGCAGTGAATGAAAATCCTCATCCATGGAAGATTTCCATATTGGGTCATGTGAGCCTTAATCATATGTCTGAGGATTAGAATCCACCATCAAATAACATCTCTCAGATAGGTAAGGATCATTAACATTGAGAGCATTCTCAAATTGTGATCTAGTCCTCCTAGTATCCTGAGGATTTCCTACTAGTTCATCAGCTGCTTGAAGAGTATTAGCAGCCCACTTTGGCCTTTTTGCTGAATTAGGATTTGTAATAAAATGGTCTTCATCATCAGAAATATACAAATCAGAAAATTCAAAATGAACTTCACTTACATCTTCAGGTGGTGGTGTGGAGGGTTCTCCAATTTCAACACTCTGTGAGGGCTCTTCTTTGAATTGAACACTCCTCTCAATGAAGGATTTTTGAGAGGGAATGCTCAGCAAATTTTATCCCTTGCAGTCTTATGAATATCAACAAAAATACATGGTTGGATTTGGGCCTGCATATCCCTCCTCTTTTCAAGTGGAATTCTATCCAAATCCTTGGAGCCAAAAATACTGAAGTGAGAAATATCACGTTTGTGACCAGTCCAAGCCTCAAAAGGAGTGATTTCTTTTAGTGCTTTGTGAGGCGCTCTATTCTATATGTGTGGCACAATTTATTTCCTCAACCCAAAGTATTGGAGATAAAGACTTGGCCTCAAGCATGCATGTGGCCATCTCCTTCAAAGATCCGTTCTTCCTCTTAGCAACACCATTCCGCTGAGGTGTGTATGGAACAGTGTGTTGCATCTGTATGCCTGAAGAGGCACAAAATTGCTGAAAATCAGATTTGATGTATTCCCCACCATTATCAGATCTAAGGATCTTGATATGTCTACCAAACTGGTTCTCAACTGAGGCTTTGAAAATCATGAACAAACCGAACACTTCTGACTTTAGCTTGAGAAAATAGATCCAACAGTACTTGGTAAAGTCATCTATGAAGGTGAGGATGTATTTGGAATCGTTCAAAGACTCATGGGGGAATGGACATGATATGTCACTGTGAATAAGCTCTAGGGGTGCTGAGTTTCACTCAGTTTTGGCTCTATCAAACTTATGCTCTGGGTGCTTTCCTAGGATGCAGCTTTGACATACACCTTTAGAAAACTTGATATTGGGAAGCCCTATGACCATCTCTTTCTCATGGAGTTGAGAAAGATATCTGTAGTTTTGGTGACCAAATATTTCATGCCATAATTTACTTGAATCATTGGCATGGGTAAGTAGAGCAGAAGGTGAGGGGAATGGCACAAAATGAGAGAATCTATAGATTTTTGAGCTATGGTCAACAGAACCTAAGGCAACAATTCGGCCTATTGACATTTCACAGATTTCAACATCATTAGGTGTGAAGATCACCTTTTTGGGTAATCCTGTGTGAATCATCTGGTATATTGACAAAAGGTTAGAAGCAAGTCCTGGAACATACAACACATTAGTGAATGAACCAAAATATAAATCAATACTGCCTTTACCTTTTCTTGAAGTTTCATAATCATCACCCAATACAATGGTTGTACCACTAGAAGAATCAAGAGATGAGAGCTCTCTCTTGTAAACACCATGTGCCTTGAATCTCTAGAATCTATGATGAAAGAGGTAGGATTTGATGTGCTTGCCATTAGTGCATGCACTCGCTCCTTATCTTCATAATTTTGTCCTCCTCCTTCCTTCTTGCGCTCCCAGGAAGAGGAATATTTTCTTTCTCCAGGAGTTGAGCCATTTGATCAATGGTCTTCTTCACGTAGGAGCTTTCAGGATGAAAGCCCCTATTGAAATAGGTGCACTTTGCCTTCTCTTGATTTTTATTTGGATTCCTCTTGAAGTTTGAGGAGTCTTCATGGACTTTCTTTTTGTCCTTCTTCTGATCAATGGGTTTCTTGAAATTTCCCTTCTTCTTCCTTTCAAACTCCTTGAATCTCCAGCAGTCAAACAATGATATTTTGATGTATTTTTGATTACTCCCATCAAGACCAACTTGTCTTGTTCTTGTGTAAGAGATTCCATGAAGTATGAGACAGTAGGACTCTTCCAGTTTTGAACTTCCTTCCTTGTGGCATGGAAGGTCAGAACAAAGACTGAGTAATATGGGCCAAGCTTGGAGAGAATGGCCAAGATTAGTTGCTCATCCTTTTTATCAATTCCAAATTTCTTCAATTGAAGGACAAGTGAAATGAACTTTGATAAGAAGAGTCTTGAAGGTTCTCGAAATTCCGTGGACTCAGTGAAACAAGTTCATTATCCAGTTGGTGGCCTCTTAATTCATCTGTCTTGCGAAAAAATCTTGGAGCTTCTCCCCGAATTCATTTGGTGTGGTAAGACCATCTATATGGAATAAAATATCCTTGGATGTGGTGAGACACATGAGACCATAGGGTTCATCTCTTCGATTGTGCCACTTTTCTTTCTCAATTGCTGAGGTTGGCTTAGTTTCAGTTGCCATAGTCACCCTGTAGATGCCTTTGCTCCTCAACATGATCTCAATATGTGATTTCTAGTCAAAATAATTGAATGGAGTGAGGATGATTTGATGTGATTGATCCATGGCAGCTCTAAAATAGCTTTTAGAGTTGTTTGGGTGCGTCCCTAGATGCTTAGTTGCACCCTCTGGGTGATTGATTGCGCCCTGTAGATGACTGAATGCGCCCTCCTTGAGATTGGTTGGATCCTACAAGACAATCAAAGGAGAAAAGAATATCTTGATAGCTCTGATACCATTTGAAATTTAGTTCACACCAAGATCTGATCAAGAAAATTGCAACTCTCACAAGTTATCTCACACAACTAGTTAAGAACACTGAAAACCAATCAAGTATGATGCAAACATAATTACTCTCATTAATAATAATACATCAACCAACCTTGGGAAAATAATAGGCTGCAAATATATAAGATTACATTAGAGATTTGAAAGAAAAAGGTTTCCATTCGAATCCTCACAAAAGCAGGCTTCCTAAAAATATTCAAAACCCCCTAGATGGAAAGTGTGCTTTCCAAATCACCTATAAGTCTCATGAATTTATGAATTAGTGATCAGATAGTGATTTATGATGGAAAAGCATGCTAAATACATAATTTGGAAGGAAGAAAGATCATGGAGGATGAGTTGGCCAAAAAACAGTTAAGACTAGTCAACTAGGTTTCACCTTTCACCAAAAAGTGGTAAAAATCAGTAAAAAGTAGTAAGGTGCCTTTCTATTCCAATATTGGATAAGATCAGCCAAAATCCTAGGAAATCTTATCTAGAATATTCATAAATGAAACCAGGTGAGTCTAGGATGCTTGTGGTCCACACAATGTATAATTTAGCCAACTACATAGTCTAACACCTAGGAATTAATAAAAAATGATCAATAATGCTATCCTAAGGTATTAAATGACATGGATGGGTTTAAATATTCCAACACCTTGCTTGAGAAAAGAGATACAACCTTGAATCTTGGGGAAGTGCCTAGGAGTATGCATGATCCAAAGTCCTTCTTGGCTAATCATTTCACTCAAGAGCATTTCAAAAGTACATATGTGCATCAAAATGCTCCTAATGATTTCATTTATGAAGGTGCCAATTCTTTCAATGAGGTATTGAATAGAGTCACTTCTCAGGAAGAGAAGAATTTCTTACACCAGTACCAGCAACATCTCAAGGCTAAAATATTGCAGTATAGAAAGCTTGAGCTGTCAGTTGAGGAAAGAACTCAGAAAGAGTTAGTGGAGAAAGAAGCACATAAAACACAATCAAGCACTCCTTTGATGTTGACCTATCCAACAGATTACAAAGGGAAAGCTCCAGTCAAGGATACTCAGCAGCCTCAACCCCTAGCCAATCTGAATGCTCTCATCAAGTTTGCAGAGGAAATGAAGAAGAGCTTGGCAATGATGAGCTCTGCACTTGAAATACAAAATGTAACTCCAACTCCTCCAGTCAAGAAGAAGAAGACCGAAAGGTTGGTGGTGAAAGTTACAATGCTTCATATTGAAGACAGTGATTTAGAATATGAGTCACTTCCTTCCAATTTTTCATGTCTAGTTGCTATCCCTGTTAGCCTACCAACAGTCACTCCAATTTCTCAGACTTTTTCTGATCCTATGGAAAATCTGGTTGTTAATGATTCTTTCCCTGATATTCATTTCCCTGAAATCATCACTTCTACTATTGTGAAAACCTCTTCACCTATCACCATCCCTACTATTTTTCCTTCTATCTTATCATCAGATCTTACAACTCCTCCATCCACATGAATTGATCAACCTGTTACCCCTGTTGAAGCCTCCCTATATCCAGTTGTAATTCAAGCTTCTACTGCACCTTCAGAGCCTATCACTTCATGCACCACTTCCATTCCTAGTCCTTCATCCTCCAATGCTGTAATGCCATCCATTTCCATTCCCCAAATAAATATTCCAATTCCCTATCTCTTTTAGAACCCTTTTTGGAGATGATGCAGTGGTCTCTCTTGGAGAGTATTTTTGGAGCAGGTTAGAAAGGGCCATAGTTAAAAAGGGTTCTAAAAGAGATAGGGAAGGTACATGCAATGCACTGTTCCAAATCATGTTATATGGAAAATGACTTCCACCAATGCAAAACAGGAAGCTCTTGAAACAACTGCAGCTATGGGAGCCTTTGCAGGGGCTAACTATGATTGTATGACTTCTCTTAATAAAGAAATTGAGATGAAGGAGGAAGAACTACAAAATCTCAAGTAGGAACGGGTTGAAGCAAATGAAGAACATGAATCTCAGTTGCAGAGATTGAAGGATGATTATGAAAATCAAATCAAGAACATGCAATCACAGAATGAAGTGCTCCAACAACAGCTTTCAGAATCCCAAAGTCAAAATACACAGTATGTTGAAAAGTTGATGGCTCTTGAGAAACAGTTGGAAGCCTCATAATCTTCTCCTACTGCCTCTTCATTTTCACAATTCTCTAAGGAAGAGATTCAAGAATTCACTTTGAGAATAAATGATGATTTCAGAAATTTGTTAATTGAATTCTTTCAGGGCCTGGATGATATTCAAGAAGTTTTAACTCTTTTGAAAATTGCTCAGATCTTATGTCATATCATAATCAAAGGAGAATTAATGCTGCCAAAGCCTTTGAAGATGTCATTGATTGGAAGAAATATATGAAGGACAAGCCTGCAAAAATCCCTATTTTGGATAAACGCAAATTGAGGAGAATCAAGTTCTATTTGGAATCCTGGGACAACTCTTGTGACATTGTTGAAACAACCATTGAAGAAGGCAAGAAGGTTTTCAGAAAAAGATGGTTTGCTAATGACAATTTGCTTGGCATGATATATTTTCCTGTTATTACCGAGATTGAGACTGCACTTACTCCTAAGCTTATGATTCAACAGGTTGAAGAAAAACATCAGAAATCCAAGGAGCGGATTGAGCAACTCACACAGATTCATATTATAGATCTCAAGGAGTTGGTTGAGACACCCATTGCTTTGGGAATGAAGATCAATGTTTTACTATGGGAGTGGTCAAAGACTAAGAGTAAAGAGATCGAGGACTATATCTGCAAAGCACAACTACAACTGGAGCATGCTCAATACAAGGATGTAGATGATATCCTAGATGTACTTTCCAAGTGGCAATCTTCTCTTGGAAAATCTTAAATTGATAATTTGTAATCCCTATTTTCATGGGAAATCAGTTCCTATGTAATTTATTATTTAAAGAGACTGAGATCTTAGGGAATGGGGTTGGAATTAAGGGAAAAACCATCGAGGGAAATACATGGAGACCTTCTGTAACTTTGGAGAGTTGTAATGTTTTACAATGTTTAATGCAATTCAGTCAGTTTCCTTTCCTTTCTTTTGTTATGTGTATTAAGTTTTCTTGATGCATTCTGGTTCCTGATTTTAGTCACATATTTAATAATCCTGTTTTGTATTGTTAATTCATAATACATATAGATCTCTGTGTTGATGTTTCATCATAAGATTTGTATGCAGGTTATGTTTCAGTAAATGTTTTTGCTTGATCCATATCATTTCATTTTGAACAATTATAAAACATCCATTCTTTTGTTAATCTTTATACGTTGATTTGTTAATTGACATAATATCAGCTGCAGAACCATTTAATAATTGAAAATTTTTAATTCCAACAAATTGGTTTTCACTTCTTTGTTTTGATTGAAGCTCGGTGATAGTTCTGATCTCTGTTTCCGTTGGTCAGTAATAATATTTTCTTAAACTTACAGATTTGATTGTTCTGGATTCTAAACCACATTCTTAGATCTAGTTTAGTTAAGTCAAATTTAATAATTTTACTTGTTTTCTTTCTGATTTTATTTGTTTCTTTTAAACAGATTTTCACATCTTCCTCATTAGGAAGAAAGGTCCATTAGGACCACCCACACAGAGCCAGTGGAGGCCTAATATCCGTAAGAGTCAGCTCTACCAAACATCTTAGGGATAGGGAAATCCTTGCGTAGGGTTATTTGAATCCTTTTAAGATGAGATTTCTCTTTATGCGTTGTTGCCTCGAACAGTTTCAACACACCCGAGGCCTCAACAGATCTCTGAAGAGGACACTATAAAATGGCCTAGAAGGAGTGACGATCTATATGATTTAGGGATTATTTACCAACAATGATATAAATTTGAAATACAACAAATGCAAGGAGTCTGGTTCTCTAACTATTTGATCCAGGAACAGAAATGGAATTCCAAGATACAAACTTTACAACAACAGTTGGAAATTAAAGAGGAAGAAAAGAAATAGATGTTCCAAATGGCTAAGTAAGTCATTTATTGCAAGAGCCTTGCTAGGGTTCATTATATATATCTCCATGAACAGTGGGAATGATTTCAAATGATGAGATCAAATAATAAAAAAAAGTATACCATAGAAAATGTTGTTGATTTTATTGATATTTATAATGATTCTTGATCAAGGGATAAATATTTCCTCAGTGAGCTTTATCAGTTTAAGTTTTTATTAGACCGTGAGGTTCAATGGAATCCTAACCCTATAAAGGGATAAATATTTCCTCAGTGAGCTTTATCAGTTTAAGTTTTTATTGGACCGTGAGGTTCAATGGAATCCTAACCCTATAGTGGGAGATATTCAGTTGTGGTATTTCTCTTCTTTCATTCATAACTAGATTAAATGGGAGTTAGGGATGAGGTTCCTTTATAGATTGGAATTTCAATCTGAACTTCAAGTTAGAGGGGCACACCCGATACCTGAACTAATTTTTTGCAATCATAAAAAGTTCTTAAAAGATCCAAAGAAGGCGGAACAGTTCAGAATCAATCAAAGAATAACATTACAAGATTTTGAATACCTTATATCTTATGGTACCTTAGCTTCCTTGAAATATTGGAGATCCGCTGGAATCTACTATCTCCCACACTTAAGCAACGAGATCCTATGGGATATCCCGTTTTCAGAATTTCCTTTTCAAGGAATCATCTTTATATCAATTCTATGCGCAAGAGTGGGACACAGTGGCTGGATTTAAGGTTTCGATTTCCTTTATTATGGTGCAGTAAGAAGGATTACATTGTCACAGGCCAATGGTATGCATTTTCAGAAATATCTGCTTGGTTGGAAGTTGATCGACATCTTGGTTTCTGGGCAAAAAGTGATGTTGGTCACCCATCTTATAGCTGGAATAAACTACATCAGTCTCTATTACAAAGTGGACCAATTGCACAGGGGACATGCAATGACTTCTTTATATGTGGCTTAGGAAGCATCTCATGTATTCCCACTCATTCATATGTTACTGTTGTCATTATTTTGATTAATAAATTGATTGTTACCTTTAAACTTGTCTAATGACATGCATTTTCAGGCTTAGCTTGAGCCTGCAAGTCGAGTTGTTTTTTCTAATTTCAGGCACACAATTGAAGAGTGGACACATGTGTCTTTTTCAAAATGTTGTTTTCCAGCTTATTTTCCTATTGGTTTTCATAATTTTTCCACAATGTGAACTAGGGACTGGATCAATTGGCGACTAGTCGCAGGAAAGGGAAATACACAACTTTGCCTGAATTAATCACTCTTCTAGTTATAATGGATAAATCATCACAACTTCCTCTATTATCTCCATGATCATTGTAATGGATGTTGAGCGTTGGTATCCCGTTCTTTCATGTTATTACCAGGAAGGAACTATATATATGTAATGTATTTTCTTATGTAGGTTAATAAAAAAATTGACAGTTGATCAATACTCTTTGCATTTATGTTATAATCAGTGTGTTTCCCATTTTAATATAGATCTGTTATGCTCTTGATATCCTATCTTTCATCCACCTGTAGAGTGTAGTCATATCCCAGAAGGAAGGACACTCTTCAAGGTTTACTGCTACCTGTATTTGTTGTTCATTATCTATGTGTTGTAAGTATTTCATTTCAAGCATATTTACTTTTTGATGTGAATATATTGCACTGTAAACAATGTTGTGTCTTAGATATTGGATATATTGTTCTTCACATTAATTTTATCAGAAAAGATAAAATTATGTGTATATCGTTTGATTTAAGTACGTCTATGTAACAGTAAGGCATGTGCACACACTATGTTTAATATTTAACAACTGATTACACTAACCCTCAGGAATTGAGTTTGACCGAAACAAAGTACTGTGGATAAATGCTCTAAGAGAATGGAGGGTTATCCACCTGTAGTTTTTCTTATCATCTGTGATCAAGTACTTAAATATCTCTGTGAATCAGTGTGTCATTAAATTCTTGTTCTGGTTTGTTTCGTTTTTGAACTTGTAGAGAACTTCCTTTTTAACAAATTGAGAATACATAATTCATTCTTGTGGAATACCATGATTGTAGGATATGTGCACCATGGCTTGTTTGAGGAAGCCCTTAAATTCTTGTTATTCAATGTGCAACGCATGTGCGAATCCCAATAACTTCATGACCTTTCCTCTTGTTCTAAAATAATGTGTAGGCCTTGTAGCATTGCAATAGGGAAAGGAAAACTAGATCATAGATCTTCTTGTATATTGATCACATATCTTCTCACTTAGGCCTTTTCAAATTGTTTTAATTCGATCTCCCTAAAAGATCCTATATGTATTTATATCCTTTTGTGAAGCAATGCAAGCATCAAATTGATTGAGATATAATAATAGTTCTGAGTTGTTTTATTGGTTGATTTATGAGACAGGTTTTGTATCATTTATAGTGAATCTCCTTGCCTCCATTCATCATGTATAAATCATTCCAAGATACAATTCTAACAATAAATGCTGAGAATATTCTCAAAATCAGCATCCTCATTATTTTTTAAATAAATGTTGAGTTGGGTAGCATTCTAAAAATAGGAGTGTAGCTCCTATAAGTGGGGTTCTCTATTGCTGTTGACAAGCCTATTGCTATGTTGATAGGAATGTCAAAATAAATAGCAAGGAAGGAAAATAGTTGCTTCCCATAAATAGGAATAGCCTCCTTTACTGGTGTGCTTTGATTGTTGTTGTAAACAAATGCTAAAACGAGTTTAAAGAGAGCCCCAACAAGGAACCATCATGCTTCTGCTAATAACTAAAAAATATTGTCACTAGGAAATCCACCATATGCTACACAAAAAGATCTCAAAATTCTCTCAAACATATCACTTATGTCAGGTATTATTTTACTTCGGAAGTGTTCCCCATAACCTTCTTGAAAGTACTCATTTTACAACAACTAGAAGTCTAAATTTTTTTCTAAAAATAATTTCCTACTAACATCTAATTTTTAACAAGTAGATTTTGGGTTTAAGAGTATTACATGTGGTAATGAGTTATATTGTTTAATATTCAAATTCCTTGTTATGATATTCACACTTATCCTTGCATGTAGATCAAACTAGTCATATAAAGTTGGCTTTCCAATCCAAATTACATGAAAGCTTATGAACAAGGGAAAATTTTGTCAACATAAAACCTCTCACAATTTAACCCAATCAACCAACATATTATAACCTAGACTATATACAATCCCCGCTATGCATTTTCATCCTATAGGTTTCTTTTGTCCAAAACCATACTCTATTTCCTGGACTGTTGAAGGGTGACATTTATTTCATCAAAAGTGAGCTTGATTAAGAATTTTACCTAAGAAAATGATATCATGGTAAAACTTGTATGAGTGCCAACTGTACTTAGGATAATGTATGAAAATTCACTCTTGTTCCTATTAGCAACATCATCCTTGCATCATTTTCCTTTGCTTTGTCATGAGTAGGAAAATAAAACAAGGTAATAATAGGCTACTGAATTAGGTCTTTGGGTTAGAATAAAATGCCAGGGTGAACAAATGCTTCCAAATCCACCCCATTTTTAATACAACTTTTCCTATATGTTGCAATTTTCTTTCACGGATATTTATTAAATCTTATTGTGTATTCAATTACAACATTCAAACAAGTCATTGAAGTCAACTCCTCTAGTTGTTGTAGCTTGAAATTGATAAGAATATTCCAACATCAAACTCCAAAACAATCAAATTGTTATATGAACACCTTTGGGGACTAATCAAAATTATAATCCCATGAAACCTGTTGACTAAATGTACAGACACTAAAAACCTATCCATGCTCTTTGAAATATTGTTGAGACAAGAGTTATTATTCCTCCATTTTGGCCCCAAGGAGGGAGGCTCGATGTCCACTAAACCAATATGTTCAAAGTGATATAAGAAAAGTCCAATAAATTGTCCATCCTTCATGTAAAGCCCCAAAATTCTATAGAGATTAAGGTCAAGTTTAGGCTCCCCTCCCAAATAGAATTTCCTTCTACAAAATAGAGAAAATTCCAATATTGGTCAAGAACTCATATATTGCATCATATGGACCACACATATTAATAATGGACAGATTTTGGTCCTTGCCTCTATTGAAAAAAAATCATGCAAAATACTTGTAGACACATCAAGGGATTTGGATAGGGTCCAACATGAATTCTCACTTGTACTTGTCTTGTGTTCTTGGATTTTTTATGTGTCTAGTTTTTGGAATATGGTATTATAGCCACAACAAGGTGAAGTTGAGGTGAGTGAAGGCTTAGGAATTGCTCAATAGTGATGGATTGAGGAATTTTTCTTTGATACACAACAAGAAACCACAAGGTCTTTTGGGAATAAAAACTTGATTATAATTTGTTTTCATTTTTTAACCCATGTTTATTTTTCTAAAAAGGAGAAAAATGACAAGTTCATATTCCTGTTTTAAAAGATGGTCTAACTTCATTTTTCTTAATTAAAAGTTAGATCTGGATTTGTAAAAATAAAAACAGAAGGGGATTTTGAGAAAATCAAAAGACAAAAAGCAAAAAAAGAGAATCTTCTTGTGAATGGGAAACCACATTTTCCAAAAGAAACCATCATTCAACCATAAAACATGCCATCAACTGATGTACAAATGTATGGATGACTTACAACATGCTACTAGTAGAAAACATGCTCGTATTGACTTGTACACCAGTTTCCAATGAAATATCAACCACTTTACAATGTCTAGGGAGCCTGCACATGCACATAGGAGCAGAATTGGCTGATTTGAATTCTAATTCAGTTGTACAAGAGTGAAATTTACTTAATTTGACTGATTTTGCAGATTCAACAGATAGTTAGATTGAATTTGTTAGATTGGCATAGCAATCCTCTATTTTTCTCAATAACTTGCAATTTCATGCTAGAGAGAACACATTTCTTTGTTATTTTAGCTCTTTAGATTATAGTTGTGCATGAAGGAAGTAATGCACATTGAATAATCAACCTCTTCTATTGGGATGAAAAGAGAGAAATAGAGCCTTTTCAACAAGACATATATATAGAATTGTCTTCATATACCACAAAAAATAAAAAAATGCACACATGTTACATGTAGCCTATGTAATGGATCAGAGAGCATTAGTACATCAACAACCATTTGTGCAGAATTGCATAAAAAATATCAATCTCATGCAACAAATTCACATGCAAGGAAGAGTATACATATTTATGTATTACAAAATGACACATTGTGCCCATATCATATAATGGAAACTTGTTCCCAAAGTTTTAAATCATTGTAAATATCAATCCCACTCTACAAAAAATGTATAAACTATGTCCTGATCTAGGTACAAATATTCAAAAAATAAACTATTCTCAATTGATAGAACACCACTGGAATCACTAGTCACATAGTATAACCACTAGTTACATAGTTCAATGTTATCCTTATGCCAAGGAATGAAGCTCCACAAAGCATCTTCTATATTACATAATGAGCGATTGGGACGTGGCAGAGCTATATTTCCAAATTGAGGTTCTAAAATCTTAGTGGGATTCATAATATAATATCCTTTCCCAACAGGGACACCATGTACCATTGCATCTGGTTCAGTCTTATGTATTGTCGTCCTTGCAACTTTAACCCTAGAGTTTAATGCAACGAGATAACATTTATTTCCTTCCAACCCTAATTGGGAACATGATTTCAAATCATCAGTATTGGCTTGAACCTGCCAGTAAATGAGACAAAGTAAGATGCATGGAAATAAGAAGTTAATTAAACATTGGTTATCATAGAATAAAGAATTACAAAAAATGACTAAGATTAGCGTTTTCGTTTTGTCAATTTGCAATCTAGATGGATCCACTAGGGTTTTCTGTACCAAATATTGACCATATTTTGATGCACGAATCTGTACCCAGTAGAAAATCATTTGTAATATATTGATAGAATAAAAATAAATTTAACTAAATTATGAATTTTTACAATACTTACTAGGGATGTTGGAGTTTGCGTTGAAGTTAATTTTGTTTGTATTATTCCTTTTGGATGGGTTGTTGTGTCCCCTACATTGCTCTGCCAAGACAATAAAATATAATATATACATTCAAAAGATGAAAATAAAATGTTCTTTAAAATAATAGTTAAAAAACTAACCTCCACTGTGAAAATCCTCACAGCAGATCTAAGAGATGATGTATACCTCACAAGAGAATGATTATGATTAAGCAAGAAAACAGAAGAAGAGTGGTCAATACAGTATAATGAGCAACATAATAATATGGTACAATAGAACTCGGATAGAAGCAATAATACTTCACACACACTAGTTAATTAATCACAATATGGACAAATAAATAGTACAATGGTAGAGAGGATTCGAATGCCTAAGGTGGCAATTCGAATTAGCCTCTCAGAGTGATCATAAGATCAATAGAGTGTCATCAAAGCACAAATAGGTGTCCTCATGATCATCGGAGCACAACTAGAAGTCTTCATCATCATCAATGGAGTCATCAATGCTCAAGTAACTGTCAACCATCAGCCAAACTAACTTTGGTAGGTGTAACTGAGTGTAACTAAGTGTAACTGAGTGTAACTGAGTGTAACTGAGTGTAACTAAGTGTAACTGAGTTCAAACTGAAGACAACTGGACTGGTAGGTGAAGAAGGGTGAGTTGCTCCCTAAAATCAAGGAAGAAGGGCGCATTAAGCAACTGGAGGGCTAAAACTGAATAGTGAGAAGCTCCTGGGGGCTGGCTAACTGAGGGCTAGGTGCTGGACTGATGACTGGGATGCATGCAAACCCTATAATGCATGCAAACCCTAAAAGTGCATGCATGACTGAAAGTGTAAATGATCAAAATACTGGTGGGACTAGGATGGAGTATAGGAATATCCTAACATCCACCACATGTGAGATTTCAGCCTGAACATTTTGTACAATAGGACTCTGTTCATCTCACCAATGTGATATTAGAATTCAAATCATTAGTGTGAAAATATGTATATTGAAACAAGAGTAAATAATTGCACACTAACACTTTCACTGTTGACTACATTGTCTCTCTCCATCGCTTCTACTCTTTTCATTAGTTTAGATATTGTTTCTTTTAAAGATGAGATTTCCTATGCTTTTTCTTTCACTGTGGCTTGGCTTGTAGCTAGTGCTGCCTTGTATGATTTTTTTCCAAATAGGTTAGTTTCCGTAAATCCTAAGCCAACCCCACGAGATCGTCCTCTCGCATCATATACCTATTACCTTAGCAAGTACATCATACCTAGATGCAAACTCTTGAGATGCAATTTCTAGTCGTGCTTCTTCAATTTTTTGCTGACATTTTCATGCAATTAAATCAGATCATGATAAGAAATTTCCAACATTTAAAATGAAATTCTAATCAATATCTAAATTAAAAGGTTGAGAACATACTATTGTTTCTCCTACAACTGGTATGATTGGAGTGCCATCCTTCTTTTGATGGCACTTCTTTCATAAGTCTACCCTAGTAATGCTAGTACTTGTATCATCAAAGGCTATAGATTTTTTCTAGTTGCAAGAAGGAAAATAGTATGGTTAAGTTGTGACATTACAATGAATCTTAGATATGCTAATATTTATGTTATCAGATAAAATATAATGCATCACAATTGCTTACCATATCATCTTCGACTTGTTGATAACCTCGACGTCTAGAGGTATATGCAAGTCCCTCTCCTTTTCTCTATTTTCCTTGTTTTTTTTCCTTATATCCTAGAAATCAATTGAAAATCAAATATATAAGTCAACATTAGAAGCCAAAAGACATTCTAGGTAACTTGATTATGTAATATGTGAACTTTTTGCTTACATGGAATTCAGTAGTGCTTTGTGATAGGGAAAACTCTTTCCAAACGGTCTCACTTATCCTAATAGGAGGAACATTTTTTAATCTTTCCTCGTTTGATTCATAAGGATCACAACATTTTTTGGTCAACCGATACCTATGACTATTTTCCTTATGACCAATGGATTACATACAATAATATTTAAGGAGGGGATGGATTCTGAATTTTGACTGCAACATACAAGAATTGCACTATTAGATGTCATACATGGTTTGAAAATAAACATTGAAGACACAAAAATAAAAAATGTTGAGAACAAATACACATAATTTCTAATACTCACATTAATGATGTTCCACGTGTCCTCCTTTAGTTCATATGAAACTTTCCTCCAATCAGAATAAGTGATTGGAATAATTTCCTTTGGGAGCACACCTAGTATTGAATCCAGATTCACAGAGTTTGGACCAATGGGTTGGTTCCTATCATTGATATGAATTTAAAGTTTTTCCTCCAAGTTATTAATATCTGCAAATTCAATTTGTCCTCTACCCTTCTTCTTGAATTTCTCATTTGATGCTTGTGTAGAGGAATCATCCCCTTGTTCACTAATATCTCCATGGCATGGTTTTTTGTGAACATCTTCTATAAAAGAAGGGCACATAAAGGTGTTATGGATTCCTTAATCATAAAATTTATAGTTATGAAGAACTAAAAAATTATGAATTAATGGGATTACCTTGTTCTTCATGTTGCTCATCCTCCTGAAAAGAGTTAAATGTATTTTTGTCATTTCCTTTATTGTTGGGACTAATAGAGTCATTCAAGGGCACATAAGCTGTAATATTGCTTGCTCTTGTTTGGATTTTTCTCTTCTTAGTCACTATAGCAAAGAACGTTGGTGAACATATGCATAACATCATCATACAATAAGAATAAGCATTATATTGCATAAGGAAAAACACTGTTCTATTTCTAAATATTTACATTTCGAGATCTATCTTCCTGTCATTCCCATTTTATCATTTTGACGCGTTCGTTTTGAAAATTTCGCAATCAATTTTCTTTGATGTAGTGTCATAATTTGCTTTCTTTGTTTTTCTCAAATGGATTAAAGTACTGATTAGCCGTATCCTATTGGATTGTTATTAAAGTAGAAGATAATATGTTCTAACAATATAAATATCATAAAAATAATGATATACTTCAATGACAAACAATCACTTACCTCCATGTTTTCACTTGTACAAAGCTTGCAGAACAAAAAAAAAATCTATCATCACTCACTTGATAACTGATGGTACATAATTATAGAAAGTTGTTTAAATGACTAATTTATCCAACAAGTTTCAAAAGTATAAGGATCATCTTTTTGTAGTGGATATATATTTCTCATAAGGATCATATATAGCTTTGTTGTAGTAAACACACTACATACACATGCAAAAGTACCTACAATATCATAGGATACAACAAACAAGGGTATATATCAAGTATGCATGAACAATTCAATGGGAAAATTCTGACACAAGGAAAGTTGTAACCTTTTAGTATTGGCCAATGGAGACCACCACTAGTGACCCAATCATTATCAACTCACAAACTTGTCATAGTACGTCCTACTACTATGGTTAGCACTTATCCTTTCCTTTGGGATACACAACAGTTCTACATAATCTGATGTGTACAATCCAGACTCACTCCTGTACTTCACACATCAAAACACCCATAAACACACAACAATGGGTATCATATCAATCCACATAAGGAAACATATCTAATAGATCAAAACATAGCTAATAGATCATGGGTATCCTTTAATCCAATAATTGGGGATAAACAAATTCATGGTTAACCTTCTAATACCATAGCCATCCTTAAATTTTAACATATCAAGGGTTTGTGTTGATCTGTTGGATCATTGGTCTTTTCCCTCTTATTTGGAATATTAACAAAATAACAATATAGTGAATAATAAGCTAGTAAGATAAATCAAGAACTAGGGATCCGTGATCCGTAGTATGACCTCATGCTCTGTAATGGATATCTGTTCAACTTCTCAAGCTCGTCATATTAATATCATCATCATATACACCTCCTTGAGCTCCTAATATTGTATGGTAAACTGATCATATTGTGAGAAAAATAATTTTTTTTTGTCACTCTACAGTCACCTTGCTAGTGCTTGAAGGGGCATAGAGACTTATATAACTTTATATAAAAATATTCAGCCATCATAACATATTCATTACCACTTGAAAATGGAAATATGTTTTATTTGGTGATTCACCTTATTTAATTATTGCTGCATCTATTTTCACGCAACTATGGAAGGATTACCGTAGGAAATATGATAATCATTCAATTGTTATGACATGAAAAGTTGTGTGAGAACACCTTCAAGTACTAATATTCAATATTTTGTAATTAAAAAATAGTAACATATAAAATCAACCATGGAATAAGCATGGCATCGTATTAATCCCCAAAGAGTAGTAATATTCAATCAACAATTGAAAGGTAGGTTGAAATTTCAAAGTTGAGTTGTCATCTAATGTTTATAAAATAGGCCACAGTAGAGAGAAAGTGCTTGAAGTTCTATAAACTATATTCCAAACATAAAATATAAACACATATACTATCTACAAAGCTTTTCTCTCCCCATGAAAAAATTCTAATTTTTTTCCCTTGATCTAGAAATAATATGACTAGGAATAAGTGGAAGTGGTTATGAAACATGACCATGAGATATTTTACCTCCAAGGTTTTCACAAAGATGAGTCAAATCACCAAGCATTCTTGAGGACACCACCTACTATCACTAGAGCCATAGGAAAGGAGTTGAGAAAGGTGATGTGTTAGAGGAAGTAATGACTGTGGACCTTGGTGATGAGGCCTCATACCCTATGAGAGGAGTTGGTTCCATTACCTTTTAGATTCCTTCAAGTGATATTCTATGTTATTACCTTAATTTATTTTTTTTGTTTGCTCAAATACCCTTGACTTGCGAGAGTGGCCCATTGTTTGAGAAACCACAAACCGGTGGCATCTAAGCTGTCAAAATCACCCGGGGATCACACCCGACCTGGATCGCACCAGCCTCAACTTGATTGGTTTTTTGGGTGTCACATTGCAACTAAGTCACCCCTAAGGGGAATTGAACTCGAGTCGTCTTGCTGACGAGACCCACACCTTAGTTGAGTGAGCTAGCGGGAATTGACATGTTATCACCTTGATTTCACTCATAAGTGACGTTTCAACAAAAATAGAATGAAGGATCACTGGTTGGCAGTAAGTAGCATACTAACACTACCTCATGGATACTAAATTGCGTCAATAGGGTAAAAGGAACCTTATAAATGAGAACTTTCATTCCATTGTGCAACTGTCACTATGTATCACACATGAAATTTGCAAGGGTTTTCCTTTGATAGCTATGCCATTCCTGTGTTTGTGTGAAGTCCATATTTTTTATCGCATTAAAGGCTCTTAGGCCTAGTATAGAAAACTCTGTTAAGGAGCACAAAGTGAATTTGAGCCCCCAACTCATCAATTAGGAGTACTTTGGCTCCTCAATTATCCCCATCAAGCATTGGTATCCCATTTCAAACGAAGAACATTTACATGTAAGCCAATTCTTCATTGGGGATTAGAATTTTCCTATAAACGAAATCCGTTGGGTTGCATTTGAAGAAGAGAAGGATTGCAAGGTTATGATGGAGAAATGAGTTTGAAGATCATAAATATCACTCTCTCATCTCTACCATTCATTTCCCTCATGCTTTCTTGAGCTCCTTCCTCAAGGATACAATTGTTCTTCATGACCCATCCCAAGGAGAGTGTTGAATGCCACTTGCTTCCAAATCACTCTTACTATGTAGTATCACATATTTTATGTTTTTCCATTTGAATAATATGAGTATTGTTGTTTCCCTCCACTCTTTTTTTCTTAAATGACATCATTAGAATTAAGCTTGTCGAATAATTTCCTACATGCTTCCTATCTGCTTTTTTTTAAGACTACTCTTGTGCTAGTCTGACTACGTCATACTCACACCATAGTTTAGAAAGGAGTTTTTTCTCATGGATGCAATATAATCCTCAAACTAGAGTGGCGACTCCATTGGGGAGATTAATGTATATCTTACTTCTTAGGTTCATGCCAATCTCACTGCTAATCATCCCTGCTAAGGAAGTTGGCATGGAAATACATGCTTGGATTGATGTTAATCATGGAAAAGATTTGGAATGTTGGTTGTAGTTGGCATAGATAGAGATTTCATTAACGGTTTCAAAAATTCAAATTTATCATGGTGGTACATGTGTACAAGCCAATCTAATGTGTACAAGCCAGAGTCAGTCATGTACTTCAAACATCAAAAGCCCCATAAACATACATTAGTGGGTATCATTTCAATTCACTAAGGGAAACATATCTAATAGATCAAAACATAGCTAATATATCATGGGTATCCTGTAAGCCAACAATTGGGGATAACCAAATTCAAGGTTATCCTTCTAACACTATGGTCATCCTTAAATTTTAACATATCAAGGGTTTGTGCTGGATCATTGGTATTTTCCCTCTTATATGGAATATTAACAAAATAACAATATAGTGAATATTAAGCTAATAAGATAAATCAAGAATCATAGATCCATGATCCGGAGTGCAATGCCAGTGAAGGAAGCAGTTGAGAGACTTGAGCAAATTTTGTATAATGGTGAAATGGTATCATAAGTACACCTAATACGTGGGAAAATGTCCCCCAATCCTTTCCCCATATTTTAAAATCTTCCGTAATAAACAAATCGAACACGAGACCATATCGTAGGAATGTGGTTTACTAACTCGATCTGTGAAACCATCGATTCTTTCACGATATTTGCAACTCCTCCGTTATAAACAAATCAAACAGGGGACTAGATCGTGGGTTTACTAACTCAATTGGTGAAACCATTCTAGGATGTTGTTGACACCCTAACAGCTGCCTCCTTTAAATTTTAAATAAATTAATGGCCCCCCATTCATAATTTTGTAAATACCCTGCTTTTGATTGCTTTCAATTTTATTTGGATTGGATTGATTGTGATTAGATGGTCTCCTTTTTTAGGTGATTGTCTTTTCCTTGGCTTGGCTTTCATTTTATGATGTCTTGGTGATTTTGATGATTTGTTGTGATTTGGTCATTCTTGCTCCATTTTTATAAAGCTTTCATTTTTACTTTAGCATTTGACTTGGGATCATTTCACACTAAGTTTTCCAATGTTCTACTGAAAGACAAAAAAAATATTAAAAATTGTAAATAATTATAAGAAACCTAAATAATAAAAATGAATATTTTTTTCATATATTATTATGAAAAAATAATATTTATGTTTGAATGAATATATTTAATGTTTTTTTGATAATTTTATTATTTAATTTAATAATTTCAAATGTAAGGACATTAAATTTAACTTTTGTAATTGATGTATATAATTGAATATTTTATGTTATTCAAACTTTTCAATTTGATATTTTCTCAATATATTTAACTACACAAAAAGTTTACTTTGGAAGGAATAATAAAGGTTGATCATTGGCATATCATTAAAGGATTCAAACTAGAATCTACACACCCAATTTGACAAGTCAAAAAACAAATTGAATAAAATATTTTTTTATTGCGTCTTTTACATTAAGCCTTTTCAAATGTCTTAGATAGTATGTTGAATGTTTCCAACATTGAGGGAAGAACAAATGTAAATTTTATGCATATCATATCCTATTAATTTCTGTTTCTTTTTTTCTTTTCACAAGTCAACGTCTATACCAAGACATATGTTGAGAATGAAGCGAAACTCGGAGGGATGGTGATTGAGTGTAGATTGTTTGCTGTCGTGAATAAAAAAATTAAAAGAACAACACGTTGGAGATTGCCAAGTTTTCAACAAGAAGGACGTTGGAGATTGCCATCTCCATCTTCATGTAAAGAGAGATTTTAGAAATCCAATTACCAAGTAGTAAATGGAGTACTCTATTTATTCTACGTTTTAGATTTTTTTTCAAATTATTGTTTTGAATATATAAATAGATTCAACACCCTTAAAAATCCTCGTGACATTCACATTATACAATTTCCATAACTAATATGGATTTTATGTAAATAAACATTCTGATCAAGCCAAGCAAGCTTCAAGGATGGTCATAAACTACAAACCTCTGAATGATGTTCTTGATTGGAATAGATATCCAATTCCAAACAAAGCAGATCTAGTCAAGAGAAATGTAGGATGCAAAGTGTTTTCCAAGTTTGATCTTAAAAGTGGCTTTTGGAAGGTTGAAGTTGATCATGCAGATCAATTTAAAAATGCTTATATAGTACCTCATGGATAGTATGAATGGACTACGATGCCTTTTGGTCTCAAGAATGCTGCATCACAGTTCCAGAAGATAATGGAGGACATATTCAAGCCTTATATGGGTTGGCTAATTGTCTATATTGATGATATCCTAATCTTCTCAAAGACCCTTGAAGAACATCAAAAACAATTAAAGGTATTTTTGAAAGTTGTCCATGACAATGGCTTAGTCCATTCTGCAAAAAAGATGAAGCTCTACCAAGACACAATTGAGTTTCTAGGAAAAACAATTGAGAAAGGAAGGATCAGGGTGCAGGAGCATGCTATTGAATTTGCAAATAAATTTCCTGATGTTATTAAGGATAAAAATCAATTGCAAATATTTCTAGGTTGCTTGAACTATTTGTCCCCATATTATAAAAAAAAATTCTTCTGATAGAAAGGTGCTGAATCAGAGATTATCTAAAGAGCCATGTCCATGGAAAAAGAACATACCAAAGTTGTTCAGAGGATTAAGAGAAAATTAAAGACATTTCCATTATGAATGTTATAGATGATGATCTTCCTAAGATAATAGAAACCGATGCTTCTAATATTGGATGGGTGTTACACAGAAATCATCCACCCTGTGAGCATCAGCATTCTTTGGCCTGCAAGATCCATTTCAGTGACTCAGATCCATTTTTATCCTTCAGTGATACCAGTTTGCCCTATTTTTGTTCCTACCCGCATGTTGCATCACTATAGCATGTGTACCCACGAGTTGCAACACTATAGCCCGTGGGTATCAAGTAAAATGGTAAAAACCACTATTAATTACTTTTTACTCCCAAAAAGCAGTCATTGGGTGACCTTTGGCTCTCCATCTTCCCAAGTAATGTCTCGATGAGTCCTTTCACCTACCTTTGGGAGGACTATATATTGATCACATATGGCTTCTGGATGGGAGGAAGATGTAATGTCCCTTGTTAGGAATTTTATTAAAATTGCAATTTTCCACTTTTTTCCTTGGTTCGACCTTTGACTAGTTTCAATCTCTAGGTCCCAAATTTGCCCCAAATGATCCCAAATATTCTGAAAAGGTATATGAATGATATTAGAACAGAAATATGTGTTTTAGGGATTCCTTTGTACCTTTAAAACACTTCTGCAAATACTCTTTCAATTCTGGTCAATGTAGGTAACTTTACTAGTGATTTCCCTTTGACTAGTATTGGTCTCTAGGTCTCAAATTGACTCCAAATGCCTTCAAATATTCAAGGAAGGTGTATGAATGATATTAGGAATTGAATATGATGTTCAGGGATAACATATGGCCACCAAAATACCTCTGCAAACTCTCTTAAGATTCTGGACCAAGTATGCAATTTTACTAGTAATTTGGGGTTCAAATCCCCCTAAGGTAAGTACTGAAAATGGCTTCCCAAATGCCTCCAAACCAACTCAAATTTATGAACAGAGGTATGTAATGTGTTAATTATGTTATTAAGGTCTCATATGCACCTTTAATGGTTTATTACAACTGTTCTCACCCTCTCCCATTCAACTGCAAAAATCACCAATTCGACCCTTGGGGAAATGGCACTATTTCTTCTCCCAATGCAATTAAACTGAGTAAAAATACTTCAAATGCTCAAGTACAGTACATGAAACTTGTAAAATACATCCATGGCAGTCCATTAATCACAAATTCATCATAGAATCATCCATTCATTCGAAATCATCATCAATACATTGGTTCACAACAAGGTAGTGGGGAAATGGCATTGTTCTTCCATTAAAAATGAGATTTATACACTTCTACTTGGAATTTCGACCTGAAACTTTCTGGAGATGAAGAAAAGAGTATTTAGTTCATATTACAAAAGAAATGGGGCATTAGAAGCTCCCCCAAAGAATACAATAGCTCACCAAAAACGCCCTCCCTCAAGGATCAAGAATATGCCATCAAAACTGGAAATGGTTGAAGGAGCGAGCTGGAATAGAAGAAACCATGAGCTGCCATGTAGCTTACACCTGCAAATAAAGACTCCATTGAAGCTCCAAATGAAAGGTCTGAATGGCCTTTCCAATTTCCAACTTGGATGGGAATCTTTCACCCTCGAAATTGGCTTAGGCAAGAAACTAGTCATCCACTAGCTCTCCCTCTTCACAAATGCAATTGCAAATTCTACAAATGATCAAAAGCTATTCTCATACTTCATTTCTACATTTTATAACCAACATTATCCTTCTAAGGGTCGAAATCCTTTCAATATATTCAATAGATTTCCATTTAGGAAATATTCCACATTTGCCACTTGTCTCCTAGTTCCAACCTTCCATTTTCTCCCAAATTCGATTTTGAGTCTCTTTGGCTTCTCCAGCTCCCAAATTCGCCTTCCTTGAGCCTATTTTTGGGGATGACATGTCATAGTGGTCAGATGTCAGAGGTCAGGTCTGCAATTTGTCATAGTTGTCATAGATGCTCCATCATTGGTGTCATAGGGGCTAGGGAATCTAGCCCAAGTGTCCACAAACTTCCACTTTGACTCTTTATCTTCCATGGAGGTTACCAATCCTTCCCAATTCGACCTAATATGCTCAATGACATGTGTTATGACTTACCAAATCACCCAAGAGTGTTCACATTCCCATTAATTCGAATTTGCAAAAGAGAGATACCATGTATTATGAAAAATCAAGCTAGTGTGGGTCCCACATCCTCCATATGTCTCCAAAACCATTTGTCACCTATGATTTATCTTGAATTTCTTTATTCACTCTATTTATTAAATACTTGAACCCTTTTAATGGCTAAACATCATTTATTATCCCCCTTATTCCAAATCCCAAAGCTTCCACCCCAAACCTAGGAAACTAGTAATTTTCCTCCTTGGCAATTATTTGACCCTTAACATCAATTTTACAAAATCTAATGAATATGGCTAATGTGATTAGGCCATTATGACCCAATTCCAAATTTGGGACATGACAAATCCTCCCTTCCCAATATTGCTTGTCCTCAAGCAATTTCAAACATGGGTGTTGAAGAACCTGCTTTCTGTATAATTCTTTGAAGTTGCCATTGAATTGCCAAACCTTGAGTCTTTGAGTTTCCATGAATATTTTAGAGAGGAACCGCCATGCTTGCTGCTGCACTACTCTGATTAAAATCACTTTATTAAGTGGGGAATCCATCTCCCATACTGCTTGCTTCCCCCCCAAAAATGAAACCAATGAGACAAAAATTATTCCAGGGTCCCATTGCTTGTATTGCACCCCAACAATTAAGAGTGCTCTCCAACCTACACCATTAGATAAGAGGATTCCTGGATCCCATTTTCTTGTATGCATTCTTCCAAACATCATGAGTACCAAATATATATCATCAAAGTACATAACAACATAATGAAAATGTACATCAAGGATATGCTTCATCAACGAGTCATGAAAGTGCTTATACCTCCAAGCAAGTAGACCACCATTTTCCAAGTGCATACAAGCTTCAAGTGACCAATCAAATCTGCTCCAATGACATAGGTGAGGATCCCATGTCCTATAATGCTGCTCCAAAAGGATGTGATATGCATCAAAATATCCAGCCATGTATTTTTTCATCCAAGGAGTGAATGAAGAATCTCCACTAAAATCTGAACCAAATAATGAGCAGAAAAAACAAGGAGACTTCAAATGACTCAAAGAAGTCTCACCCATACATCCATGAATGTGAGAATCATAAAAATATAACAAAGTATGTGGCTGCCAACAAAAATGTTCTCCAATCATAAATCTATTCTCCCAAGTGTTGGATGAAGTTCCTCCAACATCAAATGAATAAAATGTTGAGCAAGAAAAACCATGAGTCTTCAAGTGACTCAAATGCATATCATAGGTGCATCCATGTAGATTTGCATCATTATAAAGTGACAAATAATGTTGCTGCAAAAGTGAATAAGAATATGCTCCAACCATATTATCATAAAAAGTAAATCTAGGAGTTCCATACTCCTCATGTGGCACCATAAAAAAGAACCCTTTCACCCATACTTCATTGAGACTAATGTTGCAAAACATGGAATTGTAGGATGTAGGAGAATGAACCAAATCACCCAAATGATCAAAAAGTACAGAAGCTTCATCACGGGAAGGATCCATATGGGTAGTATCATGCAGCTCCTTCAAAAGTGTGAACTCTTTGTCATAGTTTGGTTCCAATGTAGGGGAATCATGCTCTTCTTTAAAAATCACATAACCTTCATCAAGAGGCAATTCAAATTCCTCTTCCACCAAATCAAGTGTTTGGATCGCTTCAAGTTCATCTTCAAACACATCAATAACATTCAAAATTTCACATTTCTCATGATCCACCATGTCATGAGAATCCTCCAAACAATCTACCATTTGACAATCTGAAACATAGGAGGAAAAACAAGTATCTTGCAACTTTTCAAGAAGTTGCTCATTTTGAATTGTGAGCTTATGAATGTCCTCATTATTCTTCAAGTATGCATCATGTAACAATTCATTAAACTCAAACAAATGGTTTCTATCAAAAAGAAAAGACATGAAATTACCTTTGATGTGGCACATTGCTCTTTGAATCTTCTCCATGTCTTCAAGGAAGGATGTTTCCTCCAATGAAGTAGCTCTCCAACAAGAATTTGACACCAATGCTTGAGTGTCATGGAGAATGCTGAGGGACTCTTGGATCTTATTTTCATTCATCTTTAAGGACCCTTCAAGAAAATGAGGCTCTTGCAAATGAACCTCCTCATCTTCTTCAATTTTGCTTGGACCAACTTCATGAATCTCAAGTGGTGATGGGGAAGTTGATCTTGGTTCTTCTTCAACTGCTACAAGGTATTCATTATCATGCTTAATGAAACTTGTACTTGTAGAAACACTTTCAAAAGTGATCTCTATGTCACCAACATAGAGGTGTGAGCACCCATCAGTAGGTACTCCTTCATAGTTTAAGCATCCATCAGTAGATGCTCTTTGATTCATGTCTAAGCTAGAAGGTGTCTCGAAATGATCTTCCATATTTTCAATAGAATCTTCTTCATGCTCTTGTGATGTCTCTTCCTTTTGCTCCTTAAAGCAAGCTGATGCATTTTGCCCTTTGTTTTCCTTAAAATCAATAATTTTTTCCACAAGTTCGATAAAAAACAATTCGAATCCTTCCTTAAGTTGCTTGGTCATATCTTCAAATATTGTTTTCATAATTTTTATATGCTCCTCACCATCATATGAGGCTCCATTTTCATCCCTAGTCATAGTTTCCTCAAAAAATTTGCTCTTCTTCTCCTACATTTTTTTTTTCTCTTCAACAAAAGCACTTTTGGTGTCAATATCTAATGGTGGTATCTAAATTCTTTTCCTCATGAATATTAGACCACATAAGGTGCCAAGATCATGCTCTGATACCGCTGTAATGTCCCTTGTTAGAAATTTTATTAAAATTGCAATTTTCCACTTTTTTCCTTGGTTCGACCTTTGACTAGTTTCAATCTCTAGGTCCCAAATTTTTCTCAAATGATCCCAAATCTTCTGAAAATGTATATGAATGATATTAGAACATAAATATGTGTTTTAGGGATTCCTTTGTACCTTTAAAACACTTCTGCAAATACTCTTTCAATTCTGGTCAATGTAGGTAACTTTACTAGTGATTTCCCTTTGACTAGTATTGGTCTCTAGGTCTCAAATTGACTCCAAATGCCTTCAAATATTCAAGGAAGGTGTATGAATGATATTAGGAATTGAATATGATGTTCAGGGATAACATATGGCCACCAAAAGACCTCTGCAAACTCTCTTAATATTCTGGACCAAGTATGCAATTTTACTAGTAATTTGGGGTTCAAATCCCCTTAAGGTAAGTACTGAAAATGGCTTCCCAAATGCCTCCAAACCAACTCAAATTTATGAACAGAGGTATGTAATGTGTTAAGTATGTTATTAAGGTCTCATATGCACCATTAATGGTTTATTACAACTGTTCTCACCCTCTCCCATTCAACTGAAAAAATCACCAATTCGACCCTTGGGGAAATGGCACTATTTCTTCTCCCAATGCAATTAAACTGAGTAAAAATACTTCAAATGCTCAAGTACAGTACATGAAACTTGTAAAATACATCCATGGCAGTCCATTAATCATAAATTCATCATAGAATCATCCATTCATTCGAAATCATCATCAATACATTGGTTCACAACAAGGTAGTGGGGAAATGGCATTGTTCTTCCATTAAAAATGAGATTTATACACTTCTACTTGGAATTTCGACCTGAAACTTTCTGGAGATGAAGAATAGAGTATTTACTTCATATTACAAAAGAAATGGGGCATTAGAATCTCCACCAAAAAGTACAATAGCTCACCAAAAACGCCCTCCCTCAAGGATCAAGAATATGCCATCAAAACTGGAAATGGTTGAAGGAGCGAGCTACAATAGAAGAAACCATGAGCTGCCCTGTAGCTTACACCTGCAAATAAAGACTCCATTGAAGCTCCAAATGAAAGGTCTGAATGTCCTTTCCAATTTCCAACTTGGATGGGAATCTTTCACCCTCGAAATTGGCTAAGGCAAGAAACTAGTCATCCACTAGCTCTCCCTCTTCACAAATGCAATTGCAAATTCTACAAATGATCAAAAGCTATTCTCAGACTTCATTTCTACATTTTATAACCAACATTATCCTTATAAGGGTCAAAATCCTTTCAATATATTCAATAGATTTCCATTTAGGAAATATTCCACATTTGCCACTTGTCTCCTAGTTCCAACCTTCCATTTTCTCCCAAATTCGATTTTGAGTCTCTTTGGCTTCTCCAGCTCCCAAATTCGCCTTCCTTGAGCCTATTTTTGGGGATGACATGTCATAGTGGTCAGATGTCAGAGGTCAGGTCTGCAATTTGTCATAGTTGTCATAGATGCTCCATCATTGGTGTCATAGGGGCTAGGGAATCTAGCCCAAGTGTCCACAAACTTCCACTTTGACTCTTTATCTTCCATGGAGGTTACCAATCCTTCCCAATTCGACCTAATATGCTCAATGACATGTGTTATGACTTACCAAATCACCCAAGAGTGTTCACATTCCCATTAATTCGAATTTGCAAAAGAGAGATACCATGTATTATGAAAAATCAAGCTAGTGTGGGTCCCACATCCTCCATATGTCTCTAAAACCATTTGTCACCTATGATTTCTCTTGAATTTCTTTATTCACTCTATTTATTAAATACTTGAACCCTTTTAATGTCTAAACATCATTTATTATCCCCCTTATTCCAAATCCCAAAGCTTCCACCCCAAACCTAGGAAACTAGTAATTTTCCTCCTTGGCAATTATTTGACCCTTAACATCAATTTTACAAAATCTAATGAATATGGCTAATGTGATTAGGCCATTGTGATCCAATTCCAAATTTGAGACATGACAGAAGAAGAGAATAGTAAAGGCACTCTAGTGGATTTTTTCCCTATCTTGAGTCTGCACTCATTGATCCTTGTAGTTGTGAACCATTTATGTTCACTTTCCAAACTCCTCTCTAGTTTGAGTTTTCCATTCATGGAGGATTGAAGTGGTGGAGGCACAAGTGGATTGATCTAGATCTTGGTTCAGATTGGTTTCCGGCAAGAGTTCGTATCACTTTGTACTTCTTCTTGTTCATTAATAGAAATACTCATATTCTTGTCCATTCATGGTGTGAATGTTGTTTATTATACATTGGGTTACATTTGCTTATGATATTATGGACCATTGTTATTGATAATGTTAATGTCATTTATATATCACATGTACTTGTTAGATGTTGGATGTCAAGACTAATTTGCAGATTACAAGTGCTTGGATGTGCGCGGATTGAAAGCTCCAACGGGGATCTACATCAAACGTTGGATCGAGGTTGGTTACATTTTGCCATTATTTTAACATTGCCATTTATAATAGAATTTCTTTGAGAATTGAGTAGATTTCTGGTAGTCATCTGTTTGTTGTAGTATTCCCAAGCCATAGTGAGTTTTTTCCAATACAGAAATGGCGACTCCGCTGGGGAAAACATCCATGTTTGGGAAATTGTTTGAGCATTAGTCCATAATTAGAGTTGCTATTTATCAAAGCTCTGTGTCATTGATTGGCCATTAAGATACACTGTAGAAAACTTGCTTTTTCTGAGCCTATGGACTCTTTATTTGACCATTTGCTTTTCCTCACCCGCAGGCTGGCTTAGTTCTGCCCGCGTATACCCGCCTCTGTTTACACTACTGCTCGCGGGTACCCGCAGGTATTCCTTCGACAGTAGCGTGTAACTCCGGATTTTGTTGGTTTATGGCTATTGGTTGTTGCTGGGTGAGTTTGGTTGGTTCCTGAGTCTTTGTTGGCCTCTCTCTTGACTGTTTCAGGCCTTGGTTGTGACCAGATCTCTTTGTTTCTCTTGGTTGAGCCTTCTTGGTTTTTTACCAATCTTTGGTTTTAGCCTCTTGGTTTCTTCCTTTTGAGCTCTTTCTTTTGGTTGAGTCTTGCTATTTAGGATCTGTTGGATTGTCTTAGTGATCTTCTCGACACTTCAGTGACTGAATAGTAGGATTTTGCTTGCATTTTTTCATTCCATATATATTGAAAAAATACAAAAATATTCATTTTTTTTTTTTTTTTTTTGCATTTTCCTTTCTGTTTATAAGAGAAAATACAAAAATATTTTATTTCCATGTACTGCATTTTGCATTGAGTGCTTGTTGCCTTCATTTTAGGTTCTGCTTGTGCATTGAAAAGATAAAAGTTTGCATATTTATTTCGGAATTGTTGGTTGATTTTGCAGATTAGTGACATTGTTTTATTGGATAGATGAGTCTAGGATTGGACGATGTTGCATACTATTGAGTCTACACATTACTGGTTTCACGACCATATCCCTTGAGTAATCACAGCCACAAAAATTAACGCTTAACCATAAAATTGATTAGACTGATTTTATTTATAGAGTACACCAATTAGCATACGTTTAGAGTCTTGGAATAGATCATTGTGACTTAACAATCCAAGAATAATGAACGAAACATTAGGTGTCTGACCAGGGAGTGGAGGAATCCATGGTATAGATCGGTGTTCTCAGGAAAGCTCTACTCAATCCAGAGTTAAGCACGAGGTCACAGGAGGTTGGTTGAGGAGACATCCCTCTGATACCAGCTGAACGTGGGATATATATCCAGGATTGGTTCGTATCTGGGGGTACCGGAGGTTCATCCTCTTGTGCTTCGGGCTTAGCTACCCTGCCCATACGACGGGTCCCACCTACAACTGTCCCCCTGAGCATTGGTTATATCGCGGTGAACATAGTTTCCTTACCTAGGTACTGCACAGGGTACTTGCAGTGGTTATGCTATTTGTGTCTTGAGTCAGATAGGGATTGGACAACACACTTGTGTTCGTGCAGTTGACTTGACCCTGTCGACACAGTGAAGCCTGGGTGTTTCTATAACTGATTTTGTTACCTCCGGCTATAGTTTGGGAGTCTCAAGCCTCTCCTAGGCGAGGCATACTGGCTCTAGTGTCGGGAGCTCATTTAGCCACTCTGTTTGTCTACTCTTGGCTGTAGTTTCTCTAGTTGTGTGCTTTTGATTTACTGTTTTTTGATCGATAGTTGGCCTTTAGGAGACGTTGTGTCTCTCTCCGGAGAGAATGTGGCGTGCATCCATACTCTCCGTCGGTCCCGTCGTTTGGCTGGTTTAAAGCCACTCGAGGTTACACACCGTATTGCTAGGGGACGCCGGAGGGCTCCCTCCGAGTCTTCGGATTCATACAAGACTTACGTTGAAGATTACATGGCTACACATCCCGATATCGGGTAAGACCTTTCTACTCCTTCGGGTAGAGTTGAACATACTTCCGATCCCCATAATCCTCGTGAGGATTGGGGAGGTGATCCACTTGAGACTCAACCTGGTTCTATTTGGCCTAATCCACTTGACTGGGATTCGTTTGATCCTTCGAATCCGGATAATTATCTTTATGGGATGCCCGACCTACTCGAGGATGTAGAACAGGATGAGCCTTTCGTTCCTTCGTTTCCACGTGATTTTAGATATAGGAGGCCTGAGACTCATGATGATTACGACCCTATGGTCAACCCCACCGCACTCTCTTTTGGTATGCCTATTCACAATACTGTCGAACCTTCCACTATGGTTGGTACTCATGCTAGCACTAGTCAAAGTGTTAGCCATACTATACCCACTAGGGGCACTACCCTAGCTGGGTGCACTATGTTGTCCACCCACTCACATAGTATGGGGACTGGTCAGATTCCTAACAATGCTTATGTTGGAGCACGACCACCTCCTAGGAATACCCAACCTAGTCGGAATGTTGTTCGAAACACGACTTGCCATCCACCACCTAATACACATGTTGCTACTCATCAACCTAGGACTACTTTTGCACATGATACCGTTCCTCCCAACCATGGGGGTGGACACATACCGCATACTTTTGCGTCCACTGCCGCCACTAGTAATTCTAATGTAGGGGGTGGGAATATTTCCTATCCACATGGACATCACACCACCAACCGTGCTAATAGTCACGTCCATATTGGAGTTGGGAATACTTCTCATGCTTATGGCCATCACACGACTACTCAAAATAATTCTAATATTGGTGGTGGGAACATACCATACCATTACAGTCAATACAACACGGTTTCCACTATGAATAGTACATACATGCCCCATACTCATGGTGGAAACCCTTACTATAACACAGTTGATGCTGGCCACCAGTATCACCCACCACCCCAATATGGTGCTCAAATTGCGCATATACCTGCTTACTCTCAAATGGGTCAGGCAGGGGGAGGTTATCCATCTTATGGCCATGGGCAAGCTTACAGGCCGTCAGGTCCTCATTATCAACAATTTAATCCTCATGGTCAAGCTTTTGGTCCATCTTACAACACAGTTCCATTTCACCAACCTTTTATGGGAGCTTATAATCAAGCATTCCAGCCGCAGCTCCCGTTCCTTGCACGCTTGAATCTCCCAGATCTTTCGAAGCTCATGAATGATCCAGTGTGTCACGACCCTACTTGGCCCCTAGTCCCAATCAAGCTCCCTTCGGACATTCCAAAGTTTGAAGGGAAAGGTGGTGAGGACCCGGGAGATCATGTCACGATGTTTCACCTTTGGTGCTCCTCCAACTCTTTGAATCATGATTCCATTCGATTATGACTATTTCAACGCACCCTCATGGGGGCAGCCGCGAAGTGGTATGTGGAGTTTCCCGGAAACACCTATAGGGGATTCAAAGAGATTGCTTTGGTTTTCTTAGACCATTTCCAGTTGCCAGTTCATTATGATACTGGTATTGAGTTGTTGTCCACCTTCCGTCAGAATAAGGCCACACATATTTCTAACCACGTTCAAGAGTGGCATCGGCGGAAGAGATTAGTGAAAGCCAACATTCCTCTAGAGTTCCTATTGGAATGGTTCCTTAAGTCTTTACTCCCATACATTGCTAAGGATGTTTCGATGTCCGACATTGTGACTGAGGAACAAGATATCTTGAAAGTCCAGCAGTTAGATCTACTTTATTCTCAGTCTGGCATTTTGTATTACATTATTCCCGATGCATAGAGAACAAGACATGAGCCCACGTCAATTCCTGGACCACATACCGATGGCATCATGGGGTTTGCATGCACTCGCCCTGTAGACTTGGTAGCTAATCAAATGCAAAATTTGTCGCTAAACCAGTCTGCTCCCGGACAGGTTCACACCTTGTCCACTTCCACTCCGTCGTTTGATGTACACAATGTGCAATCAACGAAACCGTTGGGTAACCAGCAACCTGGTGGTAAGAAAAATGGGAGAAACAATCGTAGGGGTGGAAACAATGGAAGTAACAACAATAGCAATCGTAATACTCCTTGTAAAGAGAATGCCAACCCTCCTCGGGAAGGCGGTAATGCTGGCGAGGATCGTAAACCTAGGCGTAAGGTGAAATTCCCTTGCAAGCTTTGTGGGGAGGATCATCTTATTCACTTATGTCCTCGTATTGAAGAAGCATTGAAGCATTTGGCATAGAGCCCGGTTGTGTTGAAGGATCCCCTTCCTCATCATCAAAATATGGTTTCGCATGCTCCCAGCACTGGTTATGGTACTAATGAAACGACGACGTCTTCTTCCAATACTAGTGGTTATGAATGTGTGAATATGGTTTAGTCGGAGGTTTGTGTTGCTACTCGTCAACGTGATTATGGTGCACCACAACCGAATTTGGGGAATGAGCCTCCCCCTCCTCCTGATAATTCCTTGCATATCGAGAAGCCTTCTATTATGCTGCGGATACCGAAAGGTGTTGTCAAGCGCTCCACGCATAATACTAATGCTCAAGCCGCTCAGAACTACTCCATCGTAGAAGATTTGGGCCAAACCCCGTGTGCCATGTTAGCTCTTGAAGTTTTGCAAGCTTGTCCTTCTCAGAAGCATGCCCTTTTGAGTGCATTAGGAGTTCAGGATGGGGGAAGTCCTAGTGTTATCAAGTTCGATACTACTGATGTCCAACCTCACATGCCTTACCATGTGGCTTTTCAAATCCAGGTGGTTTTCCTTAAGAGCTTCGTCAAACATACTATGGTTGATGAAGGTGCCTCCACGTCAGTAATGTCGTTAACTTGTTGGAAAGCTCTTGGCTCTCCTCCTCTACTCGCGTCTAGAACTACACTCACTGCATTCAATGGTAGATCTTTTACGCCGCATGGAATTATCTCTTCCCTTGTTGTCTCCTTGGGAGGTAAGTCCGTGCCTATTGAAGTCAAAGTGTTTGATGCGCCCATCAACTACAACCTTTTACTGGGTCGGAACTAGATGTACGCTATGAAGGCTGTTGTGTCTACTGTATTTCGAGTTATTTGCTTTCCCCATGAAGGAAATATTGTGACAATCAATCAGCTAGATTATGTTGGCACTCCTTCCACAACATACATGGGATTAGTAGTCCCGCAAGTTTCTGATTCTCAGTCGGCAACTGGGAACATAGGTGTTGGAATGTACCCCTCGTTGATGGGAACTTTTAACCATTCTGCACCTATGAATTTTATTGGAACCATTTCTGACAGTGTGTCTCCTCCTTCGAATAGTATGCCATTCCGGACTTCCTATTGTGGTGATCCATGGATTTTGCCATCCGCGGATTCTATGTCTGGAGACATTGCGCACGTCGGGATGTCTATGTCTTTATCTGTAGCGGAGCTCAATTATGATCACATCCAACAAACCATTGCAGATCCAGATCTCTCTTCTTCCCAGACAGTTGAAGAAGATGCTGTTACGCTGCCAGTTTGGGAGGCCAACTCATCTTGCTCTCATGATTACCTCGATGATACTTTGCCATCGGATGAAGCTATCCTCGAAGCCATGTGTGGTAGTGAGAGGCCTTGGGAAGACATGCACCATCGCTCTTATTTCCTTCCCAACCTCGAGCTCATTGAGCAGGAGGAGTTTAGGATGACTCTAGATGAGATAGTTGGTCACCCTGTGGCTCTTTTGCAGTCGCATGATGTTTTCTTGGAGAGGAATATGGCCAATATTTCCCCAACCACTTCGATCAACATCTCCTACACTCCCAGAAAGATTGAGAATGTTTACGTCGGTGCCGATTGCACTCCTGAGGAGATTGGTATTTACACTAATTTGTTTACTGAACTCCGAAAAGCTTTCACCTGGTCATATGAGGAGATTCCAGGAATAGACCTCGGCATTGTTGAACACGAGATTAGAACGTATCTTGATGCTAAACCGGTTAGACAACGCTTACGTGCTGTGAACCCTAGGAAGGAAGCTGCTATTAAGGCAGAGGTGGAGAAGGTGCTCAAAGCTGGTTTCATCTATCCCATTCCCCTTACCGAATGGGTGTCAAACCCCGTTCCTGTGGATAAGAAGTAGGGAACGATCCGTGTATGCACTGATTTTAGAGATTTGAACCGTGCATGTCCGAAAGACAACTTCCCCATGCCATTCATTGATCAAATATTGGATGCTTGTGCGGGGAGTGATATTTTTTCATTCATGGACGGCTTCTCAGGTTATAATCAGATTCAAATCAAACCCACGAACCAACATAAAATGGCATTTATTTGTCCATGGGGAACCTTTGCATACCGAAAAATGCCCTTCGGCCTCAAAAACGTCAGAGCTACTTTTCAGCGAGTCATGACCTATGCCTTTCACGATCTTAAGAAGATTATGGAAGTTTTCTTGGATGATCTTGCTGGTCATTCTCGCAAGAGAGTGGACCACCCCATGCACCTCCGTATGATTCTTGAACGATGTATCCACTACAAAATTCGATTGAATCCGAACAAATGCATCTTCGTTGTTAGGACAAATCGCCTTCTAGGATTCATAGTTTCGAAGGAGGGTATTAGAGTCGATCCTCTCAAAGTTGAGGCAATACTTCAGTTGCCTCCTCCGCGTATGCTAGTATTACTAAAGGTTTCGCATGCCTATTGAAGAAAGACACACCTTTTATCTGGGATGAGCGAGCCCAACAGTCTTTTGATGCCATTAAGAAAGCTTTTGTATTGGCCCCTGTGCTTAGTCCGCCGGACTTTACACGATATTTCATTCTTTATGTGGCCGCATCTCAAGAGACTATTGGCATGGTCTTGGTTCAGATAGATGATGCGCTTGTCAAGCATGTTATCTATTATCTTAGTCTAAACTTAGTAGAAGCTGAACTAAGGTACACCCATGTAGAAAAGTTGGCACTTGCGACTGTTCATGCAATCCAGCGGTTACGACATTACATTTTGCTTTGAACAACCACTGTTGTAGCTCATATCAATCCGTTTCAGTTTGTGCTATCACGATGCCTTATCGGGGGTAAGTATAATAAATGGATTGTGATCCTTCAAGAATTTGATCTCGAGTTTGCTTCTGCAAAATTGGTGAAATCATTGGTGTTTGTTGAACTTATGTCGGACCTTCCACAGCTTGATGAGGATGTCATTCATGAAGATTCCTTTGTGGATGAACACTTGTTTCTTATCTCGACCGAGGATCCTTGGTATGGGGATGTCATTAGATATCTCCAAACTTTGAAGTTTCCTCCGCATTATTCACGAGATGAGCGACAGTGTGTGAGACATCACGCGAAAGATTATACTATCGTCGGTGACACTTTGTATCACCGAGGAAAGGATTCCATTCTCTGTCATTGTTTGACTCACGAAGAAGTGGAACGGGTACTTAATGATTGCCATGCGGGGGCGTGTGGCGGTCACTTATCCGGGCTTGCTACAGCCCAACATATCATGCGAGAAGGTTATTTTTAGCCTACTATCTTTAAAGATTGTATTAATGCTATGAAGAGATGTCACCCTTGCCAGGTGTTTTCTCGGAACATACACTCGCATCCAGCACCCCTCCATCCAATCGTCACTGTCGGTCTGTTCACTAAGTGGGGGGTAGATTTCATGGATTTCAAACCAGCTTCGGCTGGGGGGCATCATCATATTATTGTGGCCGTGGATTATTTTTCCAAATGGGCTGAGGCCATGCCTACTGTTAAAGCCGATGGTGCTACTGCAACCCATTTCGTGTTCAACCAGATTATCACTCGATTTGGTATCCCGAAAGAGATTGTCACTGACCATGGTAGTCACTTTCAAAATAAAATGATGGAGGATTTGTCTCTCAAGCTTGGGTTTCATCAGGAACACTCATCTTCCTACTATCCTCAAGTGAATGGTCAGGTTGAAGTAGTAAATAAGTCTTTGAATACCATTCTCCAACATACCATCCAATAAAGCAAGACCAATTGGCATATCATGTTATATCTTGCTTTGTGGGCATATCGAACCGTAGTTAAGACTGCCACTGGGTTCTCACCATGCCAGTTAGTTCATGGCATGGAGTCACTTTTACCGATTGAATGTGAGATCCCTTCGCTCAAGCTATCCATAGAGCTCCTCCCTGATATGACGGAGATTGAGCTATGTTTAGTACACCTCGAGCAACTTGATGAGCACCGTCAAGATGCCACTGTGGCCATTGATGTTAGCAAGTGTCGTGTCAAGGTTCAATATGATAGGTCTATCTGTCCTTGGCAATATGCTAAAGGTGACTTGGTACTCTTGTATGACCAAGCTAAAGAACCCCTAGGGGTAGGCAAGTTCAATCCCATGTGGCACGGTTCTTACATTGTGAGACGTGTCTTGGAAAAAGGAGCTTATGAGTTAGAAGATTACGAGGGAGTTGTCTTGAAGGAGCCTAGAAATGGACTCTGCCTCAAGTGGTATTACGCTTGAACCTCTGGTTCAGGCTGATACTTTTGTACACTATTGTATAGTTTTTCTGTACGTAGTCTAGGTTTCCTTTTTGGTTGTCGGGTCTGCTGATTAGCCTCTTTTTGATTGACAAATGTCAGCGGGATGTCCTACGTTCTTAGGTTTCGTGGATGGTGCTAGACGACATACACAGCAGCTTGCTTCTGCTGCCTGGGTTATCTTTTCACCTGACCATCTAGTTGTGCCCTTAGGAGGTGCTTGTCTCGGTCCTACATCTAACAATGTGGCTGAGTATAGTGCCATTGTTGAGTTACTTCGGGATGCCATTTCACATGGTATCCAGTCTTTAGAAGTCTGCCTAGATTCACAACTAGTTGTGTCTTAGCTGAATGGGCAGTACCGTGCACGAGACCCTACATTCTTAGAGATTTTCCTTAAGGTACAACTCTTGGAGAGACATTTTGTTTCAATTACATATATTCACATTCCAAGAAGTCATAATTATATATCTGATGCATACGCTAACTATGTATTAGATTGGCATTTGTCAAATTCATCATGAAGCACATAAATACAAAGACATTCATACATTTGTAACATACACACATATAGTAGAACTGATAACTAAAGTTGTATATATATATAAATATGTCAAAAAATGGTAGTGTCATACAAGACTGGAGCCCGTAGCCCTAAAAAATATACATATCGATACAAAAAATGATGAGACCCTGGGATATCTATTCCCTCTAAGGAGGTCTAGCTGACACCTCGATGGGATGTGTCTCATAGTAGTACTGTGCTGTGTTGGCCATCCACTGCAGCAACCGCACCCACTCCCTGGGAACACCCACTACCTGGCGCTGCATGGCCTTAGGTAGTCGGGCCACCTCTATCAGTGTAACTCGAGTAAAGATCCGTGATACGTTGCACTGCAACATCTGGAGTGTGCGCCTTGCTGCGGCATATGCTGCCACCTCATCTCTATCCCGACGACCATGTCTCGGAAAGCCCTCTGGTCTCACTAGGCCTTTGTCTGCGAGCAAATAGTCACCCATTAGCACATGACATTACCACCAAAAAGATTTTTTGCATTTCAACTATAATAAAAAAATCCATAAAAATTTAAAAACACAAAACCAAAAGAGTACTCACCGATGTCTTCGAAAGTTGCACCTGGTGGGAGCGGCATGTCACGATCCTGTCTGAAGTCGATCCCCGCATAGGGATAGTCCTTTATAGTGATCACTTTCCGGTTCCACCAGCGGAATAAATCCTCAGTATATGGTGACGCCAGATGGCCACCACCCTGTCGTGTCAGTATCTCAGCCCACCGGGTTAGGGCTAGATCTTGGAGATTGTGAGGAGAGACATCCACCCTCGGGCTAAGTCCTAGAACTCTCTCAAAGAAGAAATTGCAGAGGATGCTACCATACCCAAAGTTTTTGGCCTTCCCCTCTTTTCATTCCGTCAATTGTGTCTTCATAGACACCAACAGAGTAGTACACCAGTCGAATATAGTAGGCTGCAAGCATTGTGATGCATAGAACATCACCGGTCTGGATGCCTGATGCAGTGCTTTGGATCCCGTGATCTGCATTAGAGTAGCCACAATGATCTTTGTACGCAGATCCGTTATGAGGTTGACTAGCACTTGACTTCCCACTGGTCGTGTGTTGGCAGGACAATACCGTACTATGTAGTCTTGCACAGTGATCCCACCACCCACGGTATGTGATTGAAGACTAGCCACTTCCCCTCTACGGGACAAACCGGTAATAAAATAGATATCCTCTACATCTAGTGTCAGTGTTTTCCCGTTGAGAATGAAGTGTTGAGAATCCACATCCCAGTAGTTGATAAGATGATGAAGTAGTAGGTTTTGGGCCCTTAAGCCCCTGAGTATTCAGTATTTATGTAAGCCACATGCTTGAAATGCTTGTTGTGCTTGCAAATTGTTGCGCACGGCCTCATCTACCTGGTCATGCTCTCTTTCCCTCCACTCTAGAACCATTCTGGAGTGCAAAGCAATAAATTTTTAGTCAATATCATGTTTAAAAAACTTCTTCACGGCCGTACTCACAGGCTAGATTGTAGACAGTTGCGGGTAGACACGGGTAATCAGTTTTTTGACTGCGCGTTTGATGCCCTACCCGCGACCCGCACACTTACAGCCCATGGGTAGCGCCGAAGCCATTTAGGGATTGGCCAAACAAAAAATCCCACCGACCAAAATTGAAATTAAAACACTTAAATGAAAGGTATGGCAGTGACCACTAACCTACTCCAGACGGTTCGTTGAACGGTCGCTTGTAGCTCCCATGATCGGCACTCGAAGTTTCAGGTGAAAACTTACCACTAAACTCCAAATTGGTGAATAGTGCAAATGAATTGAAAATTACAAATTTTTATTACTATTTATAATTTTCTGGACCCACTTTTCTATAGTTTTTGCCATTTTGAGCCGTTATGAACTAATATCGTGTCCTGGAGTAGTGTTTTTTCAACAGATTTCCTCGGCGAGAATTGTTCTGAACCATTTCACACTTACGGCAGGTACGTTTCACACCTGGCATATAGGTTAGATGCCATTTTCACATGCATTATGCATTTGACCTGTTGACCATTTTTCATAAACCCTAGGTGCGACCCCACTTCGTGACTGACACAGAACCTTCACACTGTTATAGAAGTGTCGTCATGTGATGGTAGGACTTTCCCAAACATGGGTACCCTAGTTAGAACCCCATTATGCTTTTGGTGCCCATGCTGTTGTTTGTCCTCAGGATTGGGAGTCCTTTGTAGTCACGCCATGACGTTGCGATGAAGACTCATACTCTACTTTGTCTTATGTTGGCCATCTCCCTTAAGGACTCCCCTCAGTTATATCATGTTGTGATTGCATTGCATCATCCTGCTTGCCGCTTGAGCCTTGTGCCGGCTCCCACTTACTCAATTGTTAGCCTGGTGCCTGAGCACTTTTCCCTGTCGAGCCCTGCAGAGCTTATATATTTTCCCTTCACAATTTGATGACCCTTTGACCCTGAGGGAACACACCCCCGAGTGTCCACATCCTGCACGCACTTCCTTGCATTGAGCATATGTATGTTCCACTGCTTGGGACTAGTCTGATAGCTATTTGACAATTGTTCCCTCACTTGTTGTACTATAAGCAATTTTATTATTTTTCAAGCTTTTCCCAAATATGAAAAAGACACAAAAAAAAAAATATTCCAAAAAAGCCGGACGGGAGTATGGTCACTATTTCTTATTGACAGCTGTTGTGTCGCCTTTGAAAAGAGCATTCATTCCACTCCGTACATTATGAGTCGGGACTATAGTTGGGCCTTAGGAGCTGTACTTGTTTCTCAGTTTTCTCCACCGATTGGTTAAGCTTCTAGTCATTATGGATCCCTTTGTAATGCCTTCTGCATTGCACAGTTTATGTCAAGTCTATGTTGCCTGAGTCTATCCATCTGCTCATGCTCTTGTTCAAAGGAAGTCCTGAAACTAGTGTCAGCCACTCCTCAAATCTCTTGACTATTGCATGTCGGCCATCCTTATTGAGTCAGTGCGTTTCACCTGAGATCTTCCAAATATTTCAGCATTGTTGGTACCTTGTGCTGGTTGATGGGGGATGCCTTAATGCCCTCCTTCCAGCGAGTCTCGTTCCGTCGACTTCAACTCATTTATTCTGGGACTTGAGGCTTGTAGTCATTAGTGGCAGGTTCTCTCGCCATCGACAGTTTTGGGAATACATCAATGTCCCCTGATCGATGGATTCATCCTAGTGTTCGACTTCAACCCATTTATTCACACTCTGATGATTGTGCTCTATGCCTTGATGCCCATTTTCATTATTGGTGGGTAATCTCGCGTCTGTTAACGGTATACATCAATGACCGGTAATCAGACGATGTCTCATCAAGTTTGACCCCAACTCCTTTATTCACTTGATGGGACTTGCACCGTCGAAGACTTGTGTAGAAGACCCCAGGCGATTGTGGCATTCAGTATGCTACATATGACTTTGACTTTACATTTGAGATATCACCTCTCAGATTTTAGCAGTTTGTACCTCCAGTTTTGCACCAGTTGTTTTCTTTTCAGTAGAAGACCATATCTTACTGTAGAGGGATCATGGCTATGATCACTCGTGACATGTATTTACTTATGTACTGCCTATTCATGGCCATTGTATCAGATTGTTGTACTATACCAACATATATTCAGAGATACTATTGTACTATGACGAGTGAGCCGTTCTTTCCGCTTGTGTCTCCATCACTCCACTTTTGATTTTTATAATGTATTTCAGCCATCGTACCACATTTTAGTCTCTGACCTCACACATTAGGGGGCATCTGTTACACAGAAATATTCCATCCTGTGAGCATCAACATTCTTTGACCTGTAGGATCCATTTCAGTGACTCATATCCATTTTTATCCTTCAGTGATACCAGTTTGCCCTATTTTTGTTCCTACCCGCATGTTGCATCACTATAGCATGCATACCTGCGAGTTGCCGCACTATAGCCCGTAGGTATCAAGTAAAATGGTAAAAAACACTATTAATTACTTTTTACTCCCCAAAAGCGGTCATTGGGTGACCTTTGGCTCTCCATTTTCCCAAGTAACGTCTCGATGAGTCCTTTCACCTACCTTTGGGAGGACTATATATTGAGCGCATATGGCTTATGGATGGGAGGAAGAAGAGAATAGTAAAGGCACTCTAGTGGATTTTTGCCCTATCTTGAGTTTGCACTCATTGATCCTTGTAGTTGTGAACCATTTATGTTCACCTTCCAAACTCCTCTCTAGTTTGAGTTTTCCATTCATGGAGGATTGAAGTGGTGGAGACACAAGTGGATTGATCTAGATCTTGATTGGTTGCCGGCAAGAGGTCGTATCACTTTATACTTGTTCTAGTTCATTAATAGAAATACTCATATTCTCGTCCATTCATGGTGTGAATGTTGTTTATTATACATTGGGTTACATTTGCTTATGATATTATGGACCATTGTTATTGATAATGTTAATGTCATTTATATATCACATGTACTTGTTAGATGTTGGTTGTCAAGACTATTTTGCAGATTACAAGTGCTTGGATGTGTGCAGATTGAAAGCTCTAACGGGGATCTACATCAAACGTTGGATCGAGGTTGGTTACATTTCTCCATTATTTTAACATTGTCATTTATAATAGCATTGCTTTGAGAATTGAGTAGATTTCTGGTAGTCATTTGTCTGTTGTGGTATTCCCAATCCATAGTGAGTTTTCTCCAATACAATGGGGAGGTGTGTTGAAACATACAAGGCAAAAGGAAAAGAAAAGGGAAGAAGAAATAGTCCAATTTGCTTCTGGTACTTGGAGTAAGGGCGCTAAACAAAATTATGCGACAATTGATAAAGAAATTTTAGCATCCCTTAGATGCATCGAAAAATTCCAGATTCATCTTCTTAGTCATGATTTTGTAATCAGAACAGACTGTTCCAGTTTGCCATTTGTCTTGAATAATACTATAAAAAATGCTACTGCTAACAAAAAATTTGCTAGATGGTAGGCATTGTTTTCCTGTTACAATTATTCCGTAGAGCATATTTATGGCAAAACAAATCGTATTCCATATTTTCTGACAAGAGAATATCTTGAACAGAAATGTGATGTAAACTTTAATCAAGTGAGCGAGAATCAAGCGAGCGGGAATAAGGCAAACGGAAGCAAGTGGGCCCATATCCCACATGTAAATATGATAATTTATGCTTGGATAGATGGCACGCATAGATTCTATGGTATAGATGACAACATGAGCTGGACAGACTATCTGCAAAATTGCAAGCCTAGGTGGGAAGTATGAAGCACTGAAGTACTGGATGAAGACTTGCAAGGATCAAATTCTTTCATTAGACTAGTACCCGATATCAAAAGAATGTCAATGGGCTCCAGTATTGTCCAGGAAATGATTTATAATAATTCACTGAGAAAAGAAGCAGATGCAAGCAATTGGTTGACCCATCATTATCATGATATAAACTTGATCTGGACAAAGGTCTCTTCCTTCCAACCACGACTACAACTTGATCATAAGTACTATTGTATCAACAAGATGAGATCATTAAAAGCATGGCCAAATCAGGATGCCAGATGATATTTTCAAGCACTACTCATACATATGCAAAGTAGACAAAAATGTGGTGGGATTTTTTACTGAAAGAAAATGCAACAAGGACCTACTATACACTATTAAAATTTGGCTTGCAATGTACCCATATCTTTGAAGATCCGCCTTTATACGGCCCCGACTGGATGGAAGACTAGTGGAATACTTTTGGCATCAACTTGACTGCTTTGGAGCCAGCTGTGATCTACAACTTAAATCAGGATGTTAGAGATCCACTAGAACGAGTCAAGGACGTTATGCAGAGAAGGATCAATGAGAAAGAGATCCTCGAATACTATATACAAAATAAAGAACAATGGCTAGTCAATACACACATAGCAGTGCACATGCACCAAAATCGTCGAGTTGTACTCAAATCACTTTACTCTAAAGCATGGGACACAATCAAATTTTTGTGAATTGTATGGACCACCTTATTTAGATGAACAATAATGACTGTACTCCTAAATATCTTTTAGCTATGAGTGGAGCTTATCCACTCAAAAGTAAGGACAAAATAATTCTCTAAGGCTATAAGAGTGGGCATGTCCTCTCCTTTATCTTTTCTATCTGGTCGAAAGATCCCTTTAAGGACGATTCCTTGCATGATTCAGAGCACTTCTCCGACTTTTGATGTGGCTTGACCCATGTCATGTAAGAGAATCTATGAAAAAGAGATATGGACCTGATCATGTCTTGCTTTTACAGATTCCTTAGGTTAGTCTCGGTTCTCCCTGGTGGTCTTATTTTCAGCTATAAATAAGAGAGCAAAGGAGTCATTTGGCATTTGGAGTTGGTCATTTGCTTTGCTCTGCGTCTAAGTCTGAGTTAGTCATATGCTCTGCAACTAGGCCTAATGCTATCAGATTGCAACAGAAATCTATCTCAAGGTCTGTGCGTCTAAGTCTAGAGTTTATTAGGAAGGTGCTTAAATGTATGCTTTGTGGCTGGGCGTAATGCTATCAGATCACACCAAAAATATAGCCTTGTGTATATAAGTCTATAATTATAGAGAGTATGCTCTGTATCTTGGCTTTGTGCTACAAGAAGACATCAGAAATCTTGAAGTGCCATGTATCTTCTCTGTAAACACTTATCATGAATAATATATTATCATTCTAATTAGATTCTTGTTTTATTATGAAATACGACTTGCTGTTATACAATTAATACCAGGCTTGCTCAAGTTTCCGAGTAAGTGTCCAAAGGAAACAATAGTTGGGAGTAGCATCGATGGCTCAATATCCTCATGGAAGGTAGGTGGCCGTGTATAGGTGCATTTCATGCATGAAGGACTTTTGTTTATGTGTGGAAACAAATAAGCAAACATTGGATGGGTATGTACAACATTTTTCTATAATCTGTGAAGTAGTTTGAAGCAAGCTTTTATGCCTCTGCAAATGAATGGTATTAGAGCCTGGTTTTTCTAGTTTGCATATGCGGATGTACCCAAAAGCCTTGAAGTAGATCTTGATCTTTGCTGATTACCAAAACATAAAAGGTCCCCGTACTTTGTGCAAATGATTAATCGGATTTGTTAACATTCTATCTCTACCATGGCACTTAATCGTATTAGTAGATATTTCTCTTTAGTAGATAAAATAAGATTGTTTGAGGTTAGCACTAGAAGTTCTAAAGCCGAATGTTCAGAAATAGAAGATACTCAATCTTGGAACCCTCCAAGATTAAATAGTTCATAGATTTATGAGAAGCCTCTAGTTTATATATTAAAAAGGAAAGTAGCGTTAAATGAGGTTGAAGTAAAAATGAAAATTTATGGTTCCACTACTCAAATTATAGCTATAATTATGTTTTCTGGAGATAAACTTTGAAAGTTTGCAGAATATGTCAAATCTCTTAGATATAGCTATATCCATTTTGGAGGAATCATAATTAGTTTAGCTCCTTTGTTCCGTAGGGGAATCAATAACCCTTGTATAGTTGAATTTTTTGATACAAGACATCTCTCTTATGATCATGCCTGGATAGGAACTGCCAAAGGAAACTTACAGGTGGGAACACAATATGGCACTCTCATTCCTGATTATGCTATGGGATTGGAAGATCCTCATCTCAAAGTTTCCTAGAAAATGTTGGTTGGTGTCCAAGGTCTACAAATGGTTGATGATTCATAATTACTCTCTTTCATTATTCAAACGACATTCATGTTATCCAACACTCCCCATCCTAAACTGAAATAGTCTGTCCTCAAAGATTGTATTACTACTGGTATATCAAATGATGAAATTTTTAGAGTTTCTTATGAAGATGTCAGGTTACCGACTGATTAGTATTTCCAATACCACTTACTAAGTACTGCTATTCAAAAACCCCAAACTTTACACTAATCCATTACATCTGACAATCATGTCCATCTCATTCCTTCTGTTGAAAACCAAGCAAACTCCTCTTCTGCTTGCTTCCATATAAATGTCTACAACTGGTTTGATTGAGGTGTCACCTCCTCTTTGCAATGCCCTTCCTGTCATTCTCTTATTCATCCCTCTCAGAGTTTATGCAACCAACGTGGTGAGATTCCACCTCCTTCAGTCTCATCTTATTCAAACCCCTTTTTACCTACCTCTTTCAATCTCATTAAGTTGTTGAATCCATCTTCTAATCTTCTTGGCAAGGCCTGATTATGCCAACATCTCGATTGTTCTCCAGATTCTTCAAATAGTACTTGCATTGCCCAATATGATGTATAGTTTTCTCATCAGTTCAATATGATTCGAAGTCTTGATTTCCTTGAAGAATGCAAGAAACAAAGTCAGAAGATTGACTGCATGATATCAACCTAGAGACATCCCAAAGATAAGTCTGGCGTAGGATACAATCCTCTCTCACAACAAGAAATATAAACCCAAAAGTTTCTAAGACATGAATCCAGATAGAGTAGAAGATTTCAAAGGTTAAAACAAAAAACCTCATTACCATCTTCCAGACTCACCACAGTTCTTCCTGATGAGATTTACAATCCCACTGTGAAATAAATAGAAGTCTTCTTAGACATATATCAAGGATATTCTCCTTATGATCTGAAAGATGATTTCATTAAAATAATGATAAATTGGGACTTCTTCACTCATGAAGATTTCGAATAATTCAGAGAGTCCCATCTATGGAACAAAAAACCATTCTAGTAGGAAAATGGAAAAATCATATGGAAGTTGATAATGAATGGATCTACTTATATGAATGGGATAAATTAGAGAAACTAAAATCATCATTAACCAACCTTCAATTCAATGCCATAGAAGAACAACCTGAACCTTCTCAAAATCCCTCGGAAGTCAACAAATTAGAATTGGTTAAAGGCGGTGAAAAATTCATAGTCACATCTTTCCCTCCTTTAAAACCTATTCCGTTGAGAAGAGAAGAAGATAAGGAATATCCAGTAGTTTCTTCCCTTTTTATTGAAACAAAAGGAGAAAGGAAAGAATTACATCAACAACTGAATTGGAATAGTGCATCCCTCAAAGGATTGGCACTGCAGATGCATGTAAGAAGACAGATGAATGATTCTTAGATAGAATATCTGAAATTTTTTGTTGAAGCTTTACCATCAAGAAAGAAAATAGAGTATAGTCAAAATCAGCCATGAACAAGAACTCTCTTTTTAAAACTTAAATTTCGTTAAGATTTTTATAAATGGTTATGATAATCCAAAGTATTCTCTCAGAGAACAAATACAAATCCATGATAGTGATATTGAGAAAGCATTGACACATGTTCTGGTTGAATTCCAATAAGAAGATAATTTGACAGAAAAATCCCATAAAAATATTGAGAAAATGTGGAAGAAGAAAAAGGATGGAAAATTAGATCTTAGCAGATTACCTTCCATTGTAAAAATCCAAGATTCCTTTCCCTTGCTTTTACCACCAGAACTACCTCAAAAGAAAATTCCTAAAACTCAAATTGTGATAGGTCTTGAAGAAAAACCCTCTTATAGGCCTACGATTATGGCTATCCAGATGAATCAGACACCCTCACCTGCTCTAGCAAATCCCGAGTCTTTGTCAGTAAATGCATCTTTTGAAAGAGCCTATGAAAGAATTCCCAATCATATGGTAAGGCCCCCTGCACCTCATTTAGATGATGGAATGAATGTAAATCAAATGTCATGGTCTGCTTCTTTGTTATATGAATGGAGCTAGTGCTCAATAGATAGGACAAATTATCCATAGGATGTATGTGACTTATAGAGCATATGTAGCCGATGGTAAAGATTCTGCAAATGCATGTAAGATGATTGTTGCGGGATTTACAGGTGCTATTCAAAAATGGTGGGTGAGAAAAATAACAAATGAAAAATGGAATGCTTGGGCCACATCCAAATTGGAAGTAGATGGGAAAGAAGAACCTAATATCATAGGAAATCTAACTGCTAAAATCCTAAGTTATTGGGTAGGAGCACCTGAAAATCACAAGGCAAAGAATACCCAATTGATTTTAAACATGAAATGCAAAAGTCTCAGAGATTATGAGCAGTTCCATAGAGATTGGGTTATAAGATGCCAAGATGTTCAAGACAGTGATAAAGAAGCTTGGAAATAAAAATATGTTTATGCACTTTTAAGAAATTTCCAAAAATTCTTTACTAATGCATTGAACATAGATACTCTTGAAGACTACTCATGGGGTGAGTTTCATGATACTGTACATAGTTGTATAGCTGATATCTGTACAAGAAGAATTGTTGCAAAAGAAACCAGATATTTCTTACCAGGAATAGGAGGAATATGCACACAATTTGGCATGCCTGAACTAGGGTATCCAAAAGAAATAAAATAGAAGAAAGAATCTCAGTATTATGATGAAAGAAAGAAAAGAAAAAAGACAAAATTGAGATTTCTAAAGCATAGATATCCAAACATATACAGAGAATTCAAAATAAATAAGATGACGAGAAATCCTGAGAAAACCAAAAGACATGGAAAATGGTATCACGGTGTCATGTTCCCATTTTGATAGCACCATGAAGAAGATCAAACCCCATGGATCCTAGTGACAAATTGAATTAATTAATTAATGAGGGGTTAAGATGAGGCAATTAATTAATTAGGAGTGTGCATTTAATTTTATCCACTTGGAATAAATATTTATGGTGTATTTAATATTTGTGGTGCATTTAATATTTTATAATTATGTTGAAAAATGGAGAAAATGCTCCAATAGGGTGCATTGTGGATAAGGTTGGAGGAGTTACTTGGGGCAGAAGTCAATTAAAGCACATGAGTCCAAAAATGAGAAAACTAGAGGAATATTCCAGGAAAAGCAACTTAAATTCAGAAAGCAGGATAAAAAAGGAAAAGAAGAAAAGTTTGAAAATCAAGAAAGTTCATAAAAGAAGGAAATTCAGAAAAGAGGAAAAAGAAGGAAATCCAAAGCAAAGCAAATCAATTAAAGAAAGGAAGGAAAGCAAGCTTTCCTCATCCAGTCATGGGTGGCCCATGTGGAAGGGTTCTCATAGGTCACCAAGCTATTCAAATTGCTCAGAAGGTCACCCAAAATTCTATAAAATAATCCAAGCAACTCCTTTTCACATATTTTGTTAGTATGAGAAATTTTATGAATGCATTTGTGCATCTGATACTTGGGAGATGTGCCCCTAGTCACATCATGGGAGATGTGCCCCAGCTTTCTGTGAGAGGATGATGGAATTCATCCATTGTAAATAAGTGTATTTTTAGGTACTGAAGCTGATCAGGTTGAATTGGAAGTTCAGAATCATCATCACCTAGTTCAGAGATCGAATCCTCAAGCCTTCTTGAGTTTCTGCAGCTAGTTTCTTATGTACAAGAAGAGAGATCTTTATATCACTTTCTGAGAGGAATATTGGACTATTTATGATGTAATAATAGAGTATGTAATGTTCTGATATCATTCTATTCAATACAAATGACATCATTCTGATTTATTCTCCAATTTCTCTACCCCTTCTAGATTTAGCTATAATTTTACTAGCTTTTAGTGTATGATTCATAAGTCAATGAGTACGAGTCCAAATGAAGTAATTTAGATTTCTGAAGTTAGATAACATGTCATATGTCATGATACAACCCCTGTTTCATAAATTCTTTAGAATTTGAGCATTTTTTGGGAATCCATAATTCAAACTAGTTGAGCTGTCCTGAAATGCAATTTTACTAGTTTTATTGTAAGAATTGTACAGATATTCATATAAATTTTTGAGATGATATTTTATTATACAATGAATTCAAATTAATGTTAATGAACCTCTCTTATGTCTGCAACAACCTTCCCCATCCTTCAGTCAAGTTTCCTACCCATACTAGTCTGCATATGTTGAGAACCCATGAGCATTTGAGTAGAGTTTAGATAGGTTGTTCTTGAAACATAAATGGTCTCAGTATGTTGTGCAGAGGTATCAACTTATATCATAACCTTCCATCCATCCATATCCTTTGATCTTTCCCATCCCTAGCAATTCTAGCTTCCTTAGCCATTGTTTGATCAAATTTGAGAAGTCTAGAGTTTTTGTGCCACAATCCTAAGTTGGTACATTAAATTGGTATCAGAGCTCTTTGCACTACTCCTGTGGAAATACGACTCTTGATTCGATGAATTTTCACCCATGTCCATGTTTAGTGAAGAAGACTCTTACTCTGATGATGATTTTTATGAGCAATATGATGATGACTATGATGAGCATTATGAAGTGTATTGTAGACAGTATGAGGAAGAAAATGTCCAATAGGTTTCTTATACAAGTATCTCCCATCATATCATACTTGCAAGGAGAAATTATGGTTATTCAGATAGCTATATGTATGAAAAAGTTGCATGTTCCACAATCAAAGATCAAGCTACTTGTGAAAAGAGCAGAAAAAAATCTAAAGCTTCATTGGATGTATGTGCTTCATACTTGACAAGCATTTTTGGATCTACTTCAAAAAGAGTCTGCAAGGATCTTGATACTAAGGAAACTAAATAGCAAGAACAAAGTACAAATCATCTAGTTGAAGAAGATGAAGGTACAATCCTTAGTGAGGAGGTTTGTAAGCATGAAGAAGTCACCACTGATTCTACTAAGGATCATCTAGTTCTTAATCAGAAAGTCACTACTGAATGGTGTCAAGAAGAGGCATCTATTGTTGATTTTTCAAGTTCTAAAGAAGCATATGATAATGGATTCTATGAAGAGGTACCTCTTGATGGGTGCCTAAAATTTGACGAGACATCTACTGATGGATGCTCTCATCTCTATATTGGTGACATAGAGATCAACCTTGATGAGGTTGCTGCAAGTCCTAACTCCATGGAGCATGAAGAAGAATACCTTGTAGCAAAAAAATATGAACCAAGATCATCTTACCAGTCACCACTTGAGTTTCCATGTGAAGTTGATCCTAAGAAAAAAGAAGAAGAGGAGGTTCGCTCTCATGAACTATCCTTCATTGAAGGGCCTTTGAAGATGAGTGAAAGGAATATTTATGAGGCTCTTAGCATACTCCTTGGCTTTCAAGCATTGGTATCAAATTCTTGTTGGATGTTTTCTTCATTGGAGGAGCCATCCTTCCTTGAAGACATGGAGAAGATTCAAAGAGAAATGTGCAACATCAAAGGTAATTTCAAGTCTTTTCTTTTTGATAGAAACAATTTGGTTGAGCTTAATGATTGGTTACATGAATAATACTTAAATAATAATGAGGATATCCATAAGCTCAACATTCAAAATGAACAACTTCTTGAGAGGTTGCAAGAGACTTTTTCTTTCTCCTATGTTTCAGATTATCATATGGTAGATTGCTTGGAGGATTCTCATGACATGATGGATTATGAGAAACATGGAATTTTGCATGTTCTTGATGTGTTTGAATATGATATTGATGAGAGCCAAGCACTTGTTATGGTGGAAGAGAAACTTGGGTTGCCTCTTGATGGTGGTTACTCACGTTTTGAAGAAGTGCATGATTCCACTACTTTGGAACCAACCTATGAGGAAAGTTTAACACTTTTGAGGGAGGTGCATGATCCTACCCTTATGGAGTCTCCACATGATGAAGTTTTCACACTTTCTGATCATATGGGCGAGTTGTCTCATTCTCCTACACCCCACACTTCCACATTTTGCAACATTAATCCTAATGAAGTATGGGTGAAAGGCTTCTTTTTGATGGTGCCACATGAGGAGTACGAAACTCCTATCTCTCATTTTGATGATGGAATGAATAGAGCACCTTCTTCTTTACATTTGCAGCATCATACTTTGTTACCTTATGATTATACACATATTCATGGATGCACATATGGTACTCCTTCAATCCCCTTGAAGGCCCATTGTTCTCTTTGTTCCTTACTTGATCCATTTTTTGGGTAAAAGGACACATGGAAGAATTACTTGAAACCTTCCACACCTCCTTGGGGAAGCATCCATTGCTCTAATTTTATGACTGTCACATTCATGGATGTATTGATGAGACTTCTTTGAGCCACTTGAAGTCTCCTTGTTTTCTTTGGTCCATACTTGGTTCAAATCTTGGTAGAGGTTCTTCATTCATTTCTTGGATGAAAGAACACATGGATGATTATTTTGAAGCTTCTTACAATCTTTTGGAGTAGCATTATATGACATGGGATCCTCACCTATGTCATTGGAGCATATTTGATGGGTCACTTGATGCTTGTGTGCACTTGGAAAATGGTGGTTTACTTTCTTGGATGGACAAGAAATTTCATGATCCTTTGGTGAGGTACCTTCTTGATGTACATTTGTATGATTTTTATGTGTACTTTGATGATCTATATTTTGTACTTATGATGTTTGGAAGGATTCTCATTAGAGAGTGGGATCCTGGCATCCCCCACCTTGAGGATGAGAATGGGGTGAAATAGTTTTTCTGGATAGCACCACAAGAGGAGCAGGAGGATCCCACAGTCATTTTGGATGACTTGATTGTAAATACATGGGGTTTGGAAAATGATAATATTCCCTCTAGCAGCTATGATATTGATTTCATATCATTGGAATTAAGTAGCAGAGATTTCTGTGCATCTATGGATAGATGCACCACAAGGTTCAAGATTCAAGGAGGTGAATTTTTTATGTATAAAGTTTTTAATTTGTATGACATTGATATGTTTTGTGATCAACAACATAGGTACATATTGTTTCCATTAGACACCATTCATCCACACATGGATTGGGTGGAAGATTACATGTCACACATGGAGTCTCCTAGCATAAATAAGTTTTCTCATGATAGGTGGAAGAGAGCTAAGCAAGCAAGCTTTCAAAAGAATTTGTTGAACCATTGGAGATATACACTTGGAGAAGCCACAAGCTTCTTTCTTGGACCTGATTTGATAAGTGTTTGTTCATACACTGATTGGATGAGTAAATAATTGATGGAGGTATGCAACACATGTGCTTTCCACTTGAGTGGAACTAGTGGCAGAGAGTTGAGCCATTTGGATAGTACATGTTTGTCTTTCAAATCTTGTGGCAAAGAGTTGAGCCATGATATTACTTCCTTGGATATATATACCCTTAAGGGTATTGGTTCTACTTGCACTTGTGGTTTTTCATTGAATTCATCATATTTTACTTGTGAGCAGTTAACAAGGAATTTTTGCTTATATGATTCCTATCTTTCTCATGATTGGATAAGGGACTTCCACCCTTGTCATTTGAGCTACAATGATGACATTTTTTATTCTTATGTGCATTCAGCATATGAGAACCTTATTGATGGAGTGGAAAGAATTGATGAGGTTCAGCCTCACTCTTGGGAGGCATATTTGGTGATGCATAGTCTTTCATTGATTGGGTCCTACCATGGAGAGTTGCATATCTTGATTGAGGGGCCCTCAAAGCTTTAGGGTTGCATTGGAAAGCATGATTTTACAATATGGTGGTATGGTGTTTTCATCTTTCCCAACATTTCATATTATGCTGATTTTTTCTTGTTACTAATGTTTGGGGAGATGTAGCATAATCAGTGGGATCTTGATATTCCATGGGATGACAGTTTTCCACACATGTCACTGCTACTTGGGAACTTGCAGTTGAAGCAGTGGGATCCAGACACTCTTTTGCTTAAAATATTTTGTTGGATGGTATTCCGATCCATGGGAGTACCATACAAGCAATGGGATCCTGGCATTGTTTGTCCTTGGGGCAGTTGTTTGCATGTTGTCATGATGGAACAAGCCAACCCTCTTTTGCACCAATTCATCTGTGTTGCACTTGGTTTCAGTTTCCTACATAGGGAACATCTCCTTGGATGGAATTATCGTTTACATAATAGTGGTATCTTTGAGTTTATGATATTCTTATGGGATCTTGGCACACTTTCTAGTTGCTTCACTTGGATAGAATTAGGCATGTTTAGTTACTGATGTAGTGAACATTTCCTTGGAGATATGATTATGATCAGGGTAGTGCAACAAAAGCATGATGGACCTCTTGGGATATTTTGCTTCAGGACAAGCAATATTGGGAGGGGAGGACTGTCATGTTCCCATTTTGAAAGCACCATGAAGTAGATCAAACCCCATGGATCCTAGTGACAGATTGAATTAATTAATTAATGAGGGGTTAAGATGAGGCAATTAATTAATTAGAAGTGTGCATTTAATTTTATCCATAGTTTTCTATCCACTTGGAATAAATATTTATGGTGTATTTAATATTTGTGGTGCATTTAATATTTTATTATTATGATAAATAAATGGAGAAAATGCCCCACTAGGGTGCATTAGTGGATAAGGTTGGAGGAGTGACTTGGGGTAGAAGTCAAGTAAATCACATGAGTCCAAAAATGATGCAAAAAATGAGAAAAGAGGAATATTCCAGGAAAAGAAACTTAAATCCAGAAAGCAGGATAAAATAGGAAAAGCAAGAAAGTTCAGAAAATAAGGAAATTCAGAAAAAGAGGAAAAAGAAGGAAAGCCAAAGCAAAGCAAGCAAATCAAGATTTCCTCATCCACTCATGGGTGGCCCATGTGGAAGGGTTCTCACAGTTCACCAAGCTATTCAAATTGCTTAACAGGTCACCCAAAATTCTATAAAAGAATCCAAGAAAATCCTTTTCACATCTTTTGTTAGTATGAGAAATTTTTTGAATGCATTTGTGCATCTGAGACTTGGGAGATGTGCCCCTAGTAAAGCATGGGAGATGTGCCCCAGCTTTCTATGAGAGGATGATGGAATTAATCCATTTTAATTGAGTGTATTTGTAGGTAATGAATCTTATCAGGTCGAATTGGAAGTTTAGAATCATCATCACCCAGTTCAGAGATCGAATTATCAAGCCTTCTTGAGTTTCTGTAGCTAGTTTCTTATGTACAAGAAGAGAGATATTTATATCAATTTATGAGAGGCATATTGGAATATTTATGATGTAATAAAATATTATGTAATTTTACGATATCATTCTGTTCAATACAAATTACAGAAATCTGATTTCTTCTCCAATTTCTCTACCCCTTCTAGATTTAGCTAGAATTTTACTAGCTTTCAGTGTATGATTCATAATTCAATGAGTACAAGTAAAAATTAAGTCATTTATATTTATGAAATTATATAAAATGTAATATATCATGATACAACCCATTTTTCATAAATTCGTTAGCCTTTGAGCATTGTTTGGGAATCCAGAATTCGAACTAGTTGAGCTGTCCTGAAATGCAATTTTACTAGTTTTATTGTAAGACTTGTCCAGATATTCATATAAATTTATGATATGATATTTTATGATTAAATGAATGTAAATTTTTTTTAATTAACCTCTCTTATGTCTGCAACAACCTTCCCCATCCTTCAGTCAATTTTCGTACCCCTACTAGTCTACATATGCTGAGAACCCCAAAAGCATTGGAGTAGAGCTCAACCGGGATGTTCTTGAAACATAAATGGTCTCATTATTTGTGCAGAGGTATAAAATCAGATCATAATCTTCCATCCATCCATAGCCTTTGATCTTTCCCATCCCTAGCAATTCTAGCTTCCTTGGCCATTGTTTGATCAAATTTGAGAAGTCTAGAGTTTTTGTGCCACAATCCTAAGTTGGTACATTACACAAGGCAAATATGGGAAAATTAATTATAGATACTAGAATATGAAATATGAATTTGGAGGAAAATTAATATGGAACTACACTCCTAAGTTTTCTTTTTACAAATGTGGAAATCAAGGACATTATGCAAATAAATGTCCAAATGCAAATGAAAACCAAAATTCTGGTCTAAAACCTGAACATACACCAACACCAGAATATTTGATGAATAAATATAGATGTGCACTCTTTGGAAACAAATGACATAGGGAAAATAGATGCCCATAGTCTAGATCTTATGGAGATGCCTACGCCATAGGATCCTCATAAGAAGGAATGAATTTTTTGAGTTCTGACAATGATGATGCTTTCTTTGCAGAACAGTCTGACAATAGCATTGATTTTGATCAAGTGAAATTGACAAGAAATGGTCATCTTTGCTAATGCAATGATCCAAAAAATTGTGACTGATCCATAGAAGATGAGTCCCTGACATCTTCTCCTAACTAATGAGTGCGATGATGAAATATTGGTGACTTACATGGCATGGATTGGATCAAGAAAATACATTAATCAATGCAATATGTTGAAATATGGTATCCAAGATTCTATTATGATGAAACAGATTGAAGAAATCAAAGAAGGTAACACAAAAGAAATCGTGAAAGAACCATTTGGAAATGCTTTTCTCATAAAGCAAAAAGAGAAAGTTGATCCTAAACCTTCTTCAAACAGAATCAAAAGCAACAAGAGATTTGTGAAATCCAAGTATGAATAGATTCCTCAAGTTTCTCCTGGATGGAACCTATTTTCCTCAGATCTCCCTTCTTATGAGAGAAATACTGCTCCACTTTTGGAAACAAAAGCAAAAAGGCCAGTTTCTCTGCAAGAATTGGAAAAAGAACAAAATCTTCTAAAAAAGGAGATAAATGAGCTAAGAAATAGAATGGATAAATTGGAAAAATAAAATGAATCAAGTACTTAACCTATGGATAGCTATTCAAAAGAAGAATATAAAAATACATAAGAAGCAAAAGAAAGTGCAGAACCTCCACAATATCAAAAGGTCACTTCTGTTCATAAAAAACCCACTGATTTCAATCCTTTTCAAGTCAATTAAATTATGCATTAGAGATGCATAGTTGTCATGGATATCAAAATTAAAGATGAATATTTGTCCTTTCTAGTTTTAATTGATACTAGTTCTGATGTAAATGTGTTAGACAGTGAAAAGGTTCCTGCAAAATATTGGCACATCACTTCCAAATTAATCCATTCAGTAGGATCTGACTCCAATATAAAGTTCAAGGTTCCCCATGCTACCATTTGTATAAAGCAATAAAGGTTAGATGTCATTTTTTACCTTATGAAGATGTTTAACACCTGCATTCTAGGAACTCCTTTTTTAAAGGCTGTAGATCCACATGGAGTGTGTACATACCAAGGCCAAGAAGGAATATTTATGACAATAAATCCTTTGGACTCCCTTGTGTTCTTACCTTTGGTATCTACCCCTAAAATATCTGATATGATTCATAATATCCGAATCCAACCTTTGCTAATGTATAAATACAAGCTGGAAACAAAAGAGATGCAATTAAATGATGTCAAATATCAGATGAAATATAAAAGAATAGAAGATCAGATGAAATCCAGTAAGTGGAAAAGATAAAAAAGGATACATAGGAAGAATTTAAAAGACTTTTTTGTGCCGATTCTGCTAATGCTTTTAGACATTAGAAGATGCATATGATAAAGGTGCCATTAAAGCCATAATTCAAAGGAACGCTTGGACATTCAAATGATGTACCTATGTTTAGAGAAATACATGAATATTTCAAAAAAGAGATCAAAGAACTGCTTGAGAAAGGGATTACTAATAGTCCTTGGAGTTGTTATGTGTTTTATGTAAATACACATTCTGAGCAAGTTGTGCAAGCTCTAAGTTATGCCTCTTTAATGGTATCATATCTTGGTTTTTCTAGTTTGCATATGCAGGTGTACCTAGGAATCCTTGAAGTAGATCTTCAACTTTGGTGATTATCAAAACATAAAAGGTCCCCGTACTTCGTGCAAAGGATTAATAAGTTTTGTGAACATTCTATCTCTACCATGGCACTTAATCGTATTAGTAGATCTTTCTCTTCAGTAGATAAAAGAAGATTGTATGAGGTTAGCACTAGAATTTTTGAAGCTGAATGCTCAGAAATATAAGATCCTCAATCTTGGAACCCTCCAATATTAAATAGTTCAGAGATTTATGAGAAACCTCTAGTTGCTATATTCAGAAAGAAAGTAGTGTTAAAAGAAGTTGAAGTAAAAATAAAAAATTATGGTTCCACTACTCAAATTATAGCTATAAGTATGTTTTCTGGAGATGAAATTCGAAAGTTTGTAGAATATGTCAAGTCCCTTAGATATAACTATATCTATTTTGGAGGAATCATAATTGGTTTAGCTCCTTTTTTCCGTAGAGGAATCAATACCCCCATATTTGAATTGTTTGATACAAGACATCTCTCTTATGATCATGCCTGGATATGAACTATCAGATGCAACTTACAGGCGAGTACACCATATGGCACTCTCATTCATGATTATGCTATGGGATTGGTAGATCCTCATCTCAAAGATTCCTAGAAAATGTTGGTGGTTGTCCAGCGTCTACAAATGGTTGATGATTCAGAATTTATCTCTTTCATTATTCAAATGACATTCATGTTATCCAACACTGCCCATCCTAAACTCAAACAAACTGTCCTCAAGGATTGTCTTACTACTGGTATCTCAAATGCTAAAATTTCTAGAGTTTCTTATGAAGATGTCGACTTACCGGTGACTGCTTGGTATTTCCAATACCATTCACCAAATATTGCTATCCAAAAACCACGAACTTTACACAGATCCATTACATCTGACAATCATGTCCATCTCATTCCTTCTATTGAGAACCAAGAAAACTCATTTTCTGCTTGCTTACATATAGATGTATACAAGTGGTTTGACCAAGGTGTCACCTCCTCTCTGCAATTCCCTTCCCGTCATTCTCTTATTCATCCATCTCATATTTTACCTAGCCAACGTGGTGAAATTCCACCTCCTTCAGTCTCATCTTCTTCAAACCCATTTTTACCTACCTCTTTTCCATCTCATTAAGCCGTTGAATCCATATTCTAATGTTCTTGGCAAGGCCAGATTATTCCAACATCCTGGTTGTTCTCCAGATTCTTCAAATAGTACTTGCACTGCCCCAGATGATGTACAGTTTCCTCATCAATGCAATATGATTAAGAGTCTTGATTTCCCTGAATACTGGAAGAAACAAACTCAGAATATTGACTGCATGCTATCAAACCAGAGACATCCCAAAGATAATTCTGGATTAGGATACAATCCTCCCTCACAATAAGAAATATAAACCTAAAAGTTTCTAAGACATGAAGCCAAACATAGTAGAATATTTCAGACGCTAAAATAGAAAACCTCATTACCATCTTCCCGACTCACCACTGTTCTGCCTGATGAGATTTAGAATCCCACTCTGAAAGAAATACAAGTATTCTTAGATGGATATCAAGGATATTATACTTATGATTTTAAATATTATTTCATGAAAATAATGTTAAATTTGGACTTCTTCACTCATGAAGATTCCAAAGAATTCAGAGTATCCCATTCTGGGAAACAAAAAACCATTCTAGTTGGACAATGGAAAAATCATATGGAAGTTGATAATGAATGGATATCCTTCTATGAATGGTATAAATTAGAGAAACTAAAATCATCAATAAGCAACCTTCAAGTCAATGCCATAGAAGAACAACCTGAACCTCTCAAAAGCCCTCAGAAGGACACTAATGGGAATTGGTTAAAGGAGGTGAAACATTCACATTCACATCTTTCCCTCATGTAAAACCTATTCTGTTGAAAAGAGAAGAAGAAAAGGAAGATCCAGTAGTTGTTGCACCTTTTATTGAAACAAAAGGAGAAAGGAAAGAAGTACATCTACAACTGAATTGGAATAGTGCATCCCCCAAAGGATTGGAACTATAGATGCATGCGGGAAGACATATGAATGATTCTTAGATAGAATATCTAAAAAGTTTGTTGAATCTTTACCATCAAGAAAGAAAATAGAGTATAGTCAAAATCAGCCATGAACACGAACTCTCTTTTTAAATCTTAAATTCCGTTAAGATTTCTATCAATGGTTATGATCATCCAGAGTATTATATTAGAGAACAAATAAAAATCCATGATAGTGATATTGAGAAAGCATTGACACATGTTCTATTTGAAGTCCAACAAGTAAATAATTTCATAGAAAAAACCCATAAAAAGATTGAGAAAATGGGGAAGAATAAAAAGGATGGAAAATTAGATCTTAGCATATTACCTTCCACTGTAAAAAACCAAGATGCATTTCCCTTGCTTCTACCACGAGAACTACCTCAAAAGAAAATTCCTAAAACTCAAATTGCAATAGGTCTTGAAGAAAATCCCTCTTATAGGCCTAGGATTATGGCTATCCATATGACTCAGACACCCTCACCTACTCTAGCAAATCCCGAGTATCTAACAGTAAATGCATATTTTGAAAGAGCCTATGAAAGAATTCCCAATCATATAGTAAGGCCCCCTGCACCTGATTTAGATGATGGAATGAATGTAAATAAAATGTTATGGTTTGCTGATTTGTTATATGAATGGAATGTGAATGGATCTAGGACTCAGCAGATAGAAGAAATGATCCATAGGATGTATGTGTCTTATAGAGCATATGTAGCCAATGGAAAATATTCTGCAAATGCATGTAAGATGATTTTTCCAAGATTTACTGGTTCTCTTCATAAATGGTGGGAGAGGACAATAAAAAATGAAAAATGGAATGCTTGAGACACATCCAAATTGGAAGTAGATGGGAAAGATGAACCTAATCTCATAGGAAATCTGACTGCTGAAATACTAAGATATTGGGAGGAACACCTGAAAATCACAAGTAAAATGTTGATGTATATGTAACTTCGGAATGTATTTCACATATATGTATATTGTATTCCTATAGAGATGTTATTATTCCTCTATACGGAAGTGGTTGTATTCCTATAGAGATGTTATTATTCCTCTATACGGAAGTGTCATCATTTATATTGTAAGTGTTGTAACTTATACTTGATGGGTTATTAGACCACCTTGTTGGGGTCAGCCTTGTATAAGTCATGTGGGTCAAAGGGTTATTAGACCACCCTATTGGGGGTTGGCCATGTGGGTCAAAGGGTTATTAGACCACCCTAGTGGGGGTCGGTCCAGTCAGCATTATGTTAAGTGGTTAAGTTGAGGCCGACCTAGTTGAGTAAAGGTCAAGTCAAGTTAGTGTATAAATATAGAGTGTGTGTCTCTCATTTTATACATTCTATTCTCTCACACACACTTGGGAGAGTGGCGCACTTGTGGAGGAGGAGGCTCTGCTTCTAGGAGAAGACTATCTCTTGTATTCTGGTTGTATCATTGCTCTATCTATCTCTGAGGAAGTTATTGGGGTTTTTCACCTTTATGGTTTTCCCCAAGTAAACTCTGTGTCTCTTGTGTGCTTGCATTATTGTGTCCATGATTGATATGTTGTAGATTTGCTGTACATGTTGTTCTCTCAGTTAATATCCTAGATCAGATTGAATTAAATTATGAAAATTTAACATGGTATCAGAGCTAGCCTGAAAGAAGGCATGATATGGCATGTATGACACTTGTTGCACTTACGATGCTAGGGCTTGATATAGAAAAAACGAGTCATCATAGCACTTTCTCTATAAATCCATTTTGACGAAGTTTTCGGATCTGAAACTTTTATAGGTCGAAGATCAGATCCCCATGTACCTTGTGTCCAAAGGAAAACCTCTAATTCATTGTACTTTGTGATTTATGATCTGTACAATATAGGGTTTCTGCCTCTTCTAGATTTGAGTCAAAATCAGGTGACCTTGGGAAAAAGGTCATAACTTGGTCTAGGAAGCTCCAAATGAAATTTAGTAAAAATTTATAGGTAATAAATAGACTGTACTATCCCAGGAAATGTTTTCAGAGGACGAAGTTGAACTAGTGACACGTGGCACACCGTACAAGTTCGCTCTCTTGTATTATCCCATAAATAGGTCATGTTGCGACACTTGGCATAACTCTCTCTCAGAGAATCCAATTGAGGTCAGACCTATCGGGATGGAAAGATAACAGGTCAGGCTATCTCAAGAAATTTTTTCAGACCCTATGGATCGAAAATTTCAGAGTTACACCAGAAACAATCAGGTACATATTTATGTCAAATCAAAATTATTTTTGAGCACCTTCATTCATGGCTTCCGGAATTTAGGGCTTCGAAGAAAGTTGGAATTTTTGTAATCGAAGACCACGGCTGAATGCTACTCATCAAAATCAAAATTTAGAGACCAAGATCAGAATTTTTGGTTGGGCAGAAGGCCGAGCTTGATCAGACCCTAGTTCGGGACTTTGATCAGAAAAGTGGAAAATTAGGGCTTCTGCAAAAATGAGAATTTTTGAAATCTTTGACCACGGCTGGAAGCTCCTCATAAAAATAGAAGCTTAGAGATTTGGATAAAACCTTTTGATTGGGAAGAAGAGTGGGCTTCATCAAACCCTAGTTCGGGGTCACGTCCAGTGAATCCGAAAGTTTCAAAGGCAAAATTGACGAGTGAAACTTTGCAGTTTTCAAATTCTGAATATACCAGCTTGATCAGCTCATCAAGGTGCATATTTCTATCCTTTCAAAAGTTTGAAATTCAAAGTTTGAAATTCAAAGTTTGAATTTTTGGGGTTTCTCTGACAAACCCCATTACAGCTCCAGATCCAGTTCCTGCAAATCAAGTAGATTGGGTTAATCCTAGAAGAGGATGGATTGGTCACCTGCATAAGTGAATAAGTTCTTGTTTCAGAGGGAGATGAGGCTAAGGCCTTCCACAAGAAGATTACAAGAAATATTGACAGGTATGGCTTACAGGTATGTTTCATGGTTAAGTTTATCATATGTTTGTCTTCATATCATTACAGTACAATCTTGATTAATTACTAGACTTGTCGTATCACCTTAATAGAAGATATTCATTGAATAAGGTTTTGACACTTATGAATGTACTAATGCATTGTGATGTTGTATGAGGTTTATGTTGTTCACTAACATAAAAGGTACACCAAGAAAGACAAATCATGTTCTACTTCAAGAACATGTGATCATGGTGACATGAAAACAAAGATTCATCCATTGTCATGGATCACATAGAATATCTACTTTCGAGGTATGCATAACTTGGTCCTACAATGGTTAACCTATGAGACATGCAGGTTACTAGCACAAGTCACTGAAGAGAACCAGAAGAAATTATGCGGATATGTTAGAAATAACTAGCTAGCATGCTAATCCAGGTATGTTTTTACTATATCAAGCTAGAATCCTACCATGTGTTAGGATCTTATACTGTTGTGTTGTTGATAATGATTATTCATGAAGTCATAGGTTTGAATAATCATGGTTGTATGCATATTATGTTTCTTACCATAATTGATGATATGACTAACTAGAAGAATCATGAAGGTATAGGTTTGAATAATCACAGGTTTTATGCATATTATATCTTTTATCTTGATTGATGATTCAACTAATCCAGGGATTGAGAAAGAATATAAGTTCAAAGAGGTAATCCAGGAAGCAAAGAGCAAGAGGGAGCTCAGTCCAGTAGTTTCTGCAAGGATGCATATATTCAGAGGGAGTTGACCATCTTTCTACATTACACAACAGAAAGGTGTAGAAGAAACTACTTCAGCAGCTCCTGCAAAGAAGCAAAGACTCAGAGGGAGTCCACCCAGCAACCAAACAAAGATAAGTATTTGAATTGTCATTTCTTACATAATGTTATTTAATGATGTATATGCTTATGTTCCTAGAATTAGGTTGTGTATTATGCATATTAGAATAGTTGCAATGATGAACAGTATACTACTAATATACATGGGTAAGTGGCCTATGGAACTGTACAACAGTCCATTGCTACTTATCTAGAATGAAACCTCTTTGCTGACATGTTAGGATTTGTGCACACTCTTAACAATGTTCTGGTAGAGATTGGAAGGCATTTAGAAAGTTACGGAATGTGGATAAATGTTCTATTGAAGCATTGGCTAAGATAATTGCATGACTGTATGACATATTTCTTTATGTGTAAGAATTTCTTTTGAAAACTATGAGATGTTTTCTAACCATGCAATTTAACTTGTTGTGTAGGAAAGATCGTATACCATCACCTACAAAAGAAGGACTACAACATTTGTTCAGCAACAAAGTTATCTATTGAAAATATTGAAGATATTGAAGTTCCAAGGATTTGGGAAGGATGCCATGATCGAGGAGTACCAGTCGATCATGAAGATGTTTGGGATGCAGTCCCAAGACCTGAAGGGGAGTTTGTAGTGACTTCCAAGAGGATCTACAAGATCAAGCATGCTGCAAGTGGTAGCATAGAGACTTTTTCTCCTGTAGCCAGATACACTTCCATTAAATCAGTACTTGCTCTGGATGCAGTAATGAAGAGGAAGATACACTTTCTTGAATGGTGTAGTTGAAGAAGAAGTGTATGAGGAGAAGCCACTTGGTTCAGAGACACATGATAGGGAGTCATATATGTGCAGAACTTGGTATGGTAGACAAATTTTTATCCAGTTTGGGCTTTACCAAGAGTAAAGCGGATTCCAACCTTTACTACAAGGTTGGGGAAGGAAATCCAGTGATACTACTTTTGTATGTGGATGACCTGTTTGTTATAGGTGAGGATAGATTGATTGCTGACACGTAGCGGAAGCTTGCTGCGGAGTTAGAGATGAAGAACTTGGGTATGATGCACTACTTTCTTGGTATGGAGGTGTGGCAGAGTGCAGATGGAATCTTCCTTAGACAAGGGAAGTATGTAGTAGAGATCCTGCAGAGGTTCGGGATGATGGACTGCAAGGCCATGTCCACACCTATGGCATCAAACCTGAAGCTTCTATATGATGCTTCATCTGATCCGGTTGATGTCACTGTGTATCGTCAGATGATTGGGTCCTTGATGTACCTGACGAACACGAGACCAGATATTTTCTTTGCGGTGAACACATTGAGCCAGTTCCTGACGGATCCAAGAGATGTTCACCTGGTTGCTATAAAGCATATTCTAAGGTACCTGAAGGGTACAGTGGATTATGGGCTCAAGTATGATGCGAATCAAAAGTTTAACCTGCAGGGTTATGTTGATTCAGATTGGGTAGGCAGTGCTACAGATAGGAAGAGCACATCTGGGTGTTGCTTCAGTATGGGATCAGGTGTGATCTCTTGGTTTAGCAGGAAGCAGTCCTGCGTAGCACTGAGTACAACCGAGGCAGAGTATGTTGCAGCCTGTTCGGCTAGTTGTGAGGCAGTATGGCTACGGAAGCTACTGTCTGAGTTATTTGATCTCCCATTGGATGCTACTGGTATCTTCTGTGATAACTAGAGTTGTGTGAAGTTGTCTGAGAACCCAGTGTTTCATGATAGGTCGAAACACATAGAGATGAAATATCACTATATCAGGGATATGGTGCAGAGAGGAGCTGTGAAGCTCTTGTATGTTGCGACGAATGAGCAGATTGCAGATGTGCTGACAAAGCCACTAGCTAGGGTGAAGTTCGAGTACTTCAGGGAGAGGTTGGGTGTTCTTCAGATCGAGGACACTTCGAGGAAGAAGTGATGGATACATTTGCTGAAGCCATTCCAAGCATGTTGGAAGGAGGATCCTTCACATGGCTATGGATGTAAGCACTGGATGATGTTCTGGTTTCTGCTTTGTATGATCAGTTGGATCATTTATATGTATATCGCATCATGTTGGATGCTGGATATGATCAGTCGGATCATTTGTATGTATTTTTGTATATGCATCATGTTGGATGCTTGGACCATGTATCTGTATATGTATCAGGTGGATACATTGTATGATCAGGTAGATCATGTATGTTGATATGTATCAGGTATGATCAGGTAGATCATGTATTTTGATGGATACATTGTGTGGATCGTGTATCTATGTATCAGGTGGATACACTATGTATGGTGATATGTATCAGGTAGATACTTGGTATGCATCAGGTTGATGCATTATATGATCAGGTTGATCATGATGATGAGCTTCAGGATGTTTCTATAGATGATATGTACTAGCATGGTACAATGATGATGATCAGTATGATCATGGGCATCAGGATGATGCCTCATGCGATGATGATCCGTTGGATCATGAGTATCAGGTTGATACTTGGAGGTCAGAGATGATATGTGGTAGGTTGTGAAAATAGTATGTAATCAGTCCTGGGAGATCTTGTCGGTCATGTTGCGGCACATAAATGTTCCTGGGGTACTCTTTCCAGTATTGCTATGTAGTATGTAATCAGTCCTCAGATATCCGATAGGTTGAGCTGTGTGCTCGTAATCAGTCCTGGGATGAGGTATTACTACAGAGACATGTAATCAGTCCTGGAGATCCAAGAGGTTGAGATGTGTGCTCGTAATTAGTCCTGGGATGCTCTTTAGAGATCTTTCCGGTCATGCTGCGGCACATAAATGTTCCTGGGATGCTCTTTAAAGGTTTTGTCTATCCACATGTAATCAGTCCCGGAGATCCAAGAGGTTGAGCTGTATGCTCGTAATAAGTCCTGGGATGCTCTTTAGAGATCTTGTCGGTCATGTTGCGGCACATAAATGTTCTTGGGATGCTCTTTAAAGGTATTGTGGAGGAGATGCATGTAATCAGTCCTGGGAGATCTTTCTGGTCGTGCTTAGGCACATAAATGTTCATGGGATACTCTTTCCGATATTGCATCTGCACATAAAATTAGTCCTAAGAGGCCACCTCTATCAGACCATTCGCATAGATGATGAAGACCTGCAGGTGGTGGGCCTACATCCAGTATGAAAAAGGACTGGCTCTGTAGAACTTCCTATGACGAGTAGATTCAGAGATTGATTGAGATAGCAGCAGCAGTGACGATGATGATGACTCGATGATGATTATCCAGTGACGATGATCCAAAGAAGATGACTTGTGCTGGAAGACCTGTGTCGAGAAATACCTTCCTAGTTAAGAGGGAGTGTTCATGTATATGTAACTTCGGAATGTATTTCACATATATGTATATTGTATTCCTATAGAGATGTTATTATTCCTCTATATAGAAGTGGTTGTATTCCTATAGAGATATTATTATTCCTCTATACGGAAGTGTCGTCATTTATATTGTAAGTGTTGTAACTTATACTTGATGGGTTATTAGACCACCTTGTTGGGGTCGGCCCTGTATAAGTCATGTGGGTCAAAGGGTTATTAGACCACCCTATTAGGGGTCGTCCATGTGGGTCAAAGGGTTATTAGACCACCCTAGTGGGGGTCGGCCCAGTCAGCATTATGTTAAGTGGTTAAGTTGAGGCCGACCTAGTTGAGTAAAGGTCAAGTCAAGTTAGTGTATAAATAGAGAGTGTGTCTCTCTCATTTTATACATTCTATTCTCTCACTCACACTTGGGAGAGTGGCGCACTTGTGGAGGAGGAGACTCTGCTGCTAAGAGAAGACTATCTCTTGTATTTTGGTTGTATCATTGCTCTATCTATCTCTGAGGAAGTTATTGGGTTTTTTCACCTTTATGGTTTTCTCCAAGTAAACTCTGTGTCTCTTGTGTGCTTGCATTATTGTGTCCATGATTGATATGTTGTAGATTTGTTGTACATGTTGTTCTCTCAGTTAAGATCCTAGATCAAATTGAAGTAAATTCTGAAAATTTAACAGAAAAGAATAAACAATTTCCTTTAAACATGAAATGTAGAAGTCTTAGGGATTATGTAGTGTCCCTTTTAATGAATTTGTAAAAACTAGGAAAAAATGCAAATTTTGGCCAATTCGACCCTTAGTCTAGTATTGACCCAAATTCCTCCAAATGGATCCAAAAGATTCAGAATTGGTTCTGAATGTGTTTGGAAGGTTTTAAGACATAAAAATTGGGCTTATGGATTCTTGTAAACTCTCAAAATACTTCTGCAACATTCAATTACAATCAGGGAAAGATAGGGAAATTTACTAGTCAAATCGAGGTTCAAATCCCCCAAGGGTAGTGGTGATAGATGGATATCCAAATGTTGTATGAAATTCCCAAATTTCATAATAGAGACATGGTACTATTAAAGTACTTCAATGGGCTCTCAAATACATCATCAATCAGTTTCTAAAGGCTTCTGCAACTCCCATAAATTAGAGGTTTGTGGACATGTCTTCACATAGGGGGAACTGTTAGTAAACTTCACCACTTGCTATGAAATTCGATATTTATGTTCCAAAGGCTTATGAAATTTATATGAAACTTCTTCCAAACATTAATGAACCCCCATACGTTATAAAAATCACAAAGATGAACTAATACAAGTCGAAATAGAGCAACTTCAAGATTTCATAACAAGATGTAGGGAAAATGGCACCATTTATGCATTGTTTGGTATTTTTACATAGTTCCACTTGGTATTTTGACATGAGAGTCTTATGAGAATTAAATAAAGAGTATATATACCAAAATACAAATAAATGGGGCCACAATATCTCCCCCAAAGAGAACAAAATCTCACCAAGTGTGCCCTTCTTCCAAGAGCCAAAATATGAAGAGAAAAGTGAGAAAGGTGTGGAAGCAAGTTGAGGATGATAATGTCACGAGTTTCCCTATAGCTTCAACATACAAAAAATGAATCCATTGTAGCTCCAAATTAAAGGTCTGAATGGCCTCTCCAATTTCCAATTAGGATGGGAATCTTTCACCCTTGAAATTGGTACTAAGGCAAGTAGAGTAAACACTCCACAAGCATGGACAATATATGCTCTCCAATATGCAAAATGATAAATGATCAAAATATGCCCTACTTCTTTGTTCTTGACTTTTATAAGCTTCCAAATTCTTCCTTAACTTGAATTCCATCCATGAGCTTCATGCCAACTCGAATTGGGAAGAGATTCCAATGTGCGCCACTTGTCCCTCCATTCCTAGCTTCCTCCTTCACTCAATTCGAATGGGTGACTCTTTGGATGCCCTAAATCCCTTGTACACCCTCTTGGAGGCTATTTTTATCCTTGACATGTCATATATGTCAGATGTAAGAAATCATGTCTTATTTTTGTCATAGGTGGCATAGCATCTTCATCATTGTTATCATAGAAGCTAGGGAATCTAGCCCAAGTGTCTCAATTTATCTCAAATGCCTCTTCCTCTTCCATGGGAGTTACTTTTTCACTCCAATTCGAACTTCATTGATTCATTCCAATTATATTGACCTTCCAACTTCCCCAAGAATGTGGACTCCACCTAGGATTCAAATGGGTGAGAGTGGAATTCCATGTGGCATGGGGAATCTTGCTTAAATGGGTCCCACATCTCCCATGTGCCCTCATGACCAAGTGCCACCTTATTTTCCTATATTATTTATTTATTTATTCCCCATTTAATATATTTTTTCAAACTAATGTCCATTTGGGGTTTTATAGTTCCCTTGTTCCAAATCTAATGTTTCCACCCCAACCTAGGAAACTAGCATATTGGTGGAATTTTCTCTTTTTGAGATTTATTTGAATGGGGACATTACAGTCCTCCCCACCAAAGATTGCTTTCCCTCAAGCAATTCCAAATTAGGATGCTGAAAATTTGTTTCCTCATACCATGTGGCATCCTCACTTGGAAAATCTTTCCATTGTACCAAATACTCCGTTATGGTTTTGCTCCTCAATTTCCTTTCTCCTGTCTTCAATTTTTTTTTCTGGAATAAGTATGAGTTGGCCTTCATCATATAATGGAGGGAGGGTTTCTGAAATAGATATTTGATGACCAATAGACTTATTAAGGCATGAAACATGAAATACATTGTGGATTTTGCTTCCTTCAGGAAGTTCCAATTCATAAGCCACCTCTCCAATTTTTTGAACTCCCTTATATGGACCATAATATCTTGGTTTGAGCTTTTCTGATCGTTTCACCTTCAAGTATGTTTTTTTATATGGTTGTAACCTCAAATAGACCAAATAATTAACTTGAAAGGTTCTTTCCACCCTATGTTGATCCACATACTGTTTCTGTTGATTTTGGGCAACCTGCAAATTGTCTTTTAGAAGTTTCAAAATCTCTTGACTTTACTCCACCCAATCCTTGGATTTTGGGGCTCTACTATAAACAAATATGTACTAAAAAAATGTGAGTGCTTCATAACCATAAAGGTATTTGAAAGCATACATGACAATGGACATATGGAAAGTAGTGTTGTAGCAAAACTCACCCAAGTGTAGCCATTTCACCCATGTTTTCTGCTGCTCACCAACATAGTTACTCAAGTACCCCTCCAACCATTGATTCACTCTCTTTGTTTGGCCATCAGTTTAAGGATGATAGATTGTGCTTGGATTCAATTGTGTGCCCATCAACTTGAAAATTTATTTCCAAAAGGAACTCATAAATCTGCTATCTCTATCACTCACAATGTTCTTGGGAAGTCCATGCAATTTGAAGATTTCTTTAAAGAATAGATCAGCCACTTGTGCAGTAGTAAAAGATGATGTAACAGCAAATAAATGAGAAAATTTGGTGAGTCTATCCACCACACCATAAAATCAATCCTTACCCAAAGCCTTGGGCAAACTTGTGATGAAATCCATGGAGACACTTTCCCATTTTTGTTGTGGAATGGGAAATGGTTGCAATAGACCAGTAGGATGTGTATGTTCAATTTTTTTTTGCTGATATAACTTTCATTCATTCACATATTTTAGAACATCTTCTTTCATCCCTTTCCAAAAGAACCTTTCCCTTAATTGCCTATATGTTTTGAAAAAACCAGGATGGCCTGCTAAAGGAGAATCATGAGCTTTTTTCAAAATCTTGTGCTTGAGATTCGAACCATGAACCAAGTATATTCTATCCTTATAGTAGATTATACCATCCAAAATATTGTACCTATCATCACCTTTGACCCCATCTAACACATCACAAGAAAAACTATATTTGGCATATTCAACTATTAGCATATTTTTCCAATCTTTCGAAATGTCCATAAGAGAAAATGATGGTTTTCTAGATAATGCATCCGCTACAATATTATTCTTACCCTTAACATATTCAATGACAAAATAAAAAGCTTGGACTTTGCTTAACCACTTTTGTTGCCTTTCATTGAGGTCCTTTTGTGTGAGAAAATGCTTCAAACTGTTATGATCAATTTTGACTACAAACTTGTTTCCCACCAAGTATTGTCTAAGATGCAAATTTCCGCTCTCAAAAGCTATGGGGTGTTGATTTTTCTTTAGGACCACCCCTATCCCTTCTCTTGATGCATCACATTCCAAGACAAATGGTTTAGAAAAATCAGGTAATGCGAGTACTGGACAACTACTCATTACCTATTTCATTCTTTGGAAATCCTTTTCAACCTCTTCATCCCATTTGAAAGCATCTTTATTTTTCAAATCAGTAAGTGGAGCAGTCAATTTCGAAAACCCCTTCACAAACTTTCTATAGTAAGTGCATATTCCAATGAAACCTCTAAATGTTGTGATGTTTTTGGGTGATGGCCATTCAAGAATAGCTCTTATTTTTTCCAAGTGAACCTTCATTCCATCTTTCCCAATGATGTTCCCAAGATATAAAACTTATTTCAACCCAAATGCACACTTGGACAATTAGCAAACAAAGATTGTTCATGCAAAATTTTCAAGAAAAATTCTAGATGGTGCAAGTGTTCCTCCCATGTTTTGTTGTAAATCAAAATGTCATCAAAGAAAACCAAAACAAAATTACGGATCTGTTTGCAAAATATTTGATTCATGCATGATTTAAACGTGGCCGGAGAATTGGTCAAACCAAAAGGCATGACACGAAACTCAAAATGGCCATAGTGACATCTGAAAGTTGTTTTCTGTACATCCTCCTCCTCCATTCAAATTTGATGGTAACCAGATCTAAGATCAATTTTTTAGAATAATTTTGCTCCATGTAGCTCATCCATGAGCTCATATATTCTTGGGATGGGATATCCATTCTTGATTGTCTTCTTGTTTAGGGCTCTAAAATCAATGCACATTCTCAAGGTCCCATCTTTTTTCTTTTCCAAAACAACTGAAGAAGCATAGGGACTAGAGCTTGGTCTAATGAGTCCCAATTCCAATAGCTATAGAATATACTTTTAAATCTCCTCTATGAGATTTTTGGGATGTCTATATGGTGGGATTTGTATAGGTGAAGTGCCCATCTACAAAACAATGTTGTGCTCAACTCCTCTATCAGGTGGCCTTCCAAGAGGAAGGTCTCCAAAAACCTTTTCATATTTGTGTAGTAGTTGCCTTATCTCTTTTGGATATTCTGAAATATTTATTTTTGGTTTGGGTGAAGTGATGGAACATTCAACAACCCATTCAATATCTCCATGCCTCAATATGGAACTCATACTGTGGGAAGACACTACTTGATTCAGATAGGTGTGCATTCCTCTCACAACCCTTTGTTTTCCTTCTGAATCTTTGAATCTCATTTCAGGAATTTGATAGTTCACTGTATGTTCCCCTATAGAGTACATCCATTGCACTCCCAATACCACATTAGTATCACCAACATCAACCACATAAAATCTATAAAAAAAAGTGTAATTACCTATGGTGAGTTGTAGTTTTGGAATCCATGTTTTGCACTCCATAGTATTGTGACCTGGAATGATGAATGTGAAGCCATCGAATGGTTCAGTAGGTAGCTTTATCCTCTCCACCATGGATCCATCAATGAATTTATGTGTGGCTCCTCCATATACAAATACTGAAACCCTTTGTCCTTGTACTACGCCCTTGCATCAAATAGTGTGAAAACGAGGCACTCCTGAAAGCACTTCCATTTTCCCTTTATCAGGTGATGGGTGATATTCTTCTTGTTTCCCTTATTCTACTATGTCATATCCCTCTTCCTGGTCTGAAATATGTCCTTCTTCCTCCATACCCCCTTCATACTCCTCATTATCAGAAAATACTTCAATGTATTGTGCTTTCCCCTTAGCACATTTATGCCCTGGTACCCATGGTTGGAAGCATGTGTAACATTGTTTATTTCTTATGAGTTCTTACTTATTTGGTACCTCTTTCTTATCCTTTCCAAATGCATATTTTTTCCATGGCTTCTTTTCAAATCTGAATTTGGAAGGAAAGTTGGGCTTGGGAGGAAACCTTGTCCTAGGTGCTTGGGAGGAAACCTTGTCCTAGGTAGCACATTTTGTAGATCTCTTTCCAAGTTCATGGCATCTTTCAATGAAGTAGGTTTGTGGGCCTTAACTAAACCGTTCAAAGGTTCATACAAACCTTCAGTAAGGATCAATACTAATCTTACCATAGATATATCAGCCACCTTAACTGATAGTTTTTGGAATTCCAACATGTACTCAACACAGGTTCCAACTTGCTTCAATTGGGCTAGTTCTTTGAAAGGAATTTTTGGGTCTTTTTGCTCAAATATTTCCAATACTCTGTAAACAAATTTTTCATATGTTTGAACTTGATCATGTCCCAAATTTTTAATTCCATTAAACCACCAATCATTGGCTTTCCTTTCGAGATGCAAAATAGCCATTTTTAGAGCATCCTCTCCAACCATTGGATTCAGCTGGAAATACACATCTAGTTTTTGTACCCAAGTATTTGCAGAAATTTGAGATGAGCCATCAAAAGTAGGAAGGGGCATTTTACCTATGGAATAATTCAATTATTTATTCTGAAAGAGAGTCCTATTACCTTCCCTCATTTTGAGTTTGTTTGAGACAATAAAGTATTGATCAAATGGTGGAGTCCTTCTACAATATTCACTCAACTTTTGCCATTCTGTTATAACTTCATGCATGTCATTTTGGGTGTTAGGTTCTTCTTTGGCCTCGATAAATTTAGGTGTAGTATGCCTTGCTGAACTCTAAAATTCATGAGGTCTATTATGAGGTCCCGTTTTTTAGAAAATATTTTTCCCCATTGCCTTCTTTTCCTCGAAAGAAGAACTACCACTGCCTCCTATTGCCCTTTTGCTTCCAAGTTGACTAGCCAAAAATTCAAACCCTTTAATTATATTTTTTTTCATTTCTTCAAAGAATGGTTGCATGAATTTCCCAAACTCCTCATTCTCCTCCGAGGTCCCCTTCTCATCCCTAGCCATAGTTTCAACAAAATGCTCTTCTTTTCCTACTTCTTCCTCTTCAACAAAAGTGATTTTAGTTTCAATTTATAAGGGTGGTCCCTGAATTCTTGTCCTCATTATTGGTCAGCCACATCAGGTTCAAGGACCATTCTCTGATACCACTTGTAGTGTCCCTTTTAATGAATTTGTAAAAACTAGGAAAAATTGCAAATTTTGGCCAATTCGACCCTTAGACTAGTATTGACCCAAATGCTTCCAAATGGCTACAAATGATTCTGAATTGGTTCTAAATGTGTTTGTAAGGCGTTAAGACATAAAAATGGGGCCGATGGATGACTTTACACTCTCAAAATACTTCTGAAACATTGAATTACAATCAAGGAAGATAGGGAAATTTACTAGTCAAATCGAGGTTCAAATCCTCCAAGGGTAGTGGTCAAAGATGGATCTCCAAATGCTGTACGACCTTCCAAAATTTCAGAAAAGAGACATGGTACTGTTAAAGGAATTTAATGGGATCCCAAATACATCATCAATTATTTTCTAAAGGCTTCTTCAACTCCCATAAATCATAGGTTTGTGGACATGTCTTCACATAGGTGGAAATGATAGTAAACTTCACCACTTGATATGAAATTCGATATTTCTTTTCGAAAGGATTATGAAATGTTTATGAAACTTCTTCCATACCTTAATGACCCTCCATACATTATAAAAATAACAGACATTAACTTATACAAGTCGAAATAGAGCAACTTCAAGCTTTCATAACAAGATGTAGGGAAAATGGCACCATTTATGCATTGTTTGGTATTTTTACATAGTTCCACTTGGTATTTAGACCTGAGAGTCTTATGAGAATTAAATACAGATTATATATATTAGAATACAAATAAATGGGGCCACAATATCTCCCCCAAAGAGAACAACATATCACCAAGTGCGCCCTTCCTCCAAGAGCCAAAATATGAAGAGAAAAGTGAGAAAGGTGTGGAAGAAAGTTGAGGATGAGAATATCACAAGCTTCCATGTTGCTTCAACCTGAAACAAATGAATCCATTGTAGCTCCAAATTAAAGGTCTGAATGGTCTCTACAATTTCCAATTAGTATGGGAATCTTTCACCCTCGAAATTGGTACTAAGGCAAGTAGAGTAAACACTCCACAAGCATGGACAAGCTATGCTCTCCAATATGAAAAATGATAAATGATCAAAAGTTGGACTCCTTATTTGTTCTTGAATTTTATAAACTTCCAAAGGATTCCTTAACTCGAATTCTATCCATGAGCTTCATGCCAACTCGAATTGGGAAAAGATTCCAATGTGTTCCACTTGACCCTCCATTCCTAACTTCCTCCTTCATTCAATTTGAATGGGTTACTCTTTGGCTGCCCTAAATCCCTTGTGCGCACTATTGGAGGATACTTTTAGCCCTAACATGTCATATATGTCAGATGTCAGCAATCAGGTCTGATTTTTGTCATAGGTGTCATATCATCTTCATCATTGTTGTCATAGAAGCTAGGGAATCTAGCCCAAGTGTCTCAATTTATCTCAAATGCCTCTTCCTCTTCCATGGGAGTTACTCTTCCACTCCAATTCGACCTTCATTGAGTCATTCCAAGTATATGGACCTTCCAACTTCCCCAATAATGTGGACTCCACCTAGGATTTGAATGGTGAGAGTGGAATGCCATGTGGCATGGGGAATCTTACTTAAATGGGTCCAACATCTCCCATGTGCCCTTATGACCAAGTGCCACCTTATTTTCCTATCTTATTTATTTATTTATTCCCCATTTAATATATTTGGTCAAACTAATGTCCATTTGGGGTTTTATAGCTCCCTTATTCCAAATCTAATGTTTCCACCCAACCTAGGAAACTAGTAGATTGGTGGAATTTTCTCTTTTTGAGATTTATTTGAATGGGGACATTACAGATTATGAGCAGTTCCATAGAGATTGGGTTATAAGATGCCAAGATGTTCAAGACAGTGATAAAGAAGTTTGGAAAGAAAAATATATTTCTGCACTTCCAAAAAATTTCCAAAAATTATTTACTAGTGCATTGAACATAGATACTCTTGAAGAATACTCATGGGGTGAGTTTCATGATATTGTACATAGTTGTATAACTGATATACGTACAAGAAGAATTGTTTCAAAAGCAACTATATATTTATTACCAGGAACATGAGGAATATGCACACAATTTGGCATGCCTGAACCAAGATATCCAAAAGAAAGAAAATATAAGAAAGAATCTCAGTATTATGATGAAAGAAAGAAAATAAAAAAAGGAAAAACTGAGATTTCTAAGGCATAGATATCCAAACAGATACAGCGAATTCAAAAGAAAAAAGATGATGATAAATCCTGAGAAAACCAAAAGATATGGAAAATGGCATCAAGGTAAAAATGGGAAGAGTAATTATAGATACCAGAAGATGAAAGATGAATTTGGAGGAAAATCAACATGGAAGTACACTCCTAAGGTTTCTTGTTACAAATGTGGAAAGCTAGGAAATTATGAAAATAAATGTCCAAATCCAAATGAAAACCAAACTTATGGTCTAAAACCTGAACAGAAACCAACACCCGAAGATTTGATGAAGAAATATAGATGTGCACTCTGTGTAAAAAAAGGACACAGAGAAAATATATGCCCATAGTCTAGATCTTTTGGAGATGCCTACACCATAGGATCCTCATCAGAAGGAATGAATTGTTTGAGCTCTGACAGTGATGATGTTTTATTTGCAGAACAATATGATAGTAGCATTGATTTTGATCAAGTACAATTGACAAGAAAGGGTCATCTTTGCCAATGCAATGATCCAAAAAATTGTGAATGCTCCATAGAAGATGAGTCCCTGACGTCTTCTCCTAATGAGTTTGATGATGAAATATTGGCGACTTACATGGCATGGATTGAATCAAGAAAAGAAATTAAGCAATGCAATATGATGAAATCTAGTACCCAAGATTCTATTATGATGAAACATATTGAAGAAATGGAAGAAGGTAATGCGAAATAAATCATGAAAGAAGCATTTGCAAATTATTTTCTCTTAAAGCAAAAGAGAAAGTTGATCCTAAACCTTCTTCAAACAGAAGCAAAAACAACAAGGGCTCTGTGAAATCCAAACATGAAGAGCTTCCCCAGGTTTCTCTTGGATGGAACCTATTTGCCTCATATCTCCCTTCTTATGAGAGAAATACTGCTCCACTTTTGGAAACAGAAGCAAAAAGGCCAGTTTCTTTGCAATAATTGGAAAAAGAACAAATTCTTCTAAAAAAGGAGATAAAGGAGCTGAGAAACAAAATTGAGAAATTGGAAAAATAAAATGAATCAAGTTCTTCATTGGTGGCTAGATCTTCAGAATAAGAATATATCAATACAAAAGAAGCAAAAGAAAGTGCAGAACCTCCACAATATCAAAAGGTCAATTCTTTTCATAAAAACCCCATTGATTTCAATCCTTTTCAAGTCAATTCAATTATGCATCAGAGATTCACAATTGTCATGGATATCAAAATAAAATATGAGTATTTTTCCTTTCTAGTTTTAATTGATACCGGTTCTGATGTAAATGTGCTAGACATTGACAAGGTCCCTGCAAAACATTGGCACATCATTTCCAAATTTATCCATTCAGTAGGATCTGAATCCAATATAAAGTTTGAGGTTCCCCATGCTACCATTTGTATAAACCAATATAGGTTAGATGCCAGTTTTTACCTTATGAAGATGTTTAATACTTGCATTCTAGCAACTCCTTTTTTAAAATCCGTAGAGACACATGGAGTGTGTACATACCAAGGCCAAGAAGGAATATTTATGACAATAAGTCCTTTGGACTCCCCCGTGTTCTTACCTTTGGTATCTATCCCTAAAATATCTGGTATGATTCATAATATCTGAATCCAACCTTTGCTAATGTATAGATACAAGCTAGCAGCAAAAGAGTTGCAATTAAATGAAGTCAAAGATCAGATGAAATCCAAAAGAATAGAAGATAAGATGAAATCTAGTAAGTGGAAAAATATAAAAAAGGATACAAAGGAAGAATTTAAAAGACTTGTATGTGATGATTCTCCTAATTCTTTCAGACATCAGAAGAGGCATATGATAAAGTTTCCATTAAAGACAAAATTCAAAGGAAAACCTAGATATTGAAATGTTGTACCTATGTCTAGTGAAATGCATGAATATTGTAAAAAAGAGATCAAAGAACTCCTTGAGAAAGGGCTTATTATTCCATCAAATAGTCCTTGGAGCCATTATGGTTTTTATGTAAATAAATATTATGAGCAAGTCAGTCAAGCTCCAAGGATGGTCATAAACTGCAAACGTATGAATGATGTTCTTGATTGGAATAGATATCCAATTCCAAACAAATAAGATCTAGTCAAGAGAATTGCAGGATGCAAAGTGTTTTCCAAGTTTGATATTAATAGTGGTTTTTGGTAGGTTGAAGTTGATCCTGCAGATCAGTTTAAAACTGTTTTTTTAGTACCTCATGGACAATATGAATGGAATGTGATGCCTTTTGGTCTCAAGAATGCTCCATCACAGTTCCAGAAGATAGAGGATATATTCAATCCCTATATGGGTTGTCTAATTGTCTATATTGATGATATCATAATATTCTCAAAGACCCTTGAAGAAAATTAAAAAAAACACTTAAAGGTATTTTTGAAAGTTGTCCATGACAATGGCTTAGTCCTTTCTGCAAAAAAATAAAGCTCTACCAGGACACAATTGTGTTTCTAGGACAAACAATTGAGAAAGGAAGGATTAGGGTGCGGGAGCAGGCTATTGAATTTGCAAATAATTTTTCTGATGTTATTAAGGATAAAACTCAATTGCAAATATTTCTAGGTTAATTGAAATATTTGTCCCCATATTAAAAAAATATTGCTTTTGACAAAAAAGTGTTGAATCAAAGATTATCGAAAGAGCCATGTCCATGGCAAGAAGAACATACCAAAGTTGTTCAGATGATCAAGAGCAAAGTAAAGACATTTCCCATTATGCATGTTATATATGATGATCTCCCTAAGATAATAGAAACTGATGCTTCTAATATTGGATGGGGAGGTGTGTTGAAACAGACAAGGCAGGAGGAAAAGAAAAGGGAAGAAAAAATAGTCCAATTTGCTTTTGGTACTTGGACTAAGGATGAACAAAATCATGCGACAATTGCTAAAGAAATTTTAGCATCCCTTAGATGCATCGAAAAATTCCAGATTCATCTTCTTAATCATGATTTTGTAATAAGAACAGACTGTTCCAGTTTTCCATTTGTCCTGAATAAGACTATATAAAATGGTACTGCTAAAGGAAAATTTGCTAGATGGCAGGCACTATTTTCCTTCTACAATTATTTTGTAGAGCATATTTCTAGAAAAACAAATTGTATTCCATATTTTCTGACAAGAGAATATCTTGAACATAAATATGATGTAAACTTTAATCAAGTGAGCAGGAATCAAGCGAATGGAAGCAAGTGGGCCCATACCCACAGGTAAATATGATAATTTATGCTTGGATAGATGGCGGGCATAGAGTCTATGGTATAGATGACAACATGAGTTGGACGAACTATTTGAAAAATTGGAAGCACATGTTGGAACTATGAAGCACTGAAGTACTGGATGGAAACCTACAAGGATCAGATGCTTTCATTAGGATAGTACCTGCAATCAGAAGAATGCCAATGGGCTCCAGTATTTTCCTGAAAAATATTTATAATAATTCATTGAGAAAAGCAGCAGATTCAAGCAATTGGTTGACCAATCATTATCATGATATAAAATTGATATGGATAGAGGTCTATTCCTTCAAACCATGACTATAAATTGATCATAAGTACTATTGTATCAACATGATGAGATCATTAAAAGCATGGCCGAATCAGGATACCAAATTGATATTTCCAAGCACTACTCATACATATGCAAAGTACAAAAAATTGTGGTGGGAATTTTTACGGAAAGAAAACACAACAAGGACATACTATACACTATTAAAATTTGGCTTGCAACGTACCCATATCTTTGAAAATCTTCCTTTATATCACCCCGATTAGATGGAATATTGGTGAATACTTTTGGCATCAACCTGACTTCTATGGAGCTAGCTGTGATCTAAAACTTAAAGTAGGATGTTAGAGAGCCACTAGAATGAGTCAAGGACGTTCTGCAGACAAGGATCAATGAGAAAGAGATCCTTGAATACTATATACATAATAAAGAAAAGTGGCTAGTCAAGACACGCATAGAAGTACACATGCACCAAAATTGTCAAGTTGTACTAAGATCGATTTACTCTAAAGCATGGGACACACAATCAAATTTTCGTGAATTGTGTGAACCACCTTATTAAGATGAGCAATAATGACTATACTCCTGAATCTCTTTTGCCTATGAGTAGAGCTTGTCCACTCAAAAGTAACTACAAAATAATTCTATGAGGCTATGAGAGTGGGCCTGTACGCTCCTTTATCTTTTCTATTGGCCGACAAATCCCTTTAAGGATGATTCCTTGCACAATTCAGAGTACTTATCCGAATTTTGATGTGGCTTGACCCATGTCATGTAAGCGAATCTATAGAAAAGAGATATGAGCCCAATCATGTATTTCTTTTACAGATTCCTTAGGTTGGTCCCGGTTCTCCCCGATGGTAGTCTTTTCATCTATAAATAAGAGAGCAAGGGAGTCATTTGGAATTTAGAGTTGGTCATTTGCTCTGCTCTGCGTCTGAGCCTGAGTTAGTCATATGCTCTGCAACTGGCCTAGTGCTATCAGATTGCAATAGAAATCTATCTCAAGGTCTGCGAGTCTAAGTCTATATTTTTTTAGGAAGGTTCTTAAATCTATGCTCTGTGGATGGGCATAATGCTATCAAATCACACCAGAAATCTAGCCCTATGTATATAAGTATGTAATTACAAAGAGTATGCTCTGTCTCTTGGATCTATTCTACAAGAAGACATCAGAAATATTGAAGTGCCATGTATTTTCTCTGTAAACACTTATCATGAATAATATATTATCATTCTATTTAGATTCTTGTTTTAGTATGAAATACGAATTGCTTTTATACAATTAATACCCTCGGTCAAGTTTCTGAGTAAGTGTCCAAAGGAAACAATAGTTGGGAGCAGCGTCGGTGGCTCAATATCCTCATGGAAGGAAGGTGGCCATGTAGAGGTGCATTTTAGGCATGAAGGACTTTTGTTTATGCATGGAAACAAATAATCAAATATTGGACAGGTATGTAACAACAATTTTCTATAATCCGTGAAGTAGTTTGAAGAAAGATTTTATGCCTCTGCAAATGAATGGAAAGAAAATTTTTCTTTAGCTGTAGCATTTTTTATAGTATTATTTAGGACAAATGGAAAACTAGAACAATATGTTCTGATTACAAAATCATGATGAAGAAGATGAATATATAATTTTTCGATGCATATAAGGGATGCTAAAATTTCTTTATCAATTGTTGCATAATTTTTTTCACCCTTAGTCCAAGTACCAGAAGCAAATTGGACTATTTCTTCTTCCATTTTCTTTTCCTTCAGCCTTATCTGTTTCAACACACCTCCCCATCCAATATTGGAAGCATCAATTTATATTATCTTAGGGAGATCATCATCTATAACATGCATAATGGGAAATGTCTTTACTTTTCTCTTAATCCTCTAAACAACTTTGGTATGTTCTTCTTTCCATGGACTTGGCTCTTTGGATAATCTCTGATTCAACACCTTTCTGTCAGAAGAAATATTTTTATAATATGGGGACAAATAGTTCAAGTAACCTAGAAATATTTGGAATTGAGTTTTATCCTTAATAACATCAAGAAATTTATTTGCAAATTCAATAGCATGCTCCTGCACCCTGATCCTTCCTTTCTCAATTGTTTTTCCTAAAAAATCAATTGTGTTCTGGTAGAGATTCATATTTTTTGCAAAAAGGACTAAGCCATTGTCATGGACAACTTTCAAAAATACCTTTAAGTGTTTTTTATGTTCTTCAAGGGTCTTTGAGAAGATTAGGATATCATCAATATAGACAATTAGCTAACCCATATAGGGCTTGAATATGTCCTCCATTATCCTCTGGAACCGTGATGGATCATTCTTGAGACCAAAAGGCATCACAGTCCATTCATAGTTTCCATGAGGTACTACAAAAGAATTTTTAAACTGATCTGCATGATCAACTTTAACCTCCCAAAATCCACTTTTAAGATCAAACTTGGAAAACAATTTGCATCCTGCAATTCTATTGACTAGATTTGCTTTGTTTGGAATTAGATATCTACTCCAATCAAGAACATCATTCATAGGTTTGTAGTTTATGACCATCCTTGGAGCTTTCCTGACTTTCTTAGAATGTTTATTTACATAAAACCCATAAAATCTCCAAGGAATATTTGATGGAATAATAAGCCCTTTCTCAAGCAGTTCTTTGATCTATTTTTTGCAATATTCTTTCATTTTTATAGACATAGGTACACCATTTGAATGTCTAGGCGTTCCTTTGAATTATAGCTTTAATGGAAACTTTATCATATGCCTCTTCCGATGTCTAAAATCATTAGGAGAATCAACACAGACAAGTCTTTTAAATTCTTCCTCTGTATCCTTTTTGATCTTTTTCCACTTACTGGATTTCATCTAATCTTCTATTCTTTTGGATTTCATCTGATCTTTGAATTCATTTAATTGCAACTCTTTTGCTTCCAACTTGTCCTTTTACATTAGCAAAGGTTGGATTTGGATATTATGAATCATATCATATCTTTTAGGAGTAGATATCAAAGGTAAAAGCACAGGGGAGTCCAAAGGATTTATTGTCATAAAGATTCCTTCTTGGCCTTGGTATGTACACACTCCATGTGGCTCTATATCTTTTAAAAAAGGAGTTCCTATAATGCAGGTATTAAACATATTCATAAGGTAAAAACTGACATCTAACCTATATTGGTTTATACAAATGGTAGCATGGGGAACCTCAAACTTTATATTGGAGTCAGATCCTACTGAATGGATTAATTTGGAAGTGATGTGCCAATATTTTGCAGGAATCTTGTCAATGTCTAACACATTTAAATGTGCAGTTCCTCTAGGGGTGTAGTGTCCTTGGTGGCCCCCTGTTGATAGGAAGGGTTGAAGGGTAGCGTTCTCATGCCCATGAAACCTATATCAATTTCATATACTAAATTTCAACCTACATGCAAGACTTCAATCATTTATGTGCACACACCTCAATGTCCCACCATACCAGTCTACATGTTCCCACCTCAACACCCTATGTAGCACCATTTTAGTTAATGATAGATGAAATTACCTATTGGCACCATAAGGTAATTCATAAATTTCCAATTGGAAAGGGAAGAATGGGAAATCCAATCCACATGGATTACTGTATCTTGGATGATTCCTTGGATAAAATGTTTTCATCCTAGCATTTGAGCATCTACATCCCAACCTGCTAAGATCATGTGTTACATCTAAGGGATTCATTTGAGCACTTGGGAGTAGTGTGCCTCTTCTAGAAATTGTAAAAGGGAAAACACGTTGGTGAGGTTGTATAATTCCTACCATACCTTCTATCCATGGGATTCCTAATTCTCCTTATTCCATGTCTCGAGGATTACTTCTATACGTATTTTCCCTAGAAAATTACCGACAACAACATGTTTACAAAGCCTATCAAAAGCTGAGGCATTTTCATTATCAATGATACAAATGTTAGGACTACTTTCGAATGGAGTTTCAGAATTAGAATTAGATTTTGGTGAACACCATCATTTTCAACGGTAATAGCAATTTCTAGTAAAAAACATGAGAATTGCAATTACTTTACTGTCAACCAGGAGTCCGTAGACTTAGAGGCACAAGCACAGTATGTGCAGGACTAAATCCTAGTTTGATATACTCTAACAACTAAGTATGGTATTCAGGAAATTAACACATAAGGATTCATCACTAACCCATAAAAACACGTCAACTTGATAAAAGCTAAAGTCACAACTCTCACACATGCATTTTATCCAGTCTCAACAAACTCCAACAAGGTACTTGATAGAAATAAATAGTACATAAATCATAGCTCCATTCACATAACTAAAATGAAAACAAAAGATTTGATATCTAAAATGTAGAACATAAATAGACAAATCACTTATCCAAGCAGGGGGACCTACTGGCTTGGACGGTGTCACACTCACACTAAACCATATTTAATGTGCCATATAAAACAAAGTCTAACATATCTTCATTAATATTTAGGTAGTAGGTACATAGAAGAAAGAGTTTACAATATTCTATTGATAGGGATTTTACAATCCCCATCTGCATCTATCTCCATGCTTCTTATACATATACCATCCACACACATATAGTATACATATCTATCTCGATGCTTCTTATACTGTGATTGATGAATATGATCAAACTAACTATTAATTACAAGATACAACAGATCATCTATTTGTGTAATAGTACATTATCGCTGGAGTAACCAGAGAATAATCATATTTCTGATCATTGATAACGATATAGATTTATGGCATCAGTTTCATGAATGGTCCTTTTCCTCATGCCATGATAGGGAATGAGGATGAGGTATTGTGTTGAAGAAGGAAACAATACCCTAGACATTGAGAGAATCATGCGCTAAATATGATCTTTGACTAAGCAATGCAATGAGAAGGTACACACTAGAGTGTTGACTTGGGAATCGATCCATGTAGGTGATACGAGCTTCAAAATCCTGTGTTTCCAATTTGGCTGAGACAATCTACAAGTATCTTAACCTTCGATCATGGTACCAAACTTGGGATTTTATTGGTACCAAACACCCTAAAATTGCTCATCATTAACACATTAATAAAAAATCACAATTTAATTCAATAAACAAGTTAAAGACAACAATTAAGACCATTTACATCGTATTACTTGTGGTATGGATTTGTGATGAAAATGCAATGATTAAATAGTGAAATATGGTCTTTGATTAGACATATGGCATGATAGTAATATGGGTAAAGGAGGGAAAAATGGAGCTTGACATCTCCCCTAGACTAGAGATATTGCATGTCCTCATGCAAAAAAAATTGTCTTCACTGCAAAATTTCAAAATTGTATGTCATTCTCTTGTTCATAGTCCTAATACTATGATCAAAAGTTATAGGATGCTTGACCTGGCTTTTACCTTCTTATTCAACTTCTTCTTCATCGCCTTATTTGTTAAATTGAGATTCCTTGCTTTTATATCCAATATGATGCTACAAAGCATGATTTCTTATGCTTAGAAATAAGTTTATCACAACGCTTCTAAGTTTTAGCATTAGTTTCCCTGAGAATATCATTCTATGATTTAACGTAATTGTCTACATTAATGAACTCTTGAATTTACTCCTCCAATTCATGAATTCTTTGTTTAAGTTGAGCAACTATCTTCTTGTATGTATCACGTGTTGGAGATGGTTGAACTTGTGTAGGAGACATCTCAGTCATAAATTCATTAAATTGGTCGTTGTCCTTATCATTGACCTGAGAATGGCCTATGTCATCAAACCCTTGATCAAATTTCAGCCCTAGAATCTGCATATGTTTCTTAGCAGAGGTTGAATCTTGAGTTGTCTCACTCTTATCTGACTTTGCTTGCTTAGGATTTATGGTATGAGAATCAATGCCGATGGAAAAGGGTTCAATGCAGAGTCTAAGTTGTCACCTTAACATTTTTCCATACTATAGGTAAACCTATGAATCATAGATGGTGATGAAGGTGGGATAGCCTCAATGTTATCCTTGGAATGTGTCTTGGGTCTAGGCAATCGGGTTGGAAAACCCATGTTTCCTTCATTGGGATTCACCTCATGATCGTTTTATTCATTGGCCAAAACAATACCCACATAAAATGTATTTCACTTCAAAAATATCTCTGATGAATCATGGTGATTCTTGAGCTCATCTAGCACTAGCATTTTTACAATGCCATGATAATAGAGGTTTTTATGAGGGTTTTTCTTATTCCTTCCTACTTGTAATGCCATATGATGTATACTTTGCCACAAATAATATGGGAAATTCAATTGTGATTCTGGAGTGGCAAAGTGAAGAAGGATTCAAACTTGATAGAGAAGAACATAGGCATACCTTCCTTCATAGGTTAAAAACCACTGGAGCACTAGTAATAAGTTTGACCATTTTCATTTTAGCCAATCTCATGGAAACTCCTTTCTCCATTCCACTTACTAGCACTCTACCTTGAGGAACTGCTTGGTGCATATCTCTCATTCAGTAGGATGATTTTAAACCATTGAATACTTTTAGTAGGAAAACTTATGACATGCGAAACTGTATCCTTTGTAACTTCTATGATGAGGTCTCCTACCTTGGAAAGTCACCCATCAAAGGTGGTGGAAAATTGCAAAGTCACTTGATCATTTAGCCATCATACTTGGCAAAGAAACAAGGCCATGGGTTATCGTTGAATAAATAACCCACGCAGCAGAAACAAGTCACTGCGTATGATGGATAGCACCATTCGCGAATCCCAAGAACACTGGAGATTCCACTGACATCTGTCAACCAAACGAAAGTGAATCAACAGATCCGAAAAATCAAAAGAAATATAAACTATGTACAGAAGTAACTATACAATAGTATACAAAAGAATTAGCTCAAGCTAGAAGCTCAAGCATAATACCGCTTGAGGTAGAGCCCATTTCTAGGCTCCTTGAAGGCATTCCCCTCATAGTCTTCCAATTCGTAGGCTCCTTTCTCAATGACATGCCTCACTATGTAAGGACTGTGCCACATGGAGTTCCTTAGCTTGGTCATATAAGAGGACCAAGTCACCTTCAACATACTGCTGGGGGAGGGCAGACCTATCATACTGGACCTTGACACGACATTTGTTGGCATCTATGGCCACATCGGCATCTCGACGTTGCTCGTCAAGCTGCTCAAGGTGGATTAAACATTGCTCAATATCTGTGGTGTCAGGTAGGAGCTCTATGGATAGTTTCAATGAAGGGATCTTGCATTCAATCAGTAATATAAAATCCACACCATGTACTAGCTGAAATGGTGAGAAACCTGTGGTAGTCTTAACTGCGGTTCGATATGCCCACAAAGCAGGATATAACATAATATGCCAGTTGCTCTTGATTTATTGGATGGTACGTTGGAGAATGGTCTTTAAGGACTTATTAACTACCTTGATCTAACCATTCGCTTGGGGGTAGTAAGAAGATGAATGATCTTGACGAAACCCAAGCTTGAGTGACAAATCCGCCATCAATTTATTTTGAAAGTGACTGCCATGGTCGGTGACAATATGTTAAGAACCCATGTCAACCCTTTTATTTACTTTGTTAGTATATTGTTGTTGGATGCATATGCTTTATAAGTCGTCCTGTAGTATTTGTTGATCCATAGTTTGTATTATTGTTGTTGGATGCATATGCTTTGTAAGTCATCCCGTAGTAATTGTTGATCCATATTTTGTATTGGCCCATGGTTTGTATTCACACAGGGTATTGACCCATGGTATTGGCGCCTAGACTTAGTATATAAGTTTGTGTTGAGACCAATGAAGGTATCGTGAAGTTATTTGTATTGAGCTTGCTCAAAGGAGGTTGCCCCCTCGAAGTGGCCTGCGATCAATATAAAAGTGATTTTGAGTTCTATTATTTCTGCTATATCATGTGTTTTCATTAATTAATTATTGCAGGTTCTTCACATCTGGTATCAGAGCACTTTCTTGGGCTCGTTGGGTGGAATTTCTGCCAAAACAAAATTCCGCATCTGTTGCAAGTTCGGATCTGGGAATAATCCCTATCCACTTAACTGTGGGAAGTACTTGGGCATAAGTCCTAAAACTCATTGTGAGGAGTACCATAGGAACCCCAAAGTAGCTGGCCCATTGAGAGGACCTGCCAACGAAAAGGGCAACGAACCCTACCCAATTGAATAGTTCCCACCCGTGAGGTAAACCAAGAGCTGTCGTTTGTGGAAAAGCGGTTATCATTTTTACCTGGGCCATGGAGTGAGGGGTACTGCCCTAATATGCAAATCGTCAGACAACATTGGTGGCCGAGTGAAACCCCTGAACTATTAGGAATCCACACATACCTGGGGTCCATATCTATTTTCAGTTGAATTGTTGTTGATCACTTCCTTGCCGTTTCAAATCCATTCCAAGTTGTTTCATATCCAACCGTTTCAGATCCATTCCGAGACATTTTAGATCCATCTGTTTCAGATCCATTCTGACAATCGTTCCAGATCTAGCCATTTTAGATCTATTCTGAAAGCCATTTTAGATACAGACATTTTTTATCCATTCGGCATCGTTTCAGATCCATCTGTTTCCGATCCCTTCCGTACCATTGCATATCTATATGTTTCCGATCCCTTCCGTGTCGTTGCAGTTCCATTCCTTAAAAAAAAAAAAATGCCCCTTGTGTTAACTCTGTTTCCCTTGAAACTTCAGGAATGGAACTGCAACGGAGTTAAAACATGGGAGATATGGCGAAAAAAAATAAAATTTGTTTTTTCACCATATCTCCCTTGTTTTAACTCCGTTTCCCTTGAAACTTCCCAGACACCCCTACAATCCCATTCTACATATTTCTTTCCTGAGGACTCTATCCCAAATTCTACTTTCCAAAGCCAGAAATCTCACATTTGTCTATTTTTGGGGTTTGCCATAACTTCTTCAATTTTCACCCACTCGCCTCCAAATTTTTCCACCATGTTCATTCCCTATTCCTGCTTCTTTGTCCCTCTCTAACAAATTTTCTCATTCTTTCACCTCGCTTCCGAAATCCCCATTTTTTGCTTCCTTGCCCATCAGAAAGTGTCCAAAACCTATTCAAATCTCAATTACCCATCCGAGTTTTTCCCAAATCCAAATTTCCCTTTACTAAATAAGCTTTTGTTTGTGTTTTTCTATCCATTCCCCCCCCCCCCCAAAAAAAAAACTCCGGGTTATGGTTGTCACCGGTGCAGGAGCAAAAACCATGGAGGAAACACTTGCAACCATCCAAACCAAAATCCAAGATCTGGATGAAAAATTTCTTAGCTTCCATCTTTAGCATTCAGCCATGAACAATAACCGACCTCGAGAATCTTCTGCATCCAATGGGTTCTCTTCTTCCAGCACTTTTCATGGTCCGAAGATTGAATTTCCTTGCTTCAATGGTACTGATCCGATTGGATGGATCTATCATGCAGAACAGTATTTCAATCTACATAATACTTTTGATGTCCAAAAAGTTCCACTTGCATCCTTTCATTTGGAATAGGAATCCCTTCAATGGTACCATTGGTACATCAAGGCTCATGATGAGCCAAAATGGACAGATTTTTGCCAACTCCTTTTGCAACGATTTGGTCCTAGTGCTTTTGATGACTTCACTAGAGCACTCACTCTTCGTCAAATTGGCACTATGAGAGAGTATCAGACAGAATTTGAGAAACTAACCAACCACACAGAAGGATTGTCTAATGACTTCTACAGGAGTTGTTTGATCAGTGGTCTTAAGGATGAAATCTGCCCAGGTCAAAATGTTCTATCCCAACACATTGATGGAAGCCCTGGGGTTGGCTAAGTTGGCAGAAGGCAAGATTGCCTCCCAACAATGCTCCAAACCCACTTTTGTTCCCTTCAGAAATATGGGTTCTCAACGACCTCCCATCCCACTAGCTCCTTGACCAACTCCTATCAAGCATTTGTCCGAAACAGAGATTCAGGCACGCAGAGAAAAAGGGCTTTGTTATAATTGTGATGAAAAATTCACTCGGGGACATAGATGTGTTCAACAAAAGCTCTATCTCTTGGATGTGGATTCTCCGCCCGCCTCTAAATTTTGTGAAGAGGCTCTAGATACATCAGATGATCAGGTTGACATTCAGGAGCCACCTATTGACCTTCCATCTCAGGAAGACCACCCAGAGATATCTCTCCATGCTTTATCCAGCGTCACCACCCCCCAAACAATGCAGGTCAGGGGTTACTTCAAGAAGCTTCCTCTTACAATACTCATTGATTCTGGTAGCACTCATAACTTCATTGACCCTCGGATCGCCAAACATGCTGATTGTTTTGTCCATCCTTGCTCCAACTTTCAAGTCATGGTTGCCAATGGGAGCACCTTACCTTGCAAGGGAAAGTGTCACAATGTGCATATCTCTCTGGAAGATTATAACCTATGCTCTGACATGTTTGCCTTGTCCTTAGACAGATGTGATGTGGTTTTGGGCGTTCAATGGTTATGCACATTTGGCCCCATCTTATGGGATTTTGTTGAACTTTGGATGCAGTTTTCAGTCAATGGGAAACAACACAAATTTAAGGGCTTACAACAAGGGTCTCTCTGCATCATCAGTTCACATCGCCTGGAAAATATCCTTAAGAAGAATTCACATGGTGTCATCGCTCAACTCCATTCCATTCAGATGCACCCATCAACGGTCTCCCCTACTTCCTTTTATAGATCTGCAGGTGTCCTTGCTGAACCAGTGGGATTGTCGCCTTCAAGAGACCTTTCCGGTAAGAATTTAACCGCATCTACATCTCAGCGGGAAATGATGGCTATTTTGCATGCAGTACAGAAGTGGCAACCATACCTATTACGAAATTATTTCTGCATCAAGACTAATCTCCAGAGTATGGAAAATTTCCTAGAACAATGGATCTCCTCCCCAGCACACCTGAAATGGGTCATCCAACTCATGGGCTATGCCTATGTAATCACTTACAAGAAGGGTAAGGACAATATGGTGGCAAATTCTCCTTCTAGCACATTTGATGACCCAATTTCTCTTCTAGCTATTTCTCTGCTTGTTCCAAATTGGTTGCAATATGTTCAACAGGGCTATCTCTTCTATGCACTCCATGCTTCTTCATCAGTAGGGCACTCTGGGTTCCTCAAAATGTATGACCAGAAAAAATGTAACTTATTTTGGCAGGGACTTAAAATGAGAATTCAACAGATGGTGGCTGACTGTGATACTTTCCAGGACAACAAGGGTGAAACGACACTCCTTTCGGGATTGCTCGAACCCTTGCCCATCCCTACATAGATTTGGACAGCTATTTCTATGGATTTCCTAGAATCACTCTAGTGGTACAATACCACATCTAAAATGACATCATATGAAGCAGTCTATGGACAAGCATCGCCAATTCTTCTTCCATACACCTTCAGCAGCTCCCCAGTTCAGGCAATTGACTCAGTTCTTCGAAACCGTGATCAGATTCTTCTCATTCTGCAGGACAATCTTCACATGGCAAGAATTTGACTGAAACAACAAGCCGATCAGCACCATTTTGAGCGCACTTTTCATGCAGTTGATATGGTTCTTCTTCGTCTACAACCTTCCAAGCAACCCTCCCTAAAACTCCCAAGGCGCAAGTGGCCCGGAATGCAACCTGAGGATGCTATAGGGGAACCACTCCTTCAGATTCTCAATCAATTTCCACATCTAAAGCTTTGAGGACAAAGCTTTTTCTAAGGGAGAGGGGATGTTAAGAACCCATTTCAACCCTTCTATTTACTTTGTTAGTATATTGTTGTTGGATGCATATGCTTTGTAAGTCATCCCGTAGCATTTGTTGATCCATAGTTTGTATTATTGTTGTTGGACGCATATGCTTTGTAAGTTGTCCTGTAGTAATTGTTGATCCATATTTTGTATTGGCCCATGGTTTGTATTGACACATGGTATTGATCCATGGTATTGGTGCCTAGACTTAGTATATAAGTTTGTGTTGAGACCAATGAAGGTATCGTGAAGTTATTTGTATTGAGCTTGCTCAAAGGAGGTTTCCCTCTCGAAGTGGCCTACGATCAATATAAAAGTGATTTTGAGTTCTGTTATTTCTACTATATCGTGTGTTTTCATTAATTAATTATTGCAGGTTCTTCACACAATCTTTTTCAGGATACCGAATCGAGCGATAATCTGATTGAACCTGAAGTGGGTTGTAGTAGCACCGTCGGCTTTTACGGTCGGCATGGCCTCAACCCATTTGGAAAAGTAGTCCATGGACACAATGATATGGTGATGCCCCCCAACAGAAGTTGGTTTGCAATCCATGAAATCCACCCCCCACTTAGTGAAGGGACCAACATTGACGACCGGATGAAGGGGCGTAGGATGCGAGTATACATTTCGAGAAAACACTTGGCAAGGGTGGCATATCTTCATGACTCTCATACAATCTTTAAAGATCGAAGGCCTGAAGAAACCAACTCGCATGATACGTTGGGCTGTCGCAAGCCTAGATAAGTGACCACCACATGCCCCACCGTGGCAGTCATTCAGCACTAACTCTGCTTCTTCATGAGTCAAACAATGACGGAGGATAGAGTCCTTTCCTCGATGATACAAAGTGTCATCGACGATGACATAATATTTAGCGTGATGTCTTACACACCGTCGTTCATCCTGTGAATAATGCGAAGGTAACTTCAGAGTTTGTAGGTATACAATGATATCCCCATACCAAGGGTCCACCGATGAGATACGAAATAAGTGCTCATCCACAAAGGAATCCTCATGGACGATGTCCTCATCAAGTCGCTGAAAATCCGACATGAGCTCAGCGAAAAACAAGGATTTCACCGACTTCGCCGAAGCAAAATCGAGATCGAACTCCTGAAGAATAACAATCCATTTATTATACTTCTCCCTAATTAGTCATCGTGATAGCACGAACTGAAATGGATTGATGTGCGCTATGACAGTGGTTTTCCTAAGCATAATGTAATGCCGTAAATGTTGGACTGCATGAACAGTCACAAGTGCCAACTTCTCCACGTAAGTGTATCTCAGCTCAACATATACTAGATTTCGACTAAGATAATAGATGACATGCTCTTGTAGTGCATCATCTACCTGATCTGAGACCATGCCAATCATCTCAAGAGACGTGGCCACATAAAGCAAGAAATCTCTAGCAAATTAGGGTGGACTAAGTAGAGGGGACAATACCAAAGCTTTCTTCAAAGTGTCGAAAGACTGTTGGACTCGCTCATCCCATATAAATGGTGTGTTTTTCTTCAAAAGTCGCGTGAAACCTTTGGTAAGACTGGCGTAATTCACTATAAAGCGTCGTAGGAAAGTGGCTCTCCCTTGGAGACTCTGAAGCTGAATTAAGTTACATGGGGGAGGCAACCGAAGTATTGCCTCAACTTAAGAGGATCAAATCTTATACCCTCTTTGGAAACTACGAACCCTAAAAGGCGAACCGTTCTCACGAAAGAGATGCACTTGTTGGGGTTCAAACGAATCTTGTAACACTGACATCTTTTGAAAATGAGGTGGAGGTGCTTGGGGTGGTCCACTCTCTTACGAGAATGGCCAGCAAGATCATCCAAGTAAGCCTCCACTATATGCTTAAGGTCATGAAACGCATAGGTCATGGCACGCTGAAACGTAGCTCCGACGTTCTTAAGGCCGAAAGGCATATTCCGGTACCTAATGTACCCCAAGAAAATATAAAAGCAATTTTATGTTGATCCTCAGGCTTAATCTGGATCTAGTTATATATTGAGAAATATTCCATAAACAAAAAAACCTCGCTTCCCGCACACGCATCCAAGATCTGAACTATCAATGGAGTAGGGAAGTTATCTTTCAGACATGCTCGGTTCAGATCTCTAAAATATGTACATACATGGATGGTTCCCTGCTTCTTATCCACAGGAACAGGATTTGACACCCATTCGGTAAGGGGAACCGGGTAGATGAAACCAGCTTTAAGTAGTTTCTCCACCTCTGCCTTAATCGTAGCTTCCTTCCTAGGATTCACAACACGAAGACGTTGTCGAACTAGATTAGCATTAGGATATGTCTTAATCTCATGTTCGACAATGCTAGGGTCTATTCCTGGCATCTCCTCATATAACCAGGCGAAAACATCCTAAAATTCCTTGAACAACTCGGTGTATATGTAGATCTCGTCGGGAGAACAATCAGCACTGATATAAACGTTCTCAATCTTTCTGGGTGTACAAGAAATATTGATTGGTATAGTTGGGGAGATACTAGCCATATTCTCCTCTGCGTAAATCCCATGTGAATCCAAAGGAGCCACAGGGTGACCAACCTTCTCGGTAAGAGCCATCCTAAACTCCTCTCGCTCGATCAGATCAAGGTTGGGAAGAAAATAAGAGCGATGATGCAAGTCTTCCCAAGGTCTCTCACTACCACACATAGCCTCAATGATGGCTTCATCCGAAGGCAAAGTACCATCGAGACAATCATGCGAACAAGACGAGTCGGCTGCCCATGTAGGCAGCATAACGAGATCTTCCTCCTCTGTCCATGAAGATGAGAGATCCGGCTCCGTAGTGGCTTGTTGAATATCACAATATGCAAGCTCGGCTGCAGATAATGGCATAGCCATTCCAATGTGCAAAATGTCTCCAGACGAAGAACTCGCAAATGGTAAAGTCCACGAATCATTAAAGTATGAGGTCCGAAAAGGTACATTATTCAATGAGGATGACACACTATCGGAAATGCTTCCAATAAAGGAGATTGGTGCAACAAAGTCGAATGATCCCATCAAGGATGGATACAATCCTACACCAATGTTCCCAGTTGCCGGCTGAGAATCTTTGATATGGGGAACAACGGTTCCCGATGATGCTACAAAATTAGAACTAGGGAAGTCTAGCTGATCAACCGTCACGATTCTGCCTTCATGAGGAAAGCAAATAAATCTAAACATGAAGGACATTATCGCTTTCATTGCGTAGATCCAATTCCTACCCAGAAGAAGGTTGTAGTCGATGGGCGCATCAACCACCTCGACTTCAATAGGCATAGATTTCCCACCCAAGTGGACTTCAAGGGAAGGGAGAATACCATGCGGCCTAAACGATCGACCATCAAACACAGTAAGCATGGTCATATACTTTGACAAGGGAGGAGAACCAAGAGCTTTCCAACAATCCAAGGACATCACTAAGGTGGAAGCACCTTCATCAACCACTGTCCGTTTAACAAATTTATCTAAGCACCTCACATGGACTTGAAAAGCCACATGATAAGGAAAGTGAGGCTGGATATCAGTAGTGCCGAATTTAATTACGTTAGGGATACCCTCATCCTGGACCCCCAAAGTAGATAGTAGGGCGTTCCTTTGCGAAGTACATGCCTGTAAAACCTCAAGAGTCGACATGGCACACGGAGTTTGGCCCAAATATTCTACAATGGAGTGGTTATGGGCAGCTCGGGCATTAGGATTATGCTAAGAACACCTTTCAGTATCCGCGACATAGTAGTGGGATTCTCGATATGTAGAGAGGATTCAAGAGGAGGAGGAGGCTCAATCCCCATATTCGGTTGTGGTGTACCATAATCACGTTGACGAGTAGCAACACTAACCTGAGATTGGATCATGTTCACGCATCCATAGCCACCGGCATGAGAAGAGGACGTCGTAATTTCATTAGTCCCATAGCCAGTGACGGGAGCATTCGAAGCCATATTCTGATGCGGAAGGGGATCTTTCAACAAAGATGGGCTCTGTGCAAGATGCTTCGATGCTTCTTCAATTCGAGGACACAAGTGAGTAAGATGATCCTCCCCACAAATTTTGCAAGGGAATTTCACCTTACGTCTAGGCTTATGGTCCCCACTAGCATTTCCGTCATCCCGAGGAGGGTTGGCGTTCTCTTTCCTAGGAGTATTTCTATTACTTCCATTATTCCCATTATTCCCACCCTTTCGATTGTTTCTCCTCTTCTTCTTTCCACCAGGTTGTTGGTTGCCTGATGGGTTCGCTAATTGTATAGAATGGACATTGGATGATTAGGTGGAAGTGGACGAGGCGTGAGCTTGTCCGGGGGTATATTGGCTAATAGAAAAATTTTGCATTTGATTTGTAACCAATTCTATGGGTCGACTACTCGTGGATCCAACAATTCCATCAGCATGCGGTCTAGGAACAGGCTTGGGCTCATGACGTGAGCACGGTGCGTCAGGAATAATATCATACAGGATACCAGATTGAGCATAGAGTAAATCTAGCTGCTGGGCTTTGAATATAGCTTGCTCCTCAGTTGTAATGCTGGACACCGAAACATCCTTAGAGATGTATGGAAGCAAAGACTTGAGGAACCACTCCAACAGAAAATCTGGAGGAATGTTGGCTTTCACTAGCCTCTTCTGTCGACGCCACTCTTGAATGTGATCAAATATGTGCATGGCCTTGTTTTGACGGAAGGTAGATAAAAGTTCGGTGCCAGTATCGTATTGAAACGACAATTGAAAATGATCTAAGAAAACCAAGGCTATCTCATTAGAACCCCTGTAAGTGCCCCTCGGAAACTCGACGTACCATTTCGCGGTTTCCCCCATGAGGGTGCGTTGAAATAGTCTCAATCAAATAGAGTCGTGATTTAACGAATTCGAGGAGCACCAAAGGTGAAAAGTAGTAACATGATCACCCGGACCCTCATTCCCTTCAAACTTTGGAATGTTAGAAGGGAGCTTGGTAGGGACTGGAGGCCAAGTAGGATCGTGACACACCGGATCATTCGTGAGATTCGAAAGATCTGGTAGATTCAAACGAGCAAGAAATGGGAGCTACGACTATAAAGCTGGATTGTAAGCTCCGAAAAGAGGTTGAACTTGTGGACCTAAAGGATGATATGTACCATGGCCATGACCATAGGGTTGATAACCACCTCCAACCTGACCCGTGTAAGGGTACGAAGGTATATGTGTGTTGTAAGCACCATAGTGAGGGGGGTTGTAATAAGGGACAGAACCGGCTGCATGATAAGAAAGGTGGCCACCATAATTATGGGGCATGTAAGCACTATTTGTAGTAGGAGCAGTCGAATGGTGACCATAATTAAACGGTATGTTCCCACCTCCCATGTTAGGAGGGACATACAAGTTAGCAAACGTGGTCATAGTCACAAGTATATGCATAGAAGCATGTGAGTTAACTTGTGGAATATGAGCCGTGTTATGGGAAGTGTTCCCACCAAAATTGGGGGTAGTACTGAGACGTGGTCCTCCTCCAACATGTAGATTAGACGAAGGAATATGACCAGACCCAACCTGAAATGGGTAAAAGAGGGTGCCCCGCCCCCGAAGGGAGCAGTGCCCCCAACACCAAGGCTAGAATTAGCTTGACTACCAGACGAAGTGGATGTAACATTCGAATTAAGACTGGGAATACCAACTGAAAAGGGATTAGTGGTTGAAGGGTTTTTCTGGAATCCCATATCGGAAACCATGTGAGTGTGTACCATAAAATGGGTTTGACTCTGGGGGTGGGTCCGGCCCAAAACTTGAAAAAGTGACATGTGGGGGCGAACCTTCCTCTCCAACCTCCCTAGGAGTGGAAGGAGCACTCTGTCCATCAACATTACTCGACGAAGTCACGGGGATATCTCCTATGCCAGATGAAAAATTCATAACGTAATATTGAAGCTCTTCAAAAGTATCAAAAGGATCGAGGGGGAGCCTCCAACGCCTCTTATAAAAGGGATGTGTTACCTCGTCAGCTGGTAGACCAGCCAAACGACGAGATCGACAGAGAGGTGGATATTGATCCACAATAACTCCACAAAAGTCAACAAACCTAAACACCCCCTAATGGCCAACTAATGATCAAAGAGCACGCACCTAAATAAACTACAACCAAATGCACACAAACAGAACTGGCTCAAGGGACCTCCCGACACTACAGCCGGTATGTCTCGCGTAGGAGAGGCTTGAGACTACCAAACTATAACCTGAGGTAACAAAATCAGTTATAAGGGCTACCAGACTTCACTGCGTGCACAGGGTCAAATCCCTATACAACAGGACACTGTGTTGTCCAACCCCTATCTGACTTAGGACAATCACAGAATAACCGCAATGAATGCCCTATGTGATACCTAGGTAAAGCAACTAAGGCCACCATGTATAACCAATTCTCAGGTGGACAATCACAGGTGGGATCCGTAGCATGGGAAGGGTAGCTGAGCCCGAAACTCAAGAGGGTCAAATCCCCCAAGATCCCCCGTACACAAACAAATCCTGGAAATATATCCCACGTTCAGCCAGTATTGGAGGGCTATCTCCGCAACCAACCTCCCGTGACCTCGTGCTTAACTCTGGTTTGAGTAGAGCTTCCTGAGAACACTGATGTATACCATGGGTTTCACCACTCCTTGGTCAAACACATAATGTTTGTTCGATAGTCTTGGATTGTTAACTCACAATGATGTATTCCAAGACTCTAAACCTAAGCTAGTTGGTGCACCTTATAAAAGAAAATCGTTTTTACTCAATTTTAATATTAAGCATTGATTTTAAATGGTTGTAATTACTCAAAGGATATGGTCGTGAAACTGATGATGTATAAGACTCAATGGTATGCACAATAAAAAAACACTAGACTCATCTATTCAATAAAAAGCATACCACTAATATGACAATCAATCCAATGGTTCAAAATAAATGCAATCTCTTTTAAAAATTTTTGCACAAGCAAGTCTTAGATGAAATCACAAGCACTCTAATGCAAAATGCAAAACATAAAGCAAATATTTTTGTATTTTCTCTTATAAATGGAAGGAAAATGCAAAACAATGTTTTTGTATTTTTTCAATATAATGGAATGAAAAAATGCAAGCAAAATCTAACTATTTAGTAAAGAAATGCAGAGCATATCAAGTAGACAACCCAACAAATCCCAAACAGTAAGACTCAGCCAAACTAATGAGCTACAAAAACAGAAAATGGTGGGAAACCAAACATCTCAAAAACTAAAGAAAGAGGAGTTTTTGGTCACGAATAGAGCATGGAACAGTCAGGAAATAGGCCAACTAAGACTCAAGAACTCTTAGAACCAACCCAAGGTCAAAAATCAAGCAATCCCAGAGTTGTACGTGACTGTTCATAGAACAGTAGTGGGTAGACGCGGGCTACAGTTCACATAGGGGCGGGTAGACGCGGGCAAAACTAGGTTGACCCGCGTACAGGGAAAGGAAAATAAACCCAAAAAGAGTCAAACAACCCCCAAAAAGCTAGTTTTCTAATGTAAATCCCAATGTCCAATCAATGACACAGAAGCTCGACAAACAACAACTCAAAATAAGGACAAATGCCTAAAAATCACCAAAATGGAGGTTCCTCCCCAGTGGAGTCGCCATTTCTGTTATGGAGAAAAAATTCCTATGGCTCGGGGCAGACCACAACAGACAGATGACTACCAGAAAATAACTCAATTCCCAATGCAATGCTATTAGAATGAAAATGCTAAGATATGGAGAATAAGACCAACCTTCAACCGGATGTTCGAAGTAGATCCCCGTTGAGCTTTCAATCTCTACACTTGAACCTGCAGATTAGTCTCAACAACAGGTACAAGCAAGTGCATATAATGTGTGAAAGATATTAGCATAATCAATAGCATGATCCATGACATCATAAGAAAATGTAACCCAATGTAATTTAAACAACATTCATGACATCAATTGGACGAGAAAATGAGTATTTCCATTAATAATAACAAGAAGTACAAGATACGATCTCTTGCCGGCAACCAATCTGAACCAAGAACTACGTCTCTCCACTTGTGCCTCCACCACTTCAATCCCCCATGCAATGGCAAACTCAAACTATGAAAGGAGTTTGGTAGGTGAACATAAGAACTTCACAACAACAAGGATCAATGAGTGTAAACTCAAGCCACGGCAAAAATCCACTAGAGTGATGTTGATCTCTCTTTCTCCTTCCTTCCATACACCATAAGAGATCAATATATAGCCTTCCAAAGGTAAGTGAAAGGTCGAATCGAGTCGTTTTGGGGTATATGGAGGGCCAAAGGTCACCCTAAGACCGCTTCTTGGGAGTAAAAATAGAGTTTTTACTGTCTTTTACCATGTAACTCGATGTACACGGGCTAATTAGGTGCAGCCTACGTGTACGCTGGCTATAATGGAACAACAAGTGTACAAGAACAAAAATAGGGAAACTTGGTTCCTGAAGGGAAAATAATGGATCTGAGTCAATACAATGGATATTGAAGGCCAATCAATGCTGATGCTCACAAGGTGGAAAATTACGTTGTAACAAGAACATATGCATACCTTCCTTCATAGGTTAAAAACCCCTGGAGCACTAGTAATAAGTTTGACCATTTTCATTTTAACCAATCTCATGGAAACTCCTCTCTCCATTCTGCTTACTAGCACTCTACCTTGAGGAACTACTTGGCGCATATCTCTCATTCAGTAGGATGATTTTAAACCATTGAATACTTGTAGTAGGAAAACTTGTGACACGAGAAACTATATCCTTTGTAACTTCTATGATGAGGTCTCCTACCTTGGAAAGTCACCCCTCAAAGGTGATGGAAAATTGCAAAGTCACTTGATCATTATAACCATCATACTTGGCAAAGAAACAAGGCCATGGGTTATCGTTGAATAGAGGTTTAGAAGCAATATGCTCGGGGAGTAACTCTAAAGTATGAAAAGAGGGTTCATGTTGATTGACACCCATGATGTAAACTTCAATTGCATTCAATGTAAGATGAGTGTAGGTATAGTGTAAGTAGAGGTATCCATAGGGTATATAGGTAGACAAAATATAAACAATGCATTGAGAAATGAGTTGTCGAAACTCAAGGTATGATGAGGTTACATAAAGAGGCGATGTCAAGAAATGTTTTCATACCTGTGCAAGCAAAACCATGTTGATGTATGCGGATATTTCGATTGCATTGGCATAATTACAATGAATGGTTTAAAATAGAGCAACATCGTGGTCGTGATAGGATTGAGATAATGAAGCGATATCATAAGATATCATGCCATTCAATCGTTGGAATCAATTACATTAAATCACAAGTGAAGACGGTAGTGTATATATGAGTAACGTAAATGGTGAAGCACAAATGAGCAAGCAAAAATATAGGTGTAATGAACTCACAGTTCAGAATGGTTATACACATGAGGGTACAAGGTAAATCATAAGAGTGATAGAGGGTCGGGTAGAACAGGTATAGGTGGATATGAATATTTACAAGGTGAAACAAGCAATATTAGGACTATGATAATGTCATAATTTTATGTTTTATGTTCATTAAATTAAAGGATTTTTGAAAAATTGTTTAAAAACAACTTAAGACAATATATATATATATATATATATATATATAAAAGTTTACATAGTACTTGACCTTGTTTGCAGAACATGGATGAATACTTGATCTTGATTAATTTTTCTTGCTGGAGTATTCTTAGAGAAGACTGGAATTGAAGAGATTAATAGATTTCCTATTGATCAAACTTTAAAAATTTACCAAAACACACCTACAAGCAGTTCGATACCAACTAAGTGAGTCAGTTCGATACCAACTAAGTGAGTTTGGAACCAACAACCATAAATTGAAGAAAAGTTGTAAGGTTGCGTTTGAAGCCACTTGGAATGAATATGGTATCACTAATAAAACATCATTGGGTGATCTATTTAGTCCCTAGCTCATGTGTGACATGAATGTTGTAGTCACTACCATAACTAGTTATAATAAATAGAGCATGCAGACTATTGCACCTACGATTAATGTGATACTAAAGTCTATGATTTGCAGAGCCAAGGTTATTGTGAGATGAGTTGAAACTAAAAATTGAGAGAGTATACATGATTTCACACCAATAATAATCTATTATAAAATAACTTGGTATTATATAATAGATTGTGATAGGTGGTTGTTCCTTGTATTTAAAATGGTACATGTATATTTCTGTAGTCTTGATAATCTAGTTGTTGGTCATAGGATGATGATTTTAGTATATGTGTAATGTGGATTCACAATTACTAAGTTTGCTAGTACAAATTTAACTAAATTTGTTTTTTATGTGTGTAGAGAGACAAAGCCTCTATGTTGGATGAAATTATTAACTATGTGAAATTTCTACAATAGCAAGTAAAGAGGTTATTTTTGACCCAAATATTTTGCAAGGTTGACATTTTGCAACCTAAGATAGTATACTTTGTTCTTGTAGCTCAATTCTTTTGAGTATTTTAGTGTATAATTTTTTTTGTGTGTATAATAGTTAAATATTAGAGCACAAAGGTTTGGTTTGGTATCAAATGTTGACATTGAAAATTTTCAATTTCAATAAATATTACTTAAAATTACTTATCCAAATGAGTGAACATGCCACCATCATGTGTCTCTTGTTTCAATAACTATGTACATTTTTTAGAATTACCTGTAATAAAAAAATCTATTATTTATGTATGTTTTTGTTTTTGTTTTTTACAGTGCCAATATTACAGAAAAGAAATAAACTCTAGGATAAAAATATTCCCCTTTCCCTATGAAGATAAACTAGATGGATACAACCTTTAGAAAAAGGAATGGAGTTTCACTCAGTGTCCATTGAAATATTTAGAAAAATCATCATTGTAGAAGATTTTTGAGTACTTGTTTGAAAGCTTGATGTTGTTGAGAGTGTGGACAAGATCATTTTTTTCATGACTGACTATTAATGCATGATCAATGATTATGTAATATTAGTGGATATTTAGTTGGAAAATTGAATATATTGTACCATTTGACTTTTATTATTTTTCTATATAAAATACTTATGTGGTCCAAATCATATATGTTTATACTTGATCTTTTAAATTTATAATATTTTCAATTAATGCAAGTGTGCATGTTTATATAAATTTAATCTCTTTATATCAATTAGATTTGCACCAATATTGCATAGTAACACAAATATACAAATTCATGACATTTTAAAAATTATTCACATCATATAGTTATATTGAATAATAATAATAATAACGAACAAAAATAAAACGAATATAAAACAAATATAGATAGAAAACTATAAAACTAGAAATAAATATGACTGTAACTACTATTATACTACTTGAATATGACCAAATAAATAACTAAGTATACTATCAAGTAGCGACAATTAATAACCAAATAAATGACTAAATGTACTACCAAATAGAAACAATTAATTACTAAATAAATGACCAAATAGTTACAATTAATGACCAAATAAAAGACTAAATGTACTACCAAATAGTGGCAATTAACTTATCAAATAAACGACCAGATAGTGATAATTAATGAACAAATAAATGACTAAATATATGACCAAATCATGAAGGAATTCAAGCAATTTATGAGTGAGTGATAAATGATCAATTTGGTCGAGTGATAAGTGATTGCTAATTTATGACCAATGGTCCCCGCTTGAATTTTAGTCGTTTATCTCTGATTTTTTGTCATTGTTTTAGTAACTTATCACCCATTTTGTACTAGAATATGTTCATCAAGTGCTATGTTTGGTTGTGACATTCCTCCATGCTTATGTCACATTTTGACATTCATATTTGCAATGTTCCTTGGAGGTTTTATTGGATTGTAATGTTAAATGTCTCCGAAAGATGATCCCAAGATCAAAACATCGATCTCCACTAAACAATTGGGGCATAAATGTCTCCTAAATATTATCCCATAGTAGGGATCATAACACCAAGCTGCACTAAAAATTAACATGGTCTCTAGAATTTTACAAATATTTCATATGGTAATATCACATTTTGACATTCATCTTGGTTTACTAGATGAATTTTTTATGTTCGGATATGATTATATTGCATTATGACATCCATTTTATTGAATTATAACAACTTAGTGTGATGACTCATTATAGTATATTATGACATTCAACAAAGTTTATGTCACATTGTGACATTTTGTAAGGGTTTTATGTTGCACTCATGTTCATTCTAATCACACTTTACTTATGTTGGCTTGGTACATTAATCAATGGTTATGTCACATTTTACTTATGTTGGCTTGGTACATTAATAAATTGTTATGGAACATTTTGGCTAAGTTCCTCAATGAATTGTGCATGTTACAATTTTCAAGAAGGGTTATAACGAATTGCAATGTTTTGTAAGGGTTTTGTTTCATTCTGACACTCATCAAGTTTTATGTTGGATTGCAACAATCCTCCATGTTTATGTCACAAACTAAAATTCAATTTTTCAATATTCCTAGAAGGTTTGCAAGTTTTTTGTCATATTATGATGTTCAACAAGTTTTATGTTCGATTGTGACATTTGCAAAGTTCTTCAAAGGTTGCATTGGATTGTAATATTAAATGTCTCCTAACGATGATACTAGGATCAAAACATCTAGCTCCACTAAACAATTGGGATTTGAATGTCACCTGAAGATTATCCTAAAGTAAGGGTCGTAACACCAAGCTCCACCAAACAATAACAATGACCACTTCAACAACATTTCCTTAGCACCTCTAAATTTTGTATATGAAATTACTAGGTTTTTCTTCTATCCAATCGCATAAGTCACATTTGATTTGGACCTTACATTTTTCAAAAATCATTGGAACTCCTTATTTAGACCTAGTTTGAGGGCTAGATAAAAATTCTAACTTGTATATCTTATAACTCTCTAGTAATATGTAATCTATAATAATATTTGGTTGCATGAAATCATCTTATCCATTCAACTTTCTTATGTCTTGTGTACAATTGAATATATCTCTCCTAGAATTGATTAAAGTCTACCCATAATTGTCCACTTATTTGACGGGTGATTGGAAATACTCATATTAAAAGTGAAACCTTCTAATTTGAAAATTTATCATTCGTAAATTACGAGCTTGTAATCATTATTAGTAATTATATTGGAGTGAGGGAATCCATGGAACTTATATGTGGGGATAAATAATAAATAAGTAAGCTCACTTTTAAGGGATAAAACTAGTGTACTTTTTCAAACATTTGACTATAATGAATATAGCGCGATTAACTTAAAATAACAACATATATCCATGTTTAATTGTATAGATGTCTCTTCCCACTTCTAATTGGGATGACATCATATGAAAAAGACCAAAAAATTGAATAACTTCCACCTAATTGCATGGAAAGTGTTGTATTCTACCATCAACTATTAATTCCAGACTTCATTTTTTGTAAGTAAAAGTTGGGAGATACATTCTTGTAAGTGTTGTGGTATTGCACATGATTCATTGTAACGTGTCTCTAGAGATACCTAAGGAGGATAATTAATGTAATGTCAAGTACCTAGGGAGGTGTCTAAGTGGAATAATTAATGTAATGTGGTTATAGTGATGAAATAAGGCCCACTAAGTAGTTGGTGGGTAACAATGTAATAATGAATTGTAGTTGACATACACCATAAATAATACTCATGAGAGAGCACACATACACAACAGTACCATTGTATTGAGATATGTTGGTGATTGAATCGTTACAAGCATTACTTGTCTAGTGATTCCTTTTACAAGGAGTAATTGATGATGTTATCCTACCTTAAAGGTTTTGTCTATATTCTTAGGCAAACACATTTTATTATTTTGAAATTAAGATATTTTTGTCTTTCATCTACCAAAGTTCACAATCCATTTCCTCATCAATTTTCACAATTATCAACTCAGAGAATTCATAACAACAAAATATATTTAAATAAGAAATAACCAAATTATAATCTATAACCCTAAAAATATCATCCTTCCAAAACTAAATATAAATGAAAAATATAAATTGTATGTATACATTTATTTTGATAACCCTGTACAAAACAACCATTTAGTTAAAGTAGTCTTATTAGCTTTAAAGTCATAAGCCACCACCCGTTAGTTGAAGTAGTCTTATTAGCTTTAAAGTCATAAGTCACCATTAGATACATTCAACCTACCATCCTCTTCATTGCAGAATAATATATTGGAGCAAGTAACTATGGTGAAAGTGGAACAGAAACATAGAAAATTGACCTAGTGATGGCCATCCATCATCTACGTGTTTTTTCATTATATCGATTAACATGAAAACAATCATTGTCCGAATACTACAAAATGGTGCCATCTACATGAAGCTAGTCCACCTTAACCCTCATCTTAGTCTATTTTCTTTACAGGTGGTGTTAGGTTTACCTTGATATCAAGAGACAATGTCCCTAGAGCAAAACACAAGCGAACGACAATAAGTGAATGTAATGCCAGCTTGGGAGAAGCTCAGAGCAAACCACAAGCAAACTAGACTGACTGAATGTAATGTTTCTCGAAGGGGCTTCAAGGAATGGATACCAGCTTTGGGAAAAGCTCACAGCAAACCAGAAACAAACGACACTGACTGATTGTAATATTTCTATGATGAATTGGCATGTGGAATTGACCCCGTCAACGTTATATTAATGTTGTTGATTTCAAAAGCCTCTAGATTAGTCCTGAAATGGCGTGGATTAGCCAAAACCGTCGAGATTGAGGTCACTTTTGGCAAGTAGCTGGGAAGAGTACACCATATGTTCTGGGTGCAGGTGGCTGGAGTGAGACATTTACTCCACAATCGTCAACTTAATTCCATACATTTAATTCATCTGCGAAACCTGCACTTCTGTGTGTTGCTCATTGGAAAATTAAGGTTCTGATTTGATCGACACGGACAGTAGTCTGGCCGGAGAAGCAAGCATTAACACTGCATTTTATTTCTCCACCCAATTGATCGGGTAGGATAAAAGACAACCAAAACGTTGTAATTTTGTAATTTCAGCAATTGATATTGTTGGTTGTAGATTAATTATTCAATTTTAAAACTACTCAAATCACAATGTGAGCATTTCAAATAAGCATTTCAAATTGCAATTTTGACAAGAATTGCTCTATCAAATTTTGAGAGTGGAAACGTTATAATTAGCCTTTATACAATTCCACCTGAACAGTGACACTGCTTTTTTATTTCTCCACCGTTGTCTTCTCCACTGAGATCAAGGGGATCCTCTTCACACTTCGCTCATTCTTTTTAGGCCGGATCTTATATTGCAACAGTACTTTGTGGTGGTTAAGTTTTCATAGATTTTGGGTCTATTTGAAAGGACCTGGATAGAACTTTATTTTTTAAAGAAAATATCAAAATCTAGCATACAAGTTAAAATAATTACCCACAAAAATCCTGTGAACAGCATAAGCTCATTGAGAGAAAGTAGAAATTAGGTTTTGAAATTCTGAATGAAGAGTCATCAGAGTAATGTCACTGTTTGATAAACATATGATTTACATTCATTTATCGGACGATGGATCCGAAATTAATGGGAAAAACTGCTGGAAACTCCTGTAGGTTTGTTGAAATCATAGATATAAGTGGTTGACATTCTACCAGGGATATTCAAAGACATTGAATCTATTTTTATACCTAAAAGGGATTTTAAATAATTAAAAATCCTAATTTAACCAAACATTAAAATAGTGACGGATCCGTGCAAAAGGAGGAAGCTTCTTGGAAATAGGGAGAGAAAAGAAAGTCTTGATTGTGAAGACTGTGTACTCCTTCGATTATAACATTCCACAACGGACACCATAATTGAGTCCGACAATATCTCAAACGTACAATAGTTTGCTTATAACAAATGTCATCTCAAATTTAATATATGTCAAGTTAAAGTTGGACTTTCATAACAATGTACGTTTTATTTTTCTCCATCTTGCCAACCATTTCATTATGTAAGTACCTACGAAGGACCAAGTAAGTTAAACGTGTGACCCCTCAAATGAATATTCACCACGCCATTTGCAACATTTGCAATCCGTTGTATTGGTTGTGCATGTCTCCTCGTTATTTGACTTTTTCTCCATGTAATATCATTATTTGAGAAAATATTAATGGTATTGGCTAAAGGGCAAACGGTTTGGCTCTTTGTTGGTGAGCTTTTGTGATGCCAAATCCATCAACTACAACCATAATTTACTCTGCATGCCAAAGGTATGAGACGAGTATGATGGCTTGTTTTTCGACCATGTCCAATTTTGGGATTTATTTTCACTTTGGAGTTCACCACACTTGCGTACAATATAGGTTTCACCTCTTTAGGTTTCAAGTCTTTGCATTACTAGGTTATCCCGGCAAGGTTTCACCTCTGTAGGTTTTAAGTCTTTGCATTCCTAAGTTATCCTTGCAAACCTGCAATGCTTGTTTGCGAGCCATAGCAAGTCCCCATCCTTCTTGATTTGGATGTCTTGAGAGATCATGTTTTCAGAGAGGTGTATGCCATTAATGCCTACACTCTCCAGCACTTCAAGCAACAAGCTTGAAGGCACCCCCAAAAGGCATTATGTTAGACATCCCATTCAATTGCTTCTCCTTTAAATGGCGGAGGAGTATACATATGTATTAGAGAGCCTGGCGTACTTCGCCATTAATAGCTACACTCCCCAAATGTGGATGGAAACTCACCAAAATTGTCTCTCCACATATTTCATGGAGGAGACCAAGAATTATGTTGGCCGAAAGGACAAGCCTCCCCATCTCTCCTTTCTTCAAATGAGTACTTCAATGACCATTCATTTGAGAAAAATAAACTTTTATAAATTTAAAGTATGTATAACAAATATTAAACCCATCAACATTATGAACTTCAAAGGGATTACCTCATGACTAGTTTGTAAAAGCATTCAACTTTAAGGGAGAGTTATAGAGTTTAGATCTTATGGAATACTATCCTGTGTTAAAGTGGGTTACCACGTTAATGCAAAATTGTGGTTAATAGTTCCTCACAAGATTTGAACTATCAAAATAAAAGTTGTGAACTACAAAAGCTTATACAAAATTGGGGTTCATATATCTAGACAATATTTTAATTAAGAAAATAAAAGTTAATATCAAAAACTTTCAAGCGAACATCAAACACTTTTAAGGTGCCTCTAACTCTTGCAAGGTTACTTTAAAATACAACAGTGCAAGAGTAGTTCATGTTTATATGCTGTGTAACTCTTGGGTGAGTGCAAGCTAATGAGGGTCACTTTTGGCACGTTAGATACAATAGAAAACTGAAAAATCAGGCATCCCTCAACTTACTTCGTTTTTTTTAGATACTTAAACAAGATATCTTGCATTGAGTAAAAAAGATCAAATGTAGGAAATTGAATCACATTTTCGAATATATAGTTTTATGTATTGAAAATTTACATAACTATGTCAAATTTCATCTTTTTTAACAGTCGCTTTTATTTTTTATTTTTTTGGCAAATGATAAAGGTATATGTTTTTGTGAGTGCAGCATTTGAGTGCCTAAATGATGGTTTCAAGCTACAAAAAATGGTAGACATGTATAGAACCCGTAGCACTAGTGCAACACTCTTTTTCCAAAATTAAATGTTTAATTTTTAATCTTTTTTTAATTATGTAAGTGATCAGACCTCGAGAATGGTACGTCAAATTTGGGTGCACCATTTGAAGGTCTTAATGTCGTTATTTCGACTCATATTTTTGATAGCATGTAGAGATCGGTGTCTACTAGTGCAGCATACATTTTTTTTTAAATGGTTGTGAAATGAAAAAGTTACCGAATAAGCACTAACATCATGTTTTTTGACTTAAGGAGTGATGACACAAGAAAATTAGGAAACAAATAGAAAAAATAAATATTTTTTTAGAAAATTACATATTTGAAAATGTTGTGAACTCATGATTCTTTGTGTTAGTCTCATTATGTGTCGATCTAACACCACTACTAGGTGGTATTGCAGCACTGGGAGGTGATAGCTATAAACCAATAGGGATATATGGCCCTTCCTGGTCCATATGATCAATAACAGTACTATGGAGGACAATCACTCGTGCTAGACTCATAAATTATTCATGTGTATGTGGTATCATATCATGTGTAGGAAGGAATTCTAGCCTAGGCAATTTCCTACAAGGTTGAGGGATTGGTTGATTGGCATCTCGATGTCTGCTATTGGGATGGTTTCGAGGAATCCCAAAACCAATTCCTTGGAACTCCAAGATATCTAAATTGTTGATGCGTTTTCCTAGCATGAACTCAACATATATCTTTTGAGGGAAATATAAATGAATTCCCCTATTGTTGTGGGGTACATCAAAAACCATGTACCACAGCTCCATCCTATTCTCTTGGAATTGTGGATATATGCACCAATCAATAGAAATGTGGGCTTTGTTTGTGCCTAGTATTTTCCATGTTTGGGGATCTTTAAACAATGAAAATATGCGCTCCTTTGTGATCTTTAGCTTTTTAATAACATTGTAATCCAATCCATTGGCATACTGTTTCCTTTTCCTTCCTTGATATGATGCATTGTCATATAGAGCACCATTTGATTAGATAATGGTGTCTATAATGGCATCTAGGGACTCTACAAGTGAGCAGTGGAGTTGGTCTCCACCCCTCCACATACCCCCAATCTCTCTAGGTCTCGCAATATCTCTCATTATATATGCATTAAGATCCACACTTGCCACTGCAATAAAAAATAAAAAAATAAATCATTAAAAAAATAGACATGGTATAATGACATCTCTTAAAAATGAAAAATGTAAAATAGTGAAACAAATGATGACATGCGTATTTAAAATTTAAAATTGAACAACTATAGTAGAGAATAAACATAAAATCTTGCCATGTTAAATTTATGTTAGACATGTATTAAATTTTTTCCATGTTAGACCAAGGGTCAGATAATGCCATAATTTCATGGTTTTGCATGCCAAGGAATGGAAATTGGTCATGCATGCATGCCTACACACTAAGATGAATCCTCTCAATGTAATATTTGGCCCAAGAGAAACATAAGGGTATAATTCCAGGGATTAGTGCATAGAGGAAGGATCATTTGGTAAAGAAATTCTTGTAGGTGGAAAAAATGATATTGCCCTAAAGTACCCATCCTTAAGGGGCATGGGAAATGAGGTTTTCTTAGTACAATGAGGCAATTCATCCAAAAGGAATCATTAAATAAAGATTGTAATAACAGTGTAATTATATAATTTAGCGCATTAAGATAGGGTATTCTCGCATAATGAATTGTTCAAGGATTCAATCTAGGGATTTTCACCTTGATGAACCCAACTATCATTAAGTTAAATCTGTCATGAACCCAACCCTACATAACAGGACATGAACACTTGATTAAAATAATGGTTAAATTGTAGGATCTAGGGGATTGAATTAAGGGTTTGGGGCCTTGAGGAAGAGTATCCTCACCTAAGGATTACACTTTGAGCCACCCATGTCTAAAGGATATCAACCATGGACATCACTCTTCACAATGATGCTCAACACCTCTTGTTCTTAAAATATGGCAAGGAAGTAGGAATTGATAAAATGCATATTAACCATTTGAGTGTCATTGGGATATGGAGAGGATAAATTTGATCAACTTTCATAAAGTGAGATGATGAGGAGATATCATACAAAGACATAATCATTGGCATACACAATGAATGATTGGCATACAAGTGTGATATGCTCTTAGTGTAAAGATACCATAGATGGTTATTTGGATCTATTCCATTGCCTAAGGTTGAAATGTATGGTCTAAAACCATATGATTTCATATGGGTTCATGGGCTATGTGTTGTACCCAAAATAACCACATAGTCTCTACATATGGATCTTTATCCTATGAGTGACATATGCTTTCCATTTTGAGTTATATCATACCATATATTCTTATCAATTTCCATGACATGGTCCATGGACAAAATATAAGGTCATATTCAATGATATTCACATTTTGCAATCATGGGCCATGTGTAGTCCCTCAAGCAGTCACACATGCCCTAATAGAGAATACATGTCCTACAAGTTTGATATGGTAGCCACTTAAAGGTTTGGTTCTCTAGCGATGGTTCTTCGCGATGTGGGAAAATTGAGGTCATAATCCATAGCAACCACACATGCCTTAAAGAAAGAATATTTGATTTACAAGTTCAGTATGGAGGTGATTCCAAGGTTTGGTACACTAGGGATAATTTTAGTGGAGAATCCATGGAATAGGGATATAGGGGATTAAACCCTATGTAGTTTATCCTTGGGGATCACATGCACTACATGTGGCAAAAGCAACCATATAAGCTTTGCATAGGGAATCTTTGGCTTGTGAGCAATATATAGTGGGCATTTAGGGGTTTGGAACACCAAGGTAGTTATAATTTAAAGTATATGCTATTCTTTAAAGTATTTGAATGATGAAACTTGTTCAAACCATTTCTTGTAAATTATCAATTTTTAAGTTTATAAAATGTATTATTTATTATGGATGATGATCCAATTATAGTGACCATTGTCTTTCAACCATAGTGATTATCATTGTCATACAAAGAGGGAATTAAATGAACCTAATTTGTTCAAGTCGAAAGAATTGCAAATTGGTTGAAGCATTAGAAATAGGTTAAAGAATTCATAAATTAGTTGGAGAACTACAAAATGGTTGAAGAATTGATAAATTGGTTGGAGAATTACCTCTTGGATTTAAATTTGGTGGTTGAATCTTCTCTAGAAGTGTGATTGCGATCATGTTCTACTTCTATTAATTGCCGATTATCTATCCAAATCATGTTGTGGGAGAAATAGATGTTCTCGAGCCAGTTTTGGGAGTTTACACTATGTATTATAAAACACACATGTGTTTTTTGTTAGAATAAATTAACCATCTAGACCTTAGTATATGATCTTGTTGGATTCCTAGTGGTTTAGACTAAGTTAGTTGGTTTCCTAGTTCATATTTTGTCCACCATGTGACAGTTTATCCACAATAGTGCCCCACTTGTTGATTTTACTTTGCTTTTATGAGCTAAAGCACACTTCCATCTTTATCCTACTTTTATCCTGCTTTTACAAGTTAAAGCTTCCTTTTCCTGATTTTCTGTTTGATTAGGATGGACAAGGAGTGCTAGGATGAATTGGGAAAGTTTGCTACTTTTTTTTCTCAACCTCTTCCTTCTTTTTCTCCTAAAAGACACTCATTGGTTGTTTTTTGGTTACTCATGGTCTACCTAGGCCCACATAGCCAATTCGTGACCATTTGCTAGGAGTTGGAGATTGACATTTGTCATAGATGGAGAATTTGGTCAAATATAAGCCTGCCACATGTGAGCCACTCAAATTGCCTCCAAGGCACTTGAATTTCATCCTTGAGGATGTCTATATATTGTATTAATATTTTTCAATAATATGTTAATGGAATATTAATCCTCTAGTGTGATTTTCCACTAGTTTTATGCATATACTTTCTTCATATTTCTTCTATTTTCTATGCATCTTTGTGAAAACAAATTGTGAGGAATTTTTTTGTTACAAGATTCAACTGCGATAAAAATTTCACATGGTATCAGAGTTGATCAAGCATCCAATATTAATCAGATACTTCCATTGTAGCACTAGAAGCAATGGATTTATCACATAATTCCTGGGGATATTTCCTCCAATCAGTTTGTGGTCTTCCTGGGTGTGATGCACTCCAAAATTTGCACATTGTCGAAGAAGAGTTTGATTAAGCTAACAAAATTTTCCTTCAGATTTTTTTTGCAAATTTAAGGTACAAATTAAATGGATTCAAGATCAGTTCCTCCTCTCTCTCCATCCAACTACTATGAGTGGAAATTGAAGATGATTGCACATCTGAATAGATTAGATCTCTTTGATGTGCTTATTGGAGCTGTGAAAGATCCTACATCCTGTGAAGAGAAGTGTGATTGGCTAAATGATTGTGACAGAGAATATGGAGCAATATGTCTGGCCATATCTCCCAATATGTGCTACCTCATTGATACTGTTGATACTCCAAGTGATCTCTAGACCAATTTGCATAGAGCATTATGAATGAAAAATCACGGGGAAGATGTAAGAAGTTTGGAGAGAGATCCTAGTGACATCTCCTCAAGTATTCTCGCTCGTGATGTCTTGGACTCAAACCTCTCTGATGAAGTTGTGCAAGTTGAAGAAGATCAAATAGTAGAAGACTCAACACATACACTTCATGTTGATGATATTCTCCTTGATTCGAATGCTTCCTATGTTTGTCATGAAGTTGTAATTGAAGAGAGGTCTTCTTCTGTTTCTTTAGAATTTGAAAAGGATCCAGAATCCTTACCTTCCCATGATGTTGCTAATGAATATATAACTAATGGAACTAAAGCTGTTGAAGAGATATTCATCCATTCCTCTCTATTGCTCTCCTATCATTCCTCAGATTATGGGGATGATAAGCTTGTTGTAGCATAACATTCACACCCTAAGCCTTGTGTAGAAGATGTTTTATCTTTTTCTCATGAGGTTATTGGTTCGCGATTTGGTGTGCAAATTAGTGTTTGGGAGACTATGAATCGGTTTGAAGATGCATTTACTCTCATTATTTTGCTTCCTATCCAATGCTACATGATGGCAAGCGCATTTCCTCCATGTGACACTGAAGTTGGAGACCCCATACATTCACTTGGACCTAATCTCATCAAGTATAAGGACCATCTACTCACTCTTAGAGATGATCCCACCTATCTTGGTTTTAAATTCAAGTTCTAGGATGATCTACATATTTTTGGATTTGTTCTCACCATGTTTGGTTTGATGGACAAGTTCAAGGAGATTCTAGATTCGCTTGTTTCCATTAGTGGAGAAATCAAGCATATCAATTGGGAGCATGATCCACTTCTTCCGAAGAAGAAAATACCTCTAGACATATTCACCAAGTTCACACCTACTTGGAGTTCAAGAAAGCATTATTAAAATTATGGTTGGTTCTCATGTCCATATTTAGAGGGGAGTTTTTTCCCAAGTGGTTTTCCTCTTTTACCTTGGTTATTTGGACAAATAAAATTGTAAAGGGTGACCATAGACTTAAGTTTTTGGGCCCTATTTTCGATATTTCACTCACATAAGTTAGGCTTAAAGGGGGGTGTTAGTATAAATTAACCATCTAGACCTTAGTATATTCTCTTTTTGGATTCCTAGTGGTCTAGACTAAGTTAGTTGGATTCCTAGTGCATATTTTGTCCACCTTGTGATAGTTTATCCACAATAGTGCCCAACTTGCTACTTTTACTCCACTTTTATGAGCTAAAGCGCACTTCCACCTTTATCCTACTTTTATCTTTCTCTTATGAGTAAAAGATTCATTTTTCCCACTTTTCTCTTGGATTGGGATGAAATGGGAAAGTTTGCTACTTTTTTCCCTCAACCTCTTCCTTCTTTTTCTCCTAAAATTCACTCACTTGTTTTTTTTGGTCACTCATGGTCTACCTAGGCCCACTTAGCCAATTTGTGACCATTTTCTAGGAGTTGGAGATTGACATTTGTCATGGATGGATAATTTGGTCAAATCTAATCTTTCCACATGTGAGCCACTCAAATTGCCTCCAAGGAACTCTAATTTCCTCCTTGAGGATGTCTATATATTGTATTAATATTGTTCAATAATACAACAATGGAAGATTAATCCTGTAGTGTGATTTTCCACTAGTGTTTTACATATAATTTATTCCTATTTATTCTATTTTCTTGTAATATCCCCAATCTGAAAATTAGAGATACCAACTCAAACTCCAAGGCAGGAAGTGGAGAATTTGAAACTAGGTGCAATTCCTACCTTTTGCAAGCCAAAAAATGCATGTTCCCAACTAGTTCCAAATGGCATTGTGGGAATTTGAATTTATGTTATGAGGTAAGGGATGTGGTATGAAACACACCTAATAACATCTATGGAAATTGGATAGGGGTTTCGGTCCATACATTCAACAGTGGCACGATTTTTGGGTGCATCACACATGGGGTGGTCACAAGGACCCGATAGTGTCAGTTCCCAGGAATTATGTGGAATCTAATGGCTTCTGGTGTTGCATTGGATGTATATATACCTGATTACAATCAATATATGCAATAATAAATACTTGGATTAGATATTGGTCCCCACCTGAATTTTAGTCATTTATCTCTGATTTTTTGTCATTGTTTTAGTAACTTATCACCCATTTTGTAGTAGAATATGTTCATCAAGTGCTATGTTTGGTTGTGACATTCCTCCATGCTTATGTCACATTTTGACATTCATATTTGCAATGTTCCTTGCAGGTTTTATTGGATTGTAATGTTAAATGTCTCCTAAAGATGATCCCAAGATCAAAACATCGATCTCCACTAAACAATTGGGGCATAAATGTCTCTTAAATATTATCCCATAGTAGGGATCATAACACCAAGCTGCACTAAAAATTAACATGGTCTCTAAATTTTACTAATATTTCATATGGCAATATCACATTTTGACATTCATCTTGGTTTACTAGATGAATTTTTTTATGTTTGGATATGATTATGTTGCATTATGACATCCATTTTATTGAATTATAACAACTTAGTGTGATGTCTCATTATAGTATATTATGACATTCAACAAAGTTTATGTCACATTGTGACATTTTGTAAGGGTTTTATGTTGCACTCATGTTCATTCTAATCACACTTTACTTATGTTGGCTTGGTACATTAATCAATGGTTATGTCACATTTTACTTATGTTGGCTTGGTACATTAATAAATTGTTATGGAACATTTTGGCTAAGTTCCTCAATGAATTGTGCATATTACAATTTTCAAGAAGGGTTATAACGAATTGCAATGTTTTGTAAGGGTTTTGTTTTGTTGTGACATTCATCAAGTTTTATGTTGGATTGCAACAATCCTCCATGTTTATGTCACAAACTAAAATTCAATTTTTCAATATTCCTAGAAGGTTTGCAAGTTTTTTGTCATATTATGATGTTCAACAAGTTTTTTGTTCGATTGCGACATTTGCAAAGTTATTCAAAGGTTGCATTGGATTGTAATATTAAATGTCTCCTGAGGATGATACTAGGATCAAAACATCTAGCTCCACTAAACAATTGGGATTTGAATGTCACCTGAAGATTATCCTAAAGTGAGACTCGTAACACCAAGCTCCACCAAATAATAACAATGACCACTTCAACAACATTTCCTTAGCACCTCTAAATTTTGTATATGAAATTACTAGGTTTTTCTTCTATCCAATTGCATAAGTCACATTTGATTTGGACCTTACATTTTTCAAAAATCATTGGAACTCCTTATTTAGACCTAGTTTGAGGGCTAGATAAAAATTCTAACTTGTATATCTTATAACTCTCTAGTAATATGTAATCTATAATAATATTTGGTTGCATGAAATCATCTTATCCATTCACCTTTCTTATCTCTTGTGTAGAATTGATTAAAGTCTACCCATAATTGTCCACTTATTTGACGATGATTGGAAATACTCATATTAAAAGTGAAACCTTCTAATTTGAAAATTTATCATTCGTAAATTACGAGCTCGTAATCATTATTAGTAATTATATTGGAGTGAGGGAATCCATGGAACGTATATGTGGGGATAAATAATAAATAAGTAACCTCACTTTTAAGGGATAAAACTGGCGTACTTTTTCAAACATTTGACTATAATGAATATAGCGCGATTAACTTAAAATAACAACATATATCCATGTTTAATTGTATAGATGTCTCTTCCCACTTCTAATCGGGATGACATCATATGAAAAAGACCAAAAAATTGAATAACTTCCACCTAATTGCATGGAAAGTGTTGTATTCTACCATCAACTATTAATTCCAGACTTCATTTTTTGTAAGTAAAAGTTGGGAGATACATTCTTGTAAGTGTTGTGGTGTTGCACATGATTCATTGTAACGTGTCTCTAGAGATACCTAAGGAGGATAATTAATGTAATGTCAAGTACCTAGGGAGGTGTCTAAGTGGAATAATTAATGTAATGTGGTTATAGTGATGAAATAAGGCCCATTAAGTAGTTGGTGGGTAACAATGTAATAAGGAATTGTAGTTGACATACACCATAAATAATACTCAATCATGAGAGAGCACACATACACAACAGTACCATTGTATTGAAATATGTTGGTGATTGAATCGTTACAAGCATTACTTGTCTAGTGATTCCTTTTACAAGGAGTAATTGATGATGTTATCCTACCTTAAAGGTTTTATCTATATTCTTAGGCAAACACATTTTATTATTTTGAAATTAAGATATTTTTTTCTTTCATCTACCAAAGTTCACAATCCATTTCCTCATCAATTTTCACAATTATCAACTCAGAGAATTCATAACAACAAAATATATTTAAATAAAAAATAACCAAATTATAATCTATAACCCTAAAAATATCATCCTTCCAAAATTGTATGTATACATTTATTTTGATAACCCTATACAAAACAACCATTTAGTTAAAGTAGTCTTATTAGCTTTAAAGTCATAAGCCACCACCCGTTAGTTGAAGTAGTCTTATTAGCTTTAAAGTCATAAGTCACCATTAGATACATTCAACCTACCATCCTCTTCATTGCAGAATAATATATTGGAGCAAGTAACTATGGTGAAAGTGGAACAGAAACATAGAAAATTGACCTAGTGATGGCCATCCATCATCTACGTGTTTTTTCATTATATCGATTAACATGAAAACAATCATTGTCCGAATACTACAAAATGGTGCCATCTACATGAAGCTAGTCCACCTTAACCCTCATCTTAGTCTATTTTCTTTACAGGTGGTGTTAGGTTTACCTTGATATCAAGAGACAATGTCCCTAGAACAAAACAGAAGCGAACGACAATAAGTGAATGTAATGCTAGCTTGGGAGAAGCTCAGAGCAAACCACAAGCAAACTACACTGACTGAATGTAATGTTTCTCGAAGGGGCTTCAAGGAATGGATACCAGTTTTGGGAAAAGCTCACAGCAAACCAGAAGCAAACGACACTGACTGATTGTAATATTTCTATGATGAATTGGCATGTGGAATTGACCCCGTCAACTTTATATTAATGTTGTTGATTTCAAAAGCCTCTAGATTAGTCCTGAAATGGCGTGGATTAGCCAAAACCGTCGAGATTGAGGTCACTTTTGGCAAGTAGCTGGGAAGAGTACACCATATGTTCTGGGTGCAGGTGGCTGGAGTGAGACATTTACTCCACAATCGTCAACTTAATTCCATACATTTAATTCATCTGCGAAACCTGCACTTCTGTGTGTTGCTCATTGGAAAATTAAGGTTTTGATTTGATCGACACGGACAGTAGTCTGGCCGGAGAAGCAAGCATTAACTACCCTTTCAAATTAGACGTGACACTGCATTTTATTTCTCCACCCAATTGATTGGGTAGGATAAAAGACAACCAAAACGTTGTAATTTTGTAATTTCAGCAATTGGTATTGTTGGGTGTAGATTAATTATTCAATTTTAAAACTACCCAAATCATGATGTGAGAACTCCAAATTGCAATTTTGATAAAAATTGCTCTATCGAATTTTGACGAGTGGGAATGTTTTAGTTAGCCCTTATACAACTCCACCTGAACAGTGACACTGCTTTTTTATTTCTCCACCGTTGTCTTCTCCACGGAGATCAAGGGGATCCTCTTCACACTTCGCTCATTCTTTTTAAGCCGGATCTTGTGTTGCAACAGTACTTTGTGGTGGTTAAGTTTTCATAAATTTTGGGTCTATTTGGAAGGGCCTGGATCGACCTTTAATTTTTAAAGAAAATATCAAAATCTAGCATACAAGTTAAAATAATTACCCACAAAAAACCTGTAAACAGCATAAGCTCATTGAGAGAAAGTAGATTTGAAATTCTTAATGAAGAGTCATCAGAGAATGTCACTGTTTGATAAACATATGATTTACATTCATTTATCGGACGATGGATCCGAAATTAATGGGAAAAACTGCTGGAAACTCCTGTAGGTTTGTTGAAATCATAGATATAAGTGGTTGACATTCTACCAGGGATATTCAAAGACATTGAATCTATTTTTATACCTAAAATGGATTTTAAATAATTAAAAATACTAATTTAACCAAACATTAAAATAGTGACGGATCCGTGCAAAAGGAGGAAGCTTCTTGGAAATAGGGAGAGAAAATAAAGTCTTGAATGTGAAGACTGTGTACTCCTTCGATTATAACATTCCACAACGGACACCATAATTGAGTCCGACAATATCTCAAACGTACAATAATTTGCTTATAACAAATGTCATCTCAAATTTATAATATGTCAAGTTAAAGTTGGACTTTCATAACAATGTACGTTTTATTTTTCTCCGTCTTGCCAACCATTTCATTATGTAAGTACCTACTAAGGACCAAGTAAGTTAAACGTGTGATCCCTCAAATGAATATTCACCACGCCATTTGCAACATTTGAAATCCGTTGTATTGGTTGTGCATGTCTCCTCGTTATTTGACTTTTTCTCCATGTAATATCATTATTTGAGTAATTATTAATGGTATTGGCTAAAGGGCAAACGGTTTGGCTCTTTGTTGGTGAGCTTTTGTGATGCCAAATCCATCAACGACAACCAAAATTTACTCTGCATGCCAAAGGTATGAGACGAGTATGATGGCTTGTTTTTCGACCATGTCCAATTTTGGGATTTATTTTCGCTTTGGAGTTCCCCACACTTGCGTACAAAATAGGTTTCACCTATGTAGGTTTCAAGTCTTTGCATTCCTAGGTTATCTTGGCAAGGTTTCACCTCTGTAGGTTTCAAGTCTTTGCATTCCTAGGTTATCCTTGCAAACCTGCAGTGCTTGTTTGCGAGCCATAGCAAGTCCCCATCCTTCTTGATTTGGATGTCTTGAGAGATCATGTTTTCAGAGAGGTGTATGCCATTAATGCCTACACTCTCCAGCACTTCAAGCAACAAGCTTGAAGGCACCCCCAAAAGGCATTATGTCAGCCATCCTATTCACATGCTTCTCCTTTAAATGGCGGAGGAGTATACATATGTCTTAGAGAGCCTGGCTTACTTCGCCATTAATAGTTACACTCCCCAAATGTGGATGGAAACTCACCAAAATTGTCTCTCCACATATTTCATGGAGGAGACCAAGAATTATGTTGGCCGAAAGGACAAGCCTCCCCATCTCTCCTTTCTTAAAATGAGTACTTCAATGACAATTCATTTGAGAAAAATAAACTTTTATAAATTTAAAGTATGTATAACAAATATTAAACCCATCAAAATTATGAACTTCAAAGGGATTACCTCATGGCTAGTTTGTAAAAGCATTCAACTTTAAGGGAGAGTTATAGAGTTTAGATCTTATGGAATACTATCCTGTGTTAAAGTGGGTTACCACGTTAATGCAAAATTGTGGTTAATAGTTTCTCACAAGATGTGAACTATCAAAATAAAAGTTGTGAACTACAAAAGCTTGATACAAAATTGGGGTTCATATATCTAGACAATATTTTAATTAAGAAAATAAAAGTTAATATCAAAAACTTTCAAGCGAACATCAAACACTTTTAAGGTGCCTCTAATTCTTGCAAGGTTACTTTAAAATACAACAGTGCAACAATAGTTCATGTTTATATGTTGTGTAACTCTTGGGTGAGTGCAAGCTAATGAGGGTCACTTTTGGCGCGTTAGATGCAATAGAAAACTGAAAAACCAGGCATCCCTCAACTTACTTCGTTTTTTTGAGATACTTAAACAAGATATCTTGCATTGAGTAAAAAAGATGAAATATAGGAAATTGAATCATATTTCCGGATATATAGTTTTATGTATTGAAAATTTACATAACTATGTCAAATTTCATCTTTTTTAATAGTTGTTTTTTTTTTTTTGGCAAATGATAAAGGTATATGTTTTTGTGAGTGCAACATTTGAGTGCCTAAATGATGGTTTCAGGCTACAAAAAATGGTAGACATGTATAGAACCCGTAGCACTAGTGCAACACTATTTTTCCAAAATTAAATGTTTAATTTTTAATCTTTTTTTAATTATGTAAGTGATCAGACCTCGAGAATGGTACGTCAAATTTGGGTGCACCATTTGAAGGTCTTAATGTCGTTATTTCGACTCATATTTTTGATAGCATGTAGAGATTGGTGTCTACTAGTGCATCATACATTTTTTTTTTAAATGGTTGTGAAATGAAAAAGTTACCGATAAACACTAACATCATGTTTTTTGACTTAAGGAGTGATGATACAAGAAAATTAGGAAACAAATAGAAAAAATAAATATTTTTTTTAGAAAATTACATATTTGAAAATGTTGTGAACTCATGATTCTTTGTGTTGGTCTCATGATGTGTCGATCTAACACCACTACTAGGTGGTACTACAACACTGGGAGGTGATAGCTATAAACCAATAGGGATATATGGCCCTTCCTGGTCCATATGATCAATAACATTGCTATGGAGGACAATCACTTGTGCTAGACTCATAAATTATTCATGTGTATGTGGTATCATATCATGTGTAGGAAGGAATTCTGGCCTAGGCAATTTCCTACAAGGTTGAGGGATTGGTTGATTGGCATCTTGATGTCTGCTATTGGGATGATTTCGAGGAATCCCAAAACTAATTCCTTGGAACTCCAAGATATCTAAATTGTTGACGTGTTTTCCTAGCATGAACTCAACATGTATCTTTCGAGGGAAATATAAATGAATTCCCCTATTGTTGTGGGGTACATCAAAAACCATGTACCAAAGCTCCATCCTATTCTCTTGGAATTGTGGATAGATGCACCAATCAATAGAAATGTGGGCTTTGTTTGTGCCTAGTATTTTCCCTGTTTGGGGATCTTTAAACAATGGAAATATGCGCTCCTTTGTGATCTTTAGCTTTTTAATAACATTGTAATCCAATCCATTGGCATATTGTTTCCTTTTCCTTCCTTGATATAATGCATTGTCATATAGAGCACCATTTGATTAGATAATGGTGTCTATAATGGCATCTAGGGACTCTACAAGTGAGTAGTGGAGTTGGTCTCCACCCCTCCACATGCACCCAATCTCTCTAGGTCTCGCAATATCTCTCATTATATATGCATTAAGATCCACACTTGCCACTGCAATAAAAAATAAAAAAAATAAATCATTAAAACAATAGACATGGTATAATGACATCTCTTAAAAATGAAAAATGTAAAACAGTGAAACAAATGATGACATGCGTATTTAAAATTTAAAATTGAACAACTATAGTAGAGAATAAACATAAAATCTTGCCATGTTAAATTTATGTTAGACATGTATTAAATTTTTTCCATGTTAGACCAAGGGTCAAATAATGCCATAATTTCATGGTTTTGCATGCCAAGGAATGGAAATTGGTCATGCATGCATGCCTACACACTAAGATGAATTGTAACGTACCCACCCATCTCACCAAGGCAAGGAAGGGAACGTGAAGCCAATCTCTGGGGATTTCACATAATCTCAGCCAAATTCATTAGAATCATATGAATAGAACAAGAGTGTGCAGATGCAAATCAAGCAAGTATGCACAACGGAATTAAGACTCATCCACACACAATTCATGCTCATCCATCATATCAAAATAATCATTAAATTAAACATTGCAGAAGTAAATACACATCAGATACTTATCTTCCTTTCGCAATTGTCCCAAGCAACTAGCTATGTCACTGCAACGTTCCACCCAACCGTAGGCTCTTCGATGGCATATACTGAGTCCGTTCGAAGGCCACCCCCGAGCTGGGCATGATTCTTATAAGGAAAAGGGGACATTCACTCATTCACAGCCAATTAATCATTTCTTCTGAGCCAAGCCAGTCCGCAACTGGGTTTATCAAGCTACATTTGAACCCTGGAGGCTTACACTCAAGTTCAAGCCAAAGCAATGGATTTACCAACAAGATGGCCATGGGTTTGGGCTTTCCCAAATTGTTTCCATCCAAAAACGAATTGTGGGATGAGGAAAAACATTCACAGGGAGGAAAAACGATTTATCCCCAACCATCTCAGCATTTAACGGCCAGAATGGTCCCTGTGGAAGCCCAATTCGATTTTCCATCTTCCCCACTGGTATACAATACAAAAATGCCCTTATCCCAGCTGAGGATCAAGGAGAACACCCCAAAAACATGGCTGGAAAACGCCCAGGTAGATCCAAACTCGTGAGGGAGAGCAATTGGTTGATGGATAATGGCTTGGGGAGAAATTAATGGCTCTTTTCTTTCCCAAGAAGCAAAACGTGATTTCCCATGCAGGGTGGCTTTCCAATACCCGAATTTGGACAGCCATACCTCCCTTTCCCCAAGGCATTAACTACCTCAACCAACTATTGGGAGAAATCAATGATTGGTACAAAAGTCAACATGGGTAGTTGAGGGTTTGATGGGTTCTCTCATTGACACTTGGCTTGACTCGGTTGGCTCAAGGGTTTGAATGTTTTCCCTCCCAATTCCTTGTAAAATCATGCCCCCATCTCTTTGTTGCATTGCATAGCTAGTTGTGGGTATTTTATTAAAATGCATATTTACATAATATCCGCAATTCCACTGTGCCTGGCTAGCACGTAAATCATAGGCATCAATAAATCGATGGCGAGGCCTTGGCCTTGAGCTCCTCACCATGATTTCATAATAATATTACATCATTTACAATTTTAATTCCATGGGGTTAAGATGGGGACGTTACATGAATCCTCTCAATGTAATGTTTTGCCCAAGAGAAACATAAGGGTATAATTCTACGGATTAGTGCTGTTAGAACATTATTACACCTATGTACATTAATCATTTATTAATTGATGGTTAATTAGTACCAAACAGCTTATTAATTGCATCCCCAAGTTGGTTAGTGAGTAAATGGTCATTTAGCTTGAACTAGTTGGCAATGTGGACAAAACTGAGCATTGTGCCAAGTCAAACTAGTTGTTGGGTGCGCCCTCCTAGTCATTTATTGCTTCCTGCATGCCTAGGGCGCTCTTGCTCCTTGTTTTGTGGGATTCTCTTTGAACAAGGGTGCACATGCTCAGAATGTGGACAAACTTGCCTCCTTTGCCCATTTTTAGCCAATTCTAGCTGCCTAACCTCTAACCAACCAGATTCTCCACATGTGTGAGGTCACATGGGCTTGTCCAGTCATTCCCAGCATTCACACAACAGTTTCGAACCAGTTTGGGATGGTTTGGGATATTTTGGTCAACCTAGGGGGGTTTGAGCTATTTCTAAGCTAGATCAGTGTGAACACTCCAGATGGATTCGAATTGTTCCAGATTTGTATATATGGATGTTCTTAACCTATTTTGAGGTTGGAAAGTTAATAATATTTACATTATTCACCCATTTCATGTGTATTGTTTTTCATTTTTACAGATTTATGCTAATGCTTATAAATGTGTTGCAATCTTTTCACTAGTGAGGAATCCATAGTAGCTAGGTTTTGCTGTGATTCATATTTTACATGGTATCAGAGCTCTTGTAGCTACCATTCAAACCAGCAAGACTGTTTTAGTGGCTTTCCAGAAGCAATGGAGAAACCACATAATTCCTGAGGCCATTGCATTGAGTCATTGGAGAAATCTAGTGGCTCTTCTCAGGTGTGATGCTCTCCCAAATGCACCCACTATCAAACAGGGTTCGAATCTGTTAGTGTAGATCCCTCCTGAGTTATTTGAGAGTTGTTTGCAGGTATTGAAGATCAACATTGTCAGCAAGTGCGTGAGCAACAGAGAAGAATGGAGCCATCTCACCCAAATGTGCTCACTCCCTTCAACTATTTCGATTGGAAGGCAGAAATGGTGATTTTGCTGAGATCTAAGGGTCTCTACAGAATTACGATGGGCACTGAGGTTGAGCCAAACTCAGCTGTGGAGAAATCCAAGTTTTTTAACAGAATGGATGAGGCATTTGGCCTCCTTTGTCTCAGCATTTCAAGAGACCTCCTGTTTCATGTAGAAAGTCTAGCTACTCCAAATGAAGTGTGGCTCAAGCTTGAGACCTTGTTTGGAAAGACTGATGAGATGAGAGGCCACCAGCTCGAAAATGAGTTTGTTTCAATGAGCCCAGGGAATTTCGATTCCATCCAGGACTTCTTCACCAAGTTCAAGAACTTGGTCTTGCAGATCAGACAATGTGGCATAGAGAAGAAAGAAGAACAGTTGGTGTTGTCCCTTCTCTCCAAACTGGGTTCTGAATACTCAGTTTTTGTGTCTTCCTTCAACTCCACAAGGCTCACAATTAGAGGTTGGAAGATGCCACCTTTGGCTGACTTCATGGAGATTCTAACTCAAGAGCAAGACAAGCTAGTCTTGATGGGCTCCATCAAGCAAAAAGACCAAGTTCTTGCAGCTGGAGATTCGAAATATGGAAGAGGGTAGCAAAAACCCAAGGGGCCGAAACCTCAAGAGAAGAAGAGGAAGGATGAGAGGCCCAAATCCTCTGAGGGGCTTTCGAATCCTGTCAAGAACAAGGGAAAGAAGGCTGAGAAGACAAAATGCAGCTACTGTCAAAGGGGTTTTCACCCAGAGATTTCATGCATGAAGAAAACCATAGACATCATGACCCATCTCCTACAGAAAAACAATATTCCTCTTCCTGAAAGTTCCAAGAAGAAGGAGTGCGTTTCTGAAGACAAGGAGAGTTGCCATGCTTTGGTGGCTTGTTCATCTCATTCACCCTTGTTCATCATTGATTCAGGTGCTTCAAGGCACATGGATTCTTCAAGAGATTTGTTTTCTGAACTTGCACCCTACAGTGGTCTCTCCATTCGAATGGGAGATGACTCAGAAATCCCTGCTCATGGCATTGGAAAAATCTCTATGGAGAATGGGTTCTTCTCTAATGTGCTGTATGTACCAAATCTTGCAGCAAACTTGCTCTCTGTATATCAAATGACACATACCGGAGCAGCAAAGAAAGTTGTCTTCACTCAGGATGATGTGGAGATATCAAAAATTTCCACCGGAAAAATTGTTGCAATGGGTGTTGTAGACCATGATATGAAGATGTACAAGTTCTCCCACTTTCTCGAGTTATCTTCACCAAGTGTACTTCTGTCACATGGGAATGAGACCAGCAAGCTATGGCATCAAAGGTATGGTCACCTAAACTATAGATATCTTCAAGCTTTGAGCAAAGGAGAGATGGTAGAAGGGCTGCCACAAATCAGTTTTTCCAATGGAACATGCAAGGGTTGCATGGTTGGGAAGCATCCTGAAAAGAAGTATGACAAAGGGAAGGCAAGTAGGGCTGATCAGCCACTTGGGATAGTGCATTCTGATCTGATAGGTCCACTCCCCACTCCCTCCTATGGCTGCAGCAAATATGTGCTCACCTTCATTGATGACTACTCAAGGTACTGCTGGTTATTTTTCCTTAAGCAAAAATCTGAAGTCTTTGAATGTTTCAAAATTTTCAAGAGTATGGTTGAGAACTTCAGTGGGAAGGCCATGAAGGTTTTGAGGACTGATAATGGCAGAGAGTATGTCAATAAGAATCTACAACAGCTCTGTCAAGAGCATGGCATTTAGATGCAACACTCAGTGTCCTACGCACCACAACAAAATGGTGTTGCAGAGCGCAAAAATAGAGCACTGAAAGAGATGGCAACTTGCATGTTGCAAGCAAGGGATTTGTCACCTAAATTGTGGGATGAAGCTATGAATTGTGCAGAATATGTTTAGAACAGAGCACCACACAAAGCATTGCAAGGAATTACTCCATTTGAAGCATGGATGGGCCACAAACCCAATGTTTCACATTTCAGAATTTTTGGCTCAAGGGCTTGGGCCAGAATTCCACCGGAGAAGAGAAAGGCCTTGCAGCCCCAAAGCAAGGAGTCAATCATGGTTGGGCATGTAGAGGATTCCAAGGGCTACAATCTCTTTTATCCATCCATCCTCAAAAATTTCATCGAAAGAAGTGTCAAATTCGAAGAAGAAGAGTTTTTGCAAGCTAGTGAACAAGGTGATGGGGAATGCTCATTTCCTCTTCTTGATGATGAAGTAAGTAGTGATTCTTCTTCTGATATTGCTGAAGATGATGTTGATATGGATTCTGAACATATCCCTCACTCAAGGCCCAAGTGGGCAGAGAAAACAATTCAAAGTGTCGGAGAGCTTGTGGGAGATCCCCAAGATGCTAGGAAAACTAGATCTCAATTTCACAATTCCTTTGCATGTGATAATTCTGATCTGAGTGAGGCATGCTATTTGATGGTTGTCTCTGATCCAATGTCATATTCAGAAGCATGTACAGACCCAAGGTGGCAATCAGCCATGCAAGAAGAGATGAACTCACTCCATGAGAACAAAACTTGGGATTTGGTCCCTCTTCCTCCCAAGAGGAAACTAGTGCAATGCAAATGGATTTATAGAACCAAAGTTGGATATGATGGCTTTGATATGAAGTATAAGGCCAGGATGGTGGCTAAGGGTTACTCTCAGGTCCAAGGAGTGGACTATACAGAGACATTTGCACTGGTGTCAAAGATGGACTCCGTAAGACTAGTTTTGGCCATTGGGGCTTCCAAGCGATGGGAGGTTCATCACATGGATGTAAAAAGTGCCTTTCTTCACGGGGATATGAATGAGGAGATATATATGCAGCAGCCTGAAGGTTTTATTTCTGATCATACACTTGTTTGCAGGTTGAAAAAGTCACTCTATGGGCTCAAGCAAGCTCCTAGAGCATGGTATGCAAAAATGGACAATTTTCTGCTATCTTTGGGGTTTGAGAGGTTTAAGTCTGATCAAAATGTTTATATGAAGCATGTTAGTGATCTGATATTGATTATTGTACTGTATGTTGATGATCTTTTGATCACTGGTAGCTGCACCAAAGAACTTGACTCAGTTAAGAGAGCATTGCACAGTGCATTCTCCATGACCGATCTAGGATTGCTAAAACAATTTTTGGGTTTGGAGATAGACCAAACTGTGAATGGAATTTCTATATTTCAGTCAAGGTATGCTTCAGATTTGCTGCAGAAATTTAAGATGGTTGAATTTAAGTCTTCAAAATTTCCATTTCTTTCAGGAGTTAAGCTAAATGAGTGGGGTTCTTCTCCACTAGTTGACAGCTCGTTGTATAGGCAGCTTGTTGGAAGCTTGCTATATCTTACTCATTCTAGACCAGATTTGTCATATGCTGTTGGGGCTGTTGCTAGGCACATGCAAGAACCTCATGAGATCCATTGGAAGGTAGCCAAGAGGATCCTTCATTATGTTCAGGGTACTAAGTCCTTTGGTATCCATCATGCTGCTGGTTCATCCCTTGAACTAGTAGGATTTACAGATTCTGATTGGGCTGGTGATTGTATCGATCGAAAATCAACTTCCGGCTATGTTTTTATGCTTGCACATGGACCTGTTTGCTGGTCAAGCAAGAAACAAAATACTATTTCCTTATCTTCAGCTGAGGCCGAATACAGGGGAGCAGTTAATGCAGCCACACAATGTGTTTGGTTGCAAGGTATTCTTGCAGAGTTCGGGATTGTTTTTGATTCACACACTATTCTTTGGTGTGATAATCAAAGTACAATCAAGATTTCTACTGATCCAGTTCAGAGGAAAAGGACTAAGCACATAGAGATACACATGCATTAAATTCGGGGTTTGGTGCATGACCGGACCATAGCATTGTAGTATTGCCCATCCAGTGAGCAAACTGCTGATATCTTCACCAAGTGTTTTACAGAGAAGACCTTCACTCACCTTAGATCTTTGCTTGGGGTGAGTGATGCATGGTGGTGATTGGTGTATTCTGATATATGCCACATGTCCATTTTAGAGGGGAGGTTTTATTTCCCATGTGGTTTTCCTCCTTACCTTGGTTACATGGACAAATAAATTTTATGATGTGAAAGGTGACTTGAGCCTAGTTGCCAAGGCCTTATTTTTTGATATTTCACTAAGTCTGGCTTAAGGGGGGGTGTTAGAACATTATTACACCTATGTACATTAATCATTTATTAATTGATGGTTAATTAGTACCAAACAGCTTATTAATTGCATCCCCAAGTTGGTTAGTGAGTAAATGGTAATTTAGCTTGAACTAGTTGGCAATGTGGACAAAACTGAGCATTGTGCCAAGTCAAACTAGTTGTTGGGTGTGCCCTCCCAGTCATTTATTGCTTCCTGCATGCCTAGGGCGCTCTTGCTCCTTGTTTTGTGGGATTCTCTTTGACCAAGGGTGCACATGCTCAGAATGTGGACAAACTTGCCTCCTTTGCCCATTTTTAGCCAATTCTAGCTGCCTAACCTCTAACCAACCAGATTCTCCACATGTGTGAGGTCACATGGGCCTGTCCAGTCATTCCCAGCATTCACACAACAGTTTCGAACCAGTTTGGGATGGTTTGGGATATTTTGGTCAACCTAGGGGGGTTTGAGCTATTTCTAATCTAGATCAATGTGAACACTCCAGATGGATTCGAATTGTTCCAGATTTGTATATATGGATGTTCTTAACTTATTTTGAGGTTGGACAGTTAATAATATTTACATTATTCACCCATTTCATGTGTATTGTTCTTCATTTTTACAGATTTATGCTAATGCTTGTAAATGTGTTGCAATCTTTTCACTAGTGAGGAATCCATAGTAGCTAGGTTCTGCTATGATTCATATTTTACAAGTGCATAGAGGAAGGATCATTTGGTAAAGAAATTCTTGTAGGTGGAAAAAATGATATTGCCCTAAAGTACCCATCCTTAAGGGGCATGGGAAATGAGGTTTTCTTGGTACAATGAGGCAATTCATCCAAAAGGAATCATTAAATCAAGATTGTAATAACAGTGTAATTCTATAATTTAGTGCATTAAGATAGGGTATTCTTGCATAATGAATTGTTCAAGGATTCAATCTAGGGATTTTCACCTTGATGAACCCAACTATCATTAAGTTAAATTTGTCATGAACCCAACCCTACATAACAGGACATGAACACTTGATTAAAATAATGGTTAAATTGTAGGATCTAGGGGATTGAATTAAGGGTTTGGGGCCTTGAGGAAGAGTATCCTCACCTAAGGATTACACTTTGAGCCACCCGTGTCCAAAGGATATCAACCATGAACATCACTCTTCACAATGATGCTCAACACCTCTTGTTCTTAAAATATGACAAGGAAGCAGGTATTGATAAAATGCATATTAACCATTTGAGTGTCATTGGGATATGGAGAGGATAAATTTGATCAACTTTCATAAAGTGAGATGATGAGGAGATATCATACAAATACATAATCATTGGCATACAAGTGTGATATGCTCTTAGTGTAAAGATACCATAGATGGTTATTTGGATCTATTCCATTGCCTAAGGTTGAAATGTATGGTCTAAAACCATATGATTTCATATGGGTTCATGGGCTATGTGTTGTACCCAAGATAACCACATAGTCTCTACATATGGATCTTTATCCTATGAGTGACATATGCTTTCCATTTTGAGTTATATCATACCATATATTCTTATCAATTTCCATGACATGGTCCATGGACAAAATATAAGGTCATATTCAATGATATTCACATTTTGCAATCATGGGCAATGTGTAGTCCCTCAAGCAGTCACACATGCCCTAATAGAGAATACATGTCCTACAAGTTTGATATGGTAGCCACTTAAAGGTTTGGTTCTCTAGCGATGGTTCTTCGTGATGTGGGAAAATTGAGGTCATAATCCATGGCAACCACACATGCCTTAAAGAAAGAATATTTGATTTACAAATTTAGTATGGAGGTGATTCCAAGGTTTGGTACACTAGGGATAATTTTAGTGGAGAATCCATGGAATAGGGATATAGGGGATTAAACCCTATGTAGTTTATCCTTGGGGATCACATGCACTACATGTGGCAAAAGCCACCATATAAGCTTTGCATAGGGAATCTTTGGCTTGTGAGCAATATATAGTGGGCATTTAGGGGTTTGGAACACCAAGGTAGTTATAATTTAAAGTATATGCTATTCTTTAAAGTATTTGAATGATGAAACTTGTTCAAACCATTTCTTGTAAATTACCAATTTTTAAGTTTATAAAATGTATTATTTATTATGGATGATGATCCAATTATAGTGACCATTGTCTTTCAACCATACTGATTATCATTGTCATACAAAGAGGTAATTAAATGAACCTAATTTGTTCAAGTTGAAAGAATTGCAAATTGGTTGAAGAATTAGAAATAGGTTAAAGAATTCATAAATTAGTTGGAGAACTACAAAATGGTTGAAGAATTGATAAATTGGTTGGAGAATTACCTCTTGGATTCAAATTTGGTGGTTGAATCTTCTCTAGAAGTGTGATCGCGATCATGTTCTGCTTCTATTGACTGCCGATTATCTATCCAAATCATGTTGTGGGAGAAATAGATGTTCTTAAGCCAGTTTTGGGAGTTTACACTATGTATTATAAAACACACATGTGTTTTTTGTTAGAATAAATTAACCATCTAGACCTTAGTATATGATCTTGTTGGATTCCTAGTGGTTTAGACTAAGTTAGTTGGTTTCCTAGTGCATATTTTGTCCACCATGTGACAGTTTATCCACAATAGTGCCCCACTTGTTGATTTTACTTTGCTTTTATGAGCTAAAGCACACTTCCATCTTTATCCTACTTTTATCCTGCTTTCATAAGTTAAAGCTTCCTTTTCCTGATTTTCTGTTTGATTAGGATGGACAAGGAGTGCTAGGATGAATTGGGAAAGTTTGCTACTTTTTTTTCTCGACCTCTTCCTTCTTTTTCTCCTAAAAGACACTCATTGGTTGTTTTTTGGTTACTCATGGTCTACCTAGGCCCACATAGCCAATTCGTGACCATTTGCTAGGAGTTGGAGATTGACATTTGTCATAGATGGAGAATTTGGTCAAATAGAAGCCTGCCACATGTGAGCCACTCAAATTGCCTCCAAGGCACTTGAATTTCATCCTTGAGGATGTCTATATATTGTAGTAATATTTTTCAATAATATGTTAATGGAATGTTAATCCTCTAGTGTGATTTTCCACTAGTTTTATGCATATACTTTCTTCATATTTCTTCTATTTTCTATGCATCTTTGTGAAAACAAATTGTGAGGAATTTTTTTGTTACAAGATTCAACTGTGATAAAAATTTCACATGGTATCAGAGTTGATCAAGCATCCAATATCAATCAGATACTTCCATTGTAGCACTAGAAGCAATGGAATTATCACATAATTCCTGGGGATATTGCCTCCAATCAGTTTGTGGTCTTCCTGGGTGTGATGCACTCCAAAATTTGCACATTGTCGAAGAAGAGTTTGATTAAGCTAACAAAATTTTCCTTCTAATTTTTTTTGCAAATTTAAGGTACAAATTAAATGGATTCAAGATCAGTTCCTCTTCTCTCTCCATCCAACTACTCTAAGTGGAAATTGAAGATGATTGCACATCTGAATAGACTAGATCTCTTTGATGTGCTTATTGGATCTGTGAAAGATCCTACATCGTGTGAAGAGAAGTGTGATTGGATAAATGATTGTGACAGAGAATATGGAGCAATATGTCTGGCCATATCTCCCAATATGTGCTACCTCATTGATACTGTTGATACTCCAAGTGATCTCTGGACCAATTTGCATAGAGCATTATGAATGAAAAATCACGGGGAATATGTAAGAAGTTTGGAGAGAGATCCTAGTGACATATCCTCAAGTATTCTCGCTCCTGATGTCTTGGACTCAAACCTCTCTGATGAAGTTGTGCAAGTTGAAGAAGATCAAATAGTAGAAGACTCAACACATACACTTCATGTTGATGGTATTCTCCTTGATTCGAATGCTTCCTATGTTTGTCATGAAGTTGTAATTGAAGAGAGGTCTTCTTTTGTTTCTTTAGAATTTGAAAAGGATCCAGAATCCTTACCTTCCCATGATGTTGCTAATGAAGATATAACTAATGGAACTAAAGTTGTTGAAGATATATTCATCCATTCTTCTCTATTGCTCTCCTATCATTCTTCAGATTGTGGGGATGATAAGCTTGTTGTAGCATAACATTCACACCCTAGGCCTTGTCTAGAAGATGTTTTTAACTTTTTCTCATGAGGTTATTGGTTCGAGATTTGGTGTGCAAATTAGTGTTTGGGAGACTATGAATCGGTTTGAAGATGCATTTACTCTCACTATTTTGCTTCCTATCCAATTCTACATGATGGCAAGCGCATTTCCTCCATGTGACACTGAAGTTGGAGACCTCATACATTCACTTGGACCTAATCTCATCAAGTATAAGGACCATCTACTCACTCTTAGAGATGATCCCACCTATCTTGGTTCGAAATTCAAGTTCTAGGATGATCTACATATTTTTGGATTTGTTCTCACCATGTTTGGTTTGATGGACAAGTTCAAGGAGATTCCAGATTCACTTGTTTCCATTAGTGGAGAAATCAAGCATATGAATTAGGAGCATGATCCACTTCTTCCGAAGAAGAAAATACCTCTAGACATATTCACCAAGTTCACACCTACTTGGAGTTCAAGAAAGCATTATTAAAATTATGGTTGGTTCTCATGTCCATATTTAGAGGGGAGGTTTTTCCCAAGTGGTTTTCCTCTTTTACCTTGGTTATTTGGACAAATAAAATTGTAAAGGGTGACCATAGACTTAAGTTCTTGGGCTCTATTTTCAATATTTCACTCACATAAGTTAGGCTTAAAGGGGGGTGTTAGTATAAACTAACCATCTAGACCTTAGTATATTCTCTTTTTGGATTCCTAGTGGTCTAGACTAAGTTAGTTGGATTCCTAGTGCATATTTTGTCCACCCTATGATAGTTTATCCACAATAGTGCCCAACTTGCTACTTTTACTCCACTTTTATGAGCTAAAGCGCACTTCCACCTTTATCATACTTTTATCTTTCTCTTATGAGTAAAAGATTCATTTTTTTCTGCTTTTCTCTTGGATTAGGATGAAATGGGAAAGTTTGCTACTTTTTTTCCTCAACCTCTTCCTTCTTTTTCTCCTAAAATTCACTCACTTGTTTTTTTTGGTCACTCATGGTCTACCTAGGCTCACCTAGCCAATTTGTGACCATTTTATAGGAGTTGGAGATTGACATTTGTCATGGATGGATAATTTGGTCAAATCTAATCTTTCCACATGTGAGCCACTCAAATTGCCTCCAAGGAACTCTAATTTCCTCCTTGAGGATGTCTATATATTGTATTAATATTGTTCAATAATACAACAATGGAAGATTAATCCTATAGTGTGATTTTCCACTAGTGTTCTACATATACTTTATTCCTATTTATTCTATTTTCTTGTAATATCCCCAATATGAAAATTAGAGATACCAACTCAAACTCCAAGGCAGGAAGTGGAGAATTTGAAACTAGGTGCAATTCCTACCTTTTGCAAGCCAAAAAATGTATGTTCCCAACTAGTTCCAAATGGCATTGTGGGAATTCGAATTTATGTTATGAGGTAAGGGATGTGGTATGAAACACAACTAATAACATCTATGGAAATTGGATAGGGGTTTTGGTCCATACATTCAATAGTGGCACAATTTTTGGGTGCATCACACATGGGGTGGTCACAAGGACCCGATAGTGTCAGTTCCCAGGAATTATGTGGAACCCAATGGCTTCTGGTGCTGCATTGGATGTATATATACCTGATTACAATCAATAGATGCAATAATAAATACTTGGATTATATATTGGGAGGTGTTTTTTCACTTTAGGATCACTAGGAGAAAAACTAGGAAACTAGGACAACTCCATTAGGTGATTTCCTACTCAAACCAAACACTTCTTAAGCCCTAGAAAATTCTGATCTGATTCTAGGAATGGGATCTATACTATCCCAACTACCTGCATCAACTTACTAAACTCGATTTGGTTCTCTGAAACTCAAGATATGACCCGAACAATGAAAGCTAGTAAAAAATTCAACACATTGAGCATATGCATGAAATAGTTTAGAAAAGAAACATAGAATTTGCATAATGCAATACACAACACTATTCTTATTTGATATGAAGGTCTCCATAAACATGTATAGGATGTTACAATAGTAGCATGGCTCATGGAATTCCAAGCATGAAACCAACAACTTTATCATTGCACTAACCCTCAAGATTGCTAGGAAAACTAGTACATCAAAACATAAGCATAAACAATGGAAATGGAAGAACCTGCAATTGAAATTAGAAATATGCAACATAATCAATCAAAAAATCTGAGTTCCTTCCTCCTCAATGGATACCTTAATACACAACTAGTGTGGAAATGAGGGGCCCATCACCCTATTGGTATGCAAGGGGAGCATCACCCAAGCAAAGAGAAGCCTAAGCAACTCAAATACAATAATAATTCATCAAAAACCCACGCTAGTTTTCCTTTCTGATCCTTTTAAGATTGATAAATATCCAATACTATGGTCCATTACCATGGGAATCCCAAAACCATGCACTGGGAAGTTGGTGGTTCATAATTGCTCCACTACCTTCATGAGCGTGCCCTCTAACCACTTTGACCTTCATGACTACACCCTCTAACCACTTGACCTTCATGAATGTGCCCTCAACCTCCTTGACCACTTCTCCCCTCATTTAATGAGCCTTGAATTATTAAAAAGGATTTAGGTCCATTATCATAATGGAGTATCCACATGCAATCCTTGTTTTAATTAAATGACCAAATCGAAATGATTACAACTTCTTTTGGTCCATAAATATCCTAGGAACACTTTTGACTATTCAACCACGTGATAAGACCTCCTTGGTGCCCTCAAGACCCCATTCACACCCTGGTCAAACCTTATTTGAACTTGTGGACAAACGTTTTCCTTAGATAATTTTATCATTTTGATGCAAGGCAAACTTTTGAAAAATAATTCCCAAATTAATATTTTCCTTAGCAATTCGAATTGGGAATTTTACCTTTCCATGTGGCCCACCTTGTCCCATTCATCTTCAATTTTAACCTTAGGAGAAAATATATAGGCAAATTATCAACCTTTTCCACCTCCTAGATAATTCCTCTTGAGAAAATGACTAGGGGACTTAGGCCAAAGACCTTACTAAGTCCATAGAAAAATTTGGGAACATTACAAGTCTTACCCTCCTAAGATTGCTTGTCCTCAAGCAATGTAAATCGGGGAGTATCAATACATCACTAACCCAAGTGTTGCTGGTGTTTTCACACTAGCACATGCAAAGATGCACCTACTAAAGGTTGTGCTAAATGTAGTAGAGTCTTAATAGAAAAGAAAATAAACAAAACATAAATTGAACAACTAAACTAATCAAACATGCAAACCATATTAAAATAAATCTAAATTAATCTTTTTTGCAATTTGTATCAAGCAAACAGATATAAACATCTTTTAAAGAACAGATAATGCTCTTTCATTATGTAAAAAATGGAATTTACAAGGATTTAATATCACCTTTGAGTTATTGTAGGAGAGGCCCCTGTAGTTTTCCGAGGGAGGGTTCGCTTGGTCTCCTTGTAGTCCACGGTTCTCCAGCCACGCGTCACATACACAATCTCTGGAAGGTTGAGAATGAAACACAAAGAGGGTTATAGTCTCAGGTATATTTTCACAGAGTAAGGGCTTGAGTAATGTATGGAGAATGGGCGTTGAGTGATGGACCTTTATGGTTCATTTATATGCATGACAGATAGATCTAGGATAAGGATAAGGCTTTGATTTTTTATTTTTTATTTTTGCCTTTTGCCTTTTTAAATTTTTGGCTTTTTCCTTTGATTTTGTGCCTTTCACTTTTTTATCATTTTTCCAAATTGGGCTATCATAGGTGTCATGCTAGGTTTCTTCTTTTTGTTGAGTGATGAAAAGGAGAACCATCCAAAAAAAAGGGTCAAGGCATAAGTTGCTCATTTTTGAAATAATTGAGGCAATTAATTTTGTAAAATGGCCTTTTTATGTGAGACTTCGGTTTTTTTGTTTTACTAAGGTAAAAATAATTGAAATGTGATGGGGCTAATGATAAAGTAGGCGGACAAAAGTTAGGTGTTAACAGATTACCCCCTGATATGTGAGGTCAGGAGCTCATCGTATGGTCGACATACATCATAGGATCTTCTATTCGAGTGCGACAGTGGGATGGAAAATCAGGATTGTGTCAGAGGAGCTCACCCTTCAAGGGGACTACAAGGGCCCTTACCTGTAGATAAAATACTCAATATGAATGAGGTGCATATAATCTCAAATATATGCATGAGGCGGGCATTCCCATGCTCGTATCAATGTCTCAAATGAAAAACTAGATGGAGGCCCAAAGGTGGCCTAATCAATACATGGATAAACTGCTGTGTGCATCATAAATGTCCAAGCTGGACTCAAACCTGGATTGTAATCATGGTCCAACCAAGGATGATCTGAAGAACTGGAATATGAACAATGGAATTCTCATGGAATGTTGAATCTCAATAAATGATGTACTGTTGGATCTGAAGGGGTCCAACATCTGTAATGACTCAAACAACTGAGTGTCTAAATCTAATTGGTATAATGAACTACATCTGAACTAGATACATAAGGAAGCATTTAACCAGAGGGATTCCAAACACTACCACCAATGCATCCCAAATATGTCAGGAAACAAAATATCATTGGGTTTCCATAAAGACTCAATAATGGACTAGAGTCAAGGGACATTTAGGGTCTTCGACCGAATAATGAAAGAACCATTAACTTGTATGAATCTCATCGGTGCAATAATGTAGCTGATGTCGAGCACGTGAGAAACAACCATTCCAAAGGGCACTAAGGTATCCCTTTAGGTGGTCAAAGGGGATCATCAATGAGGGTTATGAGGCCAAGGTACAAGGTACCTATGTGTCTATCCTCTGGAATAAATGTGTTGATGTCGACAGAGGGAGACATGAAACTAGCAAGGAAATGATGTTTCCTTGATAGAAGCTGGAGGAAATACAACCAAAGAGCGATATAATTGGACATGGGACTGAGACACTGTTGGGGGGTATGAGGGAAACTGAGTAATAGGACTCAAACTTACTTTGTTCATAATGTCATGGTTGACCTGGCATTATATGTGAAATGAATTTGGAGAGGGACACAATTAGGATACCAAGAAATATGACTGCAATGGGGGACACTTAGAGAGGTGGGTACTGATGACATCGGGATGACTCCAAGGGTGACTCATCACAAAATAATATTAACAAAGGAGACTAGGGATGCTACCATAAATAAGGGACTATATGTGATCTACAAGTGTGCTAAGAAGCACCATTTTGGATTTCTTCATAGTTTAACAAGCTCTAGGAAGGGATAGAAGTGTGCTCGAAATGGTACCATCGTGTGGATTTTGATGATCCCAAGACGGTGAACGCTTATTGGTGTTTTCATTTTTAGAGAGTCTGAAAACAAAAGAAGACTCCATGAGTGGTATTTTTCGTAAGTTAGTCCCCAAATCCTAAAAAAGAATAAAAGTATGCAATGGAAAATTCTTCTAGCCAAAGTGGCTAGAGTATTCCTTTTTCGTAATTAGTTCTGGTCCGAAAAAGGGGTAAAAGGAAGAGAGAATGGATTCCCTTTCAAATACTTTAACGAGCATGAAAGGAATCAATTTTTCTTGGCAATCTTTTCATTCTTTAAGGAGTCAGAAAAGAGCTTAAAAGAAAATACATACCGAGAGTCCGCTTACAGGGATTGGCCAATGAGTTGACAATGCGAATTGAATGCATGTGGCTTCATTTTTGGATGTAAAATTATGAGGACTCACGATCCTATGGGGATACAAACAACATGGGGACCAAATGCAGGGGTTACTAAAATGGTCAACCATGCAAGGTAGGTTCTACTTCCAAGTAAAGGCGAATGTAATGATGGTTGGGCTGGGCCACTTAATCGAACAGGGGGGGCCCTATAGGTGTAAGGGAAAAATTGGGTCAATGCATCAGATACTATGGGGTAGAAGATGACCTATATGCTAGTTAATATAGTATACCTATAGGGATCGGTTGCTGGCTGAAACAAGTGGATTTCAACGTGACTTGAACCTGTACACATGGAAATGATACCAAAGCATAAAATGTGCATATGGAAATAAAAAAAATATACAAGTGACATGTGACCTCAGTAAATGGTCACGCATGTGCAAAAGTGAACAGGGTTAAGGTCCTTCCCCCCATGCTATGGGCAAGGGGTTTGTGATTGTGGATCACATATATGTTGGGTTGAGCGATGGTTTCAATGAAAGACCGATATAGATGTGACAGGACGGGGTCAAAATGATTAAGAATGCCCCCTATCCTAGGGTCTAGGTAATATATTATGTCCCCCATCCTAGAGGTGTCAATGTGGTGCGGATGTTCTCTTAGAGAGGGATCGACGGGGAATTGATCAACTGCTAGAAGGGGTTGTACCATGAGATTATTGGCCATAGTCATACACCGAATTGGTGATATGATGATGGGGTATTCCCCCTGCAGGGTTGATTCCCCTAGTGTCGTCGACAAGAATGAAATCGATGATGAGTAGCTGAGTGTTGGGTTCTGCTCCCATGTTGTGGACATGGGATTTCCTCATTGGTTCAAAAGGATCGAACAGATAGGTTGGAGGGACTCGTATCTATTAAAGCAATCATAGTGATATGGGTTGATGATGAATGCTCCTCAGAGGATGAGATGAAACAAATGTTTTTCATCTCGATCGATGAGGATTCTGGGGGGTTGATTTCCTCAACAACAGATATTTGAGACTCCAAGGACAACTTACGCAAGTCAACTAGCACCGACTGATATTATGGTAAATCGAGGAAATGGTGGGAGTAATGGCCATAAAGGACACAAAATGCACATGAATTATTTGTACGTAAATATTTATTATGTGAATGAAGAGGGGCTAGTAATTGAACTATTTCGATGTTCTCTCCATCATCCAACGTATGTATGTGAGTGTGGAGGATAGGTAATTGCAGGCAGTTTTGGGTAGCGTGACCTAAGATATCGCACAAAGTGCAAGGTGCAGGGGCTCAATCTGATATAGGGGAAGAGGGGTTCGTGACTTTGTTTACAGTTTCCAAGGTGTTGGTTTGTATGGCTTTGCCCCCAGTATTCTTGGTAGAAGGGGGGGCATGATTAGATGTAGTTGCTACTGACACCCCAAGGGGCGAGTGATTGGCACTATGTATAATCCTTTTTATAAACCATCACCACTAGTGATGATAAAGAGTTTTGTCTAGGTCCAATTCTTCCAATCTCTAGTATCCTTTGAACCATGCACTTACTTAGTTTCACTTTTCTAGGCATAGGGATGTCTCTAAGGTAAGACACTAGGAGGAAGGCTTCTCAGTATTAGTGAATTATATCATGATCTCAAGCAAAGGAAGACATTTGGACATATTGGAAAATGCCATGGAATGACTCTTCACACACTCTTCATAACTCTTTGGAAATGCAAGGGAATTGAGGGATTACATGTTTTAGCATATATTTAACACAAGTGTACAATTATTCCCAAGTTTTCAAATTTTAATAATTTTTTCATGATGTTGGATATTATCACTTTATTAGTTTCCCTTGCATACCTCATATTTTAATTTACTAAGCTTCTAATAAAAATATCATGAATTTTCCCAGCAATTCATAGCCATTGATCCCAACGGTTTTAACCATTGGACCCCTAAGAACAAATAAACACCACCCATTGGGATTTGAATCATTAAATTGTTCAAGAAATAATCCTTCATATTGAGAATAATACTATGGAACCTCTCTAACAAATTCATGGTAACTCAATTTGTTGATTTGTGGTTAATGAAATTATGGACGCTACAAGTTTGGTTGATTCGTGGTTAATGAAATTATAGTTACTACCGTGCAATCCATGTTCAATAAACACTTACCTTTTTTCTTCATATACCATTCCATATTGAGAGTTTAAGGAGTGCTAATGCGAACCAAATCATGGGAAGATATTGTTGGAGTAGTCTCTTTTGGTTCTAGACCTTGAAAAGGTTCCAACTCTCATTCTTATTCCTTTTCACAATTTATGTAGAATAATTTATTCTCACCACACTTATTCCCTTTACTATACTTTCTCTCACAATTTTCACATGTAGCACTTTGGTTCTTCTTTCATTCAATTGTTGACATGTCAACCATGTAGGTTGAGTGACCTTAGCTTAGGCAATTTCTCAAGAAGATGTTGCTCATTCTAATCCCATAATGCACTATCATATCATCCAATATAAAAACAAATGGAAAGACAATAAAGTTATTTTTTTAATCACAAAATCATTGGTGCAACACAAATTGATCGAGTCCAAAATATAAGGGTGTAATAGTTACATTTTGTAGAATTGACACTTATTGTAGATTAAAGAATTGTTCCATCTAGAATATCCATGTTATGATATCATTACCATCAAGCTTCCCCATATCAATCTTAAGAATGAAGTAGTTTGTTGGTCCCAAATTGAAAATACATTTACGTGGATCTTTGTGTGATGAATGATTAGGTATAAGGGACTCAATCTTGTTGTTCTATAATGTGTTAAAATGTTGTTCATATATGTGACTAGGAATCTATCTATGTGTTCTCATTATTCGCATTTTAAGAAAAAGAATTTAAGATGATCTTCTTTTCAATTCCAACATCGTGTAAATTCAATATCTTCCTTGGTGGCCATCTATTTGAGATATTTCTTTATTGTCATTTATGAATTGATATCATCTTTAAATGTTGGAATTATTCTATTTTACTTAACATATTTAGGATGCCAACCTTTCTTACCATTATAGATTCAATTCTTGTTATTTTATCTTCCAATTATGACACCTTAAATTCCACATCTTCATTCTCTTTTTATGTCAAAGATAAGTATTTGAAAACATTTACAAGATTTATATTTGGATTATGTCTAGACATCATGGGAGAAGGTTTTTTAGGAATGTATGGAATCAAGAGTGTTAGGATCCATAAATTTTTGGAACACCATTAGGTTTCCAACATTAGTACTTGGCTTGTATTTAATGGCACTGATTTAGCAGGATGAACCCTAACCTTAGCCATACTAATTGATTCCCAATTACACAACACTAATCTCTTCAAATGTTGTGATTTGTATACTATAACTATAGATGGCCAAAATGTAATTTAATGATGGTCACGTGTATTTCTATGGGGCTTTTTATATATTCTAGGGTATGTGGAAGATCAAACTCATAAATATATTATGCCTAATATGGTACTACTCATTAAGTACCAACATAGATGTCAAGAGAATATGATGATGACCACACATGTACTCTCTACATACATGCTTACTAGATGTAGATTTATATAGTAAATGATAGATATATGTATTTATAGATGTCGGTACACTTTTTTAGCCTAAAAATGTACTTATTACATAATAGAAATTATTTTCTAAAATTGGGGTCTCCCAAAACCCTTGAATACTAATCCAAACTTATTATCCACAAATATTACAAATGTGTTTACCTATATCTCTTTTTGTCAACACCTTTTGAATGATCCTAGATGTGTTTAATTATTTTAAGTTGACATGTATTTTAAATCCTTTACCTAAGACCTTCCTTACTAGCCAACATTACACCTATTACAACTTTTCCAATTCTAATATAATCTTCTATTGATAATTTTTTTTCAAAATTTACTTTGATATGTCCTGTTTAGTATCCCATCAATTCCTTTCACTTTAGACCTTCCAAGGTAAATTTATAGTGGTATTACCATAACTTCCCTATTTTAGGAGAGATAAATTGTATGGATTACCACTTCAACAATGTTTCCTTAACATATCTAAATTTTGTATTGGAAATTCCTAGGTTGGTCTTCTATCCAATCCCATAAGTTACACTTGATTTGGACATCACACTGTTCAAAATATCACTGAAAATCATTGGTTAGGCCTAGTTTGAGGACTAGAGAAAAACTATAACTTGCATATCCTATAATTCTAAAGTGATATGTAATCTATAACAATATTTGATTGCATAAAACCATCTCATCCATTCACCTTGCTTATGGCACCAAGAGTAGCGAGGTGCTCTACATCTATGGTTAAATTCTTCACAACTTATTAATGGATACAATATTTTCGGTATGAACAATTTATCTGTTTGGGCGTGGTTGTTCTTATTCAGGCATCTTGTTTGGGCTAATAGATTTATGTTCCTAATTTCCTGGCATGGATATTGGTAGGAACTGATTGAAACTCTTGCATGGGCCCACGAACGCACACCTTTGGTATAACTTTATGGTAGGGTAATGTAGTACAATTTAATGAGTTTTCCACTTATTTAATGGGATGGCCTTAGTATGGGGGAGATGTTGTAACACATAATGTTGTGTAATGTTATGTAACATGTTGTTCCCATAAAAAAAAAAAATACGATGGATCTATGCTGGTGTAATTGCATCGAGAGGAGAGAGGTTCAACGAGGTTTGTTGTCACGTAAGGCAACGTAACATAACATTACATTACCAAAAATAAAATGTAAAAAGTAATTAAAAAAATTCACATCAGCTCATAAAAATAAAAAAATTAAAAACAAATGAAAAATAATTAAAAAAATCCATTTCGACTCATAAAACAAAATCAAATGAAAAGTAATTAAAAAAATCTATGTTGACTCATAAAATAAAAAAAGTAAAACAAACACAGATCCATCTTTTACATGTAGAGGGATCAAATTTTTGGAGGTGTAATTTTTTTTCTGGATGTGTAAAAGTTTAAGATAAAAAATAATTTACACCTGAAGAAATTGGATCCCTCTCGGTGCTAGATAGATTCGGGTTTAAGATGGATTTATGCTGGTCTCTTATGTACAATTGAATATATTCCTCCTATAAGTTATTAAAGTTTACCCATATTTGCCCATTTATTTGAGGGTGATATGAAATATTGATATTGAAATTGAAACCTAATTTGAAAATTTATCTTAATTAATGACTTACAAACTTGCAATCTCCATTAGTAATTATATTGGACTACGGGAATCCATGGAGCTTATATATAGGGTTAAATAATAAATAAGTAATCTTAGCTATAAACTTACTATGTAATAAAATGAGCACACATGGTCAAATATTTGACTACAATGAAGATTGCATGATTAACATAAAATAATAACAAATCCATGTTAAATTTTATGGATGCCTCTTCTCCCTTCTAATGGGGATGACATAAATATGGAAAAGACAAAAAGATTGAATAATTTTGACCAAGTTGCATTGGAGAGCTGTACTCTACCATAAACTACTCAATTTCATACTTTATTTTTTGTAAGCAAAAGTTGGAAGATACATTTTTGTAAGTGTTGTGGTATTGTGCATGATTGATTGTAATGTTTATTGAGAGATACCTAGGGAGGATAATTAATGTAATGCTAGGTATCTAGGGAGGTGTATAAAAGGGATAATTAATGTAGTCTAGCCATAGTCATGAAATAAGGCCCACTAGGTAGTTGTTGGGTAAAAATGTAATAATGAAAGGTAATTGGCATACATCATAAATAATACTAATAAGAGAGTACATACACACATGAGTGTTGGAGTACCACTGTATTGTATCATTACAAGCATGGCAGGTTGAGTGATTCCTTCTACAAGAAGTACTTGATGTTATTACCCTATCTTAATGTTTTTTTTTCGATATTCTTGGGTAAATGCATTTTATTATTTTGAAACTAAGGTATTTTTGTGTTTCATGTACCAGGTTTCATTACAAAGTACCAGACTAATTGCTTAAAAAAAACCTTTTATGAGATCCATTTCACCACAAATTTTCACAATGATCCAAGTATGGTTTTAAAAAATGATGAACTTGTAACCTATAACCCTAAAAATCTCATCCTTCCATATCCCAATAAGAATGAAAAGATATAAATTTAAAACAAAGAATATCAATTATTTACCCATACATATATATTGATAACCCTATACATTAGTGCGTCAAAACAAAACAATCATTTAAACAAAGTTAGCTAAACTAACTTAGAATGATAGGCCACATTCAACCAATCATTCTCACCGTTGAAGAATAATACACTGCACCAAGGACCCATAGTGATGATGTGAGAAACCTCTACATTAGTCTTGAAATGACATTGATTATGTGTTGACCTCACTGTCGGATCTTAGGGAAGAGTAGACCATCTGTCCCAAGGAGTGTAAGTTGGTGGAGACATTTACTTCACCAGTCGTCAACTCAAATCCGTACGTTTAATTCATTTGTGAAACCTTCAATTATGTGTGTTGCTTATTGGAAAATTAAGGTTCTGATTTTATCGACACAGACAGTGGTAAACACTGAGAAACAAGCATTAACCACCTTTTGAAATTATACACCTAATTTTGAAATGTGATACTACATTTTTATTTTTGTCCAAAGAGATCATGGATATAATTTAAATTTATTTCTAATGATAAATATAAGTTTTTGAGATTGCACAATCATAATACGACAAGAACTCAAAAATGATGAATGATGAATTCATTTCATTGTAAAAACGAATTTTGAATAACAAAAAATCCAAATCAAACCAAACATTATACTACCCACTTCATCAATAATGACGAATCAAAATCAAAAGTCTCTATCTTTAAAGAGCTTCACCTCATTCCATGGATCAGTGTAAAAGGAGGAAGCTTCATGGAAATAGGAAGAAAGGGAAAGTCTTGAATGTGGACACTGGTACTCTTTTGATTATAGCATCCACAATGGACAACACAATTGAATCCGACGATATTGGAAACGTACAATATTCGCGTATGTCACCTACTAGTTTTTTTTTACAAGTGTCACCTCAAATTTAATATATGTCAAGTTCAAGTTGGACTTTCATACAAATGTATGTTTTATTTTCAGCCACTTTCATCATGTAATACCGACAATATAATTTAATGGTCATGTGACCGCTCAAATGAATATTCACTCTGCCATGTCCAACATTTAGAATCAGTCGTATTGGTTGTCTAGGTGGTCACTGAAAACTATGCATGTCCCCTTTTATGCATTAAGGTTCTTGCCTTGCTAATCTAAAACCTTAACAGAGCCTCCCACATCATTCACACTTGAGATTAGCCTTCCATGCCATTCACATGGAGAGTCTTTGTATCCCATAACTATCCTTGTGACACCTAGGTGTTGCCTCCCTTGAAGATTTCATGGTGAATGCTCTTAATCTTTTGTATCATTAGATTTGTAGACTTGAAAACATTGTTACACATATCCTTGCACATATCCTTAACGTTGTTAGATTTGACTTGTCCTTGTTATCACGACTTTAAAACATTGTTGCACATTCTAGAGGATTGCGTTGTCCTTCATATCACTTTTTAAAACTCCATAATTATGTTAGAATGTGTAATATTGCATAGAGGTAATATATGTGACTAATTTTTTTTTGGTATTTTTAAAGAGTTAGTTGAGTAGTTATTAATTTACAGTGGTCATTTTTTGTTACATTATGTGACTTCTTTTATAGAGTTAGTTATATCAACTTATCATATTGTATTGTTAGGTTGAGAAGCACTTTTTACAGTCTAAATGAGTGAGATTGAGATGTGTCATGTCTTTGACATCTGAATGAGTGAAATTGAGATGTGTCACGTCTTTCACATGTCAGCTGTAAAAAAATATTAAAAAGAAAAATTATAGAACCAAGAACATGTTGATCCAAATTTAAGTTAACTAAGTTGCAAAACACATTTATATAAATGTATATCAAATTTCAATTTAAAATATCTATTCATTTCAAACATAAGGAATCTCTCTCTCTCTCTCTCTCTCACACACACACACACACACACACACACACACACACACACACACACACATATAATCAAAATCAAACTTTAATAAATACATCACATGAATCCAACAAATGAATTATCACCTATGTATATATCTTTATTTAAAATTTATTACTTTGTGTGTTCGTTGGGATTATTATTTTTTGTTAAATTATCATATTTGATTTGATAACAATTGAATTTACGTAGAGAAATTTATGAATGGATATTTCTGATTTATTTATTTTAATTTATATGTAAATATAAATAAATACACACACACATTTTATCATTTGGTAATGGACAAACAATTCAAAACAAAACACTTTACTTATCTATATATTAATAAAGTAAATACAATCTTAAAATAAAAGTGATCATATGTACTCTTAATTAAATAAGAAATCTATTTCAGTCCAAAACAAAACTCCTTGAAATAACTTGTACAAGAAACCATACTTGGAGGTCTATAATGCCATGGTACACATTTATAATTCCTTGAACAAAGAATATGGTCCAAAATTTCCATGCCTTTATCCTTTGTGAAATTCCATATATATATATATATATATATATATATATATATATCTTAACTCTAGCTATACCAAGTGTAGAGATGGATCAAATCTCTTTAGGTGCAACCTCTACTCAAGTTTAGCATTATAAAAAGGGATTTCACCTTAAAGGATCTAATCTCTCTCGGCCCTTGGTAGAGCCAAAGTTAAGATGGACCTATGCTGGTATTTATTAGTCGATGATCTATAAATGTGTGACTTATAGTTTATATGTCTCATCAACATGGATTCTCTATGGAAAAGAAATTTGGTTTTTAGTCTTGAAGTAACCTACACACAAATAACTTGTTGACAATACAATAACAAAATGAACCTTTGTCATTCAATATGTCAATGCATGACAAGTATCTAACTTAGTCAAGACAACTAAATCATCTACATGAACTCAAGCCATGTGTTAACAATGCACTCTTAGCTACACATTAAATATGTATATATGTGCTTTCCTTGCTTCCATGGATTATGTTCTTCCCTGGATGCAATGTTTGGTTTTCAAAATCAAATTCACTAACACACCAATCAAATTTGTTTATGAAAAACTCAATCATTCCAACCAATTAATATTTTCTTATTCCAATATGCTAATGCTTTCTCTAGGTTCCTTTTTTATTGTAAAAAAATATTGTATCTGACAACACTTCAATAGAAAAAGAAATTAATACATATATTGCTCTATCAAATAATACATAATAGAAGGCTGTGCTCACCTACATCATTACCTAGTAGTGATGTATATAAATTCAATTGTATCTACACAATTGTGTGTAAGAGTAAGAGCTAAGGACTTAGGTCCTAACGGTTCCATGTAAGGATAACGGTCCATGCAAGGGGCCCCATAACAACATTATTATATCTAGACATTGAATCAAATATTGTTAAGAGGTCATGTGTGGTGATTTGAGGAGTTTTTACTCTCCTTTGATAGGTACAAGTTTCTTGTAGGGCCTAAGGAAACTATTTCCACCTAGGACTATGGCTACAACCTCAAGAACCATGTCTAATTCCCAAAGCATCCAATTAGGATACATGAAGGGGTTTGAAATCTTGTGTGCACATGATGGGTCTTGTCGTCTAGGCCATGGTTTAAGACCAAAATCCAAAGGAAGAGGCCATAATACTAGTTACTCTAGGGCTTAGGTCTCATGCACAAGGCCCTAACAAGGAAAATTTATTGGTATTTATGAGTGGTATATGTGAATAAGTGAGTCTGGCGATTCTAATGTTCCTTGGGAACAAACATGTTTAGGAGTAAGATCCAAGGAATTATGTCCCAACAGTTCCAAGTAAGGATTGTTGAATATTGTAACTTCAAAGAATATTATATTTGTACTTTATTATTCCGGAGATGTTTCATTCCTCCGAGGTAATCCTATTATGTATCCGGAGATGTTTATTCCTCCGATGATTAGTATTAACTAGGGTTATTAGACCCACCATATGTGGGTCGGCCCTGTAGTTACATTTTAGGGGTTATTAGACTTCTCCAGGTGAGGTCGGCCCCAACAGGTCTTTTAGTCAGTTGAGATTCAAGTATAAATAGAGGAGGTGAACTCCTCATTAGATCATTCACTCACTTGTGAAAGAGTGCGCACTTGTCTGGGAGATCTGCTAAGGAGACTTAGAAGGAAGGAGCACATCTTGTATTTTGGTTGATCATCTTATTGAGGAAAGCTTTACTGGGTTTTCTACCCCATGAGGGTTTCCCAGGATATATTGTGTGTTATCTTGTGATTGTGTTTCTATCAGAGATCTTGCTTGTCTATTTGGTTTAAACTTAACATGGTATCAGAGCTAGACTGAATAGGACATCTTTCACAAGGTAAGATCATCTCTCTCTCTCTTTGGTGAAGTTAGGGTTTTCAGCCCAAAGTTAGTATTTTTGTTTTTTGGTTGCATGGCTGGATAGCCCTCATCAATACCTTTCTTTTAAGCCCTAGATCGAACTTTTTGGTTGGGTAGAACTCCGGGAATTGCAAACCCTAATTCTACCAAAAGTGCGATACGTCAGATTTTGGTTTCAGAAAAAAATTGGAATTTTTGATTTCTGTTTACATGGTTGGATAGCCCTTATCAAGAGCATTCTTTTAAGCTATAGATCGAACTTTTTGGTTGGGTAGAACTCCGGGAATTGCAAACCCTAATTCTACCAAAAGTGCGATAAATTTATGTTTCAGTTTCCGGAAAAGTGAAAAGTAACTTTCCAAGTTAGTCTACTCTGTCTCTTGGACTCCCCCAAGAGAAGATGGCTCCTAATACTAAGCTTGAAGACAAGCTAGAAGGCATAGAAAATTTCCGGGCATGGAAATACAGAATTGGTCTCATTCTTGAAGAGAATGATCTTGCTCATTATATCAAGGAGGAAGTTGCAGAACCAGAAGAAGATGAAGCCAAAGAAAAACAAAGGAAGGATTTGATTAGGGAAAAGAGAATCATAGCAGATTCTATTAAAGACCACTTGATTCCCCAAGTGGCTTCCAAGAAGACTCCAAAAGAAATGTATGATGCCCTAGGAAGAATGTATGAAGGGAAGAACATCAATAGGAAGATGAATCTAAGGACTCAGTTGAAGAGTACCAAGATGCACAAAGGAGAATCCATTCAAGACTACTTCTCAAGAGTCTCTCTAATCAAAGAGCAACTAGATGCCATTGGTGATACTCTTGATGAGGATGAACTTGTGATGACAGCTCTAAATGGTCTCACTAGACCTTGGGAGTCATTCATTCAAACTATGTGTGCCAGAAAAGAAAGTATGAAGTTTGATGTAGTTTGGGAGGATTGTGTGCAAGAGGAGGCTAGGGTTGCAAATAGAGAAGCCCTACTCAAAGAAGATGACCAAGCCTTGGCCACACACACCAAAAGAAGAAGGAGTCAATCCTACTCCAAGAAGGGTAATCACAAGGAGTCTCATCCTCCTCACAGATTTCAGAAGAAAAGAGGATCTACTCAAAGAAGGGATTACTCTTCCTTCCAGTGCTATTCTTGCCACAAATTAGGACACATTGCTAAAGATTGTCCTCTACAAAAGAAGAAGGGTTCTTACTACAAAAGACACCAAGCACATCTTGCAGAAGATGACAGTGAAGAAGAAGAAGTTGAGGAAGAAAGGTCTCACAATAAAAGGCCTAGAGATGAAAGGGAGGAAGAAGAAAGGACCTTCTCCAAAAGAAGGACAAGGAGAAATACAGAATAAGATGCAGAAGAATATGTTCTCTTCTCCGCACTCTCTGGATCCATAACCCCTGAAGAAGGTACATGGCTTATTGACAGTGGTGCTTCAAAGCACATGACAGGACAGAAAAGGACTCTCTCAAAACTAGAAGAAAAGACTTCTCCCCAAAAGGTATCTCTAGGAGATGACTATCAATATCCCATTAAGGGAATTGGTGAAGCAAACTACAAACTCGATTCTGGAACTCCCATGAAGATGAAGGAAGTTCTATATGTTCCAGGATTGAAGAAGAATTTGCTTTCAATCTCAGCTTTGGACAAGAAAGGCTACAGAGTTGCTTTCATTGATGGACAAGTGTTAATGTGGTCCAAAGGCAAAACCATTAAGGATGCAATTGTTATTGGTGAAGAGGAAGGAGGTTTATATAAACTCAAGGGTTATCCGGAAGCTGCTCTTGTTCATGAAACATCCAGCCCCAGTGAGCTATGGCATAGAAGACTAGCTCACATCAACTACAAAGCCTTACCTTATGTAAGCAAGGTGGTCATAGGACTACCAGATTTAAAGGTTGATCATGATGGCTCATGTAAAGGATGTAAGAAAGGCAAGAATGTCAAGAACCCCTTTCTGAAGAGTGAAACAAAGACTAAGGGTATCTTGGAGTTAATACACTCAGATGTATGTGGTCCAATGCCCACCACCTCTCTAAGTGGTTTTGAATACTATCTTTCATTCATTGATGATCATTCAAGGAAAACTTGGATTTACTTTCTAAAAGGTAAGAATGAAGTCTTTGGAAAGTTCAAAGAATTCAAGGCCTTAATAGAGAATCTCTCAGATAAGAAAATCAAGATTCTCAGGACAGACAATGGTGGAGAATATACTTCAAAAGAGTTTGAAGAATTTTGTAAAGAAGCTGGAATCAAGAGAGAGTTAACCACTCCCTACAATCCCCAACAAAATGGGGTTGCAGAAAGGAAAAATAGAACCATTATGGAAGCTGTGAAGACTATGATACATGACCAGGATCTTTCCATGTATCTATGGGCTGAAGCAGCCAAGACAGCAGTTTATGTGCAAAATAGATTATCTCACAGTGCTCTTGAATTCAAAACTCCAGAAGAAGTGTTTACAGGTAAGAAGCCTGAAGTAAGCCATCTTAAAATATTTGGGTGTCCTGTGTACATCCACATTCCAAAAGAAAAGAGAACCAAGTTGGATCCCTCAGGTAAGAAGGGAATGTTTGTTGGTTATTGTGAAACTTCCAAAGCCTTCAGAATATACATACCAGGTTTCCATCATATAGAAATAAGTAGAGATGTAACCTTTGATGAGGAAGCAGCTCTCAAGAAATCCAGAAAGTGTCAACTTGAAGAAGTTTATGAAGAAGATACATCTCCCAAAATCTCAGAGACTGTTCATGTCCCTAAATAAGTTACACCAGAGGATCATGACATGCTGGAACCACAAGAACCTCCTGTAGCAGAATTATCTAGGAAAAGAAGACCAGCATGGGCTAGAGATATTATTCAAGGAGCTGAAAGATATGGTGCTCCCGAAGGCTCCACTAGAGAAAGGAAGAAACCAAAACTAGTGTCCAACTATATGGCCTTGATGTGTGATCTTGTGGATCAACTACCTACCAACTATGAAGAGGCAGCTCAGAAGAAAGAATGGGTAGAAGCAATGATAGAAGAATATCAGTCAATAATGAAAAATGATGTTTGGGATATAGTCCCCAAACCCAAAGATAAAAGTGTGGTTTCTTCCAAATGGATTTTCAAAATAAAACATGCTGCAGATGGTAGCATTGAAAAATACAAGGCAAGATTTGTTGCCAGAGGATTCTCTCAGAAGGAAGGAATTGACTATGAAGAAACATTTGCACCTGTCGCTAGGTATACTTCAATTAGAACTATCATGGCACTTGCATCCATGATGAAATGGAAATTGCATCAAATGGATGTTAAGACAGCCTTCCTGAATGGTGTGATTGAAGAAGAAGTATACATAGAACAACCTCAAGGTTTTGAGGTCAAAGACGGAAGGACCCATGTATGCAAACTGAAGAAGGCATTATATGGTTTGAAGCAAGCTCCCAGAGCTTGGTATGGAAGAATTGACAGTTTCTTATTAAGCATGGGCTTTACCAAAAGTAAAGCTGACCCCAATCTCTATCTTAAAGTAATGAATGATGAACCTGTTATATTGTTATTATATGTAGATGATCTATTTCTAACAGGAAATGAGAAACAAATCATTGAAAGCAAGAAGAAGCTTTCTTTAGAATTCGAAATGAAAGATCTCGGATTAATGCACTACTTCTTAGGCCTAGAAGTGTGGCAAGAGCCAAAAGGGATCTTTCTAAATCAAGGTAAGTATACTGTGGAGATCCTCAAAAGATTTGATATGTTGGAATGTAAATCTATGGCCACTCCCATGGACTCCAACCTAAAACTGCTGGCTAATGATTCATCAGAACTAGTGGACATAACCCTATATAGACAAATCATTGGATCATTGATGTACTTAACAAATACTAGGCCTGATATATGCTTTGCTGTAAATACCCTAAGTCAGTTTCAAGTAGAACCTAGAAAGGTTCACCTTATAGCTGCAAAGCATATCATGAGGTACCTAAAAGGTACAGTGGACTTTGGCCTTTACTATCTTGGAGACAATGAACTCAAGTTGCATGGTTTCTCAGATTCTGATTGGGCAGGTAGTGTCTCAGACAGAAAAAGTACTTCAGGTGGATGTTATGGTCTTGGATCTGCCATGATCTCCTGGTTCAGCAAGAAACAATCTAGTGTGGCCCTCAGTACCGCTGAAGCAGAATATATAGCTGCTTGCTCTGCCAGCTGTGAAGCGGTGTGGCTTCAGAAACTCTTATCTGGAATCTTTGACTTAGAAATGGATCCCACTGTGATTATGTGTGATAATCAAAGCTGCATTAAGATGACTGAAAATCCTGTGTTCCATGATAAGTCAAAACACATTGAGATCCGTTACTTCTATATACGAGACATGGTGCAGAGAGGAGCCATCAAGCTCGAGTATATAAGCACTGAGGATCAGGTTGCTGATATCTTGACTAAGCCTCTGTCTCGAGTGAAGTTTGAGTACTTCCGAGACAAGCTTGGTATAGTCCAGAAGGACCCTCCTCGAAAGGGGGAGTAGTATAGTATTTCTGTCGCTTATTTTTCTGTTTTGTTAGCTACTTACAATTATTTAGATTTAGAACTCTTACATATTGTTTATGCTAGATGTATACATGTTTTGATATGATGTATTAGTGAGAATACATGTCTGATGTATACATGTTTTGTTTTTGATATACATGCTAGTGATGTACACATGTTTTGATGTGATGTGTACATGTGTTGATTAGTGATGTATACATATTGTGATGTACACATGTTTTGATGTGATGTGTACATGTGTTGATTAGTGATGTATACATGTTTTGATGTACACATGTTTTGATGTGATGAATACATGTTTTGATGTGATACATGATTGTACCTGTATGGATGTGAATACAGTTGAGGGGATTGGATCATCCCTGGACTTTCAGTCCTAAAGAGAGCCGTAGACGTGAGGTCTCCGAGAATGAAGTCCTTAGTGGACAGTTGAGGGGATTGGATCATCCCTGGACTTTCAGTCCTAAAGAGAGCCGTAGACGTGAGGTCTCCGAGAATGAAGTCCTTAGTGGACAGTTGAGGGGATTGGATCATCCCTGGACTTTCAGTCCTAAAGAGAGCCGTAGACGTGAGGTCTCCGAGAATGAAGTCCTTAGTGGACAGTTGAGGGGATTGGATCATCCCTGGACTTCCAGTCCTAAAGAGAGCCGTAGACGTAAGGTCTCCGAGAATGAAGTCCTTAGTGGACAGTTGAGGGGATTGGATCATCCCTGGACTTTCAGTCCTAAAGAGAGCCGTAGACGTGAGGTCTCCGAGAATGAAGTCCTTAGTGGACAGTTGAGGGGATTGGATCATCCCTGGACTTCCAGTCCTAAAGAGAGTCGTAGACGTAAGGTCTCCGAGAATGAAGTCCTTAGTGGACAGTTGAGGGGATTGGATCATCCCTGGACTTTCAGTCCTAAAGAGAGCCGTAGACGTGAGGTCTCCGAGAATGAAGTCCTTAGTGGACAGTTGAGGGGATTGGATCATCCCTGGACTTTCAGTCCTAAAGAGAGCCGTAGACGTGAGGTCTCCGAGAATGAAGTCCTTAGTGGACAGTTGAGGGGATTGGATCATCCCTGGACTTTCAGTCCTAAAGAGAGCCGTAGACGTATGGTCTCCGAGAAAGAGTATTGATGAGGTATCGGTAAGATACTTGTGCTGCTGATGATGACGATGCTGCTGATCGTGTGATGACAATGCTGCTGATCGTGTGATGACCATGCTGCTGATCGTGTGATGACGATGCTGCTGATCGTGTGATGACGATGCTACTGATCGTGTGATGACGATACTGCTGATCGTGTGATGACGATGCTGCTGATCGTGTGATGACGATGCTGCTGATCATATGATGACGATGCTGCTGATCGTGTGATGACGATGCTGCTGATCGTGTGATGACGATGTTGCTGATCATATGGTGACGATGCTGCTGATCGTGATGTTGATGTTGACAGTGATGTACCAGTAACTGTTTGAGTTACTGATGAGGACAGATTGAAGAAAGCTTCCGATGATTTATAGATGTATCATGTGTGGTGACTCCTTGCTCCTGCAGATGCTGTTATAATATCCTTCTCGTTAAGGGGGAGTGTTGAATATTGTAACTTCAAAGAATATTATATTTGTACTTTATTATTCCGGAGATGTTTCATTCCTCCGAGGTAATCCTATTATGTATCCGGAGATGTTTATTCCTCCGATGATTAGTATTAACTAGGGTTATTAGACCCACCATATGTGGGTCGGCCCTGTAGTTACATTTTAGGGGTTATTAGACTTCTCCAGGTGAGGTCGGCCCCAACAGGTCTTTTAGTCAGTTGAGATTCAAGTATAAATAGAGGAGGTGAACTCCTCATTAGATCATTCACTCACTTGTGAAAGAGTGCGCACTTGTCTGGGAGATCTGCTAAGGAGACTTAGAAGGAAGGAGCACATCTTGTATTTTGGTTGATCATCTTATTGAGGAAAGCTTTACTGGGTTTTCTACCCCATGAGGGTTTCCCAGGATATATTGTGTGTTATCTTGTGATTGTGTTTCTATCAGAGATCTTGCTTGTCTATTTGGTTTAAACTTAACAAGGATCATGGTCCACATTAGGGGGTTCATAATAACACTAATGTATCTAGGCATTGACTAGAACAATGCTAAGAGGACATGTGTGGTGTTTTGAGGAGTTATTGTTGTTATTTAATGGATACAAGCCTCCTTTGTGGTCTAAGGAAAATGTTTCCTCTTGTGACCATGACTACAACCTTGAGAACCATCCTTTGTTGAGTTTGGTGTTGTCATTGATGTCAAAGAGATTGTTGAAATTGGTGATGGCATTTAAATATTAAAGTCGCTTTGAAGAAATATATAGAAAATGTGTGCACAAGTCTCAACAAGCCCCACTAAACGTGCACAAGAAGTTTGTGCAAATTCCCACTAGAGTTATCTACACAGGTCCCAACACAAGTATGTTATGCAATACACCGTGCAATAGTTTGCGTGCTAATCAAGCCAAAATATTAAATTCCACAAATTACAAGCTGGCAAAGGAATAAGTAATGAGGTTTGTTCAAGACAAATGTGTGGGTAAACTTGTTCATGAAGAAAGGTAGAAGGGATGCGGCCGACATTGAAAATCCTTTTTCTTATGGATAAATCAATTGAACAAAGAAAATAAGGAATAATATAAATAAGCAAAAGATTGAAGTGTTTTGATCAGCTTGGGCACAAAAGATGTAGTATTATGAAATTACAAGCTTTGGGGAACAGATTAAATGCTTAGGGAAATCAATGATTGTATGACTTGAAAAAGTGCACGAGATTATAGGACGAAGAGAAGTACAAGGATCAGTTGCACATAAATATAAGGAGCATTTTTTTTAACAGAAATAGAGTACACATATATATATTCGAAAGGGCTATGCATAGCCATACATTACAAAAATGGAAGTATTTTTTCAGAAAGAAAGAGCTGAAGATAGAAAACAGTAGTGCCTATCTTAACTATGAAATTCCAGTTCTGGTGCTTCCTATGCTTTTCCATAGTAGAGGTGGGATAAACCCTTACATATTGACCATTTAACAGAGTGCATAAAAACATTAAAAAACTGTTACAAAAAGGAGGAACCTGCAGAGAAGAGGAGGGACTAGCCATAATTTTGTTGCTGCATAGAAGCAACATCTGTCATTTCTTGGTTCACCGTGAGAGCTTCCTGAAAATGACTGCATTGAGTCTTGCTGGTTAAGCTTGAGACTTATTCTTTGATTATATCAACCTTGCCCATTAGCTCGAAGACGTTTCTCTCAAGGTCGTCGATTCTAGAGTCTTGGCAGGAAAGTTGAGTGCAAATTACTTGACTTCGGAGACGATTTCATTGTTTTGCTTAATGTTGGTGTAGATTGCTTCATATGCTCTGTGGAGATGGATATTGACATCTTCGGTGGTGAGGTTCAGAGCCGCTAAAGCATCCTTCACACTGTCCATGGAGCTGTAGGGAGGGACGAAATGGAGGGATGAAATAGGGGAATCGCTGGAGGGATAAGGGTCACAGTCCAGGAGCTCGCGGATGGAGAGGCAATCGAATGCAGACGGGAGCAGGAGAGTGGGATAGGAGCGAGCCATTGCATAGGTAAATGCCCGAGGGAGGAGGGGAGTAGTTAAAGCTAGCTCGCTTGAGCTGACAGGAGGAGGGTTGGCCATGTGACAGGCACGTGATAGATTGCATGCCTCCTGTAGGTGAGCCAGTGTGGGGCAGTCCATAAGGTGGATGAAAATGCCTAAGTGGGGATGATGGTGCATGGGAAGAAAATTAGGGGATGAACAAAAACCCAAAATTTTCATTGTTGTAAAGGACTTAGCTTAGATCCAAGGTGACCCCTTTATTGGCAGCATCGTTAGCTAAAGGGTTGTTCCCTCTGAGAATACGAAAATAGAGGATATCTTTAGGGAGGGTGAGGGAGCTGATTCTTCTTTGAATTCTGTGATTTTTTGAACCTTGAGTTTTAGTCCTCGATCTCATTCTTTGGATAACATGCCTTGAGTTTCCAAAGACCTTGATATTGCCAACGTTGAGAGAAGCAATGATTTCCAAGGAGTGGAGAAGTGCTAGCCATTATGATTCATTGTTTGTTTTCTTCCCTAGTCCCCATGAAAAAGAAGTGACTTTGTTTCCACCGGGATCAAAGATGATCCAACCCGCACCTACCTCCCCGATAAATATAAGGAGAATTTGTGAAGAGAACAAGGAGCATTTGTACAAGGAGCATTTGAACAAAAGGATACAAGGAATGGTTGTGCATAAAGAGTTGGAAGTGTGAAATATAGTATGCTCAGCAGTTTGTGTAGAACAAAGGAAACGAATCAGAAAGTGCAGAGCGGATTGTGATTGAGGAATACAAAGACAAATCTATATATGGGTGATAGGACAGGGCAACGAAAAAATATTGGTGTCTTCCATAGGTTGGTTCCTGACAACTTGGGTGGGTGTTTGATCGCGCAAGTTGGTGCTTGGTGAATATGAGTTGGTTCTCATAAGAGGAATCAGTGTCCTCATAGGTTGGTGCCTATAAAACAAAAAGTTGGTTCTTGCAAGGGATTGGTGTTCCTATCTGATTGGTGTCATAAATTTCCGTCAGTGGGTGCTCACACTTGTATTATAGATTGGTGTCTCCTAGCATTATTTGTAATATAAGATTATTTATATATAATATTTCTCTACATATTCTTTGCGTGCAGTGTTCTTTGTATTGAAAATTCTTTTTGATACATGCTAATGTGTTGATGATTGATTACATGGTATACAAAATGTTTGAAAGAATAAAAGGTATGAAATACTGATTCACCCCACCTCTTAGTATTTCCAACAATTGGTATCAGAGTAGGTTCCTTTAGAGACAGTCTAACCATTGGAAGGAATATCATTGTGCAATCTATATTTTTACACAGATATGGATAGCCAAGAAGGTCTCTCAACAAACCGAGCACCAAGTTTTGATGGGTCTAATTATGCTTTCTAGAGTATAATAATGGAAGTATTCATACAGTCACTTAGAACTAATATTTGGATGGCAATTGTAAATGGTTATCAAGTTCCAGATACTCCTCCAACTGGTGCAATTGATTAAAATATCTATGAATGCAATGAAAAAGCTAAAAATGCAATACTAACTAGCAGACTCATAATTTATGAAGGTCATGTAGTGTAGCTCAACAAAAGCGATATGGGACAAACATCAGAGCATTTAAAAAGGAGATGACACAGTGAAAAAGGAAAATCTACAAACTTATAGAGGTCGGTTTGAGAGCCTAAAAATTAAGGAAGATGATAACATTGCATCCTACTTTATTCATGTAGATGAAATAGTCAATACTCTCAAAGGTCTTGGTGAAACAATCCCTGAAGAAGCAATTGTACAGAAGGTGCTAAGATCTTTCCCTATGAGATTTGATTCTAAAGTATCGGTAACAATGATCTTGAGAAGGTAACAATGGATGAAATCCATGGAACTCTCACTTCCTATGAAATGAGAAGTAAAAAGGAAAATCCTTCAAGAAGACAAGCAACCTTCAAGGCCTCCAAGAAGATAAAAGGAAGCAATCACGATTCTAGTAAAAGTTCTTCTAACAAATATGATATTGAAGAAGCAAACTTTGTGAAGAAACTTCATAAATGTCATGGAAAGTACAAAGTAAGCTTCCTTTGAAATGCTTTGAATGTGGTAAAATATGTCATTTTGCTTCTAAATGTTCTTATAAAGAGAATATAGATAGTGATGATGAGGAGGATCATGATCATAATAATAAAAGGTTTGGAACAAAATAAAATTCTATACTCCAAAGAGGATAGTATCTTATCCAGTGAAGATGATAGTCAGGATGATGAAAGATAAGTGCTCTTTATGGCAATAGAAGAAGAATGTGAAAATGAGAACTCTGCGAATGAAGTAAGTGCTTAGGTAGAATTTGAAGGATAACTTATAAGTGCTTTAGAGGATTTGAAAAACTCAAGAAAGAAGAATAAGTATTTTAAAGGACCAACTAATGAAGTATGAAGAATAGGTAGAAAAATTCAAAATAATAGAAGAAGATTTGGAAAGAAAGCTGAAAGAGAGAAATAACATGTGAGGAATCAGAGAAGGAAAATATCTCCTTAAAGAGGGGAAAAAAATGTAAGCACTCACATAGGACAAGCTCCAGTATGATCAGCACAAGAGAAACAAGAAGAGGAAAATCAACATATGATCAGCACAAGAGACAAGCTCCAGTATGATTAGCACAAGAGAAACAAAGAGGATGATAGTAATGATTCACATTGAAAAATAATGAAAAGGAAGCAAAGGATTAAAGAAAGTAGAAGTTATGCGCATGAAAACTTCTCCTTCTACTAATGAAAGTGATTTTTCAGAGGGTGAAGATGGAAGAAGTCGCCGAAGAATTTGCAAAGAAAAATATTGTGACAAAGAACATAAGTAATTAATGATGAATCCATAAGCTACGTAAAATTTGAACTAAATATCAGCATCGATGTAGACAATGGAAATTCAAGTCATTCTTTTAAAAAACAAAGAACTAATTTGGACTACAAGGTTTCATCATCTTTCAAAAGAAACATCCAGTGAAGCAAGAAATTATAAATCACCTTCAGAACACTAATTGTGTATATAGGGAATCCTGATAATGTATATTGCATCATTTAAAATCCACATATTATAGAAATTAAGATATCGTAACTTGTCCAAAAAGGAGGGAAAACAATATTACTATAGGACACATGCTTACAAAAGGATTTTGTATAACTTGTCGCAACCTTGACGAAATTGAAAATATGGATAACCACCTAGGAAAAATTCAAAACTTTTGAAGATAGTGATAAGATCAAAATTGAGGAAGATAACCTTGTGCTCATAACCGCAACTCAATATCTGGAGTATTTTGAGCCTTGTTCAAGTTTGACTGAATCTACTTCAATAGACTCAGGATTTTCCATTTTTGTTGCTCCATCTAGTCCATTTTCTTCTTGAGAATTGAAAGATCATTGGCATGATTTCGATTAACTGTTTTCTGGGCATACCACTCGTTTAAATTGTTTTCCTCAATATTTTTTATTTGGGCATCCACCTTTTCTTGTAGTTTGGAAAAGTCACTACGTTGTGTTTGAATTGTTTCATGGAGGAACTGAAGTATTGAATTTGTAGAATCAATTAGAAAACTTAGCAGTTGAGTTCTTTCATATTTAAGGAAGACAAATCAGCTCATAACCATACAAAAAATTAGAATATTTTTTATCGCATGTGTCTGCAACAATTGAAACGATGTGAAAGGACGACATTCATTTGAACATAAATGACATGATTAGCTTTATTTCACGCAGATTAAATTTGCTAGGATAGAGATGTCATGCTTACATCATGCCAAGATCTATGCTAGACATTCGGAATATTATTGAATTAATAATGATGTGAAGCCACATTTGGTTTCAACAATCATCTAATCATATGTAATCTGGGTGTACATGTTCATTAAAATATAGAATAAAATATAGCATTACAAGATGAAGCTATGAAGGTATCTAAATAATGTGTGCAGGTAAAAATGGAAGTTGTAAGAGCTACTCAAGAATCCACACTTGAAGCTAAATCTCAATAAACAGGTAGAATATCCAATCCTGATTAAAGAAGCAAAAATCAAGGAAAATGTTAAAAATGTGCAAGCAACTTGTTAACGCCTAAATTTCACACACATGCGACATTCCAAAAATTATTCGAGTAAGGCATCATCAACATAGAGAATGCATTCCACCACAGGCATCCTCAACAGATCCAAAAGACAATGTGAGTCCAAAAGTTCCAAAAACCAGTTAAAAGAAGGGGTCATGCAACTAATACACAGTTAACTTACGCTATAGCGTAGGTTACCAAAACAATGCCCACCCGACACACATGGAGCTATTCCTTCGATAGTCACGCTACTGTCAAAACGACGGGACCACCAATTAGACCCCTCACACACTTGGTAGCTTTAAATAGCCCCCTTGGTGTACTTGGGAACTAGTTCATGGAGGATATGAGTTCACATTTGGATCTAGTTCTTTGTTGGCCACCTCTTGGCCTATAAAAGGAAGCCAATGGCATGCATTTTGTAGAGAGAAGTCAAGATCAAGGTTATTTTGTTGGATTTGTGTTGGAACCTCCTCATAGCCCACCTCTTCCTACCATTGTAAACATTCCCAAGCTCCCTTGCCACCTTCCATCAAGGTGCAAGAGTTCATCTCCATTGTTCTACCATTACTTAGCATATAGTTTGGACAAAAAAGGCATTCCTAAGGGAGATTGTTGGTTTCCCTTGAATACCGCACCTCCTAGGTGTTGTACAACTTGACCATTGGGAAATACAAAAGTGGTTTGGCATATCTTGGATTGTTATTGGAGTTTGCATTCTCACCCCATCTCTTTTATTTTAATTTTTTTATCAATATTTCTTTGTTTGTATGTGAATTACACTAAAAATATCTTGAAATATCACTTGGAGGACAACCAACCAAACACACAAGGGGATCTAAGTACTGTGGCCTTGTTGTAGCCTACAAGTCCTAGCCCCTTAACAAGTGCAAGAGTGCACATTGTGCAATTTTTTCCACTATAGTTCTAATGGAGGCTCCACTTATTTTTGTTCATTTTTTATTTAACTAGGTTGTTTTATGCTAAGCAATTAATTCTGGGTGTTTGTCACTTGTAGGAGATGAGGAATTCCACCTCCTGCTCTAGAATTTGGCCTTGAATTGGTCGCAATCAATTTTTACATAGTAGCACAGATCTCAGCCTCTCGACCGTGCTAGCAACACAAAAATGACTTCGACAGTCATGCTACTAGAGTAGGTAATTAGTTCATGACCCACTCAACCTCCCATATGGTTGATCTGTGTGGATGGTTAGGTTAATATCCATTATACCAACATACCTGCTTTGTATTTATCTGCACTACACGTACGACAGAGTATTGTTTGGACACTCTACTATTTTTATTTGCTTTTTATCTACAGAGTTTAGTCTGGAAATCCAATTGCTTCCCACTAATGAAATTAAATTAAGGTTAATTCACATAATTACTTAGTTTTCTAGTAATTAGTTCACCTAGACTAGGATTAGGAAGTAAAGAGTTCATCTCTCTTGAAACTTACCTAAGTAACCAACCTTGAGGCTTTGAACGGCCCTCATTGTTGTCACTAGTATTCAAGGCCATTTCTTGTTTATGCACAATTGACATGTTTTTAGTAGAAAAGTTAATGTAGAATACACTTTTTACATAGAAGAAAGGAACTAAATACTCTTGTCTCCCTATGTATTCTCTTCACCTCGCACTTCATGTGGGCTTGGTGAATCAGAAAAGGGCGAGAAGTGTGAAATACCTCCATTGCACACTTGTCTATTAGTTAGCTTTTTTATTTGCAAAGCACCATGAGCATCTCTTAGAGTTAAAAGTATGTATTACTTGATATACTCTTCTAGTTAATTTGTCAATAATCAATTTTCTTTCATCACATGTGTTTGCACCACTAGAACACACTAAGAGACCTAAAGACTCTCCCAATCCCAGTATGTTCTTCACCTCGCACTTCATGTGAGCTTGGTGAATCAGAAAGGTAGGGATTATGAAATACCTCTCTTACACTCCATAAGTGAAAAACAAACCCCTTAAAATCAACTTTGTAATTGTCCAAACCAACTAAAATCCTCCACAGGAAGTCACAAAACAATATTTTATTTAGGCAAGATTGATTGGGCTAGGCATCCATTAATGCCCACCAATATAGTGTCATTAGCAGTATTTTGAAACATGACATTGTTGTCTTATAGGGTACTTACAAAATCTTGCTATAAGCAAGTGTTCAAAGAAAACCTGGATCATGAGTGCACCGTCACCAAGGAGGTGAAATCCAAGGTATAGTCACACTTCTCTCCCCTACAAGCCACTCAGCTTGTTGTAGGGAGACAACACTATACCGTGTAGGCCGAACCATTGATCCACACTTGACACAAGGTATCTTAGTGGCCCAACTTAGGATATCACCAAGGAGCAATTGAATCTTGAAGTTAGATATTTCCTTTGGGAGGTGTTTCCAATTCTTCTTGATTGGAACATTGGCCCCATTTCCGATAGAACTAGCTCTTTGTTACCTCTACTAGTCAATTGGTGAGTGGATACCATAATCACCATCAATTGTGCTTTTGAGAGGCCCAATTACATTTCATAGGAAGGAAATTAGGTCTTCTTAGTGAATTTACATTTATTTTTATTTTAACTACAAGTTCACTAACTCGTAAGTAAAAATAACCTACATGTGGGAACTTATGCACTAAAACTGACTTTGCATATATCACTCACTTTTTGCACCATATTTGCATTTGTTGTGGTTGGCATATTTTTTCATTTGTTCAATTGTGTTTAATTCCACCATCACTCCCATTTGACATAAATACTTCACCATTGAGGAGAAAAACAACATCCTAAGATAGTCTCGACGATTGCAAGTCCTATTCCCTCTCTCGAGGGGTTTTTTTACACCTCCCCCCTGTGGTTCATGCAGAAGGTATATTATCCGGGACCGTTCCCATGACACTTTGATATGGTCATATGGACGAGGCCGAGCCTTTCTAAGTGCATTTTATCCTTGTGGAGAACTATTGATCCCCCCACCTCCTCCACTGCTGGAAGAGGCACCCCTCTGGATTCTCCCTGAGGAGATCCTTTCGATCCTTTTGATCCCTCCTCTCACATAGGAGGTCACTCATTTTTTTCCACACCATTGGGGTCACTCCCTCGTGGAAATTACACCCAACACACAATTGCAAGACCAACTCCCCCTACCCTACCATTTATGGCTAGTCTAAATCTCTTGGATTTGGCCAAACTGATCAATGATCCCACAGCTCATGATCCAACATGGCCAACTATGCCAGATAATCTTTGCTTAGACATTCCCAAATTCGAAGGAAAGCAAGGGGACGATCCCTCCAACCATGTCATGTATTTTCACTTACAGTGTTCATATAACAGCACAGTGGACGATCCTGTGAGGCTTTGCCTCTTTCAACGTACTCTCACCAACATGACATCCAAATGGTATGTAAACCTAGCAAGAGAAACCCATGCCACATTTGCAACATTGGCCACTATGTTTCTCACTTAATTCCAGTTGTCGATTCGACATGACCTTGGCCTTGAAAATCTCACCGAGTTTCGACAAAACACATCCACCCACATCGTAGACCACATCCATGAGTGGCGTAGGAGTCACACAATGTGTAAAATTGAAATACAACCACCGTTTTTGTTGGATTGGTTTATCAAATATCTCTAACTTGCCATAGCCAAATATGTCTCCACCTCCATGCTGCAAAGAGAGGAAGAGTCTATTATTAAAGATTATCATTTCGATCCCATATATGCACAATCTGACTACCTTTACACTATCCTTCCCGATGCTCCTCATCATCCATTGTTGGATCTTGCACCTTCGGGGTCATCGCATTTAATGGATGGGATTATTGGGTCTATTTCCCATTTAGGAAAGGTTCCTCCTACCACTTTGGAACCATTTAACATGGCCCCACAATACCCATCCATGCCACCTGCATCGGTACCCCCTACACCAGTACCAACCCCTTCAGTTGGACAATTACAGTATGGACTGTATAGTCCTACTTACCCAAACGTTATCCAAACAATGACGGTTCCTACACTGCCAATGGTGCAAGTCGTTCCTACATCCACCTCTTATGGAACACAAGCCACATTTATCCCACCCCCGGGTATAATCCATATTATCCTTTCCCATGCCCAACTGCTCAACAGCCTACCCCCCACATGGGGGTAATCCTAGTTCAACCTTCTTATGTTCAAGAAAATCAACAATTTGAGCAATTGAACATTGAAAACCCCTAGAATATACATAACCAGGGAGAGAAGAAAGGAAAGAACAAGCAGAACCAATAGCTGGGACAAGGGGGAAACCCCCTCCCTAGCAGCACCAGAATACGGGTAACCAAAAAACGAGGACTAACCACCCCCCCAAACAAGGGAAGAACCCCAACTTGAGGAACAATTACTGTTACTCCATTTATGGTGATTATGGTCATTACACACATCATTGTCCTCTTATCCCTGACTGCCAGCAGTTAGTGGAAGCCAAAAAGAAGACGGTGAAAAATCCTCCTTAGACAGTGAACCCTCCCCAACTGCAAACTATTGTGTTACAACAACCCTTTGAAAATAAAGGGGTAGTCACACAATAACAAGATCCTCATCCACCTGTAGATGACTCTTTTCAAAATATCTATATAAAAATTTCTTCCCAAAAAGCACCCATGAATCTTCTATCTCTATCACTTACAATGTTCTTGGGGAGCCCATGCAATCTGAAGATTTCTTTAAAAAAAAATCAGCCACTTGTGCAGAACTAAAAGATGATGTAACGACAAAGAAATGAGCAAATTTGGTCATCCTATCCACTACCACATGTATGCAATCCTTTCCCAAATATTTGGGAAAACTTGTGATGAAGTCCATTGAGATACTCTCCCATTTTTGTTCCGGAATGGGCAATGGTTGCAATAAACCAGCTGGGCATGTGAGTTCAGATTTGTTTTGCTGACATACCTTACATTCATTCACATATTTTAGAACATCTTCTTTCATCCCTTTCCAAAAAACCTTTGCCTTAATTTCCTATAAGTTTTGAAGATCCCCGGATGGCCAGCTAGGGGGGAATCATGTGCTTCTTGCAAAATCTTGTACTTGAGTTTTGAATTTTGAACCAAATAAATTCTTCGCTTATAATATATCAGCCCATTCAAAATCCTGTAGTTATCATTCCCTTTGACTCCATCTAACACATAACAAGCAAAACTATCTTTGGCATATTCAACCATTAGCATGTTTTTCCAATCTTTTGAAATGTCCATGAGAGAAAAGGAAGGTCTTCTAGATAATGCATCTGCTACAATTTTATTCTTCCCTTTTACATATTCAATATCAAAATCAAAATCTTGGATCTTGCTTACCCATTTTTGTTTCCTTTCATTAAGATCATTTTGGGTGAGGAAGTGCTTTAGACTATTGTGATCAGTTTTCACCACAAACTTGTTTCCCACCAAGTATTGTCTAAACTTGGCCAAGGGATGCATGATGGACAACATTTCTTTGTCATATATGGAGTAAAGCTTCTCATGTGGCTGCAACTTTCTTCTCTCAAAGGCTATAGGGTGTTGATTTTGCTTCAGGACAACACCTGTCCCTTCACCTGAAGCATCACATTCCAAAACAAAAGGTTTAGAAAAATTAGGTAATGCAAGTACTGGACAACTACTCATTACCTCTTTAATTTTTTGGAAGGCCTTTCCAGCCTCTTCATCCCACTTGAAATCATATTTCTTTGTCAAATCAGTGAGTGGAGAATTCAATTTGGAGAACCCTTTCACAAACTTCCTATAATAGGTGCATATTCCAATGAAGGCTCTTAATTCTGTGATGTTTTTTGGTGTTGGCCATTCAAGGATAGCCCTTATTTTTTCCATGTGCACTTTCACTCATTCTTGTCCAATAATGTACCCAAGATACAAGAGTTCCTTCATCCCAAATTCAAATTTAGACAACTTAGCAAACAAGGACTGTTCATGCAAAATTTTCAGCACAACCTCTAAATGATGCAAATGCTCTTCCCAAGTTTTGTTGTAAATGAGAATGTCATCAAAGAAAACCAAAACAAACTTTATAAGCCGCTTGCAAACTATCCTATTCATGCATGCTTGGAATTTGGCTAGAGCATTAGTTAATCCAAAAGGCATAACAAGAAACTCAAAGTGGCCATAGTGACATCTAAAAGCAGTCTTTTGTACATCTACTTCCTTCATTCGAATTTGATGGTAACCTGATCTAAGATCAATTTTGGAGAAATATTTTTCCCCAAATAGCTCATCCATGAGCTCATCAATTCTAGGGATAGGATACCTATTCTTGATTGTATTCTTGTTCAAATCTCTAAAGTCTATGCATATCCTTAAGGTTCCATATTTTTTCTTCACCAACACTACTGAAGAGGCATATGGGCTAGAGCTTGGTCTAATGAGTCTCAACTCTAGGAGTTCTTGGATGGCCTTTACAATTTTATCTCTAAATTTTTTTGGATGTCTATAGGGTGGTATTTGGATGGGTGAAGCACCCTCCTCCAAAACAATGTTGTGATCAACCCCCCTATTAGATGGTCTACCATGTGGAAGGGCTCCAAAAAAAATTTCATACTTTTGTAGTAGTTCCTCTATCTCCTTTGGGTGTTCAAAAACCTTTATGTTTTGATTGGGAGAGGTGATGAACATTCAACATCACATTCTATGTCTCCATGCCTCAATATGGATCTCAAACTGTGGGAGGCCGCTACTTGATTCAGATAGGTGTGATGCCCTCTCACAACCCTTGGTGTTCCTTTCGAATCTTGGAATTTCATTTCAGGCATTTGATAGTTCACTGTATGCTCCCCTATAAAGTACATCCATTGCACTCCCAAAACCACATTATTATCAGCAACATCAACCACATAAAAGCTATCAGAAAAAAGTGTAATTACCTATGGTGATTTGTAGCTTTGGAACCCATGTTTTGCACTCCATAGTGTGGTGACTTGGAATGATGACTGTGAAGCCATCGAATGGTTCAGTAGGAATCTTCATTCTCTATACCATGTTTGCATCAATTAAGTTGTGCGTGGGTCCTCCATCTACCAATACCGAGGCCCTTTGTCCTTGTACCACTCCCTTGCATCGAATAGTGTGATAATGAGGCACTGTTGAAAGTACTGCCATCCTTGCCTTGTCAGGTGAAGAATGATTTTCTTCTTGTTTCCCTTCTTTTGTTGTATCATATCCCTCTTCTTGATCTGAAATATGTCCTTCCTCCATACCCCCTTCATATTCATCATTATCAGAAAATACTTCAATGTATTGAGCTTTTCCCTAAGTACATTTATGCCCTGGTGCCCATGGTTGAAACATGTGTAGCATAATTTATTTCTCCTAAGTTCTTCCCTGTTTAGTCCCTCTTTCTGATTCTTTTCAAATACATCTCTTTTCCTAGAATTCTTTTCAGATCTGAATTTGGAAGGGAAGTTATGCTTGGGAGAAAACCTTGTCCTAGGTAGCACATTTTGTAGATCTCTTGTCAAGTTCATGGCATCCTTCAATGAATTTGGTTTGTGGGCCTTAACTAAACCTTTTAAGGGTCCAACCAAACCTTTAGTAAAGAGTAATACTAACCTCACCATAGATATATCAGCCACCTTAACTAATAATTTTTGGATTTCCAACATATACTCAGTAGGGGTTCGAACTTGCTTCAATTGGGCTAGTTCTTTGAAAGGCAATTCTGGGTTTTTTTGCTCAAATATTTCTAATACCCTGTCAACAAATTATCCATATTTTTTAACCCAATCATGTCCCAAGGTTTTCAGACCATGGAACCACCAACCATTGGCTTCCCCTTCAAGATGCAAAATGGCCATTTTTAAAGCATCCTCTTCCACCATTGGATTCAACTGAAAACACACATCTAGTTTTTGTACCCAAGTATTTGCAGAACTTTGAGATGAGCCATCAAAGGTGGGAAGTGGCATTTTGCTTATGGCATAATTCAATTCTCTATTTTGAAAAGGATTCCTATTACCTTCCCTCATTTTGAGCTTGTTTGAGACAACAAAGTATTGATCAAATGGTAGGGTACTTCTGCAATCTTCACTCAATTTTTGCCATTCGATTAGAATCTCTTGCATATCATATGGAGTATTAACATTTTATTTGGAATAAATAAATTTAGGTGTGGTAGGCCTCGCTGCACTCTGAAATTCATGAGTTCTATTATGAGGTCATGTCTTTGAGAAGATACCTTCACCCATTGCCTTCTTTTCCTCGAAATGTGAACTACTGTTGCCTCCTCTTTCCACTTTGCTTCCAAGTTGGATGGAAAAAAATTAGAATCCTTTCATCATCTGTTTGGTAATGTATTCAAAGAGGGGTTTCATGAGTTTCCTAAACTCCTCACTATCATCTGAGGTTCCCTTCTCATCCCTAGCCATAGTTTCCTCAAAATGCACTTCTTTTCCTACTTCCTCCTCTTCAACAAAAGTACTTTTAGTTTCACGGTCTCAAGGTGGTCTCTGACTTCTTGTCCTCATGAATAGAAAACCACATTAGGTGCAAGTATCATGCTCTGATAGAAATTTTAATGTCCCTTTTTAGAAATTTATTAAAATGGTGAAAATTTCAATTTTTTCACTAGTTCGACCCTTAACTAGTGTTGGTTTCTTGGTCTCTAAATGACTCCAAATGACTCCAAATTCTTCCAAATTGTTACAGAAGGTGTATGGATTCTATTAGTACATGATTATGTGGTTCATGGATTATTTAGAGTATTCAAAAGGATTCTTCAACTCTCCTTTGAATTATGGTCAAGGTAGGGGATTAGACTAGCAATTTGGGGTTCAATTCCCCCTTGGGTAGATGTTGGAAATGGCTCTACAATGCTATGGTACCCTCTCTAATTTCAGAATAGAAGCAAGGGATATCTAGGGGACATCAATATGGTCTAATATGCAGCACCATTCAGTTTATTAATTCTGCTACAACCCTCTCAAATCAGATACAAAAATACTAGTTTCAACCTTGGGGGAAATGATAGGAAATCTTCTCCAAATGCTATGAAATTGAACAATATGACTCCAAAAGATTATACATTGAACTTGAAACTTTTATAACACATTATTAAAATTCCATACATCATTAATTCATCATTTTTTCACTTGCTCATTCGAATCTATAAACATATCATTAGCATACATCAACACAGTGGGGAAAATGGCACCATTTGCTCATTAATGATCAGATTTACATAGTTCCACTTGGAATATAGACTTGAATCTATTATGAATATGAAGAATAGATCATTTAAATCAGATTATAAAATAATGTGGCATTATAATCTCCCCCAAATAGAACAATAGTTCACCAAGTGCACCCCACCTCAAGGATCGTGAATATGTTGAGAAAATTGGAAATGGTTGGAGAAACAAGCTGAACTAGAAGTGACCATGAGATTCCTTGTAGCTTGAACCTGAAACATAAGAATCCATTGAAGCTCCAAATGAAAGGTCTGAATGGCCTTTCCAATTACCAACTAGGATGGGAATCTTTCACCCTCGAAATTGGTACTAAGGCAAGTAGAGTAGCACTCCACTAGATCTCCTCGCAAATGCAAATTCTGAAAATTATAAAAATCCATTCTCTTACTTGATCTCTATATTTTATAAAAATCCTTATCCTTCTAAGGTTCAAATTCCATCCATTAACTCCAAGACAATTCGAATTAGGGAGGGATTCAAGATGTGCCACTTGTCTTCCACTTCCTAGCCTTCCACCTTCCACCAATTCGAGTAGGAATCTCTTGGGATTATATAACTCCCATGAGTGCTCACTTGGAGGATATTTTTAGGCCTAACATGTCATATTGGTCAGTTGTCAGCAATCAGGTCTGAAATTTGTCATAGGTGTCATAGCATTTTCATCATTGTTGTCATAGAAGTTAGGGAATCTAGCCCAAGTGTCCAAGAACCTCTCATTTGACTCTTCCTCTTCCATGGGAGTTAAACATCCATCCCAATTAGACCTATGATGAATATTTCCAAGTGTATGAGCCTTCCAAACAATCCCAAGAACGTTGGAATTCTTATGGATTTGAATTGATAAGAGGAGGATGCCATGTGGCATAGGAAATCTAGCTTGTGTGGGTCCCACATCCTCCATGTGTCTTCATGATCAATTGCCACTTTGATTTTCACTTGTATTTATTAATTTAGCTACTTTTTTAAATATTTATGACATTCTAATGTCCAAACATCATTTATTATCCCCCTTATTTCAAATCCCAATGTCTCCATCCAACCTAGGGAACTAGTAGGATTGGTGGAACTTTCCTGTTATGAATCTATTTGGATGGGGATATTACAAAAACCATATTGTCTTATATTGGAAGCAGTCATGTCGCCTTTGAACATAGCACAAACCCTTAATTCCATCTATCAAAGTTTTGGGTTTAGTATGGACTTACAAAGCTGAACTCATTACTCGGAGTTTACTCCTCTAACTGGTTAAGCTTCCAGTCCCTAACTGGTTAAGCTTCCAGTCCCTATGGAGACTTTGTTGATGCCTCTTGTGTCACAGATTTGTGTCAATATTCCATCTTGAGTCTATGCTTCCTAAGTTTATCCATTTGTATCATGCTCTTGTTCAAAGGAATTTTATAAATCTTAGTCAACTATTCCTTAGCTTTCTTGACTTTGCATGTCGGACATCCCTTTATACGGTACTTTCCAGATCACATGACGGTTGTTGTCTTTCCTATCACCTTGAGCCTACTTTCATTAGTGGTAGGTGACCTTGAACTTAGTAGATGGAACCTCATCATTGGTCATTGACTGAGTGGCTTCCCTCGTGTTCGAAGGCAATAAATATATTCATGACACAATGGTATTCGTACAATGTCTTGGATTCCATTAGACCTCATTGGTGGTTTCATCACTTCTGTCATTAGTCTTCATCATTGTCTATTATTTAGAGGGTCTCTTTCATGCACTACTTGCATCCACTACACGCGAGAGGTGCACATTGTTTTTGGTTCATCCGAGTTCTTCCAAATCATTTATCCTAGTTGCATACCTTGTGCTGGTTGATGGGGGATTCCCTAATTCCTTCCTTCTAGTGGATCTCATTCCATTGACTTCAGATCATCTATTCTGGAATTGGGATATTTTGGAGTCGGATGAGTACCTTGAGACTTGCAATCATCAGTGGTAGGTTCTATCATCATCGACAGTTGGGAGTACATTAATGTCTCCTGATCGATGGATTATGCAAGTGTCTGACCTCAACACCCTTATTCATACTTGTTGAATGTACTCGGTGCCTTGACACCCATTTTAATCATCGATGGGTAGTCTCGTGTTTGTTAACGGTATACCTTAATGACTAGTAATCAGACGATGTTTCATCATGTTCAACTTCAATACCTATATTCACATGATGGGACATGCACCATCAGAGATTCATGTAGAATACCTCGGAATACACCGGGATCATCATATATTCTACTATCCTTGATCGTGCCAATACTTATGGGACCTCAGTTCTCATGGAAGATCAGTCTGTACTCCAATTTATACCAAATGTCTTCAGTTGATTTGGATATTGGACTCCATTGTTTGTTGCTCATGGCTATCACCACTAATGAGATATGTCTATTATGTATTTCCTGTTCATGGCCATGAACACTTATCGTATGAAACTGATATGTACTTCAAATTTGCATTCATGTATACAAATTCAATATTGTAATGTTCTAATGACTGGCTAATTCTTCTGGTTGGGTCTCCACTACTCCACTTATGAGATTTATAATGTATTTCATCCATCGTGATCATCCCTTTGACCTCATACATTAGGGGGAATCTATTATAGCATGATTTTCCACACCCTATGCAACATTCCTTGATGTCCTACCTTGTCCCTTTGCAGACTCCTCTTACCTCTCTTTCTCAGGAAGAACCCTAAAAATCACATTTTTGTTGATGCACGTGGGTCACTAGCACTACAACATGTGTATACATAGCTTTCTCCATTACATCCCGCGTACATTGGGTTTCATGCTCAAAATTAAAAATATTTCGAGTTTTCCTTGCCAAGTTATGGTTATTAGGATCCTTTGCCTTCCATATGTTGGAAAACACTCTAATTCGACCCTCCACCTCCTTTGAGGGTTATATATTGAGCCATTGTGAATAATTTAAGGATGATAAATTAGAGATCAAGTAAAATTTAGAGGAATTTTGCCCCATAATTGCCTTGATTCTGCATCCTTGGTCCTTATTAGACCGAGCTTCCCTTATGTTCATCTCCCAAGCTCTTCCCTAACTTGTGAAGGAGGAACCCAATTACTCCTTGAACTTGTGAGCTTGCCATTGCATGGAGCATTGAAATGGTGGAGGCCTAGGTGGAGGAACTTAGTTTCTCAGTTTTGACGAGTTGCCGACAAAAGGTTGTCACTATGTACTTTTGTTCATTATATTAATAGAAATAATATTTTCTCGTCCAATTCATGTTACAAATGTTTATATTATTTTCATTGAGTATATTTTTTTAATATGATCATAGACTATGCTAGATTATATGCTAACAATTTATACACTTGTTATATGCTCGTATCCCTTGGTTGTTGCGGAGAATTTGCAGGTGAAGAGCATTAGATAGAGATCTCAACGGTGGTCTTCTTTGAACATTTGATTGAGGTAAGGGTTTTTTATTTTTTATTTTTGGAATTTCATGTTTATATATCTTTGGTAATTGAGTTGATTTTTGGTGTCACTCTGTCTGTTGTGGTTCTACCCCAAACCATAGGAATATTTTCCTCGTAACATGTAAATGCATCTATAATTTTCAAGTTTAAAAAGTCACCAAGTGTTTACATAGCTAGACATGCATGAACCATTGAAATAACATGTATTAAAAAACTAACATGTTTAAATTGTTACAGGGGGCATCACTAGTTCCAAATCCTTGCCCCTCTGCAAAGGCATCTAACATATACAAGTTTGAAAAGTCACCAAGTGTTGATGTAGTTAGACATGCACGAATCGATGAACTAACATGTATTAACAAACTAACATGTTGAAATTGTTACCTCTGTGTTAAATGTCTCTCCACTAGGGAGGGGATCACTAGTGCCAAAGCCAATCCCCTCTATAGAGCCATCTAGCATCTACAAGTTTAAAAATGATAAGTGTTAGCAATATATACATGTGTACAATAAGGAAAAATAAGTTTGAACATGATTACTATTACACATATACTTACCTACCTCAAAAACCTAGTAAGTTTAATATCTAGGCGATCACTAGAACCAATGTGTTCCCTAGGATGTTGAGGATCTAGTGGTTGCAAGTTTAAAAATTGTAAATATTAGACTATCTAGCATTAATGATTTAACACGTATTAATGAAATAACATGTATTTTAAACTAACATGTGGAAATAGTTACCTCTATGTGAGTTGTTTCCATCTAAAATACAACAACACCTAGCACACCAAAACCCCTTGTAGATTGTGGAACATTGGTCTCTCCACTAGAGGGGGCATCATTAGTGGGAAATTTGTTCCCCTGTGTAGAGGCATCTAACATCTGAAGTTTAAAATTTTTAAATATTAGCAATATATATATGTGTACAATAAGGAAATAATAGTTTGGAGAAGATTATTATTAACCATATACCTACCTATGTAAACATCCTAGTAAAGGAAACATCTATTGGTGCACAATCATAGCAGGAACTACCACATGTTCTGCACTCATGATCCTTTGTGGTGGTCTCATGATGTGTCGATCTATCCCCACTCCTAGATGGTCCTAAACCACTGGGAGGTGATAGTTATAAATCAATAGGGAGATATGGCCCTACCTGGTCCATACGATCAATAACGGTTCTATAAAAGACAATCACCTGTGCTAGACTCATAAATTCCTCCTATGTCTTTAGTATCATATCATGTGTAGGAAGGACTTCTGGACTAGATAATTTCCTGCAAGGTGGAGGGATTGGGCGATTGGAATCTCGATGTCTGGTATTGGGATGGTTTTCAGGAATCCTAAAACCAATGCCTTGGAATTGCAAGATATCTAAATTTTTTACGTGTTTTCCCAACACGAACCCAACATACATATTTTGAAGGAAATATAAAGGAATTCCCTTGTTGTTGTGGGGTGGAACATCAAAAACCATGTACTACAGGTCCATCCAATTCTCTTGGAATTGTGGATAGATTCACCACTCAATAGAAATGTGGGCTCTGTTTGTGCCTAGAATTTCCCTTATTCTGGGTTCTCTAAACAATGAAAATATGTGTTCCTTTGTGATCTTTAGATTTTAATAGCATTGTAATCCAATCCATCTGCATAATGTTTCCTTTTCCTGTCTTAATATGATTCATTTTCATATAGAGTGCCATTTTATTAGATAATGGTGTCTATAATGGCATCTAGGGACTCTACAAGTGAGAAATGGAGTTGGTCTCCACCCCTCCACATGCCCCCAATATCTCTAAGTCTTGCGATCTCTCTCATTATATTTTCATTCAGATCCAAACATGCCACTACAATCAACAACTTAGAAAATAAATAATTAGAAATATATACATGGTATAATGAAATCTCTTAAAAATGAAAAATGTGAAACTAGTGATGACATGAGTATTTACAATTTAAAATTGAACAACTATAGTAGAGAATAAACATAAAAGCTTTCCATGTTAAATTTATGTTAGACGTGTATTATTTTTTTTCCGTGTTATACCAAGGGTGATATAATGGCATAATTGCATGGTTTTGTATGCCAAGGAATGGAAATTGGTCATGAATGCATGCCCGAACACTAAGATGAATAATCTCAATGGAATATTTGTCCCTAGAGCAACATAAGGGTATAATTCTAGGGATTAGTGCATATAGGAAGGATCATATGGTAAAGAAATTCTTGTAGGTGGAAATAAAAATGATATTGCCCTAAAGTACCCATCCTTAAGGGTTATGGGAAATGAGTTTTTTTAGGACAATGAGGTAGCTCATCCAAATGGAATCATTAACTCAAGACTATAATAACAATGTAATTCTATAATTTAGTGCATTAAAAAAAGGTATTCTCATGTAATGAATAGTTCAAGGATTCAATTTGGGGATTTTCACCTTGACGAACCCAACTATTATTAAGTTAAATGTGTCATGAGCCCAACCCTACATAATAGGACATGCACACTTGATTAAAATAATGGTTAAATAGTAGGATCTAGGGGATTGAATTAGGGGTTAGGGGCCTTGAGGAAGAGTATCATCACCTAAGGATCGCACTTTGAGCCACCCAGGTCTAAAGGAGATTGACCATTACTCTTCACAATGATGCTCAACACCTCTTGTTCTTAAAATATGGAACGGAAACATCCATTGATAAAATTCACATTAACCATTTGAGTGTCATTGGGGATAGTGAGAGGATAAATTTGATCAACCTTCATAAAGTGATATGATGAAGGAGATATCTATAACGTACCGAATACCCTAGGTAGCTAGTTGGTGTACGAGGTGTAATTTTTTTTCCTTTGTTTTACTCACATTCAATAATAGTCACTGCACATATCAGCACGTCAAAGCCCTTCCTTGTATTTCACCATCATTTATCACTTCAAAAGTAGTAAAGCATGCACCTTATGGATAACACAACAAACACAATGTTCTTGCTTAACATTTATATCTTCAATATCACATCTTCTAGATATGGAATTGTCGCCTACCCAAATTTTGAGACTATTTATTTTATTGCAAAAACATTATGTTAAATTATAATTACAAAGTTTTGTAATTATGACCAAATCTGGTCAAGGATGATTGTAATGACATATTATTATTATTTAATAAATTAAAACAGGAGACAAGACTAAGTTTTTTTGACCCAAAATCCGACGGCGAAAAAGTCAAATTTGCTACAACCTATGGTCGACTATCCAACAATTCTAGTCTTTTTTTATCGTCGGTGGGATATCGGCTAAAATATGACATAGTTGAAGATGTCGGATATTCGACTACCATACGTTGTCGATTAACCGACTTCCTCCATCTTCACAAGTAGTCGGATAAGCGACAACGTTAAATTCCAATATTGGTCGGATACCATCCTTTCGCCATCGATTATGCATCGGTTTAGTGGTCGGTTAAGCGACGTGTATGCCATACAAAAAAAGTCGGGTCCGACGTTCCAAGCTGTCGGAAGTATAGCACAAACGTAGGATATTACCCTGCAATCGTCGGATAGGTCGTCGGTTAAGCGATGTGGATGCCATACAAAAACATAACGGATCCGACGTTCCGAGCCGTCAGAAGTATTGCAAAACCGTAGGATATTACCCTATGGTCGTCGTGATTAGGTCGTCAGTTAAGCGACTACCCAATACATTTTTTTTTTTAAAATAACATTTTTGAAATAAAATTTTTCATATTGAATACATGTTCTCTAATCCCTATGCTTATGTAACATTGTGGCATATTCATCACAAAGAGATGGTATTGTGCTTCCATTGTGTCAAGGTACTCTTACCTAACTTCTCTAATTTGGTATACTGAGGAGTTTGTATATTCATGTATGAGATCATATTCTTTGAATAAGGCTCATTAGATAGTTAATGGGTAGTTACTTAATGGAAAAGGCTCATTTTCATTAAATAAGAACTAGTAGGTGGTTGGTAGTAATTAATTTTGAGATTGCATGTAGTTAGGGTTTTGGTAGTTATTAAGAAACTATTTATAGCACTAGAAGGATGTATATTGTTTTGTCAAAGATTGGTATTGTATTGAAGCTTTGCTCAAAGGAGCTCATCCTCTCCAAGAGGCCCATGAACATTACTCTCTCTTTTTGAATTTATTAATACAAGTGTTATATTTTGCAAGTTTAATCTTTTTCTTGCATTTTCTTTTGTTCACTTATATTTATTTGAGGTTAAGTTGGATATTGATTCCAAGGAAATTAAAGAGAAGGTTAAGGATATTGATTCCAGTGCATCATTTACTCAACCTTTGAAGTTATGGAAACTCGAAATTGGTTATGAGGAGCAACCAAAAATCACAACAAGCTCCAATAAACTGTCAAAATTTAAACGACATGCGAGTGGGTTGTAGAAAGCCAGCATCATATCCATTCATTGAGATCCTCTCTGTTTTGAGAATAATTTCATATTCTCTACTGAACAGGGCCAACCGCGTGAAGGTGGAAGCTCTTATGGCCCCTCCCCCCCCTCACATCACTCTCAATTCCCCATACCCAATGCATGCACTCGAAGAAGAAAAAATGTGCAAATTCATCCATATTTTATCATGAACTTTCATCCATTATTCATTCAATAAATGCTAACATTCACTAAACAATTGTTTCTGTCGATCTACACATTCATTCAATAAACCATTCATTAATCATTTAGTCAACACATTCATTCAATAGAAGCTGAAATTCAATAAAGGTAACAGTTTACTACACTGAATCATTAACACATTAGAAAATTCATTAAACCATTCATTCATTAATTAGGCCAAAAATCGTGGACGATATATTGTTATCAAAAATATTTAGACGAGATTTGAACCTGCGACCTATGTCTAGTCCCAAGGATACCACCTTCAAGCTTAACCTTATCAATCAATTCCCATCGCTATTTCCTCTCATATGACATCCCAAAACCATTTCTCTCGAGACCCACTCTTCATTTATTCTGCATGTATTTCACTATGCAACCGTCTCAAATTCCCATTGCGTTTTCCATCAATTAGTTTATCAATTCAATATGACCCACGTCCATCGTCCAATGAGTGTTTCCGCGGTATTTAGTTTCAGCTTGGAAACGGTTGACGATTCATGGTATTACGTTTCCCTTCGGCTGCAAATGACAAACTCATAGTTCACTATTAAGGTTTATCTGACAAAGCTGACGGTCAAAGAAATCTTGATAGTGAACTATGAGATTGCCATATTGCAGCTTAAGGGAAACGTAAATATAGAATGAATCATCACCATTGTCAGGCTGGAACTCAAGGCTGCGGAAACACTCCTCGGACGGCGGGCATGGGTCATACTGAATTGACAAACTAATAGAGGGAAAACGCAACGAGAATCTGAGACAATTGCATAGTGAAATGCATACAGAATGAATCAAGGTTGAATGTGGTAGCCCGCCATCTCCCATTGTGAAATGCATGTAGAATGAATTGAGCTTGAAGGTGGTCACCCTTGCTAGCTGCACTTCAAGCTTGAAGGTGGTATCCTTGGGACTATACATAGGTCGCAGGTTTGAATCTCCTCAGTTCAGTTTGCACCCTATTATTTTTTTGATGCAAACTATATGTTTTCTTTAATTTGCTGTTGACTTTAATTCCTTAGCGTAGGAGGATCCATTATGGTCAAGTTGCATTCCTAAAAAAAAGATGAACATTGACAACAAGCAACATGTCTCTAATTGTTGTCAGTGTATGCTAGCTTAGTTGCAAATATCATGCTTTAGAAGAAGCCAACCTTGAATGTTAAATATACCAATTTGGAAGGGTTTAATGTGAGGTTAAGGATATTGATTCCAAGGAAATTAAAGAGAAGGTTAAGGATATTGATTCCAGTGCATCATTTACTCAACCTTTGATGTTGTGGAAATTGGAAATTGGTTATGAGGAGCAACCAAAAATCACAACAAGCTCCAAGAAATTGTCAAAATTTAGACAACACGCGAGTGGGTTGTAGAAAGCCAGCATCGTAGCCATTCATTGAGCTCCTCTCTGTTTTGAGAATAATTTCATATTCTCTACTGAACAGGGCCAACCATGTGAAGGTGGAAGCTCTTATGCCCCCCCCCCTCACATCACTCTCAATTCCCCATACCCAATGCATGTACTTGAAAAAAACAAATATGTGCAAATTCATCCATATTTCATCATCAACTTTCATCCATTATTCATTCAATAAATGCTAACATTCACTAAACCATCATTTCAGTCGATAAACACATTCATTCAATAAAAGATAACATTCAATACACCATTCATTAATCATTTAGTCAACACATTCATTCAATAAAAGTTGAAATTCAATGAAGGTAACAGTTTACTACATTGAATCATTAAAACATTAGAACATTCATCAAACCATTCATTCATTCATTAGACCAAAAATAGTGGACGATATATTGCTATAAAAAATATTTAGACGTTGTTTTTCCCGTCCTTCTTTTTATAAGTTTTTCTTCTCTTCAGTGGTATATAATCTATAAGAGGACCATCTACATCATTTGGACTTTCTCTTCTAGTTCTTGGTTCTTTAGCAGGCGCTTTTGGTGATGTTTGCAATATCCTAGCTAATTGTTGTTCTAGACGTGGATTTTGTGGCAAGGGGTTCGGATTTGCTGCAACGATGTGAAAATGTTACATCATTATATTTTTCTATTGTAATGACAATTTTTTCATTTAAAAAAATTCATTACGAAGGTGTTTTTTAACCAAGTGTGACCAAATCATGTTGTTGATGTTCTTGTCTAGTCTCAACCTATACAGTTTCACCCTCTACATGCTCTGCAGTTGAAATACGGTGAAATACAATTAATGGTCACCATTTGCAATGCTATACATAAAATTGTAGCATATGAATAAATTCATTACCAGGATTTGAAGCTTGATCATCCATTTGTTGTTGTCCCTCCTCGACACTAAATGGATCATTACTTTCTTGTTAAAAACAGAGTCAATATTTTACATCAAGTATTTGGAACGAAAATATTCCACAAGTGACAAATCTTCATTAAACTATATAGATTCTATATACCTCTGCACCAGATGGATTGGTACCACAAGACTGTGTTTTCCCAGATAAGCTTCTTCTACATTCAACAATAGCTCCAAAGCCTTCCTGGAAGCCAAGCTTCATGTCTTCCTCTGTGGGTACTTCATTGAATTGATTGGCCTGCATATTTGCTTATCGTCGTTAATTAACATTTTATGGTGCAATAAAACAAAAAATAATTTTCAACTTATTATTTGTATTCATTGTTGGTTTCTCGAAACTTACAATCCGTGCCACCAAATTCGAATAACCACCAGGGCCAATCTTGTGTTGACCTATTTTTTCTAGTCTTGCCTTTGTGGCCTTTGATGTGTCTGGTAGCCTATGCAAGTGTTGAAATACGTTAGATGTTCCAAGTTCGATATAGAAATCAAGGATAATAAGGTTTAGAATTACATTGCGGAAAGTATTGCATACCTCCCTGTGCCTGGTGTTAGCTTGCCTTCTCTTCTCAGAGCCTTCTCCTTTCCATCTTCCACTGGAGCTCTCCACTCCATTGCTGGAATCATTGGTGGGCGCTCATACCTATGGTTTTTTTCGAGGTGTGTCCTATATTGGTCTCGGACAACCTTCACATGTTGACAAGCCTTTTTCAAGACATTGGCATGAATGAAGGTTTTCTCCCCGAACAGGCCAACCAACCGATTAGTGAGTTCATCTTTTAAATGTTTCGGTTGTCTATCCCACCTTGTTCGGATGGTGGGCCCAAAGATCTCCAAGCAAAAGTCATTCATATGTTTATAGAAAACATTGTTTCCTGCACAACGATCATGCCATGATCATAATTAGTTGATAAAAAACGTTTTATCGGTATATTACAATGAAATTATAAACACTAATTAATCTGATGAACTATGATTAATTACCTGGGATCGTCAGTATCTTTATTGGGATGAGATCTTCGTCCACCAAAAATGTTGTCTCCAGTGTTCCCATGCTTTTGACACGGAAAGATCTTGGAAATGTAGCTTCTTCGACATCAAAATTGATAGGGGACTCGGTGTCGACCCCTTCTTGTGGATGATCCATTGTGTGTTGGTCAGTAGTGGCTGTTGCGCTCACAGCGGGGGTTCGTGGTGTTTCAGAACGTGTTACCGACTGTTCGATCGACAACAATCGTGAAGGATTCAAACTACGTGGAGTCATTTGGTCGTGATGCGAAGTCTCTCCACGAGCCTCACTGGGGCCAACACCACCTTGAAAAATATTGTGTGGTCCCTTATAATTCTGTAAATACACACCACGTCTTATACGTTCAATACTATCATATAAAAGAGAACATTATAAAGATTTAAACGAATTATTCTATGATTCAAGATTCCTCAACTTACTTGCAAGTTATTAGATCTATGTTCCAACAATGCAATCCTTTCTGTAATTGCACTTGTCTGAGGAACCTGGATTAGTAGAGAAAGGATTTCCGCAGTATATCTATTCAACAATTTCTCTACCATCTTTAGTGGGTTTGTGGCTTCACCAATTTTTTCGCAATCGTGAAGCACCTCTGCCACTTCAGGTTCTAACGGAAAATCTTGCGATGCTGATTCATACTGCGATTCACTAGTGGGCTGCAACAAACATATATAAGCACTATGAGTTCTCTATTGATAGATTCCAAATTTTATATTAATGTAACACATCTATCATGATAGATTTGTAAAATTAAAACATGGTTTACATTATCATAACGAAACCAGTATATCACATGAAAAATACATAACAAAATTAACATTATGCTATGTACTATATTGGTACAATTGAAATGAATTATACCTACGACCTCGAGGATCATGATCCACTCATTGGATCAATGGTCATAGCCAACTTGCCCCGATCTGCTAATATCTGGGAGCTGCCCCTAACAACACCCTAATAAAAAAACATAGTGAAAGTCATCTAAACGATTCCAAAACTATTCATGAGAAAACACATCAAAAAAATTATTATTCATATTATATTTTTAATATTACAAAGATGTATACCCGTTGCGCAGACCCTAGTGTGGCCGACCTTACGGAACCGGCCTACGTCAAAAACATAGACTAGAAAATTATGTAAACGAAACCAAAATATTCATTGAAACATTAATATAATGCTAAAACATTTTGACATATTTTAATTGTACAATTCAAATCAGGTCTACCTGTTGCCCCGAGGGTGTTGTCGTCTGATCAACATTTGATGGGTGTATTTCCCGATCAACGTTCTGCATCAAATATAAATTTCATTATATAAAAATAACCAATTTATTAATAATGGAAAAACAAAGCAAATAAAAACTCTTTTTTCTTATTATATTCGTACATTAGAAAGATGTATACCTGCTCCGTCGAGGAAGAAGTTCTCCTCCAACCATTTGTTGGTAGGGATTTATCCCGATCACTGGCCTGCGAAGTAAATATTGGAAATTTAAACGAAATGAACTAACAAAAAATCCTTATGATGTTTAATTTATTACTAAAAGGTTGGGTAAAATGTTATATAGTAACCTTATTTGTATCTACTCAGTTGACAGGGCAATTAATAAGCAACTCGTCCCCTGCAGATATTGTTTTAATAGCAACTACAAAAACACGGTTTCCTTCACGCCCCTCAAATTCGCAGTTTGGTTGCTTAACTGTAGACCCTGGTTGTGTACTGTTTATAAACCCCGCAATATTCCCTGTGGACTTTGGCCTTCCGTCCATGTACAACGTTCCTCCTTTATTTTTATTTTTGTCTTTCAATTGTAAATAGTTTGTTGACAATCCATAGCTATGCATACTTTTTGTATATCAGACAAGGCGCATCCAATCGTTGTAGTTGTATACGGGTCCAACATACTCCATCAATTCTGTACATGTCCCGTAACTGACCAAGATGCAATCCATGAAAAACAACCTGAAACCATGTATCGATGACGGTGCAATTCGATATCTCCTCTCGTTCAGACAAAAATCAGTGTTCAGTGGAGGAAGATCCTTCGGTACCCATTGTTTCACTAAATGTCTGTACCTCAAGGGCACCTCTTCATCATCTTTTGTCTCATCACCATAGGAACATGCCCCCCCTTGACCGTGAAAAAATTCATTGCGTCTATGGAATCTTCTTTTGGTTTTTTGACATCTAGTTGATACAATTCTTCTAGACCTATTGGATGTCTCACTTTCCTCTAGCCTTCCTAAACTCCCCTTGCTCAAGGAAGACAGATCAGAAAAATACCTGTTTGGTTCTACCTGCACCATTGGAAAAAAATTTAGATTCGACCACAAGGCATAGCGCCTCTTAAAAGTTGACATGTATCGCCTTTTATAATTTTGATTGATCCTCATTCCCTTTGTCAACATGTAGGCATTCAAGTGATGATCAGAAGACGACCAATTTATCTTTCTTAAGAGTAGAAAGTCATGCAATATTTATGAGTTGTTTTTTACTATTTGATTTAACGCTACATCACACATGTAACACACATGAAACACTACAGATACATGTTACAGGATCTCCTCTAATGCTACAAGTCCTGGCTACTCAATGAAAACTATATACCACATATTTGATTACCTTAGTGTAGATGTTTCCTGTAATATACTCAGAAGAGTTACTTTCAGAAATGACTATGCCTCTTAGAGGCCAGTCAACTCTAGGAACCAAGTGACCCTATGATAGGGCTAGTACAAACCAGAGAGAGAGAGATGACTGGGCTATGGTACGGTCAATCAAAGAAATTCAGTGACAGTAAAAAGGCTTAGTACAAAGACCAACCAGTAAGGTACAAGTCAAAAAAAAAGAATGGGTATAAAGACTCATAACCCTTGGGACTAAGGGGGTGTACACTACCTCAAACATGGACAAACTACCATAGTTATAACCACAAGACCAAAAACATAAAAGGCAGTACAAATCAATATATGCAATATCTCCTTGTAACTACCTCATATATGCAATATCTCCTTGTAACTACCTCATATATGCAATAGCTCCTTGTAACTACCTCTTGTAACTCAAATAGTACCACCAAAAGGTATGATAGCATGCAATCTTCCAAACTAAGGTCAGGAGGGTGGTACGAAGTGGGTGTAAAGACACATAACAATTTGGAGAAAGTGGGTGTACCTCAAATGTGGACAAACTACCATAGTACCCACAAGACCTAAAACATAAAAGGTGGTACAAATCACAAGATATCCCAATATTAGTAAAACACCCAAAAGGTAAAAGGTAAGGTACCACAAAAATATTATCGACAAAATGAAAGGACCATAAGACAATCGACCAAGGTGGGGTGCAACCATTCATCTCTCTCTCAAATGTACCATTGTTCCATATAACTTGAAGGACCATCATCATAGTAAACATAAAATTCCACACGGGTGATGTGATCACGTGGTCCTCTAGACTACTCCTACGGTCAAGCGTTAGTGGCTCCATGAAGGGGTGTTCAATCCCTTCAGAAGACCATCTAACTCAACCATCTCGAAGACCTAGGAGAAGAGGACATCACACATCATCAAATAAGTATTGGTAACTACCGTGTATGAACTCAAAAACCCTAAAGCAACCGAGCGTGCAGAAGGGGAGCTATGAAAAGACAAGGCTCGCAGGACAAAAAACAAGCTCAAAAAACTGTACTGGGACCGATATCACAGTGAGCGAGCTAAAACAAAAGTGGCCAGAATTCCAACAAGTAGCACTAAAAAGAAAAAGACCCTCTAAAAAGGTGAAAATGCAAGCAAACTTCCTAACTAGGAGCTGGAGACCTCGACAAATCGTATCCTTCGTAAGGTGATGAAATCCAAGTCGAACAATACGAAGTGAGAGACCAAATTTGAAGGATATCCCTCTACCGAAAGGGATCTTGGGTAAAAGAGCCCTAGTAGAAAAGTCACTAAGCTACCTCGTTCATGACACGTCGGAAGAGGTTTTCGGTGCTTCTCCTTTACCCCCTTGTATAACCAGTATGGTGGCCGGAGAATACAAGGAAGACAGTGATCGATGTTGACTTAGGGCTAAGTGGAGTGCAGCATTCCACATAGTCCGTCCGGTTCTCAATCTCGCGGTGGTTTAACCCCTGAATCAACAGGAGGCCCCTCCACAAACTGGTGTATGACCGTGTCAACAAATACTAGAGGATTTTGGTTCCCTAGAGGACAACAACTATGTCTCAGATGATAATGACAAGGGGGGATTATTTGGATGCCTATCTCCGGTGTCCTACCTAACTACCAAATTCTTTTGATTTCCTCAAGTGAGGTTATGGTGTGTTTAGTTAGGGGGTGTAAATTTTAGTGGTTGTATTACTCAATCGGGTGATGGAAGTGAAACTCGTGGTGTGATGAATGACTCAAACCATGCAAATGCATATGAATAAAATAAGCCTTTCCTTTCAATGAATGCTAGCTAAGGTAAGGAGAGAGGTCTTTCAAACTATAACTACTCTTTCAAATTAAATGAATCCATTAACAATAACTTTCTTCTACTTCTAATGACTAAAATGCATGACAATGTTTAAACCTAATTAGCAAGCATAAGAATGACATTGTGATATTATGAATAATCGTGTATGGTAGGACACATTATTTCAATTTAAAACCCATTTAATGTACGCTAGGAGACTTAAATTACAAAATGATCTCATAAGTATAAGCCCAAGAATATTTGTCACAATCCAAAATCTATTCACCAAATTCAAATCACTTCTACTATAGCTCAAGTTATGTGGTGTAGTCATCATACTTGAACTCATTAAAAATTCATTCTTTTGCATTCACAATTGACATAAGTACAACAAAAGGGATCATGATTGCTAGGGTCCACAGCCAAACATGCATCTGTGAAATAGAAAATTCAAAGCTGGAAGGTAAGATAAGTTAATTACAAAATTAGGTCAATGGGACCCCTAAGTACAAAGGTGTTGATACAATGTGGGAGTGCAAAAGAGGCTCCTTTAAAAGGCATATTCTATTGAAAGAAAAGGAAACCTGCCTTCGCAAGATAAATGGATCTCCCAAGTCCCAATACACATTCATGCAACAATTTTTCCATCTACAATAGAAACTGGGGACAATTTCTTCTTAAGCAGGGAGGAAATGATGAGCACTATGGGGTTAAATTGCTTATCATATGTTGCAAATTCGGAATTTCACTTGCAAGATATCCCACCAATCTATTTGGAAGTTCACTAGTTGTATCTCAAATTCTAGTTTTATCTTGGCTACACATTAGGCTTATAATTGTTAGCAACTACATGTATTGGATTAAAATTAAGATAAAGGGCTTGAAATCGTCTCCTCAACTTGCAAACATTTGTAGGAACTGCATGTTTTTCCATCAGACCTAATGATTAAGGCATTGTGATAGAGGAAGGCCTTATGGATACTTCAAGCTCTTATCCTAGGATCACCTCTGTACTATGTTTTTTTATTGTGAAACAACAAATGCAACATTAGTCACTATTGCAAGAAACAAAAATGCTTACTTCTCACTCAGTTTTGTTTGTCTTTGATTGGTATGCATAAAAATAAGGACTTTTGGTCGTTTGGTACTTATGTAAAGTGTTTGGAGAGGCTTTGTGTTGCTTTTGTTGGCGGTAGTGACATTGGGATGCAATGTGTTCTATCAAGTTGTATAAACATATGTAAGCTTGAGATAAGGGATAGACCATTTAGTGATTTGGCTCTTTTATGAATCAAATTCATCCCTTTGTTTCCGAAATGGCCTATCATTTCCTATTCACTCATATGCACACCTAGAATCTGTCCACTTATTCTTTTGTCATTTTTAAAACTTCACACATTACACACACACTCCTAACAAGAATGGTATTCAATTCCTTTCCCATTTATTGGCCCGGCTAATAACATGGAGAAACATACCATCCTTAGATAGTAAGGTTAGGATACATGGGATAAAAACTCAAAGTTGCACATATGGAAACAAACTAAGAACAATTCTCTGCAGTTTGGATACAAAGGACACGATACTTCATCAAGGTTCAAGCCAACAGGCACTAATATTGTTCCCTTGGACAGAAAATACCTCTATACCAACCTGTATCTAGAGCATTAGTTAAACTGAATAGGGAAATTGATGTGTGGAATATAGATTGTCCAGCATCAAACAAAAATTCAGGCTAGGGTAGTGATTGCAACAAGGAGCAATGTATCACTATGGAGGATAAGCCTTGCACTCCCTAGCCTTCATGGGAACCTACACAAAAAAGCATGGAATTGCAGCTATAGGAACAACACACAGAGAAAATATTATGTGCAGCAACATCACATGGAGATGGAAGAAATGATACAAAATAAATATTGCTGCACTTTCCTTTATTATGCACTAAGAATACACACTTACAATTTCAGAATAACTGAAACTTTCAGCTTCCCACCTTGACACATGTGGGGTGAACTACTTGAGTTAGTTACTTGGAGAAGCATGCTTGGCACAAGTTTTCATGTCACCACGTACCTTAGCCCATGTAAGGCGCATTAGTTGGTTATGTTAACCGTTAAAATGGACCTTGTCAAGGTGGAGTGATCCACTTGTGGACCCATTCTCTTTTGTGGACCTAGTATAATGTTTTTACCTGTGACTCCCCTCTCTCTTGTTCCATAAAAGAGAAGGAGGTGCACATGACTTCTAAGCATGAGAGCTAGAGTGAAGAGTGGTGTGATGTGATAGCTAGGGTATTCTATTTAAAGTGTATTGCTTTATGAGGTTGTGAGAAGGTGGTTGGTTTTGTATAGTAAGCTTGGGAGACTCTGATTTTGGATTATGTAATTCTCTTTTCTACTATAATAGAAAGAAAAGTGATTGTTGATGCATATTCAGTATTTTCTAGTGGTTCATCTATTTGAACTTTGACTTTCTACAACATCATTTTCTTGTTCACTCCATGACTTGTCCTCTAAAACTTTGACATCTCTATTAACCACAAGTGTCTTGCTAGTTAGATTATACTATATGTAGGATTTGGACTAGTAACTATATCCAATGAAAATACATTTTTCACTTCTGTTGTCGAGTTTCTTTCTAATATCCTCTCGAACATGTGCATATGATATGCAAAAATAAAGTAATGAACAAGTTAAACAAAACTAACAACTAGCATTAGTAATGTTGGTTTAGACCTTCCTTATAATCAGATATATTTTTCAATAAACCCTTTCTGCAATAGTTGACAGCCACCAGGGATCAACAACGTATGCCCCAGCAAGGCCCATAGGCTCAGAGTAGAGGCCAAAGATAGATTGGATAGTCCTGTTCCTATGGATATTGATTCTGAAGATAAGCATAATGACAGGGTTGGAACTAGTGGATTGTCTCTTGAAAATATGAGTAATGAACGCTTTCTAAAATTAAGCATTTCACATGCCATGGTGTTTGTGCATCTGGCAATGGAAAATCCTGAAACTTGTAGAATATTTGTTGAGAAAAAGGGCATTGAAGCCCTTATGAGGTTCTTGACTCTTCCAAGTATTCCGCTATCTTCAAAAGGGATGTATGTAGCTGTGCACATGGTTGCAGTTTGCAAAGCATTCGCACAACAACACTTAGTTTCCCTTGCAAGGGTATTTTGTGCTCATCTGAAGGAACATCTCAAGACTACATTAAATGTTTTGGATCATGTTGCAGTGACTAATTTATTAGCTGCAAAAGATGGACTGAATCAGAAAGTATTTTGGTGCTTGTTTGTGGTACAATTTTTTGTCTTTCTAGCTGATGATACTAAAGAGAATCGATAGTTGGTAGCATCAACGACAGAGTTTGGAAATGATAGCAAGGATGTGCTTCTTGATATTGGGATGATACATCAAGAAATACTATGGAAAGTTGCACTTACTAAGGATTCAAAGGCGCTGCTAAAGAAAGATGATGGCAATGTTTCCAACAGTGTCACAACTGATTTGGATGCACATGCAAATGAAATTGATGATCACTTGCCAACTTCTGTTGGACACTATGTGGATCTTATTTTGAATCAACATAGGCAATCATCTGTTTGGAATGTTGAACCTCAACTTTTTGATCTAATACATCTATTTCATGATATTGGTCATAGTGCTCAGCTTCAACGAAGGTTGAACATTGATTCCTCTGCCCGAGAACAACAAGCCTATGTTCATCAACCACAGTATCCAAACGCAAGTCCCTTCCAGAATCAAAATGCAAGGCAATAAGCAAAAGTCACTACATTCTTTTTTCTATGAGATATTAAGGCCGTCATTTTTAGTTCATACAAGCCATTTGTTTTCAGAACTAGGAAAAATGAATTGTCAGTCTTGCTTCCAAATTTGTAGCATCTACATTTTCAACCATCTTTCTGGCTAATGAGAAGCATAATAGCTTCCATGGGAAATGACAGAGGTGAGGGTTCACCCATCAAACTAAAAAAAACACTAGATGAAATAAGATAAAAATACCCCAATGTATATTGAAAGGTTCTACCTCAATGTAGATTGAATTAGCAATGAAACCACAGTGATTTGCTACCAAATTTTTAAATTTGTCAAATCAAAACAATTTAGGGCTTGGTACTCACGAACATGGGAGGCATTTTCAGCTCCTCTTATAGTTTCTTTGCTTGGACTCCAAACCGCCTCTCCCAATGCTTGCTCATTGGGTCACTCCCACTGCTTGCTCATTGGGTCACTCCCTCTCCCCTGCCATAATCACAAACCGCCTCTCCCACAATCGAACACTAGTCCAATCCAAATCGATAGCAGGTCGAGAGGCGCAGGTCCAAATCGCAGAGGCGCAAGTATAAATTGCAGGTCTCTCCAAATCGATAGCAGGTCAAGAGGCGCAGCTCCAAATCGCAGAGGGTTTATGGGTGTGGTTTATGAAATGCATAAGGCCGGCTTTTCTATTTGTTTAATATATATTTTATATAATGTTTTTTTTTTTGTTTTTATAATTTGTTTTTAATTAAATATATATATAACATTATATATAACAATTAAATTTTAATTGTTATGTATAATGTTATATATATATTTAATTAAAAACAAATTAAAAAAACCATTGTTATATATTTATATTTTAATTTTATTTATTCATGTTTTAATTTTATTTATTATATATTCATTTTTTTAATTTTAATTGGTTTTTTTTTGTTATATATAATTTTTTTTTAATTGTTATATATAATTTTTTTTAATTATTATCTAATTGTTATATATATAATGTTTTTTTTTTTTATGTTTGTTACATAATCATTGCCATCATCATGAGCTTGGTATATGTTGACCATTCTTAACTACCTCCTATAGCCAATTGGCTACTAGGGAAGATAAGGAAAATATGCACCCTTCCTCCTCATATTTTCAAGAAGGGGCTTAAAAAATATGGTTCATGCCAGGCTCTGAAAAGTGGAAGTGTCATTGCAAAGGATAAAAGGAATCACCAACAACTCATGTTGACCTTAAGTATGTGGAAAGATATTTTAGGAATATTTTCTTCATTCATGTGAATTTGGCAATAACTAGAGCGAAGGTCACGATCAATGAAGAATTTATCTCCATGTATCAAATAAGAGATAATTAATGACTGGAATGAGAAATTTATCTTTCACTATCAAGGAGTTAAGAGATAAAAAATTGGGACACATGTGCCAAGTGACTTGTTTTTTAAGGACCATGACAACCAAAGAAGAGTACGGGTTGGTACTAGGATGAATGATACCAATAGCTAAGAACAATGATACAATATTTTTAATTTCATATATTATTTTGTTCAAAAGTATGACAATATGATCACACATTGGATGGGAGGATACGGTGAAGCAATGAGATGCTATGATCATGCTCTCTCATTTGTAATTCCAATAAATCCATGGTGATATGACATAATCTTATTATCCATTCACACCGAGAACAATATCATGCCCACCCGTTTCAATGGAAAACATGTTAGTTTTCCGGGAGTAATCACCCATTTGAAGCATCACATTTTCACAACTTCCACCATATTTCATAGATCTCCCATCAATAATCATTATCTAAAATTTCTTAGTAACAATGATTTCAATTGGTTTCTCGGGAAACTCAATGATGAATGAAATATGGGTGGTTCTGCCATTAATCAAGATAATGAATTTTCTCTTCTTGATATAGCCAACCATGTTTAACATTAATGAGGAGAATAAATACTAGTCAAATAATTAAGGGAGGGGATTCCTTTTGAGTTCTTCCATCAAGTTCATCAACATAAATGTCCTCAAATATGTCCACAAATAATTGATGTTCCTTACATCTATGCTCAAGAGAATATGTTTCATTACAATTGTAGCATAGAACCTTAAGTTGATGTTCCTCCATTTTGTCCTATGCCAACTTATGGACCTTGAAAGGCGGAAGAGGTTGTTGAAGAGCCACCATAGTTGGGGAAAGGAAATGAAATAAAGTTGGGGATTTTGGACCGAGCATAGGATATAACACAGGCATGACAATAAATATTATTGTCCTCCAACCAAGTAGTAGGGTGGTTCACCTCTAAGTGGGATTTAATTTCCTCTTTAAGGCCACTAATAAGGAATTGCTTAAAAAATAATCAATTAATTTTTATGAAAAAACAAATGAACTTTGATGACTCCTATACTGAATTTCATTAGGTAATAAAATATTATATTAAGGGAAATTTAATGCTTCATTTGATCGATCGAACCAACCAATCAGATCTGGCTCGCCAAACTTGTTTAGAATTACTTCAGAAAAATGAGGCGTCATACTATTGGAAGGGTCGGAAAATGAGAAGTGATTCTTGGTTTCCATTTTGCTAACTAATTGGGTGAGAGAATCAACCATTTTTTGTATTTCCTCTATAGTTTACATGTTATGAGTGTTTATCATGGGACCATTAGGTCCATCAAACAGGTTAGTGATGATTTATCCCAACACAGTCAACGACCTAAGAGGATTTCCTTGTGAGGGTCCATAAGCAATGGTACTAGCGAGTCCACAAAAAAAAAGTTATTTTAGAGTGAAACCATGATGATGAAATTACTCCTTGTTGAGTATCATTACATGGTTTTTAATGCTCCATTAATGGTTGGTGTCAGTCATTTTTGAGTTTAGAAACCCTCCCACACCGTCAATGCATGCATCTAGTCTAACCATGCCAAATTTCAATCCAAGCCAACACATATTTAAAAAATTTCAACGTTGGCCCCATGTATCACATTATTTAATTTATAGGTATGGTTTCTGATGCTGCAATGGTGAGTGTCATTCATTCGAGTCTTGAAACCCTCCCACACCGTCAATGAATGCATCTAATATCAGACTTCTGACTTCAAAAGAATCCGACGAGATCACTAAACCACTGACGACAAACATCGTTGGTTTTTCTAGGTAATAGCTGTGTTGAATATCATATAATGATGATGATCATGATGAAGATCATGATGATGATGATGATGATGAAGATGATGATGATGATGAAGACGATCGATGATGATGATGATGATGAAGACGATCGATGATGACGATGATGATGACGATGATGATGAAGACGATCGATGATGGCGATGATGATGATGATGATGATGTTGATGATGATGAGGAAGATGATGATGATGATGATGGTGAGGATGATGACGATGATGTTGATCACAATGATGATGATGATGGTGGCCATGACGATGACAATAAACATGATGCTGATGATGATGATGATGATGAGAATGATGAAGATGATGATCAAGAAGAAAAAGATGATGATGATGAAGATGATCACGATGACGACAACGACGATGATGATGATGATGTTTGAGTCTTGATAATTGTGCATTTCCTTACTAAGATTCTCTCTGTTTCAAGAATAATTTAATATTCTCTACTAAACAGGGCCAACCACGTGAAGGTGGAAGCTCTTATGGTCCCTCCCCCCCCTCACATCACTCTCAATTCCCCATAAACCGACAAAAATATCTATGTACACTAGAAACTTTAAATGTGTTTTTTGACATACTCTAAAACAAGCAATGTGTCTAATTATATCATATAGGAAAATGGAAACTCACTACGAAACAATTAATTTATTATTACTGCATACCTCGTAAACTTCAATGGTCTTCATCATCTTCTTCATTTGGGTCATTGTCTGTACTATCATCCGATGATCCATATTCAACATTGTAAGGATTGGCCATATCATCCTTGTCGCCGATGTCAGTTACGATCAACATGTCATCGTCGATATCATCTTCATGGACATTATTTGATAGTACATCATCTGATTCAATAAGTTCTTCTACATCTTCTTCTGGACCATGATCATCTAACTCATGTTGATCATGATCATCTTCTGCGGCGTCTTCTTCTTCAAGAACGTCTTCATTACCTTCATCAACGTTATACTTTACCGGCCTTCCCCTTGGATTGTATCTCACAGCAAATGACCAACCCGCTCTACCTGGAACCTCAGAGTAAAATACCTGTTCACATTGGGTTGGAAGAACATAGGGCTCCGTTTCTGGATCAAACAACCTTGTATTTACCATGGTAAAACCATTATCATGTTCAATAATTGTTCTATCAGGATCACATTGATTCAATTGACACCTATACCATTTGACAACGAACAGAAATACCTTGAAAGAGTTAAAGTCACACTGAAGAATGTCTTCCAGATACCCATAGTATCGATTTTCAAATAGTTCTGGATGTCTGTCACTTATAGAAAAAACATGGTCACCTCAAAGACTGTAGATATCCCACAATCAGATGTTTTCTTTGTTTCATCCAACTTTTTGATGCGATATCTACATCCATTACACCACATAGTCTTATGGTGTTTTACCTAGTACAACAAGCCATACAGGAAAAGATTACATAATGATCACACCATATTTATGATAAAGTAGTGCATGTTTATTATAATGCCATAAAAGGAAAATAACCAGCATGACGTACAACGACAATATTTTAAAAAATAAATAAATAGTGCCCTTGATTAATATGCTTACCTGCTTATCTTTTAAACCTCTTGCTAAATCGATTTCCCTTTGTGTTACATTGGTGTCTCCATTGCGATGTGCAGCTTTAACCAATGAAGCCACACCTTCCCATGATATTCCATGACCAGATTGTTCACATTTTTCGATCCATACCTTCATCCAGTCAAGATTGTTTGCAATGTATAAATGAATCACATCCCACTCTCGACCAACTGTTTGATGACAATAAAATTAAAATTCAATGAAAATGTATATTAGTCATTTAAAAAAGTATATAATTACAATATAAAATGACGCAAAATACTAAATAAAAAAACAGAATATATATGTATGATATATAAACATAAAAATCACCAGTGAAATGTGTTATATTACCTTTCACCTTCCTTGATCTACCTTTCCCCTTCGGGTACTCCCCTTCGAAATCATTTTTGGAGTCTGGATCACAAATGCGACATAAATTGAGCTTTGACGCCAATATAGGAAGATATTCACTAATGTACAACATGTTTTGGTATACCATATATCCCTCCATCATAGAACCCTCAGCATATGCTCGTTGTCTGACCAAACCCTTCATAAATTTCAAGTGCCTCTCAACCATCCACATGGACCTTGAGTGCGCAGGGCCACACAGTTCAATCTCCTCAACTTGGTGTATGAGGTAGTGTTCCTGTGCATTGAAAAATGCTGAAGGTAGATGCTTCTGCATTTCACACATGAGACAAGGAATTTCTCTCCTCCAGTACTTTATGTCTTCTTTATGGAATTCTTTAGATGACAATCATCTACAAGTGACATGACAACCGGCCAATTAAGAGATTAAAGAAAAAAGTCATTATATTACGTAACATGAAGTAGAGAATGAAAATCAAATTAAGAATAAGTTCTATGTTGAATTAAACAAATAGTAAGCACATGGAAAAATCACCACTTACCTCATGTATTTCCCGAGACTATATATTATTTGCTTGACATTGTTGTCAAAGTTGTCCGGGATAGAGAGAGGTAGAACATACTGTAACAATAATATACAAATAGTTTCAGTATATTGAAAAAGAGTACTAGAAAAAGAAAAAAATTATTATTAAATGCATACCATATTAATTATTACCTTCATGAAGACATGCCAATCCTGTGTTTTCACCCTCGCGAAATCACCTTTCTTTTTTATGATATTCTTCATGTTCGCACAAAATCTGGTGGGAAATTTAATTTTTCGAATGACTTCTTTTACAACATTAATTTGCTGGTCCATTAACATCCATCAAAGTGAGTTTATACTAATTTGCTCTCTGTTGCTATGAAATTGAATGGCGTCTTTCATTGCATGGTTGTTATCTTGAATTTCTTTGCAAATTTTGACAATTTTTTCTTTGTCACTCCTTCCATCCAATATTCGCCATAATGTTTCAGTCACATTCTTTCTGATATGCATTGTATCAAATAGATGAGCAATTTGTAGGTGCTCATAATAGGGCAACCTACTAAATTGTTTAGGATAACTTTTCATTCCTTGTGGAAGCAGCCCATTAATGCCTTCATGATGATCACATGAACGAAAATGATGAAATTAAATATTAAATCAATGCCAATTACACTAAACAGCACACAATATAATAAAATACAATATGATCATATACAATGATTGATTATACGTACCTTGACGATTTCTATTATATTGCAACTTCTGTAGCTGAGGTGTCATTCTATTTGGTTTTAATGCAGTCTCTTGCTTGCCATTGAAAAGATGTTTTCCGGTAGTTCCATACCTATGATTCTTGGAGAGGAAGTGCCTATACTCATCAAACACCTCATTTCCTAAGCTTTTTGAACAACGAGATTTGATCTTCGGACCACAAACTGGACATGCAAATTTCCCCTTTGTCTGAAGACCTAAATAAAAAGATGGAATATCAATATTAATGTCTATTATAATTATATAAAAAATGATTGGATTATTTAGAAAAACCTGCATGCGTATTATATTAACTAGTAGTTTGTAAAATTAAATGCAACTAAAGTGGAACTTATAATTACATACCACAGAAATGGGTTAACCCTGGGGCATCATGTATTGTCCATACAAGCATTGCATGGAATTGGAATTGCCTTTGTCATATTGGTCTAGATAAGTCATACATAGTGATGCCATTCCATAACTTCAGTAGCTCGTCAATAAGAGGTTCGATATATACATTCATATCTTTGACTTGGTACTTACCCGATTGATTTGAACATATAAAATAAATATTCTGATTATGAGACGCACCATTTAGATATATAAACCATATTTCACAATAGAAAAACTTTAAATATATATATAACATTATGAGACAAAAAATGACAAATGAGAATATACCACTGCAATAAGAAAAAAGCTGCAGTGTTCGTACTTGGAATAATCATCGACAACATTATGTGATCCCTCTTTATTGTCAACCATGGAGGAATGTTGTTGTTGATAACAAAAATAGGCCACATCAAGTAAACAGATCTCATCTCTGCAAAAGGATCGACACCATTTGCTGCCAAAGAAATCCTAAGATTACGAGGTTCGTCTTTAAAGTGAGGCCATTTTTCCTCCATATCTCTAAATGCAAACCCATCTGCAGGCATCCGAATAATGTCGTCTTGACTTCTGTTCCGTGCATGGTAATCCATAAACTGTGCTATGTTTTTGCACCTGAATAGTCATTGCAGACAAGGAATAATGGGAATACAACGTAGAACCTTGCGAGGCACCTTTTTAGTTACTTGATCTGTGCGATATCTACTGATATGAAATTCAAGACATTCTGTTGCAAAATCATGCTGGTTGTAATAAAGAACATGATCATCGGGGCATGCATGAATTACTTCATACTGCATTCCAATTTCTTTCATGATGGCAGATAAATCTCGATATGTGCGAGGTAAAATATTTGAAGGTGGTAACAAATATTCACTTATCATGCTACAACAAATAAAAATAAAAATTTAGTTAATATAATATAGAAATAATATTAATGAAACAAATTTCATCCGTAGTAATTTGACTTATATATGAATTAACAATAAAATACATGACAATCATATATATTTTGTGATGGAATATATTACATACCTTAACATCCATGTGACTGATATGTTTGAAAGACCATTCATAACCTTCAAGTTCATTACCAACAATATAGCAGAGAGAAGATTTGTCTTGGAGCCGTCATAAAGGGGTTCGTATGCCTTGTCAAGAAGAGGTATATCATGAATATCATCAAAATGTTCATAATTTTCATGATCATCATCATCATCCATTCCAACATTAAATGAATCATGGATCAAAGTATTTGTAACATCATCTTCAACTATGTTATCAGTATGATCATCTTCTTCAATGTGATCATTAACTTGTTCTCCATTAATATTCATAGCTCCATGTTCCTCCAGTACTTGTTCTGGAAGCACTTGTTGATCCATACGATATGTCGTAGGATGTCTTTCCTTTATAATTACATGAAACAATCAATAGATAAAATTTAATATAAGAAATTCAAACGCAAAATGTAAAAATTTCAATCGCAAAATGTAAAAATTTATGTGATACATTAAAAATTTAACAAATTTTGTACTGTTGGTATGAAAAGAACAACGACCAATTGTACTGTTGGTAAAAAATAAGAAATATTATAATAATACATAAATTTACAAAAGCAATCAAAATAAAAACATATATAATGCAAAACTTACAAATGGATGGTATTCATGTCCCCCCTCGGCGTGCCCATGCTCCCTACAATGTTTTGTGGCTGTTGTGATCAAAATTCTTCTCCTCTTAAAGCCTCTGCATTGATTACATGGACAATAGCATTTACCATCACCCCTTTTTTCAACTCCTTCCCACAATCTAGCAAGCAATTGTCGATTTTGTTCATCTGGATCAAGAATATTCGTAGTAGACATTTTTTCGTAAAGAGCTTAAATGAAGATTTTGTTCATCTGGATCAAGAATATTCGTAGTAGAGTACTTTGCTCACTTGAATAACAAAAACAACAAAAAACAATCCGTCGAACAAAAAAAACATTCGCAACCCGTCGCTGGTATGGCAAACATGTCGGAATGGTTTGATATTTATAAATTTTAAAAGTCAAAAAGTCAAACCTACATCGGATATCCGATGACACTATTCTAGTTACCGTTGGGAAAAAATTGGTCAGATATCCAACCTCTTCGGGTTCGAAAAGGAGTCGGTTATCCGACATCCAAAGCATCGGATACCCAAATAGGTGTCGGATATTAGCAGAGCTGTCGGATAGCCTACGAGCCTCGTCGGATATTCAAAAGTATGTCAGATAACTGACGAACACCTCTCGAAATTTAAAAAAAAAACAAAAAAAAGTAATTTTTAAAGAAAAATACGACGACATAGTCCATTTCGTCGGAGGTCCTCGGATTTGCTCGTCGGATTTTGGGTTCAAATATACTAGTGCAAACACCAAGGGAACTGTTGAATGAGTGTTCACTGGCCCACTAGGAGGAATGGAAGTTGTTAGAAGGCATGTGACAAGTGTCAGCATTTTCATACCACCACTAGTTGTTGGTTATGGGACAACTGCCCCTAAATTTGTGGCATTATCCCCCAAGTGGGTGGAACATAGCTGTTAACTCATTAATGACCAGGTTAACCACTAAAAAAAAGGCCTAGGAAGCCTAGAGAAGGCAATTCGAATTGAGCAGGGAGCTCCATAATTATTTTTCTGCAGAAATAATTCCTCAAGTGTATAAGGTGATCACTGAGAGATTCGAATAGGGAGGCTAAGTGGATGTGCATTGTAAATTTGTTGAAACTATTAGGAGAAGGAAACCAGAGGTGCTGGTGCAGGTCTATTTGAATGCTAAGTCTATATGATTGGTTGATCTACTTTGTTGCTGAAAGCTGATGACCTAAAGCTTCTACAAATTCTTCTTCCTAGTGGTTTAGTGAACAGGCTCGGGGGTCCTAAGGCAAGTAATTTGGCTGTATTCAGGAGTAAGTTGGGTGGAACAGGCTCCTTAGGTTGTTTGTTTCTCCTACATTCATCAGGTTCTACTGTTCTGTCTTGTTTATTTTCAGTTGAATGAACGAAGTTCTTTTATTAAACCTCTAACCATTTTTCCTGGTTTGATATTGAAGAATTATTGATTAAATTGTTTAGCTGAACTATATACTCTATTAGGTTAGGATAGAATATAATAGATCTATTTTTGAATAAATAAATTACATAATTATGTATTGTTTCCTAAGTCAAATAGTAACCCTAAGTTTTACTATCAAGTAGTTGTAAATAACCTATGTTGGCTAGAAGTAGAGTCCATAGAAGTATAACCATCATGCACAGAACCAAGTCATGGTTTAGGTTCATTAATATCAAACTAAGTATTATTTTTAACCAACACAGAAATGCTGTGATAAACCCTAAGGGTTTGGAAACCAAGGCATGAATCAAGCCTGCATACACAACACTTCCAGAAAAAACTTTCGAATCTTTTAAAGTAGTACAGAATCGTGGCAAGGGTTCTAGCAACCTTGCCCGAAGCTAAAGTTTAAGCATTATCAACGTTGGTCAAAACCAAACCTAAAGTAACCTATCAATAACTTTATTTAATTAAAATTTCTTATATCAATTCACGAGCTCGAGTCACACTCATATTTTATCACAACTATGATAAGAAGAATGGTTCGAGTCATGCTCACTAAAGACCGGGGATTTCAAACCCTTTGCCTCATTGTATTGCAAACACAAATACGAGTTCGAAACCATTGTATCATAATACATTTACAATAACAAAATGAAGTATAATTATTAAATTACAAATCTGTTTGAGTAGTAACGAAATCCTTAAACCCTGTGTCTTATCTTTTCATTTCTGAAAACCATGTATAATATAAATTTGAAAATTTAATCATCTGCCATCCAAGTCTTGGGTTCGAGTGCTTCACTCACCCAGACCAGGTATTGAACCATAACAGTCATAACAACAATAGTATCGAATACATTAAAAATAATACAGTGAATACAATATCAAAACTAGTATTAATATTATTTGTCAAATGCATTAATAACCACCAAACAGAAGCAAGCACAGGCTGTACCAACAGCAAGTCTGCGAAATGCTCAAATAACCAGTTACAATGAAGGCTTGAAGCCTCGAAACTCAGACTATACATTCTTTTTCCATGGCCATCAATTTACACTAGAGAAGAACAAAATCATCTTTCGACGAATCCAGAGCACATGGATGAACCCGAGACTTACCAGGACATTGAAGTCCTCGATGTTTATCCTCTGCAGGAAACGTAGCTGAGAGACCACCAACGCTGCATTGTGTGCCATAAAACCTCAGTTAGATTCATAACTTTTATAAACACCAAACTCACAAGTTTAAAATAACTATTGCTAGCAATGACGGATTTGTTACTTGTGATTATCAAGTTCTGGATCTTTAGATTATCGTTGGAAGGCTGAGGGTCAAGACCCATGCATTCAAGGTTCAGGTTATCACCATTAAAAATGCATCGAGGTTGTGGTATCAAAATCCCGAACGACCACTTTGAAACCCTAAGACCTTGCGGCCTGTCGGCCTCACTTCCAAAATCACAACCATAACAATTAATACAAGGGTTTTGGACAAAGAGAGAGTTAATGCTATCGCTTGTGTGGTAACGTGGTATCCAAGAGATGTTCACGTGCCTCACGACAGGTTGGATGCCACCAAGCATTCCACTAAGAGATCAATTAATGCTCATTAATATCGTAGTGTTTTCCAACCTGCACATTTAAACGTCAGTTTCCATTTACGTTACCTCATGACCATAACTCCAACCAGTCGTATATCATTGCATTATAATATTGATACCAATTGATTAATGATAGGATCATCATATAGTTTATAGGTTTTGTTGTAATAAACTCGTAACACTAACTCCAAAGTAATTCAAATATCATTACATTATGTTTCGTCGGTTGATTTTAGAATAGTTACATGGTATAGATGATAATGTATTTGCTTATTGTATATCAATGTTAACATAGAATGTTTGTATAACATTAGAATCATAACATCAAATGATATGGATTGTAATCTAGATCATAAGCAATTATATGATAATAATTGTAACCTAGATCATAAGCAATTACATGATCTGGGTAGAATCCTTGTGAAGTTTCTTGTATATAGATAATTATATAATTTCGTAGATATATGAATGTTATATAACTTCATATTTATGAATGTTGATTCATTCTTATCTATATGTGTAAAATATCAAATGTACATGGTAACACTAATACTTACAATAAGTCTTGATAGTGTTAGATTTATACTACTTTCTATACAAAATATTATTTGAGTGATTACGATAATCTATGGTATCCATAGCAAAATGTTAGCTACACAATAATGTAAATGAAATAGAACCTTTTTGTGACTTTGACAAGATCATGTTAAGTTTGGGATAAGCTAGATAACTTCTATCGTAACCAGTATAGTATTTCAAAATTATCATTTGATCGCAGAATTAGAATGTAAGTTTCAGGTATGTATCTATCATTTGGAAACGCCATGAGAAAGATAATTCAAATTAATAATATTCATGTTGAAGCTGTCCAACAGAAGTCATAATAAAAGATAGGATCTCACCCCGAAACAATCTTCAAATAAAATTACTGTTGATTGAATATAAGCTGGTAAACTTTAAATAACTTCAAAGGATGGAATTATCTTTACCTATAACCTGTGTCAATTGTAATAACTTTAGCCATGCAGCTAAGTAAGCCCTGAGGTGCCATAGGACCCCTTCATCGTTAGAAGAGACATGAACAGTTAGTACAAACAAAATAATCAAACATTAAGTAGTGATCTTAAAAAACATCTCGTCAAGGAACGTAATCGTATTTCAAAAATTAATAAACAACGATAGATGAATTACTATACCTAAAATAAACAAATCAAACAGTTAATTACTTTCGCATACTCAAATATCATATTTATTGATATTATCAAAAATTTTAAATTTTACAAATTTTTGGGATGTTACATGTGGTATCAGAGCTCATGTTTGAACTCTCGGCCTGAAAAGGTCCAAAGAACATGCAACAGAAAATTTTTATGACAGCAAAAATCCTTACTAATTCAAGTTAAATTATTTTGTTATACAGAAAAATTGTTTTCTAAATTACAGGTATGGGAGGATCAGATGAACACATGGAGGACAGATTTCGACCGACCAGTCATACCAACAATAGCAGTGGACAACATTATGAAGAAGAAGTCCATGGTGAATTGAATGACAATTCATCGGAATTGTTATGTGCATTTCAGGAGTTGAAAGCAGAAATAAGATTTGTTAAACAGGAAAATGAGATAATTCTGAAGGCACAAGAAGAACTGAACCAAGTACTGTTCGATCAGTGCCCAACTGATGAACAGGATAGAAGGGTTGAAAATACCTCCAAGATTGAAGACTTACGTCATCAGAACAAGGGTAAGAAAGTGAAAATTGATGATGAGAATAACAGTTCAATGTCATCAGGAGTTGCCATTAAGATACGTAAAAAGAAACGTAATTATTCAAGTGATAGCAGCAAAGGGGATTACAAACCAAAAAGAAAAAGCCATAAAAAGTATGAGCAAATTTCTGGGGAGTTCAAGAAGATCAAACCCCCAACCTTCAATGGTGAAACTAAGAAAGGAGAGACAGCTAAAGCATGGCTGTCTGGCATGAAGAAATATTTTCAAATTTATGATTATTCAGAATCATTGAAAGCAAAGATGACCATATACAACCTGATCAGGAAGGCAGACATTCAGTGGTAGGACATCAAAAGAGTGAAGGGCATCAAGGACAAGGATGTGAATTGGAGCACTTTTAAATGGTACTTCAAGAAGAAGTTCCTATTTGAACAATATTATGAAGAAAAGTCCAAGGAATTTTATGATTTAAGACTGGGAACCATGAACATGAAAGAGTTGAACAACAAATTTCTAAATTTGCTAAGGTATGTGCCATACCTTATGGAGGAGAAACCAAAGATTCAGAGGTTTCTGAGCTTTCTACCTTTCAACATCAAGGACATAATAGAGTATGAAAATCCAAAGACCTTAGAAAAAGCCACGAGGAAAGCAACTTTCTGCTATGAACATAACCGGAAAAGAGAAGGGATATCTAACTGAAAAAATAATAAACCCAACAACTTTGAGCTGAAGAAGAAGAATTTCAGGTTCAATGGAAATTCTGGTTTTCAAAAGAAAAACTTTCCAAATCAAAATTTCCAAGAAAACAATCCCAGAAATAATCAACAACAGAATTTTATAGCTCCTAGAAATACACCCAATGTTACCAGAACTAATGACCAGAGGACACCTATAAAATGTTTTGAGTGTCAAGGTCCTCATTATGCTTCAAATTGTCCCAATAAGAAGTGGACAACTAATAATATTCACTCCATACAAGCTGAACCTGTTGTGGGAGACTTGACAAGAGAGATGCCCATAATTAATGCATCTCTAGACAATAGGCAAGCGGGGCATCAAGTCTCTATGGTAGAGATTGAAGGTATGCAACAAAACCGCCCTGTTTCTATTTTGATTGATCTAGGCACTAGCCTGAGTTATATATCTCCAAATATTGTAGAAAATTTTAAACTGAAAACAGAATTTTTTTAATAAATCTTGGTTAGTTAGACTAGCAACAGGAACAAAAAGAAAAGTGTCTAATTTTGTTGAAAGTTGTGTTTTATCTATGAATCAGTTAAAGACATGAACCAAGCTAAATGTTTTACCTTTAGGATCCTATGACATCTTAATTGGAATGGACTGGTTAGAAGCACATCATGTTATTTTGAATTGTTATGAGAAAAGTTTTACCTGTCTAAATGATGAAGGAGAAACAATAGAAGTGAAGGGTATTCCTAGAAAGACATCACTTAGACAGATTTCAGCTATGCAAGTAAAAAGAGCAGTTAGAAAAGGATGTAAGATGTTCGCAATAAATGTAGTACATGAGGATTCAATTACAAAAGAGGACAAACTTCAACTAGAAGATATACCTATCCTAAAAGAATTCCTGGATATTTTTCCAGAAGAGATTCCAGGATTACCCCCGAAGAGGGATCTAGATTTTACCATTGAGCTGAGACTGGGTGCGGTACCAAACTCCAAAGCTCCATATAGGATGAACATATTGGAATTAAATGAGTTAAAATCACAGTTGAAGGAACTAATTGATAAAAACTATATAAGACCCAGCATGTCTCCTTGGGGAGCTCCTGTTATTTTTGTTAAGAAGAAGGATGGCACTTTAAGAGTTTGCATAGATTATCGCCAAATGAACAAGATGACAATCAAGAATCTATATCTGTTTCCCCGCATCGACGATCTATTTGATCAACTACGTGGAGAAACGATATTTTCCAAGATTGATTTAAGGTCAAGATATCATCAAGTTCGTGTGAAGGATGAGAATATTTTTAAAACAGCCTGTAGAACTCGTTATGGACATTATGAGTTCGTGGTCATTCCATTTGAGTTGACTAATGCCCCGACATTATTTATGTGCTTAATGAATAATATTATGCACAAGTATTTGGATAAGTTCGTCATTGTATTCATAGATGACATTCTAGTATATTCTAAAAGTAAGGAAGAACATGACGAACATCTGCGTATTATTTTACAAGTTCTGAGAGATCATCAATTATATGTTAAGTTTAGTAAGTGTGACTTTTACAAGGATAAGATTCAGTATTTAGGTCACATAATCTCTAAGGAAGGAATTTCGGTTGATCCCGATAAGATAAAATCCATTAATGAATGGCCGATTCCTAAGGATGTGTCGGACGCACGATCGTTTATGGGGATTACAGGATATTATAGAAAATTCATAGAAGGTTTTTCAAAGATTGCAAACCCCATAACCTCCTTACAGAAGAAGGGGAAGAAGTTTGTATGGGATCAAAAGTGTGCAGATAGTTTTAAGAAGTTGAAGGAATTACTAACTACAACACCTATTCTAAGAATTGCAGATCCTAATAAAGATTTTATAGTATGCACTGATGCATGTAATGACGGACTCAGTGGAGTCCTAACACAAGAGGGAGAGGGACATGCTGTTGCATATGAGTCTTGAAAGCTGAAAATACATGAGAAAAATTATTCTACATATGATCTGGAATTATTAGCAGTAGTACACGCCTTAAAAATGTGGCGTCACCATCTTATTGGCAGAAAATTTACTTTGATGACAAATAACATGGGGCTGAAGTATTTACTAGATCAAACAAACTTGAATGTTAAACAAGCTAGATGGCTAACCTTTCTACGTGAATATGATTTTGAAATTCACCATATAAAGGGTAAAGAGAACAAGGTTGCTGATGCTTTAAGTCGTAATGCAAAGTTAAATTTTATTTTAGCCATCAATACATACACAACAGATTTAGAAAATCAGATTTTCGAAGGGATTAAAACTGATGAAGAGTACATAAATTTACATGAAAAGACAACAGAAAGTAATTCTAAAAATTCTATGGCAAGTTTCAGGTTAAATGAAAATGGATTGTTGCTATACAAGAATAGATTATATGTTCCCAACGTACCTAAGATAAAAATTCTGATTTTAGATGAGATGCACAAAAGTCATTATTCTAGTCATCCAGGTTATCAGAAAACCATAACTATGTTACAGAAAGATTATTATTGGCCCAGGATGAAGGATGAAGTAGCAGAATATATAGCTAAATGCATTTACTGTCAAAGAGTAAAGGTTGAACATCAGCATCCGGCTGGACTGTTATAGCCATTACCTATACCTAGTTGGAAATGGGAGATCATAAGCATAGATTTTATTACCGGACTACCCAAGAATCAGAAACAAAATGATTCCATCATGGTGGTAGTGGATAAACTCAGCAAGGCAACACATTTTATACCAATAAAAACTACTTATAAGGCTTCAGATATTGCAGAAATTTTCATGAAACATATTTTTCGATTACATGGAATACCAAAAGTGATAGTTTCAGACTGTGATTCTAAGTTTACTAGAAACTTCTAGAGATCTTTGTTTAAAGGGTTGAATACAACCTTAAAATGCAGCACAACATTTCATCCACAAACGAATGGACAAACGGAAAGAGTAAATAAGATATTGGAAGACATGCTAAGTATGTATGTTAAGGACCAGCCTGGTAAGTGGGAGGACTACTTGCATTTAGCAGAATTTGCATATAGCAACCATTACCATGCATCAGCCAGGCTTAGCCCTTTTGAAATTCTTTATGGTAGGAAATGTAATACACCAGTTTCTTGGAATGACCCAGTTAATAGAGTTATTTTAGGACCCGAATTGTTGAAGGAAATAGAACTAACCGTGAAACAGGTACAAAGAAATCTTAAAGCTGCCCAAGATAGGAAAAAGAGTCAAGCAGATCTTAAGAGGACTTATAAAGAGTTCTAGGTTGGTGAGCATGTTTTCATTAAGGTAAGACAGAAGAAGAGCTCATTAAAATTGGGAAGCGGTTCCAAGCTGGCACCCAGGTATTGTGGTCCTTTCAAAATTTTGTCAAGGGTTGGACCCATGGCATACCAACTAGCTTTGCCACCAAATCTAAAAATACATAATGTTTTTCATATTTCATTTTTAAAGAAATATATACACGATGTTACTCATGTTATAAATTGGAATGATGTATAGGTAGAACAAGACGACGATTTTCAGGTGGAACCGGATTGTATCCTCGAAAGAAGGGAAGCTCTACTCCGAAATCGCACCATTGGGCAGGTAAAGGTACAATGGAAGCACCTTAGCCCAAAAGAGGCAACCTGAGAGTTGGAGAGTAATATGCGGGTAGCATACCCAACTCCATTTCAAGAACACTTAGAAAATGAATGAACAACATCGAGGATGATGTTGAGACTTAAGGGGGGGTGTATGTCACCTACCCAAATTTTGAGACTATTTATTTTATTGCAAAAACATTATGTTAAATTATAATTACAAAGTTTTGTAATTATGACCAGATCTGGTCAAGGATGATTGTAATGACATATTATTATTATTTAATAAATTAAAATATGAGACAAACACCAAGGGAATTGTTGAATGAGTGTTCATTGACCCACTAGGAGGAATGGAAGCTATTAGAAGGCATGCGACAGGTGTCAGCATTTGCACACCACCACTAACTGTTGGTTATCGGACAACTACCCCTAAATTTGTGGCATTATCCTCCAGGTGGGTGGAATAGAGATGTTAGCTCATTAATGACCAGGTTAACCACTAAAAAAAAAGGCCCAGACAACCTAGAGAAGGCGATTCGAATTTAGTAGGGAGCTCCATAATTATTTTTTTGCAGAAATAATTCCTCAAGTGTATCAGGTGATCACTGACAGATTCGAATAGGAAGGCTAAGTGGGTGTGCATTGGGAGTCTGCTGAAATTATTATGAGAAGGAAACCAGAGGTACTGGTGCAGGTCTCTTTGACTGCTAAGTCTATATGACTGGATGATCTACTTTGTTGCTGCAAGTTGATGACCTAAAGCTTCTACAGATTCTTCTTCCTTGTGGTTCAGTGAATAGGCTCGGGGGTCCTAAGGCAAGTAATTTGGTTGTCTTTAGGAGTAGGTTGGGTGGAACAGGCTCTTTGGGTTATTTGTTTCTCCTACATTCATCAAGTTCTACTGTTTTGTCTTGTTTATTTCAGTTGAATGAACAGAGTTGTTTTATTAAACGTCTAACTCTTTTTCCTAGTTTGATATTGAATAATTATTGATTAAATTGTTTAGCTGAACTGTATACTCTGTTAAGTTAGGATAGGATAGAATAGATCTATTTTTGAATAAATAAATTACATAATTATGTATTGTTTCCTAAGTCAAATAGTAACCCTAAGTTTTACTGTCAAGTAGTTGTAAATAACCTATGCTGGCTAGAAGTAGAGTCCATAGACTTCTTCTAATTTCTATTATCAAAACATTGTTTTATTATTATCATAACATGCAATATAATTACTCTGTAACCTTGTAAACATAATAAATAAAAATGATCTTAACAGTTTATAATACATTATAGATTTTAATTAAAATCTAACTGTAGTAACCTTTAAAATAATTATTGATAAATAGAAATCAGATAGCAGAAGTATAACCATCATGCACAGAACCAAGTCATGGTTTAGGTTCATTAATATCAAACTAAGTATTATTTTTAACCAACACAGAAATGCTGCGGTAAACCCTAAGGGTTTGGAAACCAAGGCATGAATCAAGCCTGCATACTCAAAACTTCCAGAACAAACTTTCGAATCTTTTAAAGTAGTACAAAATCGTGGCAAGGGTTCTAGCAACCCTGTCCGAAGCTAAAGTTTAAGCACTATCAACGTTGGTCAAAACCAAACCTAAAGCAACCTATCAATAAATTTATTTAATTAAAATTTCTTATATCAATTCACGGGCTCGAGTCACACTCGCCCATATTTTATCACAACTATGATAACAAGAATGGTTCGAGTCACGCTCGCTAAAGACCAGGGATTTCAAACCCTTTTCCTAATTGTATTGCAAACACAAATACGAGTTCGAAACCATTGTTTCATAATACATTTACAATAACAAAACGAAGTATAAGTATTCAATTACAAATCTGTTTGAGTAGTAACGAAATCCTTAAACCTTGTGTCTTATCTTTTCATTTCTGAAAACCCTGTATAATATAAATCTGAAAATTTAATCGTTTGCCATCAAAGTCTTGGATTCGAGTGCTTCACTCACCTAGGCCAGGTATCAAACCATAACAGTCATAACAACAATAGTATCGAATACATTAAAAACAATACAGTGAATACAGTATCAAAAGTAGTATTAATATTATTTGTCAAATGTATTAATAACCACCGAACGGAAGCAAGCACAGGCTGTATTAACAACAAGTCTACGAAATGCTCAAATAACCAGTTACAACGAAGGCTTGAAGCCTTGAAACTCAGACTATACATTCTTTTGCCACGGCTATCAATTTACATCATAGAAGAACAAAATCATCTTCCGACGAATCTAGGGCACATGGATGAACCTGAGACTTACCAGGACATTGAAGTCCTCGGTGTTTATCCTCCGCGGGAAATGTAGCTGAGAGACCACCAACCCTGCATTGTGTGCCATTGAACCTCAGTTAGATTCGTAACTTTTATAAAAACCAAACTCACCAATTTAAAATAACTATTGCTAGCAATGACGGATCTGTTACCTGTGATTATCAAATCTGGATCTTTAGATTATCGTTGGAAGGCCGAGGTTCAAGACCCATGCATTCAAGGTTCAGGTTATCACCATTAAAAATGCACCGAGGTTGTGGTATCGAAACCCTGAATGACCACTGTGAAATCCTAAGACCTCGCGGCCTGTCGGCCTCACTTCCAAAATCACAACCATAATAATGAATACAAGGGTTTTGGACAAAGAGAGAGTTAATGCTATCGCTTGTGTGGTAACGCAGTATCCGAGAGATGTTCACATGCCTCATGACAGGTTGGATGCCACTGAGCATTCCACCAAGAGCTCAGTTAATGCTCATTAATATCATATTGTTTGCCAACCTACACATTTAAACGTCAGTTTCCATTTACATTACCTCATGACCATAACTCCAACCAGTCGTATATCATTGCATTATAATATTGATACCATTTGATTAATGATAGGATCATCATATAGTTTATATTTGTATAAGTGTTAGGTTTTGTTGTAATAAACTCGTAACCCTAACTCCAAAGTAATTCAAATAGCATTACATTATGTTTCGTTGGTTGATTTTAGAATAGTTACATGGTATAGGTGATAATGTATTTGCTTATTGTATATCAATGTTTACCTAGAATGTTTGTATAACATTAGAATCATAACATCAAATGATATGGATTGTAATATAGATCATAAGCAATTATATGATAAGAATTGTAACTTAGATCATAAGCAATTACATGATATGGGTAGAATCCTTGTGAAGTTTCTTGTATATAGATAATTATATAATTTCGTAGATATATGAATGTTATATAACTTCATATTTATGAATGGTGATTCGTTCTTATCTATATGTGTAAAATATCAAATGTACATGGTAACACTAATACTTACAATAAGTCTTGATAGTGTTAGATTTATACTACTTTCTATACAAAATATTATTTGAGTGATTACGATAATATATGGTATCCATAGCAAAATGTTAGCTACACAGTAATGTAAATGAAATAGAACCTTTTTGTGACTTTGACAAGATCATGTTAAGTTTGGGATAAACTAGATAACTTCTATCGTAACCAGTATAGTATTTCAAAATTATCATTTGATCACATAATTAGAATCTAAGTTTCAGGTATCTATTTATCATTTGGAAATGCCATGAGAAAGATCATTCAAATTAATAATATTCATGTTGAAGCTGTCCTGCAGAAGTCATAATAAAAGCTAGGATCTCACCCGGAAACAATCTTCAAATAAAATTACTGTTGGTTGAATAGAAGCTGGTAAACTTTAAATAACTTCAAAGGATGGAATTATCTTTACCTGTAACTTGCGTCAAGTGTAATAACTTTAGCCATGCAGCTAAGTAAGCCTCGGGGTGCCATAGGACCCCTTCATCGTTAGAAGAGTCATGAACAGTTAGTACAAACAAAATAATCAAACATTAAGTAGCGATCTTAACAAACATCTCGTTAAGGAACCTAATCGTATTTCAAAAATTAATAAACAACGATAGATGAATTACTATAGTTAAAATAAACAAATTAAATAGTTAATTACTTCTGCATACTTAAATATCATATGTATTCATATTATCAAAATTTTTAAATTTTACGAATTTTTGGGATGTTACATGAATCCATATTGTAAAGCTTATGCCACATTGAATTTTTTTCATCTAATGACATGCATGAAGGGAGCATTTGATTGAGAACCTATTATTCGATCCTAGACACCTAACACATGCTTACAATGATGATCACCCTATCTATTATCCTTACAATAAGGAAGAAACATAATGGCATATCTCCTCATCATCTTAATTTTGACAAACAATACTAACACATAGAGGCTAGCTACTTTGTTGAATGTAATGCCCTCCGTGTCTTGTATTTGTAATATGTACAACTATGGTGTTATCACATTATCATTCTGTGTGGATTTTGGTCAAATGACTTATAACAATTCACTAAGTATAGATGGACAACATTTATAGCAATACCCATCATATTCTCACGATCATTGGAAGCTATCAAAGGTAAATGAACCAAGGAAATCAAGGAAAGCTTGAAATAGAATCGTTACAATAGGGCTCAACAAGAGTATCATGTCACTTACAAGAATTGAACCTGGGTGAGGAGGGCAACAATCTTTCCTCCCAACCACCCAAGCTACAACCAATGGACAAGAGTAAATGGAATTTTATCAAATCTATTCAATACATAACATAGGGAAACATCATTTTCATCATAAGACCTCATCCACATATGAACATAAGAAAATCATTTTCATCATAAGACCTCATCCACATATGAACATAAGCAATAAATTCAAGATGAAGCATAAACATAATACTTAACTCAATAGATGACTGACCGAGCGAGTGAATGTATGAGTGCAACATTCCACCCAACCATTGGCCAATTATATTCTTAAATATCTCAACACAATTACCACCCCAAAGCTAAACAACAAATCCACTAAAACAAAAACTTACTAAAAATTATTCACAAGACTTCTTGACACAACCTTCTTGCACCCCTATGGTCAAAGAGCGCGGGGGCTTCCGATATGAACATATAAACTAAGTTTGTAAACAAAAGCTTCGGAATTTAAATAACAAGGTCGGATTCATTTACGCTACATGCATATGTAATTATCGAAGACTTTCAGACTTGTTTTGAAAATCCAGCCTATATAAAACATAAATTGATCCCTCGGCTTGTAATGGAAACTATAACAATTAAATATCGATTTAGCTCTCGTCGAGAACTCAACCCAATATCACGAGTCTTTCTTTCTCGGAATACGAAAATACATAAAACGATTGCAAGGAAGTTGATATAAAAGGAAGCCTCTCTGCCCTCTTTATTGCTAGTCAAATATATATATATATATGAGTGAAAGATTGAGCATGAAAAGGGGCTGCTCCACACACTTTGCAGCAATAATATATACAACAACCAAAAAGCAAGAGGAGTCAATTGATTTGCACATAAGGGCCATGCCCAATCCCAGCACCGGAAACAATGTGATTATCAATTGTAAATACAAATGCAGCTCCCTCACTCTAAATAGAAACAAGTTACTGTTGATTGCAATGATACAAGAGCCATATCTAAGAAGAAGGGAAACACATTTTAAATGCAGACAAGTGCAAGTCTTAGAGGGGCAACGCCCTCGCAACCAAATACCAGATCCTAAAGAGAAAATCCCCCCACAAACACATGCAAGGTTTTTAAGGGAAATTTACAAAGTGCCACAAGGTCCTTTTCAACGCAGAAGCAAAGTGAAATGTATCAAGAAACATTACAAAAGGCCACGGCCTCCTCTTTCACGCAGAAGCAAAGTACAATGTATCAAGAATTACGAAAGGCCATGCCCTCCTCTTTCACTCAGAAGCGAGGTAAAATTCATGCAAGACATTCCAAAAATACACGGCCTTCTCTTTCATGTAGAAGCAAAGTAAAAATGTATCAAGAAATTACAAAGGTCCATACTTTCAAGGCCTCTTTTCTATATTTTGGATTACGTTTTTAGATTATGAAATGATAACATACATTTAAAAATATTTAGTATTTGTGTACCTGTGATGGCGATAACAACCGATTTAATGCATATGCCTATGTATATTGTTTATGGTTTATACAAAATCTATTTTTATTAAGATGGATTTCCCATTCACCTTTGTATTAAAGTTGTTTCCTCTTTGGCATAAAGGAGATCCTTTGGAATAACCTAGATATATCTTCTCGTCCAAGAACAAGTTATTTTAATTTAGTTGTAGTTTTCTTTTCCTTGAGAGCATAGTCATAACCTATCGTTATGTTAAACTTGCTCCATGATTGAAGGTTACTATTGGGTTGAAGGTTACTATTGGTTTTCCTTTTAGTTCATGTTATTAGACATTTTATTAAGGAAATAACAAGTAATGAATAACATAGGTTTTCATTTTAGGACAGGTTCATGTTATTAGACATTTGATTAAGGAAATAACAAGTAATGAATAACTTGTTAAATATCTTCAGTACTTAAGATTATAAGTTAAATAATTTCTCTTCCAGCTCATAGGTATTAAGATAGGTTCTAGTCATTGTCAACCATTACCCTAAGGTTTCACTACCATTTCACCTCCCCCCTAGTGGATTACGTTTCCCTTTTCGTTTTTGTTGTTGTGCACATTCAACCCCTAGGTTCATCTCAGCATTTCATCTTTGCAATTTACATAATACATGTGGCATCCCCATGCTTTAACCAACACATGGATCTATTGAGAAAAACAAAGTGTTATAGGGTTCGTTGGCGGGGCCTTGGCATTGAGCTCCACGCCGAAACTATTACATAAATAAATGTATATTTCATGTTTGATTACAATGACTGAAGTGAGGGATATTACAATATCATACAAAGACGAAATCATTGGCATACACAATGAATGATTGGCATACAAGTATGATATGCTTTTAGTGTAAAAATACCATAAATGGTTAATTGGATCTATTCCATTGTCTAAGGTTGGAATGTATGGTAAAAAACCATATGATTGCATATGGGCTCATGGACCATGTGTTATACCCAAAATAACCACATAGTCTCTACATAGGGATCTTTAGCTTACGAGTGACATATGCTCTCCATTTTGAGCTATATCATACTAGATATTCTTATCAATTTGCCATGGACAAAATATAAGGTCTTATGCAATGACATTCATGTTTTACAATCATGGGCTAGGAGTAGTCCCTCAAGCAATCGCACATGCCCTAATAGAGAATACATGTCACAAGTTTGATATGGTAGCCACTTAAAGGTTTGGTTCTCTAGGGATGGTTCTTAGCGATGACGGAAAATTGAGGTCATAATCCATGGTAACCACACATGCCTTAAATAAAGAATCTTCTATTTACAAGTTTAGTATGGAGGTGATTCCAAGGTTTGGTGCATTCGGGATAATTTTAGTGGAGAAGCCATGGAATAGGGATATAGGGGATTAAACCCTATGTAGTTTATCCTTGGGGATCAAATGTAATGCATGTGTCCAAAGCCACCATATAAGCTCTGAATAGGGAATCTTTGGCTTCTAAGCAAGATATAGTGGGAATTTAGGGGTTTGGAACACCAAGGTTGTTATAATTTAAGGTATATACTATTCTTTAAAGTACTTGAATGATGAACACTATTCAAATTTTGAGTTTATAAAATGTATTATTTATTATGGACGATGATCCAATTATATTGACCATTGTCTTTCAACCATAGTGATTGTATGCGGGCAAGTCAAAAGAATTACAAATTGGTTGAAGAATTAGAAATAGGTTAAATAATTTCATAAATTAGTAGGGGACATGGGATCTGATGTTCTTCCTTCGACATTCTGTGACTCAATTCCCAGAACTTGTTTGATTAGCGCTAACTTCCACAGAACTTGTTTGATTAGTGCTAACTTCCACAAACGGCATAAACTCTTCTTCTGAACGCACTGCACAGGCATATCCTTATATAAGAAGTTTTGCAGTCAATAACTACTTATTACAGCAGCACTGTTCCGTAGGCAAAAGTATAAGTCACTATCCGTTATGAAATCATGGTTGAAATAGCAACATGTGGGCCATCCTCCTCCATAATTTAAAGGTAAGCTAATCGATCAACTATTTGTTTTTTTCGATTTTTTTAAAACGTTTTTTTTAAATTATAGTTTTACTTTGAAACATTTGAGTCCTTAGTTTGGAAAACGACTTCACGCTTTAAATTTCTTTTCACACAATGCCTTCAAGTCTGTTTTTATACAATGCCATGCTCATGTGATTCCAAACATGATCTTTGTGGAGATATTTTAGCACTTCATCACTTTGTGCTAAAATAGGCCATACAGAGCGTAAGGTATGGCTTTTTTATTATTATTATTAATCATATTTTAAAATTTATTATATTGATTATGGTGTTTTTTTAATATTCTAGTTTTAAGATTATAGTAATTTGTTTTTTCCCGCGAAAAAAGCATACTATTGTTATTCAAAATAGCTGAATCAAATAATACATAATTAGGTCTATCATATATGATTGTCCCACAAGCATTTCTACAAAAGAGTGTCATGTGCTACCCCATATATACTTCACTAACATCTCTATAAATATGTCCTGTAGCAAACTACATATTATCAGAACCAGATGTTCTATGATCATCGCAATGACTATGCGTCAAATATTACAAAAATACATAAAAAAAACAGCATATATATGCCAAAATACCAAAAAACAAAGGAGAACAGAGTACAACATCAAATCATGATGTTATATGAGCCTGAATCAACCAACTGGTTATCCCAATATTCTTCCCAAAGCACAAAATCCTCCTCACCCTCCAGCGCCAGCTTAGAAAGACAATCAGCCTCATCATTATGTCCACGGAAAATATGCTCCAAAGGAATAGAACTGAAAGACCGAAGTTCATCCTTGATTCTTCTACACCAGCAGACCAGCTCCAATACATTAATATCAATTTCACCTTTGGCCCATTTAATAGTCACACAGGAATCCCCAAAGATCTTGACACTTATCAGCCCAAAGATATTAGCAACTCTGACAACACACCATAAGGCCAAAAGCTCTGCCTTCATATTGGAACCTCTTCCAAATTTGAGATGAAGTGTGAACTGATGATGTTGATTTAAAAAGATCACTCCATCGGCACAACAATTTCCAAAGTTGGCAGCACCGTCAAAAAATAGAACAGGCTCCTGAAAATTAAACTGGAAATCCTCGATATTCCTTTGCACATTAACAGAATCATCAATCTGATATTGTAAGAAGTGTGTAAGAATAAAGTTGAACGTTCCCATCACATTTGGAGAATGATCGTCAAATGTAACTTTGTTTCTCACATACCACACCGCCCAACATATGAAAATAGGCAATGTGACATATTGTTTGCAGCTCGAAATCCACTCCTTCAAACACGCATCCAACGAAGGACCCTTCCATTCACAAACTATACCAAACAAGTGATAGCATTTTTCCTAGAGATTCACAACAAAGGAACAATCAATAAATAGATGTGTGACAGTCTCCATATTCGACTTACATAAGATACAACAATTGGGCCCAGCCCACCCAATCCCAGATAAATTGTCCCAAGTCTTCAACCGATCCATTAAAACGAACCAACTAAAGCATTTCAATTTCAAAGGCAAATTCCATAGACATATGTTTCTATACCACCAATGGTTAGGAAAGTTGCAGTGTCTTCTGATCATACAATCATAAGCCGACTTAGCTGTAATAATCCCTGTTGATTCATTTCCAGACCAAACCACAACATCATCCTCAATAGTAAGTCGGATACCTGCAGCATTCAAACCCTGGATGTATGACTCCCATTCTTCACTCAAAGCCTGTGGCATATTTAAATCAGCAGCACTGAACCAATAACCAACAACATCATTTTTAACAATTGAGTTAATAGTTATCAGTCCAGCCCCTCTTAGAAAACCAGAGAGTCCAGTCGATAATGTATATGACTCTTTTAACCCAAGAATCGGATCAACACCAATGGCACCCTCTGACCCATTACCAATTTTCCAACAGAGTTTATGAGCAAACCAACAATAGACCTTCATGAACCCTCTCCATATCGGGGAAACACCCCTCACCTTTTTCCTTGGCAGTCTCAACCAGTGAGAGATTTTTGAATTAATGTATTTATGATAAATGACTTTTGACCACAGGGAACCACTGTAAATAGCCCTCCAGAGACTTTTCAATCACAATGCATCACTGAAAACCGATAGGTCTTTCAAACCCCAGCCACCAGAATTGAAGGGAAGCGATAGTCTCTCCCAACCAACCAAGGTCAAATTAGCCCGCTTAAGACCCCCAGTCCATAAGAAGTTAAAACGAATCCTTCTTAGAGAATTAATCACTAAGCAAGGGACAGAGAGAAGTGAAAACCAATATATCAGTGCCCCCAACAATACAAATTTGGCCAAAGTTAATTTGCCACCAATAGAGAGCAAGCGATAAGTCCAGTGAGATATACGTGATTCAAAATGCTTGACAAGCCAATCTTAATCTTTAACCAAATATCCATTGGGTTTCAAGAAAAAACCCAAATATGTAAAGCCATCAGAGATCTTACTACACTTATAAGGGACAATGGATTGAATATCTGATACCCTTACATCATCAACCAAATTTTGAAAAAGACTAGAATTCCTCAAACTTACTCTCATGCCTGAGGCCATACAGAACAATTCAATAACGCCTTGAAGTATTCTCCATTCATCCATTGACGCCATCCCAGCAATCAACACATTGTCTACAAACAGAACATGTGTAAAAAAAAGATCCTTTGCAATTTTTATGCCTTTGAACTTTCCTTGCTTCGTAGCTTGCATAATCAATTTGCTTAATCCATCCATAACCAGTAAAAATAACAATGGAGACATTGAACATCCCTGACGAATCCCCCTTGAGCAACTAAAGAAAGACGTAGGAACCCCATTGACAAGTACTGTAATATTCATCGTATTAACACAAGCCATGATCCATCTAATAGCTAAAGCTAGCACACCAATCTGAATCAACAAGATCCTCAGGAAATCCCAATTGACCCGATCATAAGCCTTTTCGAGATCCAATTTGAACAAAATAGCACTGCGTTTCTTACATTTAATAGAATGAAGTAACTCTTGTACAATACCAATAGCATCATGTATCTGCCTATTTTGTAAGAAGCCAAACCGTTCAGGAGAAATGTACTTAGAAAACATAGGTTTAAGGCGGCCTGCAAATATCTTAGATACAATTTTATATGCCAAATTACATAGTGCAATGGGTCTGAAATCTGCAAAGGTCTTTGGATCATTCACCTTAGATATAAGAGTAATGAAAGTAGAGTTTAATGCTCTAGATAGATACCCTTGACATCTAGTATATTCAGCCATATTAACAATATCATCACCCAATATATCCAAAAAGTGCAAAAAGAGCTCCATAGTCCAGCCATCAGAGCCTGGACTTTTTTCTTTAGCAAACATTTTAAGCGTTCTCTCCACCTCTTCTAGTGTAACCTCAGAGCATAATGTATCAACATCTTCTTGGTCAAAAAACCTTGGAAACAAACGAGCCACTTGAAGCTGAGAGGACAAATCACACCTATTGTCATCGGAATAAACATGAGAAAAGTGCTTGTAAGCTTGTGCCTGCAACTCCGCAGCCGCAGCTCCAGCATACACAAATCCTTCATCATCTACTAGTTTCCATATAGTGTTATTGTTCCTTCTAGCAGATGCAAAATTATGGAAGAATTTAGAATTTTCGTCACTAGAATTTACCCACAAAGCCCTGCTTTTTAACCGCCATTCCTTCTCTTCCATCAGATAAATCCTATCCTTCTCAATTTCTAGATTTTTAAGCCTTTCCAAATCAGGACCAACTAGTGGCTTCTCAATATTTTGCAAATAAAGCTGATGTAAATGTGCTTCCACATCAACCAACAATCGCCTATCCCAATGTTTCTTCTTATGAATCCAATTAGTAACCTTTCCTTTTAAAACTTTTAGCTTGAAGCAAAAGAGATCAACAAGGTTAAGATTTGAATCACACCTTGCTCTCAACCACACCTCCCTGACGAGACAGTCAAAATCAGAATTTGATAACCAGGAACAATCAAACTTAAAAGGATAATTTGAAGTCATAAAATCCTCCTCCAATTGCAAGAATATAGGCCAATGATTCGAGACCTTAGATTCTCCAACCCAAGAACGATACCGACTGCAATTCCCCAACAAAGAAGAAATCACTAGAAACTTATCTAGTCTTTTGTGTATCCCTTCACACCCATCTTTGCCATTTGACCAGGTAGGGACAAGTTCCCCTGTACACACATCAATAAGATCATTATCAATAAGAAACTCAGAAAAGAAGAGTGCCAACTCATCCAGTTTTTCCTTAGAACCCTAGACTTCCTGTGCCAACCTAGTAAAATTAAGATCCCCCACAACAATGATGTTTTCCATACTTAAGATACTAGAAGACTGAAGTCCAAGCCAAAAGTCCTCCCGATTTTTATACGGAGCATAACAATTCAGAACTGAGAAATGTATTTCTGATGCTTTGCAATACCCTTCCAATAAAATACCCCATGTGGTCTGAAAAGTACAAAAACAATAGACTCTAGGGTCCCAAGCAACAGCCAAACCCCCAGACAAACCATTAGAATTGACAGCAGAAATTTCCCACCCAGGAAAAACCCCTGCAATTTTAGAAATAGCTAAATAATCTTCACACATAGTCTCCTGCAATAATAATAAACTTGGACCAGAAGTAGAAATTAAATTGGAAAGGGCCCTTCCCCGTGCAACCCTAGATTATAGTAATTTATAACTTATATATATATATGTGTGTGTGTGTGTGTGTTTTCAAATATTTAATGTAAATTATTATATTAATGAAAAATACAAACTTAAATTTATTAAGAAAATGTTTGAAAATAAAATTTATCAAGCTCGTGAATATGAAGGGTGCATTAATAAGCTTCTATAAGAAACTCATAATGATCTTCACACATGTTATGAAGGTTGTTTTGGCGATGTCTTCTTTCCTTAATCTAATATGATCATATCCTAAACGAAGTTCCAACTTAGTAAATAAAATTGTTCTATGTACTTCATATAACAGTTCATTAATGCCAAGAATAAGATACCTTAATGGTGATCTTATGAGATCTCTATATAATCTAGATAGACACAATGTAAAATCCTTTTTGTAAACCATCACCACTAGTGATGATAAGGAACTTTGACTAGGTCCAATATTGCCCATCTCTAGTATTATTTGAACCATGCACTCAATTTCACTTTTCTAGATGGCATAGGAATGTCATTAAGGTAAGACATTAGGAGGAAGGTTTCTCACTATGAGTGAAGTATAGCATGACCTCAAGCAAAGGAAGACATTTGGACATATTGGCAAATACCATGGAATGACACTTCACACACTCTTCATAACTCTTTGGAAATGCAAGGGAATAGAGGGATTAGATGTTTTAGCATATTAGCACAACTCTTAATAATGTTTTAGCATATTAACATAACTCTAAATAATGTTTTAGCATATTATTCCCAAGTTTTCCTTTTTTAATAATTTTGTCATGATGTTGGATTATCACTTTATATTAGTTTCCAATGCACACCTCATATTTTAATTTCCTAGGCTTCTAATAAAAATATCATGAATTTTCCCAACAATTCATATCCATTCATCCCAACAGTTTTAACCATTGGACCCATAAGAACAAATCAACACCATCCATTGGGATTTGAATAATTAAATTGTCCAAGAAATAATCCTCCATATTGAAAATAATACTATGGAACCTCCCTAGCAAATTCATGGTAACTCAATTTGTTGATTTGTGGTTAATGAAATTATGGATGCTACAACAAGTGAGAAATTTGTCTAATTTGTGGTTAATGAAATCATGGGTACTACAGTGCAATTCATGATCAATCAACACTTAAATTTTTTCTTGATATACCATTCCATATTGAGAGTTTAAGGAGTGATAATGCGAACAAAATCATGGTAAGATATTGTTGGAGTAGTCTCTTTTGGTTCTAGACCTTGAAAAGGTGCCAATTCTCACTCTTCTTCCTCTTCATAATTTATGTAGAATAATTTATTCTCACCACAGTAGTTTCCTTTGCTGTACTTTCTCTCACAATTTGCACATGTATCACTTTGGTTCTTCTTTCATTCAATTATTGAGGTGTCAACCTTGTAGGTTGAGTGACCTTAGCTTAAGTAATTTCTTAAGAAGATGCTGCTCATTCTAACCCCATAATGCACTATCATATCATCCAATATAAAAGCAAATGAAAAGACAATAAAGTTCTTTTTTTAATCACAAAATGATCGGTGCCACACAAATTGATCGAGTTTAAAATATAAGGATGTAATAGTTACATTTTGTAGAATTGACACCTATTGTAGATCAAAGAATTGTTCCATCTAGAATATCCAAGTTATGATATAATTACCATCAAACTTCCCCATATCAATTTCTTAAGAATGAAGTAGTTGTTCCTTGGTCCCAAATTCAAAATACATTTACGTGGATCTTGGTGTGACCAATGATTAGGTATATGGGACTCAATATTCTTGTTCTATAATGTGTTAAAATTTTATTCATATGTGACTAGGAATCTATCTATGTGTTCTCCTTATTCTCATCTTAAGGAAAATAATTAATTAAGATGAGTCTTTTCAGTTCCAACGTTGTGTGAATTCAATATCTTCCTTGGTTTCCATCTATTTGAGATCTTTCTTTATTGTCGTGTATGAATTGATATCATCTTTATATGTTGTCCAATTATTCTATTTTACTTACCATAGTTAGGATGCCAACCTTTCTTGCCATTATAGATTCAATTCTTGTTATTTTATCTTCCAATTAAGACAACTTAAATTCCACATCTTCTTTCTCTTCGTAAATCAAAGATAAGTCTTTGAAAATGTTTACAAGAACTTTGTATTTGGATTATGTCTAGACATGATGGGAGAATGTTTTTTAGGAATGTATGGACACAAGAGTGTTTATGATCTATAAGTTTTTGGAACACCATTGGGTTTCCAATGTTAGTACTAGGCTAGTCTTTAATGATATTGGCTAAGGAGGATGAACCTTACCCTTACCATACTACTTGATTCCCAATTACACAAGACAAATCTCTTCAAATGTTGTGATTTGTATACATTTTTTTTCAACATAAAAAAATCGTACTTTCTATTAAAAAACAATCAAAAAGTACATATCAAATCTTCATGGAAGTCTTAAAGACTATCTAGTCCACATAATTGTAAATTGT